>CM065331.1:0-2522535 GCA_033032175.1 Saturnia japonica
CTTCTTTGGCTTTCCCCCTTTTCCTACCAGCACCCATTCACCCTCATAGGGTTTTGGGGTTGCTAGTTTCTCACTATATGTGAGTGGGGTAGTCGCCGACTTCTTGGTTTTGCTCTTCCCTTTCCCAGCATTTTTCTGAGGGGCAGGGAATTGCTTCAGCCGTATTTCCGGAGTAGCAGTCTTGGTCATCCTTGTTGCTGCAGCTTTACGGGTTGCAGCTTGTGGTGGCCGCAACGGCTTTTCCGGAATGATCCTGTCTTGGGAGTCGTCGATACGTGATGTGATGATGTTTAACATAGGGTCAGACCCATCATAATACGCCTGTTCCAGAAGCTCCTCCCTCACCACTTCATCATGATCATTTTGTGGCATTGGCTGGTCTGGTTGCGGTAGAGGGGGAAATTCTTCCCGAGCCATTGCTCTTTTCTTGGGAACAGGTCCGGGCTTATGGCCCGCAACGTGTATCTCTTCGGATATTGAGATAGCCTGAACTTTCCTGTTAGGTGCTGAACACCTAGGGCCTTCGATATGTATTTTTTCTACGGGTACTAGAGTAGCCTGAGTCACTGGATCCGTATGTTTAGTATAGAACTGATCTGCCCGCAGCTCCGCAATCTCCTTGCGTAGCGCAGCGATCTCGATCACTTGTCGTGTCTCCCTTGCCCTTAGGTCCGAGCAAGCCTCTTGGAGCTTGGTTATCTCCTCGGAGATTGTTCGGCCAGCTAACGTCTTGACCGCGTCCTGAATGGACACGGCCGCTTCCTTAAGTGCATGCTGGAATGTGCCCTTAAGGTTACCCGATTTCAAAGCGACCTTGAGGATAACTCCGACATCATCAGTAACCTTTGTTGATGAACCTTTTTTTTTTTTTTTTTTTTTTTTTAACGTGGAGAAACCCGTCATGGGTACACACCCGCCCGGGGGGACGAGTGGTTATGTGAGACTCCTACTCACTAAAACTCCACGGTGTACCATCCGCCGCCATACTGGGGCGAAGCGGGGCCGCGTGTAGCATTCATACCGCGTTGCCCCGGCGGCCGGCCCAGCAAATCCGGGCCCCGACCAAACAGGAGACAGCTCGGTACACCCTAGCTGCCTCCTACGTCCACCGAACCGTGCCATGGGAAGACGGGCCCCCCGACCCGTCTCCCCTGGCTCAGCTAGGGTGGCGGAAGTTGGCGAATGAAGCGCCTCCTCCGGCCACCCATGCGTCTTTGGCGAAGAGGGCCGCTTAGAGGATCCTCCTCGCGAGCCCTCTCCGCGACCTCCTTCTGCGAGATAACATCCTCGCAGAAGGAGGTCATTGCATACCATGCCCCCTCACTGTCGAGCATGGCCTTAACTACACTCGACAGCGAGAGGTCTCCACAAACCACCGCGACCAGAGCGCGGCGCCTCTCATCCCACGCAGCACACTCAGCGAGTGTGTGCTGCGCAGTATCCTCCACAGCACCGCACTCATGGCACGCGGTGGTGGGCTGCCTGCGGGCTATTCTGTGCAGGTACCATCCGAAACAACCATGTCCGGACAGCACCTGCACTAGCCTGAACGTCAGGGAGCCCTGCTCCCTGGTGACCCACTTTTCCAGGACCGGGCGGACGGCGTCTATAGTGTAACGGCCATAGCGCTCGCCCGCCAGGTCCCGCCTCCATCGTTGCAGCACTTCCACTCTCACCTCCCGCCTCCGCTTTTCGACTTCCATGGGAGCCGGAGGCTCCCCTATTTGTCTCCTCGCCGCCGTGAAACGATACACGGCGGCAAGCACCTCCGCCTCCAACTCCCACGGTGGGGAGCCGGCGAGCACGAAGGCCGCCCCCGCGGACACCGACCGGTACCCGCGAATCGCCCTCAACGCCACAACACGCTGCGCAGCACGCAGCACGCGTTTGTTATGGGCACTGAGGGCGTCCACCCAGATCGGTGCCCCGTAGACGGCCATACTACGGACGACTCCCTCATACAGCCGGCGGCAGCACGAACCCGGCCCCCCCGAGTTCGGTAGAAGACGACCCAGAGCCGCCGCCGCTCCCATTATCCGCGGTCCGAGCCCCACAAAGTGGGGCTCGAACCGCCATCTTCCGTCCAGGCTGAGGCCCAGATATTTCATCTGGGCCCCAACCCGGATCCTACATCCGTCTATGGTTATGTTGGCCCCAGGGGGCGGACTGCACCGAGGCCCATGAAATAACAGGGCCTCGGTCTTTTCAACAGCCACCCTGAGGCCCAACCTCCTGATTCGCCCTACCACAAGGGCTACCCCTTCCGTAGCCAGGCGCTCTACCTCCAGCCAGTTCCCTCCCCGGGCTACGACCAGGGTGTCATCCGCATAGCAGAAGATGCGCACTCCCTTAGGGAGTGCGCCACGGAGCACCCAGTCGTAGCCTATGTTCCACAGGAGCGGTCCCAAGACCGACCCCTGTGGAACCCCACACCGTGCTTGGCGCTCGACCTTCATGCCCTGGCTGTCCACGTAGGCAACCCGTCTTTCGTTGAGGTAGTCGCCTAACAGCCGCCGCAGGTACAGAGGCACCCCAAAATACCGGAGCGCCTCCCTGATTGCACCATGCGGCAGACTATTAAAGGCGTTGGCGATGTCAAGTGACACCGCCAACAGCCTCTCCCCTTGACCTGTTACCTCCGTGGACAGCGATTTCAGGGCTGTGAGGGCGTCTACTGTGGATCGCCCTACCCTGAATCCGTACTGCCCGTCTGAAAGCTCCGACCCCAATTCCTTCATGTGTCGGACGACACGAGAAGCGATAATACGCTCAAGCATTTTCCCCGTGTCGTCCAACAGCACAAGGGGCCGGTAAGACGACGGGCAGTCCGGAGGGCGACCCTCCTTCGCTAGGAGACACAATCGCCCCTCTTTCCAAAGATTCGGGAACCGTCCGACCGTTATGCATCGGTCGAACAGCTCCCGAAGCTCTCCGTCTAGATGGCCGAGCGCCAACAACAGTATTTGGCCCGGAACGCCATCCGGGCCAGGCGCCCTCCACTTCCTGCGGAGGCGCTCCACCACCAGCCCCATCTCCGAATCTGATACGGGATGGGGCAAGCTCGGCGTGACCGCAGTCCCAGCCCTAGGCTTTGAGATTCTCCACTTGCCTGTGGAGCATTTTGGTCTCCCGCCTGAGTCGGATAGCTTCGTCGCTCTCCGAACGTTCGAGGAGTGCCTCAACAACCTCCTGTAAATACTTTGCCGCACCCTTCAATTCCTTGATGCAAGTTCCTTTTAAATTCCCGGACTTGCGACAAACTGCCAAAATTGAGCCCACTTTATTGACCGTTAGGGCCCTCAAACCATCAGCATCCAGGAGCTCAACCTCCCTGATGCCAATCTCATCCCCAGAGTCTCCGTCATCCCTCAGGAATTGTTGTTTTGAAACAGCACGGTCAAAAGGTCCGTCCGCCTCTCCCAAAATAGCACGTCTCGAACTTTTGGAGCAGCTTGAGTCTCTGCTCCTGCCTCTTTTTGCAGTTCCCCGACTGGAAACCGCTCCCGCATCTATCTCTCCCTCCGATGAATTCATGTGATCCTCCAAAGGCCTCTTCCCGGAGCCTACAGCACCCCTCGAATCACTCCTGGTACCCGTGGTGAAGAAAGTCGTCCGAGCATCGATTGAATCGTCCTCATAAGAAATGATTTCCGGCTCTAGCCCCTCATGGGGCGGTAGAGTGGCCAGTTTTGGCCCACTGAGCGGCAAATCGGCCCGTTTGCTCCCTTCTTCATTATTCTTACTACTATGTCTTACACTATTTTTTTTTTGTTTTGGTAAAGTTTGGCTCATTGTTTATCCCACGAGTATGGGGGAAAAAAAACGGTCCACCCAGGCAGTGCCCCCTGTACCTGGGTAAGCCTAGCGTAACCCATCAGAGAGTCGGCCGGTTCTCTGACGGGGGTCGCACTAAAGACTGATCAACCCATCAGCCATGCATCCTATCGCGGTGCGCCGCCGCTTAGGATTGGGGTAATTTTTTATAGAGGTTTTCTTCCTCGCGGTCCGGGCGGTTAAGCCAAGACCCTCGGTCCCATACGAAGCCGCGAGACATGACCACGACACTCCGATGGGATTACGAGAACAGCGGTTGTAAGTGAGGTAAAATATACCCCACTTAGCTGCCTGATGGCAGTGTACGTGCACATCAAGCCCACCAACGCCACGTCTGTTGGCCCCCTCTGATATTCCGAGGGATGCCAGACGAGGCCCCCACTCGTCAGGTATTAGCCGCCGGCCGAAAAGCGGCCGACGTTGCCCGGGATGCACCACGCGGAGGTTCCTGACTCGCACCCCTTTGTTGATGAACCTAACCTAACCTAACCTTTTTTTTTTTTTTTTTTTTTTTTTTTTTTTTTTTTTTTTTTTTTTTTTTTTTTTTTTTTTTTTTTTTTTTTTTTTGCGCTCCAGGACCACAGAGGGTCTACCAGATAATCGGTTATCCCTAGCCAAAGTCGCAGGTTTAGCAGATTCAGTCGTCAGATTGCAAGCCTTTGTTGTCGTGGGTTTTTTCGAATCTAGCAAAACTTTGCCCCCCCCAGAAGACGCGGGGCAGCCCGAGCTAGGCTCGGGGAGGGATTCTCCAGCGGAGCTGGTACCCTCCTGGGGTAATTTCTTTTTAGATTTTGCCTTATTCATTCTTTTAATCTTTCATCCGTCAGTTTGCGGTACGCCTGCCGGGACCGGTATAAAAGCTACCGATCCCGCCAGCCGCTGTCCAGAACTGGGCCCTTGGGACTCAAATTGAGTCCTCATCGGCCCCAGCCTGGTACTGAGTGCGCCGCGCACATGCCACACCCAGGAGCTTTTATCGGCCCTCCAGCCGGCGCCCCTCCATAGTCCCCTCTGATAAGCAGAGGGATACCAGGAGGAGCGCGTCAGAAATTAGCCGCCGACCAAACTGGTCAACGTTGCCCGGGGTGCACCACGAGGAGGTTTCTGACATCGCACCCCAACCTAACCTTTTTTTTTTTTTTTTTTTTTTTTAACGTGGAGAAACCCGTCATGGGTACACACTCGCCCGGGGGGACGAGTGGTTATGTGAGACTCCTACTCACTAAAACTCCACGGTGTACCATCGGCCGCCATAGCGGGACGCGCGGGCACTGCGGTTGCAATCTACCACGACGCCCCGGCGGCCGGCCCTAGTTGGGCCCCGGCGCTAAAGAGAGACAGTCTGGTACAACCCCAACTGTCTCCCAGACGGCTGAACCAGTGCAATGGGAAGACGGGCCCCCCGACCCATCTCCCCTTGGTCCAGCAAGGGCAGAGGAAAGAGGCGGTTAAGCACCTCCACCTACTGCCCATCGTCTACGCTAAGCACCTACGGAATAAGATGTAGGTACTGGCGCTGCCCCTCTTTTTGCCTTGGTTGGCGGTCTGCAACTGACGCCCCCCATAAAATGACCAGCTGGCCTTCCAGCATCGGCACACAAGGCGCAACGAAGCTTTTCAGCTCCGCACTCCAGCGCCTTGTGTCCTAGCTGCCCACATCTAAAGCATAGAGCCCCCCTGTCGGTTGTTGACGGATACAGAGTCATCCAGGCCAACGATGCGAACATTTACTCTCTTAACGGGCCTATCAATTAAGGCAACGTCCGCCAACGCTGACTGGAGACTCTGTGCCAGTTTGTCCGCTTGTTCCGCCCCTTGGCTTCCAGGAATTTCTATAATTCTAGATCCCGTTTTGGTCTCTCGAAACAGGAAGTCTTCAATTCCTAGAGCCGTCAGGCTGACGGCTGACCTCGCCCTAAGGAGGGCGTCCTTGTAGCTCATTCCCCGAGCCAAAGCCTCAGGCTGGAGCGTAAAAACCACTGCAGCCGAGCGTGGACTCGGGGGGAGCTTCACCTTATTCATCGTCGGGCGGGAGGGAGCAACTTTCGCAGCCACCGCCACCGCCACCTTCTTTTTCTTCCTTTTCCTGCGACGGATCACTTTCGTCCAAGTCGCTTCAATATCTGGAGCCGTAGCCGGAGTCGGGTCAGGTATCAATTCGCAGACCATGCCAGGGACAGACTCCTGTGATTGTGTTGCCGCTATAGTAGCAGCACGAGGTGCTGTCGTGGGCTTATTTTCAGCCGGCTTCTTCTTGGCCCTGGAAGTCTTCTTTGGGCCTCCTATAGGTCCAGTTTCCTCCGTCCTTCTATCTGCAGCCAAGGGTGGACGAACTACCTCTGCAGGGGGAAGACGGTCATCCAGTCGAGCCGTTATCATTTCCCCGAAAGACAACCGGAGAGCACGCTCCATGTCGTCCTTTCGGGCAGTCATTGCCTCTAGCAAAATTTGCGGAAGGACTTCCGGCTCTCGGTGAGGGCCCTCTGGCTGTGCCTGCGACACTGGCACTGGTGGAACAGTCTTCACCTGGCCACGGAGAGTGGCGAGTTCCACCCTTAACTCAGTTGTCTCTTCGCAGAGCTTTCGTACCTCACGACGGAGGATGAGTGTTTCTTCCTCAACCGTGCGAGTTAGCGCCGTGGCTGTGACCTCATGTAGGGTCTTAGCAGCCTCCTTTAGAGTTTTGATACAAGTGCCCTTGAGGTTGCCAGATATCCTGGCAACCTCAAGGATAGCCTTAACCCTGCTCGTAGCCAGAGCCCTCAGTCGCTCCGGGTCGAGGGTCTCTATATCCAGAGGTGGCTCCTCGTCTTTCCCCGCTGTATCATTACCACCCTGAACCTGTCCGGCGGGATTGGGCTCACCTGACACATCCGCTCCTACAGGGGCACTCTTTGACCTCGTAGAATTGCCCCGGCCGCGTGCCTTACCCCTTCGGGCCGTTGGAATCTTGCAGGGAGAAGCTTCCACTCCATCCCCACAAACACCATCGACGAAGTGTGACCGCTTCCTACAGTCACTTGGCAAAGTCATACAGCTACTGGAGCTGCCAGACCAGTGCTGGATCGTAAATTGTTCCAAAGAAGGATCGCGCTCCAGGACCACAGAGGGTCTACCAGATAATCGGTTATCCCTAGCCAAAGTCGCAGGTTTAGCAGATTCAGTCGTCAGATTGCAAGCCTTTGTTGTCGTGGGTTTTTTCGAATCTAGCAAAACTTTGCCCCCCCCCAGAAGACGCGGGGCAGCCCGAGCTAGGCTCGGGGAGGGATTCTCCAGCGGAGCTGGTACCCTCCTGGGGTAATTTCTTTTTAGATTTTGCCTTATTCATTCTTTTAATCTTTCATCCGTCAGTTTGCGGTACGCCTGCCGGGACCGGTATAAAAGCTACCGATCCCGCCAGCCGCTGTCCAGAACTGGGCCCTTGGGACTCAAATTGAGTCCTCATCGGCCCCAGCCTGGTACTGAGTGCGCCGCGCACATGCCACACCCAGGAGCTTTTATCGGCCCTCCAGCCGGCGCCCCTCCATAGTCCCCTCTGATAAGCAGAGGGATACCAGGAGGAGCGCGTCAGAAATTAGCCGCCGACCAAACTGGTCAACGTTGCCCGGGGTGCACCACGAGGAGGTTTCTGACATCGCACCCCAACCTAACCTTTTTTTTTTTTTTTTTTTTTTTTAACGTGGAGAAACCCGTCATGGGTACACACCCGCCCGGGGGGACGAGTGGTTATGTGAGACTCCTACTCACTAAAATTCCACGGTGTACCATCGGCCGCCATAGTGGGGCGCGCGGGCACTGCGGTTGCAATCTGCCGCAACGCCCCGGCGGCCGGCCCCAGTCGGGCCCCGGCGCTAAAGAGAGACAGTCTGGTACAACCCCAACTGTCTCCCAGACGGCTGAATCAGTTCAATGGGAAGACGGGCCCCCCGACCCATCTCCCCTTGTTCCAGCAAGAGCAGAAGAAGGAGGCGAGTGAACCGCCCCCTCCTACCACCTACCGTCTACGCAACCCCCCTACAGAGGTCTCGGTACTGGTGCAGCTCTCTTCGCTGGGTCTGGCGGCCTGCAGGCCGCTCCCCCCATATAATGCCCCGACGGCCTACCGGCGTCGGCACACAAGGCGCAGTGCAGCTTTTCAGCTGTACAGTGTTGCGCCTTGTGGCCAGGCTCTCCGCAGCGGAAGCACAAGGCTCCTCTATCCACCGCCGTCGATGGGCAGAGTGGGCGCGTGTGGCCCACCTCCATACAGCGGAAACACCGCATGGGTCCACCCTCCAGGAGGCGCACACGAGCCGCACTCCACCCGACCAGAAGGCGACCCGCCTCCACTAACACCTTGGCGGCAGCTACGGGAAGCGCCAGATTGACCGAGCCACTACCCCTACTGTAGGTGTTAATAGAGCCAGCCCTGATAAGAGCCGGCTCACAACCCCCCTTAGCCGCAGCAGCGACAACGACTTCCTCCACCGAGACGGAGTCATCGAGTCCTACGATTCGGATATGGGCCCTTTTAACGGGCCGGCCAACCATAACCACACCCGTCAGCTCCTCCATGAATCCCATGATCAGATCCCTCCTGAAAAATCTGTCATCCTCTCTGTTCTAATTTTCTCTTTTGTTTGAATTCAAAATTTCATCTTACTAGACTATTCTCATTTTAAAAATTCAAAATAAATCTAATCATAAATTTATTTTGCTAAACTAGAACCTGGATAGAATATTTGTCTATACCTGAGAAACTCCTAACTGCGCATGCTCTATTACTATCAAAGAATTATCAATGACAGAGATTGTCATAATATTGCAATGTAAACAATACGAACCTAAAATATTAACAAAGCTGTTGTTAAACCAAAATTATCAAGTTATAAATTATCTAAACGCATCAATACATAAACCTATCATTAATTGGTATCCTGGAAATAAAAGAATAAGTACACCAAAATAATAATAAGGTAAATCAAATGAACTTATGATGAATAATATAAAGTAGATATTAAATAAGATAAATAAGATTATCTTCCAAATAAATAATATAACAAGGTGCAATTCGTATATATTCGGATGATATCCGAAATGCCAAAAACTGTGAACTACTTCATTTAAGAATCGAATCACACAATATAAGTACTAATAGAAATCTCCATATAATTTGTGTCTATTTACCTGGATCAGGATCTTCACACGACGAGTTGTTAGGATATCTCAATTCTTATCTGAATAATTGTCGTTCGTTAATTAATAATGATTACTTATTATTGCTAGGCGACTTCAACTTGCCTCATATCAGATGGCACGCTGACGATATTGATGGCTATTCCTTGGCATTAGGTAATTTTAGCGAAAATCAATTACTATTTACGGAACTATTATCAGAATGGGAATTGAGTCAATTTAACAGAATAATGATCGACAATAACCGTTTACTAGATTTGGTATTATGCAATACGGACGTAGAGGTGCGACGTTCTGACTTATCTATATCCAAAGAAGATATGCCCCATCACCCTGCTTTGACATTGAAATTTACTAACATAAATATTAAACTGCTAAAAATGATACCAATAACTATTTACAAATATAAAAATGCTAATTATGATGAACTTAATAATTACTTAAACTCGTTTCACTGGAAACTCGATTTCAGCAAAGAAACAGTTGAAAGTTCAGTCACGATTCTTTACAATAGATTAGGTACGGTGATTAATACACATGTACCTAAATATAAAAGTTTCCCTAAAAAATTTTCCACTATGGTATTCTAAGCCACTAATGAGTATTGTCAAAGAAAAGGAGAAATTTCATAAGAAATGGAAGAAGTTTGGTATACCTACGGATTATGATCCATTTTCTCTGTTGAGAAGAAGATTTAAAAAAATGCAGATCGCCTGCTGGAATAGGTACGTCATGAAAAGTGAAGCAGCCATCCAAAATAACCCTAAAAGATTCTGGCAGTTTGTAAAAAATTTGAAACATGCTCCATCTGTTCCTGCACATATTGACTATGGCTCAAAAACAGCCACAGACGGTAAAGCAATATGTAACTTGTTTTCTGATTATTTTCAATCAGTTTTTTCCCACGATACACTCCACGCAAATATTGATAATGTCAGTAATGTTAACAAATTGAATAACATAGGTCAATTGAGTATATCCGAAGCAGAGGTGGAAAAATATATTCGTAAAATTGACTGTAATAAAGGAGCTGGCTCAGATAAAATACCTCCATACTTCGTAAAAAAGTGCATCAAACCCTTAGTAGTTCCTCTAACGGTTATATTTCATAAGTCACTAAAAACAGACGTATTTCCTAGTAAATGGAAAGAAGCATACGTTGTTCCTATACATAAAGCTGGATCCAAGAGTAATGTTGAGAATTACCGGCCAGTATCACTATTATCTGTTTTTAGTAAGTTGTTTGAAAAATTGGTGCACGATCAAATATACAGTTCAATTTCTTTGTTTATACCATTGGAACAGCATGGGTTTATGAAACGAAGATCGACACTATCCTATCTAGCAGTATTTTCAGATTACATAGCTACAGCTATGGATCAAGGTTATCAGGTGGGTGTCATGTATACCGATTACTCTAAGTGTGTTGATCGTATTGATCATGATATCCTATTACTGAAGCTTGACAGGATAGGTGTACACGGTGATCTCTTGAGGTGGTTTAAATCCTACATTCATAATAGAAATCAGGCGGTTCGAATTGGAGCATTTCTCTCTGGCTTTCAAACTATTCCTTCAGGTATACCGCAGGGTTCACACCTAGGACCATTGCTTTTTAACATTTATATCTCCAATATATCCTCTTGCTTCACCTCCGCCAGGTACCTTATGTATGCCGATGATTCCAAAATTTTCAGCGCTATTCGTACTATTGATGACTGCCACATGTTACAGAATGAACTTTTACGACTTTGTGATTATTGCAAGTTAAATAAGCTAAATTTAAATGTAATGTAAAATAACATACACTAGAAAACATCAACCTATAAATTATATCTATATACTTGACATGTTGCCAGTGCAGAGGGTTTCTGTCATTCCTGATTTGGGGGTGATGATTGATTCCAAACTGCTTTACACGTATCACTATGATTACATACGTCAGAAAGCTTTAAAAATGTTTGGATTCATTTGCAGAGTTGCAAGGCCTTTTGTAAACTTAAACTCACTAAAACTATTATATTTTACATACATTAGGAGCTATCTCGATTATGCTTCGCCAGTATGGTCACCAGATTATATCACACATAAGACTAGTCTAGACAACATTCAAAGTAAATTCCTGAGATATATAAATTATAAATTTAATAACGAGCATAAGTCATACTTCATTGATTTAGACTTTTACAATTTAACTTCTTTATCAAAACGACGATCTATCTTCGACATGAGATTATTATACGATATTTTGAACAACAATATTGATTGTCCCGAACTAGTGAATAGGATTAATTACAAAACACATACAAAAATTATTCGAAAACCGCGCTTATTTGCACCACGGCCAGTTAAACACAATTATGCTAAGAACTCTGTTTTACAAAGAGGTTTTAACATGTATGACACGAAGTTTAGTCATATTGATTTATTCCAGTCAAATAGGAATGTTTTCTTAAAAGAATTAAAATCAAAAAACACATTGAAATAGTCATCATGGCTGTGAAACAGGAACACAGAAAGGACTCAGTTTACTCTCTATTGCTTATAACATACATACATATACAATTCACATATGCTTTCACTCAGGAGCATATGATCCCACCACACCTATACACTCTCACGCACACGCACACTACACGCAGACTCACACTCCCACTCACATTGAGATATAGAAACACATAATACCTCATAATGATATTTTTTATGTATATAAATATTTAACCGCTGCATAACAAACAAAATTTAATAATAATTGTTTCGTAATTGGCACCACATGATTGCAAAACATAACAAATGTATATTTTGTGTTAAATGTGCTGTGAAGCAATATGCACCAAATAAATAAATAAATAAAAATAATAATGAAAAAAAAAAAAAATCTACAAATAGATACTTTACAGAATAAACGTTATAATAACTGTATTAAAAATACTAAGTATAGTAAAATACTATTGCAAATATTTAAATACACGGAGCGCACACTCGACATGTCCATCCGTATGCAAGTAGGCAACGAGGATGCCGAGTACACCAGCAGGACAGTGAGAATCTCGTTAATCCATTCATGCGCGCCACTAATTAGATGATGAGTAATTTGGCTATTGTTAAAGCGACTCTCACGCTCCATCTAGTGTTTATCGCGGGCTTCGTTATAATCATTACGGATTGTCCCCATGGGACAGATAACCGTGCCCCTATCACCATCTGCGAGATTCAACAATGCGCCGGTTAAGATAAACTCTGGACTTCAGAAATAGGGTGGCACATGTCACCAGTACAGTCACCTGCTAGCCGATAACCCCTACTTACCAACTCCGAGCTTACGATATCGAACACCTTGTTATGACATTCTATCCGGCCGCCGTGCGTTCTAGTACACCCTTGGATGGTATGAGCAATCGTGTCAATCACCACGCAACCAGCGTGGCATTTCAACTTCGTCTCACCTGTTCCCCGTCTCCTTGAATTACGCACGTGCGAAGGGAGTGAGTTGAGTTCATTTGTTTTTCGCCAACAAACTGGGTTACAGTTTGGCGATTATAGACAATAATATATTTTATATTTTTGTATTTGGAAAAAAAAAAACAAAACAAAACAAATAGCACGAAGTCCCGGCCGGAGTACTGCTTACTCAACTGCTAGTAGACGCAGGCACTTTGCAATTTAAGTCCATCAACCGAGTTATGCAGCTTCGCACTCCAATACAAGGCATCGGATCTTTTCCAGTTTTCGGGTGTAACACAGATAATCTGCCATATAACCGTTTAGCCCGACGCATCTTTGCCGGATCCTGTGAGACCTGGCGGCGCCCTGGGCACAGTCCATCGCGAAACACTCGGCGGGAAATAAGCTCCGGGATGCATAAACGCAGCGACGGTATCCTGAGCCGACCATTTTTAACTTCACATGAAAATAGGCAATCGGCACATCGCCAGGAAGCCTCAACCATTCCCATACAAATTTTTATCCTTAATTGTACCTAATGCAAGGATATGTAGGAATTTATGAATCAGGTTTACCCTCAGAAGTTCGAGCCTCTGCTCAGACTTCAGGGGGGCCTTCTTGATATTGATCAAGGCTTGAGCGATACTATGCCCTAACGTCGCGCATCCAGATGCTACGAAATCTACTCCAAGATATCTCCAATGTTTAACACAATCTACTCGTTTAACCAACCTCTGACCGATCTTAAAATACCTTTCAGTGAGGTAATGCACTTTCTTGCGTTTCCCGTTGGGCACCATCGATAAAACCGAGCACTTACGATTTTTGAGGTTATAGGCCCACTTGCCCTCCAACACTTTGCATTGCATCAATTGCGGACTGCAGCACAGGCCAGAGCCAAGACAAGCTCATTTTCTAGCCTGTAGCCGACGCGCATCGACATGACATGACAACATTAAAATGTAAGGGAGACAGAGGATCACCTTGCCTTACTCCTCTGGCTACCTTCATAGGTGAACTCACTTTACCAATTACAACTAAGTTGGTTTGCGCCGTCTCATAAAGTCGAGTTATATAGTCGTAGAATGCCTTAGGCATGCCCTTCTCCCTCAGCAGAGTGACCAATACCGGATGCGAAATGGTGTCAAACGCTTTGGAAAAGTCTAGCGCAGCCATATGGCACTCACGCAACTTCTTCCTGCAATCCCCAAGTACAACCGAGTTCTCGAGTGTATCGTTGGCGCGAATAAATCCGCGTTTTCATACATCCGGGGGACAACACATTTCGAGTCAATGTGCCAGGATCGTGTGCATGTGCCTCGGCGGCGCTGGTAGTCGTCAGGCCCGGCGGGGACATCCTGTTTCGGGACGAAGATCGTTCTGCATTGCCTTAACTCATCGGGTATCAGGCAGGATCAACGTTAAAGCTGTTCTTGACTTTCAAGGAGACGTATTCATTTGAGTCGGACGGACGTCTCGGCCCCTCTCAGCAGTCCTCTGGCTCCGTGACTTCCTTGCAGCCGATCTCGCAATGAGCCCAGCTACAAGTTCGTCGACCCTGGACATTCGCGGACAACTATCGTCTCTTACAGAAAGCGTTTCGTCGGCTTCAACCATTTGGAGACACTTTTGACCCTCTCATAACTCAAAAACTATTCCATATAAACATGTCAAATTTGGCTCATATATTTAGACTTGCGAGATACATATTATGTGTTTTAAATTTCATAAACACACCTCAAACATATAGTTAACATCCAACGAGTAACGAAAGTAACGTCCAAAAATCAAAACTCTAACCCAGTTCCAGATGACCTAGAAAGTTCAAATTTGGCCTCCAGATAGGTAATAAGGTTATAAAAAACAATTTAATATTAATTTTATTATGAACTAGTTGTGCGCTACGGTTTCATCCGTGTTAATTTTATTCGGAATACACGACACCAATGCAATAAAATTGTTCTTCCCGTAAGTACAGATTGTTTTAATTTTTAATTATCTCTTAAACTATATGTCCAAATAACATATTCTAAATAGCAAAATTTAACTTAATAAAATTATCTTTATGATGAAGTAACTTTTGTTCGTAAGGATTAATATGCCATGTCTAAAAATAATGCTTGTAAATCACTTTTTCATTTTCAACAAATCTTTGTCACAAAATGCCTTTTTGTGGCTTATATGTTAAAGATACGCATTTGCTGTAGCTGAATTTTGTTTAGATATACTAAGGATCAATATCTTTCTAGAACATTGTGTTTATGTATTATCAACCATTACGCCAGCGCACGCTGATAAAGCAGTTCTGGAGTGCTCCCGCCTTCGACTTGCTAAATAAAAAACAATATTCTATCTGAGAGTTGTAGCGTAATGTTAGATAACCTATTATACTATTTCTCGAGAGTTTGGCTATCATATACAAATAAAAAATCGAATCCGACTGGGGTAGTTCCAGAGATTAGCGTGTTTAAACAAACAAACAAACAAAAAAACTTTTTCCCTTTATTATATTAGTATAGATAGGTAGGGGCTCGTGGTAACTTTCCGTTGATATTTATCTATCCTGTGATAATGTTTATGATGGGAAACTGTTCGAGCGCGAGGGTTAACGTGATCCCCGGCGCCCCTTTCGGTCCCGGCACTCCGGCCGCACGGATGAACAATACCTGTCAGGTATCGAGTCTTTTATAAGATACCGTATCGGATGGAAAATGTCGATACCTACATGGTATCGATGAAAAAGTATCGATAGTTACTCGTACTTTTTTTCTAAGATTTAATAACTCAACAATATTATCATTAGTTCAACTTTTAAATCCCATATTAATTCTATAGTTAATAAATCCGCGAGAATTTTTTTATTTTTTGTGAAGAAATAGCAAAAACTTTCGCTATCCATAGACGAAAATTCATTAGTACGCAGCCACCTCGAGTTTGCAAGTTCTGTGTAGAATCCACACTATTGCTAACATTAGTAACGTATTGAGGGAATATAAAGATCTTTTAGTAGATATCTAGCATTTGGAGTCTCAGGAATTTCTCACAGAGATACATAATCTCGCCTGTCGTGAATATGTGCAGATCATATAATACAATCAGTTTAATGAGATAATTGGCATATTTGCACAGACATTACCGAACATTATTACCAAGATTAAAAGTTATTTCACTTCAGGGACTTACTTTAATTTACAATAATCGATATTCATAATCACTGGTCTTTCTATTTTATTTTTAATTTATCTTTCCCATTATTATTTGAAACATATTATTCCTTTCAATAAATTATTTTAATATTATATTGTTAATTACATTAATTTACTGTTATTTACATTAGTATTAATGAAAATTATTATATTTTAATAATATATTATTTATTTTTTTATAGTTCTATTGAGTAGCTGATATTGCTGACTGTTATATATTATAAGGAGGAACAATGCACGAGGCGCGTGTGGGTTGTGGGGGTGTGGGGGTGTGCATCTACATACATGTTACCGGTCCAATAAAAAATTAAAAAAAGCTTGTGAAAGAAGATGTCTCTTTTATCGTCCAGTCGATCCAAAAAAGCAAGTTCGACAAACAAGGCTTCTAGAAACCGTTAAAGGGAAAGATAAATTTAATGTCTTTGGGAAAAGCAGACCACAGATAAATCAGACTTCTTTTTTCTTAAATTTGGAATTAAAAGATACAACTTATTTATTTATTTATTAAAGAAGCGCCAATAGCACGTATATTATACTAAACCATTTTTACAGTTCATTCTAAGTCTAATACAGATATGCAAACCTATCAAGGCGCCCACTATTTTTATAAAATAAAATATCGCAAATATAACTTTTAAAAATGTTAAGTAACATCGTTTGATTTAGCTAAGGTTACCACTATAGGAATTACTAAAAGTTTTCAGTCCGGAAATTTTGATGTTAAAGATGCACTTCGCTCTGGTCGCCCTGTTACCAATAAAATGGATAGCTGAAGAACTGGAAATTGACCACAAAACAGTTTTAACCCATTCGAAGAAAGCTGGCTACACCAAAAAGCTCGATATTTGTGTGCCACACGAGCTCACTGAAAGAAACCTAATGAACCGTGTTACCATTCTAACTCATTTGAAATCAATTATTGAAACGTAATGAAACCGAGCCGTTTTTGAAGAGATTGATAACTGGCGATGAAAAGTGGATCACGTACAACAAGAACGTGTGAAAAATGTCGTGGTCTAAAGTAGGCCAGGCTTCACAGACTGTGGCTAAACCTGGGCTAACTCGAAATAAGGTGATGCTGTGTGTATGGTGGGACTGGAAGTGCATTATTAATGAATGATGAGCTTCTACCGTCCGGCAAAACCATCGATTCGGATATCTACTGCCAACAACTGATGAGATTAAAGGAAGCAGTTGAGAGAAAGCGGCCGGAATTGATCAATAGGAAGGGTGTGGTCTTTCACCACGATAACGCTACACCACAGACATATTTAGCCACTCGACAAAAATTAAGAGAGTTTGGCTAGGAGGTGTTAGTGCATCCACGATATAGCCCTGATTTTGCACCTTCAGATTTTCACCTGTTTCGATCACTTCAGAATTCTTTAAGTTATGTAAGGTTACATCAAAAGAGGAATGTCAAAACTATTTGTCGTGTTTTTTTCATCAGAAGTCCCAAAGTTTCTATAGCAAGGGGATCATCCTCTACCTAAAAAATGGCAGAAAGTCATCGAACAAAATGGCACATATATACTTTGAAAAAAATGTCTTGAGTTTTACCATATAAAAATGCGAAGAAACTTTTTCCCCGACCTATTAATACTGGTATACAAAAATAATCGAAAATTTTACTGATACGAGTACTTTTCTTGGTACTTACTCGGTACTCGGTTACGAAGAATCGATACCAAAAATACTTGGTATCGAAAGAAAAGTATCAAGAGATTTAATCGAATCAATTAATCCGTAGGGCGCGGGCGCGTAGGGCGCTGGGGCGCGACTGTGTGTACTCGTCCGTTACAGGAGTCTAATAAAACTTTTCATGAAAACATGAGAGTTCATGGAAGCTGATTATATTCCGACTTTGTGTTTTTTGTTTTTAACATATCAACGTTCACAATAACAGTTTAAAATTTTACGTTACCTCAGTTTATTGAGACAATATCAATTATACACTACACTTTTACATGGAAGTTCAAAAGGTGTAAACGAGAAATATACAATAATAATTGAAATACTCACAATGTCGTTCCTGGCCGATCGCGATCGTAATAAAAAGTCAAAGTTTGAGTGAAACAAAACATAAATTTCAGTATAACAGAACGTGACAGCATATCGCATGCGTGTACTACACAACTGGTCTATGTTAATTATTGTTCGGAGTAACAGTAGATGTGAAAAACAAGGTTAATATTAATAATTTCTATTTACAAATTATGAGTTTTTTAATCATTCATACTATATAATTAGATTAAAAATAAAATAGTTATTGCAAATTTTTTATTTTTTATTTTGTTGGTATAGTTGGTTGGTAGTCTCCATGACTGTCTATATTTTTCAATTAAAGTGTACAGATAGCAGAGTGGCACGTAGTGACGACGACGCAACTATATTTGACCTGCGGCTCCGCTCGCGTGGACTACAGAATGCCGTGGATCGGTCACGCGTTCACTTTAATGATAACAATTGCGGGTGATTCTTTAAAGATAGACATATTATGGTCTCGCTAACATTTTTGTAGGTATTTTTAGGATCCGTTATTATGTAATACATTAATTTGCTAAATCCCTTGATTTACTCGGCGTTAGTCATTTAAAAGCTCTAAAATCTTCGTTCTTCCGAATTGATTTTTATTTGCGTGGAATCCTAAATTATTTTTCTAAAATAAAAGTAGCCTAGGTTCCTCTTTATAATATCAGCTATCTGCAAGTGAAAGTCCCATCCAAATTGGTCCAACTGTAACAGAGATTACCCAAAACCAATATACAAACAAACTGTTATTTTGACATTAAAGACAAACAATTAAATTTTATTTATTTGTATTTACAGGTTACTTATAATTATGTAATTTTATTTGTCAAAGGTGGTTTTTAAGGCAATCCCATATCACCTATGGATAACATTCGTATACAATTTTTGTACTTAAATATATTCATGAGTTGTTAACAAGCATCTCGTATGATATGTTCCCGCTAGACGCTACACCGCACCTCGCCTCGCCGCACCTCGCTTCGCTGCAGGCAACAAACAAGCTGGAGGCGATCCCCTCGCGCTCGGAAACGTATGCTAATACTAAACATGTTTTACGATAGAATAAGATAACTGAAAACGATGTCGCGATGAAGTAATCTCAGGGATCGCCACAGAGCGTTTCCCGGCTTAACGTAATTATCTTCAAACGTGTGTCGTGTGACGATCCTGAATAGTGTTAGAGCGGGAGAGGCGGGGGAGGAGAGGGGGAGCGGAGTGACGAGTGAATGTGTCGCGTCCTCGCAGATTGCATTGGTAACGCAGTTTCTGTGTCGGGGCATAGTGGACCGTCGATGGATTACGATCTCTCGGTGGTCACCGTTGTGTTAGGATTGTTGTACTGTGCTTACCATCTCAGAGACAGTACCGTCACTTCACGATAAAAAAATCGTGTGCACGTGATAGAAGAGAAACTACTTAAAAAAGTAAACGCGGATAGAGTCTGAGCTATATAGATATACAATATGTATAGGTGTCATTTCCTTTTCTCTACGTTATACCTTTCTTATCTCTCATGTAACGAAATGTGGTTAAACGTCACGTATTCTTGAAATATGACTGTTAATTCTCGTCTAGTAACGGTAACGGAATCGTCAGTTAAGAAATTTATAGTCACTGGTAACTGATGTAACAGATGAAGTTCCATTATTATTATTCAATTATTTCTGTAATATTTGTAAAATGTTGAGACCAACTAACTATAATTATAAAGCAAATTTATTTCTATAAGTTATTATTATTTATGTGTATTTTGTGTATAATTAATGTGTTTTCTGTTGTTGAGCCAGAATAAATCTATACTATATTACTATATATAAAGCGGAAAAGTTTTTTTGCTCCTTTGTTTAAGCACACTAATGTTAATCATTAATGACACGGAAATACAATTTTCTATAATATCATTGGTCTATAGTATATCTAAAGAATGACAGCGATAGCATATGCCTATCTCTTATACATAAGTCACAATAAGGTATTTACTGAAAAATATTTGTTGAAAATTTAATGGGTATTTATTAGCATTATTTGTAAACATGACATTAATCCTTAAGAACAAAAGTTATTTCATCATAAAGATAATTTTATGAAGTAAAATTTTTCTCTTTATTGTATGCTATTTGGACACATAGTTTAGGAGATAATGAAAAATTAAAATAATTGGTACTTGCAGAAAGAACTATTATGATAGAGGCTATACGGTACGGCGTTGCGGTGTTAGTCGGATAAAATTAACACGGGTGAAACCGTGGGACACAGCTAGTTATGTATAAACGTAAATATAATAAGTATGTATATTTCTTTTTATATCACGCTTTGTAGCCTAAAAGGCATAGTTAGATTTACTATACGAGGTGTCGTTAGATTCGTCCTAATTGTAAGAGTGACATAGGCACAATATTATATATTATTTTAGTACGACGTCTGGGGATCAAATACCAGCAAAAATAGCATTTTTGGGGCTACTACTTGAAAAAATATAGCAGAAGGCAAAAAAAAGAGAATATAGGTAGTTGATTTCAAATAAATATTTCATTTTTACTGCTTCATAGACAGATATTGATGATAATGGCAAATGTAAAGATGTTCATTTTATTACCATCTGTATGGTGGTCGCGATCCCTAACAACCGTTTTAATCTATCTATGTTATTACATTAAACTTTGCAATGATCCAGTCCGTCTATTAAAAAAACGAATTCGACTTCGCACCACAAGCGTTGGGTCCAACAACCGGGCCCTGATGCTGCATTAGATCAATCACATCAATAATACATTATTATTGTCAATACAATTTTTTTTTATCCTTATAATTTCTTTTTTTTTAGATATATAGTATACAGATGGACAATATAGTAGCATACTATGTTATCAATATGTATAGTAGGGTTGGTAACCCTAGCGGTGTCCGAATGAATGATGCGTCACGTGACCGGTACTGACGCGGGTGATGCATGAGGGGTCAAAACGCGGTGACGTCACGTCTCGGGCTGGAGACGAACCCGGTGACGGATGACGCTGTCCGCTCGACGCCGCCGAAGCACACCTGCCCTCGACCCCACTCCCCGCCGCCTCACTGTACGCACACACAGACACACACACACATGTAAGGCACATCGGTTTCAAATCGATATATACCAGGGCTCTCAAAACTACGACAATTATCGAACATTGTTATCGTGCACAGACTATATGAAAATTAAAATTAAGCAAATTTTGTAATTTATTTTATCCGTTCTCATGTTGCGTATTTTGTGTTCGAATGTTCTCAATTATTCAGGTGTGCCATATAAATTATATTATTTAAGAGAAAAGGAAAACAAAATTATTTAGATTTTTATATTGACTTCGGGTACAGTTGTAATTTATAATGAAATCATCAAAAAAATATTTTCGGGCGCAACGAATACAAATTGACATGTGACCAAAGGAATCCCTCTCAGCAAAACGGTCGCGGTCGGTTGCCCGGTATTCCGCTCCTATGTTGCATACAAGCTAAGCGTACTTACTGTACTTATCGTAAGTATGAAGTCTCATAACATACCGTCACACCTGCGCCTATATTCCCGTTAGACAGAGGTACACACTCACAGTTTGGTGGGTATGTTTTAGGTCCCATGTACTCGGGCACAAAGTCAGACTCCGAGCTGCTACTGAGAATGTAATAGAAAAACGTAATAACACTTTTCTCGATCTGGGAATCGAACTTAGAACCTCGAGCATAGCAGTCCCGTTTAGAACCACTAGGCTAATAAGGCAGTTATGAAGTTATGAATTTCCAATATCAAAGCGATAAACTCTAAATCTGCATTTTTCTACATAAAATATATACTTTGTAAATTGTACCCGTGCGAAGCCGGGGCGGGAATATAGACTAGCGGTCTATACCATGATTATAAAGAGGAAAGATTTGATTTTTGTTTTTTTTTTGTTTGTAATGGATAAACTCAAAAACTGCTAGTCCGATTTTAAAAATTCTTTCACTAATATAAAGCTACAGCATCAGCGACTAACATAGGCTATATTTTAATTTGAAAAATTAATTTATTTCTCATAAAAATGTCGATAGCTTTACACAAAGTATAAAAAACTGCCTACACGGGTGCGTTGGCGATGTTTGTTGTATAAAATGAACACGGGTAAAACTGTGAGGCACAGCTAGTGTACTATAATTCCAGAGAGCTCCACGCCGTTCAACTTTTCAATACTGATCTGTAATTCTCTTACATTGTTGCGTTTGTTTTCAATTTATTTATTGTTTAAATATTGTGGTTCAAATAATATCAAGAAATCATAAGTATAGATAAATAGTGTGATACAGTCGCTTAGATATTTGCGATTTCATACAATTATCACTATTTTCCCATCGGTACCAACTTTATTACGTCATGTAATAAATGTTTAAAGGGTTGAATTTTGAAGAAAAATAACATCGGAATATTGTATTCGATTTGATTCAACAATACATTCAGCAATTAAAATCTTGGGACACGTCGTCACTTAATATCAGATGGAATAGTTACCAAACAAAAAACACTAAATCTTTATAGAATAAAAAAATATCTAATTACAATTTTATACCTCAAACCTATTACGCATTACACGGACAGACAGACAGACGGACAACAAATTGACCCTAAGCGACACAACCGACTTGCTCTCTTGAAAAAAAAAATTTGCCCAGAGATACATTCCAATGACGCCGCCAGAGCGCACAACGTACAGCGCACGACGCACGACGCACGACGCACGACGCACGGCTCCATCCACATTCAAAACGAACGCATTAATGTTTTACTGGTACATATTTCATAAGATATGATAAGCGTCGAGTATCTCGAGAGCGGCGAGGCGGCGAGGCGCGAGGTGGCGATACTATCGCGCGACACGGCTTCTGCTAATTCAATTAATACCGGTCGGTGTCGAAGCCACTCGCTGTACGCACTGTGCAGTACGACCGCCTCGCGAACGCTCGCATAGACGTCCAAACGCGAAGCCACGCCGAGCCCGCACCACCCATGTAAATGGTAACATGAGTTAGTAATGTTTCACTTCAACTGGTGCTGAGTACCGTCGTTGTCCGTGTGTCTGTCCTCGTCTTGACCACTTCCTCTCGCATAACCCTTACCCTTGTTCGCATCTGAACATATCTTGACCTTGAAGTGAAGGAGACATGGTGACGCTCTCATAGCATAGCTTTTGTAAAAACTCGTCTGACACTTGGCACTAGCTATCAACTTCATAATGAAATTTTATCGATATGTTCTGTCAGTCGCACTTGAGGACCATATATTATTGTGGACACAGCGCGTGTCACCGGTCTGAATACACAGTCATCGAATACCTAATATAATAATTGGCGGTTGAATTACTGCTTATAACACGCAGAACATAATATATATTACTTGATAAACAAAGATATAATGTATACTTAGAAGTAAAAATATACCCTTTCTAATGAAACAAGCGTTATTTGTATTTTCTGATACCGTTACACAAAATATCACAGGTACAAAATAAACACGTCACTGTTCAAATATGAAGGTAAATACTTACATGGAATTTCATAATAATACTATTTACTTATTTATTATAAGATTTCGTACAGTCTAGTAGGGTAGGGTGTACTCAGGAAATAATTTAATAGACAAAAAACACACAAGGACTTTTTTCCTAGTTATTCTTTTTATTTGATTCCCAGACGTCGAACTTTAATATTATAGCCTGAGTCCCTCCCACAACCAAGACGAATCTAACGACATCTTGTATGATAAAATTCATCAAACTTTTTAGCCTAAAGAGCGATACAAAAAAACAGACATACATACATACATACGCTTGAAAAATATAATCTTCCTTTTTCACAGTCGCGTAAAAATATGAAATGTTATGTTAATTACTGGCTAATAGTGTTTTATTCAGGTTTGTTTGTTGTGAAAATTTATAAAGATCGAATGCAAATTGCTGTAGTGGTATATATATATACAGCGAGAACGTCGGGACGCGGCGTTTGAGATGCGCAGTACGTGTCGAAATCACGGCTATCATCATAAAGTGATTTAGATAAATCACGGCACTAGCACTGTCGACGTGCCCCACACCACCGTGCATTCATACGCCACGCACACGCAACGCACACGTGACGCACACGTGACGCACAAATTAACTGATGACCTTGATAGCGTCTTTCTTTCACGTTCTTATCTGACAAAAAAACTTAATATTCTAATCATCTATAAATACCAATATAAATTAATATTGTTGAAAATATTCTGTTGGGACGTCGCTACGTGTCATTCGGGCAGCGTCGCGTCTGCTCGGCTCTTTCCGATTCAACGCTCAGTTTTGAACGTGTATACTGAACGCTTCACACTCTCTACTTTACAAGTGTCCTATATTAAATTTCTACGTAATTCGTGAATACCTGAGAGTTTAAGTTTTTTATTTAATTTATTCATATTCTAATATAAAAATATTTTTGACATAGATCCGTTCATTAGTCCACGCATGCAATATGCTGTCACGCTCTTTATACTGAAATAATGTTCTGTTTCACTCAAACTTTAGTAATCTGTCAGTTACTATCGCGATCGCCTAAGGACGATTTTATGAGTTCTTTAATTTTCACGGTACATTGCTCGTTTGCAAGAGAATTAACTTTCGAACTTCCAAGTAAAAAGCTAATGTATAATTTACCAATCAATTCAACACGTCATGTCGATGTCCGTGGCGTAAGGTGACGTGAACCTATACAAGTTTTCACGTTTATATTATTTAGTAAATATGTATTGTAGTTAAAAAAATATATCAGTATCTTACGAAGTATAGTAAACAAACGGACCGGAAAGAAAACCCTCCATCTAATGTTAGTAC
The DNA here is from genome assembly GCA_033032175.1 of Saturnia japonica. Classification (NCBI taxonomy): domain Eukaryota; kingdom Metazoa; phylum Arthropoda; class Insecta; order Lepidoptera; family Saturniidae; genus Saturnia; species Saturnia japonica. The sequence continues at coordinate 24,560 of CM065331.1, forward strand.
TGCATACAGTAGCCGGAAACGGAAAACAAACAGCGAACATTTCAAAAAAATATTTTACTCAGTATCTTAATATATTAAGTGAGTAATTCTTCTATATATATATATGTAATTGGTTTCTCGGAAATGGCTCTAATAATTTCGATAAAACTTATGTTTTTTTTAACGCAGATATTATTTATAATATAGACTAAGTGATGAACAGAAGTGATGGTCCATTGCACCTGCTTACTCTGAGACACTAGAGTCGTGGCTGCACGTATGAATTGATAATACGATGCTTATACAATGAAAGGAAAATATAAAGACAAGCAATAAACTGTATGCATTGTCAGTATGTACTCTGCGTAACTTATAGTATTGTGTGAAACTAACAAGACATGCAGTAGAGACGCTAACTAATCGTAGGTACTGGATAGTTAAAGAACTACTACGTTTTTTATTCGCACGAAGTAAATAGACAATCACTGATGTTAAACTTAAAAATAATGTTTCCATATTTATTTTACTAGCGGTCGCTCAATGATGGGAATTCGACCAACGACTTTTTAATCATAGACTATTTTCAGTTTGACATTTGCACTATGAACCTAAACAATGAATAATTATTTGCCGTCACTTTTCATTGAGGGACAATATCAATATTTTGGAGGGTCTAAGTTCAATGGCACTGGTCGTGTTAATATAAATATTTGAATCGTAAGTTTTTAAATAATAATTTATTGAGGGTTTTTATTTATTAATTAAAATATGCTGTGCTACTCATAATACCCGATTATTTTAAACTATAAAAAGTATATAATATGGCAAACAATTGCAAAAATATATAATACATAAAAAATAACGTTTTGTTTCCTTTAGTTCCTTTATTCGATCATCACATTTAAAGGGTTTAATATACATGTAATATTATTATAATTGCATCCACAGAGATGCGAGCTATGTATCAGGAGCTATCGACTGATTCTACATTTCAGACGACGGATTTCATTTGAATCACTGATCTTAGATAGTGGACCAGTAAGTTTGGAATAGATGCCGCTAAAAGCTGGTATTTAGCAAATAAAATCGTAATTAAATGGTGTTTTATAGCTGTTAAGTATGCGGACAGGGACGAGTGAAACAACGCGTAGCTGGTAGCTCACTGACTGTATTCGTCGAACGATATACATAAGGCTTGCGGACACACATACATAAACATCTTATAAATAACAATATCCATATTATAATATAGGAGAACCTGCTACAATATGATATCCACCCCGACAAGCGAGAATGGATACCGACGCTAACAGTTACTTTTACACTAGTATTGTTATAACGGTAATGTTATAATTGTCATATTTTATTGGAATAAAGTTCCTTAAGGGGCGTTGCGGAGGGGTAGGTACCCTAGCCGGCAAAAAACGTCCGTAACGTAAGATTATTTTTGGAATGAAGTTAGAGTAATATAGTTTCAGTAACCCTAAAAATGTGCTCGTAACCTAGCCGTCGTAAGCGTCACTGCTATGGCCGAAGATCTAGGTTCGAATCCTCGCCTCGAACGCTTTTTTTTAATCTTTAATTCGGACATGATATAGTACTGAGGTAACTTCATTCGAAAATTTGTAACAGAAGTCATAGTATTAATATATATTTTTTAATTAAATTTTTTTTTTTTTTTTTTGCTGATCCTTGAATAACTTTTTTGTTTATAAACCAATTTTGATTATAATTTTTTTTTTTGTTGGATAGCGGATATCTCAAGGGCGGTGTTATTTTAATTTCATTGGCATTGAATCTTCAACTACGAAGATACACAAGGGAACTTTTCAAAACCATAGAGTTTATGTATCGTGGCTATACAGTCTACATGTAATGTATAGTCTACGTGATGACTGTTATTACTATTCATTTAAATAGCTGTTTCTTTGTATATTATTATTATATATTTTAGGGTGGTCCTTATTAAGGTATTTTCATATTTCTTTGCTTTCAGGGGCTCAAATGCTTCCAAATTGATAACAGTGCGCATTCCAATCTAAGTTTCCTATGGAAATAACATAGGGAAAATTTCTTTTGTTGTTAATAATTCTATAACTTGGGAACGAATGAATTAAAAATTATAAATCATACATATTTTCATAGAAAATTTAATGTTCTACAAAAAAGGTCTCTTATAATTTTTCCATTAGTCTATTGGTTTAAAAGTTATTCAACGATAAAGTTTAATTTTCATATTATTATTAATATTATCAAGGCTTTTTATTAATATTATCGAGTAAATTATTATATTATTAAATGTTTGTTGTAAATATTTTATTTATGATGAATTATATTGTGATTGATATGTGTGATTTTTCAAATCAATAAAACAAATAGTTTTCTAATTTTCAAGTTAATAAAATAAAAGGACAGATGAAATATGATACCGCTCGTATACTTAATCTTATTTGATATTTTCCACTATTGCAGATTTTCGAGTATCAGCATAATATCGCTTATATTCTGATAAAAATTGAATTATAAATTGCTGCTTCTCTGGATCCTTGCTTAGTATACTATGGTATTCCTCAATTAGTTCCACTGCACGCTCAGCAATATCATTAACAACTTTCAAACTTCGTACCAATAGCAAACCTTTCTGGTAATCTTCATTTCGACACCACTCAGACGGATTTAAATTTAAAAAATCTGTATTTATTCCAAATGTTGTGAAAAACTGGAGTGATTTTGATGATATGAATGAAGCAATGCTCCAGTTATATACATCATGAATGTTTTTAATTTCAAAACATTTCAATTTTGATGACAATTTATTACCGATAATTTGAGTGTCGACATCACCAATTAAATAAATATTTTGACGTAAAATTATTCTTGATGTCATGATGAATTAATATTTAGTTTCACAGCTCCCACAGATTGTTTATTTTGATTAGAAGTTAAGTGATTTATGAATATTTTTAAGGGTCAAAATGTTTGAGTACACAAATACTATGATAGATGGCGTAAATGATTCATTCCATAATACCGCGAAAATTATAAATATTGTATTTGCTAATTTTAATCATAAATAAAATATTTTTACAAGAAATATTTAATAATATAATAATTTACTAGATAATATTAATAAAAAGCCTTGATAATATTAATAATAATACGAAAATTAAACTTTGTCGTTGAATAACTTTTAAACCAATAGACTAATGGAATAATTATAAGAGACCTTTTTTGTAGAGCGTTAAATTCTCTATAAAAATATGTATGATTTATAATTCTTAATTCAATCGTTCCCAATTTATAAGATTATAAACAACAAAAGTAATTTTTCCTATGTTATTTCCACAGGAAACTTAGATTGGAATGCGCACTACCTTAGAATTAATATTAAGAACTCAAATTTTCAGGGAATTTTTTGTTATCAATTTGGAAGCATTTGAGCCCCTGGGAGCAAATAAATTTGAAGATAACCTTATTAAGAACCATCCTAAATTATATTTTTATAAATCATTGTAAATAAATGTGTTAAGATAATTTTGTAAAGTAGTTTTTTATATCATAGAACTTGAAATTAATATTTTATGATAAGGAACTTCGATCCTATCTTGTGTCCCGCGACACCATATGGTAAATGAAATTAATGAATACAATGTACGCCTTAAATGAAATATGTAACATCATAACATTATCAGAAACCTAAAAAAAGACAAAGCAGTCATGAGGACTGAAAGGCCGACACAAGTAAAAAACTTAAAACTATAAACAAACAGTTGTTATTTTTGAATATCCAAATTAATTTTTTAATATTTTATTTTCTTTGTTTAATTTTTATGTTATATTACTACAAAAAGTCCGTTTATCGTTAACACGTCACGTGACCATGCCGATGACGACTTACATGAATTTACTCCCTATAAATCACTTCAAAAATAATAATAAAAATAAAACCCTGGTTAGGAGCATTTTAAAATATGGAACAAGGTTTTGGAACCCTCACTATAATATCCATATTGATCGCTTAGAGCGCATTCAACGCAATTTTACAAAATTCCTCGCTCGCAAAGAGCAGAAATGCCCTTACCGCGCTGATTATAAAACTCGTTTAAAGCACTTTCATCTTATATCGCTGCAAAATAGACGTAAGATCTTCGACCTTATTCTTTTACATAAGCTTGTTAACGGAGATATTTTAGTCCCTGAAGTATTACAAGAATTAAATCTAAATGTTCCTAGGAAGATATCAAGATTTCCTATTCAAAGAACCTTTTCTAAAACACATTTCAGAACGAATATCTGTTCACCTTTGAATCGCCTTAAGGAATTATATAGCGAAGTTAATAAAAATAATGTTGATATTGACGTCTTTAATAGCTCTTTCTGGAATTTTCGCTCAAAGTTGTATGAATCATTTGCTATTTCGCATTAGCAATTTATTTGTAATTTTGTTTTTGTTTTTGTTGGAGTTGTGCTGTCGTTTTATTTAATAAGATGTGCATATCTGTATAGATACTTCACACAGTCCTTAACTTGTGATGTATTTGTTATTGTAATATTCTGTGAATGTGTCGTTGATGTGACAATAAATAAATAAGCAAAAACACAACAACCAAGTAATATTATAAAATAACATTAATAGAACTTAACTAAATAACTAAACTTAACTTAACATAATAGAACTTATTCTAATAATACTGTTTTCAAGGTCATATTGTACTCTTTAATATCGTAATAAAGACAAATCTTAAAATATTTTTTGAGTTTATATTTAAATTAGTAAGGTATGTTTTTCTTTATGTATTTCTAGCAGAGAGTTGTAGATATAAATAAAAATGACTGTCATAATTTTGTTTCTTTTAAGATATTATTTAATAGATTGCTGCCGCCCGCGCGCCGCCCGCGCGCCGCCCGCGCGCCGCCCGCGTGCTGCCTGCGCGTGTCTGCACACCGTTTATAATGCTTAATGCACTTTTTTGACAAATCAAAACTCTAATTATATCTGATGCGTTATCCCATACCTACTGATCTTATGTAGTTTATAGTAAAGTGGCAGTATGCGTAGTAAATGATTTTTATAGACAAGAGGTTGTAATATTAATCATATTCTAGAAACACACACGAGCATCTTCTTTTGACTCTGTTTGCGTTTAGGTCATGTTTTGTGCGTTCTTCATTATTCTTAATTACTCGATTTCATTATCAAATCATAATAATAATAACATTTTATATTGTGTAGAAGGTACATTACCAATCTATATGTGGTTAGGAGGTGTACCCGTATTTGTAATGAAATACAAGTGATAACTAGCGGATTGTTTGCTAAACTGTGATTTGATTACGTCGGGTAAAGGACAGGCGGAGAACGTGCGTATGTGTGTGTGCGTCACGACGTGTCGCTCGCTCTGTTTGTGTGTGTGTGTACCGGAGCGGCTCTGCTGCTTGTTATTCAGAGAGGAGAGACACTCGAGCGTTACTGTTCTACTGCGAGTGCTCTACATCGCTCCACATCGCTCGCGGTAACCTGTCTGTTCTCCATCAAGTCAACTCTAATAGCGCGATGGGAGTAATTCCGATTATAAATGCCGTTACGATCAGATTCGTTTGAAACGCCATCTGTCGTCCGTAGAATGCTACGTACCTACATTAGCTCTACATGTATTAAATATTTGATATAATTATGTTTTTAGCGAATTTAATTTTGTAAAGTAATGGAATCTTCGCGTTTGGACGGGAATATTTATACATTTTCATTTCCACGAGCAAACGCAAACGCATTACCGCCATACCTATACCCAGGCTTGCTGTACTCCTGAGAGATTCGACACCAATATACACGATGCTCAAAAAAAAACTAAATAAATTAACAAGATTTAGCTTACATACAGTTTGGCGATGGGACAGACTCGGTTGATGGTATGTAGCGCTGGTTTCACTCTGCTCCATAGTTTCATTAATAATATGAACAGGACGCGCTATCAGCAACTTGCCACTCTTACATGATATTACAATTAATTTAAAATGTCATTGTAAAATAGTTAGTAGGTATCTAAAGTGAGAGAGAGAATAACAGTAAAGAGAATAACAATTACATACAATACAATGTATAGGTGCCGGCCACCTGCCACTATATTCCGCTAAAGATAGATATATGCTATCGCGGTTTTTTTTTGGATTTTTTAAGAGAATCAATTCCATCACTCATAGTTGTTGTGTAACTTTTACCATTTACTTAGCGCACGCTATGAAAGCTCTCAATAGTAATAAATTTCTTCGTTTTTGCAACATTTACCATTGATGTTCCGCTCCTATTAGTCGTAGCGTGTTGTTATAGAGCCTATAGTCTTACTAGATAAGTGAGCTATCCAACAATAATATAATTTTTATATTCCAACCAATTAAGTTAACCAAACAAACAAACTCTTTAGCTTTATATTATAATGTTTAGTATAGATTTACATAAAGTTTTTAATATTATTCATTCAGATTGAAATAATAAGTGTTTTCTTAGTACTTCTACGCACACCAGGAAAGTGTGCTCGTGAGATCTATTGCACAGGGCGCGGCGTAGCAACTCGTACTACGCCATAGCGCTGCGTAGCATAGTCTAGCTCGGTGTGGCGCGGCGTAGCTCGAGGCAGCCGCTACAGTTCGTTTGTAATGCTTTTAATGGAAACAGAAAATGCTTGTTGGGGATGTTCCTAGAAGATAGACATAATTATTGTCAGGCTGACTTTTTGCAAGTATTTTTAAGATCTACAATTATGTAGTACCTACATTAATTTGGTATACCTCTTAAGCTATTTCTTTACTCAGTATAAGCCATTTAAGCCTTCCAAAGCCGCCATTTATCCGAATTAATATTCATTAGCGTGGAAACCTAATTATTTTTCTAAAATAAAAGTAACCGAAGTTACTCCTTGTAACATCAGCTATCTGCGAGTGAAAGTCTCGTCAAAATCGATCCAACCTTTTCAGAGATTACCCGGAATAAACTGGCAGACAATACTTTTTAAAATTTAATTTTGGTTATAATTGCCGTATATTTTTCATATTCATTTAGTAAATAACTATTATTTTGACATTACAAACAGACATTTCAATTTAAGTACCTAATTGTATAGACATTTCATAATTTACTAGCTGTGCCCGCAGTTCTGCTCGTATGGAATACAGAATATTGGAACTGTAGTGACCCAGCTTCCACTTCCGGGGGTGGCCCGCCGGGTATTTTAAAGATAAAGATGCTTTTTATTTTAGTATTTGCGCGTCGTGCAGAGTTTCTCGGATAAATTTAAGAAGGGTGAAACCGTGGGTCACAGCTTGTATACATATATTTCCGTTAAAGTATCTTTTGAGTTTTAATTTCGTTATTTGTATACTTACATAAATACATACATACAGATGAATATCATAATTCGAATGTGGCACGCGCTCGGCCCGCTCTAGCGCTTACTCGCTGGATATCTGACCTCCGACCTCCGACCTTCGAGTCCTCGTAGTCGCCACCAATTTACTTTCAAAATACTTTGTGTTAAACATTTTTATTTCCTCTATTAGAAAAATTATATACTTGTAAGCACTACCGATATATAATGATTTAAATCTTCTTTAAAATCTCTTTTTAAATATGCTAAATCAGCGGGAATTTCATTATCGACCTCTCATACTGTATATACATCAGTTCTTACAAGTTTGGCCGTCACACCGCTAGGCCAATTCGAAGACTATCAGAGTCGTGAAAATTAGGAGTTGCATGAACTGCAGGTTAAATCCTATAGATGTATGTGTGTCCCTTTTTCGTTTCATCAAGTTTAAAATCACGTCACTAAAGACAAGGCAATTTTTAACAAAAAATAAAATCAACTTCATTGTTAATAAAAAATTCCCTGTTGTATTTTCGAAGTCGAAGGTCCAATGCCAATAGATGTTAACATGGGATGACCATTGATCATTGTAGTATTCCATATTAAACAAAAAAATAAGCGAATAAGCATGGATATGTTTTTCCAGCGTATGTATGTATGTCTATTTGTTTGTCACGCTCTGTACCCTAAACGGCTTGATGGATTTTAGCACACGAGGTGTCGTTAGATTAGTCTCAATTGTGAGAGTGACATAGGCTATATAATATACAAGTACGACGCCTGGGAATCTAATCAAAAGCAAAAATGTAGAAAAATATGTTTTTATTAATCAAGTGTTTTTTGTTGCAGTCAGGGTTTTTGATAACTTTTTAATAACTTATCTTGTTAAATAACTGGGAATTCTAACACGCCCGGTGACGTTAGGATTGTTAACTAAACGTATTTCGTTCGACGTGAGTTCGCCTGAGCGCCCGGTAAAGAAAAACTTGGTGATGAAACCATAGCATAGATTTAGGACAATTTCTTACGCCCGCCTGTATCTCGTAAATCTGTGCTGCCATCTAGGGCCACATTGTCACTTTCGATCAGGTGTGGTTAGAGTACGTTTATATAATATTTCAAAATAAAGTAAATACAAATAGTGATGCTGATAGTTCAACCATGATACACCGCTCCAACTACATGCAGATACTGACCCACGGGCTGCTCCACGCAAGAGCTTCACAATCTCTGGTAAGGGTTGAAGATAGAGAAGTCAGGCGGCGATGTGTCGCAGTGAAAACGCATTTCATGTTGCATATTATTATTTATTTTATTAAACTGTTATAATTGGTCGAGTATACAGACAGACAGGTAACAGTAAACTTTATCATAATAATAAATTACATTATCCTAGTAGAGCAGCTCCGCGCTCCCCGCAAACCCCACGCGTCCCGCGACACACCCTCCCCACCGCAGTTTTTTATACACACTATAATAATAAATACATATTTAAGTAAAAGCGGGTCCCGTAGCAAGCTCCCAGCCAGCCGTCTGCGGGACCCTCCGAAACATCTCACTCGTTACAAAAACAGTTTCAAAAAAACTAAAAATAATATACTGGAGTAGAGTGTCACTCAACTTCGCTCACATTCTGTAAGGTTGAGAGATTTCGGTCGAAGTGAACATACTGAGAGAGGCAGGCGCGCGGCACTTTGTTGCCAACGTTAAATATGTAATTAACAGTGCACATAAGGGGTATCTATGGTCGCTGTTAACACTCGGTCGCAACCGGTGTCCATGTGAGCCGAGGGGTTGCGACCGGTGTCTGTGTGACTCGTAAGGTCGCGACCGGTGTCCGTGTGGGTGCGGTGCTGAGTTTTGTGGTCGCCGTGTAGTTACTCGCGGTCGCCGCGGCTCGACTCGGCGCTGCAAGCACACAAACAAACTGTCAACTCAACAACATACAAACGTACTATAGTTTCAAACAAAATCATTGTCAATCCGTCACCTTCGCTTCAAATTTCGCATGTAACTTCACTAAAAACTAAAAATGTACGACCAGAAAACCATTAATATTTATATAGTGCAAATTATATTGTATGGCACGTGTAAAATAAACCTATACTTTGTAAAAATCATTAAAAAATATACCATTACGCCTGTATCCTCAAAGGGTTAGGTAGAGGTGTAGTAATGTACACCCACAGTTCGCAAAGTATGTTTTTAGGTCCCATGTAATATGGGGTGAGCCTATTGGCATTAATCGAGCACAAACCTAAACTCCAAGCTGCTACTGAGAATTTCATAGAAAACCCCAATAAAACTTTACTCGGCCTGGGGGGAATTGAATGTATCGAAATATACATAAATAGTACTATATGGAGCGTTAGAATTTAAAGTTCATGGAATGTTTTCTTTTATAACAAACTTTTAAGTTGCGTGTTTTGATAGTAAGGGTCAAATTTTACAAATGAATTTTAAAACTTTTATCTTCAACGGATTGAGCTGAAATTTTGCATACACGTTTAGTTTATATGACAATGAACGATTAGCTAAGTGACGTCATTCTAAATCCAATATGGCGGACTCTCAAAGATGTTACAACAGTTACTTTTATGCACGCTTATGATATGGGTATCAAATGAAAATCAAAAAATCAAATTTCTTTTTAAAAAGTTTTTTAAATTAATAATTACAACTTTTAACTTTTTTTTTACAACATTTTGCTTCCTGGAAAATCCTTAACATAGGCACAAAAAAAAACCATTTAATAAGTTGAATATTTTTGTTGCTGGCGGTACATTTGGCAAGTAGTGAGTGAAGTTCAGGCGGATCTTATCAATTAAGACGGTCAGTTATTATCATTATTATTTCCTACATACGTCATTACTATTTTTTTCTATTGTAGTAAGTCGAGGAAGAACGAGGAAGGTATGGATGGATTGTGTGAAGAATGATATGCGTATAAAAGATGTGACTACTGAGATATTAGTGTGGAACAGAAAACATGTTGTGCTGACCCTAATTAGCTTGTGCGAAGAGCAAGAAGAAGTATTACACGAGTGTAGCGTCCCACCTGTCGTCGTGGTAGTGGCTCACGTGGTACGGTTGGCGGGGCGGTGGGGGCGGTGGGGGTGCGCCTACGCACCGGTACAGCGGGAACACGCCGGTGTACTCGCACTCGAGGGTCTCGTGGGATGCGAGGGACGCGTGCTGTGACGTCACGGTCGCCGACGCGCGCTTCCCGTACCTGCTCCCTAGAAAGAACCTGCGACACCCTCACACATATCAAACGGTTATGTTCACAAACAAAAGCGACTGTTTATTGCCTTTGGGGATTTAGTTTTGATGGCACGATAAAGTGAAGCACAATGCAACCCAATATCAAGGGATTCTGCGATCGATGCACGTAACATCTGCAACATAACAAAGTGAGCAGCCTGTCTCTCTAACCTGACCATAGGATCGAGGACATCTCCTCCGATATTAATGGCTTAAATTGATGCTCCAATACAGAACATGTCCGATTGATTCTTTTTAGAGCGAGGTCTAAATGTGCACAATATATAGGACGAATTTTTTAGATCTTACTGTAAGGGTTGGTGCCTTTGTAGGTACAAGGAGACATTATGAGGAGAATCTTTAAACTTTTTGAGACAATTTGAAAAGCATTTACAGTGTTTTAAGAGAAAATGGACCATTTAGAGTATTAGAGATGTCAGAAATCACAAAAGCTTTACATATTCGTTTCATAGGAAATCATCCTGCCTTCAGTAACCTTTTCCCCAAAAATTGATCCACCTATTATGTTTGAAGTTTACTTTTTTAGTATCGATATTAATAATGAATCTCTGTATTGAAATTTTATGAGGTGTGAAATTTATAAAAGCGTTAAAAAAATAGTTACTGTTTTCTGCGCAACGTTCCCTGCGCATCTTTCACTTTGAAATAATATATGTGTTACACATACATCATCTTGCTTTTAAACAAATTATTTACTACAGAGTAAATCAGTCGGTCGTTCGGTCGGCCTATTGCATATTCAAATACAATCGTACTTAATGAGTAAACTGCAGCTGTGTGCAGGAGCTATCACACACACACACACACACACCCTTTTTATCACTTTTACAACGATTTTTTTTATAACATAAAAACTAAAATAAACAAGAAATGGAATAACGTCTGTACTTTTAGTGCCCCATCTCAAAAATCTATCCTCTTTATTGTAATAGGTTTATTCTAGCTTATAAAAGTATTATATTATACCTTTGTACGAGAAAAAAGCGTAAATATTACATTGTTATAAACCCCACTAGCCGATTCATTATGTTAGTAGTTAGTTAGAGTCATAAAGGGCGGATCTGGTATGTTATCACATTCACAGGCGGCGATCTACAAACAGGTATTTTACGAATCCATTCCAAATGTGCGAATAGTTTATCAAGGAAGGAAAAAAGCGAAAATATTACATTGTTATAAGCCCCACTAGCCGATTCATTATGTTAGTAGTTAGTTAGAGTCATAAAGGGCGGATCTGGTATGTTATCACATTCACAGGCGGCGATCTACAAACAGGTATTTTACGAATCCATTCCAAATGTGCGAATAGTTTATCAAGGAAGGAAAAAAGCGAAAATATTACATTGTTATAAGCCCCACTAGCCGATTCATTATGTTAGTAGTTAGTTAGAGTCATAAAGGGCGGATCTGGTATGTTATCACATTCACAGGCGGCGATCTACAAACAGGTATTTTACGAATCCATTCCAAATGTGCGAATAGTTTATCAAGGAAGGAAAAAAGCGAAAATATTACATTGTTATAAGCCCCACTAGCCGATTCATTATGTTAGTAGTTAGTTAGAGTCATAAAGGGCGGATCTGGTATGTTATCACATTCACAGGCGGCGATCTACAAACAGGTATTTTACGAATCCATTCCAAATGTGCGAATAGTTTATCAAGGAAGGAAAAAAGCGTAAATATTACATTGTTATAAGCCCCACTAGCCGATTCATTATGTTAGTAGTTAGTTAGAGTCATAAAGGGCGGATCTGGTATGTTATCACATTCACAGGCGGCGATCTACAAACAGGTATTTTACGAATCCATTCCAAATGTGCGAATAGTTTATCAAGGAAGGAAAAAAGCGAAAATATTACATTGTTATAAGCCCCACTAGCCGATTCATTATGTTAGTAGTTAGTTAGAGTCATAAAGGGCGGATCTGGTATGTTATCACATTCACAGGCGGCGATCTACAAACAGGTATTTTACGAATCCATTCCAAATGTGCGAATAGTTTATCAAGGAAGGAAAAAAGCGAAAATATTACATTGTTATAAGCCCCACTAGCCGATTCATTATGTTAGTAGTTAGTTAGAGTCATAAAGGGCGGATCTGGTATGTTATCACATTCACAGGCGGCGATCTACAAACAGGTATTTTACGAATCCATTCCAAATGTGCGAATAGTTTATCAAGGAAGGAAAAAAGCGTAAATATTACATTGTTATAAGCCCCACTAGCCGATTCATTATGTTAGTAGTTAGTTAGAGTCATAAAGGGCGGATCTGGTATGTTATCACATTCACAGGCGGCGATCTACAAACAGGTATTTTACGAATCCATTCCAAATGTGCGAATAGTTTATCAAGGAAGGAAAAAAGCGAAAATATTACATTGTTATAAGCCCCACTAGCCGATTCATTATGTTAGTAGTTAGTTAGAGTCATAAAGGGCGGATCTGGTATGTTATCACATTCACAGGCGGCGATCTACAAACAGGTATTTTACGAATCCATTCCAAATGTGCGAATAGTTTATCAAGGAAGGAAAAAAGCGAAAATATTACATTGTTATAAGCCCCACTAGCCGATTCATTATGTTAGTAGTTAGTTAGAGTCATAAAGGGCGGATCTGGTATGTTATCACATTCACAGGCGGCGATCTACAAACAGGTATTTTACGAATCCATTCCAAATGTGCGAATAGTTTATCAAGGAAGGAAAAAAGCGTAAATATTACATTGTTATAAGCCCCACTAGCCGATTCATTATGTTAGTAGTTAGTTAGAGTCATAAAGGGCGGATCTGGTATGTTATCACATTCACAGGCGGCGATCTACAAACAGGTATTTTACGAATCCATTCCAAATGTGCGAATAGTTTATCAAGGAAGAAAAAGCGAAAATATTACATTGTTATAAGCCCCACTAGCCGATTCATTATGTTAGTAGTTAGTTAGAGTCATAAAGGGCGGATCTGGTATGTTATCACATTCACAGGCGGCGATCTACAAACAGGTATTTTACGAATCCATTCCAAATGTGCGAATAGTTTATCAAGGAAGGAAAAAAGCGAAAATATTACATTGTTATAAGCCCCACTAGCCGATTCATTATGTTAGTAGTTAGTTAGAGTCATAAAGGGCGGATCTGGTATGTTATCACATTCACAGGCGGCGATCTACAAACAGGTATTTTACGAATCCATTCCAAATGTGCGAATAGTTTATCAAGGAAGGAAAAAAGCGTAAATATTACATTGTTATAAGCCCCACTAGCCGATTCATTATGTTAGTAGTTAGTTAGAGTCATAAAGGGCGGATCTGGTATGTTATCACATTCACAGGCGGCGATCTACAAACAGGTATTTTACGAATCCATTCCAAATGTGCGAATAGTTTATCAAGGAAGGAAAAAAGCGAAAATATTACATTGTTATAAGCCCCACTAGCCGATTCATTATGTTAGTAGTTAGTTAGAGTCATAAAGGGCGGATCTGGTATGTTATCACATTCACAGGCGGCGATCTACAAACAGGTATTTTACGAATCCATTCCAAATGTGCGAATAGTTTATCAAGGAAGGAAAAAAGCGAAAATATTACATTGTTATAAGCCCCACTAGCCGATTCATTATGTTAGTAGTTAGTTAGAGTCATAAAGGGCGGATCTGGTATGTTATCACATTCACAGGCGGCGATCTACAAACAGGTATTTTACGAATCCATTCCAAATGTGCGAATAGTTTATCAAGGAAGGAAAAAAGCGTAAATATTACATTGTTATAAGCCCCACTAGCCGATTCATTATGTTAGTAGTTAGTTAGAGTCATAAAGGGCGGATCTGGTATGTTATCACATTCACAGGCGGCGATCTACAAACAGGTATTTTACGAATCCATTCCAAATGTGCGAATAGTTTATCAAGGAAGGAAAAAAGCGAAAATATTACATTGTTATAAGCCCCACTAGCCGATTCATTATGTTAGTAGTTAGTTAGAGTCATAAAGGGCGGATCTGGTATGTTATCACATTCACAGGCGGCGGAATCTACAAACAGGTATTTTACGAATCCATTCCAAATGTGCGAATAGTTTATCAAGGAAGGAAAAAAGCGTAAATATTACATTGTTATAAGCCCCACTAGCCGATTCATTATGTTAGTAGTTAGTTAGAGTCATAAAGGGCGGATCTGGTATGTTATCACATTCACAGGCGGCGATCTACAAACAGGTATTTTACGAATCCATTCCAAATGTGCGAATAGTTTATCAAGGAAGGAAAAAAGCGAAAATATTACATTGTTATAAGCCCCACTAGCCGATTCATTATGTTAGTAGTTAGTTAGAGTCATAAAGGGCGGATCTGGTATGTTATCACATTCACAGGCGGCGATCTACAAACAGGTATTTTACGAATCCATTCCAAATGTGCGAATAGTTTATCAAGGAAGGAAAAAAGCGAAAATATTACATTGTTATAAGCCCCACTAGCCGATTCATTATGTTAGTAGTTAGTTAGAGTCATAAAGGGCGGATCTGGTATGTTATCACATTCACAGGCGGCGATCTACAAACAGGTATTTTACGAATCCATTCCAAATGTGCGAATAGTTTATCAAGGAAGGAAAAAAGCGTAAATATTACATTGTTATAAGCCCCACTAGCCGATTCATTATGTTAGTAGTTAGTTAGAGTCATAAAGGGCGGATCTGGTATGTTATCACATTCACAGGCGGCGATCTACAAACAGGTATTTTACGAATCCATTCCAAATGTGCGAATAGTTTATCAAGGAAGGAAAAAAGCGAAAATATTACATTGTTATAAGCCCCACTAGCCGATTCATTATGTTAGTAGTTAGTTAGAGTCATAAAGGGCGGATCTGGTATGTTATCACATTCACAGGCGGCGATCTACAAACAGGTATTTTACGAATCCATTCCAAATGTGCGAATAGTTTATCAAGGAAGGAAAAAAGCGTAAATATTACATTGTTATAAGCCCCACTAGCCGATTCATTATGTTAGTAGTTAGTTAGAGTCATAAAGGGCGGATCTGGTATGTTATCACATTCACAGGCGGCGATCTACAAACAGGTATTTTACGAATCCATTCCAAATGTGCGAATAGTTTATCAAGGAAGGAAAAAAGCGAAAATATTACATTGTTATAAGCCCCACTAGCCGATTCATTATGTTAGTAGTTAGTTAGAGTCATAAAGGGCGGATCTGGTATGTTATCACATTCACAGGCGGCGATCTACAAACAGGTATTTTACGAATCCATTCCAAATGTGCGAATAGTTTATCAAGGAAGGAAAAAAGCGAAAATATTACATTGTTATAAGCCCCACTAGCCGATTCATTATGTTAGTAGTTAGTTAGAGTCATAAAGGGCGGATCTGGTATGTTATCACATTCACAGGCGGCGATCTACAAACAGGTATTTTACGAATCCATTCCAAATGTGCGAATAGTTTATCAAGGAAGGAAAAAAGCGAAAATATTACATTGTTATAAGCCCCACTAGCCGATTCATTATGTTAGTAGTTAGTTAGAGTCATAAAGGGCGGATCTGGTATGTTATCACATTCACAGGCGGCGATCTACAAACAGGTATTTTACGAATCCATTCCAAATGTGCGAATAGT
This sequence comes from Saturnia japonica, assembly GCA_033032175.1. Classification (NCBI taxonomy): domain Eukaryota; kingdom Metazoa; phylum Arthropoda; class Insecta; order Lepidoptera; family Saturniidae; genus Saturnia; species Saturnia japonica. The sequence goes on from CM065331.1 coordinate 40,820, forward strand.
TTATCAAGGAAGGAAAAAAGCGTAAATATTACATTGTTATAAGCCCCACTAGCCGATTCATTATGTTAGTAGTTAGTTAGAGTCATAAAGGGCGGATCTGGTATGTTATCACATTCACAGGCGGCGATCTACAAACAGGTATTTTACGAATCCATTCCAAATGTGCGAATAGTTTATCAAGGAAGGAAAAAAGCGAAAATATTACATTGTTATAAGCCCCACTAGCCGATTCATTATGTTAGTAGTTAGTTAGAGTCATAAAGGGCGGATCTGGTATGTTATCACATTCACAGGCGGCGATCTACAAACAGGTATTTTACGAATCCATTCCAAATGTGCGAATAGTTTATCAAGGAAGGAAAAAAGCGTAAATATTACATTGTTATAAGCCCCACTAGCCGATTCATTATGTTAGTAGTTAGTTAGAGTCATAAAGGGCGGATCTGGTATGTTATCACATTCACAGGCGGCGATCTACAAACAGGTATTTTACGAATCCATTCCAAATGTGCGAATAGTTTATCAAGGAAGGAAAAAAGCGAAAATATTACATTGTTATAAGCCCCACTAGCCGATTCATTATGTTAGTAGTTAGTTAGAGTCATAAAGGGCGGATCTGGTATGTTATCACATTCACAGGCGGCGATCTACAAACAGGTATTTTACGAATCCATTCCAAATGTGCGAATAGTTTATCAAGGAAGGAAAAAAGCGAAAATATTACATTGTTATAAGCCCCACTAGCCGATTCATTATGTTAGTAGTTAGTTAGAGTCATAAAGGGCGGATCTGGTATGTTATCACATTCACAGGCGGCGATCTACAAACAGGTATTTTACGAATCCATTCCAAATGTGCGAATAGTTTATCAAGGAAGGAAAAAAGCGTAAATATTACATTGTTATAAGCCCCACTAGCCGATTCATTATGTTAGTAGTTAGTTAGAGTCATAAAGGGCGGATCTGGTATGTTATCACATTCACAGGCGGCGATCTACAAACAGGTATTTTACGAATCCATTCCAAATGTGCGAATAGTTTATCAAGGAAGGAAAAAAGCGAAAATATTACATTGTTATAAGCCCCACTAGCCGATTCATTATGTTAGTAGTTAGTTAGAGTCATAAAGGGCGGATCTGGTATGTTATCACATTCACAGGCGGCGATCTACAAACAGGTATTTTACGAATCCATTCCAAATGTGCGAATAGTTTATCAAGGAAGGAAAAAAGCGTAAATATTACATTGTTGTAAGCACCACTAGCCGATTCATTATGTTAGTAGTTAGTTAGAGTCATAAAGGGCGGATCTGGTATGTTATCACATTCACAGGCGGCGATCTACAAACAGGTATTTTACGAATCCATTCCAAATGTGCGAATAGTTTATCAAGGAAGGAAAAAAGCGAAAATATTACATTGTTATAAGCCCCACTAGCCGATTCATTATGTTAGTAGTTAGTTAGAGTCATAAAGGGCGGATCTGGTATGTTATCACATTCACAGGCGGCGATCTACAAACAGGTATTTTACGAATCCATTCCAAATGTGCGAATAGTTTATCAAGGAAGGAAAAAAGCGAAAATATTACATTGTTATAAGCCCCACTAGCCGATTCATTATGTTAGTAGTTAGTTAGAGTCATAAAGGGCGGATCTGGTATGTTATCACATTCACAGGCGGCGATCTACAAACAGGTATTTTACGAATCCATTCCAAATGTGCGAATAGTTTATCAAGGAAGGAAAAAAGCGTAAATATTACATTGTTATAAGCCCCACTAGCCGATTCATTATGTTAGTAGTTAGTTAGAGTCATAAAGGGCGGATCTGGTATGTTATCACATTCACAGGCGGCGATCTACAAACAGGTATTTTACGAATCCATTCCAAATGTGCGAATAGTTTATCAAGGAAGGAAAAAAGCGAAAATATTACATTGTTATAAGCCCCACTAGCCGATTCATTATGTTAGTAGTTAGTTAGAGTCATAAAGGGCGGATCTGGTATGTTATCACATTCACAGGCGGCGATCTACAAACAGGTATTTTACGAATCCATTCCAAATGTGCGAATAGTTTATCAAGGAAGGAAAAAAGCGTAAATATTACATTGTTATAAGCCCCACTAGCCGATTCATTATGTTAGTAGTTAGTTAGAGTCATAAAGGGCGGATCTGGTATGTTATCACATTCACAGGCGGCGATCTACAAACAGGTATTTTACGAATCCATTCCAAATGTGCGAATAGTTTATCAAGGAAGGAAAAAAGCGTAAATATTACATTGTTATAAGCCCCACTAGCCGATTCATTATGTTAGTAGTTAGTTAGAGTCATAAAGGGCGGATCTGGTATGTTATCACATTCACAGGCGGCGATCTACAAACAGGTATTTTACGAATCCATTCCAAATGTGCGAATAGTTTATTAAGGAAGGAAAAATTATTAAATATAATTTCTTAGCCACTAGCTAAAGTATACACACACATATGAATATATTTTAAACACTAATTAATTATTTTCTTTAATTTATTTGCATTGTTTTTGAACCAACGTGCGCCACCTACTCATTTTCTGTTTAAGTCGCGTTGTATCTTAGGCCTCCATATAAAGTTATATGTATATATATATATATACAATTAATAAAATTGGAGTGTCTGTTTGTAATGTCAAAATAGCAGTTTTTTACTAAATACCTATGAAAGTATATACGATACCTATAAAAAAAAAACATTTTTAAAATTTTGTCTGTTTGTTCTGGGTAATCTCCAAATTGGTTGGACCGATTTTGACGGAACTCTCACTGATAAATATCTAATGATATAGGGAGTAACTTAGGCTGCTTTTATTTTAGAAAAAGAATTAGGGTTCCGCACAAATAAAAAAAAACTGATCATGGTGAATCAATTCGAGCGCTTAAATGGCTTATGCTGAATAAACCATAAGAGATATAAGAAATTAATATACCATATAATCAAAGATATTAAAAAGACCTATAGAAAAGTCTGGGAGAGTATATATCTATCTTCTAAGGAACACCTAAAATAAGTATTTTTGTCTTTAAAATAGCCGGGAGCGGGGAAGCAAGATTCGCACGGGGATTCTGTAGTCCTCGTGAGCGAAGACACGGGGATAACTAGTTTAGTAATAAAAATATTTGTATTTGTAAAATTTCGAGTCACCAAGTAGGGACTCTCTATGTGACCCATCCAGGTTACTGTTTAACGTTCGGTATCGCGAGTGCGTTTGCTCTCTGTGATCCCTTATAGTTTTGACGAGCACTAAATAATTGATATGAGATGAAAAGCAAATACAAGTGACCTGTCGTTCCGCGGGGAGAGGGGCGCGCCGGCGAGCGCCCGTACCGCGACCCCATCACGAACGGCACCGAGGACACTGCGTCACCACCAGCACCAGCACCAGTACCAGGAGAAGGGCGTAAAGCAACAAATTAGTTGACCACTTACACCTTAATAATAATAAAAAACATTTGTCGCGTCGTGCGCCTCAAAGTGAAAGGAATGGCGAAACCGAACGCACTTGAGACGGAAATAAGACATTATTTAGAGTTTAAGCGTTTGGAAAATAAACTATGTATCTTCAAATATACAATACAACTTTGTGAACGACATACTAACGCTTATTGCGTTCGCAAATTTAAAGCAAAAACTGGCTATATAATTAATTTACTAATTTACCAGATCAATAAGCGATATCTATACGAATTATAAAGTTGAAAAAATCATTTTTGTTTATGTGCCTGAACACGCCCATATCTGGAACTACTAGTCAGATTTGACCAACTCTTTTTGTATCGTGTAGCATATTTATCGAGGAAGTTTAAAGGCTATCTAATATCACGCTACGACCCTTAGTTGTGGAGCAGCGACCATAAACATCAAGCAGAGACTGGCAATCTGCGGGCAAGCTGTTATCATAACAGAGTGGGGGAGCGAGGTAGTGGGTGACTCACTCTCGGCGCGCTTGTCGTAGAGGGCGTGCGCGAGCGCAGCACACAGTAGCAGCAGTAGCGCCCACAGACAGCCGCTCCGGCACCCGACTGCACCGCTGTACCACATCTGCAAACGTCGGCACATATTACTACATTCTTTTACTTAATAATATCTTTAAGATTCTCAGACAGACAACGCACAGTTTGAGCTGATCAGTCTTTACACTATTTCACAAAACTTTCATAAATATTATACATTACATGAGCACTAAAAAATCCCATAAAAGGTGTTGAAAATATTTAGTTACGTAAATAAGTTTTGAAGTCGGATCGTTCCTTAAATGTTGCCGATGAGAAATCATATCGAGCAGAAATCACGCGGCTAACTACATTATATATTTATAAAACATTTAAAGGTTTTTATCTTATATATTTATATATACATAGAGTGAGTATACAAGGCTGCAAGCAGTGTGACGTCACACAGAAGGAAAGTGTAACGTTGAGTCCGTAACTAGTTAATATTAACCGTAACTATTTCTTCACCGTTTCCTCACGATATTTCCTTCCCTGTTAGTCAATGTAGTTGCTAATTAAATGGCTCCTATATGACTTGAGGATAATTAATTTATTAAAACAAAGTAGTTCTTCTATTAACTGTAACAATTAAATGACTCCTATATGATTTGATAAAGTCGCAAATGCTGTGAGGCATTGCGGGCTTGGCGGAAACGGAAGCTGCCGACAGTGCCTCGGACTGGAGGTGTAGGGTGTAGCGCCGGATGATTGTGCAGACCCAGGCGACCGGTAATCGCTTGTCGCTTCTCGAGTCTTGAGAAACTAATTCGATTGCAATATCGTCAGTAGTAGACAGTTTTTATTGTTCGAGTCGGGATATAGAATTAACTCCCTGCTGAGGGTTTCCCAAGTGACTACACTATGGGATACTTCTGGTGTTGTAATCCACCACCATCGTGGTATAGAAAAAGAAATGTTACCAGCATGTGCATTCAGAGAACTAGAGTAAAGTGGAATGGGAAAATAAAATATTTAACTATATATACCTAAGCCAAATTACGACAAAAAATGTTTACTTACAAAGCGTTGCGTAGCTAATGACCGGCAGATATCAACAATCATAACAAAATATTTATTATATAAAAAAAAAAATCTTATGTAAAGATGTATGTACATAGAGGCAATTTTCTCATCTTAAATACATATTTTTAAATGGACGTTAAATATTTATCGAAGGCTGGAAATAAATTTAACCAAAATAAGCTGTACCTACTAATTAATCTAGGTCATAATGACTTGTAGGTTTAGGTGACGAAACATTATTATGTATTTTTACATATCATCATTAAAAAATATTATAGGGAATGGGTGAATTGTAATTAACTGTTTAGAACACCTGAATGCTGCTGTATTGTATTTTGTAGGGTTATCGCAGTATCATTAATTACGATTTTTTGTATTTTTGATATAAACACTATAGCATGGGAGTTATGCGACCGATTCGAGTAAATATACTGTAATAATAATCAATATCAAATTATTGTTAGGTTATATTTAGTGATCTGAGATGCGGACTGTTCGCAGTTTGTCGAAAGCGTCGCGTCACGCTGTGAACTACGATATTACTATGTATCTAGGTGTAGAGTATCTAGTAACAATACATCTACAGTGAGACGAACGATGCCGCGGACGGAGGCTAGTCACTCGGAAACCAATCAGAATAAAAACGAAATAAACTTCTTTTAGAACAATATCAATTAATGTTATAAATTTTATAGATACATAAATACTTTATGTGGGCGTAAGAGCCGTGACCGAAGCTAGTTATGAAAGTCGGGGGGCACGAAATTTAACAATATCTATTCAGAATATATAACTTTTCTTTAAATTTCGATATGCACACACACACAAACAAATATATAATCGGTGTCCTTTATAACAAGATATCTATCGGGAAATTTTTGAAAAATAATTACATGTGCATACAAATCTACAGAATTATTAATAGACATTAACGCATTTTCAATAGAATTAATTAAACATTACAAATTAATAAAATTAGAGATTCATCTAGTTACGTTGTTTCGAGTTACATCAAACAACATTTTAACATGATTGCTCAAAGAAACGTCACTTGTTTCGATTTATATTTACATGAACCGACCTAACGAACATTAAATCATACATTCTTGAAGCATACGAACGTAATGTTTAATTTATTTCGTTTGAGATAAAATCAAAAATAGTAATCCAATACGTAATAAAAATAACCTCTGCTACCATAAAAAATTATTAAGAACTTGTTTTGAGTTAATAGGCATTTTTTATGTAGTAAATGCAGTTTCAAGTTTTTGGTAAATCTAAAGCCCCGGGTTTTGTATGAAAAAAAGGAGATTTGACTTAATAATAATCTATACTTATATTAAAAAAGTAAAGAGTCGAAATCGTACAATACTACGACGAGGTTTAAAATCATGGACAGAAGAAATTTCGATTAGATAGAATTTAGTATTTGGTATGATTGTAGTTTATGGTCTGAAGGTACATTTAGGATGTATTTTTTTACACGTATGGGCATTTGTATGGTCTATAAATTACGTTTAGATTATGTGCATATAAAATGGAATGTATGTGTAACTCTGGAATATATTTAAAATATTTAATAAAATAAAGTGAAAAGATACCAAATTTGTCCAAATTGTTTTATCTTTACATAATTTTCAAAAAAATCATTAAATAGAAACGTATGAATTTTTATTTTCCAACAGTATTCATAGATGGCACTGTACGGCTTGGTTTAAATTATAAAAAAAACATTGTTATTTATTATCACTTAAAAGTATATTTTCTGTAAGCATGTATGTTCATAATTTAAGTCTGGGCTTTGATTATTAATTTTTTAAATTTTTATATATAGATTTTAATGTTATTTTGAAATGTTTAAATAATTATTAATATACATTTTATCTACATTTCTGCGATAGATATTTATATTTGTTGTTTTTGCGATATCAATATTTTTATTAAATTACTTTAAACATACTAGAAAGCATTATTGAAGCGTTATATTTTCTATATACAACTAAGGTAGCGAACAAACTTACACCCCCGATTAATAGTAAGCGGTTACCGTTGCCTATGGAGGCATCACTAACTAGCTGCTAATCTTAACAGCTCTGGAAACCGTACTTACTGCAGGAACACAACACAAGGTTATTTGACTGCTATCTTCTGCAGAGTAGAATTACCTTCTACCTACCAGTTGGGTTGGCTCAAATAAAGAATATATTTTCAAAAAGATTTCTTTGTGCACTACCTCGCTTAAAACTATACTTATAGCTGATATAGTTTGAGGACTCACAGATCGACAACACTCACTCTAAATACATAATCTATACTAATATAATAAACCACAAAAGTTTTTTTGGTAGTTTTTTGTTTCTTTGTTAAATACGCTAATCTTTGGAACTAACAGTCGGATTCAAAAAAATATGTTTGTTTATGATAGCCAGATTCTTGACACATAGTATAGGCTATTTAAGATTAGACTACAGCTATGAGATACTTTTAAATATTGATTTTTGTTACAAAAGTTGGCAGTCGAGGCCCTCTCGAACTGCTTTATCCGCGTGCGCTGGCGTAATCGTTAATGATACGGAAATACAATGTTCTAAAATAATATTGGTCCTTATAATACATTTAAAAAAATAAGCAATAGCATTTGCCTATCTCTTATACATAAGCCGCAATAAGGTATTAAGTGACAAAGATTTGTTGAAAATTAAAAAGAGATTTCAAAGCATTATTTTTAGACATGGCAAAAATATTTAATCCTTTTTAATCTTTACAAACAAAAATTACTTCATCAGAAAGACAATTTTATGAAGTTAAATTTAGATTCTTTACAGTATGTTATTTTGACACATAGTTTAAATAATTTGTACTTGCAGGAAGAACAGTTATGATGGATTACATGGGTGCGATGGCGGCACGGTGTTTGTCGGATAAAATTAATGCGAGTGAAACCGTGTGGCACAGCTAGTATAATAATAAGAATGTGAAGTGGATCGGATTCATTAACAGAACATGCGGAAACCACTTAACTACGCTTTCAGCTTCGTCTCATCATTATACTAACTAAGAGCTTTTAGCGAATAAAACCTTCTGATGATAGTATAGTATTATATTCGCTCGGCTTGCCCTAACATCATTCAGCTATTCAGAATGCTTGAACACGTACCGGCAGCAGCACTTGAAAGCAGGTTCATTCATAGCCTTACCAATTTCGAGCTTTTTTATATAATCACTAATAGAAGAGAACCGATGTGGTGACTAGCGAAGTAACACGGTTCGTATGAAACTTTAACTATAATAACTGTATCTACACAGTTAAGGATGTTGCATAACCTAAAGACCATTGTAGAGTATGACCCAGAACGGTTTAACTGAAGAGTTCCGCGAAGGAAATACACCACCAAGCTGTGTTTTCGTTTCAATACTTCAGCAACAAGTATTTTCAGGGTAGAGCTTTGCTAAGGCGGTCAAAGCGTTATAAAAATGTAATTACATAAAACCACCAAAGGCTATATTTATTACCTTAACTTAATTATATATCGTTAATTTTATCAAATGTTTTAAGCAAAAGACATCAACGCGCTCAACACAAAATTTCTGTTGAAGCATTTTGTACATAAAAATACCGAACGATATTACTATTTTCAATGGTTCCGATGAAACTTTTTTTTAAACATAACAACAAATAGTTTATTTTTAAACAATAGTAGTATAACTTGAAATACAGATGGCTTTAGATGGTTTAAAACAACGTAAAGGATTTTGATAATATGTATCAATATGTAATTTTTTTTAAAACAACATTAAATTTATTTTTTTTTTTTAATACATGTGAATTTAATTCGCATTTACCAATGAAATTCTTATACAAATAAAAGATTTGATACAATATCTAACATATCACTTTAATTTTATATTTAACAAACGCATTTCCAATAAACTAACCTGTGCCGTGATATTTTCATAACACGTGGTCTTGAAGAACTAAGTAAGGGAACTTAAATTAATATTAAAACTGATATACTTTCCCAAACTTGTCATTCTTACATATATTCCTCTTAAGTTATATTAAATTCAATAGGATAAAATATATTTCATATAATCTATATCCGATAAATATGTTCAAACCACTTTGAACAAACAATTTTCTGTTTGTGATAAAAATCATATTATTACGCGTCGTTTCATGAGAATATATTTTAACATTGTAAGTTACGCGTAAGTACAGCAAGTAGTGTTCACTCACCTGTCGGTTTCGCTGTGAGTCTGTCGCCGCCGCAGAAGTATCTCACCGCCCGCCCTCGCACACCTTATATATGAGAGAGGGGGCGAGGCGGGCGCTGGCGCGGGGAGTGCAGGCGGCGCGCTCAGGTGCGCGTGTGACGTCACTTATCAGTTTAATTCGTGCATGTTAGTGATCGCGAACAGTTCCGCTCGTGAGTATTTGATAGTGTTCAGGGGGAGCGAGGTAGGGCGGGAGGGAGAGTTCATGATGTTAATGGAAATAGAAAGACGTCAAGTAACAAGAACTGGTTGTTATTTAAACTATACTTTGAAATATATTTAATAAGTCTTAACTTCTTCACTTCTTTAAAAATAGATAGTCGGGAGCGGGGAGTAAAACTCGTGCGGGCATTCTGCAGTTCACGTAAGCGAAGCCACAGGCACAGCTAGATTGCTATATGTATTATGGTTTACTCAGCGTAAGCCACTTAAGCGCCCGAATTAATCCATGACCAGTTTTTTTTATTTGTCCGTAACCCTATATTTTTTTTTCTAAAATAAAAGTAGCCTAAGTTACTCTCTATAACATCAGCTATCTATCAGAGAAAGTCCCGTCGAAATCGGTTTAACTGTATTGGAGATTACCCGGAACAAACAGACAGATAGACAGAAAAAATAATTAGAACTTATTTTTTTGTTATAGGTATCGTATTTACTTTGATATGCATTTAGTAAAAAGCTGTTATTTTGACATTACAAACAGACACTTCAATTTTATTAATTGTATACATTAAAAATACCTACAAAAAAGTCACGAGTGTATACGTCTATCTTCTAAAATATTTGTCTTTAAAATAGCTGGAAGCGGGGGATCAATATTCACGTGGACATTCTGTAGTCCACGTAAGCGAAACCACAGGCACAACTAGTTGGTAATATAAAAATACAATATTCGTCAATTTCGAAATAGACATCTAGAACAATGATTGTATGACATTAAAAATCTGTTGTCTGCCTGTCAGTCGTCTATTTGTATGTCCGGATGTAACTGAAAAATGGCTTGAACTATCTTTAAGAAATCATGTACAAGTGAAGCGTATGTTATTCCTCGTTTGATAGGCTATGGAAACTGTCATCAATTATATCATTAAAAATAAAATTACTAAACGTAAATAATAATGCCCCCCACTAGATGGAAAGACGACATAATAAAGGTCGCTGGGACCCGTTGGGTGCAGGCCGCACAAGATCGGTCGCTCTGGAGATCTATGGGGAGGCCTATGTTCAGCAGTGGACGTCCTGCGGCTGAAATGATGATGATGATGAAATAATAATAAAATTAGTGCTTAACAAACGTGTGCGTAGCCGCGGGACATACCTAGTTATATATAAATGAACAATACATTACACATCGACAACACAATCCAGATACTGGTAAGCATCGCAAGGAGTTGGCAGACTTGTGTGTGTCCATCGCGGGAATTACAGAGAGAATGGATCACTTTGAGAAGAGGTTGGAAGCAGTTGAAAATCGGAAGGAGTTACCTGGAGTAGAAGAGTTCGCCGAGTTGGAGCGAACGGTAAACCAGATTAAGCTAGAAATTAACGACAGGGATCAGGAGGCCCTCTCATCCGACCTGGAAATAGGTCATCTCCCGGAGGAAAAGGGGAGAGTGACGTTCATACGATTACCGTGCTCGCTTCTAGGATGGACGTACGATTAGATGAACAAGACGTAGTTTTCGCGGATCGGGTGGGAGCTGCATCGGGCGAGGGGACTGTGGGCGAGTCCGTTCGCCCGCGACGTGTGGTGGTGCGCCTAGCACGACGTCACCTGCGAGACGAGCTATTGCAGGCTGCACGCGTGCGTCGCACACTGACAGCTGAAGATGTTGGCTGCCCATCAAAAGTACCGGGTCATCACGCATCTTTCTAAACGAAAGACTGACACGTATCAATAGTCAGTTTTTTCATCAAGTTCGAGAGGAATGCCGCAGACTCCAATGGCGCTTCTCATGGACAAAGCATGGGCGAATTTATGCTCGACAGTCTGACGGTAAAACAGCATACCACATTCGGTCGGAGGCTGACCTCCCGCGGGTTTTTGGGACCATACTGGTTTAGCTCTGCAAGTTTAATTATAAGCTTTATTAACTGTACCCTACTGTTCATAATATTTTTTTATTTCTGTTTTATATTTCAAATTCACTTGTATGTTTATGTGTATTTGAAGTTGGATAGCAAGTGTGTAGTATATCATCTTATAATTACTTTTATGTTTAAGTTTCCGTTTAACATACAATGTTATATGTTAAAATACTTGTTTAAAATGAGTACGTTGTACCGTCTTATTTCCTGTTCATATCTTATTATATTATATCTTAAAATTTATTTTATGTTAGCACATTTAGTCTATTCAAATTGTGTGGGGAAGTGTCATATCAAAATTGAATATTATTATGATTTTTTAGATTCATGGCAATCTATGTATTATATTATAAAACTAGCACAGCTATTGTACAATGGGTATTATTGTTTATTTATCATATTATATTTAATTTTAAAACTCTTACATTACTCTCTACCTACTTTATTAATTCTACTCATACTCTATAGCAATGTCTAAACAAACAATCTCAAAGTTGGTTTCTTCAATGCTGGATTATTTAACACAAGGCATGAAGAATTTATTATAGCTACTGAGGAATTGATGCCTGATGTGTTAGCCATAAATGAGACTTGGCTTAGGCATGGTGAGGATGAAAGGGCGCCGAAGGTACAAGGATATCAGTTTAGGCATACACCGAGGCCTGATCACATCCGTGGAGGACGGGGTGGTGGAGTAGGTTTTTATTTAAGGAAAGGCATTTCTGCACGTGTTTGTACCCACCCTCTTGCATATAAAGTTGAACAAATGTGGCTACAATTAAATGCTAACGGACAGGAAGTGATTATCGGTACCGCATACTCACCACCTTGGCAGGACATTGGCTCCTTCCTGGATGCTCTAACAGATTCAGTCACAGATTTTGCAAAATGCGATAAATTAATTTTATTAGGTGATTTTAATATAGATGTTCTTGAAGGAAATAGTAATAAAACTAAACTCTTTGATGAATTTGTTCATTGTCTTGATTTAAAACAAATTATTACTGAACCTACACATTTTACTGAGCACAGTCAGTCTCTTATCGACATCGTGTGCACTGATGCTCGTACCCGTAAAGTAATAGTTAAATATACCCCTGACATGGGAAGTCATGCTATGCTGTTGATTCATTTTAATATTAAAAAAGAGAAGCCATCTGCACAATTAGTCACATGTAGACCTTTGAAAGATATCGTAGTTGACTGTTTTGAAAAAAACCTCCGTAGAATGGATTGGGACTATTTTAGGATTACCTCGGATGTTAATGAACTTGTAGAAATGTTTACATATTTCTTAGTAACTTTATTTGATCTGCATGCTCCAATGAAAACGACTAGGTTTAGGGAGCCTCCTCATCTCTGGATAACGGGCACTATTAAAAGTATGATTCGAATCCGAGATGACTATCATAGAAAATATAAGTTGCTGGGAACTGAGACATTTAAGAACTGTTATAAAGATATGAAACACCTTGTGATTGCAAGCATTGAAAGTGAGAAAAGAACATATTTCAACCAACATACATATTAATAATAATATTAAAAACTCTAAAAAGCTTTGGAATAACCTTAAGACCACTATTATGTATGATAAGAAGCGAGCCACAGAAATTCCACCACAATTTGATAATCCGGACATCATTAACTCACATTTTCTTCGTATACCCGGGCAAGATAATGTTCCTATCTCGCAGTTAACGCACTATGAGCATCTAAGGTTTAGTTCCGCCACCTTTTCGTTGCATCCCGTAAGTGAGAACACAGTACTGTCCATTATTAATAGTTTAAATTCAAACGCTCACGGTTATTGACGGTGTCTCCTTGGATATGTTTGTTAATGACACTGCCTCAATCTCTAAATGCAATTACTGTAATAGTTAACCTTTCAATTACAAGTGGTATTTTTCCCAATACTTGGAAAGTAGCGGTTGTAAAGCCAATACCTAAGAGCAACAATCCCTCTACTTTGAAAGACTTACGACCAATCATTCTTCTACCTTGTTTATCCAAAGTCTTGGAAAAGGCTGTGAGCATGCAACTCATGGAGTATTTAGAAAGGAATGATATTCTTTCTGTGGCCCAGTCTGGCTTCCGCAAGGGACATAGTATCTCTACTGCTTTCCTTGATATTGTAGATAACTTATTGGATGCTCAAGACAAAGGGGTGTGCAGTATACTTATACTCTTGGATTTCTCACGCGCATTCGAATGCATAAATATAACCCTACTTTTATCAAAGCTTGTATTCTATGGATTCGATGCTTCTTCTGTGAGTTGGTTTCGAAGTTATCTATTTAATAGATGTCGGTTTGTTAAATTGAGTTTACTTAATGGGTCTACGGTTCAGTCCTCTTCTGAGCCTGTTACTCGAGGGGTACCTCAAGGATCTGTTTTAGGTCCTATTTTATTTATATTGTATTGTGCAGACATCACCAAATCCATTAAATATTGCAAGTATCACCTCTATGTGGATGATCTGCAGTTGTACTAGTCATTTCTTCCATCTAATCTAACCGATATTGTAAAAAAATAAACTACGATTTGGCAAACATATCTCACTGGTCTACATCTAATACATTAGTTATCAATCCTCAAAAATCGAAATATATGGTAATTGGTAGTAAAGGAAATATTGTCAAGCTTAGTTGTGTGGCATTTGACATACTAGTGGATGGCGAGCCTATTGAGCGTGTTACGAAAGCCATAAGTCTGGGATTAATTGTTGATAGCAACTTACGTTTTGTGAAGCATGTAGCAGAAAGCATAAGAAATTGCTTTTATCGTCTGAAATTACTGTATAAAATACGCCCTTTCTTGAGCAAAGAAATCTGGATAACTCTCTGTGAATCTTTGATTCTTTCCAGGCTTAATTATTGTGATGTTGTATATGGACCTTGCTTGCTTAAAAGAACCGAGAAACTAATCCAACTCATTCAAAATGCTTGTGCACGTTTCTGTTTGGATGTTCCATCACGTTCTCATATTACTCCTTATTTAAATTCTTCCAATTTGTTAAAAATGAAGGCGCGTAGGAGGCTGCATCTTGGAGTGCTTTTGTTCGGAGTAATTAACAAGCAAAAACCGAAATTTTATACTTGAAGTTAGTTTGGGCAGAGTCTCAACATAGATTCTCAAGAAGAACCAGCAGCTTTGTGCTTATTACTCCGAAGCACCGATCTATGGCTTTCCGAGGTTCATTTAAGTTTGCGGCTTCGTGATGCTGGAATGATTTACCGCCGCCACTTCGAGCTTTAAAAACAGTCCAAACTTTTAGAGCAACGTTGAAAAATCTTTTGTTGCAGAACCAAAATGGTAGCTTACCGTGGTGTTAATAAAGATGTGAACTCTCCTCACTCTCCCTCTTACACAGTTTTAATTGCTCTTTATCTTATTAATTTTTTGTACATTTTTAGTATGTATTATATTTATTAATTTTCTATTTACTATTTGTTTTTTATTTTAATTTTATTTTAATGATGTCCGTGATGTTTGTTAATATGGCCTAGTCAGAATACCAGCGCTGCACTGCTTTAGTGTAGTAATTATGCTGAGACTGGGACCTGTTTATTCAAGCACGGTGCGTTACTTATTATTATTGGAATTATTTTTATTTATTTTTTAGTTGTTTTGATTTTATGTTTTTATAATATTGGTTTTTGATGTGTTGTGTGGTGAATAAATAAACTTTTCTTTCTTTCTTTATTTCATTAAATGGAGCTTTACCTCTATATTTAAGACTAGCTCCACCTGCGACTGCGCTCGCGTGGACTAAAGAATTCCGTCGATCTAATACAAGCACTATTTGTGCTACCCCCGCTCCCGGTCAATTAAATAAAAAAAAATTAAGTGAAACTCCTTTGCGCGCATGAGAGTAAACTTTTTACGGATGAAACGCGACACGAAGGTGTGAAACATTTTGAGAGGGAGAGAGCGATTGAGAGAAAGTGAGAAAGGACGAACGTAGCATGAAGTACGTAGCCATGGAAACAATGTGTAAACAGTGAGTTAAATTTATAAATAAACATTTTGTAATAAATTTGTAAATCGTCCTATACTAAGTATTTGTTCAGAGTAAGTAATATATTTGTTATCTTTTTGTTAATATATAATTTTTTACTTTAATTCGTTAACGGCATGTTAATTTGCTACTCATCATTTAAGATAAATTCTCTTTTCCAAAATGTAATTTTTAAAAATAAAAAAATTCTGATATTTAGTCTACAGTTAAATAATAATCCAAACAGCAACTAAAAATTCAGGAAAGACATAAGATGCTATTTTTACAAGATATTTAGATAATGTTGAAACACGAACTCATATTTTACCTAGCATAATGCTTTAGTCACAACAATACCAATAGAAATTGCATCAATTAATGTAGATATCGATGAAATAAATTAAAATTAAATTTATAATTTGTATTAATTTCCGACACTTTTAATATTTTAACGACAATTAAATTCATTAAATTCCTAACATATCTTCCTCTTTCCCTCACTCTAAGTCTCGGAAATCTAAAGCTTTAGATTAGTATAAATATAATCGAGATTTAAAAATTAGTTTGCTAAAGAAGTTTCACTTCTGACATGTGTACTTTGTACGCACGCACATTCTTTTTTATTGCGAACGATCCTTAGATCATATACATATTATGCTCTCGCTGATTTTTTGTAGGGCTTTTTAAGAAGTACAATTATGTAGTGCATTATTTTGATTTTATAAATTGTTACGGTTTACTCAGCGCAGTTGATACAATCGGACAGCTGTATTAATTACGTTTGCAACAAACTCAATCTCGTAAGTTTTATAATTGAAAAGAAAACGCGATGCGAAACGACGTGACGTGACGCGGCGACGTATTTGCATAAATAATTTATATTCAGATTGATAAATATTCCATCTGTATAATTTAATTTAAAACGGGTAGAGTTTAGCGCTCAGGACTCGCCTTCAAGCAGGCGGGTTCAAATCTCAAACTCAAGCGTTCAGTGAAGAGAAACTGTCGTCATTCATCTATACAAATAGGTATATAAAATTCAAGTGTTTGCTTGTAATGTCAAAATAGCAACTTTATACTAAATACATATGGGAGTAGGTATATACGGTACTTATAATATAATGTAACGACCTGTTATAACCCGATTAAAAAGATATAGAAAATCTGTTCCCGAAATATCTCGAAGCAACTACAAATTTCTCAGGACTTCGAAATAATGTTCGCGTCGTAAACAACCGCGGCGCATGTTTGTGTAAACATCGCAGTTTACACACACATGTACAGGGCTTATCACCTCGACTACGTCATCGAGTAGGCATAGCAACTAAACGACAAGAAAGTTAGCGACGATTCACGATTTTTCTGCGATCGTTTAGTGTAGGTATTTAAGCGAAACAGGCGCGGCGCCGAGGCAGTTCAGTTTTGAATTATAAAGCGGTAACAACGAGCGATAAAAGAAGCGAAACCACAATCAAATAAATAACAGTGTTGTGAGTTGTCAAACATCGGCATTTTTAATACCCACGAGTGTAACAATAATATTTAGAACAAGAATAAGAGTTCTGCGTAAAAATATCTGATTATGAGTGAATCACTCCAGGCGCTTAAATGGCTTACGCTGAGTAAACCATTAGAGATATTTCAAATGAATGTAATACATACACAATTGTAGGTATTAAAAAGACCTACAAAAAAAATCGGCAAGAGTATATGACTATCTTCTAAGCATCACCCACAAGAAGCATTTTTCAAGCAAGCGTTCAAGCAAGCGGAGCCGTGGGCACAGCTAGTACTCAAATAAAACGTTCACGAAATCACAAGAAGATCCTTGAGCTTTACATGTATCATTGTTTTTAAAAGAAGGGGAGGTATCTTATTATTAGATCATTGTTTGTTCACAAAATCGTAGCGATAAGCTTTGTAAACTATAGTGTTCTTTTAGTACAACGATACGTTCTCGATGTTTCGATTACATTCTAGAGATTTCCAGAACAGTGATTTTTTAACTCAGATTGTAACAATAATGTTGGTAGGTACCTAATAACATATATCGAAATATTAAAAAAATGATAGTGGTGATGATGATAGTGTTTCCGTTTTTATTAGATACTAGCTGTGCCCGTGGCTTCGCTCACGTGGACTATGTTATGTTAGGTCTATGTAGTCAGCTTATATTTATCTTAATAACTTAATACTGTTATTTGCCTTGTATTTCCTGTATTATTTTCGTGTATATTATGTATTGTTTATTGTTTAATTTCCAGAGCATCGGTTAGGTTAATGTGTTCGTCCGTTCTGATATCATTTATAATACGATCCTTTTAGTTTAATATACAATGTTTTATATAATTTTCGTTAATGATACGGAAATACAATGTTCTACAATAATATTGGTCCTTAGTATATCTAAAAAATGTCAGCAAAAGCATATGCCTATCTCTTATACATAGGCCACAATAAGGTATTTTGTGATAAAGATTTGTTGAAAATTAAAGTGATTGTAAACATTATTTTTAGGAATGGCATATTAATGCTTTACGAACAAAAGTTATTTTATCACAAAGACAATGCTATGAAGTAAAATTTTTCTCTTTATTGTATGCTATTTGGACGAATAGTTTAGGAGATAATGAAAAATTAAAATAATTTGTACTTGCGATAAGAACAATTATGATAGATTACATGGGTGCGTTAACGACGCGGTTTTTGTCGGATAAATTAACACGGGTGAAACCGTGGGGCACAGCTAGTGATAAATATACACTGCGTAAATAGCTAGTTCCATACGCATTAAAAAGCAATTCATTATTTAATTATAATTATCCATATTATATGTGATACTAGCTATGCCCGTGACTTCGCTCAGGTGGACTACAGAATGCCCGCGCGAATTTTACTCCCCCGCTGCCGGCTATTTTAAAGACAAAAGAGCTTATTGTGGGTGTTCCTTAAAAGATAGACGTATAGTCTCTCTGACATTTTTGTAGGTCTTTTGTAGGTCATTAATTTGTTATATCTCTTGTGATTTACTCACCGTAAGCCATTTAAGCGTCCGAATTCATTCACCATGACCAGTTTTTTTAAATTGTGTGGAACCGTAATTCTTTTTCTAAAATAAAAGTAGCCCAAGTTAATAACACCAGCTATCTATCAGTGAAAGTCCCGTCAAAATCGGTCCAACCGTTTCGGAGATTACCCGGAACATACAGACAGGCATATAGACAAAAAAAATGTTTTTTGTTTGTGTCCTCTAAACTTTCAAAAGTATTTATTAAAAACTGTTGTTTTGACAGTAAAAACAGACACTTCAATTTTATTTAATTGTATAGATCGATTGATATATCAATAAATCAAATATTTTCATGGCCACTTTTTGTATTGATAAGAGATGGCGCTGTCATGATTTTTGTACTGGGTATTATTTGATTTTTTACATCGAGTTTTGGAAACGAATTGTAATTGTATTTATTTGTATAGATTTATAGGTGATGGGAGGTTTTTGTGGGATCTTGAAGTGTCATGTTGTGGTTTTTATTATTAATTCATTAACTTAAATGTGTTTTGACCCAATATTGTGTAATATTGGGGCCTTTTGCGTAATATAGTTTGGTTATTGCGCTATATGAAGTGGATTATAAATATATACTGGAAGCATGCACTTTGAAGTGCCACAAAAACTCCCTAAAATATTTTAACAAAGGATCTTGATGGGATGCTAACCATCTTGTTAGGATAACTACTGAATTCGTTCTAAGAGAGGACCTATATTCACTTGATTATGTCAGTAATGGTTTTCAATAAAGAGGAATAGTTGGCAAGTTAATAAGAAAAAGAAGAAGGATGATTGAATAACTTCTGTCAAAAAAAATGACGCTTAAGCTATAAAAAAATTATTCACATGGAGAAAAAATCGATTGTTTAATATTCGATTTATTTGCATAAATTTTTAAGTGAAAATTTCTTTAGCATCTTTGTGATTTCAAAATCGATGAAACGAAAAAGCGAAAGCGACAGTAGAAAGAGGGCAATGGAAAATGGTACAAAAGAGGTTTGATGCCACGCAATAATGAATTTCATTACCTCACCAAAAAGGCAGGAAACAAAATGTTTTAGACAACATTTATGAAATTCTTTTACTGATTGATATTGTGTTAGGTAACCATGGATATTTCAAATTGAATTTTATTACCTCATCAAAAAGGCACGAAACAAAAATTTTTTAGACAACACTTATGACATTCTGTTGCTGATTGATATTGTGTTAGGTATTTAGGTTACCATGGATATTTCCAATGTGCATTAATTGAAAATTAAGTACTTGAGTACTTGTATGTACATTTTCATAAACATTAAATTAGTGTGTATTTGATCATTTTCTGAATTAAAAAAAACATTCACTTCTACCACGTGTGATTTGCACACATTTTTTTTACATCCTTTATGGTCGATATTTAGATACTATCCGAGTGAATGAGCTTTATTTCGGTGCCGCATGGACCCACCCTATGGAAAGATCAATGTTCGATGTTTTTTTTCTAACATCAATGTTTAAATGTTTTGGAGAACCTAATAACAAAGTTAAAACATCGATGTTTTCAACTTCAAAATCGGTGATTCGTTATAATCAATGATAGAGGTGGGCCAATATGAATGATTTACATTAAAATATTTAAAAATTAATAATTTTCATAATCACGATATTATGATTATGATTGCTAATTCATAATCGAATTACGAATATGAATGATCATTCATAATGGAGTCTTTGATGTATTACCCAAAGGTGGGCGAGAGTGGAAAGATAAAAAGAAAAAAATGGTCCTTCGGGTCGTAATAATAATTACCAATTTTATTAAATTAACTAACCTACGTACTTCGATTATGAGTGTAGCGACACATAGCGACATCTATCGAGCCACATACGACGCATCCTACATCGCGCTATAGAAATTAACTCTTCAATTGAGTATATATACAAGAACCCGATTAAAACCGTTGGGCTGCCCGCGTAACCACCGTTCTTTCCGCAGAGGACGGGCGGTCAACTTCGCTCTCGCACACCCGTCACGTCCACCCTCTCTAGCGGCAACCCAAGCATAGGTCCGTCCCTCGGTGTGAAGCCCTTGGGTCAGGCAGCCGCCCGCGCGATACAAGTGACAATATGCGTGCAACACTTAGCTACCCACACACAACATTACACACGTATGAACACACAGACGTGCACACCACATAGGTACATAGGTTCTGTAAGGAACCTTTTTTTCTTTTTTTGCGCTAGTTAGACTAATGCGTTAGTTAGGTAGAAAAACCATTTCGATCACTAAATACACATACGCATGGCTTCCTCCTTCCTCCCAGGAGGAGGGCAACGTGAATATGAGTATATATTAGTTAGCTCGAATTTGTAGGAGTAGGGTATTAGTTAGATCGCGACCTTTTCGCATTCGCGACAACCACCCGAGCCGAGGTTCGGCCACTCTGGCACCCTCGTGCGAGTCGTCAAAAACTTTCGCGGCTGAGTGCCCTAAGCGTTCTCCCCCAAGTTCGGCTCTGTTTTTTGGATAGGGCCCCTAAGGCTAACAGTGTAGTTAGTTAAAAAAAAAAAAAAAAAACAACCGTTGGGCAGCTGCTATGCAATGCAATGGAAGCTCTCGAAAGCAATAAATTTTCTCCGTTTTTGTAACATTTGTCATTGATACTCCGCTCCTACTGGTCGTAATGTGATGTTATATAGCTTACAGCCTTTTTCAAACATTGGGATATCCAACAAAAAAAAAAATCCATTCGAACAAGTAGTTCCTGAGATTAGCGCGTTCAAATAAACAGACAAAGTTTAACAACAACTCATCAAAGACAAACTCTTCAGCTTTATAATATTAGAATAGATACATTAACTCAGGTTTTACATCTTATATTGTGTAATACTGATAGCGTTTTGTGTGATATAGCTTAGTTATTGTGCTTATGTGAAGTGGATTATTAATATAAACTGGAAGCATATATTTTGATGTGCCACAAAAAGTACCTAGAAAATTCTAACAAGGGAGCCACCATCTTGTTGAGATACTAAATTCGTTCTAAGACAGGACACTATATTCACTCGATAATAGCAGTAATGATTTTCAATAAAGAGATGTGGTTGGCAAGTTAGTAAGAAGAAGGATGATTGAATACATACTGTCACAAAAAAATAGATCTATCAACAAAAATCGCCAATGAAAAAAAAACAATTTTCTATATCGATTATTTAGATTTAAAAAACGATAAACAATATACTTTTTATAAAAATGTTATCAGTTATTAATCGATGTTTTTTCTCATCCCTAAGACTAAATCTGTGGTGCTTAATGCATAATAATATTAATAATACACTTTAGAATATGGTGTAATGTTTATTCAATTTATCGAGTCTAGTAAATTAGTATTTTTACAAGCAACATGTGATTTTATGTTTATTCTCTATACGGACTTTAAAATTACATTTCCAGCCCATGTTATATAGAATAATTAAACATTCTGTGGCAATTTCACGAAAACGGCCTAGATCATCGTGAGTACCGTGTCAAGACTCATCACATTTCTTTCTTCTCTTTTCTAATTATTGTATCAGGTACGTGTGTTTTTGATGGTCATGTCATATGTTATAGCAGTGTATAATAACAGTCGTCGCAAGGTTGATATATTTGTGGTTTAATTATATGCATTGCTCGCATATGCATGCATTGCATGATCGCTTTGACCGTTATTGTTGTGATGAAGTAACGATGAGTTATTTTCTTATCTTCACATAATAATATGTTATAATTTTATTATTGTTATTAATTATACACTAACAGCCATGAGCTGATGCGTGTATTCTATTTTGTATTGTTGAGTGCACTATTTAATTAGCCAAGTGTTTATCAAGTTGATTTTTAAAAGAGCACATGGAGGGGGCAGTTATAATATGCTGCAGCAGCTCATTCCATTCATCTACCACTCGGTTGGATAACAAATGCTGATATGGCTTGCTGCTAGTTAATAGTCTTAAAAGTTTTAAACTTTGTCCTCTGAGGTGCGCATTTTCATTTTTGCTGTTTGATCTATGTGACAAGTACTATGTGATTGATTTCTCGAGAATAAAGAAATATGTGGATGACGAAACACCCACAGCCTCTGGGATTTTATAATGTTTTTCATGTGTCCACTAAAAAAGTCCACTCAGGTGCAGAACCTAGGATTGAGAAGGGTTATTTTTAGCATTTACTGTTGAGCCTTCTTTTATAAAGTTAATTTGCCTCCTGTTATCGGTCAATCCTTTTTGAGCTCTAGCTACTGAAAGAAATTTCGAAACCGAAGAAAAGTAACTACATTAGCAACTGAATTATGTCATCTTCAGCTAACGCGGAATTCAAATTCTTAAAAATGACTACAACATATACTTTGAAAATCAAGGCGAGGGCGAAGACCGAAGGCTAAAACAAAAAAAAAACTGTAAACAGCATGTTATTTATTGCCTAATATGGTTTAAAATAATTTGTATTGATGGTGATATTTTATTTGAAGTTTGAAGTTAAGCATTATATCACTAGCCATAAGCTTTAAAATTACTAATATTAGTGTATTTCTCTCAAATATAACTCACTATCTTTTAGAGTGTGTTATAGAGTGATACCATACTACAGTGTTTGAATATCCAATATATAATTAAATGTACAATTTATATCACCCATTACTTATTTTGAATGTTTATTTTATTTGCATGGAACCCTGATTCTTTTTCTGAAATAACAGTTAGTAGCCTAGGTTGCTCCTTGTAACATCCTCTATCTGTCAGTGAAAGCCCCATCATAATCGGTTAAACCATTTTGGAGATTACCCAGAACAAACAGACATACAGATATAAGGATTTTAAAAATAGATTTTTTTTTGTTATAAATAAGGTACAGCACTAATTGTTGACACTAAGGAATACGCAGACTTTATGCTTTTAAATCAAATATATTTACATACTTAAAACAATTATAGTTTTTTTTATATGTGTAAAGTAACATTTGTTTTAGGCAAGACAATTTCATCATAAAAACTTAATCAAGCACCATATTTTATATTATAACTAGCAAACCTCTCTAGCTTCGCAGGGGTATAATTTACAAACCGGTGTATTTTATGTTTATATAAGCCTGATTTAGAATTTATTGCTTTAATATTGACAGATCATAACTGCCTCATTAGCCTAGTGGTCCTTAACGGGACAGCTATGCTCAGGTCCTAGGTTCGATTCACAGAGTGAGCAAAGTGTTTTTGTGTTTTTCTATGAAATACTCAGTAGCAGTTCGGAGCTTGGTTTCATGCCTAATTAATTGCAATAGGCTCACCCCCTATTTCATGGAACCTAAAACATACCTGACTAACTGTTGCTGTAGATTAGCACACCTCTACATAACAGTCATGATGATGGTACGGTATGTTCTCTGTTACAGGAACCAGCACAACAAAATGTCTAATACAAGGAAAGATTCTAAAAAGAAAAATACTATTTGGGAGAAATGTATGTATAAGACATGTAGTATTCAGAAATTTGCTGAAGCCTTTATAAACTATGAAATCCTCTACATGCCAGTCATATCTCTCACTCAGTCACAGGTTAGTTGTATAACTTGTTATTCCATAAGCTGTAAGAGTTGTCAATAATAATGGTATAATTGTAAAAAAAAATAATTCTCTACTGATTTTGAAGAAAGTTTGTTGTACATGAAAAATGTATGTTGTTCTTTAATTGATACGCTATATGAATTGTCAATAATAATATGAGTAAACTAGCTGACCCGCGCAACTTCATCTGCATCGTGTAATTGAAGCTCTCATATGGAATATATATTATATACATTATTCATTGATGCTCCGCTCCTATTGGACGTAGCCAATTGCCTTATAAATGGGCTATTCAACACTAAAATAATTTTCTCATTTGAACCAGTAGTTCCTGAGATTATAGAGCTCAAACTTTAACAAACCGAACAAACTCTGCAGCTTTATAATATTTAGTATAGATATAAATTTGCGGGACAAAAATAATGATTACTTATCAAAAGTATGGGGAGCCACGGGACACCGCTAGTTACAAAATAAATGCCATTACCTAAACCAAATGCTTAAAGAAGGATTAGGTAATGCATGTAACCAAGATTGTGGCTGTGTAATAAATAAATATTTAAGTAGTAAGTATATTGTTTAGTACTACTAGTTCTGCATAATAACTTAATAAGTCACTAACCAGACACTGTCTGTGTCTGACTGGAATGGGGTTAGAGAGAATCACTTTAGAAAAACAGGGATTAAGGAATGTTGCTAATTTTTTCTATTTTTCATGTTGCCAAATGATATGTTTTAGAAAGAAACTGTACAAAATGCTAATTACATTTACTTGTAATTTACTATTTCATTAAATTGATTGGATTGGAATGGTTGCATGAGACATATCAACAGAACAAAAATTGTTACATCTGAAAATTATGGCATAACCTAAAAACTTGCATTTCGAATATCATTTTACACGAACCTATCTTATTATTAGGTCCTTACATATGAAATTGGCGTTTTGTACGGGAGGAATATAAGGTAATTTTTTTTTTTTTGTAAAATATATTTAATTAATCAAAGTATGCACCATTGTTATCATTGCACTTTTGCCATCTCATAGGTAGTTTCTTGATCCCTTTACTAAAAAAACCATGAGGGCGAGAATCAATAAACTCTTTGAAAGCAGTTTGGACTGCCGCATCGGAGTTGACTTTTTTTCCTTGTAAGAAGTTGTCCAAATTCCGTAAAAAATGGTAATCTGTTGGAGCAAGGTCCGAGGAGTACGGTGGATGTCGCAGACATTCCATTTGTAGCTCATCTAACTTAGTGGTTCTTTGTTGTCCAGTGTGTGGTCTTGCGTTGTCGTGAAGCAGCAGTGGCCTAGAGCGATTGACCAATCTCGGTTGTTTAGCAGCTAGTTCTTCCTTCATGGTTTGCAGTTGCTGACAATAGATATCTGAAGTAATCGTTTGGCCAGATTTTAGAAAGCTTGTAGTGAACGACACCGGCGCTAGTCCACCTAACACTCACAAGTAACTTTTTCTGAGTCAATTTTCGTTTAGGGCAGGATTTGGTGTGGTCTCCAGGGTTCAGCCATTGCGACGAGCGCTTCCAATTATCATACAGTATCCACTTTTCATCACAAGTAATGATTCGATTTAAAATCCCTTCATTATGTGTCGGTTGAGCAAAGTAACACAGCAGTCGATGCGTGTTTGCAAATTCGATTCACTCGATTCATGAGGTACCCATCGTTCAAGTTTTTTACTTTCTCGATTTGCTTCAAGTGGATTAATCGTACGAATCGAATATTAATGGAATTGATCGAACACCTTAATATATTTAATTTATTACTTTCCTTTTTTAATTTCAAATAAGAATATATATTTACGTAATTCGTACATGTTGTACCGTAGCAATACTGAATGAAGAATATTGACTGGAAGAATTAATCTTGTTGTTTGGCATCTGGTGTTAAATAATTCGAGTGTTCCGAATTGCTACATCATCTACAGCTTACCTCTCAATTGATTTAAAGTATAATTGTATTATCGATTATATTTAGTTCTGAAAAAGAATCAATAATCGTTAATCCAATTAAATTATGCTACATCATTAAAATAAAAATTTGACATGTGCCATGCAAGCCTTCTTATAATGAACAAAGTGTTACATTGTAAATATGGAGGGTAGAGGTAAGAAGAACCATCTAGTATGGGGGATCAGTTGAAAAAGTGTCCACCTGTAAACAGCAAATTATGGTTCGAAGACTCGTCAAAATAGCGCTAGCGTCGGAAAAGGAAATGATATGAATTTAGCAGTTATAAACAAAGTGAAGTGTGCTGGGTTGAAAAATGTAATATTTTTCGTGACTTTCGTAGTTAGGAGATATGCAGTATTTAAAACCTGAACTATTTACGTAGTCAAATGTAATTTAGTGAATATAACCTGTAAAGCTGCTGAAATAACACAGATAGTGATTCGTTTGTTATAAACTTTTGTTGTTGGTCTGTCATTTTTTCGACCAACAGTATGTATAATAAATTTTTATTAATTATTTAACAATAGCGAAGTTAATGGATACATAAAAGTTTTTGATTTTTATTCGACGCTATTTTTAAATACTATCCACTTGCTATTGTGGTGCCATCTTAATTTGCTGCCTTTCAGTGGACAATTTTTAATATACTGAGATGGTTCTCCTTACCTCTACCCTCCATAATTGTTAAGACTCTGGTAGTGTGACCTCAAATTTTAATTTGAATAAATTTAACATGAACCGAATCAAAGTGCCGTATTTAGTTGCAGAAACGGCGCGCGGTTGCGCACGAGCGGCTCACGGCAGAACTCGGTCTGACGGACGTGACGCGAGCGATGATGTCGGAACTCTGTTACAAGTTCCGTTGGCTGTTCGATGACGCGGTTAGTGTCTTTCTACCTACTTCGACCGGTTCAACAAGTTCCGCTCGAGACTGACCACTCTGTATATTCTATCCGCACGGAATGAATTGAAAATCACTAATGTCTAATTTGAAAATAATGTTGTCACATTTGTTTTTGTAGTGTTGTGCTGCCATATGCTGTACATATTTAACAGTACAATTATTTGAATCGCAATATTTTAAATACTGAATAGAAAGTTTTTTTTAAATCATTAATTATATATGATGTGTTATTTATCATACCTACCTGACCATTTACTATTATTATTATCATCAAAACGAACGCTTTGGTTTGGTTGGAACGCACTCATGAGTGATTCGAATTTGTCTCCTAGTAAGCCTAAGCCTTTGCTTTTGAAGGCAAAAAAATATCAATGCGTATAATTTATTCGGTTTTACAATTAGTACCGATTGTTGACGTCACTATTTTGAAAACACAATAAACTAACAACACATGTAATGTCATTTTGCTCCGTAGGAAAAAAACACAATATGGATTTTATTGTCGTCTGTTTATATTGTCGACTACAGATCAAAAACAAAGAAGTAGAGACGGGATACCGGAGTACAAGTATGCCAGTGTCGAAACAGCAAGCACGCGGCTCGCTGGAGATGCCGAGCTGGGCGTTGCAAGTGGCGACCCGGCTGTCTCGGAGCGGCAGGTGCGGGCGGGGCCGTGGCCCGAGCCGAGAGGTGGAGCAGCTTAAGAACGCGCTAGCGGAGCGAGCCTGGCGCCACAAGACCGTCGATCCTATCAGCTCAGCCACGTCCTCACTGCGCGACTTCTGGAACAGTATATGTGACATGGTGATCCGGAAACTGTGGCTGCTTCGATCACGCGGAGACAGCCCTGGTGAGGCGGAGGTAACGACCATCATGACGAGTGCGGACTGGCGCGTCGCAGACCTCTTGCTCATGTACGGGGATGAGAAACTCGTCATTCTGGTTGACGGGGAAAGCGTCCGCCTCTACGAGCAGCTGCAGCCGCTGATCACGCTATTCCACCTCGTGCAGGAGTACCGGGTCGAGGAACGTGCTCAGCGTAGCGAAATGGCGAATCGCTGGTCACTCATCTACTTAGCATACAGAGAAAGGTGATCTACTCTCATTATCATAATAGGGAACCGGAAAACTTTTCAATTAGCGTTCATTATATTATTAATAATTATAGTTTTATAAGGCTAAAAAAAAAAAAAGCACATCTATACATATAGTAAAAACGTAACAGATCGATGTCTGTGCATAGAAGATATATGAGAAAAACTATTATTGGGAGCCTTTATCAACGCAGCAGAACCCAAAACAATGATTGTTAGAATTTTGGTCTGTTTGTCTGTTTGCTAACTTTTGTGTGCGCTGATCTCAGAAACGGCTTAACCGATTTGGAAACGGTTTTCACTAATATATTTCGGTAAGGTTGATAAGTTCATAAATAAAAAAGTTATATCAATTAAAAAAATAACGCTGAACATTTGTTCGATAAAAATGTTATAAAATAGCTCTTCAGATGAATTGACTGAAATTTTATTTATCTGTATATTATGGTTTGTAAAACGATGATGATTGAAACTTTAATAAAGTAAAAAAATGGAGAGTTTAAAAAAAAAAATCCAATATAAGTTGACCTCAGATCTATGTGTTAAGCCATATTAAAAGGGGATCAGCATAGGCTCGATATTTGTCGTGTGAATATAGCTGCGCCGCTACTAGGGATGGCAATTCATTTCGAAAAAGATCGATTTGAATCGAACTCTTATTTATCGATTCACAAAAAATCGAGGTGTAAAAGATCGATCTCTCAAAAATCGATCTTTTTTCGATTCACTTTCGGATTTATATTAACAATATAAAAAGCCTTATAATAGAAAATTAAAAGGACACCACAACAATCGATCTTTTGTAAATTTTTACCTTACTAAAGTATAAGTTATTATAGAGAAACATAGAAAGGTATAGTGAGAGAGAATTTATTACAGGTATATAGGGAAAGAGAATTCATTTCAAAAATTTATTATTATAAACTGTTGTCGTTATTTTGATAAAGACTTTGGCTACCTTATGTGGTGAAAATAAAACTTTAATGGGTGAAATAGGGGATGAAGGTTTGTACGAAGAACCCATCAAACCAATTTTGATGAATAGAGATATATTGGACCTTGGAGACGGACATAGGGTACCTTAAGGCGCAAAGATAAGACATGAAGGGGTCAAATAGGGGATAAAATTTTGTATGAAGAACCCACTATTTCTCAATTTAGGGACATGAAAATTCATATTTATGCTTTTAGGAAGACATAAAAAGGTTTCGCGTTTTTGAAAAATTAATCCGCAAGGTGTACAATAATGGATGACTTAGAATACCATACACATAGTGATAAACACAAGTATGATTTTCTTTTGGTATGTCGTGTTCCGATATCAGTCGGTGTATTTCTATACTATCATACTAATATAATAAAGCGGAAGAGTTCTTTTGTTTGTTTGTTTAAACACGCTAATCTCTGGAACTACCCCAGTCGGATTCTAAAAAATCTTTTTATATAGATAGCCAGACTCACGAGGTATAGTATAGGCTATCTAACATTAGGCTTCAACTCCCAGCAATCCTTAAATAATGATTTTTGTCAAGTCGGAGGTGGAAGCTTTTCCGAGTTGCTTTATCAGCTTGCGCTATCGCAATGGTTTAATGATACGTAAATACAATTTGCTACAAAAATACTGATCCTTAATATATATAAAAAAAAGTTCGCGATAGTATGTAGTGACATCTCTCGCCACAACTGACGCATCCTACACTTAGCGACATCTTCGCCACAACTGACATCCTACATCGCGATATAGAAATTAACCCAACAATTGAGTATATATACAAGAACCCGACAACAACCGTTGGGCACCAAGTTCGGTGAAGCTGTAAAAGCCGCAGCGGCTCTGTTTTTGGATAGGGCCCCTAAGGCTAACAGTGTAGTTGGTAAAAAAAAAAAAAACAACCGTTTGGCAGCTGCCCGCCAGACATAACACCCGTCTGGTCGGAGGATCCTCCCTTTTCTATGGCGGATGAGGAACTTTACTCTCTGTTCATCACTTCCGCTAAAAGCATACGACTATCTCCTATTCATACGCCTCAAAGAGCTATTTTGTAACAAACAATAGTTAAAAATTAAAAAAGTGATTTATGACCATTATTTTAGGCATGGCATATTAATTCTTACGAATAAGTTTCTTAGTTATGAAGAAAATTTTATAAAGTTAAGTTTTGCTCATTATAGTATGTTATTTGGACACATAGTTTAGGAGATAATAAAAAAAATCAAATCATTTGTACTTGCGACAAGAACAATAATTATGATAGACTACACAGGTGCGTTGGCGTTGCGGTGTTTATTGTATAAAATTAACACGGGTGAAACGGTGGGGCACAGCTAGTAAATAATATGTTATAAGTACTTCGTATATATATTAAAATTGCCACGCAAGATACCGCAGAGTGCATAACGTCATACGTGTGATCAGTACTAAATAAATGCTGAAAATTATAAGGAAACAAGAGATGTCCGCTCAGGTAACGTCCGTTGCTTACACACTAATGACGTCACGCGCTGCTATTGGTGTTTCGTTTAACATGAAGAACAACACAAAATAATCGGTATTATTTATTAACTAGCTGTGTCCGCGACTTCGTCCTCGTGTCCAGTGAATAATGAAACATTATAGTATGTCTGTTCAGTATAATTTAATATTAATATTTAAATTTTTTTATATTATTTGTTTAAACACGTTAATCTTTGGAACTACCAGTCGGATTCGAAAAATTCTTTTTGTTTATGATAACCAGACTCTGGAGGAATAGTGTAAGCTATTTTAGATTAGGCTACAGCTCCCAGGTAACGTTAAATATTGATTTTTGTTACGTAAGTCGGAAGTCGAGGCCCTCCCGAACTGCTTTAACCGCACGCACTGGCGTAATCGTTAATGATACGGAAATACAATGTACTACAATGATATTGGTCCTTAGTATATCTAAAAAATGTCAGCAAAAGCATATGCCTATCTCTTATACATAAGCCACAATAAGGTATTTTGTGATAAAGATTTGTTGAAAATTAAAAAGTGATTTATAAGCATCATAAAGACAATTTTATGAAGTTAAATTTTGCTCTTTAGAGTATGCTATTTTGACAAATAGTGTGGTGGCTACCACCACTCACACACTGGGTGTGATATTCTACTTCAGTAGATAAGTGGACTGTATTTTTTTTTTAAACTGGCTGGAAGTAGATGTCACAAAATAACCGCCAATTATGGTATTCTATAATCGGGATGAAGGCTCGGTTAACTTTTCCGCCGATGTTGCCGCCGATGATATCTGTCCGACAGATCCAAGCTCCAAAAGCGTCTATTCCAAGTTGAAATATGCACAGCACCTTCCGAAATTTCAACAACTGTGTCGTGAGATGTGTCGCCGCCGCGCCGGTATCCGTTCGAGTCCCACGCGCAAGTGACCAGTCATCTCCGATTTTAATTGTAGAGGGTAATTTAAGAAATAAAATGATTTTGCATATCCCCAGCCAATTTATGAGCCTGAACACATACTTTAGGAGATAATGAATAATTAAAATAATTTGTACTTGCGGGAAGAACAATTATGATAGACTACACGGATGCGTTTGCGGCGCGGTGTTTGTCGGATAAAATTAACACGGGTGAAACCGTAGGGCACAGCTAGTAATTTAATAAAATCACAATAAAAATAAACCATAAAACAGTGACATCTATCGTAGTATGTCGAACGAAATAGCTAACAGTTCTACAAATTTAAAAACAATATTAAAATGTTCAAAATGGATAAGACCGGCCTAAATTTGTTAATAAAAGCCCTCGCAGAAAAGATACCTAAGTGTAACAGTAAAAATTAAAACAAATTCGTGATAATTTGAATGCATGATAAACGTGAAATATTCCGTGTAGCGTCATCTATGAATACCTAATGGAAATATCGTAATAAACGTATTTGTTTATTATTTCTAAGTTAGACTTAAATTATGTTGAAATAAATTGGATTAATTTCGTATAATTTCACTTAGCTTCACTGTATACTTAAAATATATTACAGTATTACATACACAACTTTTTTATATGTACATAAACGCAATTTATAGACAATACAAATGTTCATACGTGTAAAAATACACTCTAAATGTACCTTCAGACTATAAACTACGACGATACCAAATTTCATTAAAATCGGTTCAGTAGTTTTTGCGTGATTAGCATACAAACATACCGGCCGACAGACAGACAGACAAAGGGACAGACAAAAATTTCAAAAACTGTCGAAATGTGTTCTATCCATGATTCTTAACCTACATAAATACCGTATTATTTTTTCGCAAATATCTTCAATGTACAGATTTCGATTCTTTACACTTCTATCATAAGTAAAGGTAGATTTAAAAATATAAATCAGTATTTTCTCAATACACCACAAAGTCCTCTCATCTTACTATTTCCTATCCTGCCTGTCAGTCAGTTTCACTTATTTGTTATCACTGTCTGGTTGCCTATTGTGCCCAACGTAATAGCTTATAATGCAATGTCTTGGTGACAGGTAAGAACAGTGATTTTCTGTGCCAACAGGGGCTTCACCGCGTCCCTAGTGATGCTGCAGCGACGCTGGTTCGAGTTGAAATGGCAGTCGCGCCAGCGCATATTGTCCTTCTGGAAGAGCAGCAAGGCAGGGAACGAGCCAGACCCGAAGTTGTTGCCGTCACCACTTCACGTCACCATCGTCAAACGGTAATTTTCTCTAAACCCTTTGGCTCCCTTATGAAAATTTCAAATAATCATCACAGTGATCCTGTACAGTTTGGAAGTGACCGGAACAATGTTCTCTATGAACTCGGAAACGGCAGAGCGACGCGTGCTCGGGTTTGCCAGTAGACGAAACGGCAGAGCGACGCGTGCTCGAGTTTGCCAGTAGACGAAACGGCAGAGCGACGCGTGCTCGAGTTTGCCAGTAGACGAAACGGCAGAGCGACGCGTGCTCGAGTTTGCCAGTAGACGAAACGGCAGAGCGACGCGTGCTCGGGTTTGCCAGTAGACGAAACGGCAGAGCGACGCGTGCTCGAGTTTGCCAGTAGACGAAACGGCAGAGCGACGCGTGCTCGGGTTTGCCAGTAGACGAAACGGCAGAGCGACGCGTGCTCGGGTTTGCCAGTAGACGAAACGGCAGAGCGACGCGTGCTCGAGTTTGCCAGTAGACGAAACGGCAGAGCGACGCGTGCTCGAGTTTGCCAGTAGACGAAACGGCAGAGCGACGCGTGCTCGGGTTTGCCAGTAGACGAAACGGCAGAGCGACGCGTGCTCGAGTTTGCCAGTAGACGAAACGGCAGAGCGACGCGTGCTCGAGTTTGCCAGTAGACGAAACGGCAGAGCGACGCGTGCTCGGGTTTGCCAGTAGAACTATAAGAATGGTTATGATTCCGCAGGTATCCTCATGTGGTGGTGCAGCCAAAGATGAGAACTTGGTCATCGTTGGTGAGAGATGGAGACGTGTTCCCGACATTGTATATGAACCAGGTCGGTAGTTTGCGTTGGATAATAATTGCTCGAAAGATGAGAACAATATATAACAAACATTAGAGCATACTTTGTATAGGATTTGAGATCATTCTTTCCAAATTTAACATGTTTTTTTTTTTAAATCAGCATTTCATACTGGCACGTCTATGGTATATATATACGTATATGGTACTTAGGATTTTCTTTAATTTTTTTACTGACTGTCTGTTTGTTCCGGCTAATCACAGAAACAATTAGAGTAATTTTGACTGGACTTTCGCTAGCAGATAGCTGATATTATAAAGAGTAACTCGGGTGACTTTTATTTTAGAAAAAGATCTAGGGTTCCACGAAAATAAATTAAAAACATTTTAAGATTAAAAATAACCGGCGGTCGATTGCCATGGGTGGAAGGGGATCACCACAATACTGACGATATTCTGTAGTCCACGCGAGCGGAGCCGCGGACACAGCTAGTCTATCAAGAAACTACTATACTATTATTATTATATTATTGTTATTATACTACTATAGTGATGCATTCTCAAGTGCTCGTCTGGTTATCTACTAACTCTCTAATAAAATGAGTTGGCCATCACGGGACGGGACGCCCGCGGCTAGATGTCAAACGTCTTAGTAAATAATTTAAAAAAGTTTGTGTGCGTGTGACGGACTGACTGTACCAGTACAACTATACCTGTATGTATGTACACGTACATGATTTCAAAGCGGAATGTGCGTAAGGTAAACTGCGCAGAAAGAGAAACGTAACGTTTTTTTTTAACACTTTTATAAATTTTATACCTGAAAGAAATTCACTGTGAAAATAATTCTGATTCAGTCTGTCTATTAAAAAAAATTAACTGAGCTCCGCATCACCAACGTTGGAGCAAAGCGTCGCCACGTCAACATCCCCAATATTATGGTCCAATAATCGGTCAGAGCCGTCGCATTAGATGTTTCACATAAAAAATCTGTTGCCAAGAAATAATCCGTATTATTGGGTAACAACTGCTTTTTCTACAACCCCTTTACCAGCGTGTTAAACTACCATCTTAAATATCAAGTCGATATAATAACATACCTAATTGAGTTGTTACAGACTGACATGAGCGAGAACAATGAGCAGGGACCGACGCACACACAGAGCGACCACACACAGAGTGACCACACACACAGTGACCACACACACAGTGAGCACACACAGAGTGACCACACACACAGTGAGCACACAGCCACAGGTGAGGTTAAAGCCCAGATCCTAAAAATGTATTAGATTCGACTTTGCTTTAATTAATACTAGTATAATAATCCCTGACTTCTCCACGGCAAGAAAACACTTCGCTGAACGCGTAGTCCTTTCTTTCGTAAAACTTTAATAACCCCTTATTGAATGAAGATATGGTAATTTTTTTTTAAAGTGAAACCTTTTAGCGCGGTACGCATATTTTTAGATGAGATAAAATCTCTGGACTAGTGACCCCGTTACGAGACGCAGCTATAGTGTGTGCATGTATGCATGAACATATAGCAGACTGCGAACGTGTCTAGATAAATTAAAAAAAAAACATTTATTGCTATAAAATGTATAACAACTGTTTTACCTTGTGTTTAAACAGCCGATAATACATCAATTGTTAACTCCCGATTATTTTTCATTTTTTTAAATACATATATCTAATGTTACGATATCACAGCAACATATACCGAGTATAGAAGTTTAGTTTGGCGTTTCGCCGTCGGGATCAAGTTTTCACTTCTGTCAGCACTCCCGGAGTGCAACCCGTATTTTTTATATAAGGACCAAATAGTGTATTAAAACAAAATAAAATTGATGAAAATCTATCGAGTAGTTTTTATGATTTAAACGTTAAATTTAAAACAACGTTGAATTTTATCGACATAAATAGTTTTAATTAAGTCACAGCACTATCGAGTTTGTTAGCTCTGCATTCGCCTCGCGTACTTACTATAGTTCTGTGGACTAGTATTACTTGTGGTTTCTAATTTTTATGTATAATGAAGTATATGATGTGGTGATGAACACACAATGAGTAAATTTGCACTTCCTTGTTCCAGAGCTAGAGGATGACCTGATTTTAATAGAGAAGCATATAGAAACTATAGAAGTAAACGATGAGGACAGCAATGATTATGACGAAGATACCGTTCGCCTGGTTATAGACGAGCCGTCGACCAACGCGACCTACGAGACTGACGCCACCAATGTGACCAGTGAGCACACCAGAACCTATTCAATGGAACAAGATGTGCAACCCAATATTATCATCAGTTCAGGAAATATTGCACTAAACTGTGTCAAGAGAGAACCAATAGACACGTACGAGCAAGCGAGCTCGCCGGACGTTGAACCGGATGCTCAGCCGGACGTTGAACCGGGCGTGCAGTTAAGAAACAATAACAGTGATGTTCAAGACTTAGGAATAGAAGCACTGTTACAGGTGGATCCCAAGAAAGTGCAGGCGACTATATTATTTGAGAGTGATGAAGATGACGCTATCGAAGATCCCAGAGCTGGCGTAGACATTCATACCAATGCAAATAGTGAAATCGCTATACAAGTTCAGGTTAAAAACAAATCCAGTTTTGATTATCCAGATGAAGGCAAAAGTAAGAAAAAAAAATATGGCAACAAACAATCTAATTTTAAATCGAGGATACAATTTGAAGAAGATGTCAATATTGACTCCAATGCAATGGAATCAATTGGAACTGATTGGACTAAACAGCGAGACAGTCATAGTATGAGTGAGACGGCAAATGATTGTGACAGAGATGACACTACTCAGAGTGTTTCAAAGGAAATTGGTAAGTGATATTATGCAATTATTCTTATCGATATCGATACACATAAATATAAATACAATTCGTTTATAAAAACAAACCCTTATACACGATGTATAAAATCAAACGATACCCAGTACAAAATCGTAACAGCGCCATCTCTTAACAATACAAAAAGTAACCATGAAAATATTTTGATTTATTGATATATCAACTGATCTATACAATAAAATAAAATTGAAGTGTCTGTTTGATATGTCAAAACAACAGTTTTTTTTAGTAAATGAACTTGAAATTATATACGACACTTAAACAACAAAAAACATTTTAAAATTTTTGTCTGTCTGTCTGTTTATTCCCGGTTGGCCCAATTTTGACGGGACTTTCACTGATAAACTGCTGATGTTTTAGGCAGTAACTTAGACTACGTTTATTTTAGAAAAAGAATTAGGGTTCCGCACAAATAAATAAAAACTGGTCCCTGGTGAATCAATTCGGGCGCTTAAATGGCTTACGCTGAGTAAACCATAAGAGCTATTATAGCAAATTAATGTACTACACAATTGTAGACATCAAAAAGACCTACAAAAAAGTCCGCGACAATATATGTCCATCTTTTAAGCAACACACACAATAAGCACTTTTGTCTTTAAAATAGCCGGGAGCGGGGAACAAGATTCACGTGGGCATTCTGTAGTCCACGTGAGCGAACAATGATACAAGTTACATAAACAATATTTGTGATGAGTGTGAGACACACGAGACAAAATGCATAGCGCTTGGCTTGGTGGAGAGTTGCTCGTGTAAATTGGAACACGCTGGTGAAACTGTAGGGCACAGCATCCACTGCACATGCTACATCGCTTAGCGAAATAATAAAATTGCTGTATATGTGTGCGGTGACCCATTACATTGAATAGGATGTATTTGACGTTAAGCAGATAAATACATATATATGATTAATCCACGCACCTTCTTAACTAATGCAGGTCAACTTTAAGCAATATTTTGAAATTGAAAAAGTTAATGAAAAAAAGGTGATCGATGTTAGTCAAATTTTGTTTGGAAATGTTTGCTTTCCTGACACATTTTTTTTCAAGTTTCAATTTTCTTTTTTAAGGACCGGTAATTTCACACTCATACTTAGTAGAACTTTAGTTGGGCCGAATAAGAGCGAATTTGAAAACCCACTTTTTTGTTGATTGTCCACTTCAGGTGTAAAGCCGCACAGATCACTATCTGCACCAGTATAGGGGATATCAAATACCAACTACTCTGTATTTTTAACCGATTTCAAAAAAGAAGGAGGGAATTTGAATGTTTTTTTTTTGTGGATGTTCAGCCTTACCTTCTTATTAATTAATCAATTTAGATAACTCTTTTTGTTAAAAATGGTCTTATTAACTGTACAATGACCTGAAAAATTAGTTCTTTAATTTTTTGTTTGGTTTGTTTGTGTTCATGTTATATTAGTGAACATAATATGCAAACTCTGATTAGTTGAATTAACCCGACTGACACCAGAATATGAATATTGTGGTTCTATTGGCCATTAAACAGGAATGAGCCTTTAGACAAACCAAATTCATTATGTTCCATAAACACAAATATTGTATCCACGAGTATACTAACAATGCTACCTTGATATACTAAAATCTCCTCATAACGTGTAAATTATCTCAGTAAAACCATTATTACAGAGTCAATGAAAATCAAATTACCATCAATACATACTAATATAATAAAGCGGAACAGTTTGTTTGTTTAAACGGGCTAAACTCTGGGACTACCAGTCAGATTCGAAAAATTATTTTTGTATATGATAGCCAGACTCATGAGGTAACATTAGGCTATTAACATTAGGCTACAACTGTCAGATAGCCTTAAATATTGACTTTTTGTTACGTAAGTGGGAAGTCGAGACCCTCCCGAACTGCTTTATCCGCGTGCGCTGGCGTAAATCGTTAATGACACGGAAATAAAATGTTCTACAAAAATATTGTTCCTTAGTATATCTAAAAACAAGTCCGCGATAGTGTGTGCCTATCTTTTATGCATAAGCCACAAAATGGTATTTTGTGACAAAAATTTGTTGAAAATTAAAAAATGATTTATAAGTATTATTTTTAGACTTGACACTTTAATTCTTACGAACCAAAAGTTACTTCATCACAAAAACAATTTTATGAAGATAAATTAAGCTATTTATAGTATGTTATTTGGATGCTTAGTTTAGGAGATAATGAAAAATTAAAATAATTTGTACTTGCGACAAGAACAATAATTATGATCGACTGGCGGCGCGGTGCGGTGTTTGTCTGATAAAGTTAACGCGTGTGAAACCGTGGGGCACAGCTAGTTGTTTAATAAATGTTAATAGTAAAGGCCATTCAATTTCAGATGAAAAACTGCTAATGGACACTGTGGTGGAGCTGGTCAAGTTAGATCACACCAAGTCCTGGAAGATGTTTAGCAGAAATAAATCTATCAATGTTAAAAACATCGACTACACCGAGTTTGGTTCAATGCTAATGAAATCTGCCGAGGAGCGATCGAGGAAGAGGAAGGCGGAAGAAATATTAAGTCAGCAGAACGACAGCCTCTCTGAAGTGTCGGACTACGATCACGAAATGGAGTTTAAATGTTTAGCACGGAGAGCTCGAACTACCTACGGCAAGGTCGTTAGGAAGGGTTCCCGCCTGACTCGGTGGATGATCTACGATGAAACTGACAGTACACTATATAATACGAGGCAAAACGATAAACCTAATAATGTGAAGATTGAGAACGAAGCAGAGAACAACAGCGAAGCGAAGAGAGTCACCAAGCGAGTCGAGTTGCCCAACATAGACGAAGTGAGAAGGATCAACAGTAACATACTTACGGCACAGGTGGCGCCACTGTTTGCCGACGAACAGGAGGTCAGTCATCCGATAATATGCATTCGCTTAAGGCCACCATACACCAAGTGCAATATCCGACATAATTAGTAAATTGAATAATGTGATTTATCGGGTTTATTTTACATTATTTTTTAAATAAATTTATCGCTTGGAGTTGCGTCGCTAGTTTGGCCACCCTTGCAGGTTAGATTGTAATATAAGTGAGTGACTGTAAGTTGTGCAGGAGCTGAGCGACGCATGCGCCGAGCCGGTGATCCAACAAGCTGGACAACAAACTGAACAGGCTGAGAGCAACCGTGAGTCTTATCATTCTACTTACCTAGTTTAGTATTAAAATGTAAGTTCTCGTTGAAGACAGCTGGAGTTGATGATATTGTCGAGGTATTAAGAGCTATGCACCTCCTCTCGAGGTTGCTTCTGCATAGTTACAGGCGGCAGTCCCTGCTCATGCTGCTTCTCCATGTCACAAGCAAGATGGAGTATAGTTATTTGAGAATGCCGAAGCGGTTGTCACCTGTACTTTTCACAATGATCAAAACATTAAGCCCCATCCACATGATTGCCAAACCTCCGCAAACATTCACAAATTCAAACGTGTACATAGAGCACTTGAGCTTAGCTTGCGAAGGTTTGCATTGGCTTCCACCGATCTTGTCAAAAGAGCTCGTGGCAAGCGCTTGCGATACGTCCACAGTTTGCGTGTAGTTAGATTGTTCGGAACCACTGTCTGGTAAGATAAGTTGTCTCTATGTAACCCTCGCGCTCAACAGCTGTCAAGATGTCAGCTTCATTTATTTGAGAGGTTTGGTTTTTGGCCGGCTTCCGATGTAATTTGTACATTGCTTTGTTAATTATTATCAGTTGATTAAATACGCGTTTGTTGGGCCACGGGACGAGATATTTCCCCCTATTGCGGTCGCTTGTGATTGTCTTGAAGGTTGATATGCCGATTCTTGTTACGCGTACCTACGCCGTTTGATAAATTATATAAAACCTCTTGTAATTGTTCTTGATTAAACTGTGCTCGGGTCAAGGTACTGGAGATATTCTTATTGCGGCCATTTGTTGTGGCGTACAAGAAGAGAGACCTTTGCTCAGCAGTGGGCGATAACGTGCTAGAGGTTATGATGATGATGATGTTAAACTTGTAGTTT
Source organism: Saturnia japonica (assembly GCA_033032175.1). Classification (NCBI taxonomy): domain Eukaryota; kingdom Metazoa; phylum Arthropoda; class Insecta; order Lepidoptera; family Saturniidae; genus Saturnia; species Saturnia japonica. The sequence goes on from CM065331.1 coordinate 81,158, forward strand.
CGTCACGAAACGTATAGGTTTGAGAAGCTACTGGACGACGACCTTCCCTTCTCGTTACTTGTGAATTATGGAGCTTCTTCCGTCAGAGTAGACGACGAAAGTAGTGAGTTTTAGTACAGGCACAACTAATTGGTATACTTTTGTTTTATGCTCATCTGAACATATTAAAATACAGTAAAGTATTACTTATTATATTAATTTCCCACCCCTGCGAAACGCAGGCTAATGCATTGTCACTCTCAACCCCATCGAGAGTTCGGATGGTAAAAGTTTCCTCTGCGCATAAATGGTAATACCTAAATCCTTAATGTAGGACAAAACATAAATAATCGATAAATAATTTTATAAACTTGGTACGGTTTCTGTAAATTTTAAACTATATTTGTTGCTAAATATAATAAAAATAGATTAATCCAATCGTTATTCCGACACAAGGTCGATGTCCGTCATGCTTGTTTATCCCAAACACATTTAGCACATTCGCAAACATGTGGATAGCGATGTATGGCTTGCCTATTTTTTCCAAGCGTTTGTAGAATTTTGAAGTTTTCAGCAAGTAGCAAGCATATGGATGAGGCATAAAAGCGCTAAATTTCTGTTTTGAAAAGATAGAAATTCAGCAAATTGTAAATGTTGAAAAATACTCAGCCAACCCTTACTAACCCATTTCAAAACTATATTCTTTTTTTTAATTTTTAGAAGTATTTTTGAAAGTACTGTGAAAGATAATATAAAGTGTCAAGTATCGAGTTTGAAATCTCCATAAGATATCATGTTGAGTTGTTGTTTGTGCAGAGAGCGAGAGCGAGAGCACATCATTCGAGGAGGAGCTCCCTTCGGAGCGGGCGTTGCACTTCCTGCTGATGGATTTAGCGGTAAGTAGGCTGCGGGGTGTGAGGGGTTATTAGGTGAAGCCGGTCGAGTTGGTTGACGTGTGTGTCTGTGTGTTGGGCTGCAGAAGTACGAGCGGAAGAAACAGAGCGAGGTGCAGGGGACGAAGCACGGTCCGAACCGCGGGTCCCATTGCTGCTTGGCGAGGCGGGACCGCGCCATCAACGACGCGAGACGACGCTTGGCGGACCGCGCCGGACGCAACTTCATCCGGATATCCATACACAAGCACTACGGGACGTGTTCCTGCTGCTGCCTTCATCTCTTGTCTTCAGAGAATGGTGCACGTCTCGCCTCTGAGCTGAACCGTCTCTCGTATGACGTGCGTAACCTGCTGCGAGTCGACCATCCGCAATACCAGGTACTACACACGTACACTCGCACGCATACACACACACAAACGCAAGCACGCACAGGCGCGTTCACTCACAGTGAGCTTTCTGTTTGTTGCAGGACATACTCAAGTTGATGAGTGAGGTCACTATGGATATAAGTACAGGTATCTAAATTATATATACAGTGAAGTTTTTATATAACATTCAATGTTCCCAATCATTATATAATATACTAGCAGCCCGCCCCAGCTTCGCACGGGTAAATTTTACTTAGTGGTGTATTTTATGTTTAGAAAGAGCATTATTTTTATCTGACTTCAACAAAAGACGGTCCGGGCTACTTTTAATGGTTGTACAGACATAATTTCTTTGTTTGTTTAACAATTTGAATGATTCTTTTTTTGCTGGGTAGGCTTTTTTTATATCTCAAGGGTGGTTCTTATTAATTTCATTAGCATTGCACATTCAACTGTGAAGATACACAAGGGATCTCTTTAAAATCAATAAAGTTGATTGTCTTGCTTATTGTCTTGTAAAGTTTATCGCTTTAATAATAGGTCCTTACATATGAAATTAGTGTTTTATTTATTTATTTATTTAAGATATGCAAACTTCACAACACATTTAAAAACTGTAAAATAATCACAATATAATTCCAAAGTGCCAATTATGAAGTAGAACATAAATTACATTTTATAATTATACCTAACGATAATGATAAGTGTGTATGAATGTATTTAGAATTAGTTTACCAAGTATTATGTGTATAGTTGTGTTTGTTTGTGTGTGGGTGTGTATGTGTGTTAATTAACATGTGTGCGCGTGTGTTTAGGTTACCTGTAATTACTCCTGAACTAACCTTTTAGAGACCGACTTGAGAAACTGCATTCGACTTAGGTGGAAAATATCAATATCATTGAAGAGCTTATTGTACTGTGTAGTACACCTATAAAGGGTGGAGTTTTGAGCATATGTATGCTTTACAGAAGAAATGGCGAATAAAGTGTGGTTCCTAGTATGCTTACTAGGAACTCGCAGATATAATTTACTTAAGAGTTCAGGGCAATCTATTATTGAGTTGAGTAAATCATATAGAAAACGCATATCGTTTATGATTCGACGGTATTCTAGTGACAAAATGTTATAGTGCTTTAAGTTATTATTGTACTCCATGGGATGGTTCTTACCTTTGAAATTAAGAAATTTTAAAAACTTATTTTGAATATTTTCCAACTTGTTATTATGAGTAATGAAAGCTGGTGACCATATTGATGACGCATATTCTAAGCAGCTTCTCACATAAGAAAAATAAAGAATTTTAAGTGGTAGAATTTTGCTGAATGGCTCTGTGACTCTAAATATAAATCCTAACATTTTGATGGCTTTTTGATGAATAAAGTCGTAATGAAGATTGTACAGTAACTTCGAGTCCATCATAATCCCCAGATCTTTCACACAATGAACACTTTGGATTGGCAAGTGATTTAAAGAATAACTGTAATTAATTTGACGAAGTTTACGTGTGAAAGTTATAGAATTACATTTCTTTATATTAAGATCCAGTTTGTTTATTTGACAATAGTCACAGAGTCGATCCAGATCCTGCTGAAGGGGAAGGCAGTCATTAATACTACGAATAACCTTGAAAATTTTAGTATCGTCCGCATACATAAGGCATTCAGCATGTTTAAAACAGGAAGATATATCAGAGACATACACATTAAACAGTAACGGACCGAGGTGTGATCCCTGCGGGATACCGGATGGAATTTTTTCAAAGCGTGATATGTGTACACCTACGCGCACTGCTTGATGTCTATTAGAAACATAAGAAGCGAACCATCTCAATAAATCACCATGTATACCGACACTCGAAAGCTTTTGCACCAAAATATCGTGATTAATTCTGTCGAAACATTTGGAATAGTCAGTGTATACGGCATCAACCTGGTAACCCTGGTCCATTCCAGACGCTATATAACCTGAGTACACAGCTAAATTAGTTTGAGTCGACCTTTTTTCATAAATCCATGTTGAGTCGCGGGGGTAGACGTAGCTAAAAAATTGTATATCTGGTCGTGAACTAATAATTCAAATAATTTACTTGAACACTGAGAGTAATGAAATCGGACGGTAATTTTCTACATTTGATCTAGACCCGGATTTATAGATTGGTGTTATAAAGGCCTCTTTCCACTTACTTGGAAAATAACCCAATGTTAATGATTTGTTAAATAGTATAGTAAGAGGAACGACCAAGGCTTCACTACATTGCCTAACGAAAAAAGAAGGGATGTTGTCGGTTCCTGCACCTTTATTAGGGTCAGTTAACTTTAAGTATTTGTGTACTAAGCTTGGAGATAAATTTAAAGAGCCTATTCTGCTCAAAGAATTAGTTTTGGAAGAGTGATTCACAGAGCGTTGGGTATTATTACTTGTATAAACAGATTGAAAAAAGTCTAAGAATAGATTACACGTGTCCTCACCATCATTTGCAGATAAGGTCCCATAACTTACATGTGCAGGAAATGATTGCGACTTTTTTAAATTTTTAACATAGTTCCAGAACTCCTTGGGATTACTTTGGATTGAGAGTTCACATTTCTTAATATAATTTTCCCAGCAAAGATTTTGCATTTTTTTAAACCGTGATCTTAGGAGTGAGAAACTGTGATAATCTGAAAGTAATCCAAACTTTTTCCATTTTTGGTGGTATTTATATTTTTCCTTAATAATATGCACAAGTGGCCGTGAGTACCATATCGGTATATTTTTACTGGTCCTAAGATAGCGGGACACGTATTTATATGGAAAAAATATTATAAAATTATCGCATATATTCGCATTTTTATATGAAAGCTCAAGACATTTTTTTTCAAAGTTTATTTTATTTACATTTAGTTGTATCGGGACGTGTGAAATCAAAGACGGTCATAAGCGCACTGACGTTTAATGAATGACGCTTTCCTTACAAAGCTATTGTCATACATAACACATTTATTTACAGTATATATGTGCTGTTTTGTTCGCTGACTTTCTGCCATTATGTAAGTAGAGACTCATGTATCGCGACACTCCAACGGGATCATTCCTGTTGCTGTAGAAACTTTGGGACTTCTAATTAAAAAAAACGCCACAAATAGTTTTGGTAGTCCTCCTTCGATATTAACCTTACAGAATCTAAAGAATTCTGAAGTGATCGAAACAGGTGAAAGTCTGAAGGTGCAAAGTCAGTCAGGGCTATATGGTGGATGCACTAACACCTCCCAGTCAAACACTCTTAATTTTTGTTGAGTGGCTAAAGATGTGTGTGGTCTAGCGTTATCGTGATGAAAAACCACACCCTTCCTGTTAATCAAATCCGGCCGCTTTCTCTCAACTGTTTCCTTTAATCTCATCAGTTGTTGGCAGTAGAGATCCGAATCGATGGTTTTCCCGGGCGGTAAAAGCTCATAATAACCAATGCACTTCCAGTCCCACCATACACACAGCATCACCTTATTTCGAGTTAGGTCGAAGCCTGGCCGACCTTAGACCTCGACCTATTTCGCACGTTCTTGTCGCTTTTCATCGCCAGTTATCAATTTCTTCAAAAACGGCTCGGTTTCATTAAATCTCAATAATGAATCGCAAATGAGTACCTACACGGTTCATTAGGTTTCTTTTAGTGAGCTTGTGTTGCACCCAAATATCGAGCTTTTTGGTATAGCCAGCTTTCTTCGAATGGGTTAAAACTGTTTTGTGGTCAATTTCCAGTTGCTTAGTTACATCGTAACTACTGAAATGCCGATCTTGCTCCACCTGTTCAAAAATCGCGTCCATTTTATTGGTAACAGGACGACCAGAGCGAGGTGCATCTTTAACATCAAAATTTCCGGATTGAAAACGTTTGAACCAAATTTGTGCTACTCTTTCTGACAGTTTTATAACAAGTTTACATACGTTAGCCTACAACCTACGTTATGCGAAAACACTTTTTCCCCGACCTTATACATTTAATCAATCGAAGTATGTACCATTATTATCTATGCACTTTCGCCGTTTTTTATGTAGTTCACTTATTCCATAACTGAAAAAAGTATAGGAGAGAGAATCAATAAGATCTTTTAAGGCGGTTTGGACAGATCAGAATGGATTTTTTTTTCACTCACACAGAATCGTGCCGCTAACTCTGACGTGGTTTGCGATGGAGCCGCTTCCACGATCACCTTTAATTCTTCATTATCAACTAGGATCTCCGGCCGTCCACGGGGTTTGTTTCGTAGGTCAAAATTTCCAGAACGACGAACGTTGGAACCAAAAACGTACCGTGCTTTCTTTTACAGTAACTTCCCCCCCCCCCCCCCCACACATCATTAATCGCTGATGCCATGGTGGAACTCATATTCGTAATTAACGCGATATTTTAAGTTTTCCATTTTGAGAAAAAAACAATGTCAAAGAAAAATCAAATGGTGCGAAACCAAAGGAATCGCTAAATTCGAAATACAAATACATTTGAAATAAATTTGAATTTGGAATTACTAACAAAACGCCAGTTTCATATGCGAGGACCTAATATTTCGCATTTCCTTTCCAATACCTACTAGCTTGTTTAGAAGTCTGTTAAAATAAATAAAAGTCAGTTATTGCTAATTTAATTTTTTTGTTACATTAAGCAGGAATTATATTTTAAAGTGACATGAAGAAAAACATGATAATGAACACAGAATCTTTTTACAATAGTAGGAATGGTTCACTTGTTAGCTCTCGGGTTATGTAACGTTATTCTAACGTTTACAATTATTAGTTATTTTGTTAGTAATTAGTAATCAACTTTTTCGTTTTACAGAAATAATACAAACGCCTATTAATAAAAGTAAAGAAAAAGTTACGAAAAAATGTTCGCGGTCGAAAAAAAAAACCGCTGTGAGCCAACCACAATCTCGCAAGGAGGACTGCGGCTACGCAGAGTGGATGCAGCAGAGGAATCTCTGTGCAAAATACTTCGAGCTGCGCGGATCCGATATCGACAAAATCAACAAGCTTGTTTACAAACAGAGTCCAGTCATTAATACACTAACATTAGTATCGGCACGAGCACAAGAACAGGCACTAGCACCAGTACCAGCACCAACACTAACACCAGTACCGGAACTAGCACCAGTACCAGCACAAACACCAGTACCGGCACCAACACCAGTACCAACACAAACACCAGTACCGGCACCAACACCAGCACCAACACAAACACCAGTACCAACACAAACACCAGCACCAACACAAACACCAGTACCAACACAAACACCAGTACCGGCACCAACACCAGCACCAACACAAACACCAGTACCGGCACCAACACCACTACCAACAAAAACACCAGTACCGGCATCAACACCAGTACCGGCACTAGCACCAGAGTCAGTAGGAACACCGGTACCGGCACCGACACCAGAACCGACACTAGCATTAGTACCGAGACTACTCCAAGTACCGGAACTAGCACGAGCATCATCACAGAAACTATCCCCAACACCGGAACTAGCCCCAACACTTGAACCAGTCTCAACGTCGACACATCCACCATCACTGACCGTAGCACAACCATCGGAACTAGCCTCGACACCGAAACTAGCACCAATACAGACTTACGCACCAACACTGGCATTAGCACCATTACCGAAACTAACACCAGCATCGACACTAACACCTACACAGACACTAATATCGGCACCGGCACCTGATCTAACACCAGCACTAGAGATGACTACAACACAGCAAAACAATGTTTTTCATACAACACAAATAAATAATCAATTTAATCATATAAATAATACTGCCGCTTTTATATCGAGAAATGGATCGAGGAAAGCTCAAGAACAAGTGTTTACCATCGCAACTAAGAGACGACCCAACCAAGAGTCAATACAACAGATCCTTAAACATTTAAATAAGCTTACCGATTCAAGCAAGACGAGTCCTCGTCGCAGGAACAACGCGAGCCCAGGAGACACGCGTGCTTCCCTCAAATCAAACGCACCACCTGTATACCTCGGCGAGCCGATTGTTATTGACGATGATACAGACACAGGGATGGCGCTTCCCGATGAATTAGATAACACTGACACGACGGATACATCCAGCGAGAGATCAGTTGCCTACACTAACCCAAATGATCAAGTAACTATCCCGGTAGAAACGGAAATGCAACAGGAACAGGAAGCGTCACGCCGCCTCCTCATTCACTTGCCACATATCGAGCCCAGGACGAGAATCCCGCCTAGCCTAAGTGGCTGTGACCGGCAGGGCATGACTATCCTTCCACCCGCTTACGATATGCTGTGTCCAGCGCTCAAAACGTACTTTCGCAAACGCATTTCCACTAACGTTGACTTCGCTGCCAAACCTGTCACTGACTGCACCGTTAATTCTACCGATGACTCCGCCACTTTCACCGTCCACAGCGTTAACGTTGGTACCGACTGTACCGTCGACGACTATACCATCTACTGCCCTATAACCTCTAAAATTGCGGACGCTGGCGTCGTCTCGACTGTCTCCGACATTCCTAGAGCTGATGTAATTTCTACCGCTACTGACGCTGCCGGGTCTGGTGTGATCTCTACTACCTCAGATATTGCTGGCACTGAAGTTATCTCAGCCATTTCCGACATCGTCAGTGCTGGTTACATTTCTACCGTTACCGACATCGGTGGCTCTGCCGAAATCGCCGATGCTGGCATCATCTCTACCGCTGCCGATATTACCGGGTCTGGTGTGATCTTGACTGCCTCAGACATTGCTGGAGCTAGTGTCATATCTACCGCTACTGACGTTACCGTCTCTGGTGTGATCTCTAGTGCCCCAGACATTACTGACGCTGGTGTTATTTCTAACGTCTCCGACATCGTTGGCGCTGGCCTTATCTCTACCGTTGCCGAAATCGCCGGTGCTGGCGTCATATCTACCGCTGCCGATATTACCGGGTCTGATGTGATCTGTACTGCCTCGGACAGCGCCGGCGCTGATCTCATCTCTACCGTCCCTGACATCGTCAGTTCTGGCGACATCTCTTCCGTTACCGACATTGCTGGCGTTGGTGTCATGTCTACCACTGCCGCTATCACCGGTTCTGGAGTCACGACTACCGCCTCCGATAACGCCATCTCTGTCGTTGATTCTATTGCCCATCCCGCTGCACATTCTAAGTCCAGCTGCAATAAAGAGAAAGAGTGGTTTCCGAGTGTTGAGCTGCAAGTAAGGAGTCCAGTGAAGCTGCGGCCGAATGCACAGTCGGTGAAAATCACGTCCGGTCGCAGTATGTATTCGTTTCGCTTTTCGCCTCTACTATCGCTTTTCGCGATAATGCATTCAAAATTAATTGCATGAAATTTGATATTCCAGCATCCCGCTCTCTCCTGAAGCCCGGTAACCGAGCCTCTGTACTGCTGAACGTTGAGAGGACATACTCGTTTCCGGTGAGCGAGCCGCTTGAGCCCATGGGTGGGTTGGTCAAGTCGACGGACTACATCGAGGGCCACGATCCGACCAGTCTACGAGTACTCTGCAAAGACGACTCGAAACTTTTGTGGGTGCTCGCCAGACACTACATCGTGCTCACTTCCTCACCCTATGAGAAGGTGAAGTATCCGCTGTGCTGCTGCTGCTCGGCGCAATCTGTTTCTTTCCCATAATACACTCTGAGTACATAAAACTTGGAGAGAGAACGTCCTTATGAGATGATCACGACATCCTATGTTGGTGGTGAAGTCCCAGAATTCTTAGTTCGATGTCCAGTGATCGAATGTCTAAGCCAAGCGTCGTTATGTTTTTCAGGAATTTTCGTCTCCTCAATACTATACATTTCATCCTATGGAACGAGCAGCGAAGTTGGTGTTCCCTGATCCGTGCAGATGCGCGCGGGCGGACTGCGACGGCGAGTGTGGGCAGAGCGACTGCCGCGGCTTGCTGCTGGCTCCGGACTCTCTCACAGTCGCCAGCAAGTGCTACAAGAAGATGGGCGAGGTCCCCCTCAGATATGCTCAGGTATGCAAGGGCCTGATCGCTCACAATAACTCACATTAAATAAAAATCTATTATTGATAATTTTCATCAATATAATTTGTTTGGCGCCAAGGTATGTAGGTTCAAGTTTGTTTATACATTTTACACATTTGAACTGTTTAACATAAAATCGTGATAGGAATTTTGTAACCTCGTCACGCGACTAACACTACGATTGTTCCCTTCCTATCCCCTGGTAGGGCTTTATCCGTCAGCACGGACGCCGATATAGGTGAGTGAATTCTTATAAATTTTTTTCCAGCCCGGCTACAAAGCTTTGGTAGCAAGAGTTTTGTTGTTTAGTCCTACCCTGCGGAACAAGCCATTGTCCTGTCAATATCCCATCGAAGGTTCGGACGACCAAGTCTTCACTGCGCGTTTATCCCTGAGCCTTTGGTGGGACATAGAACGTAACTAATGCTTCAAACCGGATTTCAAAAAATATACATTTAGCGAATGCATTTACAAATTGTTATAGAATAGACTCGTATGTCTCGGCTGGCTTTAGATAGTTGTGTTGTAACACGGTTCAAGCTAAATGGTTACCGAGTACAAATCCGCCATATAGTCACAAGCAGTTTTTAACTCAGTTTGCATTCGGGATGCAGTTGTTCTGTTCCGACTCCCCCAAAGCGACAAATGTTTTCAATTATAATAACTGTGGATTCTTCATCATACGTGACAACCATGTTAACAGTACTGGTTGCAACTATTTAATAATGTATTGGTTGGTGAACGTCACTTGCAATTAGCATTGATTCTTGGCTGCACGATTTTGCGTACTTCCGCTGTCGTAGAAGAAAAAATACTTTTTTTTTTTGTGTTTGTGTTGTGTTGGATTGTGGACAATATCCTGCTTGCAGCAATCTTGCAGAAAGGAAGTGAACATCTTCGCTAGCAAAATAAGGTAGGTATTCTGCATCTATCCCTTTTCACGAGCTGCTTCCTTTCTAAAATCCTATGCAGTTTGGTCGTCCATCTTATCACCAACCAATATAGTTAAATTCTTGCATTAACCGCGTAAACAACTCAAAATCAAATAAAATTTTATTCAATTTAGACCCTAAGAAGGCACTTATGAACGTCAAAACACTACTGCCGGGACTCATTTGGTATTTTGCTCTACAGTCGCGTCTCAATGGTATCTTGATAGTAGTAAAAACGGTATTCTCTTAAACATTTGACAGCTTTATCAATCGTACTTCTATGGTGTTTTCACTATTGAGTAGCCATTGAACAAACAATAGCTTTTCTAGTACGATTGCTTACACGTTTCGTAAAAAATATATCAAAATAATATACAAATAAATTGTAAACGTAATGTGGCCGTCTGTATCGCTACGTTTGCGCATTTTAGCGTCAGGCAGACGACATTTAATAAAAACAAAAAAGTTACTTTTTCTTTCGCGCTCTACAAAATACTTTCAGAATATTTTCAAATTATTCGCATCTTTATGACGCCTGTCAGATGACAGTGACAAGCATTAAATTTTTTTAATAGCTTTGCCCAGTAATCGATAACAAGTTTTCAGAATATTTACAAAAAACCGTCATTATAAATTTTTGATTTAAAAAAAACAGGCAGAGGCATAAGGACTGCCGACAGAAGTGAAAACTCAATTTTGAATTGTTTAATTATTAATAGTCTGAATTGTTGCAGAGCATGTCGGTGACGCGAAATCACAAGATTTTACCAATCCATAAAGTCAAACACGCATATGATACTGTCGAGTATATGTATATAATGTATTTGTGTATATATGCGTATACAATGTACACAGGCCGCTATACTACGCGTCGCTTGTCTGACGCAAGGGCATTACGTCACGAGCATGTCGAGGTCATTGGTGACGCGCGAAGGTCACGTGAACCAATAAGATTTTCGCCTACCAAAAATCTCTCAATGCGGCTAAAGAAGTTTTCACTTTAAAAATATAGTTTTTATGTAAAATTATAGATTTATTGAAGATTTATCAGAAAAAATAGCACTAAAAGTCAATTAACTAATGGTAGTTTCGATTAGCAACACTGAATCCATGGTAGATTTTGATAAACATCGCCAACGACGTATCTATTGCCATACCCACTGACACACTATCACAACGCTATAGAGATTCTATCGAGGCAGAATACCAAATTTGTTACAATGTCAATATAATATCAGTTGAATGTTATTGTTTGGGCCGAATTACTGTTGGATCCTTTATCGACAATCACAGAGATAAGAGGTCTCACTACCAATTGATGCGCGCAAAACAATTTGAACGCGCTGCAACCAACATCACAAAACAATTCCTCAACCAATGACCGCGACACATCTATCGCTTTGCGGTAGGTTGTGGTACCAGTAGTTCGATTTCGAGTGGGTTCGTGACTTCGCTCTGAAGACTGAGGTTTTATTATTTCTGGCACTTTCTTTAAAAACCTAAAATATAGTATAAACAGTATATGCATCATCGTTTCGCCGCGCAGCTGGTTTTTATAAACTATATTGTGTTGGTGACGTGCAAAATAAACTCTAAAGACACATTCATATGTGTATTGTGTGGACGGCGCTGCGACGGATTCCATAGCTCGGACTTCATGGTATGGTACCTTAGAACTCCACCAGGTTAGTGAGATTGTTATATCTTTGGTATTGGTGAGAGAGGATCCAGTGGTGTAAGCCTAAACTACCGGTAGTTGTCTGCCTACTCCGCCCCGCATTCCATTGTGTCGCCGTTTTATAGCGGCCGCATTTAGTAAAATTCAATGGTCGCTGCTAGACTCGATATAATGACAATGGTAGAATTCTTAAATGAGAAATAGCAAACTTGGGCCCCAGTTTTTTCTTCTTTTTTTTTTTTTTGTTAACTGTACCAATGTTAATATAACAGGTACAATAGTAATATATTAGTGGATGCACAGTGAGGGAGTCACTTCCAGACATTATTATCATTCACATAATGATCCAGCCTAATAACCTTTTAACAGTAAAACCCGCTTGACATGGTCCTTGAACTTGTTCTCAGGTAAATCAGTAATGTGCTTCGGGATCTTGTTATAGAACCTAACACTATTACCTAAAATCTTCTATTAGTCTTACTAAGTCTAAAACACGGTACGACTAATTTATCTATAAGTTTTTACCGACATACATTAAGTTATCAAAGATGTATTGGGAGGGCAAAGTTAAACACTAAATTCCTGGAACTTGTTCTTTAGTGATTCGCGCGGTCTCATATTGTAAATTGCTCGAATTGCCCGCTTTTGTAATATAAATATGGTATCTACCTCAGCTGCTGAACCCCACAGTAAAATACCGTAAGACATTAAGCTATGTAAGTAAGCGAAGTAGACTAATCTAGCGGTGACAATATCTGTTAACTGGCGAATCTTGCGTACTGAGAATGCAACAGAACTTAATCTTCCCGCCAAAGGTTTAATATACGGACCCCACTGTAATTTTGAATCAAGGGTAATGCCCAAGAAGACAGTACAACAACTAAGCCTACTAAATTCTCTTCTATCTTGATACCACTATCAACACTTCGAACATTGTAAGGCAAATCTCATACATTTGGTTTTGTTTGCATTTAACTACATAGGTACATACAATGCTATTGACTCAGGATATTCAAGAATGCTGAGAAGCATTCTTACGTGTTTTCTTATGATTATGTAGACGACCCGAATATGCACTACAAACAATGCTAAGTGACAATAGCTCGAGTTAGGGATGGTATATAGTAGTTCAATAATCCTGGTACATATATCACTAAAAGTTGGTATCTGTTAGTACTGGTACAAGACTCTAACCCATATTAGGAACCTGGTACGTCTACTATATATGGCTTGAGCTCTATCGGAGGAGATAACGAAAGAATACCAGGGCTTTATTAGGCTTACCTATTAGACTCGATGTATTTATTAGAGTTTCCGAAAAACACTTGCTAGGAGTTGTTAGCGAGAGACTATCCTAATAAAACGTGTCCGTGCGTGCAGGTGTATTACGTGGTGTCGAATATGCACGAGTGCAGGAGGCTCGTGCTGGCGGACAGGCAGCTCCACGTGTTCTGCACTCGCACCGCGAACATCGTCCCGCTGGTACTCAAACGCACTGAGTCCCAGAAGCTCGTCGGCCTGCACTGTACCGCAATGCGACCGTTAGAGGTCTGTACACTACCGTATTTTACGCATCCTCTCGCATCTCACTCACTCATCGCACTCACCGCAAACGCTCTGCCCGCAGGAGCTCGTGTACCTGTTCAACAGGTTCCCGGCGCCGCAGAATGTCGTGACCGCGAAACCGAACACGAGGACATTGCCCACCCCAGACGCGAACAAGCGCGCGGACCTGATGCAGCTCTTCAACTGCCTGAACAGCAACACGACGCAAGTCCTCGAGATCGACTCTGACAGTGAAAACTGACCGGTCGCCACGAGTATTACAAGAACACAATAGTTTAACACTAGTTAGTGTTCATTAAACATTGATTGTATATCGATTAATTGATAATCATTTACACTATCGAACTACTGATAGTCTGATTTTACTATTTGTGAAGTTTACTTATCTTCTTTTCTACATAACGGAATATGTGGCCGCATTGTCTGATTGCAACAGGTCGCAAGAGATCTAATTAAATATTTAGGCTAGTTCGGTCGCTCAAATAGTTAATCGATTAATTGATAGTTTATTTTACAAATTTTCATATAATCTATGTTTAATGAAGACTAGTCCGGTGCGACCACAATGTACCTGCGTCATGTACTTGTATTACACTACCCGTGCTTATGGTTGATGTTAGCACGATCTCGTAATGTTCGCGTCGCCAGCCCTGCAGCCCTGCAACCCTGCAGCCCTGCTGAGGACGATGCACACGTGCACTGGCAACTAATACACTGTCTTCATTACTGTTACTCGATTATAAGATAAAAGTCTGTGTGTCGGAGGAACATTTTTCAAAGTGAATTCTTACATTTACGCTTCACTCTATCACATGTTGTTTTATGAATATAACTATGGATATTTCTGTTGAAAAGTTCTTACCAACCGTATAGAATTTTCATATATCATATGGCCGTTTCATGAGTAAAGACTGACATTGTATTAAGTTTTCTTTATTGTATACTTTGACAATAAACAGTTATTCCACACGGAAATCGTTTTGAAAAATCAATTGTTGAATTTTACCAAGAGCTGTCGATTGAAACTAAAAGGAGCGTCGTAGCTTCACACAGTAATAATTTGTACAAAATGAAAATTATGTGACGCGGCGAAACGACCGACACGTACCCACTCCGGCCCCACGCGGAAATCGTCACAAGCTTCTAACGAATTCTCTGATCCTGTAAGTACCGAATAATGTGTCAGTTTTTTTTTTATTTCACTAAGGAAGCAAATTTCAAAACGTAATCACGTCAAAAGTTCACGAGTTGTGTATGTTTTCAGTCTTAACTACAGATATACAAACGGGACTCATGGTAACACTATTTATGGAAGAGGACACGACGTCACGTCGCGTCGTTCGACTCGCAGCTCTCAGGCGAGCCGGCTCCAGTAACTAGTCTGATTTTTAATTCCGAAGACTAAAGTGACATTTCGTATGTTACTACTTCATTGATTATTTATTTATCAATGTAAATTAGCCGTAAATCGTACGACTTATTATTACATTTTAGTTAAAAAGTCGAGATACGATTTTTTGATAGTTAAATAGTTAATTATAATATATATTACGAAATGTTTCTGTTAGTGAAGAAATCTCAGTTATTTATATTAAATTTTTCAATCGGAACTAGAAACTATAGGAAAAGAACAGAAAAATGATATGTCAATCAAGGATTGAGAGAATGTCAGATGGAGGCTTCAGAACAATAAATGTAAGACACATGCATTTAGCTACGTATTGCGTGTGGGTGACAATACTGTGTAAATATGTGCAACTATGTGTGAGTAATTTTACCAGGGTGTTTAAAATAAATTGCACTGTTTTATAAATAAAGTGATCGCCCCAACGCTATAGACAAATGTTTTCGGCTTAACTTCAAGAAAAATATTTCAATCTAAACCTAGCAACATTGTTGTATTTTTATGATTGGTAATAATTATTACAAACAAATATATTGTTTGAACTAAGAGAGAAAATCCTGTTCCCGAAATATCTCGAAGCAACTATAAACTTCTCAGGACTTCGAAATAATGTTCGCGTCGTAAACAACTGCGGCGCATGTTTGTGTAAACATCGCAGTTTACACACGCATGTATAGGGCTTATCGCCTCGATTACGTCATCGAGTAGGCATAGTAACTAAACGTCAAGAAAGTTATCGATGATTCACGATTTTTCTGTGGTACTTTAGTGTAGGTATTTAAAGGGCTCAGGTGCGGCGCCGAGGCAGTTCAGTTTTGAATTACAAAACTATAAATAAATAACAGTGTTGTGAGTTCGTGAAATATGTAACTGTGTGGAATTCGTATAAAACTTCTTCACGTCAATCATCGGCATTTTTATTACCCACGCGTTTAACAATATCAAAATATCCTTTGTTATTTAAAAAAAAAACGCTTCCTCTGCTCTTTTTTTTTTAATAATATTGATTCATACGGGGTTCTGACGTTGCATGATGTTTTCAGTCAAAAAGGACATCAGTTGGTATGAATATTTTGATATTTGGCGACGTTTTCGTGTCCTTTGTTTTACATCTGACTTTTCTCAAATCTGTGATGTTAGCATTATTTTTAACTCTAACATTAGTGACTGAATTTAGTTTTAAGTAATTAAGATTATTAAGATTTGATTACTGTATTATATAATCATAACGCTGTAATACACTAGCAATTAACAAATTAGCGATAGTGGAACGGAGATATGGATCCAAAGAGCAGAGCATTCAATCGCACTACATTACCACCAGACCTTAGTTACTAGACGATTCTAGTGAATACGTAAGTCTTAGAAATAGTATTGTACGTGGATCTGAATGTTCATAATGTTTTGTATGTATGTGTAGATATATGTAGAGGTCAGGGTCAGGCGGAGTATGCGTCCATTCAAGTTTATTCCACCTGGGACCCTATGGTCTGGTGCCTTGAACCCTGTGCGCTCCGGGTTAAGACCCCTGAATATTAGTATGTAAAGTAGAATTATACTAGTACGTTTGTGACCGGACCACACGCACACACGTGGCTATCAGAAGTGAGGCTCGGCTTGTTATTTTGGTCGAGAGTGGACTGATCCGACCCAACTAAACTAAAGTTGCGCTATTGTCCAGTTTTATCGACGTGTGAAACATCTAGTGGCGCGGTCGGGATGGAAATAGATTGGACGTGACGTCACGAATTGTTTTACGCCGCGCAGTCTCTCCGTGTACGCTTTTTAATACAACATTGTAATTTGGCTCTGATATTTTATGTTATCAGTGAATATTGGTTTTAACGCCATCTACATTTTTGTCACATTGTATTCACGTGACGTTGGCAGAAATGTAGATGAGCACACGTTGCTTAAGAGCAAATAGAATGTATTCCGAGTATTTGATCATATAGTATGAATTTAAACATCTCGTCCGGTTGTATAAAAACAACAACTGTACGATTAGTACGTGTATGTGGCAGTTTTATTAATTCAATATTGTCTTATTATTTTAGTGATGCTAAACATTTGAATCAATTTTTTGGCTGGCGTTCACGACGTTTTTAACATTAGTTTTTTTTTTTTTTTTTTATATGAATAAGTATTTTAGTATGTGCTGCTCAATGAGACTGTTGCCTATACAATATGTATCAAAAACCCTGTCCGATCCGAAAAGGGCATATATGTACCCCAATGACATTACCAAAACAATTTAAAAAAAAAATGAAAATAGTTACATCGTTATTTATTTGAACACTTACATAATAAGCACTAAAACAAGTAAAGAAAAATAGACAGAGAACATTGCTTAGTGCTACTATAATTAGAAGTGTAGACCACATGATAAATAGAATATAGCGAGTAACAAGAAACAAAAGAGAGAGCAAATTAAAGCTAATAAATAACTTAAATTCTAATAAATCGTAAACTACTGGATCAATATTATTCTTCTAAGTGAGCAAAATATTTTCAGATTATTTCATTGCAATTTAAAATAAACTTTTCGTTTTAATTTCTCTAAAATGTAACAAATTTTAAAACGCGATAACACCGCTACGTGTCGGTCCGACTTTGCATTCTTTGTATAAGGTCAGTTTCGCGAAAAAACTACTTCCGAGGTTGTTCGTTCCGTTTTTGTGATTGTGTTCCGTAAATCATAGTACTCTAAACTAATAATCTAAGTAAAATATTCCATTTAACGGTGATAAACGAAACTACGGGTCAAATGGTTTCATGACCTCATGACGTCGAAATGCAATAATACACTTGTCGGTGCGCCCGTACCGGCGTCGCCTGTATTGTCATGTAAGTTTCCTCATAACTTTTTTTAAAAATTAAATATTATTCTGGGTATGTTTTACCTATAATTTTAAAACGATTACATAGATAGAGCTAAATCTCAATATCTAATAACACCTTCACGAATCGGACAGGGTTTTTGTTACATGTTGTTTATTGAATTTGTACTGTGAAGATACGTCAATTGGTTGCGGTCGGGTTACTGATCCATTGCGCTGCGAGATGCCTTAGTTCGTGTGAGTTGCCGCTTCTGGTATTGACTGGATATGGTTATTGATTTTAAATATTAATATCTTTAGAAGTAAATCAAATAAAATGTATGTGTAAGTTTGTGTACGTATATGATTGTATTTATGTTTTATTTGTAGGTATGTGTAAGTGCGATTAAATACAAGCCATATAAATAAATATTAGTGTTTTGACAATACTATTGATTTTAATTTCCTTCTTGAATAAAAAACTCACTTGATGTTATGTGAAGAAGCACTCCGTTATGAGTAGCGAAGAATGATCCTGCCGGTCACGCAATGTAAGCGTGTACACTAATCAGGCGAGCTCTACTCGTAGTCTTTAGATATTTTGCTTCAACGTACAATGGATAGGTACGAATCCGTTTCCATGCGATTGTGCGTTGGAATGAACCACTTTTCGACCGCCATCGGGGATCGCCAACTATACACAATGTTTTGTTTAAAATTTAATTTATTTAAGAATACTGATAATGTTGATTTCTCTACTAATGTTCGGGTCTAGCCCTCGGCTAAGCCACTCGGCCTCACGGTCAACCCCCGAAATCTCACTACTTAATATGAAAGCGTGCTTAAAAGGGCTGTGGCGAAGATTGCCGCCGTGGGTATCGGTTAAATTCGGATAATAAAACATATGAACTCGAAGAATCCAGACCAGTCGGTATGAATGTATATAAAATGTCAGGTATAGTGTACTTGTATGAAGATGCTGTGTGTAACCTGACCTGGTGCTGGCATTCATTACCAAGATAGAAGAACACCTCAAACTCACTCACTACTTCAAAACCCCGTCTTACTTAGGGTTACCAACTTTTCTTGAGAAAAATGCCATCAAATTCTTGGAATAGGAGAAAAGGTATTTGGAAGAAAAAATTTTTTTTTTTAAATCTATTTTATTGTTCCCTGAAACAATTAAAAGTTGTATTTTTTTTTTTCATTAAATTTATGATGATCTGTCACTTCTATCTCTTCTCGCCATTTCAGCTTTGTTACTGAAAAAACTCTGAGTGTAAGCTGAAGTAGCGGTGACAGAGACTAATTATACAATATATTTGTTTTTGACAATTGATTTTCTTTACTTATAAGTATCGATATATAGTTAAGTAATTACCCATACGAGTGTTTCGTTTTACGTATTACAGTAAATTTTGGAAATAAAGTATTTTCGCGTTCTTTATTCTTATGCAAAAGTATATTGTATACCGAAAATAAAGTAGAAAACTTTATTATAAAGTATGGTTGGCAACCCTAGTCTCACTACACGTTAATCGAAACTCGCGTCAAGCAGGTGCAGGGGTGAAATTTTTATATACGCAAGAAAAATTATAATTTCTCAAAAGTACGATCGGCGAAACGCGTCCTATCCTCACGCTTTCTAAACCGGTATACTATATTACTCTATTCTATGGTGTACGTGCTCGGGCGCACCGAGTCGCGATGCAACCCAAACCCCGCGTGCGCTCTGCATTCTTCTAGGAACAAACCGAGGTTCTAGAATTCCGCAACAACTAATACTTCAGTGTAAACGTGAATTTATAGTAACAAAAATTAAAAATATACTCATATATATATATATAAATAAACACTCCGGGAGTGCCGACAAAAGTGAAAACTTATTTTGGCGCGTTAGACATTTTTTAGATGGGTACTAGGGTTATTGGGTTATGAATTGCATTTTATTTATGAATTGTATTTTATTCATTATTAGAAACTTTTTAAATACATTTAATATTATTTTATGAATGACGCGTTCGCGGTCTTCTATATGTACATGCACATACTATAGCTGCGTCTCGTAACGGTGTCGCGAATCCAGAGATTATCTCATCTAAAATGTGTATCGCGCTAAAAATAAAGGTGGTTGTGGGTTAAAGTAAGAGAGGAGGAGCTTGCCTACTGCTGCCGTATGCGTGAGAGAAAGGGAATCCAGACAGAGTGGCGCCGTAACACGTTACGTTACGAAGCGGTTTACCCACCCATAAGTAGTAAGAGTATTTCGTTCGAATTAAGTATTTTCACAGAAGCATCAGTGTACTGCAGCCGGCAGCGTATAAATAATACACTCTTTGCTGGGTTTTGCAAGTTTAGTCTGTCCGAGTGGATCGCGACCACAATACACCAGGTCCACGCTTAGACATGTCGCGTGCCGGAATCAGTCAATATATTGTAACCTAAACTGTTCCTAAACTTCGGTCATTGAACATTGAAATTTCTTTAGTGATTTTCAAGTATTGCGCGTTCTAACGCGAAGGGAAATACAACGGATTTTTATATAAATTAGTAAGTGCCGGGCATTGTGTTACTTTTATAATAACATTTTAATTGTAGGTACCTCTATAAAGCACTTCTGCATTATAAGGAACGTTAAAAACAAATATCCTGTCAAATAAGTTTTCAGTAGATTCCGTTCATAATAAAATATAACTACATACAAAAATGTTATAAAGAAGTTTAGTTTACATTTCCGTTGAGTGGTCGCTGCCGGTCCGACGCGACGCGGCGACGTGTGCAGGAGACGTTATAAAAGAATGTTTATTATAAAAATTAAAACGAAAGGTAAATAGTACAAGTATATTATAGAAAATGTACAGAATAAGGATCAATCGGTCGCGGTACAGTTTATACAAATACACTAATTACAAAATTATTCTTAAAATAATACATTAATATACCTATTTAATTACATATTCAATAACTTTGTTAATCAATTTAGAATAAATAATAAAACCAGTCTCTATTTGGTGGGAATACGCACTGGGCGCGCACCCTGAGAATGAATGCGCCTGGCATGAGCACGGACGCGGGCGACATGAGCTCAAACGCGCGCGGCACGAGCACGCAGCCGGGGACAACGAGCCTGTATTATGTATCACTCAAACTCACCAGTCTTCGGTTATCAGCCAGGGAAGTACAACGGTTTTACATTTTAAAATTATTTTTCGATTTAGTCTTTTTGTGATGTATTTTTTTAAAATAAATTTAAAAAAGATTGTTGCTATTAATTATAATCAGTGATACGCGAAAATACGCATCAAATTTTCCTACACCAACATAATATGTACATACTAATCGCATTATGTGTAATTTTAAAATATCACAGTACCACAATATAGTTGGAAAATACATAATTAGGTAAGTTATTTCGATGTTTGAAATGGCTGATACGTAGTAGTAATAGTTAAAGTATAAGTGTTGTAATTCCTGAGCTCATATTGTCAATAGTTGACGTTGCGCGGCAGCGGTGTTAACCTTTGATTCATAAACATATTAATGAATATGAATAAACTACGACGTGTGGATAGAGAAGGTCCGGTCCGGCAACCGGTCCGTGCAACACCTACACCTTAAAAAATATAAACAAATCAGTCATAAGTTCCTAAAACTAAATCATAGTTTACAATAAAAAGCTGAGTCGCACGACCCCTACGCCTACACAGCTATGTACCCTTCCTTTATTTATGAATTATAAACATGAATGATATATATTCAATATAAAAAAGATCCGGATTAAAAAAGGATACCTACTGAGTGTTAATGCTCGTTGTAGTCTGGTGATCGAGCGACTCGAGCTGAGCAGTAAGCACTCGGTGCAAAACATTTCCCTCCGTCAACTGTACACGTAAAGTTAATATATCGAAACGAGAGCGTATTTACACTGGAAATGTATCGAAAAGTGTTGTGTCCTCTAGTGTCGCTTGCACCACTCTAGATTAAGTTACAAGCACTTTACAGACACGTGTCAGTCACGCTCACGAGCATGCAATGTCGAGTGTACACACGACGCTAGAGTCAAAAACATTCCCTAGACAATCTTACAAATTAATCTTAATAAAATAATTCACATTGCTTAACTTGCCTCCAATATTTATATAATTATCCGAAGGTGCATGAATACAGTGCGTTTACAAATAAGCATGATTTGTTTATTACTGACAAGTAAACGTTACCTAGAAATTGTTATAAAATCCAATAAAGTCCACATCATATATAATAAAATAGCAAATATTACAAAATACTTTTATAAAAATTCGATTTAAAGTGAGACAAAGGCTTACTATTGATATATACTCCTAAGAATATTATATAACTAGGTAATTTACAAACACTCTAGTAGAGCGAGATCCGACGCGTACGCTCAGGTGGAGCGGCTCCACAACGTGTGTATACCGGTGTTCTTTTGTTTCGCTTTGCTCAATCGAACAGAACCAAGCAGCTGACGTCACCAAATATAGCTCATTTTTAAATAAACAGATTCGCTCAATGTGTAGACAATATCTAGGCCAGAATAATTTACAAATACCGTTTGCGCAGTGTCCGAATT
The DNA here is from genome assembly GCA_033032175.1 of Saturnia japonica. Taxonomy (NCBI): domain Eukaryota; kingdom Metazoa; phylum Arthropoda; class Insecta; order Lepidoptera; family Saturniidae; genus Saturnia; species Saturnia japonica. Next base: position 103,412 of record CM065331.1, read on the forward strand.
GAGCCGAGCGAGCCGAGCGGTATATTATACAAAATCTAACTACAATATATAAAAGTCAGTATGACTAGTCCTTTACAAATGAAACTTAACTTACTAACTCACATTACTTTGCTTGGTAAATTAAAAAAAAATTAATACAGTATAGGAGCAGTTGTAGGCCATCTTTTCTAATTTATTATCATACTTAACAATTACAATAAAATAAAAATGTATCGAACGAATGTTTCGGTCAGCGACCGCGTTATATGAAAATTACATTCACACAGCCCAGTTCGTTCTATCTATTTGGTTACTTTAAGTAGCAGCCGAGAGAATACAACAAACTATTTATAGCTAAAGATATTTTGATGCCGTTTAAGCTAAAGTGTAGGCCATTGAGAGGAATTGTGTTGATAAAGTTGAGCTTCGACAATGAAGCGCGATGAAGAGTTCCACTGCAATCTGTTTATAATGAATTTACTTGTGATCCGACAGATGCCCGTAAAGTTCAGGAGTAGCCCGCGGTATATTGAAGGGGAAACAATGAGATCCATCAACACCGTATCGGAGTGTTCAGTTTACATTCGAGTAGAGGAGCAGGTGTCCGGTCTGCGCGTGGCGAGGGGGGCGAGGAAGGCGATGGTGGCAGAGCGGACAGAGCGGCCGGCACTAGCAGTGGAACTGGTGCTGCGTGATGGCGGAGAGGTCCTTCATGAGCCCCTCGAGGTTCTGCATCTCGCGGTGCAGCCGCTCGGTGGAGCGCGACGGCGTCAGCGGCTCCAGCTCGGCCGGGCACTGCGCCACGCACCCTCCTGTAGACCACGCACCACATCACTACCGATAAACCTTGAAAATTGAAATCTTGCGACGTCTCACGCTTACCTCTCGATCTACATCTTGAGATCCATACTCATACAGATCAGGTCTCACAATCACCCATCTATCTATCCATTTATTGCTCAATATAAAATTAACAATATTAACTTATAAAACACTAGTGGTGTGCCCGCGGCTTCGCACGCGTTTGATATTACACAGTAATTATTTACATCTTGTATTTTTTTTTACTTGTATTATTGACAATACATAGTTTTTTAGTTAAATCTGGAAATATACAGACGAAAGACAATATTTTTATGGCATATTTATCCAATAGTAGACAACATGCCTAGCACGAAATTTAAAAAAATATTACATGTGAAGACATAATTACACATCTATCATTATATAGACGTGTGGATGAGCTGGAAATGGGGAGGGGGTAGAATTGAATACGTCTCTTCGGCACAGAAATTGTTTTTAAATAGTGTGAAATTTTTCCTCTCAAATGTTATAGAAATGTTCAATATATGGAAATGATCGCGGCAAACAGAAAGTAGCGTTCCCCGTCTCTGTCTGTCCCTCTCTTGAAAATGAGATAGCAAACAAGATTTGATGGATATAGTAAATTATAAATAAGTATGTAGAAGTAACCATAGAAAGGGGAGGATCCTCCGACCAGACGGGTGTTATGTCTGGCGGGCAGCTGCCCAACGGTTGTAGTCGGGTTCTTGTATATATACTCAACGATTGAGTTAATTTCTATAGAGCAATGTAGGAAAGTAGGATGCGTCTTATGTGGCTCGATAGATGTCGCTATGTAGATGTCGCCACAAGTACATATAAATGAAACAGTTTGAATCTGCCCATTCATTAACATATACCATCACGCCAGTATTCCCCGAAGGGTTAGGCAGAGGTGTACTAATGTACACCCACAGTTCACCGGATATGCTTTAGGTCCCATGTAATAGGGGGCGAGCCTATTGCCATTAATCGGGCACGAAACCAAACTCCGAGCTGCTATTGAGAATTTCATAAGAAATACCTAATAACACTTTGCTTCACCTGGAATTCGAATCCAGGACCCCGCTCATAGCAGTCGCGCTAACGACCACTACGCTAACGGCGCGGGAACACTCCATATAATATTATTAGTATTGGTTGTGCGTCGCACTCACCGAGCTGCAACCTGTTCGGGATGTGTCCAGGAGAGGAACTTGCGCTCTTCTTGTACGGCGAGGTGTCTCGCGCACTCCCTGCACACACACACACACACACACACACAAGTGTCAGTATTAGGTACCTTCTTATAGAACTCTACGCGATGGCGGCTGTCATTCTTGCTGTCTAATTTAGCTAGGCATGAAGCGTAAAAACAGAAATATATTTAACTCAGTCAAATGAAATGTTATAAATTTGTATGGCTAGAAACACATTATTAACATACGACGCGGCGCGGCGTCATGCTCATTTGTCTATCTCGGTCTATAGCATGGTTCTGGCCTTTTGTTTCCACGTCGGGTGTTAAAAATAGGATGTTTTCTCTTGACAGGTGTCGCTACGCCGCGGCGCTGCGGCACCGACATGCGACTCTACGATTCTATTGCACTTTATGTACCTACTCTATTGCTATTCGCAATACAACTCGATGCCAGGGTAATCGAGGTGTCAGAAGCGATGTCTCCTCAATTCAATTCAATATTTGTATTGCTAATCAGTTTGTATCGTACATTGTATGAATTGTAAATAACAAAATTATACATTGTTATGGTTGTGATGTTGCGTTTAGGTCGGTACGTACCGCGTGATAGCGAGTGCGAATGCGAGTGCTGGGGGGTCGAGTGCTCGGAGCCGGGGTCCGGCAGAGCGAAGCTGTGCAGCGCGCCGGGGGGCCCGCCCGCGCGCCTCGGCAGTGACCCCCCGCCTGGGCCCGTCTCGCTACTCAGCGAGTCACGGCTGCGAACAACGCACACACACACAATGAGACCGGTTCTTTTCAGCTTTTCAACTTATTGAACTCCGATAGCCTTTTCTAAAAATATTAATTTTAGTAGCTGGTTTTTTGATTAATAAAACTATTTATATTAGTAAATGGTTTGTCGGTACGAGGTTGTTGCCGCTCTGTATTTTAATTAATAAAACTATTTATATTAGTAAATGGTTTGTCGGTACGAGGTTGTTGCCGCTCTGTATTTTAATTAATAAAACTATTTATATTAGTAAATGGTTTGTCGGTACGAGGTTGTCGCCGCTCTGTATTTTAATTAATAAAACTATTTATATTAGTAAATGGTTTGTCGGTACGAGGTTGTTGCCGCTCTGTATTTTAATTAATAAAACTATTTATATTAGTAAATGGTTTGTCGGTACGAGGTTGTTGCCGCTCTGTATTTTAATTAATAAAACTATTTATATTAGTAAATGGTTTGTCGGTACGAGGTTGTTGCCGCTCTGTATTTTAATTAATAAAACTATTTATATTAGTAAATGGTTTGTCGGTACGAGGTTGTCGCCGCTCTGTATTTTAATTAATAAAACTATTTATATTAGTAAATGGTTTGTCGGTACGAGGTTGTTGCCGCTCTGTATTTTAATTAATAAAACTATTTATATTAGTAAATGGTTTGTCGGTACGAGGTTGTCGCCGCTCTGTATTTTAATTAATAAAACTATTTATATTAGTAAATGGTTTGTCGGTACGAGGTTGTCGCCGATCTGTATTTTAATTAATAAAACTATTTATATTAGTAAATGGTTTGTCGGTACGAGGTTGTTGCCGCTCTGTATTTTAATTAATAAAACTATTTATATTAGTAAATGGTTTGTCGGTACGAGGTTGTCGCCGCTCTGTATTTTAATTAATAAAACTATTTATATTAGTAAATGGTTTGTCGGTACGAGGTTGTCGCCGCTCTGTATTTTAATTAATAAAACTATTTATATTAGTAAATGGTTTGTCGGTACGAGGTTGTCGCCGCTCTGTATTTTAATTAATAAAACTATTTATATTAGTAAATGGTTTGTCGGTACGAGGTTGTCGCCGCTCTGTATTTTAATTAATAAAACTATTTATATTAGTAAATGGTTTGTCGGTACGAGGTTGTTGCCGCTCTGTATTTTAATTAATAAAACTATTTATATTAGTAAATGGTTTGTCGGTACGAGGTTGTCGCCGATCTGTATTTTAATTAATAAAACTATTTATATTAGTAAATGGTTTGTCGGTACGAGGTTGTCGCCGATCTGTATTTTAATTAATAAAACTATTTATATTAGTAAATGGTTTGTCGGTACGAGGTTGTCGCCGATCTGTATTTTAATTAATAAAACTATTTATATTAGTAAATGGTTTGTCGGTACGAGGTTGTCGCCGATCTGTATTTTAATTAATAAAACTATTTATATTAGTAAATGGTTTGTCGGTACGAGGTTGTTGCCGCTCTGTATTTTAATTAATAAAACTATTTATATTAGTAAATGGTTTGTCGGTACGAGGTTGTCGCCGCTCTGTATTTTAATTAATAAAACTATTTATATTAGTAAATGGTTTGTCGGTACGAGGTTGTTGCCGTCTGTATTTTAATTAATAAAACTATTTATATTAGTAAATGGTTTGTCGGTACGAGGTTGTTGCCGCTCTGTATTTTAATTAATAAAACTATTTATATTAGTAAATGGTTTGTCGGTACGAGGTTGTTGCCGCTCTGTATTTTAATTAATAAAACTATTTATATTAGTAAATGGTTTGTCGGTACGAGGTTGTTGCCGCTCTGTATTTTAATTAATAAAACTATTTATATTAGTAAATGGTTTGTCGGTACGAGGTTGTTGCCGCTCTGTATTTTAATTAATAAAACTATTTATATTAGTAAATGGTTTGTCGGTACGAGGTTGTTGCCGCTCTGTATTTTAATTAATAAAACTATTTATATTAGTAAATGGTTTGTCGGTACGAGGTTGTCGCCGCTCTGTATTTTAATTAATAAAACTATTTATATTAGTAAATGGTTTGTCGGTACGAGGTTGTTGCCGCTCTGTATTTTAATTAATAAAACTATTTATATTAGTAAATGGTTTGTCGGTACGAGGTTGTTGCCGCTCTGTATTTTAATTAATAAAACTATTTATATTAGTAAATGGTTTGTCGGTACGAGGTTGTTGCCGCTCTGTATTTTAATTAATAAAACTATTTATATTAGTAAATGGTTTGTCGGTACGAGGTTGTTGCCGCTCTGTATTTTAATTAATAAAACTATTTATATTAGTAAATGGTTTGTCGGTACGAGGTTGTTGCCGCTCTGTATTTTAATTAATAAAACTATTTATATTAGTAAATGGTTTGTCGGTACGAGGTTGTTGCCGCTCTGTATTTTAATTAATAAAACTATTTATATTAGTAAATGGTTTGTCGGTACGAGGTTGTTGCCGCTCTGTATTTTAATTAATAAAACTATTTATATTAGTAAATGGTTTGTCGGTACGAGGTTGTTGCCGCTCTGTATTTTAATTAATAAAACTATTTATATTAGTAAATGGTTTGTCGGTACGAGGTTGTGCCGCTCTGTATTTTAATTAATAAAACTATTTATATTAGTAAATGGTTTGTCGGTACGAGGTTGTTGCCGCTCTGTATTTTAATTAATAAAACTATTTATATTAGTAAATGGTTTGTCGGTACGAGGTTGTCGCCGCTCTGTATTTTAATTAATAAAACTATTTATATTAGTAAATGGTTTGTCGGTACGAGGTTGTTGCCGCTCTGTATTTTAATTAATAAAACTATTTATATTAGTAAATGGTTTGTCGGTACGAGGTTGTGCCGCTCTGTATTTTAATTAATAAAACTATTTATATTAGTAAATGGTTTGTCGGTACGAGGTTGTTGCCGCTCTGTATTTTAATTAATAAAACTATTTATATTAGTAAATGGTTTGTCGGTACGAGGTTGTTGCCGCTCTGTATTTTAATTAATAAAACTATTTATATTAGTAAATGGTTTGTCGGTACGAGGTTGTTGCCGCTCTGTATTTTAATTAATAAAACTATTTATATTAGTAAATGGTTTGTCGGTACGAGGTTGTCGCCGATCTGTATTTTAATTAATAAAACTATTTATATTAGTAAATGGTTTGTCGGTACGAGGTTGTCGCCGCTCTGTATTTTAATTAATAAAACTATTTATATTAGTAAATGGTTTGTCGGTACGAGGTTGTTGCCGCTCTGTATTTTAATTAATAAAACTATTTATATTAGTAAATGGTTTGTCGGTACGAGGTTGTTGCCGCTCTGTATTTTAATTAATAAAACTATTTATATTAGTAAATGGTTTGTCGGTACGAGGTTGTTGCCGCTCTGTATTTTAATTAATAAAACTATTTATATTAGTAAATGGTTTGTCGGTACGAGGTTGTTGCCGCTCTGTATTTTAATTAATAAAACTATTTATATTAGTAAATGGTTTGTCGGTACGAGGTTGTTGCCGCTCTGTATTTTAATTAATAAAACTATTTATATTAGTAAATGGTTTGTCGGTACGAGGTTGTTGCCGCTCTGTATTTTAATTAATAAAACTATTTATATTAGTAAATGGTTTGTCGGTACGAGGTTGTTGCCGCTCTGTATTTTAATTAATAAAACTATTTATATTAGTAAATGGTTTGTCGGTACGAGGTTGTTGCCGTCTGTATTTTAATTAATAAAACTATTTATATTAGTAAATGGTTTGTCGGTACGAGGTTGTTGCCGCTCTGTATTTTAATTAATAAAACTATTTATATTAGTAAATGGTTTGTCGGTACGAGGTTGTTGCCGCTCTGTATTTTAATTAATAAAACTATTTATATTAGTAAATGGTTTGTCGGTACGAGGTTGTTGCCGCTCTGTATTTTAATTAATAAAACTATTTATATTAGTAAATGGTTTGTCGGTACGAGGTTGTTGCCGCTCTGTATTTTAATTAATAAAACTATTTATATTAGTAAATGGTTTGTCGGTACGAGGTTGTTGCCGCTCTGTATTTTAATTAATAAAACTATTTATATTAGTAAATGGTTTGTCGGTACGAGGTTGTGCCGCTCTGTATTTTAATTAATAAAACTATTTATATTAGTAAATGGTTTGTCGGTACGAGGTTGTTGCCGCTCTGTATTTTAATTAATAAAACTATTTATATTAGTAAATGGTTTGTCGGTACGAGGTTGTTGCCGTCTGTATTTTAATTAATAAAACATTTATATTAGTAAATGTTTGTCGGTGAGGTTTGCCGCTTGTATTTTAATAATAAAACATTTATAATAGTAAATTTTTTACAGGTTGTTCTCTGATTTAATTAATAAAACTATTTATATTATAAATGTTTGTGTACGAGTGTGCCTCTTATTTTAATTAATAAAACTATTTATATTATAAATATTTGGTACAGTTGTTTTTATTTTAATTAATAAAACTTTATATATAAATGTTTGTCGGTACGAGGTTGTTGCCGTCGATTTTAATTAAAAAACTATTTAATTATAAATGTTTGTCGACATTGTTCGCCGCTCTGTATTTTAATTAATAAAACTATTTATATTAGTAAATGGTTTGTCGGTACGAGGTTGTCGCCGCTCTGTATTTTAATTAATAAAACTATTTATATTAGTAAATGGTTTGTCGGTACGAGGTTGTTGCCGCTCTGTATTTTAATTAATAAAACTATTTATATTAGTAAATGGTTTGTCGGTACGAGGTTGTTGCCGCTCTGTATTTTAATTAATAAAACTATTTATATTAGTAAATGGTTTGTCGGTACGAGGTTGTTGCCGCTCTGTATTTTAATTAATAAAACTATTTATATTAGTAAATGGTTTGTCGGTACGAGGTTGTTGCCGCTCTGTATTTATAATTAATAATAACTATTTATATTAGTAAATGGTTTGTCGGTACGAGGTTGTTGCCGCTCTGTATTTTAATTATAATAAAACTATTTATATTAGTAAATGGTTTAGTAACGGTACGAGGTTGTTGCCGCTCTGTATTTTAATTAATAAAACTATTTATATTAGTAAATGGTTTGTCGGTACGAGGTTGTTGCCGCTCTGTATTTTAATTAATAAAACTATTTATATTAGTAAATGGTTTGTCGGTACGAGGTTGTCGAAACCGATCTGTATTTTAATTAATAAAACTATTTATATTAGTAAATGGTTTGTCGGTACGAGGTTGTCGCCGTCTGTATTTTAATTAATAAAACTATTTATATTAGTAAATGGTTATGTCGGTACGAGGTTGTCGCCGCTCTGTATTTTAATTAATAAAACTATTTATATTAGTAAATGGTTTGTCGGTACGAGGTTGTTGCCGCTCTGTATTTTAATTAATAAAACTATTTATATTAGTAAATGGTTTGTCGGTACGAGGTTGTCGCCGCTCTGTATTTTAATAGTATTCTATACAATACGAAGCTTTAGTTTACACTATAATCTATATAATTAAAATGGCTGAGGTTTGCCGCGTTGTGCGCACATCACGCGTATACTAGTAAATAGATTTTAACCATTTACATGTTTTACTCCTTACCGTACTAAAAAAAAACACGATATCTTCACCCAATAAAAAGATTTTCCAGTTTTAAGAATTACGCGTTCTTCTGTCAGCTAGCATAATATAATTTTTTAAAGATATTTTTGTTTCGGATTTGTTTACTATATTTATAAATGATTGGTGAGATGTGATCGTCACACTCGTTACGTTACGTTACGTTACGTTACGTTACGTTTGAAAAACATATTAATTCATAACCTACACAATACCAATTTGTAATCAAGTAATAGTTATTATTTTACAGTGTACATGAAATTATATAACAAATAAAGATTTAAAAAAACACTATCATATAATTCACAGTCACAATTTAAATGTTAACACAAAACGAACTCAAACATTTACATTTATATATTAACATACATTTATAACCACTATTAGTTCAAGGCGTCATTTCTATTAATTCTAAATTCTAATCTGTGGGAATGAAACAACAATGATTTTTATCTTTCCTTTCGATAAACGCGTTCAACAAACTTTAACTCGATTACGAAATCGTCCCACGGAGCGTTTAGTGTTTGAGCAACGACAGAAGTCCCTACTAAGAAATAGATAGTTTCGCTTCGATGCAATAACCCGCTATCCGCCCTTGCACCGATACCTAGTTTCTATAACGTTGCGCAGAGAACAAGCCTATACATGTGATATAGAATACAGCATGGCGCTACTGGTATAGTGTTAGTGTGTTTATACTGACTGTGTATAGTGTCCGAGAGGCTCGTAAGCGACGTAGTGGCCCCGCTCCCGCGCAGCGCACGCGTACACGTCGACACCGCCTCCGCCCGCACCGCCGCCCGCAACCCCGCTCACACCGCACGCCGCACCCAGCGGGCACGCACCGGACCCACCTACACACGCATATACACTATAACAATCATCTCTCTCTACCATGGCATCACAAACGTTTAGTATATACTGACAGGGCGCCGGGGGCGGGTGCAGCGGCGCGAGGGACGCGAGGGAGGACTGCGGCGACACCAGCGGCCCCACAGTCGCCAGCAACGGCGTACTCTGTAAATACATACGACAACATGAATACACATCGAACTTGTGACTAAGAGAGTCAAACGCTGTCTAGAAGTGTTTTGCCCAGGCCAATCACACTTTAAGGGAAATGGTACAGAGATAACAGCAGACCCTTGTTATATTCGGTCTATAGAATCCGCTTCTGTTTATCTTAATAACTTAATACTCCTATTTACTTATTACGTTTTACTATTGATACATTCAAATACTATGATAGTTTTAGGGTATGCGCAGTTGAGAATTAGATAGAAATATGTCTTCTTATTCATAGGTTTTATTTATTTACATAATACATTTTGATAATTTCAAAAACTGAATCGTGTAGAACGTGTATTTGAAAGCTAGGCAGAAAAACGATTGTCAATATACGATAGACTTTTGAATAGTAAAGATTGGTTTTTATAAATATTAAACAAATAAATTAAATTTTGTAAGACTCCAGTTCAATTTATATTATTATTTTTAAAACTTAATATAACATTGGCATGAAAATATCCAATGTAAATTACTGAAATAAACTCGGATATCGGAATTTTGTATTAATATTCTACTATTTCCATTTCATAATGACGAAAATCTCAATGGTCGAGATTATTACGCTGAGCCGGCTGCTACAGGCGACGGTTCTTGCTTCGAGTCTGTATTGGCCGTTCCACCAAAACCAAGAGATTCTGGTTCGAGATCCCGACGCAGAACTATCTGATGCTGACAATTCTACTAATTGTGTAATTTTCTGATTAATTTAACTACGGTATTTATAAATCTAGTATTAAATTTTTTCTTTAGTAAAGGAATATCAAAATTGTTATTATATTGTTACGACCTGTTACAACCCGATTAAAAAAATAGAAAAATCCTGTTCCCGATATATCTTGAAGCAGCTAGAAATTTCGAAAAAATGTTCGCGTCGTAAAACAACCACGGCGCATGTTTGTGTAAACATCGCAGTTTACATACACATGTATAGGACTTATCGCCTCGATTACGTCATCGAGTAGGCATAGCAACTAAACGTAGATAAAGTTCAGTTCAGTTTGGAATTACAAAGCGATAACAACGAGCGATAAAAAGAAGCGAAACCAATGTTCTAAATAACAGTGTTGTGAGTTCGTGAAATATGTAACTGTGTAGAATTCGAATAAAACTTCTTCATGTCAATCATCGGCATTTTTATTACCCACGGGTGTAACAATAGTATACTACTCGTGCGCGATAAGTTGAGACCCGCGCGGAATGTGAGTCCCCACCCGCTTCCCCGATGACACCCGAGTTATACAGCGCGCAACGCCATTATTTATTATAGGTTTTTTTAGTCCTTACTATACTAAGCTAGTTGTGTTCTTTTTTGTTAACTGTACCAGGACCCGACAATGACGTCAACGCGCTCAGGTCTCAATATGCCGCGCATGAGTAGTATAAATTTAATTAATTCTTGTAAATATCCAGGAAATACACTTTAATTTAATTTTATCTGATTTAGTCATCCCATATTCCCTCTTTGCTCTATAATTCTCCTATGTACTAATTTAAAATAGCTATATATCATACCCTGTCGTATATCCTGTACCCTGGGGCCTGGAGCCTGGAGTGTGGGGCAGCGCTTCACTAACACTTTAACTCATAATCAGAAAATATGTTACGTAAATAATGAATAATATCGTCAAAAAATTGCGGCAGATTTACAGGAGTGAGACAGACTACATTGACACGTATCGTTATGTCATTCTTTGATCTCTCTAAGCGATGGGTACCTGGTCTCCGTGCGTGGTGCGCAGCTGCCTCCGGTCGCAGGTGGCGGCGCATCCCATTCCCACTCCCGTCATAGCTGTGGACACACACCACACACTCACTAGGCATACATAAAGTGTCAGAAGTATTCACAGGAATTCACGCGAGTGTGAACTGATCATACACTATCAGCATACGGCAACGGTAGCAAATTATTATAAGTGCACGCAAACAGATAAAATGAAAAATATAATTAAAAAGTAAATAATAAAGGAAGATGGAACGTATACTTGTAGAGGAGTATCTCGTAGCGCGCGTTAGGGGGTGGGGTGCGCACTTACGCTTGCAGCAGTCGCAAATGTCGCAGCGCCTACAACCGCAGCCGCCGCTGCCGACAGAGTTAGGGGAGGCGCGCACCACGCACGTCTCATCACTTCCGCTGCCGCTGCACGACTCCGCGACGCTGCCTGCGCACGCACACGTACACAGCGGACGCCGGGGTCGGGAGGGGGAGAGGGAAACAACTCAGATATAATAGACAACTAAATGAAATAAACCAATACAAATAATGGAAAAATAACATAATTATTTAGAAAAAGCATAATCCCTGGATTATTGCGTTAATCCTTACATACTCATATACAATGTCATAAAAGTACTACTCATACAATAACGTCATACAAGTACTGCTCACACAATAACGTCATACAAATAGTACTTATAAACAACGACATATAAGTACTACTCATACAACAACATCATATATATTTGTTATCTAATTTAAGCTCTAACATGTATGAATTTTATCGAGAGGCATAAAACCGATTATTAACCATTAGTTATTTGCCCAACGAAACGGATGGACGGTAACTAGCAAACTATGAAATAAAATACATACTGTGAAACAAAAGTAATTTATGTCGCGTGTGCGTACAGACCTACGTATGTGGGTACGTAGTGCCGCCTGTCAAGTGAGGCTGGAGGGGGCGGGTGCCGCGCGGGTTCGTACTCTACGGGGGCGGGAACGGGGCCGGGCGCGGGGGCGGGGGGACAGCGACCTAGCGTCAGCGTTGATGACATGAGCGCACCGCCGTCCACGCTGCCAGCCGATACTGTACGACAAGAGGCACAGTGTCTACACTCTTAAGTCACACGTATCAAGAGCTAATGTCAATATATTATGATAGAGGTTCACCGTACTTTTACTGGCGGACGCGTGCAGACCCTTGTCGAGATGCTTCAGCTCCATTTGATCGTGGTGGATCCAGAGGTCCGGCGGTTTGATCCCCGCCGACGCGGACGACTTCTGGTACGTACTGCAATAAGTTCTGTTTTATTTCATTAATACATCATAACTAATTTTAACTATCTTAACTTCATATTATTGTACCTACTTAGTTTTTACATGTATCAGCGCTGGTACGTCACTTTACGCAAGCGATAAAAACCAGAACATTGTTTGGAGATAAGTGAAATTTTGAATTCCTCGTAAATAGCTATAAAGGCTAATTCACTAACTTATATTTATTCAAAGAAATCGGAATCGATATTTTATTTTTCTATCTGAGAATACTGTCAGCCATAAGCGCCCTGAAGTCTCGGATGGCTTTAACAGTTTTACCGGGATTAAGTCGAGCATTACGAAATAGAGTGATAAAACATCTGAGCATGTCGACGTAATAATAAAACAAACATACAGTGTGTGTGTGTGTGTACAAACCGCGCGCTCTCACTCTTAGCGTTCATAAAATATCGATTGTATGCAAACCCCATAGTATTGATTAAATTGAAACAATAACTAACGATTAAATCGATTGCTTCTTAGTACGGAATGTATGTCCGCTCAACTCGAACGTCGAGAGCGATAAAAAAGATCATTCGCGCAATTTCGCTCAAGTAATTCAAACAATGATGGTACGTTGGTAGCGCGTACTGACACCACATCTATCGATGTGAGTTCGAAACTCTGAAACGGAAGATCAGGTAAGATTGTGGCCACCACACTAAACCTATGTCGACAATTAAATTTTTTTAAATTTGTAAAATCACAAAATGCAACCCTGTATTATATACTTTCCAGCGGAAAAAACTATTGATCAATCGTTCTTTTAGCTTGACGTGCATCGTGCACGCTACTTTAGTTCCTATGCGTGTCGTGGTACAAGTTGTTGTGGGCGCGGGGGGCGCTGGTTGCAGTTTACCTGGTGTCCGGGGAGAGGGGCGGGTGGTGGTGCGCGCGCCGGCAGCACAGCGAGAGCGCAAGTGCGGCTGCGAGTGCGAGCACTGCGCACGCGCCGCCCGCACTCGCCCACAGCCACGCGGAGGTGGCGTGCGCCAGCCCTCCGCCCTCGCCGCTCTCTGTCAACACGTACAGCATACCATTACGTAAATATTATACTCAATGGGTTATTTCACCTTTAATCAAACGCACGGGAATTGATGATTCAACGTTTCGGAGCCTTCGGTTGAGATATGAACGGAGCACGCCTGCGATACACAGGGTTTACTACTTTTCAACAATATATATCGGCGTTAATGGTAGAAGCCCCAAACGATAGGAAAGTAGTCAAGTCAAAGGTTACATATGTTCGACTCTAGATTTCAATTTCAAATTATATCATTTGCACATGGCTAGCTAATTTTTCATAGTTCAGTCAATATTCTGGTTAATTAGGTGATGCTAACTGTTAACGCGCGATGGCCTGCACGTCACGTGCTGGCCGTTGTTAAAAAGAAGAAAGTTTTTTTGTTGAAAGAATCGAATATTTTGTTTTATGATTTGTCATATTTTTTTCTCTTACAAGCAATTACATGTAGGTACATATTTCAATTTATATTATATTTTTCTTCAAATATCATACTATTAAACTATATACCTATTCAGCCGAGTCTATATAATTCTGTCGTCATAGTGCTCAGAAGCAGAGCACAACAAGCCGCATCTATACACTAACCTATGGAAGTGGTGTAGGAGACAGGCGCGCAGAAGGGGCCGAGTCCCTTGCCGTTACGCGCCTGCACCTTGAACATGTAAGTGGTGCGAGGACGCAGCCGGTCCACTCGCGCGCGCATCTTCTCCCCCACCACCGATACCCCTGTCCACTCCTCGCCGCCGGAGGAGCGCTGGATCGCGTACATCACGACGTAGCCTGCATACTACACACTTTTACCACTATCTAATATTAAATACATTTATATCGATTTTTTCCATAGTTATCATAAGTGGAATATTTTTCAAAATAAAGCGTTACTGTTGTCGCGAGACCGTATCGTTTAACCCTTTGGTCCCCGACGTCACAAAAATTTACGTAAAATTGGTATTTCATCCCCGGGAGCAAAATTATTAACTGTAACTGTTTAATTTGACAAGTTTGTTAAACTTTACCTATTTTAGTATAGTTTATTTACTATACTTAACTCGAATTTTGTGATATTGTTAGTGACAAAAATACGTATAAAAGATATAAATTGGAATGCGATACGTTTGGCAATGTAGTGAAACAAAATATCGATATATCGCATATAGTGGTATCGATATAGAATAATATCGATAGCCGCGATAGTGCAGCAATGTATGACCTGTGAGGAGTCCGTTAGGCTTGAGTGGTGGCTGCCAGGTGAGCTCGGCGACGCGGGCGGGGTGCGCGGGAGGGGCGGCTGGGCCAGCGCGGAGGTCTCGCGGCGCGGACCCGGGCGTCGCCTCTAACGTTGTGTTGCTCACCAGCATAGACCACGCAGACTCGCGACCCCCTGTACACACACGTATTCGATGGGAAAGAGAACGGAACTTAACAGGTACTCACGATATTCGCGTCAAGTTCGCTGCAGGTTCGCGATGCTGATTTTACCACAATTTCACTTTTTATAGTTGTTATAACACATAAAAATCCTGGTAATGTTTTTGTCAATGTAATTGACAATTTTTACAAATTAAAGGGTAGCGTGCGATGCGTTAGATATGATCACTTAGCGATCAGTTCACGAGAGTGTGGGATTTCCGGTTGGCGGTTGCAATTGTGCGTTCCGTTCTTTGTAAAAGGGAAGGGGTTGCATGTATTACAAATAGCGCGTGACGTATAGATATAAAATAATATAAATTATGATATACATACAGATGGCATTACCACACGGTTTCAATCGCAATGCACCTCTCAACTATCGATTGTTCGACAACGCAAAATGTCTATCAATTAATCGATAGATATAATCGATGGTTTAACAACACTACTATCTAGAGTATTGTCAATGCTCCGGATTGCAGTGACATTCGGTTGGTAGTGGTGTGGTGGTTACTCACCCTTGATGAGTTTAACCGCGAACTCGTACTTGGTGTAGGGTCGCAGGTCGTCGAGCATGCAGTTGAGGTCTGTGGCGTTGAAAGTGCGGGTCCGGCCGCCGCCGCCCGACCACCGCACCACGTACCTCCGCCCGTCCGTCGCCGTCTAACAATACAAAAAAACATTTTCTTTTTAATGATAATGACAGATAGTGTTGCCAATCATTTTAATTGAATTGAACCATTTGCATTTGCAAGAGATCATTTAATTTTGTATAAATGAAAAAATCTGTACACTGTAGTTCTGTTCATATTTCTTAATAGACATCTATGATCGCGAATGTAATAATAAAATTGTATGTCTGTTTGTAAACATCTTGATCAATTGTTATGAAATTTTTTACACAAGAAGCATAATTCATTCTTCAATTGATAAGGTCTAAAAGAAATGTCTTTAAAGTGAGTAAAAATAAAATTACGAAACGGGAGATAATTACTACGTAATAAACGCTAATATAATAAATCTAATTAATATTATAAATGCAAAAGTGAGCTTGTTTGTTTGTTACTCAATCACATAAAAAAGATTAAACAGATTTGGATGACATTTGGAAAACATAACTTATAACCCGAATTATGACAGGATACTTTTAACCCGGTATTTTTTTTTCCACACGAGCGGAGTCGCGAGCACTGCTATTGTATTGTAAAGATTTTTCTTTTGTTACAGACGAAGACATGTTAAACGCTTAAAATTTTTAACTTTAATTTTTCGTTAAGTATGTTGAGTCGATACAAGTAGGTACCTAAGTGCACACTAGCAGGTATAATATTATCTTTATTTCGTATTATAATATGCTGAAAGACACACGTTGATTGTGAATAACACAGTGGTTGGTACCTGTCCCCTGGGCAGCGTGGGGTCCGTCCAGTACACGACGGCTGTACTTCCGCTCAGCATTATTACCTAAAACGCATATTATAATAATAATTATTCACTTGTGTTGAATTTTAATTTCATTGGCATCGGACCTTCTACTTCGAAGGTGTAACAAGGAACTCCTGAAAATAATTAAAATTGGTTTTCTTTGTTAATAAAAATTGTCTTGTAATTCATAAAAATCTATGATTTTTGTCTTTATAATGTAATTTTCGTGGGCATTGTGACGTAGTTCGGTTATTATACACAAATGCCATATAAATTAATAATAAACAAGCATTTTAAGCAAGGATGATAGATGTATTAAGTGTCTGCTACGATCACCAGAGTTTCATGGTCTTGTACCATGTACCAGGATAACATTATGCTGGTAAGCAATAGTATCAACTATCAAGGCCCCAGCTGTCTTATTCACTGAGAAAGTAAGAAAAAAATAGTACGGGCCGGAATTTAAGGCAGAATAGAGCCTAGCCTTTGTTATTTTGTACACCAACGAGCTAGAAAAAAGAAATGTCATCCAGGGGGCGGAAGACGGCGGAAGTCCCGGTTATTTGGTTTTTGCTTGAGGGTATCAGCGTTTTTTTTAAATACCAATATTTAGCGACATCTATACTAGGATTATTGGGTCGATATCTACTGTCCCTTAATTTAAGTTGCCATAAAAACTCTGGGGATAGTTTTAAAGCAAAGAAACCGGCATCTTGTTATAACAATGTTTGAAGATTATACGTGAATGTGCTCATGTACCATACCTTGAGTCCGACGGGTGGTATGAGGGGGGGCGCTTCCTCAGCCTCCTCCGAGTCGTCATCGAGTTCTTCTTCGTCGTCTTCATCATCCCCCGCGTCTGCGCCAGCGCCGGCGGCTGGCTTCGTGCGCACCGTCGCGTACACCGGTGGACCCAGTCCCAGCGAGTTGCTCGCGCGCAGTGATATCACGTACTCAGAGTTCGACTCTATAACACGTGTTGATTCCTTCTCGACAAACCATTTACAGAGACATGCTACCACCATATTTGAGCTCTCATGTTGAGAACAGGCTCCAATAGTCCTTAGTTACGCACGCCGCGTATAATTCGAATTTTTCGGACTGAATTCTATATTTTTACTCGACTGCGAAAAGGAAGGTTATGTTTTTCGAGAGTATGCATGTATAATAATTATATGTATGTATGTATATTTCTTGTGTCACGCTCTGTAGCCTATACGGCTATACGAGATGTCGTTAGATTCGTCTTAATTATGGAAGTGACATGGCTATGTTATATTAAAGTACGACGTCTGGGAATCAAATAAAAAGCAAAAATATAAAAATATACTTTTTTAGTCAAGTGTTTTTGTTGCAGTAGGGTTTTTTGTTACCTTTTTAATAATTGTTCGGGCTAATAAATTGCTTGCACATTTGGCTGTGCATAAAGGAGTGTTGGTTCCAACACTCATGTACGGAAGTGAAAGCTGGGTGTGGCAGAATAATCATGAAAGTAAAATAAATGCAGTAGAAATGAAAGCGCTAAGAGGTATGTTAGGAGTGAAATTAAGTGACGGGGTTAGAAATAGTGTGATAAGAGAACTTTGTGTCGTGAAGAAAGATATAGTCACACGGATTGAGTTAGGGATGCTTAGATGATTTGGGCACGTAGAGAGGATTAAAAGAAAGAAAAATGACTAAACAAATTTACAATGCGGGTGTAAAAGGAAACGTTAGAAGTGAAAGGCCTAGAGTAACGTTCTACGATCAAATCGGGGACATTCTGAAGAAAGGTCAGGTCAAGAGTACTCTAAAACGACGAGCATGCATCAAAAGATTAATGAATGTTGAAGAAGCAAAAGATGTATGCCAGGATCGTAGCAGGTGGAAGGACGTAGTCTTTGCCTACCCCGTTGGAAAATAGGCGTGTTTTATGTATGTATGTGTTCGGGATTACACAACCGAACCGCTCGTTAGTTATAATATTATGTTATTGTACATACGAGTCAGTTGGCTCGCTATCTAACATAACGTGTGACATATGTAATAATTCATTTAAATAAACCATTAAACCATAACTAACAAGTCTTATTAGAATTTCTCTACATGGTCCTTCGAGCACAAAGGGACTTCGGTTCGCGAGTGACTTTATCATTTCACAGTTATTCGTAAAATCGGAGACTTAAAAAACCAGTGACTATAATTGTGAACGGAAACGGATTACAGTGATTGTACATCAACTAATACCAGAAGCTACCAGGTGGGATCCATCCATTTTATTTTAATAATTTTACCATTTTATTTTTAACTTTTCAACATGGATAATTATTTCTTGAACCAAACAGAAATTAACGGGTCCTTGACCAGCCTTTTAACCAATTTTAAAAAAGATGGAAAAGATAGAAAAACCATAGAGTACTGTAAACGTCGTTTAAATTTGTTAGAGACTTACTGGAATGATTACCTTCAAAATCATAATAAAATGTGTAAACTGGCTGACTTTGACCATGTTTACTTCACAAATAATTGTTTCGAAATTACGCAAGAAACTTATTTTACCATCAAAGACATTATTGAAAAAACCATAGACCAGCTGTTATCAAAATCGATAGTAGAAAGGCCAGAACAGCAGCAAACTAACGAGCCACCAAAAATATCAGAGGAAGAAACGAGACCATCAGCCAGTATTGAAAACGCCCAAAACCAGGGTAACAACCCATCAACCAGTAATACCAAACTGGACAAAATGATTAATAAACAGACCATTAATTTTAGAGCATTTATGCGAACGGTGAGTACCATAGAGATCCAAGACATGCAAAATAAATGGGAATTCGAAGATGCATTAAAGGATCTGCAAGACCGTTGGTCTGCAATCGACAAGTTCCACTGGGAAATAGAAAGTGAAAATGGTGAAGAAGAGATGTATTACCAAAGCCAATTTAACAAATATGAAAAAATGTTTAAAGAGCTAAAGAGAACCATCAACACCATGATGTCGTCAGTGTCACATCGTGATAAAACCACACCGCCAATAGATATTCCAATCTTTAATGGTAATTACCACAGCTGGACTTCTTTTAAAGATTTATTCACCGAAACCATTCATAAAAATCCGTCCCTCTCAAATGTACAAAAGATGCGATTCTTAAAAAGTAAAGTGGCGGGAGAGGCTGAACGGCTTATCCACCACCTTCAAATAACCTCAGATAATTATCAAGTATGCTGGGAGTTATTAAACCATCGGTTCGGCAACATGAGACTTATTTTCTCGTCTCATGTTAACATCTTACGCGGCATTCCTAACATGCAGCAACAGTCGATGAGCATGATTAAAAAACTACATGATATAGCTAAAGAAAGCCTTCACGCAATAAAAAATATGGGAATAGACATAACCACTTGGGATCCTCTTTTAGTACATTTACTATCAGAAAAACTAGACCATGAATCATTTACAGAGTATATCGAATCCTTGAAAAAACCCAGAGAGTTACCAGTCCTTCAAGATTTCCTTGAATTTTTAGAAATTAAATTTACCACATTAGAAGCGTCCTCTCGTAAACAAGAACCTACATACCAAAAACATAATATGAAGCCAGAACCATTGCGTCATAATTTTAACTCGTCTGCAAATCAAAGAAACCATTTCAATATTCATTCTAAATATAATAATTATAAATAACCATATAAAGTTCAAAACATTGCAAAATCATTGCATATATCTAAATCGTTAAACTGCGCATTGTGTAATTCTAACCACGGGTTATGGCAATGCAGCAAATTCCACGAAATGTCGCACGAACAGAAATTGAAGACGGTAAACAATATGAATTATTGTGTAAACTGCATAACTGACCATTTTAATAAACCTTGTTATTCGACAAAACGGTGTCGCAATTGTCTTGAAAATTATAATACCTTGCTACATGAGGCGTTCAAGCTAAAAACAACTACATCAGCAAAATCAAATACAATGTTTCGCTCGCAAGCCAAAGAAAAAAAGCCGACCTCTACTCATGTATCATCGAATGGAATGTCGGAGGTATTATTGTCAACAGCAGTAGTCCAAGTCACGGATAAAGATGGAACTCGTCACACCATGCGAGCATTAATTGATCAAGGCTCTCAAATTTCATTAATAAATGAAAATGCCGCACAGAGATTAGGATTAAAGAGAAATCAATGTAAAGGAAAGATTTTCGGGGTTGGAGAAAAAGAAAATAATAGCAAGGGTGTCATGAATATAGAAGTATATTCGATGCACAATGAGTTCACATTAAGCGCAAAGGTACTCATTATTAACAATTTAATTAAAAATTTACCAAACGTTACATTTACCAAACCGTCGTGGACTCATATTCAAAATATACAATTAGCAAATCCCGATTTTTATTATAGTCGATCAGTCGACCTACTGTTAGGAGCAGACATCTATAGTAAAATAATTTTAGGAGGTATTTTGAGAGGAGATAATGATGAGCAACCAATCGCCCAACAGACACAGTTAGGATGGCTGCTCTGCGGCACGATAAATAAAACGTATAGTTGTAACGTAGTTCTACATAATACTGAAGAATTCAGAAAATTTTGGGAGTGTGAAGATATAGACCAGCAAAGTGAAATGTCTTCTGATGAGTATGAATGTTTACAATATTTTGTATCGACCACAAAACGTCTACAAGACGGAAGATATGAAGTTCGACTACCATTTAAACCAGAATTAAAGGAAAAGCTAGGCGCAACCCGACCATTAGCGCTAATTCAGTTTCAAAGCTTAGAGAAAAAACCATAGACCAGCTGTTATCAAAATCGATAGTAGAAAGGCCAGAACAGCAGCAAACTAACGAGCCACCAAAAATATCAGAGGAAGAAGCGAGACCATCAGCCAGTATTGAAAACGCCTAAAACCAGGGTAACAACCCATCAACCAGTAATACCAAACTGGACAAAATGATTAATAAACAGACCATTAATTTTAGAGCATTTATGCGAACGGTGAGTACCATAGAGATCCAAGACATGCAAAATAAATGGGAATTCAATACTCCGAAGAGATCATTAGCGATGTACCCGACACCGTTGATAAGACCACGGCGCCGGCGACGTCTAGCGTGGACGTTAAAATGCTGTGTTAGTAAAAGTTCATTGTAGTATTTAAATTCCTGGTAATCGTTATGTAGTTGCGTGAGAATTATATTACAATGAGATTGTTGTTCAATTTTCGTACAAACCTTTTCTAAATAACTTGTTATTTTGTTATATGCTTCTATTCCTGTCCAATATGGTTCCAGGTTATAGTACATTATTAAAGTCCATTTATCTCTAATCAGTTGAACCTTAGGTATGGGATCAAAATATAGTGTTTGGTTACTTGGTAAATGATGAATGTTATGTAATCCATATGATGGTATAAGCAGAGTCATAAAAAATATCAATGCCGTAACTACAGTTGCAAATGTTGGTCTATTTGACTTTCTTCTCTTTTCTTTCAATCTTCTTCTTCTTTCAATCTCATTGTAATATAATTCTCACGCAACTACATAACGATTACCAGGAATTTAAATACTACAATGAACTTTTACTAACACAGCATTTTAACGTCCACGCTAGACGTCGCCGGCGCCGTGGTCTTATCAACGGTGTCGGGTACATCGCTAATGATCTCTTCGGAGTATTGGATTCCCGTTTCGCAGAACAGTATGTAAAAGACATAGAGACCATCAAAAGAAATGAAAAACATTTATCCTATCTTTGGAAAAACCAAACCTCTGTTATTGAATCTCAATTTAATTTAATAAAAAGAATGGAGGTAACCATTGATAAACAACACAAATTTATTAATAACCAGATGAATACTTTAGAAAAAACAACCAATACATTTAAAGAAAATATTCAGAACATATCTTACATTCAAGATTTTACATTATCTGCGATGGCCGGTAACAGCTTACTACAAAGTTTAAAAAGGCTTCAGGACATGCTATTAGATACGATAACAGATATCTTCAATGGTCAAATCAGTATTCATTTATTAACACCAACACAGCTTAAAGTGGAACTTCAAACCATACGGGGTCACATGTCACAAGACCTCACCTTGCCTGTTAGCAACATCTACACTGACATGCAGTATATTTATAGGCTTCTAAGAGTGAAAACAAGAGTTACTCCAAATTATATTATATTTGAAATAACTTTCCCTCTTGTAAGTACAGAAAGTTTTCAACTGTATAAAATATTACCTGTTCCACACCAAAACAGTGAAAGTTTGGTCACCATAGTACCAGTTTCTGATTATGTTGCTGTAAATTTGAAAAAAGACTCCTACTTTACGGTAACTATAAACGAATTAAATGCATGTTTATATCACGGAACATCTTACATGTGTCAGCTTCTCAAACCAATCCACGACCTTACAAATGATGAAATATTTTGTGATATGAACATACAAAAACATAATTGTAAAACAAATAAATCAATATGTACCAATAGATGGGTTGAATTACACGTTACGTCACAATATCTATTCTTCTGTTGTGATGTATACTCGATCAAAATCATATGTGACGATCAAGTTAACAAGATTCATGCGTAATTAAAGGTAAAGATTTTGCTCTATACTCACTACAGCGCCAGTCTAACCATATTAATTCTACAGCAGGACTCTCTATACCAATAATCGACCAAATGAACCATATAATTAATTTAAAACTTCCTACAAATGACGCACCATTTTTAGATGATTTGAATTCCTCTTTTACGAAAATCAACCATGAAATTGAAACTTTGAAGTCTATGAACGCTGAAAATGAGGACATATCATCCAACGATATTCACCATTATGCTATTAGCTACACCTTGTTGGCAGTGTCTTTGTGCTTAGGGGTAGCATGGCTGTGGAAGAACGGGCGATGGCGTTTTTGTTCACGGACTGCTGCCTGTCGTGTTGGCAATCCCCGACTAGATTCGGCGGAACCAGCGCCGCCGTCGGGCTCTACCAGTGATGTACCAATGTGTAGTGTACCATCGCGAAAGCAGAGTATGGCTGACCCGAGTCAGACGAGTGCTAGTGCAGTGAATGTGCGTAACCAAAACGTGGCCAAACGATGGCCCAGTGTTAAACCCAGGCGAAACACTCGCCACAGTAATCAGGCTACAACGCTTGGTGCTATAGATAGTACGGACAATTCTACATTTACCTTAGAGGACTCATTAGTTTAGTTTATACCATTTCAAGTTTTTACACCATTTTATTTGTCAATTTATTTTACTCGTTACTAGTGCTATTTACCAATTTTAGTTTAACACTATACTTTACTTTGTATAATTATTTAATTGTAACATTTTATTTTACCATTTTTATTATTAATACTAACCATGAGGCTTTATATGTCTTGCTTATTATGATTTTTAAACGTGTTCTTTGTTGATTAATCTTTTATCTCGCCCCTGGGAGTATGTTCGGGATTACACAACCGAACCGCTCGTTAGTTATAATATTATGTTATTGTACATACGAGTCAGTTGGCTCGCTATCTAACATAACGTGTGACATATGTAATAATTCATTTAAATAAACCATTAAACCATAACTAACAAGTCTTATTAGAATTTCTCTACAGTATGTATGAAATAGATTATCTGAAAATTTACCGATAATTCAAATTTTTATTTCATTTCACGATTAATTCGGAGTTTCGATTCGATTCAATACTATTCACATACTCTTTTACTTTACGTAGCACTATTGATGTAATCTTCCATGTTTATTAAAACTAAATTAGTTAAACAAAAGAATATTTTGAATGGAAGCAACCAATGCATAGCATAGACAAAGCAGCAATGATTGATGAGTGTAGAGAAACTGACCTAGGCTCCTGATGACGTGCGAGTGCAAGTGCGCGGGCAGCTCGCGCGACATCGAGTCCGGCACGCCGAGCCCCCATCCCACCACGTAGCCTCGTACCACGACGCCGGCCCCCTCCGCCCAGCCGCCGCCGCCGCCTCCCTCCTCCGACCACCACACTGAGATCCAGTCGCGGCCGGCGCGCGCTGCACACAACCTTATCTACTGCTAACTGCTTATATCTCAAAATGGGCTACAGCTATACGTAGCGTCTCACATAAACAATATATCAAACATTTACAGCTAACAATGTAGTACGAAAAATAAACGAGATGGAATTACGGAGTTTCTCCAATACAATACTAGTGTATTCAATAAAAGCTAATTGACTAACGTGTAAAGTTCATCAATTGGCCTTTTCACTATCGATATAGCCTCTGTTATTTTAACATAGAAATGTTCAGATCGCCGAGCGGACTGAATCGTACGGTCTAACAATATCGACATTAGTAGCGTGTGTGTTGCAGACAACGTTTGTATGACGTTACAATATTGAAAAAAAAAACTGTTTCCGTTTTTTTTAAAACAAACGATAAAAGTGGTTTTTTTTTTAGATTTTTTACAAGGTTTATGTAAAGGAACCATAAGGATTCATAGTCTATGGGAACTCTTCCGATTACACGATACAGTTATGTGGAAAATCAGACCGTTGTGCGAAATTCACCTACTACTCATTCCGACATTGCTTTATAAGACAACCTGAAAGAACGCGTTCCTGATGTCTGTCACAACATTCGGCTACTTTAACGTCACAAAATGGCGCCCTATGATGCAATTCAGGGTTACCATTTAATAAAAGACATATAACAGTATTGTGGCTACTTATATTTAAGATTGCCCATTTTTTGTACAAGAAATAAAGTATATTAAGGTGGGACAAGGAATATAAACAGTATTTAAGAAAAAAACCGGCCAAGGGAGAATCAGAGTCGAGAACCGAGGAATACGTAATTATACAGTCACATTCTCCAAAATAATTCGGTAACATTACTGTAGAAAGCACCGAACAATTCTAATGAAAAGATAAATTATATTGAGGTACAAATTTAACTTTGCCGTTGGAAAACTCTTGTCCCCGTACATCGATATATGCCGCGGACAGTTTACCAACAGCAAATAAGTTTGCAATCTCATATTTTTGTGATGTAGTTACAAATTTACGGTTTTTTAATTTTACCTTAATACTTGTGTTCCAAGACATTGCTTTTTGCCAAATTTCATGATTTTAGGTCAACTGGAAGTACTCTACAGGTTTTTATTCCTTTTGCGAGTGTTAAAATATACGGCATGGATAACCGTATCTTTTAAATACGTTGATTTTTTCACAGTTCCAAGGGATGCAGAACTGAGTATTTGATGTTAATTTCAACTTGATACCTCTACACAACCCAGAGAAAAAGGGTCTTGACAGACAGACAGATGGCGAAGTGATCCTACAAGTTTTAAAAACTGTTTTTTTTTTTTTTCTTTGAAGGTTCGCGTTGTGGCCACAATCTCACCTGCTTCCGGTAAAACATTTGGAAATGGCAAACTCAAATGGTGTAATGGGACGCCATTTTGGCTCGTGTCGTTAAAACAGTTGTCTGTTGTGACAGAAGTGACGTCAGGAACGCATTCTCTCAGCAGCTTAACTATACATATTTAAAAGAGGAGATTGAGTAAGAATAAGGTGGCAGTATGTGGACAGTGGTGCAGGAGTGAGTGGTGTGGAGGAAGGAGTACGTACTGGTGAGCGGGGGCGGCTGCGGCGGGATGCGGGTCTCGTCGCGCTGGTGCTGCAGAGTGGTCGCGGAGACCCACTCGCTGAACGGGCCGGTTCCGTTCGCGTTGATCGCGCACACGCGCACCTGCGCACACGCACACACATTCAAACAATTACATTTTAAACAGAAATAAATTGTTTGTTAGAATTTCTTGTACTACCAATCAGATTTAAACAATTCATATTGCATTTTATAGCTTTAGCTGTTACCAGCGACTCCTTTTGCCCTTATACATTTATTCCCATTTGATTGGGGGGGTTAAACAGGCTTTATAACTTCACGCTACAATCCTAAGGAACAGGTAGTAATAATGAAAGCAATCTGGCAAACTATAGGAACAACACCAGGCTACACGAGTGTGTTCACTTATAACTAGCTGTGCGCGCGGCTTCACTCACGTGGACTACAGAATGCCCGCGCGAATCTTGCATCCCCGCTCCCAGCTATTTTAAAGACAAAAGCATTTATTGTAGGTGTTCCTTAGAAGATAGATATATACTCTCGCTGACTTTTTTGTAGGTATTTTTAATGTCTATAATTATGTAGTACATTAATTTGCTATATCTCTTATGGTTTACCCAGCATAAGCCATTTAAGCTCCCGAATTGATTCACCATGACCAGTTCTTTTTTATTTGTGCGGCACCCTAATTATTTATCTAAAATAAAGGTAGTCTAAGTTACTCCCTATAAAATCAGCTATCTACCAGTGAAAGTCCCGTCAAATTCGGTCCAACCGTTTCGGAGATTACCCGGAATAAACAGACAGACAGACGGAAAGAAATTTTAAAAATGGGTTTTTTGTTATAGGTATCGTATAATACTTTCATATGCATTTAGTAGACAACTGTAATTTTGACATTACAAATAGACACTTTAATTTTATTAATTGTATAGAAGTTGGTATTATTGCCTGGTAGGTGGTGCCGACGTCGAGGTCGCGTAGCTCTGCTTGCCGGCGGTCTGCAGGCGTCGTCAGCGAGTCCGCCTTGCGTCGCGCGGGGGTAGGGGCGGTGCTGGCGCCGAGGGGCGGGGCCAAGCGGTATCGCACCTTGTACCCGGTGAGGGGACCGCGATGCGTGCGCGGCGCCGGCGCCTCCCACCTCACCACGATCGACTGCACAACAATATTTATTCAATATATTTATATTCTGCGGACATTGTACCTCCTTTCCGTGACCTTACAGCCAAGTAAATCTGTTCCATACTAAGGCTCAACTAATTCCGGCACTTTATTTCCTTTTAGTTGAGAACTTCAACTTATTTACAATGTGTCGATACGGATAACATTAACAACAACAAATACAGTTCACATCAGATCTCTTTTATTAAACCCACTAATCTATAATATATTAACACATGAAGCAAAATTGCGTGCAGAGAAAACTGAGATTTGGCATGGTGAAAGTTTACATAGAGATGGAGTGCAGAAAGTTAAAATTTATCTATAGTATCTGTTACTAATATATTAAATAAAATAAATTAATACTGCGAATCCTAACCTGACCAGTGCCATTGAATTTAGACCCTCGAAAATATTGACATTGTCACTCAAGGGAAAGTGACAGCAAGTGATGTAGATAATATTCATTGTTTATGAATACTGTAAATATCAAACAGAAAATAGTTTATGATCAAAAAATCGCTGGTCGAATTTTGACCTTAGGGCGATCGCTAGTATAATATGTAATACGGTGAACTACCCTACATAATTAATTCAATACAAAAGCAACAAGTGACCTTCTTGTGTTCGTGTAAAAATTTAATAAGAAATATTATAAAGAAAAGGGGAAAACTTATCCCGAAGCTCGTCTGTAGGTGACATACCGTGGCGCCAGTCGGTACAGCAGAGACGTTAGCGGGGGGCGCGGCGGGCGTGTCCGAGGGCGTGCGCACTGTGGCTGCGGCCCCGGCGCCGCCCGCAGCCGATACGCGCACAGTATACGCGGTGGCAGCGCGCAACCCCCCCAGCGACCAGCTGCACCCCCCTACCGTAGCTATACATCCCCCCTCCATGTCCACTAGCTGGAACTGCTCGCGACCTGACTCCACCTGCGCACACGGCGCGAACCACCATCACTCAACTATTAACCGTATACAATGGAATTAGAACCGAAGAAACCACAACGAGTTCGAACAGAACTCGACAACTTCGTTTACACACGTGTGGCTTTTGCGCTATCAGTTCTCATGAACTAAACAAATTTCAATATAAATACCTACACATTTGTCATGAAAAACACAGCAGACGATTATTGATTTATAAACCCCTTCAGATCTCCGTTCATGACTAATTTATTAATACAGAAAGTAATAAATCGAAACGTTGTAGGTAAACTAATACATTGATTAAAATATAATAAATATTGTTGCAATTTGTATCAAAAAAGACAAAAATTTGTAACTTTAAAATATATCTGGAGAAATGTGGAATTTTTAAAAATATTGACACTACATCGTAGGGAAGTTAAAGCGTCGCGGGACACGCACACGTTAAACTCATATCGAATTGGTTACATAAACATACAAACACTATCAAAAAAGTCTACCTACGATTTTCTATATATTCTTCCTCTAAACGTTAACGGCGTGAATCAAGTAATGTCCGTCTCGAAATTTCGACTCCTCGTTTTTATCGGATAACAGTATAAATGAATAAAAGTAGCGACAAAATGTACGCAGTTAAGTAAACTGCGACTTAAACACCTCAATACTGAGTTTGTTTTACTTTTTTTTTGTATTTTAGGTAGTTTTGGTAAGAGCTAATTATTTTGATGCATAACACGGTATTACCAACGAGTGCGTGATGCGGCGCCGGTGCACACTAAAGAACCGATGCACGCACACATACGATAAGCAATCACATTCACATAAAACGTTAATTTGTATTGAAAGAACGTACGGGTACCTCTGTGTAGTGCAGCGTGTACTTGTCGGGCGGACGCGCGTCCGACGCGGGGACGGGCGGGATCCAGGACACGCGCACAGTGTGTGGGCCCAGGGGCTCCGCGCGCACGTTGAGCGGGGGCCCGTACGTTAACTCCTCCTCCGGGGTGCGCACTTCTATTGTCTACATCATAAATATCAAATGAATCCCGACGCTCTACTGCTTCTAGTTCTTTAACACAATTGGATTTTCATAAAACATTCTCCAATTACAATTTTGGAGGTTTTCATTAAAATGTTGTGGGTTCTAAAGGGTTCCTTAGTTCACATATCACATAGTCAGTATGAGTGAGGTTTAAATGAGTCAAAGTCCCGCTTCTGATGTTGAGGTATAGACTGACCTGCGCGGGCGGAGAGGAGCCGAGCTGCGTGCGCGCGACCACTGAGAACAGGTAGGTGGTGTTGGGTTGCAGACCGGGCACGTTCATTTCGTGCTTGTGCGGGTCCCCGCGGGAGACGCGCTCCCTGTAAGGTCACAACTGTTGCTCAGCAATAATCAGCGATAACTCGCCTAACACCTCATTCCCAGTCTCATAATGAAATTAAGTGATGGTGGAGGAAGGGTCTTGAGCTTTTATGTTGAAAATCAGTTACGGTTCGGCCGCTGACAAAATGCGTTCCGGATGTCTGTCACAACAGACGACTGTTTCAACGACGAAATGACGACCCATCAGGACATTTGGGGTTGCCATTTTTTATCAGAAATATAAGAGTATTGTAGTACTCATATTGCTTACTTTTTGTACAGGAAATAATAGTACATTACAAGTGTGTAATGTTGGTGATTACCGCTGAGGCGCCATTGAGACCCGAGCCGTTAGG
This sequence comes from Saturnia japonica, assembly GCA_033032175.1. Lineage (NCBI taxonomy): Eukaryota > Metazoa > Arthropoda > Insecta > Lepidoptera > Saturniidae > Saturnia > Saturnia japonica. Next base: position 133,170 of record CM065331.1, read on the forward strand.
TGAGGCCGTGAGGGTCTTAAGAGAGCCGAGGATGGTAATCATCAATACACACGTGTATTATACGACGTTTTTCAACACACTTGTGAAGAAAATAATAATAAAAAATCATTTTTCCTTGGAGTTTTCAGGTAGTAAACTTTGCATAACGTTAAGGGCTTCACATCTTATATCGGGCGGTGTACAACATAAATCATTTTCTTCATAACTAGTACTTGTAGACATTTTAATTAATAAATAACTAAAATTTCAACAGTGACAACGAGTTGTAAATTTTTTTTCGCTATGGCGGGAAAAATTAATCAGTTTGCGCGAGCATCTAACAATGGCGATCGGCCATAGACTAAAGGAATGAGGATTCTTTTTTTTTGCTTTCCGCAGATAGCGTTTTAGCCACGTATAAAATGGGGAATTTAAAGTTTTCTTTATTACAGAGAAAACAAAAGTTATATTTGAGTGAAAGTTTTATTTATTAAACACGTACAAGTTGAAATTATCTATTTAAATACGAAGTTGTATGAAATGAGCAAGCAATAGGTACATTAATTTATTTGTTCTATTGATTATTATCTTTTTTGTATCGAAACTTTTTTAAGAACAAAGCAACTCGACCAATAAAATAAAATAAAACTCTATAACTCACTTGTGAATAATAGCAATGAAAAAATCACCGTTTGATTACAGGTGTCATTATGTGCCTAATTGCGGTGATATTAGAGCCACTTTATGAGCAAGTGTGTTGAAAAGTATATTAAGGTCTTAGAAGGAAAATAAATAGTATTTTAGAAAAATTAACAGTACTTTTTTTAGTCTTTGTTTTTATATACCCGGTTAATATGGCAACCCCAAATGGGTTGATCGGCCGCCATTACCTGTCGCTAAAACAATCGTCTGTTGTGATAGACGTCAGGAACGCGCATCCTTTCAGCGGCCGGACTATACTACTCGTGTGATGTTAAAATTCTCATATATCAAGATAATTAAAAACTTTAATACTTATTTATTGATATGACATAGCGGGGTTTGAAAGTGCACCGTCCTATATTATGTACATGTGTGTGTACGCACGTAGTAACTGACCTTTTGCTGCCGTTGACCTTGTAGATGACCTCGTAGCCCGTGATATCAGAAGCGTGGTGCTCAGGCTCCTCCCAGCTGAGCGTCACGAACCTGTGCTTCACGATGAGCGGTCGGAGGGCGCGGGGGGCGGACACCACGCTCGCGTTACCCCCCACCGACCCTATCTCCGGTCCTTCGGCAGCGTGGAAATAATTATCCGCGTTAGTATCTGGGTACAGTGAGTCGGAGTCCTCGTAGTCTAGTGGGAGCCCCGTGAACGCTGACGACGTCTCGCCAAGGAAGTCGTGCGCGTCCGGGGTCAGGTCCGGTGCCTCATCGACACCGCCGGACGACACCAAGCTGTTGAACGCGTCCTGAATGGAACGCGAGGGGGTTCGTGTCGCATGTAATGTGGATACATTCGTGTTAGCCTCCGAACCGAGTGATACTTCTGTAATACCAAACAAATGCAACAGAAACAGGTGAAACAAAAATAATAAAAAAAAAACTCGACTGCAACAAAAACACTTCATTAAAATTTTTCTATTTTTGCTTTTTAGTTGATTTTCAAATGTCGTACTTAAATATTATTATATAGCCTATGTCACTCCTATAGTTAAGAAGAATCTAACGACACCTCGTGTGATAAAATTCATCAAGCCTTTTAGGCTACAGAACGTGACAAAGGAATAAACATACATACATACGCACGAACAACACAGCCCTCCTTCTTCGCAGTCGGGTAAAATTAAAATATAAGTGTAAGGATGTATGAAACAGCATTTCCGAGACATACAAACCAGCGCGGCGTCACGCGCTACAAGCTACACACATGGACGTGTTCCCGCTCAATATAGCGGGTAACCTAAACTAAATATACAGGATAGAAGTGACAAAAATAAAAAATTGTTTGACTGGATAGTTACAAGCGACACCACTCCGCTTTTGCAGGTTTCATATTGATAGCGAATTAGCGCCATCTAGCAATAATATTCCGAACAAACAAACTATACGTATGATATTGCAGTGTAGTGAAAGCGCGGTTAGTTACCGGTGTGCGTGTCAGAGGGCAGCACGAGCAGACGTAGCGAGGCGGCCGCGGAGCCGGCGGGGGAGGAGGCCGCGCACTGGAACATGCCCGCGTCGACACGCAACACGCCCTGGATGCGAAGCGACCATCTACAACACAACACAGACAAATACAATTATGATATTTATAACCAGGTATTATTCTTCCTATTTTTGAAGTGAAACTTCTTACGCGGCGACTCGATAACTGAGCCATTTCATTATATGAGAGAGAAGGTAAATATAACGTAGAGAAAAGGACAAAACCAATTATACACAGCGTTATGTCCTCCATCAAGTGTTCAAAGATTAATATTTAAGTGCAGTGGAAGACTATCATCTGAACCCTCGATGGAGTCCGGTATGACACACATATGGCCTGCAGGTTTGGCCTGTTGGCCTTTACTCTGACGGGAGAAGCTCCACAAATTTCAAGCAACAGTCAAGGAACAGGAGAAGAAAGGTTTAGTCATCAGTCGGTCAAATTATCACTCCTCACCGCTTCTCACATCAATTCTTCTCGTGTCGAGATTACAAGTTTACACAATATAACAACGTATATATCAATTAATAATCAATGGCTCAAATAGTTTAAACAAACAATTACAAGAAATTCTCTTCAAGTTATCAAATGGAGATACACGCAACTCAAACCGGCAAACTGATTTCAAGACAGACACGATCGGCCGTAATATAGGAAGAATATACATGCACTTGGCTTTACCAGAACTGCATCAGGATGTGGAAGTAACGATGAGAGCGTCTCGTTCAGTCGAAGGGGGACTACTTCGAAGGATGCCATGAGGATTCTCTATGATATTAGTTTATACGAAGAGGTGTAGTAGAGATGGTGTAAACACTGACCCGTCTATTAGCGCGATGTCGTGCTCGTTCGGAGTAAGAGGATCTCCGTCCTTCAGCCAGAGCACAGAGGGCGCTGGCCTGCCTTGCGGCTCACACGACAGCGTGACGTCACCGCGAGCGCGCGCAACCGCCACTCCACCCTCGCCCCCGGCACCGCCCACCAGCACGCGCGGCGCCGTCTGCAATATATACAACCATCACCTAAAACCTATACAACTATGTTCTCTAAATAATGAAAGAAATAAATAATTACGTAAATAGATCAACCGGTCCCACGAGACTAAGATTAATATAAAATAAGTAAATAAAAATAATATGTAGTCATTTTAATAACAATAAAACTCAATCAAAGTTATGAATACTGGGAACAGAATAACATAATGGGAAATGTATTGTTTTGTGAAGACACACACACACTAGACGTGACTTGAGACGTTGATCCGGTATGCAGTTAGCCGAGACAAAAAGTTACTACCTACCAATTAAGAAAATGATATTTTATTACTTTGCTAGCAGCTAGTAGTAGACAGTGTATACTAACGAGTACGTGGAGATGCGTAGTGAGGTCGGCGGAGTCGAGGCGGGAGTGCGCGCGGCACGTGTACGCACCCGCGTCCTGCGCACGCGCACCCTGCACGCGCAGCGACCCGGACCCCACGAGGTAGAACCGGGAGTCCAAGTCACTGGAACACGAGCACGACGACATCGCTTATTCACTTACCACATACAGATTTACATTTAAATCTATCATTATTAATTGTATAACAAATTCTATTCAACTCAATTTCACTTTATACAAATATATATGTGTATAATAATGCAATCGCGTTCAAAGTTATACTTTGAATAATCACATTTGATGTTATGTCGTGGATGATACGTGACTATGTTCATCGCAATAAAACAACAAGTTTAGCAAACAACTTCATAGTGTAGACATTCTTTTACAATGTGCACGCGCATCGTAGAAATTCACTCTCATCACGTTTGACGCGAAATCTTTTAGCACGAGTGTACCGCACCTGCGTATTGCGAAGCACTGTGAAAAGGCATCATAGCCAGCGTGGTATATTGTTCACGTGTATTGTCTATATGTGATTATTTTTATATTTTCTGAAGGTGTCCTTCTACCACGTGTGAACTGTACACAATATATTATTTTTTAAATTTTATAATTTGCCTAAAGAAGTATAACTTACAGTTACATTATAGTTTGAAATCAGATATATTAATATGGAAGAGGTTTTAGGTACCTGAGGTCTATCGCGATACCGTTGCTGAGCCATATGATCTCCGGCTTGGGGTTCCCTATCGCGGCGCAGTCGAATGTCACGGACGCACCTGTACTCACCCACACATACATACAAACATATACATTATAGGTAAGCACAAACACATACATAAAGAAAATATCATTATATTAATACGTGAAGTAAAAACTTTCTACCCTTTTTTAAGCGTATTGCGTGCACGGAAGTATGTGAGATTTGGCATGGTTAAAGTTTATATGGAGAAGGAGTGTAGAAAGCTAAAATGTAGCTTAACTAGCTGTGCCCGTGGCTTCGCTCGTCTGGACTAAAGAATGCCCACACGAATTTTGATCCCCCGCTCCCGGCTATTTTAAAGACAAAAATGCTTGTTGTGGGTGTTTCCTAGAAGATAGATGTATACTCTCTCGGATTTTTTTGTAGGTCTTTTTAATGCTTACAATGACGTAGTTAGTACATTAATTTGCTATATCTCTTATGGTTTACTCAGCATAAGCCATTTAGGCGCCTGAGTTGATTCACCATGAAGTTTTTATTATTTGTGCGGAATCCTATTTCTTTTTCTAAAATGACAGTAGCCTAAGTTACTCTCTATATCACCAGCTATCTATCAGTGAAAGTCCCGTCAAAATCGGTCCAACCGTTTCGGAGAATTTCGGAGAAATGGGCTTTTTGTTATATGTATCGTATATATTTTCATATTCGTTTAGTAAAAAACTATTATATTGACATTACAAACAGACATTTCAATTTTATTAATTGTAATAGATATCTGTTACTAATATATTAAATTTAATAAATTAATACCGCGAATCCTAAACCGACAAGAGCCATTGAACTTAGACCCCTCGAAATATTGACATTGTCACACAATGAAAAGTGACAGCAAGTGATGTAGATAATACTCATTGATTATGAATATCGTAAATGTCAAATATAGTCTATGATCAGAAAGTCGCAGGTCGAATTTCGAGCTTAGGGCGATCGCTGGTATAGGTATATTATATATAAAAAAGCATCATTTACATGTATTTCATACAATGCAATGATTTAGAAACGTTCACTGATTAAAATGAGAATGAAACAGCCTGTTCATTGTGACTTTCCATTTCACTTACTATTTAAGTTTATTAAAACGAAAAAAATCTTACAAAAATATAAAATACTTCATTTGCTATATTTTGAACAAAGCAGAAAGGTATACTTATTTAAAAATATTTAGTATAATATAAACATTTCAAGGCTGCGTTTTACTTGATACACGAGAGAAGGACCGCCGCCGATTCATTTGTTATATACATCAACAATAAGAAGATACGATAATCTTGCAGAGATGTACATGTTAACAAACTGTATTTACCAGAACTTAGCAGTGGAGGAGACTTCATATAATAATGTGCCTCATTTAGTCCTTCGCTTAATTTTAACTAAATTATAAATACACTTTTATTACATGTTTCATTCAAATAAAGGCTTGATTGAGGCTTCACCTCTGGTGTCCTTCGTTTATCTCCATTTATGTTTATTTTCGGCTAACTCCATCCAGTTCGTAATTATATTTCCTAATGACCGTCAAATATATAGAAGTCATAGGAATTTAAGTGTTGTGCTTTTGCCTTTTATGTTCTCCCAACTGTTGATCTGTTTACTTCATCTTTCAACTAGTGTTAATTTGTGTGTGGATAACAATGTGTGCTTGCTGTTCACATATGTGTTTATCAATAAGTACTGCGGGGAAATACCTTCTAGAACGGTAAGCGGCTGCGGTGTCGCGACGAACCTAGGCGGGAACTCCCCGCCGGAGGGTTCAGAGCTCACTCGCAGCTCTATCTCCTCACTCAGCCTGCCAACAATACTGACTCTATTGTATTTGTATATTATAAAATCTATTTGATTTATATTTATAATATTTTCACGATTATTCTCGGCTCGGTTTCCATGTCCTTTTTTACCCGAATCTGTTTTCATCCAGTGGTGGGAAAATAACATTATCATTTTTTTTTACCCCCTAAGCAAAAATAGGGGTATTATGAGTTTGACCAGTGTCATCGTAATTCTTAAACGGGTGAACCGATTTCAATACGGTTTTTTTATATTTGAAAGCACGTTTTCTAGAGATGGTTCTTATACATACCTTATCAAAATCGATTCAGCCGTTTCAAGGTCATCAACTCTCTTCTAATTGATTAATAAATGTGAGCATCTACAACAGGTGTTATTGAGTCCAGATTTGGCATTTTGAACTTCAAAGATATGAGAAAAACCTTAAACTGTTTCTGCAGCGTCATCTAGAATCCGTAATGCTACCTACATTCTCACCAACTTAGAGCAGCGATATCGTGTTTGGGCTCATTGGAATGATCACAATGAATAGGTTACGTGTGTCGGAGGTTTAATTAATTTTCAATTTATCTTGTTAATATTTACACAATATCACATAACGGTGATTGATTCTAAACCAAGCAAAACCGATATACTTTAAGTACTTAGACCCAAACACACAATTGATAATTATACTTATCACAAAAAATTCCGACATGTGCGGGAATCGAACCCGATACCTCTAGGCTTACTAGCAGATGTATTAGAATTATCAGAGGCGTCATAAAGTCACCAAGTTACCGATAATATTGGGAAAACACAAGAAGAGTTGTACAAAAGTACAAAACGATCGTTAACTTGCTCGGATCAATATAATTGTAATTACTGTCAGGGAGTTTCAGTGAATAAGGAATGAGGGAGGTAGGGTACTTGTATATATGATGGTAGTGCGGCAGCGAGACCCGGCACCGGTATGTGGCCGCGTCGTGATGCCGCAGCGGGTCTATCTCGAGCGCGCCGCTCTGCGTCACGGAGACGCGGGCGCTCTCCATGCGCACCGGGGAACCGTTCTTCAGCCACGTCACCTGTAAACAAACACTGATGCCTCAAACCACCAGGTAACCTTTACGAACACCGTGTCGATCCTCTGCAATGAACCTGAGCGCCCGGTGAAGGAAGAACATCGTGATGAACCAGTCTCATATTGAAAATTTGTCGTGAAACGTGTATATGTGTGTCCCGACAGATGCACTTGAGAGTCAGCCTTCCTTCTAGGCTTAGCGTGTTATCATGTTAGGACGACATCGACATCATTATTCATGTTTCCTGGCGATAATTAATGAAAAAGATGTTACTACTGACGTTAAGTTTGAGTATTGGCGGAGCGTTGTGTATTCTAGCTGGTCCGTAGACGCGTCGGTCCGGCGCGGCAGCGGGCGGTACCACGCGCAGGCGCTAGTCTCGTCGGGGGTCTGATCCCACAGGGCAGCAGCGCCACGCCCTCCACCACAGAGAGCACGCTGCGCGGCGTACCGGTTACCTCGGGCACCTCTGCAACAGTATTGCTAACAACCTCACACGAGCTGAACTACTTTCGTCCTTACGAGTAGCAAGTACTGTTCGGATCTAAGTGGTGGATACCGGTTAAAATGGGCTTTAATTAAACCGCGTACTAGTCAAATCATCACCAGTTCCAATACTATCTGCTATACAGAACAAATAACCTGTTCTTAGATAAAGGAAAATATTAAATTCAGGTTCTTTGTGGTAATATAACCTAAAAAGTAAACAAACAAAATAAAATAAACATCTAATTTGGATATACAAAAATAACAAGTGTTTGTTTATAGTTTTAAGTTTTCACGTCTGTCGACAGTCGACATGACTACTTGTCTTTTTTTTAAATCTGCGATTAATTAGAGAGATTAAAAATCTCAGCTTCTAAACTGTTGGCACATATCTACAGACCAGCAAGGAAGACGGTGGCGATCCTGGATACGATGGTCCCGATGCCGTCGACGGTGGCGACGCACTGGTACTGTCCCACAAGCTGCGAGGACATGTTCTCTATCGACAGGGTCCCGTTCAGCAGCTGCTTTCTGGAAGCATGTGGAACACGTTCACTACCGCGAACACTAATCCACGATGGTAGGATGATGGGTTCTAACGTTTTAACCTCATTCATACTTGATGCTTGTGCAATGAACAATGCGGAATGTCAAACGCAGCTACAGGAACACAAATTTTCAACTTGAGTGTGGTAGTTACTTAGCGGGGAAGAAGACAGTGCTGTACCTCTATGTTGTTCTGTTACTGGAATTTGTATACTTAAATACAAGCCTGTTAACTTGCCACTGTTGGGCGAAGCAAAGCCCTTCTCCGGAGGGAAGGAGGCACGGGTTTAATCTCCACGCCAATCCACAACTTATTCGAGTACCGTAGTACTACTACAAAAAAATACTCAAGCATTCAGGTTTCGTCACGATATATTCCTTCGCCGTCAGCCAATAGTGACATCAATTTAAATTTGTAAATGTACGCAAATCCTGGATAATTCTTTGATACATACAGTTCGAACCCGCTATTCGGCTAGTGTAAAATAAAGACCTGTACTTATCACTGGTGGAGATGGCGTGATCCCTGGTCGGCTGTGCGGCGGCGCTGTGTCTCCACGAGAGCCTGATAGGATGTCGCGAGGAGGCAGCGCACGGCAACAGCGCGTCCTCCCCGGGAGACACGACCAGGTCGCCGGGTTCCGTTGTGAACCTCACGCCTGAATCCTGTTCCTCGCCGCCTGCAAACAAGTAAACACTTTAATGGAATATCTCTGATACGTGCTCGTAAAGGTTTATGAACCAAAAAAAAAGTGAGTTAAGTCCAGGAAATCGATAGGTATTTAACCATTGTTCGCGCCATATAATTGGCACTTCTTTCCAACATCTGTCAATGCGCTTCAACGGTTACCTGTCGCCTCTTTCCGTGGCTGATTAGGAAGCTGTTACATGTTAGCTGATACATCGTGGATTGTATACAAGCCACCCCACTATATGAAGTGCACGTTCGCCCGGACGGCGCATGAACGTCATCGTGTATTACCCACCCAGCTATAATAATCGAATCGCAATAAAGTGCACTAACATCCTATCCAAGAACGCGCTGTTGAACCTAAAGTGAACCTGAAGAACATCGGAACGAGGTGACGTAGCGTATTCCCGGTCTGCACCGGTCAGTTAGTTTCTTTCATCAGCGAGGATCCCGGCATTGTTGACGCACTTGGCTATATAGCACAGTCGTCGCATTAACAATAATTAATATCAATATCTTTATTCGAGTACATAGTAGATACGCAAGAGTCTGTTACACGTAATTTTGTTTGTACTCATATTATTAAGTACCAGTTCTCACAGCCTGGTAATTGTGGAATAACATATACTTCCCGCATACAAAATTTCATGAAAGTCTGTTAGAATTAATTATTTATTTTTTATGATTTCTAAAAGTATCATTAAATAATAAATAAAATAATTACATGAGTCCCGTATACCTACAATATTTCGTAAAGAGCTGTCAAGTCGAGCGTCACTCTCGCTCAATACGACCGTCTTTTCATATTAAATAACTAAAGGAACTACCGATCGTCCTAGCGTCGAAATGCGACTAGCGACCCTTTGATCAAAAAACTATTTTTTGTTTTACATTTACAGTATTCATAAACAATGAGTATTATCTACATCACTTGCTGTCACTTTTCGTTGGTGACAATGTTAATATTTTGGAGGGTCTAAGTTCAATGGCCTGGACAGATTAGAATTCGCAGTATTAATTTATTTCATTTAATATATTTATAACAGATATTATAGATAAATTTTAGCTTTCTACACTCCTTTTCCATATAAACTTTAACCATGCCAAATCTCCGTCTTCCGTGCACGCAATACGCTTAAAAAGGTACCGAAAACTTTTGCTTCAAGTAATAATATATATGATATCTTTCTAAATAATATTTACTCCGACTACTACATCCAGATCTCATAAGAATTAAATTGATTGAAAGCAGAAAGCGACTCGCCGCGTCGGTACTCGGTCCCCAGTCCATTACAAAGGTATCCATTGACAAATGAAAAACTTTCAATATCTCCGTCACAATGTCACTCGCCACAGACGGATCACGACAAAAGGCCGAAAGCTCTCGTTCGCCGTTGATTATGACTGAAAAAAAAAACATTCCCGCGTTCTGCGGCCATGATTGAAAATGTCCGGGGCGAGCGAGTGTAATGTAGAGCGCGAATTTAGAACGAAGCTGAGTGCCCGTAATGTAAGGTGAATTGAAAAGAGAATAATACTTTACCCTTGTCTATTGAATAATGTACTTTTACGTATTTTAATCTGGAAAAAATATTTTTGCAAGTCATTACACAAATATGTTACCGGCAATGAGTTAGTTGTTGTACAAAGTATTCTGTTCATCTTTGCCTTCATGAGATTTATCCAGAAATCAAGTGAAATTCAGAAGGTCTAGATATTCTCCACGAATTACTCTGTTACAATGAAATACCGTTTGGATAGTGTTATATTGCTAGTTTAAAATACTACGGAGTCCGCACAAACCTATGCGATATGTATTCGCAAAGATTAAGTTACAATAATTTCCACAGAAATATAATAATTTAAGGTGTTATAATAAATATGTGACAATTAGTAAATATAAACGATCAGCCGAGTGGCTTAACTCCAATTAAACTCATATAGACGAGAGGAGAGGAAATGGTCCGTGACAGCGTTGCATCCGGTCACCCGACCCGACTTCCTGTACAAGAGGTGGGGTGCAGGGGGAGTAATGCGCTACAGATCCAACATTAAAGCGAATATTTTCCATGAACCCATCCTTTTAGAGTATGATTTTGCTGACTCAGGCGCGGCGCCGAGGCAGTTCAGTTTTGAATTACAAAGCGATAACAATGAGCGATAAAAGAAACGAAACTAGAGTGAAATAAATAATAGTGTTGTGAGTTCGTGTAATTTGTAACTGTGTAGAATTCGAATAAAACTTTTTCACGTCAATAATCGGCATTTTTAATACCCACGGGTGTAACAATATCACGCACTCGCTGAGGTTTTTGTAGGTCTTCTTAAGATCTATAATTATGTACTAAATTAATTTGATAAATCTTTTAAGGTTTGCTCACTGTAAGCCATTTAAACACCCCATAAGTTTCCTAATTGATTTTTATTTGCGCGGAACCCTAATTTTTTTTTTCTGAAATAAAAGTAGCTAAGTTACTCCCTATAACATCAGCCAGTTAAAGTCCCGTCAAAACTGGTCTAACCGTTTTGGAGATTACCCAGAACAAATAGACAGACATTACAGGTAGACAAAAAAAAATTGTTTTAGTTTATGTGCTTGATATACCTACTTTCATATGCATTTAGTACAAGACAATTTTTAACAAAAAAGAAGACCAACTCCAATTATTTGAGGAGTTTCCTTCTGTATCTTCGAAGTCGAAGGTCTAACACTAATGAATACACTTCAATTTTATTTATTTGTATAAATTAGATGTTTTATATATTTTTTTTTAATATATTATTTTTATATTATTATTTATATATATATTTTCTTTAGACTTCTGAAATATTAGCAGGACCTGTATTGTTCATTTATTTTACTGCAAAATGGAGGCGCCCGCTTTGCAAGTCATGCCGCCTGGTCTGGAGGATTCCAATCGATAGACCTTGGATAAAACTGCAGCCCTGTTTATTATAGACATAGGGTTGCAGTAATCGACAGACATCGGAAACCAGACGCATCAAGTATATTCGTAGCTCGTTAGCTACTTGAATTGCATAACAACATCTTTATATCCATTAATTAATTAGTTAGTTCGATGCGAATAACTTGATGAATACAAATGTAGTAATTAAGTTAAAGTATGTCTAGAGTCTAGACGCTTTACTAACTAACTGCTTTTACCCTTCGAAGGACTGTTTACTCTCTGTCCTAATAACAACGAATAGTACAACTACTCATTTATCTAGTATTCATGTTATTTTTTGAAGTGATAACTTCTTATGGGGGGTAACCGCATCGTAACGTAACGCGTTACGGCGCCATTGATAGCAGCATAGTTTCAGTCAATCCTAATAATACGCCCGTAGCCTAGCGGTCCTAAGCGTGACTGCTATGGCCGAAGTCCTAGGTTCGAATCTTCGCTGGCTTCCCTTCTCTCTTTCGTTTGGTCTTTTTTTTTCTTTTTGATTAGTTTAAGTTATCACTTATCCCGAGACGCACAATTTTTTTTTATTGTATCGCGACAAAGCGACACGCGATCACACTCTCCCTGAGGGTCGCAAGGGATCGCCAGTCGTCGTAGCGCCCGTCACAGAAATATTGAAGTTTCGAACTGTCAGATGTCAGCATTGAGCACAAACTAAAAATACAATTCCGATCAAAAATATAACAGATGGTTTTTTTTTTTGTAAACACGAATTGATTTTAAGACTTTTTTAATGGCATTAACGTCAAATTGATGATACTGTTCCTGGTGGTAAGCACAGTACAATCCAAGCCAACGGTGACCACCGAGAGATCGCAATCCATTAACGGTCACCGCTGTCACATCGGCCTGCATTAATTTAACTGGATAAGCACAGGCTGATCCCGAAACACGACACGCAAAAGCGAGTCACTATGACGGAGTTCTCATCACGTGCATGGTGGTCGTGACCCAGTCAGACTATACAGTTCTACCAACCCGCTATCGCCATTTCCTCGTTTGTTAATCAGCATATTATGGTTACTAGCGATCGCCCTAAGGTCGAAATTCGACAAGCGACTTTTTGATCATAAAACTATTTTCTGTTTGACATTTGCGGTATTCATGAACCTAAACAATGAGAACTGTCTATATCACTTGCTGTCACTTTTCTTTGAGTGTCATTGTTAATATTTTGACGGGTCTAAATTCAATGGTACCGGTCGGATTAGGATTCGCAGTATTAATTTATTTAATTCAATATATTAGTAACAGATATTATAGATAAATTTTAGCTTTCTGCACTCCTGACCCATATAAAATTTAACCATGCCAAATCTCAGAGTTTTCCGTGCACGCGATACGCTTAAAAAGGTGTAGAAAGCTTTTGCTTCACGTATTAATATATGGATTACAGTTAAAAATATCCTGTTTCTTGAAGTTTAATCTGTTAATTCTAAATGTAATTCCTATTTTGGCGTTATTCTATTATTTTTTGTTTCAACTCATTAACATAAATCTATTACATCGATAATATTTACTAACTTCTTAACATATTGGTTTTCCTATTTTCTAGACTGTGAATTGTGGTAATATTTTTCATTTATAAATACAAAAATACATTAATTTTTATAAACTGTACTTCAAGTAAAAACATTCTAGAACCAGAAACAACCGTCTCCTTTGAACTCCAACAACGTTGCTCCCGTCGGATATAACCACATATACCATAACTCCAAATATCGACATCTTGAATTGAGATCCATTTAGATAATACGACGCTTTGGTACTTCGCATCAATGTTGAATAGCATTATGGTTTCGATTGAAAGCGATGTTTACAGACAGTTCAATTGCCTGTCTGTTACACTTTATGTCAGTGTCAAGTTGACAGGCGGTCTTCATTGCGTTAGGAGGCTGCGTCGCGACCCGACACCCGTCCAGAGTGCTCTGTGTAAGAGGGGCAAATAACTACAGGGACTGTGTGAAATACGGACATAAATAAAATATTTAGCCCTTACATATTAAATTACCGATTTATATGGATAAAGTAATACGAAAATGCATATTATGACATTATACATTTAATCAATCGAAGTATGTACCATTATTATCTCATTTTTCCCCTTACAAGAAATTGTACAAATTCCGAAAAAAGTGGTAATCTGTTGAAGCAATGTCCGAGGAGTATAGTGGGTGTCGACGACATTCCAACCTCAGTTCCTCTAATTTAGCGACCGTCTGTCGTGAAGTACGGGGTCTAACGTTGTCCTGAAGCAACAGTGGAATGGAAAGATTGACCAGTCTCGGTTGTTTAACGGTTAGCTTTTCCATCACGGTTAGCGATTGTTGACAATACAGATCTGCCGTTGTCGTCTGGCCAGATCTTAGGAAGCTGGAGTGTAGACACCAGCACTGGTCCACCAAAAACTCACCAGTACCTTTTTCTGAGTCAACTTTCGCTTGGGACAGTATTTGGCCGGTTCTCCCAAGTCCAACCACTGTGATGAGCGTTTCCGATTATTGTAAAGGATCCATTTTTCGTCACAAGTAACAATACGATTCAAAATTCCCTAGTTATTGTGACAGTTGAGTAATGTAATGAAGAACTTAATAGGTGTTTATTGGCGTGCTTCGTACCCATTTCTCGAACTTTTTCACTTTTCCATTTTGTTTCATGTGAATTAAAATTATTTTATCACTCACATCGAAGACTGCCGTTAGCTCTGACGTGGTTTACGACGGAGCCGCTTCGATGATCGCCTTTAATTCTTCATTATCAACTAGGATCTCCGGCCGTCCACGGGGTTTGTGTCGTAGGTCAAAATTTCCAGAACGAAAACGTAGGAACCAAAAACGTACCGTGCTTTCTTTTACAGTAGCTTCCCCCATACACATCATTAATCCTTCGAGCTGTTTCTGCAGCGCGGATGCCACGGTGGAACTCATATTCATAAATAACGCGATATTGTAAGTTTTACATTTTATGAAAAGAACGATTTCAAAGAAAAATCAAATGGTGCGAAAACAAAACTATACAATTAATAAAATAGAAGTGTCTGTTTGTAATGTCAAAATAACAGTTTTTTACTAAACGCATATGAAAGTGTATACGATACCTATACCAAAAAGCACATTTTTAAAATTTTTGACTGTCTATCTGTTTGTTCCGGGTAATCTTTGAAACGGTTGGCCCGATTTAAACAGGACTTTCACTGATAGATAGCTGGTGATATAGGGAGTAACTTAGGCTACTTTTATTTTAGAAAAAGAATTAGGATTCCGTACAAATAGAAAAAAAAACTGGTCATGTTGAATCAATTCGGGCGCTTAAATGGCTTATGCTGAATAAACCATAAGAGATATAACAAATTAATGTACTACATAATTATAGGCATTGAAAAGACCTATAAAAAGTCTGGGAGAGTATACGTCTATTTTCTAAGGAACACCCACAATAAGCATTTTTATCTTTAAAATAGCCGGGGGCAGGGGAGCAATATTCGCGCGGGAATTCTGTAGTCCACGTGAGCGAAGCCACGTGCACAGCTAGTGAATCACTACAAAACTACACAAGTCTAAATTTGAAATAAATTTGAGTTTGGAATTCGTAACTAAACGCCAGATATGCTCAAAGTAGCTAGTACAACAAAACGCCAACTTCATTTGTACACGGACCTAATAATAAAATGCGTCAACTAGCAATGGTGTGTCCCAAACGAGCGTATGGCAGCTTGGGCTTATACACTCCGCACGATTGTTCCGTGTAGACATGAGCGTTAACTTAATTTTTGTTCATTAGGCTATGCCTGGACGATGAATCCGATTGTTAGAGATACTATGTGTCTGGTGGATACACAGTACCGAGTATAGCAGCCAGTGTAGCGAAACGAGCGCTTGGCGAGTGCCGCGGGGTGAGGGGTGAGGAGCGCGGGGCGCGGTCGAAGCGGAAGATCACCCGCATTGGCCTCGACAAGCTTACAGATACCAATTGACCTCAATACTTTAAATTGTATAAATTAGCCGCTTTTTTAAGCTGAAGCGTTTTTGAAGCGATTATTTATTTTTGTAAATTTGTTTTCAAGCTTCGTTCATGTCGGCGCGGTGGAACTTATAAGGCATTCAACAAACATGTGCGAGGCGCCATCTATCAATAATTTGTTAAACTAACGTAAACGCCGTTTGATTGTTTACACTTTAATAATAGTTCTTTACCTATGAAATTGCCGTTCTGCAGTACTGGCCATTTCAAATCAAAATATTTTTTGTTTGGCTAAGAATTCTAATTTCAAATTAATTTTATTTTAAAAACATGGAATTCTTTTTCCAAAAGCAGTCATTTGTTTATTGATTAGTGTTACATTTTCATCGCATTTCAATCTTTTTTGTCATCATGGATACGTTAAAAATTCGAGTAATTATGGAATATGAGTACCGTCGTGGCAGCAACGCGGCACAAGCGGCACGCAACATCAACGACGTTTACGGAGCTAACACTACAAACCAACGCACCACCTTTTATTGGTTTGCTCGGTTCCGTTTTGGGAATTTCGACCTGAAAAATGAACCTCGCGGTTGTCCGAAGACTTTGGTCGACAATGACGAATTAAAGGCGATTGTGGAAGCTGATGATACACAATCTACGGCTGAATTAGCAGCCGCTTTCGACGTTAGCGTCAAAACAATATTGGTCCATTTGCTTCAAATTGGCAAGGTAAAAAAGCTTGACAAATGGGTGCCCCACGCCAGAGTGAAGTAAGAGTCGTGCCTTGCACTGCTCAACAGACACACAAATGAAGGAATTTTGAACCGCATTTTTTTCTGCGATGAAAAATGGATTCTGTTTGATAACCGCAAGCGCTCAGCAAGTTGGTTGGATCCTGGTTCAGCACCTAAACAATGCCCTAAACGAAAACTTACCTTTAGAAAAGTGATGGTCACTGTTTGGTGGTCTAGCGCCGGTGTGATTCATCACAGCTTCTTACCAAACGGGGTGAGCACTACTGCAGATGTGTACTGTGAAGAACTGAACACAATGATGGAGAAGCTGGCACATCTCCAACCAGCATTGGTCAATCGCTCGTCTCCGCTGCTCCTGCACGACAACGCGCGACCTCATACTGCACAGCAGACGGTCTCCAAGTTGCAAGAACTGGGGTTGGAAGTTCTCCGTCATCCGCCCTACTCACCAGACCTTGCGCCTACAGACTACTACTTTTTCCAGAATTTGGATAACTCCTTCGCGGGAGAAAAATTCAATACCCGAGAGGCAGTACAAAATGCCTTTGAAGAATTTGTTGCCTCCCGTCCAGCTGATTTTTTTAAGAAGGGCATCAATAAACTGCCACTGCGCTGGCAAAGATGCATTGATTGCATGGGTGATTACTTCGATTAATACAAATAAAAAATACATGAAAAAAATTCGTTTAAATTTTTTCATACAAAACGGTAATTTCATAGGTAAAGACCTAATATATAGGAAATATCCGCACACGAGTCTGCTGCTAGTACCTGCCTAATATAAAATACAATGTAAAATGTACCAATTATATACAGGCAGAATAACATGTACAGCATAGTATTATTATAGCTATAAAAGAGCATTGTGTACCGGGCGGGCGCGGCATCCCCTCGCACTCGTCACCACTACCCTCGACCCTCGGACAGCGAACAATGAAGTCAAAGAATTTAATAACAAGCCAATTAGTATAGACCGTGCACTGATCGGGGTCCGCCCGGAGAGCACGTGTTGCCCTAACGAGGAACCGAACCCGCGACCCCGGCCCCGGGCGAAGCTTCAAACGAAATATGAAATTGTAGTTTTGGAGTTGACGGGTCTCAGTATGTTTGTGTACGGTCTTATCTACATACTAGTATCCGGCAGTGGTTCTGCTGCATAACAACTCTTCTATTGTAGTTGGAAGTAGTAACCGAGTGGCCGCGCCGAGTAGCACTGGTCCCTGTCAGACCTCGGCCGTTAACAGTATCGGCTAACGACGAAGGGAAACTTAAACCCTTGAGAAATGTTCCTAAATTGCTCTAAAGTTCAACGGTGTTTGAAATCACCAGAAATTCGCGGCCCGTGACTTCCATCATTTAGCAGTGGAATATGTAAAGGATTACCTCTGCCTTTTCTTAGGCAAGATAAGAAAAAAAACTACCACCTTTCCCATCTGAGCCTATAATGAGGCCAAAAATTTGCTCATAAAAACTCTATTTCAATTTTAAAAAACAACCCAAAATAAAACAAAATATTATAAAAGTCTGAATAAAGTGCACAGCAAAGCGAAGTCGTAGGTGTACGTGTAGGTACCCAAACTCAATGTCGTGCCACAGTTTAATGTGATAGCAGTGGTCAATGTCAACAATGAATATAATAATGATATACATATATATAAAAATGTCGCAATATGGCGTCCGTAATAATACAAACAAAATTAAACACGGAATCATTGCACGTGTTTGTTAAAATATTAAATGTACAGATAGAACAGACAGATTAAGATTTCTACAGATTTAAGGGTCCTAGAAGCGCCATCAAAATGATATTTAGAGAATTAACACTGCCATATAAAACGAAGGGAAAAATTATTATGTATGTATATTTATATAGTTAATTTAACTTATCCTTCATTATCACTAACACAATAACGAACAGATCTGACTTAGAAAGTCAACAAAACCCAGATTATTGCGAATCAAACGAACAACAATTACTTGTTAAACGCAAAGACACGTATACCATCCATTTTGAAAACGTGCCATTGCATTGTAACTTTGTCAAATGTACTGGAACGGATATTTAAAGCAAAAATTGTAATACAAACGATGCGCGAAGAGCATTCTATCCCTTATAGTTTATAAACTAACCAATCAGATACAAAACATTCTCTTTACCGAAAGCATAAAATACAACCAAAGTAACAGTTCCTAATATAAGGATAACAATTAAATCAACGCAAACTGTTCTGTGTAAACAAGTTTATAACAGAAGCAAGAACTAAAATTTATCCAGTCCGATGTGAACTACTGATCTATCATTACACTATGTCTGAGGGGGAAGACAACAGGGTAGCGGGGGCAGGGAGTGAACAATGTTCTCATATCATAGAAGAGAGAATTATATAGCCAGCCATATTGTGCCGTGTTATGGCTGGGTGTCACGGCACGCCATGATATGGAGTCTGGAGGAACGAGTGCCTAACATAATATCTATTTTATAAACCTCAAGAGAATATTTGTTTGTACGGGCTAATCTCTGGATTAAGATTATGGATCTAAGATATAGATAAGGACTAGAGCCAATTTATTGATGAAGGTTATAAGCTATATAGATTCACGCTACGACTCTAGGCAGTGGACCAGTAACCATGAACGTAAAGCTGTGTCTAGCAAGCAAGTATGGGAAGTTAGATAACAGGCGCGAGGCACGGTGGACAGTTCATTGAATTAATTTGAAACGGGTAAAACTGTGGGGGTACAGCTAGTCTTCTATATAAATTGTATCGACCGCATCGAGTTGTTCGCATAAGAGTGTGCCGCGTGTACGCTCGGCACATTCAGTTATACTCTATTTCTGTGAGACGCAGCGTCATCGATCTAGTTGTGTTATAATACCGCAAATATCGAGAGGCTATGAGAGGCGGTTTGTGGTCCTTTTCGACACAAATACCTACTAGCAGTGAGGTCCGCAGTAGGCGTGCTCCTACTATGTAAAGTACTTGCCGAGCACTACGCCAAACATATACAGAATGTTATTCATTATTTTGTACTTTAAAACAAAAGTGATGGCGTAAAGTATTCACCACGGCAAATTGACGGTACTATCCCTGATGGTAAGCACAAAATAACTCTGACACGACCGCGGTCACCGAGAGATCTAAATCCATCGGCGATCGCCATTGTCATACCGCAATGCGTACATATCTCTTCACGTTACGCTTAAAGAATCCGACGTTGTAAGAAGGAGGGAACACATTGGCCGGAAGAAGGTTCAAAGACTTCACGGTATGACAAAGATAAGTCATAGAGAACTGTTGTTTCACTTAACCAACAGAAATATTAAGAACATAACACAAAATCGAGACAAGATTGTCCACGAACGGCAACCCGCGTCCCTTTTCCTGGAAATCACGACAAAACCCGATTTGATACATAACAAAACACAACGCTGATAAAATCAATAGCATAACTCATCAGTACAAAGTCAAAATGTAAATTGCACTTGTCGCGGGACCCCACGTCGCGCGTCCGGGACCCCACGCCTGTGCGCACCACGCGAGGGGTCGGACCGACCGCGACCTCACTACCCTTACTAACACACTGACATACTTATTCAAATAAAACGCATATTATTGGGGTAGGTCGAGGATCCTGACATTGCGTCGTCACGGGAAACGTGTAAATATTGATGCGATGTGCCGTCTGATTGTCAGTGATAAGGATACAATAAGCTACAAGTAAACAAGCCCGGTCGATGCCGCCTGAAAATACTATCCCAAATATTTGTATAAAAATTAACCGTTTCGTGACAAAGTTAATTGCTCGCTTTTAACGGTAATGGCGGGAAAGTCCAAAAGGGAACCCCTCCCCACTCCCCCCGCGTCACGACAACATAACGTTAATTTATATTTAATTGATAAGACGTGATAAGGGCAGGCGTGTCGTCGCGCCGACCTAACCTGTATTTGTTGCCTGTGTGAGTAGTATCAACTGTAACAACTCTGATTTACAAACCGAGCTGAGCTTCATTTCAATACTCCTTGAAGCTGTAACGCAACTCCCAAGAGCCGAGTCTCAAAGAGTGTCCATAAAACGCCGTGAACACAAACTCGTGAATAAGTAACCGTTCCTCCCGCATCGGCCTGAATCAACTGGCTGTGGAGCGAGACGTTTCGCACAGTTTACGAGCTTTAATAATTCATACATTTAAATGTGCTAGCACACAGAAAGAACTTCTTACGTTGTAAAAATCTCTTCGACTTCAACTTTTCCTAGCTGTATACAGAGAGAATGCTATAAATAAATACGGTCTTATTACCAAAACAGCAATAAATACGAGTTGAACGCATGTTGTCTAAGATTTAAAACCTTGTTAAACATGTGCTTATGTTAGAAATTATTCAAAAAAATTAAGTTTGTGCTGCTGCAGAAGCGATATTCTTAAAACATAAAGTTCTTAAATCTAGTAATAAGACCAAAACTGTTTGCCAAATAATAAATAAGGAAACAGGAAAAATTAAGAAAAATGATAATTCACTTAATCTGAACGTCGAGGGAGTACACATCTCAAACAGTTCAGAGGTAGCAACTCTTTTCCAAGATATTTTACAAATATACCTTTAGAAGTAACTAAAAACATTATATCTTCACCCCATGATGCCGCATCGCTTTTGGAAAAGTTGATTGCACCTTTAAATTCTACATTTAATTTTACATCCATTAGTGCAGGTGAAATAATAAGAGCTTTTAAAAAATTAAACTTGAAAAATACTGAAGACATTTGGGGAATGTCAGCAGTAGTAGTTCAATCCTTAATTATCAATATTTCACCATATCTAGCTCTTTAATCAATGCATAGAAACAGGAACTTTCCCTAATATGATGAAAATTAGTAAAATAGTTCCATTGTTTAAATCAGGTTGTAGAAGTAATCTGGGTAATTATAGACCAATTTCTGTACTTCCTTCGATTAGTAAGATTTTCGAGAAAATTATGCTTAAGCAGTTAGTACAGTATTTTAATAAACACTGGATATTGGATGGTCGATAGTGTGAATTCGCGAAATGGAAATCCACAGCAATCGGTGTATTCTGCTATCTCTCAAAAGCTTTCGACTGTGTTGATCACATCACGCTGATACTTAAACTAAAACATTATGGTGTTTGTGGTCCTTCTCTCGACTTTCCAATCTCTTATTTACACACCGCTATCTAAAAGTAAGTGTAAATGGGGCAACGTCTTCTGGATCATTGGCAAAAATCGGCGTCCCTCAGGGATCGATTTTGGGACCTATTTTGTTTCTCGTTTATATAAATGTTCTATCGCTACTAGTTGAAAACGGTGCTGACATGGTTCTTTTTGCGGACGACACTTCACTTTTATTCAAAGTGAAAAGAATAGATTCGGAGCTTAGGCAATTAAACAATATTTTAGCTACAATCTCTGAATGGTTTGCTTTAAATATTTTACTGCTAAATGCAAACAAAATCAAATGTCTGAGATTTGCTTTGCCCAATGTCCGACGTGTTGATAGTAGTATCAAGATAGAACGGAATTTAGTAGGCTTAGTTGATAGTACTATTTTCTTGGGTATTACGCTTGATTCTAAATTACAGTGGGGTCCACACATTAAAACCTTAGCGGAAAGATTAAGTTTTGCTGCATTTGCAGTACGTTAGATTCGCCAGTTAACAGATATTGTCACCGCTAGATTAGTCTACTTCGCTTACTTCCATAGCTTAATGTCTTACGGTATTTTGCTGTGGGGTTCAGCAGCTGAGGTAGATACCATATTTATATTACAAAAACGGGCAATTCGTAAAATTTACAACCTAAAACCTCGTGAATCATAAGAACAAATTTCAGAAATATAATATCATAACCTAGCCGTCCCAATACATCCTTGATAACTTAATGTGTATTCGTAAAAACTTAGTCAAGTTAGATTTAGTCAAAGATCAGCACAATGTTATTACTAGAAATAGAAATAAATTAGTCGTACCGTGTTTTAGATTAAGTATGTCCAATAAAAGTAGTTTAGGTAATAGTGTCAGGTTTTATAAGATCCCGAAGCATATTAACTGATTTACCGGACAACAAGTTTAAGAACCATGTCAAGCAAGTTTTACTGTCAAAAGGTTATTATAGGGTGGATCATTATGTGAATGATTGTGTAGTCTGGAAATGACTTCATCTCTGTGCATACACTAAATTATTATTATTGTACCTGTTATATTAACATTTGTACAGTTGACAAAAAAAACCCCCGATCGAGTTTCTTATCGGTTCTTCTCGATGTCTGGGACGTTTTCCAAACCGGCAGTAGTGTTTTGATGTTCATAAGTGCCTTCTTTGGGCCTAAATTGAATAAAAATGATTTTGATTTTGTTTAAAATGCTTTATTACAAAATCTTGTCTAACCGATGTCCAGCTAAACAACTGGTTTAAGTTTTTATGCAAGCAACTCTGAATAGCATTCACTCAATACAATCTCATCATTCAAAAACTTTCCGTTGTATTCAGATCTTCCACAAACAATTTAATTTTATTAATTAAAGTTTTTTATTGTAAGTAAGATATTATTTATTATTATTCTAATATTTTCTGTTAAGCGAAGGTGGTGTAACTGTTATTGTATAATTTTAATATACGACAAAGTGCGTGAAGTGGAATAAAGCATTATAATCAAAGTTCTTACGTGCCTACATCACATTACTGCATTGTTATCTGTCATTTTTGTTAATTGATATAATAATGTACAGCAAAGTTTAAAAAAGCGATGAAATCATATAAAATTACCCCAATATCTATGATATCCATAAATTATTAATCAAACGTCTTGTGCTACCAGCAAATAAAACTACATTTGAATAAGAATTGTCACTTTAGTCAATGTATTCTCAGTGTTTAAATTTCAGACAATATTTAAAAACCCTAAAAGACTCTTTTGTAATACAAAAATTTTTAAACATGTGTTCAACCTGTGTTTAATATTTTTGTAAAAAGATATAATATTTATTTTGTTATTTATACAATTAATAAAAATGAACTGTCTGTTTGTAATGTCAAAATAACAGTTTTTTACTAAATGCATATGAAAGTATATACGATACCTATAACAAAAAACCCATTTTTTTTATTTTTGTCTGTCTGTCTGTTTTTTCCGGGTAATCTCTGAAACGATAGGACTAATTTTGACGGGACTTTCACTGATAGATAGCTGATGATATAGCGAGTAACTTAGGCTACTTTTATATTAGAAAAAGAGTTAGAGTGTCGCATAAATAAACAAAAACTGGTCATGGTGAATCAATTCGGCCGCTTAAATGGCATATGCTGAATAAACCATAAGAGATATAGCAAATTTAATGTAGTACATAATTGTGGGCATTAAAATGAACTACAAAAAAGTCCGGGAGAGTATACATCTATATTCTAAGGAACACCCATGTAATGTATAGATTGATTAAGGTTTTCATATGTACCCCCACGTTCACCTTTGTCAATGCGCTTGCGACAATACACATTCATTTTGCGACCGTCCGTGTTTTATTGCGTACATTACAACCCACAATAAGCATTTTTGTCTTTAAAACAGCCGGGAGCGGGGAGCAAGATTCGCGCGGGCATTTTGTAATCCACGTGAGCGAAGCCACGGGTACAGCTAGTTAGAAATAAAACAAAAGCAATAGCTAGTGTTGGAGGGTATTTGATAATACTTGAGCGGTTGTATGCCATGCCAGCCAGCCAGCCAGTTGTAGTAGCACCGTCTTTGACTGCATCTTCGACAGAACTTTAGCCCTAAAAAGGACTTAGTTCCCAATGCAGTATAAAATATTCATTAAGTATGGAAGCGGTAAACGGAGCTCTTAATAAACAGAATACAGTAAACGTGTTTAACTTAATTAGAATGCATAGTGATAGCAAAACTGTAGAATATTAAAATTCTATACATAGAGAATGGCGAGCCAGCCGCCGAGCTGTGAGCCGAGTGACTCATTTATAAATTAGGGTTTGTGTCCGTGCAAGTACTTCACCGCGTATTAGTTGTGAAGTTAAACACAATCAGCGCTGTCTGCTGCCTCAACACTGGCTACATTTATCTTCTGAATGTGTACTAACATAGTCGTATATTCATACAATAGATTAATTTACTTATACTAACAAATATCACATTAATTACAAAATATATATAGTGAAAGTTAAAGTATATTACCTATCTAAATATTCCTTGAAACTATCACGTACTTAAAAGTTTCTGACGTTATCATGAAATATCTAACACTGTAACGTAAGTTTGCTGCCCTTAGTGTAACTTAGGAATTTGTTATAACTTTTTTGGTAAAGTTTTTCATGGAAGTTGTATAACGACCGAGATTATAAGCTTGAACTTTTAAAGTTAAGTATATACTTATGTGGAAACTTTAGTTTAGTACAGTTCAGAAACTAGCGATGCATATTGAATCACTAAATGGGTAAAAAGAGACTGAAAAATGAATATAGCACATCAGATATCCCCTAAATAGTTTTACGGTTTATATGATGCATAATAGAATAGTAGGATGGCACCCTCTATGGTGCCGTGGTCGGTCTGTCCGTCTGCTCGTCTGTACGAAATAAAAGGTTAATATTCCATGAATGAGTCCCGCGGGAGACCTGCATATCCTGTAGATTGCACTGGTCACTCTCGTCGGACCCCTCACGTCGTCTGGTAAGCAATTAAAAAATATATTACTATTGTCAAACAAAGAATTTGAAAATAACTGTTGAAACAGCTCTCGGGTTAAGTCATACATTATTCACCAAGTGCTTTCTCTATTTTTCACAGTATATGTGAGTTTTGAATAAAATATTCTGTGTCAAAAAATTATTTTACACGAGATGTTCCAAAAATCTACATTACAATATTGTGTCATATTTTACTCAAACTTATGAATTTTTTACCAGCTTGATATGGTGCATCCAATAGAGACAAGTTTTCTAAAGTTTTCCCTTTATATTTAGGTCTAAATAAGTCATGTACGTTTATGTATTTAGTTAATACCATGCCAAGTATTACATTAAAAATTCGGTATATAATAAAAACACGATAGGTGGAACACCTCCATAAACAAAGATAGGTTTGCAAATAATGGCGCCCCACCGCACACCGTGGTCCGTAGTGCCGAATGGCCACAGTAAAACGCACCGTCCTGCGAACGAGCCCCTCGGGACACCTCTCCGAACCTGGTCCGCTTTCTCCGGACCCTCGCGTTGGGGTTTAACTCTAATACTTCCAAGTTTTATTCTTCTATAATGTCAGGATTCTTTGTTAACCAACACATATTCATTGCATATAATGTGTATGTCAAACTATAAACATGCAAATTGAAAACAATGGTCCTTTGACAGTTGTCACCATCACGTGACAGTTGATAATATCAAAATTTGAATGTATTATAAATGTAAAATTATTAATTCAGTAAAAAATAATTTGGTTCTTTGGTTGTTTGCGACATACGACATCTTTTCCAGGACACAGATATTACTAAGCACTGTCTTTTCATAAATCCTTAATGTGAAACAGTGCAGTACAACTGAACCATCAATAACGGCTGTTAACGGCCATTGCTGACCTTCCAAATTTTCCCGCAATTAAATTAATGTCAATTTGGGGTTCCACCGTGTTATTGGGGTTCTTGCAATAAAACGCACCGTACACGTCTCTCCAACGATTCCTGTGGGAGACGCGACCCGAAGCTATGCTCGGAGCACATTTACCGTCTATTGTTGATCCTTGCGTTGTATACATAGACTGCTAAGGAAAAGGAAATGTCTTTTAAACATATATGAGTATAAGGTATAAGTAAGTTAAATATATTTTATTTTAACTTGATTAACATGTTTTAAATATTTTTTTCCCTCAAGGCATGAAAACACAACTAAGTCAAGTTATATTACTAAACTTATTGTTCTCTGTTACACCATTAATTTTGATGTGACAATAAAATAATTAATATAAAGAGGATAAAATATAGACATTTGATAGATCTAGGATAGATATGCTAACACAGAATGAAGACTGGCAAACATAACATTTGTAGTGGCGCCCAACGTGTTGTTCGCTTGACCGCGCGGCCTTCGTCACCCCTCGCGGCCCCGCTCGAGCTTAATGCGGTAACAAAACTTAACGCGTCTAACTAACAGCTTATGACATCGTTATGTCGAGATACAAACATTAGAATACATCAACATTAAACTAAAACGATAATAATAATTGTTATTTTTATGATAAGGGAGGAACATACAGGCCTACGATTCTCCTGATCTTAAGTAGTCATGTCAATCTCTAACTACACATAACTGAGTACAAAGAGGACAACCCAGTTCTAAGCTAACTGCGGTGATAGGTTTCTTCCCCAGTATTTTAAGTCGAAACTTCTCACATACCACTGTGCTGACTAACGCCTTTTTCATAAAGTGAATGCAGGGTAAAAGTTTACTTAATTAAGGATAGATTTAGTTCCGATTTTAAAAATTATGCTTTTAGAATTTAAAAACCTTGGGATTATATTTAAATAAATTAGTATATTAATTAATTATTTATCCAAATGCAGATATATCTTATTGATGTTTTATTATCTAACTAGCTGTGCCCGTGGCTTCGCTCACGTCTACTACAGAATGCCCGAGCGAATCTTGTTCCCCCGCTCCCGACTATTTTAAAAACATAAATTCTTATTGTGGGTATTATTTAGAAGATAGATATATACTCTCCCGGACTTTTTGTAGATCTTTTTAATGCTTACAATTATGTAGTACATTAATTTGCTATATCTCTTATGGTTTACTTAGCGTAAGCCATTTAAGCGCCTGAATCGATTCACCATGACCAGTTTTTTTTATTTCTGCGGGATCCTAATCCTTTTTCTAAAATAAAAGTAGCCGAAGTTACTCCCTATAATGTCAGCAATCTATCAGTGAAAGTCCCGTCAAAATCGGTCCAACCGTTTCGGAGATTACCCGGAACAAACAGACAGACAGACAAACAAAAATTTTAAGAATGGTTTTATTGTGATAGGTGTCGTATATACTTTCATATGCATTTAGTAAAAAGCTGTTATTTTGACATTACAAACAGACATTTCAATCTTATTAATTGTATAAACTATTAATCAAGATTAAGCGTCACACTACTAATAATATTGTTACGTATTTCGACAATACTAAAATCATGTAATATGATGAATTTACTCAAAAGAAACAAATTTGAACAAACACGTGGACGTGGGGGCGCGAGGGCGAAGCGCGCGCAAGTCCTCGTACTAGAGGAACATGACATGAAAACACCCTCTTTACAAACAAGCACTCGTATATTCTGTAAGTATCTGGCTAAACAACTTTCGATATTGCTCATAAAAATCAGGCATTCAATAATTCAAATGTGATTCAGATTGCGATCTCATTTGTTGTTAGAGATTATTTCAAATTAACAGCTTGTTCCACAGCTTACCCCTCAATTGATATAAAGCATAACCGTAATATCGAATATATTTAGCTTTAAAAATTAATCGATATAATCGAAACACCAACTTTCAGTTTAAGTTAACCAACATCTTTAAAATAAACATTTGACATATGTCATGTTATACAAGTCTTCTAAGGGTAAATATAATATAAGTATTTCTATGCGTTTTTGGCGGGATCTTGAAGTGGCATGTTGTGGTTTTTATTTTTAATTCATTTACTTAGGTTTTTGACCCTATATTATGTAATATTGGTGGTGTTTGCTTGATATAGTTTGGTTTTTATGCATAAGTGAGGTGGATTATAAATATAAGCTGAAAGCATTCATTCCGAGATCCCACAAAAACTTCATGGAATGTTCTAACAAGGGAGCCACCATCTTGTTAGGATACTGAATCGTCATAACACATGACATTATAATTCACTCGATAATGGCAGTAATGGTCTTCATTAAAGAGGACCGGTTGCCAAGTTAGGAATAAGAAGAAGAAGAAGAAGTATTTCTACAGTACCTACCTACACCGAAAGTTTGTTAACTAAATTCTATAACGTGTATTTGTCACACTTCAAATGGCAAAATTACCTATGTGGCGACATCTACAACCCGACTACAACCGTTGGGCAGCTGCCCACCAGACATAACACCCGTCTGGTCGGAGGATCCTCCCTTTGCAATAGTTCTTCTACACTGGTGACCCCGAGCATGAACGTCAGCGCAACCTTCTTCGGAAAAAGCTACGTCATCGTGACGTCATCATCACTTCCACAAGCTTTCGAGCAGCGAGTCATACAGCCAGCCAGCATCCACGGCTACTTCGGGTATCCTGACCACCAGCATGCAGTGGACGCACATTCCTGGTCATCACCCACAGCCTTCTCAGCGACCTTGGCACAGCACACTGCACTTCGGCCGGTCAGCAAGCAGAGACGCACTTCTCTCCTGGTCGACGCAGCAGCCAGTCACTACGCAGCACTGCAACACTCCGACTCACTGGAGCATTCTTGCAGTAGCATCACCCGACTCACTGGGGCATCACCGCAGACATTTCCGACTCACCGCGAACTATGCGGCATCTGGTTCCGACTCACTGGAACATTCCACTGGCCCGGCAAGCATCACAAGATGTATGGACGACTCAACCTGCTATCAACCTCCGGTCTCGGAGAGCAGTAATGTGGCGACATCTACATAGCGACATCTATCGAGCCACATAAGACGCATCCTTCTATCCTACATCGCGCTATAGAAATTAACTCTTCAATTGAGTATATATACCAGAACCCGACTACAACCGTTGGGTCTCAAGTCCGGTGAAGCTGTAAAAGCCGCAGCGGCTCTGTTTTCGGATAGGGCCCCTAAGGCTAACAGTGTAGTCAGTTCAAAAAAAAAAAAAAACAACCGTTGGGCAACTGTCCGCCAGACATAACACCCGTCTGGCCGGAGGATCCTTCCTTTTCTATGGTTACTTCTACATCTACATAAGCAGAAAACCAAAATATAAAAAATGTATAACCATTCTCCACGTGTATTGTGATGTCATATCATTAAATGTTCAACGATATCAAAAATATTGTATGTACTTATGTACGCACGTAAGGACAACTTTTAAAATGTTGTCCTCCTCCCGGATTGAGCAATGACATAAACTTCCCGTGTACATTTCATAAAAATCGGTTAGGCCGGTTTTGATTTGAATCCGGTCATACTAACAGATATAGAAAGGCGAATTTTTTAAATGTCATACATGAATATGACATGAGATCAGTGTCCTTTATATAGACAAGCTGTGCCCGCGGCTCCGCTCGCGTGGACTAAGTAATGCCGTTGGTTAAGCGTACGCGCGACTCGTCCCACCCGCTCGGTTATTTTTTTAAGACTTTTATTGTGGGTGATCCTTGGAAGATAGAGATGTGCTTTCGCACATTTTTTGTAGGTCTTTTCAGAATATAATATCTGGGCGAGTGAGTTGCGCTCGGTGTCTTATAAACAAAACAAAAAAAATAAGAACATATATATAACTATATAAACTTGGAATCTAAAACATTATTTAAATGCAAAGTTTCATCGAAATCGTTGGGACCGTTTCCGAGAAACCAATTACATATATACAAGAATTGCTCACTTAATATAACAAAATAGTTATGTAGTATCTACACTAATTTGATTCATCTCATAAGTGGTTTACTCAATCAAAGCTAATATATTCACTATTATACTCACTGCTTATATCGTAACTTACTTAATGTATGAAAATATTTCTTATAATCTGGCCAGATATCAGCTATGAATATGGATGTCGTGGGAAAATAACATAAACGGACAGACTGACAGAGAGAATTCCAGTTTAATAATATGTACAGATAGATAGATAGATATCTACCAGGAAATTAAGAAAAAGAATTACAAGCACAGGCAGAACTCCCAAGCCCGGTGAAGCTGTAAGAGCTATCAGAGCTCTTGTTCTAGGGACCCTCAGGCTAACAGTGTACTCAGTACTAAAAAAATAAAATGACTACCAGACTCAGCTATGTAAACAACTTAGATAATAAACAAATAAAAATGTTATTTCATATATTTCCAGTATGTCGTGTTTATCCGTAAGCCCTGATGTCAATATGTACACAGTACACAGTACGTGGTACGCGGTACGCTCAGTGCCTCGAGCTCACTGTCCACTGGTCGCTGCTCGCTGCTCGCTGCTTATCCTCGAAAAGCAAAACAATAACATGTAATTGTTTAATACCCGATCTACGCAAACTGAACTCGGCTTCAACTAATATTTGTTCACCATTATCGACGCATTTCCCCAGAGTGCCCACACCCCACCCCACCCCACCTTGCGACTAACGCTTCAACCCCGCTTCAAACACAATTTCAACCTTACAACCAATATGCAATAAGTCGAAATTTATGTACATATTATATATTTGTTGAATATTTGGTACCCGGCGTCCTGGGTCAGAGGAAATTGAATCGTTTAGTTTAGAAGTCAAATCTGTTTATGTAATGACGGCTTGCAATAACTATCATCCGCCCTTCCTGATTCCTACTAAGGTGTTGTCGTAAGGTCGTGTCGCTTTGCTCAAATACAATTTTCATTTTTTTTTACAGCTTTTTTATATGATAATTTTTAAGATTTTTCGTTTTTTTTATTACAGGTTCATAATACTATTATCAGGAAAACGCGCATGCAGGGTCCTGTATATTTTATCACTAAATTGTTGTTGCGGAACCACTCTTTTTTTTAAATAGTAGTACGGCCAATTGATGAAATTGTACCCGATGATCCACCGGACACAAACCGTTAAAAAACATAACATGAACTGATTATTAAATGTATCGACTAGAAAGGATTTATAAAGAACTGAAATACCTTCTGTTTCAATTATACAAAATAATATCAGGTATAATAACCAAAATGTCAGTTTCTTCGTTTAGTTTACTTAACGAGAGAAATCCTACGAGTCCATTAAACCAAAACCGGGTCAATTATTAAATGTATCGACTAGAAAGGATTTATAAAGAACTGAAATACCTTCTGTTTCAATTATACAAAATAATATCAGGTATAATAACCAAAATGTCAGTTTCTTCGTTTAGTTTACTTAACCAGAGAAATCCTACGAGTCCATTAAACCAAAACCGGGTCAATTATTAAATGTATCGACTAGAAAGGATTTATAAAGAACTGAAATACCTTCTGTTTCAATTATACAAAATAATATCAGGTATAATAACCAAAATGTCAGTTTCTTCGTTTAGTTTACTTAACGAGAGAAATCCTACGAGTCCATTAAACCAAAACCGGGTCAATTATTAAATGTATCGACTAGAAAGGATTTATAAAGAACTGAAATACCTTCTGTTTCAATTATACAAAATAATATCAGGTATAATAACCAAAATGTCAGTTTCTTCGTTTAGTTTACTTAACCAGAGAAATCCTACGAGTCCATTAAACCAAAACCGGGTCAATTATTAAATGTATCGACTAGAAAGGATTTATAAAGAACTGAAATACCTTCTGTTTCAATTATA
This sequence comes from Saturnia japonica, assembly GCA_033032175.1. NCBI lineage: Eukaryota > Metazoa > Arthropoda > Insecta > Lepidoptera > Saturniidae > Saturnia > Saturnia japonica. The sequence goes on from CM065331.1 coordinate 165,265, forward strand.
CAAAATAATATCAGGTATAATAACCAAAATGTCAGTTTCTTCGTTTAGTTTACTTAACCAGAGAAATCCTACGAGTCCATTAAACCAAAACCGGGTCAATTATTAAATGTATCGACTAGAAAGGATTTATAAAGAACTGAAATACCTTCTGTTTCAATTATACAAAATAATATCAGGTATAATAACCAAAATGTCAGTTTCTTCGTTTAGTTTACTTAACGAGAGAAATCCTACGAGTCCATTAAACCAAAACCGGGTCAATTATTAAATGTATCGACTAGAAAGGATTTATAAAGAACTGAAATACCTTCTGTTTCAATTATACAAAATAATATCAGGTATAATAACCAAAATGTCAGTTTCTTCGTTTAGTTTACTTAACGAGAGAAATCCTACGAGTCCATTAAACCAAAACCGGGTCAATTATTAAATGTATCGACTAGAAAGGATTTATAAAGAACTGAAATACCTTCTGTTTCAATTATACAAAATAATATCAGGTATAATAACCAAAATGTCAGTTTCTTCGTTTAGTTTACTTAACGAGAGAAATCCTACGAGTCCATTAAACCAAAACCGGGTCAATTATTAAATGTATCGACTAGAAAGGATTTATAAAGAACTGAAATACCTTCTGTTTCAATTATACAAAATAATATCAGGTATAATAACCAAAATGTCAGTTTCTTCGTTTAGTTTACTTAACGAGAGAAATCCTACGAGTCCATTAAACCAAAACCGGGTCAATTATTAAATGTATCGACTAGAAAGGATTTATAAAGAACTGAAATACCTTCTGTTTCAATTATACAAAATAATATCAGGTATAATAACCAAAATGTCAGTTTCTTCGTTTAGTTTACTTAACGAGAGAAATCCTACGAGTCCATTAAAGCAAAACCGGGTCAATTAAGAATGACATGGTGTACGGTATTGTTCTCTGAAATTGCGTAATGCAGTCTCAGACTGTCCTCCTGTCCCGCTCGGTCGCTTCATTACTGGCATCGTCTGAACTGGCGCGGCACGGGGTTTGTATTTGAGTTAAACTAAATTTAAACTTACCCACACTTAACAAAGGCTAATAACATGACATAATTATTCCATTAAATGTGTACTTTAGTAAACGGTTTGTTTGTTACACAATCTTAATAGATTGTATGTTTCGGTTGATGCCGCGGCCGCTCTCGTGGCCGCCTTGCTACTTTGGATAGGATATTTGTTTTGAGAAAGGTTCCCTTTTTTCTCTTACCTTTTTTTTCTATGTCTGTCTTATACAGCTGAAAGGAATCATGCTCTTTATATACAGAAGCATTACACGGTTATCATGTACCTTGTGGGCAAACTGGGCATTGATTGATAAGAGTATTTTGACCATGAAAGCAAGATGTCTAGCTCTAGGTAACGCAAGCCACACTAGACAATTACCTGATATGTCGACATTATGGAAAAAATTGCCGGCCGCGGCCTGAACTACTTAACCAATAACTATTTATGATGCCGATGATAGTTAGGAATGAAAAAAAAAAACACTTAAAGGTTTTATTCAAGCTTACAACTACTAACATGATTTCTTAAAAGAGTTCCAAGGAAAAGAGTTACTTCGACAGTCAGCTGGAGCTACCAAGACGATAAGGGGGTTGAATACACACTATGCAGTTTCAATGTACTCGGCTGTCTAAGCAAATTAATGACAGTTATTTCACCACGAGTGTAGCGTTGATATCCTCATCCATTCTGAATATATCGACTGCTAGACACGTGTTACCGTAATATTAGCATAATTCAAGTACCATACCTACTATAGCAAAACTATAGCATTATGTAGCTACAAAACGAAATAAAATTGATTATTGGAAATCCAATAAACAATATGGCGCACAGAGCGATGCGACGCACAGAAGCGGAGGCAACAATCAAATTCGAATAACTCTGTGCCGCTAGCCGTGTGACCAAAAACACATCGGTTTTATTCTTTTATTTTATTTGCAACTGGAAATCATTAATGCGGGGTTGCCACTGTATAAAACAATACATCCCGGCGACCAAGCTGAACTCGGTATCTTGCAACAAAAAAATCTATCCTATCTATCTAGGTAAACTTTTAAATGTAAAACATTATCTAAATACACAGTTTTATCCAAATCGTTGGAGCTGGATATACAAGAATTGCTCATTTAGTACTATAAGATAAACAAAAGTTTTCTAACCAATATTTAACTGATGCTAAATAAATGTATCGGTATAATGAAAAGGCGATAAACTAAACAAAAACATGTTCTGATAACTAAAAGGACTTGTGTTGTTTTTAATGCTTTGTCATTAATTTTATATTAGCTGCATATACTTTAATACAATTTATTAAATTTTGTTTTCTAACCTACAAATTGCATAAACCATTATCCTTTCCAAAATCTATATAAAGTTTAAAAGAAACTCGTTATCCGCGTCTGTCTGTTTGTTCCCTTATTTGTTTTAACCAAATTCCAATTAATTTTTGAATATTAGATAAAATCCAATTTCTTGTCATCAAGTTGTCTGAAAAATCATTTTCGTCGATGGCATGGCTTACGCTGGTTATACCTTAAGAGATACATCAAAATAGTGTACTTATTAAAGGATTGTAGTTCTTCACAAACCTAGAGAAGAGTCCGCGATGGCATTAGTTTAGATGGCTCTTTAGGTTGATCACAGTATTTTCAGAATAATAATTAATAACATTGGACTAGTTGCAAAACTATTTTCTCCAATTTCCAGTTTCCAATCTCCAGATTAGTGTGTTAGTTAACTTGAGCATTTAATTTAGATTAAAATTATCCTCTACAATATATAATTTTAATGAACACCGTAGAAGGTATTATCACGTATTCATAATTACGTACAACGAAAGAAATCACTCGCAGCGAAACAGTTGGATGGCACTTACTTATTACGCACCGAGTTAGCTATGAGCTATGGATTGTTCTTCGCGAGTTAAACGCACTTTTCGTTACTATGTAGTTATGGACTATCAATATTACTGCGATAAATCAATCGAACATTCTTTTTTAAACATAAATGACACCACTGTGTAAATTTCACTTTTGTGAAGCTGGGGAGGTCGCTAGTAACTGATATAACCACTTTGCAATACGGGATGAATATTGTAGTTTTTCATAACAAGAGCACCCACAGCCTTTAGATTCAATTGAATCGAACTTTGAAAGATAAAGCTTTGACCTACACTGAACTGCCCTCTAGTGACGATGATCGCTATTCTACTTTACTAAACATGAATCCAATTTGCGACTCTACGTTCAAAATGTCTCAAACATTATTCTAGCCAAAACTGTGCATTCATAGTTTTATAAGCTGGTAACACTGTTCCGCATGAGAGCACGCGTCTCGGTCAGTTTACGAGACCACATAAAGTTTTATACTGCGCTCTATCTGCAATGTGTTTTTTAAACAGCTATACGACAGCATCCGTCGATTCTTTGAGAATGTGATACTAGCTCTAATCTTTTCTTCACTACATAAATACATTTATGTATACTAGCAATCGTCCAATGATCGAAATTCGACCAGCAACTTTTTAATCATAACCTATTTTCTGTTTGATATTTGCAGTATGAACCTAAACAATGAATCACTAATTATATCACTTGCTGTCACTTTTCATTGAGTGACAATGTCAATATTTTGGGGGGTCTAAGTTCAACGGCACTGGTCGGTTTATGATTTGCAGTATAAATTTATTTTATTTAATATATTAGTAACAGATAGATAAATTTTAGCTTTCTGCACTCCATATTAACTTTAACCATGCCAAATCTCACTGTCTTCCCTGCACGCAATACGCTTAAAAAGGGGTACAAAGTTTTTTCTTAACGTATTAATATAGAAAGATATAGACACAGAATTTATTATGTTAAGTTTTTTTTCCATTATTGTCATATAATTTATGTATACAGCCGAACAGTTCCTGAGTGGCTGCCACATATCGGAAGACGCAGCGGGAGTCATAGGTAGACCGATAACCTGATAAGGGTTGGATGTAAGCAGCGCAGGATCGGTTGGTGTGATGATTATTGGGGGAGTCCCTATGTCCAACAGTGAACGTCTTTCTACTGCAGATGATGATATAGTCAAAAGACATTTAGGTACTTGTACTAACAGTAAGAGTCTTCAATTTGGTTTAACTAATATTGTTATTGTATGAATATGCACAAAATGTTATTTGTTTAATTTCTTCGAATTAAAAACGATAACTTAACAGGCTCTAGTGATTGCAAAATTGAAACGGTGATGTTCCAGAACCAAATATTGACTGATAAAAGTGTCATAGTACTTGAAATATTCATTTATTTAAATTAAATACAGCCATCAACGAATCAATAAGTTAAAAAGCTATTAAGTAAACAGAGTAGTGTCGAGAAGCGCGCAAACTGAAACGGTCCCCTCGAGCTCAAGTCTCGCAACTAGTAAGCGGTATCAAAATGTTAATTTATAAATGAGCCAGTCCGGTCGCAGCGACCCCGGCCCGACCTCGGCCAGCAACTCCGCTTCATTCTCTATGTATGAAAGTTTGCATTTCACTGTCATATAAACTCAATCTAGGTTAATTTACTTTAACTACGTTCAGACGTCGGACTTGTTTGTCATTCAACGTCTAATTATTCACAGTTTGTTGCAAAAGTTTTCATTCTTGTTTCTCTCAAATTTAAAGATAAAGGCATTGTGAGAAATATGTGCAATGATCAGAGAATAATATGGGTTGTACGGTGTTCACGATGGGCAATAGATACATCCGGAAAATATTTTTTTAAATTATATTGAAGACTGAAGTTTGATGACACTCACAGTTGAAGTTGAGTAATGATGTGTTAGAAGATAAATAACGTGTCAAGCTATAACAGTAGCTGCTTGTACAGCAGCAACTAATGTGTCCATAAGCTTAACGGCTACAGATAATGCATATATTCATGTATATATCTACCGTGAAGCATTGTTTCAAGCTAATAAACAGAGAACCATATAAACACGGAACGTGGATAATATAGGTTTTTACCCAACAAAAACATATTTAAATTCCTTTATCATAAACTGGTATCGGAGAACATTGTGATGTAATGGGAGGGGGTTGGGGAGAGGGGGTCTGGTACAGTGCCATTTCTGACTAGCTAATCGGAAACTGAATGTGGATATATTATGCAATGGCAAAATATTTGTTTCGATTTCGATAACACGGTAACGTGCTGCCCAAAGGCGAGACCCGGAGTACGTGGGCCGCGCTACCTTCTGAAACTCTTGCCGGGTCATTGGAAACTTATTATGAAATTCCTACGATGAAATAAATAATCACAACATGTATAATCAAAGTAAAGTTTCAGGACTAAGGATAATTATATTCTTGTATACAGACTGTATTACATAATATAATAGAAAGTAGATTTAAGCTTCTAAACACAAACGGAACCGCTAAAAGAAGCCAGTCAATAATAACATTTGAGGAAAATCTACAATGGCGCAGTGGGCTTACGAAACGGCGGTAAACAGCAACGTTACAAGTCACAGCATGGCAGCATGACAAACAGTTCCAGTCATGTCGCTACGACACAATAAACCAACGATTTATTTGCGTTTCGCACGAGGAAATAACTTACGTATCACCCGCACACAGCCACACCGGCGACGCTTTCCTCCCCTAAATAGAACTTCCTTTGCTAATCCTCGATTTTTTTTTTATTACCTAGGCAAATTGGCGATACTGTTCTTGATGGTAAGCAGAGTACAGTCCAAAAACAAATGGCGACCACCGAGATAAATATATTCATCGGCAGTAGCCGCTGTCACGCCGGCCTGCACAAATATCTCTTCACGCTATGCTTGAAGGATCTGATGTCGTAAGAGGGAGGAAAGACACTGGGCGGGAGATGGTTCCACAACTACACGGTACAAAGATAAGACATTGAGAATTTATTAGTTCGTGCTGAGATGGAGGTTAGCGTAAAACTGTGACTCCGAAGCCCAGCGCTTGTGGTTCTGTTGAGGAATTAAGAGGAGAGAATTAGATTCAACAGCTCATCAGGATACTCTCCATGATACAGACGGTAGAATGCTCTCAGCGAGGCGATGTTCCTGCGCAGCTGAAGCGGCTAGATGTATTTAGAAACATCTGCATCATTAACAATGGGAACAGCCCGTCTTTGCACGACGACTACCGTTAGCTTGGGCGTACACCAATGGATTATTTCTTACTAATACTAAAAATAGAACAATCTCACGAACTTCTGATGGTCTAAGGTACCAGACCATGAAGACCGAGCTATGAAATCCGTCGCAGCGCCGTCCACACAATACACATATAAATGTATCGGTCGTAAGAGTTTATTCTGCACGTCACCATCACAATATAGTTCATAAAAACCAGCTGCGCGTCGAAAAACGATGCACTTATTGTTTAGAATATATTTTTAGGTTATTAAAGAAAGTTTCATAAATTAGAACCTCATTCTTTAGAGCGAAGTAACGAACCGACTCGAACTTGTACTCGTACCAACCTACCGCAAAGCGATAAACGTATCGAGGCCTTTGTTTGAGGAATTATTTTTTGATGTTAGGTGCAGCGCGTTCAAATTGTTTTGCGCGCATCTATTGGTAGTGAGACCTCTTATCTCTGTGATTGGCGATAAACTATCCAACAGTAATTTAGCCCAAACATCTGTCACTTCAAAATTTTTAGTACCGAAAAAGTAAATCAAAATGTACGCGTACATGAAGGGTAAATGTTCCGCCGTATTATTGTTTCGTACAGGTGCGACTAAAAATTACCGCACGTTTGACACCTAGAATACATATCGAGGTCCAAAAATAAATCAAACTTCTCGATGCTCTTTAGAATGGTTGCAAAAAATCCTGAACATTTTTTGGCTCTGTTTATAATAATGGTCGATATTTGTATTCACCACTAAGACCCATAAACAAAATTATAGTCTATAACTTGGATAAAATCAACATCTCCAAACCCTAAAACATTTCATGTGAGTTCTCCACCGGTCATCAGATCATGGGCTTTTTTTCGATAGGCAAGAGGTATTAATTATTGAATTCCTGGACTATGGAGCACCTTATGTTAAGAACAAATAATAAGAGGGGCATTCAAATCCACGGAAAACGGCGACGAAAACTCGCGTCTTGTTTCAATCAAGATACAAGCCCGGTTCACAAGTCCTAGCGTTGCGATGCCTGCTATCCGAGACGTTGGGTTTGAAATACTGGAGCATCCTCCGTATTCACCAGACTTTGCTCCTGGTAATTTCTATATATTTCCGGGGTTGAAGAAATATCAGCGTGGACAGCACTTTGAAGATGATGCAGTAGTAGTCGCCGCAGTAGAGGAATACAAAGAATTTTAAGCAAGGAATTTTAAGCCTAGAGAAAAGTACTCCAGGTGTATTACAATTTCCACTACAAGGTGATTAAATTAAAAAATATATAAATATCTATTACAGGTCACTCATTCTCAGTTATTATTGAACTACTCTGTAATAACAAGCTTTTCGTATATTCCAATTAAACCGAAGATACCTTCAGAAATTAGCATAAATTATATTACAAAATAAGTATTTACAAAGGCAATGACGATACACTTTAAAATATGTTAGTTACCATTTGCACCAACTACCTGCAACAAAAGAAAATAAAAACCCATTATCCATAACACATCATTCATCAGATCATCAGTATTCCTTTGCGTTGGGTTCATGCCATTCAGTATTTTCAGTAGGCTAACGGCTGCGGTCGCGAGCGCACGTCTACAGTTACTTACACAGCCTTATGAATAGCGACGAGAAAAATATTGTTGGTATAAATACTGTTTGTAATGTCAAAATAACAGTTTTTTACTAAATGCTTATGAAAGTATATACGACACCTATAAAAAAAGCCCATTTTTTTAATTTTTGTCTGTCTGTCTGTCTGTCTGTTTGTTCCGGGTAATCTCCGAAACGGTTGAACCGATTTTGACGGCACTTTCACTGATAGATAACTGAAGATATAGGGAGTAACTTTGGCTACTTTTATTTTAAAAAAGAATCAGGGTTCCGCACAAGTAAAAATCTGGTCATGGTGTTTCAATTCGGACGCTTAAATAGCTTATGCTAAGTAAACCATAAGAGATATAGCAAATTAATGTACTACATAATCATATGCGTTAAAAAGACCTACAAAAAGGTCCGGGAGAATATACATCTATCTTCTATGGAACACTCACAATAAGCATTTTTGTCTTTAAAATAGCCGCGAGAGGGGAGCAGGATTCGCGCGGGCATTCTGTAGTCCACTTGAGCGAAGTAACGGGCTAAGCTAGTATATAAATACAATTGTAATTATTTAATGTATGCATTGGATTTTGTCGTGTAATTCAATACGCTTAATGTAAGATGTCAGTCAAACATCACCTGATTCCGTTTGTACCAGCGCGGCGCGTCGCCTGTACGGGCAGTTCCTTTGTTTTATTTTTGCTTTTAAAATAGTTCCAGTAATGTTAAATGTACACTGAAATAATTTCATTCGTTAGATTGAATGTACATCTGTGTTTCTGTTATATGTTCGTAATAACTACACTGACGTCTGACGATAATATAATAAGGATACGCCAGGTCAAGTGTCTTACCGACTTTTTCGTTACTAATTTTTAACTACACGGATATCATGTCAGTGAATAAATTGAAAAAAAATTGGCAGTCTTGAGGCAGAAATGAATAAAAAGTTTACAATAACTGTTTTTTTTTTTTTAATTAATTAAAGTATGCATAATTAAAATTTCATAATTATTATAATGAAATTATTAACATTAAACTTTTTTAACATCTATTTTCACTCTGAGCAATAATTAACATAAATAAGTTGAGTAGTTCACGTATGCGACACGCTGTCACGCTCTGTTATACTAAAATAATGTTCTGTTTCACTCAAACTTTGGCTTTCTGTTATCGCCCAAGAAAAATTTTATGAGTCGTTTAATTTTCATCGTACATTACTCGTTTGCAAGAGAATTAACTTTGGAAGTTCTAAGTAAAAAGTTAATGTATAATTTAATAATAAATTCAACACGTCATGCTTATAGCTACAGATATATACTGTTACATGTCGGTGTAGGTGACGTGGAAGTGTGGTGACGTGAACTCCTAGATTTACTCCATACAAAAATCACCAACGTGCCTATACAAACTTTCACTTCAAAAACATCATTTTGTCAACAAACGGTGAAATCAGTAATCAACAACCTTCACTTTTGTTTTTTTTTTTTTTATTCAGAAATGATCAAATACACACTAATTTAAAGTTCATGAAAATGTACATACAAGTACTCACAATGTCATTTTCAATTAATGCACATTTGAAATATCCATGGTAACCTTACACAATTTCAATTAGTAACAGAATGTCATAAGTGTTGTCTAAAAAGTTTTTGTGTCGTGCCTTTTTGGTGAGGTAATAATATTCATTATTGCGTGGCAACAAACACCTTTTTTGTACCATTTTACCATTGCCTATCTCATTTTCTCCCACGTTGAATCATATGAATTTATGTGTCTGTCTCTTTTTACTGTCGCTTTCGCTTTTTCGATTCATTCTTTCGTTTCATCAACTTTGAAATCATAACGATGTTAAAGAAGTTTTCAGTTAAAAAATATCTACGAAAATTTACAAAAAGTACAACCATTTTATTATAATTGTTTATCGTTAATGAGACGACAGCACATGCGTAATTACTAACATGTTGCAAATACATACATATAGGTAATATTATATACTTCAAAGTTTCTTCAGCTAATATACTTTAGTTATGTAGCTAATAGGCAGAATCCAGTTATGAATAAAACTTGTTGAAACATTTCACTCAATTACGAATCTAAATGATATAAACAACGCTGTGATACTGGGCAGTAGGCCCAGGGAAACAAACTAACATTGATACGATATCAACAAAATAGATGGCGACACCGAGCTCTTAGGCCTTCTCTAAACAATGCAGCTTAGGTATTTGCATTCAAACACGCATGGGATTCATTATAATATTTGTTATCATTTATATTTTACGCTTAAATCAAACAAAAAATTGACTATTAAAGAACAAATTCGAATACAATTTAGTTAAATAATTTGACTGCTTGAATAATTCTTGCTGAACAACCAGAAAATTAAAATGATTTTTGGATTCTGTAACTAAATTTCAAAAATAGGACCCTTCTTGCATCACTTTGTTGTCGGTCTGTCTGCCTGTCTGTCCATTTGTCAAGACTAGACCTCTGTAGTAAAGGCCTTTTTTCTCAAAAACGACTTGAGGTAAAAAGATGAAATTAATATCATAATAAGGTCTATAATCTCACAGGCACTGGTATAAAAATCAAGTGTCTATGTCTACCCAATATAAAGATACATACGGCTCTGATTATCAAAAGTTATACCTACTTTCCAGGGACCTAGTCTTGAAATTGGCCACGAAAGGAAATCTTCAAGCATTAGTTATGGAATAAATCTGAAATTAAAAACAATTCGGGTTCCAAATGGAATTGATCAGTCAATAGGCGACAAAGTTATATTTGCTGTTAATATCATAGAGTGTGTATAGAAGCGCCAGCAAAACAAAAGTCTGTCACATTCATATATATTGGAGAATATCAAAGGGAAATAATTTTGTTTCGGAGTAAGACTTCTACTCTATTCTAGCCCTACATCTTGACTTGATTACAGACAGGATCGAAGTAAGTACTCAATTCTCGATCCACCGGGTCTCAAATACGTGATGCGAATAAACGCATAAGATAGGGATTAGACCCGTTATTCTCTGCTTTGCAGTGGTATCTGAGCGGACAGCCTGAACTCTGTGGGCGGACCAGCTAGCGGCTCGTGACAGCGGTTGGACCAGTGAAAGTTCCTCTACGTGTTGTTGTCGGTCCATCGCTCGCAAATATAACAATCACGTCATTCGTACCCACATACCTTTCAATATTAACGTAAATAAATATCTGGACGACAAAACATAGCTCGGTGTCTTACAAAAAAATTAGGAAAAACACCTGTCTACGTAAATTGGTATATTGTATAATGTAAAACTTTATCTAAATACAAAGTTTCATCCAAATCGTTGGAGCCGTTTCCGAGAAACCATTTACATATTTATACCTTGTCCACCAGGTTAACCACTTTTTGACAGCTGCTTTAGAACGTAACTATTGCAAATTACGTAAAAGTTAACTTTAAAATGAGTTTAAAAATAAATATTCTAACTGCGTTATGTTATTACATTATTTTAATTATGACTTCTTATAAACATTATAATACCGTAAATGTAACAGGTTTTCAAAAAAAAATTATAATTGTTAATCGTATTAAATTTAGTTATATTCTATCGTAACTAGTGATGAGATGGAATGTATTCGCTGTAATAATTTTATACATGATATATAAATCAGTATCGGTAAATCGAATTCATTGAAATATCAATAAAATATTATAAATTAAACAGATTCTTTTTCAAAATAAATCAATGGATATATTAAGGGGTTTGTATACGAAAATTAAAACAACCAGATGAATATTTATATATATTTGTTTATTATTAGTCGTCTTCCGACATGGAACTTTCGTCTGAAGACTCGCCGTCTTCACCTAAATTTATTGTGATTGGCTCTTGCTTTATAATGGTGTCGAAGGCCACATCTCGTCCCCAATCCGATAATATTAGTCGTACAGTCCTTTCCACTACACTAGACCAATTTTCAGGCGTCACTTGATTACAAGAATTCTTTAGTAATTAAAGCATCTTATTAGCTGTAAATGGCGGACCAGTGTTATTTCTGGCAACATATCCTTTGACTTGTGCCCATATCATTTCGATAGCATTATATTGGCAGTGGTATGGTGCAAGTCTGAGAACTGTATGGCCATGTTCTGCTGCCATTTCGTTAAGATAAGTTCTACACAGTCACAAAGTTAACACGGAGGAATATATAATGTACTCAACTTGTCGTATTAAAAATGGGAAAACAGCATACAGAAAAGTGACTAGCACGTAAGTACGGACCACTCGCTACGACTGTTGCTGAGTGTTAACCGTCAGCAAACAAAATGGCGGCGGCAGCATTATGCTAGTATTGCCAGGACATGAATTTGCCTCCGTAAACAGGATGTTAATGTTTTATTTCGATATTTTAAAACTATCATAAAATATTTTGCACAAAAATGGTGTGTTTACCCTATATTTATGTTACATATTATTTACTACATAGTAAAAATAAACTATACACTTGAATAGGAATAGAAACCGCACCATTTCTAATTCGACAATAAAAAATCGATAATCGATACTAATTCAAGTATCAATAATGGCATTGTCACGTTGCTGCAATCACTATTTCCGTCTTTCAATACGTGGTTAACCTGTGGACAAGGTATAATTATACAAGAATTACTTACATAATATTGTAATAGCGACCGCCCTAAGATAGAAATTCTACCAGCGACTTTTAGATCATAGACTATTTTCTGTTTGACATTTGCAGTATTCATGAATCTAAATAATGAGTATTATTTACATCACTTGCTGTCACTTTTCGTTGAGTGACAATGTCAATATTTTGGAGGGTCTAAGTTCAATGGAACTTGTTCGGGTTAGGATTTTGCTTCACGTATTAATATATAGATTAGATATATAATAACAAAAAATATGTCAAATAAAAACAAATAAAAGGTTAAAATTTTCTTTTTCAATTATATTCACTTTACACAATAGTCTAATAAAGTAATAACACAACACCTTTATTAGTACAATTCAGAAAATTGACGCTCATATTTCTACATCTGTTTGTTCGTTCATTTCAAATTGATAAAACAGTTTTTTCTTTTGTAAACTTCGCCATGAATTCAACAAATACAAATGAACCAAATATAGGAACAAGTTATCTGAGAGTACATAACTAACTTAACCTGAGCTCATTCAACTAGTTAATATATTTCGGAGTAACGTACCAGGGTATTATAAATGAATACAGAATAGATTGACAGAGAGAATACACAGCACACGTGGCCGCTTGGCCGTCCACAGGCCAGGTGCATCGCTCTATACAAACACGCCATTGTGTTCATCAGCTGTGTCTCACGCTAGCGCGGTGTCGTCCGCGTCACATTGCCACTTTGTTATGAGACCCTGGTACATTATAGATTACATAACACAAATTCCAATAAATTTTATATACGACTCTTCAAGTTTGTTGTTTTGTTACAACATCAAAGAGAGCAGAGGAGAACGAACACGAAAAAAATAGTTTGATAAAATCAAAATCAAAAAATACTTTATTCCATTTAGTCCCTAAGAAAGCACGTTATGAACGTCAAAACACTATTACTGATTCGGAAAAACATTCCAAACAAGACAACAAACCAGCACAAAACTTAATTAATAATTATGCATTCATTTATTGGATGTATAAAAAGGAACTCATTTCCAGACTGATCACTACTATTCACCTAATGATTTTCCATATAATAAATAACTTTTTGCCTGTTAAATTTGCTTGGCATGTTCCTTGTACTTATAGTTTCTAAAATCGGTAATCTGTTTCATCATCATCATCATTTCATCCGAAAGACAACCACTGCATAAGTCTTGTCCAAAGCTCGCCACAACGACTGGTCCTGTGCTGCCCGCATTCAGCAGCTTCCCGCAACCTCTACCAGATCATCTGTCCACCTTGTGGCGGGTCTGGCTACGTTGCGTCTTCTGGTACGTGGCACCACTCGAGAACTCTTAAATCATCTTTTTAAGGGTCTTATATTTAAAACCTAGGACAATTATCTAAAAAACTTGTATTGGTCTTACCTGAAACATGGACTGACCAATTCGTATATAATTGTATGATTAAAAACTATGTGATAGTTTAGCTAAAAACAAAACTGAGAGGAAACACGAACAAACAGCAAAATGTGAAACATGTATTTCGATACGTGACGTAATAACAGTGTCATCGTCCCGAGGTTCAAAATTCGAGTTCTGAATAACTGTGGAGTGGATCGCGCTGGCGCTGTCCTGTGCTCGCGATACCATCATTTGCATGTCTATATCTATACAAATCAGCTCTATAGTTCAGTTATATAAAGCTGAAGAGTTTGTTCGATTGATTGACGCGCTAATCTCACGAACTACTGGTTCGAATGGAGAAATTATTTTAGTGTTAAATGGCCCATTTATCGGACAAGGCTATAGGCTATAAAACATCACGCTACGATCAATAGGAGCGGAGCATCAATGAAAAATGTTGCAAAAACGGAGAAAATTTATTCTTTTTGAGAGCTTTCTATTATGTGACGTAGACGAAGTTGCGCGGGTCAGCTAGTATCCCGTAAAGAAACTGCTAAATTTGTTACGTTTAAAAACAAAATTGTTTAGAACATACTTGATGCGCTAAGATTTTTTTTTTAAAGTAAAACTTGTTTACGCACAACTCGAGAGTGACTCATCTGTTATATCGAGACCTCTATTAGTCTCATTTTCTATTTGTTTTGAATCGACTTCAATGAAGGAGGAGTTTCTCAATTAGATTCCATAATATTTTTTATCGATGTTCACGCATAACGTTTTTGTTTATGAACCGATTTAGATGTTTCTATGTTCGTTAAAAAGGGGATACCACAAGTACACCAGGAATATCCTCAAAATCATTGATGTTGGTTTTTTTTTCGTTAAAAATGGTATTTTTTATTCGAGTATATCTATACATATAATAAAAACGTAACTGATCGATGTCTGTACATAGAAGATATATGAAAAAATCTATTATTGGGGGCCTTTATGAACGCAGCAGGACCCAAAACAATGATTATTAGAATTTTTGTTTGTTTGTCGGTTTGTCTGTTTGCCAAAATTTTTTGGGCGCTAATCGCAGAAACGGCTTAACTGATTTGGAAACGGTTTTCACTAATATATTGCGGTAAGGTTCACTTAACATTTAGTGTTGTTTTACTTCAATAAGTTAATAAATAAAAAAGTTATATCAATTTAAAAAAACACGTCGAACGTTTGTTCGATAAAAATGCTATAAAATAGCTCTTCAGTTGAATTGACTGAAACTTTGAAACTGGTTTGTAAAATGATGATGATTGCAAGTCTAAATAAAGTTAAAAAATGTACAGTTTCAGAGAATTTTGAACATTCCAATATAAGTTGACCTTAGAACTATATGATATATCATATTAAAAAGGGGTCACCCTAGGTTGGAAATAATTACGCGAGTCGAATGTCGCACCGCTGCTAGGGATGGCAATTCATTCCGAATAAGATCGATTTGAATCAAACTCATGTATCAATTCACACTAAAAGATCGATCACTCAAAATTCGACCTTATTTTGATTCACTTTTCAGATTTGTGTCAACAATATTGTAGCGACATCTACATAGCGATACATAGCGACATCTATCGAGCCACCTACGACGCATCCTACATCGCGCTATAGAAATTAACTCTTCAATTAAGTATATATACAAGAACCCGACTACAACCGTTGGGCAGCTGCCCGCCAGACATAACACCCGTCTGGTCGGAGGATCCTCCCTTTGCAATAGTTCTTCTACAATATAAAAATCTCTATTAAAGAAAACAAAAAGGACACCGCAACAATCGATCTTTTGATATTTTTACCATGCTAAAGTATCAGTTAAAGAGAAACAAAGAAAGGTATAGAGAGAGAGAATTCATTTCAAAAATTTATTATTATAAACTGTTGTCGTTATTCTGCTGTTATGAACTGTTATGAATCGTATTTTAATTGGTGAATGACACCATAGAGTATGACAGCATAATGAAATGGATAATCCATACTAATATTATAACTGCAAAAGTAGCTCTATCTGTCCTCTCTGTTGCATTTCACGCCCTGAAATAGGCGTTGAAGGTTTGTACGAAGAACGCATCAAACCAAATTTGATAAATTTTGCTATAGAGATATATTGGACCTTAAAGAAAGACATTGGCTTACCTTATGTCGTGAAAATAAAACTTTAAGAGGTGAAATAGGAGATGAAAGATTGTACGAAGAACCGACCATTTCTAAATTTAGGGATATTAAAATTCATATTTATGCTTTTAGGAAGAAATAAGGAATTAATTAATTAATTAATTAATTAAGGAAGGTGTTTCGCGTTTTAAAATATAAGGCATGATTTATGCATATAGACTGCACCCCCTGAGACATAATCTTACATTATACAAGATATGCGTCCGTCCTATTATGACATATAGCTGCGCCACATTCGCACATACGTCAAAGATCAACACTATCAAATTCCAAATCCTTCAAACCCGATTCTTACGTAAAATTAACAAAGTCCCTTGGTACATTCTGCAGGAATACCTCCATAAAGATATGAAACTTCCCTCGGTCGAATCGTATATTACATACCTTAAGTGTCGAATCATACGAATTTGTTGGTGAAAGTCGCCGCGTCTTACACCCCAAAACCGAACATCCCCCGAGAACAACTGCGGCCGCTAATATCTTTACCAATCCCGTTGATAAGATCAAGTTAATAAACAAACACTACTCCACCGTCTCTCCGAACAAAGCGTGCTCGCGCCCACGCCCACGAAAGATGTGGTTTCTTGTCAGTTTAGTTTAGTAAATGATTGGTAATTTCCCAAGTCCGGTGAAGCTGTAAAAGCCGCAGCGGCTCTGTTTGACGATAGGGCCCCTAAGGCTAACAGTGTAGTCAGTTCTAAAAAAAAAAAAATAAAAAAAAAATTGGTAATTTAGTTTTAGTTTTTAAAATACTTTATTAATAGTTTCTTAAACTCTTCTAAAATTCTTAAATCTTAATATATATTTTATCTCTTGTTAACCAAAAGATTGTTATTGACAGTGTTTTATTATTTTAGTATAGGATTTGATGACAGGTTATGTATGTTAGGCATGTGTTATGTAGTGTTTGAATGCAATGACGGATCAGTAGTAGTATATACTAGTACACGCCTAAGACGGAGCTTTCGGTGACAGAAAACCTAGTAATGAAACCAAAGCACGGTGATGATACGGCATTTTCTAACATCCACCTAGATTACTATCACCGTCAAGTTAAAATCTGACCTTAAGCGCTTGTAGGAGTATTTCAGCAACCGAACTTGAGAGCCACTCCCTCCAACTAGGCTTAGCGTGTCGTGTTATCATCCCGGGCAACCAAATTCACTGAAGATGATTTTCTTTTTTGCTAAACATTGCCTTGTTAATTATGTTGTCTTGATTTTTATGTAAGTACATTTAAACTTATGTACAGTGCTTATTCTACAATGTCAGAGCATTCTTACTTAGATTCTAATTTACGCATGTTTTGTATTTTTAATTTTAGTGAAGTTGTATGCCATGTTGGTAACTTAATAAAAAAAACATTAAATATTTTCAACAAAACACTGTACATTTAATTCATTTACTAATAAATCAAATACTTTATAAGTTAAAAATAAAAGTAGAAATCAACATATTTTTCATTATAGCGGAGTACAACGAGTTATTTGTATTGACTGGTGGAAGTATATCTGTAAATTATGTTATCACTACATACCTCCTCTAAACCTAACATCGTGTAATATTACCTGCTAGAACGTTGTCTATCTGTTTGTATGCCTAGGTTTTTAATTAAAATATCTTTAACAAAAAAAAAAGTGATTAAAAGTAAAATTACGATAGGTAGTTCCAGAGATTAGCGTGCTCAAACATACTCTTGACTTTTATAACATTACTAGCTATGCCTCACGGTTTCACCCGTGTTCATTGTATATGACAAACATTATCAACGCACCCGTGTAGGCAATTTTTTATACTCAGTGTAAAACTATCGACATTTTATTATTGGGAATAAATTAACTTTTAAAATTACAATATAGCCTATGTTACTCGCTGATATTGTAGCTTTATATTGGCGAAACAATGTTTTAAATCGGTCCAGTAGTTTTTGATTTTCCTCTTTATAATATTGGTATATAGTATAGATTAATGAAAAACAATTAGCAAAAATACATATAAGTGGTTATCGATCCTTTCTGTGTTACTTTACGACAGATAAACAAAACACATTGTTAAATCCACCAGCAAGATTATGGATTTCTATATATTTGATTCGAATGGTATTTTTGTTGTAAAAGGCGCCATAACAAATCAATATTGACTTGTATATTTTCGAAAGATACAATTCTCATAACATTTCATGCTTCATATAAACTCGACTTTATAATTACATACAATAGGTACAAATACTTCTGCACGATTGCTAAAACATAATATACGATTACTTGAAATAAATAAACTTTATTATATCAATTATAAAGTGTACATTTGTTTGTAAGTATTGAAGCGTCGCGTCGCGTCACGTCGCGTCGCGTCACGTCGCGTCGCGTCACGTCGCGTCGCGTGGGCGAGCGGCCGACGGCGGAAACCAAGGCAGTTTCCAAGTTATTTCACGAATTTATGTTAATTTTTACGAAATAAACTTCATGATATTATCGACTTTGCATCCGCGAACCGTATTCAATTATACTACATTTTTTTGTTTATTTATTGTTTTATTATCGGTCCACGGGGTTGATAGCCTCGAATTAATAAAATCAACATGTTTAATGTATATTCACCATTATCGATACCGACAGAATAAGACAAGAATAAATAGCAATTATTATCGAAAAGGAATGCACTTATTAAATACGCGCGTAATCAGTTAAGATTCTTTAATAACTACATAATATAATTATATTCAACTTTTCAACATCATGAAGATAACCATCAATGCTAATAATGTAATTTCATAGTACTTTATATACACCAATTAATATAATTGAAGTGTCTATTTGTAATGTCACAATAACAACTTTTTACTAAATGCAATATGAAAATATATACGACGCCTTTAACAAAAAACCCATTTTTTAAATTTCTGTCTGTCTGATTTATGTTTGTTCCGGGTAATCCCCGAAACAGTTGGACCGATTTTGACGAAACTTTCACTGGTAGATAACATATTTTATAGGGAGTAACTTAGCCTACTTTTATTTTAGAAAAAGAATAAGAGTTCTGCAAAAATTAAAAAATGAAAGGTCATGGTGAATTAATTCGGGCACTTAAATGGCTTACACTGAGTAAACCATAAGAGATATAATATAGCAAATTAATGTACTACATAATTGTAGGCATTAAAAAGACTTCAAAAAAGTCAGGGAGAGTATACGTCTATCTTCTAAGGAACACCCACATTTAGCATTTTTGTCTTTAAAATAGCCGGAGGCGGAGATCAAAATTCGCGCGGGCATTCTGTAATCCATGTGAGCGAAGCCACGGGCACAGCTAGTTTATACATAAAACAATAAAAATCAGTAAAATGATTTCCTTCAACGCACTTCACGCAGTCGCAGTTTAGTCACATGGCGCGCGCGCACCTCACAGTGTTACCCTCAGCTAAACGCGACAAAGAACTATAACTTAAAAAACTTGGAAAGACAAATCATAGTTAATTTGTTTGCAAGCACATGGACAACAGCTGTTATATAAAACAGTGACGTCACATAACAAGAGGAAGCGTGTCTAGAACATCTCTCGGCTTGGGGGATCGGATGCGGGTCGAATGACGTATGCATTATTCTATTACACAATAACACGGTACTTAACACCAATTCGGGTCAGTATTAGCTTTACCAGAGGCTAAAAAAATGTATTAGTAGTTAATTATTTATTTTTCTACTATTACCTGGCTCAAAAGACTCGTGTCCTTACTTGACTGGTTAAATACAAATCTGAAGATAAAAAATCCATCGGTAAGTATGAAGTCGTCTGTAGCAAAACTGCATACGCAATAACTGATGCTACCCGCGACTCCTCGAGAACACGCCAGTTTTCTTTACAACAGGTCAATAACCACTCGCGTTTGTACTCTGTAATAATCGTACCGTTAGGAAAAAAATGATTGTGTGGTTTTATGAAACCACGGTAAAAGTGAAACTTTTTTCACATTATAGACATTTAACTAAAAAATTTTGGAATAATATTACATTAATTATTGGCCTTGGCTGCTCAGGCGAGCGCCTTTCACTTTATCCCTACTCCGCGGCCGACCGTCACGCGACATGCAACACACAGACCAAAAAGTTTGAGACGATCTAATAAAAGTTTCACTTTAAAAAGAATTGTATGTACTTATGTACGCATGTAAGAAATCGTACTTCTTTAGCGCAAGTCCACACCTTTATTTCAGAACACCAAATACATATGTACATGATCCTTCCTTCCTCCGAGGAGGCAGGGACATTTATATATGTATATGTTAATTTAGCTCGAATTTTACGGATAGGGAATTAGTCAGATCGCGACTTAGTTGCAATCGTGGCAACAGCTCAAGCCGAGGTCCGGCCACTTGGCATCCTTGCGCGCTTGTTGCCCACGCTTTCGCGGCGGAGTGTCTTAAGCGCTTGCCCTCAAGTCCGGTAAAACTGTAGAAGCCATCAGCTGCTCTGTTTTTGGATAGAGCCCCTCAGGCTAACAGTAAGGTCAGTCAACACCATGATGAAGGTAGAACAGTAGGCAGCCAATAATAATAATACTGTAAATTTATTCTACTGGTTATTTTTTGTACAATAAAAAAACCGCTTAAATTAAAAAATTCAGTCATATTAAAATATATTTTTTATTTGTGATTCCTTAAATTATTTTTCTCAAACATGCATGGAAAACTTGTCATTATTTTCGAAAAAAGAACACGCCAAGAATCTAATTTACGGACAAAGAAAATCAAATCCATTGGAGGAGCGTTTTTTGAATTTGGAACATTACAACGCTCCAGCAATGTTGTATGAAACGGCGTGCTTGGGTTTTTAAATACTCTTTGATTGGATCTCTATTATCATTCTTGGCATATCAAAGTAAAAGTCTCTGCTTAGTACAAATGGCGTTCATGTGGCTGTATAGCCATAAATGCGCTTGCCTTTCGGTACAGATGATAATTAGAAAATTGGCGGGAAATCTGAAAATTCGTTTTGATTACTTATTTACATACTTAACTATTATAAATTTAGTAATTGCACCAATATAAGTAATGTAATTTTTAATATTAATTAAATTAAATGTATAATACAAAAAGTATGTTTAATTTCCATGCATGTTTGAGAAAAGCAATATATAAGCCTGGGCGGAAATGAAAATTGCTTGTCTCGTAGTAGTGCCAATCAATCAAGTAAATCAGCCGAATATTTCTCGACTCTCAATTACCCCCAAAATAAGCACCGTACTATACACATCTATTGTGTTACACCGTTTATTCTGGCAACTACAGTATATAGCTAGGCACATTCTGGAATTGACGTGTTACCATATTTTAACTTTACTATAAAAATACACCAAAGAAAAGAGTATACACAAAAATACAGATCCCGAAGGAAAATACGGCTTTAACCCGAAAATCAAATCCAATTAGGTAGATTTCAACCTAACAAACCGACGACGATTTTATTATTTACTAGCTGTGCCCTACGGTTTTACCCGTGTTAATTTTATAAGACAAACATCGCCAACGCACCCGTGTAGGAAATTTTTTATACTCTATGTAAAACTATCGACATTTTTACAAGGAATAAACGAAATTTTCAAATTATAATATAGCCTATGTTACTCGTTGATACTGTAGCTTTATATTGGTGGAAGAATTTTTAAAATCGGCCCAGTAGTTTTGAGTTTATCCATTACAAACAAAAAAAAAAACACAAAAAATCAAATCTTTCCCCTTTATAATTTTGGTATGGAAAAAAACTATGCATAAAGTATAACTGGTTTGCCACAAAAATTGCTACGTCGTAGTCACGTACCGCTACGTGCTGCTACGGACGACTACGGTACCGCGCGCCTTGCTCGCTCGCCAATCAGACGATGTTATCACATATTATTACAATATTTTATTTCTAAAATGTTCCTTTACTCTGTACGCAGATGTTCGGATATTTCAATAAACCACGTTTTACGATGTCCTCATTTTTCCAAGTAGCTAGAGCTAGCTGGTTTGTAACCCAATGATTTTAATATCCTTTTTTTTCTTATATACAACTAAAGTGGCAAGCAAATTAAGGCTCACTTGATGATAAGCGGCTAACGTAGTCTTGGATGCTTGAAACATCATACGTATAACTTAGTGCGTTGCTGAACACCCACAGGAACACAACATAACGTAATTTGACAGCAATCTTCTCTACAGAGGAGGTATTATTCCACCAGTCGGACTGTCCCAAGTAGAGAGAATATAATAATGTTATTTTCTTGCACAAAGTAACTTACTTTTTTAAGAACTAATTATATTGTTAGCCATAAGGACCCTGGAGCATCAGACGGCTTATACAGCGTCACCGTGGATTGGGGGCGAGCGCGTAAGTCTCTCAGCCGCAAAAGCGTGGTAACATGCTCAAGGCCAAAATTAAAATTGTTTTTATAAACATACATTGCGAAGCTGCAATGTGCGCCGCCGCGCCGCGCCGCGCCGTCCTCAGCAGACGAGCAGTACGGCTACAGCAACACGGGAATAAGTACGAGGGTGTGAGGCGGGCGGGACGAGGGGGCGGAGGTGTACAGCTGAACGAAACCGCAGAGACGTGGGGAAGTACACCGCGTGCAGGCCGGAGCCGAGTTACTACACTGCGTCCACTCGAACACGCTGCGATATTTCATTTTAATGATTTGAACATAGCATGATTTTAAAGAGTGATATTTAGCTACAAGCACATATAACCCATATCAACAACAGGTTATTATGAAAGGGAGCCCACTCTCGAAAGCAAGCTGTTGGAACACGCCTTCAGGCGCTGAGCGCTTAGCGACAGACGTACACCAGAAGAAGCCCTACTACAACGCTATGATTTCATTATAATGTTTTGTATTAACTTATCAAGTTTATGGTTATCTACTACTACATTATTCTTTCTTAAATAAATATCTTTCACCAAAAAAGCAGTTACACATTTTGCACTTTATTTTGTAATTGTTGCATCTAACAGGTGCAATGTTATTAAAAAATGTTTGATACATTTACCAATTATAGAATATATGCTATAGGCACACGGCTATAAGTTTATAAAGCATGCCTAAGAAATGCATTATTTCTTGAATGGGTTTGGACGACGGAGACACCAACACCAAATTCATTACCATCACAATTCAACAGTACTGGCACTCTTGTATTTCAATCAAAAGGGTTCACCCTTAATGTCCGCACGTGCAGTACTTAATTTCCCGTGAAAATGTGCAGTGTTTGAATATGACGTGCAAAGATTGCTACCCTCTCCTACAAAAATGTATACACGTACAATATAGAGCTGAAAGAGGGTCGGAGACCAGCGTGAGCGTCTCACTGCGACCAAATAAAATACTATATGCGGAGGCGTTATGGATTTCGAGATATACTATTTTTTATTTTATTTATTTATTTCAGGAAATGTACAGTTCTTAAATTCTAACATACATACATAATTAAGTTGACATATTGACTTAACCAAAATTTTTCAATTGTATTAAAATAAAAAAATAACAATCCTATACCCCAACGAAATTACTAATTAATATTATTTGTATCATAAACAACGATGTAGTGCTTTTAGTGTGAATATGTGTGTATAGCTTTTCCTTTAAACTCTGCATTACTGTCAAAAAATATCTCTAATTATTCAGCTTTCGCGTTATAATATATCATATTATTATTATTTTATTATTATTCAAAAAAATACAAGCATTGCAAGTAACGGAGCTGATATAGACATGTGATGACAAGGTACAGTTGGAGAACAGTCCCATACCCTGTACGACTGTACAGTAACACGATACTAGTCGTACACGACGCGACGCCACGGCACGAGTTAACTTGACTATCCACCATACAATATAATAACGTTTAGAACGACACCATAACACGTAAACATAGCTCTCTGTTTGCACAATAAATAGATTTTTAGAATGTTTTCCATTGACGACAGACGACACCTTCAGCTTTACGAAACGCCATGGTATATACTATACTAACACACGGTTTCTGATTCCTCGTGGTACATTAAATTTTAAACTATATATATATAAACGGATGTCAGTATGTATAAGTGAAGTTTATAACCATAAATAGTTTTACCGACCCCATAAAAGTTGGTAGATGTGTTTCTTCACGAAAAGGCCTTTACGCTATCTCTGAACACGATAAGTGGCGTTGTGGTTGAGTTGTTGACTACTAGAAAGAGTAGCATAAATTAAATTTAGTATTATAAATAGGAAGGGCTATACAATTAATAAAACTAAAGTGTCTGTTTGTACGTCCTGTTTGTTCCGTGTAATCTTGAAATGGTTGGACTTATTTTGACGGTAGTTTCACTAATAAATAGCTGGTGTTATAAGGATTAACTTAGGCTACTTTTAGTTTAGAAAAATAATTAGGGGTCCGCACAAATTAATAAAAACTGGTCATAGTGAAATAATTCGAGAGCTTAAACGGCTTACGCTGAGTAAACCATAAGAAATATACTAAATTAATATACAACATAATTGTAAACATTAAAAAGACCTACAAAAATTCAACAAGAGCATAATATGTCTATCTTCTAAGAATCACCCATAATAAGCATTTTTTATCCTTAAAATAACCGGGAGCAGGGGTATTACGATTCGCATCGACGACATTCTGTACTCCACGCGAGCACAGTCGCGGGCACTTTTACTAATAAATAAAAGTTTGTTTTAAAAAACATTATAATATTTTTTCGTATTCTTCTCAGCAAACACTTACATTTGATACCCATATCATGGGGGTCGTAAAAATAACTGGTCAGCCATCTTTGGAAGTCCACCATATTGGATTTAGAATAACGTCACATAACTAACCATGAATGCATGGTTAAAGGCAAAGGCAAAGCTTCCAGACTAACCGTCTATGAAAAATTTCAGTTCAATCGGTTGGGGATAATTGTATTAAAATTCAGTTGCAATATTTAACCCATATCAACAAAGCAAGTTATAAAAAAAGGCTTGTAAAACAGTTTCATTTGGATAAAAATGTGGTCTTTGAAAAATTGAAACTAGCAAGAGATGATTTCGTACTTTGTGTGTTTTACTCGACAGAGCGGTTCAAAGTTGACTAGTCAAACATAATCAACAGACCGCCTTAAAATTAATGCTCATTATGGTTGGAGATTTATGTTGTTTCATAAACATTCCGACAAAACTAATTAGTGAATAAAAATATTAATGAAAAGTGCTCACAACATTGGTGCAATATGGCGACACATTCCGACGTTATGTATCGAACGTTCCTATAAGTTATGAAGTGTCGATAAAGCGACGCGGCGATAATGGACCCCTGGCACGCGATATATAGTTTAGATCATGCGGTCCCAGTGACAGCGGAACCACCTTTTCCTTAACACTTTTTTTTATATTTTTCATAATATTTAGACCAAACTAGCGTTATTATTTAATTAGACTTTGAGAGCTTAAATAGTCCACAGAGCAACGTTAAGCCGAACAAACAAGAAACAGCTCCAATCCACATTTAAAAAAATCAGTTTAAGGAATCGAAAATGTCCATCGTGTTGTTGTTACGCAACGATAAAGACTAGTACAATAAAGAAATCAAGTAAATAAAAATTTAAAAAATATTTATGTCAAAATAAACTACCAAGAGTCCTGGAGTTAGAGATTGTGTATTTATTTTGTAAATAACCGTCGTCACGGAACCATGGTGCAACCGCGATCGCGACCGACTGTACCCCTCGAACTGTTATAAACTTGTTCAACTGGACGTCGCGTCGCGTGGGTATAACCTGTACGATAAAATCGCAAATCCATAAGTAAAGCCCGAACGTAGCTTAGTGATAAATTTGTTTGTACAAAGCGTGAATACATTGACAAATCAAAAATTTTAATTTTACACTTTAGTGGTACTTTTTTTAAGTTCGCCAGTGCGGTTTACGAAGATTAATTAAGTTTATCGACTTACTCATTTATTCCACATATAAATATATTTAAATTAGGCAACCCAGATACCAATTTTAAATAATTTTGAAAATTTATGCAAATCGGCTTGTCAACCTTTTCCCGCCTTGTAGGGAATATTTTTGCACTTAAGAGATTCCAATAG
Organism: Saturnia japonica; assembly: GCA_033032175.1. NCBI lineage: Eukaryota > Metazoa > Arthropoda > Insecta > Lepidoptera > Saturniidae > Saturnia > Saturnia japonica. Next base: position 191,433 of record CM065331.1, read on the forward strand.
CCGCCGACACTCGCACCGCAACGCACTTTCCCTTCGTTTGTTCGAATTGCGTAAGAACAATTATTATTATTTCAAAGTTAATTCGTTTTTAGCTCATACAGTTATTGTAGACTTTAACGCACAAGAAATAAAGATTCATTTACAGTAATAAAAACAAATTATTTTTTACCCAAGGGAAATGGATAGACAGTTGATATTACAATAAACATAAATATTATGATGGAAGAAAAATTTTCCATTTTATTTTAGGAAAATCGTATATTATATTTTCGTCTTTTATAGCAATATTATAATTTGAAGCCTTGAAGTAAATAAACTTGTACACATTGTACTGCTGACAGGAAATCTTTTATAAAATCATAATCGTGCTCCCATATTAGTTTATTTAAAAACTCTTCACTGTAGGTTTTGAACATTTAAATGTAGTGTAATGTAAAATGTAACATGAGTAGACATAAAGTTATTAATTGAAATATATTTAATAATCACCACTTAATGTAATTACTAAGTTTAGTGGATTTAACTCAGGGCTACATTATAAAGGTTTAACGTTGGTATTTCCAATAGTAAACTCCCAGGTAAAATAATTACATAATATGAAAGATAGATAATATAATAATTGAAATTATTGACTGTACGTTGGTAGAAACACTGTTGATTACAAAAGCTGATATGAACATGAAATATATACACACTAGTTGCCATTTATCTGTATTAATATAAAAAATGGATGTTTGTTTGTACGTTCCCCATGGACTCCAAAACGGCACAGCAACGCGTGTCCGGGTTTGCTAGTCTATACTAATATAATATTATTATTATTATTCTATATTATTAAAGCTCACGAGATTTTATATTTTGTTTGGTTTGTCGTTAGCAGTAGCGCGGTGTCGATTTGTTTGAATAAATTTAAAGTGGAGGAAACCGTGGGCTACAAAAGTTTTAAAAGCAAATTAAAAAATTAACTTATATTTTATATTTATTATTATTCCCTTAAAGTGTAACATAAATAGATCCCTCCATATTGTTTAAGAGGTCGAAAATACCATAAACAGTATCTCATAAAAGTAATATTATACGAGAGCTAAATTTCCACGTGTAGAGTATTAATGAAACCATGAGGTCCCAACTAACACATGCATTTTACGAGTTCTCAGAAAAAAACTATAAAGATCAACAATGTCGGAGAAAGTGAAAGACAGCCTATCGACGTCTAATGCGTTTATCGGTAACGCTAAGCCCTTCGACTGTAGAGGTTCCAGAATGGATTACTACTAAACCTAACCAAGGATTCGGTTTACTTTGTACATAGTACATTAAAAGGTAAAGGTAGAACTTATGCCAAAACGAATCGAGGAAAGCACTTAATATGCAGACTTTTCCCCCAAAAATTATAACTTTATTACAGTAAACCGCCTTAAACTAAACCGTTATATCAACAAATGTCATAAAGCTCGCGCATAAAATCGAATATAAAACTAAAAACAAATATTTTAAAATCTTAATTATTTATACACACTTACATAATTATATATTTTTATTAGTCTTTGAAATTAGGAGGGTAACGGTATTACATGTCATTTACAATCTTGAATGTATCAATATAAGGTTCTATCTGTAAGAGCAACGTTATGCAATATGAGATATTTTGAAATTTCAACTTTATAATCAGGCAACAGAGTAGAAAATGAAGTTCAGATAAAATGACACAGAGTGTAAAATTGTTAATGGTACACGTTTAGTCTATGTCCCCAAGCGCCGTGCTGCGGTCCGACTGCCAGCGGTTAAGGGTGCTCGACACATCAAACAATCTCGTGCATTTCAGATGAAAATCCTGTTAAAGCTCAGCTTTCAACAAGTATATTCTAATAGGTATCTACATTAATTGCAATAAACTCATCGCAGTAACTCTTTTTACGGTTGTCTCAATCCGGGATTCTGCCGGTTCGAAAAATATCCCAGTCATCGAGAAGAACCGCTAAGAAACTTGATCGGGTTTATCAACATTTAAAAAAAATTGTTTTTACAGTATTCTTGTTGTTTCCAATTATTACCATTTGTAACGGATGTAAAGAGAGAGAATCACTTCTAGACATAACCTTCTTTTAAAATGAGTCATATTCTACCCTATTCAATATATCAAAAATTTCAATCTTGCTATTCAATCTAATACTCTCCTTTCCCTTCCACAACAGAACCACACGCGCTGGGCTTCGGAGTCACAATTTTACGGTAACCTCCATCTCGGCATGAACTAATAAGTTCTCAATGTCTTACTTTGTCGTACCGTGAAGCTGTGGTGAAACCTTCTCTCGGTCAGTGTGTTGCCTACTTCTTATGACATCGGGTCCTTTAAGAGCAACGTGAAGAGAATGACAGCGGCGACCGCTGATGGATTCAGATCTCTCAGTGGTCGCCGTTGTGTTTGTATTGTGCTGTGCTTCCCATCAGGGACAAGACCATCAATGTGCTGAGCTATTATTTAAAAAAAAACTTACTTAACATGTCTCTTGAACTCTTTATCCGGCAAATCGGTAATGTACTTAGGAATGTGTATACTCAGCTGCTGATACTTGCAGGTCGGCATAACGGCGATAAGCACAGTTGTTTTCGGTTTGTACTGTGCTTAACATCACGTAGAGTACAGGTATTTTTCTGTGCCGCTATTTAAAAATAAGTGTTTATCATTATATTAATACGTGAAGAAAAAACTTTGTACCCCTTTTTAAGCGTATTGCATGCACGGAAGACCGTGAAATTTGGAATGGTAAGTTTATATAGAGAAGGAGTGCAGAAAGATAAAATTGTTCTATAATAACTGTTACTAATATATTATATTAAATAAATTAATACTGCGAATCCTAAACCGAACAGTTCCATTGAACTTAGACTCCCCTAAAATATTGACATTGTCACTCAAGGAAAAGTGACAGCAAGTGATGTATATAATACTCATTGTTTAGGTTCATGAATACTGTAAATGTCAAACAGAAAATAGTCTATGATCAAAAAGCCGCTGGTCGAATTTCGAACTTAGTGCGATTTCTAGTATAAACAACTTACTTCTCCTTACTCGTATATAGTTCATATGAAATGCTTCATCAATCTAAGTCTCGAGCGAATAACTGAATAAATAAAACAAGAAAGTACGAAAACATAGTAAAGTTTAAAACAAACTTGTATTTACATGTTTTATACATTATTATACGCTCAGGACATGGATAACACTCCTCGTATTATTCTCAAACTTTCGACATTTACATCGCTATTGTGCCTATGTACTTAAATGTCGAAGAAAATTAAAACCTAACAAGAAGGAGTACAGTGCTAGCCCCAAGCGCAAAACATTGTGACTTATTTTTACTAAAAGGACTTTGCCGAAGGAGTAGCTATTATAGTATGTAAGTTTCCTCAATAAATAAGCTATAAAATGCAATTTTGTTTTTTTATTTAAATGGTAGTTTTAAATATAACGCGTTCAAACAAATAAATTTTTTATAAAATATAAAAAAATGACTGACAGTTCCACAGAGAACAAAAACAATGTCTTAAGCCTTATAATATTAGTAGTCAGACTCCCTAGGGAGGAAAAATTAAAAATTATAAGATAGATTCTGAAATCCATACATAAATGTCGAAAGAGCAAGGATTGACGTCTTATCAGGACTATAATTACTCTTCTATGTTGTTCCTGAAGTACGTATCAAGGATATTTTGTTCCCCGAGGGCCGAGGGCGAGAGTTCCTTTCCTTTAATAAATAAAACAACATCATTTCCGTGGCTTCGCTTAATACACATATAATTATTAGTTAAGATTTATAGACTCGGTCGGGACTAGGAGGCATGCTAACATAATAAATGTTGGTGTCCTGTAACATGGTGAAAACAAAAGCAATAGTACAGCCTAATAAATTCTCAGTTCTCAATAACAACGCTAAATAATATTAAGAATGCATTAGGTAAATAATTTTATTTTAATTATAAGTATATTTCTTCCCTGTAATTTGTTTTAACCGTCTTTGAGAAAATGGGTTCCTTTATTAAATAAAAAGCAAAAATAGTTTTTTTTTGTCAAGGATTTTTTATTGCAGTCGGGTTTTTTGCTCTTTTAAATAATCTATCCTAATTCTGTTTTACTTTTTTCGTTTATTCTTTCAACGTGTGCAATTATAAATTAACGGATAACAAGTAAAAACCAAATTATAAAATGTTTAAGCATGATATTGTTTTATACTACTAGTTGTTTTCGTTCATCTAAACATATCAGGGTGTATTTAGAAAATGCCATGTATACGAAAGAAAATGTACCTAAATGGATAGCTTATTTTTTTTTCTATTTGGAACATTTTGTTTGCAACGGTATAATTATGTTACCTCTGTGTATTGGTACTCCACGAAAGGTGAAGTTCAAGACGCTCATTGTATACAATTTAATATTATATTTTCTATTAATATTTAGTTATACACCGCAATTATCTATATATTAATACGTGAAGCAAAAGCTTTCTACCCCTTTTAAGGCGTATTGCGTGCACGGAAAACTGAGATTTGGCATGATTAAAGTTTATATGAAGAAGGAGCGCAGAAAACTAAAATGTATCTCTAATATGTGGTAATAATATGTTAAATTAAATAAATTAATACTGCGAATCCTAACCAGACCAGTGTCATTAAACTTAGACCCCCAAAATATTGACATTGTCACTCAACGAAAAGTGACAGCAAGTGATGTAGATAATACTCATTGTTTATTATGAACACTGGAAATGTAAAACAGAAAATAGTCGCTGATCGAATTTCGAGCTCAGGACAATTGCTAGTCTATATAAATACAAGACAATTTTGAACAAAAACTAATACCAACTCCAATGATTTTGACTGGTGTATTATCAAAGTTGACGGTTTTGAATGCTAATGAAATTAGAATTGGACGACCCTTGAGGTATTTCCTTTCCAACAAAAAAAGAATCATCCAAATCGATTCATAAACTGAGAAGTTATGGCTGAACATTCATTAAAAAAAATATACATTCGAAATGAGTAACCTCACGTCTCTTTTGTTAAACTCGGTTAAAAATGATAGGTTTGTCGACGCGCGCGCATCACGCTATAACTACTCCATAGATTTTGATCATTTTTTATTTATATTACACCTTAGATACTTAGTCCTTATATAAAAAAATATTATATCGATATCTGCGTTCAGTAAAAAGTTAATAAAGATTTATGAAACTTCTATTTTTATAATCACTACGCGTTCTTCTATCGTCAAAGCGAGCAGAGCCGCGGGCACAGCTAGAAATAACATAAAACTCTTCATTGTCGATAGAAATCTGAGTACCTACTAATATTTTAAATTATACATCGAATTCATTATTGCAATCCAGGTTGAACTATAATGTACTATGTTGAACTATAATGCACCAAAAACAGAACAATTCACGTGGTTATAACTCATAATCTATTTGTTTAGAAAAAAAAAAAAACATTTATTTGACAATAAAAATACGGGCATAATTAACACAACACATTAAACAAGAGATTACAATAAAAATATTACTAATTAAATTTATACATTTATACATACAAAAGCCGTACTTGAGATCAAAAGGGACCTCAGCTCAGCATATGCTATAGCGCTGGTTTTTATATATGGTTGGTGTAACAAGACAACTTTTCACAAAAAAGACAACTAATGGTCTTTAATTTCGAGGGGCTCCCTCCCTGGCGTATCTCCGAAGTCGAAGGTTCAATGCCGATGAAATTAAAATGGAAATGGCTGAACATCCATTAAAAGAAATATACATTCGAATTGAGAACGCTCTTCCTTTTTTGAAATCGGTTAAAAAATGTGTAATTAATTATGTCTGCACGTGTAATTTTTTTGTAATACTTTCACATGAAGAATCTTGTAAAAGGACACAATGAACACGAATATGACAATAAAATTTTTTTGTTTCTCTATTTCCAGTGTTAATTAATTAAGTATAAAATCACCATTTTATTTGAAGTATCTACCTACTGTGTGATAAATACGTGCGGAGCCGCGGGTTTTCAAGTAGTTATATATATTATATTATATATATATATATAATAAAAGGTATATATGCCCTTGAAACAAAACGTTATTTTCGTTGATATGAACGTTAGCCGGGATTCCCACAAGCGAGTGCGCGCTGATATAACAGAATGATAAACGAACTCGGGCACAGTTCATTTCGTCGCGTATTCATCATCGCTTTGAAAGCTCTAGGGTGCGGTCATACTCTTAGCGATTATATTACTACACTAGCTGACCCGTGCAACTTCGGCTGCGTCATACAAGAGAGATAAATAGAAAGGGTTAGAGAGAGTGGGTCTTAGGCACTGTATTATAGATGCAGCCCGCCTCCCACGTTATTCCATATAATAAAAATGAATGTTGAGTTATTTTCAAACTGTGATATCTACTAAGATATTCATTTAAATTAATTACTGAACAGGGCAATTTTGTACAAAATTAAATACTTGTGTTGAATAACGTATTTATTTCAATAAGGATTGATACTATGTTTATCACCTTCGCAAATTAATTCATTTATATAAAACAGATTTTATTACCATAGGTTATGTTTAGGCTAGAATTATGCAAAGCGGCGTCCTGTCCTTGACAATTAAATTCTTACCCCTTCCACCCTGTGACTTGCTTTGTCACTTCGCTCGAAGCATTGCGCGAGTCAACAAGCAGACGACCGACGCGTAATATATTGTGCATGCCAAAGGTGTTTTTCGGGAATTTTGTGTTATATTACTTATGTACGAGTGGTAGAAGAAGAGATCTACAAACGCGAGCGCAGCATTGCATGAGACCTATCTTTTCCTGGCCTATCCAATGTTGCTTTGCACAAATTAGACACGTGGGAAAAATTATTTGAAACAATTACCAAAACGAAAAGAACTAGCGTCTTCAGGTTATATTGAGTACACCTTAAAAAATAGACATATGCTATCGCGGATATTTTTTTTTAACTTTTCAAAAGAAACAATTGCGTCACACATGATTGTTGCATAACTTTCACCATTTACGCAGCGCACGCAGTGGAAGCTCTCAAAAGGAATAAATTCCCCCGTTTTTTAAACATTTTTCATTGATGCTCCGCTTCTATTGGTCGTAGCGTGATATTATATAACCTAATAGCCTTCCTCGACAAATGGGCTATCCAACACTATAATATATTTCCATTAGAACCAATAGTTCCTGAGATTAGCCGGTTCAACTAAACAAACAATCATTTCAGCTTTATAATATTAGTATAGATTAAAAATTTATACTAGTCTGTCAAAAAAGTACTAGGAAAAATCAATACAGAAAATGTTAGATATTCATACAAATTTATTTTATCGCCTTCAATGTATGCTCTTTCAGAAATGATACACTTACGTTACCGAATAATCCAGTCATCAAGACATTTTTTAAACGCTTTTTCCGGAATTGAGTTTAGTTCTCGTCGCGAATTCTCCTGTATGTCTTCTACCGAATAAAAACGGTTGCCGTCGGAACGCCTAAATCGGAACATCTAAATTTAATCATATTTTATATTAAAGTATAAATAAATAAAAAATAAAAAAGTATCTATCAACTAATCTTTTGTTTGGTTCACTTGATTGCTGAGTATACGTAAGATGTCTTTAACTATAATTGATTTATCTGTTAAGGTAGATTAACATAAACTCAATGCTATTCCCAGTAACCTATTAAAATTGGCATGCGAGATCACGCTGATACACTAGCACACACTTTTTAAGTAATGAGTCTGTGTAATAGAGAGAGAGAGAGAGAAGGGTTCAGAGTAAATGTTGCGGGGGGAGCGCTGAGTCAGTAAGAGCTAGCGAGATGGGACGTTGCCCGAATGGCACGTAGCGACATCCCATCAGAACGCTTTTACTCCCATACAAACGCGCCATTTCATGTTGTACATATAAAATTCAAATAAACTTAAATTATATTTACTACCGCGAATATGTTCGCGTTAATTTTATACTAATATTATAATCCCTACTTCTCCATGGCAAGAAAAAACATCGCTGAACACGTAGTGCTTATAGAAATCGCAGTTTCTTAAAATTTTAATAACTTTATATTAAATGAAAGTTTCGGGATATTTTTTTGTTTTGATAAGGACCAAGTATATAAGGAGTAAAACAAAAAAAATCACAATCTATTCAGCAATTTTTGCATGATGCGCGCATAATAGCAAACCTCAATGATTTTACTTATGTATTAGGTTAATTTCAAATAATCAAAGAAACGTCTAAATTTTATAATTTCATTATTGTTTATTTAATAACTGTATTTGGTTTAGTAATCATGTTTTCAAGTTGGGAAGCTGATAGTCGGGCTCTACCTTAGTTGCGGTTATTTTTACAGCACACGCCAACCCACCATCTGCTACTTCAACAACCCACTCGTTATAACAGAATACAAGTTAAGACACGTCTGCGAGACGACATTACTTCGAGTAATTTTCTTGAAAGTTGTTTTGAACCATAAAGTTTCCATTATCACTATTTTATATAACTATTCCACGTCATTGTTTAATAATTCATGTATTATTATGTTTTTATTATTTATATTACTAAATTTTAAAATTTATTACTGCATTTATCATCCTAAAAATCGAGACGATTTTATTGAATTTTCTCTTTTCTTAAATATCATCATCTTCAGCCCGTGATCGCCCACTAATGAGCATAAGCCTCTCTTCTTGTACACCACTCATCCCGATTCTGAGGTAATCTCATCCATGTTTTTCCCCCGATATTTACAATATCGTCCATCCAACGAGCTGATTTATTTATTTATAAAAGGCACTGCTACAGAGAACAAACTAAACTTATACTATAAAAACATAACTACAAATGTAACACAATAGAATTTGCACTCCGATTAAAGCAACGCACAACGTTCTCATAATAACAATTAGTAACATAATAATAATTTACAATTTACTTAGACATATCTTCAGGTAACCACTCACACTACAATTAAACACATCCAAGTCCTTACTATGTTCATTATGTGCTCTACACATTCGCAGAACTGGATCATAATAAGCAACATTATTAGAACAGTACTTTATATGAAAAAGTGTTTGTGTTCGTCTGCTGCTTGTTTTAAGTGAGAATTGGCTCAACAATTCACTGGTATCCCATTTGGCATTCACTATATTATGAAGGACAGAGTAACCACTGATCTTACGTCTGGATAACAATGTGTTCATATTGAAATGTTTTAGTCTGTCCTCATATGAAGGTAACTTGTGTCTTATACCAAATTTGGCTGCCAAATGTCGTTAGGAAACGTTTCAGAACAGCTTCAATTCTGTCTATGTGGTTGTGATAATACGGGGACCATACTACTGAGAAATATTCTAAAATACTTCTCACTAAACTTGTATATAATGTGATAAAACTAGCTGGTTTTTTAAAAGGTTTAGTTATCCTGAAAGAGGAATCCCATCATTTTATTTGCTTTCGAAATCATGTAATCATAATGATGTATGTACGATAGCTTAGAACCAAGCCAGACACCTAGATCTTTGACATTACTTTCACGTTGCAATAATACATTATCTACTTTGTAGGGGAAAATTACGGGAAAACGTTTTTTGGTAAAAGTTATTAAAAGGCATTTTTTTATATTTAAGGTCATGTTATTTTTAATACACCATAAGTATAGGCGATCGATATCATCCTGAAGATCAGCACAATCGTCGCTAGAATTGATTACATGATATATTTTTAAGTCATCAGTATATGCCAAACATTTAAATTTGATAGAGATAATGAGGTCGTTAATGAACAAAATAAATAAAAGTGGTCCTAAAATTGATCCTTGCGGAATTCCTGAAGTAGATACAAATGGGATGGAGTCATAGCCATACACGGCAACAAGAAGCGTTCTATTTGATAAATATAAAATGAACCAGCGCAGTAATGAACCATGTAATCCAAGGTGATTAGCTTTACGACAAAGTATATTGTGATCAACTTTATCAAAAGCTTTAGCAAAATCGGTGTATACCGACTCTACTTGTGTACTTAAATTGAAAGCACTGCTTAGGTGATTGATATAAGTTAACAAATTAGAGGTTGTGGATCTCCCAGTAACAAAACCATGTTGCTTATCACTGATTACAGGTTTTAAATGGTAATTGATATACTTATAAAGGATACTTTCAAAGACTTTAGCAAAACAGCAGAGAAGTACTAATAGGTCTGTAATTGGTCACATCCATCTGGTCTCCCGATTTGTAAATTGGTACTATTTTAGTTATTTTCCAGAGTTTAGGAAATAAACCCTCACTAATACTTTTTTTAAAGACTAATGACAATGGTTTCACTAATGCGTTTGCACAATTCCGGATAATTATAGGCGGCACACCATCGGGGCCGGCTCCTTTGTTGATATCAATTGATTTTAGCGCTAATGCAACGTTTTTTTCCAATATATTTATTGATGAAATACAGTTATTTAATTTTGGAAAGTCGGGATTGTAAGTATTGTACAAAGTATATTGTAGTATATAGGCGTTCGACTTCTCGTTTACCCACAGGTGGCCACCAATCGGTCAACGCTTTAGTCCACCTTCCGTCATTGTTCCTGGCAAAATGTCTAGCCCAATAACATTTTCGTTTCATGATAATCTCTCCAACATCGTGGACCTTAGTAATAAACAAAAAAGACAAAGCAATCATGAGGTTTTTTTTTCTCACTGACTATACTGTTAGCCTTAGGGGCCCTGGAGCCTCTGACGGCTTTTACAGCTTCATCGGACTTAACAGTCCATGAGTACTGCCGACAGAAGTGAAAACTTAAAACTATAACCACACAGTTGTTATCTTTGGATATCCAAATTAATTGTTTGATCTCAAATTAAAAGTTGTAAATAAAAACTGTTTACACAACAAATTTGTTTGATCACGTTAGTAAAATAACTCCTAAACTACTTTAAAATACGCATTGTATAGTAATTGTGGGTATTAAAAAAAAATTATGTGCTTATTTTTTAGGTTATATTGCTACAAAGACTGCATTTTCTTAGTTATTTCAACTATATATATATATATATATGAGAATAGATGCTAACATTTTTATACTATTTAGTTAGTATTTGATTTATTATATATGTATATATATATATACAGTGTAAACTCTTTATAACGTTACCCTTTATAACGATAAACTCCCTATAACGTTGAAGTGAGTTCAACTTGGTTGGTTTGCGTTAAAACCCACATATTGAAACACTTTTTATAGCGATACGCCATTCTCTATTACGAAGAAATGTGTTCATATTTTTAGACAGTAAATATTTATTATCGGTATTATTGTTTATGTTATGTTATCAGGTAACAAAAGACTTTGAAGCTCCGAAACATCCGAGGTCGGTCTAACTTTTGTTATCCTTAATTGCCTTGAACACGTGCAATATGACGCATTGTTTTCTCGGAAGTGATGGTCGGCTTAGAATTTGACCCCTCCATCTCTACCCGTGGATGTCGTAAGAGGCGACTAAGGGGGAAAAAAGCTAGGGCATGGGCAGCAGCATCCCCCACTTAAACAACAAAAAGCAAATATCTGCGCTCGCCAACCCGCATGCCCAGCGTGGCGAGTATGGGCAAATCCCCCCTATGAAAACGACAAGAATGACCAGGCCCCCAGTCCCCGGCGGCCCCGCTATCCCTAGTTTCGGTAGCGGCTATGGTAACGGCGGGGCAGGGGGTGCTAAGAATCTCCGGAAGAGTTCCAGCTACCGACCCCCACGACAACTGGCCCTGGCAACATATAATAATCGCACTTTGAGGACTGACGAGAAGATTGTCGAGCTGGAAGAGGAAATAGACAAGTTACGCTGGGATCTTATAGGATTATCAGAAGTCCGAAGAGAGGGTGAGGACACGATAATCATGAAATCCGGTAACTTGTTCTATTACAGGGAGGGCGACCAACAGTCCTTAGGTGGTGTCGGGTTTATCGTCCGGAAGTCTCTCATTAACAACATCGTGACCATCGACAGTGTGTCGAGCAGGGTAGCGTACCTGATACTCAGAATATCCAAAAGATATTCGTTGAAGATCATACAGGTTTACGCACCGACCTCGGCACACCCTGATGATGAAGTGGAGGTTTTGTATGAGGACATTAGTAAGGCCATACATACCGCGAAACCCCACTTCACTGTTGTTATGGGAGACTTTAACGCAAAGCTGGGCAAAAGAGATGGTGAAGAGTTGGGAGTGGGGCAATTTGGTTATGGGCAACGGAACCCTAGGGGCCAGAGGTTTGCCGATTTTATGGAGAAAGAGGGACTCTTTATGATGAACTCTTTCTTCCAGAAGCCACCTCATAGAAAATGGACCTGGATGAGTGCTGATGGTTCCACGAAAAATGAGATAGACTTCATCATGACCACGAAGAGACAAATATTCAATGATGTCACTGTGATCCACAGAGTGAAAACCGGCAGTGATCACCGAATGATTAGAGGCACAGTGAATATCAATCTAAAAATAGAAAGGTCTCGCCTGATGAAGTCTACACTCCAACCCTCTAATGCTCAACTCCAAAACCCCGAAAGCTTTCAACTCGAAATGAAAAACCAATTCGATTGCCTAGATAGTTGCGTCTCCGTAGATGATATTAGTAATAGGCTGGTAGAAACTGTCCATGCGGTTGGGTCCAAGTTCTTTAAAACTCACCGTAGCAATAGGACTCAAAAGATATCAGATCAAACCCGAAAACTCATGGCGGATCGGCGTGGTATGGCGCTGCAGTCTTCCGATGACGCTAAGTCCTATAGGCAGCTCAATAGATCTATTCTTAAATCTTTGCGACACGATGTCCGGTCTTACAATACCAAAAGTATTAAAGAGACGATAGAGCGGAATAAAGGCTCCAAAGTGTTCGCAAGGAATGCATCTATTGGGCAGAGCCAGTTGACGAAGCTGAAAATGGATGATGGCAGCGTGGCGTCCACCAAGCCAGAGGTATTAAGGGAGATCGAAAGGTTCTATGGGCAGTTATATACCTCTTCAACTAAGCCTGTTACCAGCCCGGCTAAAGACCCGAGAGCCGGGCTGACCCGACACTATACCGAAGATATCCCCGACATCACCCTGTACAAGATTAGGATGGCCCTTAAGCAGCTTAAGAACAACAAGGCGCCGGGTGATGACGGAATTACATCAGAGCTTCTTAAAGCGGGTGGAACACCGGTACTTAAGATCCTGCAGAAGCTCTTTAATTCCGTTATACTCGAGGGTAAAACGCCGGAAACGTGGGGCGGCAGCGTGGTGGTCCTGTTCTTCAAGAAAGGTGATAAAACCTTATTGAAGAACTATCGGCCCATCTCGTTGCTGAGCCATGTTTATAAGCTGTTTTCGAGGGTCATCACGAATCGTCTCGAGCACAAGTTTGATGACTTCCAGCCTCCCGAACAAGCCGGTTTCCGAAAAGGCTTCAGCACCGTAGACCACATCTATACGCTGCGGCAGATTATACAGAAGACTGAGGAGTATAATCTGCCTTTATGCTTAGCGTTCGTGGACTACGAAAAAGCCCTTTGATTCGGTCGAAACCTGGGCAGTGTTGCAGTCTCTCCAGCGGTGCCGTATTGACTATCGATATATCGAAGTGTTGAAGTGTTTGTACAACAACGCCACCATGTCGGTCCGAGTACAGGAGCAGTGCACGAAGGCAATTCCTTTGAGAAGAGGCGTTAGACAGGGAGACGTAATATCTCCGAAACTGTTTACCGCCGCTCTAGAGGACGCCTTCAAGCTCCTGGAATGGCAAGGACTCGGCATCAATGTCAATGGCGAGTACATCACTCACCTTCGATTTGCTGACGACATCGTAGTCATGGCAGAATCGCTGGAAGATCTTGGCACAATGCTAGATGGCCTCGACAAAGTTTCTCAACAAGTGGGCCTTAAAATGAACATGGACAAGACGAAAATCATGTCGAATGTCCATGTGGTGCCCACCCCAGTATCAGTAGGGAACTCTTGTCTAGAAGTTGTTGAAGAATATGTCTACCTGGGACAAACAGTCCAGTTAGGTAGGTCCAACTTTGAAAAAGAGGTCAGTCGACGAATCCAACTCGGCTGGGCAGCGTTCGGGAAACTGCGCGACGTCTTCTCGTCCAAAATACCTCAGTGCCTCAAGACGAAAGTCTTTGACCAGTGTGTGTTGCAAGTGATGACATACGGCACAGAGACGTGGTCACTCACTGTGGGCCTCATAAGAAAGCTCAAGGTCGCTCAGCGAGCTATGGAGAGGGCTATGCTTGGTGTTTCTCTACGAGATCGAATCAGAAATGAGGAGATCCGTAGACAAACTAAGGTAACCGACATAGCCAAAAGGATTAGCAAGTTGAAGTGGCAGTGGGCGAGGCACATAGTTCGGAGAACTGACGGCCATTGGAGCAGAAAGGTTCTCGAGTGGAGACCACGCACCGGAAAGCGCAGCGTAGGACGGCCCCCCACTAGATGGAAAGACGACATAATAAAGGTCGCTGGGAGCCGTTGGGTGCAGGCCGCACAAGATCGGTCGCTCTGGAGATCTATGGGGGAGGCCTATGTTCAGCAGTGGACGTCCTGCGGCTGAAATGATGATGATGATGATGATGGTCTTCGACCAAGCATACTGGGTACCTATCGTATTATCAGTCGTAAACCTACTTTGAAACTGTTAACATAGCCAGTAAACGGAAAGCGATTAGTCTATTAGACAATTGTCCTGCTCACCCAATCATATCTAATCTTCGAAACATAGAGTTAGCATTTTTCCCAACCAGTATTTTACAACCAATGGATCAGAGTGTAATTAAAAGCCTAAAGGGCCACTATAGACGGAAAATGTTGATGGATATGATCGAAACTGACGGCAAGGTCTCGATCAACATGCTACAAGCAGTGAACTTCTTTTCAAAAGCCTGGCAAGAGGTAACAGCAGCCACTATCCAATATTCTTATCGACATGCTGGATTATGTAGTAGCCAAGAAACGAACCAATTTGACAGTGAAGACAATCTACCACTGAGTGAATGGATAAGCAGTTCAACATACCAAACAATTTTAACGAGTATCTACAATCGTACGAAAATATAGATGAGGATGTAGGCCACAACTGGTACACTTACAGATGAACAAATTGTTGATTTAGAGTCAAAAAGTCAGGAAACACCCGATAATCAAGATGAAGAAGATGATCAAATGGACAAAGCCGAATCACCACCAACAATTCAACAAGCCCTAGATGCCGCTAAGTTGATAGAATTTTTTTTGTTGTTTAATCAAGACGATTCCACCACATATCTAGATATGAATAGAATACATAAAATAATACAAAACAAGTACTGGCATAGCAAAAAAAGTCAGACAAAGTTATCAGACTATATGTGTAAACAATAATTTATAAGCATTTATTATCTAAGACATACATATTAAAAATTCTTGTTAATTTGGTTGTTTTTTTGTTCTCTCCATATAACGATAACTCTCTATAACGATAAAAAATGCTCAGTCCCTTGAGTTTCGTTACAAAGAGTTTACACTGTATATATATATTTAAATAGATTCACAGCTGGCCCAGCGCAATAAGTTATACTAATAGGTACAGATATAGTGTTATCGTTAACACGTCACGTGACCATGTCGATGATGACTTACATGAATTTACTTCAATTCTTTGAAGTTATTTTGTTGCGTTTAGTAGAGGGATGGTACAATCGAGAACTCCATGCGCTTCAAGTGACGGAAATACGACATGATGAAGTTACCCATCAATAACAATAATGTGAATACATTTTACTATCGTTTACTCACGTCTGTAATGTTTTCTTATCTTTAGTCTTATTATTATAACTATTTTAAATAATTTTAAAATACTTCTTATGGTACTGTGACTAAAAGTAATTTGAACGAAAAGATTTATCACCCTATCCATGAAAAGATCTAAAAACCCGGAACTATGTAACAATCATTAAAGCGGAACACGCATGCTGTCTTAACAATTACCTGAGGATTATAAAAAGCAACAATAACTCGCGAACAGTGAGACCACACACACGAGCGGCAGAATTATTTTTAGAAGTGTTCCGAGGCGGGCATCTGCGCTCTGCGCTGTGTGTGCTCCGCGCCGCGCCCGCGCCGTCCGCGTCTGTTCCCCGCCTAATTTATCCAGAGATATGTTTAGACACGTCCATATTAAGACTCGAGCTTTCACTTTAATTTATTATCATATGTATAACTAGCTGTACCCGCGGCTCTGCTCGCATAGACTACAGAATGCCGTCGGTGTTGTGGCGACTCCGCTTACACTCACGGCTATCGTCTGCCGGATATTTTTTAATGATAAAAATTGTAATGATTCGGGTTCGTGTGTAGAGGGAAAAATGAGATGTACAGACCTGTTTTAAACATTATTTATGTCTATAAAACATTACCGAGACCACTAGAGTTTCGACATACGACTATAATTAATCTTATGTTAAAAACTATAACTTATAATGCAATCACAATCACTAATGATGATCGACCCAAGTGCATCTATGAATAGGACTTGGTGCCTGTTCTTAGTAAGGCAGTTCCAAATATGAGGAGTGAAGATAAGCTTGTGAAGTGAATGCCGATAGAGTAGGTCAAGTTGTAAGTTGTCTCGTAAAGTGACTAGGGAAGCCCTTATCCCCAAGGGTGATGGGAGTTTCTGTAAACTGCAATAAAATTGACGTCCTTAAATAGTTCCAAAGATATAAGTCATTTATAATTTAAGTTACACGATTATACTACGATAATATTAAGTTTATTTTTTCTCGCACACAGTAGGTAGGTACCGTGAATGTTTTCCTCTTCATATGAGCGTCATGTCATGACATTTTATAAATGTTCAGGACAAAATGATCATTATTTTATTTGTGCGGAACCGAAATTCTTTTTCTAAATTAAAAGTAGCTTAAGTTACTCCTTATAACTTCAGCTATATGCTAGTGAAAGTTCAATCAAAATCGGTCCAAACGTTTCGGAGATTACCCGGAACAAACAGCCAGAGAACCAAAAAAGTTTCAATTGGTTTTTTGTTATAGGTATCGTATATACCTTCATGTACATTTAGTAAAAACCTTTTATTTTGATATTACAAACAGACACTACAAATTTATTTATGTGTATAGATTAGATTACTAAGTATTTGAATAAATATGAGATATTAGTTTGTAGTCGTAAAAATCTATAATATAACGTTCCTCGCATTCAGTAAATGAGGCTTACGCGAGGTAACTTTGTAACAGATTTCACTCGCTAATTGTTGTGCGCTAAAACTGTACACCGCACCTCGCTTGGAAAATATACATCATAATATACTATACAAACATTTTAGGAACCAACACTAAATATATTCACGACTACTTCAATCACAAAGGACGTATATAATAATAAAATATTGTTCAATCAGAAGGTAAACAAACGCGAAGTTAATTAGGGCGTTCTTAATTTTCGTAAGCGATCAGATGTTACGTTTTCTTTAATTCCACTAGCAGCGCCCCTAGTGGATACGTGGAAGAACTAATATTGTAAGTAAACAATGTATAGTACAGAGATGTGATCAATATATTGTTGGAGTTAGTTATTTTTACGCGTTCACTTATTAGAGGGTAACATTAAGAAGATCGGAAGTGCGATGTATAATGAAGTTACCCATTCTTTATTTATCATAATAATATAAAATTGTATTGTGTACTCTGTTCGTGTCTATATAGATTATAGTCATGCTTTTTTTATATGTCTAACATATGTAGCCTGCAGTTCTCATGACAAGAATCATGTATAAATTTGCGACTGTTTTATGTTGTCGTTATCCTAAAGGGTTATTCTTACAAGTGTATGCAGTACCTGCACTGAATATTTGCCAACTGAATTCTATAAAGACAAGCAGAAAGCCAAAGAAAATAAATAAAAACACAATTCTACTTCTATTTTTTATGATTGCATAAAAATAATTTAATGTATTTAATTAATTAATATTTGATTTCAACAAAACGATTTTATTTTTATTTTGCTAAATTAATGTTTAATTGAAAACATCGTTGCGTTACTTTTACACAGTAAAAAAATTTAGGTGAGTATAATTAATTCACATTATTATTGGTGGGCGCCAAATTCCTTCGCCTGTCTTATTGGACGAATATTACTAATACTACTATAGGGCGCCATTTAAAGGGCACGTGAGATAAAAAAGTTATAGTTGTTTTATTATGCGAAGGAAGATTATTCATATGTACGTACATATATGTGTGTGTGTTAGCTACATACAAAACTTAATACTAACTACTTCTGTTATCAGACAGTATATCCGGTCTGAATTATATTGTAAAGCGATAATTGTTTTAGCACGCCATCTATGCATAAATTTGACAAATAAGAAATCAAGTATTGTATTAAAGAAAGCATAGTAGACTCATGTTATGGGACAGTATTGTAGAAGGAATAACAGTGTAAAGATGTTACGCTGTTCCTGTGATACTAAGCCTGTGGTTTTAAACTCTTTATAATATACTAGCGATCGCCCTAAGGTCGAAATTCGACCAGCGACTGTCTGATCATATACTATTTTGTGTTTGACATTTATATACCAGTATTCATAAACCTAGCAATTAGTATTATCTACGTCACTTGCTGTAATTTTTCGTTGAGTGACAATGTCAATATTTTGTGGGGTCTAAGTTCAATGGCACTGGTCGTTCTAGGATTCGCAGTATTAATTGAATATATTTATAACAGATATTATAGATAAATTTTAGCTTTCTGCACTCCTTCTTCATATAAACTTTAACCATGTCAAATCTCACAGACTTCCGTGCACGCAATACGCTTAAAAAGTACCTACTTCAAGCTTTTGCTTCACGTATTAATATATAGTATATTATGAGACATAAATATTTCAGCGACCATACTGCCAGGTTAACTGTATCTATAAATAAATCAAAATACAACTTAAGAATAAAACTAATCTATACAATTAATAAAATTAAAATGACTGTTTGTAATGTCAAAATAACAGTTGTTTTACTAAATGCATATGAAAGTATATACGATGCATATAATAAAAAGCCCATTTTTTTAATTTTTGTTTGTCTGTCTGTTTGTTTCGGGTAATCTCCGAAACGGTTGGACCGATTTTGACGAGACTTTCACTGATAGATAGGTGATAATATAGGGAGTAACTTAGGCTATTTTTATTTTATAAAAAGAATTAGGATTCCGCACAAATAAAAAAAACTGGTAGTGATGAATCAATTCGGATGCTTAAATGACTTACGCTGAGTAAACCATAAGAGAAATAGCAAATTAATGTTCGAAATAATTGTAGACATTAAAAAAAACCTATAAAAAAGTCCGGGTGAGTATACATCTATCTTCTAAGGAACACCCACAATAAGCATTTTTGTATTTAAAATAGCCGGGAGAGGGGGAGCAAGATTCACGCGAGCATTCTGTAGTCCACGTGAGCGAAGCCACGGGCACAGCTAATTGATAATATATTTGTGTAATCCTTGTAGTAAAGTAGATATCGCGAAACGAACAATACAACAGAATAAGTGAACAAAACAGTACACAATATACCGAAATGTACATAACGAGTAATACGAATGAAACCAACGGACTGAATAGAGTCCACGGAAATAATAAATTGCTGAACAAAATATATAAATGTCAGGAATAGTACTTTAGCGAAATGAAGATAATGAATACAAAAAAATATCATGAAAAAGCTTTATGGTATTTAACCACTTGTAAATAACATACGTTGAAGAATAAGCATTAGTACTAGTTAAAGATATTAAAGTATATAATACTAGATGTGCCCGTGGCTTCACTCACGTGGACTACAGAAAGCCCGCGCGAATCTTGCTCCCCCGCTCTCGGCTATTTTAAAGACAAAAATGCTTATTGTGGGTTGTCCTTAGAAAATAGACGTATACTTCTCCCGAACTTTTTTGTAGGTGTTTTTAATGTCTACAATTATTTATAACATTCATTTGCTATATCTCTTATGGTTTACTCAACATAAGCCATTTAAGCGCCCGAATTGATTCACCATGACCAGCTTTTTTTTATTTATACGGAACCCTAATTCTTTTTCTAAAATAAAAATAGCCTAAGTTACTCCCTATATCATCACCTATCTATCAGTGAAAGTCCCGTCAAAATCGGTCCAACCGTTTCGGAGATTACCCAGAACAAACAGACAGAGAAACAGACAAAAATTTAAAAAATGGGCTTGTTGTTATAGGTATCGTATATACTTTCATATGCATTTAGTAAAACAACTGTTATTTTGACATTACAAACAGTCATTTTAATTTTATGAATTGTATATAGATAGATGTAGAGCGGTTGTTATTAATATCTGCAGTTATCTCGGATCTAGAACATTCGATTGAAATGGATATTGTATCGTGGAATTAATATCGAAATACGTAAGGAATGAAAGCCAAGTGTACTTTCAATCCATTCAATTTAACCAAACATTAACGTTATTTTTCGTGATTTTTTAAAATCCTTTGCTTGACCACAATTTCAAGCTAAGCCTAATGGAAGGACTGATTCTCAAGTGCAGTTGCCGGAACACACATATTGGTGCTCGGCGACAGATTTTCAACTTGAGGGTGGTAGCTAGCCAGGCAGCAAACAGAACCAAGCTTTCAACTTAACGTAATCAATAGACTTTACGAACAGTTGACAATTGGCACTTGGGTACGAATCAGAATATTGTCTTCCGTGTTCCGTTTATGACTGTGAATTCAAATTCAATGTCTTTGACATAAATAAAGAACGAAAAGTGAAATGTTCAAAGAGATCGTACATCGTAAGTGGAACAAAACAACATAGAGTTGAACCGAAGCCACATTCAGAACGAGACGCGGACCGGCGCGGCGCGGCGGACGGATCGCTTGCCTTTTGTGAATAGTCTACCTGATAATATCTAGATCTAAGTTTAGATGCATAAACTAAAGCGTACACGAAGCTACCACTACGACTACAAAAAAAATCCTGTTCTTTGTTTAGGTGTCAAGTTCTTGTATATATATATATACGCAATTGTTCGGTTAATTTCTATATCGCGATGTAGGATACGTTGTATGCGGCGAGATAGATGCCGCTACAAAATTATTAATAATTTTAATTAGGTAAGTATAAGAAAAAAACATTGTCTTATTGAAGGCACTAAGCAATAATAACATAAAAAAACATGGCAACCTTATTTGTACTGAATTCTCGTATATCGTTCACGAGGAAAGTGGGGAATGGAACCCAGAAAGCGTATTAATTAAGACACATCAAAGGATACGAAGATATTTTTCGAGTACACAAAATAAAACGTATTTTATTTGTTTAAAACATAAACCACATTCAGCGAGAAGTGAACTTAATAAATCGTTCACAGCGATACATATCACAATTATTTAATTGTTTTTTTTTTTTTTAATTAAAAAACGCTTGTCGATTAATGTTTCTTGTCAATGACTGGTATGTTTGTCCGAACCGTTGATAGTGTATTGACGTACACGAGTTCTTATGACCTAGATAGATAGAATACAATCAGAATAAAATATTTCTGATTTTGATTTCGATGTATAGCAAGTAACATCGTCGGGCTTCGAACTGATGTAGAGACATCACAATTCACATTCACCCTAAACCCGTGTGAACTGATCAGGGAAAACGCATAGCTGCAACTACCATACACACGGTGCAAACCTCGACATTGTGATTAGCCGCAATGGTTAAAATGCAGATACATGAAAACACACAGTAAGTGCTGTGGAATCCCTGTATAGAATCCGGCGCGCGGCGCGCGGCGCGGAGGACATCTTGAAAGAACCTAATTAAAATAAGCTCAGACTACTCGGAGTGTATCATCAATAATAAGTTATTTAAAAATCCGTGACGAGACGCCCGCGCCTGGCCGATGTCAAATATCGAAATTATTTTGTATAAGCTATATACATAAAAGAACAGATAACGTCAGGAATCAGATATTATGGCATAATGAAAAGATAAAGCATTACAAAGTTGTTCCATAAAATAATTACTGTTTATTACATTCATTCATTTTTAATAAATACAGAAAATTAAAAATTTATTTGAAATCGCGACAATTCAATTATTGTCATAATTTCATAATTCATAGTACATATATTCCATCATATAGCGTGGCGATGCGTCGCCATGGCCTGTATCGCCACGCCAACAATCAAGTTTACCCTCGCCTAAAGATTTTTCACATCAATAAACTCAATGTATACTAATGTATACTTGTGTATATTATAATTAAGAGTATATTGTATACGCGCCAATATCACAATCCACCGAGGAGTGTGTCTCGCAGGGTTGTCGCTTGCTGATTGTCACCCGAAGCACGTAAGCGTGTACACAGAACGATACGGCGCGGGAGGAGGGTGGGACACGTTTTCAAACGAAATCTCCTCTAGATTTCTGGGACTTACTTCTGGGACTTAGTGACGCAGGACGCGGGTCCGAAGGGGACTTGATAACATTGAATTCGGAATAAATACCTACAACATTACAGTAAATTGAACCGCTGGTGGCTTAGTGGTGGCGCGTCTGGACATCGCATTCAGTTTTCTATTAAACTTTACCTATAGCACTACAAAGGGATGGCATTGTACCTGATGCAGAACAGTACAACACAGAAGTAAGTACCGTCCTGCAAGCCTCTTGGAAGTTGGATATCCAATAGCTAATCTTAAGAAAATCACTATTAGGGTTGTTCTCGAAGGTTCGAGACGTGACCCGAGCCGGCGCGACGGGCCGCCTGTCACCTTTCAATTATCCAGAAATGGTCTGACTAACTAACTATATAATGTTTTAAGGCAACACAACGACCATACTATGTGGGACACAAGGACGTCGTAATAGCTTTGATGGCACTGCTCGCACTAATATGAAGCTAGTAAAGTGTAAGCGAGATGTTACAAACTGATGATTACAAATATATCAATGATTACAAAAGATTAAGAATGTTAAATATTTTTTAACTGACTTAAAAACACGGAGTTTACTCAATTCGAATGTATGTATTTCTTTTTAAGGATGTTCATCTATAATTTCTTTGTTTATAAACCTATTTGGATGATTCTGTTCTTGTTGGTTATGACATATGTTAATAGTGATCCCATTTTATTTTCATTGGCATTGGATCTTCAACTTCGAAGATACACAGGGAACTCTTCAAAATCATATAAGTGGGTTTTCTTTTTTGTTAAAAATTGTCTTGTTACTGTGTTCTTTTTGATATGTTTGTGATGGTTTCAGCAAGTGTATAAACTATTAAGTTACAATTCTTATGTACTCAAAGATATAATAATATTGTCCATTTTTACTTTAAAAAAAACATCAGTAAATTTTAAGAGAGTATAAAAATGCAATGAACTATCGACAATGTGAGGAGATCGACCCTGCTCGTACAAGCTACTTCATGTTTTAATACTTGTTTTATATGTACTTATTCGTATAAAGCATCATGGTATTATAATGGTGTTGTGGGCAGTGGGCAATGGGCATGCCGCTACGTAGTCGGCGGCGCTGGGCGTGTTCTTGTAGACCGCATTAATATATTCTAGGTATAACAAGTGCTGTGGTTAGATATTGCTCACAAACCTGTCTAGATCCAGTCCAGTATCTGCTAATAAGCAAAAACTTTATAATTAACAAGCGTCACAACGCGGTAGGACGCGACGCGACGCGACGGCGACAAGCAATGCACGCATTAGTGATGTCAACTCTTCACGGATATTCCATTGAACAGATGAATATACTATAGAATTATACATACTAGCGATCGCTTTAAGGCCGAAATTCGATCAGCGACTTTTTGATCATAGACTATTTTCTGTTTGACATTTCTTTGGGGGGTCAAGTTCAATGGCTCTGGTCGGTTTAGTATTCGCATTATTAATTTATTTAATTTAATATATTAGTAACAGATATTATATATAAATTTCAGCTTTCTGCATTCTTTCTCCACATGGAATCACACAGTTTTCCGTGCACGCAATATATGTTTAAAATGGTACCGAAAGCTTTTGCGTCACGTATTAATATATATATATATATATATTAGGTGATAGGTTCACCAATGAAACGGTGAAATCAATTACATTTTATTATTAAATAGCTACTTATAAGATTTTGGGCTACGATGGGACTATATGTCAAAAACATTATCTAATTACAGAGTCAATCTTTTTGATCATAATTTATTCACAATTAATACTTGCCAAATTAGCATATCAAAGAAAGTAACAAATTAGTTTGTAAATGAAGAACGTACATTCCTACAGTTATAATGAACGGAAGTGCAATGGAACTTGGCACAAGTTATATCTCTGCTTTTTTAAGTAAGAACGACCATCGCGAAAGTCCTTTTACAGGACTCAGTCCCTATTTTCACATTTATGTTTTTGTAGGGATATCATTGCTTTTTGAAAAGCTACACAGCGCCATCGATTAGTGAGAGGATGGGAACGCAATTTTATGAGTATTGTTTTGTTTATTATTTAAGTTCTTTTTTCTTTGTATCCTTGGTATATATTGAATGATATACCTTGATGTCAAATTTCAAATTCCAGAAGTGGTCTAGGTTTTTGATGAATGAATCAGTCAGTGACAAAACTATCTGTGCAAAGAATATAAATTGTAGTTAGGATAACGTAGCTCGCTTGTGACAAGTGACAACTATCACAGCATTAAGCAGCGAGCAGCACCGCAGCATTGTCGGTAAGTCGTACAGTATACTGTTTGTTTTGTGTTCGTGAACGTGGTGTCAATTACGATATCGAAATCGTCTACCCAAAAGTGCGTAGGTGATTTGTTTTGCGCACACTATCATAGGTTTATTCATGAATTTTGGGGTTCTAGGTATTTATAAAATGTTTATTAACATACAACGTTAAGGTCTAATACTATTTGACTAATTAGTCAACTACTAACTAGAGGTCTCGGAAATAGCTTGAAATGGTTCATTTAATACACACTGGCCGGTGTCGCCCGTTCCGAACTTGGTTAACACACTGTCGTGTCATTGACACAATCGTCAACCTGCTTATCGAATTGAGTCGGGTTTCTTTGTAGTCGAAGTGACAACTTGGGCGAAGACGCACTTTAGCAGATTTCTTGTCCACCTTATTGATGTTTTGTACTTCCTAAATTATCAAATTAGTTATAAAATATATGCATTAATATCCGCTAACGGGACATACAATATCCGCTAGTACAATGTCGTAGCACTAGTAGACACACGACTGGGTAATGTAGTGTGTAGTAACGAGAACGCATAGTTGCGAGGCAGATACCCTCATTATACCATCGATTAGCGAGCAGCATCACGGAATGATATATTGTAACACCTCCAATACGACTCCGTAATGGTAACATTATAAATAAAGCATCAATATTAGGTGATTCCATTTTTTTTAATGGTTAACACGCCCACGGTCACTTCTCCGCTCCTTAGTGTCGTAGGGACATATTACAACAAACAGGTTATAAAATGCAAAAAATTATAATGAATCCGAGTGGTAGAGCTCCCAGAGATTGACGTTTTAAGCGTCAGTGCATCAGATTTTTTGTTCTTTTTTAACCCATTTCAAAAAAATGAGAAAATAAGTACTCAATTCGAATATACATTTTTTTATGTATGTTCACTTTCAGCCATAACCTCTTTGTATATGAACCGATTTAGATAATTTATTTTTTCGTTACAAATGGAATATTATACCTCAAGGGTAGTATCACTTTCATTTCATTGGTATTGGATCTTCGAATTCGCAGATACATCACGAATATCATCAAAACCATTGAAGGTGGTTTTCTTTGTTTTTAAAAATTGTCTTATATTGTTTGTTGTTTTTTCAAGTGTATAAATATAATAAAATAAAATGCTTTAGTTTCTAAATTCTCGGCTGATGTGAAGTGACGACATGTCCCGAGATAACAAGACGCTAAGCTCAGAGCCAGGGGGGTTGGAACTCAAACGCAGCTGCCGGATCACACTTAAAGTGTTTCGTGACAGATTTGTTACGGTTGCATTTCGATGCTTCTATACACTATCCACGGCTTAGGAAGTAGTAAACGAGCGCGTTTCCACTTCACTTAAACTATTGACACAATTCATAAAGTTGTGTATATGTGTCAGCTCCTACATACGACTAAGTTTAGTGCTTAAGTACGATTGTCTTTGAATATGCTATAGCCAGAGAGGTGACTGACTAACTGTTATTTTTTCAAAATTTTCGTAGAATGATACTGATCACTAATATACGATTAAATTTTTTTGTCTGTCTGTCTGTCTGTTTGGATTTAACTCAAAAAAGGCTTCACCGATTCTTATAAAAATGTTGTAGACGGGATGCTTATGTTATTGGTCATTTGATAGGGTTTAAGAATTTTCAATATTACTTTTTGAAATTGTAAAATAAATAATTTCCAGATAAATCTATTTTCTACCTATTTTTAATGAAATTTTGTAGACGCGAAGCCATTCCATTAATGATGAGCTATGAGAAGTTCCAATAGCACTTTTAGAAATCGAAAGAAAAGAATTTCCAAAATTTTTTAATTTTATTGTAGTTCTAAACCGATTTTGATGAAATTTTGTACACGGGAAACACATATCACTCCTCAGTTGGAACGACATATGAATTGCGGGATATAAATAAGTAAGTAGTGCGTAGTAAAAAACGTGTGCAGAGCCGCGGGCACACGGCTAGTTACTTATTAGTTGAAATATTCTGTTAGTGCAGGGGCCCGTGCGTACTCTGGTGCTGCGTACAGACGGAGGGAAAGTACACGCGCACTCTCTCTCGGTAATAGAATTATTTTCTTGTCGTGTAAATTATTTTAAACATTGAATCTATTTTGATATACTTTTAGAAATAATGAATATATCTCTACAGGTACTTGCTAATAACAAAGCTAAAAGTTTCAACGTACTCTAACTCTTCCAGTCAGATTTCAAAAACTATTTTTGTACTTTATAACCTACTAGCTGTGTCCCACGGTTTCACCCGTGTTAATTTTATCCGACTAACACCGCAACGCCAATGCACCCGTGTAGCCTCTATCATAATAGTTCTTTCTGCAAGTACAAATTATTTTAATTTGTCATTATCTCCTAAACTAAAGAGCAACATTTAACTTCATAGATTTGTATTTATAATGAAATAACTTTTGTTCGTAAGGATTAATATGCCATGACTACAAATAATACTTATAAATCACTTTTCTAATTTGTAACAAATCTTTGTTACAAAATACCTTATTGTGGTTTATATATAGGCATATGTTATGGCCGATTTTTTATATATATACTAAGGAACAATATTATTGTATTTACGTATCATTAAAGATTACATCAGTGCACGTTCGGGAGGGCCTCGACTTCCGATTTACGTAACAAAACTCAATATTTAAAGCTATCTGAGAGTTGTAGCCTAATCTTAAATAACCTATACTGTTCCTCGAGAGCCTGACTATCATATACATTTTTTTCGAATCCGACTAGTACTTCCAGAGTTTAGCCTGTTTAAAAAGACAAACAAATAAATTTTTTCCGCTTTATTATATTAGTATAAATTTATACTACGACGTTTAGTAGCGGAGCAGTCACCATACACGTCAACCAAACTGTCAATCTGTATTCATCTAATTACCCTAAGTCTGAATCAAAATCAAAATCAAAATTGACCACGAGAGAATCCGCGGAATACAGCTAGTTATAAAATAAAAATGTAAACGAGTAAATTCAGTGAAGTAATCAACTACATACAGACCGGACTAAATAATTACGACTAAGTGCTATTTTAAATGTAAAAATGGCGGCGTCAGCTTTGCAATGCTTAAAGATCGTGTTGTATAAAAAGCTATAACATGGTTATTAGCTACGAATAAACTATTTAGCCAATACAATAACATTAAAAACAACTTACCTATATAACAATAACCTTTGTAATGCTGAAGACATCAGCAGATAATGAAATAGAGGAAATGCAAAAAAAAGTTAACCATAATGCTATGCTTTATAAATGTGTCCCTTCACCAAAAATAAAGCATATTTACAAATTTACTTTAAAATTTCTCAGACGCTTGCTCCGCACATTTTTCATAAACATTTTAATTGTAACATTTTTTTACGTACACATTACATACACTTTTATATATAATAAATAAAAGTGATTAATCCTAAGTTTCTAACATGTACAATATTTATTTAATACAAGCGATCGTCCAGTGGTCGAAATTCAACTAGCGACTTTTTGATTATATACTGATATTTGTATTACATTTGTAGTATGAACGTAAATAATATCATATTATATTCGCTTGCTCACACTTTTCACTGAGTGTCAATGTCAATGTTTTGGGGTGTCTATGTTCAATGGCACTTGTCGGTTTGTTGTAGTATTATTTAGTGTACTTTAATGTATTAATAACACATATAATACATACATTTTGGCTTTCTCCGCTCCTTCTCCATATAAACTTTAATCATGCCAGGTCTCAGAGTCGTAAAAGGAGTCCTAAGTGTTCTCCTTACGTATTAATATATAGATAATAATTACCATTGTATTGTTATTGTAGGTCACTTTTTTGTTCCCCATTAATTACCGACTGTTATTTGTGTTTAATAAGGTGTTTCAGTTACGAAATGTTGTTTAAGTTCATCAATCGCTTCTCGTTGTACATCATCGCTTCATTTTATTATAATTATTGAAAGCTAAAGAATTAAGTAGCTAGTCGCTGCGAGTGAGACCGCGCCTGATTTCAAAACCAGACGGCGTCGAATAATTTACGCACCGGAAATATCCGGAATGCGTCTCGAGTCTTAACTCACTTTACGACTAGTTTTAACGCCGCATTTAATATTTAACACACTTCCGATTTGCGTAAAAACCGATTTTAATCTTGAGTGATAGGCACGCCAAAATAATGTCGAGTGCCAATAATAAATACATTTTTTAAATTTACGCCATAAAATAACATGAGAAATCAGTCATAACAAAACCCACATCCACAGAAATGTACACCAAATCCGTAGAACTCACGCCGATTGATAACGCACTCCGTCATAGAGCCCTTATAAGCAACCTATTCTAGGATTCTAATCGTTCTTATAATTCGAAATGTAAATCCTCTTTGTCGTATATTTCTAAATGAAATTCAATGTTTCAGGAGTTCAGATAAGAAAAGAAAATTTGGATATATACAAGACATAAGTTCGGCCGTCTACGGAATACTGTTCGCGTCTCTGGGCCGGATCCGCTAAATACTCCTTCGATGCTCTGGACAGGACGCAGAATACAGAGACGAGCTGTTCTCATTGTTAATGATGCAATCGTTACTAAATACATCGAGCCGCTTCAGCTACGTAGGAACATCGTCTCACTGAGCCTGTTCTAGCGTCTTTATCATGGAGAGTGTTCTGAAGAACTGTTCAATCTAATTCCCTCCTCTCCCTTCCACAACAGAACCACACGCGCTGGGCTTCGGGCTTTCGAACCTCCACCTCGGCACGAACTCTATGACCTATCTCTGTCGTACCGTTAAGCTGTGGAACCTTCTCCCGGACAGTGTGTGACATCGCGTCCTTCAAGCGTAACGTGATAAGATATTTATGCAGACCAGCATGACAGCGGCAACTGCCGGTGGATTTCGATCTCTCGGGGCAGAAACGTCAATGTCCATGCCAATGTGCCGAGCTTTTTTTTTAAATACTAGGTGTGCAGCAGAATGTCGTTTGGTCGACCGCACAATTGCTTATTGTAAGTGAACCTTAGAAGATAGACATTATATGCTGTCACTGACTTTTTGTAGGTCTACTCAGCGTAAACCATTTAAGCGACCCCAAAGCGTCTTGTTTTCGAATTGATTAACCATTATCGCCACTGCTTATTCTGTATGTTACTTTATGTAACAAAATATATCCTATAACCTGGTCAGATAACAGCTTTCTATGAATTTAAAAAAGAAGTAAATCGTTTATGTGGATTTCGTGTGAAAGAATCCTAAACAGACAGACGTTTGAGTTTTATAATATGTATAGATTGTATACATATAGACGACACAATCATATCGTATAATTCGTAATGGTATTTGACAAACTTGTATCTATAACCTTCTTTAAAATTTAACTCCCGGTCCGCACCTGTATTTTATTTATCCTTCGATAATTATTACGAAATGCACATACTAGAAGCATCATCAATTTGCCTTCGACATTTTGCAAACGAGCGAGCGTTTACACAAGGAGGCAATGCCGTTTGTATAATAACGAATGCATTCAATATGCCGACGACATAACATATATATCCAAGTTTTCTTTCTTTATTTGATCTCCCAGAGGATTGGCTTTATTTAAAGATAATGTGTGAGAAAGAGGATTTGTGTGTTGTGGGTAAGACTAAGACAAACCCCAGATTTAACTAAAGTTTGTAAAGAAATTTATTAGTGAAAAATATTATTATTTGTAAAGCTGAAGTCATGAAAAAATTTGCGGTTCCTTTTTTAGAAAACAGTGTTTTAGGAATATCATGCGTGTTTTTGGCGAGATCTTGAACCGCCATGTTGTGGTCTTTATTTTAATAACAAAATATGTAGATTTTGTAATTTTGAATTGTAATTGTAATTTTAGAGGCATTTTGCGTTATAATATAGTTTGGATATTGTGTACAAGTGAAGAGGATTATAAATATATACTGGAAACATACATTTTAACTTGCTACATAACCTAGATAGTTCTAACAAGAGAAACAAAATTGTTAGATCTTTTGAAGATTAGAAAATACTGCGAAGGTTTAAAACTATTGACACTGGCAAGATCTTCTGCGGCGCTAAAACAAGAAGTAAAAGAAAAATACCATCGTCAAGTTGTTACTATAGTTTGAACTGGTACTTTCAATGTATTATCTACATTATGT
This sequence comes from Saturnia japonica, assembly GCA_033032175.1. NCBI lineage: Eukaryota > Metazoa > Arthropoda > Insecta > Lepidoptera > Saturniidae > Saturnia > Saturnia japonica. The sequence goes on from CM065331.1 coordinate 222,473, forward strand.
TCCAATGCGTCTGTGTAAAACGTAGAATGAAGTAAATATTAACAACGTTATTTGCTTGTCGCGTCTAGAAAGCTGCCCCGCGTTGGAACCGCATTCTGCCCGCTTATCTTATCTGACAGGATAAGTGACTGACGACAATCCACTCAGGTAGGTACACCTAGCTAAACTAGCCGATCGTTTTTCTCTTTCACTCTTACAACTTACTACATGGGAAAGGGAAGCAAGTGTGTATGTTAGGTACATCTGTATCTGATCTATATTTTTGTCTCGCGTCGGTGTTTAGAGAGGATGTTGGTTCTTACCAAGACTTATCGGGTTTAATTCTCTGTCGGTACTCGTAAGACAATCATTTGATGGTAATTTTCTTAGGTATATCACTTTCCATATAATATACTGGCTATCGTTGTTTTCACTTCCCGTACTTTACAGCTTGTCTGGCTGCTTCACGTTCATAATTACTGGTCCGCTCCTAAAGGTCGTAGCGTGTTATATAACGCATAACCTTCCTCAATAAATACGGTAGAAAATGTAAAATCTGACTGCCTGTTAGCACGTTTAAATTATTGAACATTTTTAATCTCCTTATAAATATAAACTTCTGAACGATTTGCCCGATTGAGCTCATATTCGCATGATATGTTTGTTTTAGCGCGACGATGGTTTATAGATATGTTAGAATCCGATAGTTGGCGCTGTGGTCGAGCCATTAACTACCGATAAAGGGTAGAACAATGCCTGCCGACCCAGCTATTATTAGTATAACTATAAAGCGTCACCTCCACGAACGAGTTTATCGTGGCGATGCGACAAGTAATATTGACGGGAATAACGAGCTACTCGTAGCGCACTCGCCGCAAAACATAACTATTGACACTTCTAATTTCGCTATTGCCTGTCACCGAAATGAGCTCTTTTCAACAAAGCAACTGAATAAACAGTTATTGTGGACACGCGGCAATCTGTCGCGGTACGACTCACGACGCGGACATGCAGGCGAAATAATAATAGTCTCGTGGCGATACACTCGCTCGTGGAAGTGGCGCCTAAGGCGTAATATAGGCCCAGTAGTGGTATAATTTAAGAAGCTATTTAAAGTGAAGCTCATTAATAAAATTAATTGAAAGCCATCACATGTTTATAAACTTTTATTATAATTGGCACAGTTCCAGCTCACAATATCGCCCGAGCGAGGTGCGGGGCGGGGTGCGGGGCGGCGGACGAGGAACCATGTTTACATTCTTAAATAATTGTCACCATTAGTTTCTAGTTTGATGTTTTAAGATAATTTTTTTTAGAACTGACCATACTGTTGTTAGCCTTAGAGACCCTGAAGCCGCTGCGGCTTTTACAACTTTACAGAACTTGGGTCTTCATTTTATTTAGACATTTTATTATATTTATTTAAACAACCTTTGTTACGCAGTGATAGTGGGTACTGTTGAAACGAGAGGTCATGAGTATAATTGTTGCATATTTATCAGCTGCTTAGTCTGGAATTAATTGGTCGTGTCTGAAATTGTGTTCTAATTTTTTTTTTTCATTTATGTAAGGTCCCATTAATAGCAGACTAGATTACAAATAACAAGAAATACACAATAGTCTTATTGACATCAACCAAATCTGACCTATATAGATGAAATTAGCAGTGCCCCGCGGTTTCACTCGCGTTTAATTTTTTTCGGTTCTCTTCGGGTCCCCCAGACCCTGTGCCAAGCAAGCCACACGACCGTCACGCACTGTTACTTTGTTCTGCTCTACCATACTTTCTGACCTAAACTTTATATGGTAATTGTTCCGCCCCTAACGGCTATAGCGTGATGTTATATAGCCTATAATCTCCTTCATAAATTGGCTATGAAATGTGAAAAAAATATTATCAAACCTGATTGGATATTTCCAGAGAAAAGCTTATACAAAAAAAGCAACCTCTTGGACTTCATAGTATAATATTAAATAATGCAGATTTCTGAGTGTAAAAAAGTTAAAAGTAGTAAAATGTAAGGATTAATAAATGTAAACAAAGTTACAGAGAGTGTGCGAATAATTCCAAAATTACAAATTATATGCCTGTATTTACGTTTTTTGAATAATTTGAATTGTTAAAATTAAAATTCGTAAGTTTTTTAACAATTTGTAATTTTTAAATTATTTGATTCAAATTTTAAATACATAGTTCATTTTATTTTTCTATAAAAATAATTATATACGAAATTGCAATAAATTATTCGGAATTGAAATAGTTTATTAACGAATTATTCGATTGCACTCCCTTAATACAGCATTAGGTATGCTATAATAGAGAAAAGCGGTGCTGTATTAGTTTATAAAAGGCCAAGTAAAGGCCCGAAGTGATGGTGATATGCTAACTGATACCAGTCGTATTAAAACATGTATTATTTAGTACCGGATACTGGCTAGAGTATTGAACAACTTTGAAATACTGCCAAGAAACCATATAGTTCGTTATGTAATGTCTATCTCAACAACCTAACATCAGATTATTAACAATAAGTAGGTACGTGGTCGCGATACTGCGCGTAACCACAGATAATAATTATATTCTCTAAATGGCTACCGCTCAGCGCTGATTTAATCAGCATGCTAGTACGGGCTGGCAAAGTTGTGGGCGTCGCGTCGCGCGAACAAAAAGCATTGCCATTCACATCGGTATCCTCTCATCACTTGTGTTTCCAGTTTCTACTGACGTGCTACGTATAAGATAAATATAAATAAAATTACTGTTAAGTATGTAAATTATTTTCCCACGCTTTCATTACATGACATGCTTACAAGTCACACAAATTATATTCGTATGTTTTTTTAGATATAATTTTTTCATCGTCATAAAATTTAAGAGCAGTGGTGCTCTTGTCGGCGGTGCAATCTCCAACTCTCTCTACACTCTGCCTTCCTCTTAATATCGTGATACGAGACGACGCCTATTTTTTCTTCACTTGCTGAATGTATGTCTTTCTTGATCTTCCTCTCTTCCTCTTTCCCTCAACTTTTACTTCTATTATCGTTTTTATTAGCTCGTAGTGCCGAATCAAAAATGTCCCACCAAATTTCCTCTCCTATTATTAATAATCTCCAATAACATCCTTCTTTATTTTACCATGTTTAATCTCTCTTCATCCGTTTTTATTTCCAATCAACTAATTCTCTCCATCCTCCTCCAGCACCGCATTACGAATGCTTGGTTACGAAATGGTCTTTTATTACAATAATTATATTTTTGAGTTGTGACAACCCTATGCGTTACGAAGAGGTTTGCGGGGTGAGACGCGCTCTATGTATTTATTTGTCGTCTTTTGCACAATTTCAAAGGAGTTTGCTACTGGGTATTTACTGGTGATAACATCTGTCCTCTCGCTTTCCTGCCATCTGTAGGAGTAATTCGTGAAAAGGGACGGAAGTGTGTAACAGGAAGCCAGGGAAGCGCGTAGTATTTAATTTGATCAATGAGCGCGCGCGATGTTAGAGTTGGCCGTCTGCTCACAGTTAAAATAATAGCAATTAACTTTTTAAACTATCAATTATATTATTAACCTAGGTGTTTTTACATATCTTTATGTATAATTATATGCGACTACTGTAAGGCTGGCTCGTTTTTTTTTTGTTTATACTTATGCTAACACCCGTTTCTAACTACAACTCCCATAAGAATTTAATAAGGCTTAGATTATGTTCTTGTCGTACTTATCTGAATATAAACCCTACCATATTTTAATGTAATAATTAAATGTACAAGGATCCATTAGTTTCGACTTTCAATAACTTCTTTTTTTTTTAATGCAATGTTATGTAGTAGGTAAGTGTTGATGTAATAAAATGAAAAACAGTATCTACAAAATAATGTCGTTATTCAATAAAATTATGTTCAGTATAAAAATTATATTAATATAAATACATTGAATATCTATTATTTAAATAATTTAAAAATTATGTACAAGTCAATAAGTCATACAAACTAAATTAACGTAAAGTTACTTATGTCAAACAAACTTTTTATTTAAATATATCTCTTTCGGTTTTTCCGCCGACGGCAAAGCGACGGGACGTTCTGTTGGCGCACTATGGATATGGTTATCACAAGCCTCACAATATAAAGTTATATCTCCCAATGTACTTGATTAATAAACCCAAAACACCCCGAAAAACAAGATAAACGACGGATCTCGAAATATAATTGAATCCGTACACCGCGCCCATTATCATTCCTAAAATACGATAATATCTATCAATGAAAAGAGAAGATACGCTTTCACATAAATCTCTGCTTCTACATCACGATTTCGAAAATAAAACAAAGTATTGTAGGTATAGCGTTGCGGAAAATAAAACTCTTAGACGATATAAATAAAAAGTATTGATTATAAATAAACATAAGTAAAGATTGAAATGCGTAAGGACGACGGATCAATAATAAAAACGATTATTTACACAAAAAGCTTACCTTGAACGTATGTAAACAAACGTAAGATCACTAACAAGTAAATCCAGTTTTTGAAGTCAAAACAGAAAATTCCTGTCCGATACATGGTAGAAATCACTAAAACGGCACTACACTTTATGTTTTAATTCATAACTATCACATTTTCACATAATATTCACAATTTTTTGCATAAAAGTTTACAATGAATTTATGAGTACGACACTGCACGATCCGCCATTTTCAAGACCGCTGCGTTCGGAAACAATTCGATATTGAGAGGGCAATGCCCGGGATTAGTATAGCGATGTGAAGTTAGCTATGAAACTGAGTTGAGACTAAATTTCATTCTGAAGTCAGAACAAACAAGACTTATAGGGTCCCACTAAATAAAAACATAGGGTCACCTAATTATAAAGCAATAAAAATTAGTAAAAAAGTAAATTGAATTTTTTTTCATATACATATATTATATACCAGAGACAAATAATAATTATTATACACTTATTACTCTGAAAAAATTAATTGCCATTACTGTCATTGTTGTCATTGAGTTGACGCTTTGATCCAGCATTGCCAGAAAGTTACATTTATTATATTTGTCATAACTTTTGATCTGTGTAGCTTGTATCTTATTTAATTAAGCTAATTTTGGAAATTTTGAGGATAATTGAGATTTTTTTATTAAAGTAAACTATATTTGTGTATAAGATCTCCTGCACTTATTCAAATGAGAATTAAATAAAAACATATGAGCCGTTTATTTTCCTGTACAAATATAGTTCGTGAATTAAAAAAAAGCAATTTTTTAGGTTTGAAGTATATTTATTATTTGAGTCGATTAGTTTCAAAAGCAGCAATCTGTTCTTTGAGTGGATAATTAGGTATTAGTATGGTAACAGGTCATTTTGAATAAAAATGGCTTCATTTAGCTATTGGTGTTAAAACTGACATTAAGTCATTAAAAAAGTGGTTCAAATCTAAGGTTGGAATCAAATCCGGCTATCTGTCAAATTTCAGAAACAAACGAGATGATATTGCTCTGTCGATCAATCAGAACGAAGAGTTCTTATAAGCGATCTAACGGCATAAGAAGCATTATTCCCTGTATATTATAATGCACTATAGTTTTATTATTCACTGAAAACAATGTGAAAATATCATCATACAGATCAACCTCAGTGTTGTAACTAATGGAAGCACCAGAGAAACGTCGAAAACTGGACTAGAAACCGGGCCAAGAGATTGAAGTAAATACACCCTTAGGGTTGTCATTTCTATCTCGTAAAAGGTTGTTGTACTTACGTATTTCTATTGTTTCAGTTACTCGCCGAAATCAATGCTCTAAAGAATGAGCAAGATTCCCAGAAAAATCTCCCTTTACCGAAGCTTCCTTACCAAATGTCGTACTATTCACGTCAATTGTGTTTTCTTTAAATTTTATTGTGTTGGAAGGTGCTCCTAATATTCCCCTAAGCAAGAAATATGTATTCACGTACTATTACACGGAGAATGAATTTAATAAAAAATAATAATTTGATTGCTTGTAGTATAACGCACAGGCTTAATAACAAAGCTGTGTTAAACATTATGTTCTAACATTCGTTTAATCACAGATGGGTGCGGCAGTCAAAATAAAAACAGCATTCCGCATTTAATTTTTTTTGTTGCAGCGTTGTAAAATATTGAAACAATTGAGTCGGGGTTCCCGGTGATGGGGCATTATTTTATGTCTGCTGAAACAAAAATTCGATATCGCAATTTTTTTAACCGATATTTTAGAAGAAACATCAACATTGGTAAGGTTCGGAAATGACTGTCCAATTTTTTACTGGAGAAATGCCCTCAAAAGTGTTGCAAAACAATGCAAATGTTTTATTCTAATACGTTTGAAAACAGAATTTAATGTTCTTATAAGAGGTGAACTATATTAAAAAAGTGGTCTAAGAAAACCTCAAAATGAATGTCAAGGAAATAAAGTCATTATGGATATAATACCACAGCCAATATACTTCCCGTAAATGAAAATGAAGTAAGCCATCTGAAAAAATTACTCCTAAAACATTTAATCCCGGAGTAGAAAGATATCTATTATAGTTTTATCTTTTTACAATGACTGCCTTGTTGTACCTACCGTATTCTCAAAAAGCTAGATTGCCACCTTTGAAACAAACCGAGTCACTTATTAACACTATTGACAATTCAATTAAAAATTATTTCAATCGCAAGAAATACATTTTAACTTTAAACAATTTTTGTTTATGTTTTTAGTAGTTTCCCAAAGAACTACTCAACCGATTTTAAAATAATTTTTAAGGGTACCAGCACGACCATGTCATTACCATTAGCTACCTGTGCTATTAAGGCATAATTCATTTAAAAAAAAAACAAGCAAAATCAGTTTAAGATCGGTAAGTTATCAAGTAACATAAAAATATATATAATCAAATTTAGAATCGCCTCCTTATTAAGCCTCTTAAAAATTACGAATATGTTTTGCCTAAATAATAAAAAGGCTAAAATGTTACTGTTACAGTAAGAATGTAACATTTCAGGAAACGAAACATGACCTTCGGCTTAAGGACCCTGGCAACACTGGAGTGACACTTGACAAATTCAGTTGTTCTTGGTGTTTGTATAGTTATGTCAAATGTCAATTTTCACTTGTCAAACGTGCTTATATCCTCATAAACAGAAACCGATTTATTTATTTGTGTTATGTTATTTACTTAAAAATCTAAAGTTGTTAAAAAGGACCACAAAAATATCAGTATTTATGATTTAGTAAAGTACACAATTTAACTACAATGGAATTAATATATTCAATGAGACGCAAACCACTGAAATGCGAGCCCCCACATTTCGTAAGGTAAATATTATATTCTGAAAATGAACATTAAACACATACAATTCTTCTTCTTACCCACAGATTTGAGAAAAAGGTAGATAGAGCCGGTCAGAACACGACAATGGCTCGTATTAGTATTAAATTGGACATTCATTGTCAGGATTTCTCATGCAATGTAAGCACCCCGTGTGCTTTAGTATTTTTTTTTTAAATGCCGACTTGTGTGCTTACATTGCAAAAATTCATCGCAAAAACAAAAAAAAGAACGAGTATTGTTTAATTGGTAACAGAGCATATTTTGATAATAATTTCTGTGTTATTTTGTTATTGATCACAAAATTACAATGAAATATTTTCCTGGAAGTTATAGTAAAATATATGTAGGTTTGTAGCATTGAAATATCACTTTATTTACAACCTGACTACCACAAAACCATAAGGAGGGTAATATTTTTTTAGCAATATGGTTTCAAAATAAAAATTATAGAGAACAAATATCATATCTTATGCAATCCATCCATACCTTCTACGGTCTCCCTCTACACCTTTAATAAACACACAAGATGGTAATTAGATTGAACGGCTTTACAGAGCACTTAGAGCCTTGGTCTAGAATGTCACATAACTACATAGCATTAGTTAAGTTTGTAATCAAATTCAATAAAATTTCTTATTTCTTATTTTTTCAGTCTAACAGACACTGATGTAGCTCGGCCAATATGTACAATATCCACTGGCAATATTATAGCATTCTCATCACCTACCGAACTGTCGGATACTGATGGGGACACATGGGGAGGCCATGTGTATGTCTGTGACTTGGACACACCCTGGGACAGCCATAAAGTTACCAGTACTGCTGATCCTGTGAGTATTCACTGTTTTCTATGTAAGGATGATGCAATAATGTTTTTAAATTATAGTTGGATATTTGATATTTAATTTTAAAATTAATAATAAATGGCATGATACAATACAGTAAAGACAGCAATGGCACTGCTAGTACTACCTGTGGTATTTTTCCTGTGATAAAAGGGTAATATTGTTGCTTCACGTGCATTTCAAATCAGTTCGATATCTTTTGATAGATAATTGGTGATACTGATATATCATATTGGTATCACTACATCCCTAATTATATTATAGAAAGCACACTAATACACATAAATGGTAAAAAGTCTTCTCAAGTAGTATTATTGTTAAAATCTTAGTACTGTTGAGTTTTAGAGACCTGGACTTTCTTCACAGTTGATGTCAGAACCAACTAATAAATGCTGTTACTGTATTGATTTTATCTTGTCTTTTTATTTAGTTGGAACAAAAAGTTTACTAACAGTTTATACTAATTATTAACTTTTAATTAAATTGGCAGCACTGCTATATTCAATTAATTGGTGCTGGCTTTTTGCAGAAAATTTATCTATTTATTTATATTGCATATTACACTTTGGTTACTGTGTACAAGGAAAGTGGATTAGAAATAATAACAAGTAACTGGAATTTTAATCTGCCACAATACACCCTCCCTGGGGATTGCTCTAAAGGGGCCAACATTTTGTTAGAACATTGTTTAAATACTATAAAAACAGTACAATGTCCAACCATGAAAACTTGTATTCAGTGGCTGTAATAAATTATAATACAAACATTAAAACCATTAATCAATTATGTAAATCCTTAAAAATTAAGACTTTTATGTGCATAGGGATGCTACTGTCAACTTTGCAAATGAATTAGATAATTGACTTGTATGTATGTAGCAAGTTCTTATACTAGTGCTGATAACATTTTTCACCAGATATCAGTGCTAGAATGGGACATTGAAGGCAAGCAGTTGTTAATTGGAACCACAGTTGGAGAAGTCTCTGTGTATGGACAGAAAGATTACTTGCTGAATGAATGGGTTTGTCTCTACACAGCAAACTTTCCAGGTATGATTGATTTTTAGTAGAAATCTACAAATTTGTATTTTGATATACCTTATTTATTTTAAAAGACACTATCAATAGTGTAAGGTTGCAATGTGAAATCTGTAAAAAAGATTGAAGGATTACTGGAGTAATGAGAAATGCTTGTAAAATAGTGAATTAGTGACGCCCACATAAGATAGAATGCTGCACAAGATGGCAAAAGATAAAATTTAGTGTCGAACCTTGATAGAGATATGTGTCTGCCAAAACAGATATTAGTCTGAGAATTATATAAATAAAAACTTTAGGAGAACACATAATAAAGTCGGCGTTCTTCCACCCGGGCCGTAGGATAATAGCTGTTGAGAAGAAACCAGAAGTCCCCATCACAGAAAGGATTCAGATGCTCAGATCAACGCCTACTCTCAAAGGATTTGGGTATGTTTTTTTCAAAGTTCTTGTATTCTGAGTGATACATTATATCTCTAATGGTCTGAATAGTAATTATAAAATATACAGCAAGTCAAGGCAAATCAGCTAATAAAATCACTTCTCTATGTTTGTCATACGGTGGAGCTGTGAAACCTTCTCCCGGCCAATGTGTTTCCCTCTTCTTACGACATCGAGTCCTTCAAGTGTAATGTGAAGAGATATTTATGCAGGCTGGCATGACGGCGGCGACTGCGGATGGTTTTAAATCTCTCGGTGGTCACCATTGTGTTTGGATTACTCTGTACTTACCAATAAGGACAGTACCGAAAATTTGCGAGAAACCATGGAAAAAAATTATTAAGAACTAGCTGATTGTGCTGTTATGAATGCTGTTCGAGATAACCACGACCAGCAAAACGCGAACCTTGTGCTGGGCTCTTAAAAAACAACCTGTTCGCGAGTCGTGGTTGACCGATAGTGAAGTTGTGATACACAGCACACTGTGCCTTTTCAAAATGCCACAAGCTTTCCTCAAGACTCGGCGCGGCGGTTTCATAGCCACGAATCTCATAAACGTAGACCATGTAAAGTGTGTGTAAGTGGGTGTGCAGGTCTAACCAGGAGGGCTGGCGCACCTTACACGTTTATATTCTTCTACTTATACAGTACATTCAATATCACAGTTACGTGGATTAACTGTCTCTAAGAAAACAATTCACAATTACAAAAAGACAAACTATGACAAGACAAGCAAGACTAACTATGAACTATTGAGCGAACGCCGGCGGGTACAAATTTTTAGTCCTTCCTACCTTTTGTAAGAAAAATTATTAACAAACGCAAAACAACGCAAAATGCATGACTTCACCTGACAATATTTAATAATTAATTTCCAGCAACTGCTTTGCGTCACTTTTATTATTAAATTTGTAAATAATTATAATCCATTAAATTGGATGCGAGATCAGTTTCAGCTCAGTCATTTTTGGTCACTATTCATATTCAGACATTTCATCCTGTCATTCTATGAAATAATTATTCAAAAGTATAAACTGTTTTTTGTTTCTTTCTAATAGCATTAGTATTTGAATTACAGTGTAAACTCTTTATAACGAAACTCAAGGGACTGAGCATTTTTTATCGTTATGGAGAGTTATCGTTATATGGAGTGAACAAAAAAACAGTACTAATCCAATTGTTAGTCACATTCATATCGACATCCCGCGCCTCTCCGTTCATTTTACCGTACGTAATTTGGTGACGGTGCTCAAATTTTCCGAGCCAACCTTCAGATGCTTTAAAGTCAATTATGCCAAGTTGGTTGGCTAAACTTTTCAGCCTTAGCTTTTACAATTGGCCCCGAGATGGGTACATTATTCTGGCGCTGATTGTTAAACCACGACAACATTACCTGATCTAAGACTTCGAATTTTGGCTTTCTTAATTTTTTAGAAGAGTTTCCTTCCAGCGCAGCCTGTAGAATTGTTTTTTGGGCAGTCGAGATGAGCGCTGATGTGCATCATAAGGGGACCCCTTAAACCTACACATGGGTCACAAGTCCCGGGGGCTGCTCGTGCCACACGATGGACCCGGCACCCGAACGGTGTATCCACGGAATGCTAATATGTTTCTCTCTATTTGAACAGTTTTTAAAGATGTTTAATTTATTAAAATGGTTGTTTGTTGATTTAAACAGTGGTGTAGGTTGTGAAGGCGCTTGCGTGGTGACCGCAAGCGGGCTAATCTGCGTGGTCACTCCACCCCTGCAGGCCGAGGGCTCTCTAGCAGGCGGAGTGAGCGGGGCAAACGCTCACATCGCGTCAGAGTGCCTGCGCCCCACCCGATACCATGTCACACATGCTGCTATCGCTTATAAAAGTTAGCATCGCTTTTTATAACTGTAGTTGTAAGACAGATTCGAGCTTCTTATTAAAATGTCTGGACTTTGCTGCATAACGAAAACTTGACTGTGAAGTCATTTAGGACATGAAGAGTAAGATATATTTTCTAAGCAAGGATTTATAAGTAAAAACTGTTGGGAAACTCTCTCAGTGCTATAAAAAAGTGAGTCGCTACGATAAGGTAAATAAACAAGCTAACATGTGCTAATTTTTCGCACACTATTGTTAAAGAATTTAATCAACCTAATCAAACAGCTTTCATATTGTTAAAAAACAGATGGCGCCTCCTAAATGTTACTTGAATATAATAATTATTTTCATTAGGAATGCGCTATTAACATATGACATAATCAAATATAAAACTATATTTTCTATAACGAAAACGTAAATTTGAAACTATTGGTTTATTTTTCGTTAATATCGAGGAATATAAGCTTCAAGGGTGCGTTCAAGTATTACGTAACGCAATTTTTGAAGATTTTTGGGACTTCCTCTCCCCAAGAAACGTGTCGTAACATTTTTCTGAAAAATGTAGGATACAGACATATCTCTTTGGAGATTTCTCTCTACAGTCACACTGGTGAAATACTTCCACCTCACAGAAGATCACAGCCAAATATCCCTGTGTTATGCTTCTGCATTCAGTACATTTTCCAAAGCTTCTTGGGGAAGGATTTCAAGGTCGACAACGCCCTGGTGATTCCTCTGATGTTACAAGCGTACTGGACACATGTTTGCCATCTTTCTTCACCATCTTTCATTATTATGAATTAGTTATAGCAGATCATGGTAGGTATGTAAGGTAAAGTGTCTCACTCGTACTCGTCAGATGGGAACCTGGTGTTGGCGTGCGTGTGCGGCGCGGGGTATAGCGCCGGAGGCACAGTGGTGCGGTGTGCGGTGGGCTGCGTCTCGAACCCGGGCGCTCCGGTGTTGGTCCTGCAGTCGCTGCCCTCCATCTATCTCGATGACTCCACATCCCCGCCGAGTGAGTCTCGCCTTCGCCATTACAATGTCGAACAATTTTTTTATACCATATTGTAATACGTACGCAGCGTAACGGCACACGGTGGTTCTTCTCCACACAAGTAGTCGTAAAAGGAAACTTAAAATCTTAAAGTCATAATTTTACAAAACTATTAACGCTATTTGATTTCTCTATGAAAAAACATCAAATATGAATCAATCGTCTTTTCACATTAGACTAGGGTTACCAATTTTTCTTGACAAAAATAACGTATCAAATTTTCTGGAATAGAAAAAAAAGTATCTGGAAGAAAAAAAAGTATTTCTAAAATCTGTTCCCTGAAATAATTAAAACTTGTATTTTTTTCATGAAATTTATGATGATCTCTCACTTCTATCTCTTCTCGCCACTTCAGCTTTGTTACCGAAAAAACTCTTAGTGTAAGCTGAAGTAGCGGCGACAGAGACTAAATAAGAAATATATATTATTATTTTACATTGCTAAGTTATCAGATGCCGTTTGCTAACAATAACAGACAAACTGACAGTTCTTTATAATTTATAGTAGATTTTCTTTACTTATAAGTATCGATATATATATAGTTAAGTAATTACTCATACGAGTGTTTCGTTTTAAGTATTACAATAAAGATTGGAAATGAAGTATTCTCGCATACTTTATTCTTATGCAAAAGTATAAAGTATATTGTATACCGAAAATAAAGTAGAAAACTTTATTATAAAGTATGTTTGGCAACCCTAGTCTCACTACACTGGACTTACATAATTTAGGAGTAAATTGAAGAAACCGGTTTTTAATGTATGGAAAAAGTGCATTGATGACGCACCGTGTGTTTTTGGTAGATATGCGGCAAATAACAAGATAACTAATGGTGCGAACTTTCCAGAACAATTGTGCGGAACGCAAGAGGCATTCATGTTTAAGGGATCTACCTCCCATGCAGAAAAAATAGTGTTATACAATTTACTCCTAAACAATAGTCAAGACTAAAAAGTGACCATATCTACAGTTGTTGCTTTTTTATAGAGGGATCGGAATGGCGTTAATAGTTTTGTAAAATTACGACTTTCAGATTTTAAGTGCCTTATTTACGACCTCTTGTATGGAGACGAACCACCGTGCGGTACTTAGGCAGGGTTTATTGTAGTCAACATATTAGCTGATAATCCTACAGGTCATGCGACACACATGCAGCAGTTACAGAGCAAACCTGTTGATATCGAATACTCAGACATTACCATACTAATGTGCGTATTCTATAATCACATCGGCACGATTCTGCGACAGATTATATCAAACGGGGCGTAATGAGGTGTTGAGAATATAGTATCCTGTCTAATCACTCCTGTCCAGCCCAGACTAGAAATTAACTTGTGACTCTTGGTGACGTTAATAAAGATAATTCTCTTAACTACTCTCTCTATTTAATTTGAGTGGAAATCAAATACATTATCACGTTTCTTAGACCAGGAAATAGCACCTAAAAATGTTAAAACATTATTTTTGGGAAATATCTCTACTTGTATAATTTAATGGTTTAATAAATGAGTAGAAACATAATATATGGATGCGGGCAGCATAGACCGGTCGTTATAGCGATCTTCGGGGGGTTATACGTCTTTCGACTGAAATGATGCTGATATATGTTGTGTGTGCGTGTTCCGTGCATAGCTTGCATAGCGTGGTGCTGGCGCGAGGAGACGGACTCGCTGCTGGTGGGCGGCGCGACGCTCTCGCTCTGGAAGTGTACGGAGCGAGCCCATCCCTTGCACAAACTACTCGCTAAAGGTAACGTATGACACAGAACTTTTTTTTTTTTTTTTAAACTAAATCTCCCGTAAAAACGCGCCATTGCTTGTTTCAATTGTAACTCGACACCTTGACGGATCTATCCGTAATGGTAAGCTCAGTAAAACGCAAACACAACGGCGACCACCGAGAGATCGTAATCCACCGGCGGTCGCCGCTGTCACACCGCGGCCGGCCTGCATACATATCTCTTCACATTACACTTGAAGGACCCGATGTCGTAAGAAGAGGGAAATACATTGGCCGGGAGAAGGTTCCACAGCTTCATGGCACAGCAGAGATAAGTCATAGAGAACTTTTTAGTTCGTGCCGAGGTGGAGGTTCGGAAGCTCGAAGCCCAGCGCGTGTGGTTCTGTTGTGGAAGGGAGAGGAGGGAATTAGATTGAACAGTTCTTCAGAACACTCTCCATGATAAAGACGCTAGAACAGGCTCAGTGAGACGATGTTCCTACGTAGCTGAAGCTGCTCGATGTATTTAGTAAAGTTTGCATCATTAACAATGCGAACAGCTCGTCCCTGTATTCTGCGTCCTGTCCAGAGCATCGAAGGAGTATTTCGCGGATCCGGCCCAGAGATGAGAACAATATTCTATACACGGCCAAAACTCTGCCTTGTAAAGAAGATGTAGCTGACCGGACGTGAAAAACCGTCACACCCTATTCAGGATTCCGTGTCTCCGAGATGATTAATCCCTGGAGTTGAGATCACTGCGAATATCCACACGTAGGATATTGAGGCAGTCACGCGTTGTCAGCAAGTCATTAAATGTTCCACAAAAAAAAATAATCCAATTACTACTACCATACTACAAGCATTTTTCTTTTTTTAAAGCCAATAATGTATATCTACTTATATATAACGTGACGAGGTACTTGTTCCCAGGTCCGGTGCAGGGCAGCAGCGCGCCGCCCGGGGTACCCAAACCTACCGCCGACTGCTTCAACACTGTGGTAACTTATTGTTAACAACTAATATTAAAAAAGGCCGAGTGCTGTAAGCGCGACCTTCCTGATGGTTTGCTGAAAGCGGGACGGCGAGTGTACACGGGTATACACGGTATTGAGATAATACCCTATATCATAAGATCAATATTGCAACACAGAGAAGCATTGAAACAATGTTATGTAATTCGACGTAATCCCTATAGCCCTAATAGTTCGGAGAATGTAATTATCTTTTTTCTTGCGGTTAGCGCTCCACTTATATACCGAGTTACGCTCACAGAGGCGAAACTAGTCCTCACGTATTACGTCACAGTTCATAACGATACCTCTGTCTTTTTTTTTTCTTTGAGTGTTTTGGTTACAATTTAAGAAATAAATAAATATAACCTTAAAAAATCAGCTATTACAATAAATCGAGTGCCTGCATTCCACAAATCGGGTAACTTGACCCAGTATTTTAAAATAGTCTCTTTGGTTGTAGTAATATTGACAATTGAGTTGTGAGATTTCTGTTATGGCCTTTTAAAATACTGTGCTAGTATATGGATAAATGTTATCTTCTATGTAGAACATAAAATAATTTACATGATTACAAATTTGTATCGATTTCTAATGACAATCGGTTACTCTGATTGCCGATTCTCATTGGTATCACATCCCTAGTTACGTCATATCGGTAGCTGTCAAAAATGATCTATTATTTTGTGATGGGTATAGTTTGTAGTTATTATGAGTTCTGATGTTGATATATGTGCGGGTATGGATTCAGATGTGGCAGAAGACCGCGGTTTGGCCGGTAGAGGGTCCGGAGCTAGCGGTGTGCGTGGCGAACTCCCGGCTACCACTTGGGGCGCCCCTCACCGCGCTCGGCACCCCCCGCGCCCTGCATCTACTCTCGCGTGACTCGCATCTCTATGTATGTATTCTTCTTCTCCATCATTAATGCCAATAATATTCTTATCTTCAAAGTACATACAACGCTTTAACAAAATGGTCTAGTGTTCATTCAACATTGATCGTATCAAAATCAGAGAAAATCGATTGTTTTGTGTTTTAAGGGTAATGCCGCGTACTGACAAGGCGAACGAACGCGAACGAATGCTCTGAGTGGTCGTGGCAGATCGACACCTTACTCCCTCAGTCGCGTTCGCTGTTGTGTCCCACACAGATCAGTGCCCTGTTAGCGTTCATTCGCCCTTTATTAGCGGATATCTTTGTTGCAGTTTTAAATTAAAATGCAGTCCTATATTATGTAACATCCGTTTAAAATATTACAAACTAGCTGTGCCCGTGGCTTCGCTCACGTGGACTACAGAATGCCCGCGCGAATCTTGCTTCCCCGCTCCCGGCTATTTTTGTAGGTATTTTTATCGCATATGATTATGTAGTACATTAATTTGCTATATCTCTTATGTATGTAAGCGGCCAAATTGATTCACCATGACCAGTTTTTTTTTTATTTGTGTGGAACTCTAATTATTTTTCTAAAATAAAAGTAGCCTAAGTTACTCCCTATATCATCAGCTATCTAACAGTGAAAGTCCCGTCAAAATCGCTCCAACCGTTTCGGAGATTACCCGGAACAAACAGACAGACAGACAAAAATTTTAAAAATGGGCTATGTGTTATAGATATCGTATATACTTTGATATGCATTTAGTAAAAAGCTGTTATTTTGACATTACAAACAGACACTTCAATTTTATTAATTGTATAGATTTGTAGACGAGTGCGTGAAATCAAACAAGTATTTGATAAATACACGGTGTGTTATAATGAATAACAATTGGATTGTATGTCACGTTTAGTGAGTTGTACGTGCTCTTTTATTATAATATTACAGTTGAGCAGCAAGCAAGTGGTCTGCGGGTCCGGGGGGGTTCCCCTGCAGGCGGTCACGCCCTCCAAGAAACTCAAGTACGGTCCTGGACTTCATGCGGTATGTTTACATTCACTTTTATAATATATTTTAATCATGAACCTATTGGGGCTAGGACGGTGAAGATTTTCATGCGGGTTCCATTTGCACTGTAGGTGAGTACTAAAGAGAAATATTTGGAAATTCAACCTCTAAAGTAGTGGAAAAGGTGATGAAAGTTTGTGTCCGTCATTTTTGAGGATAGATTTATGAAAATTGGTATTAAGCAATTCAGTTGGAAAGTAAAAAATATGTTTCATAGTTTAAAAAAATTCAATACTTAAGGGTATATAAGATGGGAGGAAGTGTGTATAATACAAGTAAGGATATAAACAGTTCAGCCGCTAAAAGAATGTGTTCTTGAGGTACGTCACAACAGTCGACTGTTTCAGCGTGACAAAGTAACGGTCCATCCAATTTTTTTTTTCACATTACTACCACTGGCTAGTTTGAAGAAAATGCTTTATAGCATTAAACTCGCCAGTGTACAAACTAAAAGTGCAATAAAGTATTGATTCGTTGCAGGGCGGCGGGGGAGGCGCAGTATGCGGTGTTGAGTTCTCAGCGCTGGCCGGGCTGGTGGTAGTGATCGACACGCACGCACAGCTCCACGTCTACAAGATCCCGCAGCCCTGCCCTGATATATGTTAATACATTTTTTTATTATTTTATAAATACTAGGAAATTTCACAGCAAGTTTTCACAAATCTAAACTACTAGATGGATTTTAATCATTTTTTATACTCTTCAGAAACGTGGTTATTATGAAAAAAATCACGGTATCTTCATTTCAATTTTTTATAAACATTACGAGTTTTTCTGACTATAACACGAGCAGAACCGCGGACTCAGCTAGTAGACAATAATAATAGAAGAGAAGTTAGATCGGTTGAAAGTTAAAAAAACAGGAAGAATAGCGAATTACAAGAAGATACCTAGAGGAAGAGGAATTAATTATTTGTCTCTAATTAGTAATTACGTACCCGCGCTAGAAGTTGTACTAATTTGACGTAGTAAAACAAAATTACTCAACTACAAAAATTTTATCCGTGTGCCAACAATATGGTGAAGTTAGCCATTAAAGAGAGCTAGGGCACTGAAAAATTTGTTTAGAGGTTTCTCTCTATTTGGGGTAGCCCAATTGGTGAAAGCCCAAGATCGACAACGCGCTAGTGATCCCTATGGTCTTAGTGGTATAAAAAGATGATAATAATGTTTTTTTTTTGTATTGTACTAGCTGATACCCGCGACTTCGTCTGCGGTGTTTAGTATATTAAAGCTTTTTATTTAATGAAGATAACAAGGTATTTTTTCAGATAAGGACCAAGTATCTAAGGAGTAAAATATAAAAATAAAAAATCTATATACAGGGTTTTCAACTAGAACTTTTTTATTTTTTATAGTGCAAATCGGAACAACGTGTCAGTTTTGACATTTAGTTTTTTTGACATATCAGTAGTAGAAGCTTCGGCAATTGTTTTAATGAATTTAATTTTGCTCCAATATCTCATTAATATTATAAAAATCCACTATGAAAATGGTGAATTTATAAAAGTTACGGTTGTAAAATTCGTGATATTGTCGGTCAATATTATCTTTGTTCTGAGGCCGCTATTAAGAATTTAGTAGATTGTGTCGACAGTCAGTCTCGGTACATAATACGCCAACACCAACGCGTGTTCTTTCATCTCAAATCTTTATTTTATTTTGTTTTAAACTCTTTTAGTAGCTTTCGCGTGATGCGCGGACAACGGCAAGCCTCAATAATTTTATTTATATAAAAGACTAGCTGTGTCCCTGGCTTCGCTCACGTAAACTACAGAATACCCGCGTGAATCTTGCTCCCCGGCTCCCGGCTATTTTAAAGGCAAAAATGCTTACTGTGGGTGTTCCTTAGAAGATAGATGTATACTCTCCCTGATTTTTAAAACCTTTCTGATGTCTACAATTATGTAACGGGTCCGCCAGATAACTTTTTTTTTTTTTAAATGCTATAAAAAAACCTACTGAACATTTTCTCAATTTTTTTTTTTATTTGAAAGTACAATCCTTCCGGTTAATAATGAAAAATAATTTCATTCAAATGGCTGCCTCGGCTGGCCATGCGGTAGCCTACACGATCGGTCAAATTTTAAGCACATTATCGATTGTGTGCAGCTGTATTTCACCAATGGCTTCACGAATATTGTCCTTTAAAGCGTCAATTGTCTCTGGCTTGTCGGCGTAACACTTATCTTTGACGGCACCCCACAAATAATAGTCCAACGGTGTCAAATCGCAGCTCCGAGGTGGCCAAACGACATCAGCTCTGCGGCTGATAATGCGATCTTCAAAAACAGGAAAACATCGAGCGTAGCCTCGGCTGTGTGGCACGTAGCGCCGTCCTGCTGAAACCAAATGTTGCCAATATCCTCCTCTTCAACTTTTGTGAACAAAAATTCGTTCAACATGGCCCGATAACGATCGCCAAGACTGTAACGGCCACTCCTTGCTCATTTTCGGAAAAAAAATGGCTCAATTATGCCTCTGGACCAAAATCCGCACCAAATAGTGACTCGTTTTGGGTGCGTCGGCTTTTCAGTGTATGCGTGCGGGTTTTCTGTGCCCCAAATGCGACAATTTTGCTTGTTTACATACCCGCCAAGATCAAAATGAGCTTTATCTGAAAAATGATTTTTTTGGCAAAATCGGCATCTTCTGTAAGTCGATCGCAGGCCCACTTAGCAAAGCGAAAACGCATTGGATGGTCAGTTGGCTTCAACTCCTGAATCAATTGGACTTTGTATGGCGTCATACCAAGGTTTTTATGCAAAATTCGTCTCAATGATGTCTCCGAAATGTTCAATTGTTGTTCACGCAAACTTTCTGCCACAGCAGCAATATTCTCGGGTGTACGCACTGTTTTTGGCTTTTCACGCTTTGGTTTATCGATGAGGATGCCAGTTTCTTTCACTTTTTTCACGAGATAACGAACATACGGAGCTGACGGTGCTTCTCTTCTTCCAAAATCCGTACGCAATTTTCGCACACATTCTGCAACATTACCATGATTTTCAAAGTAATGTCGCAATATTTCCCAGCGTTGTTCAAGCGTATACACAACCATATTCGTTCAGCGGAAGGATAAAACTAATTATCTGTCAAATCAGACATGAGGTAAGTGTTACCATTCACGAAATAAGCACTAGTTGAAAAAAAAACGTTAGATGGCGGACCCTATATTACATTAATTTGCTGTATCTCTTATTATTTACTCAGCATAAGCCATTTAAGCGCCCGAATTGATTCACCATGACCAGTTTTTTTTTTATTTGTGTGAAACCATAATTATTTTTCTAAAATTAAAGTAGTCTATGTTACTCCCTATATCGGTCCAATCGTTTCTGAGATTACCTGGATCAAACAGACAGACAGACTGACAAAAAATTTTTAATTAGTTTTTTGTTATAGGTGTCGTATATACTTTCATATGCATTTAGTAAAAAGCTGTTATTTTGACATTACAAACAAACACTTCAATCTTATTAATTGTATAGATTAGCTGGCCTGGCAGACATTGCTCGTAACAGCTCGATCACAGCGCCATCTATCTCCCGAATTTTCTCATATTCCATGTAATATGAAATGAGTTGTATCGAAACATTACATGTCCAGCTCCCGCACTCTCCGTCCAATACATAACCAACCTGCTGGAGTACTCGATCGTGTCGGGATACGACTCTCTGGACGTGCTGTTAGCTCTTAAGCCGAACATCATCGAAGCAGTCTACGAAAGGTAACCTTACACCGCATTTATTTAACAGACTTCAACAAAAGACCGGAGGTTATTCAATACTAATATAAATTTTTTTTAATTGAATCTTCAGCCATATCTTTTTTATTTATGAACCGATCTGGATGATTCTTTTTTTCTTGGATAGGGGGATACCTGTAGGGTGGTTAGCGTTGAATCTTCAGCTTCGAAGAGATACACCAGGGAAGAGAACTCTTCAAAATCATTGAAGTTTGTTTTATTTTTTGTTAAAACTTTATTTTCCAGTTTATCCTACTATATCTAGTGTTGCTGGTGTGTCGGTCGAAACGGGTGTGGTTGGCAACACATACCGGCACACGAGTCGTTTCCGGTTTTCACAAGCTTAATTTCCGGAACTCGACGTTTCATCGTGCTAGTCAAGTTCGTCCAGTAAGTCCACCAGTCGCCCGATGTTATTAAAGACTTACAGAAGAGTTCTTGGGGTGCCAAGCTGTTTAAACCTGTATTGGACCAAGAATGTAAATGTGAAATAATGTGTTCTTGACGTCTTGTCAAAACGGACAACTGTTTGGAGAGACACCGCTAGTATATTGTAACATTTGCAGGTTAACAGAGTCGTTCCAGCGACAGTCGCACTCGTTCCAGCAGTTCTACCACCACACCTGGCTGAAGCTGCGAATAGCACTCTGCAGGTACCAGATTCATATTATTTCATAAAGCAAAGCACACACACACTCAAACATATTTACGTAATCCGCGTAATACTTATAATGAGTTAGCTTGGCTCGCGGCTTCGCTCGCATGACATGACAAGAAGAATGCATAATTCTTATAAAAATCGTAATTATTTGAATATATATATATATATATTTTAATATAAGGCCCCCAAGTTTCTAAGTAGCAAAACAAGAAATTTACGAGCTATCATGATACTATACAAAGGCGCATAAGTTGCATCGTGCGATGGCGCCGAAATCTGGTGACTAATCAAGCAATAAATCAGTAGTTATTTTGCATTCAACGGTTATTTTCGGTTCGGTGCTTGGTCAATTGCTCTTTATCTTGTACCTCTCAGACTTGAAAATACTGTGCAACTACCTTTTTCGCTTTTTTCTGACGATACCAAATTTTTTGCTAACCCTCGAAGCAACTGGCGAGCTATACAGAATGACCTTAATGCGATTTTTAAGTGGACTCATGACTGGCTTCTAACTTTAAATGTGAATAAGTGCTCCGTGCTACACATTGGTAGTAATAATCCTTGTCAGGTATACTATCTTGGTGGTGAACAATTAACCGCAGTTGAAACACAAAGGGACTTGGGAGTTACAGTATCCAAAGATCTTAAATGGGGAACTCATGTGCTTGGGGTTGTGAAGAAAACTAATTCGATCCTTTATATCATTCGCAAGGCATTTATTTCCTAACAGCTAAAACTTTTATAAACTTATACAAGACCTATATTAGACCACTTCTTGAACATGCTTATATTATCTGGGATCCCTACTTCAAAAAAGACATTAAGCTCATTGAAAATGTACAGAGAAGGGCTACTAAGATGGTGTATGCAATGCGTAACTTACCCTATGAACAGCGCCTCATAAACCTTGGCCTTACCACACTAGAACACCGTAGACAAAGGGGCAGGTTAATCGAAACTTATAAAATCCTCAATAATTATTACGATGTGCCCAGCCTTAAAGATATGTTTAAGTCAAATGAAAATAAACACCTACGAGGTCATCCCTTGAAACTTTGGGAATTCCCAGCAAAAAGAAACCCAATGAAGCATTTCTTGCCTAACAACCTTCCAGAAAAAGTTGTGATGGCCCCTACCATAACCTCCTTTAAGAGCAGATTGGACAAGGAAGATATCTCCAAGCTATTTGATACGCACGCATCAGCTAATTATCTGCTAGTGTGTCTTACCAAATAATAATAATAATATCAGTCAAGTGCATATTTACTGCAAATTGTAGTTATTTGAGTAGATCTCGAAAACAAAATCCCCGTATACGTGGATTTTTGACACAGCGAAAATGTCCAACTAACAGCAAAAAATGTTGTCAAAAGAAATAGGAGTTCAACTCTTTCAAGAAAAGTATCGTAAAAATTACCTATATGAAAAGGCACAAATTTAAAATTTACACCGTGTCTGTCTGTCTGTCTGAACACGGTAAATTTAAAAACTACAGAATGGCTTTCATCAATGGACGGAGTGTTTTTTGAAGAAGGTTTAGGATTATAATTAATTAAAGTTTTGTGTAAATTGATTGAAATATGACGATGATTGTTGAAGACGTCGGAAAAAAGTCTGCCGACTGGGAGCTGTAATGGCATAAAAAGTTGGGGTGGGTTACTACTTATGTATAATAATAATACTTTTTCCTCCAACATACCATCACGCCTGTATTCCCCGAAGAGTTAGGCAGAGGTGTACTAATGTACGCCCACAGTTCGCTGTGTATGTTTTTAGGTACTGGTGGAAATATTTTGATAGGAAAGAGAACGGAACTTACCAGAAAACTCGCGCTGTTTAACTTGCTGGTTCGCGATGCTTATTCCACCACAATTTCACTTTGACTAGTTCTTTAAAAACACTTTAAGTCCTGGTAATGTTTTATAACTGATACACTTTTTTATAGATGAAAAGATTAGCGTGCGATGCGTAGCGGTCAGTTCTTCAACAGAGAGTGGTTTTGGCGGTTGTCCGTTCCGTTCAGAAAAAAGGGAAGGGGTAGTATATACTACATAGATTAAATATATAGCGTGTAAAGTATAGATAAATGGAAAAGTATAGATAACATTACGCCATACATACAGATGGCGTTACCAGGGTCGCATGTAATGGGGGCGATCCTATTGCCATTAATCGGACACAAAGCCAACCCAGGATCTCGCTCATAGCAGTCGCGCTTACGACCACTAGGCTAACGAGGGAGTTTATGTGAAAGTCAGATGAGCCCTATTTCGTTATGACGGCACGGCGGCAGTATAAGTATTGTTGAGCATCGTTGTTCCCAGGAGCTGTGCGGGGCTCCAGAGCAGTGCGTCCTCACTGACGATGCTGCAGCAGTGCGCGAGCACGTGGGCCGCCGCCAGCCCAGCGCTCCGCCCCGACGACAAGCCCGACGCGATGCTCCTCCAGCCACTGCTCGATGACCTCGACCACGAACATGATAAGGTGACCAACATTATATATATGCTAGGGTACTTCCAGGGTTTCCCGCATTACAGTTTTAAATCTATAGGTATATTCGGGCAACTTGATTCCTAGAACATCTTTCATCGACCATCGATAATCTTCGCTGTGACGCCAGCCTGTTCAAATGTCTCTTTACGATAAGCTTGAAGGACTCCCATGTTGTAGGAAGGAGGGAACTACCTGGCTCGGGGGCAGTTCCATAGCTTCACAGTACAGCATAGATAAGACGTAGCAAACGCTTTTGTTAGTGATGAGTTGGAGGTTACCGTAATGCTGTGGTTCCGGAGCCCAGCGCGTGTGGTTCTGTAATGAAAGGGAGAAGGGGTAATTAGATAGAACAGCTGTTCAGTATACTCGCCATGATAGAGACGGTAGAACCCGTTTAGCTGGGCGATGTACCTGCGCAGTCGTACGCCCACTGGCGTTCGATGTTATGTCGCTCTTTGTGGTGGTCCACACCTATTCGTTCACGTTCGTTCATTAGCCTTCGTTCGCGTTCGATGACCTTGTCTGTACGCGGTATAACTGGTTGACTCGTGCGAATATCTCACAACTGGCACCCTCGTGCGAGTCGTCAAAAACTATCGCGGCTGAGTGCCCTAAGCGCTCGCCCCCAAGTTCGATGAAGCTGTAAAAGCCGCAGCGGCTTCAGGGCCCCTAAGGCTAACAGAGTAGTTAGTACAAAAAAAAAAACATTTTGTTAGTCGATGTCGCTTCATACATTTTAGTTGAGTATCAATAGAATTGTAGGATGTAGCCTACAATATCATTGTTCGCATAAATTATGTTAGATGGCGTTGTAGCCATACATAATAACTTTACCAACAACTGTAGCTGTCTACCAATCAGAAGTCGGAGCGATCGCGATCGCTCTGACCCAACAACGAATCAAACTTTCAAAAAGTCTGCAAACTAACGTCTGTTACAGTAAGTCTATTTTATAATTTGAAAATTTTTAAAGGGTTATTTCAATCATAGTAAATGGTAAACGGGCAATCAAGAAATGATAAAAACAATCGAATATCTTATTAAAAAAACTTTTGTCACTTGTATGTCCGGATTTAACTCAAAAATAGCTTGATCGATTCTTATGAAATTTTGTACATAAATTGCTTATGTCATTGTTCAATTGATAAGGGTATATGAAATTTGGAAATTACTTTTAAAAATCGTTAAAAAATAATTTCGAAACAAAAAATCCGTTAATTCTTGATTGAGTTTGATGAAATTTTGTACACGGAAAATAAAAGTCATTCCATAGTTGATGGGCTGTAACATTGTGCAAAATCAAATTTTCATCAATTCTCAATCGGTTGTTGTGGTCGAGAAGCATACATCACACCATAATTGAGAGGCTTTAAGTATCGCTAACTGATTTTGATGAAATTTGTATCACGGGAAAATACACGTCATTCCTCAATTGATACACCATATGATTTGTCAACAATATGGGTAAAAATAAAATTACGGAATGTAAATAACTACTGCGTAGTTACAAACGCGTACGGAGCCGCGGGCACACCGCTAGTTGACTAATAAAATTAGTCACCCGATTTCGAGGCAGGCACACGATGCAACAGGTAGGTATGCACTTTCGTAATATACGATGATAGTTTGTACAATCCGCGAGTTGACTGTATGTTTAAAAATTAAAGTAAATTATTGAGGAATATTGGTCTGTAGATAAAATGTAAAACAATACAAATCTGGAAAAATTATATTTTCCCTTTAGAAAATTAATATTATGTGTCTGTGAGTCACGTGATTTGAAAAGCCGATTAAAAAATGTGACATCACCATTCAGAAAATATGAATGTTAGACTCTTTGTCACTATTCTCATACAAAAAGACATTTAAAATGACATATAAAATTAATGATGACGTCACGGGACCATAATGACGCGTTCTTGTGCTGTGCTTTTTAAATAAATTTAAAAAAATTAAATTATTTTTTATGATGTATTAATGAAATGAAAATTATTCATAGGTATTATTTTTAAGAATTTAATATGGTTCTTTATTATGACATTTATGAATGATGAAACCCCGCTTTTTAATATAATTTCAAGCAAATAACGATGAGCACAAGCTTGTGATGTTTAAAACATTCATTTTGGTAGAGAATAAAGAAGAGCCACATAAAGCGTGTACTACCGTCTGTGTCATGGCGACTGTTCTGAAGATCTGTTCAACTTTATTCCCACCGCTCCCTTCCACGGCAGAACCACACGGGCCGAGCTTCGTTATACGGTAACCTTGTTCTCGGCACGGACAAAAAACTGCTCTACGTCATAATATTTTAGCCGTATGTGAAGTTGTCGAACTGTCTCTCGACCAGTTTGAGATGTGGACAGAGGATTCAACCAGGCCCTTTTTTGTAATTTCGAAATTTACAGTTTTTATAGAGATAATCCCGGGATTCCGTAGACAAGACTTTATGAAAAGTTAAGAGTACTACATAAAAATTTGCTTTTTTTATTATTTTATTCATAATATATATTTTTTTATATATATAAATATATAGTACCAAAATACTGTACACGCAAAGCACCGTTGCTTGCTGTCCCATATGCTAAATCTAACTATGCTCAAAATTCAATACTGTGTCGCATTACCCGATCCTATAATAAAGTATACGACACGGTAGACATATTTCGATATTCACGGAATACATTTAAGAGTGAAATAATAAAGTTACAACGCGGAATTATACAATTATAATATAAAAAAGATTAAGCACACAAGTCAGAAATACAGACATACGCTCACACACACACATTCCGACACGCGGACACACACACACACACGCACACTATACTAAACGCCAGTAAAGATTACATGTTTTTATTTTGTCTACTTATGTATATTTTTATGTATCACTTCCTGTAATTGTGAAATCCTGTTTTGGCTTTAATTGTTACATAGGTACTATAAGATATTATATAAAATATTGTATGCTGTTGGATTTCCAAATAAATAAATAAAAGAATTAAACATTCTTAAAATAATCAGTCAAAATGTAAGAAAAACTTAAAAAAAAAATCAACTTAAATCTATACCAATATTATAAAGAGGAAAGATTGAATTTTTTTGCAATGGATAAACATAAAACTGGACCGATTTTAAAAATTATTTCACCAATATAAAGCTCTTTTATCAGCGAGTAACATACGCTATATTATAATTTGAAAAATAATAAACTCATAAAAATGCCAATAGTTTTACACAAAGTATAAAAAATTGCCGACACCGGTGCGTTGGCGATGTTTCTCGTATAAAATTAACAAAACAACTTTTATCTATAACAATTTAAATCCCAAAAGCTAATATCAACTTAATTAAACTTAAAATTCTGTAATAACATACGTTATTAGACACTTTACCTACGTCTTATTTGTATTGCGAAAATAAAATCTATGAAATAATAAATGCATCCAAACTAATCAAATCATCTGGGCGAGGACTTTACTAATACGAGACAGGCAATTGCCATTTCCGCCGAGGCATATATAGTGATTTTCTCAAACATGCATGGAGATATTGTCATTAATTTCGAAAAAAGAACACGTGAAGTATCGAATTTACCGACAAAGAAAATCAAATCCATTGCAGGAGCGTTTATTTTTTCAATTTGGAACATTACAACGCTCCAGCAATGTTGTATGAAACGGCGTGCTGGGGTTATTAAATACTCTTTGATTGGATCTCTTTTATCATTCTTGGCATGTCCGTAAATTCGATACTTCGCGTGTTCTTTTTTCGAAAATAATGACAATATTTCCATGCATGTTTGAGAAATAATTATTAAAAATTTTGTTAATCCCGTAAATCCCGGGATTTTTCAAATTTAATCACGAAGTTTTCGGGACCGAAGTACGATCGGGATTACAGGAATCCTCTACTTGTACTCTACGTCGATGTTGTTTGACTGTACTATGAATCTGGCGATTACTATGCAACGCTACGATAAAAAGAAACTCGTTTGAGAAGTAATGTATTTGAACTGATAGAGCCTGTTGGCGCTGGAAGCGAAATCGGAGGTGCTGGTGGAAGCTCACCTGCAGCTGCAGACGCTCCGGCTAGCACTGCAGCGCGCCGCCGACACAGCGCTGACCGTGCTGCTCAGCTTCGCGTACCATCACCAGCACCACCAGCCTCACGGGTAAAACTTTACTTATTCTTTTGAAGTAAAACTCTCCCTATGCGGCGCGGCGGTTCGATATTCATTTTGGACAAGAATCCACTACTTGACTCATATCACATTCGCGCAGTAAATAAGTATTTGCTGTATGTAGTATTTCACTTATGAAACCAATATTTATCGATTTCAGATATTAAAAGTGTAAAGATGACTAGAAATTTTCTATTAAATTTTTTTTTTTTACTGTAAAACGTAGTCTGCCATGTTGTGACGTCATAGGACTCTAAGCTAATTTCATGTCGGATGTTGTACGAGTGAAATTTGCTATGTAGTCTGTGCTGTGACTTTGACATTTATGACATAAAAGTATCGAGATTTTTGTAATTATGAACGTTTGCTTAATGTCAAATATTTATTTTCGACCAGTATGACGTAATAAATAATAAATATATCGACTAATATGGCTAACCTGTTGTGCGATGACGTAGGCTGCATCGAACTGAGCGATTACTTTAGCTTTTATGTCTGATTGTCTGTTTGGAAGATTATGTCCATAGCAGTCCGTGTAACGGTTGTGAACTGATCTTCGTAATAACAATAGCATGTTTTTGTATTGAAAAGATTTATGAGATACTGCACTGTCACTACACTGATTTACTAGTTATATAATTATTATGTATTATAATTATAATACACAGTCATTTACTAGCTATCAACATTCAAATACTGCACATCATATATGAGGTACATAGGTTTTTTAAGAAACCTTTATTTTCTTTTTTCGTTAGTTAGACAGAATAGACAGATTAACTAAATACCCATGTCTTTTTGCCTTTTCTCCTTTATATATACGTGTGTATACTTAGATGGTATTATGGATAGATAATTGGATCGCCTTTTGCTCGTACAGCAACAGGCCGAAATTCCGCTACTTTGCTACACTTGCTGCCCTTTTTTCATGGCTGATTGCCTTCCTTACTTGCCCACAGAAGTGAAAATTTAAAACAATGAAATAACTAATTTTTATTTTTAATTAATTAAAAATTTCATAATTTGTAACCTGCTATAACAGCATGTCGGTGACGAGAAATCACAAGATTTTACCCATCCATAAAGTCAAACACGCATATGATACAGTCGAGTATATACAATGTATTAGTGTATATATGTGTATACATTTACACAGGCCACTATATTATGTGTCGCTAGTCTGTCGCAAGCGCAATACGTCACGAGCATGTCGAGGTCATCGGTGACGCGAACCCATAAGTTTTCACTTATTACTCATTCTACAGCAGAACCTGAAAATCCAAGGCAGTTCCTACAACTGTTCTACGTCCGGGTGTTGTATTCGCCGGTCCCACCTGAATATAACAGTTCAACTTGTTTAATGGGTTCTGATTGTGGTGTCTGGTGTGGCTAGTCGATGACGTGATGATGATGCAGGTACGAGCTGTGGGCGGACCCGACCGCTGTCAACCTGCTGAGGAAGCTCATGCTGCTGCGCGGTGGAGACTCGCTCTCCAGACTACTGGCGCGGCTCGCCTCCTCCAACACTCCCAAACAGGATCTGATAGGTGAACCTCACATCATTAAATAAGAACTACATAACAGGATGAACACGTTTAAAGCAGTAATATGACAAATAAATATTAAATCGTCTTCAATTAAATTCATGCATGTAAAACATACAAGATACGAAACGTTATAATCCACTTCACTTATGCACAAAAACCAAACTATAACACGCAAAACGTCTCCTTTATTACGTAATATAGGGGAAAGTCTAAGTAAATGAATTAAAAATAAAAACCACAACATGTCACTTCATGATCTTGCCAAAAACTCCCTCTGGAATTCTTTTATACAAGTATTAACACAATATAATGAATGTACCATGTGGGCACCAGGGTGTTTGTGCGCTACAGATAACATGACGACCGACACCCCCCCCCCCCCCCTCACCCTTTTCATACTATTGTCTTTTTAGACAACATACCAATACCAATACTACATAGTAGCTGTAGCTATAGGCTCCTCATTCTGTTTGTATGTGTGTGTGTGTGCGCAGAGGAGTGCAGCGCGCTGGGGGCGCAGTCGGCGGGGGCGCGCATCTGGGAGGTGCTGCCGCGATGTGCCGTGTCCGCGCCGCATAACCAGCCGTTCCCGCTTTACGTAAGTACATAGTCGCGACGCGCTATGCCGCGGATAGATGACGCTGCTAATACACTTGAATCATAATGTATATATAGGTTTTAGGCTAGGGGAGAATGAGATGGTCTACTCTTAATGTGGTCGAAATATATACAAAGAGGGGCAGAGAGAGAGAGAGAGAGAAGTTCCACTTCTATCGGGTATGAACTCGCACTGAAATTATTACTGAAATAGGCATCTTAGAAAAAATAACATCGATCACCCATAATGGGAGTTTTTACTTTCAAGTTAGTCAAAGTGTAAATAGTCATAAATCTGTTTAGTTACAAAATATTAATTGAATTTAATCAAAGTCACGAGTTGGTTGTTTTACACATGTACGTGTACATACAGATGTTGATAAACGTGTCTGTACAGTGTGAGTACGGGGTGGAGCCAGACTCACTGCGCTACAGCCCGGAGGCTCCGCCCTACGCGCAGGGCGACACCACGCCTACACTAGCAATGGATTCCATAAGGTAACTCTCATGTTTTCTCATAACAAAACCATTTATCTATACAGTTAATGAAATTGAAGTGTCTGTTTGTAATGTCGAAAGAACAGCTTTTTACTAAATGCATATGAAAGTATATACGATACCTATAACAAAAAACCCATTTTTGAAATTTTTATCTGTCTGTTTGATCCGGGTAATCTCCGAAACGGGTTGACCGATTGTGACGGGACTTTCACTGGTAGATAGTTGAATTTATAGGAAGTAACTTAGGCTACTTTTATTTTAGAAAAAGAATTAGGGTTCCGCACAAATAAAAAAAAACTGGTCATGGTGAATCAATTCGGGCACTTAAATGGCTTATGCTGAGTAAACCATAAGAGTTAAAGCAAATTAATGTACCAAACAATTGTAGACATTAAAAAAGTCAGCGAGAGTATACGTCTATCTTCTAAGGAACACCCACAATAAGCATTTTTGTTTTAAAAATAGCCGGGAGCGGGAGAGCAATATTCGCACTGGCATTCTGTAGTCCACGTGAGCGAAGCCGCGGGCACAGCTAGTTATTTTATAAAATAGTATAGCCTTGATCAAGTTGATGCATAAAAATCAAAAAATCTTTATTTAATTCAGGCCCTAGGAAGGCACTAATGAACGTAAATACACTACCACCGGTTCGGACAAACATCTTAGCCATCGAAAAGAACCGACAAAAAACTCGATCGGGTTTAACTTTTTTTTTCATCTAATCATCATTTCATATTTTTTAATTTAGTAAATGCACAGAGAGGGAGTTACTCAGTTACCTCCAGAATCCTGCACACTGTGTATTACAAAGTAGAACTTATAAAAAATCTTGCTAATTTTATTCAAATAAGTACAATAGGTATCCTATTTTAGTTTTACTAAATTCAGCGAAGTACATGGCCAAAGTTCAGTCGATGGCAATTGCTGTCAATCCTTGTAGTAAAGGTGGAATATTCTAGCACATTGAAATAATTATGAACTGTTCTGGTAAGGTACATGTACTTGGGTGGCGGAGGACGGCTTGGTCGCTGGCGGCAGTGCTCGCGTTGTGGAGCTCGCGCCCTGTCCATAGCGCAGCCGGCGAGGCATCCACTGCAGAAGGCCTACGACGCACGATTCCTGCCAACCTGCAGGTACGTGAAACCTCACATAACTAAATCACTGTAAGAACGGATTAAATGCTATGACTATATGCACCAATGAGACATTACATTTAAATGACGTCACCCACACGTCATACATGTAAAATATATGTAAATATGACACCTATACTTTGTTCATCCTGAAGAGGCTTGCGTGACATATTTATGTCAAATGGTTAATTTAGAGGTGTTTAGCGTAACTTAATTTGGAAGTTAATTTTACGATTATCGATTCATTTTTAGAGTGCAATATAATATGTATTACGATTGTCCTTTAAATAAATTGAGGGGTCTGTAATCTGTGGAAATGATATAACAAAAATAAACTGTAACAACAATAGATATCGGAAAACGGAAACCTTGAATAACGGTCGTTTTTAATAACATATCAGAGTTTACTGTCACCTATTACTACATATTTGTATGTACTTTAAGACAGATATCGGCGTTCCTCTTATTTTGCCAATCTATAGAATATGGATATATAATATTTAAATTATGTAGATAAGAAAAACTATCCATTGATTGGTTATTTAAAAAAAAAGTATGGTCAATTGGTTCTTCTTCTTCTTCTTCCTAACTTGCAACCGGTCTTCTTTAATGAAGACCATTACTGCCATTATCGAGTGAATTATAGTGTCATATGTTATGAGTTATGACGATTCAGTATCCTAACAAGATGTTTGCTCCCTTGTTAGAACTTTCTAGGAAGGTTTTGTGGGACCTCAGAATGAATGCTTTCACCTTATATTTATAATCCACTTCACTTAAGCACAAAAACCAAACTATAAAGTTATAAATTAAAATATACAACGGTGTTCGATCAATTCCATTTAATTTTCGATTCCTTTGTTATATTACTTAGGTTTACTCTAGTTTTAAGTAACATAGAAAGTAATGCTGCATGTAGTAAGAAAAAAAATCTAAAATTCACAAAAATCATTGTATAGAAGAAGTAATTTAGAATTTTGTCGTGCAAAATGTTTTTATAATGTTTATCTGTATATTTTTTTAAAATGTTAATTAATAGTCGAAATACTTGTTGCTTGTTGTAGCTTGTGTCATAACTTTCACGACGTAACAATCCTTCTTCACTATACATCAAGTCTGACACTGGTCATGTGGCACTTTTAGACATGTCGCGTTTCAGGATGAACCGGTGTGTAGCCAGTAAACGTAGAGTAGTAGGGATCTGTACCTGAGTGGATCAAAGCCACCACAAATATACACTAATCCGTCACAGTGATTCTCTTTTGGTGTTGTTGCATTTCGGGATCAACCAATGTATATCCAGTTGCCGAGATGCCTTCAAGCCAGCATGACAGTGACGACCCGCCGATGGGTTGCCGTTTTTACTGAATGAGCACTGATTCCTGTAAATCATAATCCGTCACTTTACCGAACTATAAAAGAAAAAGTGACTCACTTGAACCAGTCTTTACAGCACTTATAACTTATGATTCTATTTTGGTTCACAGGTGCGGCGGCAAATGGACAATGTTTTCTAACGTTTAAGATATAACTGTTTATACATATTGTACATAAGGATTAAAATCAAATAAAAAATATTTTTATCATTGTTTTGTATTTGTTATTTCCTTAACAATATATACTCTTATGATTTCATTGAACATACTAACGTAAGTACTATACCTTTTTTTTTAACGTGGAGAAACCCTTTATCGGTCCACACGCGCTCGGGGGGATGAATGGTTATGTGAGACTCCTACTCACTACAACTCCATGGTGTACTATCCGCCGTCTCGTTGGGGCGACGCGGGACCTGCAGGTAGCATACTACCGCGTCGGGCCGGCATTGCCGGGTCCCGTCCTAAGCAGGCGACAGCTCAGTACACCCTAGCGGTCTCCTCCGTCCGCCGAACCTGTATAATGGGAATACGGGCCCCCCGACCCTTCTCCCCTGGTTCGGCTAGGGTGGCGGGAGTTGACGAATGAATCGCCTTCTCCGGCCACCCGTTTCGTCTTTGGCGGAGAGGTCCTCTCAGGGGATCCTCCTCGCGTACCCTCTCCGCGGCCTCCTTCTGCGAGATTACGTCCTCGCAACCCCAACCCGGACCCCGAGTCCCTCGCCGAGGTCCATGTAATAATAGTGCCTCGGTTTTCTCAGCCGCCACCCTGACACTCAACGACTGAATGCGCCTGACCACGAGGGTAGTGCCCTCCGTGGCCAGGCGCGCTACCTCCTTCCAACCCCCCCTGGGCTACGACTAGGGTATCATCTGCGTAGCAAACTATGCACGTTCCCGGAGGGAGCGCCATGCGGAGCTTCCACAGGAGCGGCCCTAGCATCGACCCCTGTGGAACCCCACACCCGACGTGGCGCCGGGTCACAACACCTCGGCCGTCTGCGAAGACGACCTCCCTATCCTGAAGGTAGTCCTCCAACAGCCGCCGCAGGTACGAGTGCACTCCGAAAAACCGGGAGTGCTTCCTGAATAACGCCATGCGGCAGGCTGTTGAAGGCATTGGCGATGTCAATCGACACCGGCAACAACCTACCTCCCCTCTCGGTCACCTCCGCAGACCACGCCTTCAGGGTGGAGAGGGCGTCCAGAGTTGAACACCTCCGGAAGCTGAACTGCCGGTCCGAAAGCACCGGCCCCACCTGCTCCATGTGCCGGACGACACGGAAGGCCACTCTGCGTTCCAGCATCTTTCCCGTATCATTCAGCAGCACAAGGGGCCGGTGCGAGGACGGACAGTTCGGAGGGGGACCCTCCTTCGCAAGAAGGCAGAGCCGCCCCACCTTCCAGAGCTTCGGGTACCTTCCGGCCGATAAACAACGATCGAGCAGCTACCGAAGCTCTCCCCCATGTGGTCCATCGCCACGCCCAACAATTGGTCCGAAACTCTGTCCGGTCCGGGTGCCCTCCGTTTGTTGCGGAGGCGCAGCACCACCAGTCCCATCTATTCATCTGCTGTAGGATGGGGAGGCAACAGCCCCTCCGTAATAACGCCTCCATTTGACATGGGAGGTGGGAGGAGCTCTGGAGAGCTGGGCAACAATGTGGCCACGACCTCGGGATATAAGGTTTCCGTTAAAGGGAACGCCTGCCTCCGGAGCATTTTCCTAACCATCCGGTAAGGGTGTCCCCACGGATCCCAATCCAGGGTCCTGAGGAGCTCCTTCCATCTCTATCTTTGGTCCGGCCGATGGCTACCTGCAGGGACTTTTTACATTCACTGTAGGCACCATACAGCCGGGCCTCTTCCCCAGCTTGCTGTGTTCGCCGCCGACAGCAGCGCTGGCACTGCCGTCGCACCGCGGAGCACGCCACCTGGAGATTGGAGATAAGTGTTATTGGTTTTTTCCTATGAAATTCTCAGTAGTAAGTCTATATATATGTGGCAATAGGGTCACCCCCTATTACATGGGACCTTAAAACATACTTTGCGAACTGTGAGTGTACATTACTACACTTCTGCCTAACCCTTCGGGGAATACAGGCGTGCTGGTATGTATGTATGTAAAATGATTTGTACTTGCGGGAAGAACAATTATGATAGACTACATGGGTGCGTTGGCGGCGCGCTGTTTGTCGAATAAAATGAACACGGGTGAAGCCGTGGGGCACAGCTAGTATTTAAAGTTACATAAAAGTAACTGTACTACTTAAACTAGGTACTTGAAATATAAACATTTTGAAATAAAAAAAGAGCTAAAAATAAAATTATTAGTAATATTACTAATTTTGTAATCAACTAATAAAATACTATTAATAAGTATTTACTAATTAATATTTCAATATAATAAAGAGGAAGAGTTTTTTGTTTAAACATGCTAAACTCTTGAACCACCCGTCGGATTCAAAAAATTATTTTTGTATATGGTAACCAGGTTCATGAGGAATAATAAAGGCTATGTGGAATTAAGCTACAACGCTAAGATAGGCTTTTAGCGGAAGCGAGGAACAGAGGGTAAAGTTCCTCATCCGACATAGAAAAGGGAGGATCCTCCGACCAGACGGGTGTTATGTCTGGCGGGCAGCTGCCCAACGATTGTTTTTTTTTTTTTTCTATCCAAAAACAGAACCGCTGCGGCTTTTACAGCTTCACCGGACTTGGGGGCGAGCGCTTAGGGTACTCAGCCGCGAAAGTTTGTGACGACCCGCACGAGGGTGCCAGAGTGGCCGAACCTCGGCTCGAGCGGTCGTCACGAATGCGAAAAGGTCGCGATCTAACTAATTCCCTAATACTAAGAGAATTCGAACTAACTAACATATACTCATATGCACGTTCCCCTCCTCCTGGGAGGAAGGAGTGGACCATGCGTATGTGTATTTAGTAATCGGAATGGTTTTTCAACACTAACTAGCGCATAAAAAGAAAAAAAAAAGGTCCCTTACAGAACCTATGTACCTGTGTGGTGTGCACGTGTGTGTGTTCATACGTGTGTAATGTTGTATGTGGGTAGCTAAGTGTTGCGCGTATAGTGTCACTTGTATCGCGCGGGCGGTTGCCTGACCCAAGGGCTTCACACCGAGGAACGGACCTAGGCTTGGGTTGCCGCTAGAGAGGGTGGACGTGACGGGTCCCAACGGTTGTAGTCGGGTTCTTGTATATATAATCAATTGAAGAGTTAATTTCTATAGCGCGATGTAGGATGCGTCATATGTGGCTCGATATATGTCGCTATGTTTCGCTATGTAGATGTCGCTACAGCCTAAAATATCGATTTTTGTTAACTTAGTAGTAAGGCACAGTATTCCAGAACTGTTTTATTCGCTTGCATTGGCGTAATGGTTAGTGATACGTTAATACAATGTTGCACAAACATATTGGTCCTTAGTACAACTAAAAAAGTCCACTATACCATATACCTATCTCTTATACATAAGCCACAAACAGGCATTTTGTGACAAAATGTATTGAAAATTGTAAAGTAGTAGTAGTTTATGAGCATTATTAATAGGCATGGCATATTAATACTTACAAACGAAAGTTCATTCATCGTTTAGACAATTTTATGAAGTTAAACTTAGCACTTTATAGCATTTTATTTGAACGCATAGTTTTAGGAGATAATAAAAAAATTAATTAATTCAACAACCGGTTCGGTAGAACAGGGTGCAGTGAAAACCAATATATTTTAATACATCAAGAAAATGTTGCTAAATATGTATTATGTATGTCTATAATGAAGTGTTATGAGTTATCAGTCAGTGGTTACTTTTAAATTATACGCGAGTGAAATCGTGAGGCACAGGTAGTCAACTAATAACTTCATAATATTCTAAGAAAAAATCTCAAGGAGGTCTCACTCCTACAGTAAGTACGTCATGTTTTTATTTGCTAATAAATGGGTTAATTTTTAATTCTCGTTTAAAATTTGAACAATTATTTTATAATATTTTTCATTTTACTGGTTTTTCCCATAATCCACCTACTGATATTGTTTTTCTACTGAATCTCATATTTCGTTTGGCAATTGGCAACACTTTATTCATTGCTGTGCTCAACTCTAGGAAGTGCGACTGCGTTGTTGAAATCAATTATAATTCTTCGTGATTTCTAGTGTCCTTCGGAGCATAATATATCTTTATTAAGTTTTCTACTTAATATATATCAGAAATTATATATAAATGGCAGACAAAAAAGGTATTTATTCGGCTTTTTCAATTCTTTCTTTGTCTTTCAATTTTAAGTTTGACATGTGTAACGTCACTCTGGGCCTTTGAAATCCTTGCTAATCACTTAGAAATATCCATAATATAATATGTACAACAATGTAAATTTCAATAAAGGACAGTAAAATGAGCAGTAACGATTTTTGCAAATTTTTATGTTTATGTAGCGCCGAATCGATTATGGTGAATCCAAGATGGTCGCTCTCGCCTTGGGTGTAAACGGAGTCACGAAATTTTCTAAAATTATACAGATTCATTGATGAGCGGTTAGAATTGCTGTTAGTTCGCTTTCTTCATCATATTTTCTTATGATGATTTTGTTTTTTTAAATGCTTTTTTTTATCTTCTTAATGAACAATCCCGCTCGAACCTACCTTCAATATTATCTTTACTACAAAACGTTTAATTCTCCATCATTAATAATACATATTATGCCGATTGGAGTAAATATTTTCGAAAATCATGGATATCATTATGTCTACTTCAGAAAGGTTTTAAAGAAACTTAACGATTGTCTTATTTAGGCAGGCTTTTGGACAGCATTCTCGAATATATGGACATGAGACTCACTTATAAAATACTTTTTAGTTCATAAGTGTGTAGTACACACGCACACACTGTGTACTGACATATGGCTACTATTACCATGCAGAGAATATATCCCAAAAATATTATATAGTAGGTCAAGTACACATTAAGTTGACCATATAGGTGATACTTTCATATTGGATCAGCATGTCAAGTGTCAATTTTCTTATTGCTGAATTATAAAATTTGATATAAAAATTTTGCAAAATTCAGAGCATATTATGGCTTCTGTGTTAATTGAAAAAATGGTAAGTATATATGTATACACCTATACTGATACATTATTTATTTTTGCATAATATTTTTATTATCATATGTCCTTGATGCATTACAAATGTCAAACTATTATTGAAGTATACATTTTAGCAGTTTATTATATTATTATTGACAACAAAAAGGTCCAGTTTAACAGATGAAAAAAGTTTTTCAAAAGAAAACAGGAGTTAAGTATGTTTATATTTATAATTCACCAAAAACACAAAAATAACATTTAATCTATATTGTGTTTAACTGGGCTTTTAAGCATTGTCAGATAAACTTTTAATTGAATTAGAAAATTTCAATTAATAAAATATCTTGATGAAGTGTCTCAGTCAACAAGTGGGCTTTGAGCCTGTGTGCTGTACCATAAGGGCAAAACTGTAATGGGTATAACAATATTCATTATATAACTTTTTTAAATATTGAGGTTTTTATAATTATTCATTGTGGGAACAATAAAATAAAAATTATAAATATGTAGTTTATGCATTAAAAAAAATTTACAGATGCGGTTGACAGTTTTAATACAGTAAAAAAATCTTAATAAATAAGGCTTAATTACTACTAGCAGTTCTCAACTGATTAAGATAAATTACATTGGTTAAGATAGATTTTGATAAAACAAGGAAATAGTAAATGTGAGCTTGATTGTTATAAGTTTAATGGAAAAAAAAGGAAAGCAATTTTCAATCTAACAGAATGTAAACTTGAATTTTCAAGTAATTTCTGGCAAAAAAATGCCCAGTAGTGAAAGTCTGGAGCCAGGGTCGATGGTTGGTGACTCACAGACAGTTTTGCCTGGCAGCCATGTTAAGACATGATGATAATTAAAGTTACCCACACCCTGTGTCCCCCCTGCCCCCTCCCAGCCACCGCCCTTTCGACAGATGCCGCGCGCCGCCGCCGCAGCCTCCGCGCCTGTCGTCTAATCATGTAATGAATCACATAGAATTTTTTATTTTTTCCTTTTTTTTGAACAAATAGAAGATACAGATATATGATATGTGCGTAACGGAGTGTGGACGATCATAATATGTGTTATTCGACTGTAACCAATTTATTTGGTGATTTGATTGCTTATTTTGTATTCCATATACATAATGCAAGTATTTAAACATATCATCAGGCCTGTTTTTCCTGAAGGGTTAGGCAGAGGTGTACTAATATGTAATAGTGGGCGAGCCTATTGCCAAACTCTGAGTGGCTACTGAGAATTTCCTACAAAAAACCCAATAACACTTTGCTCGACCTGGGAATTGAACCCAGGATCACGATCATAGCAGTCGCGCTTACGACCACTAGATTAATGAGGCACACAAACACAAATAATTTAAATTAACTTTTATTACTATATATTTTTACTAAGTTTATTTGTCATTTGAAACACTCTTTTAAAGTTGCAGTGAAACATTTCAATCTGTTATCACTCCAAAATTATTAAACTATATACCTACTCAAATAATGAGATAAAATTATTTTTAAAACTGATGCTGGCTTGCGTTGACCTGCTGACCTTTAGAGATGTCAAGAATAATATAATAAATGTTATTCATTTGACCCTGTAAGAAATAAATTGTATACCTACATTTCAAGTATAGCAATCAAGTCATCATTATGTATTCCTCTATAAGTTTGAAGAGTATGTGTGTTTAATAAAAAAATATAATATAAAAAATCATTGTAATTTTTTTCACTTTATTGCAAGAATGGTATATGACTTGACAGCTAAATGGTTGGGCAAGACAGTACATGTTTTGGCTTGAAATACAGTTTCTGTGATGTTTTACATTCTTGCAAAAAAGTTATGTTTTAAAACAATAATAATCATACATACTCTTTGGATTTTTTTAGTTAACCACAGAATAACAAAAAATAAGTTGTTTTATATCATAATTTATGTCTTTTAATAAAAAATAAATCATAGACAAAATGACTTCCTATGGGTGTGTTATGTGCTACTAATTTTTTCTTATAATTTTATGAATGAATATTCAGTTTACAGCTTATTTTTTCAATTGTTTTTTAATTTTTATTAACACATTTTGTTTTAATAGTAATAATGGCTGTTGTTTATTTTATAAATGTTTAATTTATTTTTTTTCATTATGAGGCAGCCATCATTACATGCTAGTTGTTCATTGCACCTTTTTTTTCACAGTGTGACAAATTGTTATCTAAACTAAAATAATATATTTGCAACACTGGTGAATCTTCCCTGTTGTTTCTCAATAGGGATGGCTTTTTGTTTTTTTAGTCTAAGCTAACTTGTTAGTGTAATTATTTTAACAAGATAAATGACGAGATGAACTCTATTTATTATAAATCTACAGATTCAAACTGTTCATTTTAATCAGTGAATGCTGATTATAAAATAAATTTGAAATGTTGTAAACCTTACAGTATTTGCACAGACCCAGGAAATATAATATTGTTACTTAAATTTAAGCCAGAGAGACTCTGCTGTCAATGAAAGCCATCAGAAAATTCCATAATATCTTCTGTTATGTAATATTGTGTACTTTTATGAGTTGCAACAAATGCTTAAAAATCCAATCTCTTGTCATTTATTTTATTTTTATTGGATACTAGAACGTAAAAGTTTGATGTGTTCAACAGAAAAAATATCATATATAAAACACAATTACAGAAACTGAATAAATAGTTTAATGTTGATTCGCATTGATGACGCTTCTTTGGTGTTTGACGAAGTTCGTCATATTTTGTTGTTAAAATAGTGTGTTTATAAACTAACTAATAATCGAAGCAGGTGATAGAAAATCCGTTATATAGTTTAATCAGTACCTCGGTCTGTGTTTAGTGTTGGCTGTTGAAAGAATTTTTCACATCTTTGCATAAAAATAAAAAAAGATAAAAATCAAACAAGGTTATATGCTCTTCTTGGTTCATTTTGGTACCTATGTTCTGGGGTGATTTACTGCTAGTTTTCTTTGTCAGGTGACAGTTAAAATCAAGGTTTGTCTTTTAAGCACTGGACCCCACAAGACAAAGGTAACAGCTAAATATAATTAAAGTACCTATATTATTATTTTTATATTAACTGCATCTAATAAATTGTGAATTAATATCATGTGCTTCGTTTATTCCATGTCCATTAATAATATATTTTGAGGGCATTATTATTGTGAGGGTGATGGTAAAATTGGCAGTTAAGTATATAAAAAGAAATATAAAAAAAAAATGATAATATTATGTACTTTATGCCAATTTTCTAATTGTATGTTTACACCAATGTTTGTAGTCTTTGGTTTATATATTTTCAATGAAGATATATAAATCAAATTTAACTTTGCCTTTTTTATTTGATAAGGCAGTGGTTTAGTTTGATGAGGTACCTATATCTAACAGGAATGACACATTGTTAGTGTATGTGTGACTAGAAATAAGAAAACGGATACAGATTATCTGAGTCTAAATATTGTTTTAACCTAATTTTTATTTAATC
Source organism: Saturnia japonica (assembly GCA_033032175.1). Taxonomy (NCBI): domain Eukaryota; kingdom Metazoa; phylum Arthropoda; class Insecta; order Lepidoptera; family Saturniidae; genus Saturnia; species Saturnia japonica. The sequence goes on from CM065331.1 coordinate 264,532, forward strand.
ATCTTTAAAAAAAAGACAGTTTACTCAATTTGAATGTATAATTTTTTTTTTATTTTTTTATGCCATAACTTCTTTGTTTATGAACCGATTTGCTTCTTTTTTGTTGGAAAAGAGATACATTAAGGGTGGGAACCCCACTTTAATTTCAATGGCATTGGACCTTCGCTTCGAAGTTACACCAGGGGACTGTTCAAAATCATTGAAGTTGGTTTTCATTTTTGTTAAAAATTGTCTTGTTTTCATATAAATAATCAAACTGCAGATTATCTGTATTTGGAGTAATTGACTGTGGTAACAATTCGCCACCATAGACAATCGTGCATGCATATAATATAAGCTTCATTGAAGGACAGGGAAGTAAGGCAGATGTGAAACTTTAAAATTATTAAACTTTTTATAAATATAATTTAATACTAAAAATACCTTATTTTAAAACCACATTTTTTGATATTCTCATACTAAATTTCGATATTTTTCATCGATTTTAATTTTTCGGTTATTAAAAACTTTACAGGGGTCCAGTAAGAAACATTTTTTTCTTTTTCTACTATTATGTAATTTTAGGTTTATTGTTATATTGTAAACGCCAATGTAACAATAATCCTCTGCTTGTTGCAATATACATACGGTATTACGCTTAACGTTCCTTTGACAGTGTTTCATATCAAATATTTAAAAAGATTACCATGTAAAAAAAATGGTATCCTTTTTTGTATGTAGTAGAATTATTATTTGTTTAGATATAAATGTGCAGAAAGAGATGTTACCAGGATTTTTGTCGCGTGGGTAATAAATAAATTTTGCTGTGTAAGCAGCTTTTTAGATTTTTATTTATGACAAAGCATGGTGTTAAGGTTTTTTTAGCTTGTAATGTGACGTTATGATTTCATTATCATGAGTATAGGTTTTAATTTTTGATGTAGGTAGTGTAGACGGCATAGATTTGTCTTGCGGTGTGCACTGTGTGTATGTATGCTTGGCTTCTGTGTCCTTCACGCACTCATATCATACGTATAGTTCTTTTGTTTCGAAGTTTTATTGCTTCATGCGTTTTGACCGCTTTTATGATTGGACAGCAAAATTTAGTTAACGATATAATGAATATTAATGCATTAATGGTTACAGCAATACTCTAGCAAACAATCTTGGTACACGTTGGACATCTAGTATTTTTTTATTATAGATTATAAAGATATATATATTTATATTATATTTTGAAGGAATGTTCACGACATGTATCTGTCGGCTGTTTGAAACGGTCGTTATGTTTTGTTTTGTAATACTTACTTTGGGAGTTGGACAAAAATTAAGATTTTCTATTTCATCTTTTGGTGTTCCACTCAAAAAGTTATGTTACACCCCAAGTACCAGAGTAAGTATTATAAATAAATCAATATAATAATTATAATTATAATAAATGTATTTTCAAATGGTTATTTATCGTGTGATGATTGTTTTATTATTTAAGATTTTCTTAGCTACGGTCCCATTAGTTGGTCTCACAGACAGTGTGCACACACCTTTACTAATGATTTACTGGTCCTAAGAAGACTATAGACAATGTTGCTAAGAGCTAAGACAGCTAAGAGGAACTGATGTGACCGTGGCATGGAATGCGTTGTAAATAACTTCTGGTAGGTATTCAGCACTCACTTTTGTGTTGAAGTTTTTAACTCGTCCTATCCGAATTATTGTATTTATATTGTCAGATCACTGAAACTAGTATGAATAATGCGCGCACTAATATTATTCAAACTATTTTCTGATCTGGAGCATTGTCACCACACACACGCTCGTGAGTTATTCTAAACAAAGTTAATTTCGATTTTTTTAGAGTAATTCAAACCCTTGAACGATTTCACATTCTCCAAATAAATAAAAAATGTTTTATGATTATAATAGCGGCACGCTATGATGGCGTCAACAGTAATGCAGGATCAATGTCCGGAATCCAAAGCCAGGTCAAAACTATATCACAATCGCATAGCACTCACAGTTTGTTCTTTTCAAAGCAACGTCAAGTCGAAACTGCTTTGTTTTGCATTGAGCATTGACGCGAGTTTGCCGGTGGTAGTAGTTGTACTGGTGTTTGATAAATAAGACACTAATATTTACAATCTATTAAAGATTCTGTCAAATGGCGGTTTTTTTTTTAGCATGTCGTGAAAATATTTTTTTATGGTACCATATCATGTAGTAAGACAATAATATATATAGTTTAGAAATCAGTGTAATAAATTAGTTTCTTTTTTCCTAAAATTATACGTTCTATAAATTTTATGGCTAACTGCACGTCACTATTGACAATAAAGAACAGCAATTTGCTCTTTGGAACGTAGTTATAAACTTCAAAACGGCCACCATAGCGTACCGCTACTTTACGATTTCATTTGTATAGTTTGAATAATGTAATGTTATATCGTTCATGTATGTGGTAACACGTTGTATGGGCATCGCTTGTCGTTAACACTGACTGACGTAAGTGAAGGAACGCGCTGACGAATCATTACCTTTTTTCACTAATACCTTTTTAAATGTTGTGCATTTTGTACATAAATATATAATATTTTGAAAAGTTTTCGTCAGCGTTTCGGTAACTCCGAAATAATTGCTACGATTTATACACAGTATGTTGAGAGATAGCGTAAAATGATGTTTTTTCTGAGCAATAATTTTGCGAGTGGCCACACCGCTGCGTCAAGCGTGAATGCTCGGGCTTGGGTTGAGGCGTGCACTCGCACCACGCCCTTTCACGCGAACCTACAATAGATCCCTCCATTTCAAAAATAATATCGAATCACCTTAATGGCGTCTCAGTTAAAATAGTTTTATTGTACACTTGTCGCTTGGCGGTGCGAATCGTTTGCTCCTATACAAGGATGCTGGTAGTATTATTAACATACTATATTTAGTATAACATAGATTCTAGATTGTTCCGACAGCACGGCCAGTCGAGTTTAACGGACGCTGTTAAAGTGTGCTGAATATTAATTAATGCTGTAAATGCAAGATAATGAACTATTCGATGATGAAGCACAGCCAGATGCATCGGTATTGCAGCTTCCTTATATAAATTAATAATTTGAATGATATTAAAGTTTTTGTTAAATAATTTCGTTGCGTACCTACTACTCGGATATTAATGAGAATGATGTGGGAAACTGTAATATGGCTACGAGACTTGGAGGTATCTATAGCGAGTTAGGGCGTGTGTACTAGTGCGCGGTTTGGGATGTTGTGCAGACATTGAACGGGTGAGTTGTTGCAGTGACTCCCCCTCTGGGTGCGTACCCCCAACCGCAGCCACCCCAGGGTCCGTTCCTGCCGGCGCCGCCGCACCAGGCTGCACCGCAATATGGAGGTAATCATCGTTTCTTATATAGATTTGTTTGTTTGACGTGTTACCAGCTACGCCTAAATATACATCACTAAAAAAACGTAACATTTCCAGCAGATAGTAAGTAATATTCAAGCATGTCGTATGGGACTACGAGTATCTCGAGTACCTACAGCTTTAATAAAATATCGCTAACGATTTCTTCTGTGCATGTACCAATTCTCGGTAAATAATTACGTTAGAAACTTAAAAGATATGTCTAGTCTAAAAACATAATAATACTGTAGTAGTAAATAACTTTATTTACTAAATCTAGGTATATAGCTCTCTCCTTTGTGGCGAATATCGTTTTATTATAATAATAGTAATTGTAAATACATTTGCTTGTGCGAGACAAGACATAGTGGATCATTATGTATAGTAGACATGAACCGGAATTCGGTTTTACCGAGATTCTGTAAAATACCAATTCGATGTCGAGCCTCACTCATGTGACATATTTCACTTCGACAGTAAATTTACTTTACCTTGGATCGGCATTTTGTAAACACATTGGACGCACTTGCGAAGTGAAGTGAGATTCTTATCGACGAACGTCTAAATAGAGAGAAGTATTGAATATGAATAACTAAGCCGAAATTAATTCGGCGTATCCCTTTTCTACGAAAATACGTATATTCTTATAATATATTATTTATTTTATTGTTTTAATGACGGAATAACAACGTTTTTCGAATATTACTACATATTTTAAATGAATTTATTAGTAAAATATCATTTGTCTTGGCTGTATAGCGAGATACCTTTGCCACAAGTTAAAACGTGTCGACGTCTGTTTACTTTACAACATACAAGCGTCGAGTTGCCGAGTGAGTTGAGTTACAGTTTATAGTGAACTTTTTGGTGGAATTAAAAATATATTTGTGAAGTGAATAGAAATTATTTTTACTTATTAATTATACAGTAAGTTTATAATAATCTTTTAAAATTATTACATCCCTTAAATTTGGTTAGAAGCTTATGTTATAAAATACTACGAAATAAAATAACTACGAACTAGCTATATAATACTATAATTACGTTTTTAATAAAGTCTTTGTGCCTATTAGATATTTTTAACCCATGTATATCTATACCTTGACGGCGATTCTCGTTTAAATCTAAAGAATATGCTTTTTTAAGAAAAATTAATACACGAAGTAATTTTTTATTACTAATTATTTATTTAATAACTAAATTAAATTACAAAAATTACGTCCAAATATTATTTCACACTAAACTCGATAGTTCTAGGGCTACTTTTAAAATGACATTTGGATGCGATCTTCGAAGATGTTAAAACTCGACTATCCAGCCGGGAATTTCATTATATAATACCGAACGCCATACATTTAATGACAACATTCTCACACTTGACAGTTCATTTCATTTCCGCATTCGCGGATATGGCGCCACCGGTACTTTCGAGTTTTAGGTACATAATACAAATTTGATACCGCAGCGGGGATTCAACTGTCGAGGTCTTATAACGTTCTTACAAAATTGCACTACTGTTCTCGAACTTCGGTATCTATTTGGTGTAGGTAAAGCCAAAATAAAAAGGGTACAATAGTTTATAATGTAGAAAAAAAGTGATGAATTACTTTTGCTGTTTTGGTGACAAATCTCAGGATAAACTAAAACAAGGTTTCTCTCCAATAACCAATGAAATGAATGAACACTTACTTTATTGCACTTTTAGTTTGTACACTGGCGAGCTTGATGCTATAAAGAATTTTCTTACAGCTAACCAGCGTTAAAACCAATTGTCAAATCAAAGCTTATAATTTTTCGAAAATCTAATGTATAAACTACTTGACTCAAGTTTCTTATTTGCTATTGGGGATACACTAGAGATCATTAATTTGAATGCATGGCCTTCCTTAATTGAGAACGATCCGATGCTATGATTTCTACTGAGACTGAATTTGCATAGATGTGGGTCATCGATTTTCCACTTGCAGTAAAACAGAATATGCTTGTAATATATCTTAATTTTTCGCTTCTTAAGGCACTCTGACTGGTGGATTAGTGGACGGAGGGAAGTGTTGTGTTGCTGCGGTGAGCAGGGTGTACAGAGCTCTTTGGGTTTGGGGGATTCAAGGTCGGCTACGTGTTAATGATTTCTATGGTATTTACCATCAGACGAGCCGTATGCTAGTAGACTTTTGCATTTCCAACATCAATGGGGGTAAAATTTATTATATGACAAGAGCGTTTTTAAAGAGATTTTTAACTGCCATGTTGTGGTTTTTATTTTAATTCACAAATGTACGTTATTTGGTAATATAATTGCATTATTTTGGCGACATTTTACGCAATGTAGTTTGATTGTTACGCACAAGTGAAGTGGATTATTTATAAATAATTATTACTAAGAACGTTCATTTTAATTTGCCACAATAACTCCAGATTATAAGAATAAGTAGAAAAAAAATCCTGACGTGAGCAGAATTGTGGACGTACACAGTTACCAATAAATAAAAGTAAGAACGAGTGTCAACAAGTGACATGAAAGTTGATCTATAGACTTTCGGTTATATTTATGGAAAATCTATATATTAATAATAGGAATAATATAAAGCATAGGATTAGGATTCACATTGACAGACCATGAAATCCATGGGGAGGGTCTGTTAAGAGTTCCGGAACTTATGAAATACGAAAAACCTTTTTTTTTTTGTATGTACTACCAGTTTTTCTGTGATTTCGCTGTAAGTGCTGCAGGAGGCATTCAAGTATTACGTAACGCAAATTGTGAAGATTTTTGACCAGCCCTCCCCCATGTAACGCGCCGTAATATTTTTCTGTCTCCCCCCTCAACCCCCTTCCTTCTTAAACGTTACGTAATATCCAAGTCAGCATGAGAGCTTTTATAGGTCAAGAACAGCCGATAATGCAAATTTGCATGTTTTGAGGACATTACAGTATGACCTCACATTAAGAACACTGACTACAGCAATGTGCTTCTGCGTACACACTAACGACTACTGACAACGAAAACAAAACTAAAATGACGTGCAATACAGTCGAGGGATTCCCCGTAAAACAAATGAAAAGGGTTGCGAGTTTAGGAAATTTTTATTGCCTAGCTTTTTATTGAAATTTAAAAAAATTACAAAGTTTCGTAACGCGTTGTTGAAACCCCTCTTACGCCCTTATAACGCATCGTAAGGTTTCACAAAACCCCCTCTCCAGACCATTGAGATAAACTAAATATTGAATCGTATTCGAAACTGTCCAACTTTAGACTAACCTGATTTTAAAACTAAACTGGTTGTTTTATTCGTGGCCGCAGTGGCTGGTGGATCTCCATACGGCGTGACGTTTGGCGGTGCTGGCGGGGGGGCGGGCGGAGTCTACGCACCGCCGCCATATGAACAACTACAGCATCACCAGATCCCGGCGCTGAGTCAGCAGCTACCGGTCAGTATATAACACTTCTCCTCATCCTAACATAAACCCAGAATTCATTAATATTTGTGTCGATACATTACAAATACGCCTAAGTCATAGATAAACTACTTTTGAGAAAATGATGTTATTACGTTACGACTCATTATTTTAACATAAACAGTTGGTATTATTTCTAAACTCGTAAGGGATACCAAGGGCGAGACTACTTAGAAAAAGTTTAAAAACCACGTATGATTTACAAAAAACTAGTTTCATATTTCAGACTTAGGCGTGTTTGATAGCAACTATCACGATTTAGGTTACTTTGAAAATATCATGTTGCAATTTCTTACGTTTTCATTCATTTTTATCATAGGCTTCTTTTCTGCTATTTTTGAACTCATAACCCTTATTCTATCATCCATAATTCTTTAAAAACAAGTTCAGTCCAGGCTTCAATTCATGTAAAATTATCTGAAAATTTGAAAAATTGTGCGATTTATTTGAACTAGCGATCGCACTAAGGTCGAAATTCGTCCAGCGACTTTTTGATCATAGACTATTTTCTGTTTGACATTTACAGTATTCATAAACAATGAATATTAAATCACTTGCTGTCAATTTTCGTTGAGTGACAATGTCAATATTGGGGGGGGGGGGGGGGGATCTAAGTTCAATGGCAATGGTCAGGTTAGGATTGGCAGTATTAATTTATTTTATTTAATATATTAGTAACAGATATTATAGATAAATTTTGTCATGCCATGCCAAATGTCAGTCTTCCATGCACGCAATACGCTTAAAAAGGTACCGAAAGCTTTTACTTCACGTATTATATATATATATATATATATATATATATATATATATATGCTTTTTATGATATATATGAATGTACTGTGTGTTCCCAGATGTACAGTCCTGCGGCCGCTATGTACGCGGCGGCGGCGGCCGGCTATCCCGGCTACATCGGCTACCCGGTCCAGTACTACCCCTACTATCCGACCGTGCAGCCCTCCATACAGCCGCTACGGCCCACCATCATGATACCTGTTAGTCATACATACATTCATTAATCATACAAATATCCATTCAAATGCAAGAAATTTTATCCATAATAACACACGTCAACTTCCTGGGCAGCGGTTCATATTGTAATCATAAAACAGTATATAATGTAGTTGAAAATAATCTTTGTTTTGTGAAATATTAATTTATATTTTCAAATTACTATTATAAGATCGAATATTTTATGCTGTTTTTCATGAAAGGAAATATCAATAACAGCTCATGAAGTCATTCATGTGTGAGCGAAGAGTTTTTGTTCCAGTTCAGTTTTTGGTTAGACTCTTGGTTGGAACATTTTAACTTTTATAGATATGATATTAAATTAATTTAAAGTACAGAACAATTTATTTTTTGAATTCCCGACGGGTTTTCAGTGAGCTAGTCTACATCTTCAACTGCGACAGAGCTATGATACTGCGGTTGTTTCTTTTTCTTTAATTTTAAAATTGTATCTACAACGACCGACTCGCGATTCTTAATAGCCATCCATGTGTTGTAATTTAGGATAGCTAAGTCGGCTTCATTCTGCTCAGTCACTAAGTAGTCTATTTGTATATCATATTAATAAAAGTCATTAGTTGGCGGTTTCATAATAGACTGTTTTATTTAACGTCTCATAGAGGGCGCTACTTGTACATATATTTTTTATTTTATATATATTTGATAATATTTTAACACATATGGTGCAGTAATTTGACGGTTTTCGTGCGTGTAGAACGGTTTCGAGGCAGGCAGCCGGTTCGAAGGTCTCACGCAGACGCTGCTGCCGCCGGCGCCTCCCGGCGTGCCCCCGTCCCCCGCGCACCTCGCCGCCCTACAGCCGCACCAAGTACTGTAAGTCACAACCATACCCTAAAAACATCCAAATAATACGCAATATTTAAGCAAGTCTAAATTAGAAATATAGTTGTATTGCACAAATTGACTGAAGAGAAATTAGAATATGTGGGAACCTTCTTTGCTTTTCAGCATGTACATAATATAGTGATAAATCTATAATATTAAATTAATACTGTATTTTGTTAATAAACTAACAAAACAAAATATTTCAATATTCTCAACTACATTCTGGTCGCTGAGAGAATGCTCATTCGACGTATAAGCAAGTCTTAGAGACATAGAGTCATAATGTGTTCGCCGTTTCAAAGTTATATCGAAAATATTTGTTAACAAACTGTCAATTAATATGCGTACTCTGAGTGGCCGAAGAGTAATGTCTAATTTTTTCAATGTTGATTTAATCTGATTGCAAATAGAAAAAAATATAAAATGTAGTAACCTACATTACAATGGTAGACAATTTTATTTTATAAATCATGTTCAATTTTATATGCATTTAATAATTATATAGTCTGTGAAATACATAAAACAAAGTAAAAGTAATGAATTCCAGGTGGCGCTAGAGGCAGCGCGAGGAGTGTAACGCCAAGCGACACCGACTAGACAAGGACACAGGAACCCCGGACTCCGGACCCGGCTGGTAACATCTGCACCCTCCATACACTCTGTGTGCCTTCCCCCCTTCCCCTCCCTTCATTTATACTCGAATCTATGAAGATTCCTTCTTCAAACTCAATATTTCTAGTAATTATTATTAATGAACAGTAAGAAATGCAACTTTTCAGTAACGGCAACAGCAATCAGATTAACACCATAATAGACCAACAAGTTAAATCATAGGAACTATTAAGTATTGAATTTGTAGCAGTTGTCCGTTTCTTCAGTTGCATCTAGAAAATTCTATTTTTTTTTTTTTTTTTCAAATTAATTACACAGTTAAATTTGTGGTTTTTATAAATGAAATTTCCTTTATTTAATATTTCATTAAATAAGAGAAAGAAAATATTATTATTTATATTATGATCAAAATATTGCAAAATTTTGAAGAAAACCATAAATAATAATTTGTAAAATGAAAGAACAGAATCATATATATAATGGAAATATAATAGGAATAAATGTAAGTTGATATATTGTGAGTCTGTCTGTCTGTACGTCGGTGTCATATCATCTTAGCCGGTTATATTACAAAACTGTGATGTCAGAAAGCTGCTCTTGTAATACTTGGGTTTATGTTCTCATGTTTACGGGTACTATAATATATAACCTGTGTTATAATGACGTCATTAGACATTTTCTGTTTGTATTATATTCTTGGCAATATATTTCCCATTTAGAAATCGGTAGGCAACTAATTGTAGTAATCTCTTTGCCGCGTATTACTTTTAATTGTCTCATTTTTGTTTTGTGCAAGTAATGCCGTAATAAAGAAGTGACCGCGGTCCCATTTATAGATGTTTCATATACAATTTGAGAGGCCGGGTATTACAAGAGAAGCGAGTGACGCCGCGCGGTGCGGTGTGTATCTCAATATTTATAGTATTATACGGAGGGTGGTGCGGACCGTCGCGGGATCCGCGCGCGGATACTGGTTTAGTAAAGTAAAACGCTTGTGCTGAAGTTCATATTAACGTCACATTGCGTCATACTCTGATGTATAGTGATGAATGTAATATTTGAACGCGCATTTTAAATAGAGAGTTGCGTTATTATAACAAATTAGTAAAGAGAAATAAAAAATAAAAAATCCCATAAACCTGATCGGAACACAGCACAAGACGTCAGCAAATATTAGTTATAAATTTAAAAATATATAAACAAGGTTGTGCGTGACACGTGCGAGCGAGACGGGAGTAGTGTGCGAGCGAGTGCGATGATGTTGAGTTTGATTTGTGTTCGTTTTGTAAGTAGTTGTGTGCGTACGTGCATGTAACTGTTGTCCTACGTGAGGGACGACATGCTATCGCGCGATACTACATATTATAGCATTCGCTTACTTCTGAATCCACACAATATTATAAGCCTTTGTGATAAAAAAAAATAGTTTACGGAAGACGCGATGTCCCGGGATATCGCGCGGTTCGCTTCGATTTCGCGTAGGACGATGTCTTTGGGTGTTCCCACTTTTTTTTCAAATTCTATCCAATTTTTTGTGACGTCTTTGTGTTCGAAGTGAAACATATCGTATACTATTTTTTTTAATATTCAGAATATTTTTAAAGTCCTATAGTGTATGGGGACCATTTAAAAATGATATTAAATCAAAAATGTTATTGTTAAGGTTTATAAATATTATCTTGCTAATGTGGGAACACCTATGCCTTCTGAGCCAATGTGGTCTTGGTTAAAAACAAAAAGTTAATATCAATATAATATGGCAACACTAAAATCCTTCAAAATGTTACCATTCAGTATGTTTATGTATTCATATAACACTAGGTTTTTAAATATATTATAATATTTGACGTAAAACCTTATCGATTGTTGTTAACGCTTGTTATATGCAATACATTTAATGAACAGAATGTTATTCAAAAAAAAAACGGTGTTGTTATTTGAGTTTAAAAAATCGAAAAGTTTTCAAAGTTTATAGTTTTCATTTACGTCATACGGACCTAGTTTATTGTTTTTATGTAATTGAAAAAAAAAACATGTTCACGGAGATGTTAGAAGACGGAGAACCAGGAATCTCACTTTTTATATATTGTATAATATGACTTACAGTGCGTCTGAACTATCCACACTCATCGGAAAAGTAATTTAAAAAAATCCCAGATCAACGCAGTCAGTCCTCGTACTTAGGTTCTCGAAATACGCGACGTAAGTCGAGTCTCTTTTTTCATACATTTCCATACAAAACCGAGAGGTTAGGTTCTATAAGGACTTAACTGCATCTATATCCTTTGTTACCCTTGATTTTGGTATTTAGTAGTTAACTTTTTGATATAGTGATATTAACATAAATAAAAAAAGGAAATAAATAAATCTGTTTTACGATCGACCTCGAGACAAGTTAATTCGCGAATTAAGGGACGTTTCTTTGAGAAATTTTATGTCAAAATGTTGTATGGCGTAATTCGAGGACTGCAAAATCTATTTAGTAAATTTCGATATAATATAAGATTTTAAATCAATTGTGCATAATTTTTCAAATAATGGCAACACAACTAACTGCACGATTTTCAAGAGTTGAGATATTTTGGTTGTGTTGTTCACATTTTCAACTTGGATTAAACAGTCTGGTCTATCCGAGAGAGATGCCAAATATAAAATACTTACACGACACCCAGGTTAAAAATATCCAGTTCACGTTGATGGAGTGACCCAGCAGCAGTGAGGCCAAGGAACTTGTACTGCCTCTACAAGCTGAATAGTTCTTTTTCTACCTAGTTTATTGCAAACTTTATTTTATTGCATTTTTCTTTGTTAATATAATCATGTTGACATGTGGATGAGTTTTCAGAATCGTTTTAGAGGAATGATCTTGGTATATAAGTATATATATTTGTTTTCCCGATGTACATTGTTGTATTGATTGGACGATATATCTCATTTTTCATTCCAGTATTGAATACCGTCAGCATTTATGTGTTACTTAGTAAAATAAATTAGAATTCTCTCTATTTCTATGTTATTCGACGTAAAAGTTAGGTTTTATTTGTATATAATTTTAAAATTGCCTTCCATACTCTTTATTTGTTCTTATAATCTGTGATTGATAATCGATTTTCGATAAGTATCGATTGTAGTTCACGTACTATAAATCGTCTATTGATGACAGCTGTCAAATGTAGTTTCTGAAATGTCATTCGATAAAAGAGATGTTGCTTTATATGTAATGTTTAACGTTACGAAGCGGTTTACCCTCCCAATAAGAAGTTATTACTTCAAAATCACTTGTGTGTATACCTTCAAAGAAGTAGTCCCGTGTATCAATTAAAATGTCTTATTATGAAGAAAAAACAACGAAAGAATTAGAATTAAAACAAAATATTTTGGGATAAGTTGTTGGATGAATTTCAAGGACTTTTACTAAAGAAGTAACAAGTAAATGTTGGCGGATATTTTATTTTTCGTGGATGTTACTTGCCTTGATTATGAACAAATTATTTGTCGTTCGAAAAAAAAAAAAAAAATTGAATAAATTAAATAATATTTTCAAAACATGCAGCACAAATGTGCCTTTTCAGTAAAGTTTCCAAGGTGGCATGAGACGGTCACTGTCGATAAATTCAACTCTGTCGGTGGTGACCGTTTGTCGAACTGCACTGTACTCTATTACCAGATCGAATCTTATCGGCTGAATTAAATCAAGGCAGGTCATGAGAAGTACACAGTTATGTATTTACAGTGATTAAAAAAAACGAATGTACTATTTATTGTATTTATTTATCTCAATATGCAAGTGACGTCGCCAATGCGAGGATTCCGTTGCATAGTTCAGGGGTTCCCAAACTCTATTCATGGCGCCCTAGTCAAAATGTTATGTACCATGACACTAATCGGCAACAAACAACTGTTTAGTAAAACCTTACAATCTGACGTAAAATTAATCGAGTTTCCGAAGAAGATTGACTGAAGCGCATTGCGGTGCCTCAGGGCTCAGGTCGCTAAGGCGAACACTTTGGGAATCCCTGGCATAGATGCAATGTCAGTTTATTTACTGTATTGATATGTTATCTACGCATTTATCGTTTTCGACGAATTTTCAACGTTATTTTTATATTATTACCTTTGTGTTATTGTTATATTAAATATTTATCATTTTTCGGTTTAAACACAAGTGTTTATACAAAAAAAATATACAAGTGACGAAATTAGAGTAGTGATATTTTAAAATTATTGTATTCGGTAAAATTCACTTTGACCGGTGTATCGGAGAAACGGTAAATACGTCGAAGCAGGAAATCATAAATAAATAATGATGCATTATTGAATATATTTGTAATAAATATAGTCGTTAATGCGTCCGCGAGTGTGCGCAAGTGCACACGACTGTGTTCTCTGATATTGTAAGAGTAAGTGTGTGTTGCTCAAACGTGCCGCGGCGCGGCGCTAGTGCGGCGCTGAGTGAATGTTCCAGCGGACTTGCGAGTCGAGTCACGTGCAATATATAGCATAATTATTATTTTGTTTCCAATAAAATTATTAAAATCGATTTTATCGTTTTATTTTGACTACGAAGCTATGTTTGAGATTTCCCCGAACGCAAGTTATGAGTTTCTGGTGTGTCAGTGTGTGGCGTCGTTGCTGAACCGATTCTGATTTAGTTTTGTTTAAAGGTGACTTGGTCGAGTGTTCTCAGCTATGATTCAAGAAAATGTGTTCAGCTGTTTGAAGATTATATCAGCTCTTTTCTAGTTGATAATTTTTTAATTTTTATTTATTTGTAAAGTAATAATCTTATTTCTAAAAAATAGTCCCACAAAACCGTGTGTTCGGTTTGACTGTGGGATCAAACGGAGTCTTATGTTGTATTTACACATTACAATATTACTTACTCATGGAACGCCACTATTACGATGTCTGCACCCGTGATTAGCTCAGCGTGGTTAACAAATATTTTTTAATCAATTTTTTTTTAAATAGCTTTGTCAGTTTCGTGTCTAATTTCCGCCGGCAGACTGTTAAGTATGTATGGTAAACGTTTTTTTATAGCTCTATCACCAAAGTAATTAGAAGATACTTTAGGTACATTATATTTGCCGGCGGTCATAGATCGAGTACAATAACTATTAATCACACTGGATAGGTTGTTATGCTCTTCACTGCCATGATGGTTTACAGCCAAAAGAAATTTATGTTTTAGATAGACTAATTGGTAAAATCTTGCACATATTAAATAATTTTCTGTAATCACCTTTACAGTCAATTTTTGTTTTATTACTTACTAGCAGTTTGAGGAATCTTATTTGTATAGTTTCTAGTTTGTCTAGATTTGTTTTAGACGTAAAACCATAGCTGTCCAGTGCATAACTAAAAATAAAATCAACTAAAGACACAACAATCTTAACGTGCTAATGGGTACTTTAAAACTAAGATGATAAAGTTTACCTAATAATATTCTTAACTTACTACATAAATAATATATATGTTGGGACCAAGAAAAATATTCATCTATTTTTAAACCAAGGTAGGTTATACACTTAACCTTTTCGATGGGTTTACAATTACAGTTGATTGAGTTTTTATGGGTACATGAAAATACGTGAGTGTATAAGGGCGCATGTGAGCCTGATGGAAGCAAGTACGGCGAGTGGATAATTAATAATTTAGTTTTGTCCGAATTCAATACAATGCCGTTATCATGAGACCATTTTACAACAGCGTCAATGTCATGCTGTACCAGCCTACAAGTTTTTACAATGTCAATTCCAGCAAGCAATGTGCACAAATCATCCGCGAACATGAATGCAGAGCAATACTGCAGTACACCACATAGGCTATTAACATGCATCAGGTAGCAGAGTGGTCCACAGCCAGACCCCTGCGGAACACCACATCTCACATCCGTCCTATCACTGAATGAGTCACTCAATCTAACACGGTAGGAGCGTGACGTGAGGTAATCTCGGAACCATAGGTTCAGAGGTTCTCCCACACCGCACTCATTCATCGCATTAATAAGCGTGTCTGTTTCCAGGGTATCAAATGCTTTCCTAAAATCGAAAAAGACAGCAATCACAAATTTGATCCTCCAAATAACTGTTAACCTCATCTGTGAACTTGGCAAGTAGGGTATTTGTACTTTTCCCTTTCAAGAAACCATGTTGACAATTGTTAATAATTTGATGCTTTTGAAGGTAATCACCTACTTGATTTAATATACATTTTTCTATAACTTTATCTATACTAGATAAAATAGATATAGGTCTATAATTAGAATAGTTCTTACGATCTCCTTTTTTATAAATCGGTCGGACTATTGATTCTTTTAATTTGCTGGGAAATTGAAAGCGTTTTACTGATAAATTAACAAGTTTCGCCATTACAGGACTAAATTTATCTACAATAAATTTAAGGTCAGACATACGAATTAGATCGCCACCCGGGGATTTATTGCTATTCATATTTTTAATAGTTTTTTATGTATTTACTATTCACGGGTTGCCATCTCATATCCATGTCTGAAAGTTTTACATATGAATTCCTATCTAACCATTTTTCAGTACATGTGTGTTTAATATGTTCAATTTCGTTGTTAAACATAGTTGCAAATTTGTTACAAATGTCTAAGGTACTGCCCTGCCCCTCCCATATTAGTTAATATTGATGAATCCACCGATCTTTTAGTAACTCCTAACATAGTATTAATTTTATCCCATAACTTTTTTATGTTTTTATTACATTCTAATATACTTTCTCTGTAGTATTTATTTTTACTTTTATTGATTGCTTTTTGTCATTTGTTTCTATATTTCGTATAATTTAGACGCTTGAGCATATTCTTTGGATCATTGCTCCATATATCAAATACTTAGCCTATCATTTTCTTTAAGTTTTTGTTAATCCATATTTTATGGTTTCTGTTACTTACATAGATATTCTTAGTTATATAGCATTGGTTATATACTGTTGAGGAGGAGGATTACGAGGCGATTTTTAAATAAACTACTTTTCTTTTATAACATATAATGTTTGTATCTTAACAACCCAATATACATTTTCTTTTTAATTCATAGACATAGATTTTATAATAAAAGAGATGCGCATTGTTATTCAACATATACATCAATAAATATTTGGTGGAACGACTTATATAATTCTATAGGACAATCAATGGTCAATAGTTTATCAAAATTTATATTTAGCAACTTTTCTCTAACCATATTATTGTCTAACATACGCTTAGTGGTCGCGCACGCCCGGACGGCAAACACTTCGACGGAGTGCGTTTCCATTCTATAGCTGCAGATATAAAGTAATGGTCAGATATTTTGTGTTTAATTATGGCCGAATTAATAGATGCCTTGCTTACCCTTATATAAAGATGATCTATACAAGATGTTACTATTTTTCCCATAAGAATTTCTTTGCGAGTTATATCATCGATACATTTTGTGAAACCATTTTCAGCTAGAATATTTTCATAAGAAATTACATGTTTGTCGTTAATATTGTGTAGATTGATATTGATATCGCCACAAAAAATTATAGTAGAATTTTGTGGGAAATAGTCTAAAATGTTAAGAATTTCGAGAATGAACTCTTCTATTAATACCTTATTGTTAACTCTTGGTGGCCTATAAATTGCTATTAAGTATATAGTTTCGTTAAGATATTTAAGTGTAATGGAAACACATTCTGCCGCTCGTATCCCTGCCGATACAATCGGTTCGTAAATTCGAGCGGCGAGCTCCTCGCGCGTATATACCAACACACCTCCACCTCTACGGCCCAATCGTGTAAATGTATTTATATCATACCCACTTATTTTGAATAAAGATAACATTGAGTAATAAATGTTAGGTTCGGTTAAGACTATTATATCCAATTGAACTAAACTATTGTGAATGATTACAAGTAACTCATTAAAATATTTATTTAAAGATCTTATATTTATATGTAATATGCTTAATACTTTTTTCTTTCCTAAGGTACTTATCCATGTATTTATGTTATTAACACAAACATATTTAACTTCGCTGTTATTTATAATATCAATATTGTTTATGTCTGCGAATTTTAATAAAGTAAATTATACAGGTACCCTATACACATTTTTAGGGAAATTAACATTAAACTTACTAAACTTTTACAAGATCTCTTAATTCACCTTCTGATCTTAGCCATATTGTTTTATCGCCGTCTTCTTTCTTCACAAGTATTCTTCCATTAGATACCCAAATACCACGAAGTTGTGTTTTAGTATTCCATAGTAGTGTTCTTGTTGTCTTAGCCAAGTCCTCATTAATGAATATTTTGCTAGTCGACGACCCGCCTGTAATGGAACTGCTTATTGTTTCGGGTACTTTACGACGTTTCTCCAACCAATCGTCTCTGGATACACTACATGTAGTCTTAAATCCTACTAGAATGGAAGCTGGCTTCAATCCCTTTTTCGGTGGGTGAATTCTTCGTGCCCACTCAATTCCGTCACTGCTTACACCAATTTTATTACCGATTTTAGATACTAATTCTTTAACATTTTCACCGGGTAGGTACTCGACTCCTATTATTTCTAAATTATATTTACGTTGTAATTGTTCAATATCTTGTATTTTTAATTGGATGTGAACATCTTCCACACGTCTGACTTAATCGAGATTTGGTATTGTGTCAATGATAGTGCAAGAGCATGGTGGACTTGGATTTTACAATACCTTGTACAACTAACGTTCGCGCATCCTCTGCAGTTTACAATGACGTCATGTGCTACACCGCCATGCATTTTACTAGCCGTGGGTCAGTGGTACCTCCTACATGTAGAGACGTGTGGGTATATATTAGGTATTTTTGTTTGTATTATAAAACTCATATAATTGTAGTAATTACACCAAGTACAATAACCCTGCAGATATTCTAGTAATCGGTATATTTGCTAAAAAAAAACCCCCCACCTTGTGAGTTCTTCGATCCGCGAATGTGGCAATACTGAACTCATTACGTGAGTCCATGTCACGTGTACTGTATACTACTTAGGGCAAAAAATAGTAAGACTTAGTTCATAATTTTAAAATTTTAAATTTATTCTTCCAAATCTATTTCGTCCCCCTCAAGGTAATCCCCCCTGGCCCCAATACACTTGTGCCAGCGTTTCTTCCAACCCTCGAAACAGTTGTTAAAATCAATCTCCGGAATAGCCTTCAATACGCGTAGCGATTCACGTTTAATGTCTTCAATTCACGAATAATTAATGCAGTATGCGCCGGTGCATTATCGTGGTGCAAAGACCAAGAGTTGTCGGCCAATAATTCTGGCCTCTTTTTACGAATAGCTTCGCGCAGACGACGCATAACACTGAAATAGTATTCCTTGTTGACAGTTTGGCCGGTCGGAAGGAATTTGGGAGTGCACCACACCTCGATAATCGATCATCAGTGGATGTTGATTGCCGTCCTGGACGTGGTTCGTCGTCAACGCGTTCTCGACCCTCTTTGAATAATTTGTACCAATTGAAAACAGTTGCTCGCGACAAACAATTATCACCGAAGGGCTTTTGCAACATTGTGAACGTTTCGACACCAGAAATTTGATTCCGCACACAAATTTTAATGGAACTTCTTTGTTGAATAATTTCACTCATTGTAAAAATCGCCGAATACACTTTTTGTACTTAAAAAAGGCAAGCGTATACTAAACACTATCGATTATTTTGATTCGAAATTTGGCACAGATCTCACTGCCAGTCATACCAACCTAGAAAAAAATTATTTCGACGAATGTGTTTTCGCGCGAAATTTAAATTAAAAAGTCTTGCCCACAGTATTACATACAGCTTAGGTGACTAACGTATGGAGTTTAATTAATTTTGCATGAAATATTTAACCAAAAACGACATTAGACTGACGCACACGTCTGAGACGTATAAAATGACCGGCGCACGTCGTTTATACTTCTTTCACTTAACTCATGCTGCTTATCGATCAAATCCAATTCACTGCCAATTAGTGGCCGATTGACTGACTTACTACGAGGACTAACTGTTAACTGATAATAAATCATTAACCAGGGCCCTTGGATTATTATTATTATTAGTATTTGAGGCCTCTTTAGAAAGTAAAAAAGTTGAATGATCAAAAATATATTTAATGATTCGGAATGATTATTACTTACTCTATTATCTATATAAATCAAATAGGTACAGGCTACACACGAATAAACGTCGAAAAAAAAAAAAAAAATATGGATTAGCTGACCCGCGCATCTTTGTCTGCGACACATAAGAAAGAGATTGGGAGAGGGTTAGAAAGAGTGGGACGTAGGCAGAGACAACAATAAAATTGCCGTAGGCACCTACAATACAATTTATAGGTACCGCCCGCCTGCCACAGCATTCCACTAAAATGCACGCGCGGTACTTTATTATTTTACTGCGGAGTTATTTTAAAACTGTGATATCTCCTAAGATAGTCATTGAAATCAAATGATGTAAACGGCAATTTGGTCCAAAATTAAATACTTTTGATGAATAACGTATTTATTTCGATAAGGATTAATACCATGTTTATAAAAACCTTCGGAAATACTGCATTATTTTCGAACAAATTTTATTACTAAAAAAGGTTATATTGCGACAACCTTAAAATATAGACATACGCTATCGCGGATTTTTTTTTGAACTTTTTAAAAGAAACAATTCCGTCACATCATTGTTGCGTAACTTTAACCATCTGCCATCACCAAGCGCACGCAGTGGAAACTTTAAAAAGGAATAAATTTTCCACGTTTTTGTAACATTTTTCATTGATGCTCCGCTCCTATTGGTCGTAGCGTGATTTTATATAGTCTATAGCCTTCCTCGGTAAATGTGCTATCCAACACTAAAATAATTTTTGCATTCCAACCAGTACTTCCTGTGATTAGCGCGTTCAACCAAACAAACAAACTCTTCAGCTTTATAATATTAGTATAGATTATCTACTTAGTTACGATAAGAATTTCTTTCGCGGATTCAGGTTTCTGGTTCTTTATGATATCATAAAGTCTTCCATTAAGTATATCCTCAAAGTTTCATAAGAAGTATAGAAACTTGTTTTCTGAATAATAAAAAGGAGATAGTACCAGCAAAACAATACACTAAAGTCTATAATGAAAGTATTGATATTGTGTGCTGCATACTTTAGTGTGATTACTGATAATATTAGGTTTTTAGCTAGGTACAAGAAGATTTCATTAGTTTAAATCGCAAACGTATCATTTAGTTTCGAATAACTAATAGAAAACAAACTTACAAATCATAATAAAAAGGAGATAGTACCAGCAAAACAATACACTAAAGTCTATAATGAAAGTATTGATATTGTGTGCTGCATACTTTAGTGTGATTGCTGATAATATTAGGTTTTTAGCTAGGTACAAGAAGATTTCATTAGTTTAAATCGCAAACGTATCATTTAGTTTCGAATAACTAATAGAAAACAAACTTACAAATCATAATAAAAAGGAGATAGTACCAGCAAAACAATACACTAAAGTCTATAATGAAAGTATTGATATTGTGTGCTGCATACTTTAGTGTGATTGCTGATAATATTAGGTTTTTAGCTAGGTACAAGAAGATTTCATTAGTTTCAATCGCAAACGTATCATTTAGTTTCGAATAACTAATAGAAAACAAACTTACAAATCATAATAAAAAGGAGATAGTACCAGCAAAACAATACACTAAAGTCTATAATGAAAGTATTGATATTGTGTGCTGCATACTTTAGTGTGATTGCTGATAATATTCGGTTTTTAGCTAGGTACAAGAAGATTTCATTAGTTTCAATCGCAAACGTATCATTTAGTTTAGAATAACTAATAGAAAACAAACTTACAAATCATAATAAAAAGGAGATAGTACCAGCAAAACAATACACTAAAGTCTATAATGAAAGTATTGATATTGTGTGCTGCATACTTTAATGTGATTGCTGATAATATTAGGTTTTTAGCTAGGTACAAGAAGATTTCATTAGTTTCAATCGCAAACGTATCATTTAGTTTCGAATAACTAATAGAAAACAAACTTACAAATCATAATAAAAAGGAGATAGTACCAGCAAAACAATACACTAAAGTCTATAATGAAAGTATTGATATTGTGTGCTGCATACTTTAGTGTGATTGCTGATAATATTAGGTTTTTAGCTAGGTACAAGAAGATTTCATTAGTTTAAATCGCAAACGTATCATTTAGTTTCGAATAACTAATAGAAAACAAACTTACAAATCATAATTTTATAAGACGGCACACTCGCGCGAATACCGTATTTAAATTAAATTTTTCGGAACGAATCTTTTTTCAATACAGGTGTTTTACCAAAATAATATTATATTATAACAATTTATTTTTTATGTGTACAAACATTGAATTTGAACCAAACCTTATGCGTAGTTCTTTCGCATTTACCGCGCCGGCGAATGAATTGAGTCATTGATTTTGTCGATTAATCAAATTTTATAGCTACGCATTCGACATTTGAAATTAAAAGTGTTACTATTTTCCGCAAAAGCAGTAATAGAAAACCAGTTCGGATTAGGTACCTACTAACTCTTCGGTAAGTTGATTTACAACTGTCTTATTTTATTAAACATGGTTTACTCAAAATATACTTAATTGAATTTATTTAATAAAATATTATGTTGAAACTTAGATCGTTAGAAAGTATTTTTTTATGATTTTCTAAGCAAATACTAACTTGTACTCCACTGTTACCTATTATACATTTTCTTTAAATATTAAAATAAAATACCGAACAAAAATATAATAAGGAGATATTTCTAAATATTAGTTTCTAGTTTTTAAATTGTTTTTTTCTCAAGTTTAACTTTCCAATAAATTATAAACAGAGATTTGATGTTATAGTCCATATTATGTTTATACCTACGTGCATAGTATAAGCTAATTAGGTGAGGGTAAGGCTTTAGGGTGTGTCCATTAATTACGTAAGCTCAAAATTAAGTGTGAGGGGTCCGGAAAAATCTAATTAAATCATATTTAAAAGAAAACTTTTTTATTTACTTCAAAGATGACTTTTTTAGCTTTAACGTTTGGCTACAATCTCATCTGATGTTAAGCGACGATGTGGCCCAAGATTCACGCTTAGCTTAGTTAGTGAAGTACTGGCTTTCAAGTTCAACTGCCGGAACACACCTATTAGTGTTCGCCAAAAGATTTAGAACTTGAGGCTGGTAGCTAGCCAAGCCATGCTGTGGTTTCATCACGATATTTTCCTCAGAAAGCTCCGGCTCATTGCAAGGATTCGAACTTACGTCGATCGACGCGGTATCCATACATGTTACCACTAAGACACCATTGCTTTTGCAAAACTACATATAGGTACCTTACAGGTAAAAATTACAATCAGTTATAAGTTAGCCCTACTTAATTTTATAATAATCTCATGTTAAGCTTTTTGATCTACTTGTTTGTTGATGTAGATAATTTGAATATACATCATTATATAATCACCAAATTAACCTCGGCTATAGAAAAAAATATATAACATAAAGATATCACTATTTTACTTAGATATTTATTTCCATCAAGAAACTACATGAACATATTTTTATGGGTTATAAAAACAAACCCGCCATTGTTCAAGATATACAAGAGGGTTAAATAAGGAATAAGTATTTATTTCCGCGACATTTTATTAATGAAGTGGTTATCAGTGAATACTGTTGAGAGAAAATATATTCAACTTAATTCCCGCTTCTCCGTTTCATAACTCCGGAGCCACAGCATAACGTTAACCTCCATCTATGCACTAACAAAGATCTCTACGTCCTGCCTTTAACGTTCTGTGAAGCTGTGGAACTGTCCACGGCTAGTGTGTTCCCTCCTTCCGATAACAAGGAGTACTTCATGCATAATGTCAAGTTGAAGATACATTAGGTACAGCGCCGTGACTTTGCCATGTTAAGATGAAAAGAGAACCAATTACGACGCGGCAATACTTCTCTCACAAAATTTCAGAAGAACATTTCTTCACCATCTGTCGATATTGCTACCAATTCAAGTTAGTAAATGTACACGAAATCCGAAAAATTCATGGCGCTCGAAACTGCAATTTTACTGATACCTATTCTGCTGGTCTAACCAGAACACAGGAACACGTATATATATGTACTGCAACAGCCCAAGTCGAGGTTCGGGCACTTTGGCACCCTTCAGCTTGTTGTCTCGCTGAGTCCCTTCCGCGATCACCTCCAAGCCCGGTGAAGCTGTCAAAGCCTGTAATGGCTCCAGGGCCTTTAAGGCTAACAGAATAGTCAGTTCGAAAAGAAAAATGGTCTAAACATTTGACCATCACAACTCAAAATCTGATTATATCTTTTTCGTCGTTCATTTTATTCAATGGCAACGTGTTTATGCACAGCTCTATCAACGTTATGTCAATAAAATATTTATACAAATATTCTTGTAATCTTCAAACATAGCTCTAAAAAGTTGGCGGTTTCCTTTTTAAAATTGTCCACAGTGATAGTGCATTTTTTAGTCCACCTAGCTAGTTACATAACATAACATACCATCACGCCTGTATCCGCGAAGGGTTAGGCAGAGGTGTAATAATGTACACCCACAGTTCGCCGAGTATGTTTTGTAGATCCCATGTAATAGGGGGCAAGCCTATTGCCATTAATCGGGTACAAAGCCAAACTCCGAGCTGCTAACAAACAATCCAATAACACTTTGCTCGACCTGGGAATCTAACCCAAGACCTCGACCATAACAGTCCTGCTTACGACCACAAGGCTAATGAGGTAGTTACCACCCTCAAATTAAAGTTTGTCGCCAAGGCTTCTTCTAAGCACTTCTGAAAACCATATAGAATTTCGATATGCCTTCTCGCAGGTTAACAAACTTTTTTTATGTAAATAAGAGCATCGCCGATACCTAAATGTATTTTAGGTTAATTGGACATAAATGTAAGGTAAACGTTGAGGTGATATTTATAACTTCGTTAATTAATGTCATCTTTAAATTGCTTTCGATAAGATATTTTTAATCGTTCAAAGACAATTAATAAAGTGTTATTAGCAAAGCTCAGGTCTACGTATGTCATATAAATATTTGGTTGACAGCGTCTTCCAGGAGCCATGGTACCTACTTTTGGATGTGAACACATATCCTACTGTCAATTACTTGCGCTCTGAAGGCATAGAACTTTCCTGCAAATGTGATTTTGTTTAAGGACATTAGCTGTTTGTAAATTATTTACAAAACAATATGTTACATTCTTTGATCATGGGATTTCTATCTGGACAAGTTTTAGTTGTCAATAAAGATTTACGTTAGTTTATTATTTATTTAGTTACCTATAATAACTATTTGTTACCTATTTGTTATGTCAGTAAATGTTTACGCAATTTTCTCCTCCTTTAAAACCGAATTTATTGGTCATAATTTATTGAAAATTAAGATTTTCCAAATTACAAAACCAATAATATATTATGAAATAAAGTAGGTACCTATAGACAGTTCAATTCATTTGTACGCCTGGCCCTATGTGTGCGTAAAGTGTATATAGATACAGTGACTATGTGTGCGTGCCAAGAGGTACAGTCAAGTACACAAGAGAATTCTATTACTAATTTATTTTAGTTATATTATGTCGAAATTTAAAATTAATCAACAGCTAAATTAGGTAGATGCATATTTATTATACATATTATTACATATCACTACCACTGGAAATACAAAATATTGAAGTTATATCTGTCACATTCTGTTTAATGTTATGTAAAGCAATATATCTACCTATAGATTAATACGTGAAGCAAAAGCTTTCAGTACCTTTTTAAGCGTATTGCGTGCACGGAAGACAGATTTGGCATGGTTAATATTTATATGGAGAGTAATGCAGAAAGCTAAAATTTATCTATAATATCTATTAAATTAAATAAATTAATACTGCGAATCCTAAAGCGACCAGTGCCATTGAAATTAGACCCCCAAAATATTGACATTGTCACTCGACGAAAAGTGACAGCAAATGATGTAGATAATACTCATTTGTTTAGGTCCATAAATACTGCAAATGTCAAACAGAAAATTGTCTATGATCAAAAAGTCGCTGGTCGAATTTCGAGCTCAGGGCGATCGCTAGTATTTTTAAATTCCACAGTTTTTTAGCTTGCCTATTTTATCCAAGCGTTTCTAGAAGTTTGAAGTTTGTATGTAGTAGCAAGCGTATGGGTGAGGCACTACAGCTATTGAACTTGGCCACTTTTCCTTATATATGTTGTTGTTGAGATTATTATAAGTACGTTGAGTGAAGTCTGGATGGATGTCGAAAGATTTAAATACTAGAGAGTGTCACAAATGCTCGTCTGAACTCTTTACATTTGACGACTTTGAAATGACAGATAACGACAAATGCCTACTAAACTAATACCTACGAAAGCAGGCAAATATGCCTTCTACATGTTCGTGTTCGGACTCTATTCGCCAAATATAGGCAAATGTGTAGAAGCTGCATAGGATGTTATTTGAACCCCCTTACAACCGTAATTATCAACTTTACAGAAATAATAACTCTTAAGCCCGAAGATATTGCAAGCTTAGCCATTCTACAAACAGATTCTTTTAGACCTTTTAATAGTAATTTTTACCTTTACCTACTTTTTTTACTTACCTAACTTTTACTTTTATTTTCCAAGTATAGATTCGTGAACCTCAAGTTAGGAATACTAATTTTGGGTACCTACAGTAACAGACAGAAAGAAGAATAAAACACGGAATTTGATTACATTTATTTTGCAATTTTACAGCAAATTACTAAAGTATAATGTATATTCTATACACACACAATATTAACGAGTAGGTATAAAGAAAAAAAAACTTACCCTCCATAATTATTTACTAGGTATGGAGGGTAGAGTAGCGGATAAGGAGAACATTTTCCAATAGATAATTTAAAAAAAGAACAACATTGGGAAAAGTTTGTAGAGTAAAAAGTTGTCCAAGTGGGCGAAAATTAATAAATAATAACTTTTGGCGGTGTCTTGAAAATTTATGCATTTGTTACCGTAGCGCCACCATAATTTAACGCTTTTCGACGGATACTTTTTTATACAATCATCGAGATGGTACTGCTAATCTTTACTCCTCTGTACTTTACATAAATACGCATGCCTTTTATCGTTCCCGTCACGAGTCGTGCGCACGAAGCGGGCTCTATATGTCTACGTATGCGTGTCAGTAATCAACTGACGATCACCACGACACGGCACTAATCCGAACCAATACTGCTGATCTGCGTCATGGGACATCGGAACACCTCTAATATTCCTCTTAAAATGTGTCAAATGTGTCAAATCTGTTACCTAAAGTAATTTAAATTAAAGGGAGAACAATTTCATAAACTTCTATTTATGTAAGAATTGTAGCCATCGTTTTTTGTTTAAAAGTAGGTACAGTAGACGCACAAGCTCAATATATCTGATAACCGATTCAATCGAATAGATTTGATTACATAATCTATTAGATAAATTGTTTTTTACGCGAAGAACGAAATATACCTTTAAAAGTTCACTAGATTTTACAATAGTGAGTTAAATTCTAGTTAATTCTAACATAACATATATCTATTTGATTATTATATGTTAATTGCTTTAAACAACGACATCTATAAGAACATATTTTCTAGTCTTATAAATTAAAATTCTATGTATAGGTCGCGTCATGTAAAAAGAACGCTGGTGGTCAAACTGGGCGATTTATCGGTCTATTTGGTGGTATGAGGTGCGGCGCGGAACGTCGGGTTACGCGCCGCATGCTTGCCGGTGCGCTATTGGTTCGTCAGTCGAGCTTTGCTTTCCGCGCTGTGTCCACGTTAAGTTCGTTCTCAAAATACCAACGCGCACAAAAGTTTTTAATTTCGAAATGTTTTACATAGAAAAATGAGAAAAAATATTTATGGCGTATATTGTTTTATGAAGAGAGAAGCTGATAATAATGCAGTTGATAATTTAAAACAATGTATGAAACGGACCGCAGAGGCAACAAAGTGTCTTGAGTCTACACAGTGAGACGAATTGTAAAAGGTTCAAAAGATTCGAAATTTCTTAATATCTTCCGAACTCCCGGCAAAAACAAAAGAATCAAACAAAAACCAATAACAGACACTGACGGCTTTACAATTACGTTATTTTATTTTTTTGTAATTCGATTTAAACATTCTACACCGAATCAAACATGTTTTTATTTCTATTTCATGATATTCTATTTAATATTTATATATCTTTTAATGTACCTACTAATACCAATATACGAAGACGCAAGCGAAAGGCTAGTTCAAAAATAAAACAATAGGCCTAGTACTTTCGTGCGCGAGTATACCCATGCGCAAACGCACCCCCTCCACTTTCTTACAGCGTTCTTTTTACCTGACGCGACTTATACAGTACCTATGAATTTAATCATTGTGCGTTACAATTCACATGAGTGTAGGTAAAGCGCGCATCAACAATATTTACAAGTTTAATACTAAGTTTTTATCAGCGATGCCCCGATACAAACTTTTGTCGACACGCTATCGAGGAAACAATGCACTTTAGATGTTATTTATGCAACTTAATGTACCAAACAGTAGGTATCACATTTTCAGAAGTTATTAATTAACATTTACAATAATATGATTCTTATTCAAAAATCATAACATCCTTGAATTAGACGGGGAAAGGCGATTTCGCAAGTCTGTTTGGATGAAGCTTGCTGTTGAAAATAATCTCTCAGATGCGTCTGAACTCATTCGGAAACTAAAAAAATTCTGAGCTAGTATTTTTAACTTTAGATATTGCTACTCTAGATCTTAAGAAATCTTAAATATATATCTATCTCTCTTC
This sequence comes from Saturnia japonica, assembly GCA_033032175.1. Lineage (NCBI taxonomy): Eukaryota > Metazoa > Arthropoda > Insecta > Lepidoptera > Saturniidae > Saturnia > Saturnia japonica. The sequence continues at coordinate 292,712 of CM065331.1, forward strand.
GCCTTAAATGAATTCGTTGTCCAAGAAGACAAGAACTTAATTTAAATGTATCGACGTCTCAGTGAATTAATATCGCCGATTCAGGTATATCGAAAAAAATCCAATATCGCTTATATATTTGTATCTGTATCGATACATCGCTAGTTTTTATACTATATACTTAAATATTTTTTCAAATTATCATCATATAGGTAACTACTAAATTTTACAATAGTTTGTTTTATATTTAAGTTACAATTTTTAACAGTAACTAGTTAAAGATAGGTAGCTGAGAATTTCTTTATAGATACTCACTACTTCGGGTAGTCCGGCTAAAGATCAGCAAAATGACCTTTTTTTGTGTTCCTACCTTCTTGGAGTAGGGGGTTAAATGTCAGCAACGCGCTAGTGACGTCTGTGGTATTACAAGTGTCCATAGGTCACGATAGCCGCTTACCATTTTTAGAACCGTATGCTTGCTTGCCACCTATGTAGCATAAAATATATATTTGAGTGTGAGTTCACATGCGGTAGAAGTGAAACTTCTCTCTCTCCCTCCCCCTCTTTGTATATATTTCGACTACATTAAGAGTAGACGAAGGATAGGGAAACTATATAGAGACGCATTCTATATCATTCTCACACAGCCTAAAACCTATTTATACATTTATAGCTATCTCTTTTTCTTTACACATTTTCGTTTCATAAAATCCAATTCACACCGTCCCAAACTAAGTTTCACTTCAAAAAAAGGTACTTTCTATGGAGAACTACCGTCGAAAGCATACAGTGTTGTTTCAGAATTAGTTAATTACTTCCAACATAGAGTATGATTTACAATATACAATATGTATTAAAAACCCCGTCGGATACGAAAAGAGTATACAGGTACTCCAATGACATTACCAAAAAATATATCAATATTTTATTTATTATGAAAATAAAAATGTTATTGCGATTTAAAATTAACATATTCAGTTTTACTTTCCCTAAAATTTAGCAAATTTTTAAAACGTGATAACACCTTCTGCAGCCCAGACGCGGCGCAGCGGTACGTTTGATCCAATGACGGTACCCTGCACCTCGCCGCCTGTATTGCTATGTAAGTTTCCTCATTTAACTAATTTTTTACATTTTATTAGGGGTAATTTTTTAAAAATTATAATCTGAGATAGATAACTAAACAGAATATAATCTCGATACCTAGTGACACGTTTACGGATCCGACGGGGTTTTTAATACATATTATATAAACAGAAAAGAATAGATAATTGTTATTAATGATAACTGACAATAACTGTTAATGATGATAATTATTATTTAATACTTACTTATTGCCTATATTACACAGTTAACTTACTAATAGAAGAAAAAAACACGTATTGGATATATACATGACCAAGCTGTCCTTTTGTTATTAAAAAAAATGTTTCAAGTTGTAATTCGAAACCGCTAAGACAGCTTTATGCCTTGTTTACACGTATCAAGTAAATACGTAAGTATATGTATAAGTAACGTAAGTAAATATTTTTGTCATTTTATATAATTCTATTGATATCACTTAATATATTCTGTCATCAAAATAATGAATTTGTCACCATTGCTTTAATTCTTATGTTTTATATTGTAGCCAATCTTGTTTATTCACTTGTTACATCGTCATAATGCATCAGAACCAGTAAATTGCATTATTCATTATAATTACGAATAAGTATTGCATCGCCAGCGCAAGGCGTCGTTACGAGGAACTCGGACTGGTCACCAACGTGAAAATCACTTCACATACGGAGTCTCATTCGGATTTCGATTGGTAGACACGGTTCTTAAATGTTTAGACCTCCACCACCCAACTATAATCCGCGAAGTAACATGTTTCGATTAACCCCTCGAAACTTATTCCATAACAATGTCCCTCAGCCAATGAGCGGGATCCAATATTATAACTCTAACACCTTTGCCACTTAAGGGACATGACTGGACGAAACTCGGTAATCCACTGCCAATAAATTATTTTAAAACTCTCGAAATGAATTTCAATGAATGCTCGGGTGAAGACTATTCTGAATTTATCGACTATTACTGCTACGAACCGGATTTTTTTTACTCAGGTTATAATTAGGTACGCACTAGTTTATTGCTATAGCGATCAGAGTTATTATTATAATCCCCAGTTATCTCAATCGTATGAATATTCTAACGATAACGATGTGACTGAGGAGTCACAACTATCTACCAGTGATGAAAATTTTCAGAAAGGCCCCAAATTAGACAAACCCAAATAGAGACTAATCTTCACACCCAAAGGCAATTAACATACATTCAAATTTTGCACCCTCCTCTTAAACTTCTTATTGACACAGGAGCAAATCAATCCTTTATACGCCCAGAGTCCGTTCACAAGTACTATCCAGATATTCATTTAGATTATGATCCGTTTGAAGTCACAAATGTACACGCTATAACTAAAAATAATTACTCTATAACAGTGCCATGTTTCTTTGAAAGTAACGACAAGGACCCAATAGAATGTTTTGTTTATCGATTTCATGACCATTTTGACGGGTTTATTGGTTTAGATTTATTAACAAAATGGCAATCAAAAATAGGTTTAAAGAAAAAAACTTCTAGACCACCCAGTGTACGCAGATTTGTTCAATATTGAGTGTACAGAAATAAATGACTCTCGAGCTAAGGACTTCATTGCAAATTTAAGAATGGAACATTTGAACATCGAGGAAAGAAGTAATCTAATAACTGTTTGTTCAAAATACTCGGATGTATTTTATATTGAGGGAGAACTAATAAGATAAAACATTGTATTAAAACCTTAAATGAATTTTCAGTGTACACAAAAAGCTACCGCTATCCCTTTGTACATAGAGAAGAGGTTAGGAGCCAAATTGAAAAAATGTTAGCACAAGGAGTTATTAGGCCTTCGGAATCAGCTTGGAGCTCACCTATTTGGGTAGTACCTAAAAAGGTCGATGTGCTTCAGGAAAGCAAAAATGGCGCCTAGTAATTGACTTCAGAAAAATAAATGAAGAGACAATTGACGACAAATACCCCATACCCAATATTACGGCCGTGCTTGTCAAATTAGGCAAGTGCCAATACTTTACAACTCTTGACTTGGCATCTGGATTTTACCAACTTCAAATGAACCCTGTTGACATCCTTAAAACAGCCTTCAGCATTAAATGTAGAAAACGGACTTTTTGAATTTTAAGGAATACCCATGGGACTTCATAATTCTCTGTCCACCTTTGAGGAAATAAAGGATAATGTTCTAAAAGGTCTTCAAAACGTAATATGCCTTGTACATGTGATGATATAATTTTCTTTAGTACTTCTTTACAAGAACACATGGTTAAACTTGAGAAGGTATATTGCAGATTACGGCAATCTAATTTCAAAATTCAGCTATATCAATCAGAGTTTCTTAAATTACAAACACCTTACTTAGGATATATTATAAGTATTGACGGTATAAAATCAAATCCTGACAAAAGAGTAGCAATTCAAAAGTATCCTCTGCCCAAAACTAGTAAAGAACTCAAACAATTCTTAGGACTTCTCGTTTACTATCGAAAATTTATTCCATACTTTGCTCAAGTTACCAAACTTCTGACGATGTGTCTGAAAAAAGGTAGGAAAATTAGATTTGAATCAGATTACATAGATAGCTTTGAAAAATGTAAAACTCTTTTAATGAATGACCCAATACTTCAATATCGAGATCCAGACTTTGACAAGGACTTCATACTGACTACTGACGCATATAATTTTGCAATAGTTGCGATCCTTTCACAAGGTGCTATAAGGATCCGATAAGCTTATAGCGTTCGCGTCACGAACCCTAAATGATAGCAAAATTAATTATAGTACTATAGAAAAAGAGTTATTAGCAATAGTTTGGGCGACAAAGTTCTTTTGGCCTTATCTTTTTGGACGTAACTTTAAGACAATAACAGATCATAAACTACTCCAGTGGATTATGAATCTTAAAGACCCAAACTTTAGAGAAACGAGATGGCGACTTAAATTAAGCGAATATAACTTTACCGTTATTTATAATAAAGGCAAAAATAATACCAATGCCGACGCTCTTTCTCGTCTTGAGATTTTTAACGAGGAAACTAGTTCAATAGTTGTTAACATCTCGGAAAGGGCACCTTCTCATTCTGATTCTAGAACCGAAAGCATAGATTCCAGGACTGATACTTTACTACGGACGACCCTTTGAATAAAAGCAGACAAATTTATTTTCATGTTGTAGGCGATATCAAAAGCAAACCGAAAAAGAACAAGCCTTTTGAGACACATTCTACAATTTTCACACATACTAGAACTTTCAAAATCAAATTTAGAGCAATTAGAGAAATCGTCAATCAAAAATAAAGACAGGTATTTTAATTAATTTGATGATAGAATTTTACTCTATAATACCAATAATTCAGAAAAAAATTCTATATTCTTCAATGCATTTGATTTTAACAAAAATCGAAATTAAAAATATTAATGACTATTTAAATAGCAATTATTATAAAAAAATATCACCAAGGCAAAACGAACCATAGAGGTATTAATGAATGCTATTTAGTATTGTCACGTAGATATTACTGGCCTAAAATGAAGGAGAATGAATACAGATAGCTGAGTACATTAACGAGTGAAACCTTTGCAGCCAAGCTAAATACGAACGTAACCCTATAAGATCACGTTTTCAGATTGTGGTACCCCACCAACAAAACCATTTGCAGTGGTACATTTAGATCTGTTTAGCGTTGAATCACATAAGTATCTTACAATAATTGATGCGTTCTCGAAATACGCACAAGCATATTTTTTGAGGACGCTATCGCCGTTGGTACAGTTCAATCTTTATTACAAATTTTCAGTCATCATGGAGTTTATTTGACCTTGATAACCAATAACGGCCCCGAATTCTCCAATTAATTATTTTTAGAATACACTAGATTACATATGATTCATCATCATAAAATTTGTCCCAACACCCCAAACGAAAACGGTATGGTGGAACGACTACACTCGACCCTACTCGAACATTTACGTATTATAAGGTTACAACATAAGAACGATCCAGTTTCAGATCTTATGGCGTATGCCGTATTAGCATATAATAATAGTTCAATATATAGTTTCACAAAATGTAAGCCAAATGATTTCATAACTGGACATTTTTATGAACCCTGTAGCGAATAGATGAAAGTTAGCACCCCGCTATACACACGACATAGACTTAGCAGATTTACCTATACATATCTATACTAAAAAGAAAAAAGGCTCCACACCTAAATCAAGACTTAAGCGCGTCCATAGATCCGCAAAATTGTCACAGGAAACTGCTGACCCTACTGCTACTGACACTATTGATACAACTGACTCGAGGATAAGACGTAGTAATTGACTCGTTACAAGACAGTCCTGGCTTACTTCCTTTCAAATTAGGACCCACTAAAATGATTTCACACTGTCATTCTTTTTTTAATTTTATTAACCTCAGTGACATTCACTTTCAGATAAAAACAGTTAATGTCCAATAACTTGAAAGACCTCAGCTGAATAATAAGACGACATCCATTTATGAGCCTCACATTGAATATCTTAGCCCTAAATTAGAAAGAATTTCTGATCAATTACAAACTTTCGAACCAGATCGTAAGAAACGAGCGCTATTTGATGGACTTGGCTCAGTAATTAAAAGCATTTCTGGTAATTTAGATTATACAGACGCAATAAAATATAACAATGCTATCAAAATTCTCCAAGGTAATGAGAATAAACTAGAAACTGAAATTAATAATCACATTAGTCTAAACAAAAAGTGGACAATTCAAAATTCTAAGACACTAAAAAATATTACTTCAAATCAAGATGAAATAGGAAAAATACTCGGTCATATAATGAATAGTGATAGTACTAGGGAAACTGAATTAATTAAATACGTGCATTTGGCACAAAATTTATTAATTTTGGCGGATAACATCGATAGATTATCCGAAGAACTTTATAAACTTGAGAACGCTATTAATATCATTAGAATTTCAGGTGCTTCTCATACGATATTAAGTATAGCAGAGTTGAATATAGTTTTAAGTAAATTAAAAAAATATATATGAAAAAGTTGAAATCCTTGATGTAGAACTTAGGTACTTTTATGATATTATTAAATTAGGATATTTCTATATAGATAGCCAAATAGTTTTAGTTTATAAGATACCGATTGCCTCTTCTCTAATTTATGATCTTTATAGACTATCCATAGTTCTGTTGATTCCTAATAAAATTCACCAAATCCTTATACCTACCCTACCTTACATAGTAATTTCTGGAGAAGATTCTATGTACATGGAGACAGAATGTCCAAAGGTAAAAACATGGTATCTCTGCGAACGGAAATCCAACTACAACGTTCAAAACAACCCTGACTGTATTCATCAGCTGATCACCAGGTAAAAAGTTAACCAATTCTGCATTCTGACTTCGGTTACCCTAACAAAATACGCTATGGAGCAACTCGATGGCAAACATTATACTCTAAGTTTTCCCAACAGCACTAAAGTCAAGATATCCTGTGGGCAGGAACAATACAGAGTTCTCCAGGGGAGCTACTTGGCCACCATACCAATCAACTGTTATCTCAAGACCGCTGACTTTACTATTTCCAATACGGAAGACCGTATCAAAGGCCACTCTTCACATAAACAACAGATACGTAATGAAGTTTCATCTATAATCCTGAACACGATTGATCTTGGAAACCTTTATTCAATCAATAAGAAGATATCTCTTCAAACTTCAGCTAAGCTGGATGACATCCCGGAAAGAAACTTATACCACACTACGATTCCTGTCTACGTAATAATATTGAGTGCAGTTGTGCTTGCAATCGTTCTTATATCACCACAACTTCGAGCAAAACTTACTCAAGGAAGTCGCATTGGAGAAATAGAAGCCACCACACCTAATGTAATGAATCCTGAAATACCACAGAGGAGATCTAATCCACGAGACATAAGAGTCGAACACAGCATCATTTCAGCGACTCTATCAAAGCCAGTTTCGACATAGTCGCTGAAGTACGGGGGGACGTGTTACACCGTCATAATGCATGAGAACCAGTAATTGCATTTTCATTATAATTACGGATAAGTATTGCAACACCTCGACCAGCGCCAGCGCAAGTCGTCGTTACGAGGTACTCAGACTCGTCACCAACGTGAGAATCGCTTCACATACGAAGTCTCATTCGGGTCACTATTTGATAATACTTTAATCGGTAGACACGGTTCTTAAATTAAGTCTAATTGTAATTTATAATTAAATAAATATTGATTTTATATAGTTTTTTTTAATATATCTCGGTCGCGCCCAATATAATTTACTGAATTGGGTAGGTTAGGTTGCAACTGCGATCATAACGCAAAAGTCAAATGAGCGAAGCGGTCGCCGAGCGCCAGAAACAAGTCGGTCGTTGAAAATTTATATTTTTAGGTAAGCGTTTTGATATTGTTTAGTGGTTCGATTCTGGTGACATATATTATTTTAAATTTATTATTAATTAGGTCATTGAACATTCGTATATTTGGCGATAGTCAAAATCATACCTATTCTAGTGGCCATCCTCTCACTACCTAGCACTGTCTTGCTGCGCACTCGGCAGATTTAAAAAACACAGTCGCGGTGCGTATTCGCAACTCTGTACTCTATTCACTGTTTAGTATTTTGTTTAGGAATCTTTGTCCCCCTAGTATATGGCTAGTGTCCCTGTAATGCATTGAAACTGAATTGATTAGGTACTGACTCGGTGCAAAGTAAAAAAATACGTATTTAAAACACTCACTCGCAAAGTTTACTCTCTCGGCCTAGTAGCATTTTAAGGTCTCGTCATTATACTCGGTACGTGTAATCAAAGCATTACTTACTATTTTAAAACTAAAAGCTTCCTCTTCACATATTAATATAACTATTTACAAGCATTTTGATATTATCATTAGCTTATTACAGCTAATGATAATATCAAATTACAATATACATATTACTTTATACATGTTTTAATTGATTTAAAACTTAATAAATTTTCGGCCATTTTGATATTAAATATTTATAAAAAACATTTGATTTATGATATGATATTATTATTATGAGTGAGGCGAATTTATCGGAACAGTTTAAAAGAACAGGTATTTACAAGTAACAGTTTGGAACTGTTACCTGCTATCTGAAAAAGCTGTTACTAAATACTACGTACCTGTTTAACATACTGGTGTGCGGCAGTGGGACATAAAAGTAAACTTTCAGTTTGGAACATGCTCTATTCTATTCAAGCTTAAGGGTATTTACTTTGTTAGAGGGAGATGCAAAAAAATATGACTTGTGTAATATGCTCTTTACTCTTTTCAAATATACAAAAATAGAAAGAGATAGCATCATATAATAGGCTGTAATTTTGGAACAACAGATTATTTTATTGAAGTGATAACTTCTTATGGAAGGGTAAACCGCTTCGTAACGTAACCCGTTACGGCGCCATTAATAGTAGCATAGTTTCAGTCAATCCTAACAATAACCTCGTAGCGTAGAGGCCGTAAACGTGACTCCTATGGCCGAAGTCCTAGGTTCGAATCCTTTCGTTTGATTTTTTTTCTTTTAGATTATATAGGTTTAAGTTATCACTTCTGTCGAGCGTCCCGAGACGCACATTTTTTTAATTTTGTATAGGTTTACAACTATTGTTACATGCTATAATTATATTATAATTGGCACATGCTAAATATTATAAAGACTGTTAGTTATATTTACAATACAATTACAATGTACAATTTATTAGAAAACACAGCTTACTTATTTATAGGACGAAGTACCTAACTTCTAAAACAGTAAATATAAATTAAAAGATATTTAAAATAATACACATTAATTAAATCTTAAAACGATGATTGCATTAAGTAAATATTGTTAGTTAAACTGTAAAGACTTAGTTAAACGTTTAAATTGAATTTAATTAATGCCAAATAATTCGAAGTTATTCAATTTATCGTACCTACGACATACTAATTCTAGGATTGATTCATTTAAACCAAAAACAGTTTTTCCAAAACTATTATTTCTCTGAAAGAGGAAATAGGGAGCAGGTTACTTAATTTACCTGCTAATTAATTTTAAGCTGCCTATGATATAAGCAGGGGGCGAGGTAGGAATGACAGAAATACATCGAGGTTTTCTACACCGATGCTTTGGTGCTACCGAAGTAGTATACATTTTTTTTTAAACTCTTTATTGGTTTGACGTCGCAAGTCGGCAAGATGGTAACACTCTAAGCCTGGTCAGGACGAGACTCTTCAAGTGCAACTGCCGGAACACACCTAGCTGTATGTAAACACGTATGTGTTTGGCGACAGATTTTCATCTTATGTACAGTTAGTTAGCGAGGCGAGCATTAGAAAAAGCCCTCAGGATTATTTTTATGATTGAAGAAGCAATCATTTTTATTATATAATTTTGACAATAATAAAAATAATATGAATAATGATAAATTATGTAATAAATATTTCACATGATGATTAAAGAGATAAATGACCAATATAAATAAATATATGACAATGAGACAAACAAATTTCTATGTATAAATAAATAAACATTTAGTAATTTGAATAAATAAAAATTTATGAAATGTATGTTTGAAAAACAAATGTAATAATTTGCTATACCCTATTCAGGGTCCATGTATTCGGATATTTTATGATATAAGAACAAATGAACATACATGATAAATAAATAAATTCATATATTTTATAGTACACAACCTATTTTATTAAAATTAAATATAAACTTTTTTTTTAAATGTATTTATAAAATATATGAATTTAATTTATATCTTATAATATATATCATAAATAATAAATAAAAGAATAATATAATAACTAAATATAATATTAGAGAGATTCGAACTCACGTCCATCGACGCGGTGATCCATACATCCTACAAATACAACAGAACTAGTTAACTTAAATGTATGTGACTCATACGATTAAAACACTAGTAGTCCAATATAGTAGTGATCGTAAGCGGGACTGGTATGATCGAAGTCCTGGATTCGATTCCCTAGTCGAGCAAAGTGTTATTGGGTTTTTCTATAAAATTCTCGGTAGCAGCTCGGAGTTTGGCTTTGTGCCCGATTAATGGCAATAGGCTCGCCCCCTATTACATAGGACCTAAAAAAACATTCGATGAACTGTAGGTGTACATTACTACACCACTGGCTAACCCTTCGGGGATACAGGTTTGACGGTATATATACAATAATACACTTACATACGGACACATACGAAGTTATTTTATTATAATATTATATTTACCTTATTCTACCCTTATTTAATGGAAGACCTTTGTGATATTGTTTAATCGCGATTATTCTTGGTTGTTTAAACCTAATATTATTTACTTATACTTAAGTTAACGCTTAACATGTCAGTTACTAAGCACAATTTCAACTTACACTAATGGCACTATAATTTATTTTACTTTTATTAGATTACATGGGTACCTACTTTTTATTTAAACATTTTTTATAGTTCACGCAAACGGAGCCACGACAACAGCTAGTTTAGATTTAAGACATAAACTAAGCTATATACAAATTTTACGGAATTTAAAAAATTATAAAAAAAAAACAAATAAAAATATAATATTTTTACATTTATGAAAAAAGCTAAGCCTTTGCTTGTGTAAATGAATATGATCCCGCCTTAGATCTCTGTACCGAATGAAATCATTTGAACGGCTGAGACAATATAATTGACCAATATAACCAAGATTGAGTGTTCTTAATTACTGTTTGTAGAACATCATGGATTATAAACATTTAGATATGTCATCTGTTTTAATGATTACACAGTAAATTCATATTAACAGTTGCCTGTAGATTCATTTGCCTTCTCCTTTGCATAAATGTAAGAAATCCTATAATCAACCCAAAAAAAAAAATTACATTAATTACTGGTGCAATATAACTAGATGAATAATATAAATACATAATGCCTCCCCCGAATGGGGTTGGCAGAGACCACGTCCTTCCACTTGATACGATCTTCGCATACATCATTCGCTTCTTCGACATTCATTAATCTTTTCACGCATGCTCGTGGGCTTAGACTCTTGACCTGACCTTTCTTCTGAAGGTCCATCGATTTGAACAAGCAACGCTTACACCTTCCTCTTCCAGCGTTTTCATTCTTCTTTCATTCATCCTCTCTACGTGCCCAAACCATCTAAGCATCCCTTTCTCAATCCATGTGACCATCCATATCTTCTTTCACATCAAAGTTCTCTTATCACACTATTTCTCATCCTGTCACTCAATTTCACTCCTAGCATATCTCTTAGCGCTCTCATTTCTACTGCATTTGTTTTACTTTTATGCTTTTTCAGCCACATCCAGCTTTCACTTCCGTACATGAGTGTTGGAACCAACACTCCTCTATGCACAGCCAGACGAGCTTTCGTGCATGCAAGCCCGGGAAATCTGTCCAAGTCTCTAATAGCTCCAGGGCCCTTAATGTTAAGTGTACATACAGTTTGAAAAAGAAAAACTTTCGTAAAGGTTTGTTGGCTGCTCATAATTGTGTGTAACAGATAACAAGAATAGGGAATTTTATCTTGAGACATTTTGTCGAGTTTCTTGTTGTAGCGATTTATGAAACGTTTCGCATTTCTCACAATATTTTTCTTCCTGTATGGTCGTACAGTTTTATTTATTGTTATTTCTATAACTTTTATAAGTCACAATGTCATCAGCATTATATTTCTAGTGAATATCTTTCGTTCACCGCTGTCGAACGATATGAATAATTGTTTTTTTTATTCGTTTAATATTTTTTGCCGTGTTGTACATAATATATTGAACATGGGTGAGTGAAACTTTGATTTACCCTACGATGAGAATCTGCTTATAAAGTTTTATACTTAACGAATGCGTTGTCCATTTCATTTTATGTGCTTATCTCGGCTCAATAGCCGTGTAACACGATGCCAATCAATTCCTAAAAATGTATTCAGGCTCAATGCATACCGTATGTTTGCCAGTATATCTTTTGTATAACCAGCATAACTATCGTCACACGTATTTCTTTGCGATAGAAATACGTGTGACGATAGTCCTTTCACAGATTTTACCCAGATCCCTGCAATTTTGGTTTAAAAAAAATGTTCATATTTTTGTCTAAAGGAATAAGGTCTGTGTCGTACGTAGCCCATGATAAAAACCACTGTTGTTATGGGATGTTATGGAACTCCGTATCCTCAAGCGAAACTATCAGATATCCGAAACCGTCTCCATATGCGATATAAATGCTTAGAATAATTTCGGATAGGGACGAAGTCGATTGAGATACCTGCAGTCAAATAAAAAATAAATTAAAATATAAGGCGCTATTTCCACGTGCAGGTGTATCTTGTGCGAGAGTCCGTCCAGCTATCGTCTGGTGATCTCCACGAGGCGAGTATTCTTTCGCCTGCCTGTCGTCGCACAATTATTTTGTTGGTAAATGAGTTCAGTTCGGTAACAGGCAAGACCGAAATCAGAAGTGTCAATAGTATTTGTCTAATATTACGAATAATAAAATTGAAGTGTCTGTTTGTAATGTCAAAATAACAGCTTTTTACTTAATACATATGAAAGTAAATACGATACCTATAACAAAATCCCTTTTTTTTATCTGTTTGTTCCGGGTAATCTCCGAACGGGTTGGACCGATTTTGACAGGGATTTCACTGATAGATAGCTATTGTTCTGAAGAGTATCTTAGGCTAGGCTTTTATTTAAAAAAAGCAATTACATTTCAGCGAAATTAAAAAAAAACTGGTCATAGTCAATCAATTCAGGCGCTTAAATGGCTTACGCTGAGTAAACCATAGTCCATAAGAGATAAGGCAAATTAATGTACTAGATAATTGTAGACATTAAAAAAACCTGCAAAGAAGTCAATAAGTGTTTGTTTTTGTTTGTAAAAGAGCCGGAAGCGGCGAGTAAAGTTCGCGCTTGTGTCCGATCGATGATATTCTTTAGTCCACGTGAGCGAAGCCGCGGTCACAGCTAGTTTATTACAAATTATATTATTGTGGGGTGATTGTACAAGTACGCTAATGAATTTGTAGTAATTGTCGTTCATAAAAAAAAATATTTTTTTTAAGAATCAACACGCTTGGTTTGTCAGACAGGCAACGCTGGAATGGTTGGCTGCAGTGACCTGTGCGGGCAGTGACACGCACTGGGTGAGAATTAGTAAGGCAACCGCGCTGCGAGTAGGTCGCGTCCTCCGTTAGCGTTTTCCTCGTCAATGTGACTTCGCATCGCTGCTTTAGTATTGCCGTGTGGAGACACATTCATAAAGTCGATATAGAAGGAAGTGACAGGACGATAATAAAGCTCCGATTAACTCGCTCGTGGAGGTGCCACCCAATTAATAATTATCAAAACTAGAAAAAATATTATTCACCTACATACAACTCTTCAAAAAATTCCTATTTTACTTATACAACGATTCTTTGAAAAATTCAATACTCATCCTTATCTGAATTCGTTATAATTTTATATCTATACCCTTAACTGAAATCGATTAAGATATCCAAATGCAAATAAGAAATCTTATATCAGGAACTTCCCTAACAAAAAACTGCGGTATCTCTTGGATGATTAATAAATGAAAAATAATAATTTTCATAAATAAATGACGCATCGTAAAAGAACCTACAATGTTAAATTATTCTTTTTCTACGGAGCAGTACTTTATGGAATTGCCGGAATAATAATAATAATAACATTCTTTCTATCCTATAATTACCGATACATTAAATATATTTAAAGTTTTTTAAACTAATCTACAATCTAAGGCTAGTTACGCTGGTATAAGATAAAGTCTAGATCTATAAGAATATCATATAAAAACCTACATATTATATTTAATTATATATTATAAAGATTAAAAAACAACGAAAACAATGAATAATTAATTTTTTTTTAATTTATGTTATGGTGTTTGTAGAGGTTAAAAGAATGCTCCATGTATCTAAAAGATTCAACGTCTATTTCTCTTCAGCAAGAATTATTCTTATATTTTTTGTATTAATTAACTAAAATATTAATGTATACCTATTACATATAATATACTTTCTAAAATATTTGAAAGCCTTATGCTGTCGCCATTAGCATCATACTCTAAAAATATTATAAATCAGAATCAACATGGTTTCAGTAAGAACAAATCTACTGTCACAAACCCACTAAGTTATGTGAATGACATATCAAAAGCAATTGATGCCCGGTTTCGGGTTGATGCAATGTACACTGATTTTAGTAGTGCTTTTGATAAACTAACCATAACATATTTATACAAAAACTAAAGCAATTCGGAATTCATGGTCTTATCTTATTCATGATAAAAATCTTATTTAAAGCATCGGGTTCAAAAGGTCGTGGTGCACGGGTACACTTCCGGTCTTTTTACGCGTTATCACGAGTTCCGCAAGGTTCCCATTTAGGACCATTACTACTTTTAATATTTATTAATGATTATCATTTGTATGCAACCAAACACACTAAATGTTTACTATTTGCGGAGGACTTAAAATTGTACAAGATAATCAAAAATGTAAATGACTCAGTTCTTATTCAAAGAGATTTGAAATGTATCGAAGACTGGTGCACCGACAACAAAATGGAACTAAATGCAAGCGTGTACAAGTTAAATTTACAAAAAATAAATAAGTAATTCCTTCTAGTTATTTCATAAGTACTGAAGCTTTGCAAGATAACAAAAAGAGTAGAGATTTGGGAATTGAGATAGACAGCAAGTTAAAATTTCCTGATCACATTTAAAGTATTACGATATTTAAGACCTGGAAAATATGTGGGTTTGCTAAGCGCATGTATGATGAATTCCGTTACATAAAAACAATATTATATCTTCATAAAAACCTGGTTAGGAGCATTTTAGAACATGGAACAAGTATTTGAAACCCTCACTATAATATCCATATTGATCACTTAGAGCGCATTCAACGCAATTTTACAAAATTCCTCGCTCGCAAAGACCAGAAATGGTCTTACCGCGCTGATTATAAAACTCGTTTAAAGCACTTTAATCTTATATAGCTGCAAAATAGACGTAAGATATTTGACCTTATTCTTTTACATAAGCTTGTTAACGGAGTTATTTTAGTCCCTGAAGTATTACAAGAATTAAATCTAAATGTTCCTAGGAAGATACCAAGATTTCCTATTCAAAAAACCTTTTCTAAAACACATTTCAGAACGAATATCTGTTCACCTTTGAATCGCCTTAAGGAATTATATAGCGAGTTAATAAAAATAATGTTGATATTGACGTCTTTAATAGCTCTTTGTGGAATTTTCGCTAAAAGTTGTATGAATCATTCCCTATTTCATTTGATTTATAGTTTTCTTCATATATGTAATTTGTTTTTGGTTTTGTAGGAGTTGTGCTGCGGCTTAATTTAATAAGATGTGCATATTTGTAAAGATACTTCACACAGTCATTAACTTGTGGTATATTTGTTATTGTAATATTCAGTGAATGTGTCGTTGATGTGACAATAAATAAATGTATTAGAAATTTTAAATGATAAATTGAGTAATCTAAGGATCATTAACCGTAACTACCGTCACTCACGAACTAGTTTCGTTTCTTACTAATACAAATCGTTTAAAATTGCAAAATTTAGGGAGTCGAAATTAATAATTGACTGGTAGGTTCAAAATTAACGGTTCATAATAAAATAAATAAACAAACAAATGATAAATGAAATTTAATGCAATAAAATATAACAATAACTAAAATAAAGAGGAAAAAAAAGATATTAATTACACCTAAATGTACTTTCCCAAGTACCTACACTCCTACTTTCATTTAAATGTAATTATACTTAATATTGTCTTTCACACAGTTTCTTTCTTATTATTTATAAGTTACAATGTTATAATATTATTAGTATTTATTTTAAAACTTCTAAGTAATAGCAAAATAACATTAATCATAAAATTTTACGAAGACTTTACAAAATATGTCAGATTGTGATTTCGTAAACAGTTCTTTGGTGGACATGAAAAAATTATATACTTTTTATGGCAGATAAATTTACGTAAAAGATTCAGATTCATTTTGATAAAAAATATAAGTAAAAAAAAAATCAGTTATGTAATTAATAAATACGATTATGTATAACTTACATATTATATCTAATATTACTAAACAATATAATATTATATTTGCCTTAATTATAGCCATGTACCTTATCTTTACTATATAATATTTAAATGGATATACGTAAAGAAAATGAATTAAATTCATTTAACTTATGCTTATATGTAAGTGATTATTTTCATTTAAAGTTAATAAATAGTTTACTTAAGAGTTAGGTATTCAAATAAATCGTGTTTTGTGTAGTATTTGTTAATTTGAGTGCCGTCTACTAAATATTTGTTCGTCAGTAAAAATAAAATAATTTATAATAATTAAGGGATAGTCCCATTCGATCTGCAGTTTTTTTTCTTTTAATAGTTTACTAAAAGTAGCATAGAATTCAAAATTTTAACAAAAGTAGGTAGTTTTATAATTTGCATAAAATTATAGGTAGGTATTTAACTTGCTATAAATTAGAAGAAAGCATTTTACCAAATTCAATGAAATATATAATGCCTGGCCAAAACGTTGTTTTCAATAAATTATAATTAATGAAATAAATACATTACAATGTGCATTTTATAAAAATAAAAAAAAAACGAGGACAGGCGAGAGAAGTGTACTCATCAGCTAAACTAAAACGAAGTAAGGAAAATTAATACATTATACAAATAAAAATTATCTTTAAAACGATCATTTTAAAAATGCAATTCAGGTATTTTAATTAAAGTATTTAAACTCCATAAAAATACGCCATTAAAATTGGATTGACCCAAGAAATTAGTGCGTAGTGCTCTGTGCATAAAATTAATAAAATTTCTTATTTAGGTATAATTAATAAAAATATATAGTATAGCAATAAGTTCTACAGTTGTTATTTTCATTTGGTCTAGTTGGATTGTATTTAATGAAAATGGAATGTTTTACTGAAACGGAGACATATCGCAATTGCAAGCGGCTCCGCCCTGTCCCTGTCGGCATTGGACATTGCACCAGGCGTGCCAACCTTCAGAAGTGTTCAGGACTCTGTGAGCTAAAAGATGCGGATTCGATGTCGATGGTAGTTCGCAGTTCGGGCAACCTGTAACAGAAAATACTTTATACACACGGGCTTTTAATTCCAAATCAAGCATGCAAGTTATGTTTTGGAATGTTTGTCCGAACTGGTGGCAGTGTTTTGACATTCATGTGCCTTCGTAGGGCCTAAATTGAATTAAAAATATTTTGATTTTGTTAGTTATATAATATGCTTGGTAATACCATACTACATTTATTTATTTTCTTTGGACACTGAGAAATCAAAGAATTGACAAGCGCAATTTTTTTAACGCAGTTCAGGTTTATTTATGCTATACCTGATTCATTCAGAATTAGAATATAAATAATGTTATGTTATTTGTCTGTTTGTTCCGGGTAATCTCCGAAACGGTTGGATGGATTTTGACAGGACTTTCACTGGCAGATAGACAATATTATAAGGAGTAACTTAGGTTACATTTATTTTAGAAAGATAATTAGGGTTCAGCGTAAATGAAATAATAGGCAGTTTTATCTTTAAAATTACGTCAACAATTATGTATGTAGTGATCGTAGTTAGAGATGAATATGCTCGAATACAGAGGACAGTTTCCAAAATTCCCGCGCTAACGTTACAAACAAATATTGGAAAATTTACCAAAGATTTTTAACTTGAGCTGATGACCACTCGTGACGTAACTGCTATGTGTTGTATCAACGAATTCAAACATTTCATGATGATGATGTAATCTTGAAGTTGCTCATCAGAAGCATAGAGCTCACAGAATATATCTCCATTTAGCTCTTTCCAGCCGAGACCAGTTGACGCAGCCTCCTTTTTATCAGAATACCTCTCATAAACGCATTCATTTATAACAGTATACTGCCTTAAGAGTCCTTGTTTAGATAAGATGTTTTCAGGTCTTCGCAGGAAATGTCCAATCTATCGCAATTTTTTTTAAGAATTTCCTCTCTAGATGGTCTTTTGATCAGTCAGTTTCCATAGTCTGGTGTTCCGATTTCCCAATCCCTACATAGGCTTATAATTAAGTATAAAATATACTCACCTCCCAAGGTGTAGCCGTCGACGCAGAAAGCGGAACAGATGGCTGGCCAGTCTACCGCGTGGTCTTCGCTTTCGTCTTCCGAACAGTTGCATAGAGGTTCACCTAGCATAAACAAAATAAAATGAGTAGGTTGCGTACCGGGTAACAACTCACGAAGTGATGAAGATGAATGATGATAGAAAGGAAACGGTAGCTCCATCGCATTACACAACAGGGGGCTTCAAAGAGAGGTTGGGCACAATTTTTTTTTGGTAATTTCCCTACTTGGAGCAGTTCGACTAATGAAGCAGGCCGTATGATTGTTTGTCGCCTTAGTTGTAATAAATAAACAGTACCGATATGCAAGGCAAGCCGTTTCGACTCCGGGCATCACGATTAGCAACATCGGAATAAATTACGATTTCAATGACATTAGACTGTAGGTTTTATAATAAGATCCCGACGCATATACTTAATATTGATTTACTGGACAAGTTCAAATACCATGTCAAGTAAGTTTTACTGTCAAAATGTTATTATAGGGTGGATCATTAAGTGAATGATAGTGATGTCTGAAAGTGAATCCCTCTCTGTGCATCCACTAAATTATTATTAATGTTTTATATTAACACTATTGTATAGTTGGAAAAAAAACAAAAACCCGATCGAGTTTCTTACGGGTTTTTCTCGATGTCTGAGATATTTTCCGCACCTACAGTAGTGTTTAGACGTTCATAAGTGCCTACTTAGGGCCTAAATTGAATTAAAAAAAATTGTTTTTGATTTTGATTCTGTTTGGCTATCACTAAAGACCCATGGTAAATCAAAAGCTTTTTTTATACCACTTAATCTAATAATAATGGCAGACAATAGCAAAATTATATGTAAACAAGATAAATTATTTAAAAAAGGAAACAAAAATCCCTACTGCAACAAAAATACAAATATTTTTGATTTTTATTTGATTCTCAGATGTCGTACCAAAATATTATATAGCCTATGTCATTCCCACAATTGAGACAAATCTAACGACACCTCGTATGTTAAAATACATCAAGCCGTTGAGGCTACAGAGCGTAACAAATGAATAGACATACATACTACATTTACTCGAAAAACATAACCCTCCTTTTTCGCAGTCGGGTTATAAATACGTACCTAGTTGGTTGTCACAGAGTGCCGGGCAAACAGAGAATCTCGGCTGGCCGAAAATCACCTCGGTCTTGTTGCCTCTCTCCAGAGCGGTCCTGAGTCCGACTGGAATCATCTGGGGGCAAGTCGAACCGCAAGCATCACCTCCCAAACCTACAAAATCATATACATCATAGAGCGTATTGTTACAAGAGCCGGCCTCATAACCAACATGCCATATTAAATAATATATGTACAATAAGTATTATACAAATAAATAAAATTGAAGTATCTGTTTGTAAAGTCAAATTAACAGCTTTTTACGAAATGCATATAAAACTATATACGAAACCTGTAACAAAAAAAAAACATATTTTGAATTTTTTTAATCTTTATATTGTTCGGGTGATCTCCGAAATGGCTGGACTGATTTTGACGGGACTTTTACTAACAAATAGCTGATATTATAAGGAGTAACTAAAACTACCTTTTTTTTAGAAAAATAATTAGGGTTCCGCGCAAAAAAATAAAATCCATTAATGTGCCAAGCTATTACAGAAAAGCCTACTCTATCCGTCCTACATTTAAAGGGCTGTATAGAAATGATGCCTCAATGGTATCGTGTAAGGACATCGAGTCGATCGACCTGAATTCGAATATCTGCAATGAGCTTGAAGGGAAGTGTATATTGGTCCAACACTAAGGATACTAAATTGATTTTAAACATGTTTTTTTTTTTTTGTAAATAGGTACATAAAACAAATGATATATTTTATAAGTAGAGACACTGAGTTGACGCTTTTTACATGCCATTGTGAAAGGTGGGCAATTGCTTTCAGTTCACAACTTTTACCCTTTTTTGACAACAGAGTTTCCGCGTTACGCTGTGATTTCCTAACTCTTTTGTTTCAACATGCTGGTATACCGTTTTCAAATTGCTTTTACTGAGAGTTTATCTAAAACGCATCTATTTATAAAACGTTATTATATAAGGCACATATTTTGTATGCGTCGCGTCGTCGGTGCACGATGCAACTCACATTTGAACGATTTTAATATTGACGGTATTAGCTAACCAGAGGAAAACTAGAAATATTTTGTTAGTATACTCATATCGCTTGTATATTTTTAATGAGAGCTCTGGCTCTTTAATGATCTAAACCACAAATTTCTATACTATATTATTATTTAAAAAAAAATTAATATTGCGAAGTAAGCGCTCCCTACAAAATATATTATGTAGGTAGTTATGAACATGATACTCTTTTCCATAGGTTGTTGATACAAATACTTTTAGGTAAAATTTAATAATTATAGAAGGCCAAATTTGTTTATAAAGAAATTATGAGGACAAAAAAGAACGAATACAAAAAAAATCTATACTACGAAATAAAAAAAACCTTTGATGTATAAAAAAGAATGACATGAAAAAACTTGCAGAATGATTTTTTTTACCTACTAAAACTATTTATTTAAAAAAAAAAACCAATTAATTTTGTAAATACACTTAGCATAGTCTCCGCAAATTGAAGTAAAAATACACTTACCACACGAGTAAATAATTCCTCAGATAAATCGAACATAAAAAATGACATAAATCTTGAAAACAAAAGCCACAAGTAATAAACTTTTTAGAAACACAACATTAATTTACCGCCACAAAAAAATACCACAGACAAAAAACAACGCAAACACAAAGGAACAAAAATTAAACAGCCCGAAATGAAAAAAAAAACTGCAGCAACCTGCGTGACACAGGTCCGCGCAGAGGTTTGACCGGGCGAGCACTGAGGGAGCCGAGTTCCTCTCCTCCTTTCTAAATTGAGCCAGATATATCTTATTCAGTTCACCCTTGTCATATTTCAATTGTAAAACGACTTCAGGGGTAGCTGCCCGTCTCGTTCCCACTTCATTTTCGTTAATCGCTATTGGTTCATCGTTGGGGGTGAAGGTTTCTGATTGGTCGGAAGCTAAGACGTTGTTTGTGACCCCCAGAACGCCCACCAACAGGGAGATAATGCTTATTTTCGTCATCTGTGGAAGACAATCAGTTTTTAAGACCCAGATCTTACGTTTGAAGTTTTGATGAAGATGGTTCTTATTGTAAAATTGGAGCGTTCTCTTTGGGTACCTACTTTCACATTATTTAAACTAAACATTGCACGCTGTTTCTCTTGAGCAAAAGCAATATTTTAACGGACTCAAACTCACTTATTTGTAAAACATATCTACTTGCCGCTGGGAGAAAAGGGGTGAAAAGCTAATCTGAGTTTGACAGCTAATAATTATACAGATTTTCCTTAAAAAAGGTACCTATATATTGTACTATGGACTACATAACTCAAGTCCTGCGAGGTTAGTTCATGAGTCATTAACCTTGGTCAAGTGTTTTTATTATTTTAAAATCTTTTCAGACTGCACATGATATTTGATTATTTTGTAAGTAGGCGGTAAGTCTATAAGCTCTCATTTGCAACTTTCAGAATTCAGGAAACTGAACTAAGAGAACCAAAAAAGATAGATTCACCCTAACAGTAGGAATCAAACTGTTTTAACTAATACTTTCATCGCTTCAAAATAGCTTGTTTGCTATCACCCTGACCTGAAACATTACTAGACTACATTTTTAAATTATCACCGTATTAAGAGATGTTCTTTGAATATACAACTGCTACGTGTTTGCTGCTCGGGAACGTGAAAAATACATTTAAAATACTTACTTTAGAAGACGAATGCTTTATAGGCTTAGCGTTTTTCTCTAATATAACTTGATGTTAGACGATGTGGCATAAGATAAGTTTTACGCAAAACCTAACTTTTAACAAGTACATAAGTAGGTGGTACTTAGGTACTTACAATAATACTTTAAAAAATATTTCTGAAACCTTTATTATAACTATAGTGTTCTTCTTTTTCCAATTTTGGCGACCCAATGTTGTTATCTTCTGATGATTTCAATGTTATAACCAAATGGTGGTTTCCACTGTACGAACTTTTCAGTGATTGTTTTGTTATATCACAAAATTAATAGATTATGTTTATTACACAATCCATTTCACTTATGCACTATAAATAAGTCATATACGTAAAGTGCCACTAGTATTATATAATACTAGCTGTGACCGCGGCTTCGCTCATGTGGACTACAGAATGCCATCGATCGGGCACAAGCGCAGGTCTTGCTCCCCCGCTCCCGGCTATTTTAAAGACAAAAAGACTTAGAAGATAGACATATACTCTCGCCGTATTTTTTGTAGACTTTTTTAATGTCTATAATTATATAGTACATTAATTTGCTATATTTCTTATGGTTTACTCAGCATAAGCCATTTGAGCGCCCGAATTGATTCATAATGACCAGTTCTTTTTTATTTGCACGAAACCCTAAATCTTTCCTATAACAAAGTAAATTACTTCTTATAACATCAGCTATCTATCAGTGAAATTCCTGTCAAAGTCGGTCCAACAGTTTCGGAGATTACCCGAAACAAACAGACGAAGAAATTTTTTAAAATGGGTTTTTTCTTATAAGTAGAGTAGGTATATAATTTGGTATGTATTAAGTAAAAAGCTGTTATTTTGACTTTACAAACGGATAGTTCAGTTTTATTACTTCTTACTTGTCTTAATAATTGTATAGATAAAGTCAAATAATGTGAGTTTATTAATAAAAAACTTAGATCCCGCCAAAAAGTCTTATGTCATTGAAAATTTTAATCATTGTTAATGCAAAATTATACCTTAGTTGATATTATGATAATGTAGTTACTAATTAACTAATTCGAACATATTTAATTTCAAAGTTCAAAAATATTTACCATTTGAAAGTTAATTATAGCTATACCCTACAGGGTATGTAAGCTTTGATATAAAATTCTTCATTATCGCGAAAATCCCAATCTAAATTGGCATTATTAAAAATCTAAACGCATACTACAGCATCGGCTGTAAGGTTCTATCGAGCGAGACACACAACTGTGCGAGTGAGAGGGAACATCCGGTATTGATCCGGGCGGTTAGGTACCTACCAGGTTTATGTAACCGGGCATTTATTACATAAGCGGTAGGTAGATACTACCCGGGTTTATTGGTTCTCGTAGCTTGCTTGAGAATTTAATATTAGTTCGATGGCGGTTTCATGCTTTGCTTTATTAATAATATAGATTTATGAAACTTATGTAGTATTTTAAGAGAAGTAGGGAACAAAGAACCACCATCCTACAGAAAATCGCAGCCTAATAACCTCGTGTTGTGTTGCTGCGGTGAGTATAGTTTCTAGAAGTCTTTCAGGAAAGGGGGTCCAAGGTTTTAGGCTCCGGTAGCCATTTACCGTAAGGCTTGTTTGATGCTTTAGTTGTATAAAACAAGATATTTTTTGACAAAAAATGGTATTTTGAGAAGTCCCCTGATATATCTTCATAGTCGAATGTCTAATGCGTATAAAATGAAAACTTGACCAGCCTTGAGATATCCCCATCCAACAAAAAAAAATCATCCAAATCGCTTCATAAACAAAGAAGCTATTATGGCTGTACATCCAAAAAAAATATACATTCGAATAAACAATCTCCTCTTTTTTATCAAGTTAGTTAAAAAAGTATTTTTCATTGTTAATCTGTGGTAAACACTGTTAAAGTAAATAAAGGTGTACAATTACTATGCAGACACCATAGAATTAGAATATCCATCTCGCTTACCCTTTACTAGCATCATATTAGTGCGAGCAGTGCCGTCAAACCTATTACGACATCCTTGTGTCCCACATAGTACGGTACCAGACGTGGCGAGCCTTTGAAAATTATTATTTAAGTTGTGAAAAATGGAGTTATGAAACACTTAATTTGAATCTGGGGCTGCTAAAAAAATGATTTCGAACCTTTTTTTATAACAACTCGGCAAATTGACGGTACTGCCCCTGATGGTAGGCACAGAACAATCCTAACAGAACGGTGACCACCGAGAGATTGAAATTAATCGTCTCTCGCATCTGGTTGACTCCGAAACCGAAATCAACAGATAGTGACTGTCACATTACGTATTTACATGGTGGTTAATACCCGGTCGAGTCCAGATCCCTACCAACTCGATTATAGGTGTGTTCAGACACCTTACTCGAGAACTATTCTTTTAAGGTTCCGTACCTCAAAATGAAAAATGGTACCCTTAAAGGAACATTTCGTTATCCGTCCGTCTTGCGTGCAGGTATTAAGTTGAAATTAATATTAAATCTGAGTATTTAAATCTGTATGTATCTGCAATCCATTGGAAATGGGAAAAAATCAACCTTCTACGAGTTCTAAGTCAGCTCAATCAAAGATACGGCTTTTTATATCGCATGTTTTAATACTCGCAAAAGGTATACCTCAGGTAACCTAGAAACATGAAGTTTGGAAAGAAGTAATGTTTTATAACACAAGTAAAGGAAACGGTCCGAAAACCGTAAACGATTGGGATTATAGATTTATTTGCTTTTGGTAAACTGACCGCAGTATATATCAATGTATGGGCATAATAATTTTCCAACGGCAAACTTAAGTTTGTCCCTCTATATAATTTATCTTTTCGTTAGAATTATTGTTCGGTGCTTTCTTTAGTAGTGTTACTTAATTATTTTGGTGAATGTGACTCGCACTGGGCCAGTTTTCTTTCTATGTTTAATATGCGACCATCTGTGTCTAAAACGCAGATGAACACCAACTGCGGTTGTAGTCAAAACCTAAACAAAAACATCCTTTAAATTCTTTATAGGTCTAGTGTTTGACCATCAACGGCATGATGTGGCCCAAGGAAACGCTAAGCCTAGTAGGAAGGGCTGGGTATCAAGTGCAGCTGACAGAACACATCTATAGTTCCTTGGCGACAGATTTTTTACTATGTAGAAGGTAGCAAGCCAGGCAGGTATTAGAAAAATCTAGATAATTCCTTATTACCACCTTAGGGTTTCATCATGATGTTTTTCCTTCTAAAGTTCAGGGGTATAGGGAATGGAAGTCACGTCGATCCACGCGATGTCCGTAGACGCTACCACTCAGCCATTATTATTGTCTGCATGGTGTGGTCGAGTCGCGAAGATGCTTGCGATTAGATACAGTTACGTACCATACCCCGTAAAGTAATTCATGATGAATGATCCATACTAATATTATAAATGCGAAAGTAACTCTGTTTGTCTGTTACGTTTTTACGCCAGGATCGCTGAACTAACTTTGTTGAATTTTGGTATAGAGATAGATTTGACCTTGGGAAAGGACATAGGGTACTTTTTGTAGCGAAAATAAAACTTTAAGTATAAAAAATAGGAGATGAAAATATGTAAGAGAGAAATATCAGCTTCCACGACAAACGGGTTTCTTTTGTTTGACAACCGTCAGCAAGTTTGTTGATTTATTGTATTAACATTGTTATACTTAATAAGAAATTTATGTTATTTCTAATAATTACCTATTAAATAATAGTCCAGTATTCTTTTTTAAGATTAGCTGAAGTGTTTTTAAAATGTTTAACAACGCAGTACGGCATAATTACTGTTTTATTTTATGATAGGAATATGATGTGCGTTGTCAACCGCGGCTCACGGGAGTTTATATATTCTAAGCGATATACCTATTGTAAATTATCTCTATTATACAGTTTTGCTACAAGTGAATTATTTCATTGTGTTATTCCACATGTGGTGAAAATAAAACCTTGGTAAAAGTTTGTATGAAGAACCCATTCATATTTATGCTTTGGGTAAGAAAGGTATAAAAGGGGTTACACGTTTTTCAAAAAACGTTCCCGTAGGCTGGTACGATTTTATAATGTATGATTTTAATTATTTTTGCAGTTTTATTGGGACGGTAAATGTGTTGGATTCATATCGGCATATAATGACAGTACCATACAACACATGTGTGATTTTCTTTTGGTTTGTCGTGTTCCAAAATCAGCCGGTGCATATGCATTAATATAGAGGGCTGGTAGGAATTGCGACCACAATACACATAGTGATAAACACACCTATGATTTTTTTTTGGTATTATATAAATAAAGCTATCTATATTAATAAATCTGTAGTCCTGTCTGTACTTTTAATATTTTTCCAAAATTTCCCGATACGCATATTATATGAACGATACTGTTCACGAATATGCTATTAAAAGTTTTTTGCCCGTCTGTCTGTCTGTTTGTGTGTCCAGATTTAACTGAAAAACGGCTTGACTGATTCTTATGAAATTTTATATATGGGATGCTTATATGATGATATAGATCCTATGGGTCCGATGGGACTGTTGATAGGATATAAGAAATTTCAATATTACTTTTAGATAATGTAAAAAGTAATTTAGAAAATATATATTTTCATTATTTCAATTATGTACACGGGAAGTATAAGCCATTCCATGAATGATAAGTAATGACAATTTACAATAACACTTTTGGGAATCGTAAAAAATGAATTTTAAAAAAAAAAAAAAATTAATTAATTCTTAACCGATTTTAATGAAATTTAATACACGGGAAGTCTAACTATTTACATAATTAATGGGATATAACAATTGTTAATATTACTTCTAGAATTAAAAAATGTAATTCAAAAAGTTTAACTTTCATCAATGCTCAGCCGATTCTAATAAAAAAATTTAGACGGGAAACATACATCATACTATAATTGAGAGGCTATAAGAATTGTTAATAATGCATTAGAAATTGTACATTAGAATAATAGTTTTCATCCGATTTTGATGAAAATTGTACACGGGAAATACATGCCACTCCTCAATTGATAAAAATGATGTGATTATGATGAATATGATGAATCATATGAATTATCAACAATATGAGTAAAAATAAAGGGAATTAAATAATTATTGCGTAGTAACAAACGCGTGCGTAGCCACGGGCACACCACTAGTAATAAATAATTGATGATTCGTTTAAGTTAAAGCTATTATAAATACACAAAACATGGTACTCAATGATGCTAAATTCAACAGAAATTATCAAAATAATAATAACTAGCTCTGCCCCACGGCTCGACCCGTGTTAATTTTATCCGACAAACACTGCGCCGCAAACGAACCCGTGTTGCCTAACATAATCACTCTCACTTCCCGCAAGTAGAAATTATTTTAATTTTCCATTATCTTCGAGAGAGCTCGGTCTTCCGACTTACTTAACAAAAATCAATATTTAAAGGTATCTGAGAGTTGTAGCCTGTACTATTCCTCGAGAGTCTGGCTATCATATACAAGAAGAGTTTTTTGAATCCGACTGCTAGTTCCAAAGATTAGCCTGTTTAAACAAACAAACAAAAACACATTCCGCTTTTTATAAAGAGGAAAGATTCGATTTTTTGTTTGTAATGGATAAACTCAAAAACTACTGGACCGATTTTAAAAATTCTTTCACCAATATAAAGCTGCAGTATCAGCGAGTAACATAGGCTATATTATAATATGAAAAATGAATTTAATAGCTGCATTGGCGATGCTTGTCGTGTAAAATGAACACAGATGAAACCGTGGGGCACAGCTAGTAATAAATAAATTACTTACTTTTAACATGAGAGATGTTTAGGAGACAGCTTGTACCAGCTTCTGGAAGCTTTCTGTTCAATCGGCCACTACCGTGTTATGAACAATGTGCATAAAGAGTAATGTAACTTTGTAATTTTCAGGTAATGTTGACCTTTTCCACGGTTGTGACCTTGAATGAATGTTTTTTATTTAGTATATACTTAATCCGGGGTAGAGAACTTTTTAAAAGTTGTTTTAAACAAGTTATATATGGAAAATAATACCTGTGAATGAATATTTAGTCATTAATACACCGATATTACACATTATTTCAGTTAAATAAACAATGTGTCAACAAAAACGCGGCATTATGTTTGTGGGACCGCGCGTGACGTCATCATTCGGTAAATTAAACTAAATCAAGGATGGTTACCGGCTCTTAGAACATAGCCTATGGTCGTAACACCCAATTTTATAGACACAGATGAGTCTAATTATAAAGAAATATGGGGGACACAATTTCTCACACAGCCATTTATTTTGAAACTAAGCAAAGCTTGTATTATGGTAACTAACCAGCTGATATACATACATATATAGATATTTAACACCCAACCATACAACTGACAATTGTTCATCATACAACTAGGCTTTATAGTAGGGCTTACTGCTAGCACTGTGTCACGAAGTCTGTCAATTCTAGGAGGTAACCAAGTCTCGTTTAATTTGCTGAAATAGAAAGGCATGGGGTCATTTTAAGCTCTTCAATATTTTCTGATGTTCTTACGGTCCCCATGATTCTATAGCAGAACGATGATGATGCGTTGGTTGCGGCGCGGCATGATGGAGAGTTGATCGTATCAAATGAATCCGGGTGAAACCGTGAGGCACAGTTAGTGATATACATCTCTGAATGTTTTGGAGTACTCTGTAACCATTTAGATAGGAGTTATCTTATCCCATGGAGAGAGCTTTTTGCGTAAATGCATCTATCACGTGATAACGATATGAACATAAAGACTGTCCGCGTTTAATTGATTTTATGTATTTGTCAGGGTCGCTCGGCTCTCCGCGAATACCTGCTACATATGGACCAAACTTTGATGAGATTATGGCCACAGATCTATATTAAATAGCGGCCGACCAATGATCGAAATTCGACCAGCGACTTTTTAATCCTAGACTATTTTCTGTTTGACATTTGCTGTCACTTTTCGTTTAGTGACAATGTTAATATTCTGGGGGGTCTAAGTTCAATGGCACTGGTCGGGTTAGGATTGGCAGTATTATTTTATTTAATATAATATATTAGTAACAGATATTATATATAAATTTTATCTTTCTGCACTCCTTCTCCAAATAAACTTTAACCATGCCAAATATCTGTCTTCCGTGCACGCAATACGCTTAAAAAGGTGTCCGAAGTTTTCTTCTCACGTATTAATATACATATTATAATGCTGAAGAGTTTGTTTGGTTGAACGCGCTAATGTCAGTAAATATTACTTTAGTGTTGGACAGCACATTTATCGAGGAAGGCTATATAACATCACGCTACGACCAATTGGAGCGGAGTATCAGTTAAAATGTTGCAAAAACGGGGGAAACTTATTCCTTTTGAGAACTTGCATTATGTGACGCAGACGAAGTTGTGAGGGACAGCTAGTCTCTGATATAGTTGTAGATCCTTTTTATCGGTATAGGTTTAGCGTTTTGACCACAATTTCACCTGTTCTTAAGTGACGATGTAGCTGAAGATGGTAGCACGCGGACCCTAGTGGAAAACTGTCTCTTAAATGCAGCTGCAGGAAAACATCTATTTGTGTGTAGTTAGCCAGGCGAGCATTAGAAAAAGCCCTATCACCATGCTATGGTTTCATCACGATGTTCTCCTTCACCCGACACTCAGGCTCATTGCTAGGATTCGAACTCATTTCGATTGACGTGGAGTCCGTACAGACTACCAACAGAGATGTCATTGCTACAAAAAAAAATCACTTAGTCGGGTCGATCCAGTTGATCTGTCGTCAGGTGTGTTTCCGGCAGCTGCACTTGATAGCCAGTTTCCCCATTAGTGTTAATGTGTCACCATCTCATCTTGGTTAATTTTGATTATAGAACAAGACGATATTATCTATAGATATATTATTACGTGAAGCAAAAGCTTTCGGTACCTTTTTAAGCGTATTGCGTTCACGGAAGACTGCGAGATTTGGCATGTATAAAGTTTATATCGAGAAGGAGTGCAGAAAGCTAAAATTTATCTATAATATCTATTACTAATATATTATATTAAATTAATTAATATTGCGAATCCTAACCTGACCAGTGTCACTGAACTTGGACCCCCCAAAATATTGACATTGTCACTCCGAAAAGTGACAGCAAGTGATGTAGATAATACTCATTCTTTATGAATACTGTACGTGTAAAACGGAAAATAGTCTATGATCAAAAAGTCGCTGGTCAGATTTCGACTTTAGGTCGATCGTTAGTAGGGTTTATCGCATGTAATATATACATAATAGCAATAAAGCGAAATACTTTTGCAAATAAAAATCATTTTCGTATCCCTTACAACATATGTATACTGAATTAAATGGGCCCAGAGAAATGTCTTTGTAGATTTCTCTCTACTTGGAGCAGTCCGACTGGTGGAACACATCCAGCCTACAGAAGTTCGCAGCGAAATGAACTTGTGTTGTGTTCCTGCGGTGAGTACAGTTTCCAGAGCTCCTCGAGGTAAGGGAGTACAATATCGGCAACGCGCTAATTATACCTACGGTATTACAAGTGCTCAAAGGGCTACGGTAGCCGCTTACCATCAGCCGGGCCGTATGCTTGTTTGCCTTTGTAGTATAAAAAACTATATGCACCGAGTGATCCCGAAGTACACGTGATGTATGGTCACCATATCGTAGTGATTCTCTTTTGGTTTGTCGCGTTTCTACGTCTAGATCCAGCTGCCGGCGTGACGGCGGCGACCACCGTTAGATTATATATCTCTCGATGGTAGTGACCATCGAGCACCGTCATTTTTCCATACCTACTACTATGAAAATAATGCCTGCCAAGTAAATATTTTTAATGCAGAATACTATATAATAAAATAATCTATTAAGTACTTCAATATTGTTAAAATATGTATACTATATAAACATAAGTCGGTATCTACTGTCAAGTGGTAGGGCGGGGCTTGACCCCGCCCTATGACGTCACGCCTCTCACCCCCTGTGAGGCGAAAGGGGTAGTAATCTCCTACCACCCTATTTGTAAGCGATTTTGGATATTTGTCGTGATTTCTGTAAGCCCGAGCAACGGCTATCGCGGAGAACATTTTAACCGAAAAATTAACTTTTTAATTCTATACTAATATTATAAAACGCAAAAGTTTATGTTTGTTTCTTTAAACACGCTAATCTCTGGAACTACTAGGCGGAATTGAAAAATTATTTTTGTATATGATGATAGCTAGACTCTCGAGGAATAGTATAAGCTAGTAAGATTAGATAACCTTAAACATTGATTTTTGTTACGTGAATCAGAAGTCGAGTCCCTCCCATACTGCTTTATCTGCGGGCGCTGGTGTAATCGTTAATAATATGGAAATATAATATTCTATAATAATATTGTTCCTTATTCCTATATCTAAAAAAGTCTGCGACAGCATATGCCTATCTCTTATGCGTAACACACAAAAAGGTATATTGTAAAAAAGATTTCTTGAAAATTAAAAAGTTATTAATAGGCATTATTTTTAAAGATGGCATATTAATCCTTACTAACTATACGAACAAAAAGTTACTTCATCATAAAGACAATTTTGGAGATAATGGAAAATTAAAATAATATGTTCTTGCGGGTAGTGAGACAAATTATGATAGGCTACACGGTGCAGCGCGGGAGGCGCGGGCGGCGCGGGCGGCGCGGGCGGCGGCGGGCGGCGCGGGAGGCGCGGGCGGCGCGGGCGGCGCGGGCGGCGCGGGCGGCGCGGGAGGCGCGGGGCGCGCGCGGGCGGCGCGGGCGGCGCGGGAGGCGCGGGAGGCGCGGGCGGCGCGGGCGGCGCGGGCGGCGCGGGCGGCGCGGGCGGCGCGGGAGGCGCGGGCGGCGCGGGCGGCGCGGGCGGCGCGGGGGCGGCGCGGGCGGCGCGGTGGTAATCGGTTAAAATTGACACGAGTAAAACCATGGGGCACAGCTAATTATCGTAATAATAGGACACTTTTTTTCTTAAAATGATTACGTTTGATTCCCGACTCGTTTATAAATTTCTTTTAATCTATGAATTCAGTTTTTCTTATCTTTAAGAAAGATGTCATGGTTATTTAGAGCATATTTTTCTATCTCAGTTTCAGAGTCTCCTCAATACTCATTTAAATTTTACACATGTATATAAACTAAAGGTTCTGTTAGACCACACAATATTATAAATGTATATAATAAAAAAATGTGTTTTCTTTAGTTACTTTGTGGTTCTTAGTATCACTCCGACTCACGCTTGACCGGATTTTATTTTACTTTGGAGTTTACTTAATAATAATATATTTGTTTGATGTTTGTTAACCGACTTCAAAAAATGTAGGAGGGTACTCAGCTCGAATGTATCATTGTTTTTATTTATTGACGTTATCGACCAATTTGGAAGATATTTTAGTTAGATAAGGTGGTCCCATTATAATTTAATTGGCATAGGACCTTCAACTTCGAACACCAGGGAACTCTTGCAGTTTTTTTTAATTATCTTGTTTGTATTACCGTTTTAACGATAGAAACAAAATTACCCTTGAAAAATGCCTAAATGTACTTTTATCACTGTGATGGTGGTCGCGATCCACTCAGTTCCTACCCACCTTGTCATACTTATAGCAAGATAAATTTAAAATTTTCATACAAGTTGCTTACAACATATTATTCATCTGCATATCTAAGTATACAAACTAGCGATCGTCCTAAACTTGAAATTCGATCAGCGACTATTTGATCATAGACTATTTTCTGTTTAACATTTACAGTATTCATAAACAATGAGTATTATCTATATCACTTGCTGTCCTCTTTTCCTTGAGTGACAATGTCAATATTCTGGAGGTCTACGTTCAATGGAACTGTTCGGATTAAGATTCGCAGTATTAATTTATTTAATTGAATATATTAGTAACAGATATTATAGATAAATTTTTGCTTTCTGCATTCCTTCTCCATATAAACTTTAACAATGCCAAATCTCACATTCTTCCGTGCACGCAATATGCTTCAAATGGTACCGAAAACCTTTGCTTCACGTATTAATAGTAAGTATATAGATAAATAAAACTGTACAATTTTTTTTTATTTACGTCTCTCTGTTTGCTTTGTCTGATCTCCGAAACGGATGGATCGATTTCGACAGAACTTTCACTGGTAGGTAGCTGATGTTATAAAAAATAACTGAGGCTACTTCTATTGTAGAAAAAGAATTAGGGTTCCATGAAAATAAAATAAACTTTAGTAGAAGTGTTCAGTACCACGCGCGCCCCACGTTCACGTTCCACTTCGCTGCCGTTGCCGCATACGAAATTCCTCGCGCAGAAAGTCGCAGGCACAGCTAGTATAATAAGTAGAAATGACAAACGACAAACTTCTTACCATTTTATGATAAAAAAACAACGCATGTTGTATTTTTTTATGTAACAAAATATGAAAACATATTTGCGATGAAGAATATCACAAGCACAACATAAAATGGACAATAAACATAAATTTCTCCCTATATATTCGTAAATGCTCAATTCATTATATATTAAATAAGCCTTTAGAACCAATGATCAAACCTCAAACCACTAACAATTTAAGGGGGGAGTTTGTGACCTGATTCAGTATTGACCATCCGCCTAAGCTCACCTCGCGACCTTTACTAGGGCGCGTGCGCGAAATATCATCCCCTGAAATTTCAGCCTGGAAATTACAGTCTGATTCCAACGTCGCCGTAGACTACCAGCTTCACAGCTGTGAAGAAATTCTAATCCCTTTTAAATTTTACCTATTTCATATGAAATTTTTGAAAATATGTTATAATATTTTGCACATATATAATTTTATTTCGAACCCCCTACGTCATAGTATAATTTGTTTTTCAACGAAAAATATATCTTATAAATAGTGTTAAATATTAATAATTATATAATTTTTTGTAACCGTTTCTGAATCAGCTGTAACGGCTTTTCCAGGTTTGTATAAAAAATATTTCGTTATAAATTTATCTTTACACCTTATTAGAAAGTAGAATTAGTATGTTTTCTTTGTTCACATCTTTCATTTTATTGTTCTTCCAATTTTTATTATAATAAAAAATGC
Organism: Saturnia japonica; assembly: GCA_033032175.1. Classification (NCBI taxonomy): domain Eukaryota; kingdom Metazoa; phylum Arthropoda; class Insecta; order Lepidoptera; family Saturniidae; genus Saturnia; species Saturnia japonica. Next base: position 326,934 of record CM065331.1, read on the forward strand.
GTTGCTTATGTACCTACATTATAAACAAATTTTAAATCTTCATTACCGACTAAAGGCGACGTATAAAATATCTGATCTAAATTACACAAAACAAAAAAATTACCATGTGTAAAAATATAAATTTTACCTAAACTGCAGCCGTTCTTGAACCCACTGACTAGGAAATTGTCAGTCTCATTAACTCGTTTTTTCTCTTTCCAGACAGAAAAACTTAGCTAGAGAATGTCAAAGCTAACTCTGGACGGCTTTTTTTCCTACTGCAAGCAAATAGCAGAACATATCCAGTTGGTTCGTTCGTGAAATTATTATCCGCCATCTTGTCGGACATATTGATTTTACCCCATCGCCGCCATTTTGTTTAGGCTATCTTTTTTTCGCTTTGTAATTTGCATGATTAGATACTTGTTTCAAAATATTTTAGTGCATAATCAATCTATCTGCTTTTTAATTCAAAGTACTTCAGTATCAAGTAATTTTTTTTTTTATTTGGTCGTAATTACCAATAAATACTTATATTAAATTTTAAACAAAATCAATCAACTAAGTACGTCTGTATTCATTATGATTGCGGTCACAGTGCCTAGATTTAACGAGAATGATCGTAAATGGTTAAAATTTGAGAACAGATTTTGACTCCACTAAAGAGCGTCAATGTCGCTATTTACATATTGTTTCAATATACTTAAAAAAATAAAATGATTGAGGTTCACCGATGTGCGTGCATCGCACAAAAACTACCGGATAAATTTTGATATATTTTTTTGTTTTATAATTTTTTAGATACTTTGTCCTTATCAAAAATAATAAATATCGCGATATCTTCATTCAATAAAATGTTATTAATATTTATGAGACTAGGATTTTTGTAAGCATTACGCGTTCTCCAGTCGTCAACGCGAGCGAGGCCGCGGACACAGCTAGTTATAAAATGACAATTCAAAATAATTCACGCAAGTGGGTTTTTCAAATTTTTATTACACATATAAATGTGGGGTTGTGGGTGTGAAATAAAATATTGTTTTTTCTAGTCATTTACTAATAATCACACTAATAATTATCTTTAAAAAAATCTAATCCCTCTTCCTATTCCTACCCCTTTCCTTCATCATATCACATCTTTTTTACATCATCTTCCTATCTATAATACCAATAAAAAGCACCATAAATATCCTTTATTGTGTAAACAAAGGTCATTCTATAATACATCCTGCATAAACTATTGATTTTTTTAGCCCAATACAGTCAATCAGGGTAACTTTGTCTTTCAGTAAAACATTGGCCCACTCATACACATTGCTCGTTTATATATTTTTACTCCTTATAAACACGTATTTGTTAATTCGATGCATAACTAAAGTATTCTTAGCTATCTTCGCATACAAACAAATTAAAAAAAAAAATGTGTGTGTGTACCAGAGTACACAGGTAAAAAGTAAAACTTCTTTATGACAAATCATTTTTCTACTATTTGCAACTTCACGAAAATGGGGTAGATAAGGCTTAAAAGCCTTAAGAAAAACAATTTTTTCCGTATTAAATTAAAGCTATTTTATTATTATAGACATGCATACAATTAATGAGTAATTTATTTTATCATTGTTCTTATTATAATATCATTGCTATTTATTTATTGTATTATATTTACAAGTTATGAATAAATAATTGGAATTATATTTTCAAAGTAATACAATTATATGATGACAGTTAATCTTGTAGAAATGCAACGATTTTATAAAATTAAAAATGAATAAATAAATCATTAAAAACGAATAATTAAAAAAGATGTACGTATACATATTTTTATTTTCTAATCGTGTTTTGTTTTATTTTTAAATTATTATTTAATTTATATTTTTTATTGTTTTTAGAATTAATAATGTTCACTAGATTTACAGTCATATTTATTAATACTTGCTAATTTTAACAGATTTATATACATTCACTGATACTTACAATCAAAAAGTGAGGTTAACCTCAAATAAATATTAAAATCATGCTCATACGTGTTGAATTTATAAAACGAAATATATAATCATTCTCACTTTTCTTGTAAATTCACTTAAATTTGAATAAGTCTTTTTATTTTATCACTTTCAAATTAATATATTGTTATTCTTATTTCAAACCAAACTTCAAAACTAATATATTGTTGTTATTATTATAATATATTACATTATATTCTTTACGTCACTATAGTAAACTTTGATAAAAAAAGCAACATGGCGCGTAACCGAAAAACGTGACGATTGCTACAAAAATTTCTCCCATACGTCGATAAAGAAGTTTCACTTCAAAAACATTATGTATTTTTTTTTTAATTTAATAAAACAACGGCTAAAGTGTTAGATACATATTTTGAGAATTATTCAAATAAATATTACCTATTATCATATAGATCACAGTAATACAATATAATTATCGTAGTTAACAATTTAGTTAGAAAATTAAGTAATAATATTTAACTTAACGTAACGGTAAATAATGATCTTTTTCGAAGATTCCTCTTTGTCCTTTGATTACATTATCTTAATAAATATATCAGTTTCTATGAAATCAACAGCAAAAGTTTAGGATCCGAAACAATAAAAAATGAGTTTCTAAGATCATTCTTTCACTAGAAATATTAATACAGTTTCTTACGGTAATTAATTATCTTAAAGAAATCTTTTGGATAAATTTATAATTTTTCGGTTACTAAAAATATGTGCGGTAACCGCAAGTAGGTACTGGTCTATGACTTGTTAAATAAATATAATAAATAAACGTCATGAACCTGACATCTGGTGGTCAATTTCGGAAAGTATTCTATCCTCCGTTATTATGGACTGTACAACCGACCTCGTTCTCTGTAAATCTAGGCTCCTTGGTCGCGGCTAAGCCAGCACATGCAGCTTTGTTTTTTAACTGACTTCAAAAAAGAAGGTTCTCAATTCGAATGTTTTTTAAATTAATGTATGTTCAGCCATTTATTTATTTTTTGTTTACGATCCTATTTAGATTATTTTTTCGTTGGAAAAGGAATACCTCAATGGTATTCCCATTTAATTTCATTGGAATTGGACCTTCGACTTCGAAGAAACAGCAGGGAAATACTCAAAATCATTGAATTTGGTTTACTTTTTCGTTAAAAATTGCCTTGTTGTAAGTATTATAAATGTGCACGCGCAATGTAAGATGCTAGTACCTTACGCTATAATGTTTATGTCTATATTCGCATTTTTCTTTTCTAATCTACATATTTTACAAACACATAGGTAGCTATAGGTGGCTTAAGTTTTAGTAATAAGTGTTATACGTATACCTATTTAATATATATTCAATCTTTTGATAAATAAATATCGTAGGTATAACATGATCTAAAGAAACCTAAAAAGGAGATTAAGTAGTATTTTAATGCCTGCATACGGCATATCGCTTATGAAAGAAGCTTGACTTTCCGGTGAGGAGACACATCGCTATGAAATGATATCTTGGTGACACGGTTTTTCCAAGAGTTCCCCTTCCGAGTTATAGAATCATGAATATGTTTTATCAGGATTTATGCCGTAAAGCAATATTCAACATTGTTAATATCCATACATATTTGTATTAAGACTCAATAAGAAGAAATAGAATATTTGAACACCGAGCACAATGACAAAAAAATATAACATTTATATAAGATTGTTTCTCCTCCCTTAGATCCGCAACTGATAACATGGCAAATGCAAAAAATAATTATAAACAAACTATAATTTAAAACCTAAAAATATTCTATGAGTGATTACCTACATATACGAGTATGTAATAATAATAACTTTTGTTTGACCATAATAAGATACAAAAATATGAGGCATATTTCTAGGAAATACAATAGTTTTGTTCTTAATTAATGAAACCTTGCGCCTGAACTAGGCCGAGCCTGTATCTCAAACGCTAGTCTCTTCCCGTTATATATTATTACATAGTAGTGTATCTACATGTGACATACCTAGTATTACACTGTTGTATCTTATTAACATTATCACAAATCTATAATTTTAAATGAGAAAACAAGATACTTTGTAGTTTTTTAAATCATTTTCATCCTACCTTACATTCATAATGTAGCAAATTGACTACAATATTGTGAACTAAACACAAAAAATGGTATACACATAGTTGTAGACATGAGGTGGCGTTCCTTGTTCTTGTATAAACAATATATATCTGTGGATATGTGTATGTGTGAATGAACTTAAGTTTGTGTGAATGCTTGTTTGTATTTTAATAGTAGTTTGTGTTCCAGGGTGATAGGATGGCGTCTCTATCAGGGCAGAGTACTCCGAAGCTGACTTCATCAGTTGGCAACCTCTATTATGACTGTAAGTACCTACACTATACATTCAGGGAGTTAGGCATTCTTTCCTTCTTTTTTATTATTTAATGACAACGTGTTCTTATTCATAATTCAGTCAAACTCACGTGAATGGAGTAGTTTTCTAATTATTTTTGTAAATCTTCAAACATAGCAGTAACAAGATGGCGGCTCCCGTGTTAAAACTATCCAGGGAGATTTGCAGCAACTTAAAATGTATGTTCCTACATTTATAATCTAAGTACTTCATCTGTCCTCATTAACCAAACTACCTACATCACGTAAAATATCACCAAAATTACATAATAAATGACCAAATAAAATAAAAACCATGAAATGTCAGATCAAATTGCTACCAAAAAATCCTAAGATTTATATTCACATTCTTTAATACATTTACTAGCAGCACCTCTATTGGATAAGCGGACCAACTAAAATGATTAGTACGTACAAATGAGAAAATGTTTAATAAGTTTTTTAATATTTATTTTTGTTTTAGGGTCTTGGGTCTCCCGTCATAACTTAAACGTAGTCCACTATTAACAAATTTCGACAAAATAGTAGCTTCTTTACTTGGAGTTGTAGCCAAGACCCTGTGAAAGATGCCTTGGTCCATAACATTCAAGTTAAACTGACTTATAAAATATTTTCGTTGAAGATTGTTCCGGTCACATTCTAGTAACAAGTGTTGCATGTCTTCAATCGATCCACAGGTCTCACAATTTGGTGAATTTCGATACTTTTCTCATAAGGAAAGCTAACTTGTTGAGAGGCATATGTCCGTTACGCACACTGTCAACAGTAACAATGAGGGATCTACTTAAACCTCTGTTAGCAAACCATGGTATACGAGGCGGCTCACTTTGTAATGTTTTATACCCAATGCAAGGTTATCTTTTGAAATATTCTTGCCAATTCATATAACATTTACATTAAAAAAAAAAATTAAAAAGCGAAATTTTTATATTCTTATCTCATGTTTTGGAGAGTAGACAATTCATATGCCGTATCAATTGAGGAGTGGAATGTATTTCCCGTGTACAATTTTCTTCAAAATCAGTTTGTATTTATAATTCTATTCTAAGATTTCTATTGAATTATTATATATTCTTATAGCCCTTATACTTATACTTCCCGTGTTCTAAATTTCATCAAAATCGGTCAAGAGTTACCGAAAATAGGTGTTCTTGGATTTTCTTTTTTACGGTTTCGAAAAATATTATTAAAATTTCTTTTACCTTATCAATTAACCAATGACATAAGCACCCCGTGTACAAAATTTCATAAGAATTTTTGTGTTAAATCCGGGCATACAAACAACTATAAACCGCAGATTTATAAATATAGATTGCTTTTTATCCGTGAGAAGTTATACGGGTTGTTAGTAGGTAAATAAAAATGAAATGCTGTCCGTTGGTTGGCAAACGTATTGCTTGCGGACGGCTCGAATGATTTGGCTATTTTTTGTTTTAAAATGTTCGTAATATTCCGAATTAGGTTTTTATACCAATAGTAATTAGAAAGTTCCCCACAACATTTTCAAATTCGGGAAAACTGATTTCTAATTTTTTAAATCGAATTTCTGTATGATTTGACAATAGTTATGCGTAATTCTTATGTATGTTTTGTTCGATATGATCCTGGAAAAGTTATCAGGAATAAAAATTCGAAATAGGTGGCGCTAAGGTCGAGTTATTGACTATCGGAAAGAGGAGAACAAAGTCTGTCGGTCAGTTCATTATTAATAAAGTATACCTTAAATTTATTTCCATGTGAACATTTTGATAGTTTTATCTATTTTATTTGATTTAAACAAAATAACCACAAAATGCACGCGCACATAATTACCGGGGTGTGCGGCTACCCTACGCCGGAAATAAACGGCGCGTGCGAATCTTGTAGAAAAAATTAAGGTTAACCAGCTGGTATCGCCTTGTAACCTCCTTTCGGCATATTCAACCTTTTCCAACATATAATGTTTTTTAATTTCCGTTGACTTTTTCGCACGCACGAAAAAAAAAGAGATACTTTTTCATGTCACTCATAAAATAAATTTATTATACCTTTATATTGATTAAAAAATAAATTAACATACAATTATAATACCGCCATATAAATTAATATATCATAAAATAATTAAATACATAAATATTCGTGCATGTGATAATAAAGAAGTGCATGAAGTGAAGAAGAAATAGTCGCCGTTCATAATACATCATTTCATCAGGTACGTTGCGTGCTTTCTCTAATAAAAATACTGTTTTCCAAATTATCAGTATTTCATATTTATTAATACAGTCCTCTATGTCGATAAAACCAGCGTCGCAGTAACACCAGCATTGTTCAGTTTGTAAGAAATGCTGAGTCGGATAAACACCAAGGTAAAGTTAAACAGCCATCAAAAAGGATCAGTATGTTGGGATACTTAGAATTTAGAGTCAGCTTTCATTAGGCTAAGGGTGTTGCTTCTCCTACCTACAAATATGTAAAATATTTTCATAAAGAAAACGTTATTTTTTCAGTTTTGCGAGCTACGTATTGTTACCAGTGGGTAATAAAAATGCCGATGATTGACGTGAAGAAGTTTTATTCGAATTCCACACAGTAACAAATTTCACGAACTCACAACACTGTTATTTAGAACATTGGTTTCGCTTCCTTTTATCGCTCGTTGTTATCGCTTTGTAATTCCAAACTGAACTGAACTTTCTCGACGTTTAGTTGCTATGCCTACTCGATGACGTAATCGAGGCGATAAGTCCTATACAGATGATATAATATATTTCTCACTAATGGCAGTTTCGAAACAGCGAAGTAGTATGTGATTAAAGTTTCGAAAGCAGTACATATTTCTCTCACTAATCCTCGACACACCGTCGAAGCTTAAAACATTCCCTAGACCCTCGACAAAACTCAATTAGCGATTTTCGTTACCATAGTCTGATATTTAATGCACTCAAAAATCGCTAGTTGGAATATGGTTGTAACTTTACTCCCCTAGAAAAAAACTAAGTGGACATAATTCATAGTATTAGTATGCGGTCGGCCTTTTTCTCAAATCTGTGGCGATCTGCAATAGGTTGATTAAGACCATATCAAAAACGGAATACACTATATTGTAGTGTGCGCATTATTGTGTTGATTTTCTTTGTTATACGAGTTACATACAGTACATGTCACGTCTATTCAACATTAACATTACTCTACATGTACCTACTTACCCACAAGTACTTACGGGATTTGTTTTGTCACGATTCTTATTAGTCCTATAGAACATACGGAAATGGTCTCGTATCCCTTTCTCGTTTTAACACAAGTGTATACTATATTCTTTCTCTTTCGAGTAGTTGATTTATCATTATATTAAATCTATGACATTATTGGTCACTTGTTCACTTTACTGTTTGACATAACAAAAAAAATTGTCTTAATAGAAAATAACAAAATGGATTTTTTTTATTTATTAATTACCAGCAGTTACCCGCGACTTCGTCTGCGTATTATTGGATATACACAGACTGATCTCGGAACACGACAAACCAAAAAAATCGCCGTTTTTGCGTGATTGAATAACAAACAAAAACTTTCCATTTATTATATTTGTAGGATAACACTGGTTAAACTATGACTTTTACCAGGATAAAAAGTACCCTATGTGTTATTCCAGGTCATAGACTATCTGTATGCCGAATTTCATTGATATCTGTTCAGCCATTTTAGCGTGATTGAATAACAAACATCCAAACATACACACTTTCACATTTCACAGTAGGATTTATTAAAATTTTATTGTACACTGTTAATTACAGATCCAATCGAACCATAAATTTATGTGGTTAGTACAAAGGGTGACCTTATTGCAAACAATAATCTCTTCCAGCCATCCTTTGGATGGATATTAAGTCAGGGGTAGTGAAAACAGCAGAATAAGGACAATTAAATACGGCATAAAATTTAACAAAAATCATAAAATAAATTCATTAACTTATGTTTTCTGGTCCTATGTTATGTAACATTGGTGGCATTTTGCGTGGTATAGTTTGGTTATTGTATTTAAGGGAAGTGAATTATAAATATAAAGCAATAAAAACCATTTTGGGATGTAACAGAAACTCCCTCGAAAGTTCTGACAAGAGACCCATCATCTTGTCAGAAGATTTGTATAATGGAAAATTTACATTGACACTGGCAAGTGCTTTCTGCGGCGCCAAAACATATTTTTTTATTTTGTTTTATTCTTAAAAGGCGTTCACCCATTAGTGGGATTCGAGAACTAAGAAAAAATATTAACTAATATTATGCAATGCTATATCTTTCTCTAAACCTCTAATATTAGTTCAAGATAAACTTTTTCATTTTGATTATTGTCTCACTCGTGAGAACAACTATCAGAACTCGGTTGACCCCTGCACGCACCATGTGACGCTGCGGTGCAGCGCGGCGATGGGGTCAGAGGGACCCCGGAGCGGCCGCGGCATAATGAATCAGTTAGCACTATCAGTGCAGTGTCATACGCACGCTCGCGCCACCGCGCTGCCGCGGCTATTGCTACTATCTTACCACAGATATAGAATTACAAAATATGTATGTTTTTTTTTTTCACACTGCTTCAGCAAAATTACGTGAATAGAAAAAGGAACTATATACGAATATTTAAAAATGATGTGTCTGTTTGTAATGTCAAAATAACAGCTTTTTACTAGATGAATTTATGATACTAAAATACATTTTAAAAAACTTGTCTGACTCTCTGTGTTTGTTCCGAATTATCTCCGAAACGGTTGATCCGATTTTGACGGGACTTTCACTGGCAGATAGCTGATTATGTACGAAGTAACTTAGGTTACTTTTATTTTTTAAAAAGAATTAAAGCTCCGCGGGACCGCAGTGGATGGAAGCGGGGTCGACACATTACGTGAGCAGAGCCGTGGATACAGCTAGTCTTATATAAACTTGTATAGTCTCGAAAATTCGCAATGTGTAAAGTACCTAAGGTCTAACAATCTAGAGTTATATCGAAAGCGTGATCAATATAAATAAAATCGTCTTTTCAATGTGATAAGATTCAAATTCCTTAGATAAATACTCAAAGCATCTCAAAACCATTTATTTGTCAAGCATTACATCAAATTCCAGATGTTAGTTCGAACAGACTTATGACGGAATTTCATGTCAAAATATTTTAGACCTTATTTTCCTAGAAATAAAATTCATGAAGAGTGAAAATGTAAATTTGTTCGGGGGTAAGTGAGATTTATTTGGGTTCTGTGTTTGAGATACAGCTCTAAGCTGGTTGTCAATGAATTGTACATTTTAGGGTGAAAGTAAAATTATCTATACATCTATACCTACAAATAAATAAAATTGAAGTGTCTGTTTGTAATGTCAAATAACAGCTTATTACTAAATGCATAGGTATTAAAGTATATACGAAACTTATAGTAAAAAACCAATTTTTAAAATTTTGTCTGCCTGTCTGTTTGTTTCGGTTGATCTCCGAAACGGTTGGTCCGATTTTGACGGGATTTTCAATGGCAGATAGCCAATGTTATAAGTAGTAACTTAGGCTACTTATATTTTAAGGTTCTGCGCAAATAAAATCAATTCCAAAAAACGACGATTTTGGGACACTTAAATCGTTGAGTAAACCATTACAGGTATTATGAAATAAATGCTGTCCTCCATTGTAGAACTTAAAAAACCTACAAATATATCAGCATGAGCATATGTCTATAATCTTAGGATCATTCACAATAAGCTTTTTTTTCCTTCAAAATACTCAAAATATCCCGGTATATTTCAAAAGTGTAATTATTAACTCAGAATATTACATTTTTTCTAAATACATCGCTAACTATATTGTATGGCGATTACCTTTGGTTAAAAATTACATACAACATATACATACATACGTAACGCCTCTCTCCCAACGGCGCGGCGCCGTAGGCAGAGACCACATCCTTCCACTTGCTACGATCCTGGTTACATCTTTCACTTCTTCAAAGATCATCAATCATTTCACGCTCGCTCGTCGTTTTAAAGTACTCTTGACCTACCCTTTTTTCAGAACGTCCCCGATTTGATCGAGGAACGTTCCTCCAGGCCTTCCTCTTCCAATGCTTCTAATAAAACACAATTTTTATAAAATCATAAATATCACGTGTTTTAAAATACATCACTCTGTATCATTCATAGTATGCATAGAATTGCAAATATATCAGAATTCTTATACCTTTTATTAAACTATCAAATACAGCCGGGACCCTAACTAATCCAGGGTTGTCATACAGACTGAATTTATTTTTGAAGTGAAAAGTTCTATGATTTGTATATATGGGGTAAATCTTAAGAGTTCGCGTCAACGACACCAACATTTAATGGTATATATATATATAATATATATATATCTGTGGCTATAAGTATGATGTAATGAATTTATTGTTAACTTGGAGTTACAAAGTTTATTCTGTTGCAGACAAGCAATTTACGATAAAAATTATAAGACTCATAAAATCATTCCTGGCCGGTCGCGATCGTAACAGAGAGCCAAAAAATTTTTTGTTTTTCTTTTTAACGACAGTTTGATATGAAAGTCATATGCAGGCCAATTTATATTAACTGATTACTTCAGTCCATAGCGATTTGTAAGCAACATCAAATAAGACTAGTCTTGTCCAAAAAGACACTCTTAAACCGCATATCGACATGTGAGCGCGGATGCGGGGTAAAACAAAACAAACAAACAAACTCTTGAGCTTTATATTATTGGTACAGATAACGTTAATTCCATACAATATTCCATTTCGATATAATATTTAATACAAGGGTATTACAGTATTTACTATTACTCAGATATGGGTAAATCAGCAAATATCATTGCGTCAACTCAATAACTCAAGCGCAGCTAACTGCGCCGGCGCATTCAGGTAACTATAATATATGCCATAGCGCAGCAAAACGCTCCGAGTCGCTAAACGCTCGCCATTCGCATCCTGCAGCCGCTGTTTCTTAACGCAGGCGGTACACTTTGATTCAGCGTTAGCTCAGCCGGCTCAGCGAGTGAGAGAAATGAATGATTCAGCTGACCGGCGCGGTACCGTCCCGTAGCCCGCGAAGCGCACTGCACTGAAGTGAGCTATGTGCCAACATATTTGCATTAAGTGAGTTGACACGTCTAGCGCAGTGAACTGAGTTACCGCAATTGCGCGGCGTTGCGCAGTGTTACTCATGTCTACTATTAATGGTTGATTACTGTTTTATTAAATTAAACTCGTCACTTGATATGACTGTAATAATAGTATAATATTATAACAGAAAAAACAGGAGACGTAGCGAAAAACTGCATGGTGTTGACATTTTGTTATAATCTGTAAAAATGTAATCTCTTCATTGTTTCTCAACGCGCCTAAAGATAACTCCGAAAGTTACAGTTACTTGGAAAAACGAACAAGAAATAAATGCTATCCTGCCAAGTAACAACCCTGAGTAGCAGGGCAGTAGAAACACGTGCAAGTATGTCTGGAATTTCACTTAAACGCAGCGACCGGACCCCTCGCGGGTCGATTTGTTCCGCGCGTGCGGCACAATAAACAAACAACGGCGCAGCTGCGTTTTAGGGTTAGATTTTGTGCGATTTTAATTAAAAATTTCTTGTGAGGGTTTTCCGCGCGAAAATTGTCGTTGTTTTTTAGTCATTCTTATAAATGCATTATTTGACTTAGATGTTATTTCATCATTAATAATTCGTTTTTACCAGCACAATTTACTTATGTATGGTGGTCGCGTATTTGTTGTTCACCAATGTGGATTGTGCATAGATAACAGTAATGTTTGTGAGTCCCCCAATACAGCAGAGTTTCCATTTTTGATGTGAAACATCTATAGGCGAGTGGTAAACCTGATTGTTAGCGTGGCGATAGAGGGCGTGGCGATTCGTCGCCACGCTATATGAACAGAAGCCTATTTTCAGCATACTGTAAAGACCACCTCGTAGCCTAGCGGTTGTTAGCGTGACTACTATTATCCAAAAAGTCCTAGGTTCCAATCCTCTCTTCGAAACTACATATTATAAAAAGTAATAATTGAGCTGTCGTGATTTAAAGTTAATTTTAATAATTTAGTATTTATTAAAAATAAATATTTATGTAATAAACAGTCATTATTTTATGGAAAAAATTTGTATTGCTTTATCTTTTCCTTATGCCATATCTGATTCCTGACGTACTCTGTTCTTTTATGCATATAACTTATACAAAATAATTTCGATGTTTGACATCAGCCAGGCGCGGGCGACCCGCGACGGATTTTCTTTTTTTTCCAATGGTTAAAACCAAAACCTCTCAGTCAAAAGCAAAATGAAGTAGGTAAGCGAAGATTTTATAGAGTCATAAGTAGCGAAATCTGTCCCCAGACATTTCCCAAGGAATCCGTATCATTTTTCCAAAGGCATTAAATGCCCGTTCAGCTGTCTGTTTCGAGGATGGCGTCCGTACATCCAATTTTAATAATTTAGTATTTATTAAAAATAAATATTTATGTAATAAACAGTCATTATTTTATGGAAAAAAATTGTATTGCTTTATCTTTTCCTTATGCCATATCTGATTCCTGACGTAATCTGTTCTTTTATGCATATAACTTATACAAAATAATTTCGATGTTTGACATCAGCCAGGCGCGGGCGACCCGCGACGGATTTTCTTTTTTTTCCAATGGTTAAAACCAAAACCTCTCAGTCAAAAGCAAAATGAAGTAGGTAAGCGAAGATTTTATAGAGTCATAAGTAGCGAAATCTGCCCCCAGACATTTCCCAAGGAATCCGTATCATTTTTCCAAAGGCATTAAATGCCCGTTCAGCTGTCTGTTTCGAGGATGGCGTCCGTACATCCAATTTTAATAATTTAGTATTTATTAAAAATAAATATTTATGTAATAAACAGTCATTATTTTATGGAAAAAATTTGTATTGCTTTATCTTTTCCTTATGCCATATCTGATTCCTGACGTACTCTGTTCTTTTATGCATATAACTTATACAAAATAATTTCGATGTTTGACATCAGCCAGGCGCGGGCGACCCGCGACGGATTTTCTTTTTTTTCCAATGGTTAAAACCAAAACCTCTCAGTCAAAAGCAAAATGAAGTAGGTAAGCGAAGATTTTATAGAGTCATAAGTAGCGAAATCTGTCCCCAGACATTTCCCAAGGAATCCGTATCATTTTTCCAAAGGCATTAAATGCCCGTTCAGCTGTCTGTTTCGAGGATGGCGTCCGTACATCCAATTTTAATAATTTAGTATTTATTAAAAATAAATATTTATGTAATAAACAGTCATTATTTTATGGAAAAAAATTGTATTGCTTTATCTTTTCCTTATGCCATATCTGATTCCTGACGTAATCTGTTCTTTTATGCATATAACTTATACAAAATAATTTCGATGTTTGACATCAGCCAGGCGCGGGCGACCCGCGACGGATTTTCTTTTTTTTCCAATGGTTAAAACCAAAACCTCTCAGTCAAAAGCAAAATGAAGTAGGTAAGCGAAGATTTTATAGAGTCATAAGTAGCGAAATCTGCCCCCAGACATTTCCCAAGGAATCCGTATCATTTTTCCAAAGGCATTAAATGCCCGTTCAGCTGTCTGTTTCGAGGATGGCGTCCGTACATCCAATTTTAATAATTTAGTATTTATTAAAAATAAATATTTATGTAATAAACAGTCATTATTTTATGGAAAAAATTTGTATTGCTTTATCTTTTCCTTATGCCATATCTGATTCCTGACGTACTCTGTTCTTTTATGCATATAACTTATACAAAATAATTTCGATGTTTGACATCAGCCAGGCGCGGGCGACCCGCGACGGATTTTCTTTTTTTTCCAATGGTTAAAACCAAAACCTCTCAGTCAAAAGCAAAATGAAGTAGGTAAGCGAAGATTTTATAGAGTCATAAGTAGCGAAATCTGCCCCCAGACATTTCCCAAGGAATCCGTATCATTTTTCCAAAGGCATTAAATGCCCGTTCAGCTGTCTGTTTCGAGGATGGCGTCCGTACATCCGTAGGAAGCCCCCAATTGATAGAGTACGGGATTTAGTCGGATTTACTCGGGGTAATAGAATATTTTTTATTTGCTCGACTGCTTGATTACATGGAGATGGCTTCTACACAAACTAAATCTATTTTTACCGACTTCAAAAAAAGGAGGACGTTCTCAATTCGAATGTTTTTTTTATGGATGCTCAGGCGTAAGATCATGAACCTATTTAGACGATTCATTTTTCGTTGGAAAGGGGACACCTCAAGAGTTACCTTAATTTCATTGGCATTGGACATTAGACTTGGAAGATACACTAAGAAATTCTTCAAAATAATTGGAGTTCGTTTTCTTTTTTGCTAAAAATTGTCTTGTAAGAGATTTAGAAATTCTTACCTTTTTAACTGATTATTTTATGAAAGTTCACTTAATTTTGCCCACCCCTGGTATTATAGTCTTTTTGATAAAATGTGCGCGCGCATCGTAAAGATTCACTAACCCGTTTTTTTATAACGCGCTTGAAGTAGTAATACTTCAAAAATTAAACGCAAAAGCCACCTCCATAGTTTCCAACTGCGAGATCCTCACAAATGAGGGATTGGGCTGAGATCCGGCGTCATTACCGCGCGCGGATCAACTTGTCTCATTCCTACAGTATTTATGGACGCCGACTAAATACGGTTAATGTTCACTTTTATAATATCATTGATAGAATTTAAAACCTACCCTACTTTAATAAAACAACCGCTGCCATTGTCTTAACTGTATTAACGTTACAAATTAGGTACAACATAGTTTTAACGAATAGAATCAAGAATTCTAAGTAGCGGTAGGTAATAGCGGTTTTTTTGGTCAACGAAGCGAAACTATCTATCGAACTCTGATAGCCGTTTCTAAAACTATCTATTTCAGTAGTTGATTTGTTGTTTTGGGTTATTGTCACTGCTTTAATATATTTTTTAAAGTTATAAAGCTTTCTTTGGATGCGCTCGCGTGGACTACAGTATACCGTCGATTGGGCTCACGCGCGAATCCTGCATCCGTCGCTCGCGTCGCTCCTGGTTATTTTAAACACAAAAATGCTTATTGCGGTTGATCCTTAGAAGTTGGATATATATTCTCTGTGACTTTTTTGTAGGTATTTTTAATATATTTTCTCAGCGTAAGACATTTAAGGGCCCCAATATCGTTGTTTTACCGAAGTGTTTTTTTTGCGCAAAACCCTAATCCGTTTTCTAAAATAACTACTAAAGTAAGTTATGTAGTATAATATCAGCTATCTGCCAATAAAAGTCCCGTCGAAATCGGTCCAACCGTTTCAGAGATTATCCGAAACAAACAGAAAAGACAAAATTTAAAAAACATGATTACCGTATATACTTACATATGAGTTTTGATATTACAAAACGATTTGAAAAAAAATTGAAGCGTCCCATTTTTATTAAATGTACAGATATTATTTTTTTGAAGTTATTCTTGTTTCGTTTAAACATTAATCCGTTTTCGAGGAAAAGGGCCTAGACATACAAACGGACAACAAAACTGATTATGAGAGAGTCCTGTTTTTTCATTATGAGGTATGGAACCCTAAAAAGTCAAAATTACTATAGAATGTATATTAATAAGATGGTAGGGAATAAATAAAAAACGAGATACATAATCATTTGTTATTTAATCGTCCTTGACTTGAAGGCTCACAATTCCACCAATAAGAACACACAGGAATACAAAAAAATTGAGAGGAAAAAATTAAATATGTAATTTTAAATTTACGAAGTAAAAAAAAAACTCTGGTATATTTTAGAACCGCAATACGCGGCGCGGGCGACATGTTCCGGGAGGGTTGATTTTGAGTCAGTGAGTTTTAATCAAAGGCCCTTCCGACCTTACTCGAGGGTTACAGATATTACAACCCATTGTGCATTGTTGTTGTTTAGATGCCAAACTGCCTTTTTAATCTCGGGAATTCAAGGTACGACCAGCTCCCTTGTATAGGCATTTCTCCCTAAAAAAGTGGTAACCCTAGTCTAAATGTATCTATCAAACAGGCATTCGTAATGTAACGGAAGTTGGTAGCTGCTGAAATCGCTGCTCTGGGCATGATGCAGTACAATCCAGTAATAAAGATATTTTTATCAGGATCTTGAAGTAACATGTTGTGGTTTTTGACCCTATATTATGTAATATTACAGGCGTTTTGCGTTATACAGTTTGGTTGTTGTGCATAAGTGAAATGGATTATACAGCCTCATTAGCTTAGTGGTTCTAAGCGCAATTGCTTTGATCGAGGTCCTGGGTTCGATTCCCAGTTTGCGTAAAGCGTTACTGGGTTTATCTATGAACTTCTCCGTAGCAGCTCAGAGTTAGGATTTGTGCCCGACTAATGACAATAGGTAGTCCGCTATTACATGGGACCTAAAGTATACCCGGCGAACTGTGAATGTACATTAGTACACCTGTGCCTAACCCTTCGGGTATACAGGCGTGATGGTCTGTTACGTAATTTATACCATCCCAATATTATAAAGAGGAAAGATTTGTTTTTTGTTTTTTTTTTTGTTTGTAATGGATTAACTCAAACACTACTGGACCGGTTTCAAAAATTATTTCACCAATATAAAGCTACAGTATTAGCGAGTAACATAGGCTATATTATAATTTAGAAATGAATTTATTTTTCATAAAAATGTGCATAGCTTTACACAAAGTATAAAAAATTGACTAAATGGGTGCGTTGGCGATGTTTGTCGTATAAGATTAACACGAATGAAACCATGGAACACAGCTAGTGTCATTAAAAATATAAACTGGAAACATACATTTTAAGGTGCCCCAAAAACTCCCTATAAAGTTCTAAAAAGGGAGTCACCATCTTGTTAGGATAGTGAAACCATCATAAGACAAGGCACTATATTCACTTGATAATCATTAATGGTTTTCAATAAAAAGGAAAGTTGCCAAGGCCGGAAGTAAAAGATGAGCAATGCATCGGCGGTCGCCGCTGTGATGCTTGCTGGCTAGCCTTTCGGATACACACAGACTGTTTGACATTGTGCTCGTGAAGTAGCCGGGTAGAGATCCTGCGTACCCCTTACTTAAACCGCCCAAAATATTGACATTGTCACTCAACGAAAAGTGACAGTAAGTCATATAATATTTATTGTTTAGGTTCATACTGCAAATGTCAAACAGAAAATAGTCTATGATTAAAAAGTCGCTGGTCGAATTACGATCATTGGGTGATCGCTAGTTTTTTAAAATGCGTGTGTGTAAATGTATTGTATGTACTTTTTTGTAAAATAAACACCTAAAAAAAATACAACCGTGTGGTGTATTCGAAGTTCTATTCGAAGTATAAAGATAACAAGAATAATCCATCCGAGAAACTCAACACTAGCCATCTAGGGATCGGTAGCAAAAAGAGCCCTGTTTATGTTACTGAACATTTAACTCCCGAAGCCAAGTCGTTGCATGCCGCCACTCGACGTAAAGCGAAGGAGCTTCAGTACAAGTTTGTTTGGGTGCGTGACGGCAAGGTGTTTGTAAGAAAATCTGAAAACTCTAGTTATATCTTGATTAAAAATCTTACATTTCTTAATACACTCAATTAATTAATTAGCTTTGTAATTTTTTTTTTCTTTGTTATTATTATTATTTTTTGGTTTGTTTATTATTGTAACTGTTTTGTTCTTTGTCTAGCTTTCAACTAATGGTTAAATTTTATTACCAAAATGTCAGAGGCTTAAAAACAAAAACTATAGATTTTTTCAACAATATTGTGTGTCATAACTATGACATTATTATTTTGACTGAAACTTGGCTTAATAGCAGCGTCTTCGATTCAGAGTTATTCGATAGTCGTTATAATGTGTATAGGCGTGATAGAGAAACCGGTGGTTTTCATAATAAAAAGAATGGAGGAGGAGTTCTCATAGCTATCGCTAAGCATCTGGAGTCTACTCGTCTTATGTGTTTAGAGTCAAAGTGTGAGGATCTGTGGGTGAGAGTGGTGACTGGTGCAAAGAAAATACTTCATCTTTGCGCAGTATATTTACCACCTCCCATACAGAGGCATGTACTAAAAGAGTTCTTGGAGACTGCTGACCGAGCGTTTGAACGTAACAGTATGGAGAATGTTGTTTTTATTGGTGATTTCAATTTGAGTTCGATTTCTTGGAACTTTTCGGGTAACGGCGACTCTCCTTGCAATACAACAAACACTAGTCTTTACACAAAAACCCTGCTCGATTTTATAGTGCTCCATGACTTGAGACAGTACAACAACTTAGTTAATATTAAAGGAAAACAGCTTGATTTACTGCTTTCCAACGTCGACATATCTGATCTGGTGAGGAACGATTGCCCTCTTTCCTTAGTTGATCCATTACATCCGCCTTTTGAGTTTTCTATTTTTCTTGGGGACTTTACTAGCCTACAATCCTGCAATAGTACACATTTTTGCTTTCACAAAGCTAATTATGAGGTTATCTTAAAAGAACTTTATGAAATATCGTGGGAGAGGGAATTCAAAGATTTATCTACGGTTAATGATATGTTGTCAATATTTTATACTAAATTGCGTGTAATTATCGACAAACATGTACCCAAGTCAGCATCTTCTCGGTCTCAAAAGTACCCTGTATGGTTTTCTCGTGACCTCATAAATTCCATATGTGAGAAATATAAATACCACAAAAAACTACGTAAATTTAACAATAATCCTCGCGATCGGCTGTCTTTTGTTCGCGCTAAAGACAGATCATCAGTTTTAATGTCCTCATGCTATAAAGCGTATTTAACCCAACTAGAGTGCAGTCTACGGTCCAACCCTACATTATTCTGGTCATTCGTCAAACAGAAAAGAAAGGGACGGAGCCACTACCCAAATAAAATGTATCTAGATCAACGGTCAGCTTACAATGGCAAAGATATTTGTAATCTCTTTGCTCAGAATTTTTCTCTGGCATATAGCAAAAATACTCGTCCACATTCAGCAAATTTATTGGTGAGTTCACCTGAGACTACTAGTAGCTATTTGACTTCTCTTAAATTCAAAGACTGTAATGTTCTAAAAATACTAAAGAGACTCAATCCATTTAAAGGCGCTGGTTCGGATGGTATACCGTCCATCTTTGCTGTGAAGGCAGCAAAGGCTCTTGCGCACCCACTCTGTCTTTTATTTAATAAGTCATTGTCAAGTGGTATTTTCCCTGAAACTTGGAAGAAAGCTCTAGTAGTACCTATACATAAAAATGACAGTAAAGAACTAGTGAAAAATTATCGACCCATCTCGATCTTACCTACGTTCGCCAAAATTTTTGAAAAACTGGTACACCCTATTCTATCGTGGCATTTTAAAAACATTATTTCAATACATCAACACGGGTTTATGAAATTGCGATCTACGAATACGATTCTTGTGTCCTTTATCAATCATGTTTCATCTTTTCTTGATCGCCGTCTCTCAGTTAGTGCTATTTACACAGATTTCAGCAAGGCATTCGATAAAGTGAACCATGACATTTTACTTCACAAGCTTTCTACCCATGGTATCGCCCAGTCCTTGCTCATCCTATTTATCAGACAGAAAATCTAGTGTAGTAGTCAATGGCCATGCCTCTGCCTGGTTTCCAGCTTGTTCTGGTGTGCCTCAAGGCTCCCATCTAGGCCCTTTATTCTTTAACATTTTTATTAATGACATAGGTAAGTGCTTCACTAATTCTGACTACTTTTTATATGCTGACGACCTTAGGTTTTTCCGGTCTGTTGATAGTTGGGCCGATATATCTTTGATACAGAAGGACTTAAATAGGCTATGTGAATGGTGTATTTCAAATGATATGGCCCTGAATGTTTCAAAGTGCTATTCCATCCTTTTTACCCAAAAAAAAGATACAATTCAACCTATATACAGTATTGGAAACAATACACTTTTAAATGTGTCTCATATCCGCGATTTGGGCATCATTCTGGACAGTAAACTTCGTTTAAACATTCACATAGATGACATCGTCTCAAGGGGATTCAGGCGTCTAGGTTTTGTACTGCGCAACTGCAAGGACTTCAAATCCCCAAGCACAAAAATTTTACTATACAATGCGCTGGTGCGTAGTATAATGGAATACTGTAGTACTGCATGGAATCCTTTCTACGATGTTTATAATAATAAAGTGGAGCGAGTACAGAAGCGATTTCTATGGCATCTTACTTATGCTTGTTACTTAGGTAAGAAACTGCAAAGTTATGGCGACCGTCTGAAACACTTTAATATATGCACATTAACTAATCGAAGACGCATGCTAGACGTTATTTTTCTCACCAAGTTGATTAAAGGCTCCATAGAGGCACCGAATCTTTTATCGTCTTTATCATTTACTGTTCCAAGAAAATTGCCAAGGCCAGCTAGTTTTAATTTGTTTGCAACAGAAGGGGTTGTTTCAAACTTGGGGACCATCATAAGACAAGGCACTATATTCACTTGATAATCATTAATGGTTTTCAATAAAAAGGAAAGTTGCCAAGGCCGGAAGTAAAAGATGAGCAATGCATCGGCGGTCGCCGCTGTGATGCTTGCTGGCTAGCCTTTCGGATACACACAGACTGTTTGACATTGTGCTCGTGAAGTAGCCGGGTAGAGATCCTGCGTACCCCTTACTTAAACCGCCCAAAATATTGACATTGTCACTCAACGAAAAGTGACAGTAAGTCATATAATATTTATTGTTTAGGTTCATACTGCAAATGTCAAACAGAAAATAGTCTATGATTAAAAAGTCGCTGGTCGAATTACGATCATTGGGTGATCGCTAGTTTTTTAAAATGCGTGTGTGTAAATGTATTGTATGTACTTTTTTGTAAAATAAACACCTAAAAAAAATACAACCGTGTGGTGTATTCGAAGTTCTATTCGAAGTATAAAGATAACAAGAATAATCCATCCGAGAAACTCAACACTAGCCATCTAGGGATCGGTAGCAAAAAGAGCCCTGTTTATGTTACTGAACATTTAACTCCCGAAGCCAAGTCGTTGCATGCCGCCACTCGACGTAAAGCGAAGGAGCTTCAGTACAAGTTTGTTTGGGTGCGTGACGGCAAGGTGTTTGTAAGAAAATCTGAAAACTCTAGTTATATCTTGATTAAAAATCTTACATTTCTTAATACACTCAATTAATTAATTAGCTTTGTAATTTTTTTTTTCTTTGTTATTATTATTATTTTTTGGTTTGTTTATTATTGTAACTGTTTTGTTCTTTGTCTAGCTTTCAACTAATGGTTAAATTTTATTACCAAAATGTCAGAGGCTTAAAAACAAAAACTATAGATTTTTTCAACAATATTGTGTGTCATAACTATGACATTATTATTTTGACTGAAACTTGGCTTAATAGCAGCGTCTTCGATTCAGAGTTATTCGATAGTCGTTATAATGTGTATAGGCGTGATAGAGAAACCGGTGGTTTTCATAATAAAAAGAATGGAGGAGGAGTTCTCATAGCTATCGCTAAGCATCTGGAGTCTACTCGTCTTATGTGTTTAGAGTCAAAGTGTGAGGATCTGTGGGTGAGAGTGGTGACTGGTGCAAAGAAAATACTTCATCTTTGCGCAGTATATTTACCACCTCCCATACAGAGGCATGTACTAAAAGAGTTCTTGGAGACTGCTGACCGAGCGTTTGAACGTAACAGTATGGAGAATGTTGTTTTTATTGGTGATTTCAATTTGAGTTCGATTTCTTGGAACTTTTCGGGTAACGGCGACTCTCCTTGCAATACAACAAACACTAGTCTTTACACAAAAACCCTGCTCGATTTTATAGTGCTCCATGACTTGAGACAGTACAACAACTTAGTTAATATTAAAGGAAAACAGCTTGATTTACTGCTTTCCAACGTCGACATATCTGATCTGGTGAGGAACGATTGCCCTCTTTCCTTAGTTGATCCATTACATCCGCCTTTTGAGTTTTCTATTTTTCTTGGGGACTTTACTAGCCTACAATCCTGCAATAGTACACATTTTTGCTTTCACAAAGCTAATTATGAGGTTATCTTAAAAGAACTTTATGAAATATCGTGGGAGAGGGAATTCAAAGATTTATCTACGGTTAATGATATGTTGTCAATATTTTATACTAAATTGCGTGTAATTATCGACAAACATGTACCCAAGTCAGCATCTTCTCGGTCTCAAAAGTACCCTGTATGGTTTTCTCGTGACCTCATAAATTCCATATGTGAGAAATATAAATACCACAAAAAACTACGTAAATTTAACAATAATCCTCGCGATCGGCTGTCTTTTGTTCGCGCTAAAGACAGATCATCAGTTTTAATGTCCTCATGCTATAAAGCGTATTTAACCCAACTAGAGTGCAGTCTACGGTCCAACCCTACATTATTCTGGTCATTCGTCAAACAGAAAAGAAAGGGACGGAGCCACTACCCAAATAAAATGTATCTAGATCAACGGTCAGCTTACAATGGCAAAGATATTTGTAATCTCTTTGCTCAGAATTTTTCTCTGGCATATAGCAAAAATACTCGTCCACATTCAGCAAATTTATTGGTGAGTTCACCTGAGACTACTAGTAGCTATTTGACTTCTCTTAAATTCAAAGACTGTAATGTTCTAAAAATACTAAAGAGACTCAATCCATTTAAAGGCGCTGGTTCGGATGGTATACCGTCCATCTTTGCTGTGAAGGCAGCAAAGGCTCTTGCGCACCCACTCTGTCTTTTATTTAATAAGTCATTGTCAAGTGGTATTTTCCCTGAAACTTGGAAGAAAGCTCTAGTAGTACCTATACATAAAAATGACAGTAAAGAACTAGTGAAAAATTATCGACCCATCTCGATCTTACCTACGTTCGCCAAAATTTTTGAAAAACTGGTACACCCTATTCTATCGTGGCATTTTAAAAACATTATTTCAATACATCAACACGGGTTTATGAAATTGCGATCTACGAATACGATTCTTGTGTCCTTTATCAATCATGTTTCATCTTTTCTTGATCGCCGTCTCTCAGTTAGTGCTATTTACACAGATTTCAGCAAGGCATTCGATAAAGTGAACCATGACATTTTACTTCACAAGCTTTCTACCCATGGTATCGCCCAGTCCTTGCTCATCCTATTTATCAGACAGAAAATCTAGTGTAGTAGTCAATGGCCATGCCTCTGCCTGGTTTCCAGCTTGTTCTGGTGTGCCTCAAGGCTCCCATCTAGGCCCTTTATTCTTTAACATTTTTATTAATGACATAGGTAAGTGCTTCACTAATTCTGACTACTTTTTATATGCTGACGACCTTAGGTTTTTCCGGTCTGTTGATAGTTGGGCCGATATATCTTTGATACAGAAGGACTTAAATAGGCTATGTGAATGGTGTATTTCAAATGATATGGCCCTGAATGTTTCAAAGTGCTATTCCATCCTTTTTACCCAAAAAAAAGATACAATTCAACCTATATACAGTATTGGAAACAATACACTTTTAAATGTGTCTCATATCCGCGATTTGGGCATCATTCTGGACAGTAAACTTCGTTTAAACATTCACATAGATGACATCGTCTCAAGGGGATTCAGGCGTCTAGGTTTTGTACTGCGCAACTGCAAGGACTTCAAATCCCCAAGCACAAAAATTTTACTATACAATGCGCTGGTGCGTAGTATAATGGAATACTGTAGTACTGCATGGAATCCTTTCTACGATGTTTATAATAATAAAGTGGAGCGAGTACAGAAGCGATTTCTATGGCATCTTACTTATGCTTGTTACTTAGGTAAGAAACTGCAAAGTTATGGCGACCGTCTGAAACACTTTAATATATGCACATTAACTAATCGAAGACGCATGCTAGACGTTATTTTTCTCACCAAGTTGATTAAAGGCTCCATAGAGGCACCGAATCTTTTATCGTCTTTATCATTTACTGTTCCAAGAAAATTGCCAAGGCCAGCTAGTTTTAATTTGTTTGCAACAGAAGGGGTTGTTTCAAACTTGGGGTATAATGCTCCCATAGCGCGAATAACAAGACTTGTTAACATACTCCATAAATCTAACAAGCTAGACATTTTAAATGACGACGTTCCGGCAATCAAAAAATATTTTGCTCACTTAGAAGAATAATTTTGATCCAGTAGTTTATTATTTATTAGAATTTATGTTGTTTATTACCTTTAATTTGATCTCTCGTCTGTTTCTTGTTACTCGCTATATTCTATTTAACATGTAGTCTACACTTTTAATTATAGTAGCACTAAGCAATGTTCTTTGTCTATTTTTCTTTACTTGTTTTAGTGTTTATTATGTAAGTGTTCAAATAAATAAATAAATAAAATAATTATTCGGGTATACATTTTTTTATTATAATATTTTATCGATAAAAATTAAAAAAAAAACTTTACAAAAATATCTTTACACCTTTATTTTATTTACGATGATTTATTAAAATATATTATAAAAATATATACAAAGAAACAGCTATTTACATGAATAATAATAATTAAGCCTAATTATTTTCTATAATAGAAACTATAGCTTTATGGTAAATAAAATAAGATACATATATTTGTGTAATTATCGAATAATATAAATAATAATAGCAAACTGCAATAATAATAACAGTCATCACGTAGACTGTACATTATAATAGACACTGTATCGCCATTATCCATAGACTATATATAAAAATCTTACGCTTTTTTTTAACGTTACGGACGTTTTTTTCCGGCTAGGGTTATTTACACATAATTAAATTATTTTTACACAATAAAAAAATTTAACTCAGTAAAATCAGTTGATACTTCATGACGTCACTTCCGTCACGTGAAGCGCGCGCAGCTCACAATTTTAAACGCGACAAAAGAACTACAACTACAAAAAACGTAGTTTACGTTGTAATTATTATTATAAAATATTTTTTTCCTAATAGCAATCCTGCCGTACCGTGAAGATGCGAACGTCCAAACGAGAGAGTTCCTGGCGAGGGTGGTGGACGTTCTGCTCGACTTTGTGCAGAAGGTCAACGACCGCAACGAAAAGGTATATATGTATATTTTGAAACATACGCGTATATACTTTAACTATATTAATAATTTTGTAGTTTTGCCTGTAAACGTAATTAAAAAAAATGCTTTATAGGTACCTTTTTTATTGTACATTATATGTCTGTCTGTCTGTTTTGTATACCTGGATCTAACTTAGAAACCGCTTAAACAATTAAATTACATTTTTTATACGAGAAGTCATTCCACAATTGATACCTTATAAAAAAGGTCATTATTATTAAGTTCTTACATATGAAATTGGCGTTTTGTTGAACTAGCCACTTTGATCTCAAATATCTGGCGTGTGGTTAGGAATTCCAAATGCAGATTTATTTCAAATTTAGGCTTGTGAAATTGTGTTTCGAATTTAGTGATTCATTTGTTTTCGCACCGTATGATTTTTGTTTGATATCAATCTTTTTACAAAATGGAAAACTTAAAATAATGCGTCATTTACGACTATGAGTTCCACCGTGACATCACTCCGCAGAAACAGCTCAAAGGATTAAAATGGTGTATATGGGGAAGCTACTGTAAGTGAAAGCACGTAGCGTTTTTGGTTCCAACGTTTTCGTTCTGCAAATTTTGATCTACGAAACAAACCTCGTGGGCGGCCGGAGACCCTGGCTAATAATGAAGAATTAAAGGTAATCGTGAAAGGGGATCTATCGCAAACCACGTCAGAGTTAGCGGCAGGCTTCGGTGTGAATGATAAAACAATATTTCTCAAACATGCATGGAAATATTTTCATTATCTTCGAAAAAAGTACACACGAATTATTGAATTTACGAACATGCCATGAATGATAAAAAAAGATCCAATCAAAGAGTATTTAATAACCCCAGCACGCCATTTCATACAACATTGCTGGAGCTTTGTAATGTTCCAAATTCAAAAAACGCTCCTGCAATGGATTTAATTTTCTTTGTCCGTAAATTCGATACTTCGCGCGTTCTTTTTTCGAAAATAATGATAATATTTCCATGCATGTTTGGGAAAAGCACTATATATGCCTCGGCGGAAATGGCAATTGGCATACGGCTCGGACTTCAAACTCATACTAGACCTGCAATTGCCTATTTCAGTGCCTTTGCAATAATGTACTAAGTATTAATTTACTTTAAACAAATTGGAAAAGTGAAAAAGCTCAAGAAATGGGTAAAGCATGAATAGACTGAAGCACGCCAACAAACACGCATTGAGTGCTGCGTTAAATTACTCAATCGCCACAATAACGAGGGAATTTTAAATCTTATTGTTATTTGTAACGAAAAATGAATCCTTTAAGACAATCGAAAACGCTCATCATATTAGTTGAACCCAGGAGAACCAGCCAAATCCTGTCCCAAGCGAAAGTTGACTCGGAAGAAGGTACTGGTGAGTGTTTGGTGGACTAGTGTCATACACTACAGCTTCCTAAGATCTGGCCAGACGATAACGGCAGATCTGTATTGTCAATAATCGCTAACCGTGATGGAAAAGCTAACCGTTAAATAACCGAGACTGGTCAATCTCTTTAGCCCACTGTTGCTTCAGGACAACGCTAGACCCCATACTTCACGAAACGCGTTCGCTAAATTAGAGGAACTGCGGTTGGAATGTCTCCGAAACCCACCATATTCCCCGGACATTGCTCCAACAGATTACCACTTTTATCGGAATTTGGACAATTACTTGCAAGGAAAATAAATTCAATTCCCATGAGGCTGTCCACACCGCCTTCGAAGATTCTATTGACTCTCGCTTCCACAATTTATTCAGCGATGGAATCAATGAACTACCTATAAAAGAGCGAAAGTGCATAGATAATAATGATACATACTTCGATATTTTTTTATTTATTTGTTCCTTATAAAACGCTAATCTCATATATAAGTACCTAATATAAATTATAATATATACGGGAGGCATACTATGCTAACTCCATTATTTAATGAATAATAATAATTAAGTATACATTTTTAATAATATATTTTTGTAATAAAAAACTAATATCCTGGCGACCGAGCTTTAAGCTTTTAAAAAAGAGAAACACCAATCTAGGTAAACTGGGAGTGTTAAACATTATCCAAGAATAAAATTGCATCCAAGTCGTTGGAGCCGTTTCGGAGAAACTAATGACATATATACAACAGTATTAGATACATTCAGTTGTAACCATTAGAGTAGACAATTGTGTGAAATTCTGAGTAAAATTTTATTTGTTGTTTGAAAAAAAAAAACGGTTAAACGTTTTTATTACAAAATATGTTATTAAAACTATGTATTGTTATTAATTAAATAATTGAGTTAGAATAGTATACTTTCCTTATACAGATTATTTACAAATCTTAAATAAATATACTTTTATTTATTTTCAACCGATTTCAATTAAATTGTTTATAAAAAGTACATGCCATCTCTGACATAACTGATGGTTTATAAACTTAATATGATGGTTGAAGCTAGCGTTGAAGCAACACGGTAATAATTAATTCTCAAATATAATAAGACATTGGTAATACGATATGTCACCGAGATTTCTAAAATGCAATAATAATTACAGATCCTGGAATTCAAAATGCCAGAGGAGATGCAGAAGATACTTGATTTGCAGCTGCACGAGGAACCACTTCCTCTCAAGCAACTACTTGAGGATTGTAAAATTGCGCTCAAATATCAAGTCAAGACAGGTTAGTGAAAATGAAATTTTTAACTAATATTTTATGAGAGTATAAATGTTTAAGTAATGTTTATTGAAATCCATATCAAACTGTAGTTTTAAATCCGCACGAAAAATTGAAGTGTTATAAGTGTATCTATTTTCTGCCTTAGCAACGTAGTTTACAAACGGCAGAACCGATTTCGTTCAGGTTTTCTTTTGTTTCAAAGGTGACTTGATCGAGAGTACTCTTAGCTATGACTCAAAGAAATCTGTTCAGCCGTTTGAAGATTATCAGCTCTTTGCAGAATTTACAGGATACTTACTTAGCAACTTACACCAAAGATGTCGTATTTAGGCTTATTAGAATGGTCTCAATGAATAAGCTATTTGTTTCGGGAGTTTCTGAAATCTTCAATTTTCCTTGTGTACTCTAAATTGTTTATAAACTATTATGTAAGCATTTATTGAACAATACTGACACTTAGCTGAAAACTGAGTGACAGGAGTACTTCCAGGTGAAGTGAGTTGTTATATGCCCGTATTGCTATAAAAAATAGCTCAGACTTTCCCCCTCCCCATCCCCATGTATGTTTCCCGTCTACAAAATTTGATCAGAATCGGTTGAGAATTGATGAAAATTAAACTTTTTGAAATCCTTTTTTTAATTTTAGAATTAATATTAACAATTCTTATAGCCCATTAATTGTGTTAATAGTTAGACTTCCCGCGTATAAAATTTCATCAAGTCGATTAAGAATTAATTAACAAACCAAAAGAAAATCATAGATGAGATTATTACTTTTTGTATGGTATTATCAATATATACCAATATGAATCCAACACATTAACCATCCCAATAAAACTTCAAAAATAATTAAAATCATACCTTATTGTACCGGCCTACGGGAAGGTGTTTTGAAAAACGTGAAACCCCTTTTATTCCTTTCTTACCAAAAGCATAAATATGAAAGGCTTCTCCATACAAACTCTCACTCAAGTTTTATTTTCACCACACGTGGAATAACACAATGAAATAATTCACTTGTAGCAAAACTGTATAATAGAGATAATTTACAATAGGTATATCGCTTACAATGTATGTTTAAGTGTATGCGAGCCGCGATTTGACAGCGCTATAAAATAAAACAGTCATTATACCATACTGCGTACATAGTTAAACAGCTTAAAGACACTTCAGCCAATCTTAAAAATAATACTGGACTATCATTTAATGGGTAATTATTACAAATACAATCATTTCTAATTAAGTATAACACTGTCAATAAATCAACATTGACAACGCTGCCATTTCAAATCAACAAACTGGTTGTCATGGAAGCTGATATTTCCCTCTTACATACTTTCATCCCCTATTTTGTACCCTTAAAGTTTTATTTTCGCTACAAAAAGTACCTTATGTCTTTCCCAAGGTCTAATCTATCTCTATACCAAAATTCATCATAATTGATTCAGCGGTTTAGGCGTGGAAATGAGACAGACATACAGAGTTACTTTCGCATTTATAATATTATTATGGATAATAGCGAATTGTAAGTAAAGTTTCATATTTTTCGTAGTGTTTTTGAGTTCGGATTGCTTGTACCGTGGGTCCGAAGTCTAAGCATTGATAACGTTAATGTATAAAAACCACATTTACACTGCAAAAATACAAATAAAAATTATTATTATTAACACATTTTAGACAAAGTTTTCATAGAAATCAGAAATTCTCAGAAATTTGGGTATGCATTAATACGTAAGATTTACGAAACTCAAGTTAACAATTTTTGAAAAAAAAGAAAACCATCTTCAGTGATTTTGAGGAGTTCCCTGGTGTATCTTCGAAGTCGAAGCTCCAATTACAATTACATTAATCCTCACTCTTGAGGTACTTCTCAAAAAAAGGATCATCTAAATCGGTTCATAAACAAAATCAAAAACAAAAAGTCTTTATTCAATTTAGCCCCTAAGAAGGCACTTATGAACGTCAAAACACTACTGCCGGTTCGGAAAATATCCCGGACATCGAGAAGAACCGACAAGAATCTCGATCGGGGTTTTTTCAACTCTACAAGTGTTAATATAACAGGTACAATAATAATTCAGTGGACGCACAGAGAGGGAGTCACTTTCAAGCATTACATAATGATCCACCCTACCTTTTGACAGTAAAGCCCGCTTAACATAGTCCTTGAACTTGTTGTCCGACAAATCAGTAATGTGCTTCGGAATCTTATTATAGAACCTAACACTATTACCTAAACAATTGTTATTAGTCTTAATAAGTATAAAACATGGTACGATGAACAATGAAGTTATGGTTGAACATACATTAAAAAAAAAAAGTAAAAAATTGGTTGCCTGTAAAGTCGGTATACGGGCGAAAGTTTTACGTGACAACGACTTTATGTCTGTCTCTCTCGCTCTTAGGCGGGCTAACCATGCCCGAGTGGAAGGGACGCGTGCCTCTCACTCGCTCTCATTGTGAGCGCATAACGTGAGCGGAGCGTAACGCAGTTTCTTGAAGTGTCACCCGGCAAACCAATTTATAAGACGTTGTCACGTCAAAAACAAATTGAGAACCCCTCATTTTTAAGTTAGTTAAAAAGCAACCTTAACGTGCTATACTAGCAAAAATTGCTACAGTAACTAGTATTTAAAAAAAAAGATTATAATTTTAAAGTACCACGAACAATCGTCGGAAACCATCGAAGAAGCAATAAGTAACGCTCCGCAGACTGTAAATAACGGCGGAGCAATCATTCCGCGCCATTTATTGGTATAATTGAATTGTTTTGAGCTTTGATACCGCTTGCTATATAGGAGATTTCCGGACACGTCTTCTTTAAGTCTTTGGAGTCAAACTTTTTAGTCTGCGATTCGATAATTGGACGAGAATTAAGAGTGAAATCTCAAGAAAGCGTCACGGTTAGTCACACTTCGTTACATGAGAGAGGACAAAGGTAGAACGTAGAGAGAGAAAGAAAATGACAGCTGTCATGTACAATGCACATGATGTCTATATATTTGAAGACGTGACATTTGGCATGGTTAAAGTTTATTTGTAGGAGTGCAGAAAGCTTAAATTTACCTTTAATAAATGTTACTAATATATTAAATTAATTAATACTGCGAATACTACCCCGACCAGTGCCATTGAGCTTAGACCCCCCAAACAAATATGAAACAGTAAAAATACTCTATGATTAAAAAGTCGAAGGTCGAATTTCGAGCTTAGGGCGATCGCTTGTATTTTTTAATAGATCAACGTGTTGTTTGATAGTTTTGTGCTCCAAGGTAGTAACAAGCTTAGAAAGCGGAAATGTTTTGAAACCAGGACCAGTCCAAAGTTTCCCTTATAATAAACCACTGTGATCAATAAATCTATACTAATTGCTGGAACTAACAGTCAGATTTGAAAAACCTTTTATGCATTTTATAATCTTTTTAATGAGGAGACGATCAGTAGGCTGGAATTGATGGGAACAGATATAAAAAAATTAAAAACATTAGCATATACTATTGTTTGTCTGTAACTCTGGCTACCCCACTAAGCGCGTGAATTGCAAACCCTTATACATCATGCCATCAAACGCACGCTCTGCGAAGAACCGATTAGGTTGCTTCGCCGAGCACGAGAGCCGTGCGAAATGCATCGGAAAATTGTACCGTCGCGTCGCGTCGCGTCCTCCCCTAAGCTTTTTGTTCAGATCAAACTCGCATCTTCATCCTTTAACTTTCAGCGGCCGACTATAATTATACTTGTACTTTTAAAAACCCATTCGTACTGAGTAGAAACCACAATTTACTACCAATATTTATGTCAATGCAAATACAGCAAATAATAGCAAAATCGATCATCAAATTTATTGAAAGGTGTTTTTATATAATTCTTCTGATTTAAATATAAATAAATACAAGCTGTGCCCCACAGTTTCACCCGTGTTAATTTAATAAATCACAATGGAAATTTTAATTATGGAATTAGTATTTCAAATAAAATAGTTTTATATTATAACTAGGTGCGCCCGCGGATCCACACGCGTTAACTACAGAGTTATTGTTAAAGGAGATATCGAGAAGATAAATGTTTCATGATCCTGAAAGAGGTCTGATCTGCTTTTATTCAAATTTGTTGACTTTAGCACTCGACTGGTGGAATTCCTCCACTCTAAAGAAGATCGCAGACAAATAACCTTGTGTTGTCCTTGTATTAAAATGCTTTGTAATAGCATGTCTATCTGTACCTTTATAGTTATGGTTGCCAAACGTCCTACAAAAGATGCGACATTCTGTTTTATTTATTTATAATAGAAACTCCAACAAGATTTACGTTGTGACAAATTATAAGATTACTTGTATGCAATCTTAATTAATTATTGGAGTTTATGACATGACTAGTGAGTGACTACACACGATGTGCAGTTACAAATAATAAAGTTAAAACGAGCACGAATTAATTTAGAAATGTACTAAGAGAAAACAAATATATTTTCAACAAATTAAAATATCAATGTATTCTAATTACAAATGGTTTTATATTTTTCTAGGCTAGTAGCGAAGCTGTCTCGATCTGACTTTCTAGACTCGGCATTACAACGTTATAACAATTCTTTTCAATGGAGAGAAAAGCTTCAAGTTCGTTCGGTATTTATTAGTAGCGAATATATTAAAACGAGAAACTCTGGGTAATTTTACATGAACGGTCATATTAACTCTACTCAGTAACTCAGGCGCATTCAAGACTCCGTTTATCAATTTATACAAGAATGTGAGATCGGGCAATCCTCTGCAATTCTTTAAAAGCCCTATGTTAATTGTGGAGTTTGCGAATAAATAATTCGTTTAATTTTCGTATATATAACTTGTTTAATAAAAATACGTTTACAATTTTTCCAACACAAAAATGAAATGAATGAATATAGGCGCGGATCTCCTCCAATCGGTGACCTGCCGACGCGTTGCTATATTCGTTATGAACACCCTACAAGATACAACTCTCCAAAGGTTAATTATGCCATTACACTTCAAAGTCATATAGGATGGTATGTTATATTTGTTAAAATTTCTGTTGTACCTATATTAATTTCATATTTGATGCACAATTTTCCTGGGCTTAAATTTTTCAGCTCCTTCGTTCATTTGAATTATCTTTTCCCTGCGAACCTAAGTGCCAAAATGGATAACCGTACGACGAATAAACATTTCAGACCCCAACAAAGCCGCAGAGTCCATAAAATCAATCCATAATATTAAAATCCTGATGCAAACCCAACAAAAAGGGATGATCCATCAAAATATGTTAATACGGGTGGAAAATGGAGGGTTCCGATAAGGCATAGCGTTCGCGTCTTTTAAGCTCCCTTCTATGTATTACAACGCAATATGTGTCTGTCTGTATGTTTATTATCTTCAAAATTTTATTCATATTAACGTTATTATTATTATTTCTTTTTATTTTCCATGTCAGCGATAGTACTTTGACAATGTAACTGACACGTCTTGTTTTCCACATGATGTTTTTCTTTACCGTCAACAGACGTACCATATCAAAATCTATAAAATTTTAGTGTTTATTTGTAATGTCAAAATAACAGCTTTTTACTAAATGCATATGAAAGTATATATGGTACTTATAAAAAAAAACAATTGCTTTTGTTTGTCTGTTTGTTCCGGTCAATCTCCGAAACGGTATGACCGATTTTGACGAGACTGTCACTGGGAGATAGCTGATGTTATAAGGAATAACTTGGGCTACTTTTATTTAAAAATAAAGAATTAAGGTTCCGCGAATATTAAAATAAATTCAGAATAACTACGATTTAGGGCTTACGCTTATGTCGATCAAAGCATATGAGATATTATAAAATTAATGTACTACGTAAATGTAGATAAATAAGACAGTAAGAGCATATTTTATACATCTATCTTCCAAGGAACACCCACAATACGCATTTATGCCATTAAAATAGCTGGGAGCGGGGGAACAAGATTCGCGTGGGCATTCTTTAATCCAACACGAGCGCAGCCGCGGGCACAGCTAGTTGATAATAATTTTACATCAGTTGTCGCATGGTAACTATACTAAATCATATTGTTTCCTTTTAATTTATTTCATTTAAAAAAATAAAGTTAAATGTGACTAAAATAGCCCCACGACACGGACAGCTTGCCGCTTTGCAGCCGCCCTGCAGCAGCCCTGCAGCCACCCTGCAGCGTGCGGTGAGATAATCCAATGATTTGCGTGTTATTACACCGGCTCCACCCTATGGCCCTCTTTAAAATCAAACGGGAACCCTTTACGATGCTCTTAGATTCATTATGGTGTTAGACGTGCTTCACATTTCAACAACAGTTTTATCTATACACTAGCTGTGCCCATGGCTTTGCTCACGTGGACTACAGAATGACCGCACGAATATTGCTCCCCCGCTCCCGGCTACTTTAAAGGCAAAAATGCTTATTGTGGGTTTCCCTTAGAAGATAGATGTATACTCTCGTTGACTTTTTTGTAGGATTTTTAATGCCTACAATTATGTAGTACATTAATTTGCTATATATCTTATGGTTTACTCAGCATAAGCCATTTAAGCGCCCGAATTGATTCACCATGATCATTTTATTTTTATTTGTGCGGAATCCTAATTCTTTTTCTAAAATAGAAGTAGCTTAAGTTACTCCCTATAAAATTAGCTATCCACCAGTGAAAGTCTTGTCAAAATCGGTCCAACCGTTTCGGAGACTACCCGGAACAAACAAATTTTAAAATTGGGTTTTTTGTTATATAAATTTCATATGCATTTAGTAAAAAGCTGTTATTTTAACATTACAAACAGGCACTTCAATTTTATTAATTTTATAGATAGATGTAACAATTTCTACGCCAACTATTAAAATGATATAAATCAATTATTGTAAAGGATATACAAAGTGTATAAAATTTTGCATCCCTTTTTTAGGTCAACGGGACGTTTGTCATCCATCCAAGCATGTAGACTGGGGGGGTAGTAAACCTGTTCAGCTCGAGATGGTTGCGACTACCAACCATATAGTAGATTCACATAGGCGCGTCGCGTTTAGAGATCAACCGGTGTATACAACCCAGTTTAATTTACGAAGGGCGGTGCAGCATGAGAACGAGTGGCGATACACTCGATCTCTCAGTGGACGTCATTGTTGTTTGATTGTGTCAATAAAAAAAAAACATTCTAGTCACAGCATGGCTGCTAATTCTGGGATCGTAGATTTAAAGGTAAATAAATTATTTAGATTGCTTTTAAGATATTGATAGTGGATATTGTATCACGCTCGACAAATCAGACACATTGTCACAAATTCCTTTCCTGTATTCGCACGTCGACTCTTCGTTGGCGTTTGATTGGGTTACGTCACTCTACGTGCCGCTATTCTTAACAATTTGAACCTCCAGAGCGGTTTGATTGAATTTATTTCGCGGTTGATTGTACCCATTGTTTGATAGTTCGATGGAAATATCGCGGTCGAGACGACTCGCTCATCTGATGTCCTGTGGATGAAGTATGTAATACATTTATTCCTCGGCTATGTTTATATAGTTTAAATTGCAATAGGGTATTTCTTTTTTTATAAGCTGCTGTTAATTTTTTTGCAGGCGGAAGTAGCTAAGAACATTCGGATAAATAACTTAGATGGATTTCCGCAAAGTGACGCATTTATCAAACAATCGCCATAAGCACTGTCTGGTCTTATTAATTTTAATTAGTTGGAGGGTAGCAAAAATTATTCTTCCATTCCTTTATTAAGTTTCAAAATTGGAGATTACCAGTAACTTACTCGAGAGTGGCGTCGGTATACGGTGTACGCGCAAAGTTTCGAAACAATAAATCGGTAGTGTGCCCAATGGTGTGCCTATGTTTAGTTAGTAGCAATATCTGCGACGAAGGACAAGTGATCCTTCGTCTCGATTATAGTGATACATAATTAGCGCTTATTTTGTGCCGTATCTACTTCCAACCAGTTTCAAACTATAGAACAAGGAAGTAGATAGCACCACCACGTTCTAAGAATGTGGTGGTAGCCACCCAAAGCATACTATTTAAGTGACAATTAATTCCAAGGTATAGCCAGGCCGATTGTCGTCCACCATCACTGGGACGTTAACGACAACGAAATGACTACGTCGAGGTAACGACACATACATTTACTATAGCCGCCTATTCACCGCAAGCTCGTCACCCGAACACCGTCATCCCTCCCGCCGAAGTTTAGAGAAGATCGGCGTGGTCGCTGAAATCAGCCCAAGATTGTGACGGACCGATGTACCGATAATACAAAATACGTAAGAACTTGTCCATCCATGAAAGTAAACAATTATTGTGGAGTAAAACCAACGGTCTGTCCAAAGATAAAAATTTGCGAAGAAACGCATGGCTGAATCATCAAGTTCGTCGCGGTGGACAAATGATCGTCGTCATGTCATCTTGATCTCGGCCAGAAATAATGCATTCTCGTTGACGTCCCGGTGACGGCGCCGTGGCGGTGAACAATCGTCCTTAGTGCCTGCTGCAAAAGTAGGTATGACAGGTAAAGAGGTAAGCTAACAGAGAAATTTCTTTGGAGATCTCTCCCTACTTGGGGCCTTATGGCTGGTTAAATAACTTTACCCCCTAGAAGATTGCAGCAAATTAACCTCGTGTTGTATTCCTACGATAAGTAGAGTTTCCAAGTCCCCTTGGAAAAAAGGTGTTGAAGGTCGATGATGTGCTAATGATCCCTATGGCCCATCCTATCCATTTTTTTGAGTTGCAGCTAACTAGACGAGAATGGCAAAATGCCCTGACCCTACTATGTTGCTGGAGTTCCTTATCAGAGTTTTTCTTCACCGAAATCTTAAACAATTTATAGCAACGTTCTGTTATCACTTGAATGATTTAGTAAAATAGACTCTTTAAACAATAGGACGATATACATGATATAAGAGTCCATCCAAGAGAAATTCGTCAACAAAGAACACATCGGCGCGAGTGATTAAAAACTCTCCCCTAAGCAAGCGCCCTCTGTATTCGCTAGCCCGTATTACTCGGGCACCTGACTTGCTCGACGTTTAATAGCCGAGCACATCTGCTCGTGCTGAGGGGGATTAATATTAAATTCCTTTTGATATATTCTACTCTGGCTTGCGAGTCGACTTCGGAAGACGCTCGCTTTGTGTTCCCAGGATGTGGTGTTTTTTTTTTTACTTTTTAAATTAATTTTGAAATAATAAAACCACTATGGTACTCGTATCTCGCTTTTTTATAACAACCTTAAAAGGATGAGCACAAGTCGCTTGATGCCGGACCCTCGAATAGTGGCCACAACCAGGATAAGTTTTACCCATCATGTTAATGTATGGCATCATCACCATAGAAGAGTTAGGTACTACGGAGGAAGCCTTAAAGACATTGAATGGAGTTATTATGAACAGGTTCTTACATTTTATACATTCATATTTAGTCGAAGAAAACGTCATTGCAATGCTTTTTCTTCGGTGTCTTCTAAAAATCACACTTGAGAATAGGGTTGCCGTCCGTAATATATTTTATAGTATCGTACTATATGTTTTTTAGTCAAATGTACATTATAGGAAAATAATAGTCTCTCACCAGATACTAAAAAACTATATATATCTCTGTGGTTGATATTTTAAAAAAACTTTTTTTCCAAAAATAGCTGGCAGCCCTACTTGAGAACCAGTAGGTACCTATCCTAGGTTAAATGCATCACCACCTTCGAACACATTACATTTAATTTGATTATAGCCAATAGATAATATGATGTAATTTAAAACACTGTTGTCAATTACCTAATTAGTTTTACTTCGGTCGTCGGTTTGGAAAACGGGTAAAGTTGTTATGAAGAAGCGCAACTATTAATCCCCTACAGTTTTTTTTAGTTTTGAATTAGCATACCTATGAAGACAACTTAGACGTGACATTTATTTATACAATTAAAATATTACTATTCGATTATAGTAACTACATTGTCAAATAAAATATAAACCAATTTTGAGGTTAAATTTATCTCACCACAGCGTACGAGCTGTCAGTTTGAGTGACAGCAATCAGTCGCCATTGTTGTTTGATTATCACGTTCCTATTCACGGTATATTTGATATTAAGTACAAATTATATTATAGGGATTCTACGCTGATCTATACAATTAATAAAATTGAAGTGTCTGTTTGTAATGCCAAAATAACAGTTTTTTACTAAATGCATATAAAAGTATATACGATACAAAACTCATTTTTAAAAATGTTGTCTGTCTGTCTGTTTGTTCCGGGTAATCTCCCAAACAGTTAGTCCGATTTTGACGGGATTTTCACTGATAGATAGCTGATTTTATAGGGAGTAACTTAGGCTACTTTTAATTTAGAAAAAGAATTAGGGTTTCGCACAAATAAAAAAAATTGGTCATTGTGAATCAGTTCGGGTGCTTATATGACTTACGCTGAGAAACCATAAGAGATATTATATCAAATTAATGTAGTACATAATTGTAGAAATTAAAAATAACTACAAAAAAGTTAGAGAGAGTATACATCGGTCTTTAAGGAACACCCACAATAAGTATTTTTGTATTTAAAATAGCCGGGAACGGGAGAGCAATATTTGCGTGGGCTTTCTATAGTCCACGTGAGCGAAACCGCGGATACAGCTAGTTCTTAAATATGATTATTTTATTTAATCGACGTACAATTATGTTTGTGAACATTTAATCAATATTTTCTGAGCAAAATCTACGTGGTATTGATTAGTTTCCATTCGTTACAATTAAGTTAAGGGTGAATTGGAATATCACAAAAATATGCTTGTTTTTTTTTTCCTTCGTCAAGCCAATGTATGTATGTATGTCTATTTGTTTTTCACACTCTAGCCTAAACGGCTTGTTGGATTTTAGCGTACGAGGTGTTGTCAGATTCGTCTTAATTTTGAGAGTGACAATAGGCTATAAAAAATTAACTGCGACATCTGGGAATGAAATTAAAACCAAAAATAGAAAAGAAAAAAAATCACTTTGACTTTTGTTTTCTCTTTAATTATTATTAAATAAAATAATATACATTATCTCTCTCACCTCACTAAACAAAATCTGTCATACCTAGATTCTAATTTTATATTCGTAAGTTACATTTGGCCTCAATCTTACCTGTTTTAAGTAACAGTGTGTTCAAAGATATCACGCTGATACTAGAAATACTAAAAGGCTTTAAAACTACTGGAACCCAGCAAACGCGAAATGTCCTTGCCCAGAGGTTTTCAACTTAAAAATAGTTGCCAAGTAAAAACTAGACAAAGCCCTTCCGACATGCATTCCACCTTATCTAAGTATTAACCGATCATTCAAAAATGCGCAAATCTTGAATGGCCCCATCAATTGATGCACCTCTAATCCGGTCCCTGGGGGTTGGGGGCGCGTGGAGCTGGAGTGCGCACCCCCGGGACGGTTTATCACACTCCGCAGATGTTTACACACCGTTTAGGGGTTGCCAGTAAACAATATTAAATCAAAATTGTATTTGAGATTCAAATTAGTCTTATTGTCAACAAGGTCGGGCGGTGTTCTAATTATTTAAATCAAGAGGGTGTTTATTTTGAATTACGTACATTTGCTTACGTATTTATTACCTTTAGACACTATGTCTAACACTAAAAGGTAACCAATTGGGATTTTTTTATGACAATTATAGTCATCACGGAAAAAAATCATGTGTGCAATTATCACCTTGCACATTTGAAATATCCATGGGAATATCATCTGAAAAAACTACAAATGTATAATACGTACACGTATACAAAACACCACGGTTGTTGTGATGCCTTTTCCCAACAAATAGCTAAACAAAGTGGGATCTTCTGACAAGATTTTCGCTCCCTTGTCAGAACTGTCTACTTATTTTGACATTACAAACATACACCTCGATTTTATTTATTTCTATAGATATTTCGCTGTCCTCATGCTAGCGCGGCGTTAATATACAATATATTTTAAAACCCCCGTCGAATCCGAAAAAGGTATATAGGTACCCCAATGACATTACCAAAAAAATATCAAAATTTGTTTTATTATGAAAATAAAAATGTTATTGCGATTAAAAATTAACATATTTAGTTTTAGTTTCTCTAAAATTTAGCCAATTTTTGAAACGTGATAACACCGTCGGCAGCTCTGGCGCGGCGCAGCGATACCGCTGCGCCGCGCCGCTTGTATTGCTATGTAAGTTTCCTCATTTAACTAATTTTTTTTTACATTTTATTAGGGGTAAAAAAAATTTACCCATAATCTGAGATAGATAACATAAACAGTATATTATCTCGATACCTAATAAAACCTTAACGGATTCGACGGGGTTTTTAATATACACTCTATATTGGAGGCTGCATCTGACTGGCAAATCTTCGAGACTGAGAAAATCTTTACTGAACATAGGACGAGATTATAAGTTCGACGTATCTCTACCAATGACGTCGAAAACAACTTTTGTCTTATTAATTCCAATGTTTATTTTTTATCACAATATTTTATACCAAAAAATAATAACGAAATATACAGATAAGGGCTCGAAGTACCCTCGAAGTCATTTCAACACGCTTTTGAGACCACTTATCTCACCAGATACCCATGGGAGAATGTTTCCCGTCGTAGTTTATAGATATATCTGTCACTAACAATGCTCCCTTTGCTTTCGGGTATCGAGTTACTACAGAAAAAAAAGAAACTATAATTTTTCTAACCTAAAAATATTTTGGCACGAATATACAATACCTACATATTTTGATGTATATTGTTTCTTTTTACTCGATACGTATTAATTTAATCTGAAGACATTACAAGAACATTAATAGAAAAACTATTTGGATTCAAGAATTATTTTAACATTCAATGCGCAAAACATTGGCACAAATGTTTATTTTCGAAATTTAAATTTTTCTACAATCTAACAGATTCCTCCACGTTTGATTTTACCACTTTATAATATGAAATATGGAGGCGTTTTTCTGTACCCCCCCCCCTCCCCCCCTTAAACATCGGCAAGTCAGCATAAGAACTTTTATAACCCAAGAACAGCTGATGATGTAAATCTCCCTGTTTTGAGGACATTACAGAGTATGAACAAAACTGACTACCAATACAGTCGAGGGATTCCCCGTAAAACAAACGAAATAATATTACATGTTATTTCTCAATTGTTCATAATTTGAGAGATAGTTGTGCTAAACAAGCAAGAAGTCAATGTAAAAAAATCATTATCAGTACTTACATAATACTATATAAAAAAACGGAATAAAAACTCGAAAGCTGCTGCAGATAAATACAAGGCATCCCTCGCAGCGCCCTCTGGGGAGGGTTTATCGGAGGGCACTTCGCGGGACATGAAAATCGATTTTGCAACACTATATTTTTGCCGATTTTTATTAACAATTTATAATGTGGTGTCATTTATGTTTAAAAAGGGTATTGATAGCTCACATGTTCATTTTTAGGATGAGTGTGCTTAGCTCGCGGCGCGCATTTCGACATAAGTAGGTGTGGAGTGCCGGGCAACCGTTTTGCTGTGGTTTCTTTGTATGTGCTTAATTTTGAATCAGTGATATAATATCTTCTACGGGATTCGTTTAAATGATATAATGCAAATAACAATTTTTTAATCGACTTTAAATGCCCAAGTTAATGAACATATTTATCTGGATAAAATATTAATACTGAATTGGAGAAAATAGCTTCGTAACAATAATAATATTTTCAATTATTATGTTGAAGATAAAAATGGTTATTGTGAGTCAACCTTAGGTGATAAACTTATGCCATCGCAGACTTTTATCTAGGTTTTTTTAAAAACTACAATTCTTTAGTACATTATTTTGATGTATCTCTTAAGGTTTAACCAGCGTAAGCCATATAAGCGCCCGAAAATGGATTTATTGATTACAAAACAGTGGTTTTTTTCTACTATAAAAAAAATAAATAATGGAATGTATTACATATACAAATCTTCCGTAAAAAATCTCTAAATGACAGCTTGTTTTACTAGTCTCTGATATAATCTATATTTAAAATAATATTATCAATAGAACTCATTTAAAATCAATTTAAGTTTGTTAAATGACTTGTTTTTAATATAATAATACTGCGTAATAAAGGCGTGCGGAGCCCTAGTAGTAGTGCAGACATATAGATTAGAATTTTAAGACTATATTTTAAGACCTTTATTTTGTAAATAAATTTATCAGCGCGAAGTATTTTGAAGTTGTTGAAAAAACCCCATAAATAGTCAACTATTGGATCACTCACCCTACGATTTGGAATGAAACGACTCGGCCGTGTGCGAGATTGCCCCCAAACGTTATTTAAAAGAAACTTGTATGATTGTGTTACGCAATGGCGCGTGCTATTACATCCTGCCGCAGATATCTCGGACATCAACGCTGTGCCAGGAAATTAAACTATATCCTTTTTATCTCCCTGGTCGGGGAGAGTCCACGTGTGCGATCTTCCATGCCTTTTGTTACTATAGGAAAAACTTTTTTTTCCTTATCAAGATTCTTTGTTGATTTTTTAAAAGGTTTTGTATGGTTTGTTTTAATCGGGCTTGTTACACTAACAAAACACTGACAGATACCAAACTAAATATCTTTAAAAGATATTAATTAATTAGTTCAAAAACTATTCGCGGTACCCCTGGAACATATCGAATCTATTTTACACAGAAATTTTGCACGAAAGGATTGTTTATTATAGGAAATAAATGTGGTATAATCAAAAATATACATGGTCGCGATCCCTACCACCATGCTTGATTACTAGATGTATACCAGGTGATCCCGAAAAGCCAACAACCAAATACAATTTTTAACAAAAAAAGAGATTTTGAGAGAGAAAGTAGAGATTTGAGATTTTGAAGAGTTCCCTGGTGTATATTTTTATACTGTAAAAAGGTCAGACGAACCTTCGAACGACCGTATTTTTTTTTTTTACCGACTAGGAAGAATCGAGAAGGTTCTCAATATGTACGTATATATATTTTTATCGATGTTCAGACATAGCTTCATTGTTCATAAAGCGGTTTAGATGATTCTTTTTTCGTTATAAAGGGGATACCTCGGCATTGGACGATACATCAGGGAATTCGTCAAAATCATTAAAGTTGGTTTTCTTTTTTGTTAAAAATGAGTAAAAATAATTTAACGTTTTTGAAATAAATGATATTTTAATCAAATTAATTTACGGTATTATCATTGTTGGTGTATCATGTTGTTGGCCCGAGATATAAATTTTTTTGAGATATTCTGGAGTTTTGTTACACATATTTATTTTTACTTAAGAGTGGTACAGTCACCATATCCTAATAATTCCATAAAAAACGTCGGAGTCGGCTACCAACACGTTTTCACTATTAATCTATACAATTAATAAAATTGAAGTGTCTGTTTGTAATGTCGAAATGACAGTTTTTTACTAAATGCATATGAAAGTATATACGACACCTATAACAAAACAGCCGTTTTTTAAATTTTTGTCAGTTTGTTTGTTCCGGGTAATCTTCGAAACGGTAGGACAGATTTTGACGGGACTTTTACTGATAAATATCTGAATTTATAGGGAGTAACTTAGGCTAATTTTATTTTTGAAAAAGAATTAGTGTTTTGCACTAATAAAAAAAACTGGTCATGGTGAATCAATTCGGGCGCTTAAATGGCTTACGTTGAGTAAGCTATAAGAGATATAGCAAATTAAGGTAGTAAACAATTGTTGACATTAAAAAGACCTACAAAAAAGTCAGCGACAGTGTACGTCTATCTTCTAAGGAACACTACGCATTTTTGTCTTTATAATAGCCGGGAGCGGGAACAAAATTCGCGCGGGCATTCAGTAGTCCACGTGAGCGAAGCCGCGGATACAGTTTGTTATCTTAATATAATTCTTCTACCTTTCTGTCCAGGCCATCCCCATTTCTTCAATCAGCTCTCTTGCGGCTTGGACATCATCTCATTAGCTGGTGAATGGCTGACGGCCGCGGCCAACACCAACATGTTTACTTACGAGATCGCGCCAGTCTTCATTCTTATGGAGAACATCGTGTTAGAGAAGATGAGAAACATGATCGGCTGGAAAGGTGGTGACTCTATTCTTGCACCAGGTATGTAGA
This sequence comes from Saturnia japonica, assembly GCA_033032175.1. Taxonomy (NCBI): domain Eukaryota; kingdom Metazoa; phylum Arthropoda; class Insecta; order Lepidoptera; family Saturniidae; genus Saturnia; species Saturnia japonica. The sequence goes on from CM065331.1 coordinate 371,175, forward strand.
CCCTTTTTTAGATGTTTGTCTATTTTTAAGTGGCTCCTGCACGCTGGACCTATTGAAGCTAGTATGGTTTAGTTGTAGCGATTTTGCTCGGCACATTGACGATACTGCCCCTGATGTTAAATCCAAACACAACGGCAACCACCGAGAGATCTAAATCCGTCAGCGGTCGCCACTGTCATGCTGGCCTGCATAAATATCTCTACACATTACGCTTAAAGGACCCAATGTCGTAAAAAGTAGGGAACACGCTGGCCGACAGAAGCTTTCACAGCTTCACGGTGTGATAAAGATAAGTCATAGAGAACTTTTTAGTGATCGTGATGAAATCATAGCATGGTGAGTAGTGTTTTTCTAATGCCTGCCTGGCTACCTACCACCCTCAAGTTGAAAATCTGTCGCCAAAGACTTATAGGTCTGCTATGGCAGCTGCACTTGAGAGCCAGTCCTTCCACTGGGCTCTGCGTTTTTACTATCTTGGATCACATTATCACTTAATATAAGGTGAGATTTAAATAGCTTTTTTTATTGAGAGATAAATACCAAAAGAGTTATTACACAGAGAAATTTCTTTAGAGATTTCTCTCTACTTGGGCAGTCCGACTGGTGGAACACCTCCACTGTACAGATGATCGCATCCAAATAACCTTGTGTCGTATTCCTGCGGTGAGTAGGGTTTCCAGAGATCCTTGTAGAAGCGGAATTCAAGGTGTCCATAGGCTGTGGTAGCCGTATACCTTAACTGATTCTTTAACGAAATTTTATTTATTCCTCACCTGATGGTCAGTAAAGTGCAGTCCAGAAACAGCAGTGACCGTCGAGCCATCCAAACATAACAATGACTGTCTTCACTTTGACATATACGTACCATGATGAAAGCCGCTTGTTAAATATACACACGGGTTAATCTTGGAACGTGACCAATGCAAAGTGGGGCACTATGGAGTATTTTTCACCATGTCTATTGTAGTCGCCATCATATTAGCCTTAGAAAAGATGTAGAATAAAGGATTGTAAATTAAGTAATCTTCTATTTACAGGCGGCTCCGTGTCCAACCTTTACGCTTTCCTGGCTGCTCGTCATCACAAATTCCCCCAGTACAAAGAGAAAGGACTCTCCAGCATCTCCGGACAGCTGGTCATGTTCACTTCAGATCAGGTAACCCCTTTTCCGTTTATCCTTTTTGACCTTGAAAATAACAAAATTGCATAAAAGGCAGTTCACAACATACTGAAACACTTTTCATGGAAAATTCTAGGTTTAGAAGCAGATGAGATCTTTAAGTGACGTATGCAATGATTGAAATAAGCAGTGATATCTTAATGGTGGCATGTACAGACACTGCGTCGATCGACGTGAGTTCAAATCCTTACAAGGAGCCTGAGCACCCGGTGAAGGAAAACATCGTGATGTAATTATAGCATAGTAGTAGGGTATTTTGAAATGGCCACCTGGTTAGCTACCACCCTCAAGTTAAAGAACTGTCCCTAATAACTCATCAGGTGAAATTCTAGTCATAACGCTAAACCTATAAACAACAAAAAAAAGTGAGATTTTTTTGACCCTCAGACATGAATCTCCTTCAAATTAAAACAGACCAACCAGACCGCAGGAGCATTGACTCGCTGATCGTGTTCTACCGTCTTTATAATGGCGAGTGTTCTAAAGAGCTGTTCAACCTAGTTCCCTCGTTTCCCTTTCATAACAGAACCAGACGCGCCGGGCTTCGGAACCACAGCTTTACGGTAACCCCCATGTTAGAACGGACAAAGAAATTTGCTATATTTTATCTTTACCGTACTATGTTGCTGTGGAACTGTTGTCTCCTTCCTACATGAAGTATTTCAAACATAACTTAAAGAGACAAGTCAGGCCGGTATGACAGCGGTGACTGACGATGGACCATCAGATAAAGTGAAGCCACTTTGTACTTAGTGCTTTCATTTAAAAAAAGACCCATTTTGGGTTAACGTAATCAGTGGACTATTGTAAATTTTAGTGACTTATAATACATTTATTTAACTATATTGTACCCCAGTGTCACTATTCGGTGAAGTCTTGCGCGTCGGTGGGCGGGCTCGGCACTGACTTCTGCGTCTGCGTACCCTCGGACGAGCGCGGCCGCATGATACCCGCGCAGCTCGAGCGTCTTGTCCGGCACCACAAAGATAGAGGACATGTGAGACATTTTTACATCTCAAAATTAAAATCAATTTAGGCCCCAAGGAGGCACTTATGAATGTCAAAACACTACCACCGGTTCTGACAAACATCCCAGCCATTGAGAAGAACCGACAAGAAACTCGATCGGGTTTATCAACATCATATTATCTTTTTTTTTAAATGGTTTTACAGTATTTAATTATATACAGTTTTTATAATTTTCTGTAGATGTATAGAGAGGGAAGAACATCCAGACATTACCATCATTCACGTAATCAGCCTCCCTATAATAAATACCCTTTCTACAATAAAACCACTTTAACATGATTCTTGAACTTATTATCCGGCAAATCGGTAATGAGTTTAGGAACTTTATTACAGAACCTAACACAATTACCTAAAAAACATTTGTTTGTTTTAATAAGTCTAAAAGACGGAATGACTATTTAGATAATTTTTTAAGGAATGTTTACATATATATAATACGTTTCAATGATTTTTTTTTATAGTAGATAAAATTCAATTATATATATACAAATCGTCAAAAAATTATTTTCGGGTGCTTACATGGATTACGTTGGCTAAATCTTATGAGATACATCAGAATAATTTTCTAAGGAATTATAGTTCTTTAAAAAACCTAGAGAAAAGTCCGCGATGGCTTATATCTGTCTCCTAAGGTTGACTTACGGTAACCATTTTTATCTTCAACGTAATAATTAAAAATATTACATTATTTGCTAAGCTATTTTTCTTCATTTCAGTATTAATCTTTATCCAGATAAGTTTGTTAGTGAACTTGGATTCTTAATGTAGATAAAAATTATCCTTTACAGTTTCCCATTTAAATGAATACCGTAGAGTCAGAAATTCAAAATTACGCGCGACCAAAGAAATACCTCTCAGCAAAACGGTCAGAATCAGTTGGCCATGCACTCCTCAGTCCGCACCTTTGATGAATTGCGCGTCACATGTTAAGCGCACTTTTCGTAATTATGAAGTTACATAACATACCCTCACGCCTGTATTCCTGAAGAGTTAGACAGAGGTGTACATTCACAATTCGCCGGATATGTTCTAGGTCCCATGTAATAGGGAAGCACATTTAATTGATTATAACATGGTGTTATAGAATTATCTTTATGACCCAGGTTCCATTCTTCGTGAACGCCACGTCGGGTACAACGGTGCTGGGCGCCTTCGACCCACTCATGGAGATAGCTGACATCTGTCAGAAATATGACATGTGGCTTCATGTCGATGTGAGTCAATCGAAACATTATATACTAATATCTAAAATATGCTTAGGGAAAAATATTTTTTCTAGACAGTTCTTTTGCGCGTTTAGTGGAGGGTGAAATTTGAAATCTGCGCTTGTATCATGGGACGGAAATAGGACATAAGAAAGTTAGTCATCTATACAAATAAATAAAATTGAAGTGTCTAACAATTTGAAATCATATACGGTACTTATAAAAAAAATTATTACATTTTCCATTCGCATAATCTCCTAAAAGGTTAGATCTATTTTGATGGAACTTTCACTGATATAGCTGGTCTTATAAAGAGTAATTTAGGATTCTTTTAGTTTTTAAAAATAACTGGGGTTCCGCGCAAATAAAAATCAATTTGGAAAAACGACATTTAGAGGTGCTTTAATGAATGTCTTACGCTGATGCATAGGAGAAATGTATATAGTGTATAATTGCAAATGTTAAAATTAATTACAAAAAATCACTAGAGCATATGTCCGGGGTCCAAAATGCAGCTTCTATAGTCATTTAAAAAAAAAAAAAAAATTACTGCACAAGAATATTTACCTTTTATTAAACATAACATACCATACCATAACGCCTGTATACACCGAAGAGTTAGGCAGAGGCTTACAGTTTAATCGGGCACAAAGGCAAATTCCGAGATGCTACTGAAAACCCAATAACACTTTGTTCGACATGGAAATCGAACTCAGGACTTCGAGCTTTTCAACTGACATAGTGTTAGGCTGTTAGCGTTAAGCGCCCTGAAACCATTAAAGCATTTGACAGCTTCACCGGGCTTGGTATCAGCAATGTATGTCCAGGCTAAAAAAGGCATCTGTTTAATACTCAGACAACATCTGCATTAGAATTTTTTTTTAATTATGCGTTCTAATTTGTTTTCCAATACATCGTACATACTTCAGTGTTAAATAGCTGATATAGTAATTTCAAAGAAAACAATTACTAAATATTATATGAATATTTATAGTTAACTGTAAGATTTTTCAATCCGCCAGGCCGCATGGGGTGGAGGTCTACTGTTCTCCAAGAAATACCGGCACCCGCGTCTCACAGGCATTGAAAGGTAAGCTACGTATTCTTTTTCAGCATACGAAAAATACTTCAATCAAAGTGTTTCAACCACAAAATAAAATTATGATATAAATATCAGGAATCTTAAAAAATTTCCCGGGGATTTTCGACAATGTATTTGCGACTTACCTCGCCTTTTAAAACTATAATAATTTTAATTTCAAATTACTAGTGATAGTGAATATAAACTTAGGTTTATTGAAAGTTACAGGGAAAATAAGGGGTTGTCTATGAAACTACTTGCACAATTCGAAAAATTCTTACACTAATTAAAAGATATGTCCTTCCCGTTGGTTATAGGATGTTTAATTTATACCATCACTTGTAAACCATAGTTTGGAAAAATATTCCGCTTGGCTGCTATATATGCTGACTAAACTGTTTGAAATAGAAGAAAAAAAATTACCTACAATAGGTATTGCCTACGCTAAAAGTTCTAAAAAAGTCTGTGACAGTTATATGTAAGTTTTATAGAAAAAAAAAACAAAACGCCTACGTTATCGCGGGCGGTTGCTATTGAATCTGTAAAATTCAAAACTTGATCGTTGAAGTTTATATAACAAAAAAGACTTCTGTAGTACTCTGAAAATATGGATTAAGTGTGTTTCACTCAGATTCTTGTTAACAAGAGGTGTATAATCACTGGTCAGTGTGAAATACAAATAACATTTTATTCAAATGAAATAACAATGTTACATAATTCAAGCTTAACTTGAAAAGGATAATTATTTGAAATCTACTCTATTAAACTTTAAGTAAGGTATTAAAATACATAGTAATTAATAATATGATGCAGCCATTAGCGTCAATCAATCAAGAGTCTAAACGCGAGCTTATAAAGTACCTAAGTACGTCGAATCCGGCCAAATGCGAGAGACGGGCGCGGTCAACCGTGCTGAGATTAGGGCTGCCACTTCACACTTATAATATATTGTTTTATTACGTCATAACTAAAAATAGACCAGTATCATACCCTACGTTTGTGGTTCTATCGATGTAACATAGGCGGATATATACCATCTACTGACGAAGATCTAAACGAAGCTTTTTCAACAAGCCAAGGATGAAGTGGGAATCATATCATATCAAAGGTGAAAAGAAATGCAGAGGATAGCGAACAGAGGTAACTGCTCCATCAACAAGAGCTGAGCTCTTAAATTAAAAAAGAAGTAATACACCTACTATAGTTGCGAAAAAGATATCGGAACTAGTACTGGGCGTTTCATATAGAAACGCTTTTAGAAGCAATTATTCTATAAAAACGAACGAACTGTTTCTCTATTTAACAATAACAAGTTTTAAAACGAACGAGACGCGCGTCAATCGTAATGTTGGTAGTCCAAGTGAAACGTTTTTGTTAGAACAGATCTATATTCATTGTTATAAGGAATATTATTGAATGAACAGTAAAACCGTTACAAGAAACTACTTTAAATTTAAAGTAATGTATAAGTTACAATAAATCTTATTACTAAAGCTATATTATACAAATTTGGTTGTAAAATAAAAACGAAAATGAAGAAACGAATAAAACTAGTTTTTTGGTTAAACGTCAAATATTCGTTTTTTTTTCAGTACAGTTTGTTCTCGAACTTAAGAAATCCGTTTCTAAGAACTGTTTTTGAGTGTAAAAAAGCGTTTCGTTTCGTTGTACGAAAAATTGGAAACGACCCAACACTAATCGGAATATCGTAATAAAGGTAATTAGAATCATTAATTTAAAATAATATAATAGATCAGTAATAGGTTGAATAAGGCGCGACTAAAAACGGAATGTAGTTAACGTTTTATTTTGTTGCTTTTGTTATACGAGTTATATCCGGTTATATTACACGTAAGCATACTTAAATAACTGAGATTTGTTTTGATACCGATTTTGTTTGTTTATACTCTATGCGATGATAAACTATTCATCAGAATGCGATTAAACTTTATTGCGTTGTTGTACGCACACTCGTGAGGTTGTCTGTGTTAGTATAACCAGTTTCAAACAGATGTCGTGCAATTTCTGTCATTTTCAAGCAGTCTCCTAGGTTTAAGAATTTTTAGAATAAAAAAATTGCGTATCAGGCCACGCGCCATGTAGGCTTCTGTAGTTAGCCGTCACAATATACTGCAGACTTACAAAGGGGGATTTCAATATTTTTCAATAAAATTTATACGAAATTATCTCTCCAAGTTCATTTTATAAGTTGATTGACTCGTTAACTTGTAAAGCCTACTGACCTCTGATAGTTTTCCTTTGAACTTCATTATAGTTACTACTACCATCCATAAACAACCATTTAGCTGCCTTGGGCACACACTTGACTGTAGCAAAAATAAACACTTTTAAAGTTTAATAATTCGCCAATGAATCTCTGAATCTAAGAATGGTTTTCAAACATCCACAATATTTTTAAACGGCCTATCCAATGACAACCCACATAATGGGATAGACGAGAAATAAAATCATTCCCACTTTACGTGTAAGGAATGCCTCCCTTACACGTAAACAATTGTCTTTTTTCAATATTTTATTTTACTACTTTGTCGGCATGACTATATAATATGTACACCCAAACCAAATTATAGCTATTCTAGTACTAAGAATCTCTGAGCTAATCCGCGGACAGTCAGATGGCAATATCTAAACTATAAGGGTTCCTTCTCGACTTTGGAATCCTAAGAAATGATTTTCTTGAAGCCATGAGGTAAATCAGTAGATGATGAGTCGAATACCAGAAATTGTATAACAACCATGCCATATTTCTTTCTGACAATATTTTTTACATCCTTAATATTATGTTAGTATATGATGGGATTTAAAAATATATATTACTGGAAGTGACAGCCCTATGAATATTCGAATGTAACCCCTAGTACCGCCCGCAGCGGCTGTCATCCTAACATGAGAGTTCACACGTCAATACCAAAGCGTCTACAAACATGGAACATAGGATTTCAATCAGATTATCGTGGAAAGACTTCACCAAGCGGTACTTGTGTGAACTCACTTCTTACTTCTGACGCGTTTCAAATATAACGCGTTTACCGTGAAAATGTTCATAATATATTAGTAATTGGTATATTACTTTTACTAGTAATTTTTATTACTTTTTAGTATTTATTTTAAACAATTATAAAATGAAAAATATTAGGAATACCATTAACAGATGGCAGCTCTATTAAATTGTAGAAATAGCGATGGCTTAGGTTTACCCGACCGCGAAAAAAGAGGGTTTTGTTTTTCGAGCATATGTATACATATGTCTATTTCTTTGGCCCGCTCTGTAACCTAAACGGCTTGATGGATTTTAGCATATGAGATGTCGTTAGATTTGTCTTAATTGAGACATAGTGAGATAGGCTTTAAGGAATTCTATTATGTGAGAAATTCTTTTATATATATATATATATGTAATTGGTTTCTCGGAAACGATTTGGATGAAATTTTGTATTTAAATAATGTTTTACATTCCGAGTTTACCTATACTATAGGTGATTTTTATTTTTTAATAGATATGCCGAGCAAAGCTCGGTCGCCCAGATATTAATATTTAAGTACGACGTCCGGGAATCAAATAAAAAGCAAAAGTAGAAAAAAAATATTCAAGTATTTTTGTTGCAGTCGAGTTTCTTATTTCCTTTTTAATAATCTATACAATTAATAAAATTGAAGTGTGTGTTTGTAATGTCAAAATAACAGTTTTTTACTAAATGCATATGCAAGTATATACGATACATAGGTATCGTATCGTAGGTATCGTTATAGAACAAAAAGCCTATTTTTTAAATGTTTGTCTGTCTGTCTGTTTGTTCCGGTTAATCTCCAAAACAGTTAGACCGATTTTGACGGATTTGATAGATAGCTGATGTTATAGGGAGTAACTTAGGCTACTTTTATTTTAGAAAAAAAATAGAGTTCCGCACAAATAAAAAAAACTGGTCATGGTGAATCAATTCGGGAGCTTAAATGGCATAGGCTGAGTAAACCATAAGAGAAATAGCAAATTAATGTACTACATAATTATAGGCATTAAAAAGACCTACAAAAAAGTCCGGGAGAATATATATCTATCTTCTAAGGAACACTCACAATAAGCATTTTTGTCTTTAAAATAACCGGGAGCGGGGGAGCAAGATTCGCGCGGGTATTCTGTAGTCCACGTGAGCGAGGCCACGGGCACAGCTAGTTTATAATATAGTTATTTTCAGTGATAGTATGAAAAATAAAATTTGAATTACCGCTAAATCTCTACAACATTATTACAAGTGTCAAACAACTAATATACTAATATACCCACACTTTGGGTAGGTTACTCAGTATACGCATTTGTTGTAAAAGTACACAAGTTAATGTGGTTCCTCGTGCAGGAATATTTTGTACGGGGCGGATGTTTAATAACCTGAGTTACCCTGAAATTTCATAGAAACTAAAGATTTTTGAGAACATAATCAAGTTTCTCCGTTGTGTCTAATAATTTTAGATACAACTTACTGTAATATTACTTTTCTGTATGACTAATTACAATATCAGTACGTACGTATCTAAATAAATAAAATTGCAAAATAACAGCTTTTTACTAAATGCATATAAAATTATATACGGCACTAACATATTAAGACTAAAATAAATTAAAGTTTAAATAAAAATAATTACGTTTCCGCGTAAATAAAAATCAATTCGGACAATCGACGATTTGGAGCGGTTAATATGTCTTACGCGTAGTAAACCTTATGAGATAATTATATCAAATTAATTCAGTACTTTATTGTAGAACTTAAAAAAACTTACAAAAAATCACCGAGTGCGTATGTTTATCTTCTAAGGATCACTCACAATAAGCATTTTTATATGAGGGCGAGGGTAAAAATAATTCGCGCGTGTACCCGATCGATGGCATTCTATATAGCACACGAGCGCAGCCGAGGGCACAACTAGTTAACAATGATAAGTGTGGATAATATAGTTGATTGATCCACATATCACAAACGGCTTCAAGCCCGTAAGCAACTTAGAATTCAATTTTTAAAATGCACAATCGAGAATTACTTCAGTTAGTCCCTTCCTTCATCCTTTAATCCCCTCAGCCCGCATTCTCGGTACAATTAATTACAATCACCCCCCTCCCCCCTCCCGCCAAACCCTGCCTACCCTCCTCGATCACCAGATAAAAAACAAAGCTACATACCTCCGCACTTACTACTCTGACGGGGTTCTCGTTTATCATGGGCGCTGTTTAAAAACCACATTTAAACCGAAGTGTAACAATATTTGCGAATATTTTGAAACGTATTTTTTATTATTTACTATATAGCAATCCCCGGCTTATGGCTTTATGGTTAGCGTAGTTGTTTTCTCAAAACTAATTTTCAAAACGTTCTTCGTTCATTTTTATAAAATCTTTTCCTCTATTTATATCTCCATTACTGCGCTTATTAATCTAGTATCGTATATCCAATGACATTTTATATATAGACGCGTCATACGCTAACATCATTGTACAAAAAATTATCGTAATTAAACTACAAACTATAAATAATGCTTTCAATTATATAGTACACAAAAAAAGGTAAGGATATGAAATAAATTATATGTTATTTATATTGTTAGAACGAAATGAATACTTATTTCGAGTTGTTTTGACGTGCAACCGCGAAACTGGATGATAATACGTGACTAAGAGGATGTCAGGCAATTACCTGATTTTAATATTACCAAAATAGAGCGCGGGTAACGCATCTACACTTATAAAAACATCTTAGCATATATCCGATTTACTTATATGTGTCATATGATTTTGCTATAGACAGGCTTTTTGGTCATATTATAGCTTATTCCGTTAAACCGTTAGGGCTTGTAATTCTAAATAATGTAATGAATATAGCAAATTTTGCGGCGGAGGCCCGTGTACACAGCAATGTGGAGCCACACCGGCGCGGCGCATCCGCGGTGTCATCTACACTAGCCCTTATAGACGCCCACATTTAAATAGATAATTTGTGGCTGGAATGCCTTTTTTATATTTCTTCTTGTTTTGGACATCAAATTCTGTGCTCATAATGACATACTAGAAGTACAGAGGCCGAATATAAACGAATTGCAGAACCTCACTTTTTTCGTTATTCACTTCATGTGAAATGCCCCAAGTTATTCGTTTTCGTTCTTAGTTAATGTATAATATTTAAAATTATTGGTACAAAGCAATATATTTTTTTTAATTAATAAAATTAAATAATGCGGTATAAATGAGGTCCACGAAACTTGGAACCCCGTAGTAAAATCGAGGGATTAGCTTAAAACGCGCGCGGGACCCTACAACTGCGTCAACATTAGATAACACGTATTTTAAACTTTTATTCGCACGACCCAACCCTATGCGGGGTAGACAGGGACCCACAAACTAAATTAAACAATTCCCGGGATCTTAAGAAGACTCTCAAATACTGCTAGGTATTTACTCGACGACGGTTGTTTTTTTTTTTAAATTTGGTCAAAATTTCAGTTGTTGTTAAGTGGTAACACGCAAGAGCCAGAACATACTTTTAGATGCTTGACGAAAGTTTTCAACTTGAGGGTAGTATTAGAAAATGTTCTTCCACCATGCTATGATTTTATTATATTTTTTTCCTTCACCGAAAACTTATGCTCATTTCAGTGATTCGAACTCACGTCGATGGACGCGTTGGGACAGGACAAGAAAGCAAATGAGCCTTCTATGTCGAAAGTAAATCAATTAGAGCGACCCCAATACCTCAAAAAGGGTGACTTGATTCTCAATTGATTGTTGATTAGAGAATTATGTAAATAAGCCGTGACACGACCGCGGTAGCGTGATGATAGTGGGTGCTGCGTAGCGAGCAAGGAGGGTCAACATTTTGATATGTATTCGCAAAATACTTTTCTGCGTTTATTATATTTACGCGAACTTTTGTGCTTTTTACAAAGTTTTTGTGGTTATAATTGTTTAGGCATGTTGATGAAGCAATGATGGCTCAGTCGGTAGCGTGTACGGTGTTCGAATCCTTGCAAGGAGCCTGAGCTTTAGGTGAAGCAAAATATCGTGATGAAACCACAGCCCGCCTGGTTAGCCACTACTCTTAAATTGAAAATCTATTTGTATCGGTCATCCAATAGAACAACGACGTAATTACGTTTAAGGAATTTAAGGAATTTAAATAAATTGTCTAAAGACATTCACTCCCTCTGTCATAAAATATTGTAAGAACAATTGTGATATATTTTTCTATAGATAGTTTTTGTTATAGGAACTTTGACACCAAAATGTCAATTTCGGCTTTTTTGTAGTTTTGAAGGAGCGATACGTTAAGGTAGCTGCTCTTGAGAACCAGCTCCCCCCACTAGGTTTAGCGTGCTACCATCTTACGTCATATCGCCATCACCCACTATATATATTAATGGGTTCCATTTATTCTACATTTTTATTACCTTCTTGATAATGTTTTAATGTATGTTCACAAAAAGCCTTGTTAAGCTATATTTTATAAAGTACCGGCATATATTTAATACAAAAAATTGGACATCCAAATTTATAGATCCTGAGATTAATAGTATTTTATTAGGATAATAAAATCATTAAGCATATAACACCAGTTTGCCTGACAATACGTTCAAGGACCATGTCAGGCAGGTTTAACTCTACCTATGTAGTATAGGGTGAATTATTATGTGAATGACAGTGATATCTGGAAGTGACTCTCTCTCTGTGCATCCACAGAATTACCTGTACAGGATAATCGTACAGATAAAAAAAGAAGATAACCCCGATCGAGTTTCTTGCAGGTTCTTTGAAATGGCTGGAATATTTTCCGATCCAATAGTATTGTTTTGACGTTCATAAATGTATTCTTAGGGCCTAAATTGAATAAAGTATATTGTTGATTTATTTATAAGTACTAGAAAGGCGGCAAACAAGCGTACAGCCCGACTGATGGTAAGCGGCTACCGTAGCCTATGGACGCTTGTAATAAATACCACAGGTATCAATAGCGCTTTAACTTGAGCCTCACTAACCCAAGGGATTTCGTAAACCCTACTCACTGCAGGAACACAACACAAGGTTATTTGGCTGCGATCTTCTGCATGCTGGAGGTATTCCACCAGTGGAACTGCTCAAAGTAGAGAAAAATATCTTCTCTGTACCCTACCTCTCTTATTATAATTTTTGAAAGAAATTTTTTCTTACAGGGCCGACTCCGTCACATGGAACCCTCACAAACTCATGGGGACTCTTCTCCAATGCTCCACAGTCCACTTCAAGTATGAAGTAAGTATTAATTTTCAACAAACGTTTCAATCCGGGAGTTGGCAACTTTTGGAAAATTGTTTTAAGCACTATAAATGTTGAAAGCAATACCTATGAATAATTTTTTTTCTATTAATACACCATATAAAGTGATTTAAAAATATTTTTTAATCTAAATAAAAAGTACGCGTGAGTAAGTACAATGCATTGTCTTCCCGTGACGTCATCATTCATTTTATATACCATTTTTTATGATAACTGACAAGTTTGACAACTTGCGCAAGAGTCTAACGTTCATATTTCCTGAATGATAACGTCACGATTTCTGATCGGCTTTTCAAATCGCGTGACTCACAGACGAAAGATATGAATTTTCCAGAGGGAAAATTAAATAAACAAACAGTTACTTTTTCCAGATTTATATTGTTTTAGGCTTTTTAACTATATACCAATATTACTCAATAATTTACTTTAATTTTTAAACATAGTCAACTTGCGGATTGACTGCATGTTAAAACTGGATTAACACCTGAGACACCCAAGCCAGCCTTATATGTATATTTACCATGGATAACATTTTGAACAGCTGCAGGGCATAAGTCTCCTCCCTTTTAAGCCACTCGTCTCTATTCTGTGCCAACCTTGCCCAAGTCATTCCGACAATAATTATGATTTCGTCGACCCATCTCGTCATCGGTCTTCCCACACTTCGTTTACCCTCTCTCTGCTACCATTCCGTCAAGGATCTACTCCACCTTACGTCACCATATCTGACCAAGTGACCTGTAAAATGCCATTAAGGTTAAGTTATACAGACATCAATATCCTCCATTTTCGTATTTTTATGGATATTCGTATTTCTAAATCTATTACTCATTGTAATGCCTGCAATGACTCGTTGTGCGACCCATATTTTGTGCACGATTTCCTTAGTGAGTTTCCATGATTCGACGCCAGATGTCATCGTGGAGAGGACGCATTAGTTAAAACGACGGGTCTTCAGCAATTGCGACATTTTTCGATCTCGGAAGACGTCATCCAGTTTGCTGATAGCAGATCATCCTAACTGAATATGTCTTTTGGTCTCTAAGGCCTCTAAAAGTCTCTAAAACAGTGCCCAATATCTAGAGCATCGACGTAAGGTAGATTGCCTCTTAGTGTTTTACAGGTTACACTTTGGAGAGTGTGCACAGGAATTGCATGATATAAATCCGTCCAATCCGTTCCAACATAGACAACTAGACAGCGTGAGGGTTTACACCCTTATGTCTTGGAAATTCCCCTGATTCGCACGAAGCGTTATGCTTCGTCGTTCATTATGCGAACGGCAAAGGAGTGGAATTCACTCCCGTCGTCTGTTTTCCCATCCACCTATAACTTGGGAGTCTTCAAGCGAAGAGTGAATAGGCATTTAATAGGTAAGCGCTATAACTGTACTGAAAAAAAAAACTGATTAACCCTTTCTAGTACCTATTTCACTTCCAACCATCACAATTCACAAGTCATCGAACCTCGTGTATTTTGGGCACTACACTTTGAATAACTTAAGGCCTATATTGTGGTGGTGAAGTATTTTTTTCCAAAAGAGTAGTACCTTACACGTGCCTAATAATGTGTTACAGTGTCTCGATTTGAAACCAGGCGTTGTATATCACGACATCGTATAGCTTTCAACATGGTTTAACTTGAATTTTCAACGATGACAGGCATTTAAGTAGATCCACTGCTCAAAATATCTTTAATAACCAATTTAAAAAAAAGAAGGGGTTTCTCAATTTGCTTGTATATGTTTTATGGATATACAGCCATAACTTTTTTGTTTGTGACCCGATTTAGATGATTCTTTTTTCGTTGGAAAGGGGATACCTCAAAAGTGGTCCCATTTTAATTTCATTGACATTGGACCTTCAACTTCAAGGATACACCAGGAAATTACAAAATACATAATTGAAATTGATTTTCCGTACAATAAATAGCTGATAGCTAAAGTATTATACATTCAATTTTTATTGTGAATCTATTTTCCAAATAACATAAGTTGCAAAAATAGCTAAAAATTCCCTTAAACTTAACTATCAAAAGATTTTTAGACTTATTGCTAAACATCGATTGCAAGTTAAGCCAAGGGTAGGAAATTAGCGACGTATGTTGCAAGTGTTGCCAGAGAGGAATTTAATTAAATGTGATGCACGCCGCCGTCAGATGGCAATAGGGATGTGACTATGAACATATCGACATTTTAATATACATAGGTACCTACCTTATTTCAGTTGAACTATAAAAAAAGATAACGAATTCCAGAATTAATATATTTCCATTTCAAAGGTGATTGCACGTTTTCAAAAATGTGGTAAAAATTTATTTTAGTTTTATTATTATTTATTTTTTGAAGTGGAAACTTCTTAAGGTACGTTGGGCACTTTTGGGTTGGGGAGAAAGCGTGTTCTTAAAATCGGTTTTCAGTCTTGCGTCACGTCTTGAGTCATGTCATGCAAACATTATTATTATAACATAGTATATTTTTAAATTTTTACACGAAACAAATTTATGTCAACGAATTTATCGATAACAACACTGTCAAACGCTAAACACGATAATGTAAAGAGGCGGTACTATGAGAATTTATTATAAACCATATTGTAATGACACTTGGAAGGAGTAATCTTCCACCACGTCAGCAGCAAAACAAATTCAACCATGTGGTAAAGACATTTAGTGTAAAAATAATTTATGTTCCGATCCGGAGTGAATAATTTTGGGGTATACTTTAGTGAAAGGAGGGTCTGTATGAACAAAGGTATGCGGATTAGTATAGCGGAATTTGTTCGATATTTTTAGGATTTTATTCTTTGACTTCATATTGGAACAGCTACCTCTCGATTAAAGAGTTAGGATAAAATCACACTTATAACAAAATCAAAAAAACCTTTATTCAATTTAGGCCCTAAGAGCAGCCACATACAGTCGGAATTACGTTTCGGAATTTCGATTTGAAATATCGAATAGGGATTCCGTACATATATCACACACATACGTTTATTTCCGTTCCGAATAACAAGACTCAGTTGAGAGACGACGACCATTGAGTTCAGATATTTTAACAGCGATGGACGACGATTTTCTACTTGCGATTGCATTATTGCTGTATCTTGCTAAGAAGAAGAAAATAACCTCGCCGTTACTGGGTACATACACTTAACACTCAAAGATTGCAAGACAGTCAATATTATATAAAATATAATAAATTAGTATACATAATTATACATTATTATTATATTCTGCACGGAATTAACAAATGTGTGATGCGATTCGTACAAAATTTATGAAAGAGATGCATTTGAAACAGTTTTTTTCCGTGCGAGATTCCGGACACACAGGCTACCATGCGAAATTTCGAATCGGAAAAAACTACTGTATGTGTGTGATAGGTCCATAGATTTGTATGGCTTTACTGCGTTCAAAATCCCAATTCGATATAATCGAATCGAAATTCCGAAATGGAATTCCGAATGTATGTGGCCGCTCCCAGAAGGCTCTTATGAACATGTAAACACTACTACCGGTGCCAAGTTCGGAACGGGCGACAACAGAAAATGTGTATATTTATACGAACAATTTCGAGTTACTTTCAAATTCCTTATCTAATTTAAATACTATTAACCTGTACACCTCAAACTTGAATAAACCTCCCTTGAAAACCTAGAATCATAAATTTCACGAATAAAAAATCTATTATAGCTCTTGAGTTATTAGGGTCTGAAAAGAATCATTTTTATTACTCACTGACACATTCACTCACTTAGCAAAAACCTAGACCACTTCTGGGTGACCCATAAAACTTTAAAAAAATACAATATTCCGCGACATAATACTTACTAGCAATCGCCCTAAGCTCAAAATTTCACCAGCTACTTTTTGATCATAGACTATTTACTGTTTAACATTTGCAGTATTCATGAACCTAAATAATGAGTATTATCTACATCACTTGCTGTCACTTTTCGTTCAGTGACAATGTCAATATTTTGGGGGTCTAATGCCCGTTTTCACCAACGTACCCTTAACATACCCTTAACTAAGGAATCCTTAAGCTAAAGTGTTTCCTAAATCGGCTACCTAACTTATACCGTTTTCACCAAGCTAAGGGCTACTTACTAAGGAAACAGTTAAGTGTCAGTTTTTATGTCAAGCCAACGTTGTGATACACCGATAATTTAGCAATAATTTTTTTTATTAATTATTTATCATTCTTAAGTGATTAAAATATGTTATTATTATTTAAATAAACAAAAATTGAATGCCTGTTCCTTGGTAAGCGGAGCACTTGCGAACAGCTGGAGCGATATGGCTTTTTTAAAATGGTAATAATACTACAAATAAGATTTTTAGGAAAATATAAATAAATAAATAAAAAATAATATTAATATCCAATTAATTATTAAAATAAATAAATTGAAATTAATTTTTTCAATTTTGTTTTTTTAACTCAAGACCATAACTCATGATGGATATGCGTAATACGTTATTATTTCTGAAAATAAAGCGATAGGTGGCGCGTGGGCGAGTTATTGAGTGCTGGAAAGGGCATCAGAATATGTTTGAATAATAGTCCAGTAAAAATATGTTCTAAAATAGTTGCTACAAGTGGTTACTACACTGATACCACCCATATCTACCACTGTGGCAAAATATCTCTATGTAAATATAGCTGATCTGTAGGTAACACGGATATGCCCGGTCAATAACAAAAAATCTTATATGATAAACTAATTTAAAAAGAGATAAATATTTTTACACACTGCATTTTGATAACATATATCTACCAAAAAATCTTTAATGTCGTATTTAAAAAAATAACCAGGCCTTTGTCAGTAAATGCGTGTTTCCCAGTTTCTTTTCTTCTTCTAAAGCTTCAAAGAACTAAAATGAAACTTACATTTAAAGACGCTTAAAACAAAAATAACCAGAATTGTTTGTAAAATAAACGTCACTTAGTGCTAAGGAGTCGAATTTCGGTTCCTTAAAATTTAAAGGTCTTAGGTGTCCCTTAGACGTTGGTGAAAACGAAATCTCCCTAAGTGGTCACTTAAATGTACTTTAAGTGTTCCTTAAAATTAGGGGACGTTGGTGAAAACTGGCATAAGTCTAATGGCACTGGCTGGGTTAGGATTCGCAGTACTCATTTATTTAATTTATATATTATTAACAGATATTATAGATAAATGTTAGCTTTCTGCACTCCTTCTACATATAAACTTTAACCATGCCAAATCTCACAGTCTTATGTGTACGCAATACGCTTAAAAAGAAGTAGAAAGCTTTTCCTTCACGTATAGATAGATGAACCACAGATTTAAGATAAACAGAGCGTTATAGAGCCAAGTTATATTCACAGAATGATCAGTACAATTCTTCCTCCAGGGCATCCTGCTGAGCTGCAACGCCATGTCTGCGGAATATCTGTTCATGACTGACAAGATATACGACCCTGCATTCGACACAGGCGACAAGGTGATCCAGTGTGGCCGGCACAATGACATCTTCAAACTTTGGTTGCAATGGCGCGCAAAGGTAATATATATTTATCAAATTTAAAATAACGGCATTTTCAAGAAGAACTTCGTTTTTTAAAATAATATAAAATAAATAATTTAGATGAAAATGATTCAAATTTATATTGTATTAGAAAGAGTAAGTTTTGGCAGTTGTAAATGAAAAATGATATCGGACAAATGTCCACCACGACCACACCTACAGATGTCGGTTGTTTTATTAAAATGATCAATGATTTTTTGCAAAATGACTAGCTTATTTCATTAATCACGTCCAGGATTTTGAGTTTTAAGGCTGCAATCGAACCTATTGGCCGTATAGACTCTGTCTTTAACATAGCCCCACAAAAAATAATGCAGTGGTGTTATATCACATGATCGGGCCGGCCACTTAACAGCTGATATTCGTGAAATTATGCGATCGGGTAATTTGGTTTACAATAAATTCGTTGTTTCGGTTGCTGTGTGACTTGTGGCATCAACCTATTGAAACCACATGTCACTGATATCCATATCATCAATAATAGGCCAAAATTGAGTTTTTAACATCTTTCTACAGCGTAGTCCATTGATAGTAACGGCATTTCCAGCCGAATTTTCGTAAAAAAACGGGCCCCATCACGCTTCCAGTTGATATAGCGACACGTTGAGCATGAAAAGGCTTCTCAACAAACGCTCTTGAATTTTCTGAAGCCCAAATGCAGCAATTTAGCTTGTTATCGTATCCACACAAATGAAAATGCGCTTCGTCTTAAAAAAATTTTTTTTCAGAAAGCCAGCTGGTTGTTCTTGAATTAATTCAGCGAATCTACGGCGATGTGAATAGTCGGCCGACTTCAGTTCTTGCACCAGTTGCACCTTGTAAGGCTTCAAAGTCAAATCCTTACGCAAAATTCGCCATGTGGTCGTTGTTGGTAACCCCAATTGTTGAGAACGTCGAGGAATTGGCAAATTCGGATGTTCTTCAATACTGTGACTCACGCCTCACGGCTTCGATATTTTCACTTGAATGACCTCGTGGAACATGCGTTGGTGTTGGTCCATTATGTACCGAGCCTGTCGACTCAAATTTATCGACTAAATTCTTAAAAGCAGTCTCAGAAGGACGATCATTTTGACCGACAATATCACGAATTTTATGTAGTAACTTTTACAGATGCACCATTTTCATAAGATATCTTTATTATTTTAATACAATTTTCGAGCAAAATTGGATCCATTGTAACAATTGCCGAAACTTCTACTACTGATATGTCGAAAAACTAAATGTCAAAATTATCATTTTGTTTCGTTTTGCACCTACTAAAAAACAAAGTTCTTGTTGAAAAACCCGTTTCAATAAATTACCTAATTTCGTACCATAATTAGTAATTGCATGATAAAAATGCCCTGCAGATATTAACGCGCATAATATTTTTTGGCATCCACAAACTGCAAATAAATGTTCAGTACCTCTGTTCCCGGGGATTGTATATATTACCAATTTCACGTACATTTTTATCATTTAAGGAAAGCCAAAGGGTTTAAACGTCGAATTGGATAAAATGTCAATTATTTCATATGCCGAATTAAGCTGAGCAGTGTATTAAAAAAGGTAATTCGCGTGATCCCTTGGGATTTTTTGCATTCTGACAAATGTAGGTATATATTGTGTAGATACCTTCCTGTTAAAATATAGCAAATTTCACAAATACCAATAATTTCCATGCCTACTCCCGAAAGTTTAAGCCACACTATCGATTGTTCGTTAGTGCAAATAACTATCGATCAATATAACATAGTCAATCAATGATAAAATTTGATTAACACTTTATTGTTGCCAACTTTTATTTTTAATTTTCCTTACATTTAAACTTTACCGTAGATTTTAGGTATTTTTGAGACTTCGTCCTAAATTATTTTTACCACGCCGGTATTCAAGCCGCTTTCACAATTTGTAAATCTATAGTGAAACACAGACATGTAAGTCCGGCCAGCTGAACTTTCCTGAACTTAATTCCATTTCTAAGTTATCGTTACTGATCTTCACAAACAATGTTACCGTTACTCGTTTTCATGTTAACATCACAGGGCACTTCAGGCTTCGAGCGTCTGATGGACCGTCTCATGGAACTCTCCGAGTACATGGTTCGCCGGATTAAGGAGCAACCAGAAAAATTCTACCTGATCCTTGAGCCTGAAATGGTGAATGTATCCTTCTGGTATCTACCGAGGCAGCTTCGCGGTATACCCCATGATGCCAACAAGGAGCTGAAGCTTGGAAAAGTAACAATTAATTCAAAAAAATCTTGTTAATGGCGTAGTATCTGTAGATTGTTTCTCATTGAGGATTTATTTGTGTGCTTGTATATAGTATTTAGTAGCCTGCTTTATACACACCAGAATCTTATACGATATGTACCCACGTATTTTCCATTTGTTCCATTTGCTTCCTTTATTTTTTAACAAATACATATTGCATCATTAGTAGTAGTGAATGATTATTGCTATTTATTTGTTTTTTTTTTCTAGTTTCCTGATTGTCTTTATATTTAATCTGTTTATAATGTTGAATAATAGCGTGTCTTGTTATTGAGAAAAAATGTTTTGTTCCTTTTGTTCTTCTTTCATAAATAATTCAATGATATAATTATTTCTTGTATTTTTATTAGCCGGTTTGTAGGAACTAGGATAGGACAGCTGTGTTCGAATGTATCGCGACAACCATATACCAAGTTTACCAGTACCTAAAAGAAAGCCACTGTGAAGATGTTTATTTTATTACTATATGTATGGTGGTTGCAATACCAATCAACCACTTTTAATCTATCCACATCTTTTAACATGAAACTTTGAAATAATCCAGAGTGTCTATTAAAAAAGACGATCTCGGCTACACATCGTCAACATCTGCCAACATTGGGTCCAACAATTGGTCTGACCCGCCACATTAGATGTTTTACATGAACACATATTGGTGAATTCAAAAGTATACAGAGATATTTATACGATAAAAACGTACTGTTTACGCAGGTCTGCGCTAAACTGAAGGGGAAGATGATGCAAGCCGGCACCATCATGGTGGGGTACCAGCCAGATGATCGTCGACCAAATTTTTTCAGGTAAAAACCAATTAATACCTTTTTAACACATTTTTAAGCATAGATCTTGACATGGCAACCCTGGGTACCATTCTTACTGGCGACAACAGAAGAAAACGAAAGTTTGTAAACAATGCTGTTCTATTTATCGAGAAACGAAATCTTCGAAAACTCAGGTCGCTAATTAATCTTAAATCATTATAGACTAGATGTGCCCCACGGTTTCACCCGTGTTACTTTTATCCTACAAAAACTTCGCCACCAACGCACCCAGGTAGTCTATCATAATCGTTCTTCCAGCAAGTACAAATTATTTTATTATTTCATTATCTCCTAAACTACGTGTCCTAATAACATACCTACTTTAAAGAGCAAAATTTTACTTCATAAAATTGTCTTTATGATGAAGTAACTTTTGTTTGTAAGGTTTAAATGCCATGTATAAAAATTATGCTCATAAATACCATTTCAATTTTCAACATATCTTTGTCATTATTGTGGCTTATGTATAAGAGATAGCCATATACTATCGCTGACTTTTTCTAGATATACTAAGGAAGGAAATTTTTTTAGAACATTGTATATCCGTTACAGTAACTATCACACCAGCGCACGCGCTTAAGGCAGTTCGGGAGTGCCTCGACTTCCGACTTACGTAACAAAAATAAATATCTAAGACTAGCTTAGAGTTGTAGCCTTAATGTTAGATAGCTTATACTATTCCTATTTCTAAGCAGACTGCCCCAACTAAAGAGAAATCTGCTAATAAATTTCTGTGTGACCTACTTCTCTTTTCATGATATTTCAGGAATATTATATCATCAGCCGCTGTCACAGAGAAAGATGTTGACTACCTGTTAGCAGAGATCGACCGTTTGGGTCATGATATCGTGGTTGATTAAATTTTAAACCCTGGACAAGTAAAAACTACAGATGAAACGGATATCCGGTAACTATCCGGTATCCGGCACGATTCCGAATAGTAAAATTCAAAAATTCTCATTCTTTTACACAAGGTTCATCATACAACAATAGGTTATGGACACCGTTTATTTTTTTAATCGAACGTCAAAAATGTTTGTTTTATTAGTTAGTTTAGTTTATTTCCAATCTCGTTCATCGTGACAATATTCTAATAAAACTGATCGCGTCATGTAACGCGTTAAAGAGCTGATTATTCGGTAGCCGGATATCCGGCGCTCCGGTTTCGTAGCTTGCCGAATATCCGGTATCTGGTGTCCGGTCAAATCACTATCCGTTTCACCTCTAGTAAAAACATTAAACCTGCTTTCCTATGTAAAAACATTTTTAAAATTACTCGATTTTCAGCCAGTACCGTTTTAAAATGATTCTATAAAGCCAAATATACATTAATATTATCTAATCTATTTAGTACACAAGAACTTCCACTCGAAATCTGCTTCTAACTTATGGATTTTTAAACTCGAAATCAAAGAGGAAAGCAAGTTTTTATTTTAGTTTAAACTACGTTAATCATGAATCATGCATGAGTAACGGAATGCAAAAATATTAATTCATTTAGAATTTGTGTTTATGTACTTAAAAAATATTTTGGAATCTAGATGTCTAAATTAGAATCTTTTGTACTTAACTATATAATTAGCGCCACCTCTCATCGACGGTTGGAAACTCTTTTTAAGATTTTGAAACAAATCATAAAATAATATGTATTTATGTTTTAATTTTCTCTCGTTTTATTTTCGCCAACTGACTAAAGTTTTTATGTCACATTCTGTTTAACACACTTAGGAGTAAATTTTTGAAATTATAAAATATCCTCGGTCTATTTTCAAAATATCCTTTTTTGGCAAATCGAATTGGTAACAACAATTTAAGCTACATAGATTTTTGTAAAAAAGCAGTGGAAGAGTTTTACTACAGGTTTATTAATGTTTATGAGCAATTTGTTGTTAAATATAATATGAAATATGGAGTTAATAAAATATTATATTGATGTATGGCGAGAAATTAGTAAATTATTGTCATTCAATGTAAGTTGAGTGTACATTCTAGTGGTATTTTTTTATGTTAAATGATATTGAATATACATACATTTTCAATAGAATCATGCCCTTGTTACCGAAATACACAAGCTTATTATTGACAACGACATTTTCATCGTTTAAGCGAGTAGAAAACGAAACAAATTTTCCGCCTTCAAATGTAATTAAAACTAATTTGTTTAAAATTAAATTAAAATAAATAATTGTTAGTGCGCATAATTATTATAACAAATGAATTTTTTGAACCGTCTAGTAGTACAGTGTATATAAAATTAATTAAATTGATATATATTTATATTGTAGTCGAGAATATTCATAATGAATCATAATAATTATGAATGAGTAGAATTTTTTGTGGTAAAAACTATTTCATAGAATTGTTTTTTTTCTGTCTTACTGTTGTCAGTAAATTTTTCACCTTTAGCTGTTAATATCTTGCGATTTGTAAAGACAATTAACGGGCAATAAGTATTAATTTTATATACTAAAGTGTACTAAAATATTATCAATTTGAGCATATTTATAAGTATTAATATTTAATCCCTGAAATCTACTAATATTATTCGGTTAAACGATTATTTTTTTATGTAATAGGTGAAAATACCAGAAAAACATATATTACGACTACGTGTAACGTTTTCACACACCTTGTAAAAATTCCCGATAACAATTGGAACCTTAAGAATGTTATTGGGAATTTCCTTTCTGTATAATAACGAATATGATATTACATGATAGACGTTAATTATATTTTTAAAATCTTGTTTACTTTATTGACAATGAAAATAATTATTTAGTAAATGTATATTTTGAACTTCCGATGTTAACTTGATCTTCCAGTCTATAGGTCTTTTTAAAATAGATATATAAGTGTTTTATTGTTCTGTGTATTTACGATGTGTGTGTTTGTGTGTGTCTGCTATTAGATTTAGCTACTAATAAACGTTAATATTTATCATTTTATTTATTTATTTATTTATTATAGAATATTACGTAAAATATTATTAATTCAGTTCAATTTTATCTTTTGTACTGTACGATTCCTATAATAAAATTTTATATAAATATATAAGTATTCTTTTTGATGTATTAAGATTTAACTTTATTTCATAATGCAGTGTAGTAATTCATTAATATTAATTAAGATAAGTATACACGGAGGGAATGATATATTTGACAAAGTGTATTATATTGATGTTACGGATATGAAATTATTTCAGACACTAGATAGTTCCAGATAACTATGTTTATGGGTATTACATTTTTCAAAGTATTTCATTTAAACGAGGACGGAGGAAGGAATAAACACGTGTACTTATATTGCTACTCAAGGGCTCCACACTGAGGGAACGCACCTAGATTTGTTAAAACTATAGTCAGCACGAAAACTGTTAAGTAGGTTCTCCATTAAATATTTAATAATTAAAGAAGAATCAGTGATTTTAGTGTTGTGTGTGCTCTGGTATAACGATATAATACTACTAATATAATAAATGTGAAAGTGTGTATGTTTGGATATTTAGATGTTTGGATGTCTGTTACTCAAACACGCAAAAACGGCTAAATGGATTTGAATGAAATTTGGCAGACAGATAGTCTATGACCTGGAATAACAAATAGGGTACTTTTTATCTCGGTAAAAGCCATAGTTTGACCAGTGTTATCCTACAAATATAATAAATGTAAAGTTTGTATGGTTGTAAGTTTTATTGGGACGGTTAATTTTCTTTTCGTTTGTCGTTTTCCGAAATCAGCCGATGCATATACAGTAATATAGCGGGGTGGTAGGGATCGCGTCCACCATACACATAGTAGTGACAAACCCATCTATGATTTTCTTTTGATTTGTCGTGTTCCGAGATCTATTTGTGTATATCCAATAATACGCAGACGAAGTCGCAGGTAACAGCTACTATGACAATAAAAAGAGGGTACAAAAACTATGAAAAATTGCGAGACATACTTTATGAAAAAATAACTTAACTGGGTAATTTATTATTGCTTCAAATATATCATCTCTCTGTGTTAAATATTATTAATAATACTATAATATATCAAAATCATACACAAAACATATCTCCCGTTTTGCCAATTAACAAGAAAATATTTAAATTATATTTTTTTGTGAGATGAGGTAGTTACAAAGCTTGTTCGATGCTTTTTATTCAAACTATATCCACTCTAAAAAAATATGAATACTTACAAAAATTGCAATTTCAGTTATATATATAATACATGACTAAAATAAAAAAATTAATTTACTTATAAAATAGAGTTAAAGCTTACGCACGTGGAATGATTGTAGAAATTAATATAATGTATGTAATGTTTTTTTTTTTGCCTTATTTTTTACTATCGGTCGTTACAACGCACAAATCGATTGACGTGAAAAATGTACATATTATTATATCCCTTGTATTATTTATATTATTTTTGTTTATATTAAGAGACCTTTGTGGTATATTATTATTATAGTATATAACATAATATTATTATTATTAATTTGACGACATAATTAATGTGTAAAATCAGTTAACGTTTTCAATCACAAATATCCGAATAAAATTAATATTGTATTTTTAACAATTTAAATAGGCTTAAAGATAATATTCAAAACTTAAGTGAACATTTTTCCTTTAATTTTGTTGTAATATATTTCAATATTTTCTTTCTCTTTTATATGTCACCGTGCAAGTATATAAGTTCTATACCTTTTTCAGCTGTAAATTATTGCTAATAAGCTTCTAATTTTGAATTGATTACTTAAATAAAAATGTATTATCAATTAGCATTCGAGTTGGGTCAAATAAGTAATCATAAATAGCAACCTTTTATCAAAATAACTTAGCCTACTGAAAGTGAAAACTGGAAGTGAAGTGAAAACTTAAAACTTGTAAATGAAAGCTGTTTCACACAACAAATTTGTTTTATTTTGTATTTGTTTTTTTTTTAAATATACATATAAATAAATATATATAATAAATAATATATATATAAAATAAATAAAATAATATATAGTTTGAATAACGTAGAAAACGGAGTCTTTGTAGCAATATAACCTAAAAATTAAGAACATATTTTTTAATACCTACAATTAGGTACTAAGCGATGCGTATTTTATAGTAATTTAGTATTTATTTTACTAACGTGATAAAACTAATTTGTTGTGTGAAACCGTTTTCATTTACAAGTTCTCAATTATCACTTCTGTCGGCAGTCCTCATGATTGCTTTGTCTTTCTTTTATAATTATAGGTTTAGCGTTGTGGCCAAAATCTCACCTGAACTTAAGTGACGATGTGGTCCAAGATGGTGGCACGCTATCCTTAGTGGAAGACTGGCTCTTAAGTGCAGCTCATAATACACAGCTGGCCCAGCGCATTAAGTTATACTAATCGGAACAGACACAGTGTTGAACAGATACAGTGTTATCGTTCACATCACGTGAACATGTCGCTGACGTCTTACATGAATTTACTCCCTGTCCAAACCTTCCTATAGATGTTTTCACTTAAAAAAAAGTAATATTTGCGTCAGGCTACAGTGGTAACTTAAATTCATTTGCTACTTCCTCTCTGTAATAATAAGACCTGAGGAATCTGAATAGGTTAATCGAAGAATCCTAAACGAGTATCCCTATTGTATAATTTTTAGTATTATTTTTACATTTGTATTTGTAGTGTCTTTTGCATCCTGATTGGTTTAAATACCTATTGTATTTAATATTAATTAGTTATATTAATAAGACCTGTAAATATAATTAAGACTACAGAAATAAAATGTGACGATGACAATAGAAAGTGTAGATTTAGTAATAATAAAATTAATAGTTTCATGATGAAAATGTATTCTGGCAGGTGTGTCCTTTTTGATGTGTTTTTAGAGACAAAAAAAAAATCTTAACTTTTATAATGCCACGCGTTTTGAGCTCTGCTCGTATATCTTATACGCTTTGAGTGTTTCTTGTTTAAAATGAAATATAGATCGACTAGCTATACGCGTTACCAAAAAAAGGTATGTTAATTTTGAAATGATAAAAGATAAAACTATGTGTCAAATTATAAATGAATAAATGTAAATACGTAGTGAATGATTGTTGCTGTTTTGGCCGAGAGTTTATTAAAATTTAACTGGAATTATAATTATTATTGAAATTTTATAAATGATATATAATTTGCAATTAAATTGTAATTATTATTAAAATAAATGCTTTAATATTATATTAGATTTATGATATAAAGTTTAAAAGTTACATCTATTAGATAACAGATGGCATTGTTCCTAAAATAAGATTTCATTTTACGAAATAATCGCGGGCTTTTAAAAAAATCTGAAATAGGCAAAGCTAACCTACTAATGGAATATTTCCTAAAAAGTAATCAACTCATGGGAAATAATATAATATAATAAGGGAAATTAGAAATTACATGTCTGATAAGTCACGTAAACGTCGAATATGATTCAAAATTTGATTATATTGAAAGTCATAGACAATTTTTTTTATTCCTAAATAATATACGGAATCATCGTGCTTCCATTAATGTAAGTAGGTAAATATAATGTAGTATGTGAGTAATCAATATGAAGGATTAAATACATATTTTCAGTGTCAATAAATAAATTAGGTACCTATACGTAATTAAATCTTCCAAATGCCTCATTAGCCTAGAGGTTTTTATCGCGGCTCCTATGATTGAGGTCCTGGGTTTGATTCCCAGCTCAAGCAAAGTGTTATTGGGGTTTTCTATGAAATTCTCAATAGCAGCTCGGAGCTTGGCTTTGTGACCGATTAATGGCGATAGACTCGCCCCCTATTACATGGGACCTAAAAACATACTCGGCGAACTGTGGGTGTACATTAGTACACATCTGCCTAACCCTATGGGGATA
This sequence comes from Saturnia japonica, assembly GCA_033032175.1. Lineage (NCBI taxonomy): Eukaryota > Metazoa > Arthropoda > Insecta > Lepidoptera > Saturniidae > Saturnia > Saturnia japonica. The sequence continues at coordinate 399,481 of CM065331.1, forward strand.
CAGGCTTGATGGTATGTTATGTTATAATAAAGTCTTCTAAGATGTCTTCCCATATGCGTAACATATAACATTTTAAAACTAGTTGTAATTCATTTAGAGGTGCAACGAACAAACGCCTCATACTTATAATAAAATATATGTGTTTATTTAAACAAAATGAGTAATAATAATATTGTTGCATTATTAAAATTGTATGTTAGTATTTCGATGAATATTTAGTATTTAGAATCAATGTATTTACTTAAATATCGTTCACTTTCATCTCTTAAGCTACCCGCACACACACACAATATTATTGGGAATGCTAGATTGAAATAATATGGAACGATTAAATCGAGCGCATACTACGCAATATTTTTGTCAAATTTTCATGTTACAAACTGACTCAGTAACGCGTTTTAGTCCGAGTCGTGAAGAAGAAAAAGAAATTTACTTGCGTTGTTTACTTTCCTAATAATATTTAATTTACAAAAAACACTCAAGAAAAAAACTGAGTTCAATGATTTAACTCAAATAAATGACTTACCTACAGCTTACAGAGGATTAATTTTATAACCTTCTTTATTTATTTTCGAAGGTTTGCTCGTGGTAAATTTAAGTTTGTCTTTACATTTTTTCTCGTGCAATTCCGTTAATTTTTTTTCATAAATATTGAGCAAATTATACAGAAAACAAATTTTCTTTACTTTTTACATATGCATCGATGGACGTACACCGTAACTCATATGTTCCCAAGATCCAATAAATTTTATTAAATATTGTTTTCAATACAATTTTCTGTGTAGAAACTGCTTTCATCGACCATTTTTGCGTCGGGGCAGCGCGTTCGTCCACTCCGAAGTATTTTTTACTAAATTATTATCACGTTTCCGCTCACGTCAATATTATTGTCAATACCTTCCTCCCTCTCCTTGATAATGTTGGAACGAAATCAGAATTTCTAGAAATGTGCAATAATATTGTCAATATCAACAAGCCCGCAAATAGGTATAGATAATTATTGTCAATATTGAATGTATTGCCAATAATATTAATTGCTTGTGTGCGGCTAGCTTTACATAATATACTTATGTATGTTAATCATGTGAACAATAAAAAATTAGTCGAAATCTGTATTATTGTTGCTATATGTAAAAACTTGTATACCTAACTGATTAAAATGGTGTTGATGTTAGTTTTCGTTTTATTAATAAACCCTTTATCCTATTAATATAATAAATGTGAAATTGTGTATGTTTGGATGTTTATTTCTCAATCACGCTAAAACGGCTCAACACATCTCAATGAAATTTGTCACACAGATAGTCTATGACCTGGAATAACACATAGGGTACTTTTTATCCCGGTAAAAGTCATAGTTTAACCAGTGTTATCCTACAAATATAATAAATGGAAAGTTTCTATGTTTGTTACTCAATCACGCAAAAACGGCGATTTTTTTTTGGTTTGTCGTGTTCCGAGATCAGTCTGTGTATAATTAATAAGCAGACGAAGTCACGAGTACCAGCTAGTATTCCATAAAAACCAGTTACTTAAAAGATGTAACGAAAAACCAGAGAGACTCAATGCTAACGTGTTGGGATATCGTGTCGATCGATAAAATCTCATAATAAGCCTGGCCTTTAGACCGTTGACGAAGGAAACCGTGAAGGACCCATGAAACCGAGGTAACATGGTGGTAAAGGATTTTTTCGATTACCGTCTTTAACTGCTAGTTTTATTGAAGATCAGTTGCCGAGTACCTATAGGTACGTATTTTCTAGCAGATAGGTGCACTTGAGACTCTTTAGATCCAGTCGCGCTAAGTAAGAATAAAGTCAAGCGTTAAAACCTATAAACTCGTCTGGTATCCCCGTTTCATTCTAACGCAAGCGTACACAATGCTATTTCTCTTTGAGATTCCGATCTATCTTTTATAAAATCTATGTTTGTGTTAGAGTTTAAATAAAAGATAAGATAAAATTATATTTTAAAAAATATAATAAAATGACTTATTTTTTTATTAGAAATGCCTAAATGATAATCAACAGCGTGCCTAGCTTTGTCATCATACAATGGAGTGAAGTGAAGTGAAATGAACAACTAAATGCTCTTGAGTTAGGTAGTTGGTTGTAACATAGCTTGGTCTATTTGAAGTGAAATAATACGTACTCGTTCAATATGTAGCAGATGTTTTAGTTTATTATAGCTGGCGTGACAAATTACCTAACAGTGATTTTATACACTTTTTAAATTATCGGTGTTGCTTAATTCTTATCGGCTACTACATAGAAATGACTGTTTTTATTACGTATACGTTTTGTTATTCCTGTTGTTTGCAGTTGTTTCTCGTTATTGGTTTGAAACTTTAATCTTTTTATTTTATATACGAATAATTTGTCCTTTTTACTTTAAACCAAGTTGAATATTATACAATTACACAATTGAAATTTTATTTTAAATAGCTTTTTAATTTTCTTTATATAATTCTTGATTAATTTATTTGTTTGAGTCGAAGCAATTTAACAATCCAGATGCGGTATCGAAACGGTAGTAATTGACAGCTACCAGACACTTCCAAAACGACTATGAATTCAAAAGCTAAGATTGCGCTGAGTAAATTCTTAGCGAAGTCTCCTTTAGATAATGGGCTGTGCCTTTGTTTATTGGTCTATGGTTTCCAGCACACTAGAGTCTGGCGTAGCAAATACATACTCGACTTATAATACCTGAGGTTTTTTCGATATTACGGAAATTTCCCAACTGTTAGGTAAATTTTTATCGTAATATAGGTAGATACCTAAATAGAGACGTTATTTATTTTTTTTTTATTCCGCTTGACGCATCCGTCTAGGGTCGAGACACAATGTCTATTTTTCAGCAACGCTATTTAGAAAAGTAGGATCAAATACGGAAACATTCTTTGTGGCTTCGGTTTTATGAAAGTTTAAGGCGGTATATTTCAGTATTTTTTTCTTGGTGGCCTCGGTATTTTCGTAAAATTTTTTCTGGTCTTACAGCTCGCTCTCTTATTCCCGCACGGAAATAGGAACGAGCAACAAACAATTAGTGACGTTTACATAGAAAAACATTATGTTTTCATTCCTATACCTACTTATAAAAGTCAAATTCGACAATCTATCTTGAGCCTTGGACCCATGGTTGACCTTAAATATTCTGTGCTCGCGGCTCTGTTTTCGTGGACTACAGTGTTACTCGGTGTTGTTGTGGTAGGCTAGTAGATACCTATCTATCAAGACTTGTGGCGTACGACTCGCGCTGCCTAGGACTCTGTACCCGGGTTCCTCGCACCCCTTGAATCTCCGAGTAAAGAGGGCTCTGTTACCAGTCAGACTGCCCCAAGTAGAGTGAGATTTTCAAAGAGATTTGTCTGTAGTCTACCTCTCTTAACTTCTTTGGGCGCGACAGTAAAATCCAAGGTCAAATTGTCATTTAAAGAAAGAAAGAAAACGCATTTATTTCATGTTGAAAACACTGAAATAATTAACACAACAATAAAGTGGATTATTACTAACTTAATTTATAATATGGCAACGTTGCCAAACAAATGCAGCACTCAACATCACAAAGAACTTCAGCTCAGCATATGCTATAGCAAAATCCTATAGCGCTGGTTTTCAGCTGGGCCTACACTACATACTAAAGGCCTTAGATTAAACAACATAATCATTGACTGATGCATTATACATTGCTGGAACAAGAAAAAGGGGTACGACGAGAAAAGAAAGGAAGAACATGACAAAAGTTGTTTACACTAAATAGTAACATAACCTACGAAGCATTCCTAAACAACTAATGTTGATACCTAGATAAAAGCTATACCTAATAGTAGTAATCGGGGCTGGGCAATATTTGAATTACATGTAATTAAAGTAATTGGTATTTCAAATACCTGACTCTGAGGTATTTTGTAGTTAGTATTTCAAATACTTATGGTTTCAAAATACATTTGAACATAAACCGAGACGGGACAATCTCTCTAGCCCACTGCTGCTTCAGGACAACGCTAGACCTCATACTTCACGACAAACATTCGCTAAATTAGAGGAATTGCGGTTGGAATGTCTCTGACACCCACCATACTCCCCGGACCTTTCTACAACAGATTACTATTTTTTTGGAATTTGGACAATTTCCTGCCAGGAAAAATTTCAATTCCGATGACACGGCTGTCCAAACTGCCTTCAAAGATTTTACTGAATCTCGCTCCCACGATTTTTTTCCAATGGAATTAATGAACTATACCATTTCCATTTCTTTATTTTCTCGATAACAGCTCCTGTGAAAACTTGAACGAGCGTCTTTTTTACATTATGTATGCATTATTTTATAAAAATATGACGTTTACTCACGTACAAGGTTATATCAAAGTCGGAGACTGATAGAACTGATAGGGATGGAGCTATATCGATAAACGTAACACGATAACAGACCCGATATTTTTTTACAAAATGTAAGAAACTAAACTACTGCCGGATACTTTTGTACAAATTTATTAACTAATATTATATTTCAGTACAAGATGTTACACGTATTAATTCTTGATTGACAATGCCAACTTCTTCAAAGTTTTGGAAGTTTTGTAAAATATGTATGTATAGGTAAGGTACTCAACAATGAAACGAAATAATTATAACGACAGCTAATTTTTATTTATTTATTGTAATCAAAATCTGATGAATCGTCACTGTCACTCGATATAATAAATATATGCGATCGATATCATTACTTATTTGATCACAACACTACAACTATTAAATTAGAACTATCATCGAGAAAATAAAGAAATGGAAATAGTATACCTATAAAATGGCGAAAGTGCATAGATAATAATGGTGTGAAAATTTCTCCGGTTATGGCCCTTCCCTTATCTTGTAATCAATCAGTATTATCCCCTCACAATCCCAAAACAAAATTTTCGGCGGTGTCCCCTTTTTATACCACTGCATGGACTCTTTTTTGAACTCAGGCTCAAAGTGATGAACCCATGTTTCATCTCCGGTAAAATTCCACTCCAAAATCTTTGCTGGTTCGTCTCCACACAACTCCAAAAATTGTTTTGACGCATCGACGCGCTGCTGTTTCTGAAGCGACGTGAGCATTCCTGGTCCCACCTTGCACTGACTGACATTTGTCATACCCATGTGGTCATGTAGGATTCGCAAAATGGTGGTATCTGATACTCCAACTAATACAGATAACTGTTTTTTCTTCAAACGGTGGTCCTCCAGTAGAATTTTTCCACTTTTTCGACGATGTCTTATGTGGTGGCCTCAACTGGCCTTCCTGAGCGAGGGTCGTCTTCAATCGACTCCCGACCATGTTTAAAAAGGCCATGCCACTTGTAAATCATTGATTTACTAGGGCACTGTTCCCCATAAACGGTCATAACGGTTCAAAATGATCTGAGCGTTCCTTCCTTGCTTGTTAAGGATTTTTATTATCACAGCACGGTGTTCAATTTTCTCCATAGTTTCAGTTTTCTTCGGGATTGACTTGTTTAGCAGGCGAGTGTTCGTAAACTAATGACGCTATAGGGCTGAAACTCAATTTATATACTAACTAGCTGTGCCCGTGGCTTCGTTCACGTGGACTACAGAATGCACGCGCGAATCTTGCTCCCCCGCTCCCGGCTATTTTAAAGACAAAAGTGCTTATTGTGTTTGTTCCTTAAAAGATAGACGTATATATAGTTTCTATGACATTTATGTAGGTCTTTTTAATGTCTACATTATTTCGTACATTAATTTGCTATATATCCTATGGTTTACTCAGCGTAAGCTATTTAAGCGCCCGAATTGATTCACCATGACCAGTTTTTTTTTTATTTGTGCGGAACCCTAATTAATTTTTCTAAAATAAAAGTAGCCTAAGTTACTCCCTATAACATCAGCTGTTTATCAGTGAAAGTCTCGTCAAAATCGGTCCAACCGTTTCAGAGATTACCCGGAACAAACAGACAGGCATACAGACAAAAATATTAAAATTGTTTTTTTTATAAGTATCGAATATACTTTCAAATGCGTTTACTAACTAAAAAACTGTTGTTTTGACATTACAAACAGACAAATCAATTTTGTTTAATTGTATAGATCAGTTGATAGATCAATAAATCAAATATTTTCATGGTTACTTTTTGTATTGATAAGAGATGGCGCCTGTCACGATTTTGTACTGGGTATCGTTTGATTTTATACATCGTGTATTCGTGTATATGGGTTTGTTTTTATAAACGAATTGCAATTTTATTCATTTGTATAGATGATGAGTCCTCAATTAGTATGACACTAAGCGAGTGCCCCTATCCCTACTCCATCCGATCTATTCCACGACCTTTTGGACCTTCCAGCGTAGGTACTTTGATTCATTAAATGTATAATTTAATTTTTTTCTGTATTACTTTTCCTTATAAAACGCTAATAACAGTAAGGACCTATTTTATGTACATAACCTAACACCTTACTGTATTTTGTATTTTAAATCAAAACAGTTAAAATACTGTATTTTGTATTTTATATTTGAAATACACGACTTAAAAATATTTTGTATTTCGTATTTTAAATACATGCGAGATAGTATTTGGTAATTTTTATTTTAATCAAAGCAAAGCACGTATTTTTCCCAGCTCTGGGTGTAGTAGTAGTTGTCTATGAGTAGTAGTGTAACACTGTAACCCCTTCTTTTGTCTATGCTGTAGACAAAATTTTGTCTATATAGTGTAGTATGTATCAATTGTTATTTATCTCTGGTATGTATTACTATTAGGGGTGAGCTATAACAGGTGAAATAAGATACCTGTTAGTACTGTTTCTGTTCAAGAGAAATAACAGTTTCAGTAACCTGTTCCAAAATAACTTCCTGTTACGCTTTAGTAGGGATATAATATGTAATAACACTTGTAAATATAGTTAAGTATAGATTGGCAACTCGAAATCGTATGCACTATCGGCTTAACGTATATTAAAATAAAGTATAACTCAATTAATAAATCCATCAACCAATCCTTATATCCATCAATCAATCAATTCATCAACCAATCCATCAACTAAACCATCAACCAAACTGTGTATTAACTGTTCATTTTGTGGTCTTCCCAACTCTTCCCTCACATACCACATGGAGAGGCGATGTTAAAATTAAGTTGCCTGCGTCCTAGTCTAGTGCGGCCTTCGATAAATTTAGCTCAGTGAGCAATGGACGACAGACAATTTCAATTGTTACATCCAATTGATTATATGGGAAGGAACATCAACCACTAACCTTGAACTTCCGAAACTGCTTCCTCTCCCAATCCAGCCTGGATACGTCAGCAATCCCAACGCTGCACACAGGCGTGTTCAACTTCAATTGTTCTTCACCACGTTATCGGATGGTATATTATTTTAAACAAAAATGCCCACACGAAGCGACGCGGTCATACAACCGAGAGACAATCGGTCAACCTATTAAGACGTAATGTGGTGTCGTCACACCCACTCGAGCGATTAGATCTCAATAATGTTGGTAAGGGGTGGTTAACAGTGATGTCGTATGACGCTACGGCGTCGTCAGCCAATTGGCATTAGGAAGGACACAGATCAGAAGATGTCGGTGTGTCCGATTTCATTCTGACCATATAATCAAGAAAATGAACGAATTTAAATAATTGGTTCAAACCCAAACCATTAATCAACCCATCAATCATTCAATCAATACATCAATCAAGCCATCAATCAATCCATCAATTTATCAATCCATCATTCAATCAATTAGTCAATCAGTCCGTCAATCAATTCGTCAATCAGTCTATCAATCGATCCATCAATCAGTCCACCAATTCATCAATCTGTTAATCAATCCATTAATCAATAATTTATAATAAATATCTTTACGCTAGAACACACAAAAGTATGTTCCAAGCTGAAACAGTAACACTCTCTGGAACAGGTAGGTACGTAAGAACCGCCTGTTTGTTTTAGAGGTAACAGTTACTAGCTGTTATTCAGAAACACTTGTTTTTTTGTATCTGTTCACATAAATTTAATACGCCTCACTAGTATGTGGAACATCCTAGTATTTAGTAACAGCTTTTTCTGATATTAGATAACAACAGTTCCAAACTGTTACTTGTAAATACCTGTTAATTTAACTTGTTTCGATAAAATATACGCCTCACTCGGAGCAGTCGAAGGTAGTAGAGTGAGTCGGAGTTCTATGGTCGGAGTTCGAGCTAGTGCTGGGTCGTTTCTGTTTTTTCGTAAAACGAAATGAAACGCTTTTTTACAGTCAAGGAACCGTTCTTAAAACCGATTATTAAAAAACGGTTTTTTCTTAAGTTCGAGAACAAACTGTATCTACTGAAAAAACGAACATTTGACGTTTAACCAAAAACCAGATTTTATTCGTTCCTTCGTTTTCGTATTCTTTTACAACCAAATTTGTATTGTATATCTTTAGTAATAAGATTTATTGTAGCTTATTCGTTACTTCAAATTCAAAGTAGTTTCTTGTAACGGTTTACTGTTCATTGAATTATAGTCCTTATAACAATAGCTATAGATCTGTTCTATCATAAAATGGTCTAGTTCGTTTTGAAACTTTTTTTTGTTAAATAGAGAAACAGTTCGTTCGTTCTTCATAGAAGAACTGGTTATTAAAATCGTATCTGAACAAAACGCCCAGTACTAGTTCGAGCTAGTAATTTTTATAACATTTAATAGGGATGTAATTTTTTTTTAAATTCGATTTTTTAAAAATCAATTATTTTGTAAAGAAACAAAATTAATTTAAAAATAATCGATTTTATTCAAAAAATAATCGATTGTTTTAAATAATCAATTTTATCTATAAATTCTTAAGAAATTGAATTATACACCTGAAATATTCAAAATCATCACTTTATTAATGAAATAATCAATGTTTATCACAGTAATAATAATCAGTCAGTAATCAAATCAGCAACAATTAAGTATACAAATATTTAAAAACAAATTACCACATCTCCGTGGGCAAAGAATTTAGAAATAGCAGTTTTGGTAAATTTAACACTGTTTTAAAAGTGCAGAAGGGTTATTAAATACCTACTTTCACAAAAAATGACATTAGATTCATCAAAAAAAATCGACAGTGAAAATCGATTATTCAATTATTATTTTTTTTTAATTAAAAAATCGATTCAAAAAAGCAATTAAAAAAAAAACGATTATTAATAGATTTTTTTTTTTAAACTATTTTTTTTCACATCCTTAATATTTACTCTCGTTTGCGTAACACATAATGACACATATTCCTAGATTTGAGAAAAAGGAATTTTAATTTATAAATCAAAGGGACGTATTAAAATATGTTTTGGTGAATAATTTGTAATTCAAGAGAAGAGTGCAAATGGAATTATTAAACACGGATGAACCAAATTTATATTACTGTCGATTTTGTAGTGAGAAAAAAAGACATAATGACCTTTTCAGCTATCTTAGTAACGAAGTTATACTAGAGCAAATAATTCATTTTACAAAGAAGTTGCAAATTAATGATTTAAATTTATGTAATGATAATAATTTACCAAAAACGATTTGTACAGTTTGTTACAATAATATTATCCAATTTAATAGTTTCGTTATCCAAATTAAACAATCCCAAATTCTATTAAATGAAATATACAGTATTATTAAAGAGGAATCTAATCATGACTTCGAAATTAAATATGATGAAAATAATTCATTCTCTGACAACGACGACAACTCTGATCTACTCTTAAATACAAACAAAGAATGTTTACGAGAAAATACTTTAAATCAGAACTTACTGAGTTTTACTGACAGTGATTTTTTGGAAATCAAAGGCTTGTCTCGAAATAAAAGATTGAAACAAAACGATGATTCTATAAAAAATGAGAAAGAAATTAAAGAAAATACTGTGATAAATGACTCCTGGTCTGTATACACTTGGTTTTGTGTTCATTGTAAAAGAAAATTCACTTCTATGGAAGAAGTGAGAACTCACAGCAAACAGGAACACAAAAAATGTTTTGGTTACAATTGTGTTGATTGTAAGGAAAAATTTAATATGTTTAATTTATTTATTGACCATGTAAGACAACACAGACCATCATTGAGGTGAGTAACATAGTTTCTATCTGAAGAATTTCCACATCAGGGAAGGTAGATGCACCAGTTTCTTAATATGCAATGTATACCAAGTAAAAATGATTCTGGTAAGCAATAACACTTAATATTGATCAGGTTACATTTTAATGTTCTTTTTATTTTTTTATAAGAAATTCTTAGGACATTGATTATTTTAATAAGCTGTGATATTATTGACTGTAATTATCTCTAATGCGTGTGATTTTGGTGAGTTATTATATAAATTTATGATGCTTTTTATAAGCTTTTGTTGAACTTGTTCAGTTGGTCATTAATATTAATATTGTTATTGTTTACCTATGTGGCGTCTTTTCAAGTTCTACTATCTTTGTTTGATCCCAAAATTAATTTATAAGTAAAGGTGGAGTAAGATATTTAGGTTTTATATATGTACCAAAATTAGGATACGGATTATTGCATTCTAAAATGATGTTGATTAAAACTACTTTTCAATTTCAGATACTACTGCCAATACTGCAATCTGAAATCTGATACAATAAGTCAATGTTTTGAACATTCAACATCACACTGGCAACATGGACAAAAAATTTGTAAACTCTGTGGTGAAATAATGAAGGATTCCAAAGCACTGGGAGAACACACAAAAATGTTTAAAAAACTTCGAAAACAGACCAGACCACGAAAAGTTGCTTCTGGCATTGTGTTATTAGAAACCGGTGTTGAAGCTTCCTGGTTGGACTATAATTGGTCATGCCAAATGTGTTGCCAGAAATTGCCGGATGCTGACATGTTAAGGCTACACACCCAGAAAGTGCATAATAAATGCTTTGCTATGAAATGCATGGACTGTGCAATGGTTATGAAGAATTTTACGATGTTTGTTGCCCATGTTCGTATTCATCGGCCTTATTTAAAGTGAGTAGTTAGTTGTCTACATGTTTGATATGTACAGGTTCTATAAATAGTAATCGCAACTATATATTATAATCTTATATATGTGAAGCGGATCTGGATGAAATTTGGGCTTATAACACAGAATTTTAAAAACATGTTTTCAGAGGTATAGTAATTGTGTAAACTGTGAGACAGGTGGTGGGGCAGGGTGGTCCAATTCTGGTGGCAATAGGGATGAGTAAATATTATTGATATTATCTAGTAAAATTACCGACATAATTATCATGTCGTCAATAGTTTTAATCATGTTATAAAGATATTTATTTTATAGTATCGAATTCATGTTGATTTCAGTATATTTTTAACGCAATTCTGATTTTGTATTTATTTACTAGAGAGTACTTGCATGCTCCTCATACATCATTTATTTTTAAAAATAGCACAATTTTCAGCAAATGGAATATGACAATAACACCATAGAAAAAATAAGCTTGATTTGCATCCGTTCTGTATATTATCTTACTGTAGGATAAGAAAATTATTTGTGTATGTGTGATGGTAACAAAGAGGCTCAACCGCATTATTTCGTTTTTTGATTGTTTTTGGAATATGTTTGAATAATCATGCAAAAAATTACGATGTATAGACATCTGTCACTCAATTATTATCTATACGGTTTTAAAATATAGATAAATTGTTCTACTTGCGCATCCCAAGTCGGCAATTTTTGGGATTAAACAATAAATAATAATATTTTGTAATGTAAACAAAAATATTTAATGGGCATTGTCCAATTTTTATACACTTCCTTTTTAATTATTTTTTTATATTAGGTATGATGAATGTTCAGACACTAATTTGAATAATACACTATTTTTATAACTTATGTTATGCTTTTTTATGTTTGAAAACATCAGATATTATTTTTATGATGATGTCCTCACTGGAATAAATATTTAACGACTTCAGCTTTTTCTTAATAAAAAAAAAATGTTATCTGTCGATTGCCATACTCTATATTTGTGTTTATATCGCAGTGTGTATACCAGCATTGCCAAATGGTTACATTTTTCGTAACTCTAAACACCTCTCGTGTAACGTAAGTAATTTTTGTAATTAACGTAATTTGCAACTTTTGATGATATTAAGATTTTATTATTAAACTAAATTTAAAACAAGAAATCAAAATATTCAAATTTAAAAGCAGTTAATTGTGACGAATATGTCTCAATATTAACTTGTGTTATTATTGTTTTGATAAAAAAGAAAGTAATATATAACTTTGATAAGCGTAAGCGCATCGTCATTTTTTGACAAATCCAACAACATTTGACATTCTTGACAAATGATAGTTGAAACTGGAAATTATAATACTACGCCGTTTTTTATTGTTCGGGTATCAAGGCAAATGAACTGCGTTTATACGAGTGATGACATCTTAAAGGTCAAACAAAGAGCGTAGGATTTTCTCCAAAAATATCTTTAATCCTACAATATTTTTATTCTTCTTTATTTTTAATTGAAAGTAAAATGCAATTCCTCTTAATGGCTGTTGATTTAGACCTCATAAAAAAAAATTAACAATGCTAACTTTTTATTATTTAATCTGTGACGTCACCACAATATCCCCTTTTATACGCTCTCGCTCACTTCAGCCACTGGCAACACCGTCCTTGTCCTTACTAAACAGTTCTTCGCGTTAATTCCCTGTATTTTATTTTGGGCTCGAATTATTCTCGACCAATATACAATGAGAATTATTGATGTGAAATCTTTATTCCGACTTCTGAACATCCCGTGCCGGCCAACTGTTTTTCTTTTCTTTATCTAATGTTTCAATTTTTGAACTTTTTTTGATTCGAAAACATTAAAGATGTGATGTATTTAGCCTACTCTCAAGCAGCTGAAACTCACTTTACAAGCGATAAATGTATCTTTGAAATGAATTTAAATCAACTATATAATTATAGTGAGCCAATGATTATCCATTTGTCTTAATTGTTCGTTTATTTTTGAATAAAATTGTTTATTTTAAACCAATTTATTCGTGGGTCAAGGCGACACGACGCGACGTACCTTTGGCCTGGCTCCAAGGTCGCACATCTTCAAACCTAGTTAACGATTGGTTTTGGGTACAGAGCCTCAAAAGTGAACTAACCTTTTCCTTTTATTTTCAGACATTTCTGTCAATATTGTAACACAAATTTGAACAAAAAGTCTGAAACCTTGCATATGAAAAATCATGAACACGGACCAAAACAACCTTGTTCAGACTGCGGCCAGATTTTTGAAAACATCAACATGTTACAGAAACATATGCGACAGTTTATTGCCACAAGATCGGCCCAGTCTCTCACTGAAGCCGACCTAACCTGTATCATATGCAAGAAAGCTTTTACCAATATAAAAAAACTCAGGCAACACAAGAAAACCCACGACACTAACCGGACGCGCAACTACACGTGTGATACTTGCGGAAAAGCGTTTTTTGAACTTGGAGTTTTAAAGTCCCATAAGCTGACCCACAGCGAGAAAAAATTCGTCTGCAAACTTTGTCAAAAAGCCTTCCATACAAAAGCGAATCTTCAAGAGCATGCCGCTATGCATTTGAACGAAAAACCATACCAATGCGACGAGTGCGGTAAAGGTTTCAACGTTAAACTGAGATTGAAATACCATTTAAGTTTACACAATGGCTACAAACCACATAAATGTAAAGTATGCGGTAAAGCTTTCCGATGCACGAATGACCTTAAAGTACACTCACGTCAGCATACCGGCTTGAGGCCGTTTGCTTGTGAGGTCTGCGACAGGACGTTTGTTAATTGGCCCAATTATAACAAACATATGTTAGTGAAACACGCAATTTGTATATCGAAGAAGAAAGATAAACCGAAAATTGAAATTGATGATGCAAAGAAAGAATGGATCTATACTTTGATAAATAATAAACATTTTAGTGGAGCAGTCGCTACTGAAAATAAGACGTGATTTAAAAAACAAAATCATCTTTATTCAATTTAGGCCCTAAGAAGGCACTTATGAACGTCAAAACACTACTGCCGGTTCGGATATTGTCCCAGACATCGAGAAGAACCGGTAAGAAACTCGATCGGGTTTATCTTTCTTTTTGTCAACTGTACAAATGTTAATATAACAGGTACAAAAATAACAGTTTAGTGGATGCACAGAGAGGGAGTCACTTCCAGACATCACTATCATTCACATAATGGTCCACCTTCTGACAGTAAAACTTGCTTGATATGGTCCTTAAACTTGTCGTCCGGTAAATCAGTAATATGCGTCGGGATCTTATTATAAAACCTAACACTGTTACCTAAAAATCTTTTATTGGTCCTACTTAGTCTAAAACACGGTACGACTAATTTATCTCTATGTTAGTATTAACATTGGGCTGATCTTTGACAAAATCTAACCTGATTAAATTTTTACGAATATACATTAAGTTATCAAGGATGTATTGGGAGGGTAAAGTTAAGATATTATATTCCTGAAATTTATTCTTAAGTGATTCACCAGGTTTTAGGTTGTACATTGCACGAATTGCTCGTTTTTAAAATGTAAATATGGTATCTACCTCAGCTGCTGAACCCCACAGTAAAATACCGTAAGACATTAAGCTATGGAAGTAAGCAAAGTAGACTAACCTAGAAGTGGTAATATCTGTTAACTGGCGAATCTTACGTACTGCAAATGCAGCAGAGCTTAAACTTCCCGCTAAGGTTTTAATGTGTGGACTCGAATGTAATTTAGAATCAAGCGTAATACCCAAGAAAACAGTACTATCCACTAAGCCTACTAAATTCCCTTCTATCTTGATACTACTATCAACACACCGGACATTGGGCAAGGCAAATCTCATACATTTGGTTTTGTTTGCATTTAGCAGTAAATTATTTAAAGCCAACCATTCAGTGATTGTAACTAAAATATTGTTTAATTGCCTAAGCTCCGAATCTATTCTTTTCACTTTGAATATAAGTGAAGTGTCGTCCGCGAAAAGAACCATGTCAGCGTCGTTTTCAACTACTAGCGATAGATCGTTTATATAAACGAGAAACAGAAATGGTCCCAAAATCGATCCCTGAGGGACGCCGATTCTTGCCAATGATCCACAAGACGCTGCCCCATTTACACTTACTTTTAGACAGCGGTCTGTTAAGGGTCTACGTCGAAAAATAATTTAAGCGTAAGGGTCGGGGCTTAGTCGTAACAAGAGCGAAGCGCCACGCGCGCCGCGCCGCGCCGGCCGGCCCTGCTCTACGAGTATAACATCGTCGCGAAAATGCTTGCGATAATCAAATCATTCAAAATGCGGAAAAGACGCTTCGCTATTAACATATTTTTAGTACCTACCTAAGTACCTTCTATTTGACAAATACTTACAATATAGTAATTAAATACCTGTCTATTGGTTCTTCTTGATCAATACGTGAATTTATGTTGACAGTCAATATAAACAAACCATAAAATAGGTATCTATGTATGCATAAGTTATTTTTTTAAAGTGATTGCACTAATAAAAATTCCAAATCAAACAAGTACACCTACCTACTGTCTGACGGGACATGGCGTGATGATATGTATGTATGTTTATAATAAAAATAATTGAAAACTTAATAATTTCATTTCGAAAATCACTATGTATCTATCTATGTAGAAAATAAAGTCATCGTCGGTTTTGTTTTACTTTATAGTACAGGAGCTAGGTGTTGGTAACTTTACATCATCAGGTAACGTAATAAAATCCATTTGTCTATAAAAATTGCACGTCAAAACATACAGACTAGCCTAGCCTAACTAGCCTAGTTACAACTTGGTAGTATTTGTACCGTTAGCAAAAATTTGAGAAGTAACGTGAAAATATGTTTCGTGTTACTGCAATAATCTAAGTTTTCATGACAGATCTTTATTGTTGAGCTCAGGTCTATTACATTTTTTTTCGACTAACCTGAAGAGTAATGTTTATCAGATATGTGCTGTATATACAGCGTTATTTTTTTATTATATGTGAAACCGGCCGTGTGCTACTTCTGTACACCGTATCTAGCAACATTTGTTCTACGACTTTACCAAATTCCTAATACATAAATAAAAAATATATATCAAAGATTTTTTGTACTGTCTAAATTCTTTAAAGTCTACCCGCACCGCACGCCGCGCCCCGTGCCTTGCCCGTCCACTAGCGAAGGTACCTAACCATGTAGTATTCAGTGGCGCTATCGAGTTTTCATAAAGTTACATTTATTAAATTAATTATTATTTTTGTATGAAAAAATTGACAAATGAATGTCGAAAAGTCGTAGAACAAAAGTTGATGGTTTTAGTGTATGGAACCAGCCCTTGCCCGCTTTCACGTATAATAAACAATAACGCTGTATATATATATATATATATATATATATGAATATATACAACGACTCAAACGGATTTTGATGTGCAAGATGTCCCTAAATTAGTATTTTTTTTCTGAAATCAGACTATGTAGCAGTGTCGAATAGATCAATTATTTAAGCAATAAGAATGCTCTTGCAAACTTATTCTAGTCTAGTAGATAAACCCTTGGCGTGTGTCAGTAATTTTGATAAATCAACAGACTGAAAAATAATATAGGATTTTACCAACAGCAACAATTAAGAGTAAAACTAAATAAAATGCCACAAGTTTTCGAATAGTAGGTAGGTAGCCACCTATATATTATTAAACAAATATATACATTAGAAATTTTCATAATTAAGAAATAATTCACTACTAGTAGATTCATGATTTTCCTTTACACATTCAGTTGAAGTATTTTTCGGTACATTGTTCTCATTCCCGTTATCATATTTATTTTCTTTCTTGCCCGCTGTCTTATGAATAACATAAGTTGGATCACGAATTGTCATATTTCTTGTATACCGAGGATCTACAAGCTCCGGTAATAAGCAATCAAAATAAAAGGATAATAGTTTTGGTTCCATTTTGTCCTTCCAAAATTGGTCGTCTTTCTGTAGAATTTCTATTTTTAGTTCATTTTCCCGAAACCATACAGCCAACAAACATTTTGTGTATTTACAAATATGCATTTGGCCCTGGGCTTGAAAGAACCAATCAGAGTTTTGTTCACATATATTTCTCCAGATTTATTGTTATTCTTCCAAAAATGCACTTTACCTTCTCGTATTGCAGCATCAATACCAATTTTAAAAGGCCAATTTTAAAAAATCAAACTCATATTCTTTGTACTTTTTGATATCTAGGGCTGTTTATAACCCTTATTTTTTTTACATATCCCCTTAAATAAGAGATTCAAAAGTCGAGAGAATGGCCACAAACACCATAATTTTTTAGATTAAGCATCAGCGTAGTGTGATTAACGCAGTCGAAGGCTTTTGAGAGATCGCAGATTACACCGATTGCATCTTGCGACTCTTCCCATGCCCCAAATATATGACTTAGTAGCGTTGCACCAGCGTCAGTGGTGGATTTCGATTATGTTAATCCAAACTGTCGACCATCCAATATTTTGTGTTAATTAAAATACTCTAATAACCACTTAAGCATAATTTTCTCGAAAATCTTACTGTAAAGGTCTTGCGGTGAAGAAGTAGAGGTCCCGAATAATTTTGAATATGATTTATGTATATACTTTGAGATGCTTTAAAATTCACCATTGTTTTTTTTTCGTCAATACGAATCTTATTTTACTCTAGTTGTGCCTGTGACTTCGTTCACATGGAATTTCGTATACGGCGGCGAAGGAGAACGTGCGCGTGGGTCGCGCGCGATTTCTTAACTCTTTAAAAGTAGCCTAAGTTTTTCCTTATAACATCAGCTATCTGCCAGTGAAAGGCACATTAAAATCGGAAATTGATTTGGAGATTCGCCGGAACAAGCAGACAGATATCAAGAATCGCACATGTGCCCGATCGACGGCATTCTGTAATCCACGCGAGCGCAGCCGCCGACACAGTTAGTCTATTATAATATCACAAAGCTCAAGAGATTGTTTGAAGGTGTAGTGAACACATACAACCTACATAGTTGATGTGGTTGTATGCGCCACTAATATTGATACAATGATTAGTAAATTAGCCTTCAAAGCGTTTACAAGTCTACAACCTTCGCAAGCAATACGTGTTAACGCTGCCATTTTTACTAAAGAGGCGTTATCTATCTATCTATCTACTAGTTAGTTTTAAAAAAAAATTTTGAAGTGAAAAGTTTAACCGAGTTGAGCAATTTTTGGTAGGGGTGTAACCTATGGGTTCGCGGTTTGCGTCACCGATGACCTCGACATGCTCATGTCGTATTGCGCTTGCGTCAGACTAGCGACGCGTATTATAGCAACCTGTGAAAACTTCACGCTACAACGCTATGGGGCGGAGCAGTAATAATGAACATCAAGCAGTCTGAAAAACTAGGCACGTACGGGAACTAAGAATTACGAACAAGTACGTTGCCGTGTTGGCGTCGCGGTAGAGTTGGTCGAATAAATTTGACATGGGTGAAACCGTGAGGTAAACCTAGTGTTTAAAACAAAATTGTGTCACAATTGCACTCGAACGTTCTTAGTCTTCAAGTTTTTTTGCTTCCTTTCTAAATAAAAATACAGCTCGACACTCGAATTCTTCTTCTTCTTCCTAACTTGGCAAACGATCCTCTTTAATGAAGACCATTACTGTCATTATCGAGTGAATTATAGTGTTATGACAATTCAGTATCCTAACAAGATGGTGGCTCCCTTGTTAGATCTTTCTTGGAAGTTGTTGTGGGATCTCGGAATGAATGCTTTCAGCTTATATTTATAATCCGCTTCACTTATGCACAAAAACCAAACTATCACGCAAAACGCCACCAATATTACATAATATAGTGTCAAAAACCTAAGTAAATGAATTAAAAATAACAACCACAACATGGCACTTCAAGATCCCGCCAAAAACTCAATATTATATTCTATTTACAAAGACGCATTTTCAGCCAGTTTATTACATATAAAATATAAGAGTAGATCGTTGCTAAGTACAAACTATTTGCTGTATTCAGTAACCACGAGATAAATGTAAAATAATCTTTATATAGGTACATAATGCTCATTATTTTACCTATTTAATATTGATATGATAAATAAAGTTTACAGCTTTGAGACTCCGTTCTGGACACATTCCACTTATCTTAAGCGAAACGACAACCATAATGGTCGTCGAGAAAAAATGAGTTATGCGTTTCGACAACCATTTCGGTCTTTTCACAGTTGCTTGTCTTTGGACGCTTATTGTAGTCAAACTAATATTACTATCCCTTTCAAACATATTTATTATTAAAGCTAAAGACCAGGAAAAATGTTTAAGCCAAAATAAAACGTCATACAGACGCCATTATATTCGTAGTTCAGTCCGTTGCTAACCGCTGGAAGTGGCGAGTGGTCGTTGTTTTAAAATTGACTATTTCGGTATTTGTGTTTGTTTTTGTGCGGAAAAATATTACAAAGAAATGAATAGGTATGCACTAAATCATTGTAAGAAAATACATTTCAAATTTGAGAAGTTTTTAGTTCATTTTTCGTCAAATTCCCACACCAAGTCGAGTTGTAACCTAAAATTTTTTCGAGTTTTTTAAAATAAATTTAATAAAGTAGTTACATTTACAGTAGGAATATGATTAATATCTATAGTATAACTAATCATTAACGTAATAAAAGTGTCAATTCGTTACATTCTTTCCCTATTTCACAAAAAACACGCATTTTTAACGGTCGAAAAGCACTTGACGCTTGTTCAACGGTTCTGTCAAACATATGATGGCAATCGTATTGGGCAAGATGGAAACGGCTTTCAAGTTAATAATTATTGTTGATATTTTGTGATTGGTTTTTTTTATTCTTATTTTTAATGCTAATAATATCTGATATCACTATTAATTTACATGTATTTTATTATAAATAAAAGACTTTCAAGTTCGTAATTATTGTTGATATTGTATATTTCTTGTAAAAGTGTTATCTATACTTTTCCTACTCGCCGGCAAGTTTAGGTATGTAAACCAAGTGCATTTCGGCAAAAAATGTGAACGTTTAGCGTCGATTTATGAAATGTTCTTGGAAGATAACATGGTATTATATTTTATAATTCTGTTAGTAAATTTAATCTAAATTGAAAATAAAAAGTTTGTTTCACAAAATAATGAGTAAAACTTACTCTAAACTGGTAATGTTCGATCATACCTTTTTTCTATAGATTTTAACGTCTTTGTTTATGTTGCTTGTAAATAAAAAACTATAAACTTTTACAGTGCTAAGCTTTTATGAGCCATTGTTTATGAACCCGACTTTAAAATAAACACTTGACAAAGGGCTTCCGACCGTCATTGTTCTCGGAATTTAATTTTAAACCTTTGTTTATTTTACTGCGCTCGACCTTGGGGTCCCTTGAGAGTGTTATCTTTCGAATGTAATAATATAAAAAATTGCTACGAGAGGTGCAGGCATTTAATTTTATGTTATAGTTATAGTATTTGTAATGTTAATAAAATAAATTTTTCTGACATGAATTTAATTTTTTTTTAATTATTGGAATTTTTTTATGCAATCCTAACAAATATTCTCATATCTTATTTTTAGTGTAGGTTTACAAAATAAATGAAACACATATCAGTTTAAATTGTTTATTTATAAGTTAATTCAGTTCATAAAGAATAGACAAACTATAGTTTTATATATGGTACTAAACAAAATTATTGCTAAATAATTTAATTACTCCATGCCCGCGAACTTTAGTGTTTCGCGGGAGCCCCCTGTGGCGCTTAACCCTTTTTTTTCAAAATGGCGCGTGCCGCCTAAGAGGTTTGAAAAAAATAGAGTCACCTTGGTGCACTGAATGCTTATCATATTATGTTGGAATGTGTCCGGAATGAGCTAGAAACAATAAACTACTGCTTAGTAATAAATAAAAACTTACGTTCTTATGGGGTCTGTAACAGTATTCTGGCTTCACCTTTGTCGGAAGAAGTCCGGATGCTGTACAAGATAGTACAAATAGGTATAGATAGAAGATAAAGATGATTGTATTGTAATAATTATTATGTGTATGCCTACCAATAGGGATGGCATAGTCGCTTTGTGACCAAATCCTTTAATTAAATAAAGAGATTTAAAAAAAAAAGCGATTAATAAGATAAGTCTGTAAGTAAAATTATGTTTTGTTGTATTTATTAGTTTACTTTAAAGAATTGGAATTATTATAGCAATTTCTTAGTTATGGTTGGCAGCATTTGGCAGATTTAAATCATTCTTTATCAACTGATGGTCACCCTCTTATACTTGTCAAAAATTTACAGAACAGTTGTTGAAATGTGGAACACATAGTCACATAAAGATTTACAAAACAAATAGGGAACTAAATAATGTGATCAGAATGGAGAATAATTACTGCCGATTTTGTGCAGAGCCTAAGAGCTCTGAAAAATTACTGAACCTACAAGACGACGGTCAGAAACACGACGAAATAAAATTGAAACTATCATTCTTGAATGCGATTTACGTGAATATTTCAAAGGGTGATGCGCTCCCGAAGACCGTCTGTTTAATTTGCTACGACTCACTAAACAAAGCTTACGAGTTTCTAGATAGCGTTAAACGCGCTCAGGACATCCTTACCAATTTGATTACCCAGCAGACGATGTCAAATACGAACCATCGGACGACGAGAGATTATCGGTTCTGGACGAGTTAGTCGGAGATAACGACAGTAATAATGTTAAAGCAGAAAATACCGAGCCATTCTGTGAAACGACTGGTTTTCGTATTGAAGTGAAATGCGAACCAAAAGAGGAAATCGATTCAATATCGAACACGTTAGGAGTTCACGATATCATAGACGCTGCATTGGAAGTACCACTCAGCCCGGCGGTTACTATTTACGCTAATGAACTGACAGACATTGGCAATAGGATAGTAAAAAGCTGGAGGCAGTACCCATGGATATGTTGTTATTGTAATATTGAGTTCATAAATATTGAAATGTTACGGTCTCATGCAAAAGTTGTCCACTTCAAGTGTTCAGCTTTCTTCTGTGTAGATTGTAGAGTTCCAGTAAAGGACGATTTTGTGTCCTTTATCAAGCATGTGAGAAAGCATAGGAAATGTCTGAGGTAAGATATTTAATGTAGTAAATTTTAAAATCTATATAGTAATAAGTGAAGCAAAAGCTTTCAGTACCATTTTAAGTGTGTTGTGTACATTGAAGACTGAGATTTGGCATGGTTAAAGTTTATATGAAGAGGAAGTCCAGAAAGCTGAAATTGATCTATAATATCTGTTCCTAATATATTAAATTAAATAAATTAATACTGCAAATCCTAACCCGACCGTGCCATTGAACTTTGACCCCCCAAAATATTGACATTGTCATCAATGAAAAGTGACAGTAAGTGATGTAGTTAATACTCATTGTTTATGAATACTCTTAATGTCAAACAGAAAATAGTCTATGATCAAAAAGTTGCAGGTTGAAGTTCAAGCTTAGGGCGATCACTACTTTAAGAAAAAACACCTTTTTCAAGTGAAAAATATTTTAGTACCTTTATGATGTGAAACAATGAAAACAAATAGTAACACTAAAAAGAGACAAACACATAGATCTATAGGATTTACCCTGCGAAAGAATGAGATAAAATTTACATTATAAATAATTAATGCTAGTCCTGATTTTCATAATTATGATCTTCATCAAATATGCCTGCTGCTGTGAGACAACCAGAATTGTATGCACTATTGTATGTACAGTACGAGTGGATAATAGCTAAAGATCCTCAGATTTAAGATTTTTAAAAGAGATTCTAAAGACCCTTCTACTATGTGTGAACTGCACACATGATATTTTAATAATAGGGCTAGTTTTTTGCTACAATTTCAGCAAATGTTAACTGGTGAAGGGCTCAAGTTGGTAACATGCTAAGCCTACTGAGAATTGACTCTCAAGTGCTACTGTCGGAACACCACTAGGTGTTTGGTGATAGATTATCAATTTGAGGGTGTTAGCTAACCAGGCAGGCATTAGAAAAAGCACTACCACCATGCTATGGTTTCATTACGTTGTTTTTTCTTCAGCAAAAGCTCAAACTTATTGCATGGATACAAACTCAGATCTTTCGGTGTGATGTTTATATTCACTACCACTGAGCCAATATTAAAATATATTAAATTAAACTTGAAATTAATTATATAAAAGTAATACAGAGTTACTGTAGATAACTTACTGTACTGTATTACTTGTCTGTTATTTTGACACTAACAAACTGACATAAGGTGATTGCGCAATTCGAGGATGTACTCATTGGAATAAAAAATTTGCTTTATTGTAAATTATTATTAAAGTAAATAATACATAGGCTGAACAACAAAAAAAAAAACATTTCATACACTTTCAAATTTTATTATCACTAAGTATTGTGTATAAACACATTAAATATGAAAGATATCTAGTACAATAGAAAGTTTTGAAAAACACTTTTATGCTATTTTCAGACGTTTTTGCTACTACTGTGATAGTCACATAGATGAAATGAAAACAAAAAAATCACACATAAAACAACACTTTGAAAAATCTCAAGTGCCTTGCCAGTTATGTGGTGAAATTTTTAATGACGAAGATAGCTTAAAGATTCACCTTCAAGAATTTGTTTCAAACAAACCTAACCGCAGACCTCGAAGAAAGCGTGGCACTCCAATTACAGTTGAAGATTTAACATGTAAATTGTGTAAGAAAGTATATAAAAATCCAAACAGTTTACGTGATCATATGAAACTTCACACAATTGACAGAAAGAGAAACTACACTTGTGATCGTTGTGGAAAAATGTTCTATAATAAGGGGACTCTTACTTCTCACATTATGTCACATGACAAGGTGCGTCCTCATATCTGTCGTATATGCAACAAATCTTTCTTATTTCCAAATATGTTACGTAGACATGTGGAGATGCATTCAGGATAAAACCATTCCGCTGTGAACAATGTGGTCGTTGTTTTAGGCTGCAGTATCAACTGAATGCCCACAAAATAGTACATACAGACTCAATGCCATATGTTTGCCAGCACTGCAATAAAGCTTTCAGGTTCAAACAAATCCTAAAGAATCATGAGAGGCAGCACACTGGAGCTAAACCTTATTCTTGTCAACATTGTGGAATGGAGTTCACAAATTGGTCAAATTACAATAAACACATGAAGAGAAGGCACGGTCTGGATACAGCAAAGAAGAAAATCACACCGGAAGGGGTGTTCCCTGTAAATCCAGAAACAGGGCAGATAATGCAAGTTCAAGATCCAGCTGGTACAGAGGAGTGGAAGAATAGAATCATGATACCAGCAAAACGCGGAAAGAAAAAGAAGATTCTAAATCAGGAAGTTATTTTATAACAAAACACAATGAAATCAAAGTATTATTTTTAATTAAAAATTGTGTGTACATAATTCATCACAATCCAAGTTGCATCTCCGAGCTTTAATAACTGTAATTTAAGGAATTCATGTTAGGTGTCAAGTTTCATGTCTTGACAGGTTTAGTCCCAAAACAACAAATTAACTTTTGTTTAAGCCCTATCTTCTATGAAGAGGAAAACATAGTGCATTAGAAACCCAGAGCAAGATAGCAATGAACATGTATATTAGAATGAGTTCAGAATATCTAGAGCAATTTCAAAGGCAAAGGAACTAATTGTATATGCCCTGCACTAAGTAGAAAAGTAAGAAATGTGTGAAAATCATAGGTACGTAACGTTTTTTTAATATAGTATTATTGCTAATTTTACACACATTGTTCCTACAGCCTGCTGGCTGGCCAGGCCGGGGACCCCTGTAAAGTGATGGTTAATGGAGCCGAATTCCAATTTCCAGATGGTGACAGTTGGTATAGAAGCACCATTGTTTAGTTATCGATATACATGTATTAAGCCGTGTTTTAAATTTATTGGTTAAATTTGTGTACAATTTGCAATAGGATGTTTTACAATAGGTGTTGTTTTGTTAATTGGGAAATTATTAATCGGTAGTTGTACCTTTATAATATTACTAGCTGTGCCAGCGGTTGCGTTCGCGTGGACTACAGAATACCGTCGACAGTCGATCGAGAACACACGTGAATCATGCAAACTCCGCTCCCAGATATTTAAAAGACAAAAATGCTTACTCTTGGTGATCCATAGGAGATAGACATATGCTTAGGGTAAATTTTTTGTAGGTCTTTTTAATGCCTATAGTTAGGCACCATATTAATTTGGTATATCTCTTATAGTTTACTCAGGGAAAGCCAAAATCGTTGTTTTTCGAATTGATTTTTACCCTTATTGTTTTTCTACAATAAAAGTAGTCTAAGTTACTCATAACATCAGTTATCTGCCAGTGAAAGTCCCGTCAAAATCAGTCCAACCGTTTCAGATATAACTTTGATTAAACAGACAGACAAAAATTTTGAAATTGTTTTTTTGTTATAAGTACCGTATATACTGCATATACTTTCATAAGCATTTAGTAAAAAGCTGTTTTGACAGACATTTTAGTTTTATTAAATTGTATAGATAAATTAAAATGATGATCTCGCATGCACAGTACACGTGTTAGAAGTGAAACTTTTTAAAAAGGAGATAGCCTATACAGATGTAGAGCGGTCGCCCGACGTAACTGTGACATTCTGTGTTGTGTTCACACTGCCTCATAAGCATGCACCAATGTTGGAATCAACATGTAACAAAAAATTATAAATAGTATGACACAGGCTCACCAGGATGTTGATCCTTAGATGGACACCAGACTTTTCTCCCTCATTATATAAGCCTATGTTGATTACAGATTAGAATGATTTAACTTCATGTAAAAACTAAATCATAATTACTTTTAAGGGTTGTCAGCGCATTTGTAAGAAAACTGGCAACAGCTGATGTTCATTATATTATACTAGCAGATGCAATTTACAAAGTGGCGTATTTTATATTGTCAAAAGCATGATTTAGAGTTTATCGCGCAATTAATTCATCATGGGTGCGGAGTGCCGGCTAACTGTCTCGCTTTGAGTGAATTCTTTGGTTGCACGTAATATGGAATTTTGATACCTTCTACGGTATTTATTATTTAAATGATATAATGTAAAGGACAATTTTAATCTACCGCAAATGTCCAAGTTAACTAACATATTTATCCAGATAAAGATAAAAAAAATTGAAGAAAATAGCTAATAATAGCATAACAATTATCACTTTTCGAAACTCCGACTTCCTTTTTTGTTTTATTATTAAAATAATACAAAAGTATACGAGATGCTGACACTATTGAATACTATTACGAGACATTTTCGTGTTTTGACCGGCTCCCTCTGCATTTTTACGTCATATCATATAATTATGCAGTCATTTAGGTTAGGGGAAGTTTCCATATTTTATGTTAACATGTTATTTTTAACATCGCTTACGTTAATACTAATTGATGAACGTCCTCCTTACAAAACATAAATTTAGTTACCTGGTCCAGGCGAGAGTTAACGGTCATCTTAACGGTTGTTTTTAAAATGCAACATATTTTCTTTATTGTGTACTTTATGTTATTAGATTTGCATTTGTTTCTTAAATTGATATCTAAATATATAGAATCTAAATGCATACAGGTTAATACAGCCAATAATAACGGGTTATTAGGTTATTTTTAACTTTATTTGTATTTAATAAAATAACTTCTTGTTAGATCGCGAATTACTTGGAAACTACTGAACCGATTTGAATGTGGTTTTCAAATTAATATAGAAATGAATGAGGTAGAAAGGATGATAGGGTATCGTTACTGAGGACTTGGTATGAAATAAAAGATTTTTTGATTTATTATTCTGTTACGCTTTTGGTTAATCAAATAATGAACATCAAAAACATATTCACGTGAACGAAATCGTGGGCAACAGCTAGTTTTAAATACAATCTAATTACAATTTCAAAATACCTACCTATTATTATGTATTTTAATATATTGGCGGTGAAATAAAATAAATTCGGTAAAATATATATAAATGGCCACCATATTAAAATTTATTCTTTTGGATTTCAATGTTGTGATTTTAATTAATTTTCAGTTTTCTTTTAAGACTGATTTCAAAAGCAATTAAGAATAGTTAATGTAGATATACACAAATAAAGAATATACACAAATATGTAATGTTAATATTATTGAATAAAATTTATATTTTAAAATTGTTTTTTTTTTTCTTTTAAATATAATTGCATAGAAATGTTGTATGGTGAGAAAGTATGAAACTATCATAGTACCAAAACAAATTACACATAGTTCCATTATTTTCGTTGATAGGATTTATTCATGTAGACCAGAGCAACTCGTTGCCTGCTTCACTTCTATACTTCTCCAAAGGTCTTTCATTGTGAATTTTTAAATTAGGTAGGTACTAATTTTCCGTAGATTCTTTTTAATCTTTGCGTAAATTAACCTTATACTAAAAGGCATAGATTAATTAATCGTTAACGCAACGCTGAAACTAATCTATGCTAAAGGTATTAACTTAATTTTTTTAAGTTCAAAATTATTACATTGAGTGTTTGTATTTAAATAAGTAAATGCGGGTCGCACCAATGACATTTTATATAATATAGACGCGTCCTATGCCAACATGATTGCTTTGAAAAACAGCGCAATTAATGTAAGTTAAAATATCTACGTAAAACGGAATGAAATATATATTTTGAGTCATAGGTTCAAGGTTGTAGTGCGTGCAATCATGACACATGATAAATACGTGACTGAGAGAATGTCGCGAAATTAGGTACCTAATTTTATAATATTGCCAAAATAGAGCGCGGTTAATGCGTTTACTTACACATAAAAAACATCTTAGGGCCGTACAATATTTTTTAGAATCTGCTGCGTTTTAAAAAGGGCTGCCTTCAATTTTCTTTATGTAGCTACCAACTTAAATAAAACAAATTCCTATCCAAAAAAGGATGAAAGTGTTGTGGTAGTTACAATGTTATTTCTTTATTGAAATGTAGAACTCCATGCGGAATACACATTTTAAAGAAGAATTATGTACTATTTTTCAAAATGACGGCTGTCCTGCGCATTATGCTGTACGTGTTCATACGTATTTAAATAATACATACCCAAACAGAGGAATCGGGTGTCTGGGGCCAATTTTGTGGCCTCCACGTTCACCTGACCTAAATCCACTGGATTTTTTTTTATGGGGCTGCCTCAAAGAAGACATGTTTCGTAAGCCGATCAGGTCCTTAGAAGTCTTACCTATCCGTGTCAGAGCACCCGCATCAAAAATAAGTAATCAACGATATACGAGATTGCTCAAAAGAGCATTTATCCATAGATGCAGAGCCTGCTTATGAGTGAATGGCAAACAATTTGAATATTTATTATGAATTATGTAATGCCAAATAAAGTACTATTAATGTTAAATGTTATTTTTTAATAAACTTCAAATGGTTAGGTTCAGTTGAATATAAAAAATATTCCCATAATAAATATTTTGTTATTTAATCAAATTTGCTCCTTTTCTACTTTAATAGCAATAATTCACTATTTACATAAGATACAGTAATGAATTACGAAATCTACTCAAAACCGACATTATTCTAAAATTATTGGTCACTCATGTTTTCATACTTTTTTTTAACACCCAAGAAGCTTAAACTTTGGTAAAAAAAAAAATTTTAGCAAATTTCTCACAGAAAAATTAATTCAAGTTTTTTTTTTATAGTACCATAGCTAGTCACACTATTTACTGCTTGTCGATTGGCATAGTTAGCGTATAATAATAGATCAACAAAAAACCGATAGAATTTAGTAATTTGTGGTCGCAGTGTAAAAGAATGTAAAACAAGGTAAAAATTTGTAGAATATTATATAAAAAAATCATATCTTAGTTACTACCTAGGATATATTTTGTTTCGTATTTTTTTCTGAACGACCATAAGTTCTGCTATAAGCCATTTCAAGGTTATTCATTCATTACCGGACATGCTGTATATACTCAATTGTTGAATTAATTTCTATATCGCGATGTAGGATGCGTCGTATGTGGCTCGATAGATGTCGCTATGTAGGATGCGACAGTTGTGGCGAGAGATGTCGCTACAGTGGCATCAGTGCTACAGAAACAGCTCGAAGGATTAATTATGTGTATGGGTAAGCTACTAATGTTACTATAAAAGAAAACATGGTACGTTTTTGGTTCCAACGTTTTCGTTCTGGAAATTATGTCCTAAGAAACAAACCCCGTGGACGGCCGGAGACCCTAGTTGAATATGAAGAATCAAAGGTGATCGTTGAAGCGGATCATTCGCAAACCACATCAGAGTTAGCGGCAGGCTTCGGTGTGAGTGATAAATAAAAAATTATTCACTTGAAACAAACAGGAAAAGTGAAAAAACTCGAGAAATGGGTACGCATGAATTGACTGAAGCACGCCAACAAACACCTATTGAGTTCTGCATTACATTACTCAACCGTCACAATAACGAGGGAATTTTGAATCGTATTGTTACTTGTGACGAAAAATGGATTCTTTACAACAATCGGAAACGCTCATCACAGTGGTTGAACCCAGGAGAACCGGCCAAATCCTGTCCCAAGCGAAAGTTGTCTCAGAAAAAGGTACTGGTGAGTGTTTGGTGGACCAGTACTGGTGTCATACACTACAGCTTCGTAAAATCTGTCCAGACGATAACGGCCGATCTGTATTGTCAACAATTGCAAACCATGATGAAATAGCTAGCCGTTAAACAACCGAGACTGGTCAATATCTCAAGCCCACTGCCGCTTCAGAACAACGCTAGACCCCATACTTTACGACCGAAGGTCGCTAAATTAGAGGAACTGCGGTTGGAATGTCTCCGAAATACACCATATTCCCCGGACATTGCTCCAACAGATTACCACTTTATTCGGAATTTGGACAAATTTTGCAAGGAAAATAAATTCAATTCCGATGAGGCTGTCTAAACTGCCTTCAAATATTTTATTGATTCTTGCTCCCACAATTTTTTCAGCAGTGGAATCAATGAATTACCTTTAAAATTGCGAAAGTGCATAGATAATAACGGTACATACTTCGTTTGATTAAATGTATAATTTCATAATATTTTTTTCATATTACTTTTACCCTCAGAATACAGAAAAATGTTACCATATAAAACGCTAATTTCATATTTAAGGACTAAAATATAAATGAAACCTAAACATGGATTATAAAAACAACATCTGAATTGGCTGCATGGTCCAGTTAGAGATAGAAAGGGAAAACTATACCCAAATAAAAATCTTTGGTATGTTGCTCACTAAGCAAAAAAGCAATTACACATCTGCGCGCTCAAATTAAACTACAGCTGTTGTCTTTCTGAGCAGATTTCAGCATTATATTTAAAAGTCACCAAAAATCTATCATTTTTGCGATGTTATCATCCACTCCTGGTATCAAGTTGGCACCAGCGTCGCCGAACGTACGGCAGTCTGGCACATAAATGACAAATTCTAAGGTATACGGCAGAGTGGCCATTGCCGTACATCAAAATACGGCAATCAGAATTCATAAGATTAAATAGTAATAAATACTATATTAGATGACAATCAGCGAAACGTACTTAAATATGTTCTTGTTTATTAATTTTTTCTGACTGAATACACTGTTAGCCATAAGGGCTCTGAAGCCTCAGACGGCTTTTAAGGTTTCGCCGTGACTTGGGGACGGGCGCATAAGGCACTCAGCTGCGAAAGTAAAGACAACTCGCTCAAGGGTGCCAAATGATGTTATTTGGTTGTTTGTGCGATGTTATAAAAATATATGTTGAGGAGGAGGATTACGGGGCGATTTTTAAATAAATCACTTTTCTTTTATAACATATTTCTTTTCTTAATGTTTGTATCATAGCAACTCTATATACATTTTCTTTTTAATTCATACACATTTTATAATAAAGGAGATGCGCATTGTTATTCAACACTCTCCCTCAATGCACATCTCATACCTAATCTAAACATAAACTGAGAAAATTGAATTTTAGTACGAGGCTTTGTCAGAACATCTGCTAATTGGTATTTAGTATTCACATATATAACATTGATTAATCCTTCCTCAATTTTTTGCTTTACAAAATTTTACTTAATGTCCATATGTTTAATGGCGTTTTTGATCAGGGTTATTGACCGAGTTAATAGTACTTATATTATCTTCACACGTTGTTACTTTTTGACACTCAACATTTAAATCATTTAATAATTTTATAATCCAACAAGCTTCTACTACTGATTCACATAACGAAATTAATTCTGCTTCAGTTGTGCTTAAAGCTACTGTAGCTTGTTTTCTAGATCTCCATATTACGACATTATTAAATAACATAAATAAGTAACCGCTAGTAGATTTTCTATCATTATCTCTAGCCCAGTCAGTCTTCATATCCTATCAAAGGTATAATATCATTAAAATCATTTTTATAATAAACTAATGCATAATGTAGAGTTTCTTTTACATATTTTAAAATTCTTTTTAATGCCTTCCACAAAGCTTCGTTAGGTTTAGATTGATATCTACTCAAATAACATACAGCATTACATATATCTGGTCTAGTCCCTACAGCGGCATACATCAATGACCCAGTTAGTGATCTACACTTCTGCTCATAAGATAAATCTAGTTCAGTATCATCAAATTTAAAATTTACATCCATAGGTGTTGCACAACCTTTACATTCTAACATCTGATATTTTTTAAGAACCGTTTTTAAATATATTGTTTGGTTAATTACAATCTTATTCTTCTGCCTACTAATTGATATTCCTAAGTACAATAATTCATCGTGTCCCATGTCTTTCATTCTAAATCGTTGTGATAAAAATTCTTTAATTTTGTTTATTTTTATTATATCATCATTAATTATTAAAATATCATCTACATAGATTAATAAATATGTATTATTCATGCTATATAAACAATAATCGTTTTCTGATCTTTTGAATCCATATTCGGTAATTGTGCTATTGAATTTTTCATACCAATATTTTGGGGATTTCTTTAACCCGTATAATGATTTGGTTAACTTTAATACTCTTCCCTCCGGTAATTTTAGTCCTTCTGGTGGTTTAAGATATACATTTTCTTTTATATCACCATATAGAAACGCACCCTTTACATCCATTTGATGTATTTGATAATCTCGACATGCTGCAATTGACAACATTATTCTTAGAGTTTGAAACATTAATACTGGTGAGTATATACCTTCTAACTGTTCCTTTTTTTGATATCCCTTTACTACCAGCCTTGCTTTACATATTTCTTTCTGTCCTATACATTTTCTTGTAAGAACCCATTTACTATCTAATAATTTTTCTTTCTCTGGTTTCAAACTGGTTTCTGGTCAAACTTTTTCTGGTTCAAAACTTCATCACTGTCATTGCTTAAATCCATAATATATTCTTCATGCCATTTCGGTTTCTGTATTTTTCTTTTCCCACTTTCTTCTTTTTCATCTTTACTTTGTATAACTTCATCCACCTGTATGTTTATTTTCTTTGTAGGTATATGTTTAGTATCGCTTGTCATTATATTATTTTCCTCTTCTCTCCTTTCTTGTCTTGCTTCTTCAAAAATGTTTTGTTCTTCTTTTTGACTTGTTTTCTACATGTAAGTATGGTAAGTATATATTTTCATTATACCTTTCATCAAATATAACATTTCTTGCATGTACTACTTTACTTGTTTCCGGGTCAAATAATTTATATCCCGATGTACTATATCCAATCATGATCATTTTCTTTCCCGTGTTATCCAATTTCTGTCTCAATTCCCTAGGTACATGGTTATATGCGATACAACCAAAAACACGCATGTTTGACACATCAGGTTTTCTGCCTGTCCATAATTCACTTGCCGTTAACTCTCTCCCTGCTGATGGACTTCTATTTGCTACATAAGCTGAATATAAAACAGCATCAGCCCAAAACTCTTTTTCTAACTTTGATTCCAACAGGATTGTTCTCGCCTTCTCCATAAGTGTGCG
This sequence comes from Saturnia japonica, assembly GCA_033032175.1. NCBI lineage: Eukaryota > Metazoa > Arthropoda > Insecta > Lepidoptera > Saturniidae > Saturnia > Saturnia japonica. The sequence goes on from CM065331.1 coordinate 432,522, forward strand.
ATTCATTCTCTCCGCAACTCCATTCATTTGCGGATTATAAGGTACTGTATATTGTAGTGATATTCCTTCTTGTGCACAAAAATATTGAAAATCGTTAGTGACGTATTCCCCGCCGTTATCTGAACGTAGTTTTAGCAGATTTGTGTTAAAATGTTTGGTGACATAATAAAAATAATTTTGAAATTTCTCAAATACTTCAGATTTTTGTTTAATAAGGTATACAATTACAAAATGAGTATAATCATCGATAAAAGTCAAGAAATATTTATAACCGTCTCTACTGGTTGGAGATATAGGTCCACATACATCCGTGTGTACTATTTCAAGTGGCTGTTTAGCTCTATATCCAATCTTATTATACGGTTGTCGTGTCATTTTACCTAGTAGACATGGTTCACATAATGTATTTTCTATATTACTATTTCTTAAGTCATTTAAACCATTTACCATATTTGTTTTTACCAACCGATTAATATTATGCATTCCTAAATGACCAAACCTTCTATGCCACAAACTAGCTATCTTATTAAATTCTTTGTTTACATAGTTGCAATTTTGTTGGTTGATGCTTGTCTTAATAGTATACAAATTACCTTCTAAGTTGCCTATCATTATCATGTTATCATATCTATTATAAATTCTAACCTTACCGTGTGTGAATGTCGCTTTATATCCACTTAAATTAATTTTAGATGCGGATATTAAATTTTTCCTTAATTCGGGAACAAAATATACATTTTTAATAGTACATGGATATGCTTTTCTACCTACATAACCTATTACATGTATATTTCCAATACCTATCGCTTGTAAAGTTACACCATTTTTAGCAGCTGCAATATATTTAGGTTGCTTAAGCTCTATATAGTCTGTAAAATAATCTTTCGTGTTTACTAAATTATCAGAGCATCCAGAGTCTACACACCATAACAAACTGCCCATCTTTTGTTCACAATTGTTAGCTACATCTTCACACATAAAACAGTCACTCCCATCTATATTAAAAACTTGATGAACTCTTTCTTGGTTGTAGCCTCCACGGTGTCTTTCGAATCTTCGTTGTTCTCGGTATGTTCCTCGAGCTTGTCCTTGATATGTGCTACGACCACGTCCTTGATACACGCCGCGTCCTTGTCCATGATAATCGCCCCGTCTTTAGCCCATGTAAGCTCCGCGCTGCTCTCCTTGTCCGTAGTATTCACCTCCTCTTTGATACCCACGCCGTACTGAGTTTATGTCACGTCCTTGTTTGTTGTAATCTTGATTCTTCTCCCGACATTGAAACTTTTTGTGTCCGGGCTTACCACAAGTATAACATAGAAATGCATTATTGATGTTATACTGTGCCGAACTAATATTCTTTTTCTTCTTTTCTTCTTCACCCATCAGTCTTTTTTTCACAAAATCATACTGCAAATTTTCAACAGTCTCAAGTGCTGTAACAATTCCTTCATAGCTTTCCGGCATCGATAATAAAAGATAGTTGACTTTTTCATCCTCATTTAATTCCGACTCCGCTTCCTTTAAATCCGTAAATATCGCCTCTAATTTTAATATATGTTCCAACAAAGATGACTTTTCATTATATTTTAAATTCGCTAAATTTCTTCTTAAAAATAACTTTGAGCGTACGCCTTTTGCTTTAAAATTTAGTTCTAACGTTTTTATCATCTCATACGCTGAACCTTTTCTCACGTAATCAAGATGGGTGTCGGACACGGCAGCGATAATGAGTGTCTGTGCCCTTGCCTCACCTTTTTTATTTTCATATTCACTTGCATATTTTTCGTCCTCAATAGCTTCGTGAACTTCATTCTCTTTTAAAATACTTTTCAATCGAAATACCCACGTGTTGAAATTTTTGCCATCGAATGGTATGATGGCCTAACAATATATCAATATAATAAGATTAATATAACCATGTCTAATATAACCACGCTCTGCTACCACTGTTGAGGAGGAGGATTACGGGGCGATTTTTAAATAAATCACTTTTTTTAATTTTAATTCATAGACATAGATTTTATAAGGAGATGCGCATTGTTATTCAACACTCTCCCTCAATGCACATCTCATACCTAATCTAAACATCAACTGAGAAAATTGAATTTTAGTAAGAGGCTTTGTCAGAACATCTGCTGATTGGTATTTAGTATTCACATATATAACATTGATTAATCCTTCCTCAATTTTTTGCTTTACAAAATTATACTTAATGTCCATATGTTTAAGGCGTTTTTGATCAGGGATATTAACCGAGTTAATAGTACTTATATCTTCAAACATTGTTACTTTTTGACACTCAACATTTAAATCATTTAATAATTTTATAATCCAACAAGCTTCTACTACTGATTCACACAACGAAATTAATTCTGCTTCAGTTGTGCTTAAAGCTACTGTAGCTTGTTTTCTAGATCTCCATATTACGACATTATTAAATAGCATAAATAAGTAACCGCTAGTAGATTTTCTATCATTATCTCTAGTCCAGTAATTAAATATATATTAATAATAATTTAATATATATTATATAATATTAAACACTTTTCCACTTGTATTACATCTTCTTTTATTATAAATATTTAAATCAACTACCACTCGTTACATTTTTTATCTTTCAGCATTGACTTGACAACCGACATGCCCATAGACAATACTTAGTTTTATTCTTATTTTTATAAGGTTCTAACACCAAAGTGGCCGGACCTTGGCTTGGGCGGTTGCCGCGATTGCAATTAAGTCGCGATCTGGCTAATTGTAGGATGCAATCCGAAGTAACTAGCTTATACATTATAACATTATACACGTTTTCCGCCTCCTGGGAGGAAGGAAGTGTAGCGACATCTCTTGCCACAACTGTGACGCATCAACGCATCGACACAACTACGTAGCGACACATAGCGACATCTATCGAGCCACATAAGTAGCTTCCTACTATCCTACATCGCGCTATAGAAATTAACTTTATCGTTGAGTATATATACAAGAACCCGACTACAACAGTCGGGGCAGCTGCCCACCAGATATAGCACCCGTCTGGCCGGAGGATCCTCCCTTTTCTATGGCGGATGAGGAACTTTACTCTCTGTTCCTCACCTCCGCTAAAAAGGGAAACATGAGTATGTATATTTATTTCGTGATCTGAAAGTATTTCTACAGTAACTAGCGTAAAATTTCGTATAAATTACTCAAATGTTATTTATAATAAAATTTAACTATAGAGTACCTATAGCAACAATAATTGTCTTTGGTTATTGTGTAATACCCAAATTATTTATTTTGATTGCAATCGAGGTCGATTCTGATTTACCTATCCTGCTTTACAGTATACTTTTGTTATCACTAAAGTATATGTTTTGATTATAACTTTCTTCATACCTACTTCATTTGACAAAATTTGTATTCTTGTCAAAAATTGTCATAAGTTGTTTCTATATCGTACTTGAATGCTACTTAAAAGTATCTTCTGGGTTCTAAATTTAATCAAAACAAAAGAAAGAAACCGTTTGTTAACGTCTACTATAAACGCAGCATTATTACCAAAACAGAAACAGCGCATCTCCAAAAGGAATTCTAACTGTAGGTACGACATTTAAGCCCAACCGCTATATCACTAAAAAAGAGCTCAAGATGATAGTTGGCATAAAAAACCGTCAATTTATGATAAAGAAGCGGCCGATGAAGGTAGTGTAAGAAATGTTTTAGAGTGAATGGAAAGATAGACGTGAAAAATATCGTTTTAATTGTTAGTAATATGTAAAAACATATGTGTACGATAATCAAGTGGACAGCCAGTGGCAGCATTGGTTGGCTCTTGACAACCCAGAATAACCTGATTACAAATGTCAAAAATTGAGGACTAGGGATGAAACGATACCAGTGTGGAATCAACACTTTTACTTGATACAGTAATGTAAAGAAAGTATCGATACCAACTTGAAGTGATGATAAGTATCGATTCTTACTCGTATCGATGGTTTTATTTCTGATATAGTTTATTTTTTCTATGATTTAAAGACCCGTAAAACAAACAATAATATCATTATTTTATTTATTAAAGAAGCACCAATAGCGTGCATATCATACTTGAGCCATTTTTACAATTAATTCTAGGTCCAATACAGATATGCGAACCTATTCAATAATATTCCATTCTTCATATGTAATTTAAAAAAATTAAATAAAGTTAAGTATAAGTGAGTTATTACAACCTACTATATATAAAAAAACTAATAATAAAAGAAAAATTTTAATTAATATAAATAACAGAAAATTAATGTAATTAACATTATAACTTTGAAAAAATACATTGAAAGAACCACTATGTTTTAATTAATAATGGGAAAGAAAAATTAAAAATAAAATAGAGAGACCAGTGATTCTGAATATCGATTTTTGTAAATTAAACTAAGCGTCTGAAGCGAAATAACTTTTAATCTTACTAATAATGTTAGGTAATGTCTGTGTAAATATGTCAAAATTATCTATTAAACCATTTAATTCATTGTGTTGAGAGTTTGATTTGAAGAAAAAAGTTTGATTTGTTCGTGATAAGTTTGCTTTTCCCAAAAATAGAAAAAATAATCGTAAATTAGTGAAATTGTAATGTGTTACGACCGAGTACTTTTTAGTTTTCACTGATACCTACTCGGTACTCTGTTACAAAGTATTGATACCATAAGTGCTTGGAGTAGAAAGAAAAGTATCGAGTATTTACTCGTATCGATCCATCCCTATTGAGGACATAAAACATAGAGATAGAATGAACAACAAAAATAACAAGCTGAGAAAACTTAGTTTTTTACAATTATTGTGATGGATTCAGTTCAACATGCTTATTGTCGACTTTGTGCAGAACTTAAACCTAACAGTAAACTTGAAAACCTACAAGTCGATCAAGGAAAACAGCAGGAAATCGTCGCGAAATTAACTCGAATTAACGCTGCAACAGATTTCGATGAAAGTAGTCTACCAAAAATGGTTTGTTTCTGTTGTATAACGAATTTAGATAAAGCTTTCGCTTTTGTTCTTACAATAGAACGAGCCCAGATTATAATAAACGATTTAATTTTAACCTCACAAGTTAAAAGTGAGGTTGAAAACTCTTACAATGAAGATCATAGCTACGACTCAGGCGATCTTAAATACGAGGACGATGTTCTTGTAAAAGAAGAATTACTACGAGATAATATCGAAAGTAAGTCAGTGTTATTAAAAAATGATGAGTTACCATTTAAAAAATCAGTATTAAATCCTAAGAAAAGGCATAGGTCCAGTTTGGACGCTATTCCTCTATCTCAGCTAAAACTTACATGGCTAGATTACAGTTGGATGTGCGCGTATTGTGAAACAGAGTTTCGTACAGTGGACGAACTCCGTAACCACTCAATGCAGTATCACACGTGTTGCAATGCATTCCGATGCACTGATTGTAATATTCGTAAATTAAACCTGGACAGCTTCCTAATTCACGTCCGTAGACATCGAAAATTCCTCAAATTATCTTGTTACAAGTGTTGTATCAGATTTACAAATTTGAAAGAAGGAAGAATTCATAAAAGTGAACATGTCACATCAGAACATATTTGTTGGGGCTGTAATACCTGTTTTGTGAATGTAGATGAACTTAAAAAGCATGTAGATACATTCTACAAAGACAAGAGATTACGAGACATACCAAAGATACAACTTATGAATAGTCTAACCTGTGTTGTGTGTAAAAAAACATTTAAAAATAAAAGCAGTTTGAATACTCATCTGTTAACACACACAGAGAGGAAACGGAATCATATATGTGAAATTTGTGGAAAGTGTTTCTTGCACAAGCAAAATTTATTAGGTCATATGACATTACATAATGAGGCACGGCCATATCAATGTGAAATCTGCAAATGTTGTTTCAAAACACCACACCATTTGCGTAGACATGTCGGGACTCACGATGGACATAAACCGTTTGCTTGTGATCAGTGCGGAAGATGTTTTCGGTTACAAAAACAACTGAAATCGCATCTGATAATCCATACAGACTCATTACCTCACACATGTTCATATTGTAACAAGGGTTTCCGTTTTAAAACAATTCTAAATCAACATTTACGTCAGCACACTGGTGTGAGACCATATTCATGTGACATATGCCAAAGAGACTTTACAAATTGGCCAAATTTTAATAAACACATGAAGAGAAGACATGGCATGGATATGGCAAGAAAGAAACACACCCCTGATGGAGTTTATCCTATCAATCCGAATACAGGTGAGATGGTTATTTTTCCAGAAACTGATGAAACATTGGAATGGAAGAAAAATATGATGCTGCAACGAAAACCAGGAAGGCCAAAAATTTCTTTTAAAGAAGAAATCAAGAGTAATGTTGAAAAAAGGAAATGATTGTCAGATATACTGTTTTTCTCACTGGGCTTCCACTATGATGTTAATGTCTTTTAAGGTACACATCTTTTTTAGTTCATATTTTTATAAATATATTAATTTATCAGGGTTTAAAAAACTGATCTGAAATGGGTTAGCACTCTTGACATAATTTAAATAAGCAACTTGAGATGGAATGGCATATCCAATAGTGTCCAGACAGAGGATTCTTAAAGCATCCAAAGATTACTGCCTCAAATCTAGATTGGTTAATTAAAAAAATAAAATAAGGTCTTTACACAGGACTGCCTTTTAAGTTTTAAGACATACTATATTTGTGAAAACAAGTAATGAATTTCTGCAATTTACTACTATAGTATACTAATAAATAATAATTAAAATGAAATGTTACAACAATGTATTAAAGTCTTTGATCATTTCAAATACAAAAACAATAGCAAATCTTTTTTTTTTAATGTTTATTTTGTACTAATTTATTACTTTCTTTATATTCTACATACTTCCATACTTATTAAATCTATATCTAGACTAATATAGTATAGCAGAAGAGTTTTTTGTTTGTTTGTTTAAATACGCTAATCTCTGCAACTACCAATCGGATTTGAAAAATTATTTTGATATATGATAGCCAGACTCTCCAGGAATAGTATAGGGTATTTAAAATTAGGGTGCAACTCTCAGATAGCCTAAAATATTGATTTTTGTTACATAAGTCGGATGTCGAAGTCCTACCAAACTACTTTATCTGCGTGCGCTGGCATAATCGTTAATGATACCAAAATATAATGTTCTACAATAATATTGGTCCTTAGTATATCTAAAAGAAAGTAAGCTATAGCATATGCTTATTTCTTACAAATAAGCCACACTTAGGTATTTTGTGAAAAAGATGTGTGGAAAATTAAAGTGATTTATAAACATTCTTTTTAGATATGGCATATTAATCCTTACGAACAAAAGTTACTTCATCATAAAGACAATTTTATGAAGTTAAATTTTGCCCTCTAGAATATGCTATTTGAAGACATAGCGTAGAAGATAATGAAAAATTAATATAATCTGTACTTGCGGGAAGAACAATTATGATAGACTACACGGGAGTGTTGGTGATGCGGTGTTTGTAGGATAAAATTAACATGGGTGAAACTATGAGACACATCTAGTTATATATATTTATTGTTGTGACTTTGATATTAAACTAACATTATTTATATTTGGTATGTTATTTTATAAAGGTTATTGTAAAGTGGTTAAAAATGGTTGTAAATAAAACATAGCAATATTTATTATTCATACACAAACAGTATTTCATTAATAATTTTACTAAATCATGTTTTACTTATAAGCTAATAAAGCTATACACCTTGGTGATGTTCTTTCATTAAATACTTTTTTAATTTGACAATTAACACCATTCTCTCTTATGTAAACAACTCTATCATATAAAATAAAGTTTTCAAATACTGGCTGCAGGTGCTTCTGTAGAAGTATGTAAATTCCCGCCTTTTTTGGTGTCAGCTCTGACATTTGACGCCATATTGACATTATTTCTTCAATATCAAAATGTGTATCTTGTTTGGGATAAGGTTCATTAGGCAATAATGTGAAACCTTTTGTACAAGCGTCATGGAGATAACTTTCGAAATTATTCTTCATTATCTTTGTTTTCACAGCTTTACGTTTGTTTCTTTTCAGTTTGCAATTTTCTGTAAAAAATATGAACTATTTATATAGAAAAGCCTTTTTTTTTTCAAACAGACTAACCCTATTAGTGGAGGAGGCATAATAGTTTCACCGGGATTTGTGCAAGCACAGAAGGTACTCAGATGAAGTGGCAACAGGTGTCAAAGTGACAGAATCATACCTACTCATAGAGTAGTGCTAACCAGCTACTATCCTCGTTTTGCAAATCTGTCGCCAATCCCCTATAGATGTGTTCCAGAAGCTGCAGTGAGCGAAGTTAACCGCCAGTTCCCGAAGCAGCGGTGGAAACGTTAGTTCACAGGAGTCGGAGCGAGCACGCTTGTTTTGTGGGACCCGTTGAGCGCTATGCGTTAGGTCTAAATGAAATTGTTTCTTTGCCATATCAGATCTGACACCTAACTTAATTTTTAATCTAGGCAATACCAATTAATCAATATGCATTAATGACTACATATTGGATTAAGGATCGCTTCATCAGTCTACAGCTGTATACATATAGGTCATTGTTTCGTACTGAAGGCGTGTCATATAGTATGACTCTTGTCACAGGTTTTCTCCCTCTCAACTACATTTCTCTAAAGGTGGTATCTGTTAAGAGTGTTCGCATCGGTTATTGATACTTCGGCGTAATGTAAGCTAACTGGTGCTACTTCAGCGAGTGGAGATTCTAATACAGACCATGCACGTGAGTTTATTTTATTCATTTAGTCACCCGATGCAATGTATGCAGTGTTGTAATGAAAGATGATAGCTCGTACAACGGTATCTAAAAGTACTTACGTCTATAAGCATAAAGTTGTAAAACAGCTCTTGCCAAAAGATTAAAAACTAAATCATCCATTTTATCGGAGTAATTCGGCGGTTGGGCGGCTAATCTTAAAAATGGCACATTTATACATTTCCATCCTTTTTTTCTATTTAGAATATCTTTCAAACATTTACTTAGAGGCAAATTCTTGAAAATTCCCCTTTCTTCTATTAGTTTATGGTAACAACACGGCATTAAAATTAGAGTTCTAGCAGATTCCATCTTTAAAAAAATGTTAATGGCGTCTATCGTCAAATCTGCACATGCGTGTAGTCCTGTTATACAAAAATTCCTACAATTTGCAAATTTTTCTAACAAATATCTATGTATATTTAAATAGGATTCTCCTGTTATGGTATGTTTGATATATTTAATGTTTTCAATAGATTTCTGATGATATTTTCTCTGACGCTTCTTAGCGCTTACGTAATGACTTTCATTACATTCCAATCCTAAAACTTTTAACTGGGTTGTTTCGAAAATTTGCTGGTCGAGATATCCCTGGAAAGAATAAGTAAAATAGTGTTAATTAGGACTGTTTAAGAATGAGTCACTGACCACAAAAAGAAATAACTGGAAATCATTATTAAATTATGCAAAAAAATGTGCAGCTTACCAAACCTGATCCAAAGTCAACAACTACTTCACAATTGCTTTCTTCACAAACATTTTTTATTTCTCTTGCCAGATAAATTATTTCATGTTCCTTTTTCGGTGTTAATGGAGCGCTTGTAAAGTTTTGCAAACTCTCATCAGCACAGAAGTCATTATAAATGGGCTTGATTTTATCTAACCTATCGAAGAAATCCTTAAAATTTTCATATTTATAGATATTTACTTCAAACTCTTCATTGTATATGTTTATATTATCTAAATTATTAATTTTTATTTCATCCAAAATATTGTCGACTAATATATTTGTATTGGGAGAGTTGTACAAATATTGGTAATCTTGGAAAAAATTAATGCATTCATCGAAGTATTCTTCGGGATTTTCGTACATTTTGACAGGACTCTGAAAATGTCCAAATAGGTACTGAATCTTTAAATAGGTTAATTTTTAATAATAAAAATAGGTGTAGTAGATTTTTATTCAGCCCTTAAATTTGAAGATTGTAGATATGAAAGCTTATTGCCTCTCATAAGCGGCCTATACATTGAAGCAGACCTGTGCTAATTTTGACCAATAGAATTCCATCTATAGCAAATTTCGGCCAATAGAAGTGCATCACTAAATTTTTATGCAATTCTATTGGTCGAAATTTGCATAGCTCCGCTCCGCTTCAGTGGACAGGCATCCTAAGGTGCCACCATCACGAACGAGTTTATCACGGCGATGTTATAGTCCAGCTACTTCATTCTAAACAACTCTATGAACGTGTTTCTTCACAGCAATTCGACGAGTCACAATGATAAGGAAAATGCCAGCGACTCGCTACATGCTAACGCGAATCACGACCTTTCGCAGCACACTCGCCGCACTAAACTATTGACATTTTTGATTTCGCTCTTGCCTGTCACTGAACTGAGCTCTTTTTAACAATACAACTGTGCAAAGAGTTGTTGCGGTCACGCAGCGATCCGTCACGAGTCACAACGTAAAATCGTCCCTTGGAGATCACCCGAAGATAGCAGGATGGGCAAGAATGGGCAAGTGGCGATACACTCACTCGTGGAGGTGGTGGCGTCTTAATTATAATACCCATAATTCGTTAAAGTTTGGCACAAATGATGTACCTACTGTATCTAGAATCCGGTTGTTGTATATAATAAAGGATGATACCGGAATGCGACAAACTTTAGAAAAATGATAAATTCGATGAACTTTACCAACTATCTACCGGTCTACTACTCAAAAGATTCCTAAATATGTGCATCTATTGTACTATTGGCAACAGTTCCGTCTTTACTGTAAGGGCACACGAGGTCGGTCTATGATACGGCTTCACGGGCGCTTTGAAATGACGCGATATTGTTACACTTTAAAAATGTAAGCTGTTTAACTAAGGAATACCGTTAAATTTTTAAATTAGGAACTACATAGTTCAGATTTCTAAATAGTTTCACATCACTACAAACAAAATGAAAAATACCAAATTTTTTTTCATTATTTTTTCTTTAGAAAATACCCCAAATTATTGTGTACCCTGGTTACTTAAGACAGAGTTCCGATTGCAAAGTATCTATTGTACCTATTGATTTCAAGATAATTTTATCTTGTAAATTGCCGGCTTGGCAAACGAATGACTTTAATATCAACTAATGAAACCATGTTTCAGTTATCAGTAAGTATATCAGGTATCAGTATAATGTGAAAAATGTTACTTTTTGGAAACATTATATCTAATAATGAAAACTTTGTCAAATTTTTTATCCCATCAATTTATCACACATCTTCCTTTCAGGAATTTAACATATACTGACCACATGATGTTACATTACTCAAAAGCTCCAATAAAACGACAGTACGTAAGAAAAAACAGCATTTATTAATCATCAGCTTGAGTACAACATACAAGTAAATATGCGAATAGACATTTTATATTAAAGAACTGGATTATAAAATACCTATCGGTGGATATGCCAACATAACTATGTTCAAATGTTCAAATATGGAGATCTGAAAGATGCTGTGGCAATTTTAGATGACCATGTTTTATTCAGGACATTTTAAAATGTGAAACTTTCTATGTCTAAGTTATCAATCTTCCACCTTATTAAACATATTTAAATATCAAAGGTATAATCGCCAGTGTTGAGGACATGGGCGTACCTAGATTATTGGCCAGGGAAGGAACAACGAATGTAAATTATTTTTATACTATCTTCTTTTCGGGAGTACTCTGACTGAGCATTTACGGGCACCTTGCTTCAGCTACTCCTTGCCCATATAAGGCCTACGTATGATTGAGGCTAGAAACAATAATGACATTCTTGGTAACATTATGAGAAAACCATTCTGAAGTACTGACTTTTACTTGTTCAGGAACTTTAAAACACATTTGAGCCGCTATGATTAAATAAATTTCAAAGATGTTTTATTCAGTTTTATGACTACAAGAGTATTCCAATTAGTGTTGAAACATTTGCAAACTACGAACTTATTAATCAGGTTTAACGAGACAAGTATAATTTTTTCAATTTACAACCCCTAATCAACATAACTAACTTTGTAACCTGGAAATTATTCCACATTTAAATTTTAATATAATTTATTGCTGAGGACCACTGATCCTATCCCAAATTTCATTTCCTTTCTTCAATTCCTGAGATCCACACTCTCCAATGAGACATTTCCCAGCCCATTTGTCATTGCTTAAATATTTTTGGCATACTTCGAGTAAATCATCTTTCTTTACAGCCAATACACGTTCCCTTTGTGTTTGCCAAATGTCATATGATAGACCATATAGGAACAGATCAACTCCCTTCATGTGTTCTGCAATTGGTTGATCCATTTGCTGTAGTATAGACAATTTTGATTCAAAAAGATTTTGCTCATCAATTAAATTGTTGTTATTAGACATCCAGTCGGCAGTTTGATCGAAAACGTCGAAAGTGACGCGTGAGTTTGGATCGCGATATGAATAAAAGTTAACGGTACCATCTAGACTTAAAACTGCTCCACCCCGTAGGCACCATTCTGTTCCCTAACAATTGGGTGTAGATATTTAGAAGTTAAGAATCTAGTTAGCACTCTGAGTTTTGGATAATCTGGATGCGTGTATGCAACTGTAGGTACAGCTTTGGCACAAAAATTCACAGGAATGTTCATAGAGATGTGTAAACCTCGATTATCTTTTGGCATATCCTTACAATCAATCCAATTTATTCGGTTAAGTTCGTTATTTTTGTCACTTTTGCACAGTTCCTTGCAGAAATTGTCAATGAAATTGTGAATATCCTTATTCGTGTTGCAGTAATGGAATGTAGCTCGCATGTTGTTGCCATTTAACACCTTCTGACTTATACCTTCCACTAGTGAATGAATTTCATCAATTTTGTATGTTTTTTGAATGGTTTGCATATTCATTACATGGTGTAATCCAATTAGGTTATCTTTACACTCTTCTACAGAACATACTAATGATCTAGCTGATTGCATTGCAAATGTGTGTCCGCTGCTAACAATTCCACTTGTTAGAGAAGAACAATAGTTGTTAAAGAGCATAGTCATCCTTTCAGAATTATTAAAGTTTGGCTTATGGAATATTTCCAACCATATATCTAATAATTTTGGTAAATTTTCATCTAAACAGTGACTGCTTATGACTACTCCTTGCTCATATTGACCTGGTTGGCCTATATGTTCTGTTATATGCGTAATAACACTCAGCCCTGAACATGATTTGCTTACATATTTATCGAAATCTCTATAATTATATGTTTTTGTGTCAAACTTATCCAAGATGTAGTTGAAAAATGGTAGTATCTGCCGCTCATTGTCATTCAAGCTGTCTGTACCAAGCACTCCCTTGAAGTATGTCACTCCATTGGTGTTGGCCTCACATAACTGTAATGGTATAGTTTCTGAGACAGTATGCTTTAATGGGGGAGCAGTTTTATTTAATGTGATCTCATCAATTTTCAAACACGGCAGAATATCTAAATTTTGTATTTGTTTCTGTACTTTGGACAATTGAAGGCCTTCTAGATAAATATCCTCTTTCTGTTTTGGGGTCAAGGAACTAACCTTGGCTTTCAGTAATTTAGCTTCTGCTTCATTAAATGTGTCATCAAATTTTAGGTCTGGCTGCATGGTCATTATAAGTTTATGATTATTTTTAATAAAGTTTTTTTCTAAAACGTCTCTCACATAACTCGGTTTCAATAGGTTAGTTTTTAGTTGATCAAGCAATTGGTTTACTTTTAAAGCATTTAAAATAGGACCATTGTGATTCCATAGGGGCATCAGATTAAATAGTAAATTTAATCCAAACTTTGGCGATTGGTGCTTGATTGAAAGTTCAAAACCATGCAGAACACTTTCAATATGATTTTTCTCAAAGCCTTTTTCAAATATTTCTTGAAGAGTCTCATTTGCAATATTTTCAACCAGTTCAAACTTTGATTTCTCTAGGTCCCTAAGTCCTACAACAAATAATGTGTCTCTTATTTGATTATCGTAACCCGTAAGAGAATTATACCCTCCAGATATGTTTTTCTCAATAAGACTTTTATAAAACGCTGAATTTGGACCAATAATCATAAGTTCTGCTAATGCCAGCATCATGAATGTTTCATAAATGTTTGTTATATCAGACATAACATAACCTATTGCAATCTGATTCTGCTTTTCTATTGGACCACCATATTGATCAACTCTACATGTGATTTCAGCCCGTTTTGGTGATGTCCATCTCTCTTGACTAGCAACTATACTTTTTTTAGGATCTAAAAATTCATATTTATTTAAATAAGCTTCATTAACAAATTTCAAATTTGCTTCTAAGGGGAAGTTACCATAAGAATATATTCTGGCATTACTTGGGTGATAAAATGTTGAGTGAAATTTCTTTAAATGCTCATGAGTCAACTCTGGTATGCATATAGGATCTCCACCTGATACATAACCATATGTTCCTTTTGGCAAAATTGTGTTTATAAACTTCTGACCAAACAAGGAACTTGTTTCAGAAAATGCTCCTTTCATTTCATTATACACAACACCTTTGAAGACAAGTTCAGAATTTTTATTTTCCAAATTGGAATGTTCTAACCGCCAACCCTCTTGTAGGAAATCTAACCTAGTTAAATTTGGCTTTAAAACAGCATCCATGTATACTTTCTGTAAATTACGATAATCTATTTCATTTTGTGATGAGAATGGATAAAATGTGTAATCAGGGCCTGTTAATGCATTCATGAATGTTGCCATTGAACGATTTAGCATCTTGAAAAACGGATCACGGACTGGATACTTTTCTGAACCACACAGAACTGTATGCTCTAAGATGTGTGGTGTTCCCATAGAGTCCAATGGTGTTGTACGAAATCCAATGGAAAACACATTGTTAGTATCATCCCTTTCTAAATGTAGGTACTCTGTCTTAGTCTTTTCGTGTTTTAAATAATATGCAGTCATGTTATACTCTTTTATATGTTCTACATCTGTGCAAACAAACCCATGGACAGTTTTTCCCGGCTGGACACTTTTGGCCAAAGACTCCTTTTTTTTTAATATGCCAGTACTGTAAGTACCGTGGCTAGGCAGACGGCGCCGGGTTTTCGTCAATACAAACTTTTGTATTCTTGAATACATTCTCAATTAATTCCTGTAATAACATAAATCACTCACTATTTTTTTTTTTATTATACAAGCATAACACGTACGCGAGTGCGTTTTTCATAAAAATAAAACAAATTAATAGTTGATTTTAAAATAAGGAATGCACATGAAAATAACATAAAACAAATGAAATATGATGCAATAATTACATACTCACTTATGTTTTATATAGTGTTTAATTAATTTTCTTTAACAACTTTATTATATTTTTAATTTTTTAGCACTGTATTATGTGCTTTTTACATTATTTTTCAATATTCCTAACCTCGGAGTCGGCACACAAATTGAAATGGCATTTTTTAACCAGTGTTGCCTTTTTTAAATTAACGAAAATGCTAAGTCTCCGTCAAAGAAAGGCTAAAAACTAAAAAAATTATGTGCTAAATAAAATGCCAAATTATTTTAAACTATTTATAACTTAATTCTTTAAAAGTAAGTAGTTAATCTTCATAATCAAATATTATTTCTTGATTTTTCGAGATGTTTACGGGCTAACTTCAACATTTGCAGCAATAACATGCCACTCCTTTAAAAAATTGGTTGCCTGTAAAGTCGGTATACGGGCGAAAGTTTTACGTGACAACGACTTTATGTCTGTCTCTCTCGCTCTTAGGCGGGCTAACCATGCCCGAGTGGAAGGGACGCGTGCCTCTCACTCGCTCTCATTGTGAGCGCATAACGTGAGCGGAGCGTAACGCAGTTTCTTGAAGTGTCACCCGGCAAACCAATTTATAAGACGTTGTCACGTCAAAAAAAGCTATGGCTTTATGCCTATGTCCTTGGGCCTCATTAATCCTTCCATTTAGCACATCTTTAGGTATATTAGAAGAATAACAAGATTTTCCCGATCTTCTAAGTCACTATCTGCATCAACATGGAATTATTTTATTCAGTATGGTTAGTGACCTGATTTCTCAGTTTATTTCATTATTGTATTTTTTTCTACTCTTAACCCACGGTGACTGAATGTAACTCGTATAACAAAGAAAATCAACAAAATAATACAAATACTAGTGTATTTCGTTTCAGCAACCTATTGCTGATCTATATTATACCAAATTAAATTAATGGGAACCACCATCTTATTAGTGTGAACTATAAAAATTAGTAAAATATTTAGTACATACGAAATTAGGCCTAAAGAATGTAAATCCAGTAACCTGACAAATAAAAAACTTCTAAATGTACTATTTTTGACAAAGTGTCACATGCTACTTTGACAATTTTGACATGGCCCTATTTTTTCTTTCTAAACACGTGTTTACGTGATGAACTCACACCGAGTTCAATTTCTAATAAAATAACAATACAATAATATAAAATGAGTTTGTATAACTTTAAAAAGATCGCCGTGGTCCCTACGGCCAAGGTAAATATACAAAATGAAAATAATTAATTTATTTTTGACAAATTGTAATAACCTGTTGTTAACATTTATCTTTATATTTTAGGACTTTATAGATATCATATTGTCTAAAACTCAAAGGAAGACACCGACAGTCGTACATAAGCACTATAAAATATCTCGGATAAGAGCTTTTTATATGCGAAAAGTAAAGTATACGCAACAAAACTTTCACGATAGACTTTCCAGGATTATACAGGTGAGTTCAAATGGGTCCGTTATAGTTTCTTATCAACAAAGATTCAAAGCTAGTTATAGTCTCATGCAGATTCAATGAAAACAGTTGTAAACACAAGAAGTTGCACAAGATGCAGCAATTATATTGTATTGTTTATCATGATAATTTTACAGTATGTAATATGTTGTTTTTACTTATGCAAACAGAAGTGGGAAAAGTAATTAATATTTATTAGAAATAGACAATATCATTAGAAAACAATATACAGTTTTTGTTTCTAAGGCAGGATATATTGGATCTTAAATTTTTTTTAATAGCGTTTAAGTAAGCTTTACTGAAAATATTATAGTACATTTGAGTGAAACATTTCAAAATAATCCTTCTAAGTTGCGTTTTTTATTCCCACATAGTAAAATGACAATTCATGTGTTGCTAGTTTATTGTGTTTTTAAAATAGTGAAGTTAAAAATCGGAATTAATTGTAAAACCATACAAGATATTATTCCAGTTGATAAGTTTTTCTCAAACAAACATTGAACCCTCCAAACACGAAAGTCGAATAAGGAACACAAAATCCTCTTGTGGACACCAACCCAAGCATTCTTTTTTTAGTTTTTTGACATATTACATTAATTTATAGTTTTCTGAATTATGTAAACATAATAGAAAATTGTTGGGTATAATAAATAACATAAAAATTTACAATTAATAAATAAAAAACCTGAACTGAGTATTTAAAATATCATAAGTAGTAAATAAATGAGCCAACATTATTTTCAAAATTGACATTACTGATTGTCAGTTTACTCCCTAGGATAGAAAAAAAGTGCGTGCGTACAAAGTACACAGATCAGAAGTGAAACTACATTGGCAAACTAATTTATTTATACTAATCTAAAACTTTCACTCTCTCCCGCTCTCTCTCTCAAAACATTTTACAATTTCGTGAAGCGTCTTTGTGACGTTTTGCATCCGTAAAAATTTTACCCTCATGCGTGCAAAGAAGTTTCACTTCAAAAATGCACTATAGTACACCTTTTCCAGCTTTATATACAGTTACCACCACTATTGCTTGTATGTTTACTAAAAAAAATCTATATGGCAATTAACTAATTCAAGAATATTTACTAAATGTGATAACCATTATAAAACTTTTTAGTACCTGCTGATAAAGACGTACACTATTCATATCAGATTTATGTAATATTAATAATGTTCTTTACCATTAAAGTTAATTGATATTTAAGATAATGCAGGTAATTTCATGTGTGATTTAAGGTAAAGACAGACACATAGTAACTAAAATCCTGGCAAAAATGTTGTTGGAATATAATATATGTAGTTATTGAGCCTTGGAAGGAGTCTTAGGTATTTAATGCTATTACCTTTTCAGGTCACCGCATAACATAGGGCAAAATACTGACTTTTTAATTTGAATTATTGGTTACTTTGGGGTGTATTTTAATTCTGAGTTCTGACATCATTTTCTGATGCCATCTTGGGAAAATCATATTTTTACTTCCATATGCATAAAAAGATTATTGAATACTAGCTGTGCCCCACAGTTTCACCTGTGTTAGTTTTATCCGACAAACACGGCACTGCCAACGCACCCATGTGGCATCTATCATAATTGTTCACTATAAAGAGCAAAATTTATGTTCATAAAATTGTCTTTATGATGAAGTAATTTTTGTTACTAAGGATTAATATGTCATGTCTAAAAATAATGCTTATAAATACCCTTTTTAATTTTCAACAAATCTTTATCAGAAAATACTTTATTGGGGCTTATGTATAAGAGATGGCATATGCTATCGTCGACTTTTTTTATACTAAAGGACAACATTTTTATACAACATTGTATTTCCGTATCATTAATGATTACTTCAGCGCACACGGATAAAGCAGTTTGGGAGGTCCTCGAGGTCCAACTTACGTAACAAGAATCAATATTTAAGACTAGCTGAGAGTTGCAGCCTAATGTTATATAGCCTATATTAATCCTCTTGAGGCTTGTGAGAATTTTTTGAATCCGACTGATAGTTCCAGAGATTAGCGTGCACAAAAAAAAACCTCTTCTGCTTTATTATATTAGTATAGATTAAAGATGCCAAAAGGGTTTACAAGCTTAAAAAGAAGTTCTGCTCCATCTTTCCAGTAGAGCCAGAAGACAATGATGATAGACATTTAACAATATTAAATATCTTTGTTTTGCAGGAATTTCCAAAACTAGATGATGTACATCCATTCTATGCAGACCTGATGAATGTGTTATATGACAAAGACCATTACAAATTAGGTCTTGGCCAGCTGAACACGGCCAGGCATCTCATTGACAAGTAAGTATAATATCCACTAATTCATCTGTGACCCTTTAAATGTAGTGATTTCTTTTTAGTTTAAACATGTCCCTCCAAGTTAACCTATCAATAATCATATTTGGGAAAACATCACTGAGGAAAAAGTTTCAAATCATGGATAATTTAATTTACGTTGTTAATTTACGTTAATGATATATTTAGCTATATTAGTCAGTGAAAAGATGTACGACCAAACTGCATAGGAGTTTAGAATTGAAGCAGTTTGTAAAAAATAAAAGATGTGTGATTAAAAAAATGATTTTTACTTGTGATGGTGTTCACTTCCATATCTGCAATACTGCTGCAAAAAGGATATTGTCCATAATTCACCACACAAAGAGAAAGTATATTGTCTCTGCTACGACAGCTGAAGCACGCGAAATCTTGTAGCTGCGAATCAATGTTCATAGCATGTGACATAATGTGTCCACTGTAGCATGTGACGTAATGTGTCTTTAAGATATGTGCGGGATGAGGGGTGAGGAGTTTACCAACTAATATATGATTAAATAGGCACAACCAGTATGTTCTAAAAAATTTAGATAATTTTGAATTTGTAAATGTGACTGTTACAATTTCGATACAAGAAATAAATATAAAGTAGTAATTCCGTCTTTTAGACTAGTAAAATAAATATATGTTTTTTAGGTAAGTAACTGTGTTAACTTTACAATAAACTTTTATAACACATTAGAGATTTACCAGGTAATAAGTTCAGGAATCATGTTAAGCAAGTTTTATTCTCGAAAGGATATAAGGTTGGATTATTGCATAAATTAAGGTAATGTCTGGAAATAATAATGGAAAAAAAAATACCCAAAATCCGAACTGGCATGTCAGTAGTATTTTGACATTCATAGGTGCCTCAGGGCCTAAATTGAATAAAGATTTTTTTGAATTAGTGGTTTTCTCTCTGTAGGTCCATTAAAAATTATAATAATTGTAAACAATAACAATATCTTAAAAACAGTTTTTGCCGTTTCTTCTCAATGGTTGAGTTGTTATCTGAACCGGTAGTAGTTTGTGTGTTGTGTGTAGTGCCTTCTTAGGACCTAAAATGAATAAAATATTTATAATTCTGTTTTTTTTTTTAATATTTAAATAAGAAAAATCCTAAATCTAACAACACACCCATTACAAAATATGATGAACATATTTTAATATGATTTTTTTTTTTAATTTCAGTGTGGCAAAAGATTATGTGAGGTTGTTAAAGTATGGAGACTCATTGTACCGCTGTAAACAACTGAAGAGAGCTGCACTAGGTCGCATGGCCACCATCATGAAGAGACAAGGTGCCAACCTTACATACTTGGAGCAGGTTAGAGGCATCTTTGCAACTTTTTATGACACTATCGTTATTATAAAATTACTTATACTGCGTTTTATAATCCCATGAAGTAAATTGACAATCACTAATGTCAGGCTTGAAAATAATGTTGCCATATTTATAATTATAATTATTATTTTTACATTACAAGGATTACAATCATAACATTTTAAATATTGAATTGAGTGTTTTTATTTAATAATTTAAGTATATTGTGGTAGTCAATATGCCCGATAATTTACTATTATCACTGCATAATTCAGGAAACTACGAAATGTATATATGGTGAACAAAAAAAAGAGAATGCTTCATTGACCCACAAGAGATGCAATTTTGTCTCCCTTGTTGAGCCACATTTGGAAGGTTCATGTCTTTTCAGAAAAACTTATCAAAAAGTATATTTACTCATACGGTTTTTCAGTTAGTTCCAATTGGTGACATCACTATTTTGGAAACAAAATAAACTAGTAACACATGTAATGTCATTTTACTCCATGGGAATAAAAAAAGGCACTGTATATGGCTAATAAGTAATGAAGTTATGTTAACTGAGTGGTTAAATCTCATTCATGTAAGAAGTTACTTTCCTTGGTAGGTCCGACAACATTTGGCGCGTCTGCCGTCTATTGACCCTTACACGCGAACAATCATCATTTGCGGTTTCCCGAACGTCGGCAAATCCAGCTTCATTAATAAGGTACGTCCCGACCTCCCTAGTTTTTTGTTACAGTATTAAAAAACTTTCGAGTTATACTATGTGCTATGCTCTGTGGTTGATTTTGTGGTAATGTTTTTAAAATTTATTCAGATTGAATTAAAAATACATTTTATATTTCTATTTGAGAATTTCTAATTATGGTTGGTGTGAAATTATCAAAAAAATTTATAGCATTAAAATTAGAAAATTATTTCTTTTTTGAACTCTGGCTAATATTTTCAGATAACTAGAGCCGACGTGGAAGTACAACCTTACGCGTTTACAACAAAGAGTTTATATGTCGGTCACACGGACTACAAGTACTTGAGATGGCAGGTAATTTGGATACACAAATACGAAAATTCAACACACATACAAAAATATAATCCTACTTATATAATAAATGTGAATGTTTGGATGTTTGTTACTCAATCACGCTAAAACGGCTGAACAGATCTCAAAGAAATTTGGCACACAGTCTATGACTTGAATAACACATAGGGTACTTTTTATCCTGGTAAAAGTCTTAGTTAAACCAGTCTTAAAGTTTAACCAGTGTTATCCTTCAAATATAATAAATGGAAAATATCTATGTTTGTTGCTCAATCACGCAAAAACGGCGATTTTTTTTATTAGTCGTGTTTCAAGATCAGTCTGTATATATCCAATAATACGCAGACGAAGTCGCAGGTACCAGCTAGTACACGTATAGAAATAATAAACACATATAAAAATACACAATGCACATATAAAAATACAATACACATACGAAATATATTGTATTTGATTTTTTTTATATTCCAGTTCATAAGCCGAGTAATACATTAAAAAATTTACTGGTGGTAATGTTGATCTTCATGTATCCTACACTTTATATAATCACTTATACTTACAGTAACTTATGATTTGACATTGCGGCTGTCTGAATACTCCAAGATCGAAGCGTTCTGTCCAGGTGTGCATTTCGAAATAAAGGCAGCGATGTTTGTACTCTACCATTCGTAACCATCCACAATGATTGGATGTCAGTTCTTGACTGGTTTTAACCTCTCATTTGAAATTTATGTCGTAATTATCGTGTCTATTACTCTTTGCCATTTGAGAGGTCTGTTTCGTTCCGGCGATCCAGCAATTTGAGACAATTTATCGCGTATTTTAAAAATCTATTAAAAATTTTGTTATTATTTGTAAAAACTGAGGAATTATGATCTTGGCAAGTTTGGTAAATTATAAAGAAATATTATTCAACCAGTTTATTGCTTTACTCTTTACACGATCACCCCACATGATAATAAATAAACACCCGGCGTGCAGCGTGACACGGTACAATCCTACAAGTACAATGCCCCGCACCACGCCGCTCTCCAAGCTTTATAGGAACATCGCCGTCGCCGTGACACGAGCTATCATATGACGTCATGTAGGACGGCCACGCATGAACTTGTCGAACTATAGTCTTGTCTGAGTAAAACAATTTTTTTTTTGTAAAATATAATAATTCTTGTAGACCTTTTTATTTTAGATTTTTTTTTAGTAGCGTAGTATCATAGATTGTCGAATAGTACATACTTCACGCATGTGCCATTTTCTCCGTGTATTATATGTGAAGGGATATTTGAACATTCCAGGTGATTGACACGCCCGGTATCCTGGACCATCCCCTGGAGGAGCGTAATGTGATCGAGATGCAGGCCGTGACAGCGCTCGCTCATCTCCGCGCGGCCGTGCTCTACTTCATAGACCCCTCGGAGCAGTGCGGCCACAGCATTGAGGATCAGGTTATTTACATAAGTTTTTTACCCTACCTATTGCTACGGTCTGAGTAAAAGTAGAAAAAAAAAAACGGTAATCTCGAAATCTCTGGAATCATCAAGAATGCATTCGAAACATCGAGTATTTAGTTATAAGTTCGACTGTTCGAGGAAGCATTACATTTATTCAAACATAAAAAATCTTACCGTCAAGAAATGGTTTAAAAATAGAATGTTCTCCTTTTAAAAACGATGACTTATGTTGTTTTCATTTTCAAGTAATTAAGTGATTTCCTTATCGTTTTATTTGAGTACATAAACGAGCCGTATTCCGAGCCATGACAGTTCTGTTTTTACAAACGAAGTGAAAACAACGAGCGATATACAAGAAGAAATCTACACAAAGAATATAAGCAGGAGAAAGTGTTAGTACAAAAACACTACATTTGCAGACCAGTATTATGAGTTTGTTTGGATTGCATTCTCTTTACCCACGGATGTAACACTATATTTCTTCAGTAGGTATTGTATTTGATTTTATGTAGATAGATTTTACCCAAGAGATAAGTTAATAATATGAGTTATAAACTGCCTTTGTCAGGAGAACGTAGATAATTAAAGGCACCCCTGAGTTAAAAATCTGTCAATTAAAAGTCAGTTCAGAGAGTAACACAAATTAATGGAGGAACACCTATACATAAATGTTTGCTAAAATACTTTCAACCTGAGTATTGCAGCTAGCGAGCCGGGCAAAAGAAAATGCCCTGTCATCGCACGCTAGGTTTTTTCATGATGTTTTCTTTTACCGAAAAGCTGAAATATGACTTTAGTGCAAAATTTTATGATACTGTTTAATTTGAAATATTTTATTCTATTTATATAAGATTGAGGTTAGATTAGAAATTTGCTGATATTCAGTGTTATTATAAAAACAACTAGCTTTTGTCCGCGGCTACGCTGGCGCCAAATTTGAAAAATATACCCACTATCTTTGTCCCTGTAGGGGTGCATACAAACACACGTATGCAAAATGCAAGCTGGCAGTTTAACCACCGTGGACTGACAGTCGTTTGTATTTCCTCGGCCACGCTTAACTTTTGTTATCGCGTTGCATACTACATCATGCACCCTGCCGTACTTGAAGGTGAAGTGTCTGCTTGTAATGTCAAAATAACAGCTTTTTACTAAATGCATATGAAAGTATATATGACACCGATAACAAAAACCTATTTTTAAAATATTTGCTTCTCTGTCTGTTTGTTTGTTCCGGTTAATCTCCGAAACGGTTGAACAGATTTTGACGGGATTTTCACTGGTAGATAGATAGCTGATGTTATAAGGAGTAACTTAGGCAACTTTTATTTTAGAAAATAATTAGGGTTCCGTGCAAATAAAAAAATACTGGTCATGGTGAATCAATTCGGGCGCTTAATGGCTTACCCTGAGTAAACCACAAGAGATATAGCAAATTAATATACTAATAATTGTAGACATTAAAAAGACCTACAAAAAAGTTAGTGAGAGTATATGTCTGTCTTCTAAGGAACACCCATAATAAGCATTTTTGCCTTTAAAATAATCAGGAGTGGGGAGCCAGATTTGCGCGTTCGTCCGACCGATGGCATTCTGTAGTCCACGTGAGCTAAGCCGCGGGCATAGCTAGTTGTATGTAAACAAATGCAACGTATTTTCAGATATCGCTATTCGAAAGTATAAAGCCTCTGTTCGCAAACAAGCCTCTCATAGTGGTGCTGAACAAAATAGATGTCGTGAAACCTGAAGAACTGGCTCCGGCTAAACGTGAACTTATAGGAAAACTGGAGGAAACATGCGCTAAGGGTAACCTTGTCAAGTAAGTCATTCACTTGACTAGTTTTTTTTTTTTCGACGGAGTGCCCTCGGCGCTTGCCCCTAGCCCGGTAAAACTGTAAAATCCACTGAGACTGACTCGACACTGGCAGAATTTGTATTAACAAAATGCTATTTAAAAAAAGTTGACAATATATTTTTGTTATATACAATTTACTAAATAAACATGGTAACATAATAAATATGGTAACAATAAAAAATTGATTGTGTGGTTTTATGAAACCACGGTAAAAGTGAAACTTTTTCACATTATAGACATTTAACTAAAAATTCACAAATGAGTAATAGTCTATACACTACACGGTCAGTTGCTGCGAACTATAGGCGCCGCCATCCCTACTCCGCGGCCGACCGTCACGCGACATGCAACACACAGACCAAAAAGTTTGAGACGATCTATTAAAAGTTTCACTTTAAAACTGGGCGGAGGGAGGGGGCAAGGGGTGAGACCAGGAGAACTATCTCTGTGTATAAAAAAGTGTCCATCGAAAAGCGTCAAATTAGGGTGCTTTTTTTTATGAACCACCAACCAATTTCGATGTTTTTTTTTTTTATTGGAAAAGTGATATCTCAAAGGTGGTACAGTTTTAACTTCATTGGCATTAAAACTTCAACGTTGGAAATACACCAGAGAACTTCTCAAAATCAATGAAGTTGATATCCTTTTTTGTTAAAAATTGTCTTGTTTAATTTTCGCCTACACGGACAATTGTTCATTCCACAAACTTTTACACAAGTTTTACAAAAAACACTATAAAATCATGAAAAAGTATCATTCCGTCTTACTACATACACTACGTGCGCCATTTTGGTGGGTATTTGAATTGTACTTTGATGTCTACAGTCTCCACCCTCCATATTAAAAACAAAATTTCATCTTGATGGTGATAGCTAGCCTGGCGGGCATTAGAAGAACCCTACCACCATGTTATGGTTTCATCACGAGGTTGTTCTTCATTGAAAGCTCAGGTTACATTATAGGGTTGAGCCAACATCGCTTCTGTCTATTTTGCTATTTCATTATGTCATTTCGATAACCTTTTTAAACTGACTTCAAATTGTTAACTGTTTGTTCAACCAATAACTTCTTTGTTTTTATGAAGCGATTTAGATGATTCTATTTTCGTTGGAAAGGGGATACCTCAAGGGTGGTCCAATTTTAATTAAATTAGCATTGGACCATCGAATTCGAAGATGCACCATGAAACTGTTTAAACCCGTTGAAGTTAGTTGGTTTTCTTTTTTGTTGAAAGCGTACTACCCGCTTGATGCTTATCAAGCGGTTGGTGAATGTGGCCTATGGACTCTTGTAACAACTGATGCACCACCAGCACGTTACCGACCATGAAACCTTTACTCCAAAGAGCTCTTTAAAACCTATATGTGTTCCATCAGTCGGAATTCCTCAAATAGAGAGACATTTCCATAGAGATCTCTTTATGCCATTCTTCAATCTTATTGTAATGCTATTGTGGTAGTATTGATATTTTTAATATCTCGAAGACTTCACAAACGAATGTGTTTCCTTGCAGTGCTGATGCCAATTCTGACTTATCAAAGGTCCCCATGATGAGGATGTCCACGATTACAGAGGAAGGCGTGCAGGAGGTCAAGATAGAGGCTTGCGAGAGACTTCTAGGTCACAGGGTCACAGAGAAGATGAGGACTAAGAAGGTGTGTTGATCGTTTTTTTAAATTTAAACAATCTCGTCATGCAAATTTTAAGACAGCCAGATATATGCTTTTAGGCGCCCCGTCCACGTGCGAGTTTGTTGCGGCGATATTAATGTCCTGTAACTTAATTCTATAACAACTCCATGAATATGTCTCCACACGTTCGCACTCGTGACGATACTTTCACGTGTCATAGTTCACTACTTGCGTTGCCTGTCTGACAAATCAAGTGTGTTGATTGTTAAAAAATATTAATTTATTATATTAATAACTACATATTCAATAGCGTACTAGAATAAAGAGCACCTCAAAATACTACATCTATAATAAATAAGTACTATTAACACTTCTAATTTCACTATTGCCTGTTACAAAATTAAGCTCCTATTTAACCGACTTGAAAAAAGACTGAGGTTACTCAATTCGAATGTATATTTTTTATGGATGTTCAACCGTAACTTCTTTGTTTATCAACTGATTAGGATGATTTCTTTTTTCTTGGATAGGGTTTACCCAAGGGTGAACCCATTTTAATTTCATTGGCATTGGACTTTCGATTTCGAAGATAACCAACTGCAATACAAAACAACTTGTTGCGGTTACGCGGCGGTCCGTGGCGAACCGCGAAGACACGAAGGCAGAAGAAGAATAATCTTCTCGTGGAAATCACCCGACAATCGCAGGACGGACTCGTGGCGATACACTCGCTCGAGGACGTGGGGCTTTAGAGTGCAAAATACTGGCCCAATATTGGGTTACTTTGACTGACACGACTAAGTTATCCACCGTCACGCAAAATAGACGTATAGTTGTGGAAACTTAGTTCTTCTAGTTCTTCTAAACCTGATACCTGAACTACCTTGGAATATTGCTAAACTGGCGGGTGTACGTGGACATGTTGCTACTCTCCAGGACTATCATGGAAAGGTTTAAATTTCACTGAAAACAGCTGAAGGACTCTGAACAGGGGTGTGCTGGAGGTCCATGGTCAGACAACGCATTGGTATGATCATATAATTTGATCAAAACCTGTAGCTTAATGATGAGTAAACTCCTCGAAAGAGTGTTACTCAGTTTATAGTGAGTTGATGCTTCATGAAGATGAATTAAATTTAAATTCTTGTCCGGAATTTGAATTTCTGAACCGACCCTCTATGTTTGTTATGTAGGCACTTAAGTATAATATTGTTAGTGAAGGTACATCTAAAAATAAACTAGTAGTTGTCTTACAGACTCACTGAAGGATGTTTCATTATTCTCATTTAATACATAACATGGTGTCAGGTGTAAATAAATCAAAGTTACGGTGACTAAAGTTACAAAGTTACGTCACATTATATTATTAACTAAGTATTATGGCTAAAAGTGATACAATCGGACCGTCACAAATAATGTACGGCTGCATTGAACAACCGCCGCCGATGTCGGAACTCGGTAATATTGCCGACAGCTGGCGTGATTGGAAGAGGATGTTCGACTGGTACTTAACAGCATCAGGTCGTGAATTGGCTTCTGGACGAGAGAAGTGTGCAGTTTTTCTACATACAATAGGAAAGTGCGGCCGAGATATATACGATGAGTTGGATTTCAAGAGTAATGAACAAAATGTATACGAGGTTTTGTGCAAAAAATTCCAGGAACGATGTGATCCTCAAAAGAATATTAATTTTGAACGTCATTTGTTTTTCGAATGTTATCAAGATTCTGAGAAATTTGACAAATATCTATCGCAGTTGAAAGTAAAAAGTAAATCATGTAATTTCGGTGAGCTACGTGATAGTTTAATTCTCACACAAATGATTCGAGGAATTAAAGATACACAGTTACGAGAAAGAATGTTACAAAAAAATGATTTAAAGTTACAAGATGCAGTGTGTTGGTGTCGAGCGGCAGAAACAGCAAGTGAGCAAGCTGTTGTAGTTAACATTGGGCCCGGTTCGGCGAACTCGGCTGATATTGAGCCGGTAACCGCCCGCGCCGCGGCCGACGGAGTTCGAGAGCGCGTACGTTTCGTTTCACAACGCAATACGCCGATACAAACTCAAACGTCACGGAAGCGTACTACGATAACTCGACGACGTTGCACTTATTGTAATTATGAACATGAAATTAATCGTTGTCCGGCATACAATATTGAATGTTTTAAATGTAACAAGCGTGGACATTTGCAAAGTGTTGCCGATCGAGTAATTATGTTCAAGAACTTTGTCAATTACCAGATAGCATCGAAGAAGTTGAAGAATTGTCATTGAGCGGTATAGAAGTAAATTCAGTACAGGATAAAGGGTGGTACGAGATTATAACAGTAAACGGGATGCCCGTTCGGTTCAAATTGGATTGCGGTGCTGACGCAAGCGTGATGTCAATGGATAGTTATATACAAGCGGGATTTAGTAAACAATCTTTAGAACGTAATGTAACATTACTTAAAGAGGTTAGTAAGACTGTATTACCTGTAGTTGGCTACTTTTTGGCAAAGTTATCGTTTAATAATATAACAATAATTCAAAAGATTTATGTATTAAATTTAAGTTGTCACAATTTATTATCTAGGGAAGCCTGTGTTGATTTAAAATTAATAATGAGGCTGAATGAAGTATGTTACGAAACAAATAATTTATTGTTAAAATACAGTTCAGTATTTAAGGACATCGGTTGCTTACCTGGAAAACATAAACTAATCATAGACGAAACAGTTCCTCCTGTTGTAAGAAGTGCACGTAAAATTCCAATAAAACTTAGACCTAGATTGCGAGAGGAATTAAGATTATTAAATTCTAAGGCTAGCTCTCAATTGCATCTGCCGGAACACACCTATAGGTGTTTGGTGACAGATTTACAACTTGAGGGTGGTAGCTAGCCAGGCAGGCATTAAAAAATACCCTACCACAATGCTATGGTTTCATCACGATGTTTTCCTTCACCGGGTGCTCAGGCTCATTGCAGGGATTGTCCATACACGCTAGCAGTTCTTTGTGGTCACTACATAAACAGATTGCCACGTCCCAGATAAAGACGAACACGGAAAAAACAAATCATAAAGAATTGAATCCCAGGTGGATGGTATCCTGAACCGTCTCCACGTGTCGCTGCCGAACCCACGGGACAACAAGGCCCGGCCTCCGGTCCTGCCGCCGTCGGTGCTCGCCAAGAAGCAGCTGCAAGCAGAACGCGAGTCGAGGAAACGCAAGCTGGAGCGGGAGATCGAGCTCGAACAGGGAGACGATTATGTGCTTGGTGAGGAAATTGTTCACTACAGGGAATTTGTAATGTGTAACTTCTTTGAGCGATATGACAGTACTATTCCTATTTGGATTTTAATGCTACTGCACGGCAAAATCACGGTATAGTTTCTCATAGTTTGCACAGTACAATCCAAACAAGAACGACTGCCGATAGATCGTAATCCACTGACGGTCACCGCTGTTATGCAGTCTGCATTAATTAGACTGGATATGCACAAGCTGATCCCGAAACGCGACACGGAAAAGTGAGTCACTATGACGGACTTTACAGCACATGTGTGATGGTCGCGACACAATCGAGGCTGTACAACCCTACCAACGTCACGATTTTGATGTACAAATGGCAATAATAGATATTTCGTCAGACAGAGAGGAAAAAAGAACTATGTTATGAACCAAGAGAAATTATGAGCATGATAAGACAAAATATTACACTCTGTGCGAATTTTACTTTTTTCAGCTAATTTATGTAATACGTTGATACGTTATGTACAGAAGTTTCATTTCTTTTTCGGAGTTCTCTGCTTTATTTTTATTTAAACTGGTTAAAACGACTGTAGTTCCAACTGACGGTAAATTTAGTTAATAAATAGTACTGACTGACGAGAGATAAGAGCCGTCGTGTACGGTATACAGTTGAGTGTTATGCAATTGGGAGTCATACGGTTGAGTGTTACCGAGTTGGGAGTCATCCGGTTAAGTGTTATCGAGTTCGGAGTCATACGGTTGGGTGTTATCTAGTTGGGAGTCATACAGTTGTGCCCTACTGCTCTAACGTCCGCTGTCGCTATTGTCTCTTCTGTTGTATGCAGGAGGCTTTCTTGTGTGCCTCGAAATACTTTTTACATGCTTAAAGCTCTGAACTGTTCTGACGAAAATTTTTTTTTTGCATTTTGCCAAAGTCGGTTATTGAAAAATATAGTGCGTTTGCAGATCTTAAGAAGAATTATTCTGAGATAGCGGAGGACGAGCGGCATGACGTCATCCCAGAGTTCTGGGAGGGACACAACATTGCCGACTATATTGATGTTGATATATTTGATGTAAGTGATACTTTTACGATATAATTATCAATCTGAGAATCCTATAAAGTCGACCATAGTACTAAATGTGCGTTGTCTTATTGTTATGTTGTTTTCGATTAATCGGACTGAAAAGCTGATTTGAAATTGCAAGATTCTATTATTCTGTAAATGTTATACTTTGATGGGAAACCGTCCAAACCATAGGTTCTCAATCTTATTTCGCCCGCAACGATCGCGCAACGGTACGATTAAATGATATTAATAAAAGTAAATAGTTAGTTTTTAATTTTTAGTGGTACGGCAAATCGACTCTACTGTACGTTACCTAATGGTAAGTACAGTACAATCCAAACACAACGGCGACCACCGAGAGATATATATCGATTGACGGTCGCCGCTGTCACACCAGCTTGCAATAACTTAACTGGATATGCACAGGCTGATCCCGAAACACGACACGGAAAACCGAGTCACTATAACGGACTTTTCACCACATGTACGGTGGTCGCGACCCAATCGGGTAAATGAACCCTACCACCCTGCTATTGGCATTTCTTTGTTCGTAGCTCAATAGGGTGCACCACGTGCAGGTGAAGTTGGCTTGGGCGCCTCAGGTTTAATGGAGTAATTTGACACCCGTTAGTTTTTATTACATAGATCTCTAGTTTCGTAGAAGTGCGGAAACTCTTTATCAGGAAAACACGATTTTTCAACATTTTTTCATCTACAGTTGCTCGGTTCCATAGACCGCTTTAGTTTCTCTGTGCGTTCTCCCCCCTTCCTCTGAAAATCTCGGGCGTTTTCATCCACTTTACAAAAGATTGGTCTAAATAATGCATTATAATGACAGAAACTGGCAGAGTTGGAGAAAGATGAAGAATTGAGAGAAGCTGGTGGAATGTACGCAGTGCCCAAGATAGAACTAGACGAGACCATGCGAGAGATCAAGGAACTTGCCAGGCAGATACGGTGAGATATGATTGGTCAAAGCAGGTTTCAAAATGATGGCTAACTTTACATTGAGGGTGGGGCATATGGGGACAAAAGGAGACGGATACTCTTTCATACAGACATGGGCCTGTGTAAAAAAAGAGATGTAAAAATATGAAAACGGTGTAAATTAATAGCTAATGCATTATCAAACAGTCACTGAAAAGAAGCGGATTTTTTGCAATCTAAAAGCAGAGATTTATGATATCTCGTAAAAGCTAATTCATGTAATAAACTTCAATTTAACTATTTGTGAAGTAGGATTAATATTAAAAAAGGGTTATATTTATTATCTTTTTAAGTTATTCGTTTACTTATTTTGTTGATTGTGAATTTTAATGATATTGTACGATTTTAATAACAATAATATATTTGATTTTATAAACCATATATCAACTAATTACATTCTGGGCCCAGAAATACCCAACTCCTTTCACACACGGCCATTTTCACGAACAGCTAATAATACATATATAGATATTTAACACCCAGACACAAAACTGTCAATTACGCTCATCACAAAAAAGTCAGTTAAATGCAGCGATCGAACCCGCGATCTCTGAGCTCAATAGTGAAGAATTCCTTGTCAGTGTTTGATTAATATATTAATGATATTAGCTGACTATTTTGCACTTTTTTATTCCCATGGAGTGAAATGACATATCATGTGTTGCTAGTTTATTGTGTTTTAAAATAGTGTTGGCACCAATAGGTACTAATTGTAAACCCGTATGAGGTGTACCTATTGTAAGTTTTTTTTTCCCAAAAACATTGAATCCATCAAATGTGAAGACCAAATAAGGGAGACAAATTCGCAACTCTTCGGGGGTCGCTATCACAGAGTTCTTGTTTTAGGTTTTTTTGTAGTAGTTGGTCGCCATAATTTATTCGTTTTAAAGTTTCTTGAATTGTGTAATGATAATAGTAAATGATCACGATGCTGAATTAAAAAGAAATATTTAAAAAGTAATAAATAAAAACCCTCAATTCAGTATTTGACATCAGTGATTGTCAATTAATTTCTAGAGAATATAAAGGGCAGTTTAACAGTTGGCGGAAAAGCCAATCTGCGGGCTGGTCGTCCTCCAGATGTATTACCCGGGGGGTACGATACAGACACTGAACCATCTAGAAGGAATGGTCAAAAATCTACTTACAAGATGCGTGAGCCACGGCGGTTAAAACAAATTGCTAATAAATTGCGCTTCTTAGGTATTATTTGAATGTATTTAATCAATTTTTTCACAATAACGTTAATTTAAATATATTTGTCTATTTTTCTTCAACAGCGGAAAGTTTAAGATATAATTTTCATGAAGAATTAAGGGAGAAATGGCGTTGTTAGGAGAAATACCTGTGATCAATAATGTAATAGAGATGTTTGTCTTGTAGGAACAAGAAGGCGATCTTAAAGGACGAGTCGAGGTTGGTGAAGCAGTCCACGAAGCCGGTGATGCCGAGGAACAGCCGAGCTCGTGCCAAGGACCGCTCCACGGGGAAGCTCAGGGACGAGATGGAAAACTTGGTATTTATCTATACAAAAGTATACACGGTACCTGTAAAAAAAAACAAATTTTTTTAAATTTTTGTAGTTTTTCTTACTTATTCTTATAGTTTACTCAGTGTAAACTGCTTAAGCGCCCCGAAGTTGTGATTTTTCCCAATTTTGATTTTTATTTACACGGAACCCTAATTATTTTTCTAAAATTAAAATAGCCTAAGTTATTCCTTATAACATCAGCTATCTACCAGTGAAAATCCGTGAAAATCGATCCAACGGTTTTGAACCCGGAAGGAATAAACGAACACAAAAGTTGTTTTTTTTTTTGTTATATGTACCGTATATATTATACTTTCATATGCTGATATAAAGTCATGTTATTTTCAACAATAACAAACAAACATTGAATTTTATTAATGGTATATATCGTATTTGTCATCCCTCAGGCGTGGACATGTCGGAGACGCAGAAGGCGCACTTCACGCGCACGAAGTCGCGGTCCCGGTCTCGGTCTCAGTCCGCGCCGGTCGCCAAGCGAGCCCGTCTCGAGTCTCGGGCGAGGTCGGTCTCGCGACCCGCTCGAGACGAACAAGGCGTCAAGGATGTCGTCGTGAGTATTATATTTTTATTCTTATAGATATTAAGATGCTATGATAGTCATGGCATATTAATCCTTATGAACAAAAGTTACATAATTATAAATACAATTCTATGAAGTTAAATTTTGCTGTTTAGAGTATGCTATTTGGACACATAGTTCAAGAGATAATGAAAAATTAAAATAATTTGTACTTGCGGGAAGAACGGGGTGCGTTGGTGGCGCGGTGTTTGTCAGACAAAATTACCACGGGCGAAACCGTGGGTTACAGTTAGTGAAAAATGAAGTATTCATTTTTTTTTTAAAGAAAAAGATGATTGTTTATTTAACCGCATGGCGACGCGTCACCATACCGTATTAGTTTTTCCATACTATCATATAGTGTGGCGATGCATGACGTGGCGACGCGACGAATAAAAGAGCGTTGTATCGTTATGGTATACGGTACAGGCTTGGTTATAATGAGAGTAATAGGTTAACTAGGTTATGCATAGGGGATTTGACCCCGGGATTTCGGGATTCATTTTGCCAAATCCCGGTATTTATTTAAAAATATCGCCTAACACGAACTCACCCATTTCACTTGATATTTTGCCAGCCCTCTTGGTTTTCCAGTTGATACGTGATTATTTAATGTCTGCAATAACTCTCAATGCATTATTTCATAGGTTTTATCTTCCTTCATAATGCAAATAAATCGTAAAGTGTCTAACGATTTTAATCTATATCTGGTCATTTCGATAAAATAAGATGGACACTGATTTTGTGAAATAACATATTTGTTACTGGAATTTAGCCTGATTATGTCTTTTTTTAAATAATTAACGCGTCAATTCCGAGTGTTATAGACAGAAGTAGTCGGTTTATTTAAAAATAACGTTTGAAATGATTTGAACTTACTTTTTCTGACAAGACAAAATGTCATTCTAATTTAATGATAAATATTGATCTGTGTGGACGAATAACTATATGGTACAGTACTGTAAGTCTAGTTAAGTCAATATTTGTTTTGGGAATTTAAAGTGTTTTTAGACAATTATAGTTGTTTATTTTTTAAGAGATTTAAGTTGAATTTCGATGAAATATCTACGTTTTTGACTGATTATTGTATAAACGTTTAATTGTTTTATAATTAAAAAAATAAAAAGTAGTCTAGTATCTACAGTAGATAATCCCGGGATTAGAAGTAAAGTGCCGGAATTCGAATCCTCTATATTATATATATCATGACCGTTGACCGACGTGAGTTTGAATCCCTGCAATTAGCCCGAGCTGTCGGTGAAGGAAAACATCGTGATGAAAACATAACATGGTGGTAGGGCTTCTTCTAATGCCCGGCTGGCTAGCTACCACCTTCAAGTTGAAAATGTGCAGTCTTGTCACTTGGCTTAATATGTCACCATCTTGGGCCACATCGTCACTTATAATCAGTTGTGATTCTAGCCATAACGCTAAACCCATTACGATTTTTATATCCTTTTTCCGTGAGAACCTTTGTAGTAAAATTGGGCCTTGGAATGTTAATATACTCACTGTACTCAAAGAAGTTTCTTTATTTCAACATTATTTTTCTATTCTTGTAACAGATGCAGAGAAAGGCGAAGAATCTCGCTCACGTTGCAATCGCGAAGAAGACGAAGAAGATGGGTTTGAAGGGCGAAGCGGATCGGTTCATCGGCACGAAGAAACCGAAGCATCTGTTCGCGGGCAAGCGCGGTGTCGGCAAGACGGACAGACGATAGTACCCTTTATAATACATATTTGTGTATATTCACTGTTTAATAAAGATATTTACATAAAAAGTTTTACTGAAATGATTCTGTGTATGTGGCCGGTTCTGCCCGACAGTTATTTGTGTAACCATCATAAAACTGAAACACATAATTTATTCATTTCTATATTAAAAGATAATAATGCGTTCAACAACAGGCCAATGTCAAAAACAATCTTCGAAAAGTTCAAACACACTGTGAAATAAGTCAATTTTTTTATTTAAGAATATAAATTCAAACAAGTTAAAACATAATACAATTTTAATTTTGTTACGATTTTTTTAACAGGTCGCTTTGAAGAATAATTTTGACTGGTTTTCCATACATTAATTATTTTAATTAATGTCATATTGTAGAGTTTCATAAATTTATTAAAGGAATGCGCTTTTTGGGAAAATGTAATTTGATCTCCAAAATTTACCTTAGAAACTTCCCGTGTAAATTTACTAAAGACGGTCGGATATGTTTCTGTGAAAATGTGTTTTTACCTGAATGTCAAAAAGGAGGATTACGTTTTTCGAGCGATGTATATTAATTTCTTTGTTACGCTTTGTAACGCCTTGACGAATTTTAGCATACGTAGTGTCGTTAGATTCGTCTTAATTGTGGGAGTGACATAGATATATTATTTATTCAAGTACGACGTTTGGGAATAAAAAGCAAAAAAAAAAAAAATTTTGTTGTTTTGTTGCAGTCGGGATTTTTGTTTTCTATTTAATCATTTTTGCCACGTTTTTAGAATGGTACCGTCGACGCGCCGTTACTTATTTGCATTTAACATCTATTTTTTCTTATACGACATTGACAAACCGACCTACCTCCTGACGGTAAGCAGTCACCAAGTTTATGGACGCGCATTGCCGACCTTTAAAAACCTGTACATTCCATTAATTGCCTATATGATTGGTCCAAGGTAGACAATTCGAGCAATATACAACATAAGACCTCACGAGTCACTACAAATTCCAGGAATATGGTACAATGGTACCTATATTAATTTAGCCCTCCCAATATATCCTTGATAACGGTTATATAATAAGATTCCGAAGCACGTTAATGACTTGCCAAACAATTAGTTCAAGGACCATCTCAAGCCGGTCTTACTGTCAAAAGGTTATAGGGTGGATCATTATGTGAATGATAGTGATGTCTGGAAGTAACTCCCTCTCTGTGCATCCACTAAGTTATTATTATTGTATCTGTTGTATTAACATTTGTACAATTGAAGAAAAACCCGATCTAGTTTCTTGCCGGTTCTTCTCGATGTCTGGGATATTTTCCGAACCAGTGGTAGTGTTTTGACGTCTAGAAGTGCCTCGTTAGGGTCCAAATTGAATAAAGATTATTTTGATTTTGAACGGGGAAACCTCAGCAGAGAGTCCATTCCAAATCCCAAGTGTGTGCGGAAGGTGTAAGCGACACGATATAAGTAGATAAATGTGTGACGCTGCGGTGGGACGGTCGCCGGCTCTATTAATGTAAACCAGTTATCGCCCGGCAAGCGACCGTTCCGGATCGATCCGTTAGACGGCGAGTTATATAGCTTACAGAAGGAAACTTGTGAAACCGGATTATCCGCGACCATTTAGTATACTGTGTAAATGTGATGGATTTTATAATATTTTTAGGTATATATTAAAAATAAAACACAAAAATAGCAAAATGAATGGCACATTTATATTTAATTAATATTATTCATTTTTATAATTAGACCTTTCTTGTAATTATATTTTTAATCTATGCATTTGAATGTAAAGAAAAAAAATTCAAATGCTCTATGGTACAATGTGGGGCTGCTAGTGTGTACGTAAAATACAATGATAGGAAATAGAAAACAAAAAATATATATTCATAATAACAATTAAGCCTCATTTTGTACACAATCTCCAGGATTGACGTAATAGAAAAACTGAAGTGCCGTATCTCAAAAACCATTCGTTACGAAAAAATATATATAATAATAGTATATAGTACTGAGCATCAAATATTGCGAAATAAATTACAGATTTACGCGTACAGATTAAAAAAATCTTAATAATTAGACATACGATGTACGTATAGACAACAAAATTATAGATAATAATAATTAAAAAAAAAAAAAACTTAATTAACGCTAAATGGAAGAGGAAGTCAACTAAGCTAAACTAAAGGGTCGAAGGGCTTATAACTATAATCGAATACTAAGAAACATATTTTGAACTTTTCTTCGTTATTAATTACATACTATCGTCCGCGCCCGACAGCGGACGAGTTTGGTAAGTGTAATAACTCACCTAGATCAGCTTGAAGAAAAAAACCATATAATTATTGCTCTGGATAAATTTAGAATTTTTTAATTATTTTTCTATTGTCAACACGTTTAAGATAACGCGCGGATGAGTTACTTAGGCCACGCCTCCATAGCACGTTCGCAATAATTTTCTTCTATTAACCTGACATGTAACTAATGAAAATGTGTAAAAATTTAAACCGTGAATACAGTATTTTCAACTTTTGTCTAATTAATAACCTGTTAATATAGGGAACAGCTAAATATATCCAGTGTTTAAATTTATACAAAGTGTATTAGTTAACCGCCCAATCGTTCACAAAAAGTTTTGTGAAATAAATTAGCTATGTATTTCTATGATACAATTTCATAATGCTTATTTTTTTTGGAAACGCCGTTCAAAGAATCTTGAAATATGTTTTAGCTACAAATTATTTACTTATATGTAGTGTTAGGTTTTTTTACAAATGTCACAGAGTAATTTTTGTTACCTCTTTTCACATACATTATAGACCATAATCAGGCTAAAGTTGACTGAAAAACATGCAAAAACCTTTAACTAAGAGATAGTGTGATAATACGGGCAAGATACCGATGACTATAAGTCGTTGGCAAAATCAAAAAAAAATCGAAAATGGAAAAATCAAATCACACATGACGATTTTTCACATAGAAATTGAAATTAAAAAAAAAAAATTTTCATGGAAATCAATCGGAACAACAATTTGCAGCTAAAACTAAAGAAAAATAAATCATACAAAGAGATTAAAGAATCACCTTACAACTATATAATACAAAGTATTCTAGAAATCAAATTAAACCTAAGCGAGACAAACTGACAATCGTACGAAAAACATCGGTACAAAAAACGAATTTTACTATCGATATTTTTTACGATTATTACGATAAAAGACTAATTGATACTTTTCTCGATTACTCAAACGTGCTAACGAGTTAAAAATCAAATCTGTGATCGGAACAGTATAAGAACGTAACTGATAAAAGCATTTTAGAGTGAGGAACAAAAAAAAAATGTTTTATACCCGTCATACTGTTATGACGCTTTGATATATCGAGGTTGTATTGTTTTACGGGTTACATGTTTTTTCTACCATAAGACTGCAAACTCTATACTTTACTCATTGCCTGACACAACTGATCCAGTATAAAATGCAATCATTATTAAAAGGAAAAAAATATATAATAAAAATCCGGTTAAACTGATAATCGATATAATAATCCTGCAACGTGA
This sequence comes from Saturnia japonica, assembly GCA_033032175.1. Classification (NCBI taxonomy): domain Eukaryota; kingdom Metazoa; phylum Arthropoda; class Insecta; order Lepidoptera; family Saturniidae; genus Saturnia; species Saturnia japonica. The sequence goes on from CM065331.1 coordinate 471,638, forward strand.
ACGAAATTTTATATACATGCCATCACTTCAGATTCTTCATTTATTTTTTTATTATTATAACTAGCTGATTGATCTGTGCGAATGTAAAGTAGGCAACAGCAGATTGTTAATAGATGGCGCCATCTTTAAAACATTATTTTTGATGAAGGATTAATTATTTTTTTATGGATTTGGTTTCCTGTAATTGTTTTTGTTGGAGACAGATTTTCAATTTTAGCGTGTAATAGTTGCCCATGCGAGCAGTGGTATATTTTCTGCCATCTGTTTTGCTTAATGACTAAAAAGTTCCGAGAACTATAAACACATTCAATGTTCAAACATTTTCACAGTGATTTGTACAACACAAAAAAAGTAAATAGTAAAATTACTAACATTTAGAGTAAATGGCCGCCCTAGATTGATTTTGAAAAATGGACCGTATCTCGAAACAATTAATAATAAAAAAATCCTTTCTCAAACTATAATTTAGAATGTATTTAAAACTTGCGTTCACATTCTTCTACAAAATAATCATTAATATTTAAAAAAAAAACAACTGTCCCTTAAACGGAATATATAGTGAGTCAACTCTAAAATTCAGAATACTTTTATTTCACTTTATATGTACCTTTATACTAATAAGTGCTTATTTTTTCCATCTCCAAGACTAGACTTGATCCGGTGCCATTGATTTTTATTGCATAGTACTCTTATTTAAATATTTCCACCAATTTATATAAAAAAACTACATTCCCATTTTTACTAATACATATTATGCGATAATCTAAAATTCAAAATTTAGAGTTATATCACTTCTATTCAAGGACGATGCGATATATAAAAAAGTAATATAACCAATTGAGCTCGTACAATTTAAATATATTTATTTATTATTTACATCAATAAAAATCATTTATTAATTATGCGCAAATAATTAATAACTTCTCAATTCATTTCAGTTATTATTAATATTATTATGTCTTCATTTTATAGGGTGAGTTTTTTTTTAATCATCCACTATTTTTAATTCCGATATACTTTACTTCATTTTTATTAGGAAAAGTAGGTCACAGTCACAGGGTATAAATTCAGTTATTTTACAACTATTTTTTATTAAAAAACAATAAGTAATATAAAAAATAATATGTATCTCATTAAAAAAAAAAAACTAAAGCTGAAATCATCATAATTAAACTCATTCCAAATACGTTTTTACATATTTCAGCGATAAATACTAATAAAATAATATATATTTAGCTGCAAACCTGATTTTGATTGTTATAAATTCAATTATACTAAACAAAAAATAAAAATAATCGATTTATCTTAAAGTGTTTTTCACATCACGTTAGCTACCCCCGATAATATTAAAAAAACTACGCATAATTCGTAGATCTCCTGGACCTAATACAAAGAAATAATATTTATCTACTAAATATGATTTAAATAATCCTAGCGTTGTCGGCAAACAAAACGATAACGATTAAGTTTCACTGGAGTTCTGGTAAAAAAAAAAAAAAAAAAAACGAAAATTAAACAAATCCGCTTAAGTACTTTCTTAAGTTAGCAGCCATCTTTGATTTTTTTAATGTATATAAATCGCGAACCTTCTCTTTCGCATGCCTGTTCATTTTTTAACACATCCCCCGTTTCCTCAACATCACAAATAGGTTCATGATTACAAAACAAAAAAAACATTTGCACCAAGTTTCACAAAACGCATATTTTTTAGAAAAAAAAAAAACAATCACATATTCGCATAATATGAATAATAATTTTATTGTCCGAAGTCCATTTTCAAGTGTATTTTTATTGTCAGGCGTTTTAGGAAAAAACGCGAGGAACCCAAAAAAAAAGGAAAACCCATTACACGTTGCAAAAGCAGGTCACTTCGTGTCTCAAAAAAGGACTCCGAACACACCCTTAACGACTATGCTTATGGCAGCGAAACGAAGAAAAAAAACCGTCGTAATTTAAAAATATCTTTTTTTTCTCCCCCTTCATTCATAAATTTCTATCATATACTTACAAGTAAATGAAAAACTATAGCTAATATTTTACAACTGGATTGTCCCGTTGTCTTTGGGGTAAGACATGTACATTATATCTTTATTTTCCTTCTGTCGAACCCTAGAAGGTCCGAGGCGGGTCTCCCTCGCGGAATACCTTACAAAACTATATCCTATTAATACAATATACACACTTACAAAACTATTAAGTCCAATTTCGTAAGTCACTGCGCACTGCATTATTTCAATTCCCATTTTTTACATCTTTGGAATACACGTATTATAATAAAATGTATTTTTTATAATCGATAATTATGTTTTTATATGGTTATGTCTAAAGAGTTTCAGTTGAATATTTTGATTAATAAAATTATAAAAAAATACTTTTGCGAACCTTTTTTTTCAAACAGTGAAAACTTTTTTAAATATTTACTTTTAAAACTACCTCCCATACTTTAAGGAAAAAAAATCATTATGCCTTTATACAGGGATTAAAAAGTTACCCTCAAATCTGCAAAACTATTCATTGGCCTCTCTATAACACAAAACCGGATCATAAATTTAGAAAAATAAATACCCTATCTTAAACTTCAAAATGAAAAAATTAAAAAAAAAAATCATCTGATACTTTTCAGACATACCGAGCAAAACACACTGGGGTTTTCATCACGAATTAATTTATATTCTTTTAATATCACACAACCGATACTTGGAAGTTCAGAACTATGCGTTTTTAGTAAAATTGTGGTCTCGCTGTTATTAAAACGCTAAAACGTTTAAAACTACAAAAGAAAAAATACACACAATAATAAAAAAGACATACACAATAAAAGTAAAACATAAATACACAAAGTACTTTTTTTAGTGTCTTTAAGACAGTAGATGTGTCCAACTCCCGGTCAACAGGAATCGTTAAGAACGCCACAAAAAATATAAAATGCAAAAAATTATTATTAATAATAATAATTTAAAAAAATATAATTCGTCATAAGCGGACCACGTTACAGTCATAAAACCAATATCATATTTCTATAGAGAAGTTACATACAACTTTTTTCTTTTTTTTTTTTTAGATTTTGATAATCAGAATTATTTATTTTTGTCACCTCATTAATTCGTTTTCTAAAACAAAATAAATACAATTTAATTAAGTTGCTAAGATTCGTTCTATATAAATATGATTCATATTTAACTACATTGACATTTACATATAAAAAGTTACATGTATCAACCTTATAGATATAAATATTAAAAAAAGAAACGCACATAGTCCAAATTTCCAGGGTAGAAACTCAACGGCATGCCTCGATGACGAGCCCTTATCATTTAAATCCAATATCGTCCAAATATCTTGAAAGGTTACACGAATTTTGAAAGTGTTTTCCCTCCAGAATACGCGATTTTAATTTCATTTTGTCGCCGCCTAGCCCCTGCGTGACGGCTTCCGAGTTTTTCAAAACTTCGGGCGAACAACAATCTCGACAAATCCAAATAGCGTTTTTTTTTTGTCCGTATTAGTTTGTAAGGCACGCCGTTGTGTGTGTATTTGTGTGTGTGTGGAGCTTATATGTTTGTGTGGGATTTTGTGTGTATTTATGGCAGCGCGTGCGTGCGGGCGGGGCGTCGCTATTGCTGCTGAGGTCCCGCCGGTGGCTGTCCTGGCAGTTGACCCATGCCCTGAATTATAGAAAACAATATCTCGTCCATGACTTATCATATTATAATGCGTACTATAACGTTAACAAATAATGTACATTGAAAATTTATTAAACCCCCGACACAATTAACCTATTTAATAAAGCCATTCCAATGACCCCAAACCACAATATCTCTGCTTAAGTCGGTGAGGAGTTAGGTATCTTGCAGATTCTAGATAACGCTACAGAATCAGGTTAAGGTTTTTATAATGCCATTGAAGTAACAGAATACCAAATCTCGACTCAACCAGACCCATTTAAGACGTCCACATCTATTTTCAACTAGAAAACAGCTGATAATCTACAATGGGCTGAACAGATGTTCTTGAATTAATTTAAAAAATAAAATATTAAAATCAGTTACACACGTTAAACTTATAATACCCCCCATTCTGTCGTTCTGTCGGGGGTTAAAAATGAGAACAAATAAAGTTAATTTATTTATGCCTGATGTGCCTGTCTCCAGTCGAGACCTACGCCGACTCTCTAGAACTTTCGAATACTGACCGGCATAGGTTGGTAGTGTTGTAACGGCGCCGCGAGCAACTTGGGCGCCTCCTCGGCTTTCTCTTCCTCGCGTCGCTTCAGGCACGCCGCTTTGGGGTTCAGGTTCCGTTCTGGGAACGTGCACCGATCAAATTACATTCCGGTATAAATTGAAAATTGATTATTACGACTTGTAATGCGAGGAGGTTGCCAACTTTGGAACAAACTTTCCCGGAGGAGGTCTGAAAGCCCTACTTACCGCAGGAACAACACAAAGTTATAATACGACATATTTCGATGTAGGTAACCTGTCAGAGGAAAGGTACTTTTTCGTTCCGATTTTAACTTTTCAATACTTTTAGTTTTAAATTGAACAGGCTAAGGAAGCGAAATTCTTTAATCTGTAAATAGTCACTGTCTAGCAAGCAACTACATCCTACAACGATCAAGGTAGCAAATTACCAACTCTTTGTAATAAGTTTAGATTATAAAATTTCCAATAGATAATTTAATGGTTATACTGTCAACAAATGTAACGAGATAAAGGTACACCAAAGGCGTTACTGCTATATTTTAACCTTGTAATAACATCGCAATAAATGTAAAGAAAAGTAAACCCAAATAAATATTTTGCGCCACAGATTAAATTGCGCGAACATCTGTGATCAATTTTTAACCGAATTCAAAAAAAGAAGGTTATCAATTCGAATGTATTTTTTTTTGGATGTCCAGCCAAAACTTTGTTTATAAACCGATTTGGATGATTCTTTTTTCGCTGGAAAGGGGATAATACCTCAAGGGTGGTCTCATTTTAATGTCATTGACGTGGCCTTTAAACATGGGTCAGAGCGAGATAGAAAACTTTTAAGATATCAACTCACCCCTGACTTGTTGTTCCAATGTCATGATGACCTCGACCGCCATGTTGAGGATGCCGAGCTTCGTCTGCGGCTTGTCGCTCTTCAGGTGTGTCATACACATCCTGCCAAGCTCCTTGAGGGCCTCGTTTATATCCCTTATCCTTATTCTGGACATACATACGTATACGTTTTGATTTATTTCTATAATTTATATAATAGATAATAAAGCATACGGTTTTAATATTAATATAAATTATTCTAAGTTACGTTTACAAGATCACAGCGTGTTACATTAAATATAAATAGTAATAAAACGAAAGGTATACAATACAAACCGATCACTGAACAAAAGTGGTCTAAACAAAATTATTCCAAACATTAGGTAATATTAAAATTATTTTGTTAGTTCATCTATCAATTTAGACTTTCATTTTAAAATGTTATTTAAATCCGTTGATTGTATTCATAAATGATTTTAAACATAAAAACGAATGTCCGCGTGTGTTCACTTGAGCGAACGTTTCTCACATAGTACCGTCAACGAAGAACAGGTGGCGTACGTGTTGCAAATTAACGTATTTCATATGGTTTTCGAAGTTTTGAATGTAATTTTAGCACTTTGTCCCTAAAGGAAGATCTAGGCTACATATCATTGCGCTTTTCTGTAGGGGCTAAACAATAATAAAATAATATCAAAGGCATCCCATAATAAAACGCGTAGTTTTCGTATAACATTGAAGCATTTTCACGTGAAAAAAGGCGCAGTTTTAAAATAAAAATGAAGTTGAAGAAGTTCTACAACGATGCAGCGATTAAATCACGAGCTTTCGTCATATCATCGTGAGCTTTATTCTGTATCATGTCCATGTGTGACTTTGATTTCACCCTTAAGAGTGGTAGCTAGAAAAATCCTTACCACCTCTCACTGTCATCGTCGTAACATTCGAACGTAGGTTTTTTCAGAGCTGCACCACCACATTACTACATAGTTTTTATTATTCTATAAGCCATGTCTCTGTTGACAGTATCTCTATAGACAGATAGTTCCTACAGTTTTACAATATGGGTCTTGTTACAGAGGCTACCATCCTCAAGTTGTAATATGTAGCCGAGCACCTTTCAATTTATTAATACTAGCGATCGCCCTAAGTTCGAAATTAGACCTGCGACTTTTTGATCATATACTATTTGCTGTTTGACAATTGTTTGGGGGGTCTTTAGGATTCGCAGGTATTAATTTATTTTATTTAATACATTAGTAACAGATATTATAGACAAATTTTAGCTTTCTGCACTCCTTCTCCATATAAACTTTAACCACACCAAATCTCACAGTCTTCCGTGCACGCGATACGTTTAAAAAGGAACCGAAAGCTTTTGCTTCACGGATTTGTAGATATCAAAATTAATTGATGTTCATTAAAAATTTCATTTATATACGAAATATAAGACGTTTCGCTTCACGACATCTCTATTTTTTTTTTGACAATATTTTTTTACACGTTAAAAATACATTGACAATTTAAAAAAAAAAAAAATTATAGGTTTATTGTGGCCATAATCTCACCTGGTCTTAAGTAAGATGTGGCCAAAGATGGTAACACACTAAGCCTATTGGAAGACTTACTCTCAAGTGCAGCTGCCGGAACATAGCTATAAGTGCTTGCCGACAGATTTTCAACTTTATCTCCTAATCTTCGTTACACACGACATGGCCGGCTGCGTGTGACACCGCGTATCTGTCTTCTCTCTTACCTTTCCCTCGCGTTGTTGGCCTGCCGCCTCTCTTTCTCCCGCATCGCTTTCGCCTGTGGATCCGCCTCGTCATCACCCTCGTCCGCTGACGAACAACTATCGTCCAAACATCACGCTTTACTCAATTCTATTAATCTATCCAGTTAACACGCACGCGTTTGTTAGGCAAGGAAATATTTTCACCTCGTAATTTTATTTTTACTCAACAATTTCTGAGAATATTATTGACAATTATTATTGATATAGAATCTCGATTATGGATATTATTGACAATTCTTATAGCCCGTCAATTATGAAAGGGCTTATACTTCCCGTGTATAAAATTGAATAAAAATCGGCCAAACCGTTTTCGTGTTAAATGCGGACGTATACACAGACAGAATTTTTTTAATGGTATATTCTTGAGCAGTGCCTTTATACATGTGTCCATCAGAAAATTTGAAACAAAAAACAACATGCTACAGACAGAACTATAGATTTATTAATATAGATGGAGGATAATTATCGACCATAAGTTATACTTTTGAATATTCATGGATTTATATGGCCAATGATTCTCAACTACTTTAAATAGTGCCCCCTCAATACTTAAATTGATTGATTTCTGTATCTTGACAAAATTTAGCCTAAATTTCTTTTGAAACACGAAAAATATAAGACTAGATATGAAAAACCCGACGTACTACTCTGTTGAGATGAAAAACGACCTTACCTCCGACACGGCGGCAGCGGCGAGAGAGAAAGAGACATTTACACGTCTAAAATAATTCTAACTAACAAATGTTGCAACGAACATGGACGCAACCGGGGCTAAGCAAAGAACTATATTGCCCTACTCTGTTCTGTAGACAAAATATCAAAATAACTACACGAATAATATAACAAAAATGTTTCTGCTACTTATTTCATAAGCCCCGGCCACGCCCTCGTTAAAAAGATTTACTCCAATGAGAAAGAAAAACGCAAGTGTTAAAAGGATTTAAAAAAACCGGTAATGAACATGCTTGTAGTAAGTTTAAGAGGATAATTGATGCAAAATTACTCAGAAGCGTATGAGTTATGTGCAGGCTGCGTGCGCATGCCGTTATTTCATTATTTTAAGCGACGCGTGTTGTATTAATTAAATTAACAACTATTGGAATCAGTCTTCGTTCGGTAAAAAGAATACCAAGGTTTCTCAAACTATTCTATGATGAGCCCTTAAAATTGAATACTGATAATCACTGCTCCTGATATCTGGTACATGTTTAATTCATAACTAATTATCCCCAGTATCACCTAATATTATTTGATTAAGTAATTTAAGATAGTAAAGAAAAAGTTAAAAATGGCTCTCGAGTGCCGCTGCTATTGTCAACTGTAGGGGACCTTCAAGTACTACGTAAGATCTAGCGGGGAGGAGAGTGCTCACTGCAGGTTCTTCGAATTACCTGGATGTTTCCACGAAGTTTTAACCCGTTTCCTGTGGTAGTGTTTTAACGTGCATAAGTACCTTTTTAGCATCTGAATGAAATAAATATTTTTTACTTTGATTTTTTGCTTTTCCTGAGGAAGGGAGCGAGGCGGATATCATAAATCTTAAGTAAACTTAACAAAAATAACAAAAATCTTTAAACAATGATTATCGTTTTTTTACTATACTATGTTTATCCTAAGGAAGGTTGCATGACAGATGTCTAATTTATGTTTCAGAGCATAACTTAAATAGGGCGTTTTAGATACGTAATATTTGAACGTCGCATATATAAATATGTCATCGTAAGATGAAGAGATAAGCTTTAGTAGTATTTACTTAAATATATTAAGATTTTTGTTCCATGAATACAATTGTTATTTTAGTATATTTGGTTTTTAATTGCCGCAATAAAACCCATGCTTAGTTTGGAATGAAACGTACAGCCTTGTGTAAGAATGGTCCCCAGTTATTATTATTTTTACCCGATTGCGAAAAAGGAGAGTTATGTTTTTCGAGCTCTTTCTTTGGCTCGCTCTGTAGCCTAAACGGCTTGATGGATTTTAGCATACTAGATGTCGTTAGATTCATCTTAATTGTGAGAGTGAAAGCCCGGTAAACCTGTAAAAGCCTTCAGCGGCTGTTTTTGAATAGCGCCCCCTCAGGCTTAAAGTAAGATCAGATCGAAAAAAATAATTAAGTATATAAGGTATAAGATCTTTCTTTCGTTTTATACTAACCTACTATGAATAATACTTATCCGAATTAAAGATTATTTTATATTATTTATATGGTAATATTTGAGAGTACGACGTCTGAGAATCAAATAAAAATCAAATATAGAAATATATATACACATATGTATATATTTTTTACTCAAGTGTTTTTGTTTCAGTCTGGTTTTTTTAATAACTTTTATAAATAAATTTTATCATATAATCAATTAATAACATATTCTCACAATCATCATCATCATCATCATTTCAGCCGCAGGACGTCCACTGCTGAACATAGGCCTCCCCCATAGATCTCCAGAGCGACAGATCTTGTGCGGCCTGCACCCAACGGCTCATTTCATTCCATTCCATTCATTCCATCAATTTTCACAATAATCTATGCATAATTTTGATGAAGAGTAAGACGATTAAAAATTTGATTCCGATAAATATCTTAAGAATTATTCGATCATTAACATTATTTTTCTTCATATCCATTTTTACGACGTTATACTTCCCATGCCGACACTAGTGCTTGCTGGTTATAACACTATAATATACGAACATCGAAATATTATTTAGTCATAATAAATACACGCTCTAAACATTTAAAACAATCATCTAACAAAATAAAATTAAAAATAACCAATCTGCAATAAAAGTATAAATTATATAATTTTAAATATTACCTTTCATTGATGACCTGTTAAAATATTGCACAATAATTAAAAAAACACCTTTGGATATATTGAATTAAAGCATTATAAACGACATCAAATTTAAAGTACAGTCACATAGAAAATTTTACTTATCTAAAGAAAAAAAATCTGAAAATATAGATTTGGCTTAGGGCAATGATATAACCGACCGCACCGCAAATCAAACTGTGAGTGCAGTAAGAAGAGCGTATGCGCGGGGGCGCAGGGCGCATCTACGCGAGCGTATAGCCTACGGACAGAGCCAAGAAACACGCTGTGACCTTGCTTTTGTTAATTATGTAAAAGCTGCAATGAGTAAATGTTAGTAGTATATGCTTTTTACAGCCAACAGCAGCGCCGATAATTTACAAATGGTAAAAATACCATTGGAAAACAATTTTCTAATAAAACAATCAAAAAAATTCCTATGAGTCAACCTACTATATTAACTAACTACGTCTGTTTAAACAAGTAGTTATTACCCTGGTATATTTAAATCAAATATCTAAATAACTAGTTGCTCATCGTAGCCCTAATATGACCTGCTACGTCCAATTTCCAATAGAAAACTACTTTTGAACACAGATTAAAAGTGCAGGAATAACGACTACATTAGTTCAATAATCCCTTTTATGACTAAATTATATCTTAAATAAATTATTATCTTAGGTATTTGATTTGTGTATACCAGGGTAATAAGTAATCTTTTTTAAAAAATTTTATAGATTTATTGTTCGGCCACAATCAACGGTGTGATCGAAAATGATAACACGCTAAGCCTAGTGGGGAAGACTGGTTCTCAAATGCAGCTGCCAGAACACACCTAGTTATGTTTGGCGGCAGATTTTCAATTCGAGGGTGGTAGCTAGCCATATGGGCATCAGAAGATACACCATCACCATGCTATGGTTTCATCAGGACCCATTGGAATTTATTATCGTACAAGGTTACATCAGTTATTCATTTATTTTTTTTAATTTACTTTAGAACTGTACATAATGACACGTAAATAGTACTGTACAGCAGGCTTAGAGTGTTGCCACATAATAAAAATAATAAAAAATATATCGAATATTATGCTGTTGGCTATACAAAGTTTAAGTAACAAGTATATACAGAACAGTCGTCTCGTAAACACGCTTATAATTACATTATATCTTAATTATTTAAATATTAATATTTATTTTCATCGAAATAAAACTTTTAATTTAAATTTGCAAACTAAAATAACTTACAAGACTACACACAGAAAATATATACGAACAAATATTTTTGTGTATGGATCGATCGATATTTCTAGAAAGTTCGATACGATAGTGTATTGAGATTGGCATAAATTTGATGACCGTTATTAAATACAAACAAACATAAAGTTATTTCAATTCATATAAAAAGTTCCCAACAAAATTATTCTAGTGAATGGACACCATCACAGAGATATAAAAGAAACTACATAATTGAATTGTTATATTTTCGACATAAATAAACTATATCATCACCGATATAGAATCTGATTGTATTGGCGAGAATGTACAAGTCTGTTGGTTGAAATAGGTGTTTTCAAAGTTTGATTACTGTTTTTTTTATATGTAATATTTTTAAGGCTTTCAAGTGATGCAATGTCAACCCTATTATTTGGTAAAAATATTTATATAGCAACACCCATAATTGATTTAGAATTGATTATTATTACCAATCGATTCCATTGCGAAATCGTATGTGCGATATTGTTTATTAAATAATTTAAAAAAATAACATAAAGTTTGTTTTGTATTTTATACAGTCGCCCTCAATGCGAATCCCAATGCCACCAAATGATCCCGTATACAAACCGACCTCTCTCTAACATTGTTCGCCTGTCTGCGCTCTCTCTCGCGCGCCGCCTTCGTGTCGGGGTCCACGTCGTCCTCGTCGGCCGATGAGCAACTGGACCGCCGAGGGTCACTTTATATTGGTGTACAGTAACAATCAAAAAGCAAGAGAGGAAAGGACAAAAATTGCCAATTTATATAGAGCCCCATTATATTTGTAATCTATGGACGAATTGAATCCCCTTTTCATAACGGTGTCAATAATATAAATTCGCTAGGGTTGTCAACCTTTCTCTTCTCATTGAAATATAAACCACAATGATTACAGTAAAAATATGAAACTAGTATTGCAGAATTTAAAAAAAAGATTGACAATCTTAGGAGTGATGACGTCCACTGTTTAATGATACAATGGTCTAATTTGCAAAGAGGAACCCTCCAATCTTTGATTTTATATACATATTATAATAATAGTTAATGATTGGACTTTGTGAATTTAAGTAATATTTATTTGGGACTCTATCAAACTGTTTATTAAATATCTATTTAAAGAAAATGTGAAAAAATGGATGCCACATCTGATATCGTCGTTTGGCGTAAAGCGCTATGGATATGTTCAATTATTATTAACATTAAATCAATATAAACACGCTTAAGTACCATTCTATTATTACCCTTATCGAGTCAAAGCGAAATGACTAAACAATAGAGTTTTTGGAGGACTGGTTCTTGATCTGTCTTGTAATGGATTTTCTTTTAATTCATAAAATTGTGTTTTCTGATCCCATATTATATAATATCGGTGGCATTCGCGTGATATAGTTCGGTTATTGTACAGGATAGAAGTGGATTTCAAGTAATACCGGCTACAGTGTTCGTGCCGGTGAACGCGCGAGAGAACAGGCAGTTGGAATAGATATGGGTCAGGGGTGAGGTACCAAAATGATTGGCAACTGCGATTCTCCAATTAAAGTAGTGGAACGTGTGCGTTTTGTTCAGGTTTACGTCGACTTTGACTGTAGTATCAACATGCATGGCTTTTAAATAATAATGTTATTAAGACTAAGCAATACAAATCAAAAGAGATAAGTAAAGTTTGCCTATGGGGAATGTGTGTGTCTACTCTTAGTTAACCATTTTTTCTATTACTGTGTCAGCAACTTGAGCAGTATTCATGGATAACTCTAGTGCTATCTGTCGATAACGTGACAGCGAATGCCTCTATCTTGGATATACATAATAGTGTATACATATAAGAGTGACCAATGTGATTTCAATAGGTTATTGGTCGTCAAACGACGATATCATGTCTGTAGTTAGTAGAGATTACAGTATGTATGTTACGTACTATCTGCGGGATCTCTTGTTGAGCGGTTGCTTCGAGTCTACCGATCCTGATGACGAAGGTTTCGAGTCCACACCGGCGCAGTCCGGGGGCTCTTTACGTTTCTCTGTTACAAAACAAACAAAATTATTATTATTATGAACTATTATTACAAATATTTAAGTTATTATTATTCAAATGTATAAATGGTGAAAGGAAACGTCATGCAATTTCAGCACCCCATTTGTTTTAATATTATATTAAAAAATTGCAGTCTCGAAACTAATTATACAGTAAAAGTTCTTCCCGAACACAAAAAAAGAAAGAGGAAAAATCGTTTCATAGATAACAAAGCATATTTCGATGTATGATTTCGTTAGTAATTACAAAACTACAACAATGTTGCCAGGTTACAATGAAATATTTTCCTGGAAATTATAGTAAAATATCTTTTTTTTTGCGTTACTTTATTTACAGCCCATAATGGAATTAAAAGCGGGGTAATATTGTTAATAATACGTAAAATTGTTTTTCTGAGACCGATCTATAAACACTGAAAGAGATAGCGTCATGGTTACAAAGTAAAAATTAAAAAGAACCCCGGAGAATTTAGTGTCCCTGTCAAAAACCTAAAATCCAGGATCGAATCCGAATTTGAGATCAATAGTATATCAGATGGTTAGTTTGGAATGAAATCGCCGTGTGTGGAACTGTGCCCATTTGTTTATACTAGCGATCGCCCTAAGGTCTAAAAATTCGACCTGCGACTTTTTGATCATAGACTATTTTCTGTTTGACATTTACGATATTCATAAACAATGAGTATTATCTACATCACTTGCTGTCACTTTTCGTTGAGTGACAATGTTAATATTTTGGGGGGTCTAAGTTCAATGGCCTGGTCAGGTTAGGATTCGCAGTATTAATTGATTTAATTTAACACATTAGTAACAGATATTATAGATACATTTAAGCTTTCTGCACTCCTTCTCTATATAAACTTTAACCATGCCAAATCTCACAGTCTTCCGTGCACGCAATACGCTTAAAAAGGTACTGGAAGCTTTTGCTTCACGTATTAATAAGTTCAATTTTATACTTCCCAACTAAGTATAGATTAATTATAATATAGTAAGCAAGTTAATACTAACTCGTATTAGGTAGGATATGTCTCTCCATCTTGACGGGCGGCTCCGTGTGTAAATGCGGGAGCGCACTGGGGACACCCAGCCGCGATACTGAAAAAAAAACCGGATTAAATATGAACCAGTAAACTGCAGCGTATTCAGGACACTTGCACCCAATATCGACATACAGCCCTGTACACACACGTTGAAAACTTTTTTAAGAAATCGCTAGGACGCTCTCGTTTTGATAATCCCACTTCTGATTAATATAGTTCTCCTACTATTTTTTACTATATGCTCATCCAACGTCGAGTGAATATAATATTTTTGTAATCTTACTATATGTCGGTTCCCTTGTTAAAACTTGACAACTTGATTTGTTTGAAGCAATGCTGGCCCAGTAGTAGCGTGTACGGACATCGCGTCGATCGACGTGAGTTCGAATCCCTGCAACGAGTCTGAGCTATCGGTGAAGAAAACATCGTCATGAAACTATAGCATAGTGGTAAGGAATTTTCTAATGCCTGACTAGCTAGCTTACTACTTTAAAGTTGAAAATCTGTCGCCAAACACCTATAGGTGTGTTCCGGCTGCTGTACTTAAGAACCCAATTTCCCAATAGGCTTAGCGAATTACCATCTTGGGCCAAATCGTCACTTAGCATCAGATGAGATTGTGGCCATAACGCTAAACCTATCTATACAATTGAGGTGTCTGATTGTAATGTAAAATTAAAGACTTTTTACTAAATGGATACGGCAGTTTAAACGGTACCTATAACAAAACAACGATTTTGAAATTTTTTGTCTGTCCGTCTGTTTATTCCGGGTGAACTTCAAAGCGGTTGAACCGATTTTGACGGAACTTTCACTGGCCGATAGCTGATATTTAAGGAGTATCTTAGGCCAGTTTTATATTAGAAAATTAGTTAGGGTTCTGCATAAATAAAAGAAACTGGTAGTAGTGCTTAAATGGCTTAGGCTGAGGAAACCATAAGAGATATAGTAAGATAATGTACTACATGATTGTAGATATTAAAAGGACCTACAAAAAAGTCAGCGAGAGAACACGTCTATCTTCTAAGGAACATCCACAAATAAGCATTTTTAATTTTAAATAGCCGGGAGCGGGAGTAGCATGATTTGCGAGTGTGCCCGATCGACGGCATTCTGTAGTCCATGCTAGTAAATAATAAAATAAAAAATGTCCTGGGAGTTTTTGTTGCACAACCTTAAATGTATGTACCTAGTTATTATCTACAAACCACTTACCTTGTGCACTATAAACAAACTAATATAAAATGCCATCAAAATTACACAGTATAGGGTAAATGACAAAAATTAACGAATTAATATAAAATCGCGTACATGACAATGGTCAAGATCCCGCCAAAACATGGATAACGTATAACTTACAAGGCATGGTACCTGGCGGCGGCTGATGCGGATGGTGCAGCTCGTGAGGGTAGAGGTCTGGCGCCTCCGCGTGGTTCCTCAGTACGTTGATCGCGTCGTCCAAACGTTCCTCCATGCGGGCACCCTGAATCAAAATTACATTACGTCATGGTACCTTTATAAACCTCTTCCATTTTCGACAAAAAAAAACTCGAGAGTACAAAAAATATTCAGTGTGACAAAAGGATGGTGTGCGGTCGCTGGTGAAATATAGGTAATTCCTTGGAATTACCTTCAGACAACAAGCTTCCGCTATATGATATTTTCGCTGGCGGGTTTAGTGTGCTTGTAGGTATATGTGAGTCGAGTATGGTGAGCGGACACTCGTTCGATCCCACGTCAGACTAAGGAAATCTAACCACCACCTACCTTTACGCAACTCTCGTTCATCCAGGCAGGCGGCAGGGATTAGCACGGCTGCGATCCACCAGCTCTAACTTAACGAAGAAGGCACGGCCAAACGCGAGTATAAATTATTCGGAACGTCCGAACACACACACGCGCTATCGCTAACGATCCCACCGCAACACTACTGCCACAACAGAAGCATACGACAGGCGGCGATGGCAGATCTACCTTCATCTTTGTAAAAACCGAACAGATGGAATTTGTCCTATTTATGTTTTTATTATTATTATCATCCTCTCGAAAAGCAGCCAATTCTAAGGCCTTGTATGGTAACGCGAACGAACGCGAACGAGCGTGGCCGATCACCAACGTATTCTGTGTAACACATAACGACGAACGCGAGCGAGCGAGTGCGATGTCGATCGGGCACGTCCACTCTCGAGCCTTCCTTCGTCCGAGTTCACTCGCTCTATCTGTACGCGGCATTAGTTATAGTTTTCTACAACCGGGTTTATTTTTATATATGTACACTTTTTCCCAACATATACACTATCTATTAATTAATACATAGAGACAGATAACCATAATTAACAAAATGAAAGTAAAAAAACACGACGGCAAAAGAAAAATTAACACACAAATTTTCAAAAATCCATGCCACAGCTGTAATATCTACAGTTTAGTAGCGTTTTGATAACTTGCACTATTTAATTAGAACATAAACAATGTAAAATTTTTATTACTCAACAAAATATTGATCAATTTTCAAATAGATAGACTACATTTTTTTATCACGTGTAAGCTATTGTCAACACATTGTCTGTCACCTTGTACGCAAAATGTTCTAGCGAATTTCGGATTTTAATTTTAGTGAATTTTGTTGTAAGTAATATTCATTAATCGAGACAAAACAGAACAGTGCAAGTATTCAAATCGACACGATTCATTAAATGTTCTATGAGATATATTTACATAATTAAATATATACATACAGAATTATTGAATACTCATTTTGCTTGTAGCCAATTATATGTCCATTTAAAGACAACACTATTATTGCAATATTTCGAATTTTATTTATGCAGGTATCTTGATCTACCGTGCGCTTTTCATTCCCACCGAGTGAAATGACGTTTAGTCTGTTCTTAGTTTATTATGTTTTTAAAATAGTGATGTTGCTGTGAAGTAAACTGACAATCGTTAAAGTCAAACTTGAAAATAATGTTTCCACATTTATTTTTGTAGTGTCGTACTTCCGCATATTATACAGTATAATTATAATTTGCGCAGTGCGAATCAGTCTCCTGAATTCGATCTTCACATTTGAATGGTTTAATAGGTATAAGATGCCATACGGTTTTATCCATCAGTACCGATTGGTTACATCACTATTTTATAAACACAATAAATTAGTAATACACATGAAATGTCATTTTACTCCGTGGGAATGAAAACCGCACTATAGATTAATATACTTGATGAATTATGTTTTTAGTTTTAGTTCAGTAATTCCGTAGGTATGTATTATTAAATAGTTAAGTTAATACTTACGACGACGTCGGAGTGCTCTCTCAAGAACACCATCGCCTCGTCGAGCTGGTGCTGGTCGGCGGGCGCGCCCTGCCGTCACGTGACGTCACTTTACGTACCGTATCGTATCGTACCGAACACGAGCGAGCAGTGTGGAGCTTACCGCGCTCCAGATACTTTGGTTTCGTGTTTACTTTTTAATTTCTCATACATGGATTAATTATTTTGAGAGAAAAAGGTTTACTTATTTTTGAGAACACGTTATGTCATTTTGAAGAAATTTTAAGTTGTTTTTGTGGAAACATTAAGTAATTTTAAGAAAGTGCAAAGTTATTTTGAGTATTCTATAGAACCATTATAATAAGGTATGTTTGTAAATGTGCCAGTAGGAAAAAATCTTTAACTAGTTTGAAGCTACGTCATCCCCGAGTGATACAACGTGGACTTAACTTTATATACAGTCATTAGTAAGTAATATTAAATATTTCTTTATATGAACACTATTAGTACTTTTTTTAAATTATTGATTGTATCGAAGCTAGTGTTTATTTGTTAATATTATTATAGAGAATTTAGTTTTATAATATAATATTACATACATACATATTATATTTGTGAACTTTTTAAAATCTAAAATGGCTGTTAAGTTTTCATTTCGGAACAAATAAATTCTAAACAAGTTACTTCGGGATTTAATTATTAGAAATGGACAATCAAATACAGACAGAACTAACATACAATTTTAAGTTCATGATTTTTTGTTAATTGTAAAAAAAATCTTTATTTTTCAATTTATAAACTAAGTCTAACTACTGATTCAAAATCTCTACCAAACTTCTATACTAAAATATAACTAAACAAATGACAACAAGCTCCACACTGGTCGCTGATCAAAAAAAAACAAAAAAAAAAAACGACAACAACAAATAAGAACAGAATAGAAGATAATGAGTTAAAAAAACATCAAATAACGACTTGCAAGGAATTTAAGACCGAGTAGAAATACAATGCAAAAGTTACCGAGGAAAATTTAGAAACAATACTGAAATTTGCTAACACTTGGAAAGCAACATAATTTCCTTGCAAGTTTTTTTTTTATTTTTAGAAAAGGGGAAAATTTCAAAACAATTCTCAACTTAGATGAAAGAAAAGAATCATTTACATACATGCATATAACATCATGCTGAAAGGGTTACACGTTGATTGAGAAATACGTCTTTACATAACTGACAAGTGGTACTGTATATTATGTTCTTTTTCCATATAAACCTTTTCATTAGTGTGCTGTCTATGTCTGAAGGCTCTGAACTATGCTGGCGGGTATGCCGCAGAAATCGAAAGTAAGCCTTAAGTATAATTTCAGTTATAACTGTTGCTGTGGCTCGTTTTAACCGGCAACCCCGCCGGCTAGAAGAACCAGCGGGTGAGCCGCCGGCATAGTTTTTAGTCAAACAACAATCAACATACAGCGTATTATATAACTCAATTAACGTGTCATTTAGAAAGGGAAAATTATTATTTATCTAACACTAGCATTTTAGAAAGTTTCCATGTGATTAGAAACAGTTTTTTTTCTGTACACTGTATTTTCTTCGTATTTTTTTTGTTCGTAAAAGGGTTGGCAGAGTTAACAAATATAGTATTGTATTTGTCAAACTGTGTGGTGATATTTAAAAGTTTATTAATTGACAATTGTTGAGAAAATTTCAATAAATAAGCTACAGTTGGATAGATCCTAACTTACAGTTACTAAATAAAGTGTTTTATTAATACATAAATTCCCAATAAATAAGAATGTAATGCGCTATAGTATTATTAATATTTTATAGAAAACTGTCGTAATATTTGTTTCAAGTCCAACAAATTTTCGTCTTTTATTTTAACATAGTTTTTAAAGTAAATAAAACTTGATGTTAAAATATTCTGTAATTGTAAAAGCTCTGCCTGTCCTACAACAAGTTATACCGCCGTGAAGAAACCACTCGAAAATACTTTCGTCAACACGCAATCGATTACAACACGATAAACAACGCTCTGTGTTTGTCCGGGGACGTACTCACCATAACGGGCGGTGGGTATACGGCGACATGGTGCGGATGGCCGTTGGGTAGTGCCGCGGCTGCTGCTGTGGGGGGTAACGCGTGGGGGGTCGCCGCGCTCGGTGGTGACGATACTCCGGTCGTCGCCCAACTTGACTGTTGTGGAAGATAGTGTAATCAGAATCTCAAATATTGTTATGATTTTTTTTTCACTTGCTTCGTGCATTACCTTCTTAGTAAGCAGTTAATTTTCATACAGCAACGGTGGAAGAAAGCGTACGAATCGCCTGATTGTAAGAGGTTACCATAAACTATGGACACTTGTAACACCATAAGTATTATTAACGCGATGCCGACCCTTGAATCCCCTTACCTGAGCAAATCTCGGAACCTACTCACCCCAGGAACAAGGTTATTTGACGCTGACCTATAAGGTGAAATATCGAGTATCATGTGAACCATCAAAATTTTTATTGGCTCCATCTAGATTATTGTCACAACAAGTGCATCAATAGCGTAGTCCAAACATTTCCGAAAATAAGTATGATATGCATAGTTAACTGGTAATTGACCACCCATAAAAAAATTCCTGACTACGGTACTGAGATCCCTGAATAATCATACTTAATGTACACTTGACAGATTTTTGAAGTGAGACTCACTTGTTTGCAATGAGAAAAATTTCCAAGGTGGACTTTACAGTACCAATTTCTAAAAATGTTTCTGGCGCAGAAGAGACGAAAATAGGTATTTGGACAAAGAGGGAGATTAAGACAAAACTGTGCTATAAGCCGAGGCAAGCAGCTGTAACTTTAGATAAATAAGGATTAAGTTATTGGGAGATTTCTCTCTACTTGGGGCAGTCTGGCTAGTGGATTACCTTCACTCTACAGGAGATTGCAGCCAATTAAGCTTGTGTTGTGTTCCTACGGTGAGTACAGTTTCTAGAGTTCTTTCCCCGTGATACCTATGGTATTACAAGCGTCAATAGGATTTGGTAGCCTCTTACTCATTAGGCGGGCCGTATGCTAGTTTGCCAACTTAGTAATATAAAAAAAAATTGAAAAAAAAAAAAAAATTCTATAACTTCAGTCACGCGTGACCCGAGTTGCATGTGCTCCTTTTTTAAGTTAAGTTAACCTGTGGCGGATGATGTAGATGATCGTGCTTGAGGGGATGCGAGGGGTAGAGGCGCGCGTGGAGCGGCGGGGGCGAGTGCACCGGAGTCGAAGGCGACGAGTACGAGGACACGCTGCCTTCCGCGCCCACCACCGGCGTGCTCGTGCCACCCACGAACACCTGCAAACCACACACTAACATATTATCATTTCTCTTAAACATTCCTAATATATCTGGTATTTGATCCTTTTTAGTTTTTATTTAACTTGCTATGTTTTTATATGTTTACGTCAAATCTTGCAAGCTGAATCAAAATCACTTACTCTTGTACTACGGACTTCAATTTTTACATATTGGTTCAGTTCCGATGACAAATGTATTTTTACGGTAAGCATGAACTGAAACGACATCCGGGTTCGGCTCCAGGCGAAATGACTTCTCAATGGTCAACAGCTTAGACACGAAATTTTGTATACAGATTTGATTTTGATTGCTGGTCATAGCCTGGCTGCTGCACCCAGGGTTGGCTTCCGACGAGAGAACTCCTCAACGGTCAGCAGCACAGATTTGATATTTTGAATGCGCGTTCAATTCTGATAACCCGTTTTTACTACGAAGGCTTACTTGAAACATAATTTTTCAAATTAAGACTTCATTGCTTGTAACTATGGTAGAGTTTGGCAAGTGATCGAATCTCTTAACTTACGTTTGTGATTTTATTATCATAGTTTTTAATGTGATGATGTACTGACCGGTTGTAAGGGAGGTTTCCCTACGAGCATCGGCTCTGTGGGCGAGTGGTGTGGAGCCGCCGCCCTGAACGACGACATGGGCGGCAACGGGAGCTCCGCCCCGCCGCCTGTCGACTCACCCCCCACCGGAGCTCCTGCTATACCTGGAAATATTCACAAATCATTGATTCAGTTGCATGCTATAGCTTATCAGTGTTTTCAGAGTCAATAAAAATGCTTATGAAGTTAACCCTAAATTTACTTCTGCATTTTGGTTGTGAAGGTAAACATCGCGAGAGAACTTGCTACATTTCAGAAATGTTTTTCTAGTATCATAATAATAAAGAAAACTGGAAAGGAAACGAGTTTCTTACCCTACTTTTAATACTGCATTTTTGATTTGAAGCAAAAAATCGTGAGAGAATCGGGACATCTCAGAAATGTTTTTGTAGTAACAGGAGACAAATTAACTTTATAAAAGAATGCTCAACAGTAAATGCTAAAAGTAAACCTTTCTCGATCCTAGGTTCTGCACCTGGTTGGACTATTTTAGTGGACACATATGAAAAGCATTATAAAATCCCAGAGGATGTGGGTGTCTCGTCATCCAGATCAGACAGGTTTCTTTATCTTCGAGAATTCAAGTGTATAGTACTTGTAGAGCTTACTGTACCGTGGGAAACTAATATACCGAAAGATTACACAATAAAAATGAATAAATATTACGTGTAACGAGCTAACCAAAAACTATGCTGTTAACTTATATGCGGTAGAAGAGGGAGCGAAAGGTATTCCAGCGAAATCTCTCCTAACTTGGTAAAAGGCCTCGGCCTGTCGAGAACTGCATTAACTTCTATTGTAGAACGGGTATCTAAAGCAGCATTAACTGGTTCTTACTAAATCTGGCTTTGTAGTCAAGGTGAGCTATAATGTGCATCATAAGGGGGTCCTTTAAACCTACACCCGGGTCGCAAGTCCCGGGGCTGCTCGTGTTTCCCTCTCTCTGCCACACGATGGACCCGGCACCCGCACGTTGATTCCATGGAATGCTAAGATGTTTATCTCATAAAAGAGACGAGTCGAAATAAAACAGATTTTTCAGAACTCGTGATCGTCGATATGTCGTCAATTTGCGTAAGTATAATGCTTAACGCCCGTTCCCTTTCGGAATAAGACATTTCCCTTTCCTTCCATTTCCGAATAGTTGTAGTTTTGAATTTAAATACAACATTTCAATAGTATTTTTATTTATAGACAGAATTTGCAAAGAGCCAGTCTAGGTAAGCTTGAACCGTTGTACAAATTTCTGTAACATCATCGGATCCCATAATCACATCAACACGATTCCCCGACATATATTAAAATAGTGTCTTACTTTTAATATGGCGTGTTAGTAGAGAAAGCCGGTCCCTGTAAAACCAGCGAGGCGAGTGCACTAAAAACTGACATTATCATGCCATCGATCCAGTTCGTCGATTATCGTGGAGTCAGGGGTTTTTTTTTAGTAGCTCGGGAAATTGTCGGTACTGTCGTTGATGGTAAGCACAGTACAATCTAAACACAACGGCGACCACCGAGAGATCTATATCCATCGGTGGTCACCGCTGTTACACCGCGGCCAGCCTGCATACATATCACTGCACGTTACGCTTGAAGATCACAATGTCGTAAGAAGGAGGGAACACAATGGCTGGGCACAGCTTCACGGTATAACATAGAGAACTTTTAGTTAGTGCCGAGGTGGAGGTAATAGTAAAACTGACTGACCGGGGGATGTAGCGTAAGGGTCGTGCTGGTAAGGCGGCGGCGGCTGGTAGTACCCAGCGCCCCACTCCGCACCTGCGTAGTACGGCTCCTGGTAGGATGCGCCCGCGCCCGCTCCCTTGGGGGACGCGTAGCGACTCGGGGAGTCATGACCGAACTCATCGCTGCCGTACTGTAATTCACATATAATCAAAATATTATTATTTTTTATATTAACTCTCTTATCTACTTTATGTTATGAATAAATCTGCAAGACATAGAAAATAATTGTAATGTGAGTTGTGATAAAAATAAACGAAACACGTAAAAAAAAATCCACGAAGCACGTGATACAATTGAAACTTCTTAAAACGGGAAATGCGGATAGTCTAAGCCAATGGTTCCCAAAGTTGACTGAGACCGCGACATATCTAATAAAAACTTCCAAATGCGAGATTCACCTCTTGGCTCTCCATGAAGAAACATAATATAACATAATCATAACTATGTGAATAAAGGACTGTTTCAATATGAAAAAAAAAACCTCAGAATCAAATTAATGTTAATACTTTAATTAAATTCAAGGAATGCTTATTTTAATTGTAAGAATGTATGTATTCGTTTTCTATTATTTGTCGTTACAGCTTTGGCATCGACTTCAATTTTAGTCAATTTCAATCGCAATTAATATGATACGTTCAATTTATTTCGATATTTAGTTCATCATAGCTAAAAATCATACGTCAAATAGGTATGAGATACTGAAGGAAGGAGATTCATAGCTTCATCAAACAGACAGGTTCAGATCTCAGCAATTGAAAGCCAGAATTTTCTTAACTGCTTGGAATTGAAAGTAGTTTGTTTATTTTCTTTTTTGACATTTTAGTCGATCGATTAATGTGTCGTCCTATTTTTCAGGGCTCATCCAATGTTCGCTGCGACCCGCCAGTGGATCGCGGCCCATAGTTTCGGAAAAGCTGGTCTAAGCTGTGTATTAGATATAAACTGTATAGCTGTAATTCTCTCAACGTTATATGTATATTTATTCTCTATCATATAACGAAATGTGCCTAAACGTGACGTTTCCTCGAAGTTTTACTGTGAATTCTTGTCCGATTATTGAAGCATTATCTAAGAAGTGTCACTTCAAAAAAGAAACTTATATAACTTTTATTTTGATGACTTGTAAACGCATCAATAATTTGAGTATCTGTAAAACGCGCTTTTGTGCGTAGTTATCAAGATGCTGCTAAGTTACAGATATTTCAAAAAAAGTCGCAAGTTCACATATTAGGTCCTTACATATGAAATTAGCGTAATTTATGGGGAAAGTAAAATGAAAATTATACATTTAATCAATCGAGGTATGTACCATTATTATCTATGTACTTTCGCAATTTTATAGGTAGTTCATTGATTTCATTGCTGAAAAAATTGTGGGAGCAAGAATAAATAAAATCTTTGAAGGCGGTTTGGACAGCCTCATCGGAATTGAATTTTTGTCCATGCAAGAAATTGTCCAAATTCCGAAAAAAGTGGTAATCTGTTGGAGCAGAGGCTCGGGGAGTATGGTGGATATCTGAGACATTCCAACCACTGTTCCTCTAATTTAGCGATCGACTGTCGTGAAGTATGGGGTCTAGCGTTGTCCTGAAGCAGCAGTGGGCTAAAGAGATTGACTAGTATCGGTTGTTTAACGGCTAGCATTTTTAAATTGTTGACATTACAGATCTCCCATTATCGTCTGGCTAGATCTTTGGAAACTGTAGTGTATGACACCAGTACTGGTCCACCAAAAATACTAACCAGTACCTTTTTATGAGTCAACTTACGCTTGGAACAGGATTTGGCCGGTTCTCCTGGGTTCAAAACCACTGTGATGAGCGAAGCCGATTGTCGTAAAGGATCCATTTTTCGTCACAAAAAAATTCCCTCGTTATTGTGACGGTTGAGTAATGTAATGCAGAACTCAATAGGTGTTTGTTAGTGTGCTTCAGTCAATTTATGCGGTACCCATTTCTCGAGCGTTTTCACTCTTTCAAATTATTTCAAGTAAATCAAGATTGTTTTCGTGGTTTGCGATGGGTCTACTTCCACGATAACATTTAATTCTTCATTATCGACTAGGATCTCTAGCCGTCCACAGGGTTTATTTCGTAGGACTAAATTTTTCAGAACGAAAACGTTTGAACCAAAAACGTATCATGATTTCTTATACAGTAACTTCCTTAAATATATCATTAATCCTTCGAGCTGTTTCTGCAGCGCTGATGTCACGGTGAAAAACCAAATGGTACGAAAACTAATAATTTAATACAAAAGCCTAAATTTGAAATAAATTAGAATTTAGAATTCCTAACCAAACGCCAGATATTTAAGATCAAAGTAGCCAGTAGAACGAAACTCCAGTTTCATATGTAACGACCTAATATTATTTTATTTAATATTTCAAAGTAAAAGTAATGGTAATTTCCAAGTTTTTGGGTTATAAAGATATCTTGTGGTTTTAGTGTTGAGGTGGTAATTTTATTCTTTATTTTAATGCAGGTTAAAATACATATTAATTAACAAGTGTAATACACAATGATTATGAAATCATAGTCGGTGAGGTGGCGCGGCGCGACGACGCGACGGGCGGCGGGCACTCCGCTGTATATGTATTTTAGGAATACCAAGAAGTGTTGTATCGGTTACTCATTGTGCTGCTCGCGACCTGTATGCTGTGTTACCAGACCATTCATATGCGCTTATGGTTAAATAACATTAATTATTGGAAACCGGTGACGTCACCCGCAATATCTGCAAACAATTTATGAGGCAACCGAATAACATGGAGCCATCTTTTCATTTGGAATGTTTAAATAGCTCGTGGGTTTCCAATGCCGAGACATTTATATTGAAACATGTTTGATACCTCATGGGACGAACAGTCTTTGGAAACAAATTTCAAATTAGTTATTAATCAATCCGAAAGTAGCTTAATGTAAACGTTTATAACTGCTCTGTAAGAGTTTGCTCATACGACCTTTATTGACAACTTAAAAAATTAAATATCTTTCAAAGAAAACAAATGTAAGTTGACAGAATGTTTTACAATGTGTATGACATGAATTTAATATACATACTAGCGATCGCCTTAAGGTCGAAATTCGACCAGCGACTTTTTGATCATACACTTTTTTCTGTTTGACACTTGCAGTATTCATAAACAATGAGTATTATCTACATCACTTGCTGTCACTTTTCGTTGAGTGGTAATGTCAATACTTTGGGGGTCTAAGTTCAATGGCACTATTTAATTTAATATATTAGTACAGCCTCGTATAAATCGTGACCTAAACAAATCTCGCTTATTTTTAGTAAAGTGAAATGTAATGTTTAATAGACGTGTTAAATTGTGATTACGAGTACTGTAACTGTATGCAACTCGTATAATAAAGATAATCAATAAAATAATATACACATTATTGTATTCCGTTTTTGGTCTCGTCTCATTCAACCTATACCTGATCTATGCTTTACAAAGTCTATGGTGTGTACAATGATCACGATTCACAAGTTCAGTGTCATTAGAATTCTAGAAAGTGAGAAAAATAACGTATAAACTATCATCCGAAACTGTGATAATTCCCCACGCGAACAGGAAGATAATCTAGAGTCACGATAAATAGATTTGATACAAACGAAGGCAATTAGCCACAGGTCCGCAACACGGTGAGGTGCGGTGGTGTCCGCTGACCGCGCGCCTTATCCGTAATAAGAATTGCGACACACAGTCCCCCAACGGGTTCGTGTTTTGCTAAGATTTGTGTACACTTACGGACAAATAAACTTACCAAATGAAATTATATTAATGTTTACTGGTTTACTTAGTACAGTGGTAGAAAGTCTTGTAACGTTTGCCCGCTACGTAACATTTTTAAGTTCACAAGGTTCACAGGGTTGTGGTTTGAACATGCACCAACACATATAGGCAAAATTTTTCGACAGGATCGCCATTCCAGAAACGGTCAGAACGTGATCAAACGCAACGAAACATCTTTTATAATATACAACTCACAAAGTCAACTAGACGTAATAATTCTCCCGCTTTGTTTTGTAATAAAACGCGCTTTTGTCGGTGGAGCATTCTCCACCCCTCCAGCTATCTATTATAGTTTTATTTGAAAAATAATAAAAAAATGTATCTAACACCTTGTGTAGCAACAATACTATCCATCAGATTTTCATTTCCGTCAATAATTATATTAAAATTAATCGCAATGATAATTTTATAATGCGGTACTCTACCAACTGTCATACTATTTGTACACTTATACATATTCTTACGAATAATTCATCTTTGTGTCTTATGTGATAAAGTATTGGATTTATTGCACTTCTTTATGCACTGATACCGCAGATAATTTTTTGTACCTTTACAAGGGATAACGCACAAATTGTTGATGATAAATATTAACATTTAGCTGTGCCCGCAGCTTCACTCGTGCACACGCGCGTATCGTACTACCCCAGCTCCCAGTTAACATGTTTATCGTGGGTGATCCAACACACTCTTGCTTACTATTTTGTAGGTCTTTTTAATATCTACAATTATGTAGTACATTATAAGACGAGAAAAGATAGTTGTTGAGAACATAGATAAAAGAAGAGGAAAGATGATTAAAGACAAGTTCTTTAAAACAACTTCGGTAGGAAAAATTTAAGGAAAGCGAGAAAGAGGAAACAGTCAAAACCTTTTGCAAAAATTGACAGGTAAAGTGGGAATCGTGTCATAAAAGAAAGGCAGAGGATAGAGAATAGAGACATCTGCTTCATCGACAAAAGATGAGCTCTAAAGTGAAAGAAGAAGAGGAGTAGTGTAATACACACAGTGAGTAAAATCGAAGCAAACCAGTTTGCGGTAGCTAATCGGTACCATGTGCCGCACTAAAGTGCGAGCACTTTAATACCAAAGTATACTATCTATCTATATGTATACTATAGAAGATAGTTGTATACTCTCTCGGACTTTTTTGTATGTCTTTTTAATGCCTATAATTATGTAGTACATTAATTTGCTATATCTCTTATGGTTTACTCAGTATAAGCCATTTAAGCGCCCGAATTGATTCACCATAACCAATTTTTAACTATTTGTGCGGAGACCTCCATCTTTTTCTAAAAGAAAAATAGCCTCAGTTATTCTCTTTATCATCAGCTGTCTACCAGTGAAAGTTCCATCAAAATCGGTCCAATCGTTTCGGAGATTACCCGGAAAAAACAGACAGACAGGCAGATTTTTTTTTTAAAATGAGCTTTTTGTTATAATAGGTATCGTATATACTTTCATGTGCATTTAGTAAAACAACTGTTATTTTGACATTACAAACAGACACTTCAATTTTATTAATCGTATAGTATAGAATGTGAATACAATAAGTTTGGCCAGCAGTGGTCGGTTGGTCGGCTGGTTACATTCGTCTACAGTTGTTAATTCGATTGTTCGCTATAACGGGCAATGTACTAAAACGCAATTCGCACTGTATACGTACGTGCGTTTAGTTACCACACATTCACGCAATTACACTATATTTGTACTAAACACTTTATGCTTTATGTTCAACGTTATTTAATTAATAATAAATATGCCAGTTTCGATCCACTGTGCTTTGCAAATATCTTTAAAAAAAAAACCTATCCCCAGTACAACCATAAAAAATTATCTGTCCGTCAGTTTGTTCGGTCGTAAAAGTTTCCCCGTCCATGATACTATTAAGAGGGGAATCCAGAATCCACAACGGTTGCCTTTTTCGGGTACGACTGTCACAGTTTTCAAAACCCTATATATATACAGTACTAGCTGTGCCCCACGGTTTCATCTGTGTTAATTTTATCCGACAAACACCGCGCCGGCATCGCACCCAACCCATGTATTCTATCATAATTGTTCTTATCGCAAGTACATATTATTTTAATTTTTCATTATCTCCTAAACTATGCGTCCAAATAGCATACTCTAAGGAGCAAAATTTAACTTCATAAAATTGTCTTTATGATGAAGTAACTTTAGTTCGTAAGAATGATTATGCCATGTTTAAATATAATGCTTATAAATCACTTTTTAATTTTCAACAAATCTTTGTCACAAAGCCTCTTATTGTAAGTTATTTATAAGAGATATGCATATGCTATCGCTGACTTTTTTTAGATATACTAAGGAGCAATATTTTTCTAGAATATTGTATTCGGGAGGGCCTTGACTTCAGACTTACGTAACAAAAGTCAATATTTAAGGCTATCTGAGAGTTGTAGCGTAATGTTAGATAGCCTATAACTATTCCTCGTAAATCTGGCTATAATATACATACATCATCTATAATACATTTTTCGAATCCGACTGGTAGTTTCAGAGATTAGCATGTTTAAACAAACAAACATAAAAACTTTTCCACTTTATTATATCATAAATATAGATGTGTTTTTTTAATGTCTGTTGGATCGATCACTTTTTTCAGCTTCACCACCATCCCGCGATAAGTAACTTTAGTAACCAAAAAAAAAAAACAAAGTTCGTCATTTTTATTTTAGCAATTTTCATAATAGCATTTAAGATAATCAAACAACTCTATTCATATATAATAAAAACATTGTGGTACTGAAGAACTCTTGAAGACATAAGAATCGGTTACGTAGTAAACACCCACACGTATCTCAGAAACAATTAAACGTACAAACTGCTAACATTTCTGTATAATAATATTATATCTAAATATAAACGAGCGATAAAATCCGAATGTATGTATGTATGAACGTCCGACCGCTTCTTATAACTCATTTATCGATACGCCAATGTTGTTTATATGGTAGGTAGTGAAGTTAAATTACATAGAAACCCAATGGATTAGTGAAATCATCTATACAATTAATAAAATTCAAGTGTCTGTTTGTAATGTCAAGATATATTTTTTTACTAAATACATATCCAAGTATATCTGGTACTTATATCAAAACAACATTTTTTATACAGTTTTTGTGCGTCTGTCACTTTGTTTTTCCGGGGTAATTCCCGAAAAGGTTAGTCCGATTTTGACGGGACTTTCATTGACAGATAGCTGATGTTATAAGGAGTAAACATATGCTACTTTTATTTTTCAAGGCTTCCGCACGAATAAAAAAACTGATCATGGTGAATACATTCAGGAGCTTAAATGACTTACGCTGAGTAAACCATAAGAGATATAGCAAATTAATGTACTACATAATTATAAAAATTAAAAAGTTCTACAAAAAAGTCCGCGAGAGTATACGTCTATCTTCTAAGAAACACCCTCAATAAGCAATTCGCGCAGGCATTCTGTAGTCCACGTGAGCGAAGCCGTGGGCACAACTAGTTACACAATTAAAAAAAAACCAGTAAAATGAATTCATTTTGTTTGTGATGTTACCTATAATGTGAGCTTCACTGATTTCAATCAATGCGAATCCAACAGAGATATTGCTTCATTCATCATGGTGACGGCTTTGTTTATATTATATTCTTTGTTGGGATTTTATTTTGCTATCGAGTGACGTCATTAATAAAGTTGTAGACGTGATATAATAGCTACCTATTTAGTGTTTGATGAACAAAAAGAAAAATTGTATAAATAGTTACATATACGGCTAAGGTGTGGAATTCAGTCGCGACGTCTGTTCAAGCGAAGAATTCATATTTATTTGATAGATAAGCGCGGTCCATCATTACTTTCCATCAGGTGGATCTCGAGATTACGAGCATAGGTATCTATCTATCTATCTTCATACAAATTAATAAAATTGTACCGTCTGTTTGTAATATGTCAAAATAATAGCTTTTTACTAAAAGCATAATATGAAAGTAAATAGTTCTAGTCCACAAGTTGAAAATGGCAAAAAGTAGAGATTCCGTTTCGAGAGATGGGACGTTTTCATTTCAAAATTTTCTCGCTTTTAAGAATCTTTTTTTTAAATTCTTTAATTGATTATAATTTTTAAAATATTAAAAAAAAACGGTTTTAATAAATTTTTCTATACATAATTCAGGATCGAATTAGCTATTGCACGTATTTTTACGAGCTTTATTTCTATTTTTACCATTTTCAACTTGTGTACATATAACAAAAAACCAATTTTTAAGTTTTTGCCTGTCTGTTTGTTCCGGATAATCTCCGAAACGTTTCGACCGATTTTGACGGGACTTTCACTGGCAGATAGGCTGTTATAAAAAGTAAATTAAGCTACTTTTATTTCAGAAAACGAATTCGGATACCGCACAAATAATAATCAATTCGGAAAAACGACGATTTTGTAGCGCTTAAATAAATGGCTTACTTTGAGTAAAGTTTAAGAGATATATTAAATTAATATAGTACATTATTGTAGATCACAAAAATACCTACAAAATAATCAACGAAAGCATATCTCTATCTTTTAAGGATCACCCGCAATAAGCATTTTTGTCTTTATAATAATACTCGGGAGAGCGGGTAGCACGATTCACGCGTGTACCCCCTATCGACGGCATTGTGTAGTCCACGCAAGCGCAGCCGCGGACACAGCTACTAGCCAATAAAAAAGTAGTTTTAAATTGAAAAAGAGCAAATCCCGCAGCAAATAAATATTTACCAGTGTTAGAGATGTTAGCTTACCCCGCTCTCCTGGCTGGTGGCTGTCGGCGGCGGTATCCCGTGCTCCTCGTTGAATCTTCTCCTGGCCCTATGCCTCAGCAGCGCCGACGCGTCCGGCTGTCCGAACTGGAATATCTGCTCCTCTTTACCACTCAAGAACACCTTATCCGACACATCGGCGTATTCACCGTCCTTGTACGCCAGTTTCACGTTAAAGTCCGTACTGACGTACTCCGATCTAACTCCATCTAGAATCTCTGATGAGAGCCTGAGCGAGTCCGAAGTCTGACGGAGATTGACGTCCGAGTCAGAGCGGTAGTTGTCGCAGATCTGGTTGAACGTGTTGAAGTACTCGGTCGCGAGGTCGCTCCTCGGCTGGTAGTCGATCCCGGCGATGGGGGCCGTGTCCGCGGTTAGGAAGGTCGTCTCCATACCGGTGACGTCATGCCGTAGCGACATCTTGCGTGGTTACCGTTTGAATTTAAACTTCTTGCCTTTGAGCGGCATAACTCGTATTTTAGCACTTGGGTCCAGTTTCGTCTGTGTTTACGTATTTATTAGTTTATATATTTTCCATTACAGTTATATCAAATATTATTTAGTGAAATGGTAGCACTATAAGGATATCTATCTAATGTCCGCAGGTTCGAATTTTGACATGTCCTAAAGAATTTTAAATCACACTTGTTTACTAATTTAATCGTAATCAGTAAAACTGTCGACTGACGATAAAAGGGGATGCAGCATGAATAGGGTTGCTAACATTTTTTCGGGGAAATATAGTACTTTTGCGAAATAAGCTATAAAAAATATAGTAGGTACATTTCGAAAAAATATGTTATGTTATGGAATAAGTAAAAATTAATCAAATATATTATTTGTTAAATATTTATTTTATAAAAACTATGCTTCTTGCACTTTTAACAATTTTTTGCACTTGCGACTGCGACCACAAACATATCTCACAATCAATCGACGGTCGACGCTGTTACACCGGTCTACAAGCTGGATACACATTGGCTGATCCCGAAACTTCACTGTGACTGATTTATATATTATACTAGCGGTCGTCTAATGTTTGAAATTCGTCTAGCGACTGTTTAATCACAGACTATTTTCTGTTTGACATTTTCAGTATGAACCTAAACTGAATAATAAATCACTTGCTGTCACTTTTCATTGAGTGAGGGTCTAAGTTCAACGACATTGGTCGGGATAGAATACGCAGTATTAATTTATTTTATTTAATATATCAGTAACAGATATTATAGATACATTTTAGTATTCTGCACTCCTCCATATAAACTTTAACCATGCCAAATGTCATAGACTTCCGTCCGCGCAATTTTTGTAAGAACGAGTACAAAGTTTTTGCTTCACGTATTAATATAATGATGATCAGTAGTCCTACCTCCTCGTTTCATTACTGGACATACATCGGTTTATTCCGGAACACGATGTAATAAAGACAAAATAGTAATAATATAAACACCTCAGTTTTTAAATTCTCATTAACTTATTCGACATATACTCACGTTATCACTTTCGTCTTATAGATTTAAATATAAAATTTACAAGATAATTTTTATCAAAAAAGTAAACTTTAGTTATTTTGAGGAGTTCCCTTGTGTATCGTTTCGTAGTCAAAGGTCCTAATAGCAATGAAATTAAAATGGGACCACCCTTGAGGTATCCCCTTTCCAACGGAAAAAGAATCATCTAAATCGGTTTATAAACATTTTTAAACTATAATTACCGGACAACATTTCTCAAAAATCAAGGACAGTCTCCGCAGAAAGTTTTCGTGTAGCTACAACGGTTAAGCTACCTACCCTTACAGCCCTATCTCAAAAATTCAGCCTGTATTTATATATACATTCGAAAAGAGAACCTCTTCCTTTTGAAATCCGTTTAAAAAGTTTATGAAACATTTGATCAAATGTTTGCCACATATGGAAAATATAAATCGTCTTCACTCCGTTATTCGGCTTCCCGTTCGCATAAACCAAATGTTCCTAATAAACTGGGCTATATAAATATTATATACAAAAGGCTTCGTTCGCGAATTTCTTGCTAATCTCTCAGGAGAAATCCCACGTGTTAGTTGACACCGATCGGTTGCGTGTGCACTGCACCGTCAGCTAAGCTCACGAGCAGCTGATCTGTCAACACGACGGTGTCGGGTTGCGTCGAGCTGGGCGGGTGGTCGCGACCACCCCGGCGCGCCCGGCCCGTCGTGACGCGACGCTTCATTGTTTACTGTTGTACATACTGATACATACCAACCACGCTTCCTAACTTACGATACGGGTGATTATCATTACTGTAGCTAGCGAATTTTCCATGGCAACTAGCTGATCAGCCAATCTATCTATCCAATATTAAGTGAGCAATACGTACATGAAATTGGTATCTCGGAAACAGTTTGCAACGATTTAGATAATATTTTACATTTTATGTTTATTTTAATAGGTGTTTTCTGTTCCGAACACACAAGCGCAGCTCGATCCCCCATATATAGAGTTTTTTAATTTCGGTAATCTAATAAGAATATCAAGACACGCACCATACGATATCCTGTTTCTCTTATTCCAAAGATGAAAAGATAAAGACAATTTTTAACAAAAACGAAAACCAAATTCAATAATTTAGGAGTTTCCTGGTGTTTCTACAAAGTCGAAGGTCCAATGCCAATTAAATTAAAAATGAAATAATTAATATAATATAATAAAAAAGGGGCCACTTTTTGAAAAAAAAAGAGTAATCATCTAAATCGATTCATAAACAAAGAACTTGTGCCCGAATTTAAATGACAAAAATATATTATGCAATTGAATTTCGAAGTTAGTTATGAAAACGGCATATATCACCATTACTGTCTGATTTTCTATTGTGGGTAATGGGTTTTAATTATACTCGGCACTGCTGTGTTCCACTCCGAAGAGTGTGTGAGGGTATTGGCATTCCAAATCAGAACTCAGGAGTAACAACTTATCATACCTGACACCAGGACTGCGATCCTTTTGGAATTAATTGTACAGCGATCACTTAACAGCAGGTGAAATGCATACCTGTTTGTTATTGAATACTAATGAGTTCATCGGAATTTACTAATTCAAACTTAATTATTATTGAACCGTCGTTGGCTTAGTTCGTGTCTGAAGTCGTGCACCAAGTCGATGAGGGTTCGAATACCGCAATGAACCTGAGCTTTCGGCGAGAGAAAACATCGTGATGAAACCTTAGTATGGTGTTTCGGCAGCTACAATTAGAAGCTAATTCCTCCACCTGGCTTAGCGTGCTACCATCTTTGGCCATACCGTAACTTAGTTAGGGCCCCGGTCTTTCTAAGGTTGGCTATAAATAACTATACGCTGTATTGATTAACTTAACATCAGATGGACTGTACGTATGATTCTTATTCCATAGTGTAAAGAAAGAAAAAATAACGAGTCGAACTGCGGGCGTTAGCTAGTACTGAATAAAATCTAAATCGGGTCTCTGAGAACAATTAGTGCACTTGTGAAAATATGTTTCCGAGTGGCATGGTACGGGCGCGACCGTTCCACAGGTGGTTTGGTTACATGCGTATCGCGCAGCCGGGGAATCGAACCGGTGGCCTTGACCCGCGCGAACATGTGCGCGGCACCCTCGCCGTCGACACCTGACAGATGGTGACCACGGGGGTAACCACGTTTGTTTGTAAACACAGCTTTTATAAACCCGAAGATGGCTTATTTCACATCACATGTATCACCGCCGAGAGGTCGCGGGTTCGATCCCCACGCATGACGTCTGGGTGTTAAATATATATATGTAGGTATGTATATCAGCTGTTTAGTTACCAAAATACAAGCTTTGCTTAATTTGGAATTAAATGGCCGTGTGTGATATTGTGTCCACCATATTGCGGTTCAGTTCGCGTGGAAGACAGAAGAACGCGTATTAAATTAATACGTCAAGCAAAAACTTTGTACCCCTTTTTAAAGGTATTGCGTGCACCGAAGTCTGTGAGATTTGGCATGGTTAAAGTTTATATGGAGATGGAGTGCAGAAAGCTAAAATGTATCTGTAATATCTGTTAGTAATATATGAAATTAAATAAATTAATACTCCGAATCCTAAACCGACTAGTGCCATTGAACTTAGACCCTCCAAAATATTGACATTGTCACTCAATGAAAAGTGATACAATAATATTCATTGATTAAATGTCAAACAGAAAATAGTTTATGATTAAAAAGTCGCTGGTCGAATTTCGATCATTGGACGAACGCTAGTTTAATTAATTATTTAGTGAAATAATTATAACAATGACATAACAAAAAAAAATTGTATGTAGAAGATTATCAAGTGCATACATTGTATGTGTTATTAGGGCTCCTAAATTCTAGATTCTTCTTTTGTTTTTGTAAGAGTTCTATGCGAATTCAATTTCTAACTGTCGGATGGGACATACATACATCATAGTAACACACTAAACTGAGAATCAGGGAACCGGCTGTCGAGCGCAGCTGCCAGTGCCCGATACACAGCGATATGCGACAGATTTTTTATGCGATATCTCAACCCCACAACCATGATATGGTCTTTTTTAAATAGATTTAGTCTAGTATAGATCTGAATTACTTTGAATAAGACCAGATACGAATACGTTAGTTTGCGTATTATTTGTTTAATGTATTTGTCATACAAGTTAGTTACAGTACATGTAACCACAATGAAACACGTCTAGTAAACATTTAACACGCTATTAAACACGCTAATCTCTGGAACTACCAGTCGGATTCGAAAAATTCTTTTTGTATATTATAGAGGAATACTATAGGTTACAACTCTCGGATACATTTAAATGTAAGTCGGAAGTGGAGGCTCTCCCGAAATGCATTATCCGCGTGCGCTGGCGTAATCGTTAATGATACGGAAAATTATTGTAGAACATTGTGTTCACAATGATTTTGTTCCTTAGTATATCTAAAAAAGTCTGCGACAGCATATGCCTTTTCTATCTCTTATCCACAATAAGGTATTTTGTGACAAAGACTTGTTAAAAATTCAAAAGTCATTTATAATCATTATTTTTAAACATGGCATATTAATCCTTACGAACAAAAGTTACTCCATTATAAAGACAATTTTATGAAATTAAATATTGCTCTTTATAATATGTTTATTTGGACACATAGTTTAGAAGATAATGAAAAATTAAAATAATTTGTATTTGCGAGAAAAACAATTATGATAGGGTACACAGGTGCGATAGCCGCGCGGTGTTTGTAGGATAAAAGTAACACAAATAAAACCGTGGGGCACAGCTAGTATTATATGAAATCTATAGGTGTTTCACTTAGTTATCCGTCAGTTGAAGCTGGGAAAACGCGCGGTTAAGAGCTCGTCATTACTCCGGAATCTGTTATGTGTATAGATAGGGCCCTACGAAAACGACGATAGGGGACAAGTGTAACACCTGCCACAGTGGCATGCTTATACGTGTCAAGTTCCGGAATTAGCTGGTGTATATTCAGTAGACTGTAGACCACCATGCATATGATGATATGCCCGTCATAATGACACTCTTTTGGTTTGTCACGTTTCGGGATCTGCCAGCTGCCAAGAGGCTTGCAGCGACCGTTGATGAATCGACGATCTCACGATGATCAGATTGGTTTTCAGATTGTATTGTTTACCAACACGCACAATGCAAAAAAAATCAACCTTATTGTCGACGGTCACCATGACCTTAAATACGTATCATTTTACCCTATTGGGATTTAAAAACAATAAACCGGCCAAGTGCGAGACGGACTCGTGCACTGAGGGTTCCGTAATTATACAGCCACATTCAGAAAAAAAATTGGGTAACATTACTGAAGAAAGCACCGAACAATGCTAACGAAAAGATAAACTGTAACGAGGGACATACTTAACTTTGCCTTTGGAAAACTGTTGTCTCCATACATTGATACATGCCGCGGTCAGTTTACCAACTGCAAATAAGCATATTATGACTCGCAAAAAGAAAAAAAAATTGTGTTGCAACTACAAATTTACTGTTTTCCGATTTTTGCCTTTATTAGTGCTATATAACATTGCTTCGCGCCAAATTTCATGATTTTAGGTCAACAGGAAGTACTCTAAAGGTTTTGATTCCCTTTGTGAGTGTTAATATATATATATTTTAGTTTTCTATCGTTATAGGTTTAGTTTTCTGGCCACAATCTCACCTGATCTGAAGTGACTATGTGGCATAAACGGCTGTATCTTTTGGTCCCGTTTACTTAGAAGTCCCATGTAATAGGGGGCGAGCCTATTGCCATAAATCGGGCACGAAACCAAACTCCGAGCTGCTACTGGGAATTTCATAGGAAAAACCCAATAACACTTTGCTCGACCTGGGATTCGAACCCAGGACCCCGCTCATAGCAGTCGCGCTAACGACCACAAGGAAAACAAGGCTAATTCCAACTCGATACCTCCACGCGTTCCTAAGAAAAAAAGTCATGACAGACGGCCAACAAAGTGATCCTATAAGGGTTCCTTTTTTCCTATTGAGTTACGGAACCCTGGAAACACATACACGAGAAGTCGAAGCGTCGAAACAAAATAATAAAAGACGCGGTTTTAGAAAATGGAAAATATTCAGGTCACGATCGTAAACGGGCTCGAGTGCGCGCCGGTGCACGCCCGGGGAGTCGAACCGGTCCGGACAGCTGTATCGTGCCAGCTGACGAGCACTGAACTCTTGGGGCGTCGCGCAACGCTTACGAGAACCGCTTCTTTGATTCTTTATGTGTTCCATACAAGTGGACTTTCCTGTCCATTTAACTCTTAAGTTATTATACAAGAATATATTAATAAAATCATAATATCAATCAGTAATAATATCTATATACATTAAGTTCCTTTATCGTTTATTTATTTACTAGCTCTCCGAGTACGGTTTCGATCGCGTATACTTTTTTATTCTTAGTAGGTTTTGGCTTTATGAGACGTTAATCGAAATGACCAGACTGGGTCTCAAGTGCAGCTGCCGGAACACACCTATAGGCGTTTGGCGACAGATTTTCAATAGTCATTGGAAATACCCAACCACCATGTCATGGTTTCATCACGATGTTTGTTTTCCTTCACCGAAAGAAAGCTCGGGTTCATTGAAGGGATTCGAACTCACGTCGATCGACGCGATGCCCGTGCACGTACACTCAAAGCCTTTTACAAAATTTAGAGATTTTATTTATATATATAATAGTATCTATATTTTAATACGTGAAGCAAAAGCATTCTACCCCTTTTTAAGCGTATTGCGTGCACGGAAAACTGTCAGATTTGGCATGGTTAAAGTTTATATGGAGAAGGAGTGCAGAAAGCTAAAATTTATCTATAATAGGTATCTGTTACTAATATATTAAATAAAATAAATTAATACTACGGATCCTAACCCGACTAGTGCCATTGAACTTAGACCTCCCAAACTATTGACATTGTCACTCAACGAAAATTGACAGCGAGTGATGTAGATAATACTGTATATGTCAAACAGTAAATAGTCTATGATCAATAAGTAGCTGGTCGAATATCGACCTTAGGGCGATCACTAGTTATTATTACTATGTGAAGTAAAGTCTCCCTTAACAGCTTCACTGGAACTTCGAATAATACTTTTAGAAATCATTAAATATGATTATAATTAAAATGACGAGACTGTGTAATAAAAGGTGTGCGGAGCCGGGGTCACACCTAGTACATTATAATTATGTATACAGCATAATATAAAATAGTATTATATAGAGAGTATAAGACGAAGACATCCGGTATGGCTGCTACGTAAGCACGCTGGCGACTCGCAGTCTGTCTGTACTGTCCGTGTCGCGGTCAAACTTGCATTAAGAGACTATCACGAAAAGTCAACAATATTTTAGCACAAGCTAATATCAACGTATTTTTCAAACACTTCATAGTTTATAGTACCTACATTAACTTTTTTTTCTGGTACATACAAAAGTCGATTATGGTCGTCTCGTGTGTCATCTTTTATATATTTAAAAAAATTAAAATGATAATTTTTACCCGAGTGCGAAAAAGGAGGGTTATATTTTTTGAGCGTATATAATATGAATGTGTGTCTATTTTTTGGCACACTATAGCCCAAACCGTTCGATGCATATTAGTATACGAGATGTCGTTAAATACGTCTTAATTGTAGAAGGATATAATATAATATTTAAGTACGTCTGGGAACCAAATTAATTTTTTGTTTTTTTATTAGTCGTGTTTCTATTGCAGCCAGGATTTTGTTTCATTTATAATATATTATTTTGTTATTTGTTCGTAACAGATTAATTACGATCGGATCTAAAAAATAATAATATCAATCATTGTTGCAGCAATACGTAACCACTGCTAATCAGTTGCAGGCGGAAATAACAAAGAAATGTTTAAATCTATTATTTACTACAGATTTCCTAACGTCTTATTCAATCAATATAAACTGAACAGATTTAAATGAAACTCACAAACTGTGTATCTTTTCAGTCTATCACATTGCGAAGGGTAAAAAAGTATTAGGATAAATTTAAACTTGTTCAAACCAATAACTCATTCGTATTTAAATATGTTAATGATATTATTTTTCTTATTGGACATGTAAGATAGTGTCACATTTCTTAACGCGACAGCGACAACCTCAGTTACATATTATAATTAATATCCAATCAGTTCTGAGGAATACGCGGGAGTGCACATTCCACGCGACACGAAGCGACAGTTAAATTTACAAACATGCGCCACAGACAAGAGACATCAGCATGTCTAATCGACAATTATATCACGGGTCGCTACCACCATAGTGGCACGGTTAGGTTTGTCATTTTGTACCAATAAATCCATCACAGTAACTCTCTTTTGGTTTATCGCGTTTTGAGATCAGTTCGAGATGAGTTTCGGTATATACAGGTGAACAGGCTTGAACGTCGATCTGTCGATGGTCACCGTTGCTTTTCGATAGCCCTGATTGCCGTCAGTAGGTACTGTGCCAACAATTTACCGTGCAACTACTTAAAAAAAGTAGAAATATTTATAAATTATGCATTTTATATTTATGGTAAATTGGTATGTAAATTAATTTTGTGACGCTATCTAGAAGATAATAATTTAAGATAAACAAATTTAGATCGTTATGATATGTTATTTATTGGATGTGGGATGTTCGAATATCATTTTGATATTTTGGTTACATATATATGTATAATATATGTAAAACACGAAATGCTTATTTGAATGCAATAAATATGTTTTAAAAGTTTTTGAAGTGAAAAATTCTTTGGTACCGTTGTGATTTGAGACGTGATGAAACGAAAAAGCGACACCAAAAAAGACAAACACGTACATCTAGATAGAATAGATTATACACACACAAACAAACATTTTGGAGAATATTTTGGAAAGTTGTAATTTACAGATTCCGTTTTTATAATCGTAAATAAAAATAACATGTATTGTGTGTAGTTCACATGCTGTAGAAGTGAATAAAATATCTTCTTTAAAATCCTAAATCAGTTGGAATCCAACTTATAAAGCAGAGCTAATGGACTTTTTCAAAAATCAAATTTTTTATGTACATTTTTTTTTTAATCAGTGTAGCGATATAAGTTTAGAGAATTTTATGAACGTAACTCTCGTTTTGCAGAGTTTATTTTTTAAAGATTTTATGTAGGAAATAGAGAAGTAGTTCACTTCATGTGAAGTGGTCAGAACTCACAGTAGGTTGCTACTCTTGAGGACTGCAGTGGAACGACTTCGAATATCGCAGTGTTGCTAACCACACTACAGCGCGATACATTGTGACAAGAATAAAAAGATCGCACGGAACGATCAATCCATTGTTTATAGTTTGTACCATAGAACGTACTTAAATGAGAGTATAGTACACTCAGTCACATTTTTAAACAACGAGTAGTTAGTTACGCATCGATTTAGTAATGTAGACATAACATTACGATTCAGATATTTAAACTATTTAACTTAAACTCATAAAGGTTACTTTATCTCTAATCGTCCTGTTAGGTTCAAGTATCCGAACATTAACGAATTTAAAATAGAATACCTAACAGATACGAAGAAAACGAAGCTTTTGGACGTATTTATAAGTAGCCAAGACCTGTTGATAAATGAATTAAAAAACAAAAGCGACCACCAAGAAATCCAGATTCTATTGTTCGTCATCCGCTTATTATGTGGGCCCGCGTATATCTTCGTATTATATTATATGCCCCGGTTGCTACGCTTTCCGATCTTATAGACAATATCCGTATTAGAAGACTCTTTAATCTAGCAAAAAAAATTATACTACATAAAGTCGTATAAGTTTTCCATTTTCATTTCTGACATTTTCATGTTACCGCTTTGTGTAAAATTATTTTTGACCTTTATAAATATATCTATACAAATAAACGATAAATACTTGGAACCTATGTTAAAAATTGTCACGATATCTTCATTTAATAAAAAGTTATAAGAAACTAAGATTTTTATAAGCACTCAGCGTTTCGATGTTTACTAGCCGTGGAGAAGTAGGGGACTATATAATATTAGTATTAGATTAACGCGAACCAAGAAATGATTTGAGATATTCGCAAAGATTATTGAATCAATACATAAATTATTATACTAGATAATCTTTAAAACCATATTCAAAAATATATGAAATATAAATACATTGAAAAAGCAAAATCCTATATATTTTATGTAATTGAAAATTAAGTCATTAATTAATAGCGGATTTTATAATATTTAACAATCAATTGCCCTTATTTAGTTTTTTTTTTAATGTCGCTAAACAAATCAAGTATGTTCATGAAATCAGACTTTATAAAGATAGTCGGAGAGGCAGCTACGTGTCCGCAACATGGCGCATTACAAGCGATTAGCATGCAATCAGTGTCGAGTTATGCGAGCGCGAGCGCTAGCGACGTGCATATATAATTAATAATCTAGCGAGTAACGAGTCGACTCTAGGTGACTCTGCTACTGTTCTAACAGGTACTTGTTCAGAATTCGAGTAAACTACAAAAACAAACCACAAACTCAAATAATCACGCATGACAGCGGTGGTCGCTGTTGTGTTTGGATTGTACTGTGCTTACACCATCAGGGACAGTTAAAAATATAAATATCAAATATTTTATTCAGCATTTATTCAAAGCATGTTTAAAAAAAAATGTATTTATATTTTTTTACGTATTCTTCTCAGCAAACCGTTTCACT
The DNA here is from genome assembly GCA_033032175.1 of Saturnia japonica. Taxonomy (NCBI): domain Eukaryota; kingdom Metazoa; phylum Arthropoda; class Insecta; order Lepidoptera; family Saturniidae; genus Saturnia; species Saturnia japonica. The sequence goes on from CM065331.1 coordinate 514,406, forward strand.
TAACACCCATATCATGGGGGTGCTTAAAAGATAACCGGTCCGCTATCTTTGGGAGTCCACCATATTGGATTTAGAATGATGTCATTTAGCTAACCATGCATTGACATTCAAACTAAAGGCGTATATAGAGTTTCAGCTCAATCGGTTGGGGATAATAGTTTTAAAATTCAGTTGTTGCAAGGTTTACTAACAATTACAAGATTACTAACAAGGTAAGTTCAAAAGTTTTTTTTTTTTAGTAATTTATAATTACTAAAAAGGCAAATTACAGAAAATTAACTTTTAGTAATTTTCCGAAACCTTAACTATCCATTTTATATTTTAAATTAAATTTATCAAATCAAGGTTAATATGGTTGCCGGAGCTCGTTTCCATGCCCAGGGACTACAAAGAAAAGGTTTTTTTTTTTATTGATTTAATAAGACGTTTTTCCAGTAACACGCCTATAATAAGGAACGATAGTTTTAAAGATGGTTGCATTAGATTTTGAACTTAAATATGGTTATTGTAAAGTAGAGGATAAGAAACAGAAAGTAGTGGAAGACTATCACGCGGTTTTGTTCACAACAAACTCTTAAAACTAATTATAAATCAAATGCGATCATTATTTTGGAAGCATTATCGCACGTAGGCGGAGGGATAAGTGCTAGCGAGGAACTCAATTAGAATTAGTAATCAGTTAATTGCCTATTGTGTCTTACCAAAGCCATTGGAGCTTCCGGTTCGATCCCCGCTTGAGCCGACAAGACGTTTTCACAAGCTCATAATTATAAAAACGCATTACGATGCGCATTGTTTTTACCCCACTGCTAAAATGGTGGGTTAGGGGCTTGTGTAGACGGATGACGTGGTGGCAGCGCGTAGGCCGCGGTGTCTACACGAGCCCGTATGTCTTTCACCTGTATGTATTACATGTCTATTTATCTGGCACGCTCTGTAGCCTAAACGTCACAAGGATTTCAGCAAACTAGGTGTCGATAGATTCGTCTTAATTGTGGGAGTGACACAGATATATTTTATTCATGTACAACGTCTGGAAATAAAAAGCAAAAAATATATTTATAGTCGTTTTGTTGCAGTCGGTTTTATTGTCCCCTTTTAATAATTTTATCTAGTTGAAGAATATTCATATCCAGTAGTGAGGATGCAAAAGACGAAATTGTTCTCAAACAATGAATAGACAGACTATATTTTGTAGTTTTGTCGATATGGAGAAACACCCATTTCCGTTATGAATCGTTTGATGCCATTATAGTCCATAGATTCAGTTGTTAATTCCATACTACAAAACAACTATGAGTTTATTTGGTATTTCAAATTGAAGTTATACTTAGAGGGTGTTCATTAACCACTAGAAGAATCCCCCAAATATCACGTAATTTTGTTTCAAAAAATGACATACAAAAAAAAACTCTTTTGAGCTTTATTAGGTAGGTATTATTTGTACAGATCAGAATATTTTTCCACTAAAAACCTGTAATGACCTTAGGTATAAAATATTCAAATAGACAAAAGTATCTATAGCAGAAGGACATAATATTATAGTGGAAAGGTTACACGGCTTCTCACAAACGTACACGTGTCCTAATGCAGTAAAAGAACAGCACAAAGTGGTCGGTGGTAGCACCACGTCACACGTCATCCGCCCTGCGTATATCGACACACCACCACGCTGACGCGACGCGAGACGCCCCCCGCCCAGTATAATATTTTAAAAATTCTTTGTCCTTTACACATCAAATAATATCTTTAGAAAATAAGTATTATGAAAGTTAGGGTGTACAGAGGAATTTCTTTGGTGGTTTATCTCCACTTGGGCCAGTCCGATTGGTGGATTACCTCCAATCTACAGAAGATCACAGCCTTTGCTATGTGTTGTGTTTTAGCGGTGAGTAGGGGTTCAACGTCGGAAACGGGCTACTGGCACCTATAGCCATTACAAGTGTTCACGCCACATCAGTTGCATAGAAAAGAAACTCTCAAAAATTGTTATGATCCAACCAGCCGAGTACATACCTGAACTTGAATTATATTCTATTAACACTTGACAAAAAAGATCACAACTGTGAGAACTTGTTTTTGTCAAGTCGATATGACAGACGGTATACACGGAGCGACGTTGATCGCTGGCGACTCGCTGACGACTTTTGTCTTTTGCGTCCACACGATAGCGATCGATCAATATGCTTTTGGTAGCAGATATGTGCAGACGTAGCAGACCCGTCCGTGTTGATGATAAAATCTTGCCTGTTTTCGATTCTGTGCTGCTTGCGCTAGCAGATATTTGCTGCGAATAATATTCACGTGTCCACGCACTAACTTACACACGTCAACGACCAAAATTACTGCCGTGTGTACCGAGCATTATTAATTTACATAACACTAGTAATACAACGCCTACAGTACCTACCAAGTTAATATCAAGTTAGGAGGACGTGTGATACTTTGATTACAGTTTCGTATATATGATTACACAAGCGGGGGACGAGGGAAGACGTGAGTGACACCGGAACAATAATGTAAGAGTGAACATGGGGTGTAAGAATGACGTGGCGACTAAAAAGCGCCACTTAATGTTTATTTGTTTTAACGCCTAGTATTTATATTCAATTTAAATATACCAGTAGAGCGTCCATTCTACGAGAAAACGTAACTTTTTTATATACTGCTAAGGTGAAAAACAAAACCATACAGTCCGCCCAATGGTAAGCCACGAGTTCCGGGAACCCTCGTACTCATCACAGGAACACAACACAAGGTTATTTTGGCTGCGATTTCCTGGCGGAAGGTATTCGACCGTCGGACTGTCCCAAGTAGAGATTAATCTCCAAAGATATTTGTGACCTCCCTTTCTCTGTCTCTGTTTGTGAAATAGCTGTAAATTAATGTTTATCAAATATTAAAAGACCTTTCCGTTAATGTAAATCTTAGGGTAGATATAAAACGGGAATGTATCCCGGTGACACGGCTCGAATTACCTAACCGGGATGAGAACCCAACGTGTCGGGTAAAGTGGCAGCGCGGCGAGGCATCGGACGCTTTGTTTGTCCTGGGGACGAACAGAGGGGTGGAGATATATTCATTGCTTCATATTTTATTATTGTTTTGTATGGAACGAAGTAATAGACAGGCACGCAATCCAACTGATGTTAAGTGATCAATGCGGTCTATAAATACCTATACTAGTTATTATGAAACTCAACATCTCTTTGTGTGCCTGTCCGTTTAGATTCTTTACACGCAAGAATTACTACTTATCCGATTTACAAGGTTCTTTGTTTTTATTCATAGCAGCTATGTTATGTAGTCAAGTTATAGGGTATATTTTGAAAGATAAAGTAACATAGGAAATAAGCAGTGACCATAATGGTTAATGAATTCGGAAACAAAAATGCTTCTGGGGCGCTTAAATGTCTTATGCTGAGTAAACCATAAGGGATATTATGTCAAACTAATGTCCTTACTACATAATTGTAGACCTTATAAAAACCTACAAAAAGTCACCGAGAGCCTATGTCTACCTTCCAAGTTCCAATAACAATAAACATTTTGGTCTTTAAAATAACCGAGTGTGATCCACTGACGGTGACAGCGGGGTAAAGAATCGCGCGTGCGTCCGACCGACGTCAACCTGTAGTCCAAGCGAGCGGAGCCGCGGGCATAGCTAGTTTATAAAAGTCTTCAATAGGTCAAAAATCCTGAGGCCGGTTATAAATGTTGGTACTCCTGAGGAGTGAGTTATGCTGAGAGATGCATCAACGGTAGCCATTCGTAATCATAAGATTTCTTTATTTTTATTTAAATTATATGTTTCGTTAATAGCGAAGAATATAAGCTTTAAAATGATGTTTGAATCATGAATTTTGATGAAGAATTAAAAGACATACAGCGTTGCTAGGAAAAACACCTTTGAGAAAAATTATTTATGTTTGTGTAATAAAAATAAAAATAGCTTCCTTCACACCGACTTTATCGGGGGGTAAGTGATGCCCACTGTCAAAGACGACCCTGCTTTCACTGGTCTCTAATTATAAGGAAGCCTAGTACTCATCAGGTGACATCCACGATGCGGTAATGGCGTTCCACCACGTCATGCTTGCGAACCATCTCTATGAATATTTTATTATAGTGAATCGATTTCTATAATATTACTGCAAAACCAACGCGAAGTTGCTTTAAAAAAAATCTTTTATAATTTTCTCGCTATCGATTTCTACACTCACTACGTTGGATAACTCTATCATTCTGATTATTTCATGCTGATGGGCAGCAAATGGGCAAACGGTCTATTTGATGGTAAATGGTTACCGTCGCATATGGACAACTGCAATACCAGTGCTGTTAACGTTATTATTATCTAGCCAATTTCCAATAACTAGCGATCGCTCTAAGCTCGAAATTCGACCAGCGACTTTTTGTTCATAGACTATTTTCTCTTTGACATTTACAATATTCATAAACAATGAGTATTAACTACATCACTTGCTGTCACTTTTCATTGAGTGACAATAATTATCAATATTTTGGGGGGTCTAAGTTCAATGGCACTGGTCAATTAGGATTCGCAGTATTCATTTATATTATAAATATATTTTAGCTATCTACATTCCTTCTCCATATAAACTTTAACCATGCCAAATGTCAGTCTTCCGTGCACGCAATACACTTAAAAAGGTACCGAAAGCTTTTGCTTCACGTATTAATATATAGGGGTGGGACAAAATTTCACACAGGGCCATTTAATTCAAAATTACTTTATCCAAATTTTCTTTGTTACTTCCGCCTGAAAACAGATTAACGGTTGTTTCGTCTTTCTGCAACATAAAATCGTTTGTTATAAATTATTGCGATGAAACTGAAAATGTTAGATCTGAAACTAATCGTGGTAAAGAAGAATAAATAATTGTATTTTTTTAACCGTTAAACTGTTTTTAGGCGGAAATAGCAAAGAAAATTAAGATAAAGTAATTACGACGGATTTCCGCAAAGTGGGCTTACAAAGCAGCATTAACAGGCTCTTACCAAATCTGGCTTGGCAGGGAGGGTATCGCGGGCAGTCAAGGTGAGGCATGGTAATGTGCATCATAAGGGGGCCCCTTAAACTTACACCCGGGTCGCAATTCCCGAGGGCTGCTCGTGTTTCCCTCTCTTTATGCACATCAAACAAAAGTCAGCCATGTGCGCAGATAAAACCCGCGATCTCTCGGCTCAATAGGTACCTAGGGCTTACTACCACGGCACTAGGCAGCCCATTTACAATAATATTGTATTTTAAATCTAAGAAACTAGGCTTCTTTAATTACCAATCTTTGTCTTTATCACGCCACGATAGTAATGGGGCAGACAGGAAGAATGGAAGACCATTTTTCTCAATCCATGTTGTTAGTTTTTACCCGACTGCGAAAAAGGAAGGTTATATTTTTCGAGTATATGTATGTATATGTCTATTTCTTTGTCTTTCTCTGTAGCCTCAACAGCTTGATAGATTTTTAGCATACACGAGGCGCCGTTAGATTCGTCATAATTGTGGGAGTGACATAGACTATATTATATTTAAGTACGACGTCTGGGAATCAAATAAAAAGCAAAAATATAAATTATTTTTGTTGCAGTCGGGTTTTTTGTTTTCTTTTAACACGCTTTTAATAACTTCACTTGTAATTAAACAAACAATGTAATCAAATCTTAGTAGTCAATTTTAACTTACTACTGATTGTATCGAAATTAAACTTTGTATTAATTCGAATGATGAAACTATAATTTGGTATCTTGGAGCCAGGAGGTGGATAGTGGAACTCTTCAGTGGCTACTAGCAAAACCCTAGAGTTTACACTCATATGATTTGTTTTGACGAGTCCAATATATTGTGCTTGGTAACGAGGGTCGTCTGATGGAGCCAAAAGATGCCTTATTATTTTTAGTACATGAGAATAGCGTGTTCTATTAATTCTCAATATTATTATTTATACAGGTTTTTTAATACTCTATAGATTTAGCATATAATGATAAATTCTTCTGATAATTATGTGACGATGGGGCTCAAGATGGTAATTCTCTAAGCATAGACAGAGACTTGCTTGCTCTCAAGTGCAGCTTCCGGAAAACACCTATAGGCTCATTGTAGGTTTCGAACCGATATCGATAGACTTGGTATCCGAATACGCTACCAAAGAGCCATTAACGATAAGGTCATAAATCTGAGACCGGGAAATAAGATAAATCTTTCTTTAAAACCGCTTTGTATCCGAAGGAGTCCAAGGTAATGCCCATTCACCGAAATGTTTCGACAGGTACAAAAAATTTATATGCTTTTCATTAAGATATACTTTCCCTGGCTTTCCTCTATTGTTGTTGCCTGGAGCGATGTAAGAGCTTCTCAAGGTCCAAGGGCAATTTCAGTTTTGTCGCGTCACCGCCAGAGGCGCTGCTCACAGATGTATGAAAAGGAAAGGAACCTTTCATCGTAATAAGTTGACGGACGGCTTAGTTGGTAGCGTGCACGGACATCGCGTCGATTGACGTAAGTTCGAATCCCTAAAATGTGCCTAAGCTTTCGGTGAAGGAGAAAACCTAGATGAAACCATAACAGGGTGGTAGAGTTTTTTCTAATGCCTGCCTGGCTAGCAACCACCCTCAAGCTGTTTTGTCGCCAAGCACCTATAGGCCCTCACCACTATACCACGAAATAAAAAAATATTTTATTCAATGTTGACCCTAAGAAGGCGACTAAAAATGTCAAAATGCTATACCATTGTTTTGATAAACATCTCAGTCATCGCGAGGATCCAAGAATAAACACCTATATATATTTTTTACACTATGTAGATATAGCAATGATTTTAGGAGGAGGTACTCAATTCGAACTTATATAATTTTTATAGATGTTCAGCAATAACTTCTTTCATTAAGAACCGATTTTAATGATTGTTTTTTTATTGGAAAGGGGAGATAACTCAAGAATGGTGCCACTTTTATTTCATTATCATTGGACCTTCGAAATCGAAGATACTCCATGTAAATCCTTAAAATCATTAAAGTTGGCTATTATTTTATAACCGACTTTAAAAAAAAGAAAGAGGTTATCAATTCTAATGTAAGATTTTTATAGCTTTTTAGTCATAATTTCAATGTTCACGAACCGATTTGGAAGATTCTTTTTTTGTTTGTAAGGGATACCTTTAACTACATTGGCATTGGACCTTCGACTTCAAAGATACATAAGGGAACCCCTAAAAATCATTGATGTTGGTTTTCTATTTTGTTAAAAATTGTCTGGTTTGATAAAAATTGTCTTGCAGTAGACGTACAGAGAGACCAATCGCAGTCCGAGAGAATTTAAACAGAAAACACAATATGTAAACTGTATCATTTTAACGTAATAATTTAATGATTACATTACGAGACAAATGTGCCAAGTGTTGAGTGCACGGACAAATTAATCGCCCATCTGTAATACATTCGCGGGGTTTATAATGTCCAACAACGTATATCTACTATACCACACCACTACACGTACACTGTACGTGTCATAAAACCATTAGTTCAACTAGCACATAGGAAAATATTTGAAAAAAAAAAGTCTATGAGAAGATGCCTATTCGTAGTTCGTATAGGCGTAACGCAAAAACCACATATCTGATACAGATGAAGTTTACAAAAAAAAAAAAATTTAGTTAATCGCAATTTTATCTTAATTATAATAAATATTGCATTACAATAACACGAAAAGCATGGGTACAAAAGGTACGATGAAGCGTAAACTAATTATTGATCAAGTGTTACATTACGCGATAACCTGAGGTCTCAAATTTGATAAAGTAATTCTGATAGAATTATTCTATCATTATGACAAAGGAGTCTAAAACTATCTGGAAGTAGCTAAGACGGGCGAAGCTGCCGACAGAATATAGAGCATTTTTTTTAATGCGCGTCTTTAAAAAAGTCTAATTATTAAATGTATTTTTGTGGAATAATATAAAAATACAGATAATTTGATAAGCATAAATAGTATATTTTTAATCAAAATAAAAAAAAGGATTAAGTAAGTTATTTGAGTCTTCAAACAATAATTCAATAAACCTCCAAATAACAACTGTCGTAATGGGAATGTATTCGAGAAGTATTCAGAGGGAAGTTTGAAAATGGAACTGCAAACTCGAGTCCCTTGTAACAAAATACTTGATAGGTACGATAAAACACAATTTTATCGTGGCAATTCTCTTACGGTAGGCGAAACAATAACCAAATGGAACGTAAACACAGCGAGACAATGCTCTTATTAACGTCAACACTACATACGTCTGTAGATAACAACACCAGAGCACAGGCACTTTGTTACATCACAAAAACTTTTTACGTAGAGCGCGAGGGGAAGCGCGCCGATACGTTTCGCGCGCGCTTGATTCACTACTGCCCAACCATGGCCGACTGCCGTTCACTCGACATTAGGTGTTGCCATGCACTACGTTAAATTTATCCTAAAACTGAAAGAACATCGTTGATCTATCATTTAAACATGATTTACCCAAAATTTACTGAAATTTTTAATATATTTCTAGAATAAAAATTAATAAAATTGTATTATATATTTACTTAGCCATTCAAAATATTATAGTTATGAGTAAACATAACTTACTTAAAACTTTACTACTTTGGTCATAAAAATACAAAAGAAATTAATGCCAAAACAATAAACATCCTCATTAAAATTTACCGATAAGTGAATATTAATAAATGAAATCACCCAAAGATTAAGGAAAGAAAGCTCTCGTGCACGTGGCAACCAACGACAAAAAGCGACGTTGCCAATTCACCTCATCGCCGAGCGGGGAGCGATCTACAACGCGAACGTAACGTAATAATGAGGCTAAAGTTTCTGAACTTTATTTTTTTTTTATTATTTTCAGTCGAGACTCCTCTGGCTACGACGACCCCTAGTTACAAATTCCTAAAGGCAAGACAGTTTCAAGTTTACGTTTTATGTTTATATAAAAACTTTTTAGAGAACTTTTTGTCTTATTTTATTTTCCTTTCTGATGATCACAACTTTTAAGAATGGTTACCAAAGTCTCTTATCTGTCCAAGAAAATTTTTTTTATAGACTGACTAGCTGTGCCCGCGGCTTCGCATACGTTTACTACAGAATTATTGTTTATGAATATATCCTGATATTTTTTTTAGATCAGAACCAAGTATCAGCAAGTTGTTTTTGCGTGATGCACGCGCAACGACAAACCTAAATCATTTTATTTATATACATTATTCCACAAACTAATGATCTTAGGTACCTAAATTTGATTTGATTTTCGAATGATTACATCTAGCACTATAAACATAAAGTTCTGGCAATGTTCATGGGTTTTATGGTGCGTTCAATAGACGATAAATAACGTTACAACTTCTGAAACCGTTAAAACTACATAGTTCTATGTTGTGTGTTTCCATACAAATCAATTAATATGTATGTCTTATCTGTACATGTTTTTTTCTAAATATTCGTGATAGGCATTTATATTATAAGGAGCCATTAATAAGAAATATTAAATTGTCTTTATGTGGTCTGGCTTTAATTGAAAAACGGCTCGAACAGAATATTATTCCTAAATTGAATAATACTTTTAGATGTTATAAATATGAGATGGAGTATTTACTACGTAATAAACATTAACGAAGCTAATTCTGAATATTTTTTCACTATTTTATCGTCATTCAAACGATGACAAATTTGACGTCGTTAGCCGTTTTCCCGGATCTAAACAGTGATAAGAAACTATACCTATTAGCTATATATAAATACTCATAGAAATAAAAATTTATTACTTAGCTAACTCTCCAACACAACCGCTTCCATTGACGAAAATAAAAGAAAACAATAACTAATCAAAATACAAACGTATGAAACTGCGACCTTGAAAAGATCTCAAATCATATACGTCAACTCCAATTTTTTTTAAAACATGGCGTCTCATATATTCTAATTCGGCCAGTGTCGAGTCAGTCATGGGAGATCCATAGATTTAATATATTGGAGAGTCGCTTTTATATGCATCGTTGATCAGCAAAACAGCCGCGATGACATTCAACCGGTGGCAGATGCACGCATAACACAAGAGACCTGTCTCGGTATTATTAAAACTAAAATAAAAAAGAAAACAATCGACAGTCGACAAGTTACGTGTACATTATTACAGAACAATGACATAAGGTAGCTATCACAAGCACTCCGCTGGAACAGACACGTGACAAATTGAAAACATTACATAATCACGGTGGGCTGTTGATATTCTTCTAGAAATAGCATGGTATTGTTCAATGTACAATTATATTAATTAGTCAATAATAAATTTCGTAACTAAGTATTATTAATAAAAAGGAAACAAAAAATTCTACTGCAACAAAACCACTTCACTAAAAAAATCTATTTATGCTTTCTATTTGTATTCCAAGCGCGTCGTACTTAAATATTATATACTATACACTTCCAAAATTAAGACAGATCTAACAATACCTCGTATGCTAAAACTCATCAAGCCGTCTAGGCTACAGAGCGCGCATATAAATAGACATACATACGGAAAAAATATAGTTTAAAATAAGAAGGATATTTCAAAATTCGTTGTGATCAGTTGAGAGATTTATAAGTCGTGAAAAAATAGCAAACATAATTCTTTTTCTTAAATTTAAGAGCTCGTCTCTTGTCAGTGAATCAGTTGCCCTATTCCCTATATTCTTCGTTCTTTTTACCTCTTGATCCCACTTTACTCTTGCCCTGTTGGAAAAAAGGTCGAGCAGGTTTTCCCCTTACCCGCTTTCCTTCAATTCTTCCTACTAGAATTGTCTTAAAGAACTTGTCGTGCCGTATCAGATATCCAATTATATTTCCTTTTCTGTTATCTATGTTTCCCAACAAATGTCTACAATGGGAAAAATTGCAATGGCCAAACAAGTCATAACAGAAAGAAAAATTTTTCAAATCTAAAATTAAAATCAAATTAGAAAACAGCGCATTGGGACCTACACCTGGAGCATAACATTTTATGGCTGTGAACATGCACGTTAAACCAAAGGGACAGCGAAAAGTTGAAAGTATTTAAGATGTGATGTTGGAGAAGGTTGGAAAACATCAGTAGGACAGAAAGGATTACAAATGAGAAAGTGTTAAGAATCGTTGATGAGGAAGGAAAGATAGAAACACAAAAGTTATTTTGGACTTTATAATATTAGGATAAAGTGAGATAAATTGACTTTTAAATTATGTATTTTAAGTCAATTATTAATAGTCAGACAGAAATAAATAGATTCATTTTTCAGCAGTAGGAATGTTTTCTTAAAAAGTGATAGTTTTCAGGTATCATTTTCTAAGTTCCCGATCGATTAATTGAAGAAAGGAGTTTGTTTAAATCAATTCAATTTAGGTAATAATATTATTATATTAGAATTATCGCATATTCAGCTAGAGATTAATTGTGTATCCAAGACGTGATAAGCATTCACTTGTATGATAATAATGATGTCATAGTGTTTGTGATAGCGCCAATTCGATTTGTTTGTGCAACGTCATTCACCCCATAACCGACTGGCCCGATGTTATTGAAAATGTTACAATATTAATATGGTTTTATTTGTATTGAAACAATGCCTCAGTGGTAATGTGGTGGTGGTCAACATGAGTTCAAATGCCTATAATGGACCAGAGCTTTCTTAGAAGGAAAACATCTGCTGTTGATGGTAGGGCATTTTAAGTTCCTGCCAGCTAACTACCATCCTCCAGTTGAAAATCTGTCGCCAAGCACCTATAGGTGTGATCCGACAGCTGCACTTGTGATCCAGTCTCCCTTCTAGGCTTAGTACTTATAATGTTAACTAGCGGTCGCCCTAAGGTTGAAATCCGACCAGCGACTTTTTGATCATAGACTATTTTCTGTTTCACATTATTTGCAGTATTCATAAACATGAGTATTATCTACGTCACTTGCTGTCACTTTTCGTTGAGTGACAATGTCAAAGTTTTGGGGGGTCTAAGTTCAATGGCCTTTTCGGGTTAGGATTCGTAGTATTAATTTATTTTATTTAATATATTAGTAACAGATATTATAGATAAATTTTAACTTTCTGCACTCCTTCTCCATATAAACTTTAACCATGCCAAATATGTTTTCCGTGCACGCAATACGCTTAAAAAGGTACCGAAAGCTTTTGCTTCACGCATTAATATATAGATAACAGGAGTAGGTATATAAATAATTAAAATGATAAATATGGTCTGATATCTGAGAAATTATTATACACTGTTTATCAAACTGACGTCCGCTGAGGTTTGAACGTGTGATCGTTTTAAAAACAAAGCGTGATAAAAATAATCAATTTCAAAAGAATATGATATCAAATACTAATACATCCTAAAACAAATTTCCTGATAATATAGATATTATAGATTTACAACATGTTTCATAGGTTTTAGCTTATTTAAACTATGTATGATCTTTTTAAAAAAACATTTTTGATGATAAATTGTTACCATAACCTATAGACGCTTGTAACACCAAAGGTGACATATTAGCGTGATTCCGACCTTGAATCTCCCTTCCCTAAGGCGCTACTCACTGTAGGAACACACCACTAGGTAATTTGGCTACCATCTTCTTTAGGGTGAAAGTATTTCACCATCCGACTGCCCCCGGTAGAGAGGAATTTCCAAAGTTTCTGCCTGGTCAACTTACATCATCATATAAGACTCTGTAAATCCTGTAACTTTTAAAGTCCGAGCCTTTTTATCTGTACTTTCAGTCTTTTAATAGGTACTTGAGACACTCTTGAAGATCTACAGTCCATCATAACAGCTGACTATCCATTCGTAAAAATTACCTGCTTTTCTTACCAGCTAAGAAAAAACAGATTGGTCCTGAACCATTCTGTGGTAATATCCCAAAAAGCCTTGTTCGATTGACCTTAAGGAACCATTACAACCAAGAGGCTATTATGTTCTGGTACAATTTACCAGGCCAAAATCATTCCAAAGAGCTTATTGGCGCATTAAACAAGCGTAGAGCTGGAGAAGCTCTGATGCTCAGTAGGAATCAGCTACGAATCTTAGTGAGGGCACTCACTGGACACTGTTGTCTAAATAAGCATTTGTACAACATAGGTGTCCAGGGCACAAAAGATTGCAGATTCTGCAAAAGCGAGGATGCAACTTCAAAGCACCTCTTGTGTGATTGTGACCCACTAATACCTAAACGTAACCGGATTCTGGGAAAGCACGTGGTGCTTCCAGAAGAGGTTCAGTTGCTCTCTGCTAATAAAGTATTGCAGTACATCAAAGCTATAGGACTTGATGGGGAGTTTTAGCAGGGTGGTGGCGATCACAATAGATCTCATTGGTCGCAGTGATACAGAAGTGCATAAGCCTGCACCGCCCTCGTTTAGAATAATAATAATAATACCAGCTAAGGTCTCACTGGATCAGATATAGTTCATATTACAAGTGTGGTACTGTATGGATTTGTAAACTCATGTAAAATATATATGGATCTTACGGCTGCTTGAAAAAGAAACTGAAATAAATTAACGTAGGTCCTAGTTCGAAGTTGGAATTTTGTTCACTCAAATTAGAGCCCAATAAGGAACTTCGCAATATTGATCAATTGAAAACAACTGATAATAAACTGGATTTACACATATCCGGTGTTCTACAAATAGCATCTCTACATCTTTTTCACCAAGTACATCAAAATCGCTTCCAGTCAAAGAGTTACGAAAAGTAAACGTCCAAAACGAAAGCAAAAATATTACAAACTTTCAAACAAAAATAATAAACATAATATATTGCGTAGGAAAAATTTCGTAGCTCGTAACTTTACATGTTTACAATAAACTATACGTGTATATGGTATATACAAAGTAAATTTTTACCCTACATTATTATAATCTGCTACATTGTCCATTACAACATAAAACGGACGTTTTGAAAACTAGCTAACATTTTTCGTAGTTCATAAGCGAGAGTTCGACTTCTTAATTTTCCCGTATTAGTGCGAGTTGCGTACGAGCCGCGACGTTGCCAGCTCGTCCCCCCCTCCTTGATAGACAGAGAAAGCGATATAAACAGAGGGAGATGGTGCTTTAAAGGCAGTAAAGAGCTTTGCGCTTTTGCAGTACTGAGTACATACTGTATAAAAAAATATTGTCAATGATTAATAAAATGACCCCACGTATATTATATTGAATGAGAGATAATAATAATGAGGATTGAGCCGTGAAAAGTACTTATGCGTTTATATAGTTCGACGTTATAAATATAGTTTAGTCAATCAGCGTAAAGTGATAAAGAAAAACACCTTTTAGCCTGAATATACATACTTAACAAATTCGTTCCAGATTGTAAAATTTATTTTAGAAATATGTATGAGTTAATACATTCTTAGCTTTCTCATAAGAATTATTAATTTATATAGTACTAGCTATGCCCGCGGCTCCGCAAGCGTTTAATCTACAATAATTAATTTCGACTCGTAATTTTTGTTTTCTTTTTATGGGTATTTTGATTTATAAAAGAATTATTGATAATTTTTATAGTTCATATATAATTAGGAATGGCATATGCCAACAATAACATAAATGTGATTGATTAACAAGTTGAATTATTAAAAGAGGACACAAAAAACTGATAAGACCCGTTTGCAATTAAACCATCATCTTTTGCTTTTAATTTGATTTTCTGACATCTTACTTAAATTTTGTAATAGCCTATGTCACTCCCGCAATTAAGACGAATGTAACGATACCTCGTACGCTACAATCAATCAAGCCGTTTAGGCTACAGAGCGTGCCAAAGAAATAGACATACACACACGTTTAAAAAACATAACCCTCCTTTTCCGCAGTCGGGTAAAAAAGATTGGTAGAGACGACTTTCGGGGTAGTCGTTGTCACTGATAAAAGAGCTGCTATCTAACTGGTGCCAAGTTCCATAGCAGTTCCTTTAATTATAGCAGTAGGAATTGAAGTTTTCGTAATATTAAAAAAAAAAATTTGTGACTTTCCATGATTTGGGATTCCTATTGGATGACAGGCCTCGTGGCGTAGTGGTAGTAAGCTCCACTATTTAGCCGAGGGTCGCTTTTTCGATCCCCGAACTGACTTTTGCATAATAATTGTCAGTTGTATGTCTGGGTGTTACATATTATATGCTATATATGTATATCACATGTTTAGTTGCCACAATACAAGCTTTGCTTAGTTTGAAGTTAAATGGCCGTGTGTCAAATTGTGTACCCATATTTATTTATTTATTTATGTAATAGGGGGCAAGTTTTAACTGTCAACCGTGATTGAAATTGACTAATTAAATTCTATATATTAATAAGTGAAGCAAAAGCTTTCGGTGCCATTTTAAGCGTATACGGAATACTGTGAGATTTGGCATGGTTAAAGTTTATATGGAGGAGTGCAGAAAGCTAATATTTATTTATAATATCTGTTACTAATATATTAAACTAAATAAATTAATACTGCGAATCCTAACACGACCAGTGCCATTGAACTTAGACCCCCCAAAATATTGACATTGTCACTCAAGAAAAAGTGACAGCAAGTGATGTAGATAATAATACTCATTGTTTATGAATACTGTAAATGTTAAATATATAACTAGTTGTGTTATGCGATTTTAAATAAAGAAAGTCGAAATTCGACCAACGACTTTTTGATCATACTACAGAAAATAGTAACAAATAATAACATAAGGTTTTATCTATCTTATCGATGACTGGGATGTTTTTCAAGCCCTGGTAATGTTTTGACATTCATAACTACCTTCTAACAAGGGCCTAAATCAAATTAAGTGTTTTCTATTTTAATAATGTATTTCGATGAAAATAGCCTTCCCGTCGCCTTTCAACATTGAACCCTCTAAACTGTACTAATAAAACATGCAAGAACGGAGGCGGGCATTCTAAACTTTGAAAAAAAAAAAAAAACAGTTCGCCAACTTTGCCTACACTTCATCTTGGCTCGTATTACGTATGGCCATCACCATCGCTGTTTAGGAACCGGAAATATCCGGTAATAGGAACCATATTTACCGGCCGACGTGGATCTGCTGCGAATTGCAAAGAATCCTACGGATCTTAACCAATTCTGACGTTAAAGATAAATGTACATTGGTATGTATCCCTTGCTCGTCATTATCGTATTTTGCTGGTCTTACTATTAGCTACCAAGAATTTTTTACTGTTGCATGACGACAGTGATCGTCAGTAAATTCTCATCTGTCAGCATCTGTAGCTATTCGAAATAGTTTAATAAAAAGAAACCGATATCGTCATGTCTTAGAAATACAGTGGTAGGGGATCTCTGTCTGTCCTGTATTAGTTTTTGTTTTTTATTCACGAAGTTGTGTTGCTTGACCCTATATTGTTTAATACGGCTGGCATATGCATAATAAAGCTTGGTTATCGTGCACAAGTGAAGTACATTGGAAATAATAACATAGACCATTCATTCTGAGATGCCACAAAAACTCCCTGGAAAGAGTTCACTAGGAAGCTACCATTTCGTTACAATATTGAAATCATCACAGGACACTTTACAACCAATCACCCGACAATGGCAGCAATGTTCATCAATAAAGAAGACTAGTTATCAAGTTAGGAAAAAAAAAGAAGGAAGAACAATGGGTTGGCTATACAACCGGACACTAACTACGTATGGTTTACGAGCCCAGTGGAGTGAGTGAAGCTGTAAAAGCCGTCTGAAGCTCATGTTTGCTTGAGCCCCTATGGCAAACAGTATAGTCAGTTCTAAAAAAAGAATTAACTATTTCAGAGTATTAGTTATTAGGCCGTTCTGCTCGTTTGGAAGCAATAATAGCTCAGTGGTACTGTGTACAGACATCACTCCGATCAAAGTGAGTTCCAATCTCTTTTTTAAATTAGCTTGGCAAATTGACTGAACTGCCACTGATGGTGAGCACAATACAATTCAAACATAACAGCGACCACCGAGAGACCTAACGCTACTAAACGAGAGAGAGAGAGAGAGAACGCTACTAAACCTTTAAAGATAAATACACTAACGAACTTATTTCAATTTCAACCGTTTTCAAAAATAAGGGAGCTTGCTTCGCTTGCTGACGACCAGACGGACAAAACATTGATCCTATATCCGGTCCGTTTCTTCACTTTAGTCGTATTAAATACAAAAAAAAAGTGACACGTAACAGAAACCCAAAGTTGAAAATTGTATCATAGTTATTTGGATCGATTATTCCGAGCCTCGCCGTTCGTAGTTAGTTATGTTCCCTGACATTACAAAGTTCCTCTACGTGTAACAAACTTTGTTTTCCAACAAACTTCCGACCGACTTTTTGCTATTGTCTGGCTCTTACTTCTGACCACAATTACACCTTATGTTTTTATTTTGTAGTACAGTTTTGATGTGACCGGTTGTTGGACCCAATGTTTTGGCGGCTATTGGCGTGGCGAAGCTTTAGCCCCAACGTTGGCGGTGTGGAGCTGAGTTCGTTTTTTAATGGGCAAACTGGATTATTTCAAAATTCCACGTTAAAACACGGATAGATTAAAAGTAATGCGCATAGTAATAGAATAAACATCTTCACAGTGACTTTCTTTTGGATTGTCGTGTTTTTTTTTTTCATTCTTTTCTAAATATTCACTATGATGTTTCATATCTGCCGGGCGTCCCGTGACGGAACAATTTTTTTTAGTAGCACTGCAATGTGACGACACTTCCAGTCGTCGCTGTCATGTTGGCCTGCAGATGGATATACACTGCCTGTTCGATCCAATCTGAGAAAAGTGTCGTGTCACCACCATCCAGAATAGCAAGGCCAGTACTTAATTGCAGTTATCGGAACACAACAATAGATTTGCAGCTTAAGTGGTTGTATCTTAAGGGCCGTTCAAGTATTACGTAACGCAATTTGGGGAGAGGGGGGTGTCTTGTAAAACGTTACGATGCATTACAAGGGCGGAAGGGGGGTTCGAACAACGCGTTATGTAAAATTGTTTTTTTTTTTTTTTTTTTAATAAAAATTAGATAATTTAATTAAAATTTTCCAAGATCGCAACCCTTTTCGTTTTTGTTTTGAGGGGAATCCCTCGATTGTATTGTACGTCATTTTCATTATGGTTGGCAGCCCTTTTCGTTTGTTTTACGAGGAATCCCTCGACTGTATTGATGTAGTCAGTGTTGTTAAAAACAGAGTTCATACTGTAATGCCCTCAAAACAGAGAGATTTGCATCATCAGCTGTTCTTGGCCTATAAAAGCTCTGATGCTGACTTGGGTGTTACGTAACGTTTAAGGATAGGGAGGGGTTCAGAAAAAAGTTGTGCGTTACATTGGGTCGTCAAAATTCTTCAAAAATTGCGTTACGTAATACTTGAAAGCCCCCTTAGAACATATTTTAGAATCCTACATTCTAGGCTTTGACTTCATAAAGAAGTTCGCAAATCTGAAAGCAGTACCGGTGCGGATGTGGAATTGAGACGCAAGGCGGCATATCAGCAGGCCAGTATGACATCGACGTTATTAACGCAGAGTTATTCAATCGGACTAAAGCATGAAATTTTGCACACGAAATCTTTACACAACGTAGGTGATAACCAGGAATGGATCTTAGAAAATTTTCATCCCGTAAAGGTGTTAAATATGTGGTTGAAATTCTCGAGATGATGCAAATAGGGAGTCCCGTCGATGCACACAAACACAGGCCTGGTAAAATATAAATCCGATATAAATAAACCAAAGCAAGTAAATTAAGTATCGGCGGCGTGCGGCGATCGAAATAAATGATTCAAATATCAATTACGCGGCCAATGAAACATGGAGCCACTAATAGCGATGCTCAACGAACCCTATTTAATGTTTCACTGATGATATTTACAATGGTAAAGGAATTACTTCTATTCATTAGACAGGCCGTATTGGAAGTTGGTGACTAAAACGCTGTGATTTCTTTTTTTAAGATTTTGCAAAATCACCGGTCGCAAATTGTCCTTACAACATAATGTGTTATTGCGGAATTGCTTGCACTAATATAATGTCAGCAAAGATTAAGCGAGAGAGCTGAACTAAGATATGGGTTTAAATCACATACAACAAATTTCTTGGATTTTATCCCATCCAAGTAAAGTCGGCAGAACATGTTTTGCTTTTCCGGCTGTCTTTTCAAACTATTTGTGTTAACTAAGACACATCACGATGTTGAATAACTGGATACAGCCCAAGCCGAGATTCAGCCACTTTGGCACCCTTGAGCTTGTTGTCTACGCTTTTAAGGCTGAGTGCATTCCGCGCTCGCCCCCAGGCCCGGTGAAGCTATAAAAGTCGTCTGAGGGTTTAGAACCCTTATGGCTAACATTATATTCAGATAAAAAAAATTTTGCGATTGGGTCGCGACCTTTCACCATTTGGTGAAAAGCATCGCGTTTCGGGATCAAACGGTACCTACATATCTAGTTTCTATTTTTAATAACGATTTTACTTAGCCAAGCTATTGTAAACAAAAAGAAAACCATTTTCAAATGATTTTGAAGAGTTCCCTGGTGTACCTTTTTGAAGTTGAAGGCCAATGCTAATGAAATTGAAATCGAAACACCCTTGAGGTATCCCCTATCAAACAGAATAGAATCATCCAAATCGGTTATGGGTACAGGGTAAACATCCATAAACAAAAACCAAATATACATTCGAATTGAGTAAACTTCTGTTTTTTTAAAGTAGGTTTAAAATAATGAAATAGGACTTCCAGTAAGTAAACCACAATAAATGATATGAAATCACAAAACTATAGAGACCATTTTATGATAAGGTAAAAATGACAATTCGAGTTACAATTTGCTATAAAATTCGAGCTCATGTTGCTTTTAAAAAACTATTGAATCTTCACCCAATATGTTTTCATACATAGGTACAGATTTGTAGAGTCATACAGGTTGCGACTGTGCAGGAGTCGGTCGACGCGAAGGCGACGCGGCGCGGAGGTGCGGCGGCGCGGCTAGATCATTCGGAAAACCGTTAGTTACTTAATGTCGCAACACCGGACGTAATACTGTACGGTAGTTAAGGGGTGTGGGCTCAACGCTGAGCGTGGGACACGGTTAGGGTTCACTTGTATCTTAATACATACATACATAAATCACGCCTATTTCCCAACGGGGTAGGCAGAGACCACGTCCTTCCACCTGCTACGATCCTGGCATACATCTTTAGCTTCTTCAACATTCATTAATTTTTTCATACATGCTCGTCGTTTTAGATTATTCATGACGTGACTTTCTTGAGAACGCCTCCGATTTGATTGATAAATGTTCGTCTAGGCCTTCCTCTTTCAACGTTTCCTTTCACTCTCGCATTATAAATTTGTTTAGTCATTCTTCTTTGTATCATAATAGTTACGCTAAAACAGAAATTAAAAATAAATCTTCCATCGAATCAATCGAGTCAATTATCCGAACTAATGAAAGTATAATTTTCCGAAGCAGTGCTATTTTGATGCAAGTTTTATTTACCGTTTGGCTGTATAACATTTTCGTAATAAACTAGTGATCGCCCTAAGGTCGAAATTCGAGTAGCGACTCTTTGATTATAGACTATTTTCTGTTTGACATTTACAGTATTCATAAACAATGCGTAATATTATCACTTGCTGTGACTTTTCGTTGAGTGACAATGTCAATATTTTGGGAGTTCTAAGTTCAATGGCACTTGTCGGGTTAGGATTCGCAGTATTAATTTATTTAGATAAATTTTAGCTTTCTGCGCTCCTTCTCCATATAAACTATAACTAAGCCAAATCTGCCAGTCTTCCGTGCACGCAATACGCTTAAAATGGTACCGAAAGCTTTTGCTTCACGTATTAATATATAGATAAAATTAACGATATATTTAATCAGGAATCACAATTATCACTCAGGTAACAGTAAAAGTTTGTATGAAAATCCGTAATTTTTAAAATAGACCCATGACAAATGCTATTTAGCTATTCAGCTAATAATCGGACATAACTTTGACGCGAGTTAAGCCGCGGGTAAAGCGCTAGTATTTGTATCAAAAATAACAAACACTATATAAGTAGGTGCGTACTTAACTACATACTTGTACGTAGGACGTCGGAACCTTTCCAATTTCACGTCCACTACGAATTTTGATAGTAAAAGAGACATAGTGTCCTTCACAGATTAGCCACTGTGTAACCAGTTATCTAGTGCAAAGGCAGTTCATTGAACAAAGCCCTTCCACCCCCCACCATAGCACTACTGCCAGGACGACGGAGGCCTGACAGTCGCCAATACGAGTTTGCAATAATTCTGCACACGCCCTATAATCAATAGACCGACTTTGCGGAAAATTATTTGCTTGAAGCGTTTCAAATTGCCTTCACCCACTCTATAATAAATCGATTCAATTTATTTATTGTCTTCACCAATTACTAGCTGTACCAGCGGCTACACTCGTGAGGACCACAAAAGCTCGAATCGTGCTACCCCCGCTCCCGTTTATTTTAAAAACAATAATGCTTATTGTCGGTGATCCTTAGAAGGTAGACATAATTAATTATACTCTCGCTGACTTTTTATGTAGGTCTTTTTAAGATTTGTAATTACGTGGTAAATTAATTTGATAATAATATATCCTCGCTCTACACGCTCTATAGATTTCAGCCTGTGTTTAATTGTGCATATTTTGGTGGATCAACTATTGGGTGGAGTTAATAAACAGGCAGGATTATACAGTAAACCGTTTATTCTAGAGAGCTCAACACAACGCACAATACAACACATTACACTTCGGAAGACATCGAAAGGACTGTTGCTACACTTACAAAATAAATATAACTATTATTATATTGCCATCTCAACACCCCCCCTTAATGTAATATTATACTAAACTTTTAACATGACATACTTTTGACTTACTTAATTTAATATAACCCACACTTATTTATAAATTTTATCAACATATTATATTTAGAGGTTTTGTAAACATATCAGCTACTTGTTCTTCACTTTTTTATACTTGTAATACACCTTATGCTTCCTAACTAATTCTTTAACAAAATGGTATTGTATGTCTATATGCTTTAATCTTTTTGTACTATCCGAACTTGAAATCATTATAGCTGCCTGATTATCACATAGTATTTCAACAGGACAAATGTTTTTATATAAAAATCCTTTAATAAGTTTACAATCCAACAGGCCTCACTTCCAGCCATACACATTGCAATATACTCGGATTCACAAGAAGATAAACTAACACACTGTTGTTTTCTTGAGCTCCATGAAATTAAACAATCTCTAAACTTAAAACAATAACCGCTAGTGGACTTCCTATCTTTCAAGTTGCCTCCCCAGTTAGCATCACAATAACCTGTTAAACTATTATCATTACACTTGTAAATTAATTTATATTCTATGGAGTATTTAACATATCTCAACACTCTTTTTAAGGATGTAAGTAGTGCATTACTTGCTTTATTTTGATATCTACTCAATATTGAAACTGCTACAGATAAATCTGGCCTGGTTCCACATACCGCAAACATTAAGCATCCTATTATTTGTCTACAAACATTTTGAGTTTCTACATCAACCTCATTTGCATCTAAAGTCGTTATATCAAAATTTTGATCCATAGGAGTGGACATCGGCTTACAATTTTCCATTCCAAACCTCTTTAGAACATTCTCCAAATACAATTTCTGACTTAGCTCTGTTACCTTAGTTTCTAAATTTTGTTTAACATTAATTCCAATAAAATCTGACACTAAATCTAAATCTTTCATTTTAAACTCTATATTTAACATTTCTTTAAACTGATTAATATGTTTTATATTTGTCCCATACAACAGTACATCGTCTACATATATTAAAACATAAATCTGTTCGCCCTTGTGACATTTAGTATATAAACATGAATCATATTGTGATCTAACAAACCCTCCTTTAACTAATACAGAATCAAATTTATCATTCCATTACTTTGGTGATTTTTTAAGACCATATATAGACTTATTTAATTTTACTACACTTTTAATTCCTTCATATGCACCTTCTGGTAATTTTAAAAATATGTTTTCATGTAGATCTCCATACAAGAAAGCTCCTGTCACGTCCATTTGAAAAATTGGTAAATTTAATTGTGTTGCAATACAAACAAATAATCTAAAAGTTGACAATTTTGCCACTGGTGCATAAATTTCATTTAAATCTAACCTCTCATTTTGTTCGAACTCTCTTGCTACTAGTCTGGCTTTATACTGTTTGACATTATTAACATTTTTTTTTAAAAACCCCATTTACTACTAATTAATTTACTATGTTCGAATTCATTACAAAGTTCCCAAGTATTATTTTCTCTTAAAGTCTCTAGTTCCTTTCTAAATAGCTTCTTTCCATTTGCACGCATTATTACTTTCCATTGCATCCTGGTACGTCTTTGGCTCCTCATCCTGTCCATAAACATTTTGACATAAGTACGTAATAGGCTTTCTTACACGCGCACTTCTCTTATGCTTTGGTAATGTAGTTATATTGAATTCCTCACTACTTGACTCATCATCATCAGCTTTACACGGTTCATATATACTACCTTCATCTGACCCTTCACTTGATATGCTTGTGTCTGCATTGCTTATTTTCGGAACATTCTCTTCGCTTATCTTATCCTGCGTATTTTCAAGACTCGCCATATTCAGTATTACATCTGACTCCTTCAATACCTTCTTGTCTTGAATAAATACCACATCACGTTTATTTTCAACTGTATTTTTATTCTCAAAATATATACAATAGCCTTTTACTTCTTTTCCATAGCCAACAAATATTCCAGTTGCTCCTTTTGAATCCCATTTCTGTCGTTTTTCTTTTGGTATGTGTACAAACACTAGTACCAAAAATCTTTAAAATTGAATGAAATTTGCATCATCAGCTGTTCTTGGCCTATAAAAGCTCTGATGCTGACTTGGGTGTTACGTAACGTTTAAGGATAGGGAGGGGTTCAGAAAAAAGTTGTGCGTTACATTGGGTCGTCAAAATTCTTCAAAAATTGCGTTACGTAATACTTGAAAGCCCCCTTAGAACATATTTTAGAATCCTACATTCTAGGCTTTGACTTCATAAAGAAGTTCGCAAATCTGAAAGCAGTACCGGTGCGGATGTGGAATTGAGACGCAAGGCGGCATATCAGCAGGCCAGTATGACATCGACGTTATTAACGCAGAGTTATTCAATCGGACTAAAGCATGAAATTTTGCACACGAAATCTTTACACAACGTAGGTGATAACCAGGAATGGATCTTAGAAAATTTTCATCCCGTAAAGGTGTTAAATATGTGGTTGAAATTCTCGAGATGATGCAAATAGGGAGTCCCGTCGATGCACACAAACACAGGCCTGGTAAAATATAAATCCGATATAAATAAACCAAAGCAAGTAAATTAAGTATCGGCGGCGTGCGGCGATCGAAATAAATGATTCAAATATCAATTACGCGGCCAATGAAACATGGAGCCACTAATAGCGATGCTCAACGAACCCTATTTAATGTTTCACTGATGATATTTACAATGGTAAAGGAATTACTTCTATTCATTAGACAGGCCGTATTGGAAGTTGGTGACTAAAACGCTGTGATTTCTTTTTTTAAGATTTTGCAAAATCACCGGTCGCAAATTGTCCTTACAACATAATGTGTTATTGCGGAATTGCTTGCACTAATATAATGTCAGCAAAGATTAAGCGAGAGAGCTGAACTAAGATATGGGTTTAAATCACATACAACAAATTTCTTGGATTTTATCCCATCCAAGTAAAGTCGGCAGAACATGTTTTGCTTTTCCGGCTGTCTTTTCAAACTATTTGTGTTAACTAAGACACATCACGATGTTGAATAACTGGATACAGCCCAAGCCGAGATTCAGCCACTTTGGCACCCTTGAGCTTGTTGTCTACGCTTTTAAGGCTGAGTGCATTCCGCGCTCGCCCCCAGGCCCGGTGAAGCTATAAAAGTCGTCTGAGGGTTTAGAACCCTTATGGCTAACATTATATTCAGATAAATTTTTTTTTTGCGATTGGGTCGCGACCTTTCACCATATGGTGAAAAGCATCGCGTTTCGGGATCAAACGGTACCTACATATCTAGTTTCTATTTTTAATAACGATTTTACTTAGCCAAGCTATTGTAAACAAAAAGAAAACCATTTTCAAATGATTTTGAAGAGTTCCCTGGTGTACCTTTTTGAAGTTGAAGGCCAATGCTAATGAAATTGAAATGGAAACACCCTTGAGGTATCCCCTATCAAACAGAATAGAATCATCCAAATGGGTTATGGGTACAGGGTAAACATCCATAAACAAAAATCAAATATACATTCGAATTGAGTAAACTTCTGTTTTTTTAAAGTAGGTTTAAAATAATGAAATAGGACTTCCAGTAAGTAAACCACAATAAATGATATGAAATCACAAAACTATAGAGACCATTTTATGATAAGGTAAAAATGACAATTCGAGTTACAATTTGCTATAAAATTCGAGCTCATGTTGCTTTTAAAAAACTATTGAATCTTCACCCAATATGTTTTCATACATAGGTACAGATTTGTAGAGTCATACAGGTTGCGACTGTGCAGGAGTCGGTCGACGCGAAGGCGACGCGGCGCGGCTAGATCATTCGGAAAACCGTTAGTTACTTAATGTCGCAACACCGGACGTAATACTGTACGGTAGTTAAGGGGTGTGGGCTCAACGCTGAGCGTGGGACACGGTTAGGGTTCACTTGTATCTTAATACATACATACATAAATCACGCCTATTTCCCAACGGGGTAGGCAGAGACCACGTCCTTCCACCTGCTACGATCCTGGCATACATCTTTAGCTTCTTCAACATTCATTAATTTTTTCATACATGCTCGTCGTTTTAGATTATTCATGACGTGACTTTCTTGAGAACGCCTCCGATTTGATTGATAAATGTTCGTCTAGGCCTTCCTCTTTCAACGTTTCCTTTCACTCTCGCATTATAAATTTGTTTAGTCATTCTTCTTTGTATCATAATAGTTACGCTAAAACAGAAATTAAAAATAAATCTTCCATCGAATCAATCGAGTCAATTATCCGAACTAATGAAAGTATAATTTTCCGAAGCAGTGCTATTTTGATGCAAGTTTTATTTACCGTTTGGCTGTATAACATTTTCGTAATAAACTAGTGATCGCCCTAAGGTCGAAATTCGAGTAGCGACTCTTTGATTATAGACTATTTTCTATTTGACATTTACAGTATTCATAAACAATGCGTAATATTATCACTTGCTGTGACTTTTCGTTGAGTGACAATGTCAATATTTTGGGAGGTCTAAGTTCAGTGGCACTTGTCGGGTTAGGATTCGCAGTATTAATTTATTTAGATAAATTTTAGCTTTCTGCGCTCCTTCTCCATATAAACTATAACTAAGCCAAATCTGCCAGTCTTCCGTGCACGCAATACGCTTAAAATGGTACCGAAAGCTTTTGCTTCACGTATTAATAAATAGATAGAATTAACGATATATTTAATCAGGAATCACAATTATCACTCAGGTAACAGTAAAAGTTTGTATGAAAATCCGTAATTTTTAAAATAGACCCATGACAAATGCTATTTAGCTATTCAGCTAATAATCGGACATAACTTTGACGCGAGTTAAGCCGCGGGTAAAGCGCTAGTATTTGTATCAAAAATAACAAACACTATATAAGTAGGTGCGTACTTAACTACATACTTGTACGTAGGACGTCGGAACCTTTCCAATTTCACGTCCACTACGAATTTTGATAGTAAAAGAGACATAGTGTCCTTCACAGATTAGCCACTGTGTAACCAGTTATCTAGTGCAAAGGCAGTTCATTGAACAAAGCCCTCCACCCCCCACCATAGCACTACTGCCAGGACGACGGAGGCCTGACAGTCGCCAATACGAGTTTGCAATAATTCTGCACACGCCCTATAATCAATAGACCGACTTTGCGGAAAATTATTTGCTTGAAGCGTTTCAAATTGCCTTCACCCACTCTATAATAAATCGATTCAATTTATTTATTGTCTTCACCAATTACTAGCTGTACCAGCGGCTACACTCGTGAGGACCACAAAAGCTCGAATCGTGCTACGCCCGCTCCCGTTTATTTTAAAAACAATAATGCTTATTGTCGGTGATCCTTAGAAGGTAGACATAATTAATTATACTCTCGCTGACTTTTTATGTAGGTCTTTTTAAGATTTGTAATTACGTGGTAAATTAATTTGATAATAATATATCCTCGCTCTACACGCTCTATAGATTTCAGCCTGTGTTTAATTGTGCATATTTTGGTGGATCAACCATTTATAGGTATTTGTTAACAGCAAATATCTATCAGATAATGTATTTCTCAACACACTTGCTCATAAAGTGGCTCTAATATCACCGCAATTAGGCACATAAAATGACACCTGTAATCAAACTGTGACTTTTTCAGTGCTATTATTCACAAGGGAGTTATAGAGGTTTTTTTTTATTTTATTGGTCGAGTTGCTTCGTTCTTAAAAAAGTTTCGATACAAAAAAGATAATGATCAATAGAACAAAGAAATTAATGTACCTATTGCTTGCTCATTTCATACAACTTCGTATTTAAATAGATAATTTCAACTTGTAGGTGTTTAATAAATAAAACTTTCACTCAAATATAAGTTTTGTTTTCTCTGTAATAAAGAAAACTTTAAATTCCCCATTTTATACGTGGCTAAAACGCTATCTGCGGAAAGCCAAAAAAAAAGAAACCTCATTCCTTTAGTCTATGGCCGATCGCCATTGTTAGATGCGCGCGCAAACTGATTAATTTTTTCCCGCCATAGCGAAAAAAAATTCACGACTCGTCACTGTTGAAATTTTAGTTATTTATTAATTAAAATGTCTACAAGTACTAGTTATGAAGAAAATGATTTATGTTGTACACCGCCCGATATAAGATGTGAAGCCCTTAACGTTATGCAAAGTTTACTACCTGAAAACTCCAAGGAAAAATGATTTTTTATTATTATTTTCTTCACTAGTGTGTTGAAAAACGTCGTAGGTATGATACACGTGTGTATTAGTGATTACCGTCCTCGGCTCTCTTAAGACCCTCACCTAACGGCTCGGGTCTCAATGGCGCCTCAGCGGTAATCACTAATCACCAACATTACACACTTGTACCATAATGTACTATTAAAGTCGTTGTTGTCAAGTGGTTGTATTCGGGTTCGAACCCTGGGCATCTACCAACAAATTTTTCGGAATTTACGTACGTTTATTAATTTGAATTGGCAACACTATCGGCTCACGGTGAAGGATAACATCGTCAGAAAATCTAAACGCTTGAATTGAAAAAGTTATTGTAGTAGGTACTATTGTAAGTGAGGGAAAAATAGACAGAGGGCATTGCTTAGTGCTACTCTTGAAAGTGTAGATAGACAACATGATAAATAGAATATAACGAGTAACAAGAAACAGAAGAGAAAGCAGAAGCGAAAGAGTCCTAATGGTCCAGCAGTGGAACTCATATAAGCTGAAATTATATTATTAGTATAATACGTTATACGTATTTGAAATTTATATAAGTACAATAAGTACATACTTCCACAAGTTTTTTTTTTTTCGGACAGTTTTGATATTTCTTGTACCTAGTAACTTTTATCAATCAAAATGAGTCTTTTGTAACATCCCTCAATTATTATCAATTGTTTTCTTTGTTGAGAGCAAGGTGTAGTTAGAGGCATAGAAGCGTATTTGTATATCAAAGAATCATTATGAACAAAAAAAGAATCTAACGTAGTTTAACTTTACAGAAAATGCTTAACCTAAAAGTATTCCAACGAGTACAATAGGTCCATTTAGTTCATATCCTGGGGTCTCCTAAGGTCATCGACACCACAAACAAACATACATTAAAAAAAAATGTATAACATACCAGCACACGTTATCTACCCCCCATTTGCAGTATAGGCCCGCCACCACCTGTACAAATCTTTGTATCCACACATGCACGCAGGTTATAATAATTGTGACCGGCGCACGCGCACGCGCCTCCGCGACAGATGTTCGCGATCGGACGTCTTCGGAAACCTTCGGTAGTATTCGTCTCGGGGAGGCTGATTTTACACGACCGCTCGGAACCAGACAGCGACCCTTCGGTGGCTCCCTTATGGACACGACTTATCTTTTGTTCAGCGAAACACTCCAAGATCCAACAACATAAAGCGATTCATATTTAATTGAAAAATTCGAAAAGAAATTGTACACAATTTTGAAAATTAAAAATTTCAATCTTGAAATTTAAAATTGAGATTTTTGAATTGAAATTTTGAATAGTTACCTTGTGTATCTTCAAAGTCGAAGGTCCAATGCTAATGAAGTTAAATTGAGACCACCATTGAGGAATCCCCTTCCCAACGAAAAAAATATTCATCTAAATCGGTTCTTAAACAAAGAAGTTATAGCTGAACATCTTCAGCTTCTTCTTTTTTGAAGTCTGTTAAAAAAGTGTATCATAGCGTTCAAAGATCTAACGAATTACCATTTACAGTTACTTCAAAATTATATAAAAAATCCATTATTCAATTTAGGTCCTAAGAAGGCACATAAGAACGTTAAAAGTTAAAACACTACTACGGGTTCGAACAAAACATCCCAGTCATCGAGAAGATCCGAAATCGATCGGGTCTATCAATTTATTCTTAATTATTTATATAATGATACCAGATATTAGTGATATTATTTTAGTGGAACTTGTTTCTGGAATAAGCTAGATTATATTTAGACTGTCAAGTTACTTGATCGCCCTTTACCTTTATTTTCGCAGATCGTCGTGTTAAAAGTAACTCCTTCGTTGGCTTATCGTGATCCATTATTCGCTTACGTGTACATAATGCCTATTTTATCTTAGAGGTATATTATATTACTAGCTGTGTCCCACGGTTTCACTCGTGTTAAACTTATTCAAAGGATTCAGCTGTTTCACTATACAAGTTTATCTAGGTAGGTTTTTTTTAAGAAACTAAGCTTATCTCGGCCGCCCGGATATATCAAAATTAAATTAGGTAATAAAACTAAATGTAAGCTTCGATAAGGTGATGTTATATAAAATCAGTAGTAATAAACAAAATAGGAATGACTATAAAACAAGTGGTAGGTTTTGGGCGCACGAGGCACGCGGCAGGTGTAGGCAAGTGCCAAGCACACACGCAATCCAGTTCTCGGCCGACTCGCGCGCATCTTTATCGCTTGTAATCACTTACCGGCAACTTAAAACTAAACCACTTTCTCATTCATAATGAATCTTAATAAAACTGGATTGGTACCTATATCTCATCGTAGCTGCTAGTCCTATAGGCACGCAAAATATTCGAACAATGTAGAAACTGTAGATAAACTAATCAATGCTATTATAATGTAATAAAATGGAAAAGTTTGTTTGTTTAAACACACTAATCTCTGAAACTACCGGTAGGATTAGATAAATTCTTTTTGTATATGATAGCCTGATTCACGAGCAATAGTATAGGCTAGCTAACTTTAGGCTACAGCTCTTAGCTAGTCTTAAATATTGATTTTTGTTAAGTCGGAGGTAGTAATGGCGCTGGCGTAATGGTATATGATACGTAAATTGAATGTTCTATAAAAATATTGGTCCTTAGTATATCTAAAAAAAATTCAGAGATACCATATGCCGATCTATTATACGTAAGATATAATAAGGTATTTTATAACAATAATTTATTGGAAATTCAAAAGTGATTCATGAGCATTATTTTAAGGCATCGCATATTATCCTTACCAACAAAAACTTTTAGTTTCTACACTGGCGAGCTTAATGCTTTAAAGCATTTTCTAGCTGCTAACCAGCGGTAATGGTGAAAAAAGTGTTATTGTCGGTAGTGCAAATAGGAAATAAAATTTAAAAATAAAACATTCATGAGCAAACACATAAATATAATAATATACAAAAGTAAATAAAATAGATGCAAAAATTATCATCACTCTGTCTCTCGTTTATTAAACAAATATCGGTGCAAACTGTCTCAGACGGTTTGGGCATGTATAAAGATAATGTGATAAGATTTGCTTTGACCAATATTATAAAGCTGAAGAGTTTGTTTGCTTGTTTGGTTATAACGGTCTAATCTCAGGAACGACTGGTTCGAATAGAAAAAAATATTTTAATTTTAGATAGTTCGTTTCTCGAGGACGCTACGACATCAGAACATCACGCTACGACCCGTAGGAGCGGAGCATCAATGAAAAACGTTGCAAAAAACGGGGAACATTTATTCCTTTTGAAAGTTTCTATTGCGTGCGCTGCGTAAATGGTTAAAGTTATGCTTAAAAAGTTCTAAAAAACGTCGGCTAAAGTATATCTATCTTATAAGATTGACGCTATATAACTTTTTTTATGGTAATAAAATATGTTCTAAAATAATGCATTACTTGCGAAGGTGTTTTTATAAATCCTTATCGAAATAAATACGTTACTCATCACAAGTATTTAATTCTGGACAAAATTGCCCTTTACATCATTTAATTTCAATGAATATCTTAGGAGATATCACAGTTGTAAAATAACTCCGCAGTATAATAATAATCAAGTACCGCGCGTGCATTTTAGCGGAATGATGTGGCAGTACCAATAAATTGTATTGTAGGTGTCTACGACAATTGTTGTCTCTGCCTACGTCCCACTCTCTCTAACCCTCTTGCTCTTATGTGAAGCAGACAAAGTTGCGCGGGTCAACTAGTTATTTAAATGAGGAGACTTGACCCCAAATAATGGGATAAGGGACGGACAAAGAAGAAGATTATTACGATTACTATCATTTCACAGAGGAAGTGTAAAAAATATACCAGCACGATTTCGATATAAAATGGAAACATGATATCTACAAAATTTTTTTCCAAACTGTTCCAACTCCGCTACAAATCAACTGTTACTACGTCACAGATTTTTTTTTATTACCTTATATAGCCAATCCCACATGACCGTCTAATAGATATAATTACGACTAGTTCTCGGGGCCTCGGCTGGGGTCAGCCAAAGTCAATAATCCGACGCGCACCTGGCCGATGGATTTGCATACACATCGCTTTACTACATATTATCGAATCTGTTTCACGATTATCGGACCCGTTTCGAGAATCGTTAAAGAAGCTGCGACATGCTATGACCATCACGATTGATATATTATTTTAGATTGCCTATAACAGATAAATAAGCCACTATTACTAAAAGACACCACATTTTCTAATGTTCACTTAGCTACCACCTTCAGATTGAAAATTTATCACTAAAGCGTGTCACTATAATAATTTTACCAGAACGTCGTTTAACAAAAAAAACTTGGTGCTGTAATTTTGTAAAAAATAATTTATCTTTGTATAAATAAGGATTATTTTAATTTGATTTATGTTTATTTATTAAATATTACATTATTATATCGAACTTTCGTCACATGATGCGCGCGCAGATCTCAATTTTCCCCTCTACTAAACGAGACAAAAGAAGTTTAATTTCAAACACATTAAATAAAATAGAATAAAAACTTGGCCACGGAAATTGAGGACTCAATTAAAATCCACCAAAGAATTTTATTCAAAGCTCCCTAATGTTCACTACTTTTAATAACCGCCCTACAAAAGGTAGTGGGAACCTTTTATATGGAACTAGCTTCTGCTCGCGACTTCAGTATTGGGTCTTTACCGGGATTAAAAAGTATTCGTTATAAATAGCTGATAGGTTGGTGTTGGTGCAGTCACCGATCTAATTAGCTGGTTAATTTGAACTGCGATGAAGAAGGTGTTTTTTTTTTCACGTTAGAGAGCACGAGTGTCGCCTGTGTTGCGCGGTCGCGTGTGGCGCTGGTCGCGTTTCTTTGGCGGGAGGTTTAAAATGAGAACGGAATAATGAAAAGGATCAAGTTTATTTAGTACCCTACGTGTTAATCCAGGTCATAAACTAATGTAAATCCGTTGAGACGTTTTTGCGTGATTGAGTTACAAAATTCTAAACATACAAACTTTCACACTTATAATATTTTAAACAAAATATAAATTAAATATAAAATTAAGTAGGATAATAATATAATACTAATAGTAGGATAAGTCTAACAAACTACTGTAGTACCTAATAAAAAAGATGTCAAGTAGATGTGACTTTTAATCGAAAAGCCTTCGTGAATATTTAGTATGGCATGAGTTAGCTTTTCCATAAATAATATATTCGAAGATCATTATAATGAGACAATTTGTATTCCCGATATCAATATTGCAGAGTATCGTGTTACAATCAAGCACATAATAATAATATTCAGTCATAGACGAGAATATACGTGATTATAATTATATTAAAACAATATCAAAACGATCAGATTGTCTCTCACCACAGATAATGGAAACGAGACATCTTAAAATCATTATATTAATACGAGAGAAAAAAACTTCGGACACCTTTTTAAGCGTATTGCGTGCACGAAAGACTGGGAGAATGAGTACAAAAAGCTAAAATGTATCTATAATATCTGTTACTAATAAATAAAATAAAATAAATTAATACTGCGAATCCTAACACGACGAGTGCCATTGAACTTAGACCCCCCAAAATATTGACATTTGTCACTCAATGAAAAGTGACAGCAAGTGATGTAGATAATACATACTCATTGTATAGGTTCATGAATACTGCAAATGTCAAACAGAAAATAGTCTATGATTAAAAAGTCGCTGGTCGAATTTCGATCATTGGGCGACCGCTAGGACATATTATAATATTAACGTGATTGAATTTTTTTAATAAATAAATTAAATTGTTTAAATAAACATTACTTTTACACATTTAAAAAATAAAATCAGTAACAAATCCTAATTTGAAAAATGATTTTTCAATACAAGCTTTTATCATTAAAACTTATTATCGTAATTAAATGCACACACAAAATTTCCTGATTCTGATGCTGACCATTGAGAAGTTCCCTCGGAACCCAACCCCGGATGCAGCAGCCAGGGGCCACGGTACAATTTAAAGCGGGCAATCAAAATTGAATGTGCTAACAAAAGTTTCGTGTCTTAGCTGTTAAGGAGCAGTTCTTTAGTATGGATTTAATCCTGGGTGTGTCATTGAAACTGGTTCTACCTAAGATGTTTTTATAAATGTAGATGCGTTACCCGCGTTCTATTTTGGCAATACTAAAGTTAGGTAATTGCCCGACATTCTTTCAGTCACGTATTATCCGTTGTCGCGGTTGCACGTTACTACAGCTCAAAATATATATAAACGTTTTCATATTCTGTCTTTTTTTTGCGTACTGTATAACTGGAAGCATTACTTATAGTTTCTATGTAGAAGTAAATTGTGCTGTATTTAGTGCAATGGTGTTGCCGTATGACGCGTCTATGTATAAAATGTCATTGGAATAAACATGTAAATTTCAATTCCGTAGGATAAGATAAAGTTGGTTAAATTTAACTTGCAAGATTTAACACAGACTGGACATCGTGAACGTCAATCCATTTTTCAGTTAAATCTAGACATACATATAAAGGTGCAGGCAGAAACAAACAATTTTCTTTAATACCAAGTATTACAGTCACTACTGACTTATTAATATACTAGTGCCTGCGGCTGCGCTCGCGTGGACTACAGAATGCCGTCGATCCGGCACACGCCCGAATCGTTCTACCCCCACTCCCGCTTATTTTAAAGATCAAATGCTGATTTTGTGTGATCCTTGGAATATAGACATATACTCTCGCTGGCTCTTTGTGGGTATTTTTAAAATCTATAATTATTTACTACATTAATTTGATATATCTCTTGTTTTACTCAGCGTAAACAATTTAAGCGCCCCAAAATAGTCATTTTTCCGAATTGATTTGTATTTGAGCGAAACCCTAATTTTTTTTCTAAACTAAAAGTAGCCCAAGATACTTCTTATAACATAAGCTATCTGCCAGTGAAAGTCCCGTCGTAGTCGGTCCAACCGTTTCGGAGATTACCCGGTACAAACAGACAAAAATGTAAAAAATTGTTTAGTTGTTATAAGTACCGTATATAATTTCATATGCATTGAGTAAATATTTGTTTTTGAAATTACAAACAGACACTTCAATTTTATTAATTTTTATAGATAATAAGAAGTCCTACGTCGTTAAAATAAATCTAGCATCGTTTGCGTAGTGAGCTAGCTGTTTTGAATTATGTACTTGTGTCGCAGGTCCTAATGCTGAAGTTGAAGGTCAAGGATGACCCCCGGGGAGACACCTGGCTCAGAGAAATGTCCATCTGTCTGACTTCACATTTATATATGTCTCGGTATGACGTACAAAGATGAAAAAAATATAACTGGTTATTAAAATTTTTTTAAACAATATTCAATATGCAACCGAAGCAATTTATCGATATATCAAAATAAATTATATCGATCATTTACCCTCGTATTCGCAAATCGAGTGTACAATTAGTGCAATTAATCGATTGAAGATTCTCGATTTTCCAATTAAACCTATTTGATCATACACCCTTCGACTTGAAATCATCGTAAAAGAACTTAACACTTCAGTATCATCCATCTCTAGTAAACGCTTAATTGCTCTAATATCGACATTTAAGTGGTTACTTACTTAATGTCTTAAGTTATGGATCTAAGTGCCGGGCGACGAAAGAGACGGATGGAAGAACATTACAGGTGTGGTGTAATGAGAAATTTTGAGGAATTAGAATATCAGAGGAAGTATTACAATAGCAGTAAGTACTAGTCATCACCAGGTATGAGCATGCCATGAGGTGTGATGAAAGTCGTATAACTAGAGGAATGTTGAGTATGGAGGTGGGGATATAGTTGTAGAGGAAAACCGAAGCCGGTATGGATGGATTGTGTCAGGAGTGATATGTGGAATAATTGTGAACTAGCGATCGCCCTAAGGTCGAAATTCGACCAGCGACTTTTTGATCATAAACTATTTTCTGTTTGAAATTTACAGAATTCATAAACAATATCTACATCACTTGCTGTCACTTTTCGTTGAGTGACAATGTCAATATTTTGGGGGGTCTAAGTTCAATGGCAATGGTCGGTTTAGCATTCGCAGTATTAATTAATTTAATTTAATATATTAGTAACAGATATTATAGATAAATTTTAGCTTTCTGCACTCCTTCTCCATATAAACTTTAACCATGCTATATCTCACAGACTTCCGTGCGCGCAATACACTTAAAAAGGTACCTAAGTTTTCTTCTCACCTATTAATATTATACTGAGTTGACAGCTGATAAAGTAAATTGAAAATTTGAGATTGGGAATTGAAACAATGATTGCTCAGTTGGTAGCTTGTACGGACACCGCATCGATCGACGTGACTTCGAATCCCTGCAATGAATCTTAGCTTTCGGTGAAGAAAAACATCGTGTTGAAATCATAGCTAGGTGGGTAGGGCTTTCTCTAATGACCGCCTAGCTAGCCACCACTCTCAAATTGAAAATTTGTCACCAAGCGCCAATAGGTGTGTTCCGGCAGCTGCTCTTGAGAGCCAGTCTTCCACTAGGCTTTGCGTGTTACCATCTTGATCATGTGTGATTGTGGCCACAACGCTAAACCTATAACGATAAAAGAAATCGGAAAAGGAAAACATATTGTGCTGACCTTACATGTACCTTAATAGGAGCCAAGACCTTGATAGAAGCATGTACAAAAAGATTGCGTTGGATTGTTCACAATCATTCAGTTTTGATTTTCCTCTACTATCTATTTCGACAACACGTTGTTTGTGCCGACGCGCGCGCGTTGATGAGTTAGTTGTAACACAGGTAGGGAATGGAACCAAAGTGGTTGGTAACTGCGATTCTTAATTCAATTTAGCCTATTTTGAAACGTAAGCTTCCTTCCGTTTTATTCAGACTTTGACTATAGAGATTGCATAAAAGAATGAAATAACTTTTTATTGCTTAACGTACGGTCTACTCGACTAATGTGATCGACACGCGCATTCTCATGACTTACTGCGGCCCGCGAAAATTTTTTTACACAGGTTCTTGACCGAGCTATTTCCGATACAGTAATCAAAACGGCGCGTTTTATCGCTCGGAGTGCGGTTCATTACATCGGTCCCTTTCATAAGCGATAGCGTTTAAATATCATTTAAAAGATGCCATGGTAACAAATAAAGGCAAGCTAGCGAAGGTTTCGAGTTTAACCCAATAATCAAACTTCATAACGAAATACATTAAATGGAGTTTATACCAGGGCACCAAAGATATTAGTGCCTTTGGTGTTTGACGTTGGCGTTTAGTGACCGTAATATTGATTAACCGTCATTATTTTGGATTCGAATCGCATTTCATAACCAATATTAATTAGGATTCAAAATGCGTAATTTTGTATAAAAAAGTTATTTCTATATAGGTAATTATGTTTTGGTTTTATTTTATTCATATTGTTACGACCTGTTACAACCCGATTAAAAAGAGAGAAAATCCTGTTCCAGAAATATCTCGAAGCAACTACATATTTCTCAGTAGTTCGAAATAATGTTCGCGTCGTAAAACAACCACGGCGCATGTTTGTGTAAATATCACAGTTTACACACACATGTATAGGGCTTGTCGCCTCGATTACGTCATCGAGTAGGCATAGCAATTAAACGTCTAGAAAGATAGCGATGATTCAGAATTGTTCTACGATCGTTTAGTGTAGGTATTTAAGCGGCTGAGGCGCGGTGCCGAGGCAGTTCAATTTGGAATTACAAAGCGATAACATCGAGCGATAAAAGGAAGCGAAACCACAGTGTAATAAATAACAGTGTTGTGAATACGTGTAATTTGTAACTGAGTGGAGTTCGAATAAAACTTCTTCACGTCAATCATCGGCATTTTTATTGCCCACGGGTGGAACAATATTGTAATTCAACGATTTAAAAAAATCTGCTAAGTAAACAGACATCAATTAAAAAATTACTGCATGAGTTAATTTATGTTCAATTAATTCCAGTAAAGTTAAAAAATGGAAAGCAAATCTACTGCTTAACAGCTCCCTTACATACTGTTCTGTAAATGTACGTAAAATTGGCGAATTAGCCCTTCAAGGGAGCTGAAAGGTTAACGTTACTGGATCGCTAATTTTCAAGTCGCAACTGTATAAACCTCTACCTCTTATGGAGAACAGTATACACCGGATGTATTAGCGGGCGGTGGGCAGCGGGCAAAGGGTACTGCGCGATTTGTAGCGGCGTGATCTCAGTACCAAATCCTTTTGCGTGTAAGTTAAACATAAAATTACCTTTAATCTCATTAAACAGGTGACTGATCCACTTACCTGAAATTAAGAAATACGCAAATTCAAATATTTATAGGAAAAATAAAAAAAATAATAAGCACATTGAATCGAATAGTTTGTTAGGATATTAAAAGCTCTGTATATAATTCCAATAAAAATAAACGTTATTCCTGAAAGTGATTTGGAAGCATAGAGATTGCGTACGCTATCCTTCCTGCCTACCCCGGCATGGATATTATGCAATGATAGATATTTCAACGTACGTTTCAAAAAGATGTACTTGGGCTTTCAAAATTATCACATTTATATATTACTAGCGACCCGCCCCAGCTTCGGACGAGTACAATTTACAAAGTGGTGTATTTTATGTTTAAAAAACGTAATTTACGAGTTTATCGCTTTTAATATTGATAGATCATAAATGCATAACTGAGTCAGGCCTAGTGGTCCTACCCACAACTGCTATGTCCGAGGTCCTAGATACGATTCCCAGGTCGAGCAGTGTTATTGGGTTTTCCTATCAAATTATCAGTAAAAGCTTGGAGTTTAGCTTCATGCCCGATTAATGAAAATCGGCTCACCCCCATTACATAAGTCCTAAAATATACCTGGTGAACTCTGAGTGTACACCTCTACCTAACACTTCAGGGATACAGGCGTGATGGTATATTATGTAACTTCATATTTACGAACAGTGCGCGTAGCAGCGACGCGTAATTCGTCATAGGTTGTGATTTTGAATTCGTGATATCTTCTACGGTATTAATTTCAATGGAAAACTGTAAAGCACAACATTAATCTAAGTTAAATGCCCAAGTTAACTAATAAACTTATTTGGATAAAGATTAATAATGAATTGGATAAAACAACTTCGCAAATAAAGTAATATTTTTAAATATTATGTTGAAGATAAAGATGGATACTGTGAACCTTAGAAGATAGACATATGCCATCGCGAACTTTTCTCTTCGCTTTTTGAAGAACTATAATAATTCTTTAGAAACGTACATAGGGGACAGTCAGCAAGAAGCGACTTCATATTATACTCTGTATAGATGTGTTCTATCGTCAAATAGTTATTAATTAAACAGAACGTACGTCGATCGCGCTGCGGTTTATTTACAAACACCGCGGCAAAAGCATTTTCTAGACATCTGGACATCATCAACTCAAGGTATAGTATATTTTTATAATAGTACGGCATAGTGAAGGCACTATAACTGCATCGTGCAATACAAAAACATCAGCAACCTCCGAGAAATCAATCTCTCAACACCTGGGTATACACGCTGACTTATTTCGGAATGCGACAAACTAAATGACAGTCACTGAAGAGTTTATATATCACCGTGTGCTTAGTGGTCGCGACCCACACAGCCGGGTATAGAATACCTACTCTACCCCCCCCCCCCCATACCGCTATAGTTATAATACTTAGCCTAATAACTTTTACAACCTCAGTAAGTTAACCTAAAAAACTACTTGTTTCTAGTTACTAGTGATCGCACTAAGCTCGAAATTCGACCAGCGACTTTCTGTTCATAGACTATTTTCTGTTTGACATTTACAGCATTCATAAACAATGAGTATTATCTACATCACTTGCTGTCACCTTTCATTGAGTGACAATGTCAATATTTTGGGGGTCGGGTTAGGATTCGCAGTATTAATTAATTTAATTTAATAGTAACAGATATTATAGGTAAATTTTAGTTTTCTGCACTCCTCCATATAAACTTTAACCTTGCCAAATGTTATTCTTCCGTGCACACAATACGCTTAAAAGGTACCGAAAGCTTTTGCTTCACGTATTAATATATATACAGATATGCATGTAAGAATTTATATTACTTTGTCATAACAAAACAAACATAACTTTATCTTAATTCTTTATTGTTTAAAAGTAATTTTATGTTATATAAATTATTCAAATTAAATTAAAATTAATATAATATTTATTAAACAACATTAAATTATTTATACACAATAAAATAAAAAGTCATTAACACGAATTCACATTATTTTCATTCATGTCTAACTTCACCGAGGCTCGTCATGTGCCTCACGTGATGCGCGCGCAACTCTCAATAATTTTGCACTCTCCTAAACGTGGCGAAAGAAGTAGAACCTCAAAAACCCACTAAGAAAGAAAGAAAGAAAACATTTATTCCTAAGAACAAACCCGCTGAACATAAATTGAGTAATGTTAACATACACAAAAAAAAGGCGTCCAGCGCAGCATGTGCTGAAGTGCCACAGGGCACTTAGCGCTGATTTTCAGCTGGAACCCCGAAGCAAGTCACTAAACTTATTGTTTGATAAATATCTTCATGGATGTCCTATAATACGAACATTGTATTCTACTATGATTCTATACCTAACTAACATGACTTGAGCCATATGTCTTTGAGTTATAAAAGACCTCAAAGCTCAAATCCATTGTTCCCCGGCTGAACCGAATCGGGAGACGTAACGTGAACAAAAAACCGTCAATTTCACGAAACATCTGGCTCTTTACACCCTCCGTTCACCACCCCCGACTAGAAACGGCGATACGTATTCTAAGCGAGCGGGAAAGAGATAAAGAGACTCGTCGACGGCGGAGCGCAAGAAAAAAAGAATTCAAAATTGTATGCGCGCACGCATCAACCGAGTTCCGTTTCC
This sequence comes from Saturnia japonica, assembly GCA_033032175.1. Lineage (NCBI taxonomy): Eukaryota > Metazoa > Arthropoda > Insecta > Lepidoptera > Saturniidae > Saturnia > Saturnia japonica. The sequence goes on from CM065331.1 coordinate 555,416, forward strand.
GAAATCTTAACATGCAATCATTTTATAGTCAAAGTGGGTGTTCATCTTCGTTTCCTCTGGAATGATCACAGTTCCCGTGGGAAATGAATAATTCTAAGAGATTATCCTGGACCTCAGTTGGATAACAAGCTAAAACTAAAATTAAAATTAAAACAATTCTATAGAAGCTAATTAAATATGAGCGGACACTGTTGATTCTATTTCCTATATTAGTTCAGTAAAATCACTGTACCTACTGTTTATGATGGTAAAGACCGTTTTACTTAAAACTAGCGATCGCCCTAAGGTCGAAATTCGACCGGCGACTATTTGATCATAGACTATTTTCTGTTTGACATTTACAGTATTCATAAACAATGAGTATTATCTATATCACTTGCTGTCACTTTTCGTTGAGTGACAATGTCAATTTTGGGGGGGTCTAAGTTCAATGGCACTGGTAATATTATGATTCGCAGTATTAATTTTTTAATTGAATATACATATTAGTAACAGATATTATACATAAATTTTAGCTTTCTGCACTCTTTTCTCCATATAATCTTTAACCATGCCAAATCTTCCGTGCACGTAATACGCTTAAAAAAGGTACCGAAAGCTTTTGGAAGTACAGGACATTCCAAGAACAGTGGTCACCACCGGTAGTTACATATAATCTATTCCAATTTTTCATATCGGAGTCGCCGTTGTGAAAATAATATTTTTACACGTTAATAATTATCATGTTATAAATTTTTTTTTCTAAATCACGAATTTGCGGGCTATCAGTCCACACCTTTTTTTTTGAAGTGGGTGCTTTTATAATATTAAACATTAAAAATTGCCATGAAAAAATATGCACTTGCAAATACAGCTATGTACTAACTAAGTGATCCTTATTTTAATGTAACTAATAACGAAAATTATCACTAAATTACATATAAATTGTTCATGTTATAATTACAGTGACTCCCTCTTCCATGAAAAATTACAATGCACTTTATACAATACTATTATTGTGAATAAAAGACGTCCACAATATTTTAATGTGTGCTAAATTAATAGCGCTTGTTTTATTCTTGTTTCTTACAAAGTTACAGTAGTTCGTAGTAACAATGTGGTTTCTTAATAACGTTCTTGACTGTAGTTTGCTTGTAGATTCGCTGCTTGCTGTTGCTGGTGTTGTGGTGTTTCTCGAACTGATCGCAGTACTGCCGCTCTCTCCGCTATATTTAACCTCGCCCTTTGCCTCGCAACCGGTAGTGCGATGGATTCCGTGCGGGGCGTCGCTCAGCCAATGAGCGTGCACGCCCCGTGTGCGCGCTCTCGGCAGTACCATGAGTCACCATGCCAGATGTTCCGAGTCTGGCATGGTTCATCCTTACAACTAGTGAAATTTATACATTTAAACTTACAACTAGCTATATTCTTATTCTAATCGTTTTAAAATACACATATTCACACATATTCAGTTCATATTATTATATCTATTCCTAACACGTATTTATAAACCTTATTCCTAACACGTATTATTTCATTTATTTGTTCATTCTATACTATTAGATTATCGTTATTCGCTCGCCCCGCTCGCTGTCCGCAACAGTTCTCCCCCCGGCGTAGCCTGCGCAGCCTCACTCTCCTCTCAGGACGGCGAGCTTCGTCGTCGGGCGCCGGAACACACCGCTCCTCGTCTTCACGTCGGCGCTCTGCACTCCTCCATCTGGTCCGGTGTAGGTTCTCGTGACGATTCCGCGTGGCCAGGTGTTGCGCGGCAAGGTGGAGTCGACAAGGCGGAGTCGACAACCACGACCAAGTCCCCGACGTTCAGAGGGCGCGTGCTGTCAACTGAGTTCCCGCGTGGCACCAGTGTAGGGAGGTACTCCTTAACCCAGCGCCGCCAGAAATGATCGGCGAGCGCCTGGGTTGCTCGCCAGGTACGCCGGTCCGCCGTGTCGCAGGTCCCCGTCGTAGGCATACCCGTCGAACTCCCAAGCAGAAAATGATTGGGAGTGATCGCCTCTGGGTCCCGCGGGTCGACGCTCACGTGCGTTAGAGGCCGCGCGTTAATCGAATGCTCGGCCTCCGCGAGCACGGTTTGGAGCACCTCTTCTTTAGGCGCACGCTCGTTCAAAGTGGCGGCGAGCGCGGTTTTTACCGACCGCACCAGCCGCTCCCATGCACCTCCCTGGTTAGGCGCGCCGGGCGGGATGTAGCGCCACTCGACGCTGTGCCGTAGCCCCTCCCCCCGTAGCGCAGGTGCCCATTCAGCGTAGGCGGTGCGTAGCTCGGTGTCCGCCCCACGGAAGTTGGTCGCGTTATCGCTGTACATCAGTGCGGGCCAACCTCTTCTCGCTGCCATCCGTCGTAGTGCCATTATCGCCGAGTCGGTAGACATCGATCCCACGATCTCTAGGTGAATCGCCCTTGTCGTTAGACAAGTGAACAAGGCGATCCACCTCTTTTCTCTTCGCCGTCCTATAGTTACTTGCATCGGTCCGCAGTAATCCACCCCGCAGTTCGTAAACGGTCGATGAAACGGGTCAAGGCGCGCGGCCGGTAAGTCTCCGGTCGCCGGCGTGCGAGGCACGGCTTTGCGTACCCGGCACATCGCACATTCCCGCTCCACGCTACGCACTGCGGGTCGTAGTTTCAAAATCCAGTATCGCTGTCGCAGGTCGTTTATTACGCGCTCGCGGTTTCCGTGTGCCGCGGCGCGATGTTGCTTGGCGATAAGTTTTCTGACGATAGTGTGTTTCCCATCCAGTATGACTGGACGTTTCACACTTGTCGGCACGTTCGCGGCTCCGATCCGTCCACGCATATGCAGCGTGCCGTCGTCATCAAGCTCTGGATCTAGTTTATAGAGACGACTTGATCGTGGTATCGTTTTCCCTCGCTTTAACTTGTTGATGTCTTCACCGAAGCTTTCCCGTTGTGCTTGCCGTAGTAACATACTCTCCGCGCGTTCTAGGTGCCGCTTTTCGACACGCGACGCCTGGCGTCGACATATGTCTGCGAACGCGAACATCGTAGCGACCGTTCTCACTAGTCGTTCATAAGTTGAGAACCGCGTCGCGTCCGGTAATACGTCGGGCTGCAATTGCTCGACTGTATGGTTCACGGTAGCTTCCTCAGAGTTTTCTTGTGGCCCCAATGGTTCTGCGGGCCACTCGTTCTCTTTGCACCTCAGGAAGCTCGGTCCCGTGAACCACCGTTCGTCTGCAGTAATCGCTGCGTTCGATGTTCGTGTCACGTCGTCGGCTACGTTACAATACGTCGGTAGCCATCTCCATTGTTCTGCTTCGGTGAGCTCAGCTATTTCACTTAGGCGGTGCGAGACATAGGGTGTATATCTGCGCTTGTCGTTCCGTATCCAGTGCACGACAGTTGTTGAATCGGTCCAGTATACTGTGCGGGCGATATCTATGCGATGTTCACGACGTATAGTGTCGCTCAGGCGTGCTCCGATGACGGCGGCTTGTAATTCGAGACGCGGTATTGTTTGTACGCGTCTCGGGGCTACTTTAGATTTTGCAGTTACAAGTGCTACGTCGATGTAGCCGTCACCGTATATCGTTCGCCAATACGCCGTCGTCGCATATGCTTGTTCACTCGCGTCGCACAGTATATGCAATTCTGTTATCCCCGTCGGTGCCAAATTGTAGTATCGCGGCAAGCGCAGGTTTGCTACATGTTCTAACTGTTGTAGCCAGTCGTCGAATGAACTTGCGTCCTCTTCGGGTATCTCGTCGTCCCAGCCGATCTGTAAGCGCCACAGGTTCTGCAGGATTATTTTCGCGCGTATCGTGTAGTGGCTGAGTAAGCCGAGTGGGTCATAGATTGACATAACCGCACTCAGAGCTTCTCGCTTTGTAGGTGCCCGCTTGCGTGCGCGTACATCGGCTGGTACCCGATGCATGGACGTGTTAAACCCTAGTTCATCCGTAGCTGCATTCCAGTATAGGCCCAGGATCTTTTCTTGTTCATGCCCGCCAAGTTGTGCGGGCGATCGTGCGCGTAGCTCGTCCGGTGTTCCACTGAGTACGCTCGCTCGGTTGCTGCTCCATCCGCGTAACGTAAAGCCGGCTACTGCGTGGACTTCTTGTATTTCCCTTATAGTGTGGATAGCTGTTTCTTCATCGTCGTAGCTATCCACCAGGTCGTCCATGTAGTGGCTCTGCATTATTGCCTTGAACGCGTCTGGATGCGTTCGTGCATGCTTTTCAGCGTTGCGGTCGCGTACACTGTGTGCTATGAACGGTGAGCTTGCTGCGCCGAATATCAACGATCTCATTTTATATTTCTGTGGCGGCTCTTTCCGGTCGTTGCCTCGCCACAGAAATTGTTGTGCCGGCTGGTCCGCTTCGCGTATACTATTCTCAGAAACATTTCCTCTATATCAGCAGTGACGGCGACGGGCTTCTCTCTGAACCGGAATAAAATCCCCTGCAGCGATCGTAGCAGGTCCGGTCCCTCTAATAACTCGTCGTTTAAACTCGTAGTTCCACTACGTGCCGCGGCATCGAATACTACTCGTAACTTGCCGGGTTTGTTCGGGTTGAATACAGCGAAGTGAGGTAAAAACCAGCTGATGTTGCTAGTCTGTTCGTGTCCCTCGCAGCGTACGGCGTAGCCCTTCTTAAACAAGTTTTTGATCTGACTTGTATACGCCGCCGCAAACTCTGTGGAACGATCCATTTTCTTTTCTATCGAGTGAAGTCGTCGTAGCACCATATTGTAGCTATTAGGTAGTACTACATTGTCGCGGCGCCACGGTAGACCTACTTCGTAGCCTTCACTGCGTTGTTGGATCGTTCCGTCGAGTATTCGCGTCGCGCGCTTGTCGGCGTCGCTGATTCTCGGTTCGCGGGCTATGCCGAGCGCGTCTATTTTGAAGTGCCGTTCTACGAGCTCGTGTAGACTTTCGTTCCGGATCTCGCTGCCAGTGTTGCGTTCAGGTGCGTATATGTGTAGCAGGGCTTCGCTGTGGCCGATGATCACGTGTGGTGCGGTTCCGTGCACCACCCAACCCAGTTGAGTTTTCGATGCCGCCGGCTGGTTCGGTTTGCCGACGCGTAGCTCTCTGGATACGATCATCTCCCAGTGGTCCGTACCTATCAATATACGCGGCCTCGCCTTCTCATAGCACACCTGCTTCACTTTCAAATTGCGCAAGTGAGCGTGTTGGAGTGTGCTTAGAGACACTGTTTGTTCGCGCAGTCGGAGTCCTTTTATCGTTCGAGCTCGGAACTCGTGCTTCTTGTTGCCGCCCGGTTCGTACAACTTCGCTTGTACAATTTGGCTATTCGTGTACTCTTTGCCCATATTGACGCTTTGTAGTTGCAGTGGATGTGACGGTCCATGCGCTCCGATGTCCTTGGCCAAGTCCTCGTCGATTAGCGATATAGTCGAGCCCTCATCCAACAGAGCGTACGTGTTCCCCGCTCCTTTGGGGCCCGATATAGTCACCGGACAGATTTTTAGTATAATCTGTCTCGGTTCTATAGTTGTTGCGACAGCCATTACCGTCTCGCTCGTTGACGGTGTCACGTTGTTCTGAGCTTGCTCTTCGCTATCGCTTGGTCTGTCGTTGTGAAGCGACGAGTGATGCGGACGACGACAGGAGTTAATACCGCACGGCTTTCCTTTGCAGTACACACGACGATGGCGTTTATCAATACATTTGAAACAGACGCCTTTGCTCTTCACTAGCTCCCACCGTTGCTCGACGTTCAGTGCCTTGTATTGCGGGCACCGAGACAACGAATGGGGCTTATCGCAGCTAGGACACAGATGTTCGGTTTCTGTGTCCACCGTAGCAAAGACGTTCTGTCTCTTTCTGGCGGCGATTTGCGGTGCGGCAGGCTTCAATACTTCGCGTCTAGAGGTCGCTGTCGAAGCGGTGGCGGGCGCATATGTGTGTTTTAACGCACGGCTCGCTTCACGCATTAGGAAGCGTGATAATACAACGACCTCTGGATCCGTTGTTCCCTCGTTCTCTTCCGCATAGTCGCACCACCGGGACTTCAGGTGTGGGCTAAGTTTTTCTAATACTTCCCGAGCCAGCATCGGGTTGTACAGGTAGCTCCGCTTGTCGAGATTTAGTAAAACACAGACTATGTTTTGTAGTTTTACTGCGAACGCGTTCAGTTCGCTTGCAGTAGCTCCGGGTCGTGGTAATTTCCGCATATCATCCAGCGCCTTGTCTATAATTACTTCCGGCCTGCCAAAACATTGTTCCAGTGTCCGCATGATTTCATCTGGATTGTTCGCGGTGTGTAGTAGCGCTGCCACTGCGTCGCGGGCGTCCCCACGCAGGCTGTTACGTAGGCGCGCTATGTTTTCTATCGGCGAGAAACGATACAGCTGCGTGGAGTCCCTCATAGCTGCTTTGAATGGCAGCCACTCGTTGATCGCTCCAGTGAATACAGGTAAGTCGGCGGCTTGGCGTGGGGGTGGATGAGTATGCGTCATCTTTTCTAGTATCGCGGCGAGCTGTTTAATATCACTGCTCGATTGCGACGGTGATTGCGAACGGGCACGTAGTTCAGGCCTGCGTTTGTCTTGTTGCCGCGCGTAGTTACGGGTACACGGTAATTGCTCCCCCCGTGTAGCTTCGGGCTGTGAGCGGAGCCAGTCATCCACTCGGTGAATACGTTCATCTGGCTCCTCGTTCGTTTGCTCACGTACGTCCTCTGCTTCATCCCGTATCGACGTTAACTCCACGGCGAGGCGTTTCTTTATTAATTCCGCCTCCATACGGAGTTCTTCACGGCGAATTTCGGCTAGTTTCTCTTCCGCTTGTAGCTTGGCGAGGCGTGATCGCATAGTCGCACTCGTCGTCGATCTGTGTGAGCGTGGCGGGGAAACGTGGCCTGTTCTGACGTCAGTGCGAGTAACAGGTACAGAGGGTGTTCCCTCCGGTCGGGGTGTGCCCTCAGCCCTCTGTGTGTCTGACGATAGCGGCGATTCTTCGAATACTCGGACTGTGTTATTTCTGTTTTGTGATTCCATTGCGTCTCCCTGGCTTCTCGTAACAACCATTGATCTGGGTACGCCGTTCGTGGATACAGATATCTTGATAACACGTCGTTTCTTCTTCAAGCGTTGTTGTAGATCGGCGAAATGTTCTGTTCTTTTTTCTTCCGATCCGGCTTCCGAAGGACCAGATAATATTGTGAATAAAAGACGTCCACAATATTTTAATGTGTGCTAAATTAATAGCGCTTGTTTTATTCTTGTTTCTTACAAAGTTACAGTAGTTCGTAGTAACAATGTGGTTTCTTAATAACGTTCTTGACTGTAGTTTGCTTGTAGATTCGCTGCTTGCTGTTGCTGGTGTTGTGGTGTTTCTCGAACTGATCGCAGTACTGCCGCTCTCTCCGCTATATTTAACCTCGCCCTTTGCCTCGCAACCGGTAGTGCGATGGATTCCGTGCGGGGCGTCGCTCAGCCAATGAGCGTGCACGCCCCGTGTGCGCGCTCTCGGCAGTACCATGAGTCACCATGCCAGATGTTCCGAGTCTGGCATGGTTCATCCTTACAACTAGTGAAATTTATACATTTAAACTTACAACTAGCTATATTCTTATTCTAATCGTTTTAAAATACACATATTCACACATATTCAGTTCATATTATTATATCTATTCCTAACACGTATTTATAAACCTTATTCCTAACACGTATTATTTCATTTATTTGTTCATTCTATACTATTAGATTATCGTTATTCGCTCGCCCCGCTCGCTGTCCGCAACAACTATACTTAATTGAAAAAATCACTAAAAATAGATTGATATATGTATTTTAAAACCCGATCTCTAGTTCCTTGCCGGCTTTTCTCGATTCTGGATGGGATGTTTGTGTGTGGGATAGTAGAGTTATGACTATCACAGGTGCCTTCTTAGGGCCTAAACTGAATATACCTTGTATTTTTGATTTTCAATTTGATTCTAATGTACCTAAGTATAAAAATATGTATAGAATATAATAGTTTAAATAATATAATATTACGGACCTTTAGAGAAAGACATTAGGAATCCATTGGTATGTTAGAACTCAAGCGCTTAGCGCACTTGCAAAACGCATCGAACCTACATACACAACTACCTGCTGACTCCCGACGTGTTTCAAGAACGAGACGCGTATATACAACTTTTAAATATAAAAGCGAGACATACCTTCGGATCGGGAGGACAGATGTTCAGAAAGTGGCGCCTTAGTATGCGGGCGAGTTTTTTTATTGTACGTAAGTTGGATGCGTGGACGGCCTGTTGGCGATTAGCGAACAATATTCAGTTAATATTTTTGTTTTGAATCCCACTAATTAATATTATAAATGTGAAAGTTCGTATGGTTCGATATTTGTTACTAAATCACGCGAAAAAGGCTGAACGGATTTGGATGAAAGGCACACAGATTATTGATAATTTTTTATCAATTCATAATTCTGAAGTTCACGTACACGAAGTGACGGGCAGAAGCTAGTCTTATAATTGAGACTTTAGTGAGCCTGATACCCAGCCGTCGTTGATTGATAGTAATATCAAAAAGGCTTCCTCTGTTTACTGCAATATTTTCTTGTACAAAATTCACAAGAAAAGACGGTAACAAGGTAGATATGTAGGTTAGACAATTGTGTCGGACTCGGGTGCGACCACCATAAATAAGTCGTGACACTCGCCATAGTGGCACGCGTGTCACGTAAACAAGTAGGGTGATAGGATATATACCCGACTGGGTCGAGGCCACCTCGAAAAGTTTTTTTACCATTATTGGTTTCGCGTTGTGGCCACAATCTCACCTGATCTTAAGTGACGATGTGACCCAAGATGGTAGTACACTAAGCCTAGTGGAAGACTGGCTCTCAAGTACAGCTGCGGAACACACCTATTGGTGTTTGACGACAGAATTTCAACTTGAGGAGGGTACCAACATCTATGGTTTCATCACAATGTTTTCTTTAACCGAAAGCTCGGGCTCATTTCAGGGATTCCGAACTCACATCGATCGACGCTAACTGAGCCATCATTGTTTCATAGCACATTGGCTCGCTTTTGGTTTGTTGCGTTTCAGGATTAGCCAGCGTATAACCAGCAAGATCCCGACGACCGGCAATAAACTACCGATCTCTTGGTGGTCACCGTTGTTTAAGGATAATACTTTGCTTACTATGAGGCAATCTTTTTATGTAATTTTTTTTGAACTAATATCTTTACATATATTTTTTTTAGCTACTCTTCACACCGCAAATGAGATTTGCGTAGGCGACTCCCGACCCGCTCGCAATGGAACCGCATCCTTACGGTCCTCTATTCCAGCCGCTTCCTGGGCAAATCGTGGGAAACGCGTCCGCGTCACATAACGATGACACCGTACTATCTAGTCTTTTGTTTGTTTTTAGCACCTAACCGAAGATCGAAACAGATGTTTTACTATGCGTTGAGCAGTGCTGCGGCCTGCGTGCCCAATTATTCAATATTACACGTTCTTGTATATATTATATAAAAAGTTTTTGTTCTGTATAATTATAACACTGGCCACTGTTTTTTTTTTTAAATTATAGTTCTTTTGTCGCGTTTAGTAGAGGGTAACATTACGATCCGCACGCGCATATCGCGACGGAAGTGTGACATTATGAGTTCAGTAAAATCAATTCATTTTATTTTCATTGCTGGTTAAATGCATCATGTTGTTGGCAAATATCTGGTGTAATGTTTGGTTTGTTACATTAAAGAAATACATCTTTTCTGACCAACGCAATAACTTCCTAAGTGTCTTCATAAGTACACACATTTTTTTAAATGTGTTACAGAAGATGGTAACACACTAAGATTACAAATAACACTTGCTCTCATCCGCAGCTGCTGGGATGTACTGAAAAATGCTAGCAGACAAAAGCAATGATGGGTCAGAGGTAGCGTGTACAGACATTGAGTCGATCGACGTGAGATCGAATCCCTGCAATGAAACGGTAGTCAAACCCTAAAATACTAAAAACTTGGATAGCTACAGAGGAGTATTAGATAATATCTAACCATGCAATGGTTTTATTGCAACGTATCCCGTTATCGAAAGCTCCGATTTATAGAAAGATTTCAATCCAAAATAGGTTGACGAATCGTTCGAGAGCGCTACTACCGAGCCACCCATCGCTCCAGGAACCTATAACCACGGCTGTCCAATGCTCATCCGCCTGGCTAAAATTAAAATACTTTACTCAATTTAGACCTTGAGAAGGCACTTACGATCGTTAGAGCACTACTTACTACCGGTTCGGAAAACTTCGCAGTTGCCAAGAAACTTGATCAGGTTTATCAATATTTTTTTAATTATGTGAGTATTGCTTACAGTTACAGTAATTGTAACAAATTTTCAGTGGGTGTATTTTTTTGGTCTTTTAACTAGTTAGTTATGTGGCCAAACCCATTTTTGTAGTGATGTGCGTTTGAAAATAAACGTTAGTTTTTTTTTTGTTTCAATTACTGGAGTCGTAGATTAAAAATACAGAATTGAGGTATTTTATTTATTAATTGAAATATTATGTTAATATTCAACATACCGGATAATTTACTATTATCATTATAATTTAGGAAACTATAAAATGTACATAATTATGGTAAACTACTTAAAAAAACCTACAAAAAAAGAAAGCTTTGGTTAACGCTGACTGACAAGATTTTGTATACCTTCATATTCGGCCTTCATCATTGGTGGATTCAATGTTTATAAAAAATTTATAAAGGTATTAACATCCGATAAGACTTTGCGATTAGTGAGGTTTATTGGACATCACTATTTTTAAAATTCAAGTAATTAGAAACACATGAAATGTTATTTTACTCTGCGGAGTTACAATACGTACTTTACACAAAAAACAAACCACTACTATGCTAGAATAAAAATCATGTAAAATAGATAAAGCAAAACCTTTCCGAAAGTACCTTTTTGAACGTATTGCGTGTACGGAAGGAAAATTTGGCATGGTTAAAGATTATATTGAGAAAAGAGTGCAGAAAGCTAAAATTTATCTATAATATCTGTTACTATATATTAAATTAAATAAATTAATACTCCGAATTCTAACCCGACCAGTGCCATTGAACTTCGACTCCCCAAAATATTGACATTGTCACTCAATGAAAATTGACAGGAAGTGATGTAGATAATACTCATTGTTTATGAGTACTGCAAATGTCAAAAAGAAAATAGTCTATGATCAAAAAGTCGCAGGTCGAATTTCGACCTTAGGTCGATCGCTAGTAATAATAATTATATATACAAAAGTATATTTGTTTCATGTTTATTGGATTTATTTAATTTTATGTCACAAGGCACAAATACAGGTATGACATTAAAAAAAACTTAACTCTAAATAGCTATTTAAATCTAGTAATTACGACGTATGTACACAACTTTCATCATTGTTAACAAGTACTAATTCTAAGTGACACAGACGGTGATGATCAAATGATTTTAAAGCGAGTTTTTAAATTTAGCAATACTGGTGAAAAATATGTCGTGCTGTAAATTAACTTCATTATGACGCCTACACATTCTATAAATATGACTATTCTCCGATACATTGTTGCTACAGGAAGAAACGCTAAACAATAAATTGTTATTGTCTCGCGGAACGGTTGGACACCTTCATATTGACCTTACCCAGTAACTCACTACCAAGAGTATCATTTGATACATTGTGAATTGTGAAGCATACATAAAACTGCAACATTTCTTAATTGTATTGTGGAGTGTCATAGAAATAACTTTGCGTAGGAAACGTTCGGTGAAAGGGATGGAGAATAGGTCAGATTGGGGTGCGCGGGCGCTTCCCCTCGCGTTTCGCTCAACAGTGCGTACTGTGTAGGGTTACCGTGCGTGTTGAGTCAACAGTTCATAGAGCTCAGCTAACTTACTAATACCAGTTTTCTTTTTTTTCTCGTACCACGGCATAGTGATGGCTATCACCGATGTTGTTCAAATCGAAATTTATAGAATCCTATAAAGGTGCTGTTCTTATTATAAAACAAGTTTAACGACGACGTATAACTTACTAGATTTAAGGGCATTCGTTGAGAATTTGATACGTCATGTATTGCTTTTATTTAACTCGCCTTTGGTGGTCAAATTTTGCAAATGAATTTGAAACATTTATCCCCAACCGAATGAATTGAAATTTTCCATATACGTCTAGTTTAGATGACAATGCATGGTTAGCTGAGTGACGCCGGTTTGCAAGACCAATACGAAAATAAAATAACGTTTCACTAAATTCAATATGGCGGGTGGCGGACGGTTACAATGCTGAGTGAGAAGTACTTTTTTATACCAAATAATAACATTATACAAGAAATGCACGGATTATAGACAAAAAAAGGAGAAAAAAAAATGTTTAAAAAATAATAATTTGTGTGTGTACCAGAGTACACAGGTAAGAAGTGAAACTTCTTTACGACATATCATTTTTCTACTATTTGCAACTTCACGAAAATGGGGTAGATAAGGCTTAAGCCTTAAGAAAAACAATTTTTTCCGTATTAAATTAAAGCTATTTTATTATTATAGACATGCATACAATTAATGAGTAATTTATTTTATCATTGTTCTTATTATAATATCATTGCTATTTATTTATTGTATTATATTTACATAATTAAAAAAGATGTACGTATACATATTTTTATTTTCTAATTGTGTTTTGTTTTATTTTTAAATTATTATTTAATTTATATTTTTTATTGTTTTCTAGAATTAATAATGTTCACTAGATTTACAGTCATATTTATTAATACTTGCTAATTTTAACAGATTTATATACATTCACTGATACTTACAATCAAAAAGTGAGGTTAACTTCAAATAAATATTAAAATCATGCTCATACGTGTTGAATTTATAAAACGAAATATATAATCACTCTCACTTTTCTTGTAAATTCACTTAAATTTGAATAAGTCTTTTTATTTTATCGCTTTCAAATTAATATATTGTTATTCTTATTTCAAACCAAACTTCAAAACTAATATATTGTTGTTATTATTATAATATATTACATTATATTCTTTACATCACTATACTAAACTTTGATAAAAAAAGCAACATGGCGCGTAACCGAAAAACGTGACGATTGCTACAAAATTTCTCCCATACGTCGATAAAGAAGTTTCACTTCAAAAACTTATATATCAGTCGTACTAAAATCAGCATAATAATTTTATGCCAGGGATATATGCTGAATGATCTTTAAATAATGAAAAAAAAAACGACCAAGGTCCTGTACAAAAGTACCTACTTATATATAACATACATCCATAAGGATAACTACTGAAAAAATAAATATTCATAGCTATACCTAATATTCTGTTACATGATATAATTTTAAAAGCTTGTAGCGCAAATAAAAGCGACAGAGGGGAATTTATACAAAATAAATTTCTTGCACGTTATATTAACCCACGGCCATATCTTAACTATGTCCCATCAAATAAGCCACAGTAAAAGCGATTACAGTGTAGAAGCTGTTCGCTCTGGGCTGTGACAGTGGGTTGCCATGGCACAGCGCGACATAGGGGACAGTTCTATGGTGTTTTAATGTACCACTTCCATTGATATAAATTTGTCGCGCGAGAAGTCGCTTATTTAATGTTTCGTAAAATTGAAATCTGCTTTAATTAAGACCTCCGGGGGACATTCAATGAAATATTTATATAAATCCATAACTTCTTTATTTATAAACTGATTTGGAAGATTCTTTTTATTGGAAAGGGTGTTCCCAATTTAATTTCATTGGATCTTCAACTTCGAAGATACACCCAGAGGAAACTCCTTAAAAATCATTGAAAATAAACACAAATGATTTTTTTTTAATAGAATAAGTTCAACTATAGACTACTAAACGCTACAGAGTAACTTTAATGTCCATGTTTAGTATTAGTATTATTATAGTTATTTCTGTTTTGTTGTTTTTAGCATAATTTCTACAGACATATTTTTTTACTATGTTGTAAAATATGTTGCGATGTAAGTAATGGTAACTATAATAATGCAATCCAAGGTGAAAAAACGAGTCACTATGTCGGGACGTCTTCAAGCACTTATTACATAACGTGATCGATTAAATATGTTAATGCAGATAACTCTATAATCCAAATCCGAATCACGCGTTAGAAGATACCGACGCAGCGTCCCAACTTGCCATACCTTATAGACCTCTACGTGGGGTCAGTGGACCTCAACAGCTGTTACATACTGTTATATTTATGCCACGAGACCTTACAAAACAAAAAATTTAAAAATACAGAGCATCTCAGAGCTCATTCACTGATGGATATATGTGTATTACTTACTGGGAATTTATCAATCAATAAAAACAATTAAAGCGACGATGGTTCGTTGGTATAGCACACTCAAACACCGTATTGACGGACGTGGGTTCTACGTAGGATTACCAACTTTGATGCGTGAATTTGAAGGAAATTTGCAATTTGTATTTATAATACTGAACGTGTCTATAAAAAAGGTAAACTCTTTGGAATTATATACCTCGGTAGTCATTCAGCGTTTTCCATTTACTTAATACCTACATATTCTTGTCAGTCAGATCGCGACTTCTTTGCAATCGAGGCAACAGCCTAAACCGAGGTCCGGCTAATTCGGCACCCTTGCGCGCTTTTTGCCCACGGTTTCGCGGCTGAGTGCCTTAAGCCCGGTAAAGCTGTAAAAGCTATCAGCGGCTCTGGTTTTGAACAGGGCCCCTCAAGCTAACAGTAAGGTCAGTTAAAAAAAATCTTGTAGAGAATTAAACGATCTACAAAAAACGGGTATTATGATTTTTTTTTAAATCTGCTGTTTATAAATTTGACGGGCAATGCGACGATTTTTTTACTTCTACTACGAAATAATTGTTTAAAAAAATAAAAAAATGAGTCTTTGAATTAATCATACCAAGCATTCATTGCTACTACTGCCAAAACGGAACAACTGGCGCGGCGCAAGCGTCCCGTTCATAACTTTTGCGGAACGGTTGGCAACCCTAATTTTAACTTCTAAGCCTACAAATAATGCGTCTGATATTTTGATGAAGAATAACACCCTATAAGTATATAGATACATATATAGCATGAAGGCGGGTATTTCCATCTCAATCGTTATATTGAATATGCCGCCAACAGTGTGTTTTAGTAGTTGTGTTTGAAAGCCCACTGAGCCTGGGCTATTACATCTTAAATAAGATCTAGTGCTAACATTTAAACCGAAAAAAAGGTACCGAACTTAATCAGCAAGCTAACTCACAAGATATAGGTGATTTTAAACCAAAGAATTTTATAGTTTCAGCGGCTGAATAATGTAACTAGTAGTTTGAAAACTCTCACTTCGCTTCAGGTAACTACTAGGGGTGTAAAAAAATGACACGTTTGATAAAATTCGAATACAACATCCATAATAAATCCCCAAAATTTCCTTCGAAGGTAAAATATACGCGAAATAAGAACACAGGCATCACAAGCGTGTTGCCGACCTTGAGAAACTCCCTTCTCCAAGGAGCTCAGGAAACCCGACTCACCACGCAGGAACACCAACGCAAGGTTAATTGGCTTAGGGTATTTCACTAGTTGGACTTCCCCAGGTAAAGGAAAATCTTCAAAACCTCTCTTGATTCAATTGAATGTTCAAAACTGAAATAAAATACACAAACAAGTGTACGAACACCCTTTCGATAGATTACGAAATCGGAATAATTTCACATACATATATATAAAAATGAAACCCGGTCTGTCGGGTTGCGCGCGCTCAGGCACGCGATTGGCGCGCAGAGCGCCAGGTGTGCGCGGGAGACCCTCGCGTGTACCGCGCCCCGACTCCCGAGCGCGCCCTTACCCCGCCGCGAACGGTCGAAGGGGGATTTATACGTAAACTAGCGCGGTCAACGTTCAGCATGTCGATATGCAAACTTATCGATAGATTTTTATTTATTATCTATGAAACACGAAATACTAGTCGATAATTATATTGTTCTTACGACAATATCAATTTGATTAGGTATTTGATACCATTATTTGAAGCAAAGATGAATCAGTGACAGCGTACATCAATCGACGTAATTTACAATCATTTACATTTATTTTTTTATTCATTTGCACACATGTATGTCCATTTTGTTCGTATATGCTAAATTAACCATATACATGAAGCCTGAATAGAGTATGGCAAATTCAATGAGCCTAAGCAAGAGTAAGCTGAGATGAAAGAAAACATCGTGATAAAACCATACTATTAAGCATTCAATAATATCAGCTTAATAATATCAACCGCAAAGTCGATAATCTCTTGCGCTAAATGTATTTTAGAGCTAAAACCCCTTGTCGTCACTCGTCATCGTCACTCAACATCAGGTGAGATTGTTGTCAAAGGCTAAGCCTAAACCTATAAAGTAAAAAAAGTACATTACAATGGAGTTAACTAAATAACTGAATCACAATGGAATCACTACCATAATTTCAGCCGAAAAACGTCTAATGAAGGACAGATAGCCCCCCAAAGATCGCCACAATGACCGGTCCATAGTTGCTCGCATCCAGTTCCTTCCCGAAATCTTTACCGAGTCGTCGCGTCGGTCCACCATGTGACGGTTCTGCATACATGTTCATTGCCGATATTAAAAACAAAATGTAGAGTAGCTCCTAAATTAAACAATTTTACGTAATCCAGGATAGATCTAGTATTATGAAGTGGTAGAGTTTGCATATCTGTAGAAGATAATCTCTAGAACTACTAATTAGGTTTAAAGAAAAAAACCCTAATAGGAAACTACGTTACCCATAGATAAAATAGTATTCAGAGAGTCATATACGCTATTTTTTTATATTAATTTTATACTGTAATTAACGCGAACGTAATGGGGTGCGGTTGTTAGAACCGATGAAATACTCTCATAGGTTTCCTTCTCAATATAATCTTTTTGATTCTAGAATTCTAGTCCCCATGGTAAGTCAAAAACAGGTGAACTAAGATGAATACAAGGTAAAAACAAAACCAACTACGATCTGCCCTCGTATAAGGAGAAAAAATGTTACAATTAAAACTAAAAAGGAACTGGAACGTCATTTCAATAATTATGCAGAACTACATTCTTTGCAACTTTGTGTGTGATTGTCGCTTGTAATCCGATATGTCACAATTCAACATATTTTTTACTTCATTTAATAGCCGCGACCGTCGAGACTCGAGGTTCTATCGACAGGTACTTATTAATGGTTCTTCATCAAGAGAGGTGGTTGAGAATCAATGGTATAAGTCCACTATACGTATGTTTTCCTCAAGTCACTGATATGCTAAATATGACTATTAGACAGCTCTTTGTGTTCCATGTCGGTATTGTGAAACATAGTGCACTCTATTTTGACCTCTCTAATCTTAATAGACGTAGGAAGCCTGAAGTTTGCAAAACGGTACCATACCAAAGTTTATTAGCAGCTAGGCATTTCAATATAATAGGTTCAAGAATTTATAATTACTTGAATAAACACCTAAACATTGATCCGGATACAATCCGTGTGTTGAAAAGTAAATTAAAAGACTGGCTATTTAAGCGTAACTATGAGGTGACTGAAAATATTCTAATAACCCTTTAATAAAAATACATTTACACAAACACATACACACACAGACACCATTCAAAAACACTTACTCCATCACGCTCACAACACTAAGACAATCCTAACTAATAGTCAACCCTCTCTCAACGTCTCAACTTTACGAACGGTGAAAGGTGAACGGTGAGCACTGCAGCTAAATATTCCAATAACGTAATTTCTAAAGAGTGAAGAAGCGTAAAACTAAAAATGTGGTAGTCTCCCGAAAAGATCTTAAGGTTCGGAAACTATCAACTCTAGCCGCGAACCGATTATTGCAGTATTGCTCTACCGTCTTCTAGTTGTGTAGATAACTGACCGACTGAATGATTTATTGAATGACTGACTGAATGATTATCAACTATCAAGGACACGAGAAGTAAATAAATATCTTGACGGAATAAATTATTATCGACATGGTAGCATCACTAAGTAACACAGAAAAAAATGGTACGTGCTCCTGCGCAGGTATAAATGTCATGAGAATGATATATGTAGATGTCTTAAGTATTAATTAATTTTTGGAAAGCTTAAAAACCGCAATTTGTGTAATCAATAAATAATAATAATAACTCAATTCACGCTCATATCACTTGTAGGGTAAGCAGACTGTTTGAGTGGTAGGAGATGAGACTTCAGCGCTCTTTTCTATGTAGTGCTGTCATCTTCGACAGCTCGGTTTATGAAATGAAAACAAGTTACAGATTAAAACTATAATCGACGAGAAAATATTTTAAGTGACTATAACAAGTAACTACACAATTAATAAAATTGAAGTGTTTGTTTGTAATGTAAAAATAATAGGTTTTTACTAAATGCATTTCAATGTTAAAATTTTTGTGTATTTGCTTATTTCGGATAATTTCCAAAACTGTTGAAACGATTTTGATAGGACTTTCCCTAGCAGATAGCTGTTGTGATAAGGAGTAACTGAGGCTACTTTTATTTCATGGTTATCATTCATAAAAGAATCATTTTTACAAGGCACTAGCCCCCACACTACGTGAGGAACTCGACCATCGCTCGCGATCTGGGAATAGAAAGCCTGGACAGTCTTATAAGCAGTCTCGCAACGAATATGTTCCGAAGAACGGACATATTGGCGCCTCCGAAACATCGCGCCGCTTCATACAAGGCCCCGGACAATATAGAAGATAGATACCCTCGCTGTAAGAGGAAGAAAATAAAGCTGCAACGCCCGACTGAGCGCGGCCTTAAATACGAGGAGAGTTCAACAGCCTACGTGTTAAACGCAGGCTTTAAATAAAGGCACACCCGTAGTTACGGGTGGAGCAGACAGCCGCCAAAGAGAGCTCGGCTCTGAAATGGTTTCCCCGTGCAACTCCCACTAAAGGAAGATGCGCGAGAGAATTCGATTACTGAGGGCACTAGCTGGAAGATTGGACAGTGCCAATTTATCGAGGTACGTGGCATCCCATACCAAGGACCGTCCCATCTTCCAAGGCATGAGCGTCATACCGTCGGGTCTCTTGCCATCGTCACACACCAAACCGACTGGTTCCAGACTAGCTGGTAAAACGTCATTGAGGAGCTGACTTAAGATCGATAGAATCAGTGCAAGTTTTAACTTGACCAAGGGTAGGGAGGTAAGTCAAAAATACGGAGAGTATCGTCTCGTTTGTTACGCAAGCCAAATTAAAGGTCATTAGTCATTACAGAGTGCGGAGACGTGTCGTTGCTTTCAAATTGATGTGTGCATATCGGTACACGTGTCTGGCGATCGTGCTCTCTGCGACTCTTCATTCTAAACATTCTCTGCTTTTGCTCTCCAAGTCTGAACTAAGGAATAGAAGAACGATTTGTAGCAATTAGACAGCAGCATATATTATTCGAATTCTAATTTATTTTTTTTTTTTGCTTTAGCACGACATTGAGCAGAATGCAAACCAAAACATCGGCGACTACCTTCCATTTTCAGTCGCCGCTGTCATGCCGGACCGATCCAATGTCTCTTTACGATATATTTAAAGGACTCTATGTTGTAAGAAGGAGGCAACAGTTCCACAGCATCACAATACGGTAAAGATAAGACGTAGAAAGTTCCTTTGTCCGTGCCGAGATGGAGTTTACCATAAAGCTGTGGCTCGGAAGCCCAGCGCGTGTGGTTCTGTTATGAAAAGGATTCTACGATAATGATTTATGGGATCCATAATAATATAACATTTCCTAATCTAATAATTGTGTGATAAATGTGTATTTCAATAATAATACATAGATTAGATATTTAATCATTTTTATAGATATTATATTATGGTTTAATTTTTGTATTGAGTATAATGAGTATCTTAATTTAAATTTAATTATTTATTAATTTGCACGCCACAAATGGCAGAATACGAGGCAACTATTTTTATAAACTTAAGACCTATATTGACCATATTCAGACAAATAAAAATATTGTATTGTATTGATGATCCTGAGGTTCCGGTAAAGAAAAACGTTGCGCGCGGATTGGTTGGTGGCTTAGTTAGTTCCTCACAATTCTAAAACCTAACAAGGGGTGGTAACATGAAAATGTTTAATTAAACGGAAAAACTATATCGCCATTTTGACGGTGCGCGATATACATATTGTACCTAATAGTAAGCAGAGTACAGTTCTTTCTTGTCGCTACCTTGCCCCCCTGAAAAAACCTTTCGGATAGTGGATATACACTGGATGATCCCGAAATGCGACAAACAGAGAGTCATTTTGACGGGTTTATCAACATATGAATGGTGGACGCAATCCAACCAGACACAATTGTCATGTA
This sequence comes from Saturnia japonica, assembly GCA_033032175.1. Lineage (NCBI taxonomy): Eukaryota > Metazoa > Arthropoda > Insecta > Lepidoptera > Saturniidae > Saturnia > Saturnia japonica. Next base: position 575,804 of record CM065331.1, read on the forward strand.
TCACCTCCCAAATATGACAGGAATCTAATAAAGGAAACACTAGTTGTGCCCTCGTTTCCGCTGGCGTGGACTACAGAATGTCGGTATTGTGGTGACGGAAGTCTCCCGCTGCGCGGTTATTTTAAAGATATAGATGCGCTTTTTTTTTTGCGCAGAATCCGAATTATTTTTCTAAAATTTTATTTTAGCTATCTGCCATTGAGAGTTCCGTCAAAATCGGTCCAACCGTTTCGGATATTACCCGGAACAAAAATATAAACAAAAAATTAAAAAAATGTTTTTTTTTTGTTTGAGATAAAGTAACGTATATACTTAGAATATACATTTAGTGAAAGGCAGTTATTTTGACATTACAGACAATTGAACTTTATTAATTGTACCTAAAGATTCACGAGGAGTGTGCTCTCAATGGATGAATTCATAATCCATAATTCTTAATATTGTACTGATATCAAATAAATAACGAATAAATAAATCGGAAGTAATATTGTAATTATCTAAATGAATAATAACAGAAGCGTTGTTGTGCTCCTCTCCGTTGTTCCTGATAGGACACGTCCTAATGTTATGAATCAGTCATGTGTCCATCGATACATCATTGAGCCTTGTTACTTATACCTATATAAATTAAATTATTAATCTAAAACACTGTACACAAAGGAATTGTTTACAACAATATTTTCTTTATTAATAACTAGCTGTGCCCCACGGTTTCATCCGTGTTCATTTTATACAAAAAACATCGCCAACGCACCTTGTAGGCAATTTTTTATACTTTGTGTAAAACTGTCGACATTTTTTGAGGAATAACTTAATTTTTCAAATTACAATATATGTTACTCGCTGATACTGTAGCTTTATATTGGTGAAAGAATATTTACAATCGGTCCAGTAATTTTTAAGTTTATACATTAAACAAAAAATCAAATTTTTAATTTTTATAATATTGGTATATGGTATATAATTTAGGCAGTTTTTTTTTAAAAGCCGCTCTATTTTTTTACATGATACTTGTTTTGTCTCATTTAGTAGGGAGTAAACATGAGAGGTCCGCGCGCACAATGTGACGGAACTACGTCATGATGAAGTTAACCAGCAAATGATACATTATTTTTGAAGTTATTATTATTTATTTACGCCTAAATATAACTTCCAACATAAACATATTTATTTGTGGATTTATTTTTTGGTGGCCAGAAAAAGTAGACGGTAATCCTTTGCCTGATAATTTCATCTGATCTTTCCTTTATTGGTATAGGACAGTTCGAGACCAGCGAATTACCGACGTATTTATTCCTCGATGCAATTTATATTTATGGGTTTAAGTATAATATTAGGCAGGCAACACTTTTAATCTCCCTGAAAACTGAGCTAACGATTTTCCACTGAACTGTAAAAATGATTCTTTTTAATGTAGTTCCATTGACATTCAATTTAGATTAAGATATATTTTTTACCAAAAAGTAGTACAACAATACAAATGACATAAAAACGAATATTGAGATCTTTTCACTGCAGCCAAATCTGAAGGCGAAACTAAGTTTTAAAACAAAGCACATGTAAAATTCATATATTATTACAAATAGATATCAAATAAAAATCTAGACAAGCACACGGCATTTAATACGGCAACATACATAACTGTTTTCAAAATGTTAAGTAAAAAAAACATTTTCGACTACTACGCAACTACATAACATACGACTTAACTACAAACATAATATACACAACACAAAATACGAACACAATACAATAACAAAAACCACACACAAAAACACATTTTCGGATTTAACTCAAAGTACTGAGTTCAGCCTAATAACAGAGCCATGAAAATCCAATAATGATTCCCTAGAACAAAGAAAAACCGCGTACATGAAAAAAGTGAAACTTCTTAAAAATGAAGGATAAGAGAGATTTAGCGTGAGAGACAGAGACAGAGAGAGTCTCAACGTTATATCTTTATTATGTCTCATGTAACGAAATGTGCCTAAACGTGATGGTGATGACACATTGGCGTAGCTAGCGAATTTCTATAGAGGGAAGCAGCGAGCTAATTAGGCAATTTTTTTTTAAATTAAGATGAAAAGAATAAAAGCGTTATGTTCCTTCAATACCGACGATTTTTGGTGACGCATGTCCTTGAAATTTCATTGCCTATTCTCTTCCAATTATATCAAAACATCGCCTAAGGCCGCCTGTTCACTGAAGCGGAGCAGAACTGTGCAAATTCCTCATTAGATTTTTATGCTATCCATTGGTCAAAAATTGCACAGCTCCGCTCTCCTCCTCTTCAGTGGACAGAAAACCTAAGAAGTTTCACTTAAAAAAATGGTTGAAAATGTGCTTCAAAAAACAAAAAAAGGGTGCTAATGAGAACGCACAGAAGGCTAAGTGGCAAACATGATTGTGATTGCGAGTGATGTCTCTCACCCATTGCGGCGGCACGTCCGCGTGCTGGTGGTGTTGGTGTTGGTGGTGGTGGTGCCGTCTGTCCTGCTGGTGGTGGCCGTTGGGCGCGGCGCACGAGGTGGCCGCGACCCCGTACTATGGTGCACAAAAGTCATTATATGGTTGCGCATATTGGAACATGGATTCATTGCTCAATGTGGAAAGTTATCCTAAAACGACAATGACAAAGATACGGCCCGTGGGTCGCATCCGGCTCTTGGGCTATTTCAATACGTCTCGCAACCAAAATCTATGCAGTGAGGATGTTTAGGCGGCACTCGAGTCATTACATATGGTTAAAATTGCACGCGCTTTATCTATCTATATATTCTTCCAATATATTCTTAAAATAACTATCACGAATAAGATACCCGACATCAAGGAGCTTATAAAAAAAAAACAGGAGAACTCCGGTGTCCGGATCCTCAAGCTTAAGATGATCCTTTACTCTCTTCAATACGTTTACATGAAAAAAGATTTTAACAATTCAGTAAATTATGTTTTAGTTTTTCATTTTCTGGCTGGTTCACTAACATACCCTTAACCTTATAGATGTCCCTTTAGAAAAACCAGTTTGACACCACACACTGCACAACAAACAACCACTAAGTTAGATGTGTTACAATTGGAATGTCTGCGACATCCACCGTACTCCCCGGACCTTGCTCCAACAGATTACGAATTTGGACAACTTCTTACAAGGAAAAAAATTCAACTCCAGTGCGGCAGTCCAAACCGTTTTCAAAGAGTTTATTGATTCTCGCCCCCATGGTTTTTTAGTAAAGGGATCAATGAACTACCTATGAGATGGCAAAAGTGCATAGATAACAACGGTGCATACTTTGATTAATTAAATATATTTTACAAAAAAAAAAAACTTTATATTCCTCCCGTACAAAATACCAATTTCATATGTAAGGACCTAATATAATTATTAACTGTAACTGTACATATAATTTACACAGTAAAAAAGAGGTTTACTGAACCGTTGGTTTAACGCTGTTTTATTATGTGTAGATGCGTTACCCGCGCTCTATTTTGGTAATATTACAGTCAGGTAATTGCCTGACATCCTCTTAGTCACGTATTATCCAGTTTCGCGGTTGCACACCATTACAACTCAATATATATTCATTTCGTTCTAACAACAAACATAACATATAATGTCTTTCATATACTCTCCCTTTTTTGCGTACTATATAACTGGAAGCATTATTTACTGTTTGTATGTATAGTTTAATTACGCTGTTTTTTAGTGCACTGAAGTTGTGGCGTATGAGGCGCGTCTACATATAAAATGTCATTGGTTTAATGTTCATAAATACCTTCTTAGGGCATAAATTGATTTTTTTATACGCCGTGGTTACCGTAATCATACGGTACGTTTATAGGATAAATCAACTAAAAAAAAAAAAACATAAGTCTGTATTACAATTAAATGCTAACACAAGAACCACTTAAGTGTAATAATGCAAGTAATGGAATACGACACACACTGTTAACTCGGATTGTTTACTCTATACTAGTTTTACTCAAAATCAGTTCAAGACATATCCATGATATCAACGAATTATTTCATCTGTTATTTATGGCCAACCTTATTTTTTTTTACGTAATATAGTCACAGATTTGAACATGCATTAGCTACATAAAATTTTAAGACAGTTACTTAATACATGGCACGATGAAAAGGGAACAATAGTACATACTGTACGTAGTCATAGACAAGGGAAACCAGATAGTTCATTCGATGAGATGCCCCTCACAAGGGTCGGTAGAACGCTTTTATTACAACTGCGACTGCTTTCAGGTAGACACGGGCACAGAGAAGAACATGATATTAAGCCATGGATGGTTATTGGCTTATGATAGCTAAATGTGAACAAAAAAATTTTGCCATTACACTGCTGACCTCATATATCGAAAATGTGATGTGTGATCACGTTAAGACAACTTCGTTGATAGCAATTACCAAAACTATCGAGAAAAGCTAGCTAAGAGTTTTCAGTTTGACGAAACACAATGACGTTTCAATACATCGACAGCCAATTCAAATTAATCAAAAATTACATAGACCTCAATAGTGCCAATATCTGGTCTGTCCTTCGGTAAGATACATCACGAGTTGGAGTTAAAAGTTCTTAAAGAATCAGATCTTATGGAATTTTAACGATGCCCGTGGGATCATCTGCAACTCGCATTGTGTAAACTACGCTTTATCCACAGTGCGGTGTCGAGTTTCGGTAACTGTATCTTCATTTATAATACTGTTGCTTACTGTATTGATTAAACTATTTCATTATTTATATTATCCATATTGTTATGAGAAAACAGAACCAAAGATTAGAATTATTTATATTCAATCAACTTCTATAGGTAAGGCCGTATATCTCCAGGACGATCAATAATATTTCGGACTAATAAACAGTTTAGATTTTCGAACGCATCTTTTTGGCTGCCATTTGTATGGAGTGTACGATCTGTTTTCCGTTACTCTACGCTATCGACGATCTCCTCGAAGCGGCCCCCTCTAAGTTAATTACTTAGGACATAAACGTTCCGACATCGAGCCCGGCCAACGAGGCAGTTAACCGAACATCTTAACTGACGAGCTCCGAACGAGTGGCCAGCAAATAAAAGGAGACTTACGATGCCCTTTCTAACAAAATTACTTTCATTTCTAACAATATAAAAGTTACTATGTTATATAGATTTTGTATCAGTATTTATAAACTTTCCTAATGAAAGATATGATGAGCATAGGCCAGCTATCAGCTTCAAGTTGAAAATGTTTAATGCTTTAAGCTGGATTTTCGGAACACGCGACCGAGACAGATTCTGGAAACGCGTTATGGAGTGACAAGCCATATAGGCAATACTCATTCAAATAAACATTTAGTGGTAGTCAAATTATAGTACTTAAGTCTTCGTTGTGCGTTCTCAAATTCTAACTTTATAACAAAAGGGTACTGAATAGATAAATTGAGGCTGAAAAACGTGCGAATGTCTGTCTGTATTCTCTTTATAAAAGGTATGTTGTACATTTAAAAGGCAACAAAGTAAACGGCAACGAAATAAGACGCAAGTTACGGCCTCATTTCTACCTCCTCCTGCCCCCGCATCCGCCGCCGTTCCCAGTCTCGACGTGTCTCACCCTCGCATGGCTTTATAACATCCCCTCCGCTAACACGTCGCTTAGTTTTATAGCACTTTATGTCCCAAAGTCTTGGAAGACATGATACGCCCGCCCATTGATTTACCCAGCTCGAGGGCACGTAGGGACAATGCCCTATATTAGTTACTAGCTGTGCCCCACGGTTTCACTCGTGTTATGTTTATCCTACAAACACCGCGCTATCATAATTATTGTTCCCGCAAGAACAAATTATTACAATTTTTCATTATCTTCTAAACTATGAATCCAAATAGCATACTCCAAAGAGCAAAATTTTACTTCATAAAATTTTCTTTATGATGAAGTAACTTTTGTATGTAACAATTAATATGCCATGTCTAAAAATAATGCTTATAAGTCACTTTTTAATTTTCAACAAATCCTTGTCACAAAATACCTTATTGTGGTTTAGGTATACGAGATGGGCATATGCACGCCAAGTACCAGAGTTTTCTACCAACATCGGGCAACTGGTGGACTTCCTGGAGGAATTGGGTTGGCACGATAGAAGTCGGCCAGCACCACACAAAATAGTCGCATATGGACGTCGCATTGCAGATAATAATGCCGTGTAAACCTTCAACAAACTACAATTTTTATAAGCTTTAAGCGTTCTTCTGTAGTCCACGCTAGCGAAGCCGCGGACACAGCCAATATACAATAAATACATCTAACCAATAGTCGCCAAGTAATAACAAATCTGTTTAATTTATACTTAATATTATAAAACTGACGAGTTTGTTTGTTTGGTTGAACACGCTAATCTCAGGAACAACTGATTCGAATGGAAAAAATGTCTTAGTGTTGGATAGCCCATTTATCGAGCAAGGCTGGCTATATAACATCATGCTCCGACCAATAGGAGCGAAGAATCAATGAAAAAAGTTCTAAAAAAAAAGTCCACGACAGCATATGGCTATCTTTTAAGGTTTAGTCAATATGACCTTTTTATTATTATTAAGGTGTTTTCATATACATGGTATTATTAATCCTTATCGAAATAAATACGTTATTCATTATAAGTATTTACTTATGAACAAAATTGCCCTTTACAGTAATTGATTTAAATGAATATCTTAGGTTTAAATTACCTAAAGCTATAGTCGAGAAGCTTGAAAACAAAAATAGAAGGCACATCAAAAATATACTCAAGCGATATTTTTTAAAGGTTAATAAATAAAACCATTTAGTTATTTAAGTAGGTAGTATAACTCCTTTTCTATAAAATCTTTTTAGTTAAGATTAGAGTTAAGGATACGTGTAATTCTTTTTTTTTTTGCTATTTTTTTGGTAATAAAAAGATTGAAAAAAAAAGGAGATATCATAGTTTTAAAATAACTCCGCAGATAAATAATTATCAAGTATCGCGAACGCATTTTTATTATGCAGAAAAATGTAAGGAGGCGAGCGGTACGTATAACACAGTGCCTACGAGTCACTCTCTCTCTCTTACATGACGCAGACGATGTTGCGCGGGTCAGCTATTCTAATATAATATTTATATCATACGGCAATAAAATCATTCTTTCTATAGATCACAACCTATCCACTAACGGAGCCCCATGTGTGAACATAACAGGTCGTAGCACTTTAAGGTTGTTAACAAGAGATAACATAAATAGAAGATCAAGTGCATAGAAACAAGCTTTAGGGAACATGCGCAGACCCAACAGCATTCCTACTGGTTGCGACGCGGCCGCGAACTACCGTTTATCCAGTTTCCAATCAATCGGTGTTGGTAAATCGAAAGCTCGCTTTATTAACCAACAGATTACAAGTGATCAAGATAGTTATGGATAAAAATTTGTGAGATCGTTTTCAATTGAAGAGGAATTCAACCCACAACTTTTCTAACGAGAATAAAGCTATGCAGTCTAACTTCAGTAACTTCACTTAGAAAAAATCTCAAATAAATAATCCATATGAAAGCAATTATGCTTTAAAGGTAGCGTATATAGACACGGTTCATCACACAAAACTCAGTCATGTGTGGGGATCGAACTCTCGACCTTCCAACTCAGTAGTATGGTTTACTTATCAGCCTAGTGGTCGTAAGCGCAACTGCTATGCTCGAGGTCCTGGGTATTGGTTTCCAGGTCGAGCAAAGTGTTATTGGGGTTTTCTATGAAATTCTCAGTAGCAGCTCGAAGTTTGGCTTTGTGCCCGATTAGCAATAGGCTGTCGCCCCCAATTACATGGGACCAAAAAAAAATCTCTGCGAACTGTGGGTGTGTGGACCTGTGTAACAGGCGTGTTAATATTCATGTATGTACTACATCAGCTACATCAGTGCTCGTCATTTAAAATACGGACAGATTATCTTTGCAGACTGGATTTATTATTATTATTCCGTATTCCATTCATTCCTATCGATTGGATATTTACGTCACGAATTCTACATTACTACATGCAAAAACTTTATCGGGCCAGATATATGCAAATCAAAGGTTTTACTCTCTCTCGTTTGGTTTTTTCCTTTGGGTATCTCCGCGGAATACGAGAAGGCGTGTCGGTCAGCAGTTTTCCCTCGCAGTCGCCGCACACGCAAAAGCTGACCTTTCCGAAAGACAATAAATCAGAATATGAAATATACTGTATCTTCACGCTATTTAACATATTTTTGCATCAGCTGTTTTGTTATATTAAATAAGAGTAGAGGTCAATTGATGTCAATTGGTTAATGCAATCTATCCATAACACAATTTTATTCCTAAATTTATTACTGTTTTGTGTTGTGTCATTATATACTTTGTTTTGTTTTTAAGTACAGCAGGTGGAGACCAGGAGAACCATCCCTATGTATGAAAACCAGTACCAGTACCCAAAAGAAAGTCACTTTATGGACTATATTAGAAAATACGACCTCGGCTCCACATCGCCAATGTTGGCCAAAGCGTCGCCACGCCAACATTAGGTCTGATCCGCTGCATTACATGTTTCAAATCAAAATGTCCGTCGAAAAGCGTCAAATTATGGTGGCGCCACGGTAGCAAGTGCGTAAATTTTAAAGATGGCACCAAAAGTTCGTATTTTTTTTATTTTCGTCCACTTGAACAACTTTTCACTCCACAAACTTTTCCCGTTATTGTTATATTATTTGTTTTTTAGTTTCACAACAGTGAAAACTATGACACCACGAAAAAGTATCATTTCCTCTTGCTACACTAGTGCCGTTTTGGTGGTTTATTGAATTGTAATATTGCTGCTTACAACAGCTGGACACTTTTTTAACTTGTCCCCATATAAAATGGTTATTTACCTCTGCTTTCCTTATTTTAAAGTTATTCTACACCGAACAATTGGCAAGTGAAGTCTAAAATATATATTTGATACATTTAACATCGTTGGCTAAATTGCCTACATAGACATGAGCCACATTGGGAAAGATAACTGATTTATAACCAACATCAAAAAGGGCCAAATAATATTGTTTCTTCTTCTGAGTTGGAAAGGCACGCGTGTCGTTCTGTATTGCCCTCTATATATCTAACTTCGCCCTTCAGGTCAGATCACAGCAGTGCTCGGCAGAAGCAGTTGTATTGGTGATGCTTGGGTAGTTGTCCCTTGCTACCCACTCTTAAAAAGTAGAACTTGGTTATAAAATGTAATAACAAAAAAGTGTTCCTCGGAAAATTTAGACTGTTCAGTGAATTTAGCTGCCGAGGATGACTATAATAAAAACCTTCCATAAGTCATTATAATAGCTAAACCATTTACCAATATGTTAGGTCTTCTAGTCTCTAATTAGATACATTAAAGATAAAAATACATATATAATGGCGATAAAAACTGTGGAGGGTTCAGATGAAGAAACATTACTGTAAAGTGACGTCACAAAGCAGTAGTGCTAATGTGGTTGTTACGATTTGTTCGCAAAAATCGCTAGAACCAAGATTTTGGATTCTGTTCCTTACTTAGCATAAAATGGAGGGTCACCGCGTTTGCTATTGCGGTAATATAAAATCAAGTAAAAATTAATACCAATTTAACAACATTAATAATAAAGGAAAAAAATTGACTCACCATTCCATTGTCCATGGCTCCATATGGCGACTGGTAACCGGCTTTTTCTGTGACTGCGAAAGAAATTCCACACGTATTATCACTTTTCGATGGAATGGTCCATATTTCTCAAATCACTTTTATACACGATAGTACCGGTCGCGAGCTCCTCGAACATAAGAACACTCTTTCCATTTCAATTGCTTTCTGTTAAATTAATTATTTAGTTGTTATGCCATTCCACTACATAAACACCAGCTTGTAAAAAAAATTACATAAACTTAACAGATGTCATAAAAAAGGGGAAAAGTTATCGAGTAATTACATAAAAATGACTAATCCAATCCATATATACTTATCAAATAAATAAAGAACTTTAATTGAATCAACCTAAAAGATTTTACTAAAGCGCAATTAAGAAAATTAAAGTTTTCACAAACAAAATTAAGTGGCATTAACATTACATTAGTTTAGCAAAACTTAAAACTTATTCTGTTATGTGTGATCATCAAACAGGTATATAAAAATCTATTAAACTACTCCACCAACGAGCCACCCTCGATTAAATCATCCAATATTAAATAAATAAAAAAACACCCCTCAACAAAATGAACTGAAGCCGACAAGCCAACTTTACACTAAGATTAGGGTTGCCATTTAATAAATACTACTGTTGTACTATATTTTAATTCATATTCCATTAGAGGAACGTATAGCTAAATACCAATACTTAAACAGTCGAAATCCCCGAGAAGACAAACATGCACAGATTGTATAGTTTACTTTCAATATTTGCAATAACTTATAAAGTTATAACCGACCCGAGTCAGCATCATTATATAAATACGTGGGAAGAAAACTTCGGACACCTTTTTATATGTATTGCGTGCACGGAAGTCTGTGAAATTTGGCATGGTTAAAGTTTACTTGAAAAAAGAGTGCAAAAAGCTAAAATCTGTTACTAATATATTAAATAAAATAAATTAATACTGCGAAACCTAACACGACCAGTGCCATTGAACTTAGACCCCCAAAATATTGATATTGTCACCGAATGAAAAGTGAACGCAAGTGATATAATATTCATTGTTTAGGTTCATACTGCAATTGTCAAACAGAAAATAGTCTATGATTAAAAAGTCGTTGGTTGAATTTCGATCATTGGGCGATCGCTAGTATAATTAATTCCTTGTGGCCATAATATTTTACACTTTACTAAAACATTAAATATATACAAAATTTCCGCCTCTATACATACAATAGACTGTACGCACATTGGACAACGATTTCAATGCCTATGATATTGTTACACCCGTGGTTATTAAAAATGCCGATGATTGACGTGAAGTAGATTTATTTCAATTTCACACAGTTACAAATTTCACGAACTCACAACACTGTTATTTATTTCACTGTGGTTTCGCTTCCTTTGTACTTTGTAATTCAAAAGGGAACTAACTTGACGCCGCGCCTGAGTCGCTTAAATACCTACACTAAACGATCGCAGAAAAACCGTGAATCGTCGCTAACTTTCTTAATGTTTAGTTTCTATGCCTACTCGATGACGTAATCGAGGCGATAAACCCTATACATGTGTGTGAAAACTGCGATGTTTACACAAACACGCGTCGCGGTTGTTTTCGACGCGAATATTATTTCGAAGTCCTGAGAAGTTTGTAGTTGCTTCGAGATATTTCAGGAACAGGATTTTTCTATTTTTTTAATCGGGTAATCGTAACAATATTAAAGAAGTATCTGTTTGTAAAGTTTAGGTGATGGTAGATATTATGTATTTATTTTTGAAAATCGGCATGTACGTACATTTCAGGCCTAGTAGTACCTACTTTTCTAGGTTTAGCGCGTGATCATTTCCGATTACTTCGTCAATTAACATCAAATAGTGTGGTATGTGTTTTATATTAAAATGTCTAGTCGTTAAGAGATGGCGCTGCCACGTTTTGTACTGGGCATTGTTTGGATTTTGTGCTCTGAGTAAAGGGATTTATTTTTATTAAGAAACTGTTTGCTGCTGCACGTACTAAGGTTCGTGTTTTGTTTTATATTTATCTTCCATAGTACCTCCAGTGAAAAGCCATTCTAGTGTAAAAGTTAAAATTCAGCAACAGTTATGCTATCACTCACAGCGCCTGTAGTGGAAACGGGATCGGCAAGAACACAAAACGATTCACCGTTTTCGAAAAATTTTAAACTAGACCTCCATGTTTGGTATAAACGGAATAAATACCCTTCCATACGCTTTACAGCGTTCAAAAGATGTCACTCTGTACTTATCCAACCTCGTCTCATAATATTTGTCATAGCCGGCAACAATAATGAACAAGAGTAATTTCTCCCTTTATAGTAATCCCCCCACTCCCTGTCCTTGAACGGAGCAGAAGCAAACGCGTTTTGTTTATTAGATTGTCTCAAGCAGCGCGGTACAATTAACGGCTTATTATTAAAATTAATTTAAATAATTATCTTCGTTGATACAAACCCCTCCAACGCCCATTCCAAGTTCCTCGTAATCCCTTTTATCCAGCCCATTATATAATTGAAAATCCTTTCCGAAGGTCCTTCCTTAGTATTCCCCACGCGGATCCTGAAGGAACATACTTTTAAACTTTTATTTATAAGGACCGTCAGAATACAAAGGGCTCTAAATAAAACGAGATGGAAAAAAATGAATCCTTTAACGCAATCACAGCATGCCTTAGACATCGTAATTTAAAAACATAAATCGACTACATAAGGACCGTTTACAATGTGAACACAAAAAAACACGGACTAGTGGAACTTTCAGCATACATAAAAAAATTCACATGTACAATACACCACGTTGGCTATGACGCCTTTTCTCAAGGCATCGTTATACGCAGCCGCACACACACACACACACACAAAAAGATGTGACAGAGATAATAGGAAATACTATATAATGTTATTCTATCTCATTCTCTCACAAGCAAAATCCTATATATGTTTGTCTCTTTTTATGACGCATTTTCGATCCATAGGTATCGCTGCGCGTTGCCGACCTTCAACCCCACTACCCCAAGAAGCTCTGGAAACCCTACTCACCGCAGGAACACAACACAAGGTTACTTAGCCGTGATCTTTCAGGGTGGAGGTATTCCAACGGTCGGACCGCCTCAACTAAAAAATATTAAAGTTGATTTTTTTTAAATATTAGGCAAAGTGACGGAACTGTTTATGATGTTAAGCGGAATATAATTCCAAAACAGTGGTGACCATCGAGACATCAAGAATCCAACGCCAGTCGCAGCTGTCATTACGTCCTGCGAAAATAGAAACGATAATACATCCCGAAACGCGACACGCATTCGCGAATCACAATGACGTGGTGAACAGTACCAGTGCAAAATCTGCATATCCTGATTCGTTACTCAGCAGGGTGCATCATGTGCAGGTGAAGCAAGTCTTAATATGTTGTTTGACCCCCCGTTATAACCCAAAAGATGTCATACCATTACGGTACCATATCGATGGACATGGATTTAATTCCGAACTGAAGGATATAGTAATTAGAGAACTATCTAATACTAGCGATCGCCCTAAGGTCGAAATTCGATCAGCGACTTTTTGATCATAGACTTATATCTTTTTGACATTTAAAGTATTCATAAACAATGAGTATTATCTACATCACTTGCTGTCAATTTTCGTTGAGTGACAATGTCAATATTTTGGGGTGTCTAAGTTCAATGGCACTGGTCGGTTTAAGATTCGCAGTATTAATTTATTTAATTAAATATATTAGTAACAGATATTATAGATTAATTGTAGCTTTCTGCACTCCTGCTCCATATAAATTTTAACCATGCCAAATCTCCGTCTTCCGTGCACGCAATACGCTTAAAATGGGGTACAAAGGTTTGCTTCACGTATTAATATAATGATTATATGAAACTATTGAATAATTTTAATTATTAAAAAGGAAACAAAACACCCAACTGCAACAAAAACACTTGACTAAAAACACATACTTTTCAATTTTTGCTTTTTATTTGGTTCCCAGACGTCGTACTTTAATATTATATAGCCTATGTCACTCCCACAATTAAGAAGAATCTATCGACACCTCGTATGCTAAAATCCATCAAAGCCGTTTAGGCTACAGAGCGTGCCAAATAAATAGAAATACATACATACATACACTCGAAAAACATAACCCTCCGTCACAGTTGGGTAAAAAATAAAAACATATTTATATCCTTTAAGATTCATGTTAATCAGTCGCCAGTCAGGACTTGTCCATATACATGTATATTTTGATACACAAATCTAGTCTCTAGACAAAACACTACAATATAAAAGGCTCTATTGAAGTGGAGACAAATGGAAAAGCTCCCTCGGCTCGCGCGCTGCGCCGCTCGGTTATTCGCCAACCGTATGATTTGGATTAAATAATTCGCTTTGTGACGTCCTAGTTATTATACCATAAAGGGTGAACTATATTTACGGACATTTGAATACGGTCATGTCGATAGGATCTGTGGTACCTTCTGTTTACAAAACGCCGCGTTGAAACGACGATACATAATTTATGGAGAAATTTTAAAATTTATTTTTTTGATGCCTATGATCTCGGATTGTGAAAATATTATAAAATAATCAGGAAAGCTGAATACCTTGAGAAATTTTCTTTTCGTATTACAGTGGGAAAATCAATAACATACGACTTCCCAGCACGGGCTGCGATGACGAATGAACTTTTACTTACATCGGGAAAAGACCGTTGCCCAACAGTGGGAAATTGCCAACCAGCTATTATAAATATTATTTTTCTATTAATCACTAGGTACACTAAAATACTATCATGTATACACATTCACCTCGTTCCTGGTGCGGTATATTGTTATTTAAAAAGAATAAAGGAAAATTGACAGTAATCGCAAACCCAATACGCCCCCTATACTGCATTATTTGTCAAATTATAGGCTAGTCGGCAGCCGCACAATCAAAGTGTGCCGCTGTCCAATGGCATCGACACAAATACACAGAACATGTTATGATGTAGGTAGGTATTGTTACGGTCAGTATTAATATATCTACATATATATATATTATGCTAGCCATGCCCGTGGCTTCGGTCACGTGAACTACAGAATGCCCGCGCGAATCTTGACACCCTCTCCCGGCTATTTTAAAGACAATAATGCTTATTGTGGGTGTTCCTTAGAGGATAGATGTATACTCTCCCGGACATATTTGTAGGGCTTTTAAAATGCCTATAAATTATGTCATACATTAATTTGCTATATCTCTTATGGTTTACTCAGCATAAGCCATTTAAGCTGCCGAAATGATTCACCAGGAACCAGTTTTTTTTAATTGGTACGGAACCCTAATTCTTTTTCTAAAATAAAAGTATCCTAAGTTACTCCCTATAACATCAGCTATCTATCAGTGAAAGTTCCGTCAAAATCGGTCCAACCATTTCGGATATTACCCGGTCTAAACAAACAAAAATTTTAAAAATGGGCTTTTTGTTATATGTATCGTATATACTTTCATATACATTTAGTAAAAAACTGTTATTTTGACATATATGTCACAATTAAGCATAACGGGAAAATGTATCCCTCACCTTTTAGGTCTACAATCGGCACTCTAAATAAAGTTCAATGCTAATTTAAAATATCAAAATAATATATTAGGGCATAGCGCGTGAATCACTTGAATGTTCCAGTAAATATGCAATTTCCCTAGGAAAATATCTAGAATCTTCTAATCTGCATTAATAACGAGTACCTATACAAGCCGACACGATTCAATTTTGTATAAAATGAAAGTAAGGTACAACAAAGCAAAATTGTAATCCCTAAAGTTGCCAATTGTCAACATTCATACTGGGTTATCCGAACAAGTAAACCTTAAGGTCACTGAATATAAGCTAAAAAAACATGAGAAATATTCTTTATTATAACAGTTATAAATACTGAACTAACTTAGGGCCGATTTTTCAATCTTCAGATATGTAACTTTATTTTTGACGTTCTGAAAGATAATGTACATACTATGCAAACCTATTAAAGTTATAAAAATATTCCTTTAACTGCTGATTGGAACATCAACCCTTAACCGAAAAATAAATAATCAGTACCGACAGCGTATTAAACTGCTCAGAAAAACAAAAATTAACCACATTAAATAAACGTATCCAATTTGTTTTTAGAAAATTAATAACACTAGAAACATCTCTGTCGCCCCCACTCAACTTGACACGTGACCGGGCACGCGTTACTCACAGCGGAAAAAAATTATTGCTTACAACGGTCACGGATTTATCAACGACTAGCTGTGCCCCACGGTTTCATCCGTGTTAATTTTATACGACAAACATTCGCCAACGCACCCGTGTAGGCAATTTTTTATACCTTGTGTAAAACTTTCCACATTTTTATGAGGAATAAACTTAATTTTTAGATTATAATATAACCGATGTTACTCGCTAATACTGTAGCTTTATATTGGTGAAAGAATTTTTAAATCGGTCCAGTAGTTTTTTAATTTATCCATTAAAAACAAAAAAACAAATCTTTCATCTTTTTAATATTGGTATAGACCAGTCCGTATAGTCCGTTTCAGTTTAATTCAATAAAAAATAACAAAACAAGGTCGACTATTTTAAAGATGAAAATTTTTATATGTTTGAACCATTTTAAAATATTAGAATACCACCTGATCCGTGCGAATATTTCGCATATTAAAGAATGTAAACACCTGTCATGTTAGTTAAACAGTTTGTTAATAGATGTCGCCTTTACGTGTTAGTTGATTATATTTCCATTTTATTCATTTTTAACGAATAAATAATTTCAATATTTATTTTCATGTATTTCTTCGACAATAGCGGGGAACGTAATATTTAAAATAATGTTTGAATGATTAATTTTGATGAAGAATTAAGTAAGGCATATAGTATTGCCACAAAAACAACTTTGAGAAATGAACATTTATGGCGTTATACATAAGTCGAACAAATAGTGTATGTTAGTAATTCAAACATGATCAATGATACTACAGCGGTTAACAAAGTGGTAAGTACAGTTGAAAACTGCTCTTTAATCCCGAAAAATTTAAAGCACATAATAAAATTAATAAAATAGAAAAAACTAGCTTAGGGTTGTCACCGACCAGCGGCAGCGACAGCGGCAGCGGCACCATCTTTTCATCGTGCCAATCCACCGTGAAGCCATTGTAATGATTTATTGCTATCTCAACGAGGAGTACCTTTTATTCGGTTACTCGAGGGTGGTGCCCGACCGGTTCGCTCTTTCAAGGGGATGTGGCTTTTCATTTTTATATTATTACTTTACTGACCGATCTAGTGTGACGTCACTTTATGTCCTAGCCTATACGCTGTTCTCGAATACGTGAAATTGGAATCTATGTTAAAGCATAAGAGTTTTTTTTAACGCTTTCTCTCGTATCTCTGCAGTTACTAGTCAGATATGAAAATTGCTTTAGTAAAATATATCCTATTTATTTAAAAAGGTTACAGGGTATATACAACATCAGCTAGTCCCGAGATAAATCTGGAGTTTTTAGTGAAAGAAGCCATCATGATCTAATCATAGCTTGTTGACAGGGAATTGTATAGCACTTAATTAATAGGCGTCTTCTGAGTCTGCCGCCAACCTATCAGTATATTCACTTAAGACCAGATGAGATTGTTGTGTAGTGTTAGCATAACTCAGTGGTACCTCAGCTTTCCCTGAAGAAAGACATCGCGATAACATCAGCATGGTAGATAAGGTTATTTTCTAAATACAGCCCTATCACCTTCAAATTAAAAATAAATCGCCAAGCATCTACACTCATCAAAAAAGTCTAAGCAACATGTACTAATTTAAATTTTAGGATGGTTCTTCACATTATAACGTTGTATTTTATTTTTAAAATAATATCTTTAGGGTTCTATGATGTAAAAATAACAGCTGTTGTCTTTATAAGTTCTTTTAATAACAGAAATGAATTATATTAGAATATACTGTAGAAACTAAGATAAATAAGAAACTAAACTTTTTTCTTACAAAATGAAATTTCTAAACAAAATGTATTTATTGTGAAAGAATAGAACAATTTAATACAAAGTATGGGCTCCTCTGCTATTCAGAACTTGTCGGCAACGATTATTCATTGAATTAATGAGACTGTTTATGTCATCTTGCGGTATTCGCTCCCAATGGAATTGTAGCAAATCTTTCAGCTGTTGGGTTGTTGTCGCTCCGTCCAAGTCCTTCAAAACACGTCTCTGGAGCATGTCCCATGCGTGCTCGATGGGGTTGAGAACTGGCGATTGTGCAGGACAGGGCAATACCCGGATTTTCTCCGTTGCAAAGTATTCACTGGTTTGCCGAGCTGTATGTGAACGCGCGTTGTCATGCATTAACCTAAAATCGGAGCCAAAGGTTTGTGCAAATGGGTAGACATAAGGTCTGAGAATATCCTCAATGTAATTTTCAGCATTCATGTTTCCATTTACAAAAACGAGCTCAGTTCGCCTGTTCTTCATAATACCCGCCCATAACATAACTGTTGAGCCGCTGTATGGATGAACTTCCTGAACGCACCTGAGCCTTTCAGTATTTCCGGCCGACAATACACTCGCACCCTTCTTGTATCAGGCTTAAACCCGAATCGCGACTAATCGGAAAACATAATTTTATCCCATTGTTCCTGGGTTCCATGTTATGTGTTCTTTTCACCATTCATATCGACGAGCGCGATTCCCGTGACGTATCGGTGGGCACCTGATTGGGCGTCGAGCTCGTAGGCTTTACTCATGCAGTTCATTTGGCACAGTTTGAGGACTTACATCAAGACCACTTGAAATTTGTAGCCTCAAACTTATCTCTCGAGCGGTTAACATCGGCTGGCGTCTTGCAGTCAGTTGTATATACCGGTCTTGCCGAGTGGTTGTACTCTTTTACGGCCTGGATGCTGTTCAGCGGGTTCTCCTGTATTATTGTAGCGCTGCCAAAGACGACAAATAACACTTCTATGAATGCCAAAATGTCGATATACCTGAGACTGATTACTTCCCGCTTTCAACATCCCCACAGCTCTTTGCATTTCATCTGCCATCAAATGACGTCGCTTCATGACGTAAAGAATATCTAACAATTCAATTTTGTCGCTAACTTTATTTAAATGGTGGTAAAATTATAAAATCAAGACTAAACGTAGCAATTAAAACGCACTTAAATTCAAACAAATTCGCAGTCATTTGAATTTTATGTAAAAAAAAACATAATCAAATATTTTTTTTACAACCAGCCAGTATGTCATCAATAACAAAAAAGTTTACTTACCTACGCACTTTGTTTGAGTAAATATTTAGAAATTAATTAATATAAATGGAAATTTTGTAATATCACGCATGTTGCTTAGACTTTTTTGATGTGTGTATAAGTCTGTTCGGGCACTGCGCTTGACAGAACCAGTCTCTCTGGGTTTAGCGTACTTAACATCAGGTGAGATTGTGCTCGAATACTAAACGTATAAACTGAGCCCTCGAGTACACTCGCGTGGACTATATACAGTCTACAGGACGCCGTCTATCGTGTAAACGCAGCGAAGCGTTCTACGCCCACGATTCTTAGAAAAAGCTGTTATTTTGACAATACAAACAGACACTTAAATTTAATTAATTGTATAGATCAGTAGTAAGTGGCAATTATCATGCTAGAACATAAATACAGAATCAAACCACGATCTAAACAATTTTTTTTAACGATACACCGAATTAAACCTTAGTGATTTGTGTTAGAATTATAACGAATATAATCTACACTTTTTTTAATCTACCCCTTACACTAAGCTACCCTCTCATATTAAATAAAAATCCACTATAACATATTATATAAAAATTACACGCACCCATAACTGTACTTTACAATATAATAATAATAACGTCCCTTTCTAACTCGTTATGGTATCTGTACGTGTGACGGGTATAACACGATGAATGTCAGATAATGTTTTTGTCGCAAACGTAACGAATATAGTTCGACCGTGAAGTGATTATTTGTGAGGGTTTGAAGGGCCGTATTCATAGTTCACATTTTTTACACCCTCTACCAGATTTTATGGTGAAACTGCAATTAGCAACATTTACAATTATTAGAGATTGGAATAGGTAGAGTATATTTACTTAAACCCCGAGTAATTATCATAAAGTGAAGTTCTCTAAATCTAGGAATTATTATATTAATATGTGAAGCCAAAAGCTTTCGGTACCTTTTTAAGTGTATTGCGTGCACGGAAGACTGAGATTTGGCATGGTTAAAGTTTATATGGAGAAGGAGTGCAGAAAGCTCAAATTTATGAATAATATCTGTTAAAAACACATTAAATTGAATTAATTAATACTGCGAATCCTCACCCGACCAGTGCCATTTAACTTAGAGCTCCAAAATATTGACAATGCTACTCAATGAGAAGTGACAGCAAGTGATATAATATTAATTGTTTAAATGTTAAACAGAAAATAGTCTATTATTAAAAAGTCGCTGGTCGAATTTCGATCATTGGGCGACCGCTAGTTATAATAAATACAAGGTTATGTTTTTGTTGTATATTTTACATAGGTACTTTACTATGGTAGATTTTTTATAAATTATTTTGAAAAAGTGAGAAAATAACTTTTTTTAGTAACCCGAAGTTAAGGATGGTTCAGATGAACGTGCTTCTAGACTTTATATATATTAACACGTGAAAGCACATTAGCGCGTCACATTTGAACGCGGGCTTAGTGGGCACTGCAGCCCTAAAGCCAACTATAATAAGTTGATCTTGCTGAAGATTGAGTTGGACCAAGTCGTGTACCAGTGAGTGGAAGATACGCTTACGAAGTTCCCGCTCCCCGGCCATATAGGCGCTCGAGAGGCGGATCCAATGCAGGATTTCTCCGAGTTAAAAAATGCTTGTGTACCAATGCGTGTTGCCAACTAAACCCTTCGGTGCGGAACACAGTAGCGTAAACACTGCAGATTCTGCAGTCGCACCTTGCATAGGTTGTACCACTCTTAAAAAATTGACGGAACAAATTGAGATTAAAAACCAGCAAAAGAATTAAACCGTGAAACCGTAGAATAGTCTCCTAAAAATATTGAATTCCTAATTTTTATGATAATAGAATTCTTCAAGCGAAGCATGAAGAATTACTTTAGCAGGCCAGCATTCAGCTTGGCGTCGAAGAAGGCTATTAATGGAACCTAATCTTTTGTCACTACTTTTAGACCACACAATTATTATTACGTTATTAAGCACATTACTGATTTGGCAGACAATAAGTTCAAAAATCATGTGAAGCGGGTTTTACTGTTGAAAGGATATTATTGGGTAAATCATTACGTGAATGATAGTGTTGTCTAGACATGACTCCGTCTCTGTACATCGACTAAAAGTTACAACTAATTGTAAACGATACTTTGTGATAGTAAAAAATCATTAGAAAAATTATTGATAAGCCCGATTCGAGTTTTTTGTCAGCCATTCTCGACGACTGGGTATTTTCCAATCCGGTGATAGATTTTTAACATTAATAAATGCTTTCTTTGGGCCTAAACTGAATAAAGTATACTTGATTTTGACTACAATCAGCATTTACACCTTTGAAGCTTAATTTTGGTGAAAAAAAAAGAATGAAACTTAGACTCGACTATAAATAGGAGACATGACAAAGCAGCACAGTTACGCGTCTAGTGCGACTGTTTGATTAATCGCGTAAAGGCTGAACGGGTCGCAATGACGTCACCCCCGAGCACCCCGGCTGCAGCGCGCACCCCACCGTTATGGGGTGCTACATACGGCCTATTGTAATCGACTGCACTTTTGCATTGATTGACTGTCAGTGCACTATAGTCTGACAAGTTCGTGAGCGACCATCCAGTATGGCCGGCAGACGTTGGCGGGGCGAGTTACTACCAACGATAACGTGGGCGGGTCGTGTAGCGAGGAAGGGAAATACGTGCAATTGCGTGACGACGACGTACTTCGAAATTATGGTGAACTTCGGTACATAATAGTCGCAATATAATAGTCATATTACCTACCTACTTCCTACAATTTAAAATTATTTTTAACTTATTAAACTAAGCAAAAACTTACATACTTTTTTATATGTACATTCCCTTCTTACTAGCACACAATAACTTTTAAAACTAGAAACAAAACCAAGTACATATGATTTAAATTAAAACTTAAAAAATTGCAGTTATATATTTTGATGAAAAGATAATAATGATTATTTAATATATAGCATTATTCAATACGTAATTAATTAGGTAACCCACAAACACAGTCAGAGAGCAGCCCTAGTACCGGTTTATGTACCGGGTGGTTTCAGATAATTATTTTAACTATACAATCATTGAAAGTTCATTTACGTAATACTTAAACGCCCCATTATCAGTGACCTGCACCATAAAAAAAAAGTAATTTGCAAGAAATCAATTGATATAAATAATATTAATCAAAAAAAAATCAAAATAATCTTTATTCAATTTAGGCCCTAAGAAGGCACTTATGATGATTACATACATTACATACTTTTAATAAGTTCTAAATATTAAAAGGTTTTTTTTTCAAAAGTGGAGAGTGGTGTTTTTACTTTTACACCCCTCAAGTCATCAATTAAAAGGGTGAACAGTAATGTAAACAATAATTGTTGAATCCTGAAACAGCATCAGGAGCAATATTTGTTTAAAGCAAACACCGTGGCGCGCCGCTCCGCCGCGCTGCGGTCTCAACGACCTCTCTGTTTGTACGACTCGGTCAATAGTGGACTTTACCAAGAGTAAAAATGACCCATATAATAAATGTAATTTTACTTTTATTCAGCATTATATCTTATTTCATCAATAAATCAAGCGATTGGCTTTTATGATTTTTTAAAATCAAAATCAAATCAAAAATACTGTATTCAGTTTACGCCCTAAAAAAATATTTATAAACTATCATCGCTTCGGACAAACTTTCCAGTCATCGAGAAGAATCGAAACTTCATCCGAGTTTATATTTTAAAAAAAACTAAGCTATTTTTTAAAACCATTTACTAATAAAGTTAGTAGCTAGTTTAGTACTTAGTTGTATAATCAATACCCCTATTATAATTTTTATTAAATTTACAGAGAGGCAGTCAACGATATTTTATAAGTAGATACGGTATTGACGCTCTTTACATGCAATCGTGAAAGTGGGCAATTGCCATCAGTTTAATTTCGACTCGATACCGGAGTGATCGACAAGAAACTTCGAGAAGAAAGAGATTGAAAAAACCCTTGCCACCATACTAAAATTTCACTGCGATTTATTCTATACTCAGAATTCGAACGCACGTCGATTGCGATTTGCACGCGAATACATCATCGCGGCGACCGAACGCGTCAGTACACAACAAAGGTCACTTCATTTCGGTAACTGTCGCTCGACGTCTACCTCTCATTTCATAAGTTAGCATAATCTACGTTATTAACAAGTACCGGAATATGCTGGTAATTGTATAAACTGGCAACACCATCAAGTCATTACTTAGCTTTGAAGTACATCACAACAGAATGTTAATGAACAATTTCCCCTTAATAACTATAAATCTCGCCTCGCTCTGTATATGGCTAGGTTCGTTCATATCTGATGAGATAACACTTACTTCATTCTGTTTTATATAAAGCAACGATGGCTCATTTGGTAATGTGTGCGGATTCCGCGTCGATCTACGTGAGTTCGAATCCCTGCAATGAGCCTGAGCGCCCGGTGAAGGAAAACACCGTGATGAAACCATAGCAAGGTGGTAGGGCTTTTTCTAATGCCCACCTGGTTAGCAACTACTCTCAAGTTAATAATCTGTCGACTAACACCAACAGGCGTTTTCTGGCAGCTGTACTTGAGGGGCAGTTTTCCACTAAGCTTAGCATGTTACTACCTTTAATCACACCGTCACTTAAAAAAAGATTTAAAAAATGTGTCCAGGTTCGAGCACCTTCACGGGCCCATGGGCCACTTTTTGTTTTTCGCAAATACACTGTGAACACAAGAATACATCCAAAGATATATAATAAAATGAAAAGTTATTTTGTTTGGATAAACACGCTAATGTCTGGAACTACAACTACTACTGGACAATTTTTTTTTTTGTATAATGATAGCCAGACTCACGTAGAATAGTATAGGCTATCTAACATTAGGCTACAACTCTCAGCTAGATAAATAAAGTATTGGTCCTTAATATATCTAAAAACAGACCGCGATAGCATATGCCTATCTCATTTATTAGACCACAATAAGGTATCCGCAATTTTTTTTTATTGAAGACTAAAAATTGATATATGGCCGTTATTTGTAGGCATGGCATATTAATCCTCACAAAAAAAAGTTACTAAGCATCTATAGGCTATGATAACCGCTTAAAACCAGGCGGGCCGCACATTAGTTTGCCACCTTACTTGTATAGAAAAATCGTATAATTCAAACAAAAATCTTTAATTGACATCGTATTAGTCGTAGTATTTGAACGAACCTGCCGCATTCATATCGTAAATTTTCTCAATACCGTAGACGGACCTTTTAAAAGTCTATTAATATTATGTGTGAAAATTCTTATTCAGCAAGGGTGCCACTCCGTTTGCTTTATTGCCTTATTTATAAGTGAGAATGGAGAAGCCAACTTTTTAATTACGTACCTCATTAACTGATTTTTTCCAACATCAAGTGATCCTTGAATCATTTAAAATTGCGCAAACGCGCTTTAGTGTAGACCTTAAATTCACTTATAATGGTTATGTGAATACGATGTAAAATGAACTTTTCTCCATTCAATACCATTGTACGTAGATTCATTATTGGTCTCCGCTGCGCTAAACCTAGATACTGCTCTACCTACATACATTATCTCCTAGAAAACGGTAACATAATACCGAAACGTGTCAACGTGACAGTACTGTCGGTATGATACTGACTTGAGTAAGCCGATTCGGCGTAGTTTTTATTGCTACTCGTATATAGAAAACGTAAAACAATCATTTATCTTTGTTCATACCGCAACGCAATTAATCTGTTACAACCTAGTTTTTCACGTTGGAAGAAAAATTCGAATAGGATATCGAGTCATAATTGAAAAGTAGAATGCGGCGCTGTAATAAAAAAAAATTCTCTACCTACACATTTAATTTTAAGCTAAATAAAATCTTAACTTATAATTACTAGAATAAATATCAAGATGATAAAATTTAAGAGAGGTAGGGTACAGATAAATTTCTTTGGAGATTTTTCTGTACTTAGGGCAGTTCGACTGGTGGAATACTTTCACCCTACACAAAATCCCGGTGAGTAGGGTTTTCAGAGCTCCTTGGGGTAGAAAGCCTCAAGTTCAGCAAAGCGCTCGTGATAATTATGGTGTTACTAACGTCTACAGGCTGCGGTAGACGTTTAGCACCAGGCGGGCCGTATTCATGTTTGCTACCTTAAACGAACAAGTATATCGCGACAATATTATCGTCCTGCCACTTCATTTTATAAAACAACTCTATGAACGTGTCTCCACACATCGTTGCGACGAGTCACGTTGCCGAGAAAAACGCCAACGTCTCGCTGCGCGCTCGGTACAGGACGCGCGACCTTCTCGCAGCGCCGCTCTTCTCCTCACTAACCCTATAGACCAGGGGTTCCCAAAGTGTGCGCCGTGAAGCGATTCTCTTTACCGTTCTCCGGAACCAAGCGAATATCGCTCAAAGATCAATGTGGAGCAAGAAATGGGATTAGCGGTTTCAAACCTTATTCCACACTTTGATAACATGTGTGAAGATCACCAAGATCACCCATCATCACATTGACTACTTAGGTAGTTATTGTATTTTATTTTTGCTTTTCTTATGTATCTCTTTAATGTTTTCTGCGTTAATTTTATATTCTTATAAATAAACAGTTTAAAATTAAAATTTGTAAAATAATTTATCAATAAAATAATACCGAAAGTGAATTTCGCATCTTTTCAAAATCTCCTTAGAAAGTTTCAGAAAGATACTCAGCACTTTACTAAACGGTGACTTGACTTTGTTAACTTGCCTAGATGTAAAATATTACCATAAAACTTTCCACGGTACCGCAACTGAAGACAAAACAAACAAAAATTATCGGTAATAAAATGCAGAGATAATAAAATAATTAAAATATCAGATGATACAATGTAATATGAAATGATTTGATTTTGTAAATTTGAATGAGGTCACAAGCAAACAGCTTTATCAACGCGGGGGACGCCCAATCGAAACGTGCTGTAGTCACTGGAATGCAGCTTGCGTACTGCATGAAGACAACATTACATCTCGTAGTTTTCACATACTGTTTTATATTTCGACATAATAATTACAAAACACTTTCACCCTTCGCTCACGTTTATAGACACATTTTTATCAAACTTTAAAGTTATCTTTTGTAGTGTTTGATATATAGTAAAACTAAAAGCTGCGCGCGCATTGTGGTGTGATGAAATTGTGACAAGATGAAGTTAGCCAGCAATGACATGACTTTGACATTTTTATTGACTGTGTACGATTTAACGTTCTATTGTAATTTGTATTCGTTTATCAAATTAAAATCATTTTTATTTAAACACAGTAGACTTAAGTTTACACAATGAATTTACATTATTATCACTAATGGCTAACTTCACCATGTTGTTGGCTGGCGGGATAAAATGTCTTGGAATTATTTATGTCATGTTACATATTAAAAAAAATTAAATCACTTTCAAGCAGTATATATCATTAAGTTATCAGTTATCATTATCATTAAATATTTCAGTTTATTTTCCAGCATTCTCTTGCGCTTCGATAATTATTTCTATGTCTACTACGAATAGAAGACCAGTTGACCGAGCACTGGATTTTCACATGGACTTCTAGTTTAAGGCGAAAGACTCTAGAGCAGTCGTTTAGTGGATAAATAAACTTGATCCGACAGTTTATGTATTTATCGAGTTTTGAAATGCAGAGTGAACTATTTAGTTTCCATTTTTTGTGGCAGCGGCTCCGGTATCAACGTTTGTCATTGAACTGCTTATCTTTTGATATTATATTCAACCTTCCAGCCTTTGCATCCATCTGTTTAGTTAATCATTCTAACACCATAGGAGAAGACTATATTGGACCCAATAGAAAATACTTCTTACATCTCTAGCGGTTGACTAATGACTGTAGGCAGTTAACTCATTGTTTCTTAACTAGAGTTAGGCTTTTTTATAATTCTTTATAGGCTTAACATATGCGCACGATCTCAGCAGTTATTAAGTGATTATATGGCGCAAGATGGTAGCAAGCCTAAAATTTTTCCACTTGAGGGTGTTAGCTAGCCAGGCAGGTACCACCATGCTATTACCAGTGATACCGGATTTCATACGAGGAAGGGAAAAATGGAATCAGGCCATTACGTTTTGGTATTAAAGAAATGGAAAAAGAAAAAGAGGAAGGCAGTTTAAACGCTGGGAGGACGAGATAAGGCAAACAGCAGCAAATCTATGGACATGAACAGCAAGCAACAGATTACAGTGGAAAAATCTGGAGGAGGTCTTTACCGAAGCTGGACAAACAGACGAAGTTGTCGGAGTCATTCATAACTAACTTTAGCAGATAACTATTTGTAAACTTCACTGAATAAAGGCTTATATTATTATCATTATACCAGTAGAAGTATTTACTGTTATTGTGTACACTTTTTTTCACAGTTCCGTTATTGTATGGTTCTGACATACCGTGGTTGATTAAGGGTTCCAGCTGAAAACCAGCGCCGAGTGCCCCGTGGCACCACAGCATGTGCTGAGCTGGACGCCTTTTCATAATGACGAGACGCAGTGTTCTATCATGCCATGTGTATTATTTTGCTGTATATGTATTTTCTTATGTGTGTGTTAATATTTAATAGCGATCGCCCTAAGCTCGAAATTCGATCAGCGACATTTTAATCATTGACTATTTTCTGTTTGACATTTGCAGTATTCATGAACCTAAACAATGAGTATTATCTACTTGTTTGACTTGCTGTCACTTTTCGTTGAGTTACATTGACAATATTTTGGGGGGGTCTAAGTTGAATGGCACTGATCGGGTTACGATTCGCAGTATTAATTAATTTAATTTAATATATTAATAACAGATATTATAGATACATTTTTGCTTTTTGCACTCCTTCTCCATATAAACTTTAACCATGCCAAATCTCACATTCTTCCGTGCACGCAATAAGCTTGAAAAGGTACCGAAAGCTTTTGTTTCACATATTAATATATAGATTAGTATTATTATGTTCGCAGTTTATTGTTTTTGTTTTTATGTTAAATCTGAATTTAGTGTAGGTACCGCTGTGTCTTGCTTATGACTAAATGATTTTTTTTCTTTCTTTCTAGTTCCTTGGTAGGTATAACGTAGTCAGTCTGAGCTAATTAGCAACGACTGTAACGCAATCACAGACGATAGTCTTGTTCACAAGACAATTTTTAACAAAAAAGAGAATACAACTCAATTATTTGGAGGAGTTTCGTGGTGTATTCGAAAGTCCAATGCAAAAGAAATTAAAATGGAACCACCTTTGAGGTGTCCCCTATTAAACCGAAAAAGAATCAACCAAATCGGTTCATAAACAAAGAAGTTATTAATGGCTGAACATCCAGAAAAAAAACCATTCGAATAGAGTAACTCCATCTTTTTTCAAAGACGGTTAAAAATATTTCAGGTTACAAATGTAACGTAAAAATTGTACTTTACTGTAATTAAAAATGTACTGAACATTGCAACACATAAAATAATATTTATACACTAATTGAAACGAAATCCGCTACAACGTCAATCCATGTAACTATTACAATAAATATTCATATAATCGAAAATCTACACAATGAATAAAACTGAAATGTCTGTTTTTAATGTCAATATAACAGCTTTTTACTAAATGCATATCAAAGTATACAAGATACAATTGTTGTCTGTCTATCTGTTTGTTCCGGGTAATCCCCGAAAAAGTTGGACCGATTTTGACGGAACTTTCACTTGCAGATAGTTGATGTTATAAGAAGTAACTTATGCTACTTATATTTTAGAAAGAATTAGGGTTCCGCGTTAACAAAAAAAAAAACTGGTCACGGTGAATCTATTCAGGCGCTTAAATGGCTTACGTTGAGTAAACCATAAGCGATATATCAAATTAATATACTACCTAATTGTAGATATTAAAAAGACTTTCAAAAAAGTCAGTTAGAGCATTATGTCTATCTTCTAAGGATCACCCACAATAAGCATTTTTATCTTTAAAAAAACCTGATTCACGCGCGTGCCTGATCGACGGCATTATGTGAGCCACGCGACCGCAGCCGCAGACACAGATAGTATAGTATCAGATACATACAATAATTGAAAAACATCAAAATTCGAATAGTTCGATACTGTAGGCCGGAGTTCGACCAATAGGAGATCGGCGCATACGCAGCTGTTCAAATACATAGACCGCGCAATTTAAGTATATCGCTGACGTAGCACGTACGTTTAAAAGAATTACATACGACACGAGAAGGAAAACGGAACTTCGGTCGCGTTTGCGACAATTGTTTTTTAATAAGTGATCAATTGGAACTGTCAAATTGTTACATGGGAACAATCGATGAATTATTATTTCAATCAATCATGGTACATCAAAATGACGAACAACTATGCACGCAATTAAATGCACATATAAACGTACAAAAGTAAATCATTTCCATATCAGTCTAGAAACCTGTAATTTTTTAAGGTAATGAATGAATGAATGAAGGATCAAATGAATAATTCTAGTGCCCTACGATTGATTACCTTTTAGAAGTAAATTACTAGGTATGTACCTTTTTATGACTTTATTATGTCAAAAGAGACTTGCTCATCCGTACATAGTTTTAACATAAATGAAAAAGAATTGATAAAAATATTTTATCTCGCTTATATCCTGTCGATAGATCCTCATTCCCGGGTGTCTCTCTTGTTCTTGAAATGTTTTTACATAAGGTAGGAGAGATAAAAGAGGATGGACAAAGATAAATATCTTCGGAGATTTCTCTCAACTTGAGTCAGTCCGATTGGGGAAATATCTCTACCATACAGAAGATCGTAACCAAATAACCATGTGTTTTGTTCCTATGGGGAGTAAGGTTTCCATTTCCATAGCTCCTTGGTTTCAATTTTTGCAACACGCTAGTGGTGCAACCTTATTTATATACTAGCTGTGCCCCACGGTTTACCCGTGTTAAATGTTATGTGACAAACACCACACCGCCAACGGACCCGTGTAGTCTATCACAATTTTTCTTTCCGAAAGTACAAATTATTTTAATTTTTCATTATCTCCTAAGCTATGTGTCCAAATAATACACTATACAGAGCAAAATTTTACTTCATAGAATTTTCTTTATGATGAAGTAACTTTTGTTCGTAAAGATTAATATGCCATGTCTAAAAATAATGAATATAAATCACTTTAATTTTCAACAAATCTTTCTTACAAAATACCTTATTGTGGTTTTTATGTATAAGAGATAGGCATATTGTTGCGGACAGCGAGCGGGGCGAGCGAATAACGATAGTCTAATAGTATAGAATGAACAAATAAATGAAATAATACTTGTTAGGAATAAGGTTTATAAATACGTGTTAGGAATAGATATAATAATATGAACTGAATATGTGTATTTTAAAACGATTAGAATAAGAATATAGCTAGTTGTAAGTTTTTTTTTTTTTTTTTTTTTTTAGGCTTTGTCGCTTGGGCGACTATGTTGCCTGTGTAATTTATAGTTCACAAGACAATTTCCAAACAACATAAAACCAATATTAACAATTACTTAACTTAATTTTAAATAGCTCCCTAGCAAAAAAAGACGAAGGGTCGGTCAAAATGGAATTATATATACCAATGTGAAACGAACCAGAAGCATTAAGTTTAGACCTAGTGGATTCACTACGAACACACTCCACCAGAATGTGGTGCACATCATCTATGATTCCGCAAGTCGGACACATTGGAGATGGCGTTTTATGCATCATAAATGCGAATTTTTTCGATGGAATGTGTCCCGAGCGTAATCTCATTCCTGTTATGGCTTCTTGCCGATTAAGTTGTAAGTTTAAATGTATAAATTTCACTAGTTGTAAGGATGAACCATGCCAGACTCGGAACATCTGACATGGTGACTCATGGTACTGCCGCACACAAGGCGTGCGCGCTCATTGGCTGAGCGACGCCCCGCACGGAATCCATCGCACGACCGGTTGCGAGGCAAAGGGCGACGTTAAATATAGCGGAGAGGGCGGCAGTACTACGATCAGTTCGAGAAACACCACAACACCAGCAACAGCAAGCAGCGAATCTACAAGCAAACTACAGTCAAGAACGTTATTAAGAAACCACATTGTTACTACGAACTACTGTAACTTTGTAAGAAACAAGAATAAAACAAGCGCTATTAATTTAGCACACATTAAAATATTGTGGACGTCTTTTTATTCACAATACATATGCTACCGGGGACTTTATTTATATATATAATACTAAGGATCAATATTTTTGTTGAACATTGTATTTCCGTATCGTTAACGATTACGCCAGCGCACGCGAAACTGCGCGACGTCTTCTCGTCCAAAATACCTCAGTGCCTCAAGACGAAAGTCTTTGACCAGTGTGTGTTGCCAGTGATGACATACGGCACAGAGACGTGGTCGCTCACTGTGGGCCTCATAAGAAAGCTCAAGGTCGCTCAGCGAGCTATGGAGAGGGCTATGCTTGGTGTTTCTCTACGAGATCGAATCAGAAATGAGGAGATCCGTAGACAAACTAAGGTAACCGACATAGCCAAAAGGATTAGCAAGTTGAATGGGCAGTGGGCGGGGCACATAGTTCGGAGAACTGACGGCCGTTGGGGCAGAAAGGTTCTCGAGTGGAGACCACGCACCGGAAAGCGCAGCGTAGGACGGCTCCCCACTAGATGGAAAGACGACATAATAAAGGTCGCTGGGAGCCGTTGGGTGCAGGCCGCACAAGATCGGTCGCTCTGGTGATCTATGGGGGAGGCCTATGTTCAGCAGTGGACGTCCTGCGGCTGAAATGATGATGATGATGATGACGCGGTTAAAGCAGTTCGAGAGGGCCTCGACTTCCGACTTACGTAACAAAAATCAATATTTAAGGCTAGATAGGCCTAATGTTAGATAGCTTATTATTCTTTATGAGTCTGGCTATCATATACGATAATAATTTTTCGAATCCGACCGGTAGTTCCAGCGATGACCGTGTTTAAACAAACAAACAAACAAAAAACTCTTCCAATCTATTATATTAGTATAGATAAAAAGGTGAAGAATCTTTATCAAAACCAGAAAAAAGTGCAATTTCAAATAACAATGATATAATAAACAAAGCCCAGTAACTAGTAATTGATATCTATACATGACGTACAATTCTGCATAGGTCCATCAAACCGATAGCTGTTCTACGTATCGTATCTTAGGGTTCAAAGATAACCGAAAGGTTACTGCGCCTATCGCTCTTTCACTTAGGAAGCATAAGGACGCCGCGCCGGGGTAATTGCTTTGTAAATATAACAGTACCTACCAATCCTAACTAGTCAAAATTTAATACTCTAATGATATAATGTTGTATGGGTTGTACTGTTTTATTATTACTTTAAAATTATTATTAAATTTCATTAAAAATTTAAAGCTTTCCGTTTTATGTTAAGCGATAATGATTGTTTAAAAAAAATGAAAATGATTTCATTTAAATATTTAATTATTTGTTGATTGAAATATTAAAATCATTGTAATTTACTGAATTTATAGACTAATATAATATAATATAATAAAATAATAATATATTATAATATAGTAATATATTATAATATAATATAATATTACATGCCAGTATAAATGCTTAATTAAGTATTGTCAATTAAAACCCATATTAAACAGTATTTTTGATTCAGATTGTTTGCAAATACGATGGTCACTAATAAATTAGTATTATTATTACTATGCTACGACCATCACGTACAATGCCGTCAATTTTCCGAGCTACTATGAAAAAGAGTTTCGTTACAAGCTACTGCCTACGCCGCAACGCGTTACCGAGTCGTGAAGATAAACAAACATATAAATCGCATATTATCTCGCAAGTACATTACTATAATTGTTATTTTGTGCATGCTTTGTGATATCGAATGACATTTGACATGAGCGCGACCGATGCGATATAATTACTTCAACTAAAACACTCTAATGAATCGTAAAGGGTTGACACTCACTGCGGGTTTCCGAAGCGCGAATTAATTCCCGCGGTCGATGATAATAAACACGCACTATACGGAATGCAAATAAAGTATTGCGATAAGCTATTTTTATTATTTTAATAATTATTTCATTTTATAAAGTAGCTAGCATGTAGAGTGATCACTAAACATCGATTGTTTATCAATTAATCGATAGTCTGGCTTAAGCTATCGATTGTAAACATTGAAATCATCGCAATAGTATATTATATTAGCTCGATCACCCAGATACGACACTAAAAAGCTATCGACGGTTAATCGATGCAAAATCGATCGGTTTTACAAAACAATCTATACTAATGTATTTCCAAACCATCGTTGTTTACACTACTAACATGTACGCAGTTCAGCTGATGTTAAGAGGTCACTGCAGCCTATAACTATGCACAACCAACTTCAAAACGTCCGCAGCCCTAAGCCTAGTCAATGAACCTTGTTGCAGATGATGTATGGGGGTGGATTTTCATAGTCGACCTTGTACGGGTTCTAACACTTTTGGATATTATGTTGTGGTTAATAGAAGTAGAGCACAGAAAATTTTCTTTAAAGATTTCTCTCTACTTAGAATCGGACCGCCAAAGAACCTGATGTTGTGTTCCTGCGGTGAGTAGGGTTTCCAGAACTTCTTGGGGTAGGTGGGTTCAAGGTCGGCAACGCGCTAGTGATACATATGGTATTACAAGCGTCCATAGGCTACGGTAACCGCTTAACATTAGACGGGCCGTATGCCTGTTTGCCACCTTAGTTAAATAAAAAATGTGAGTTCTTATTTTCGTTTTTTACAAAAGGTGAACAAGATGTGACCTTTTAACAAAAAACAACTTGTAACTATTTTCAACGTATAACTATTTTACACAGCGTTTATTTTCGCGCAAATATTTCTTTACAATATTTGTGTACCTCCTTAAAATGTTTTGTAACGTGCGGTAAACTTTACGCGCGATGAAAATATGAAGTGCAGTTGGGGATATATTTAGAGGAACGCAATAAAATAGGAGCAAATTAAAGTGAAAACATATTTATTTGTACAATATAAGCTTTTAAATTTCTTTGAATAGAATCAATTAATTAAATGAACATTTATTAACACACAAAAAAAAGTCTAAACTAAGGATGTCCACTTAGAAAATACATCCATGTTTTTTTTCGATGTAATACATTGAGGCTATGTATCGATAATTACCGATGCATCGATTAGAAACATCGATGTTTTCTCAAAATCGAGTATTTTTTTAAAAATAGCATCACGAAGCTGTAGTCAGCCCCTGACACTTCACACGAACAAACCACAATTTTTAATTCTCTATTACGCCTACAACAGCATTTTTCTTGTCCGTTCGCCTGTTATGTGTTAAAGAATGTTGAAGGAATATATGCAACCTACGGTGATGCAGTTGTTGTTTGTATATAAAAAAACCAATGTGACAATATTCTGTGTTACAATTACAAAAAACTACAAACAATATGCAAATCTTAGATTTTCGCTCGTACTGTTCATTGAAATTGAACAACATACCACGGCTCCTGCAAAAGTGTCTAAACATCGGGAAACTTTAAAAACCTCACACCGAAAAATCTAATACAAATAAATTGTGTGACTACCAGTAAAAGTAGTTTATTTTCAAAGTACAAAGAAAATAAAAACCATCCACAACTATAGAAATCCAGGTATTAAAGTCCTACATCCAGTATTCTTTTGGAAGACTGCAAAATCAAAAGCTTATTTAAACGTTTCCTTTTCAATCTATTTCGATGCTGATTGACGATTAAAGCAGCATTTTAGAAAATAAACGTTCAGATTAAATAACGAAGTTCCCATTATTTTCAAGTATTTGTAAGCAATTGTAAAAAGCTTAGGAAGCTGAATTTTCAGATCATTCCAAATTTCCAGTGGGGGGGGTACTCATTGAGTATTCCTACTGGACTAAGGAAGTAAATAGACAACTTGTTAGAAATAGCATCGTCAGACTACGCCGTTTTCCAGCTCTTGTGAACTAATTTGTGGTGATTATCCCACAAAGAAAAGTTATCTTCTGATTTGTCATTTTATATCTTATAATTATTAACTGGTTACACCGGATTCGATGTTTTATGAAAATACATCGATACATCTAGTAAATCAAGTCTTTCGAAGCATCGGATCGATTCGATGCCTCGTATTATAAACATCGAGTGAATTCGATGCATCGATGTATATCGAATATCCCCCTAGTCTAAACAATTCTTCAACCAACGCAGTTTTGAAGTCCATTAGGTTAGCTGGTGTTTGTTTTCTTTGTTTAATCGTTTACCCAGTTTATCCCAAACATGTTCTATCGGATTTAGGTCTGGCGAGTGTGCTGACAACACTAAAACTTGGATTCCGACCTCAGTATCGTGCATTAAAAGGAAATTATCCTCCATGAATGGGGCAAAAGGCATCACAATCAGCTCTAAAAAGTCTGTTACGTATTTTGCCGCAGTCAGGGACCCGTTTTCTACGATGTGTAGATCTTTACGTGCTCCTAAGCAAATAGCACCCCCATAACATTACTGACCCTCCACCATAAGGCTCTCTTCCACCAATGTTACACTCAGCGTATCTTTCTCCGGGTCGTCTCCATACTTTGACCCTTCCATCATCTGATTTAAGTTAGAATCTGGACTCATCAGTGAAGAGTACTTTTCCCCAAGCGCATTCATCCCAATTTCAGTACGAATAAGCAAAGTTTGACCCGAGCTATTCGATGACCTGCGGTAAGCAAAAAGGACCTCTGGCGGGCAAGTTGCGCCCCTACACCAGCTGAATAAGTTTTCTTCTAATCGTTTTGATGCTGTCACTTTTCGAACTTCCTGCAGTTTGCTCCGTACCTCGGAAGACATCGAAGTGCGGTTTCTGAGGACAATGCTTACAATAGATCTGTTGTCCCTCTCTGTTGTTACCCTTTTGCGTCCTTGTTCTTTACGTCTTGTATACTCTCCGGTCTGCCGGTATCGTTTAACATTGGGAAAAATAACAGACTTGGACATTCGTATTGTTTGGCCACTTCATTGTAAGTGTAACCATTTTCAATTAAAGTTACAGCTTTAGACACCTGAGCAACGCTGAAACCCAGCATTATCACTTAAAGTTATCAAATGAAGTTCCCTTCACTCAATAATAACAATTATTTGTCAAAAAAAAAAACAGAAATGTTAATTTTTTTAAATACAACAATAACCGGCAGAATTTAATACACTACGTATGAAAGAAATGAACTATATTAATTAAAAACGTATTAAATAAAAAATCGTAAGGAAAATTCTATTCAAAATCTTCTTTTTTCAAATTACATAATACTGGTATATATGGCCAGTATTAAATATGAAAATGTATTCTGTTATTCTACCTTTTTACTCCGTTTCTCTAAATATTTCCATGAGTGTATTATCTATAATACGTAATAGAAATATAATTAAAGAGATCACTTGATATAGCCATTATGTTATGTGTTAAAGGAATCGTATTTTATTTTATTAAATACCAGTACACGTACAAGTACGCATTGCTTTCAGTGGCTCAGTCGTAGCTGATGTGATTCCGCGGCGAGCGGCGTGGGGTTCAAATCCAACAATGAACCTAAGCATTCGAAAATAACACTTTAGTACGATGACTGGAAATTTTCTAATTCTCGCCTCAAGGTTGTTTTTTTTTATATGTTCGGCCACATCGACACCTATTATCAACTATTAATCATATCAAACCAGTGTTTAAAAATAGTCTGTAAATTTATGATTCCAATAATTTTTAATATATTTACTTAAACAAGAAAGGCAAAGTGTCATAAACGTAGGACCTTGGAGACCTTTTTGTACATATACAGTTATCACGCAATTATTATCACCATCATCATCATCATCATTGTCGCCGGTCGTGACGGTGATGCGATGTGACAGGCGACCGCTTATGATTTATACGAACCGTGTCACACTTACCGCTTCGAACGTGACGCACCGTATTTGGTAGGGTTACATTTAAACAGGCTGATTAAAAAATACGATTTTTTTTTTTCCGTACGTAGTATACTATCTGGCGTATCCTTCATGGTTTCTTAATGGTGTCTGATAAAAGCGACGTGAGTTGCGGATTAGATTTTCGCTTGAGCCAACTCAATTTGTAATTGTTGATTGGTTTGTTCATACTTAAGATACAAAAAACGAGAACTTTATTATGACCTAACCCTATTAGATTAGCACGATGACGTCTAAAACAGGTAAATGGGTGTGTGTATGTGTGGAGTATGGCTGTCTCAATTCACGCTTCGCGAGAGACTGTTGCTCATCACGTTAGTAATGTATCGAATCCGTTAATTATCCTTGCAAAGATGATGATGATTTTGTATACAGTCTGTGCACTGTGGTACGGCATTCTCTAGTGATTACGATTCCTACAGTAAATTTCCTAAGTAACTCCACTTGAAATTCCGTCGCAGAGCATCAAAAAATGTGTTTCTAGGCTTAACGTGTTACTATCGTCGGCTACTTCGTCACTTAGGAGTTAAACTGAAAACCTGTAAAGTATATAAATAAGCGACATTGAGGGGGCAACTTTTTAATTGTGATCTGAGAAGAGAGAGAATGAGAAGAACCCCGACCGTTGGGTGATTAAACGAGTCTACGATAACATCCAATTCTATTACTAATAAGGTTAGTTTATTTAAGTAATAATAATTTATCCAATATGATTAGAAGAGAAACTTATACGTCTTCAGAACACAACGTTAAAAAATTACAACGAGCGAGCATCACTGTCTAGCGCAAGGCTTCACCAACTTAGGTCCGCAAGCCACAAAGTGGCGCGTCAAGACATTTAAATTTATTTGTCAATTATTGTTAAACCAATTTTAACTGAAATCTTTACTAATTTTAAATATTTATCTATTTATATGTGACTCTATCGTGGTTGTAAACAAGTATTATTTTACATGAGATGGCCTACCAAGTACCAACTAACATGGATTTGAAATTATGGCAGACCTCTAAAATTAATTAGGCTCCCTTGCCATTAGGTGAACTCTTAGAAGTAGACAAAAAGTATAAAAATCATGTCTAAAGATTTTTGAGTTAAACTCAACTTTATTCTCCCTCCTTTTCTCTCATTTGCTACGGCTTACGGTTTTCCATAAATTCGCAACTCCATGGAAGAATAATGACAGAAACCGAAAAACATGGTAAGTGGTCTACGAAATAAACAAATTTGGGGACATCTGTGGTCTAGACCATCTTCATAATAAGCACATTATTTAAAGAGAAAATATACGACAAAAACGATTTATTAATAAGACGAAACAATTAGCGACAGCCTGTAGATAAGTAACGTAGTTAATACAGCGCACATTAAATTCATACAGGTTCAAAATGTGTCAAACTATTGTAAAATATTTGCATGGTCCAAGTTAAAAGCGATAACAAAGAATATAATTTTAATTTATATTTCATCATATTCTTATAAATATCTTCCTATAATTTAAATTCTTCGACTTTTTGACGTTTTAAAAATACTATTTACATAGACATCTTTCTTTTTATTAAAAATCTCAATAGTTATCGAAGAACAGATTAGGTATACTGGGTTAAACAATTAAATAAAACACCGGTTGTACAGTACAGTACAGTAGTAGTGTTGTCTGACAGAGAATAGAGATATAATATATTTTAAACATAGACTTTAAGGTATTATGTGGCGTTTAGTAGTATCTATGGTTGAATTTATAATAATTTTAAAAATGTTTGTGTTTATGTACGCACGTAAGAAGTAACAAACCAAAATACACTCAAATTTTTTTTATCCCGCGTGCCAACATGATGAAGTTAGCCATCAATTATAATAAAAAAAATCTTTTTGCTGACTTAATAAAATAATTTAATGGAGTATAAATTAACTAAATAAACTAAAATATATTCTAAATATTAAAACAAAACAATTTTTAACAACAAAGAAAATCTACTTCAATGGTTTTCAAGAGTTCCCTGGTGGATCTTTAAAGCTGAAGGTCCCATGCAAATGAAATTAAAAAGGGATACACCCTTATCAAAAAAAAAAAATCTTCTAAATAGGTTCATAAGAATATAATTTATGGCTGAACTACTATTTAAAAAAAAACATTCTAATTGAGTAACTAGTTCGAATTCCTGCAATGAGCCTTAGCTTTCGGTGATGGAAAACATCGTGATGAAACCATAGTATGGTGGCAGGATATTTTCTAAAGCCCTTCTTGCTAGCTACTAAACTAAAAAAAAAATTTGTCGCCAAACACCTATAGGTGTGTTCCAGCAGCTGTACTTTAGATCCAGTTCTTCCACTAGGTTTAGATCATTGCATTAAACCTATATAAAAAGTAAAAAATAACGCGTCCGTAACCGTACACGTGATAAAATTGAAACTTCTTAAAAAAGGAGACGCGGATAACTTAAACTGTGTATTATGTATACAATGTATAGCTGTCTTTCTCCTTCTCTAGGTTATATCTTCCTTCTCTCTCATGTAACGAAATGTACCAAAACGAGACGCGTTCTTGAAATTTTACTCTCAGTTCTCTAACCACTACCGCCGCCT
This sequence comes from Saturnia japonica, assembly GCA_033032175.1. Classification (NCBI taxonomy): domain Eukaryota; kingdom Metazoa; phylum Arthropoda; class Insecta; order Lepidoptera; family Saturniidae; genus Saturnia; species Saturnia japonica. The sequence continues at coordinate 615,365 of CM065331.1, forward strand.
CCGTCTAAGAAGTTTCACTAAGAGGTGGTCTCTTGAGAGTTAGACCGCGATTGAACATCGAACAAAGTATGAGTTCGTTCAATGACAACTGTGTCAGTGCTGATTGTGAGATGTGATTGATGGTAGATTTGTTAACATTTTTATACGTTCTCTAATACCTTTACCGTGCTTTATGAAACTACACTAAATTATGATTCATTACCGACCGCCTGTATCGCTTTAATGGTGTAATTATTAGGTTTATTTGTTCATTTTATACTCGAATTTAGGAGTGAGGCGTATATATCGGAACAGGTTCAAATAACAGGTACGTACAGGTAACAGTTTGGATCTGTTATCTGAAAAAGCTGTTACTAAATACTAGGTACAACCTGTTGCACATACTAGTGAGGCGTATTCCTAGTTTGGGTACCAGGGCATGCTGTATTTGTATTTTCGTTCGTTCTTAAGAAATAAAATGTATTATTATTATTATTTATAGGAACAGAAAAGAAAAAAACGGGTATTTTTGAGTAACAGCACGGAACTGCTGTAAAAGCAAGCTGTTTATACGTACCTGTCCAGAGAGTGTTACTGTTTCAGTTTGGAACATGCAATTTCTGTATTCTATCTTAAAGATGTTTATTATTAACGGCTTATATATTGATTGACGGATTGATTCATTGATGGACTGATGCCATTAATTGATGGATTAATGGGTGGAATGATTGATGGATTGATTGATTGATAGATTGATTATTATATGATATAAGTATACGGTAGGCCAATAGTATTAATCTATGGTTACTAGTGCTACTATATATATCCCTATTAAACCTAAACAGGCTGTTATTTTGGAACTGTTATTTCTCTGGAACAGGAACTCCTGTTACTCCTGTAGCAGGTATCTTATTTTACCTTTTTTAAGTGGAGAAACCCACCCTTACTTAAAACAACGTTACAGGCTTATTATCGGTCAGGCGAGTAAACCACTTCGTTGACGCTAGCAGTCAAAATGTTCATTTTACTCAGCATTAAACGCATAGTGATGTATTCTTACATACATAAAATTGACAAATAGTTTATACAACAAAGGTGGCAAACAAGCATACGGCCCGACTGAGGGTAAGCGGCTACCGTAACCTATGGACGCTTGTAATATCACAGGTATCACTCCTACTCCAAGGAGCTCTAGAAACCCTACTCACCGCAAGAACACACCACAAGAATATTTGACTGCGATCTTCTACATGGTCGAGGTATTCCACCATTCGGACCGCTACAAGTAGAAATATCCAAAGGAATTTCTCAGTGCCCCACCACTGGTAGCGTGTACAAACATCGCGTCAATTGATGCGAGTTCAAATCCTTGCAATAAGCTTCAGCTTTCGGCGAAGGAAAACATCGTGATGCGACCATAGCATGGTGATAGGGCTTCTTGTAATGCCCGTCTGGTTAGATAACATACTCAAGCGAAGCACCTATAGGTGTGTTCCGGCGACTGCACTTGAGAGTCGGCCCTCTCACCAGGCTTGGCGTGTTTTTTTTTAATGGATACTCCAACAGCATTACACATTATACAATATTATTATAATTATCCATTTAGCGGAGGTGAGGAACAGAGAGTTAAGTTCCTCATCCGCCATAGAAAAGGGAGGATCCTCCGGCCAGAAGGGTGTTATGTCTGGCGGGCAGTTGCCCAACGGTTGTAGTCGGGTTCTTGTATATATACTCAATTGAAGAGTTAATTTCTATAGCGCGATGTAGGATGCGTCGTATGTGGCTCGATAGATGTCGCTACATCTATAAGTAGTATACCTGATGTGTATGTTACTTATATGAGTATATAGCATTTCCCATGGCTTCGTACATATATTGAAAGATAAAATATATTAATTAATACATATAAATAAAATTATCTTTGGACGACACTTAACAAAAAATAAATAAAGATTAATTTAATAAAAATGATAAATTCTAAAACAAGTCTTGAGTCAAAGTGTTTCAATATCTCATAACCGTGTTTAACATCTTGGGTCACATATTGTGGCCAAACGCTATAAAACCTACAATTCGAATCGACGTTTATCAACACGACACCCGATTTACTCCCGTTGAACCCGTTTGTACCATAGATTTTTAAGATGGAGCAATATCAAATCGTATGTAGTTTATCGATGAGTCAAGCGTCCGTCTACAAAAATAACCAGGTTCCGTTGTCTGCTAATAGTAAATCACTTCGACTGTATTATATATAACCACAGCTAAGATCAAAAGACAGCTTGTTCATTTTATTTCTAAAGTAGATAATGACCTACGATTACGAACTTGTGTAACAAATGTATATTGTAAAGGTGTTTTTTGCAAATTTCGTAATAGACATAACTATGTCTATGTCGATAAATGTCTATATCTTTTATACGTGTATAAAAAGATACTTATAACGAATATAAGATTAATGTTTTCTTGGCTGTTTGTATGTCTGGATTTAACTCGGAACCAGCTTGACCGAATTCTTATAAAATTTTGTACACTGGAAGTTTATGGTATTCTTTAATTTATATGCTATATGAGTTTCATTAATAATTTAAAAAATTATAAACTATGAAAAGAAACGACGAAATTACTGTGTACTTAACACTTGCGGAGACCCGGGCATATATATAATAAAACTAATACCAGACTTTTCCCACGGCTGGGCAAAGGCATCATCCCCAGGTAAAACACGAGCTTATTCACCACGCTCACCCATGATGTATTATTGGCTATATCAACAACGAGGAGTCTACTGTACATCTTATCACAACATTTCCAAGCGTTTAAACTTTCTTTCACCATTAACCTATGTTACAATGAAAATTAGTAAATGTACGCGAAACCTAAGATATTCGTTAGTGTATGCCGAGATGTGAACCTGCAAACATCGTGTCAATATGCCACTGGCCTTAACAATTCAACTACCGTAACCTTACTGATGACCGTACACTAAATAAATTTAAAAACAAAACTACAATACACAATTTTATATATAGTTCAATTATCTATATAAGGCTTATTACCACGTGCCTAAAGTTACATTATATATGTACTTTAAACTATTTTTCCTTTATTACAATGAATGATAAACATGATTTTATTGTAAGAGATTTCGCAGCATATTCCCTGAAAGCGCGATATGGAAGTCAATTTTTTTTCGTCTGCTTGGTATTCTCAAACAATTAATTAGTTAATATGAGGATACAATATAATTTTTAATGTTATTATTTCAAGGATTTTTCATTTGCTAAACTGTTCTTTAATTATCGTGAATTTTAGTTATGCGTCAAATTTCCATTCTAGCGCATCTGTTCCTCGCAGTGAACCAGCTGTGTCCCTACGCACTTTTCTGTGGCACGGCACATAAAAATCGACGACTTACGACGTTGGACACTTACGCACAAAAATATATTGACACTTAAGGCTCAATAATACACTCCCGTGTTCCGTGGGACTCAATTCGCCGCCATACTGCCTGTGACGTCATACTCCATGTGACGTCATTTGACATCCATTAATTTCAGCGGGAAGTTTAAACAGCGTTTGATTGTAGACAATCTTCGCTGTTATGCCAGCCTACAAGTACTTAATACTTCGAATGTTAGTAAGTGGTTGAAAACATCAAAATTGAAACACAAGATGATGAAGGTAATAATCAATGTAACAGGTTGTGTCTGTAGTGATTCAAAGAAATAGTCCGCCATCTACACAATTAATAATACTAGTGATCGCCCAATGATTGAAATTCGACCAGCGACTTTTTAATCATATACTATTTTCTGTTTGACATTTGCAGTATGAACCTAAACAATGAATATTATTATATCACTTGCTGTCACTTTTCATTGAGGGACAATATCAGTATTTTGGAGGGTCTAAGTTCAATGGCACTGGTCGTGTTAAAATTCGCAGTCTTAATTTATTTAATGTAATATATTAGAAACAGATTTTATAAATAAATTTTAGCTTTTCTCCATATAAACTTTAACCATGTCAAATCTCAGTTTTCCGTGCACGCAATACGCTTAAAAAGGGGTAGAAAGTTTTTTCTTCAAGTATTAAAATATAATGATTGTAATGTCAAAATAACAGCTTTTTACTAAATGCATATCAAAGTATCAGATGGTAGAGCGCTCGCTTAGCATGCGAGAGGCACCGGGATCGATACCCGGCGCCTCCAAAATTAATTTACTTTTTGTACCATACAATACAAATACCTTTAATTGTCTGAATATGATCAATGCAGGTCTTAAATTTTTAAAAATAGTTGCATCATTTTCTGCCGAGTTGTGGCGTGCGAATTAAATTTTAACAAATTATATTTCAAAACGAACGATAATTTATATATGTCAAAAATGTTTTGATTCAATGTGCATTTTAATCGCTTCACAGTATACTTTTACAATTGTTTCAGATTCGAGGAATGTTTGCGGCGGGATGGTGAACACCTGAATGATGTAATTTTTAAGAAATAAATTTCCCAGATAGTCTATTTTAATTGAAATAAAGATGAATGTGTATGTATGTGTATTGTATTTAGTTTTTTTTTTTTTATATTTGCAAATCTTTCTGGCCCACCCTGTAGAACCTAACCACTAATACCTAAAAAACTTTTATTAGTGTTACTAAGTCTAAAACACGGTACGACTAATTTATCTTTGTTTCTAGTATTAACATTGACTGATCAAATCAACATACGTATATTTTTGTTTTAATCATTCACAAGGCACTTCCTAACAATACAACAGGATAAGCAAGGATCCCAACATAGAGACATATTTGGTCAAAGTTTGGACAATGTTTTGAAACACATGTGTAGCGACTAAGTACCTAAGTTATTTAACTATTTTCTCTTGATTTTATGTACATTTAAACTTATTTACACTTCTTATTTTTTGCATCTCAGAGCAACCTTTAATTACGGCAACCAATTCGATTCTAATTTAAGCACGTTTTGTATTTTTAATTTCAGTGAAGTTGTGTGTCTTGTTGGTAGCTTAATAAAAAAAAAAATATAACTAGTACTTGACAATTGTCCTTTTTATATAATTAAGTAACTAATAACACATTCTAATTAGAATTATATAGTTTAGAGAATTCGTTCCTACATATTTACGAAGTACTTTGAAAATAAACAAATTTCTATAGGCAACAATCTAGGTCAGCCTGACAAAGGCATAATTTGTAGAGCGAAATTTCCAAAAGCCACTTATATATTTTAAACAATGGCGGATGTTTTAGCAATGAATTATTTAATCTCTCACGTGTACAAACAACAGGGGATACACGGAATCTATTCATCATAACCATTACTCATCGATTTAATTAGCACCGAGGGACTCGTACCTATTTATGTATGTTAGGAGTAGATTTTACTAAATTTATCAATTCACATAAAATAGGTCAAGTTTATAAAACTTATTTTTTTTGGAAAAAACATGTATTGAGGGACATATAAAAAAAATGATAGAGGTTTATCGCTCTGCGCGCATCAAGCAAAAATTACTGTAAAGATTTTGATCAATTTTGTTTTTGTTTTACTTTTTAGATACTGGATCCTTATCTGAAACGATATATCTTTGATAAGACGATATCTTCATTCAATACAGAGTTATTAAAGTTTTAAGAAACTACGATTTTTATAACCACTCAGCTTTCAGCGATGTGATTTCGTGCCGTGGAGAAGTGGGGATTATAAAATTAGTATCAGATTAACGCGGACGGTTGCTAGATAGGAATATTGGCGGTCGTTATCCTACTACAGTTCTGAAATCACTCGATAGGTTGTTAGTTGCTACGCCTAAGAACTAGGTTGCTAAGAGCGCTCTTCAGAACGAAACACAGCAAAGCATTGCTGATTGCAGCAGCTGCTAATGTGGTATAGTGATACCACATTCGAACATGGCAAAAGGTTTACGATCCTTGCATATGGTAACCTTTTTGAAGTGATAACATCTTATCGGAGGGTAAACAGCTTTGTAACGTAACGCGTTACGGCGCCATTCATTGTTGCATAGCGGTTGTAAGCGTGACTGCTATCGCCGGAATCCTGGGTTCGAATCCTCGTCGGCTTCCCTTTCTCTCTTTCTTTTGGTTTTGGTTTATTTTTTTCTTTTTGATTAGTTTAAGTTATCACTTCTGTTGAGCGTCCCGAGACGCACACTTTTTTAATAACTCCATAACATGACATTATCATTCAAGAATTGCTACCATTCGACCGGTGAGCCAGCACCAAATCGATTAAAAACAAAAGAAGTAGGGTACAGAGAAATTTCTTTGGAGATATATCTCTCTACTTGGGGCGTTATAACTATTGAACTACCTCCACCCTACAGAAGATCGCAGGAATGGGAGGTTTAAGGTCGGCCTGGTGTTACTACTATCAAGCAGGACGCAATATCGTCTGCCACGTTATTCGTATATAAAAAAATACTATTGTCTTGCTAAAGCAATAACTTAGTGCTGGTCTGAACAGCTATAAGTAAAGGAATGCCTATATTACCTACTGTAAATGCAAAATACGCATCGCTCATTGGCTTCTCACACTTAGCTATGAGGAAAGTGAAGATATAATTAAAACTTAATATTAAATTTCCTTCAAAATTAGACCAGAATATAGATTTTGTGGAACGCAGACCCTACTCGTATACTGCCTGGAAGTGGCCGCTATTGGCTGCGACACAGTCTTTACTATAGTGGCTAATATCGTATATTTTGTTTTTGTTGTAATGTGATTTTTACTTCCAATAAATTATTATTATTATTATCATTCAGATTGATATGACAAAAAAAAACTGAAAGTCTGTGACTAAGAGCATATCAGTGTATTCAGTTAGCCGCACTTGAATCAGTCCCCTTAGTTTAGCGTTTTTAGCTTTGCTTTGCTTTGCCCATTTACTTTATAGAAGAGGTTACAAAGTTCTGGTAAAATTTGTCAGGAGAAAACCATTCAAAGTTCTTATCAGGGCGTTTAACCAGCTGAGAGATGGAGGCTCTGAAGCTCACTAGGAATCAGTTACGGGTTTTAGTGAGGGTTGTTATTTAAGTGAACATATCGATGTCCTGGTCACAAGAGATTGCACATTCTGCGAATGTACGGAAGAAACGCCGGAGCACCAATCGTGTGAATGTGGTCCACTAATACCTAAACGCAACCAGATTCTGGGCAAGAACGTGCTGCTCTCGGAAGAGATTCAATGCTCTCTGCCAAAAAGTCCTGCAGTATATTAAAGCTATAAAACTACCTAGTCCTAGGTGAGCTTTAGTAGTGTGGAGCGATCATAATTATAAAAAACATTTCTTAAATGTCCTTATTCCTGGCAACACCCTATTTTCTTTAATTCTCCATCCAAATTAATGATTCAAACATCATTTTAAAGCTTATGATCTCCGCTATTGACGAAACTTGAAACAAATGGTTTAAGGTTTTCGTTAAAAACATGTTTAATATCTTTTTCATTGTGAATGCCATCTGTTGGGATGTTAATGAAAATATATACAAGGCGCCATCTATTAACAATCTGCTTAAAGACTGTTTATGCTCTATAAATGTGCGAAATATTCGCATGGGTCAACCAGTATCTTATTGGTCAAAGTGACTACATCAGCTTGAATAGACCCCATTTGGAATAATAATAATATCATCATTGCGCAAAAAAGTCGCTCAACAACATAAAATTCGGTCCAACACTAGCTTAAAAAACTGGGTAAAACGCAATTTGAGAATTAAAGCGAAGTGTTGAACAGCGCAAAATGTTATTCATAATTTATTTACTTTAATATTTTATTTACACAAGTGCTCCACTTGGGCTAATAATGTAAGAAATAAAATCTACCACGATTTACATTTTTAGCGCTTGTAAGTTCGATATATTCTTCATCGAGATAAAAAAATTCATACGTTTTCTAGATATTTATGAAAATAAAGAAATGGGCGTCGAACAGATAATTCTACAGATGCAATGACTTATACGTTCGGATATTAGGAACAAACATAGATTTGTCGCAAGGCGGGGAAGTCTTTGTCCAGTGTGTGCTGCCAGTGATGACATATGGTACTGAGACGTGGTCGCTAACGATGTATATGATAAGAAAGTTCAAGGTCACTCAAAGGGAATTTATCTGCGTTATTGAATCAAAAACGAGGAGATTCGTATCAGAGTTTTTAAACTTAAGTGGCAGTTAGCAAGGCACACCGCTCGTAAAACGGATGACCAATGGGTTCAAACAGTTTTCGAGCGGCGGCCAAGTACCGGTTATAAGGTTGCGGGGTCCCAGTGGATGCAAACAAGGCCGGTTCTGTCGCTCTGACGATCTTTTGGGAAGGCCTGTCTCCAACAGTGAATAGAGGCCTGCGTCCAACAGTGAATAGATGGATGAACAGATTTGAATATAATAAGTAAGTATCAGGGGTGTTTTGTAACCGAACCTATCGGATATCCGTATCGAAAATAAATGCTTCGAATAATTTCGGATAAAATACACGTGAAAAAATTGAAACATTTAAAAAAGGGAACACACATAGACTAAACTGTGTATTAGATACATAGCGGCACGCCCCGGCTACGCAGAGGTATTTAACAAAAACTTCATAATTAAAAATTATAATACATACGAATAAAACCCTTCTTCTATTTGCGTCTGGTTACTAAAAAAATAAAATTATAAAAAAGTTTGAAAATTATTATTTTAATTAACTTTTATTTTTATGACTGTTTGTTATTATTTTTATATATTATATAATTATTTTTGGTTATTTTTGTTTAATAAGTGTTTAATAAAAAAAAAAAATTTTTGTAAAAAGATCATACATACAAAACAAAAGCCATTCAATTTATTGAGTCAGAGCTTTCCTGTGAACAATATTTGACGTTGTTTTTGTTTTTTAACGTCAATTCATGTGGTGGCAGTCCAGAACGGTTTAGACAATTTAAAAATTCTTGTGGGTAAAGGACTACATCATCGATATTAGTTACAATGTCGATCAATTTGTAATTTTTTATTTGGCTGAGGACTTTTTGAATAATCAAATTGTTTATTTCGTTCACCTTATCATTCCTAGGTGTCACTATTGCCCTAGAACACAAACAACGAAAGTCCTTTTCGTGCAAATTTTCAATGTCAGGGTATATATACATATGCATCTATTAAAATTTCTAAATTATGGACTATTTGGCTTAGAGACTCATCTAAAAGAATATCACGATTTCTGCTTAAATTAGGAGTGGCAACATCTTTTATTATGTCTGGATGGCCAACTACGTCCACACTACGCCTCCTTCTTGTGAATTTATTATTGGCCCATGTGTAGTATTGCGGGACTTCGTGGTATAGAAGTGTCTTTGCGAATTCATCTTCATTACAGAGCTCAAAGAAAGCCAGCAAAGCAGTTTTACGTGGGTTTTGGGCTACTTGTCCAGCTATTTCTGCGGTAAAATAAACCCTTTGGCCATTTTCTAAGTGGACGTTAACGCAAGACTGTAGGATGCCGCTCGTGGATCGGAAATCCGAGTATTCGCCAGACAGCTTAGGATGTACATACGTACCAGCCATTCACGTAGTTTCCATTTGAGTTTATGACGCTAAAAGTAGCTTGGTCAAATCCTATATATATTTGCAAAATGTATTTGATGGTTTGAACTGAGTGGCAGTACTCCACATTTACGTGAGCGTTAAACGTCCTACAGACTATTGGAGAATAAGGGACAATACATCTATTATCTATATTGAACCTACTTTCTCTGATATTTAGCGTAGCGCACTGTCCTCCATTTTCGGCGTCACAACGACGATAAAGTGGATAACCGTCCTCTCCGGTTTGGGTATCGTTGACGAAACGTCAAGAGTACTTTTTTGTACAGATACCGTTTTTCATACACGGTGCTGTTAAATTATGCTCTCCACATGGTCCGTGCATTATCTTTTTGTTACGATATCGTACAATATCGGATCGTTTTATCAATTAAATTTTAAAAATAAAAGAATATTTATTGTGGCATAACTATAATAGTTAGAAATATGCTATCGCGATACTTTTTGTAAATAATGATGTGTTCTGCAAGTCTTAATACATTATTTTATTCTATCGTCAATAGTTTTTGCAGCGCATGTGATGTAAAGAATATTTTAGGTAATTTTTTTACACCTTGGGTTAAATTATTGGAGTTTTAGTAAGGATCCCTATTTTTTTTTGTAAATTTAATACAGCCTATGTCACCCTGGGATAGTGTAGCTTCCCAACAGTGAAAGAATTTTTCAAATCGGTTCAGTAGTTTTGGAGCTAATGAATACAAACAAACAAACAATCAATCAAATCTGTCATATTTATAATATTATAGAAGTATAGATATACAATGTACAGGTGTATTTCTCATTTTCTCTAAGTTATACATTTCTTCTCTCTCATGTAACGAAATTTGTGTAAAGGTGCCGCGTCCTTGAAATTTCACTCTCAATTCTTATCCAAAAAATTATCAAACCCTGTATAAGAAGTTTCACTTCAAAAATTTCTTACAAACAATATTGAAAGAACGCATAAAAATTCGTTAAATGCCATTGGATAGTAGGATTCGATCAGCCTCAACATACATAAATTGATACATCATAAACAAAATCATCAGGACAGAATAAATATGATCAATCAATAAATATAATGCAAGGTAATTGTCGTTTGTCACAATCATTGACTCGTCCTCATTCATTACAAGTTGAGCTGTACTGGTGCCACAGAATGGTTGCTTTATTTAAACCAAATTGCAATGCATAGAGAATTTCTTTGGAGATTTCCTTCCTGCGGTGAGAAGGATGTCTATAGCTGTTGAAAGAGGAAATTTCTTTGGAGATTTATCTCTACTTAGGGTAGCTTGACTGGTAAAAAGACCCCCACCACACAGAAAATCACAGTCAAGTATCCTTGTAGTGTATTCATGCAGTGAGTAAAGTTTGCAGAGCTCATAGCCAGGAGGGGTTCAAGGTCGGAAACATGCTAGTGATACCATTGCTGTTACAAGCGTCACAAGACTACAGTAAACACTTACCACCAGGCGAGCCATACGCTTGTTTGCCACATCAGTTTTATGTATTGATAATGCTGTTGACAGCACTGAAGTGTATGGTTGGCAAAATGAACTATAAGGTTTACCAACTCCACATCAAGAGTAGCAACATATTTGTGACTGATGTCAATTAAACTAACGTCATACTTGATTATTACATAGCCTATGTCACTCCCACAATTAAGACATATCTAAGAATACCTCCTATATCTGTATAATTTATTATTATTATTATTTATTAATTTCAATTATTATTTTTTATTAGTAGTAGTTTTTCATACCTTGTAATAACTTACTATAATGCACACTGTTGGTAATTCTTTAATCAATAAATAAATATACTAAAATCCATCCAGCCCTTTAGCCTACAGAGTGTGCCAAAAGTATATATATATATATATATATATATACTTTAAAAAAACATAACCCCTTCTTTTTTGCATCCAGCTAAAAATATATAGTACTGATACTTGGATACATGGAACAAGTAAATGTTATAATGAAAATTTTATACATCATCTTACAAACAAAACTTAGATGATATTGCAATACTCTATGGAAAAATGAACTCTTGATTACTTTGGATGGATGCTTCATTGACTCATGTCAAATAAATGTTCTAATAGTAATATACCAGGAGTACTCGAATTAGAGTATCAGGGATCTACCACAAAATATTTAGCTAGCGAGTGATCACTTGCTGCCAACCTAATACTTCTTTTCTTTTTTTTTAACTCTTATATTAATAAATTTGAGATCAGATGCTATAGTTAAAACATATATATCAGAAATTATCTATAATAACACCTCTTTTTGGATATGCCGCTTGAACATAGTTAGCCACCATGAAACTTTTAAGTTAATATTGTACTTATTGGAAATTCCAGAGATCAACTTGAAAAGCTCTCCTGATCAACTGTTTGGCCATCCTTGTAACAGACTATAATATAACAAACTATTTGTTTGTTCAGTCAGGTATATGAGATTTCCTTCAGTTTACAGAATTATGTTTGTTATTATTGTGAAAAGGTGAAGTTCAATTGGAATATGTTGACATTGCGTAAAGTGATGAAGTGTACCAGTCTAGACTAGTTTTGTTGAGTGATGACAAGAATTTAGCCTTCCGAGATGGACCTTACACATCCACTTTCCATACAAAATTCACTACACATACAAAAATTTACTTGGTCTACAGGAGTTGCAGCCTGGAAAATACTGAGGTTTGAGGTTAAGCTATTTTGGTTTTTATAAGTGTGCTGTGTGTCAGTTTCCACTAGCGGTAGCCAAAACTCACAAATAGATTTTTAAAGGCCCAGCACCAATTCATTTGTGGTTGCTGTTTATTGATAACTCAAGTAAATCTCACTTTCTGTACAGGGGTATGTAGAAAAATAAATATTTATAATTATTGTAATGTACACTTGCAAAAACTTTAAATATTTCTTAAATAACAAATTGTATATTTGTAATAAGCAAAAAAACATAAATGAAAATAAATTCAGTTAAAAAAATCCTAAAACAGGAAAAGCAATGAGTACATAATATTTACAGTTCAACAACACATCATTATAACATGTATATGATAAAAAGATTACATAGACGCAAAACTCCGCGCCTTACATGTGTACGTAAATAAACAAATTCATGTAAACATTAGCTAGAGACTCACGTTAAAATTTATGTTACGCTTAAATATTCCGGCTGTACTCTCAAGTCAAAAGCTGGCTGAATAAATTGATGTCCATTGACATAAAAAAATGTGCACTTAAAAAAACATGCATCAAAGAAATCTGCGCGAAAATGTAAACGATAAAAACGATTTTATTTTTTGATGCACGCTACAACAGTTTACCTTACAGCAACGTGAGCGCAGTCGTCAAAGCAAATAAATCCAGTAAAACAATTCAATTTCGCACCGAATTCACAAGCACAATGGTGAAGGCACATTTGATATAATGTGATCAAAACATAGCCTTTTAAACACCTTGTAGATAATGAGGACACGAGAAATGTAATCAAAATAGCATCTCCAGTCATCGTAGAAGACTACTTGAGGCATTCATAAAAGTGTAGGATGTGTTATTTTGTAGTATTTTGAAAAAATGCTGCTGCTTTATAATCGGGAATGGCATAACACGCAAACACTTTGGAAGTTTTTCACAATGAAACACTGCACTTGATCGCGATAGTTTGTTCGAGGAACGCGCGACGGGCCACGGTATGCATTTTCTAACTCACCTTGTTGTTTATTCGCTATTTTATTGAAACAGTTTTGAAAAACTTCATATAAATGCATAGGCTCGTCATCGCTCGTCGCCATTTTGGAATTTACTGTCCAAATAAAACATAGACAATATAGAAATATAGACGAATTGCTAAAAGAGGTGCATTCAAAAACGCTGAATTAAAAAGATTTTAAATAATAATACGTTCATAGTGGTTACAATTCAATCTCTGGTTACAATCAGAGATAAAGTAATTTTATTTCAACGAGCTTTAGCAAAATATTAAAGTAATATACTGCAGAGTACTAATATGGTAATGAACGAACCTTTTCATTTGATACTAGTACTTGTAGTAGAATAAATCACCATTCAATACCGAGGTGAACAGTGGTATCGGCGGTGATATTTGATAGATAAATACCGTTTTGTGGACAATCGATTGTAATTGTTATCATCTTATCATAACATCATAAAAGAAAATTTCCCATCGCGTCTGTCAGTCTGACTGAAATTGATAAAGAACTCGCATGTATCAAAAACTTGAATTGGTATCGAATGTGGCATTAAAATTTCGATTCGATACCATTGATACTTTGATTCGATACATGAATTAGGACCATATTGATTAATCACTATGCATGGCAGGCTTAAGCATCGGTGAAGAATTTAATAATTATTAAAAATGAATTGAGTACTCATAAAGAATCGAACATTTGAAGTAGTATCGAATGAGGTATTGGTACTTTAGTTTGAATGAACGAATGAGTACTTAGTATCGACCCAAGGGCGGTATTGAATAATCCCTGGATCACACAACTAAATCCTACAGTAGTTATTACTAGGGATTATTTGATACTATAATACTGAGAATCTCATATGATACCGAAACTATTCATTTAATTCTAATACTTGTAGTAGATCAAACAATTGTTATTTTTTTCTGGATCAAACCTCTAGATCAAACTACCATTTCAACTTCGTTTGTAAATTGAAAGGATTAATATTTATTTTATAGGCACATGGTGCAAAACTAAAGCGCAAAATACACAGAGAACGGGTGCGGGTCGGGCGCGGGTCGGTTCGTGTTTTTCACGAGCCGCAAGCTTTCTGTGTTCACACATAACGCGGGTCGGCAGCGAGCGTATCCAGTGTGGCTACTACGAACGGCTCCGCATCAATAAAAAAATACTAGAATTTGGATAATATCATAACCTTTGCAGAGAACTACAAACGTACAATGATCGCTTTTACAAGTATCAATTATGTTTCCGTACACATTCTATAATCCGTTCATTTTACTATCCATGGTGAAATGCCAACAAATTTTGTAAATAATTACAACAATTTTTTTTTTTTTTTTTTGAACTGACTACACTGTTAGCCTTAGGGGCCCTATCGTCAAACAGAGCCGCTGCGGCTTTTACAGCTTCACCGGACTTGGGGGCGAGCGCTTAGGGCACTCAGCCGCGAAAGTTTGTGACGACCCGCACGAGGGTGCCAGAGTGGCCGAACCTCGGCTCGGGCGGTCGTCGCGAATGCGAAAAAGTCGCGATCTAACTAATTCCCTAATCCTAAGAGAATTCGAACTAACTAATATATACTCATGTGCACGTTCCCCTCCTCCTGGGAGGAAGGAGTGGACCATGCGTATGTGTATTTAGTAATCGGAATGGTTTTTCTACACTAACTAGCGCATTAGTCTAGCTAGCGCAAAAAAAGAAAAAAAAAAGGTCCCTTACAGAACCTATGTACCTGTGTGGTGTGCACGTGTGTGTGTTCATACGTGTGTAATGTTATGTGTGGGTAACTAAGTGTTGCACGTATTGTGTCACTTTGTATCGCGCGGGCGGCTGCCTGACCCAAGGGTTTCACACCGAGGAATGGACCTAGGCTTGGGTTGCCGCTAGAGAGGGTGGACGTGACGGGTGTGCGGGAGGTGTGAATGCCTATATGTAAGAACGTTTATTACGACAAATGTAACGAACGCAGCCCGCACCCGACCCGCGCTCTGTGTATAGCGACGGGAGGCGTGCGCGACTCCCGCGCTCCACCCGCGCTTCTCACGACCCGCGCTCGCGTTTCGTGTGTTGTCGTCTATTTAAATAGTAGTTAATAGACCCGCTGCACTGCCGACCCGACCCGCGCACGACCCGCACCCGTTCTCTGTGTGTTTTGCGCTTAAATCTGTTTTTAGTGTTGGGCGATTCAGAATGATTTATAATATAGTCAAGTTATTATATATTACTAATTTTGATTAGAACTTACTAATATTAGTAACTACTAATTTTCAAGAATCGAATAACGTTCAACAAGTTCGCGCACGAATGTCCCATGCGAGAGGCGTTGGCGGGGACGGGGTAGCATGACATTACGTCACTACAGTACACTAAAGTAGACAGTATGTTGTCGCGGCAGTGTTCTTGAAATAATTACCTAAAGCCACTCAGTAGATACACACGCACTAGGGCTGCCCTCTGACTTTATTTCTTAGGATACCTCCTTACGTATTTGACAATGTTATTAAAAATGTCATTAATATCTTTTGACCAAAATACTAGAAGTTTTGTAAGTTTCAATTTAAATTATTACTACTTGGTTTTTTTTTCTCGTTTGAAATGTGTTTGTGAGGTAATAAGAACAGAATTTAAATTTTTTTTAAATAAAAATATGATTTTTTGCTTATTTATTAAATCAAAAACAATTATAAATTCTAGGAAGTAAGTAATATAATATTTCATCATTAGTTACAAATTGCGTAATCACGATTATTGTGTACTGAAGTGTATTTAGATTTCGTTTCGACCGTTTGTATGAAGACTTAATACTGTTTAATACAGTGTACGTCACGCAATTGCACACGTTTTCTTTCCCCACTACATTACTCGCCCCCGTTGTCATCCATAGTACCTCACTCTTACCAACATCTGTCGGAAACAGGACGGCCACGCACGAACTTGTAGGTCTTGTAAGACTATAATTGAGAGTTTTTGGAGGGGTCTCAAACTGTCATGCTGTGCTTTTTGTTTTTAATTCATAAATTTGTGTAGTTTGACCCAACATTCTGTAATACAGGTGACATTTTGCATAATAAATGGTTATTGTGTACAATGAAGTGGATTGGAAATAATATGATAACACTGGAATAAGATTTGAGATGTCATAAAAACTCCCTACTGTAGGGAGTTCTAACAAGCCAGGCACAATCTTGTTAGGAAACTGAAGTCGTCATAAGACAAAACACTACATTCACTCGATAATTGCAGTGATGGTCTTCAATAAAGAAGACTAGTTGCGAAGTTATAATGAAGAGTGATTGAATGCCTACTTTCACAAAAAAATTACGATAAAACTTAAGGGTCTACTGTGCCACTCTAAGATTAGGTAGTTTGTATAAATGAAACATACAATCAGAAGGTTGAATATAAAGTGTATTTGTCACTAAAATGTTCAGGTCTCTATACCCGAACATATGTGTCTGTCAGAGTGGGAGAATCCGGTCCCTTGTTCCTTGCTTGCGTTTGGTCAATGCAGTGTGGACAACAGATGTCGTAGCCCAACAGATGCGGTAGCAGGTCGAGCGCCATGGTGCCGAGGAGCGTCCGCTTGGGGTATTGTTCTCGGCCGATCCCTTTCGTTATTTATTGCGTTATTAATGTTGCGCTATTGTGAAGACGAAGTATCGGCGCTAGTCTTCCGGGTGGCATCCTGTGGAGTGCATCCTCAATGTGGTAGATTCGCATGTGCTTAACGCAAGGATGAGATCGTATATGTGATTGATAATATTTAGCTTGGTAGCAGCTACAAAACCATCAACAAAAAACGTTAGAGAAAAAAATTTGACTTTTAAATTATTTAATTTTTTATTTAAAACATTGAGTATGAATATTATTAATTATTTAATAATTAAAAAAATTTTAATCGATTTTTTTGACATCCCTACTAATTTTTTTTAAGTCTCAAGTTTGACGTAAGAGCCTACAAAATTTTCGAGTGCACTCCAAATAAACTAAAAACATACAGATCAAACGTCGATGTAACATGTTTTCATTGAATTCTCTAAACACTCAAAATCAGGTAATCAATTACTATCAGTTTTACGTTCTTCCCGAAGTATTGTGCAATGTATTATAATATTTTGTCATTCGCATAACCTTTTTGTCATTGCAGATATTAGTTAGTTTTAGTCAATTATCAGGCAGGTATTCTAGTGTTTTTAAACAAAACAAACAGAACGGGGTGAAAAACAAAAATGTGAGGACTAAAGAGGCTTCCGGACTCATTATAGATGCAACAATTTGTCGTGAAAGTTTCGACGAATGTTTAAAAAATTTCGACAGAAATGCCTTAGTAGATATGCGTTCTGTCAACGTGCGGTCGTTGGCAACGCTTGCTGGGGCCTCCAGGAATCCATTTAGCTTTGAAGGTTTGGCTTCTTGTAGGAAAATTTCTTATGTGTCCAATGAATCATTTGAGAAAAATAAGAATGGATGGGTCGTGGCACCAACCCTTACAGTTGATGTAAGCAGTGCTGACAGGTTAGTAATTATACCTCATTTATATTGTTATTATTATTAATATAATGTAAATATTTTATCTGCATGCTCTGTGTTATTTATTTTTGTGATGTAAAGATAATAACAGAATTCTCTTTAGTAAACAAGAAACAGTTTAATATGAATTTGTTTTTAGGTATATCTAGTTATAACTTTTGTTTGTATAACTATATTTGTTCCTTCCTTTTATGTTGCTATGTTATTTCTAACTTCAATCACCTCTGACTTCATATGCATAAATTACAGTATAAAAAAATTTAAGAATAATTTATAGCACTTAGAAATAATGTATCCACATATTAGTGAAAGAGTTTTGAGAATAAGTTAATTAATTCCGAAGGTTACATCCTACATACATACTCACAAACTGTACCTCTTTATAAATATTGGTATAGATTAGAATGATATTGTTTTAGAAGAAGGTGAAACCATCCAAATTCTACAATAATGTAATTTAACAAGACCCCTGAATTTTGATTATTTTTACATGCTGGTTATTTTTGTGTATGAAGATTAGAAAAAAATACCCTTCACAGTAAACTCTGGCTCTTTAAGATTCATACTTACAGTTACGTTTTCAAGCCTAGACTGCTGAACCAACTTTGATGAATTTTGGTATAGAGATAGATTGGACCTTGGGAAAACACATAGGGTACTTTTTCTAGTGAAAATAAAAGTTTAAGGGTAGAAAATAGGGGATGAAAGTTTCTATGAACAAAATATGGGAACACCAAATGCTCATGCATGATAATGGTGAAATTGTTGAATAACAATGCGCATCTCCTTTATTATAAAATGTCTATGAATTAAAAAGAAAATGTATATAGAGTTGCTATGATACAAACATTAAGAAAAGAAAGATGTTATAAAAGAAAAGTGATTTATTTAAAAATCGCCCCGTAATCCTCCTCCTCAACAGAAATGACATTGGCTGCCATACCAACCAGTTTGTTGATTGCCATTCTGGTTTTTTTGTTGATTTGTTTAATAAGAAATGTATTGTATTTCTAATAATTACCTATTAAATGATAGTCCAGTATTATTTTTAAAATTAGCCGAATTTAACTACACAGTACGGCATAATGACTGTTTTATTTTATGATAGAAATATGATGTACCATCATGGCTTGCGGAAGTTTATATATTCTAAGGGATACCTATTGTAAATTATCTGGATTATACAGTTTTACTAAAAGTGAATTATTTCATTGAGTTATTCCACATATGGTGAAAATGAAATTTGGGTGAAAGTTTGTATGAAGAACCCGTCATGTCACACGCCATTCCTCAATTAATACGGCATATGAATTGTCAACAATATGGGTAGAAATAAAGTTACGGGATGTAAATAACTATTGCATAACTATAAACGCGTGCGGAGCGGTGGGCACACCGCTAGTAAATATATAAAAAAAAATTTAACTGGTTAGTTCTGACACTTGGGATTCCTGAAACTCACAACTGTAGAAGAACTATTGCAAGTTCTTGTATATATACTCAACGATTGAGTTAATTTCTATAGCGCAATGTAGGATAGTAGGATGCGTCTTATGTGGCTCGACAGATGTCGCTATGTAGATGTCGCCACATCACTCCCCTCCGAGACCGGAGCTCGATAGCAGGTTGAGTCGTCCATACATCTTGTGATGCTTGCCGGGCCAGTGGAATGTTCCAGTGAGTCAGAACCAGATGCCGCATAGTTCACGGTGAGTCGGAACTGTATGCGGTGATGTGCCCCAGTGAGTCGGGGTGGTGCCCCCAGTGAGTCAGGGTGATGCTGCAAGAATGTTCCAGTGAGTTGGGGTGATGCTGCAAGAATGCTCCAGTGAGTCGGAGTGTTGCAGTGCTGTGTAGTGGCTGGCTGCTGCGTCGACCAGGAGAGAAGTGCGTCTCTGCTTGCTGACCGGCCGAAGTGCAGTGTGCTGTGCCAAGGTCGCTGAGAAGGCGTGGGTGATGACCAGCAATGCGCGTCCGCTGCATGCTGGTGGTCAGGATACCCGTAGTAGCCGTGGATGCTAGCTGGCTGTATGACTCGCTGCTCGAAAGCTTGTAGAAGTGATGATGACGTCACGATGTAGCTGTGCGAAGAAGGTTGCGCTGTCGTTCATGCTCGGGGTCACCAGTGTAGAAGAACTATTGCAAAGGGAGGATCCTCCGGCCAGACGGGTGTTATGTCTGGCGGGCAGCTGCCCAACGGTTGTAGTCGGGTTCTTGTATATATACTCAACGATTGAGTTAATTTCTATAGCGCAATGTAGGATAGTAGGATGCGTCTTATGTGGCTTGACAGATGTCGCTATGTGTCGCTATGTAGATGTCGCAACACAACCAACAAATAAAATAAGCTCAATCTCAAGATCATGCCTTAAGTTTACTTGGAGTATTTAGCAATAAAATAAAGATATTTTTAGAATAAATATATAATATTATTTAATATTCAAACTAAATATTATTTATTTGAATTGGGTTATAACAAGACATTTATGAAGGTTAAAATAGTTCTAGTTTTTTTAGTTTTTAGAGAGACTACTAGAGATCCAGTTCTGATGAATTATTCTCCAATGCTCATTGAAAATTAAATAAAGCAAATAGCAAGCATTTGTCTCAAGTCTTAGGGAGGCACTTTTTCAAAATGAGATGCTTTGTTTTTTTACAAGCTTTAATTAACTTGTCTTGTTAGTATGGGTCAAATCTTGTATCTGAATTTTAAAGCAGTTATCCCCAATGGATTGCACTGGAATTTTGCATAAATGTTTAATTTGGATGACAATGCTTACCTAAGTAACGTCATTCTAAATCCAATATGGTGAACTCCCAAAAGATGGGGGACCAGATATTTTTTATGTTCCCCCATGTAATGATTATAATAAACAAAGCTTTTTAAAAACCAGCTTTTATTCAATATTTCAATTGTACTAAAGTGAAAATAATAAATTGATGAAAGGGCTGTGCTGAATGCTATTTAGGGTTAATATGATAAAATAGATTGATCAAGATTCTGTTTGGAAGTACCTATGTATTTATACAAAAATGATGTTAGCATAATCACTGAAAAAATAAATATTCATAGTTAGTTATACCAAATTATATTAGTTATACCCAATATTCTGTTACACCAAAAAAAATTTACTTGGTATAAATTAGGAAGGTTCAATATTCATCTATGTTATCGAAATATCGATGTTAAGCTATGTAAAACATCTAAACATAGAAAATTGATGTTTCCAAATTTTTGTGCTGTAAAATAGAGTTCCAGGATCCAATGTGTCACTCAAAAATCACGCCCATTTGGCTGGCACCAAAACATCAATGTTTTTTTTCCATATTTATTAGACATTGATGATCACTTATGATGTCTATATTGATGTTGCTCTAAAATTGCTCATTCATATTTTGAATTCCCTTTTCTCTCATTTTTATTTGTGCTACAAAAGCTTTTGGAATTATTTTATGTAACAGAATATTAGGTATAACTATGAATATTTATTTATATTAAATTTCATAGTGCATCCTAAAAAAATAAATATTATAGGGCTCCTAAAACAATGATGGCGCAGTTGGTAGCGTGTACGGACTCTGCGCCAATCAAAGTGAGTTGGAATTCCTGCAATGAGCCTGAACACCTGGTGAAGGAAAAAATCGTGATGTAACATAGCATTGTGATAGGGTTTTTTCTAATATCCGCCTGGCTAGCTACCGCCCTCTAGTTGAAAATCTGTTACCAAACACCAATAGGCGTGTTCCGGCAGCTGCGTTTGAGAGACAGTCTTCCACTAGGCTTAGCGTGCTACCATCTTAGGCCACATCCTCACTTCAGTTCAGGTGACATTGTG
This sequence comes from Saturnia japonica, assembly GCA_033032175.1. Classification (NCBI taxonomy): domain Eukaryota; kingdom Metazoa; phylum Arthropoda; class Insecta; order Lepidoptera; family Saturniidae; genus Saturnia; species Saturnia japonica. The sequence continues at coordinate 637,045 of CM065331.1, forward strand.
GCCAAAGTGATATAAGTTGTAAGTAGAGCACGCGACCGGCCGTCACAGACAAGTGCTCTCTACTACTATCTGACTATACTAATAATACTATTGAGGATAAGCGGCAGGTGGCATTGGGGCTGCCTCCCTTCATAGGGGCGATCTCCCTACATAGGGGCGATCGGTCACTTGTATATGAGGCACTATAGTATTAAGTTTTTAATATTCCTAGAAACACTAAATTTCGGAAATTGTAGTCGTAAGGGCCCAGAATATTTAGATAGTCAGAATAATCCCAGAAATAACTTTAATTTCTAGGTTTAAATTATCAGGAAACTTCATAGGCCTATTAATACACAGTATAAGACACAACAACTTCAAATACAACATACAAGTTCGCGGATTTAAAACAGAACGAGGTATACATGCTGATCTCAAACGGAACCCTAACCTCATTAACAGACTCCGTAAGTTTTTTGGTCAGTATTACATAAATAGTTGTATACCAGTGCTTCTGCCCGCGTGATTTTATTTACTTACTGTTCTATTTTTATTTATATCTTTTTCTAGTAACTACCGTGATAACTGAATCAAGTTAAGGCGTAAGCACTGGCCTAGTCCAATTTCTTGGACTAGCTATACTGTTACTTAAAAACAGTAAATTATATTTTAAGTTATGATAAAATTTTAGTTTATAGGCACAGAATAGTAACAGAAAGGCGGCTTTGGCCGATCTTGTTCTTAGTTACCTACATCCGATTGTAGCGCTAGGGCTGGCATCTACAACATTTGAAGAAAATGTCGATGTGGGAATTTGATTATCAAAATATTTATTGTAACACATAATATTATCTTAAATAAACACATTTATTTCTAAAAATTTAAAGGGTAAGTAAAGAGAAAGGGAGTGGTTACAAAAAAGTACTTCCGTTAAATACGGCATGTTCGAAAAAGCATAGTTATTTCATTTTACACATAATAAATGTGTCAAAATTGTGAAAAAACCTTAATTTTTATTGTAGGTTGGTAGGGATTTCTTCACGGTTCGATCTGGCATGTTATATGTTATCAATGATCAGGTATATATTGCCACTATTACTGAATTATTTAATCAGGTAGGTACTTACTTGTCCTTTTTTATGGTAATATTCACTTATTAATTAGTATTTAAACAACCAAATTCACAACGATTTTTTGATGGACTTCAAAAACGACAGAGGTAATAATTAATAAATAGAGTAATTCCATTAGTTTTCGAATGATTCATATCAGGTTTCCTTAATGTGTCCTTTAGTATGTAAAAAAAAATATTTTACACTCTAGAACATTCCACTTGTTTCTTAACAGAATTAAACAAAATAAAAATTTCAGTAAAATTACCATTTTCAAAGGACCACCAAAAATTCAAGTTTCAACTGATTTGCATTCTATATGGCTATCGCCCTATCGACCCTATCACTTGTTCTATGGAACTGGCTATCTGTTACTATTCTGTGAGATAGGTAAATAAATCAATTATATTGTCATATGGTAGGTACATTTCATCTCCATGCAATATTGTCAGTGTGTAACTGTAATAATATTATCAGGACTAAGTGCAACAGAGAACACAGAGAAACAAACATCAAGCCATGGTCCAGAAGTTGCTCCTCGCCTTGAGAAACTTCTCAATGATGAGATGTCTCACTTGACGCATCAGCAGAAGGATAAGATTAAGATAGCTTTTGCTGAAGGTTATTTGGCAGGTATTATATAGGTTTTTTTTTAAATATCTCTGTTTAAAATAGCCCATGCCAACATCCGCCAACATTGGGTACAACAACCTGTCTGACGCGACTCATTAGATGTTTCACATGAAATGTTCAATATGATCAAATTTTTTGCCAGCTCTTCTCGATGATTACGATGTTTTTCCCAACCGGTAGTTGTGTTTTAACGTTGATAAGTGCCTTATAATAACTAAAATTGACTGTTGTTTTTTTAAACATTTTATTTCGTATAGCCTATGTATTTTCTTAACACAGTTAACTACCGACGATAAAAACTTATTATGATATGTTCCTTTAGGTTGTCTATCCACTGAGGCAGAGCTGTGGAAATTTCGACCAATAGAGTTGCATCTCTAGCAAAGTCCGACCAATAGGATTGTATCTCTAGCAGACTCCGACCAATAGAATTTCATCTCTGGCAAATTTCGACCGATAAAATTGTATCTCTGGCAAATTCCGACCAATAGAATTTGCATCTTTAGCAAATTCCGACCAATAGAATTGCATCTCAAGCAAATCTCAACCAATAGAATTGCATCTCTAGATTTTTTGTGTTGGTCGAAATTTCCACAGCTCCGCTTCAGTGGATAGGCAACCTTAGGGTGTTGGCTGTCTTTTGAAATATTTTTTTAAACTTGTCAACCAAGTACATAGTTGAAGTGATACAAATCTTGCTCTCAGGGTCACACCCGGACAACGTGCGCGGCACGAAGGCGTCCAAGTACTTGAAGCTGGTCCAACAGCTGCTGACCATTGTGTTGTTCTTGGCGATATTTGTCAGTCTCATGGCCTCTGTCAGTGGAACTGTTTTCCGGTAACTATACATAAAGAGATTTAACAAACAAAAAATTGTATGTGTTATGGCACATATGTAAGATGTTATTCTTCTTTGGGGTAACAAAATATAAAAAATCTCCATAGTTTTTATTCCGCTTGCCGACAATATTATGAACTTAGTTTTCATTTAAATTATTTTATTCATATAATGTTAAATTATTTTTACACAATAAAAAAAAATACAAGACAGATACAAAATATGGTCCAATGCCAATGAAATTAAATGGGACCACCGTAGAGGTATCCCTTTTCCAACGAAAAAAAAAAAAAAAATCTTCTAAACTGGTTCATAAGCAAAGAAGTTATGGCTGAACATTCATAAAATAGAATTGAGAACACTCTTTTTCTAAAGTCGATTAAAAATGAAAAAAAATATTATTTTCAAAGAAAGTTAAGAGCCAGAGAAATTACTTTGTCCGTCTGGTGGTATACCTTCAACCTAAAGAAGATTGCAGCTAAATAACCTAGTGTTGTGTTCCTGCGGTGAGTAGGGTTTCCACTTTTTAGAACTGTTTGGGGTAGGACGGATCAAGATAGTGATACCTGTGCTTATTACAAGCGTCTTTAAGCTACGGTAGCGGTTTACCAACAGGCAGGGGCATATTGTGTGCTTGTGTGCTACCTTTCTTGTATAAAAAAACAATCAGTGATGGCTAACTTCATAATGTCACACTTCCGTCACATAATGCGCGTACTGTCTACTAAACGCAAAAAATCTTTTATTTTTACTAATTTATCCAGATTTGTATTTTTCATACGTTTTATCAGTAAACCGATATGATTAAACAATTAAATTTAATTTTTAAACATATCATTGTCAACCCGCGAATTTCCACAATCAAAAACATTATGGGAAAATCGGAAAATATTCTTTCGAGCATTGTCAGCACCTAGTACTTTATAATCAGTGATATAAACATGCACAGGATCCAACTCGGTAATCAGGTGGAAGTCGACCCGGAAGACATCTCCGTCACCTTCGATGACGTCAAAGGCGCTGACGAAGCTAAGCAAGAACTGAAAGATGTTGTGAGTTTGTTATAGTTATTTTTTCTGGAGCTTACTCTTTAAGAATCGTTTTTAATATAAGGCACCCGGTATGGAAATATTATGAAAAGAAAAGTTTACAAAAGCGTTACGTTTGCCTATATGTAAACATCAGTCCGTTCAGTAGAGGTACAAGTACAGTCACAGTTTGTCAGTCAGTCAGTCAACCAATCACCTCTTTGCCTATTGCATATTCGAAGACAACCGTACTTAAGGAATAAACAACAGTCGTGCTTCGTTCTTTTTATTAAATTTTCTCTTTACTTCTTATCCCACTTAGGTAGGGTCGGAACAAACACATTTTTTCTTTCACTCTGCTCTATAAAATGGCATGTTAGTATTAACACGTTAAATATACACATGTCATTCATAATCCATTCATACCTTCTTCAGTCTTCCTCTACTTCTATATCCGACCACCTTCATACTTTACATGCTTAGGATGTCAAAAATTATTGTGGTAAAATTAAACAGACAATAATGTAAATATTCTGGCCAAACTCGATTTCAGGTCTAGCTAGTTTGTCTTGGGTCATACTGGCTTATCCAACGCGTGCCAGGGTATACTAGTTTAGTCCGGAACTTTTTGAAAATGTTTCAATATTATTGGTATCTGGCGCATGCTGTCTCGCACGGTTTTATATTATAATAGTCAAACCTAACAGCTATATCTTCCGTGCGTTGATCATCCAGCTTAGGGATCCGATCAAATGGTGAGTCTGGGTTAGGTTAGGTTTGTCTTGTAATAAGAAATAGTAGGAGACAACGCGCACCAATGTAGGGAGGGACACACACATGCTCATCTGTAAAGTGCACATTATGGATGGGTAGGTGTCAAGTGTCACTCATTGTTTTCCCGTTCCACAATAACGCAAAACAGTCCGGTTATAGACGTCTAAGTAGACGCATGTTGGAATGTTTTATATTTAATAGTTTGTTTTTTAAGTGACTAAGTGAACAAGAAATTTTATTTCAATAAATAACTGCACAGCTCATGATTGATATGAGATGAATTACTCTGTGCTAGCCATCAGTTACAGTATGTTCACTTTGCCATGCAAAGTATAACAAAAAGTTTCCAGGGGCAAACCTAAGGCTAATCCTGATATACGTAGGATAAACCGATTTGGCCTAGGGAAAACCAGTTTAGCCTGAAATTGGGTTTGGCTGGTAACATATATACATTGACTTCTATATATAGCTTGATCCGATAGGTTGATTAAAATCATTCGCGACTATCTTACAGATCGCACCTTTCGCTATAGAGTGGAAGGTGAATTATCTACGCCCCGTCCTATACGCTCAGGCGTCACCCAAGGTTCGATCCTGGCTTCTAGCCTTTTCAACCTGTACGTCAGTGACCTACCTAGACTCCCGCAGGTCAAGGTAGGGCTATACGCTGACGATACAGTCATATATGCCTCTAGGAGAAATAGATTCCACCTCAGACACAAAGTCCAACGCGCCGTGACCACTCTCGGGAAGTGGTTTAACAAGTGACCAATAGCCGTTAATCCCTCGAAGAGCGCCGAGATGCTCTTCGATGCGGATTCCTCACGGTTGCCGTGGAGGCTCAAACCTCTTGAACTCTACAGTAATCCGATTCCCTTTGTGAGAGAGACCAAATATCTAGGCGTAACCCTAGATAGTAGGCTCTGTTTTAGACCTCACACCCGTAGAGTTAGGAACAGGGCCGCTTGGGTCCTGGGCTGTTTACATCCTCTGTTATGTTCGGTGAGCAAAATGTCTACGAGACATAAGCTCACGTTCTACAAGATGTGCATCCGACCGATTTTGACATATAGTTGCGCAGCGTTCGCACATATGTCCGAGTCGAACTTTAAACGGTTACAAATCATATAGAATAGGTTTCTTTATCGTCTCACCGGGGCCCCTAGGTATATTCGAAGCGAAGATCTCCATAGAGACATGGGTCTTCCTTCGATTCATGCCTACGTTAGACAGCTCTCTCGATCGTATTTCGACACCGCGTCGAATCACGCAAACCCGCTAATTAAAGCAGCAGCTACTTATGTCGCGGTACCCACCACCATCCGGCATAAACGCCGGCCGCGCAATATTTTTACCGACCAGGACGATCGCATCGAAAATGCGAATAAATACTATTCATCCGTCTCTCCAAACAGAGCGTGCCAACGCCCACGCCCGCGTAACCACCGTTCTCTCCGCAGAGGACGGGCGGTCAATTTCGTTCCCGCACACCCCCCACGTCCACCTTCTTTAGCGGTAACCCAAGCCTAGGTCCGTTTCCTCGGCGTGAAACCCTTGGGTCAGGCAACCGCCCGTGCGATACAAGTGACACTATACGTGCATCACTTGGCTACCTACATACAACATTACACACACACACGTGTACACCACATAGGTACATAGGTTCTGTGAGGGACGTTTTTTTTTCTTTTTTTGCGCTAGTTAGTGTAGAAAACGTTTCCGTTTACTAAATGCACATACGCATGTTTCCTTCCTTCCTCCCAGGAGAAAGGGAACGTACCTATGAGTATATTTTAGTTAGCTCGAATCGTAGGTGTAGGGATTCAATTAGATCGCGATTTATTTGCGTACGCGACGACCGCCCGAGCCGAGGTCCGGCGACTTTGGCACCCTCGTGCGAGTCGTCCTAATAACTTTCGCGGCTGAGTGCCCTCTGCGCTCGCCCCAAGTCCGGTGAAGCTGTAAAAGCCGCAGCGGCTTCAGGGCCCCTAAGGCCTACAGTGTAGTTAGATCTAAAAAAAAAAAAATATAGCTTAACAAAAGAAACAGACGTCTTAGCATTTCATGGATTCACCGTGCGGTTGCTGGGTCTATCATATGGCAGAGGGAGGGTATCTGATCAGCCCCAGGGAGATGCAACCCAGGTGTAGGTTTAGAGGAGCCTCCGTATGATGATCTTGGCACCTATCTGAACTACCTGCAGTGTAGTATGTTTCAAAGGCAGGCTGATGTAACAGGTTTGGTCTAAACGCAGGTGGAATTCCTGAAGTCCCCGGAGAAGTTCTCATCGTTGGGCGGCAAGCTACCGAAGGGTGTGTTGTTGGTCGGCCCGCCTGGCACCGGCAAGACTCTACTGGCTCGCGCTGTGGCCGGTGAGGCAAGGGTGCCTTTCTTCCACGCCGCCGGACCCGAGTTCGACGAGATTCTCGTGGGACAGGGAGCACGTCGCGTCAGAGATCTCTTCAGTTAGTTCTAGATCATAAAATACATTCCATGCACAGCCTATTTTCCAAACTTCACTTTGGGTAAAATGTTGCTAGATTCATAAGAGAGGTCTCTTTACTTTGGGCAGCCCGATCGGGGGAGATCTACCACCCTGCAGAAGATCGCAGTCAAATGACCGCGTGTCGTGTTCCTGCGGTGAGTGGGGTTTCCAGTACTCCTTGGGATAGGGGTAATGAGCAAGTGATACCTATCGTATTACAAACGTCGATAGGCTACGGTAGCTGCTTATCATTTTTAGGGCCGTTTGCATGTTAGCCACCCTAGTTGTGTTAAAAAAATTCGTACATAATAACATTAGGACGCGCCAACATCTTCAATCAAACAATCTTTGAAATTAGCTGAAAAAACTCTAAATTTTGAATTGAAATGCTTATTAATTATATATTGTTTGATCAAACAGAAGCTGCGAAGGAGCGAGCGCCGTGCGTCATCTTCATCGATGAAATAGACTCGGTCGGAGCGAAAAGAACAAACAGCGTACTACACCCTTACGCAAATCAAGTAATGATCTAATTTTTATACTTGCCACCACAAGTTATAGGCAATTTTTTTTTCAATTAGCCCGTCAATGAGTCGGAAATGTATCAGATGGTAAAAGCAGTGAGAAAAAAAAACAATGGCGACCACCGATTGAGCAACAATCCATCGACAATCGCCGTTGTCATGCCTCACTATGACGCGTTTTTCACCATATGGTCGGTGGTCGTGACCCAGTTGTGGCGTACAACCCTACCACCCCGCTATCGGAAATTCCTCGTTCGCTACTCAGCAGGACAGGGTAATTATCACATGCTGGTGAGAATGACTTGGGTGTCTCGAGTCTTAAAATATTATGTGGGCCTTACACCACAAAATTTAATCACGATTAACACAATGAACCTACACTCTTTTTGAAAGAAAACACTGAATACTTTACAATAAGGTGACAGGGAATTTTTTGATTCTTTTCTTATTGGCAAGTTATCGGCAAACACCTATTTGGTTGCACTTACGACCAAGTCCTACTTATGAATTTAAATTATATATAACTAGCGACTCGCACCAGTTTCGGACGGGTGCAATTTACAAAGCGGTGTATTTGATGTTTATCGTTTTAGTGTTAATAGTTCATAACTACATAGATACGAAAAGTGCGCTTAGCTCGCAACGCGTTATTTATCATACGTGCGTAGTTCCGGCCAACTGTTACGCTGCGAGTTATTTCTTTGTTTGCGCGTAATATTGAATCTTTGATACCTATTACGATTCACTGAAATAATATTATGTACAGGACATTTTAAATCTATATTAAATGCGCAAGTTAACTAACTTATTATCTGGATAAGGATTAATAATGAATTGGAGAAAATAGCTACGTAAATAACCTAATATTTTTAATCAATATTTAAAAAAATTAAATGGGTAATATGATTCAACCTCAGGAGATAAACATTTATGCTATCGCGAACTTATCTCTGAGCTTTTTTAACTGACTTAAAAAAAAATACGGGAGGTGTCTCAATTCGAATGTATATAGTATATATATTTTTATGGACGTTTAGCCATAACTTCGTTGTTTATGAACCAATTTGGATGATTCTATTATTGTCAGATAGGGTATACCACAAGGGTGGCCCCATTTTAATTTCATTGAAATTGGATCTTCAACTTGGAAGATACACCCGGGGGGAGGGGGAACTCTTCCAAATCATTGAAGTTGATTCTCTTTTTTGTTAAAAATTGTCTTGCTGAAAAAGTCAATTATTTAGTGCATTATTTTGATGTATCTCTTAAGTTTTAGCCGAAGACTTGATTACAAAACATGGTATTTTCTTCTTTTTTTTACAAAAAACTTAATTGGAATCAATTTTATATATAAATCTTCCGAATTTTTTAAAATCTAAATGACAGTGAAAGCCGTATAAATATCTAGAATAAGTAAGCAGACAAACAGACAGAAGCGGATAGCGACTTAATTTAACACCATGTATTGATTGATAATGTTATGTTTTTTAACAGACTATTAACCAGCTGCTGTCAGAGATGGACGGCTTCCACCAGAACGAGGGTGTGATAGTCCTCGGAGCGACAAACAGGCGGGATGATCTGGACCAAGCGCTCCTCAGACCGGGCAGGTTTGACGTTGAGGTAAATTAAACTTTATTATCATAGCCTAACAAACAGTCGGACAACGGACACGTCTAGACAGAGCAAGCGTGCAGGGATTTCGTAGCGACAGAGGGGCTTTTGTGTACCTAAGTTGCCACATACTCACTTGGGAAATACCATTAAGAGTGGAATTTTAAAAGTTTTTTATAAGTTTAACGAATATGAATTCGAGTTGCGAAATGAAGTCGAGGAAAACCTAATACCTGATTTAGGTTTAGCATTTCTCACTTTATGTCAAGTGACTGGGCCTCGAAGTGCAGCTTCCGGAACACATCTATTTACCTACACACCCACATCTTGAGGGTGGTAGCTAACCTACCACCATGCTATGGTTTCCTTTACTGAAAGTTAAGATTGGAAGTCACGTCGATGTATCCGGTGTCCGTACACGCTAATACTAAGTCATCATTGCTTCGTGCATTTTATTAATTTCATAAAATAGAAAAAAAATGTGACAGCCCCTAGCGGTATGTCTAAGCGAGAAAGCCATTTGGCTTGTTTTTACAATGTTGTATGGTGGTAGGACCATAGATTTAAATAGATCAACAAATGGAAAGAGAAAGAGCATAGTATACGCTTGTGTTAGAATGAAATAGGGGTTAGAGACTATTTTATTGTAGTCTAATAATCGCCAGATTCATTTATCTCCATTTCCCGTCCTCGGCGATGAATAAAAACATGTTGTTTTTTGTAATAAAACATGACTGACGTGGATCAGTTATTATTAAAAACCAAAAAATCACAAAACGGGGCCGAAACTTAAGTATTAACGCGATCAGTAAACTGACAGACTGAAAGATAGTACTCACATTACTACAGTAAAGGTTATCACTCACTTATCAAACCCGTCACCCGACTTGTACCCAACCTGCACCCGACCTGCACCCGGCCAGTTCCGCCTCTTCCCTCGACGGCTTCTCGTTGTAGACGAGTGAACGCCGCGCATCGCAATACGGTGAAGTTACGGAGTTGATATGTGAGTGCATATAATTATGTGGAACTCTATACAAATAAATGTCAACCGCACGAGGCGATGCAGTGGTCAGGTGCCGGGTTAATAGGTCAGTGACGACCTTAGAAGCCCGTGAGGCGACGGAGATGCCCTGACTGCATTCAATTGAACGCTTAGGTGACTGTCCCGACGCCGGACTATGGAGGGCGGCGCGAGATCCTGCAGCTGTACGTGAGCCGCGTGCGCGCTGGTCCTGACGTGCAGCTCGACGTGCTAGCACGCGGAACTACCGGCTTCACCGGCGCCGACCTCGAGAACATGGTCAACCAGGCTGCACTCAAGTAAACTAAACTACACTATTCATGCTTGTTTCTTAAAAAGCGATACTACAAGACAATGTTTAACAAAAAACAAAACTAACTGTAATGATTTTGAGGATTTCCCTGGGGGAACCTAGCCAACTAGAAACGCTTCTACAATCGTTAATGATATCGAACAGGAAAACAAATATGGAATTGACGTTTTTTTTTATTTTTGTTATACCGTTAACGATTATAGAAAGGCAACTTAGTTAGGTAGACCCTCTGGTGTATCTTCAAAGTCGAAGATCTAACGCCAATGTAATTAAAATCGGACCACCCTTGAGGTATCACCTTTCTAACGTAAATAGAATTATCCAAATCGGTTCATAAACAAAGAAGCTAAGACTGAAAATTCATTAAAAACATATATTTACGTTCGAATTGAGAAACTCCATCTTTTTTCGAAGTCGGTTAAAAAGCAGAAGAATACCTACTTTTTGGTGTTATCAAACGTAATTCCTCTTGAAGGGCAGCGATAGACGGCGCAAAGACCGTGACCATGAAGTACATGGAGGACGCCCGCGACAAGGTGCTGATGGGCCCGGAGCGAAGGTCGCGTCTACCAGACGAGGAAGCGAACACCATCACCGCGTACCACGAGGGCGGGCATGCGGTCGTCGCCTACTACACCAAGGTATGCTATATTATCGATAGCTTTCGATTGCATTCTATCCTAATATATTACCCGGTCCAATGTAAATCAAACCCGGGAACAAGTTATTCCCGCAGTTAAAGTACGTTTAGTACGGAAGTAAAAGACCTTGGTTTACACATTGATGCCAAATTGGATTGGAGAACTCATATTTCCAAGGTTAGTCAGAAAGTGATCGGTACTCTAAAGTCTTTTTATCGCCTGAAAAATTTTCTCCCAGTTAAAACGAAAACCATGCTAGTGCAATCTATAATATTTCCTATAATTGACTATGGTGATTAACTCCACATTTTCAGTTTTTATGCTCTAATCATGACCTTAACCTTCGCTCTTCTAATAATCTTATTCTTTGCTGTCCTGTCCATACTTCGGGTCTAGTACATTCATCTTTCTATATCCAATCTATTCTCCTATGGAATGCGCTTCCTTATGAAATCAGGATGTCATCTAATCGTTTCAGTTTTAAAGTCAAGGTACGTCGGCTTTACCAGTGTCATTTAGCAGAATTATCTGGTTAATGCTGTATTTAGTACTTAATGTTGACTAATTATATTTTTATTTATTGTATTGATTTTTATGTATGATGTTGTTATGTGTATGTATTGTATATGTGTAGTATATATGTCTTTTATATATTATGTTTTGGTGTTGATATTTTATTTATATATTGTGATATTAAATTGGTTAAACATAATTTCAAAAAACCCCCTTACCTTTTACACCTACCAACATTTATCTCTGCATCACCTAATGGTTGACTGGCAGAGAATGCCTTAGGCATTAAGTCCGCCATTGCGTATTTAACGCATAGTGTGTAAATAAATAAATAAAGTTTATTTAATTGTAACTTTAAACCATTACGATTCTTTCGCTTGTTAAAACGCATTGTAATCGACGGTAATAAGATTTTATATGAACCTTGATGCTCGTTAAATGTAAATACTGTTTTTATTTATATGAGTATCCACTGTATGCGTTACTATAGTTCCGTAGAACTATTGCAAAGGGAGGATCCTCCGACCAGACGGGTGTTATGTCTGGCGGGCAGCTGCCCGACGGTTGTAGTCTGGTTCTTGTATATATACTCAATTGAAGAGTTAATTTCTATAGCGCGATGTAGGATGCGTCGTATGTGGCTCGATAGATGTCGCTACAGTCCGACAAGTTCATGCGTTACATGCGTCACCGTTAGATGTAGCCGGCAGACGTTGGCGGGGGCGAGGTAGCACGTCATTACGTCACTGCATTAAACAGTGCACTAAAGTAAACAGTATGTTGTCTCGGTAATGTTCTTGAAATAATTACCTGCATCCGCTCGGTAGATAACCACGCACTAGGGCTGCCCTCTGACTGTGATTCTTGGGTTACCTACTTACCTATTGGATAATGCTATTAATATATTAACAACGACAATTTAATAATTGTCATTGTTATTTTTTCACTAAAATATATTACAGAAAAATTTTGTAAATTTTAATTTAAACTGTTTCTACTTTGGTTTTATTTCTAGTTTCAACAAGACAATTTTTAACTAAATAAGAAAACCGACTGTAATGATTTTGAGGGTTGCCCTGGTGTATCTTCGAAGTGGAATGTCCAATGTCAATCAAAATGAAATAGGACCACTATTGAGGTATCCTCTTTCAAAGGAAAAAAGAATTATCTAAATAGGTTTATAAACAAAGATCTGAAATCATCCATAAAATAAGATACATTTGAAATGAAAACCTCCTTATTTTTTTTAGTAGGTTAAAAGTTATTGTGAGTTAGAAGGTAATGTAATTTATTTATAAAAATACAGTTTTTTGCTTAGTGTAATAAATGAAAAACTATTTTAATATCTAGTAGGTAATATAACATTTCGTCATCTATTCCAATATTATAAAGAGGAAAATTAATCTCAAACTACTGGACCGATAAAAAAAAAAAAACTTTCACCAATATAAAGCTGCAGTATCAGCGAGTAACATAGGCTATATTATAATATGAAAAATTAGTTTATTCCTCATAAAAATGTTGATAGTTTTACACAGTAAAAAAATTTCCTACACGGGTGCGTTGGCGATGTTTTGTCGTATAAAATGAACACGGGTGAAACCGTAGGTAACTGTGGCGCACTCGCGACTTTTGAATTTCAGCAGTTTGTATGAAGACGTAATACTGTTTACTTTAGTGTATGTGACTAGTCAAGCCCCGTTATCGTTTGTAGTACCTCGCCCCCGACAACGTCTGTCGCCACATAGGAGAGTTATGCACAAACTTGTCGGACTATAGTAGACTTACGAAAGTATTTTATCCTATTCCAAATTTTTTTTTTAATCCTCTTTAGTGTTATGGCCTTTTACCCTTTGGGGTTACGTCGGCCTAGTTAAATCAACACATATTATTTAAAGTAAAAACCAATAAAGTTGTATACCGAAAGGGCGTCAGTACTACCAGGCTTGGATAATATAGCAAGAAAAGCATCCTAATACCACATATTGAGACCAACGAACCCTATCAGACTATTTATCTCGGTTATTCCAAAAGTATAATATTGATACTCCTGCTGATCTATCTATCTAAAAGTAAGAGATTTCTACATAAATACTGCTTAGGAGTGATCCGGGTGAAAAAATTTTGGTCACAAATAAACTAAAGTAAATTGGCATGTATCAGTTTTAGCAGAAAAGGGATTATTCTACAAGAAAAGTGTCGTGGAAAGAAATGGACGAACCGTGTACATATATTGTTGTATTTGTTCCAGGATTCGCATCCGTTGCACAAAGTGACCATCATCCCGCGTGGACCTTCGCTCGGACACACGGCCTACATACCGGCTAAGGAGAGGTATTCCTACCCTTTCATTCAGGTTCAAGATCGAAATCATACTAATCAAAGGCACCACAGAACACGAGAAATGATCATTGAAAGTTGATGTGACAGGCTATACTCGGGGCAGCCAGACAGGTGGAATACCACCTCCTTACAGAAGATCGTAGCCAAATGAACTCGTGCTGTGTTCCTGCGGTGAGTAGGGTTTCCAGCCGATTATCATCAGGCGGGCCGTATGGTCGTTTATGTCTAAAAAAATAATAATAATTAATGGTCATAATTTATTTTAATATGCCTCAATGAATTATAAATTGCTGGTGAAAAAAAAAGTTGGTCTACTTGTCCTGTAGACCTACAGAATACAATATACGCAAAATGCGAGACTAAACGTTGTGGATTTTTTTTTCTCTAGAAATCCAACATTTTCTTTCAATTACCAGGTACCATGTCACTAAGCAACAGTTGCTTGCGATGATGGACACCATGATGGGGGGCAGAGCAGCTGAGGAACTAATCTTCGGACCTGACAAGATCACTTCAGGTTATTACTATTTTTTAAGTTTCGCTGCTTTCGGTTATTTTATAGACAAAAATGCTTATTGCAGGTGATCCATAGAAGATGGACATATGCTCTCGTAGACTTTTTTGTAGGTATTTTTAATTTCTACAATTATGTAGTACATTAATTTGTTATATCTCTTATGGTTTATTCAGCGCAAGCCATTCAAGCGCGATTGATTCACCATGAGCTATCTTTGTTTTATTTACGCGGAACACTTAATTCTTTTTTAAAATAATAGTAGCATAATTTACTCCTTACAACATCAACTATTTGCCAGTGAAAACCCCGTTAAAATCGGTCCAGCCGTTTCGGTGATTAGCCGGAATAAAAAGAGAATTTTTTTTTTCTTTATATACTGTATATAGCTGTTATTTTCACATTACAAACAGACACTTCAATTTTATTTTATTTGTATTGGTACTACTTGTAGCATGGGGGGGGGGGGGGTTGAGATACACTCAACAGTCGGTCAACGTTCAATATTAATTTTTCTCCTACTATAAAGTGACGGCACTGTGCCTGTTGTTAGCAAGCACCACCGGAGAGATCGACAAACCAAAAAATAGTCACTATCAGGGTGTTCGTGATTCATTCAGGTACAGATCTTTACCATCCCGCTTTGTTACTGGATATATTCCTGATGGTTATAGTATACCTTTATGACGGATAATTACACTGGGTGTATGGTGGTTAGAACCCGGTGATCCATATTAATGAATCTGTAATTCTGTCCATACAGTTAATTTATTGTATAAATTTCCCGATAGGCACACTACTATATGAACGATATTGATCCCGAATATATCATTTAAAAAAAAAGTTCTGTCTGTCTGTCCGTTTGTATGTCCAAATTTAACTCTAAAACGGAATGAGCGATTTTGATGGAATTTGTACACAGGAAGTATAAGTAATTACATAATTTGATAAGCCATAATAATTGTCAATATTACTTCTAAAAATCGAAAAAGGAAGAAGTTCAAAAAATTTAATTTTCAGCATTTCTTAACTGATTCTGATCGAATTTTCTAGACGGGAAGCATACACTTTACCATAATTGAGAGGCTATAAGAATCGTTTATTATAAATTAGAAATCGTTGAATAGATTAATAATTTTCAACCGATATTGATGAAAGTTATACACGCCACTCCTCAATTGATACACGGTATATGAATTGTTAACAATCTGAGTAAAAATAAAATTACAGCATGTAAATAACAACTGCGCAGTAACAAACGCATGCGGAGCCGCGGGCGCCCGCTAGTTATATATAAACATAGTTTGCTGTAATAATTAAGTGACCATGTTATTGTCCCTGTAATATGTTGGAGTGTTTGCTTGCAGGGGCATCGTCAGACCTGAAGCAGGCGACGTCGATAGCGTGCCACATGGTGCGCGAGTGGGGAATGAGCGAGAAGGTCGGGTTGCGCGCGCTCGACCAGCCCAAGCACGCGCTCTCCAACAACGAACAGCTTGGACCCGCTACCAACGAGCTGGTAAATCAATCCTAACTGACTACCTGCCTCCTCATTAACTCTTTTTGTTAAGTCATCACTATATCATCTATTAACAGTCGTCCTAATTTTTATTTGTTATGTGTCCTCACCATCTCTTTCTGATAACGTTCATTGCCATCTCTTTCCATTAACGGTCCTCACCATCTCTTTCCAATGACGGTCCTCACCATCTCCTGATAACGGTCCTCACTATCTATTTCTGATAACGTTCATTACAATCTCTTTCCTTTAACGGTCATCACCACCAATTTCTGTTGAACGCTGTATGATGAATAAGAAAATAATAATTTTAATAATGTCCGCAGGTAGATGGAGAGATCCGGAAGATTCTAGCGGAGAGCTACGACCGCGCGAAAGCGATACTCCGGACGCATGCCAAGGAGCACAAGGCACTCGCCGAGGCTCTACTCAAGTATGTACATCTTTATACTTCTATCGCAATCGATTATAATTATTTCATAACAGTGCGGTAGGGATGCTGTCTCATTAGAGTTACATTATACTATGTTCATCATAAGAAATGTCGCTTGACAGATGTGTAATTTTTATTTTAGAGATGAGGCATAACTTAAATGTTTCGATAAATTATACGATTCTTTTTTTTTAAACATGAATATTTTCATTAATGCGATTGTGCTTTAAAAATTGAGTAGTGTTTAAGCAATTAATATAGCAATCCGGACACTATGACAAACACGCGGCTTTTGTTTATTTATTAAATATATATGTTTCCCTTTGTCGCTGCGGTAAAAAGATGGAAATTACGAAAATATAAATTTTTATCGTAAATTGAAAACTACTGACTAACTAAAAGTATAGCGGCGTTCGATTACTTCGATTTATTTAATTTGTTATTTGGCTTGACTCTACTTTTAAGTACCTAAGAATGTAAGACAGTGCAGACGTAGTAAGAAAAAAGATGAGAATACTTAAAAATCATTGTATTCTGGCAGTAATTTAGGATTTTATCGTTAAAAATGTATATCAGTAATATTTTTTAAATGATGATAACTAATGGTCAAAATGAATATTTTTTACTATGTTCATTCTAAGAAGTCTTGCATGACATGACCACAACATAAATTGTTACATCGTGCAAAATATGACATAACCTAAAAACATGCATTTCGACTAACAAAAATTATCATGAAGATATTTTCTCTATATAACCTTACAGTAACTTTTTGCATGACAAAATTCCAAATAACTTCCTTCACACAATTATTTTTTGTAAATTTTCGTGTGTTTTTTCTTACAACGTGCAGCGTTACTTTCAATGTTTCTTAAAACTAGAGTAGACCTAAATAATAAAAACCCAGATATCGAAAATTAATTGTACTAATCGTAAATTGAATGAACGCTTTTGTACATTTAGTTCATTAGTTTTTTTTTTAATTTCGAATAAATATTTATATTTACATACTATAATTTATCTTGTTGTCATTCATTCAATAATTCAAGTGTTCCAGACGATGATATTTATTGTTTTTATAGCTAATTTTTGTAATTTAATTTCCACATCCGATACACCCCTCAATTGTATCGTCAATCGTATTATCGATTATATTTAGCCCTCAAAAATAATCAATATTCGAAAAATCAATTTCCAATTTCATTTATGCTACTACCTAAGTTGAGACTCGCCTGGAATGCAACCCTCCGCCCGCTATCCCTGTAACTTCCCCTCAAGCTACAGTGTTGTACTGTAGGCAACGCCATTTTTTTAACATCTTAGTCTCGTAGTGGCTTACGTCAGGCAACGACGACGCGCTCCGATTTTATAATCTTATTTGATACTGTTTCGTTACTAGAGTTACTGCTATATTTTATTGTTATTTTTTACATAGTCGAGAGAGAATTCTCGTGTTAAAATGTTGATCAGGAAGTAAAAAGAACCAAGTATAATAAATACAAGGCGGCGTTGTTCCGAGTACAACACTCGCTACATTAAAAAAAATAACAGAGACGAAGTCGCGGGTGGAAACTTATAATATTTTTTTGTGCACAGTACAACCATGCGTCTGTGGCATCACCGCCTCCAGGTCTCAACTTATTGCGCACGGGTAGTACATCTCTAACATTTGACATGTGTCATGTAGGCCTTTCTTAGGATGAACAAAGTAGGTGTAGTTTATATCGAAATCTATACGGCGTAAAAAATTGCGTTCTATGGATACGTCATGCAACCTTTCTTATGTTGAACATACAGGTAAATCAGCTTGGAAATGTTTTTGCTTTTGTAGTATAAATGCAACACACAGAGTGAGTAAAACCGAATAAAACCAGTTAGCGTTAGCTAATAGCTATCACGCGACATGCCTCGTACTCGAAACTACAAACGTACACTATACACTACCCTATATATGTATACTAATACAAACCTAAGCCCGGTGAAACTGTAAAAAGCATCTCAGGTTCGAGTTTTCTTGGGCCGTTATGGCTAACAGAATAGACAGTTCGGAAAAAAAAAACACAAACGAAAAAACGTTTCTAAGCTGATTTGGCCGTTGAGACGTAACTGAAGTTGTGTGATGCGCTCGCCCAGGTACGAGACTCTCGACGCTGAGGACATCAAAGCGATCATGAACGGCGACAAAGTGAAGCTGGAGCGAGGGTCGCGACCCGCCAACACGTCCGCGCCCTCCGCCACGCCCACCCCCGCGACCGCCCCGCTACTCACGCCGCAACCCGCGCCCGCATAGACAAACGTACGTCCATAGCAATATACTCCGTATTTTAATCTCCTACAGTGAATTGGTAATCATTAACTTCGAACAATAGGTAACCGGAGAACTTTTCAAATAGCGTTAATTATTCATCATTATAGATTTTTAAACCTTTGGCTCTCTTACATAACATAAAATGTACGTAAAATTTGCATGTGCGTCATCCCAAAGCAGAGTTATTAAAGCTAGGAAATATAATATAATATAAATAACGCATTAAAAAATAACGTCTAAACGTGTACATTTATAAATTACCGCTCACACGATATCGCAGCGTGCGTGACATCATATGTGCTGTCAGTACTAAATAAATGCAAAAAATTATAAGGAAACAAAAGATGTCAGCTCAACGCACCAGTTGGATAAAATTCGCTTTTTTTGTGGTTACTGTCCGATTGCCTATTGTAACATACCGTAAAGTTTTGCCTTTATCAAATTCTAACCTCCATAACAGGCCACGAGAATCAGAGTAGCCTATCTGATTTTTTTAATTCACTTATTTTTATATGCTTGATCAAAAATTTTCTTTTACAAACCAGAGTGGCCAAATCTTATCAAATTTATGCTGCTGTTTACTATCACGTATAAAAGTTTACTTGCCATTGTAGTTTTGAAAAGCACATTTTAAAATTATGTATATATTAATAGGTGAATTTATCGTAAAAAGCAGATAGTCCACTCTGGTTGCGTAAATTACACTCAGCGTATGATTGATAATTCATGATTTTCCGTTACCTATAACAGAGATTTAGTTAGTGTGGAATCAGAAGTTTTAAAAGGGGAACAACTTGTGTATTTGCTAGAAAACATTGACGCTTGCTTGATGACAGATATTTCTACTTAAAACAGCGTGTATTACAAAATAACTAAGCTTTATGATATAATTTGTAAAAAAGGTCCTTCGAGCCGTCAATGCTTCAGATCGAGTGAAGGTAAATTGTGGAATAATAAAATATTGAACTGTATTTTACAGTCGACACCTGTGCCTGTCGCCATGCGTCCAGCGTGCCGATGTTCCCGGACAAGGTACGCACGTAACGAGGTGCCTCTGAAAATTTTGCAGGATTCCTACAACGCTGTGTGTTACGAATTATTTAAATGTATCATAAAAATAAGTAAAATATTATTTAATTGAAATAGTTTTAATTCTTTGTAAATTGAGATATATTCAAAATAACCAAGATTCACGTGTACTAGGTATGGTGAACAATCCCTCATACTGTATCATTAGTAACAAATACAGTGTTAACTCTTTATAACGTTATCCTTTATAACGATAAACTCCCTATAACGTTGAAGTGAGCCCAACTTGGTTGGTTTGCGTTAAAATCCACACATTGAAACACTCTTTATAGCGATACGCCATTCTCTATTACGAAGAAATGTGTTCATATATTTAGACAGTTCATATTTTGTTATGTTATCAGGTAAAAAAAGACTTTGAAGCTCCGAAACATCCGAGGTCGGTCTAGCTTTTGTTATCCTTAATTGCCTTGAACACGTGCAGTATGACGCATTGTTTTCTCGGAAGTGATAGTTTTCGACCAAGCATACTGGGTACCTATCGTATTATCAGTCGTAAACCTACTTTGAAACTGTTAACATGGCCAGTAAACGGAAAGCGATTAGTGTTGACGAAAAAGTTTGATAGAAGAATTTGGTTGTTTTTTTGTTCACTCCATATAACGATAACTCTGTATAACGACAAAAAATGCTCAGTCCCTTGAGTTTCGTTATAAAGAGTTTGCACTGTATTTCAAAATAAATGTAATATTAACCGTATATATTTTGATTACCTAGTGGTTGCCTGATGACGGTGACTGTCCGAAGGCAGTGACCGTTCTTAATTTATAATGTACTTACTACGTACCACCCTGTGTCATGAAGTCATTACTGTCATTAGAAGCCAGTACTAAAATGACTCAAAATAAAAATTCGTAATTACATAAGTAATTGTATACACCGAATTATACTTATTTTCTAAATATTTCCCTTTCATATCCCACTTCTGAGATGTTGAACGTTGAGATTCTGATAGATTGTGCCCGACCGGACCTCGGTTACAATATGTTGTAGATAGAGACTTCAACTCATCTTTGTACGCGGTCCTTTGTGTGCATGTGCTAATAATAATAAACATGCAGTTTTTATTTGTATGACAGTGACGCGGCAGTGGTCTTCCAATCAACACGTGTGTTTATCGCTTTGTTCTACGGGTACAGTCGGTAACAAAAATGTGAAGTTCGTCACGGAGTAAATGTTTCACCTAACTAGTAGTTGTGCTTTATAAGGCGTCCTATCGCAATGATCAAAATATTAAAACGTTAAATTATAATTTTAAAAAGATAGATATTCAGCAAATGGTAACAGAAAAAATACTATATGGTATAAAAATTCTTCGTCTACCACCATATTATCCTAAACCTTATAGAAAACATTTGGAGAATTTAAAAATATAAATGGCTTTACATAACAGAATGTAACGGAAATATTGAAATTAGTAGAAAGTCCGTTATTAGGAAATTTCTAGTGGTAGTGATACGGAATAATATATTTAATAAACATGCATTTCCGTAATTGAGTTTACCTTATACATGCTCTAAAGGTATCTAAGGTACATTGAGCTGTTGATTTATTTTAAATTTAAACAAATAAGATGTAAAAAATTTCGACACAAGTAAAATAGCTAATAGAATTCTCTTGTGTACTTGACTGTACCTCTTGACACGCACTCACACGTAGTCACTGTATCTCTGTACACTTTTTACGCACACATGGGGCCGCGCGCACAAATGAATTGAACTGTCTATAAAAAGATATGTATGTATACTGTAGCCATCAATATGAAAAATATATTTGGATTTCAGAATAGGAATAGTTTATATAATTGTACATATTTCTAGGATAATATTTTGAAATACAGCTTTGGTGTAATATTTCTAAATTTTACAAGTTACTGTTACACATACATGTCAATATTTATGTATAAAACAACTCCTTAGTATAAACTGATAGTAAATTTAAAAATTATAGAATCGCCGATAACGTGTATCAATGAAGTTGAAAAGGGAACAATATACTAAATAACGTGGTTGGAATTAAATACAGAACGCGCGAGACTTTGCCGCTCTTTTTAAATCTCTATTGCAATTTTTTTATATTAAATGAAAAATTTTGTTTATTTTATTACATATTTGATAATTTTTGTGGTTTATGAAATTTGTATTTTACATAAATATATGTAAAGTATCTCGCCTGGACATATATTCCATTTAAAAAAAAAAAAAAAGTGATATTGTATTAGAAGGGATTTTACGGGCACAAAGTCATGTTGCAATGGATTTTCATATAACACTGTTTCGTAGATCATTATTATCTTTAGGTTATGTTAATAGAATCTTTTAGTTGTTTATTTCAACAACACATAATAATTTATGAGTTCTTGAGTTTGAACTGACTTAAAATGGAGGCGCATCCTAGACAATTATTGTTGTAAAAACTGTTACAATGTTTCAATCCTTTTTGATAAAAAGGGAATCAATAACCGAATTAACCTATATCTGTTTACATGCATTAATTTAATTTGAAAGCATAACTACAATTTCATCGAAATTGTTTTTTTTTTTAAATTACTATGGATAATTGTGATTAAGTAACATATTAAATATAAATGCATTATAAATTCATAATTTTATTTCTATAATAATTTTCATTTAGAGAACTTGCAACATATACCTTTTTTTTATTTTGGCTCTCTGCCTATGTAGACAATTTTGCCAATATCAAGTTGACAAATACGCGTAATAGAATTTAGTTTCCAAATGTTCATTTGCTGTAGTATACTTTATTGATTTTATTGATGTAATGAAAATATTTCTATTGATTAAAATGGTGTACGTTTCAATATGGCGCTGTTGCGAGTGAAAGAGACAGACGAAGTAGGGTGAAGGAAATAGACAAGATGAGAGGCGTGGGAATGAGACGATTATAGTTACTGTGGCATTATCCAAATTTTGTTTTATTTAATTATCCTGTTTTTATATTTACTTACGAATACGATATTGTAATAGAGGCTCAATAGCTTTGGTCTGTGGTCTTGTCAGCCATTTTTGTTCATGTATTTTTAACAAAATGGATTGAAAATAGTTCTATATATCTATTTTTAGTAGATAAACTGGTTGATGAAGTGACATTTATAAATACAAAATCTTATGTAAGTGGTTGTTCTTTTTTCCCCCCATGTCCTATTTATTTCCATAATATCACAGCTTGGGCAAAAATACTATTATTTTCGAAATTCGCGTTCATTTTACTAATTCAAATTAGTAGCACTGTTGTATAATTTTATTATTTCAATTACAATGCATATTAAATGAGAGTCGATAGAGCTGTGGTCGGGAGCGCTTGACGTACGTCCCTCTCGCACGTATGCTTGTGCACAGACTATTAGGGCATGTGAGCTCTGGAGGTCGACAACAGGGTTACCAACTCGTTAAAAAAATACCCCCAAGATTAAGATGAAACAGCCCTAAATGCAATATTCAAAAGCTCCAAAAAAAAATGCCCTGTATTGTGAATCTATTCAAGGGTATTGTTTAAATGAGTTTCCCGTTTTATTTTACTATTTAATAGCTATCTTATCGGCAATTAAAATTTTTATTTTAATTAACATACGAATTCATACAATAGTTAACGGACATAATCACACTGATCACTAATTTATTTAAAATTTTGAACGTGTTAAGTGGAGTCCCGTGCCGCCACGTGTTGGCGTGCGTCAACTTGACCAGAAACTTGAAAACATGACTTTGACCACAGACCAACAAATCATTTAGTATTAATTCTTATTTGTCTCTGGTATAGTATAGTACCGTTATACAAATAACAAAAGGTAGTACCACGGACGTTTTCCTTTTTTACTTGCTTTGGTCAGTCAAATTAATGACGCATGAATACAATTTATTGGGCCCTAAAAAAGCCCAACATGCATATTTCCGTCCTAAATTTTGAGCTAAACGCCCTAAGTTGGTAGCCCTAGTCGGCAGGCAGCGCGGGCGCTGGTGAGCGGCCCAAGTGCCGTTATTTTGCGCTCCTCCCTCGTCGATGACACCCAGCGAGGCGACGGCCGCGGCGCACGGCTAGCGTTATCCTACTAATATAATAAATGAGTATGTTTGGATGTTTGTAAGTTTTAATGGGACGGTTAATGTGTTGGATTCATATTGGCATATAATGACAATACCATAGAAACAATGATAAGCCCGTGTATGTTATTCTTTTAGTTTGTCGTGTTACGAAATCAGCCGGTGCGTATACAGTAATATAGCTGGGTCGTAGGGATCGCGTCCACCATACACATAGTGACAAACTCATCTATGATTCTCTTTTGCTTTGTCTTGTTCCGACATCAGCCGGTGCATATACAGTATTATAGCAGGGTGATAGGGATCGCATCCACCATACACATAGTGACAAACTCATCTATGATTTTCTTTTGCTTTGTCTTGTTCCGACATCAGCCGGTGCATATACAGTATTATAGCAGGGTGATAGGGATCGTGTCCACCATACACATAGTGACAAACTCATCTATGATTTTCTTTTGCTTTGTCTTGTTCCGACATCAGCCGGTGCATATACAGTATTATAGCAGGGTGATAGGGATCGCATCCACCATACACATAGTGACAAACTCATCTATGATTTTCTTTTGCTTTGTCTTGTTCCGACATCAGCCGGTGCATATACAGTATTATAGCAGGGTGATAGGGATCGTGTCCACCATACACATAGTGACAAACTCATCTATGATTTTCTTTTGCTTTGTCTTGTTCCGACATCAGCCGGTGCATATACAGTATTATAGCAGGGTGATAGGGATCGTGTCCACCATACACATAGTGACAAACTCATCTATGATTTTCTTTTGCTTTGTCTTGTTCCGACATCAGCCGGTGCATATACAGTATTATAGCGGGGTGATAGGGATCGCGTCCACCATACACATAGTGACAAACTCATCTATGATTTTCTTTTGCTTTGTCTTGTTCCGACATCAGCCGGTGCATATACAGTATTATAGCAGGGTGATAGGGATCGCGTCCACCATACACATAGTGACAAACTCATCTATGATTTTCTTTAGCTTTGTCTTGTTCCGACATCAGCCGGTGCATATACAGTATTATAGCGGGGTGATAGGGATCGCGTCCACCATACACATAGTGACAAACTCTTTAACCTGACCTGGTGCTGGCGTTGCCAAGATAGAGGAACACTTCACACAACCACTCACTATGTCAAAACCCCGTCTCACTACTTGATAATCGAAACCCGCATCAAGCGAGTGCGCGGGTGCAAAATTTATATATACAAGCAAAATAATTTAATTTAATTTCTCAAAAGTCCGATCGGCGAAACTCTCTTGCCGCGAGGCGGTGACGACACGCATCCAACACTCACGCTGTCTAACCACGGTGTGTACGTGCTACGTGCTCGGGCGCACATGCCGCTTGCAAACCAAACCCCGCGCGCGCTCTTCCCTCCCCTCCGGACCGACCAAGGTTCTATAATTCCGTAACAGTGTTATTAATAACCAGTGTGAACCCTGCTTATCTAGATCACATTGGTGTCAGTCTCTACCATCACCAGGCGATAACAAACAGATCTCACAATAAAGCTTCGAATAGGGTCCGGTCAAATTAATAGAAGCGTTTTACTTTACAATATAACACATATTAATTTAATTAACTTATTCGAAACTTATTCTTTAAATTGTGCCTGGTGATATTCGGCTCAGTGACATGAAAAGATGGCGTCGCCTCCCTCGCACGCTATCCTGTCATGGTGGGGTGAGACACGGTGAGGTACATGACCGGAAGTCAATGATATTTCGTGCCTAAAATGGACAAGTAGACGGGAACGGAAATGCCTATCTCATAATTAAGCTTCGAATAATGCGCGACGGCGCACGGCCAGCGTTATCCTACTCATATAATAAATGAGTGTTCGGTCTGATGTAACCGTACATCGGGTTCGAGTAAACTCGCAACAAACTCACGATCAGTCGCACTTCAACAAGCGCCTCAAACGAGCGCATCGGTCGGCACCAGGTTGCCACAACCAAACAATTAACATTAAACTATAACAAAACATTTAATATAAAACCAACTTTGTAATAAATTATAATAAAACATTGAACCTAAAAGTGTGCCTCAATGAAAACACTGCAGTCCTAACCCCCACATATAATGATACTCCGCCATAATAACTCAACCGTACTCATAATAACTCCTTTACAGATTTGTCTTTTAAGGCCTAACAACTGTGCTGCCTTCTCTGTTATAAGTGAAATTTGAGAACCCTGATCAATAAGAGCTCGTAAGTTATAATATGTGCCGCACAGATTTTACTTTTAATAAAGCAGTGGAAAGTAAAATCTCTGAGTTATCACTCTGTGATACATTTGAAGTGCTAGTTGTGTTTTCAAATCCTTTACTTGTTGGTTTCGTAGAATGAGTACCCAGGTCGGTGGCTTAGATTTCATAAACGCCGCATGTAACAAAGTATTAAGCGGCGATGGCTTTGAGACATGTTTTGTTAGAAGTACATTTATTTCCATTGTGAGTAAATAAGCAATTGGTGCACAATTGCAACTTATATGCAGTTTTTAGCCTTTGTTCATCAGGTATTTCCAAGTAAGTTGAGCAATTATAAATTCCGTGTTTTATTACAAAGCGGACACTTGATATTAGATACGTGGAAAGATTTCGAAATTGTTTTATGTTCATTGTTATATTTATAAGAATTGTTACCGTAGTATAATGGTTTTGAATAAGGTTTTTTATAATTTGTAGATGTTTGATTATAATTTGTTTGATGTATAAATCTTTGTGTAGTATTTTCTTGCTTGCGCCGGGCAGTTTCCAACGTAATAAACTTTTCTTCTAAAAACTGTAAAAACTCCTTAAGTGATGGCAATTCCTTAGCGTCGTTCAATGATCCCAAGTAATCGGTATACGTCTCGGAATCCAATTTTTGGCACAATATATGTACTAGGAGAGGATCCCAAGATGTTATGTCGATCCCTAGGTTTTTTACAGCGTTCAAACTTTCCAATGTTGTATCGTGCATTTTCTTAATTGACTGTAAAGATTGATATTGTACGTTTGGTAGTGATAAGAGAAGATTTATATGGGAAGAAAATATGAGTTTTTTATTGTTATAACGTTGATTCAGAATGTCCAGCAAATTGCGTAGTTGTCGGAATTTATTTGTAGATGTTGGATTAGTTTTTCCGCCTCTCCGCGGACTTTGCTCTTAAGGAACTGCATTTTTTGAGCACTTGATAAGGAGTTGTTACTGTGAATTGCTTCGTTAAATAAATCTTTAAAAGATACCCATTGATTATAGTTGCCGCTGAAGACTGGTATTTCCAGTTGCGGTGTAGATTTTTCACGATGATTCGTAGACCACATTTGTACGTTTTAGGCCTTTTTAAGTGTGTTAAATTTTTGTTCGTATTTATTATACATGTTTTCGTACGTTTGATTTTCACCGTTTAATTCCATGTCGATTTCCCAGTGAAGAGAATCGATTGTTGACCATCTTGTTTGTAGTGACTTTAGAGCGTCTTCGAACTCCCACTTGTCCGAGATCACACTTAAGTCAATGTTAGACGTGGTACGTACGAAAGCTTTAAAGTTAGCGTATTGTTTACGCATTAGGTCGTCAAGGTGACTGTTAGTGCCTTGATTTAAGGTTAAAATTGGAGGTGCCCTTGACTCTCTTTCGGAGCCCAGGTCGTCTCTCGCGGACTGTAGGACTCCTTGTTCCTCCTCCTGAGACTGTTCTTGTTGAACCGATGATGGGTTTTGTAATTTGGATAAAAGCTGTTGGTATTGTTGATTTATTAGGGCTTTGGTAGCTTCGTATACTGTTTTGGTGTTGTCATACTGTTTACTTTCATAATATGTGTGGGTTGTAGGTAATTCTGAGTTAATAATACGAGTATGATTTTTAAGAAATTCCTTCCAATACTCTTCTAAAATGTTTATACGCCTTTTAAAATAATCTACTGTTTTACGGCCTTCACCATCTTTTTTAATGTTAGTGCTAGTTTTAATAATGTTGTCGTAGATCATTGATTGAGTTTCAATCAGTTGTTCCGCCATCGTTGTTGTTATTAAATGTAAAAAAAATAAAAAGGAAATATATTACTTGTTAAAATGTTGATGTTGGTGTTGAACTTGGATGTCCAACTAATGTTCTTCTTGCTGTTTTTGACCCTGTATGGCCTAAATGTAATTTTCGATGGTGATTTGTTGTTGAAGCACTGCAATCCTTTCACTCACTGTTTATGCTTTTGTTTGCTAGTCCGTTTTACCCACACTCACGAAATTTTGTTATTACGCACTGAATGGATAACGGCCGAAGGACCATTATATGTGGGGGTTAGGACTGCAGTGTTTTCATTGAGGCACACTTTTATGTTCAATGTTTTATTATAATTTATTACAAAGTTGGTTTTATATTAAATGTTTTGTTATAGTTTAATGTTAATTGTTTGGTTGTGGCAACCTGGTGCCGACCGATGCGCTCATTTGAGGCGCTTGTTGAAGTGCGACTGATCGTGAGTTTGTTGCGAGTTTACTCGAACCCGATGTTCGGTTACATCAGACCGAACAATGAGTATGTTTGTAAGTTTTATTGGGACGGTTAATGTGTTGGATTCATATTGGCATATAATGACAATACCATAGAAACAATGATAAACCCGTGTATGATATTCTTTTTGATTGTCGTGTACCGAAATCAGCCGGTGCATATACAGTAATATAGCGGGGTGGTAGGGATCGCGTCCACCATACACATAGTGACAAACCAATCTATAATTTTATTTTGGTTTGTAGTGTTCCGAGATCTGTGTATGTATATCCAATAATACGCAGACGAAGTCGCGGGTACCAGCTAGTATAGAATAATTATGCGCTGCCACAAAACTATTGGGCGAACTGGCTAGACAACTTTCCAGTGGAAATTTTACTATATAGGATAAATTGGCTATAAAATATCAGTTTTACACACATTCACTAGTACATCTGTACTATATTATTTGAACCTACCTACCGATTAATTATGGGAAGGGTTAAATTTTTTGGTGATTAATCTAATAGTTTTATTAATAACCAGTGTGAACCCTGCTTAACTGGATCACATTGGTGTCAGTCTCTACCACCACCAGGCGATAACAAACAGATCTCACAATAAAGCTTCGAATAGGGTCCGGTCAAATTAATAGAAGCGTTTTACCTTACAATATAACACATATTAATTTAATTAGCTTATTCGAAACTTATTCTTTAAATTCTGCCTGGTGATATTCGGCTCAGTGACATGAAAAGATGGCGTCGCCTCCCTCGCACGCTATCCTGTCATGGTGGGGTGAGACACGGTGAGGTACATGACCGGAAGTCAATGATATTTCGTGCCTAAAATGGACAAGTAGACGGGAACGGAAATGCCTATCTCATAATTAAGCTTCGAATAATGTCTAGTCAAATTAATATAATTATAGTACAATTTAGGAAATTTGAATCTTTAGATAAGCAGCAATTAATTTTTAAACCATCAAAACGCGATTATCGCAAACATGGTTTTTGAAAATATAAAAATAGGGTATTTATTACGCTATCGTTTGGTTCGTGCGATATCTATAACGTGGGAATGTTTTAAATTACTTTTTTGATTAGGTCCATATTGGATCGTGTTTTGCAGAAAGCGACCAACAAGTTTTAAACAGAGATGTCGATAAATGACTTTATATGTGCTTGTTCCACTAAACCTTTACGGTCGTGAGGACACTGGAAGAATTATTAAGTAACTTACAAATAATAAAAAGACAGTTGTAATGAATTAACGATTTAATTTATTATATATATGTTTGTTTGTGTGTGGCGCAGGCGGCGCCCGTGTCTCTGCCGGTCAGCATTTGAAGTCTAGGGTTCGACATCGCCATCAGCACGTGTTCCAAACTCACCACCGCTCTCGATGATGATGATCTGGGCATTGAATATCATTTCTTTAGATGTTAAGCATCAAATGGCGCGGTTGGGGAGAAAATCGAGTGTACATTACGTCATGTAACGATTTCTTTTAAGCGCCATCTATACGTTTATATATTGTACTATATTCGTACGGTATATTTGTCATAAACGTTTGTTATGTTTTATGTTAACAGCAAATTTTATTTTTAACTCTTTATGGGGTTATCACATAGGAATATACACATGTATTTCTATTATGTTATGTTTTATATTAGTATAGTGAAACATACTTCATTGAGTTTGTAAAACAACTGGTTTATTTTACATGTACCTCCAACAATATTATACTGAAGTACCTACATAGCAGATTATATATTACTCTCTTAAAAATTCTGTATTAATTCCTCCGTTACGTTGTTGACAGGAACAGGCCCTGTCATAATATCAGTGCACCAGTCAGTGCATGCGCTTGAGAAGTGCAGTCCTGTACTAAGACAGGGTTCTATTTGAAACCCATGCAACACACATTTATCAAGTTTCGGTGTGGCCCAAAATGATAACACGCTAAGCCTAGCGGGGAAACGGGAAAAGTGCAACAACACACCTTTATGTGATGGCGACATATCTTCATTATAAAGGTAGATTCCTTCAAGGAAGTATTCGCTACGTAGATTTTACTTGTAACAGTTGAATATTGGCTAAATTTTTGTTTACTAAATATTTTAATTTTATTTATTTCAAGGAAAACAAACAGTTACAAATTCCATATTACTTTACAAGAAAAAATGAAACACAAAACAAAATCAGTTCCCACAATATCTAGCAATAAACAATTCAAACTATCAATAATAACAAAATTATAAATATAAAAAAAAGAGCCAAATACTAAAAAATACAAATTAAAAATTAATAAAAATACAAAAACAAGTTCATAAAATACTTTGTCATATGAATTTTTTAAATGCACTAAATAGAGCATGCAAATATATAGATTTTATTAAAACACTTATCATGCGTATAACAAGATCTAAACATAAAGATATTTCTAACATATCTTGTCTTGGTAACTGAAATATTAAAAAGGAAATGATTCCTAGCATTGAGCCGGGGACATCTAAAAGTCATTTCACTAACAAGGAATGGGGAGTCAATATAATATCTGAGTAATTTAAATAAAAATAGTTGATCTCTCTATTTTCGACGACATAATGTGTTTGATAAATCTCCTCTGGGTGCCTTCTATTTGACTAATATATTTATCATACTGTGGATTCCAAACGATTGAGCCATATTGCAATAGAGAACGAACCAAAGCATTAAACAAAAGGATAAGAGTAGACGGATGCTTAAAGTCTCTCCCAGTCCTGAGTATGAAGCCGAGCATTCTATACGCCTTCGCAACCATAATAAATTGATGTGATTATTAAAACTCAATTTATGATCAAGATACACACCCAGGTCTCGCACCTCTGTCACTCGTTTAAAAATATTGTTATTGAGGTGATATTCACAAATAAAATGTCTATTACTTCTAGAGAAAGAAATTGTACTACACTTGTCAACATTAAGATAGAGAAAATTTTTGCTACAACAAGAACGAAGACAATCAAGATCATTCTGAAGCAACAATCAATTAGATGGTGAATTAATAATACTAAATATTTTTATGTCATCGGCGTATAGTAGGATGTTTGAGTTAACAAATATAGGAAGAATGTCTATTATAAATAAATTAAATAAAAGTGGTCCGAGATGCGAGCCCTGAGGTACACCTAATGTGATGGGAACAAAAGAAGAGCTAAAACCTTTAATCGCAACAGCTTGACTTCTATCTCGAAAATTATGGCTTATTATGTGTATTATGTATAAACATACCCTACCACGATGGACGACTATTCATAACAGTGTACCAGTGCAGCTGTTGGAAAGATAATAATTCAAATTTCAATACTGACCCGGTCCATACAGTCGCGCTGGAAGGCGAGTCCAGCGTCAGCTTATGCGCCAGTGCGCTGCGAACTAACTCTTCGGCGAAGCAACGCACCGCAGACAGCAGCACACCGTGCGCAGCGCTGCGTGATATACACAAAGTTATTTGAACGGTGGTAAAAAAAGAGAAGGAAAAACCAGTTTTTTTTTGATCCATGTTGCTAAGCTCAAGAGATTTTTTGTTTGACCACGGTAATCTCTTGCACTTTTAGCATTTTATAGCGTTGATACAGTGGGATTACATTGAGTAAAAAACTGTTATTTTGACATTACAAACAGACACTACAATTTTATTAATTGTATAGATATACTAAAATGAGGCTAGAAAAGATATCGATTAATTAAAATAACACATAAATCGGATAATTGGTGAATGAATGAATACACTAATATAAAGGCAAAAAGAGAGATTTTATTTTTGAGCAAAAATCAGAAGTGGGATGCATGAAACTAAAGTGCGTTTTTGAATTCCACTGAGTAAAATGATATTTCATGTTTTGGTAGGTAATTGAATTTTGGAAATAGTGTTGCCTGTTAATTTCTTATTTTTGTTATATTTTATGTTAATAAATAAAGACTTCTCATTACTAAGTGGTTTTATTTTCACACGATCACACAACACAAGATACATAGTACCATAGAGTAAAGTAAAACATAGAGAAATAGTTACACGGACAGACAGAGATAATACAAGTTTTCTTTTTTATTCCATAGACTTTCAACATTGCCCACCAATTTGAACTAATCGTAAAACCATACGACATATTATTCTAATTGTTGATTTTTTTCGAAAAAACATTGAGCCCTCCAAGGCCGAATGAGGTACTCAATCGCGTCTGTCATGGGCTAACTAAAGAGTTTTTTTTTGTAAGTAATTCGCCGTAATATATGCATTTTATAGTTTTCTGAATTATGTAATGATAATATAATTAAAAAAATTTAAGTGTCTGTTTGTGATGTCGAAATATCAGCTTTTTACTAAATGTATATGAAAGCATATACGACAACTATAACAAAAAACCCATTTTTAAATTTTTCTTGGTCTGTCTCGCCATCTGTTTGTTTGTTCCGGGTAATCTCCAAAACGGTTGGACCGATTTTGACGGGGCTTTCATTGATAGATAGCTGATGTTATAAGGAGTAACTTAGGCTACTTTTACTTTAGAAAAATAATAAAGGCTCCGCGCAAATAAAAAATCTGGTTATGATGAACCAATTCGGATGCTTAAATGGCTTACGCTGAGTAAACCTTAAGAGATATATCAAATTAATGTACTACATAATTGTAGACATTAAAAAGACCTACAAAAAATCATCGAGAGAATACATATATCTATCTTCTAAGGAACAACCACAATAAGCATTTTTGTCTTTAAAATAACCGGGAACGGGAGAGCAAGACGCGCTTATGCCCGATCGATGGCATTCTGTAGTTCACGTGAGCGAAGCCGCGGGCACAGCTAGTGTAATGATAATAGTACATTATTGGGAATTTTGAATAATAAAAAATATATCTGTATTGTTTTAGATGTTTTCTCCCTAGCATGCGGGGTAGGAATTTGGATAGGTATTTTGCCGGCCACTCACCTCGGGCATGCTGATGTTGATTTTCGTGGCTTCTATGCACTGCACATCACGCACTGTTGATGCACTATGGAACCCCGGGGGTTTGTGAAGTCTGAGCTTAACTATTATTTAATTTATTCTTTTAATTTGCGACGGAGATGCAATAGTTTTATGCGCTCTGTTAGGCGACACGTTTTGTCTTTTCTGTTTTTTCAACTGTCACTCGTCGCACGTGAGTTTTTGGTTTTGTTTGTAGATGGCGCTAATTGTGGCCGAGGTAGGAAAAATTTTGAAGAAATATATGCATGCTCTAACAATATCAATTAATAAACGAAAACCCTCAATTCTGTTTTCAAAATATTACGGTTCAAATAAGAGGAACGTAAAATATACACACGGTAACTTAACACTACAAAAAACAATGTGGCAACGATATTTTCAAGTTATACATTAGTGATTGTCAATTGATATTTGATATTTTGTGGGATTAAAAAATAGTATAAATAATAAACTCACCTGTAATAGTATCCGTTGCCAACATCTTCACATCTCAACTCGATTCCTATGTCGGCGCACTTCTTCTCCAAATACATGAACCGGAGTCTCTCGTCTTCATCTTCCACCGGTAGGACTGTATAACTACCCTCATCTACACTCTCCTTCTTAACCCTCACCGGTTTCCGCGTACTCTCCACGTCCACTTCATCATCAGACTCTGTCAAATTAAAGACCTCTGAAATGCTCCCCGTATAGTCCTCTGGCCTGAAGACAGAGAGTGTGTTTATATCGGACGCACTGGGATAGTGTTCTTTGATGTTTGTTTCCACTCTTTTGACGTTATCGAAATCCTGCCACGAGGACCAGTTGTGGTCTTCCGTTTTCGGTGTCACCAGTTCGTTTCTAACTGGGTAAAAGCCGTGAAGGCGAGCGTACACTAGGATCTGTTTAGTTCTCCAGATGGGTTCGGAGTGCGTGAAATGTTCACTCAGTATACTGTTTATTAATTTTGCTCTGGACCACTGAAAGTCATCAACAGGATATCCTCTGTTATTCTGTTATACCCTAAGAACTGACCGCCATCAAACCACATGTAAGTGACAATGTTCCTGAACAAAGCCAAGAATGTAGATTGTAACTACTCGATACATCTAAATCTTGATGGCGTCAGCTAGCAAACAGGATTCTAGAAAAATCCTCACCACTGTGCTAACGATGTACGAGTGTTTTCCTCCACCGAAAGCCGTATGGGACATCCTAGCTAAATAAAATTGATATAAATCATATCCAACACTGCTATTCTCTTAGTTTATTTGTCATTAAAGTTGGAGATTCTCAACTCTTAAAATTAGTTATTAACTGATAGCTGACTAATTTTAAAAGTTTATTAACTACTAATTCATTATTATTATAGAGGTCATTACAGGTCAGATGGTCCTATGGCCCTAAAGAGAGAAACCGGATGAACAAGTAAAACCACTTTCTATATAATTGCTGAAACAGATCTAGTATGGTATCCCAACTTCAGGTATTTTAATGGGCTAGCTGCATCTTTAATAATAACAGGGATCATTACGTGCAGCATTGATTCAAATATTTTAACATAATCAATTTTGAGATCAATAAAAATATCATAGGAAGGATATTAGATTGATTGTTATAATAGTAATGGTGGGCGGGGATAGGTTCAGGTTCAAAGTACAGTGTTGATGAAACTCAATCTATCCCTGGTAAGGCCATCTGTCCGATAACCTTACGCGGCTAATGGTCTTGGAGTGTTCGCAATGGTTGCCATGACCTCCAAGGCAAGTCTGGGGAGTAATACTGCACGTGGTTGCCGCCTGTTATAGGTCGGGTAGAGACACAACCAAAACCCCCAGTCGAATTTACCCTTCTATCCACCACCTACTCCCATTCCACTTTTCCCTTCTTAATCCGCTGCAGAGTATCAGTAGCTTTGCTCTGCGGACCGAGCCTCACAAAAAAAAAGTTTAGGCTTGGGAGACTCTCCAAACAGGAGAGATGAATCGGCTGCGGTTTATTGTCAGAGATAGCCTGGCTAGGGTCGGGATATATGCGGTGAACAGTCAGTGGTGCACGGGACTTGCGGCGAGCCATCGGTAGGTACCTTCCTAACCAGGTGGCAACTGCATACTTCTTTGCGCCGTTTAGCTGCTATTTTCGGACCCTATATCTCTGGTGGTAGGTTCTGACGGACGGGCACTCCTGATGCTCTGACGTTCCCTACTGCGGGCTACCTGGAGGATGGGACGCCTCCGGGGACGAATAAACATCCTTTATTAATTTATGGATGAGAAAAAGGAATCCCAGAGAAATAGGGCTGCACCCAAGAGTGCGCCTGTCCCGATAAACAACACTCAGGCCGCAAATGCGCCACAACCAGATAGAGCTGCGTTCAAGGATGCGCCTTCATCTTTAAACCTAAACACCCTTAGGGAAGCTATGCCAGCAACGAACTCGCTAGAAGGACCTGTATGGCAAATGGCGACCAAGAAGGGAAAAAACTCCGGCAAGCTACCCAGCAAAGGTAAACGTGTGCAAGCGCGAGCCGAAGCTAAGAAAATAAAGAAAGTTTATCTGCTTAAAAAGCAGCAACCTACGGCTGCTGCTGCGACCGGGCCTAAGGCCCGTCGACGTAAGCGCGGCAAGCAAAGCTACTGAAGTGTTAAAACCACTGATACCCGCTGTCGAAGTAAACGAGACTTCGTCCCCATGCACTGTAAAGACTGCAGGGGCAGGCACCGCAGAAAAGACTGAGCAGATAGACCAAACCGCGACAGAGAGTGCTATACAGCCCCGACGAAGCCAAAAGTCGCGAGGTAAACGATCTGGAAAGGCGAAGCAACGACCAGGAGACAGCTCTGGGGAGGCCTCTGGTCAAACCATGCCCTCCAACAAAAGGGCTCGCCCCGACGAGACTATTTCTCGGAAGGGTGAGAGCAAACGTCTCAGGTTCGAGCCTAGCAGTTCCAGCAAGCGCCCGAGCACAAGCTACGTCGACGTCAGCAAGACCAATGACCTCTGCGTAGCAGTTATAATCCAGCCGTTCCGCGATCTTACTGCGGAACAGGCAGAAAAAATTAAGAAGAGCCTGGTAACCAAACATTTTGATATGGTCAGCCCGTCTAGCTCAGCGACATCGGTCTTCATACCAGCCTTCCGTGGAAAGCCATTTTTCAGCGAAGGCGTCCTGATGATGTGGTGCGAGAATCACCTCGGCCCTCAATTGGCTCCACAATACTATTTCAAGCACCCCATAACAGTACCCGGAACTGGACTAGTCATTAAGCGACAGGTGGACAACCCCCGTAGCGTGAAGTGCGCCATGTTCGTACCCGATTGGTCCAAAGATGTTGACACACTGCGAAAACTGCTCATTGGGCAGAATCCATGGTACCAACTCAACACCTGGGCACTTTACAACGCACAAACAAGAGAGGACGGCGTCTTCCTCGTTCTTGGGATCCTGGCTGCGGAGACCCCTATCATATTAGAGAGAGGACGCAGAGTGGCCTAGTCTGTAGGCTGCGTCTACATCAGGTTCTTTGAGGAGAGTGGAGGCCTAAAAAATGTGCCACCGGGAATACCAGAACCAAACAAACAACACACAGCACAGGCTATAGCTAACCCAACCATGGAGGTGGAGGCAACACCGGCTATAGAGCAACGTGAAGCCGAAACCACCAAGTTGCTCAAGCGCGACGCATCAGCACTGCCACTAGGCTATGCGAAGCTGTCGCCGCAGTATCCTCCGAGAGTGCCAGCAGTGGCGCGCCGGGGGATGAGACCGCCACTCACAGTTGTGGGTCGGAAACGCGCAGAGCTGGGAACTGAGGGACTGTGAGGGGGAATCTGAGGGGTCATTGGATACTGATGTCTTCTTTGCATCATCCCCGACCTCTCATTAAAGTAATACAGACCAACCTCCAGCACAAGCAACTTGCGGCGGCTACCCTGCGTCGGCAGCTGGAGGTGAGCAACGAGACCATCGCCCTGATTCAGGAGCCGTGGATCCGGAAGATCAGGATTCGTGGTCTCCCTAACATCGATGGCAAGATTCTTCTTGATACAACTGTGAGTAATCCACGCCCATGCATCTATGTGCCAAGAAATCTAACAACTCTACTAATCAACGAGTTCTGTTCCAGAGATCTGACTGTTATTAGACTCGGGGGCGGAATGAGCAGCCAACTACCAAAGTTGGTTCTCGTATCTGCCTACATGCCGGGTGATGCTGAGATCCCAATACCAGAGCTGGTTGCACTGATTCAATACTGCGAAAGGGCAGGACTTGAGCTGGTCATCTCAGCGGACACCAACTCGCACCATTCCGTTTGGGGCTGTGACACCTCAAACCTAAGAGGTGAGCAACTTATAAACTTTCTCTTTTCTACTGACCTTCAAATTATGAATATAGGTTCGCAACCGACCTTTGTCCCTTCGAGGGCTAAAATCATCATAAACGTTACTTTCGCTTCGGAAAGGGCGTCAAACCGCATCAAGGACTGGCGAGTATCCAATGAGGTTTCCTGTTCGGATCACAGATAGATTGAATATAACCTATATGTAGACGTGCCTTCACCAGTACGAGTCGCAATCCACGTAAGTCTGATCGCGTCTCACACAAAAAGCTGGTGGAGATGGAATTAAGTAAGTACGGAAACCCACTACCATACACTGATACGGAAGGTATAGATATCAATCTAAATAAACTTACATCAACAATAATAGAGTGTTATGAAAAAACGTGCCCTCTCAAAACGCAATCCGCCAGCGGAAAAAGGGGGACTGCTGGTGGGGCCCCAAACTCGAGCGCTTACGTCGCAAAGTTCGGAACTCTTTAACCATGCGAAGAACACCAGGAAAGAACAAGTCTGGGATGCTTACAAGGAGATACAACGCCGGTTTAAATATTATATACGACAACGCAAACGCGAGTCGTGGTGACGCTTCTGTACTAACATTGAATCAAACAGCCAGGCCGCCAGAGTTCATACTAGCAGGCGAGCCCAACCGATCGTTGGGGTCACTTAAAAAACCTGACAACACCTACACGAAATCCGATGCAGAGACCAGTGAACTCCTTCTCCAAACCCACTTCCCGGGTTGTCTCTTAAGTGCCGACAAAAGCTGGGTTGACGGTGCGGAGGGAGAGCGCGTGGAACCGGATTGGATTACTGCCCGTAACATTGTCCAACAAGATAAGATACTGTGGGCAATAAACAGTAGTAGTAACAGAGCTTCCTTCCATATAAATTACCATATTTTTCACTGGGCTTTTAAGATGGTGTGATAAGGAAATTGCTGCACACCTGCTAATCATTTTCCACGGCTGCATTGCCTTTCGATACATACTCAACAGTGGAGGGAGGTAAAGGTAGTATTTATATCCAAACCAGGCAGAAGTGACTATACACAGACAAAATCATTCAGACCTATCAGTCTTAAGTCCTTTATTTTAAAGACCCTAGAAAGGCTTTGTGATAGAGCAATAAGGGACAACATCCATATGGGCAAGCCACTTCACTGCCAACAACATGCCTATACTGTAGGTAAATCAACAGAATCTGCATTACATAATGTAGTTTCACATATTGAATATGCTCTATGAAGAAAGCTATCAACCCTAGGCTCATTCATTGATATTGAAGGGGCCTTTGACAAAACAACCTTTAACAGCATTAGCCATGCCCTTTCGAAACATGGAGTAAATCCAACGCTTAGGAGCTGGATTGATAACATGCTTCAATATAGGGCGGTACAGGTTACAGTGAATACAACCACCAGAGGTGTGGCGGTTAGGGGTTGCCCCCAAGGAGGAGTACTCTCGCCACTACTCAGGAATTTGGTTGTAAATGAGTTTATCACTGGTAACAAAAATAGTTATTACATACACTGTAGGCTATGCTGATGACCTAGCTATTCTACTGAATGGGTCACATGAAGGCACACTCTGTGATCTGATGAAGGGTGCCTTCCGCATAGTAGAAAATTGGTGCATAAAACAGGAACTCACTGTAAATCCAACGAAGACGGAACTAGTGCTGTTCACTAAAAAACGCAAATTGAGTAACTTTGTGTTACCAAAGTTATTCGGCACCGACTTAGCAGTAGTAGCTGAAGTCAAATACCTAGGCGTCATTTTAGACAGCAAGCTACTGTAGAATAAACACCTTGAGAATAAACTAAATAAGGCCTGCATTACATTCTGGCAATGTAAAAGACTATTGGGCAAAAATAGGGGTCTATCTCCGAAGATTACCCACTGGTCTTATACAACCGTAATTTGACTGACCATTACCAATGGTGCAGTGGTTTGGTGGCCTAGAACCGAACTAAGCACAGTCAGGGGAAAGCTGCAGCAGTTCCAACAATTGGCCTGCTCAGCTATAACCGGCCCAACCAACAACAGCCCTGGAAGTCATTCTCAGTATACCACTCTTAGATCTGTTTATACAACAGGAGGCTTTGGTATTAGCAGTACGAATGACAAATCTAGGACTGTGGGGTAATTCTGATGGACCACACACAAAAATCTTAAAGAATGCTATCATGTACGAACCTCTGATAGGCTCTCCATGTGATAGGATCCTAAAGAAACATGTTTTTGACATAAATTACTCGATAAAATTGTGCGAAGAAAAACAGGACCAATCAGGCATAAATGAGGTTCACATATATACAGATGGTTCGAAAACTGATACAGGAACAGTTCCATCTTCCAATGTGAATGTGTAGCCATTATTGAGGCGGCAAAAGCGGTGCTGAGACCCAAATCATAAGAATTCTCTCCGACAGGACTGCATTCATACAAGCCCTGGAGAGTAAGACACACGAATCTGGGCCTATAAACGAGTGTCACTAAGCACTGGAACAGGCTACAACTAACAATGAAGTAACCCTAAAGTGGATCACTGGGCAATGATGCAGCAGATAAACTGGCAAAGAGAGGTTCGAGTAGTCTGCGGATAGATCCTCTACCCATACTGCCTCTGCCTTTCAGTCAGATTCGCTCGTGGCTGCGTCGGAGGACAACAGATGCACATAAAGATCGATGGACAACAGCCAGTGACTGTAGACAGTCAAGGGGTATTCTGCCCATTCCTGAACCGCGTTTGTCGCGGCGACTTCTCAGTCTTAATAGAAGTGATCTACGTGTTATGGTAGGCACTATAACTGGCCATTGTTCACTTAACAAACACCTTTATGTTCTAAGTGTCACTGACAGCCCCATGTGCAGAGCATGCATGAAGGGTGAAGAAACTGCTACCCACATAATCCTGGAATGCGCGAGAGTTGCAACCAAACGGGCGGAAGTCCTCAAAAACCAGAGGTCGCTTCGAGAAGCCTGTGAACGCTCCAGGAGGCTTCTGCGCTTCTGGTCAGAGCTGAGCTGGCTGGAATAGTCGGCCGGAATATCTACGCATAATGGACCTAGGAAAAGTCTAAGTGCAGACAAATGGAGCCCACATAACATAAAATAATAGTAATGGTATTTAATTTTTTGTTTTCTCGTAAAAAATTGTTTTGTAATATTATTTTTGTAAGAGAAAATCAATGCAATAGAAAAAACTACTACAATTGAAGTTACATTGAATAAAGATATTGTTTATATGCAGTTTTGTTTCTTGCAACAACAAACGCATTTCCTTCATGCGAAGGTATGAAACTGTTTAAATAAATAACTATGCAGATAATATTGTATAATTTAGTTTTTTGGTGCTACATTTATAAATTTAATTGTTTATCTAATAGAAATGATTACTGACTAGGTTTATCATATTTATCGATATTACTCTATTATCGAATATGTATAACACCGCGCATCATTAATGATAATTTGATAAATGATAGTTCTAGTATGTCGTACAGCTTTAACTGTTTTTATATTAAATCAAATTTATTATCGATATTTATCATTACTGTATTGTCACAACACTATCTGCTTTAACAAGAGCAAATTTTTTAAGAGGACTTACCTCAATATTTCTTCTCTTTGCAAAATCCATTTTCCAATATCTCTCGTAGCATTCCACAACAAACGGAAAATGTTTTAGGAAGTCCGGATCTCTCGCCTGGTCACTTATCAACGGTATCCTCTTCAACAAATAATTCACACTAGCACGTACACTATCAAACCTATATACAACTGAACAGATTTGTTCATATAACGAAGTTTCCTTTTTAATTACAACACTGGCAACACTGTCACTGCCTGACCAATCCCTCGATGGAGTTCCCAAGTAACAATGATCGTTTTCTATATGAGTAATGTTTTTTCTACGCTCCTCCTTCAGCATGATTTCTGTTTTCAATAAACTCTTCAACTCTGGCTTCAGTAACGACACACCTTTCCTTTTCCTAAAACTTTTCAAACCATTCCCTTTAATTGGACTTATTTTCGCTGAGGTATTATTTATAACTATCTCTTGTACTTTACTCAGATCCAGATTTCTATCCATTTCTAAATAATAGACCTTGCCTGTAGATGGGTCTATGTATTTCACTATCCGTTTTTTAGGCAAAGTTGGCTGATTCAAAATCTCAGTTGGTAGTTCTTGTTTGTCTACATTCGGCCAATGTTGCTCAAACTGTTCTGTGCATTTTGATATAATATTGCTTTCTATAAGGCTATCCAGGTCAGTCTTTTCTTCTACTTTCTTCTCAGGCTTGATGATCATTTCATCTACGTCGAGCTCCTTGGGTTCTTTGCTGAAGAAATCTAACCAGTTTTCTGTCTGGCCGTCACTCTCTTGCTCCGGTTCCACTGGTTCCAGTTTCGGTTGGATGGGCAGCGGTTGGTCAGGCGTGGATGGTTTAGCTTCCGGAGTGGGGTCTTCTTCTTTGTATTCATATTGAAGCATCTCTGGTGTGCTGTACAACCATACATCGACCAAGGTTTCCGCACCTGAAATTCAATAATATTTTTATATTTCAATTATTAGCCAAAATTTTTTATACTTAAGGTATAAGATTTTGTATGGAAATATATGAAAAGAGAGTTTCGGCTTAAGTCGGTTTGACTTACAGCGCGTATTTTGATTCGACTTAAGACATGCTGTTTTAGGTATAAAATAAATACGACCTAACCTAGTGTCTGGACTCCCGTGCAATCGGTGTCGAGCCGGATGGTGTGGTGGACGAGAGCAGGCCTGTTCCGGTGCGGGAGCGCGAATTGGAGTTCGATCCTGGCGGGAAACTCGCCCCAACCGCGTCTCGTTACGTGGAATGGTGGCTTACTGAAAACAATTAAAAAAAAAAAAAAAAAAAAAAAAAACAAAAAAAAAAAACAGAAAACCAACTTCAATGATTTTGAGCAGTTTCCTGGTATAGATGTCTTCGAAGTCTAAGGTCCAATGCCAATGAAAAATGGATCACACTTAAAGTATCTACTTTCAAATGGAAAGAGTCATCTAAATCGGTCTATAAATAAAGAAGTTATGGCTGAACATCCATAAAAAAAACCCCAATAAATTGGGGACCCCTTGTTTTTTTTTTTTAAGTTGCTTAAAGATAGCAATGGCTGTTGAAAGATGAGTTTTTATTGCACTGACAATTTCGTCCGCACCAATTTTTAAAATTATTAATTTTCTTCCTGAATGTGTTTGAACAATCTAACTCCAAACAGTCAGAATATCTTAGAAACATTTAAAGATAGAGAACAGTTTTAAAGAGTGTGAAAAACCTTTATACTGCTCATTAGCCTAGTGGTCGTAAGCGCGATTGCTATGAGCGAGGTCCTGAATTCGAACCCCATCGAACCCCAGGTCGAACAAAGTGTTATTGGGTTTTTCCTATGAAATTCTCAATAGCAGATCGGAGTTTGGTTTTGTGCCCGATTAATGGCAATAGGCTTGCCCCCTATTACATGGGAATTAAAAAACATACTCGGCGATTTGTGGGTGTACATTAGTACACCTCTGCCTCACCCTTCGGGGAATACAGGCGTGATAGTATGTTATGTTATGTTATATTAAAAACCTTTTATTAGATTATTGCGCTATTTGAAAATAATATTTAGGACATTGAATTTATATAATAATAATAATACCTTTAAGAATCTTAATATCATCGACTAAGCAATACATTAAAGGAAATTCTATATAAATATGATTATTATGGAATAGAAAATCTATTACAAGCAGTAAAGTAGTAAATATGCCATTACACAAAGATTAGTGAGGATTTCTCATGTCAAACAACATACATACTGTGTACATATGCTTGTAAGCAAATTTATTACACACATACACA
Organism: Saturnia japonica; assembly: GCA_033032175.1. Classification (NCBI taxonomy): domain Eukaryota; kingdom Metazoa; phylum Arthropoda; class Insecta; order Lepidoptera; family Saturniidae; genus Saturnia; species Saturnia japonica. The sequence continues at coordinate 680,518 of CM065331.1, forward strand.
CTCACGCACACACATGCACATACACACAAACGCACGCACACACACGCACACATATACATAAAAACACACGCCCACACACACACATTTATCGGTAGTTTGTCTCATTTGTTATTTTATGTGTTGTTATTTTAATTCGTAGTTTGAGAGTAAGAAATCGTGTAATTATTGTATGTTGAGGAAGACACTGTTACCTGAGACACAGGTTATACCTAGTTCAGGTGACAGGGTTCAGCCATACTTGATGTATTACATTGTATAAAATAAATGATTATGACACCTGATTTGCGAATCTCGGGTTGATTTGTATAGACCCAACTTTACGAATTGGCGGCTCTAGAGTACTGTAGAGTGCGGTACTGTTAGAAAATGATCACGTTTTTGTTCAATAAAATCACTTTATTGAGTTTGCGCCATTGTAATATCAGATTGCTACAAGAAAACATCCCTTGTATTTTTTTTTTGCTTTTACCGCGTTCCTCACTAAAGTGTAAATATTGGTAAATTGTACAAAAGTAACGGTTGGGGTGTCGAATGACATCTTCAGTACTGAGACGCCCAAGCCAACCTCACGTACATGTGGTGCACCCTACTGAGCAATGAACGAGGAAATAGCTATAGCGGGGTGATAGGGCTGAACGGTCCGATTGCGCCGCGACCACCACGCATGTTGTGAATAGTCCATCATAGTGACTCTGTTTGCATGTCGTGTTTCGGGATCAGCCTGTGCATATCCAGTTAAATTAATGCAGGCCGATGTGACAGCGGTGACCGTCAATGGATTAATATCTCTCGGTGGTCACTGTTGTGTTAGGATTGTACTGTACTTACCATCAGGGACAGAAAAGTCAATTTGCCGTGCCACTTATTTCAAAAAGAAGTTTTTTATGCATGTGAGGGGACATCAGCGAATGTCATATTTATTCGCATGTTCGGCGAATATGCAATGTTTATTTGCATTCTCAGTGAATATGTAATGTTTATTCGCATGTTCAGCAAATGATTTTTGTCATACTTATTTAAACCCGTTTGCGCATATTGTTTACTGAATTTGTGCAAGATTACACGAAGGTTTGCATGCTTTGATGTATGTCAAAAAGCTGGCATAACTCGGAAAAGCACGAATGTGGTCAAAACTTTGTGTATTCATTAGCGAATTTCATCCACCTGTTAGGTTCGCATGTTCGTCCGAATATGAGAGACCAGCGTTAGAGGCGCTTTGCACGACTACATCTCCCAGAAAAAAAAAAACAGTTAAGCTGTTTTTTTTTCAAAACAAGCTACAATCATTTTAAAAGTTGACGATTGGAGATATCTGTGTGATTAGCATTCTAATCGAATAAAGTTAAACTACGAGGTATACGTGAATTTTTCAGATAATTTCATTTAATTTTCGAATATTCTATTCGAATTTCCTATATAAAAAAATCGATCTAAATAATTCACATACCCCCCTAGTCACAATGTGGTACTCACTGGAGTATGACGGTATGGTGTGGTGCATACGAGTGGTGCAGACGCACGGAGACCGCTCGCACGAGCCGCGAGAGATCTGGCGAGGAAGGCGGCCCGCGCACGTATAATAACCACTTATGCGTGGATCGGTCTGCAGACGAAGCTCCCGGCGCGTACTTCGACGTATTACCTATTAAAACAAATTATAGAAACTTCAGCAAATGTGCAATACACGTGACACAACATAAAGTTAACTTAGGGCGACTTGCATAACACGTTTAAATATGATTAAAGTAAGACTAAATACATTAAAGTGGTTAAACTAAATTAGCATCTTGCACAAAGAAAAATTAGTCGCTAAATATGTTTAAGTGACTCCTTATGATTTAAAAATTAAATTAAAAAAAAAATATGGAAATAAAAGAACAGAGACATCACATGGGCCATAAGCGTGGTAAACACTTTTACCACATTTCACACTCGTATCTATTAAAAGATAATTGCACTATTTTTATATTTTTCAATTGATTTTGACAGACAACAAATTTCATTATCGTTTCATTATGCATACTATAAGCATAAGTTTATAAGTAATCGCGCTTTTCGGGTTAAGAAACTCGTCAAAATGTGAAACGGAACGCAGATACTGTTTACCGACTCGCTAATTATGTTTAACTAAATCAGCGCACTGTATGTCTCGTGCAAGATTACCCTAAATGCGTTTATGATAAATCTATTTAAGAGGCTAATTGTAATTAACTAATTTTGTTTAGCGGCGAGTTAAATGCAATGTTGCGCAAGTCGCCCTAAAACATATACCCATTTTGCGTTGTCCCTCCACCGAGCGTCCAGGGATTAATATTTAAGTGCAGTGGAAGACTTCGTCATCTGAACACTCGATGGAATTTGGTATGACACACAAATAGCCTGCTGGTTTCGAAGGCCAACAAATTTACAATTTAAAATAACTCACCATTGTTGGCGTCTATGGTCAAGGGAGAAGCTCCACAATTCAGCTGTTTCAGTCTAAGGAAAAGGTGGGAAATAAGTCTGGTCTGCAGTCGGTCAAGTTGTCATTCCTCACCGCTTCTCAAAACAATTCTTCTTGTGGCGAGATTACAAGTTTACGATTTATCACAGTTTGATAAACAATCACAAGAGATTCTTTAACAAAATTATCACGAAAGTTTCTCGAACAATCACAAAACGGCGCGAGCGGCGCGATTCGAGCAAGCTAGAAGAAAAGTGACAGCTGACAGCTATCAAGCGCGAAGTTACATAGAGCTAGAAAAAAATAGACAACTTGCGCTGTCAGACCCCGGTTCCGAACACGTTGAATATCTGTGGGTACTTTTTAACAGAACACAGATTTAAAAAAAGGTATCCGCCATACTGACCTATGACTATCCGATATCGATGTTTCATCTGATTCCTGGTGATCTCGTCTAAAGTGAGCACGTTAGTGATTTTAGGTTCGAGGTGTCGCGGTACCTTCCGCGGCTGACTGCCGCACGGCTCGGGCTCCGGCTCGGGCTTCATGTCCGGCCTCAGCGACTTCGTCGAGTCCGCGCATATCGTGTAGTTGCGTTTCTGGAGCATGGCCTGGCGAGGTGGTAACAATACATCGTTCTCAATAACCATGTTCATCACATAGTTCCTTATTCTTTGTTAGGGACGCATATTTAAAGTATTAAAAAGGAAACAAATAACTCCACTGCAACAAAAACACTTAACTAAAAAAATATTTTTCTATTTTTGCTTTTTATATGGTTCCCTGACATCATACTTACATAACATATAGCCTACTGTCACTCTCACAATTAAAACGAATCTACGAACTCCTATGCTAAAATCCAACAAGCTGTTTAGGCTACAGTGCGTGCCAAAAAAATAGACATACACAAATACCTACATACATACACTCGAAAAACATAAACCTCCTTTTTCGCAGTCGGGTAAAAAAGAAAGTGCGCATCCTTCCTCACAAAACAATACTTGGAAAGTTTTTTTGTTGTAAATTTTGATTATTTTATGTTCTCGAAGCGGAAAAACAATGGACAGACGAACAGTAATAAAATAATTAAATAGAACGAAACAGCTCGTCAACTCAGTATACTTACAGAATAATTTTTCCTGATTTTGTTTCTGGGTGCTCTGGTTTTAAAGATCTCGGACAGATCAACTGTTTTCTTCCCGAGAAGTTTACGGACGGACGGGTGTATATCACGCTGACCTTCTCGAAGTAGGGAACATATCTGGAAGAATAACGAAATCCAAGTGGTCAAAGATAGTCCTGGTAGTAGATGGTGTGCTAACTGTAGAAGCTCTTTATTTAATTTAGTGGCTCTGCCCCAAACAGAATGTGTCTGCCCCACCGTAAACTAAATTTATACACATTTAACTTTATGCTCTAATAAGTAACATAGATAGATTGTTAGATAGGGGATACCTCAAAGGATGGTCCCATTTTAATTTCATTGGCATTGGACCTACAACTTCGAAGATACACAAGGAAACTCTATAAAGTCATAGAAATTGCCTTAATTGAACTAATTTCGCGGAACCCTAATTCTTTTCCCAAAAATAAAAATATTTTAAGTTACTTAATTAATATGAGCTATCTGCCAGTGTAAGTCGGTTCAATCGTATTGGAGATTACCCGGAACAAAGAGACAGACAAAACAATAAAAAATTAATTTCTTGCTATAAGTATAGTATATACTTTTATATGCATATTGTAAAAAGTTGTTATTTTGACATTAAAAACAGTTTTATTAATTGTATAGATTATATTTTTGCGCTGTGACAACCCTATGCGGTAGAGGGGGCAGCTTGCAGGTTGAGACGCGCTCTAGTTATAATTATGGTAATTACGGACTACCCTAAGAAGAGATGAATTAAAAAAAAGAGATTTCTCTGTGTCTTGCTTCTCTTGTTATACATTTGATATTGCATTTTACACACCTCTGCTTTAGACCTGGGGTCACGCTGCGCCGCTATCTCATCTTGAATGTGACCGTTCGTCATCTGCAGCTTTACCTCATTGTAGTAACTGCTGACTATTGCATAGCGGAGACGATGCAGAAACCGCCTGGATGTATTCATTCTAAAACGTTATAAAATTTTTATTATAATAATAGTATTACTTAATTTTTTATATTCACTAACTAATCATATTAATTGAACATCCAAAACAGTCTACTTCAAGTCATACACCCCACTTAACCCACAAAAGTAACTTTTGTTCCTAAGGATTAATATGCCATTCTAAAAATAATGTTTATAAATCACTTTTTAATTTTCAACAAATTTTTGTTACAAAATATCTTATTGTGGGCCTAAGTGTTAGGTATATAATAATAATAATTTATTAGTGACCATAGTATTTGCAAACAATCTGAATCAAAATACAGTTTAATATGGGATTTAGTTGACAATACTTAAGCATTTAAACTGGCATGCAATATTATTTAAAAATCTCAAATTACATACAGAGTCTATAAATTCAGTAAATTACAATAACATGAATATTTGAATCATATTCAACACCTATTTAAAAACAATCATTCTCGCTTAACATAAAACGGAAAGCTTCACATTTTTAATACAATTGAATAATAATTTCAAAATAATACTTAATGTATATGAGATTAATACTTAAAATGCTTAATTACATTCATCTCTCTAAAATATATAGTTATATATAAGTACTACGAAAACTATAGTACAAAATTAGAAATATTCACACAGTATATGTATTTATATGTATTATATAGTATTTATGTAGTAGTGGATATGCTGAACAGTTTTGTGTATGTGTTTCTTTTTGTCAAACCCAATTTGAATACTTATTAGAGAACTCCAGTACCCGAACTAGGCAAAGAGCCTGTGACTTGGGTATCGGAACAATAAAAGGTTGTTGTAAGTTATGGATCTGTGTAATACTTGAGCACGTAAATGTGATATGTGTTCGTGTTATGTGTATGTAAAGTAAGTGTGTAGGTTATTGTAGATATAGTATATGTGGGAGAGTGATTATGTGATTTGGTTTATTATAACTTAGCACTTATCATCATCATCATTTCAGCCGCAGGACGTCCACTGCTGAACATAGGCCTCCCCCATAGATCTCCAGAGCGACCGATCTTGTGCGGCCTGCACCCAACGGCTCCCAGCGACCTTTATTAGGTCGTCTTTCCATCTAGTGGGGGGGCCGTCCTACGCTGCGCTTTCCGGTGCGTGGTCTCCACTCGAGATCCTTTCTGCCCCAACGGCCGTCAGTTCTCCGAACTATGTGCCCCGCCCACTGCCACTTCAACTTGCTTATTCATTTTGGCTATGTCGGTGACCTTAGTTTGTCTACGGATCTCCTCATTTCTGATTCGATCTCGTAGAGAAACACCAAGCACAGCCCTCTCCATAGCTCGCTGAGCGACCTTGAGCTTTCTTATGAGGCCCATAGTGAGCGACCACGTCTCTGTGCCGTATGTCATCACTGGCAACACACATTGGTCAAAGACTTTCGTCTTGAGGCACTAAGGTATTTTGGACGAGATGACGTCGCGCAGTTTCCCGAACGCTGCCCAGCCGAGCAAACAGCTTATAATATTCCTCGAAAGTCTGGCTATAATATACAAAAAGAATTTTTCGAATCCGGGTGGTATTTCCAGAGTTTGTGTGTTTAAAGAAACAAACAAACAAAAAAAAATTAGGTGTAAGTTCATACGCGGTAGAAATGAAACTTCTCTTCCTCCCTCTCTTCACAATCTGCAGTCCAGGTCGACGGGGCAAGCTCAAGGTCACCGCTCCCTCCTGATGAGATGAGTCTCTTTTGTTTAAAGTGTATCGCAGCTATAGGTTCTTCGACAGGGATTGATTCGCGATAGAATGAAATAAGGGCCCAGAACATTTTCGCGAACCTTCTAGAACACCCTCAATAAATATTATTTTCTTTTGGGTGTCACCATCTTAATGGATTGTATTTTATTCATATTGCCAAACAGTTAAAAAAAATACAATTGCTTATTATCCATAACTGTAATAAGACACTAATCCCAAATAACAAATTCATTTGGCATATGTTGTTGAATGTATGTATTTAATACAATAAAAGTACTAGTGTAGGATGATAAAAATAAACATAATATGTAATCATAAAATTTTTAATATTTATTTTACTACTTGAAATCAGAAATCTATACTATTATTATAAAGCTGAAGAGTATGTTTGTTTGTTTGGTTGCACATGCTAATCTCAGGATGTACTGGTGGGGTGCGTGTCAGGAACCTCCACGTGGTGCATCCCGGGCAACGGCGGCCGCTTTTCGCCGTCGATCTCGTAATCCCATCGGAGTGTCGTGGTCATGTCTCGCGGCTTCGTATGGGACCGAGGGTCTTGGCTTAACCGCCCGGACCGCGAGGAAGAAAACCTCTATAAAAATTACCCCAATCCTAAGCGGCGGCGCACCGCGAGAGGATGCATGGCTGATGGGTTGATCAGTCTTTAATGCGACCCCCCTCGGAAAACCGGCCGACTTTCTGATGGGTTACGCTAGGCTTACCCAGGTACATGGGGCACTGCCTGGGTGGACCGTTTATTTCCCCCATACTCGTGGGATCAACAATGAGCCAAAATTTACAAAAACAAAAAATCCTAGTGTAAGTCATAGTCGTAATGGAAACAAGGAAGATAGCAAACGGGCGGATTTGCCGCCCAGTGATGGGCTGGAGGTAGAAAACTGTCTGTACCTCGATGACGTCAGCGGTGAGATTTCGAAAATCTCTACCGTGTCATCCGGCGAGCATTCTGGCGAGCCTGTAAGCGTGGGCATGTGTGCTTTCGGGTCGAGGTTTGAGGTGTTAGAGACCGAGAAAGATGGTGGACGGGTTTCCATTGAAACCACGTCGAAAAGTGGAGTGGCTCGGGGAACAGGCCGTTCCAAAAGTTTGGGACGGTCAAATACGAGGCGAAAGGACGACCATCGCTCCTTTTTGGCGAAAAACAACGTCAGTGGAGACGCTAGGGTGGACCTGTCCTCATCGGAAGAGGAAATAGAGGTGTTCCTTGATGGTATTAAGGGGGACGCCCTATTGACGATCAATTGACAGAGGTGATGACTCGGACGTGGAGAGCGGTAGGGCAGTTGCCGCTAAGGTGAATACTGCCAGGAGAGGCAAGGGACGCCCAGGGGCTTCGGGACGTGCTGTGGGTGAAGTGGAGGACTCCTCCGACCGGGCACAGGCCAGTCGAACATATAGGAAGGCTGCTAAGCCCACAGAAGAGGTGGTAAATGTGATGGCTCTCGACACTGAGAGGTTGAGAGAGGTAGCAAGTAAGGGAGTTACGGACATACTGCAGGTCTGCAGGAAGTCTGGAAATTTGAAGGGCACCTGCATAAAGGAGCTAAAAGGTGCTGCTAAAAACCTGATGGAGGTTGTCGAGACTCTCCTTGATCGGTCAGTCGATGAGGAAACTGCCCGATTACAACGGAAAACTAACAACCTCCGTCGTTAGGTTGAAGGTTTGAAAGAGGAGGTTGCGGCATGGAGGCGCGAGGCTGCAAGTAAGCACGTGCCCTCTGTCCCATCATCCCAGACGGGGACTACTGCCGAAGAGTACCGGCAAGCGCTGGTGGATATGGAGGCGCGGCTGACACGGGTTTTGAATGCCCGCCTGGAGGATTTGGAGGAGCGCCTGCCTCCCAGGCAAGTTATCCGCCCATCGTTGGCGGCGGATAAAAAGAAGGCGACTGCGGGTGAGCCAGCTCCAGTGTCCGCTAAGACGGGAGCGAAGGTGTCTGCCAAGACGGTGAACCAGAAGCGCGGACCGAGGTCCAGGTCTGCCGGTGCACCTAACTCCACATCCTTAGTGACTGGGGGGGATGGGTCTGCGGCCACAACCCAGGCCCCGGCAGAGTCGCAGGAGGTAGCGTGGTCTACCGTGGTGCGCCGTCAGAAGAAAGCGGCGCTTGCAGCAGCGGCACCTGCGGCTCCTGCTCCACTGACGAAGGCAGCTCGACCTAAGGCCAAGCTGCCCTCCTCGCCACGTGCGGCTTCGGTGATAGTCACCCTGCAGCCTGAGGCAGTGGCGAGGGGGGTTGACTACAGGGCGGCCCTATTAGGTGCACGGCAGGTGGACCAGTTAGCCGGACTAGGCATTGATGAAATTAAGGTCAGGGAGTCAGCCACTGACATGAGAATAATCGAGCTTCCTGGCGCCAGTGGAGCTGAAAAAGCAGACGGCCTGGCTCAGAAGCTCACGGAAGCTATGGCAGGGGTGGCCACAGTAACCAGGCCGGTTAAAAGGGCTGATGTCCGGATCGTCGGATTAGACGAAACGGTGAGTAAGGAGGAGCTGGTGGCTGCAGTGGCGGCTAAGAGCGACTGCGAGGCGGCATTGATTAGGGCCGGAGAGATCCGCCAAAATAACTGGGGCGGGGGTGTCGTGCATTTGTCGCTCCCACTCACTGCAGCCAAGAAGCTGGTGGAAGCCGGGCGCCTCCTCATCGGGTGGAGTGTGGCACGGGTCCATCCACTCGGGGAAAAACCATTGCGTTGTTTTCGATGCATGGGCTTGGGCCACACTCGCCCGATGTGTGAGGCCATGGAAGACCGGAGCGCCCTGTGCTACAGATGCGGGGGCAAAATGTGCAGCAGTGAAACTGCACTGCGCAGTATGTGCCGCCGCTGGCAAACCAGCGGACCATTATATGGGGGGGGGCCAGTTGTAAGCCCCCCTCATCCAAGAGGTGGCCCCCCGGGGCTGGTGCGCGCAGGCCTTGGCTGGAGGTGGTTGGTACGGCTAGTTAATGGATCGGAGCCGTGCTAACTACCTACAGACGAATCTAAACCACTCCGCCACTGCACAAGACCTGTTTGTGCAATCAGTGGCGGAGTGGAGCATCAATGTCGCGGTGGCTGCGGAGCCGTACTGCGTCCCTGCCCAACCTTATTGGGTGGGGGACATTGACGGCTCCGTAGCAATTTACTGCACGGGGTCCCCCCCCTCCGTCAAGCAGAGGGGGTCAGGGTTAGTGGCGGCCGCCTGGGGAGGGTATGGGGTTGTAGAGGTTTACTTCTCCCCAAACCGGCCCCTGAGGGAGTTCGAGGCGTTTCTCGACTCCCTGGGGCCGGTGGTTAGGCGGTTGTCACCGCTCCCCGTTGTCCTGCTTGGCGATCTGAACGCCAAGTCGAGGGCATGGGGAGCGGTGGTCACGAACCCCCGAGGGCAGTGGTGGAGGAGTTGGAAGTCCAGGTTTGGCTGTCCCTCCTCAACCGAGGGGCTGTGCACACGTGCGTGCGACAGAACGGAGGGTACGTAGTGGACGTCTCCTTCGCCACGCCGTCTGTCGCACGCCGTGTGCAGGATTGGAGGGTGCTGGAGGAGGTGGAGACCTTCTCAGACCACCGGTATATCCGGTTTGTGCTCTCCATCTCCTCAGGGGAGCTGGCGCGCCGGGCTCGGGGGGAGGCTAACTTCCCCCGATAGGTGGTGAGCCGCCTCAATCGGCAGCTTGCTGAAGAGGCGGCAATAGTCCAGAGCTGGCGCGCGCCGGCTCCTAGTGACGAAGAGATCGACGCGATCGCGGACCCTTTCCGTAGGGCCCTTACGGCGGTCTGCGACGCGTCGATGCCGCGGGGCAACAACCGCCCGCAAAACCAGGAAGCCAGGAAGTCCCTGCAGGTGGCCATCAGCCGGGCAAAGGATGAGCAGTGGGAGGAGCTCCTCAGGACTCTAGACAAGGACCCGTGGGGGCGCCCATACCGGGTGGCCCGGAAAAAGTTCCGGGGGCCGGCGCCCCCGTTAACGGAATCCCTGGACTCAGAGGTCCTGGCGAGGGTCGTGGCCACGTTGCTGCCTGACCCTCCGGAGCTCCTCCTGCTTCCCATGACTGATGGGAGTGCTGTTGCGGAGGAGCTATTACCCCCCCCCCCCTCACCGAGGAGGAGACGGGGTCGGTGGTGGAGCGCCTCCGCAACAAGCGGAGGGCGTCGGGCCCGGACGGAGTTCCGAGCCGGCTTCTAAGTGTGGCGTTGGACCACATGGAGGGAGAGCTTCGGGAGCTGTTCAACCGTTGTTTGTCGGCTGGACGGTTCCCGAAGCTCTGGAAGCTGGAAGGTGGGGCGACTCTGCCTTCTAGCGAAGGAGGGTCGCCCCGTGGACTGCCCGTCCTCGTACCGGCCCCTTGTGCTGCTGGACGACACGGGAAAGATGCTGGAGCGCATACTGGCGTCTCGTGTCGTCCGGCACTTGAAGGAAGTTGGGCCGGTACTCTCGGATCGGCAGTTCGGCTTCCGGAGAGGGCGTTCAACGCTGGACGCCCTCTCCACCCTGAAGAAGTGGTCTGCGGAGGCGACTGAGGGGGGAGGTAGGTTGTTGGCGGTATCTATTGACATCGCCAACGCCTTCAACAGTCTGCCGCATGGTGTTATACGGGAGGCGCTCCGGTTTTTCGGAGTGCCCTCGTACCTGCGGCGGCTGTTGGGGGACTACCTCCAGGGCAGGGAGGTCGCCTTCGTGGACGGTAGGGGGTTTGAGGTACGACGTCGTATTGGGTGTGGTGTTCCACAGGGGTCGGTGTTGGGGCCGCTCCTGTGGAACATGGGCTATGACTGGGTGCTCCGCGTAGCGCTCCCTCCGGAGATTCGTTTATTATGCTACGCGGACGACACCCTAGTCGTAGCCCGGGCGGGTAGTTTTCAGGAGGTGGCGCGCCTTGCCACAGAGGGCGCTGCCCTTGTGGTCAGGCGCATAAAGTCGTTGGGTCTTAGGGTGGCGGCTGAGAAGACAGAGGCCCTACTCTGTCTGAGTGTGCTGCGTGGGTGGAGCAGTGCCGCACTCTGGCCGTAGCTGCAGGAGAGGATCTCTCGTTACCGAGTGTGGTGAGAGCCATGCTCGGTAGCGAGAGGGCATGGACGGCGATGGCCTCCTTCTGCGAGATTACGTCCTCGCATTATGCGGAGAGGGAGCGCGAGGGGGATCCCCTTAGCGGCCCTCTCCGCCAAAGACGAACGGGTGGCAGGAGGAGGCGGTTCATCCGCCAATTCCCGCCACCCTAGCCGAACCAGAGACGGGTCGGGGGGCCCGTCTCCTCATTGCACAGGTTCAGCGGACGGAGGAGACGGCTATAGTGTACTAAGCCGTCTCCTACTTAGGCCGGGGCCCGGATTAGCCGGGGCGGCGCGGCTGTATGCGAGCGCAGTGCCCGCGTCGCCCCAGTATGGCGGCGGATGGTACACCGTGGAGTTTTAGTGAGTAGGAGTCTCACATAACCACTCGTCCTCCCGGGCGGGTGTGTACCCATGATGGGTTTCTAATTTATTCCTTTTGGAAGTTTCCATTGCATGTGGTGCATAAATGGTTAACTTTACGCAAAAATGTTGTGTAATGGAATTGTTTCTCTTAAAAAGTTGTAAAAAAATTCCATGATAGCATATGTCTATAGTTTAAGGTTGATGCAATAAAAACTTTTTTATGGTAATAAAATTAATAATTATAAAAAAAGGTGTTTTTATTAACATGGTGTTGTCAAAATAAATACTTTATTTATCCCAAGTATTTAATTTTGAACAAAATTTGATTTCAATAAATATTTTAGGTGATATCACAGTTTTAAAATAACTCTGCAGCCAAAGAATAATCAATTAACGTGCATACAATTTAGCGGTATGATGTGGCAGGCAGGTGGCACCTATAAATTGTATTGTAGGTGCCTACAACAATAGTTACTGGTCTCTGCCTACGTCCCACTCTCTCTAACTGTTGGGACTTGAATAAGTAGTCAGTCAGTATTTCGCACAATGTCAGTTTATTAATATTAGTAACAGAGTTCAATCAATACACACACAGATGACGACGGTATAGGCTCTGACTGACAAACATCAATAAATGGTATATATAACTAATTAGGCACATAGCTCATGATTCGTCAAACTATAATTAATAACACTAACCCTCCTCTATCTTATGTGACGCAAACAAAGTTAGCTAGTACTTAATAAAATTCTTCAAAGTAAATTTATAATAGTAAAATATAAATATAGATGGACATTATTTTTTAACTATTATGTTTTATCATAGATTTACTTACCCTCCTTACTTGAAATAATTTCTATATAATTTAATTTAAATTTTACATATAATTTATAAGAATTTTAAAAAAAATTGCTTCAGAGAATTTCTTGGGCTTTTAAATATACTTTTCGTTTTGTGAAAATAATCATGTGTACATACATTTAAAAAAATCTTTTTAAAATGTTTCAATATAATTATATAGACAAGTTGAGCCCATTCAATTCCAAAGTCTCAAGCAGATTGTATATTGATATGTATTTTGATTAATTATAATGTAATTTTAGTATTAAATATATGTTAATTGTATGTGATTCTTTTCCTTTTTTAATGTTATTCTTGTTAATTGTTGTTATAATGTTAATCACCAGTAACCATCACTAACAATAACAATACCTAAACCTCAAAAAAACTAATAAACAAACACACATTTTGTTTCAGATAGATGTTATCCTGCAATTGTGTTTTAAGAGGTAGTAATACAATAAACAAAATGTTAATTATTTTATTTCTCATGCAATAAACTAACTTACACCCCATAACTTTAATAGTTACCCCCCCCCCTCACCGAGGAGGAGACGGGGTCGGTGGTGGAGCGCCTCCGCAACAAGCGGAGGGCGTCGGGCCCGGACGGAGTTCCGAGCCGGCTTCTAAGTGTGGCGTTGGACCACATGGAGGGAGAGCTTCGGGAGCTGTTCAACCGTTGTTTGTCGGCTGGACGGTTCCCGAAGCTCTGGAAGCTGGAAGGTGGGGCGACTCTGCCTTCTAGCGAAGGAGGGTCGCCCCGTGGACTGCCCGTCCTCGTACCGGCCCCTTGTGCTGCTGGACGACACGGGAAAGATGCTGGAGCGCATACTGGCGTCTCGTGTCGTCCGGCACTTGAAGGAAGTTGGGCCGGTACTCTCGGATCGGCAGTTCGGCTTCCGGAGAGGGCGTTCAACGCTGGACGCCCTCTCCACCCTGAAGAAGTGGTCTGCGGAGGCGACCGAGGGGGGAGGTAGGTTGTTGGCGGTGTCTATTGACATCGCCAACGCCTTCAACAGTCTGCCGCATGGTGTTATACGGGAGGCGCTCCGGTTTTTCGGAGTGCCCTCGTACCTGCGGCGGCTGTTGGGGGACTACCTCCAGGGCAGGGAGGTCGCCTTCGTGGACGGTAGGGGGGTTGTGGTACGACGTTGCATTGGGTGTGGTGTTCCACAGGGGTCGGTGTTGGGGCCGCTCCTGTGGAACATGGGCTATGACTGGGTGCTCCGCGTAGCGCTCCCTCCGGAGATTCGTTTATTATGCTACGCGGACGACACCCTAGTCGTAGCCCGGGCGGGTAGTTTTCAGGAGGTGGCGCGCCTGGCCACAGAGGGCACTGCCCTTGTGGTCAGGCGCATAAAGTCGTTGGGTCTTAGGGTGGCGGCTGAGAAGACAGAGGCCCTACTCTGTCTGAGTGTGCTGCGTGGGTGGAGTAGTGCCACACTCTGGCCGTAGCTGCAGGAGAGGATCTCTCGTTACCGAGTGTGGTGAGAGCCATGCTCGGTAGCGAGAGGGCATGGACGGCGATGGCCTCCTTCTGCGAGGACGTAATCTCGCAGAAGGAGGCTGCGGAGAGGGAGCGCGAGGGGGATCCCCTTAGCGGCCCTCTCCGCCAAAGACGAACGGGTGGCAGGAGGAGGCGGTTCATCCGCCAATTCCCGCCACCCTAGCCGAACCAGAGACGGGTCGGGGGGCCCGTCTCCTCATTGCACAGGTTCGGCGGACGGAGGAGACGGCTATAGTGTACTAAGCCGTCTCCTACTTAGGCCGTGGCGGCGCGGCTGTATGCCAGCGCAGTGCCCGCGTCGCCCCAGTATGGCGGCGGATGGTACACCGTGGAGTTTTAGTGAGTAGGAGTCTCACATAACCACTCGTCCCCCCGGGCGGGTGTGTACCCATGATGGGTTTCTAATTTATTCCTTTTGGAAGTTTCCATTGCATGTGGTGCATAAATGGTTAACTTTACGCAAAAATGTTGTGTAATGGAATTGTTTCTCTTAAAAAGTTGTAAAAAAATTCCATGATAGCATATGTCTATAGTTTAAGGTTGATGCAATAAAAACTTTTTTATGGTAATAAAATTAATAATTATAAAAAAGGTGTTTTTATTAACATGGTGTTAACCCTTGTCAAAATAAATACTTTATTTATCCCAAGTATTTAATTTTGAACAAAATTTGATTTCAATAAATATTTTAGGTGATATCACAGTTTTAAAATAACTCTGCAGCCAAAGAATAATCAATTAACGTGCATACAATTTAGCGGAATGATGTGCAGGCAGGTGGCACCTATAAATTGTATTGTAGGTGCCTACAACAATAGTTACTGGTCTCTGCCTACGTCCCACTCTCTCTAACTGTTGGGACTTGAATAAGTAGTCAGTCAGTATTTCGCACAATGTCAGTTTATTAATATTAGTAACAGAGTTCAATCAATACACACACAGATGACGACGGTATAGGCTCTGACTGACAAACATCAATAAATGGTATATATAACTAATTAGGCACATAGCTCATGATTCGTCAAACTATAATTAATAACACTAACCCTCCTCTATCTTATGTGACGCAAACAAAGTTAGCTAGTACTTAATAAAATTCTTCAAAGTAAATTTATAATAGTAAAATATAAATATAGATGGACATTATTTTTTAACTATTATGTTTTATCATAGATTTACTTACCCTCCTTACTTGAAATAATTTCTATATAATTTAATTTAAATTTTACATATAATTTATAAGAATTTTAAAAAAAAATTGCTTCAGAGAATTTCTTGGGCTTTTAAATATACTTTTCGTTTTGTGAAAATAATCATATGTACATACATTAAAAAAAATCTTTTTAAAATGTTTCAATATAATTATATAGACAAGTTGAGCCCATTCAATTCCAAAGTCTCAAGCAGATTGTATATTGATATGTATTTTGATTAATTATAATGTAATTTTAGTATTAAATATATGTTAATTGTATGTGATTCTTTTCCTTTTTTAATGTTATTCTTGTTAATTGTTGTTATAATGTTAATCACCAGTAACCATCACTAACAACAACAATACCTAAACCTCAAAAAAACTAATAAACAAACACACATTTTGTTTCAGATAGATGTTATCCTGCAATTGTGTTTTAAGAGGTAGTAATACAATAAACAAAATGTTAATTATTTTATTTCTCATGCAATAAACTAACTTACACCCCATAACTTTAATAGTTCAGTAGCACTGCTGAATGTTTGTAACATATTCATCATATTTTAACAACATACAATAAACAAAAGTAACCTTCAAAGTATATCCCTTCCTACAGCCAATAGCCACCACATGTTTCTACTTAGTTTTGTATTTACAATTAGTGCAACCTTTTAAGTCTTTAGGTTTTTGAAAAACACTTTATATATTATAATTAAACTTTAAAAGTAATACCTTTGCTCAATTAACATTACTTCATTCTCTCGTAAGTCGATTTCATTTGTAAATTCCCGCCTGATAATTTCTTTGATTTTTTCAATTTTATCCTCTTTAGGTACCGCGTCGGTTTCCTCCTTCACATGTACAGGAACCTCAGGGTAGTCAGGATCGTGATATTCTTCTTTATTTTCCATTTTTTACAATATATCAACTAAAAACGAGTCCCGCCCCAACGCCTTTGTAAAAGCTAACAACCAATTACTTGACATTTATCCTTATAGTTTAAAATGTTGTTTTATGATATTTATATCACATAATTCACAGCTCCGATAAGTGGGGTGTTATTTATTTATAATTTTTCTTTTAATAGCTAATTGCGATATGCAATTTCCGCAACCCTTTTGACAGTGAAAAGGTCAACAGCCGGTTCATTCATTCAACTTTTTCAGTCATCAATTATTTAGCATTCATATTACAAACTTCTTGGTAGCGAGGACAGTTGTTAAATTCTATAAAATAGGTAGGTATTTCTTACAACTCATGTAATATAGTAGAACGGTCCTTTGATTTGAAAAATATTTTTTAACAAAGGAAAATAAGAATTTATAAGAGACTTGAAACTTTTTAGCTAAAGATTTTTTTTAATTTTGCAACATTTTAAATGTGAATGTCAACTGTCATGACTGTCAAAGTCAAACAAAGGTGACATTTGACGAAGTTGTATTTTTACTTTGTAGAGACAAAAACAAAATTTTCCACAACGAAATCATTAAAAGGAGCTTTTAGGTCGCCAACACGGAGGCAAGGGAGTGTCGACCGTGATGTGAGGGCTCGTGGGGACGAGCACGCGCCTATGTCAGACTCTCAAGCTATAGGCCAGCAGGCCATGAATGACAGGAGATCATTTTTTTACGCAGACAGTAGCAGCGACACAGAGGAGTATAGGAGAGACGAGGAGCGTCGCAAACGCCTATCGAAACGCACAGGGCCGAACATACGCACACGTTTGCCTACAATGCCACCAAAAAACCTGACTTGTAACAACCCTACTCCGTCGACTTCTACTGCTCAGGAGCCACCTAAGAACGGACCAAAGTCCCAGAACCAGCTCTTCGACGACAGGATCACACTTGTTGTGGAGAACACGCGGTTTGTGGTGGATCCAGCCCAGTTTACCGCCCATCCTAATACAATGCTCGGGAGAATGTTCAGTTCTGGTATACTTTTTCATAAATTTACTTTACTAACTTTTATTTTACTCAACTATGTTAACGTTTTGTATTATTTTGTAGTGCTTTATGATACCAAGTTGTTAATAAAACAACAATGGCAGATTTTATAAAAATCGTTTTTCACCTGTATTTTTCTGTAGATTGATTATAAAATCTTTGGAAATTATATAGGACTTTGTTCAATAGAGACCATCACTATAGAGTTGCCGAAAATAGAGTGCCATTTCTTCCTATACTTGAAAAATATGTTAGAAAATTGAGAAATAGTATACTTCTGCAATAACCTTTAAATAATACAAAATGTATTACATGAAACAACTATGTTATAAACTGTGTTTAAACTGCTTACAAATCTCTATGGTCATTTCAAAGGTTAGACATGTTGTTGTTATACTCCAGTTTTTCTTTTAATATGGTTTAAATAAAAGCACAAACTCTAAAATAGACTATCACATCGCAAAAGTGAACATCTACAGTGCAGAAATATCATGAATACAGTCAGAAAAAAGTAGTAATTTATAAAATCACAACAAATTATTTCATGTAAGTTTCATAATTGAAGGATATCTACAACAGCTGCCAGGTTTAAATGAAAAGCGAGTGACATTGACAAATCAAGTCATAGACCATAAACATCATAGTACCAACCTAAAGATGTTACATCTGCGTTAATTTAATAAATTATGTTCCGTTTCATGCATTGCAAATCAAGTCATATGAAAATGGACTGCCAAACAGTGCTACTGTTTGACAAAATAAAATTAGAAATGCAAAATCAAACTAAAGAACTTATTGCAAATATCGATGAAAAGTTGATCCCTATTAGACAAGAATTAGTAGAATTGAAGCAAGAAAACCAAACATTAAAAGAAAAAATATTGAACAACATCGTTAATACATGGTCTGGGAGAAAACAAAAAGTCAATTGAAAAACTCATAGAAACAGTTTAAAAAAAAAAACAATATAGCAAATAAAGATATGCAATAGTAAATAAACTATGAAATTATAAAATATGATAAACTGATTATAAAAGAAAACCAAAATAGAAGACACTTAAAAAAAGAGAGTTGTCAAAGTCTCCAAACACTCCAGTACAACCAGATAAACAGCCAGTATGTATGGAAAATAAAATCAATGCATTCAATATCATGAAAGGACTAACTAATTTAGCTTTTTCTACCAAACCATAGGATAAAGACATCAGCTACTGGAACCATAACACAAAACTATCTTTAAGTCAACCACTACCCTCACCTGTTAATAAAAATAAATCAACAGTTAAAAATATGTACCTATTATGTAAAATCACTATCACTACACTGAGTGGGATTCCTTGTCAAGAAAGCATATAAACAAAATATTGTTAACTATATTGGAATATCAGAACGGGTAGCTGTGCTAAAACTGAAATTTGAGAGTGACACAATATCAATAATTCAAGTTTATGCCCCTACAGTATGGTGATCTGAGATTTGTTCACGAAATTCAAGATAAAACAGTTATAGTTTCGGGAGATTTCAATGGCTAAGATTGGACAACCAAGAAAACAAGAAAACTTAGTAATGGGAAGTTATGGGTATGGAAAACGAAATGAAAGAGGCATAAAGTTTATTCAATATGCCTACAAAAACAAATTATCGATAATGAACACTTACTTCTAAAAGAAATTAAGTCATAGATGGACATGGAAACCATCAGATCATAAAACAAAAAATTAGATTGATTTTATTCTGTGTAACAAACCAAAAAAAGTAACAAACATAGAAATATTGAATAATGTGCAATTTTCATCGGACCATAGACTAATAGGATCAACAGTTAGAATACAATCTCCTAAACTGAGCAGGACTACATTTAAATCCCTACCTAAAACACCAAAAACAGACAGCGAAAAATCAATATATCTAAAAAACTTAAAGGAAAACATAAATAAACAGCCACCACAAGGAATAACTAATATAGAAGATTATTATGATAAATTAGAAAACATTATTACAAAAAGTCTACATATAAAAAAAGTAAATCAAGAAACAAAGATTAATTCAAGAATCCTAAGTGAACAAACTAAAAAATTAATAAACAAATGCACAGAATTGATCCCAATTAAAAACAAAACTATAGATATGAAAAAAGAGTTAAAAACCCTGTTTAATACAACTAATAAAGCCATAAAAAAAGATTACAATAACTACAGTAATAGAGTCATAGAGAAGAACTTAAATAAATACAGAAGCTCCAAACGGGCAAGCAAAGAACTAAACCCACATAAAGACTGGATTCAGAAACTTAAAAAAGGAAACGATGATACTAAAACAAGGAAAGACGTTATAGAACATGCAACAGAATTTTACAAGGAACTGTACATGGTGAAGAACCCCCAAACTTTGAAAACACAGAATCAGGCACAATAGAACCTATACATTATGACGAATTATTTAAACATGTAAATAATTTAAAACCTGAAAAATGTCCTGATTCAGACAAAATAAGTAACAAAATAATCCAAATAGGAGCCCCTATCTTAATTCCATACATAGCCCAAATGTTCAACAGGGTCCTTGAAACTGGAAAACCTCCCCAACAATGGTGCAAGTCAGATATAATATTTCTCTACAAAAAAGGAAATCCAGCAGATATTGGAAACTACAGGCCAATAAGCTTACTGCCGTGCATTTACAAACTATTCACCGCTATATTATTGAGTAGAAGAACAGCAAAAATAGATTATCTAACTTATGACATATTTATTTTAATGTTTAATTTTCTATTATTTTCTTGGTGTTTTTCATAAATCAACATGCGCCACCAATTTACTTTTGGTTATATCTTAGGCCTCTTAATACATGCATAGCTTAGTTTGGAACCTTAGTTAATGTGATTGGTTTTGGTAATAAAAATATTTTGTAATTTTGTTTTATTTGTATTTCAGGACTGGAGTTCACTCATCCCAACGAACGCGGGGAGTATGAGGTCGCTGAAGGTATATCTGCGACAGTGTTCCGCGCTATACTTGAATACTACCGCGGCGG
Organism: Saturnia japonica; assembly: GCA_033032175.1. Classification (NCBI taxonomy): domain Eukaryota; kingdom Metazoa; phylum Arthropoda; class Insecta; order Lepidoptera; family Saturniidae; genus Saturnia; species Saturnia japonica. Next base: position 700,746 of record CM065331.1, read on the forward strand.
TACTATACGCTGCCCGCCGACTGTCTCCGTCCAGGAGTTGCGTGAGGCCTGTGACTACTTGCTAGTACCATTCGACGCGAACACTGTTCGTTGCCAGGTGATTTTCTTTAGAACAGCAATATCTGCATTACCCCTCATACAAAATTTGATGTGAAGTACAGCAGGATTTTTGAAGTGAATCTTATTGAGACTGACTATTTCAAGGACGCGTCACGTTTAAGCACAATTATTAGTTACACGAGAGAGAAGAAAGATATAAGAAGTGACAGGGAAAGAGAGTTATACATTGTATTTTAAGATCTTTCATTTCTATCACAGAATGGTAACATGCTATATCTCAAAAGTACTATAGGTATTTGAGTGGTGATCTTTAATTTGAAGGCCGACATTGTATTAAGTTTTCTTAATTTTTAACTTTAACATCATATAAACTTACAATAACTATTCCACACGAACTTTTGTACACGCAATCGATAAGCCATGACGAGAGCTGTCGATTGAAACAAAAACAAGCGTTGTATTTTCTCCGAGTCATAATTGATACAAATTTACATAGTCCTCGCTCCACTTAACGAATTCTATAACTAGTCAAGTAAAAAAAAAATTATTAAAAAAAACGAAAACGAATACAATGAATTAATTTGTATTTATTTGGAATATTAATATTAATAAACCATTTAAGGTGGTAAAAGTTTGGTACTTACCTACATAATAAAATAAACTGATACTTGAAAAGAAAGGAGAAAGATAAATTGGGAGAAGGAAGGGTCACCTGGTCGTCGATCCTCGGCTTCTCCGCCCGCCTGGCTGCAACTGATGGTAGCCGGCGTCCTAAATGGGGGCCGCGCTCACCGGGCCTGATGTTAGTGGTAGTGGAACCCACGCTTAGCCTTGCGTGAGCCCCGCTGGTCCCGCCGATGGAGATTGACACGGCTAGGGCGCCGCCCCGTACGACCACGAGCTGCCCGTGTACACCACTTAACTCCCTAACTTTATCGCGTTATAGAAAATCTATAGCGTGATATCTTTTCAATTCTTTGGTTTTATTTAAAAAGAAAACAGCCATGTGAACGGGTAGTAATTCATGTATTATTAGGGCTACGCTCCGGAAAAAAAGAGAACTATAAAGGTTTACACTCGAAACTAAGATGGCACATCGCCTTAGGTTAAATCAGCGAATCCTCATAGGGATTATATACGCTGTTGATGGACTTTTTACCAAATTTCTAGTTAAGAATTGCACAGGCCCGCCCCTGTAAAAGAGGCGGCCATATTTTTTATACTTAGACGCCACATTATAATACTAGGCGCAAGCGCACATGTAAAGACTGCTGGCGGGGTAGACGGAGTAGACTGAATAGCGAGGCGACACCACTTTTATACCCGCGACTGCCCCAATAGAGATGGGTCGAGCGTCTAATTTGCGCGATAAAAAAGGGTCGCCAGATTATCAACATCTTCCCCCTATTCCGTCCAAATATTGTGTCATGGGTGAAAGTTACACATGACAAACTGTCGGGTGGTGTAATGAAATTTTGTATGTAGATGATAATAGATATGTAGCTGCAATGCCAAACTGTATCCCCCGATGTTATTATCATCAGGTTTTTGAATTGCCTTCCCATATTGATGCAAATTTGAATACGTATTCACTAGCACGTAAAGGCGAACAGGGTTGATGATATATCCTCAGAACCTGCGCGGGCTTCTCCACGAGCTGTCTAACGAGGGTGCACGTCGCCAGTTCGAATCGTTCCTGGAGCGGCTGATCCTGCCGCTAATGGTGGAGTCTGCTGATCGCGGCGACCGCGAGTGCCACGTCGTGGTGCTGCTCGATGATGACGCTGTCGAGTGGGATGAGCAGTATCCACCGCAGATGGGAGATGAATACAGTCAGACGGTGCTGTCCACTCCTCTTTACAGATTCTTTAAGTACATTGAGAACAGGTGAGATGCACATTCATTATACTTTCATTATCTGGGTAACTGAGTTATGCTCGGTGTTTAAAACAAATCTATCTGGATAAACTTGTAATGCAAAACATTACCTAAATACAAAATTTCATCCAAATTGTTGGAGCTGTTTCCGTGCAACCAATTACATATATATATACATATACATACAAGAATTGCTCACTTAATATAATAAGATTAGCTAATAATATACAAGCTGTCCTCAACTTATCTATAAGCACCTATTTTAAAGGAGCTGAAACTTTAGTTTGTAGCAGAGTTATTTTAAAACTGTGATATCTCCTAAGATATTCATTGAAATCAATTGATGTAAAGGGCAATTTTATACATAATTAAATACTTGTTTCGATAATTATTAATACCATGTATATAAAAACACCTTCGCAAATAATGCATTATTTTAGAACAAATTTTATTACCATAAAAAAGGTTATATTGAGTCAACCTTAAAAAATAAACATATGCTGTCGCGGACTTTTTAAAAGATATTATTCCGTCACGCATGATTTTTGCGTAACTTTAAAACCATTTACGCAGCGCACGAAATGTAAGCTCTCAAATTTTTCAAAAGATGTCTCAACTATCAGATTATAACTGATAATCTAAATCCATAATTTTGGTTATGTTGAACTATTCACGACCTAACAATTTACGTTTTATAAATACTTCATGCAACCTGTTATATAATGAACATAGTATAGGTTGAAAATTTTGATGTGATGATACCTTAGTAGAATGCACTGTAAAACTTCAAAGCTATCAACCATATTTACTCGGTACTGCCAATAAAACTATATTATTTTACAGGGATGTAGCGAAGCAAGTGATGAAAGACCGAGGGCTCAAAAAAATCCGCCTCGGAATCGAAGGTTATCCCACTTACAAGGAGAAAGTCCGCAAGCGTCCCGGCGGACGTGCGGAAGTAATCTACAACTACGTTCAACGGCCCTTCATCCACATGTCCTGGGAGAAGGAGGAAGCGAAGAGCCGTCACGTCGACTTCCAATGTTTCAAGTCCAAGTCCGTCACTAACTTGGCTGAGGCGACTGCTGATCCTGTTATCGAGTTGGATTCAAACAGGCTGAGAGATGAAGAGGCGCCCGAACCTCCCGAAGTGCAGGAGGAAGAGGCTCAGTGATTAGACAACCGCTCCTTGCGAGCGGTAGTTAAATGGATAGGTTTGCTGTGCTGGGTTTGACTGCCGGAGGTTAGTCTGTGCGGTTTTAAATTTTGACGCTTACTTTGCGATAATATTGACAGTCGTGGATTTCGTTTGAAGTTTTTTTTCTATAACACAGGGTCAGGTTATGGTATCAAAAGGAATAAAAGAAAAAATGTAGCGTGCGGTTTTTTTCATTGTTATATTTTTTATTCTGAAGTGGATATATATTATCGTGTAGTAAATTAATATATATTGAAAATAATTATTTTACTTTATAACGGGGCTGACTTTACCAAAAATTTTGACGCGGAACAATAACTTAATTTTTTTTGGACATACACAGATAGAAATAGTTTTCCCCGGACATAAAAAAAATGTTTTTAAACATAATTTTTATCAGAATTTTCTTCTTTTTCTTTTACGTTTTTTTTTTGTTTTTCCCTGGACGCAAATGCATCTGCGTTTTGCCTGTGCATTTTTAAAAACAACATGACAGCCATAATATCAACATGTAAACACATAATAATAAGTAGTAAAGAGTCACAGTTGAGTACAATTGTGCTTAAGCCTACACTGTTTTCACCCTAGTTAAGTAATATCGGTAAATGTTCAACTGAGATGTTTGTCGTCTTTTTACACACACTTCTGAACGTGTCATATAAAATTATATCTAAGTGTAAAAGTCGCTTTAATCATTTTTTTTTTTCGTTATTTGTTCATTTAAATTCGCCATGCATGAATATTAGTTTCATTCAGTTCCGTTTCAACTTAATTCAATTTGTTATTTATGGATGTTTTCATTCGGTTCAGTTTGTCATATATGGATATATATGACATATATATATATAGATGTATAACAAAAAATATTGTTATACGACATCTTAAAGTCCAATGCAAATGAAATTAAAATGGGACTGATTTTGAGGTATTCCATTTCCAACGAAAAAAGAATCACACAAATTAGTTCATAAATAAAGAACTTATAGCTGAACATCCATAAAGAAAATATATATATTCGAATTGAGAACCATCTCGTTTTTGTGAAGTAGGTAAACAAAAAAAAAAAGGAATTTGTTGTTTTAATGCATTTACAAATCGCACAAACCATACTATCGGTTCTTCCAGTGTCACGCGGATGACTGGAAGAGCTTTTTTAAATGTACTTAAAGCCAGTAGGCGGATCTATTGGGTTATCACGTGGGACATAACCCCCCTTTAACTGGTTTCCACTACCATGATCCGTGCTTCATAAAGTAGCGTTTTTAACGTAAAATGGACCGTATTAAAGTTAGTAGAAAAGCGGTTTATAGTTAAACTAAGAATTGTACTTTGATACGATATAACTCTGCGGTGAAGGACAATTATAATTCTGACTTCTTGTTGAACGATTGTAGACCAGATGAAATATAAATCTGGAATTATTGCGCGAATGGCAATTGAGTCGTAAATAAAGTTATACAGATTTCAAACGCACAATGTTTCTTGCGTATTGACGTTAAAGTGATTTTATACGAATTCATGTTTTGTCCAGATGTTCGGCTTAAATGACCCCCTGTCCTGAAAGGCTGGATTCGCCGCTGCTTGGTTCTTATGCCAACCTATGTATGTGACTTGATGGCGTGCAATGAAATCGTAGGCTTAAATGTATCTACTATTAATATTTTAGAATTGGTAATTTTCGAACTAAAGGTTAAAGCGAATAGTGAGTTTTCATATAGAAATTATGATGGCACTTAAATCTAGAATGTTCCACTCGGACTTATTGATCGAAAGATTTAATTAAACACACGTACCAGATTTGCAGAATCCGCTCTCGGTCGTTTTAAAATTGATAGAGATTTGGTGCATTTAATTCGAATTAATTTGTTAAAGCGAACAGTGAGTTTTCATATGATTTTGATATTTTATTTGAAAAACTCATTAATTAACAGTACAACCAGTTGACTGCCAAATGTTGATCGGAGTTTTGACTTTAAGCTTTTGAAGCGATCCATTAGTTTGACATTTCTGGAAATAGTTTTATTTTAAGAAAATAATTAGTTATCTGTGTTTTCCTGTTAAAAATGAAAAAGAGTCCCTAATATCTATATTCTAGACTTTGCAACTATTGCAAAGTAATTTCACACTCAATATACGCGTAGCAAAAGAAAATTTGGTTAGTCGTGTAGTTCTTTCACTTTTGCTAAAACTCTGCTAAAACAGAACTTTTAATAACATAAGGATTCTAAATTTTGTAATAAAAAAGACAGTCAAGTTTCTTGTAGAAAGATTTGCGATTTACAATAATAGGGGTATGATTCCTTTGCACGTTTTTTTTTGGAAAAATCGTATTCTTGAAGTAATTAGATGACTAACAATGTTATTATAAGTAAAAAGGCGTAGATAAGTTATATGCGTTCCATAAATGGCATGTTAAAACGATGCTAGTTAGCAAATCCCGACTACACGGCTCGAAACAAATGTATACTTGTCTCCTTTTCGCTGCTGATATTAGGTAGGTATACCTAGATAGGTTACCTACATTATATTTTCACAAAACGAATGGCACGCTACTACACACATTTGTTTACAGGAGGAAGTAGGTAGACATGTTTTTAATACAGACAGCGAAAATGAGACAAGTATACATTTATTTCTAGCCGTGTAGTGTGGTTTGCTAACTAGCATAGTTTTTACGTGCCATTTATGGAGCGCATATAACTTATCTACACCTTTTTACTTTTAATATCATTGACGTCTAATATGAGAGTGGATTGGTGGATTTAAAACTATTTTTTAATTATTAACAACAATTAAAAAAAATCTTATCGACATTTTTCTAATTAATTACGCTTATGATTTTTCGACATAAATGTTTGACATTTTTTGTTTCGCAATCGGTTTATAGGACCAGTGTCCGAACTTAAATATGTCAAAGACCCCGAGAACGATCTGTCACAACGCCAACGATAGTGAGACTTTATGAGTTCGATGTCGCTGCGGTGTATACGCGGTGACACTCGGTCTATAGACTGGGTTACGAGGATCGAGTGTCGCTGTGTAATAAAGCGGTGCCGATATTCAATTTATAATTCTATCCAATTGTTTGATAATCTTAAGTTTTGTTATTGAAGGACGATAAAGTGACTGATAGGCAATATATCTCTGGTCAACATTGCCATGCCGACCTGCAAGCCTCCCGGCAGCTGGATAGACATTGGCTGATCTCGGAACATGACACGCCTAAGTGCTATCTACTATGGACAGTGCAGTAGTAAAGTTAGACACAATTGTTATGTCCTGCCATCCAGGTAAATAACATTTAATATTTTGAGGTTATATCGTTTTAATATTGGATGATTAATAAATCGTCATTCGTGATTCATTGTTCGATAGTTTTCCGTTTCCTGTGTTACAAACGCTCTATACTAAAATTTACTTAAAAGCAGTAAAATTTTGTTTTAAAAAGAGCTGGATTGACTATATTTGGATTAATTTATCTAAAGTTTTCTCTAATAATATACAAGGGCATAGGTAGGTAAATAGTAAAGCTTCTAGCGCGGATATGACAAGCTGTTTGCTATATAAGTGAGCGGAGATGTGAGGCCCGTCTATACAAAGTGAGCACAGATCTGAGGCACGTTTGTACAAAGTGATCGCACATGTAAGGCCAGCCTGTACAAAGTGAGCGCAGATGTGAGGCACGTTTGTACAAAGTGATCGCACATGTAAGGCCAGCCTGTACAAAGTGAGCGCAGATCTGAGGCACGTTTGTACAAAGTGATCGCACATGTAAGGCCAGCCTGTACAAAGTGAGCGCAGATCTGAGGCACGTTTGTACAAAGTGATCGCACATGTAAGGCCAGCCTGTACAAAGTGAGCGCAGATCTGAGGCACGTTTGTACAAAGTGATCGCACATGTAAGGCCAGCCTGTACAAAGTGAGCGCAGATGTGAGGCACGTTTGTACAAAGTGAGCGCAGATGTGACAAGCTGTTTGCGCAAACTGTGCGCGGATGTTAGGAGCATTTGCTCGAACATGTGTGGGCTTAAAATATGATAATATAATATATAGGTACTTCAAATTTGTGTATAGGTTTTGTATGAGTCTATGTGTAACTTTTACCCATGTTTTGAGCCATCAGCGTGTTCATGATATAATCGAATATTTAATATTAAATATAGGATTTGCTACAAACAGTACTCGTCGATATAATATTTTTATTGTATATTTCTGGTATTTTTATTTTAAATTATAACACTTTTTCATAATTATTAACATTACGTTAAATAATTATATTTAATGTTCTCTTTGTTACGTTCAGTTTTAATTTTATTTTCTATATCTATTTTATATTTAAAATATGATAATCGATAGAGTTTGTGAACGTTCTTTATCATAAAAATATGTTGTGTTTTATGAAAATTCCGTCATAAAATAGGCCAGATTGAACCAATTATTAGTAATGTAAAATTAATTGTCTGAATCTGTTGCGTAATTAAGAAGAGGCAGTGGGGGCGGCCCGCCCCTGATGCCACCCGTCTGAGGAGACACCCGACAGTGAATTTTTTTTTTGAGTGTTCTTATGTACGTAAGATATATTTCTTTGGCGTAAGGAAACAAAAATAACTCCAAAAAATTTTAACCCTCGTGCCAACAACATGATGAAGTTAGTCAATTCGTTTTACGTACTTTTTTATATGTGTAAACCAATGATGTTTTATAAATAGATACGTTATACTCTCACTAAAATCAATTTAAATACGACACAAATAATTTTAGCATCGTGTTGTAACGAAACGGATACGGAATCACAACGTAAAGTGGAAACATTGTTCTCAAAGAAGGATAAAAATACATGCTTAAATTTTCTCTGTGGAAATTCGTGTACCGGCCGCTGCTATCTTATTCCTTTCCTCTGTACTCTGTTCTCGCTCACGCCGGTATCAAGTGCAAATTACGATCACGAAAATTGGTCATTTACGATGTCATGTAAAAAGAGGGTCAATGCCGTGTTTACTTATAAAATATAATTAGTGCAAACTAACTTCATCTTGTCGCGCTTCCTTCACATGATGCGCGCGCAGCTTTAAAATTTAACCTTGACTAAACCAGCCAAAAGAACTATAACTTTAAAAAATATGTATACATCACAATTTTCTTATGAAGTCCTAAGTTTTTTTTTGTACGATAATAAAACCTGAAATGTCAACACCATGTTTTCCCTTTTCTGCTCTAGCACCCCCCAGAAGCGTATTTTGCCGCCCCCGGTGTCACCCATACTAGCTGACACTACTCTTCGGAATTAAATATGAAAATCAAAATATTTCGAAAATAATAATAATACATTCCATGGTATTTTTGACGCCATCCTAAATCAAGCGTTGAAAAGACAGACTTTTGATGTGAAACTTCTTAGGCGTTCATTCGATGATTGTGACATTTCAAGGACGCGTCAAGCTTCGTTACATGATCGAGAAGTAAAATATAACTTAGAAGGAGAACGACTGCTATAAATTGTTAAACTAATATTCAGTTTGTCCTCCGCGGCTCCCTTTTTAAGAAGTTTCACTTCTGTCACGTGTACGTTGCCTTTTTTTAGTGGAATAAAAATTTAGTTCTTTGGAAAATATTTGGGGGGTCCTGGGGCTTCCCTCCGAGGTGTGTCTGAGTAATAAAATAAATGTGAACAGAGTAATTGATTTTATTAATATCAATATACATTAAGTTTTAGATTTTGTAAAATGATTATATTGTACGTATGTTAACGATGCTCCTTTTTTAAATAAAACAAATACATATCCTAATAAACTGACTGATTAGTTTTATTTTTTGTTAGAAATAAAGGTGAATGTGTACGTGGGTTTTATGATATATTTATACATATGTTCTGTGTACTTTATGGGTTTTTCAATTGGGCACAATCTCACCAGATGTAGTCCAAGATGGTAGCACGTTATGTGAAAAATTATTGGCTTCAAGTGCTTCTGCTGGACACGCTGTGGACGACTGAAGGTGGATTGTAGTTGACCCCAATATAGTCTCAAATGCTATTCGATTACATTGCGTTCACTATCAGTTACAGAATGTGTAGTTACTTTTCTGTGATACGATAACAAAAAAAAGCGTTTAGTGGGTGTTTTTCAACATGAGGGTATAGATATAGACGTAGCTAGATACGGCTAGGGCTGCCCTTTCCTCTAGCAAGACGTTGTAAAGCGCCCGTTTCGAATGCTCCCGAGAGGAAAAGTTAATATCTACATAATACGTGAAGTCAAAGCTTTCGGTACCATTTTAAGCGTATTGCGAGCACGAAAGATAGATTTGGCATGGTTAAAGTACCTATATATGGAGGAGTGCAGAAAGATAAAATTGATCTATAATATTTGTTAATGATGAAATTAATACTGCGCGTCCTAACTCGACCAGTGCCATTGAATTTAGACCCCCAAAATATTGACATTGTCACTCAACGAAAAGTGACAGCAAGTGATGTAGATAATACTTATTGTTTATGAATACTGTAAATGTCAAACAGAAAATAGTCTATGCTCAAAAAGTTGCAGGTCGAGTTTCGAGCTTAGGGCGATCGCTAGTGTTATATATATACGTATGTATGTTGCGTGCCGTGCCTTACCGCACGGTAACGGCTATGCATTATAATAGTGTGTAACTACTCGCGTTGCGTTTCACTGGTCTCGCTCCTCGATATAACATCTAGTGATAGGTAATAGGTCATTTCATTCATCGATAACAATGAATAAAACCATAGACTAAAATAGTACAGAAACTTAAAAACATATTTATGTGAATGAGGAGCTTTCATTATCGTAAAATTGACTTGTGAGTTGTGAATTTGCATTCGCTCTATTATTTAGTAGGCCTTAGGTTGCTTTCTAAAACTGTAAGATTGTAGTAGTTACCTCTGGTTAGAACGTAGTAAGTATATTCTTAGGAAAATATGGTGGTCTATCTCAGTGTTGACGGAAGCGAAATGCGACGAATTCCAAAATGAAATTAGTGTAAAAATATGATATGTACTGAAATAACCCATTTTCTAGCAATGGAAGATAACAAAAAATTTCGGCGAATATGCCTTAAAATTATGTACTATAATTGCATAACGTCTGAATTTTTTCTCTTTAATTTGGATATCATTTTTTTTAATTCTCAAACTTTGATTAAATATTGTTACAATTCTGAATTCAACAAATCCGTTATCTTTAAAATTGGAATACAATAACCGTCGAATAAAACAAACAGCAAACATCACCGTACCTTTATTAAAACTTAAGCCGAAACACGACGGCAGAACATCTAAAACAAACATTATAACAACAATAAAATAGCACTTAGAAATTATATAAAGTAAAACGGTTTCTTAAACAACTCACTATATCTAAACGTATTAATAATATTCATTCTCTTAACTACTCAGTTGTTTCAACAACCCGCGAGTCACAAATTCAGAATACGCCGTCAATAATAACACTCGTAAACATTTTTCCCCCCTGTATATGGTATGTCTGTTAGTTTGCAAAACACCAAACAGTAGACAGCAATAATTCAAAAACTTGTCTATTACAAGACAATAACCATATAATAGGAAATAACGTTATTTAAGACGCGTTATACTCTCACTAAAAGCAATTTGAACACGGTACAAATTTTGTTATCAGCATGATATCAAAAAAGGACAAAAGTTTCTTCTCGCTCACGCCAGTACCATGTCGAAAATGAACTGAAGAAGTCTACCGTTCACTATTGCCTGTAAAGAACGTCAATGCCTTATCTACTTACAAAATATCATTGAATAAAGGTAAAAGGCATTATGCATTCGCTTTCCGGGCCAGTAGATGCGACGTTGCCAAGCCATAACCGTAGTAAATACGTACATAAATATAATATAATTAATATTTATACGTAATATTTCGATCGAACCATTGTTTGATAATTATTTCAAACTGAACAACATACCATATACATACTCTGAAAAATGCGACTTTGCAAAACTTTTGTTACCTGTATTTATTTATGTTTTTCTTTTTAATTTCTACATCATTTTCATGGAATTAATTATTAAAAAGGTCGGGTGTTGAAGGGTTTCTGTAAAAACATTTCTTAGAAGAAGTCTTTCGTTAATATGTCTCTTTTAGGTGTTAATGTTAATTTATGGAAGTTCATTGAATGCATCGAGACCATGGTCAAAGTTTCAAAAAGCATTAAATTATAACATCTTGATCTTAGATTACATCAAAAACACTATGTCGTTTCTACTTCTTTTCTTTTCAATCCTGGCCATTGTGATGTCTACCCGCTTTGACGTTTTCAGTCAAAAATGTCAAAATCTACAGGAGGCAACGGCGGAGGAACATTTTTCCCTTTCCATTCCTCAAATTTTCTTTCTTGTGAATCTAAATTAAAGTATATTTTAATATGATCCCTTACGGCAGCTGGTTATTAATTTATTTTACTAGTTTAAAACTTTTCAACATCAATATAGGTACAAAATCTACCCACTTTTAATCAAGTGAGACACAAGGAATACCATTTATTTTATATGCATAGCTTTACTCGTTACGCTGCTCATCCACCAGAGCTGTGCGAGGAGTTTACGCGGTATGCGTAGCAGCCCAACAGCTATAGTTCTCCACACCGTTTGTACACATCTCCAGTGCATATTCCTCGCTCGCATCCCTCGCACATATTCCTCGCTTACATCCTTCGCACTTATTCCTCGCTCATATCTCTCGCTTTTTTATATGTGTAGAAATATAGTTACCGGCCGTAAATAATACACATCGAGCTAAAGAGGGAGATAATCGGCTACTTTCTGATTCATAGAGCGTCGTCTCTGTCACTCTATAGGTACATTAAGTGACGTTTAACGCTTTCGAGTTCTGTAAGTGCTCCGTGCGACAGAGACGACGAAGTCGAAAGTAGCCGTTTTATTCCCTCTTTAGCTCGATGTGCATTATGTACAGCTATTGAGTGTACCTAGGTCCACTAGTCCTTTTCCGCCAGAGCTGCCTTAAGAGAGGCAGGAAAATTAATAATCCTTTTGGTGGACGTTTTCCTCGCTCGCCGCCTAAGTAACTATCTCGCACATCTCTGGTAGAATCGCAGCCTTAAGCATAAATCATTTTAGGGTAAAACGATGAGAAAACTTCCATCTTTCAAAATATCACAGGAAACAATCACAATAAATTCAGTTTAGAATACCTATCTAAATTATTTCAAAAATATGTTTTTGTTCACCTGTCGCCCATGTTGATGTTAAGGAAGCCTTGAAGAATTTCGAAAGTATCACGCGGGAGGGAGACAGCCGATGCGTGTGTGCGTGTGCCATTGTCTCTTTTCGATTTCTTTTAGCTATAAATTAAGCAATGAATAATTAATTTTTGAAACAATGATGGCTAACGGCCGTTTTCATTAACCTTTCTAAGCGTTGTTTCAGTTACTTAATATATCCTTAAAAAAAAAGTAATAATAATAATCTTTATTTAATTTAGCCCCTAAGAAGGCATTTATGAACGTCAAAACACTACTGCCGGTTAGTAATATATATCGAGAAGAACCGGTAAGAAACTCGAACGGTTTTTTTTTCAACTGTACAAATTTTAATCTTAATATAACAGGTACTATTATCATAATAACTTAGTGAATGCACAGAGAGGGAGTCACTTCCAGACATCACTATCATTCACTTAGTGATCCTTTTTTCCTTACTTTCGTTTCAATAACCTATTTATGGATAGTATTTCGTATCTACATATATCCATATCCTATAGCTTGGATAGATAAGAGGGAAACCGATATCTGTCTTAAGTTAAAGATTGTTATAACTTAGTACACATATGTACTAATCGGGGATAGTGATCTATCTATAATATCAGACATGTTATTGATAACGGCCGTTAATGAACATCGCGTCGATTGACTTGAGTTCGAATCCCTACAGTGAACCTGAACCTTCAGTGAAGGAAAATATCTTGATGGAACCATATCATGGGGGTAGGGTATTTTCTACTGCCTGCCTGGCTAGCTACCACCCTCAAGTTGAAAATCTGTCGCCAAACACCTATAGCTGTATACCGGCAGCTGCACTTGGGGGTCAGTCTTTCTCTAGACTTAGCGTGTTACCATCTACGACCACGTCCTCACTTAATAATATCAGGTGAGACTGAAAAATCCGTTCACAGAATAAAAAGAAGTTCGAAGTTCAGCTGTGGAATGCAAAAATTAAAAAAAAAAAAAGATCTATAACTAACATTCGGTACATGCATAAGCTACACTTTTCACTTAAGTAAGACTAAACGCACCATGGGGAGCTAGTTTTTGCCCCATAAAAAGCATAGCTTTAATATTTAAACAAATAAAATCATTGAAATTTGCCTGTGTGCGGGCACACGTAAAAACTACGGGATAGATTTTGATATTTTTTTTTGTTTTACCCAATATATACTTGGTCCGTATCTAAAAAAAAATGTATCATAATATCTTTGTCTATATTGAAGTGAAGAAAATTGAAGTGTCTGTTTGTAATGTCAAAATAACAGTTTTTTACTAAATACTTATGAAAGTAATAAGATACCTATAGCAAAAAGCCCATTTTTTAAATTTTTGTCTGTCTGTTTGTTTGTTCCGGGTAATATCCGAAACGGTTGGAACGATTTTGACGGGACTTTCACTGATAGATAGCTGATGATATGGGGAGCAGCTTAGGATACTTTTATTTTAGAAAAATAATTAGGGCTCCGCACAAATAAAAAAAAAATAGTCATGGTGAATCAATTCGGGCGCTTAAATGGCTTATGCTGAGTAAACCAAAAGAGATATAACAAATTAATGTAATACATAATCAAAGGTATTAAAAAACCTACAAAAAATCCGGGAGAGTATACATCTATCTTCTAAGGAACACCCAAAATAAAGCATTCTTGTCTTTAAAATAGCCGGGAGCGGGGGAGCAAGATTCGCGCGGACATTCTGTAGTCCACGTGAGCGAAGCCACGAGCACAACTAGTTTATATATAATAAATAAAATGTTTGAAGTTTGCGGTTGTGAACGCATCACTCAAAAACTAGTCGTATATTTGATAAAAAATTCGTGGTCAACAAAGTGCATTGTATATATTTTTAAATGTTTTTAGTGAACTCACCGATGTATTGTTTCTAGTCTTAGCACTTGCGCGGTTCTTGCATTAGAATTGTTCGGTTTTCACAACACTCGCGAAGCCGGCCGGCACAGTCTTATTGTTAATATGATTCCCCATGCATGCGAGCAGCGGTTTTGTTGGCAACTCTTTGATGGTGATGATTTCTCGTTTTTTGTTAATTTTTATGATAATTACACACACTTCACGTATTTTTTTTTCTTCTTTATTGTTTTTATATTTTTTCGGTGTATTTACATCATTATGAATTTTTTTTACGATTTAGTTTTATGACCAGAATCTCACCCGATCTTAAGTGAAGATGTAGCCTAAGGATGTAGCACGCTAAGCCTGGTGGAAGACTGTCTCTCAAGTGCACCTGCCGGAACACACCTATTGGTGCTTGGATTTTCAACCTGTGTAGTCAGCCGTATTTAGAAACCACTATTCTATATTTTCACCTCAATTTTTTCTTCATCGAAAGAGCCGGCTCATTTTAGGTTTCGAACCCTCATCCTTCATGTTGGAGCGTGCTAACATTACCCACAATACCCATGCACCCTTCAGCATTATAATCCTTGAACTAACCTCGAGGTTTTCCATCACCTCGGGGACGGCAGCCGTGTGAGGTCACGTGTACAACAAACGCAACCGCCACGCACACGCCACAGCAACACAGGACGACACCAAACGCCACGCAATAGCCGCACGGTGGATACCACCACCACTAGTTAAAAACAATCACCGATAAAAGATGTCCTGATGGAAAATGTATATTATATATTCGTTTTGTTTCGCACCAATATTATTAAAGAGATAATTTTTTTATTTGTTTGGACGAGCTAATCTCTAGAACTATCAATCAGATTGTTTTTTTTTTTATAACTTCACATATAAGCAGGTTATATTTTATGATATTCATTTCCTCAGCTTCTCGGAAACTTTCACTTTAGTAAGTACATAATATGATGCAAGTTATCCCTGTAATCAAGTAATCTGCCAATGGTTTAGTATACCTACTAAGATTAATAATACATAATTGAAATCATCCCCTATTGTACTGCCTTATGGAATGGTTTTTCTAAATCGCGGAACACTCTTATCAACCGCATAAATTTGCATATCCCTAATTTGAGAAATGATTGGTTTTCCATACAAAATTTCATCCCCTATTTTACCCCTTTAACTTATATTTTTTTGGACAAAAGGTATCCTATGTTCTTCTCCAAGTTCCTATCTTTACCTCTATGCCAAATTTATCGAAATTGATTCAGCTCTTTAGACGTGAAAAAGTAACAGAGACGGGCTAAGTTACTTTCGTATTTGTAATGTTAGCATGGATTTATTGAGAAAGGATATAGGATATATAACTTCACCCTATGAACATGGAGAGCGTAGCATTAGCAATAAACTTCAAGCAATTCTGCAATCAAATAGTATTAAATTTTAGCACACGTAAGTACATACATCGAACCTGCGCGGGCGCAGATCTAGACGGCGACATCTATCGGCACCAGGTTCGGAACTACTGCCACGCGGACACGGAAAACACTTGTTGTCTCCTTCATGCGCGTAAGCGTTTACTGGGCATGCAGCTGTGTGATAGAGATGAATGAAAAATTGCTATAATATGAAAGTTTTGCTTCGTTATGTTTTATCGTTTTGATTGTTCTGAAGAATTGTTTGACCGTCTCCCATAATTTCTCTTCCCACACAGAACCACGCGGTCTGATCTACGGAGCCAAAGTTACATGGTAGCGCCCATCTATGATGGGAACAAAGAACATCGCTAATTCCTATCTTTGCCGTATCCTGCAGATAAGATGTGAAATGATCTTCCAGACAACATGTTCTATCCTTCGCATGATATTGGTTCTTTCCAACGAGGAGTGAAGAGACATTTCAGAAGGCCAGTGTGATATTGACGACTGGTGATAAATTTTATGTCACCGACGCCACGGTCGTCATCGCTTGTGGACTGTACCACAAAAAAAAATTAAAGTAATTTTTGTCTTTATAAATATCAATTTTATCAACTTTTTCATTAAATAACAATATCCGTAATATAGACAGGTTAGGCAGAATAGGTTTTAATCCGGAACTTGACAACTTTTGAAAAAATGTTTTAAACATTTTATATGTTGAAAATAATACTTATGAATACATTTTTTTTATACACCATAAAAAGTGATTTAAACATGTTTTTTCATCTAAATAAAAAATACGCAACAAAAACGTTGCTTTATGGTCCCGTGACGTCATCATTCATTTTATATCTCATTTTGTATGATAACAGTGACAAGTTTGACAACTTACGCAGGGGTCTAACGTCCATATTTTCTGAATTGTGACGTCACGTTTTTAATCGGCGTTTCAAATTACGTGACTCACAGGCAAATAATATTAATTTTACAAAGGTAAAACTAAATAAATAAACAATTACTTTTTCCAAATTTGTATTGTTTTAGGCTTTTTATCTATAGACCAATATTACTCAAAAAATTACTTTAATATTTAAACATAGAGTCAACTCGCGGATTCCTTGAAGGAAAATAATATCTACTGTTTTTTTTTTGTATAGCCACAATCTCATCTAGTGTTAAGTGACGATAAGGCCCAAGACGGTGACACGCTAAGCCTGGATGGTCTGACACTCAACTGCAACTGCTGGGACACATCCATAGATGCTTGTCGACATATTTTCAATTTAAAGGTGTAATAAGTTTTTTTTTTTTAGATCTGACTACATTGTTAGCCTTAGGGGCCCTGAAGCCACTGCGGCTTTTACAGCTTCACCGGACTTGGTGTAGTGAGGTTTAGGCAATAAACACATACCCTACCATCATGCTATGGTATTTATTACGATGTTTTCCTTCACTGGTAGCTCAGGCTTATTGCAGGGATTCGAACTCACGTCGATCGACACGAAGTACACGCCACAACAAAGCGATCATTGCTTGAATCGAAAATTTAAAGGTATTTTGTCTTTTATTTTTACGAGGCTTCAATACATCCCTGATGAGCATGCCAGCTTCATAGGAGAAATCAGTTTATTAGTTAAAGATTTAAATGTTAATAAAATTTAGGAATCAACGAGACAAACTTATAAATTATCTGGATCACATTAGAAATGGGTTTCCCAAAAATAACATTGATCTCTCCTACATTTTTCCAGGTCTACAAGAGCATTTTTTGGGGGTAATTCCTCGGTCTGGACACATTACCACAACAATATTCCAAAGTGGAGATATTTTATCCCTACCATAAAGAGGAAATTGTTATGCGATATGTGACCATACTGGATCCTGAATATTGCAACCAATTCCTGTCTTGAAAGCCTGATAGTATCAAACCAGGGTGTCTTCCACGACTTGCCTTCAAATGTTCTGTGCTAAATACCCATATCTGGAGAATCCTCATATATGTGTTTTATACGCGTCACTAAACTAAATGTAAAGAATAATAAATACGAACCACAAACAATAAGATCTTCTAATAAATGGTATCCGGCTGGGCATAAGGGTACAACTTTCGTACCAACAGAGTCGCGAGGATTTATATCATTTTCGTGGCTCAAAACTGTAATTACGACTTCATATTAATCATTAAACTACAACCGGCTTTTGTGGTGTATATAGCACAATACTAATCTAGTATGATTAGTTTATGATGTTCTTCTTTTGTCTATGATAATTTTGGTTAGCAAAATAAGTCAGTCGTAGAATTTGATTGTATTTTATAAATAAATATAGTCTTACTCAATCAATATTCCTAGTAACTTACATACGAACCCACAAACACAACAGCTTACAGTTTCAAGTATGCTTGCCTTTTTAAATACAACTAAGTTTGCAAACAAGCGTGAGGTACTTAACACCAGAAGAATCACAAGGAGGTTGCTGACGTTAATACCCTTACCCAAGAAGTACTGGAAACTCTACTGACCGTGCAAGACAACAAGGTTATTTAGTTGCGAGATTACTCTGTTATATTGCTTGCGTTCGACCACTATCTCGCCTGATCATAAATAATGATGTGGTCTACGATGGAGCTCGCTTGCCTAGAAGGTACCTATTTAATCGAGACTTCAAGATAACCAGGTTATAATTATCGGGAAATACGAAATCCGGCAAAGTTTTCCACTCTTTAGCGGTGCGCATTATAAATATGTAAGATAACGCTTTGTGTGCACTGGTGGAATACTTACCATAAATCGATGACGCTTCGCCTAGTCTCTTGTCGTCCGATAGTGGAAAGGTGGAATTAAGTTGTGCAATTTCAACGCACACTCGCCGAAATGTATCTGGTAAAAAAACCGATAAACCGGCAACTTTCCGCCGATGTTCAAACTCTCTTTGACCCCCCCCCCTCCCCTTCCTCAAGGAGCTCTGGAAACCCTACTCAATGCAGTACATAAGAGATATTTGGCTGCGATCTTCTGTAAAATGGAGGTTGTTAGATATATCACAATTACTCACCAGTTTTGATGAGGTCTGGGTCGGGATACTTGGATTCCACCAGATTCACAGTTTTTTGTATTTTTATTAAATTTATGTCGGCAGCGGTGTTCGTGCCGGTGCGCGCGCGTGAGAAGAGACGGTTGGAATCGTAAGGGAAGGGGGGTGAAAGGAGCACCAAAATGGTTGGCAATTGCGATCCACCAATCAAATTGGCCCATATCGAAACGTGTACGTTTTGTTCCGTTTTATGCAGACTTTGACTTAACAGAGGTATTCCACCAGTCGATTCCCCAAATAGAAAGAACTCCCCAAAGGCATTTCTTTGAGCACTACCTCTCTCTTAAGCCTGTAAGAGTTCCATTGCTGGGCAAACGCACTTCTTAATCTAAGGCTTACTCACCAGACACCACACGAACCCAAGACGTAATGGCGATTTCAAACGACGAGAAATTAACAGTTCCATATTTTTCCTAATTGTAGTGGTACTGTACGAATATTTCTCAAGTGTTCAAGTTATCTCACGATGTATTGCTGCACCGTCAGCAGATAGTGTCACCAGTTTGAATGATTAAATACACGTGAATTCGAAAAAAAAAAAACATTTAACTACTCGGACACACGACACACACGAGGTCAAAGTGTAAATAATTTATTTCATGTTAAAGGTACCATAAAACTATTTAAGGTAGCAATTATATCGATAGCTATTGATTGTAAAGAATAACAAAAAGGATGAGTGTAGGTAAATTATGCACGCCCTTTATAAGTTATATTTTTTGAATAATCACACTTGATATTATTTCTCTCATAATAAAACAAGACATTTAGTAAGGGAGCCTTTGGCGAGATCTTAAGTGACATGTCCAGAACATTTTGATTTTTAATTCAATAACTAAGATATTTTGACCTATTGTGTAATATTCGTGGCGTTTTGCGTGACATAGTTTGGTTGTTGTGCATAAGTAAAGTGGATTTTAAAGCGAAAAATATGCATTTTGAAATGTCACTAAAACTCCCTTGACAGTTTTGACAATGGAGCCACCATCTTGTCAGAAGTCAAACCCACTTTGTACACCAGAAAATTTTAGGCGTATAAACATTGACCCTGGCAAGTCTTTTTTACGGCGCCAAAATAAGAAGAACAAGACGTTTAAAGCAAGCAACTTAATAGTGGAGGATTTTTTGGCGAGATCTTGAAATGACATGTTGTGGTTTCTAATTTTAATTCATTAACGTATGTTTTTGACCCTATATTATGTAATATTCGTGGCGTTTTGCGTGATATAGTTTGGTTTTTGTGCATGAGTGAAGTGGATTATAAATATAAGCATTCATTCTGTGGTCCCACAAAATCTTCCTAGAAAGTTTTAACAAGGAAGCCACCATCTTGTTAGGAAACTGAATCATCATAACACATGACACTATAATTCACTCAATAATGTCAGTAATGGTCTTCATTAAAGAGGAACGGTTGCCAAGTTATGAAGAAGAAGAAGAACTTAATAGTGTAGACTTTTTATTACCATGTACACATCCATTGTCAAACAAACACTTATAATTTTATTTCCATACGCGTCTAAAGAAGTATTAGTTCGAAGTCTTTTATAAATATTACATCAGTGAACCTAGCGAAAATGGTATAACATAAAACAATCCCTAATCCAGTCGTCTCCCTTTCATATCAAAACCCCACACGGTAACCTCCTTTTCGGCGCGGACAGTAAAGTTCACTTTGTCTCATTTTAGCCTAATGTAAAGCTTTGGTACTGTTTGCCGGCCAGTGTCTTCCCTCCATCCTACAACATGGAGGCCGTCCTTCAAACATATTACAGAAGACATTTGAGCAGGCTGGCATCATAGCGACAGTTGACGATGGATGTAGTAAATCCTAATAAACGAATCTATAAGTACGTGAAGCAAAAGCTTTCGGTACCTTTTTAAGCGTATTGCGTGAACGGAAGACTGTGAGATTTGGCATGGTTAAAGTTTATATGGAGAAGGAGTGCAGAAAGCTAAAATTTATCTATAATAGTTATCTCTTACTAATATATTAAATTAAATAAATTAATACTGCGAATCCTAACACGACCAGTGCCATTGAATTTACACCCCCAAAATATTGACATTGTCACTCAATGAAAAGTGACAGCAAGTGACATAGATAATACTCATTGTTTATGAATACTGTAAATGTCAAACAGAAAATAATCTATGATAAGATAACAAAATATTTGCTCGCATTCGTACATTCTAGACCTCTGTAACTCACCGTTTTTTGAGAAGGCATCTGTGTTGGAATCTCCGCTTTGCTTAACCGATGCCGTGAGAAGCTTACTCACGTCGTTTTCAAGTAACACAACTGCGGACACAAAATTAAATTGAGGAACAATGAATCTGGAAACCGATGCCGATGGTGTCACAGTGATGGTGTTAGTTTCTAATTGTTTGTCTTTAAATAGCTACTACAATGTACTCGAGTTTTAATATGAAATCGAGTTTTTGACAGGATCTTGAAGTGACATGTTGTGGTTTTTAATTTTAATTCATTAACTTAGGTTTTTGGCCCTATATTACGTAATATTGGTGGCGTTTTGCGTGATATAGTTTGGTTATTGTGCATAAGTGAAGTGGATTGTAAATATAAGCTGGAAACATACATATTAGGTTGCCACAAAAATTGATACTAAAATAGAAAAAACAGAGAACGTGACTTAAGCCTTTAATAATAAATGACATTTAAATATGAATTATAAATACATCAGACATGACTGCATGGTCTATACTTATACCCTTGCCTTTTAATCACGAAGAAGGGGAAGAACTACAATAAACTATGAAATCAAAACCATAAATACTTATTTAGTTTAAGTCCTAACAAGGCATTTATGATTGTCATAACACTACTACCCTTCGAAAAACAAGAAATTCAATCAGGTTTATCGATAATGTTTTTTAGCATTTTAAAGTAAAAACTTGTTTATCACAGTTGTGACATGATACTCGATGAAACCAAAACGCGACATTAAAAAGTGACAAACAGACCTCTATAGGATTTAACATTCGAAAGAATGAGATAGAATACATTTACATTATCCACAGTTAATTGTCGACTTAGCCTAGCGCTGTGACGACTAGACTTCTTCGCACTGTTATATGTGCAGACGAGTTGTCGATAGTTCGAGTCTCGTTCATTTAGGATTTTTAAAAAGAAAATTACAACAATATATTTCTATGTTTTCTGAAGTGAAACCCGCTTCTACCGCACGTGTGAACTGAATACATTTTTTTGCACTGTTAACGGTAATTTTTAGTGGATGTGATAGAATTCTTGCAAAGTGCCTGATCATTTCCTAGTCACATTTAAATTGAAGAAAATTCCAGAGACATACGCCGTTACTCGAGACGAGAATAAAAAACCCGTCACGGGACGCCCGCGCCTGGCAGAAGTGAAACATCGAAATTATTTTGTACAAGTTATATG
The DNA here is from genome assembly GCA_033032175.1 of Saturnia japonica. Lineage (NCBI taxonomy): Eukaryota > Metazoa > Arthropoda > Insecta > Lepidoptera > Saturniidae > Saturnia > Saturnia japonica. The sequence goes on from CM065331.1 coordinate 722,958, forward strand.
CGTAAAAGGACAGATTACTACAGGAATCAGATATCGCATAATGAAAAGATAAAGCATTACAAATTTGTTCCATAAAATAATAACTGTTTATTACATAAATATTCATTTTTATTAAATACAAAAATTTATAAATTTATTTGAAATTGCGACAAGTCAATTATTTCCATAATTGTATACTCATAATTTCATAATTTATAGTACATATATTCCATCATATAGCGTGGCGATGTGTCGCCACGGCCTGTACCACCACGCCAACAATCAGGCTTACTCTCGCATATACATGTTTCACATCAAAAATGCCGAGATGACAAAAATTCTCGTTCGAAATTAGCGACAAATGATGATGATGAGACCCTCGTTGTGCAGACTCTACTTTAAGGAGAAGTGTTCGTCCTGGTTTGAAAATACAGTTAGTTTAAGCGCACCTTTAACGGAGCCAAGTGTCACTACGTTGTCCATCAGAAGCGTCGCCATAGCTGCTCGTATGTTCCGTCGACACTGAACGCTGCACTCCATTCGGGGTCCATGGTTCGGGGTTAACGTAACAGTCACTCCGATATAAGCCTTACCGTCATTCTGAAAAAAAAAAATCATTGACAAAAAAAAAATCACATATTATTATAATTCTAACTGTGCCCCACGGTTTCACTCGTTTTAATTTTATCCGATAACCACCGCAACGCCAACGCACCTCCCTGTGTAGTTTATCAAAATTGTTCTTCCCGCAACTACAAAGTATTTGAATTTTTCATTATCTTCTAAACTATGTGTCCAAATAACATACATACTCTAAGGAGTAAAATTTAATTTCATAAAATGGTATTTATGATGAAGTAACTTTTGTTAGTAAGGATTAATATGCCATGTCTAAAAATAATGCTTATAAATCACTTTTTAATTTTCAACAAATCTTTGTCACAATATATCTTATTGTGGCAAATGTTTAAGAGATAAACATATGTTATTGCTGCCTTGAATTAGATATACTAAGGACCAATATTTTTGTAAAACGTTGTATTTCCGTATAATTAACGATTACGCCAGCGCACGCGAATAAAGTAGTTCTGTAGAGCCTCGACTTCCGTCTTACGTAACAAAAATCATTATTAAAGGCTAGCTGAGAGTTGTAACCTAATTTTAAATAGCCTATACTATTCCTCGAGAGTTTAGCTATCATATTATACAAAAATAATTTTTCGAATCCGACTGCTAGGTACAGAGCTTAGTGTGTTTAAACAAACAAAAAATTTTTTCCGCTTTATTATAATATTAGTATTAGAGCCTACATCAAAGCTAAAAATCATGCCTTTATTGATCCTTTAGAAACCCGTTGGAATTCATTGCACCCTTGCAGTGTGACCACTCGAATACTGCCTACCGAATAAGTGGTTTAATTTTGATTTATCATTTACTCTATAGACATTATGGGAATTTCAACACATAAAACAAGAAGTCATTTGGAGAAACTAAACAAAAAAAAACATTTAACACTATTAATTCATTTCATAAATTGAGTATAGTATCTATTGATCGACAATAGGTTGATTATGACGAGACCAAAAATGGAATACTCTACCATTTCCATTTCTTTATTTTCTCGATGACAGCTCCTGTGAAAACTTGATTGAGCGTCTTTTTTACATTATGTATGCATTATTTTATAAAAATATGAAGCTTACACACGTACAAGGTTATACCAGAGTCGGAGAAACTGATAGGGATGGAGCTATATCGATAACCGTACCATGATAACAGACCCGATATTTTTTTACAAAATGTAAGAAACTAATATTATATCTCATTACAAGATGTCACACGTATTAATTCTTGATTGATAATGCCAAATTCTTAAAAATTTTCGAAGCTGTTTTAAAATAAGTAAGTATAGGTAGGCATTCGACAATGAAACGAAATAATTATAACGACAGGTACTTAATCTTTATTTATTTATTTTAATCAAAATCTGATTAATCATCACTGTCGTAATCGTATTAAATATATGCGATCGATATCATTACTTATTTGGTCACAACACTATAACTATCAAATTCTGTCATCGAGAAAATAAAAAAATGGAAATAGTATAATAGTGTACGTATTATTTTGTTGATTTCCTTTGTAAAACGAGTTATATCCAGTTATAGTACCTACACGTAACTACAATTAAACACGTATAATAAACATTAACATTACATTTTAAAACCTTAGATTTTGCAGGTTATGCGAGATGTGTTATGCATACGACAATGGTCTCGTATCCCTATCTCGTTTTAATAAATGCGTATACTATGCTCTTTCTTTTTCGAGTTGCCGATTTATATTATATGTATTGTTCATTCAGCTTCGACTGCGAAAAAGGAGGGTTATGTTTTTCGAGAGTATGTGTTTATATCTATTTCTTTGGCGCATTCTGTAGCCTAAACGGCTTGATGGATTTTAGAATACGAGGTGTTGTTAGATTCCTCTTTAAATTGTGGAAGTGACGTAAGTTACATAAAATAATATTTAAGTACGACGTCTGGAAGTGAAACAAAAAGCAAAAATAGTTTTTTTGTAGGTAAGTATTTTTGTTGCAGTCGGGTTTTTGGATTAATTTTTTTTTTTTTGAACTGACTACACTGTTGCCTGAGGGGCCCTAAAGCCGCTGCGGCTTTAACAGCTTCACCGGACTCGGGGGCGAGCGCAGAGGGCACTCAGCCGCGAAAGTTATTAGGACGACTCGCACGAGGGTGCCAAAGTGGCCGGACCTCGGCTCGGGCGGTCGTCGCGTTCTGTTATATGGAACTTTTAAAATCCTTTTTTAAAAAAAAAGAACTTAAAACTTATAATTATTCTAAAGCAACCGTCAGGTCTGGAAACTGGGATGAGACTGAAGGGACGGATGGGCGGCCAAGGCGTCGTGACAGCCAGAATGACGACTAGGCGGGAAAAGGTGACGGGTCTGCAATACAGGGCGCATAGTACAGGTATAACACCTCCCCGGGGTGGACTAAACTTAGGGGTTGAAATTCCGAAGTTTAGGAATAGGATGTGAAGTGGAGCTTTAAATATTCCGTCGGGTACTGGGAGATGGAATATCTTCCATCCGAAGTTGAGGTTTGTTTAGGTTTTGAAGGATGATAGATTCAGGTGTACTCGAGAGAACTGGAGGTGGGTTTTCTGGATTTGATCGGGAAAATCTTGGAAGATAATCGGAGAGACGGCTGCCTGATTTAATACACAAGAATAGTTTGACAATACAGAAAATAATGATTAAACAAGTTATTAAAATAAAAGTAATTATAGTTACTATAGAATAATGTGTTCCGTACCTGATGATGTGTATATTGTCTAGAGTATTTTCGGCTTTTTCCAGGAAAATTTGTTTATTTAATTTTAATTCGTCTAAATCAATGTCTTGCAGTGTAATAGGGGACACATTACTCATACTTAAATTTCTTAAATTTAACTGATTTGTGTTACAGCAGGTGTCATTTATTAAGTTAAAATCTGAATAACTGATAGCCTCTGTAATATTGATTTCCTTGAATTTGGGTATTAACGTTGTTCCTCTACTGTGGCCAATGCAGTGGTTAGGCACCGTGATGATACCGGTACCCAATATGTTAATTTCGAAAAGACTTCCGTTTCTAATAATTCCACTATAAATCCACTTATTTTGTTCTATTGGTTTCCATATATCTAAATTACCATAAATAAATTTTGTTTCACAATATTCGGGAACTTTGCTAATCACTTTAGTCATGAACTCACTTTCACAAATAGGTTTGGTGTCTGATGCATAAACATTGATTATTTCACAAATATACTTCCCATTATAAACCGCATTGCAGTTATTTAAATCATTTAACGTACAATAATGTATTTTGTCTTTGGTCATTGCAATATATTTAGAGTTAGGTATTATTAAACTAAAGGTACTAGGCTTGTCAGGACTATGAGGAGTCGGCAAGCCAATAGTATGGAACAACATATATTCCTTAATCGATACTAATGGAATTTGTAGTATTAGAATTACCTTATTACTAACATAATATGTAACAATTTTAGAAATCTTAAGCATAGAGTGTATTGAACTTAGATCTAAACTTACAGGAAATTCCAAATCTCTGGGTAAATGTTGGTGGCCATCAGCAAGCTCTCGAATCAATTGTTGAGTCGTTATTATAGACGGGTGTAGGATACATTGACGACTGAATAGTATCGCGTTGGTTACGTCTTCGAGTTGAAAAGACAAAGTTGAAATTGAAACTTCTATATTATTAAGAATTTGGTTCATACTAAATTGGGACCAAAGTTTACTTGTTATCAGGGAAACATTTTTTACTTCCTTTGAGAGTTTGTCGATGGCCTTATTTAAATTAATTTCATTTACTTTTATTTTGTTGACGGTATCATTGAATTTTGAAATCACTGACGTGGTGACTAATATATTATCCTTTACTAAAGAAACCATCTTCTTCTGATTTGTTAGTAAGGCATTTATTGCCTCATCATATTTGATACCATCATTCTCATCTAAATTACCGAATATGTGTTTTACTAATGTGCCTATACCCCCTATCCAAGCTCGTTTAGTTCTTTTATTGATTAAATATGAAAAGGATGCGAATTCCTTACACATGTCATTGTATCTGGTAACGAAAGGTTCCAATACATGCTGACAGTTATTATCCAATAAACCAACCTGTATACATAAATTCCTAGCTATGTTAAGAGAAATATTTATGTTTTCGATGTGTGGCTCAAAATGTGAGATGTCCAACGGCATTAAAACGTTCAATTGCCCGTTATTAATTTTAAGTTTGCCGAGATAGTTGAAGTAAAGGCCTGGACTTGAGGTAATTGGCTGGATGAAATTTTGATGGGATTGACTCCTTACCGTACTGCAAATAATAATCATTGTTAACTATAATTTAAGGTCAGTTAATCTATTAAATCTATTTTTTCCTATTTATTCCTATCCTAATTTTATCTACTAATTTACTTTTAATTTTACAGATTTTCCGTAGTTTCCGCGGGTTTTATTTCATCGTAATGATGCCGGACGTGGCAGCGATTAATAAGAAGTGAGAGTGTATTGTTTCCATGTATTTTTACTACCTTGTAAGGTCCCTTCCAAACTGGTGATAACGCTTTCCTTAGTCTTAAATGATTTTTTAAATATACTAAGTCTCCTACATTATACTGTCTAGAACGAGTTCGAGTATCATAATATGTCTTGGAGGTGATTTTAGATTTTGTAATATGCTCCATTGCTTTCTCTCTTGAGTACTTTAAGCGATTTTGAAGCATTCGGATATAATCAGGATATGTTGCACCGGGTGCTTCATCAAAAATTGTGTTTGGAATGTAGGATTTCTTGCCAAACATCAGTTCATATGGAGAGAAATTTGTAGTGGAGTGTACTGCAGTATTATAGGTGAGCATGGCTGTATAGACGTATCGTGGCCAATTAGTCTGTTCTTCATTGATATAGGATTTTAGATACTCCTTAAGCGTTGCATGACTTCTCTCCAGGGCACCCTGGGTTTGCGGGTGATAAGGTGAGGCCCAGAGATTTTTAATCTTAAGGAATTCACACGTCTTTTTGAAAAGATCTGAGGTGAAATTGCTACCCTGGTCTGTAAGGATCATTTTAGGGATACCGAATATAGATATATAGTGTATAAGGCATTCACTTGTTTCTTCTGCCGTAGTGCTACGGATGGGGTAAGCCGAAGAAAATTTGGTTAAATCATCCTGGATCGTTAGGATATATTTTAATTTTGCAGGTCCAGCCTCAGGAAGCGGTCCGACTACGTCGATGGATATTCGCTGGCCTGGCTCTGTTGATGTGCTGGTAATTTGCATAGGAGCACGATTTATCTTTCTAAGTGCTTTGTTTTCCTGGCATAATTTACATTTCTTTACATAGGATTCTATGTCCCCGCGCATACCTTTCCAATAATAGGTTTGCTTAATTCTATTATACATCCTCACTGAGCCTAAATGCCCAGCTATGGGAATATCATGGTTATCATATAAAATTTTCTTAATTTCGTTAGGAGCTGGATATGCAATGTTGTTGTGATATATTTTTATTTTTATTTGTGAATTGTGAAAGAGATACATTAACATATTATATATTTTGATAAAAGAGTGCTTTTCAAAGGGGTTTTTCAGATCGGATATACCAACTTCGTTTATATCGTGGACTATTATTAGTTCATTCCTTATCCTCTTCAGTGTTTCAAAAATTTCAGGATATGAAGCTTCATCGAAATGATAGACCTTGAAAAATAACAAGTAATAGGTTTTGTTGTTAAGATCTAACTTCTGGAATGAGAGGAGTTCCTTTTCAGAGTTTAGTATGACATCACTCAGCTCCGGATTACTTCGAATATCTTCAATATATGGATTAGACTCATCTAGATCAATAGATGTAGGTACGAGGATTACCTTTGACGGGCATTTTAATAAGCTTTCGTTGTATTCTTCAATTTCGGTGTTGAATGAATTATTGCTGTTAGCCATCGATTTGAGAAATGTTGAATAATCCTCTAAGGGTGCTTCCGGGTTTGCACTGGTAGACGGAGTGGAGTCAGCTTCAATTTGGATATCAGTGGGTGCATTAGAAGGTGGGTTTGACCCAGGAAGCTGTGGTAAGTTTTCATTTTGTTCAAAAAACCCTGGTGACATATTTTCATCAAGATTAAACGAAGGTGGGGATATGAGTAAGTCCAACAGATCTCTGTCCATTTCCCGCGTGGTCTGCTCAACGACTGGATTTGTTGCTGCAGATTCTGTGGGCTGGATCGGGTTCACCGGAAATCGAGACAGGGCGTCGGCGTTGGCATTAGTTTTTCCTTTCTTGTATTGTATATCATATTCGAACTCCTCAAGTTTTAACCGCCAACGGATAAGCCTCGATCCCGGATCCTTACAATTAAATAGCCACTGTAAGGGTTTATGATCTGTGAGTATTTTAAAACGATGACCATAAAGGTAGGGTCTAAAGGTTTTGGTTCCAAAGATTATAGCAAGACACTCCTTTTCAGTGACACTGTAATTGCATTCTGCTTTGTTGAGTGTGCGCGACGAATAAGCAATCGGCTGATCTTGGCCTATAGGCCCTTGCGATAAGATGGCGGATATCGCATAGTTAGAAGCGTCGCAGGTTAAAAGAAAAGGTTGTGTAAAATCTGGATAAGCGAGTAATCGGTGCGGATATCAATTTATCTTTTAATGACTCGAAAGCGAGTTGTTGTTCATTCTTCCATACGAATGGGGTGTCCTTTTTTAGAAGTGACGTTAAGGGTTTTGCTAACTTGGCGAAATCGGAAATGAACCTTCTGTAATAAGAGACTAATCCCAGGAATGATTTAATATCCTTTGGAGAACCTGGAACTGGGAATTCGGCGACGGCTCTTGTCTTGTCTGGATTTGGTTTAACGCCACTTTCGCTAATAATATGTCCCAGATAGCCAACTTCCTTTCGGAGAAATTCGCATTTTTCTGGTTCCAACTTTAAATTGAAGTGACGGATTCTGTCGAAGACAGCTGTTAGATTATCAATGTGGGACGTAAGATTATTTGAATATATGACAATGTCATCTAGATAAACAAAACACCGGTTGCCTTGTAGGCCAGAGAGGCAATTGTTCATGAGCTTTTGGAAAGTGGAAGGGGCGTTTTTAAGTCCAAACGGCATTCTATTAAACTGGAATTGGCCCTGAGGCACAGAGAAAGCTGTTTTGGGCGCGTCGTCAGCAGAAATAAGGATTTGATGGAATCCAGACGTGAGGTCCAACGTTGAAAAATATTTGCTATTCCCCAGTTGGTCGAGTATTTCGGATATTTGTGGTATAGGGTACGTTTCACCAACCGTTATATCGTTGAGCTTTCGATAATCAATGACTATCCTCCATTTGCGTCGGCCTTGAGAATCTGCTTTCTTAGGTACTAACCAAATTGGCGAACTCCAGGGTGAGGATGATGGTTCGATAATTTTTTGTGAAAGCATTGTGTCGATTTGGGCTTCCACTTCCTTTTTATGGCATTCAGGAAACCTGTACTATTTAGTATGGACAGGTATCTCACTATTGGTCTTAATCTGGTGGTTTAAAGCCGTAGTGTAAGTTAATTGTTCGTCGGGAAGATGAAAGATATCAGAATAATTGGAGCAGAGATCTAAGAGCATGTTAGTTTCTTCCTGGTTGAGGTGATCCGTTTTTAATGAATTTATGACTTTTCGTGTTCGGTTTTGGACATCATTATTCGAGCTATGCAGTGATTGTACTAAACAGTGATGTAAGGGGTCTATCCTTAACTTCAGATTTGCGTTAATACTTGCAGTTTCTTCGGATGTATTTACGGCCGTTATATTTATTTTCTTATTATTTTTTACTTTTACTATGCAATTTGCTATTAATAATGAGTCAGATAAGTGTTGATCCAGAATGATACCTTCTTTTACATCTGGGTTTTGAACTGTACATTCGATAATCATTTCTGTTCGAGGTGGAATTATATAGATTGGGTCGAAGAACTGAAGTTTTATGTTTAAGTTTTTGATATACAAGACGTCGTTGACATAATCGATGTTACAGCCAAAATGAGTTAAGAAATCAGAACCAATGATGCCATCGTATGGCAGATTTATCTCCTTAATAACGTGAAATTTATATTTGATCTGTTTGTTCCCGGATAGCTGTAAGTTTAATAGGAAATGACCGAGCGTCGGTGTTGTTTCCTCGCTTGGGTCAATGCCTTTGAGCTGAATAGTTTCCTTAGTTAAAATTGGATTCTTCAAAACAGAGGATTGTTTAAGTAGGCATATGGCTGAGCCGGAATCAACTAATAATGTTAGCGGAATGTCTGAAACTTGAGTTTGTACAAGGATATGAGGTAGTAGCTTTCTAGTAGTGTCAATATTAATTTCGTAGATCTCTTCTGGCGTTATTGAACTTCCTTGTGTGTAAGATTTTAACGAGCTTCCATTTTGGGACTGGTTACCATGTTGTGTAGCACGATGGATATTAGACTTTGACGAGCTTCCGTTTTGGGGCTGGTTACCCTGTTGTGTAGCACGCTGGATATTAGGCTTTAACGAGCTTCCGTTTTGGGGCTGGTTACCCTGTTGTGTAGCACGCCGGATATTAGAATTTAACGAGCTCCCGTTTTGGGGCTGGTTACCCTGTTGTGTAGCACGCTGGATATTAGGCTTTAACGAGCTTCCGTTTTGGGGCTGGTTACCCTGTTGTGTAGCACGCCGGATATTAGAATTTAACGAGCTTCCGTTTTGGGGCTGGTTACCCTGTTGTGTAGCACGTTGGATATTTGATTTTAATGAGGATGTTTGTTTTAGGGTGTCGACTTTAATAGCGCGTCCCGTGCGACACCGACTCGAGGCGCCTATCCGTTTAAAGAATCTTCGGTGTGATCACCTTCGTCATAGCCTTGATTTTCAACTACCTCAGGGATGTCTTGGACATGATTGACAGTTTTATGTATGGGGTTGTTTCGGTTGAACCCCGATGCCCTTTGGTCTCGATAATGGTTATTATAAAATTCCCGTTTTTTACAGTCCTTGATATCGTGACCTGTTGTTTTACAATACCGGCAAAATAGTCCGGATGGCTGCGGAAAGCTTCTGGATTGTGGGAATTGTTGTGAATTCCTTGACTGTTGGAAATTTTGAGGTTGTTGAGTGCTAGAAGGTCCTGGCCTTGACTGGAAACGTCTGCTAAAATTTGAACTGTTATTTGACCTTGAATCAGGTTGCGATATGCTTTTCTTATAAAGTGACTGCTGGATTCTCTCTTCCGAAATTGCAAGGTTTGTGGCTTCATTGAGGTTCTTGGGGCTACGACACCTCACTATGTTAGAAATGCGGGGATGAAGCCCCATTAGGAAGTGATGAAGGGCTAGATCCTCCATAGCGGCAGAACGTCCGGCAAGTTCGCTTTTCTTAGTATTACCTAGAGAGATCTCGGTGAGCAATTGGGATAGGCAGGTCTCGATACGTAGCGAGTATTGATTTACATTCTCTTGCGGGCCCTGCTTGCTCTCTTGTAATTCAGTGAGAAGGTGTGCGTAATGCTTCCTTTCTGAAAATTGGGTTTTTAGAAATTCTTTGAGTTGCTCCCATAATTTAAACTCTTTAATAGAACAGGCAAGCTCCGCTTTTCCTTGTAACTGACTTAATATATATTTGAATAAAATAGACTTCTGCGTCCCTGTTGCTAGATCGAAAGCGTTATCGCAATTTACAAGGAAAGAGTTAAGTGTTTCCCTACTACCATCGTAAGGTTTAATGAATTTAAATAAGATGTTTAATTCAAGTTCGGCCATTGTGCAAGTTGTGGTGGTTTCCTTGACAATTTGAGAAGAAACTACGGGTGATTTCAATAGCGTATCGGTTGGAGTCGGCTCTAGGTTGGACAGGTCAATAGTTAGTTTAGTGTCATCAACCTTAGTTGCTTTCGGCATAATAAATTCCCGATTTAAAATAATTTGAGCACAAGTTGTGAATTAATTAAAATAAATTTATAACACGTAATATAACAAAACACACTAATGAATATTAATTTCACAGCGCAATCAAAACAATGACCAAAGACTTACAGTATGAGCAGTGTGTGGGCGACCGATAAGAACACGGCGGCGACCGGGTGCATCCTGGCGAGATAAGGCACGGCTCAGGTTACGATTCGTCCTACTGGAGTCTTGAATAGTTTGGTTTAGTGAAATCGGGTCTCGGTTCGATTTCGCGTACAGGATACTGAGATGATCGTTCACGGTGTAAGATAGAAACACGATAGGTGTTGCGGGTGGTGTGTCTCTACTCGTAGGACAGGACTTCGAACACTTTTCACAGTGAGTAGCGGTTTAAGTAACACACCCTACTTTTACAGGACAAACAGATCTTTTCCAGGATCTACTAGGATTCACGTACTAGCACTTCACAGATCTCACAGGATATATTTATATATGCACACATTTATGTTTTATCCACTGACACAAGATAACTTTTAGGACACGAATTTACTTTATCGTAGGATCCGGGGCGATTTAGCGGAACGGCACTCGGGCACTGGGACTTTCCGGATCCCACCGCTGCCACCAAATGTTATATGGAACTTTTAAAATCCTTTTTAAAAAAAAAAGAACTTAAAACTTATAATTATTCTAAAGCAACCGTCAGGTCTGGAAACTGGGATGAGACTGAAGGGACGGATGGGCAGCCAAGGCGTCGTGACAGCCAGAATGACGACTAGGCGGGAAAAGGTGACGGGTCTGCAATACAGGGCGCATAGTACAGGTATAACAGTTCGCAAATAAGTCGCGATCTAATCGAATCCCTACACCTACGATTCGAGCTAACTAATTATACACATGGGCACGTTCCCTTCCTCCTGGGAGGTAGGAAGGAACCGTGCATGTGTGTATTTAGAAATCGGAAATGTTTTCTACACTAACTAGCGCAAAAAAAAGAAAAAAAAAGGTCCCTCACAGAACCTATGTACCTGTGTGGTGTGCACGTGTGTATGTTCATACGTGTGTAGTGTTGTATGTAGGTAGCTAAGTGATGCACGTACAGTGTCACTTGTATCGCGCGGGTGGTTGCCTGACCCAAGGGTTTTACGCCGAGGAAACGGACCTAGGCTTGGGTTACCGCTAGAGAGGGTGGACGTGGGGGGTGTGCGGGAGCGAAATTGACCGCCCGTCCTCTGCGGATAGAACGGTGGTTACGCGGGCGTGGGCGCTGGCACGCTCTGTTTGGAGAGACGGATGTGTAGTATTTATTCGCATTTTCGATGATATCGTCGGGGTCAATAAAAATATTACGCGGCCGGCGTTTGTGCCGGATGGTCGTGGGTACCGGGACATATGTAGCGGCTGCTTTGATTAACGGATTCGCGTGATTCGACGCGGTGTCGAAATACGAACGGGAGAGCTGTTTGGCGTAGGCATGTATCGAAGGAAGCTCCATATCTCTATGAAGATCTTCGCTTCGAACATACCAAGGGGCCCCGGTGAGACGATGGAGAAACCTATTCTGTATTGATTGTAACCGTCTGAAATTCGACTCGGACATATGTGCGAACGCAGCGCAACAGTATGTCAAAATCGGTCGAATACACATCTTGTAGAGCGTGAGCTTATGTCGCGTGGACATTTTACTCACCGAACACAACAGAGGATGCAACCGGCCCAGGATCCACGCGGCCCTGTTCCTAACCTTACGGATGTGAGATCTAAAAGACAGCCTACTATCTAGGGTTTACCCCTAGATATTTGGTCTCTCTTACAAATGGAATCTGATTACCGTAGAGTTTAAGAGGTTTAAGCCTCCACGGTAGCCGTGACGAATCCGCATCGAAGAGCATCGCGGCGCTCTTTGAGGGATTAACCGTTATTCGCCATTCGTTAAACCACTTACCGAGAGTGGTCACGGCGCGTTGGACTTTGTGTCTGAGGTGGAATCTATTCCTATTTGAGGCATATATGACTGTATCGTCAGCGTATAGCCCTACCTCGACCTCCGGGAGTCGAGGTAGGTCACTGCCGCACAGGTTAAATAGGCTAGGAGCCAGGATCGAACCTTGGGGTACGCCTGAGCGTATTGGACGGGGCGTGGACAATTCACCTTCCACTCTATAGCGAAAGGTGCGATCTTTAAGACAATCGCGAATTATTTTAATTAATCTATCGTGGATTCATTTTTAATAATTTTGCTTGTTATATTGTAAACAAGCGGTGTGCCCGCATAGTAATTAGGGGCCATCCATAAATTACGTCACACGTTTAAGGGCGGGAGGGGGTCGACGAAGTTTGACATTTCGTGACAAGGGGGGGGGGGGGGCAGGGGTCCCAAATTTTGTGACATCACATTTTTTCAAAATACAAGGTGTCCAGAAAGTGTATCGGGTATTTGTAAGTTCAATGAAACAAAAATTATTTGTATGCAATAAAAAAGTTTATTGTTTATTATTAGCATATGAATTGGAGAATTATTTGGAAAAGATGATGTTATCCAAATGATGACCGTTACGTTGCTGGCACTCTTCTAAACGGAAACGAAGATTGGCGATAACACGTTGATACATAGCTATCGATATTGCTGCCATTTCTGACCTGATGTTTTGCTTTAACTGGGTTAGATTCGTCGGATTGTTTTGATAAACCTTACTTTTAAGGTATCCCCATGCAAAATAGTCAAGCGGGCTAAGGTCGGGGCTTCTGGGAGGTCAGTTGATGTTACCCCTTCGCGAAATGACTTTATTAGGGAATAATTCGTTAACAACTTCCATTGAGTCATTTGAGGTATGGCAAGTGGCCCCATCTTGCTGGAACCACGTTCTTGAGTTGAAACCAGCAAACTCCTGCAACTCTGGGACCAAAACATTTCGCAACATATCGCAATAACGGTCACTATTCACATTAATTGCTCGGCCTCGTTGATCTTCATTAAAATAAGGACCAATTATGCCTTTAGCAGACATAGCGGCCCAAACAACGACCTTTGGGCTATGCAGGGGTCGTTCATGCTTTCGTCTCGGATTCTCCACTGCCCAGTACCGACAATTCTGCTTATTAACATGACCATTCAGGTGAAAATTTGCTTCGTCACTGAACAGTATGTTGTTAAAGTTGTTAAATCGCTGCAGCATTTCGTTCGCAAAATTCAGTCGATTAGCATAGTCCGTATCCTTCAATTCTTGAACCAATTGAATTTTATAGGCTTTTAGATGTAAGTCTTTCTTTAAAATCGAATGTAAAGACGATTTTTTGATGTTCAACGCTTGGCTTCGCTTTCGGATGGATAAAGACGGATTTTGACGAACCAACGCCTCAACTTCTTCAATTGTTTCTTCATCGCGAACTGAACGAGGACGACCAGAGTTTTGAGTTTTAACTGTCGCACCTGTATTCTCGAACATCCTGATCCATTTCCTAATGCTATCGTCACTTGGCGCGTGGCGTGTACGATATTCCGCACGATAGAGACGTTGAGCAGTCACTATTGAATCACCATTACGATAATACGCTCGTACGCAAAATGCGCGATGCGTCCCCGAGTACTGTTCCATCGTGACTAAAACTCCACAAAATGGCGGACGCCACGAACCCCTCCCCGCACCCTTTAGACGCCCCGTTTCGAATATGGCGCGAAAACAAATACCCGATACCCTTTCTGGACACCTTGTATAATATTTTATATCTAAGTACATTACAACTTCTTTAAGTCGAAAACTTCACAAACTCGAAAGCATGTGTTCCCTTCCATTCAAGCCCCAAAACCTCCTTGCACTAAATCTCAACCCGCTAGTCAAAATAATCAGAGAAAAAATTAAATTGGACTTCTGTATCTTGAATATAGCAATGCTTTATTTAACAACTTTTACAACTCGATTATTTGAAACTTATTACCTTTATAGTTCGAAGAAAAATAAGTTATGTTAGTTATGGATTAAGTTTTTATCTTTCATTAAAGTGATTTTTTTATGTTTTGTTAATTTTTATACCTTTGTTTGATTTGATGTCGATTTTATTGAAAAATAATTTAAATGGAAATTAAAATAATTTCCGAACACTGCTGTTTTAATTTCATAAATTTCTAATTATAAAATTGCAAAATATGTGACATCACACTAGGTAGGGGGGGGGGGGAGTCTCACAAATGTGACCAGCTGTGACAAGTACGGGTCAAAAAATCATGAAATTCGTGTGATGTAATTTATGGATGGCCCCTTATCTACACACTCCATAATTTCATTTTTATTCACATTATCGACAATTCATATAGTTTATCAAACGAGGAATAACATAATATACTTCCCATTTACAAAATTAGATCAAAATCGGCTGATAATTTAGTTAATTATTAGCGAAAATGTGAAACATTCGACATATTCCATTAAAATAACCTACCTTGGGGTGACGCATTTAGGAATTAACTGGCGTATATAACTTTGTCGTTTTATAGGTGTTTAACGAAAGAGAATCTTATTAAATGTGATTTAAGAATGGTTGGCGTCGCTCATAAACTTCAGCCTACTAATAAAAATATGATTATATACATTATCCCATAAACAGGTAGGTTCCCGAGCGACTCCCGTGCATGTGCCTGAGCAAGCAACCTCGGATAACTTTGAACCGATCAACTCCAATGTCTTGAGATCCTGCAATTAATGTAACATTTTATTTAGACAAATTGTTAAGTGCGTCACGCGCAGTGTAGGGTTCCGTAGTTACTCGTCAAAATATACAGATTTAGAAGGGCTTTAAGTAATTTTCAATAACTTCTTCTAACTTTTGTAAGTTGGTAAACTACTACTCGTTAACTTGTGAAACCTACCTATTTAGCAATGATAGTTTTCCTTTTAACTTAATATAAAAGAATCCGAAATCAGCGGGACTCGAACTATGGACCACGCGTACATATTGTAAAAATACAACATGCATAGAAATCTGGTAATTGCACAACTGAGCCAATTCCACGAATGCCATAATTTTGAAAATCCTATTTAATTATTTGTTTTTTGGTGTCAATCAGGTTTCAGTTAAGCTCCCATCCCCTCGCGGTAAAAGTAACTTCGTTACAAATTCCTAAAATTTCTAACTGATCATTATATGTATTGAGTTTCAGTATACATATAATTTTTAGCTCGTGGCAAAAGTATTACCAAAGTTTTGAGAATTGCTCAGGAAATATATATTAACATCGCTCGACAGTGAAATATGTACAGTTTATCATAAAGCCATTATGAAGGTATAATAAGTTACCTGCTGAGTGCAGCTTGAATTCGTCGAATACATTGCCGAGTGGATAATGTTGAAGGTGGGCAATGAAAATATTGATACTGTAAAGTTATTTTGAAATCCCGTGCTCTGAAATGTGGATTTTCTTTACAATGGTTTCTCTTAAAGTTTTATCAATACATTCTACAACATTATATTACATTAAAATCACCATGTGAAAATTTCAATAATAATATTTACTATACATTATTTAAGGTATTTTATTTCCAACTAGCTATACCCGCGAGTGCGCTCGAGTGCACTACACAAAAAAAGCGGTCGAATCTTGCTACCCCTCCCCCCACTCGCGGTTATTTTATAGTTTATTTACTACATTAATTTGAAATATTTCTTATAGTTTACATTTAGTATACTAAGTTACTCCAAATAACTAGCTAAGTAAAAATAAAGCAACAATTTTTTGCCCAACAGTTGCAGACTGACATGATTATTGACATATATCCTGAAAATGTACCTCACTACACACGTAACAACCTCCATTCTTTGCCTGTACATCACGGATGGTCAGTGTCGTGCCGTCAATAGCAATATTATCCTGATCCAGCATGTTTTTCCTTTCCGTCTTCCATGTACATCGGTGCGTTTCTGTCACAGGTTTGCTTCCACCTAAGCAATTTAGAGTCACTGTGTCTCCAGCTATGACGTTGATTTCTTTCTAAAACAGCAACATCAATATCAAGGTTCAACGATAAGAATGATTAAAAGTTGTCATTCAATTAATATCAGTGAAATATAGATGTGATAAATGTAGGTTCTACGATCCAACAACCAATGAATTCTTCGAAATCTACGTCATTTCTTAATTTGATTTTGATTCGAAGGACACCAGAATGCTTAAGAAATATTTTCCCAGTATATTTGGCGGGGAAAAAGTCTTTGCTATAAAACATATCGCATTTACTAGCCGATATTATCATCAGCAATGGAATACTGATGAATCATGAATAAAAGATATCCTACACTTATCAATGGGATGCAAGGAAGAGAAAAATATCATCAGTAACGAACCAAGGGACTGATGATGAATAAACTTAAAACAGTAGAGCAAACCGGTGCAATAAAACAATGAAAACGTACCAAATTAGATGGACTTGGAGGTGAATTTCTTATTTCTCCTGTGATATCACTAATCACAGCGTTCCTTCGTTTTCTCTTGTTACACGTGTATATATTATCATCTCCTCTATAAAACGTTTCAAAACCACCTACATCTTCAATTCTAAATTGTTTAGCAGTCTTTTCTAAATTATTATATTCAAAGTTATTTAAATTTATTTTATCTTTAACAAAAAAATTATCTGATGAATATCTTCTCGTAAATCTTTTAGGTCGTTTGTAATTCCATTTCTTAAATTCATTTGATGTTTTGCTTTTGTTGCTATTAATAAAAATGTATTTCGGCACTTTTCTATATTTATAGCACGTGATATTTCTAACGTAAATCTCAAAGTTTTCCCTCTTCGATCTCTTGTATATGCCGAGGATGTGTTTTGACGTCGCTTTAAGGTTGCATAGGCGTTGCGGTGCACGCATCGAATCACAGGCCTCTTGAAACAAATATACTGTTACTTTTTGATAAATATTATTTTAAAATTTTTGATATTTAGTCTATTTTATGAAACTTCAATACATCATTAACAATATATCGGGTGAAAGCTGTAACCAAATAGTGATATGCTATCTTGTAAGATTTGAAATGAATTTTGCTGTCTATGGTTCGGATGCTTTAACAGCTACAATGGAACGCTCAGTTAAAATCATTGTTAAAATGACATGTGAACGTTATACCTCAGTTCCATTTTTAAAACTATAATTAATTACACCCTCAAATAATTTTAAAAGTTCCATTCAATATAACCAGCATTAATAATACTACATAGGCATAATTAAGGCTAAACCTAAAAATATACCTTTACTCTGTTTTTCCTTAATTATCTTCCTTTTATCAATTGGTACTGTCGTTTCGTCTCCAATTATTGCTGTGGCTACCTTTGAAATAAAAATATTACTGGAGCCGTTTAACAGTAAGCCTGTTGCATATTCAAGAGGTATTATATAATATGCACAAGTTGAATATGCAAACAGGAAATTTCGAAAAAAGCTAATATTAAGAAATGTGGGCTTTACTATATACTAGCTGTGCCCGTGGCTCCGCTCGCGTGGCCCACAGAATACCGTCAATCGAATGCACGCGCGAGTTAAAATAACGTGCTTGTTAATTTATAAACAAAAATGCTTATTGTGGGTGATCCTTAGAAGACAGACATTTATGTTGTCTCTGATTTTTGTGGATCTTTTTAAGATTTCAATTATGTTGTTAACGACGCATAGGCTTAGCTTTAATTCAGTTGTATTAATATAAGGCTTATAAGTAAATAATTTCTTTACCTACACTGATTTGATAGAACTCGAGTGATACAACCCGCCCCAACTTCGCATGGGGACAATCTACAAAATGGTATATTTTATGTTTATAAAAGCCTGATTTAGAGTTTATCGATTTAATATTGATTTATCATAACTTATAACTGCATATCTTCTGCGGTATTCACTTAAAAAGAGACAATTTTAATCTACATTAAAGGCACAAGTTAACTAACAATTTTATCTGGATCCAGATTAATACTGAATTCGAGGAAATAGCTTCGCAAATAACGTAATATTTTTAATTTTATGTTGGACGTAAAAATGGTTACTGTGAGTTAACCTTGGGAGATATACATATGCCATCGTGGACTTTTCTTTAGGCTTTTTAAATAACTACAATTTTTAAAATATTATGTTGATTTAAATCATAAGCGTAAGCTATGTAAGCTCCCGAAAATCAGTTTTTAACGACTTTATTCCAAATAATTTAATTTTGTCTACTATACAAAACGTGATTCAAATTTATTGTATAAATAAACCTTACGCAAAAAAAAATCTAAATGGTTGTAAGCCTCATTAAAATCCATTGCGTAGTTTAAAAGATCTAAGCGTACATAGTGACCGCGAGAAGTGACTATACTTTATACTGTGTATAAAGTGGGTAGATAAATATAACGTGCTTAAATACTTTTTGTGTTGTAATGTTTAATGCTTGATATTATCGAAGTTTATTGATCCTTAGTCATTAGTATTATCTTTAGTATTAGTGTGTTTGTTAGGATAGTTATTAACGTCCTAATTAGATTGTAATAAGTGTTATAATAATAATAAAGTTAAATAGAGATAGCAATAATACTTCATAATAGTAAATAGAGATAGGGATAGCGTAGAATACAAAACGACCAAATAAGGAAATGTGCACGGTAATCAGAAAATACCAAATGGAAATGTTTTCGTTTGATTAGAACGAGACGGAAAGAGACGCTATTGTCCGACGCACTCCCACGCCCTTTTAAACATCGCGTTGCAACTAGGGCCCGGCCCGGCACACAGGGTGTCAAATGCTTACAAAAGAAAGATACCTCAAGCGCTCAACCTTCGAGCACTGGATCCTCAATTAGCGTTAAGAACGTTTTTATTGTAACCGGCTATCTCCGATTTCTATAGTATGAAGAAATACATCGGCTTGAATTTGGTTTACGTATTTATTTCAAGAAACCTTCCACATGTTAACGTGTTCCACATGTTCTATGTCACAGCGCCACGCCTCCGTGTAGCTCTCTGTGTGCGTACTGTATGTTTCGCTTTGTTCATGCTTAGTAGGTTCGGGTGTGAGCAGTGAGATTTGCGCACTCTAGTATACGGCTCCGGCTTACCATCGTGGGTACGCATCGTCGTCGTTAGCACCGAGTCGAGAGTTTTTCGGGCGTCGCGTTTCCCCGCGCTGCCATTGCGCGGAACCGCTCGATGATTCGTTTTTGTTAGGCGTGGTGCTTAGTACTGCCTCTTTATTACGTACTTCGCAATAGCAAAGCCATAGCAGAAATCGCTAAATATTTGCTTCGAAATGGCAGATTATGTTTGGCACATTATACGTGTTACATAATATGAATTTATGATTTCTAAGCAAATATTTAGCAACTTCTGCTATGGCTTTGGTTTTGCGAAATATGTAATAAGGGGGCGGGACAAACGTTCCTTTCGTTTTATATGTAGTAGATTATTTTAATTTATCTCATAAGGTTTACAGCTAAGCGTAAACCGTTTAAGTGTCCCAAAAGCGTATTTCTTTATAATTAATTTAGCATTATCGTCATTACTTATTTCGCGCGTCTATAACATAATATATCCTTGTTTATCAGAAAAGTGGTTTTTGCGTGAAAGAAAATTAACGGACAGACAGACAGAGAGACGTTAAGTTTTATAATATGTATAATCACAGTTGTCTTTCTACGAAAGTTGAATTCTATAAACAGCGTGCAACAATTACCTTATCTTTCTGTTCGCCACCTCTTACTTTCTTACTTAATTTACTGACAATTTTTTTCAGCAAACTATCCTCGGATTCCTGATTATTGACGGCTGAATTGGACAACCCTAAAGATTTATCACTTTTGATAATATTGTCTTCGGTTACATCATTGACTTGTTTTCTAGTAGGTTTTGTAGTTTTTCTGCGAAGAGCGCTTCGTTAGTTTTCGGAAAATGTAACAAAAAAAAAATTGCTTTAAAAAATATTTGCTCAAAATTAGGAAATTATTGTATTAAATTTACACGGAATTGACCAACAAAACAAAATTAGGGACCTAGAATTTTTAGACAGATTAGTATAATAGTTTCGGAGAAATGCGTGGATAAACATAGGTACTTAAGTACATAAAAACACCTGTCAAATTTAATATATTTGTTTGGAAACCCTCATAGATTATTCTAATTATGTAAACTTAATGCAGTTCCAATAACATTACATACATACATACATCGTGTGTCGAATTGATAACCTCCTTTTATGAAGTCGGTTAATAAATTCACATCTTAATACTAAACTACATTATAATTAGTATTTTACAAAATTTAAGAAATAATTTAATGCGTAATGTTTTCTTTAACATTATATTTAAAGGTATTATAAGAAGATTCGAGTATAAAGCCCCATTTAGATGGAGAGAGATTACCGCACGTTACAGGGCGAGAAATCGTACGCTATTATCGCAAACAATAATCACCATAGGATTATCGTATCATAATGTTTACATAAAGGCAATAACTAAATTCTCGACTACGATTATGTCATACGAGATTAGCAAGTAACATATCGCCTACTGCAACTGTTTACACGATGAAATATATAGTAAGATTCTTGCTTACGAGTTTACAAGTTATATAAACACTATCTCGTATGAAATTTTTTCAATTTCTAATATGACTATGTAGTTGTCAACTCTGTCTTTTCTGAACTTCTACTGTATTATTCTTATAATGGCAATTGTATTTAAAAAAGGCACCAACCTTCCCGCTCTTTTGAAATGCTGGAATACGTGCAGCGGGCTTCTCATTTCTTCTGTAACATCGTTATTTATTACATTACTGCTGAATGCGTGTCTAAGCCATTCATTGTTTAGTTTGTTAGTTTCATGGTCAATTATGGACAGAAGTAAACTTTTGTATTTCTCAGGTTTGTTAATATAATCATTTAAAATCAGTATTGTCGGATTTGATTCAGTAGTTTCTTCAGATATTACGTGTGTGTTAACATCATTATATGCAATTTGAGAGTTTTTTGAATAGGTTCCTTTATTATTTGTAGTTTTTGTACTAAGCTCTTTGTTAGCTGTATCTTTTTTACAGTTTATAAAGGGTTCGTTGGTTTGAGAACTCTGTTTGTCAACATTATTATCAGTTACAATGAAAGTTACAATTTCTAATTTGTCCAAATTACTAGGTTTAGTTCTATTGGTTTCTTCGGGCATTGTTTTGGATTTTCTTTCAACTGTTGGATCTGTTACGTTATTAGCCTTACCCTTAGCGTGTGATTTGATCTTAGGTTTGATCTTTTTGTGAGTTTTTTTCACTGTTTTAATACGTGATGTTGTTTTTTTCTGTGATTTATTTGCCTGTTTAGATTTCTTTGATGTTTTAGTTGAATTATTGACATTAAGCATAATCATTTCTTTTGTATCTTCTATTGGCTTCTTTGCACTTTTAAAATTATTCAGAACTTTTAAAAAGTCCTTTATGTTGAACACTACGGGGTCCGATGTATTTTGATCGTCCACATGCAATTTTTTTGTAATGTTCGTCCCCTGATTTTGTGTAGTTGAAAGCATTTTCAAATTATGGTTTATAGACGTATTATCATTTTTATTGCAGTTTGTACCATTGTTAACATTTTGGGTCTGAATTACAGATATTTTGACATCAGGTTCAATGATATTCTCCACCTTAGGTTCAGTAGATCTTCTATTAATGTAATTATACCAAAAGGTACCCCCGTATCCGCTATCATAGGAGATTCTATTTGCTCTTCACTCACATCTCTTTTATTTTTGGCTCTTTTATTATGTTTTGCAATTTTTTTATCTACTTTCGATTTCTTCATAAAGGAAAATATATTTTTAAATTTTTCAGGTTTTTTGCTAATTTCAGTGATGTTATCGCAGTTCCAGTAGCTTTTCGTTACTGTATCACAATTTATATCACTCTGTTCGTTGTTTTCCCCTGGAGTTGTAGAATCTGGGCTACAAATAATATTAACATTGACATTATCAAGTGAATAAACGTTTTTAACAACTGGTTTTCCTTTCTGAACATTGGCTCTTTTAATATGGTTTCTTTTATAAATACAATTATTTATTGTATTGATCAATTCATCGCGTTTTTGTGTAAGTCTAGGATTAAAGCATGGAGCTAATTTTGATGCATTTTCAGTATCTATGGCAATTGTTTCCAAGGTATTAATAAAATTCAACCCTACATTTTTTTCTATTTTATTTTGTTTTAAGTAATCTCTTTTGTCTATGAAAGTAGCGAAGGTCTTGCAAGTGCGTCCTTGACATTTCCCTTTAACTCTTTTGAAATAATCTCTTAAAGATTTATCTATCTTATGTACAGAATCTCTCAATTTCTTTCCACCACTTGGGTTCATCCTAAAGTACGTTTGTATTTCTGTGCAGTGGTCATTCATATATTTAGCAAGATTGTCAAATTCAAAAATAAGTTCATTCATAACAGCATCACTAGCTGCGCAAGCTCTGCACATTGTTTTATTTGCTTTACATTTACAGTTACAAACTCTGTCATGTTCAAAATGTTTCTTGATACTGTTCCAATTAAAGCCCCGTTTAGAGCGATTATTATTCACTTTAACTTTTTCTGTGTATTTCATATGTTTAAGCAAGTTACTTGACCCTGTAAGGTTGGAGTAGAGTTCTAAATGCTTAACAATGGCTGATAAAAGATCTTTGCTCAAGGTTACTTTAACAAGACCTTTAGTTGGATTTTTTGTTACAGTTTTCTCTGTAACAGTTTTAATTTCAGCTTCTCTCCTATAAAAACTTGTCAAATCACTTTTTATTGGTTTTAAAGCGATAGCTTTAGGTATATCGCTGTCATCTACAACTAAATATATACCAGGCGATATTTCGTCCTTGGTTGTTGTTGTATCAGTGGTCGATATCCCTTCGAAGAAATGCTGCGGTGTCCCTTCGAGGGAGTGCACTTGATATTCCAAGTCTACTGGACTTGACAATTTAGCAGAAAACACTTTTCTCACTCGGACAGGTTCAAGAGATCTTTTTTTATCATTATTATCATAAGGTATGGCTATATGTACTTGGATAGAATTTGAGACAGTCTCAGCTTTTCTGTTGACCGCTCGTGAGTTTGTGACCCGAGTGGTCGTAAAGGTGCTTGGTTTTGAATTATTTTTTTCTTCATTGTTGAGTGTGTTCTTCATCAAATCTACTATAACTTCTAGAGCAGCCACATCTTTCGCGGTGTAAGTACTGTGGTCATTTAAATCTCTTTTATTCAAGTTGCTTTTTTTTGTAGTAGTTTTTCTTGAAAGGTTTTTCAAATTTTGCTTGCTTTTGTTTGGTTTAACCATACCATATTCAAAGTAGACCTGAAAGAAAAATGGAGTTTATAGATGAATATTAATGGCAGACACTGATAAATGGCAATTAAATCATCTTTTAGGCCAATATCATATGCACTTGCGATTCGCTATTCTTGAATTAATATATTATAATTTACAACGTACGTCAGTTAACAATAAAAATAACTAAACGTATTTATTAATAAATAATTTTGTTCATTAAATTAATCAAAGTAACAATTATTTTAAGACTAATACTAAGATTGTATCATCAGTCAATTGTTTTTAATTTTTTCTCCTTCACCTACTGCCTTGATTATTTTTAATTCATTTGAGACCTTCTGTATTTAATTTCACAATGACTATGACAATCCTTCTTTCTTTTGTTACCTTATGCACCAAAACATTTGGCCTAACCCGATGGTTGAACTTTAGATTATTTGAAGAGTCAAACGTTACGGCTGTGCCATGCGCTTGATTTTGCGAAGGCATTGCCGTGCTGCCAGATTGAAATCTCACCTGGTTATCGTAAAGTTCTGGCTCCATGTATACCAGATTATAATTATTTGGTTTCGACATTATATTCTTAATATTCGGCATATTCTTGGCCCTGGTTACCACCGCCTCTGATTTTGGGTTCAGGTAAATCGATGGTTCCTGTAAAATTTTTTATATTAAAAAAACATTTTTGGGTAATTTTTTCAACTAGAAAAAAAATGTTATCGACTATTCCTACAATATAATTACGAAATTATATTTGAAGCTCGGTTGACAACGACTACCGCTGGAAATTGATATCACATTTATTTACGTCGTTTTTGAATTACTTATACCATATTAGGTAGCTGTTCCTGCAGCTACGCTCGCGTGGACTACATAATGCCATTGATCGAGCACACGCGCGAATCGTGCTATCCCCGCTCCCAGTTAATTTAAAGACATGCCTATTGTAGATGAAGAAGACACACATATGCTCTCACTGACTTTTTTGTACGTCTTTCCAAAACCTACAAGTATGTAATAAATTAATATGATATATCTCATAAGGTATATTCGGCGTAATCTATTTTAGTACTTCAGAATCTTCATTTTTCCGAATTGATTTTTATTTGCCCTAATCCTAAGTACCCTAAATCTTTTTCTAAAATATAGGTAGCCTAAGTTACTTCTTAAAACATCAGCTACGTGCCAGAGAAAGTCCCGTCAAAATCGGTTTAACCGTTTCGGAGATTACCCGGTATAAACAGACAAAATTGTAATAATTGGGGTTTTGTTATAAGTACCGAATATACTTTCATATGTATTTATTTAAAAGTTATTATTCTGACATTACAAACAGACACTTCTATTTTATATATTTATGTAAATATGTTATTATGTTTTCTATTATTGAAATTCCAGCGACTACGGCAGCAAATTAGTTAGGTACAAAATACTTTGGTACAACTAACCGATGTTTTATCTTCATTTGCAGGTTTTATATTATTTTTGATACTTAAAACTCCATTTTCTTTCATTTCTGCCT
Source organism: Saturnia japonica (assembly GCA_033032175.1). Taxonomy (NCBI): domain Eukaryota; kingdom Metazoa; phylum Arthropoda; class Insecta; order Lepidoptera; family Saturniidae; genus Saturnia; species Saturnia japonica. The sequence continues at coordinate 748,259 of CM065331.1, forward strand.
TATTTTTCTTAGGCGATAATACTAAATTATTCCCTAAAAAAAGATGAACACTTTCTCATCAAGGTTTTTTTATGTGATTGTCAATTTGATGGAGCTTGAAATACTAAGGTGAAAACATTTCAACAAAGATGCCTAGAGGTTACGACTTTTCAACATAAATCTTCTGAAACAAGAGCTTTATATTATAATGCATTATTTTATTATTCAAACTCTTTCCTGCGTAGAAAATTCTATTTACAAGAATTGTGATTGCACCTATATCAAAAAAGAAAACGTCTATTTTGTTACTATCAAGTAAGAGAAGAAGTTCAACGGAGTACTCAAATTGAATCTTGAGCAAATTACATAAAAAGTAGGTAAATTATTTTCAGTACAAAACAATTTTTAAGAAAAAGGAATACCAACTTCAATGCTATTAAAGAGTTCCCTCGTGTATCTTCGAAGTTGATGGACTAATGCCAAAATTGGACTACCCATGAGGTATCCAACAAAAAAAAGTCGTACAAATAAGTTCAAGTCAGTTAAAAATGGAGGTACAGATGGAACTCATTCCATCAATTGTAATCCATTTATTTTGAAATACTACAAACAATAATATAAATGATAAAAGGTATGTTCACAATGTTTATGGTACGTACCATTACGAATAAATCTTCGTTTTTCAAGCTGTTCAGGTATTACTTCTGGATGTTCATCATTGCTAAAAACTTTGAAATCGTTACTATCAAGTGTTTATTGCCGAGAAAACCCTTTAAGTAAGTAACTATCATAGTTATCATGACTTGTCATTTTTGGAGACGTCTTCTTTTAGCAACAGAAAACATGTTCTTTCCATTGTATCACGAAAAAATATCGTCAATATACTTATTGGCAAGTATTGTACAATCCAACAACATCGGTAACCACATAGGGTTCTCCTAATCATAGGCATTCATCGATATTATGTTGGCCTGCTTAACTGTCTATTCACGTTATGCTTGTAGGATTTCATGTTGTAGGAAGATGAGAAATCACCGACTGTGAGACGTTTCCACAGCTTTACAATACGGCAAGGATATAAAGCATTCGTGCTGAGAGGAAAGTTACAGGACTTATGTCCCGAGTTGTGGATTATTTACATAAAAATTGTCAAGAGGAAAATGATAAATTTAGAACACAAGAATCATGAAGATGCTAGTTAAAGTAACATATTCACCATATGAGACTACAGTACTTATACTTTGGAAGACAACTAAGAAAAGAACATAAACACAAAATATGTCCATCGTTTCACAGATGAACAAGTATCTGTACAGATTCGTGAAAGTGGAATCAAATACAAGATATTAAGTAGATAACCTTGATTATTCTGATTGATTATTAATGCTGCATTTCAATCAAATGTCTCGACTACTGTATTTTTATCTCTCTACGTTTTGGATATGGATGCAGCTTTGATGTACTTAACTTTATAACCAAAGGTCACCGCTGCAGAGATTACATCTTTTTTTTATTTGTAAAAATGTTTTTCATATTACCATGCTTAACTAACACAGAGGTATATGAATAAATTATATTGCATCGGCCACTACTTACGTTTAAAGAAGACTTGATGCTGTTGTTTTCGTGGGGTTATGAAATTATGTATAAATAAACTCTAAAATATATTCCAGTTTTGGAAATATAAAGAAAATTTCGCAATTAATGTTTTTACTATCTCGAAATAGCGTGGTGCTCTCTAGAATCAAAGCTTATTGCTCTTAAACCAGGAATATATTTTAACATGCGCTCATTCCAAGTTCTTATGGCTTCAGTAACAGTATCCATTACATTAGTTTCAGGTAAATAGTAAGTGGGGAGATCTATATGGATTGTTTTGGGCACGATTTTAGCTGAACTGTCTAAATCATCAATACGTTTTTTAATATCACTTGCTCTAGTAAAAACGTCCTTGAATGTTTTAGGTTGATAATTCGCTGAAATCCATGAGGTCAGTAAAATACTTTTCTTAGGTAAGACTGTAAAAACCACTATTCATATTAAGAAAAATCAAAATGAGACAGTTAGTAGATATTTGTGTTTACTCAACTAAGTAAATATTAGAAAGTTGTAAATTATTGTTATGTAAAATAATAATTATAGTTCTAAAAATTCTAACATGATTGTCAGTCAGGGTGTAAAATCTAGAATTGAAACTAAAATTCCAACTTACTCACTATTAACTTTTGGGTGTTTGAAATTTTCAGTGTATATGACGTCCTTGTCCTTTCCTGTGAAAGTCTCGAAACTTGATACTGAAGCTGTTAAGTATAAATTCATTGATAATATATAATGCGTACATATTATCGAATAATTTATATGGGGACATTACAATTTTTACTTAACTAATATTATAAATGTGAAAGTAACTTTTGTCTCTCTGATTGTGTTACCTTTTCTCGACTAAATCTACGAACCGATCGCAATGAAATTTGGAATAGAGGTAGCCTAGGACCTAGAGAAAGACACTGTATGAAAAACACGCAGACGAACTTGCGGATAATAACTAGGTTAATATTAAACATGTAGGTATATGAAATATTGTTTTATTAGTAAAAAATATACTTACTTAAGCTGCGTTCCTTCATTTCCGGGTGGTGGTAAATAATGTCATATTTATAGCTTTGGCCACTTATTCTAACTCTTTTAGGTTTGACACCACTTTTTGAAGGCATTTCCTTGAAAATATCCGCAGGCAATGGCAAAGCCTTTGCTAAATTTCCACCAGCACGCGAAGCAAATGCATCGACGGTCGATTTCTTTGTATTAATATGGTTGTAAAGCAAATTGTTGTGAATTTTGTTAAAAAACTCCTCATCTTTTGTATTTTTTTCTAAGTTTTCAAAGTTTATTTCGGCGGACGTTGTATCTCTAATAGATTTTAAAGCGCCATATATTGGTTCTGTTGTTTGTGGTTTAGGTGTTGTTATTGTATATTTATCCGGATTTCTCCAGTCCATATCAACATGAAAGTCTGAGAGAGTAGATGTCGTACTACGTTCTTTATGTTTATCCATATCGTCAAAATCTATTATAGTTACTTGAACATTCTTCTGCGGTAGATTTTTATTATACACAAGTTCGTCAACACTAACATCCGGATATACGGTATATTTGTTTTCTTCAATTGTATTTAAATTATTATTATTTATATTACTGAGACGAAAATTCTCATCAGTAAATACGTAACTGTTATTGGATGCTTCATCATACCTTTTAAATCTGACTTTATCATCATAATCAATATTATATAGTTCATTGTGAAGTTCCTCTAAATAATCAAAGTCATCAGTGTTCCTATGAAAATCATCAACCGTGACTGTTTTAGCTGCTTTTTGATTATAAAAAATGCGAGATTTATTTTTTGATAAATCAGAATCGTTGGTTTTGGATTTATTTTGAGCTGTTGTATGAGTGTTAGCTTTAAGATTAGAAAAACGACCTGTAGCCACTGTAGGTAAAGCAATCAGTGGTGATGTAACTGTTGCGACATCCAACTGTTTTCCTTCAAAAACCTCTCAAAATCGTTTGTGTGCATTGGCAATGGCGTTGCAAAGTACTGTATAGGCTGTACATTAATTTTTGTTAATGGTTGTGTCTGCAAAATATATTTCGTAATAACCAACATAAAAATGGAAGGTTCTCTGTTTTTTACCTATTATGTAATATAAGGTTAAAAATGGTCATATAGTTTCTGGAAAAAACGCGCACTCACAAACATACAGGGAAATAGAAGTACTGCCTTTTTTTAAGTCGACCAATACTATATTAAGGTATCATGTTTATGTAAGGCTTTAGAGATATATTACTTGTTTGTTGATTATTTTTAAAAATAAAGAAAGTATAACAAAGTTTTAGATGTGTTTTAGAGTTAGTAATTTAGATCTGTAATTACTATGTTCGCCGAGTATGTTTTTAGGTCCCATGTAATAAGGGGTGAGACTATTGCCATTAAGCGAGCACAAATGCCAAACTCCGAGCTGCACTGAGAATTTCATAGAAAACCCAATACCACTTTGCTTGACCTTGGAATCGAACCAAGGACCTCGATCATAGCAGTCTCGCTTGCGACCACTAGGCTAATGAGGCAGTTTATGATCTTTATTTTATTTAAATATCATATCCGTAAAAAGCTGGACATCTTGATCAATACTATACTTTGCTTTAGATTTATCATTAAATGCGTGGTTCCTTCAATCTTCATTTTGTTCTACTTTACTCGGTACTTTGGACCGTCTCGGTAGTGATAAGATTGTGTAATTATGATATTAAGCCATTGTAACATGTTTTGGACGACTATGTTCTTTATTAGTTGACCTTTACACTATAAGTACTCATACGTTAATGATATGCACGGTACTAGTTAGAGCATATTTAAAGTTGTCAAAATTAACAAAGAATTATAATCTATACTAGTAAAATTCATTTGACTCTATTCCAAACTTGACGGATTCCAATGAAAGTTAAAAATACACGCCACGCATAGCGGGCCGGTACCGGTTAGTCATACGTAAAACGCCAAGTATAACTTCGAAACTCACCGAGGCAGCCTTGTGTTTGTGATCCAATAGTTTCAATGAATTTCTCGCTAAAAATATAAAAATAATACTTAAGGATATTGATTTAAAGTTGGCAAATTGCTTGTAGATAATAAATAATACGAAATTATTATAAAGGAAGTATGTAAGTTTGTTCGGAGATAACGTTGTTGCCATATCGGTAAAAGTCAATTATGAACTAAAAAGCTCACTACAAAAAACTAATTTAGGTAAAAAAGTGATCTGAAATTGGGAAGGAAATTAAAATTAGGTCTTACACAATTTCCTTGGTGTTAATTTATTCGTTATATAATTTACATCATCGTCGTAGGAAAGTAGGGTTGTGTCAAAATATATTAAAGATTGATCATCACTTCTTTTCTCTTCTGCAATAAACATTATAGAATTTGTTGTTATATTATGTGTAACAAAGTAGAGTTAGTCCATTTAACCGCTTCTCAATAATTTTAAGGAAACAATACTTTTCAAAGACAAAGAATTGAAAAATGATCTAATGTATCCCAGAACGAAAGCTAAACTATAAATACAAGACTCGGACTTGGAGTGTGCTGCGTGGGAGAGGCAGCGCCGTGCTATGACCAAGTTGGTAGGAAGGGACCTCTCACTGCCGAGTGTGGTAAAAGCCATGCTCGACAGTGAGGGCTCATGGTCTACAACGGTCTCTTTCTGCGAGGACGTGATGTTGCAGAAGGAGGACGTGGAGAGCCCGACTTCCCATTACACAGGTTCTGCGAAGGGGAGGCAGGGCTGTACCGAACTGTTTCCTGTAGGCCGAGGACCGAAATTCGCAGGGCCGGCCGCCGGGGTGACGAAGTAGAATGCTACTGGAGGACTCGTGTCGCCCCATTACGGCGGCGGATGGTACACCGTGGAGTTTTAATGAATAGGAGTCTCACATAACCACTCGCTCAACTGAGCGAGTACCTACCCATGATTATGGTATCTCCACGTTAAAATAAGATCTCTATGTAAAGTAGATGGACTGATTAGTTCGCCCCCATTGTAATCGAAAGCTGCGTATTTCGTGAGTTGATATGATATCTGCCTCAAAAGTAACCAGTGGTTCCAATTAATCATAAATATTAATAAAAATCAATTGCCGCATGTATGAAAGATATATGAAAGAACATCTCGTCCGAATTGGCTAAAAATCTTAATAAAAAATGCGGCATTCAGATTGCCTGTGCTTTGTTTCAATTCACACATATTTAAGGAAAGATTCGGTTAGATCTGTTCCATCTCGACGGGACCGACTGATTGAAGGACAACGCACGGCGTAAACCACTGGACATAAAGACATGTTATAAAATAAGCAAAGCAGTGGCGAGTCACTAATTTAAAACGAATATGAAAATCTTTACCCTTAGAATGATCGACATTTTCCTCTTGATTCATGAAGAGATACGATGGAGTTTTCAAAACATTTACGTCGTTATCAAAATTTCTAAATCTGTCACATTTTTTCATTTTCTTATTAATTCGGAAAGTTTCCTCTTGTATAATTACATTTTTATTTCCCCTAGAGACTCCTTTTAAAGCATCGTTCTTATCTTCAGCTGTTTTATCAGAATCTATGTCAACAGCTTTAGGTTGCTTTGCCCATGAGTTAATTGTGGGTTCGGTGATATTATAATCCTTTATATCGTCAGTGATCTCTGTTAGTTCTTTACGTAGGTCCTCGAGGTTAGGAGGTGTGTATTCGTTTTGCGGTTCTATGTGCTTCAGGATGTCTTGCCAAGGGGTTGGTATTTTATCTGATTGTAGTATATCTTTATGCCATATTAGGAGATCGTTGTATAAGTTATTATACTTCATCTGCTTAATTCTAGTACTGATATTAGTTTTACTGTTTTTATTTGTTTCTGCTTTCTGTGTCGCTTTTGTACTCTTCTTTTCTTGTGCATATTCATTTGTGTTATGATTAGGTTTAGCGTTCCTCACATAGTTGTAAGCGTTATAATTTCCACTAATTTTATTATTATCGAATAAGTGATTTATATGCCCCGGACAAGGAACATCAAGTGATCTCGTTGAATGAATAAAAGTTGGATAATTATTGAATTGAGTGTTTTTAGATTTTAATTCTAAATAATTAGATGAAGTTTTAGGTATTTTGACAAGCAAATTCTTATTGTAGTCTTCGGATGATATCTTGAATCGCATGTTGTCGATTTCCTTTTTAATGTCGTTTATTGTCATGCGGGTTGTAGTCGCAAGTATGTTGTCAGGATCGTGTCCCACTGCAGCTAAGGTTTTAACGTTTACTTTGAACACATCATCAGTAGTGCTGAAGATGGTTTGATACTTTGCTGTCGTCTTCGGTTTGATGTATTTTTCTGCAATTGTGTTTTCTTTATTTAGAAGAATCAAACAACCACTGAATCTTATGTGTTGTAGGCAAAATACACATTGAATTGCGCGGTCAATAGTCACAGTAACTCAGTAACATTGGTGGGTAGTCAGTAACAGGCAGATGTGCTACATTTTTGCTTTTGTTATGATTATAATCACAGAATCTTAGTCTTTCTTTCCTACCTACTTTGTAAAATCTTAACACTTTCGCGGGCGATATGTAATTATTGTACGTCATATTTTGAAATCTAGATATGGTACAACGTACGATGACGTTCAAAAACAAAATATCATTTACAGCAGACCGTTCATTTCCGGCGAACTTTCAAGTAAAAATACTATTGAAAATTATCTTGAGTCACAATATATTAAATACTCGAAATTTTACTGTCATATAGACTAAATATTTGACCATTTCAAAATTGCTGTTGCACGCTACACATACTTGCACAACGTGATTATTCGTCCCCGTACCTCCCGCGTCAATATTCCTACAGTGTAGGGATTACTTGCATTACAACCGCGCGAAAGCGGCAAATCGTAATCTTATTTGAGAAACAAAAACATCGTTTTTATGAATTAAGTTTAGAAATGGGAAAAATAAAATAAATGGGCAACAGGGGTGTCCCCAAAAAAGGGGAAATCAATGAAAAAAGCTATACTTAAAGGTACAACCGAAGGTACCTGATTTATGTTGGGGATGATGTGTAAAAAAATCTAAAACTAAGACTAAAAGGCAAACTGGATATACCTTGAAGTCTGTACACTTTTATCTGTATAGTGAACTAAGAATTATAACGGTATTCCGATGGTAACTACGAAATAATCATTACCCACAAAATGTTATTCGAAGACTTTATCTGAAGTTAAATTTATATTAGAACTTAGTAGGTATAAATTTTACAGAGTCATTTACTAGATGTATTAATATCGTTTAACTTTTATAGCAGTTTTATGATTTGCATATACTCAAAGATCCTTGTAATTAATATATATAAATATTGTTCATAATATGTTTGGCTTTAAGGAATTCGCTTACTTGTACTAGTTCGGAAATCCTTCTCAATTCCGATGTTTTCATTAATATTTGTGAATCGTCCTTCCACCGGTTTCTTTCTAGACGTTAAATTGAACTTGTGATTTTTACTTAAAGAAGTAATAGCCATATCATCAGTTATATTCGGTATCTGCTTCTTTATCTCTTCAACAGATAATATTTTATTATATTTTATCGGTTTGAACGTATCTAAGTGTGATTTAATAATTTCATAGTCAGGAATATTTAGATTTGTTTTAAACAATTTATCTTCAGGTTTCACTCTGAAAAGATCTTTAAACTTCTTTAAAGGACTGAATCTCTGCGTCCTTTTCTCACGCTTAGCTCTTTTGGATGTTCCATTTTTATGTTTACCAAAGTGTAAGAAGTTAATCAAATTATTAATAAAGTCTACTTGTGGTGAGAGTTTTTTATTTTTAGGTTTGGTTTGAGGTACTATATTAACATCGACATTAGCGTGTTTTTTGTCGGATGTTGTTAAGGAAGAAGAGGTTTTAACAGTACTTTGTTTTTCCTTTTGTATAATATTTCTTGAAACCTTTTTTGCATTTCTCCTGTATCGATTCAAATCGTTGTCCCATATAAAATCACTGTCTGTTTCTTCATTATTATTTAGTCCTTTTAGTACGGTTTTACTATGCTCTCTTTCATCAGCAATTATTTCATTTTGTGGTTTGAGAGTCCGTCGAGCTTTCCCAAATAGTTTGCTAATTAAATATGGACCAAAATCTTTGAATTCTGGAACGATTTCAATAAATTTACCGTTTTGGGAGATATGTGTTATGTTAGAACTTGTTACGTGATCTGAAAATAGATTAGTTATAATAAAGTACTGAGAATCAATAATTTATCTGCAAAGACAGATCGATAAGAAATACCAAAACCATGATACCAAACTAGTTGACAGTACAAGAACAAAGTTACCTGGAATTGGTAACATATCGGTAGAAGTTTTTTCATACAATAAATTCTTAGGATAGTTCGTCCAAATTAATTTCCGTTTCTTCTCTTATTTCTAAATGTTTTGTGTGGCCGTTTATTTCAGAAGAGTCTGTATTTGTCTCAGCAATTCCTTTACTCATTTGAGTTATGGGAGATTTTAAAGAAACCGTTTGCGAAGTGTGAAACTTTTTTGGAGGTCCGTTATCGACAAACATGTAAAAGTGTTTCTTGAACCAAGATTCATCGCTTTTTGTTGAAATGTCTTGATCATCAATATCAGAATCGTCAAAAAACCTTTTATCCCTCGACGGCAGCTGCGGAAATTGAGGGATTTTATTTAAAATATATTTTCCTATATCATCAACACTATGGTGCCTATGTGCTTGGTATTTTACCATATTAGAAAAGTTTTGATTTGCTTGGTCTTTTTGAAAGTTTAAATAGTGCTTGTAGCCATTGATATATTCGTTATAAGATATTTTATTGCTTAAGTTTTCAAAGCTCGTATCTTCGTAATTTTGATCGTTTGATTGCGTCGCTTCACTGAGCTGGGATAAATATTCTTCACTTGAAGAAGGTGTTATTTCACTTTTCCCCTCTTTTACTTCATTGCTTTCATATCTTATACCTTCACTACTGTCTTCTTTTCTGAGCTCATTTCGTTCTTCTCCACTCTTCTTGCTTCCTTCGTCATCTACAGTTATGATTTTCCCATTTTCTATATCATTTGACTCAGACATTGTTTGCGTTACATCTGGTATAGTGACGCGAATACTATAGTCATATATTTCCTGTGACTGATCTCCACCATCATCATAATAGTTATTAATATTTTTATTCATAGCTTGATCCAGTAAAGCCACGATATTTATTTTAGAATTATGAAATTCTTCCTTTCGTTTTTTTCTACTAAGTTTATCAGTGGTTGATAACATTTTTAATATATTATTCTCGTGGGTTTTGGCTAACATTTCTTCGAATAGTGTGAGCATTGCGTAGTCATCTATTGTAGTTTGTGTGAAGGCTTCTTTAGTTATTTTATTATCGTTTACAGTAACCTTGTCCCTACGGTTTGGTCTCGAACTTTTCGTAATTGAATGTTTTTTAGAATTAGAGATAGGTTTTGTTACTGATATATTTTCGACTGTTTTATTATAAACATTTGAAGGTTTTGTTACTGATGTATCCTCGACTGTTTTATTATAAATATTTGAAGATTTTGTTACTGATGTATTCTTAATTGTCTTATGATATATATTGGAATGTGCCTTTTTTAATGTAGAATTTATTGTATGTTTTATCGTCGATTTTACTTCGTGCATTTCTTTTTTTAAGTCAGATGAAACTTTGTTTTTCATTTTTTTATAAATAGTCTTTAATTCTTTTTGTAACTTATCCTCGACGTTTTGCGCTAATGATATAGCTTCATCTTTAATCGATCTAGCAGCTATCTCATGAGATTGCGTATAGCTCTTAGTGGTATAATCTTGTTCAGATTCTGAGAAATTTGCGATCCTTTTATCATACCCAATATTTCTACTAGAAAGTAATGTGCTTAAGAAATATTTAGGGCTTATAATTTCTATACGATTCAGTATAGGATCTGCTTCAAACGTAGCTTCAGTTACTGTGTTTGTTATCATATCAGTAACTGCAGGATTTTGTTCAGCGATCATTGAAAGTGCTTTCTCTTTAATACTGTTTAACAGTGCTTCAATTTGAGCTGTACCAAACAGTTCTGTTTCTTCTACGACAGATGGACTTTCTTTTTTACCACTCATAAACACCTCATAACCTGATAGTTTAGGGCTGGTATTCATCATGTAGTAATTATTTAGGTAATACGCGTTTTTTAATTCAGCTATTTTCGTTGTTATATTAGACAGTATTTTCTTTAAGTCATCAGCGTCCGATTTATAAAGTCTGTAGGAGGGTATGTTAATAGTACATTTTTCATTAGGTTTAATGCTTAAATTATCTTTAAATTGATAAGCTATTGTATTGTTTAAAACTGTTGGTCTGGTTGTAATCTCAAAGTCGTCTATCGTCATAGCATCCCTCTTTTTCTTTGACAAAGCAAATTTATTATTTTTATTTACTACTGTTCTACTAGACATCTTTAAGTAATCGTCAAATTTTGTAATGGCTTGTGGCATTGGTAATTTATTCAGATACTGTCTCAAACGCTTTTCTCTATCTAAATCTTCATGTCGGCCTTTGATTTTGAATTTTCTCCAAAATCCACCGATTCTTCGTTTAGTTGATTTGTGTACTGGCCTCAGATGTAATTTAGGCGGGTCAGTGTGCGTCGTTTTATCTACATGCTTAAAAAACTCTTTTGTTTTCTGTTGTCTGACGACAGGTTTCCTTGTATCTTCGATGTTATTCCTCCTCTGTTTATATAAGCACTTCTCATGATGAAAAATACGATGTGTTGTGGATTCGTAATCGTTTAAGTTGTCGTATATAGCATAAATGTCCTTTTGTTCGTTAACACTTTTAGATATAGTGTGACTGTCGGCAAGCACCATCAGATATAATAAACTGAAAATAAATTTATCTGTTTTTATTCTGAAATTCTGACAAAATTTCTTGATACTTGACAAAAGTGTTTAAATGGAGATTTAACTGATAAATATTTTAAATCTAATACACAGTATGGACTATCCGCGTCTCTCTTGATAAGGGGTTATTTCACGTTCCGTTCTACCGCAAACGATCTTCGGGTGGAGGGGGGGGGGGCTTGGCCGTGGGATCGCGCCTCGTATTACACTACATTGCCATTGTGGCCCAAATCTCACAAGCTACAATATTATGTTGCTATCTCAATTGAAAAACGAACGTCGAGAGATGCGTACGTATGTTATCATGGCGTGGAGACGGTCGAAACTACAAAAAGTAATAGTCACAACAGTGTCTTTTTTTTATAGGTAATATTTTGCTTTATTTTAATACATTATGGTCGTATAAAATTCTAATATAATAGGAACCGATAGTTTGAAAATCCGTAAATATCGATTGTTTTATAAAAATAACAATTAAATATATATTTAAAATAGTCTTTGTTTAGAATGCTAGTAAAAACTATAAAAATAAAAAGTTATGTGCGGGGATTGAACCCGCGACCTTTCAAAACAATCGTAGGTTTGACTATACGAACGGCTAGCATTACTCATACGACTGCTCTCTGTACTCGTCAGTATAATGTACTCTGTGGCTCGTCACACGGCGACTGAAGCTAAACTACGCTATCGTTTCGGTGCAGGCGATCGGATCGACAATTCGTCCTTGATCGGATCCTGCATACCCGATTCCTTATTACACTGCAATTAATACTGAAAAAAAATCGTGGTAGATCGTAACATGAAATAACCCCTTTAACAAGTTTCACTTCTATATAGTGTACAATGGCGCATGAGTGTTTTTTTTTTTTTTTGATACTATATACATATCTAGAGTTTCATTTTATTATTTTTCAATTAAGGTACAAGTACAAAAATAAATATCTTATTTATTTTTAATTATCCTCATTAAGAAACTTAGCTAAGATGAGAACAGGTTTGTCAGGAATGTCAGATGTGATACGGAATGACACGTGTTAGCTGGTTGACGGCTTATTCCAGTCGGACTTACCCATAAAGTAGAGCAATACATAGGATAAGTAATTAATTAGCACACTACAGGCACGACCAACAAGTAGCACCACCCTTAGTGGCACGCTTAAGATATACTTATTAGCATGCTTATTAATAGCATGCTATTCAACTGCTTATCTAAACATGCTCGATACAATGGCTTCGACACGTCAGCTAGGTAGCGATTTCTCAATAATAGTATGCTTTCGAGTTTCTTACTAGCATGTCTGTTTGCACCTTTAGGTGTTCTGCATTCCGGGACCAGGTGGTGTACCTATATCCAATAAAGAAGTGGAGAACCCGAAAGCTACGCGACTACCATGATAAATCCGTGAAAGTGACGCTCTTTTGATTTGTCGCCGGTCGGGATCAGCCGGTGCATATCCATCCAGAGGTTAGCAGGCCAGCACCACGGTGATGATAGGCAATGGAATGCGGATATCTTGATGGTCACCGTTGATTTTGGATCATGCTGTTGTTACAATCAGGAACAGTGCCGGGAGTTTGCTGCGCCACAATAAAATAAAGAGAGGACTGCCAATTTAGTAAGACAGCGTGGACAAGAGTTTGTGAGGCAGTCACAGCCTAGTGAAGTATTAAGACACGACCGGTGAGTTGGATGCTAATACGCAAATTATTAAACGCCTAAAACTTAAAGCTCCAATTTTTTTTTTTACAAAAATTGTGGTAGACCTCCTGATGGCAAGCGGCTACCGTTGCCTATGGACACGCTAGCCTTTGATCCGTTTCCCCTAGGAGCTGAAACCCTCCCTACTTACCGCAAGAACACAACATAAGGTTATTTGGCTGTGATCTTCTGTAAAGGTAGGGTAAAGTGAAATTTCTTTGGAGATTTCTCTCTACCTGGGCTAGTCTGACTGGTGGAATACCTTCAACCTAAAGAAGATCACAACCAAATAACCTTGTGTTGTGTTCCTGCGGTGAGTAGGGTTTACAAAGCTCTTTGGACCCACTAAGTTCAAGGTTGGCAACGCGATAGTGACGCCTCTGATGATAGAAGTAATAATAATTATATTATTTTAGTAGACTGAAGCTTAAGGGGAAAATGTATAAAACCATTATAGGACCTGTCCTGACGTATGGATCTGAGTGGCTGGGCAACGAAAGAACTGAATGAATGAAGATTGCACGTGGCAGAGATGCGAATGTTAAGATGGATGTGTGGAGTAACTAGAATGGATAAGATCAGGAATGAGTTTATTAGACGAAGTCTTAAAATAGTACCAGTCACAGAGAAGTTGAGGGGCTATAGGCCAGCATGGTATGGGCATGTCATAAGGAGAGATGAAAGTCATATAACTAGAAGAGTGTTAAGTATGAAGGAGCAGAGAAAGACCGAAGAAGGTGTGGATGGATTGTGTGAAGAATGATATGCGTATAACAGGTGTGAATACTGAGATGATATTTGATAGAGTAGAGTGGAAGTAGAAAACATGTTGTGCCGACCCTACTTAAGTAGGATAAGGGGTAAGGGAAGGAGAATTATTTTAGTGAATTTACAGACAGGCAGTCATTTTAAACATCAATGTCATTCGTAATGATCCTTTTGACAGAAAAACCTGCTTGACATGATCCTTGAACCCATTGTTCCGCAAATCATTAATGTGGTTCGGGATGTTATTAGAGAATTACACACAATTAATCAAAACACTAGCCCATGATGTATTAGGGATTTGAAACGTGGACAAATCTTTAATTCTGTTTTATCAGATAGGTAGAGCTACAGCAAGAACTATGCTCGAATATTTAGGTTCAAATCAACGCGTTAACAAACGGACTCTTTGTTACCGTATACCTAGAGGGTTTATTGGTGTCCAAGCTAAAATAACATGTGTGCAGATAAAAAAATACACTCACCATAAAAAATTGCTAAATAACATTTGACATCAATGGAACGATTCAAACCTTGCATGATAAAATCAAAGACCTAAGTATATTTCTATATAAATAAAATTATTTATTTACGCAAACACTATATTTATTTTATATAGCGATTTGCTATTGTTTTTCGTACGTCATTGTCATTTTCAATATTGACGTCGAATTGTTTGAAGTCTATGGTTTTATTTATAGTTTTTATTGTAGATTGCGGTCGGACTGGTGGAATTACCTCCACCCTACAGAAGATCGCATCCAAATAGCCAAGTGTTGTGTTCCTGCGGTGAGTAGGATACCCAGGGTTCCTTGGGAAATAGGGTTAAAGGGTCGGCAACGAACTACTGACGCCACTGGTCTTACAAACATCCATAACATAACATACCATCACGCCTATATCCCAGAAGGGTTAGGCAGAGATGTACTTATGTGAGTTCGCCGGATATCATTTTAGTTTGCAGTAACCGCTTACCATCTGGCCAACAGTATGCTTGTTTGCGCCTTTAGTAGTAAAAATTAAAAAGTAGGTTGAAATCTTAATTAAGTAAATAGAACAAAAGTAATGAATAAACGATAATATAATTATATTATTTATTTATACATAGTCCTCTAATACATAAATGCCTATGTCGTAGTTAAGACCTCTTCCTCTTTCACTCTTTAATCGAAGGTTGACGAATGAATGACCAACGCCTCCCGCTGTCACGTTGATCGAGGCTTTGCTGTGGAGGTTGTCCAACGCTTGGATCCCCTGGAAAATTAAGATTAAGTCTAAAGTAATGTAATGTCAAGTAACACCGAATGTTTTAGACTCAGTAAGACCAATAAGGCTTTTTATAATAGCTTGACAAATTGACAGCACTGTCCCTGATGGTTACCACTGTACAATCCTAAAACAACGGCGACCACCGAGAAATCGTAATCCACAGGTGGTCGCCGCTGTCATATCGGACAGCATAAATATCTCTTCACGTTACGCTTGAAGGACCCGATTTAGTAAGAATGAGGAAACACATTGTTCGGGAAATGGTTCTACAGTTTCACGGCAGGCCTGAGATATGATATCGAAAACTTTTTAGTACGTGTTGAGATGATCTAAGATTTAAGTACATTACCGAAATACCTACCTATATACCTACATAATTTAATAGGTTCTATTAAATTATGTGAATGATAGTGACGTCTGAAAATGACTCCCTCTGTGTGCATTCACTAAATCTATACTAATATAATAAAGCGGAACAGTTTTTTTTTGTTTAAACACGTTAATCTCTGGAACTTGCAGTTTGCTTCAAAAAACTCATTTTGTATATGATAACCAAATTCACGAGGAATAGTATAGGCAATATAACATTAGGATACAACTCTCAGCTAGCCTTAACTATTGATTATTATTACGTAAGACTGAAGTCGAGGCCCTTCTGAACTGCTTTATCCGCATGCGCTGGCGTAATCGTTAACGATACGAAAATACAATGTTTTACGATAATATTGATCCGCAATATATTTTAAAAAAAGTCAAGCGATAGCATATACCTATTTCTTATCTATAAGTCACAATAAGGTATTTAATGACAAAGGTTTGTTGAAAATGAAAAAGTGCTTTATATTCATTATTTTTAGACATAGCATATTATTGGCCTTACGAACAAAAGTTACTTCATCATAAAGACAATTTTATTTCATAGCATGTTATTTGGACACAAAGTTTAGGAGATATTGAAAAATTAAAATAATTTGTAATTACGGAAAGAACAATTATGATAGACTACACGGGAGCGTTGGCGTTGCGTTGATTACTAAATGTAAATATTATTTTTACACATAAAAAAAGGAAGAAATGAAAATGATAAGTCTGGACGAGGTTTTGCAGGCTCTTTTCGATGACTGGAATTTTGTCCGAACCGGTAGAGTAGTGTTTTAACGTTCATAGGTAACTGCTGTCTTAGGTCGTAAGTTAGTAAGTTAGTTTATACAAATAAAGAATTTTTGGTTTTGATTTTGAATAGCTTTAGTATTTGAAATTATAGATTGGAAAATTTCCTTAAGACCTGAATTAGACGTTTTGTTCATGGTTTCATTACGATTTTCTCTTTTACTGAAAGCTAAGGATCATTGCAGAGATTCGAACTCACGTCCATCGACGCGATGTCCATACGTGCTAATACTCAGCCATCATTGCTTCAAAAGAAAGCAAGTTATAGCCAAGTGAACACTTTACCTACGTATATTAGACATCACATGTGTAAAATTTATGTAAATATGACACATACGAATGTGACGTCAAACTAAGGTCTCGTACGCCCTGGGTTTAACGGTACTTCAAAATAGTTGTCTGGTTTGACAGGAGGTTGAAATGGCCATTAACTTGTTCCATAAATGATCTTCCTCCTAGTAGTATTTCTGGTCCTACTCTACTAATGTCAATAAATTACTTACATATTGTATGTGTATTTTACTTTTATTGAAATACTAGCTGGTACCCGCGACTTCTTCTGCGTATTATTGGATATAAGCAGATAGATCTCGGAACACGACAAACCAAAAGAAAATCATAGATGGGTTTGTCACTATGTGTATGGTGGACGCGATCCCTACGACCCAGCTATATTACTGCATATGCACCAGCTGATTTCGTAACACGACAAACGAAAAGAAAATCATACATGGGTTTATCATTGTTTGTATGGTATTGTCATTATATGCCAATATGAATCCAACACATTAACCATCGCAATAAAACTTACAACAATACAAACATCCAGTTATGCTTTTTATTTATATGTTTAACATATTATGTGGTTTTATATTACCCCTGCAGTTCCAATAACAAATATCATGTATAAATTTGTGACTCTTTTGTGTTGTGCTAATAATGTATTTTTTCTATGAATGAAACTGCAGTACCTACACCAAACATTTAGCAACTAAATTCTATAACGTATATTTGTCACATTTGACATTGGCAAAATTGCCTACATAAAAAGAAAGCTAAAATTAAAAATTAAAAAAACCCGACTTCAGTATGTTGTTAGGTCTTTATGACCCCTTTATGTGAAATGAATGGAATATAAATTATAATATTAGGACTTAATTGGAAAGTGATTATTATTTAGTCCAACTTATTATACACGATTTTAAGTACATTATTATTCTGTTTAAGTGACAATTACGAAAATATAACTTTCTCTTTCATACTCGTATTATTCTTCGTATTATATGAAACAACAATATTTTGATATCGCATTGTAATGTAATAAGCACATATATAGGTACAATACAAGCTTCTTTCGGCATTATCATCCATAGAGTATTAAAGGTTTGGTCTACACACAATCATTGTTATTGTAGTGTATTTTCTAAAAAAGTACGTGAGAAAGCAATACAAACCGTTCCTTTAATTTATAAATAAATTTATTCACACCATAAGCCATTACGCGTTTACGTAAAAAAAACTTATTTACTATTAGATCAGATCAGATCCCAGTGCCTTTTTTGTAGATATTTTAATGAAACATATTTTACAAAAAAGAAAAAACTCACCTGAATAGCCTTGTTGTCAAGTTGCGAATAGAAATAATATTTAATCCTCTTTATAAAAGGTATAGCGCTGTAACTGACGACAGTGTGATTGGCTACTTTCACTCGGTTATATACGTTACCTAGTACTAGATGTGATCCCTCCGCCAATAGTACGGCGGAGGATAAAATAATGGTGACTGTTAACGCACTGTTCATCGTTCGCGGTCTACTGAGAGTGTGAAGATATAATACAGTTTTGGGTCGTAAGGTTATCTAAGTTGAGTTAGGGTGACCATATATTCTGTAGTTTTTTTAGAATTATTTTATACTAGCTGTGCCCGTGAGTTCGTTCGCGTGTACAACAGAATGCCGTCTATCGGGCACACTCGTGATTCGTGCTAACCTCGCTCCCCGTTATATGCTTATTGTGGGTGATCCTTAGAAGATTGACAAATACTCTCGCAGTCTATTTTGTAGGTCTTTTTAACATGTACAGTTGTATTACATTAATTTGATACATCTTGTATAGTTTAGGGTACCAACTCAGCGTCAGCTTATAACCACCCGAATTGATCCACCATGCCCGTTTCTTTTATTAACGCGGAATCCTAATTCTCTTTCTAAAATAAAAGTATCCTATAACACCAGCTATTTGCCTGTGAAAGTCCCATCAAAATTGGTCCAATCGTTTTGAAGATTACCCAGAATAAACAGACAGACAAATATTCATGTTTTGTTATGGGTATTGTATATACTTTGATATGCATTTAGTAAAAAACTGTTATTTTGACATTACAAACAGACACTTCCATTTTAAGATGTAAGATAATTGGAAGTTAATTCAATTGTTGAATCATTATAGACATTGAAGCAATGATAGCTCAGTGGTCAGTGGTATCGTGTACGGAGACGGACATTGCATCGATCGACGTGAGTTCGAATCCCTGCAATGAGCATCAGCTTTCGATGCTAGAAAACATCGTGATGTAATAGGCATATTCTAATGCGTGCATGGCTAGCTCTCAGCATCAAGCTGAAAATCTGTCGCCAATAACCTATATATATGTTCTGGGAGCTGCATTTGAGAGCCAGTCCTTTCACGAGGCTTAGGGTGCTATTTTAGGCTCCATCGTCACTTAAGAAAAGGTGTGATTGTAGTCATAAATCTAAAATCCATCTTTGCTGTGAAGGCAGCAAAGGCTCTTGCGCACCCACTCTGTCTTTTATTTAATAAGTCATTGTCAAGTGGTATTTTCCCTGAAACTTGGAAGAAAGCTCTAGTAGTACCTATACATAAAAATGACAGTAAAGAACTAGTGAAAAATTATCGACCCATCTCGATCTTACCTACGTTCGCCAAAATTTTTGAAAAACTGGTACACCCTATTCTATCGTGGCATTTTAAAAACATTATTTCAATACATCAACACGGGTTTATGAAATTGCGATCTACGAATACGATTCTTGTGTCCTTTATCAATCATGTTTCATCTTTTCTTGATCGCCGTCTCTCAGTTAGTGCTATTTACACAGATTTCAGCAAGGCATTCGATAAAGTGAACCATGACATTTTACTTCACAAGCTTTCTACCCATGGTATCGCCCAGTCCTTGCTCAGTTGGTGCTTATCCTATTTATCAGACAGAAAATCTAGTGTAGTAGTCAATGGCCATGCCTCTGCCTGGTTTCCAGCTTGTTCTGGTGTGCCTCAAGGCTCCCATCTAGGCCCTTTATTCTTTAACATTTTTATTAATGACATAGGAAAGTGCTTCACTAATTCTGATTACTTTTTATATGCTGAAGACCTTAGGTTTTTCCGGTCTGTTGATAGTTGGGCCGATATATCTTTGATACAGAAGAACTTAAATAGGCTATGTGAATGGTGTATTTCAAATGATATGGCCCTGAATGTTTCAAAGTGCTATTCCATCCTTTTTACCCGAAAAAAAGATACAATTCAACCTATATACAGTATTGGAAACAATACACTTTTAAATGTGTCTCATATCCGCGATTTGGGCATCATTCTGGACAGTAAACTTCGTTTAAACATTCACATAGATGACATCGTCTCAAGGGGATTCAGGCGTCTAGGTTTTGTACTGCGCAACTGCAAGGACTTCAAATCCCCAAGCACAAAAATTTTACTATACAATGCGCTGGTGCGTAGTATAATGGAATACTGTAGTACTGCATGGAATCCTTTCTACGATGTTTATAATAATAAAGTGGAGCGAGTACAGAAGCGATTTCTATGGCATCTTACTTATGCTTGTTACTTAGGTAAGAAACTGCAAAGTTATGGCGACCGTCTGAAACACTTTAATATATGCACATTAACTAATCGAAGACGCATGCTAGACGTTGTTTTTCTCACCAAGTTGATTAAAGGCTCCATAGAGGCACCGAATCTTTTATCGTCTTTATCATTTACTGTTCCAAGAAAATTGCCAAGGCCAGCTAGTTTTAATGTGTTTGCAACAGAAGGAGTTGTTTCAAACTTGGGGTATAATGCTCCCATAGCGCGAATAACAAGACTTGTTAACATACTCCATAAATCTAACAAGCTAGACATTTTAAATGACGACGTTCCGGCAATCAAAAAATATTTTGCTCACTTAGAAGAATAATTTTGATCCAGTAGTTTATTATTTATTAGAATTTATGTTGTTTATTACCTTTAATTTGATCTCTCGTCTGTTTCTTGTTACTCGCTATATTCTATTTATCATGTAGTCTACACTTTTAATTATAGTAGCACTAAGCAATGTTCTTTGTCTATTTTTCTTTACTTGTTTTAGTGTTTATTATGTAAGTGTTCAAATAAATAAATAAATAAAACCTTTTACAATAAATATTTAGAGGTTGGATTTGTTTTGGTCACGATTTACGTAGTGATAGGACAAATGAAAATGGGTCTCATATTCCTATAATGTTATTACACAAGCGTATACTATACAAAGAAAGAAGAAAGAGAAAGAAAGATAAAAATACGAACATAATTAATACAACACATTAAACAAGAGATTATAATAAAAATATTACTAACTAAAATTTATACATATATTTTCTCCTTCGAGTTGCCTATCTATTTATATATGTATATATAAAATCTGTGAATTACATTATGTATAACGTGGTCACCCTACACTGACCAATCTGTAGTCGTGTTTACCGACCGAGCAATCAGTCATTCTTAGAAATACGATAACATTCGCGTAAACAATTCGTTAGTATTTCCCCGGTTCTGGTAGAAGCAACTTAGTCCATTGTGTGAAGGAAAAATACTTTAGATTTAAAAAAATATATATTACAGTCTATACACACTGTTAAGATCACAACGGTTTGGACACTCGTAAAGACGCATTTTTTCCATCATTTTAACAATATTAACAATAAAAAAATCAACTTCAATCATTTTCAAGAGTTCCCTCGTGTATCTTCGAAGTTCAACATCCAATACCAATGAAATTATACGTGTTCCCTATTCAACAAAAAAGAATCATCCAAATCGGTTCATAAACAAAGAAGTTATGACTGAAGATCCGTAAAAAAATACATTGTTTTTAATTATTACAAAATACTATTCTCATGAATGCAACTCAAAATCAATCTTTATACTTAGTCGGAGTATAACGTTCCTTGATCGGCCTCGCTCTAGTCATCTCAAACTCAGGGTCTGGAGTAATGTCACACTTATCCAATGTCAAGTCTTTCTCTGTCTCGTCATGATTCGTCATATCTCTTTCCCCTTGGCCTGCTTTTTCACATTCCTGCATATTGCTATCTTTGCGATCATTTATAGTCTCTTTTTCTTGCTCCATAGTGCTTTCACCATTAAGCTTGCAATTATCTTTGTACAATCCCAATTCCTTGATATTCCTTTTCTTCACTGGTTGGAAAAATGTTGAATTTCTTCTGACCACTTTTCCATCAGGTGTCTTTACTGCCACACTGTTCCCTTTCTTCCAAACAACAGTATGTTCTATAGGTGAGAATGGAGTTGTTAATTTATTCATCTTGTTTTGTCTCACCAACACTTTATCCCCTGGTTGAAGATCTAGTTCCTTTGCATATCTCCTCTTATCAGCATACTTCTTAGTTAGATCCTTTTGGTACCTGTCTCTATCTCTCATTTCTTCATCCATTACTTCAACTTCAAACTTCATTTCTGGCAATTTGGTTTTTATTTGTCTCCCTCTAAATAAGTTCCCAGGTGGTATTCCTGTTGTGGAATGGGGGGTTGTTCTATACGCAAACAAATATGTCAATAGTTCCTCTTTCCAGTCTAGTTTCAACGCTTGAGCTATGCGCAGACGGCTTAGTACATTCCTGTTCTGTCTTTCCACTTCTCCATTTGCCTGTGGCCATAAAGGTGTTATATGTCTTAGTTTTATGTCATTGGATTTCAAAAACTTCTTAAACTTATCATCAATAAATGCTGGTCCATTATCACATACTATTGTATTCATTATACCTTCTCTAGCTATTATTTTCGTTAACGTTTTTATTGTATTTTCTGCCGTAGGATTCTTCATTATTTCTACCTCATAGTATCTGCTGTAGTAATCAACTATGAATAATAAGTAATGTCCAGATGGTAACGGACCCAGAAAATCTATTGCAACCAGTTCCCATACTTTACTTGGTAGTTCGGTTGATTTGATAGGTTCAGGGTATGTTCCCTTTTTGACCAGTCTACATATTTCGCAAGTATCCACCCAATATTCTATGTCCTTATCCATAGTCCTCCACCATACTTTATTTCTCAATTTTCTTTTCATAGCATTATTTGAAATATGTCCTTCGTGTCCTATTTCCAGAGCTCTTGTTATCAATGCCTTTGGTACTATCACTCTTGTTCCTCTTAATACAACATCCTCTATAACACACAATTCTGTCTTAATTAATTCATATCTCCTTAATTCTTTTGGCCATATATCACTTTCAAAAGCCTACTTTAAACTATTAAGCTCGTCGTCTTTTGATGTTGCTTCTCTTAACTCATCTAAGGTCATAGTTCTAATCAAGCCAACCATTGCAAATAAACTTTCTTCCAACTCGCCTTGTTCGTGTCCTGCTTCCTTTTTCTTTACAATGTGAGATGGTGAGACACATGGTGTAGGCCCTGAAACACTTTCAATTATATCATTATCTAACGATTCTTTGATAAGTTGTTTTTCAATTTCTCGAACATTAAAGGGTTGTCTCCTGATAGGCTGTGCAACTAGAGTTACTTTGGGATCAATTGGTATACCCAATTTAAATTTTTTTAATTTTCCCACACCTTGGAATAGCTGAGGGTATTGAGATTTAATCAGGCTTTTTTCAATAAAGCTGACGTTGAGAGTCTCAGGCCCAACCCTCAATAACCCAAACATTTCAGAAGTTACTTTACTCAACAATGATGGTCCACGTCCGTCATATACAAATACATCAACACTCCTAACCTCCTTTCTTGTTTGTGGTAAAAATACAGATACATTAAAGGTACCTATGCTTGGTAACATTCTTCCACCATATGCATAATACTGTTGATTACATCCTTTTAACTTTTTAATATCTAAACCGTTCTTTAATAAATTTTCATACTCTCATATCTATCAATAATATTTATACATGCTCCAGAGTCAACAATAAATCTTAATATATATTTATTATTTAACAATATATCATATTTATTTTGTGTAGAAGAATTTATATGCAATACAGAATGTACCTGTTCTTGTCCATGACTTTCACATTCACTGTCACACTTACTGTCTGAGTCATCACTATCTGTGCTTTCTTCTTTTATTATATACCTTATATTTCTCCTCTTCTTGGTGTTTTTCTTGACTACTTCTATATTACCTTTTGTTTTGCATTGCTTCTTGAAATGCCCTTTTATATTGCATCTGTCACATGTCTGGTTATAATGCCGGGCATTTTTTTACCTCTTTTGCATGATGTCCAGTATATCCACATCTGTAACATTTTTAAACTTGAAAATTATACCTATTGTTTTATCTTCCTTCTTTTCAATCTCCTTTTTCTTTTTTCACAAATTCTTTTTCCTTGTTAAGTTCCAGTTCAAAAATTCTTGCCATGTTTGTGGCTTCTTCCAATGTCAATTCACTTCCCTTTCTACTCCATTTCCTGACTAGACTTTTATGCGGACATTTCTGTACCAATTGGTCTCTTATTACTTCGTCGAAATTCGTAAATTCACAATACTTTCCAGCATTTCTTAATCGTATCACATATTGCTGAACAGTTTCATCTGTCGACATATCTATATTTCTGAATATCTGCCTTTCATAAACAGTATTTGTCTTTGGAATAAATTACTGTGTTAATTTCTTCACCGCAACTTTGTATAAATCTCCGTGTTCTTTTGGATTCACTTCAAACGTCTCATATATGTCTTGCACTGAAGGTTCCGCTTGATGAAGTAATCTGGCTAGTTTTTGTTTAGATGATAGCCCTGTTTGCCCATCAATATAATAATTAAAATTCCGCACCCATGTACGCCATTTCGCACCATTAGTTCCTGGGTCAATGTGCGGATCAAATTGAGATCCCGCAATGCCCACATTATACGGTGATGCCTGTTCCATTGTTTATCCTCGTCGCCAGTTTTGTGTAGGTTCTTACACAATAAACACAATTAATTGTTCTCAAACAGAATTTTATTTTATAATCTCTACAATGTTACAATGTCCACACAATGTCCGTCATTATGACATACCCATTTATAGAGGGCGCTTTGTTTGGAATACATTGAAAATCCTACAAAAGCCTTATTTTATTCCACGCACTGAAAATTGTTTACATGTGTATGTTGACACAATGTACTTAGGTAACGATTTAAAAATAATTCTCAAATTACTTATTGCTATTTATCATTTCATAATAATTAATTAGGTAATGATTTTCATAACGTATTTTTGATAATAATTAAATGAAATGATAGTTAAAAATGTTATAAATTAAATTTGAATGGATTTAATTTTTATAGAATTAATGAATTGTAATTACTAGCGATCGCCCAATGATCGAAATTCGACCAGCGACTTTTTGATCAGAGACTATTTTCTGTATGACATTTAAAGTATTCATAAACAATGAGTATTATCTACATCACTTCCTGTCACTTTTCCTTGAGTGACAATGTCAATATTTTCGGTCGGGTTAGGATTCGCAGTATTAATTGATTTAATTCAATAAATTAGTAGGTAACGGATATTATAGATAAATTTAAGCTTTCTACACTCCCCCATATAAACTTTAACAATGCCAAATCTCACAGGCTTCCGTGCACGCAATACACATAAAAAGGTGTCCGAAGTTTTCTTCTCACGTATTATTAAAATGATAAATTTAAATTAATATGTAAAATAATTAATTGAGTAATTAATTTTTTGAGTTGTGAGTCGCGTAAACCGAGTCGCAAATTTTCGTTCAACAGAAATACTGCTGGGCCGCCAGACGGACGTAATTTTTTCAGTTGATGTTCAACGGACCTCTTGCCATGCCTTCTGTTACAGAAACTTGTCACCGTAAAAAGTTTAATTTAAGTTTCATAAACATGGCCGTAGTTCAACTGCAATAGTTATTTTTTCCGTGTCGAACTTTATGCGAGCAAGGAACGTGTCGCTTCTCACGCAATCACTTACTCCTCTCACCTCATCGCGGACGCTATTCGGTTGATATAATGAGCGTGAGCTGGTAGACAACTCGCGGCTGAATGCCTTAAGCGCTCGCCCTCAAGTTACGGCGAAGCTATAAAAGTCTTTTGAGGCTCCAGGGCCCTTATGGCTAACAGTATAGTCAGTCAGAATAAAAAAGGAACAGAAAAGAAAGCAGACAACTCATTTAGCGTCGCCGTGTGATACAAAAAGGACTTTTGTAAGAAACCGAATGCAGGGTAAATTGCGTGACTCATTTCACGAGACTCACAACTCAAAAAATTACGCTGGTTTGGCCTCTGCCTTATGATCAGATTTGTATGTGCACTGTCCAGTCCAGCTGATACGGAATCTGTTCTAATTTCAAAACATAGTCGCAACAAGATGGCGACTGCCCTGCTAAAACATTCCAGGGAGTTTTTCTGGGTAATTAAAATGTACGTGCCCGGTCATTATCCCAAACTACATCACATAGAATGCCACCAAAATTGCATAATATAAAGCCATATAAGATAAGTTTATGAACCCGTTAGAAACTTCCATTGGGATGTTAGACAATTTCAAAGAGACGTATCAACAATCAGGGATCAAAATAAAGACAATAATTAGTGTTTTGATTTATTTAAAAATCTTGTTTTAACAGCTTCGTGTATTCTTCGTGGAGGTATTTCAGAGCACCGTCGGTTGTCAACAGAGCTATTTGTCGCCGAAGGTTCTCGATCAACGCGGACTGCGTGCGTACACACGCTTCTACAGTTCTCTGCCGGACCCCCGAGCGACTCAGCGCGGTTTCATGTGAGGCCGACATCGCGCGGGAACACTCACGCAGCTCCTATACAAGCGTAAACGGATAAGGAATTATATTAAAGCGCGCGAGTTGAGTGCAGTCGGCGCCTGAGGTGAAGAGCGGTAACATCTCCCCCCGCCGGCCGCACGCCTCGCCACACGCGCCCATACTGTAGTGATGTGAGTGCTGTTTTTGACAATTATCGTACGATAAATGATCGCGTTAATAATCAAGTTGTAAACCCGTGATATTATTTTCTTTTTAATATTGACTGATCCGAGTACATTAACTTTTGTTACGAAAAAAAAACATTTTTTAATACATCGCCAAGCATGGAAATGACGAAAAATGAATCTGATGATGATGATTAAATTTCAAAGATTTATTTTATCACTTTGATTTCTCTGTTTGAAATAATTAAGTAATAAAAAATATTGGTTAAATTATTACCTTCTCTTTTCATTATTTTAACCAAAATGTAAATGTTAAATTTAAAATAGCATTGACATCTTGGCAGCGGCATCGGCATTGACATCGACATCATCATTATCGACAGCTAATTAGTTCACAGCACTATCGAATTCCTTAACTCTGCATTCAACTCGCACGCTTATATTCGACAGACACATGGTATAACCGAGTTTTGTCTTAATTTCACTCATAAAATTTCCATAACGGGGATATTATATGATAATTAATTGTTAAGGAGTAATCTATAAAAACTATAAAAACGATACCTTTTCAACTTTCTTCGAGGTTTCCAACTGCTGTCTCAGCGTGCCGATGGTTTCCTCCTGCGAGGCGCACCTGGCTTCCAAGTTAATGTTCCTAGACCGTATTTTCTTGAGTTCGGTGGTGTGTTTGTCCGCTTCGCTTCTTAGTTCTTTGTATAGTCTGTCCTTTTCCTGTGAAAATTACATTTTTGATAAAAATATCCCACTTCTGACAAAATAAAAGCTTAATTCGATTTAGGCTCTAAGAAAGCGCTTATGAATTTCATATCAATACTATAGGTTCGGACAACCATCCCAATCATCTAGAAGGATCTTTACTGGAAGGAAGGACTTTCACCGGCAGATAGCTGATTACTTTCTCCGAATTTTCTTTGCTACTTGCGCTCGAAACGTTTGTTTCAGATAGCTGATGTTATAAGGAGTAACTTAGAAAAAAAAATTTAAGGTTCCGCGCAAATGAAAATGAATTCGTAAAAACGATGATTTTTGAGCGCTTAAATGGCTTACGTTGAGTAAATCATAAAAGATATATCAAATTAATGTACTGCATGATTTTAGATCTTAAAAAGAACTACAAAAAAGTCAGTAAGATCATATTATCTCTATCTTCTAAGGATCACACACAATAAGCATTTTTGTTTTTATAATATATATAACTAAATATTACCTCAAGTTTATTCTGCAACGCTCCACATTTAGCGTTCATATCAGCGGTTGCCGCTTTCATGTTGTTGCATTTATTCAGTAAGGACATTCTCTCACTCTCCATCTCTGCTAGTTGAGTCAGATGACTCTCACACTGGGCCGTCTGGAATCAAATTATCCAATTTCAATACATAAGTATCCAGAGAAGCATCGATCGCTCGGGTAGGTCGTTGAGCATCGGTTGTTTTAAAATCCGAAAGCGTTGATTGATTTGCAAAGATATTAAATATTTATATAAATGGCCCAAAAGGTAAAAGGACAGTGTGTAGGCAGAGGAAAAGATAGGCTGATGATATAATAAACAAGACAGGAAAGAATTGGATGCACACAGCCAAGGACAGGGAACGGTGGAAAGGGGCCACTTAACAGAGAAACAATGGAATATATAAGAATGATATATTGTATATTTATAGTCAAATGTTACGTGGAAAATAAGCTATAATCTTATATATTAATACGCGAAGCAAAAGCTTCCGGTACCTTTTTAAGTGTATTGCATGCACGGAAGACTGATATTTGGCATGGTTAAAGTTAATATGGAGAAGGAGTGCAGAAAGCTAAAATTTATCTGTAATATCTGTTACTAATATATTAAATTAAATAAATTAATACTTCGAATCCTAAACCGACCAGTGCCATTGAACTTAGACCCCCCAAAATATTGACATTATCACTCAACGAAAAGTGACAGCAAGTGATGTAGATAATACCCATTCAAAAAATAAAAATAATCTTTATTCAATTTAGGCCCTAAAAAGGCGCTTATGAACGTCAAAATACTACTGTAGGTTCGGAAAATATCCCAGACATCGAGAAGAACCGGTAAGAAACTCGATCGGGTTTATCTTTCTTTTTGTCAACTGTACAAATTTTAATATAACAGGTACAATAATAATATATTAGTGGATGCACAGAGAGGGAGTCACTTCCAGACATCACTATCATTCACATAATGATGACACATTGTTTATGAATACTGTAAATGTGAAACAGAAAATAGTCTATGATCAAAAAGTTGCTGGTCAAATTTCGACCTTAGGGCGATCGCTAGTAACAATTAATTATTCCTTGGTACCGTATCCGAAATCAAACGACGGTCGCCGCTGACATGTCGGCTTGCATTAATTTAACTGTTAAAGCGAGTCACTTTGACTTTTCACCACATGCATGGTGGTTGCCACCCAGCCGGGCTGTACAGCCCTACCACCCCACTATCGGCATTTCCTAGTTCGTTGCTCGGCAGGGTACACCACGTGCAGGTGAGATTGGCTTGGCTGTCTCAGTGCTGAAGAAGTCATTCGACACCCCTTACACTTTCTTCTGATGCATTTATTCAAAGCTGATATTCACATAACCTCAAAAGAGGCGACAGCTTGTTTGCTGCCTTGTGACGTAAACAAATCTAGTAATAGTTTTTATTTGGATATATTAATCTACCTTTTTAGTAATAGTGTTTTGTAATTTGTCAATTTGCTCCTGCATCAGTTTAATTTTTGATAACATACATTTACATACACTTTCCACTGTAACGCCATCTGTGAATTTTAATAAAAAATCATTATAATTAAGTAACAATATGAAACAAAAAAATTCTGGGTGTAAATCTGATCTTAGCAAAATCCAAGGTCTCAGGACAGCATAAAGAACAGTGTATGAAATAATAAAAAATAAATGATGCTCCATTTATATTCTAAACTACCTGTGCCCGTGGCTACGCACACGTGGATTACAGAATGGCCGCGCGAATCTAGCTCGCTCGCTCCCGGCTATTTTGAAAGTGAAAGTCCCGTTAAAATCGGTCCAACCGTTTCGGAGATTACCCGGAACAAACAGACAGACAGACAAAAATTTTTAAATTCGGTGTTTGTTATATGTATCGTATACTTTCATATGCATTTAGTAAAAAGCTGTTATTTTGTCATTACTCATTACAAACAGGCACTTCAATTTTATTAATTGTATAGATTTTAGACCGTTGGGGCGTAACTAAACGAAAATAAAAACATGACAAGAAAGTGTAAAGTAAATATTATTGTGGTGCTGATATCTGGTTGCTAATGTTATGAACATTAAGTTCCTCAATGTCTGATATCAGCATTAACAAATAATTTATGGGTGTCCAATGATAGTGGGGCCAAGGGGCCAAGTCCAAGGGGCCTTTGACTAGTCGAGCAATTGCAGTCACATTATTAAAAATAGCATGCTACAAATGAACAAAACGATTACTCACTTTTCATAAAAGACTGAGGTAAAACTTTATCCTTAACATTAACAGATACAAAAGCATATAAAAACTCCATATCTCCATTCGTTTTTGAATTATTTGGGCAGCATACACAATTCACTACTTTCGTACAATTTGTGCAGTGGTCAACATTGTTTGAACATTTATTTACTGGTTTTCCAATTTCATTTTCAACTTCAACATTTTGTGTTTGACAATCATTTACCAAATTCGAATTATTTGAAGATATTTGTAACATCTCATTTCTTTTTTTAATTTTCATGTGATTATTTGCACTTATAGGTGGTGTATGATTGATTTGTGTATCACACGGATTCTTCTTTTGTCTGTTCGAATACAGTTTTGTTGTGAATTCTGAATATAAATCTGGTTTTTGCTGTAAAAAATATTTTATCATTAATGGAAAAGTATTGTAGAGGTTTTAACTTCTATTACATAATTACAAAATAAATATGGTTCTTCAAAGGTAGACGTTGATCAATATGAGTTAGAATCCCTGCAATGAGCCTGAACTTTTGGTGAAGCAAAACATCAACTTGGGTCGCTTTAGACTATCTATGTATATATGTAGGATTAAGTTTCTGATCTAATATAAGATTATTCAAGTCATTTAATCTCTCAGAGTTCACTCCAGAAGTATATCAGATATGTTATTTATGATTGTTTAAGACATAATCATTGATGAAGATGTTGTAATATTACTAATAAGGTGTTTCCGTGTAAAATAAAAGGATTATAGAGTATAACATAATTGAGCCTATAATTGATGAGCCCCCTACATATATGTATGTGTATATGTCTATTTCTTTGGCAAACTCTGTAGCCTAAACGGCTTGATGAATATTAGTCTACAAGCTGTCTTAGATTTTATATTTAAGTACTGATGTCTAGGAATCAAATAAAAGGCAAAAATAGCAAAATATTTTTTAGTCAAGGGTTTTTTGCTGCAATCGGGTTTTCTTGTCTCCTTTTTAACAATCTAGTTTGTTACAGGGATTTTTTTAAGTATAATTTTATTATTTAATTATTTTATTTGATTCCCTTTTACAACTTTACACTTAAGGACTAGCTAAGGGATATTAACAGACTCAGAGCTTCGTATTTTGTTTAATAACTTTTAAATTTTTTACATTGCTGTGGTATTGTTGTGTTAAAACCTAAAAAGTTACGTATAATATTAACCGTAGACCATAATTACATGACGTGAACAATAATTAAGAATAAAAATGTAATCATTTTGGATATTTTTTATTTTTACTTTGAGCAAGCTTTAAATCAAGAAATATTGTCTTGATTTTTGGTGGGAATTATTAAAACGTGTAAATTTAACATATTTTCATGTGAGAAATAAAAAAAACTAAAAACTAGGCACTGTGATGTGATTTTTTTTTGTAGTATCATAACACTTTATCATTTTTGTAATAAGTTATTAACAGCTTATGTGAGGTAAATTATGTTAGTCAAACCTATTGTTTTCACTTTCCTGGTATTAAACATGATATAATTAAGGTGATTAATTGCCGATCACAGTACACAGCACATTTTTTACTAAAATATTGTAAATTTTATGAGTCACAATACTCAAGTTTGTTTCGAGTGAATAATATTACAATACAGATGTGAAACTTACCATAACATACTCAATTTCCTTCATTAGGCTCTCAGTTTTCCTTTGTAGTTGTTTGTTAAGCTTTTTAAATTCATTTTCACGTGCTAAAAGATCCA
This sequence comes from Saturnia japonica, assembly GCA_033032175.1. NCBI lineage: Eukaryota > Metazoa > Arthropoda > Insecta > Lepidoptera > Saturniidae > Saturnia > Saturnia japonica. Next base: position 780,106 of record CM065331.1, read on the forward strand.
CAGAGTCCATTTTTTTTATGCGTTGTTGAGCATAAAATTATTATTTATAAAAATCATCATTCAAACCGCAAAGACCACAAGATGACGTGCTTTGACGCTGGAAGTGGAATCCAACGGCTGGATACCAAATTTGAAAGGCACTTTAAACAGATACATTTCTTTACTGCAACTAAGTATTTAATTTGTACACATTATTGTGTTAGCAAGTGACATTGTTGTCATGGTTACGTGTACTACATATTCAAGTAATATCCCGGAATAATGACATTTAAAGTCATCTATCCATCCTTTTAAACCATGAATTAAATTATTATGACGTACTTTATTGAAGAACTGTTTAAGTGAATTATAAAATTATTAATTTAATATTATATTAAGAATAAAGTTCATCGGAGTCCAAACAACATTGATGTTAGTGAGAGTGTGCTGCCATCTATGATCAAGAACTAACACAAAATAACTGGTATATAACATGGTGCTGTCAAAAACAGCTGTGTATATCGACCAATCAGGGTATTTATACCACTGTCAATAGGCAGTTTTCTTTGTGTAATACACACATGTTTAAAATGTTGACAGATAGCTTTGTTGTCCATATGATCCAATTTGGAAAAACGTTGATATTATTTAATTCAATATCATTATATTTCTGTTGCTTATATGTATATAAGATTTCAGAATATAAAATTTGTACGAAATATGATACATAATAATGAAAAATCTTATCAAGGTCGTTACACTTAGAGCGAGATAGGAAATGATGGAGAGGGAGATTGGAGGCAATTGATGTGTGCATGAGACATTTTCAATCGATTCGACCAATGAGAACGATTCTATTCCAGCTGACAACTCCAGTTGAGACTTGAGCGAGCGACGTATGGGCGCTTGCTTGCATATGCAACATAAAAATTAAATAAAATCTCAAATTTGGACAGCGTTTTCGCGTCCGGACTGCTGTTAACTGTGTAATAATGTATTTTAAGAGAAAAAGAAACTATTTTCGAAGTGTTATATTATAGCCCAGGTGTTTAAATGTGGAGTTAGACGAAATCGTTCGCTGTTAAAAAAAGGTAAGAGTCTACGCCTATGTGGTAACTAACATATGTTTAGATTTATAAATGACGCATTTATTTTACGTCCAACAGTTTTTCTATCTCTATAAAATTGTAAACTTCATACAACACGTTATAATGATGATGATTTGTGGTGAAATCTTCATAATACGGTCAACGGCAAATAGAAAGTACATTTTAATTTTGCAAGGTAATTTTACAATTCCTTTTTGAGACTCCTTTGTATTATAATCAGCTGTTGGTCTGTTGGGTCGTCTGTCGGGTTGTTGGCTTCGACTTTTTTTTTTAATACAAAAAAGCAAAGAAACTCGTTTGTTCAGTAAAGTAATTTTTTTAAATAACTGGTCTGAGCAGGAACTGTAGTACACTAGGACTGGTCTGTCTAGTGTTGTATCTTTCTTTTCGAAATTACCGGTTCGAAAACTGGGTTCCGCATGGTTAACTGTATTCTCGACCTCTGGCCGTTGTTTTGTACGTTGGTGCTAATATTTAAGCCAATATTGGTGAGTTGATTAATGAATAGTTTATAGGAAAATATTTTAATATAATTATTTTGAGTACGTTACGTTTACTTACGCTTCATGCAAATGAACTTTCATGTGTTCTGAAGTGACATGATATTTAGGGTTTATAAATATTTTTTATTACATTTTCCTTTATATTATTCCATATTGGAACAAATCCTTTAACCTTTTTAATTGTAGTAAAAGGATGAGATAACATAATAATATATAATATATTTATAATATATATAATATATTAGGCTGTTATTTTAGAAGTTACTAGAAGTGATTTTTCTGTAATAGGCACATGTTACTTAATTACTTGTTAAGCAAAATACGTAATTAAGGATAGTTCAAATACCATAAGCTTAATATAACAATTATTAATGATAATGACCTTGTTAACTTGTTATTGATCTAATGACATCATTAATTGTAAAGCCAGAAGCTTTGTAGTCTTCGAAGTCGTATAATTAATTTTGAATTTTGTTGGGACTGCTGATAACCGTGTGGGGTGTTGCCAACTATTTAAAAAAATTCAACAAAAAACGCACAAAACTATAGCTAAAAATTAGTAGTGGGCGATCATGAATGATTTACATAATCGAGACATTTACTTATTACTAATATTGGTAATCGATTATGAAATTAATAATTTACTAATTTTCATAGTCGATTAACGTTACTAATTAGTTTTATGAATTCTGGTTCATAAATCGTAATCCTGTTTAAAAACTTTCTTTAAAAGAAAGTGTATAGCGACGGGTGACGAACTAAAATTTTTTAGTTTCAAATGTCTTAAAAACTGGGTGTAACATCACTAATTGCAGGAATATCTTGCCAGGTTAAATATTACTTTTGTTTCTGCTTGTATGACGTCATAAATCAGTTGATATTATCTCGCTTCCTCTGTTCATGTTTCTATCAGCAAGTTATATCCAGTTAATAGTTCTCGCTAGGTTATTTATATGCCGTTATGATGAACTTTCTCGTTGATTTTGGACTGTGTTGATAATACAGTTTAAAGCAATGATGAGTCCGTGACGCGTGTAAGTACATCGCGTGAATCAACGTAAGTTCGAATCCCTGCAATGAAGCTGAGCTTTTGTTAGGGTATTTTCCAATATACCCCTGGCTAGCTACCAACCCCAAGTTTCAAGCACTTGTATGTTCCGGCAGTTGCACTTGAGAGCCAATCCTACCAAGAGCCTTAGCCATCTTAGGTCACATCCTCACTTAACTTCAGTTTTAATTTTTTTTAAGTTCGGACATCCGTTTTTTGGATAGTCGATATTAGTCAATGGTTTTAAGAAAACAATATGTATATGTACATATTTTCGATATGTACGGTATGATAGCCTGTCATCGAAGGACGATAAGGAAAAAAATGGCATCGCGTGTTTCGAAGTACGAGTAGGTACTTTAGGAACTTGATTTGCGAAAAAAGGTCATTTTCGCAAATCTTCATTGTTATCACAAAATACCTTTTATTATTTATTGGAATTAACAATCGATAGTTTTTTTTTAATCGATGTTTTATCAATACCATAAAATACCCCCCACGAAGCCCTGGAAAGGTTTCAGGGACGGGCTGTTCGCATTTGGTTATAAAACTGTTTTGTGACGTCATAACTTGCGCTCACCTTCGTACATATCCATAGACTTGACGAGGGTGACAAAGGTCACCCGTGCGCACAATCATCAGTCCACTGTAGACATACCAGGGATCGCCATTGGACACGATGTTAGGCCCTTCGCATCCAGTCGGATTTAGTCACCTTGGTCATGTCGCCTCTCTATCTTCATTTGTCTAAACACGGCCTCCACTCCAGAATCCGTTTACCCTATCGCTTATCAGTTCTTCGGCATATGTGACCAACCAACTGCCACTTCTCCGAAGTAATCCTTTGAACTATGTCGATACCCTAGTTCTCTGAATAATTATATCATTTCTGATTATACCCTTAAAGAAACTCCTAGTATAGCATAGTGCTTTAGCAGTTAACTTACAAAGTAAACTCGGGCGTACCCGCGCGTGATACTTGCTTAACTATGACGCGTGTTTGTGAATGCCAAGTGTACACTTTCACCCGATTACTTATAAAAGTGTAGCCGCGGGCGCTTCAATAAAATTACAATATACATTCCATGTTTTTTTTAAATGAAGTGAACATTAATTGTTTAGTACGGTTGTCATTTGCAACTCGACGAAACGAAATACACTTGCCGCGGGCGCTTCAATAAAATTACAATATACATTCCATGTTTTTTTAAAATGAAGTGAACATTAATTGTTTAGTACGGTTGTCATTTGCAACTCGACGAAACGAAAAAGCGACACTAAAGATTATTAAAAAGGAAACAAAAAACCCGACTGCAACAAAAACGCTTGATTAAAAATTTTATTTTCTATTTTTGCATTTTATTTTATACCTAGACTTCGCACTTAGATATTAAATAGCCTATGTCGCTCCCACAATTAAGACGAATCTAACGATACCTTGTATACTAAAATCCATTAAGCCGTTCAGGCCACAGAGCGTGACAAACAAATATACATACATACAAACACTGGAAAAACATAACCCTCCTTTTTCGCAGTCTCGTAAAAAGCTGTACTTGGGATATAAAATGCAAACTTCGAAGACTTCTTATAATAATATGGAAGTTAACGTTTCACCCCCTTACTAAAACACATAATAAACACTTGCTCACTTCAGACTTGCAATGCTGAATAATGGAGATACAATTTCATACACGGCCGGTGAATTCGAAACTAAAGTGAGCTTGCATTGTGATATTAATAACTTTTATTTACATGACTGCAAAAATGTCATGTGCGGAGATTGAATCCGTGATCTCTCTGATTTATAACAAAGGTGGCAAATGAGTATACGGCCCGCCTGATGGGAAGTGGCTACCCTAACCTATGGACGCTTGAAATTTCACTAGCGTGTTTCCGACCTGAATCCTTTAAGCACTGCAGGAACACAACATTAGGTCATTTGGCTGCGATCTTCTGTAGAGTGGAGGGAGGTCCACCAGTCGGGTTGTCCCAAGTAGAGAGAAATCTCCAAAGAAATTTCTGTGCCCTACTTTATAAGGTCTACTTACCAATGCGTAATTATGTTCGTCTTGTATTTTTGTTTTTCATACCATTTTCCCGTTTGTTAAATTTCGTGTACAACTACAGATAATATAGATGATATAAATGCATATATTTATAACTCGCTGTGCCCGACGTTTTCACCCGTGTTAACTTTATATGAAAAACATCGCGAACGCACCCATGTAGGCAATTTATTTTTCCTTTGTGTAAAAGTATCGAATTTTTTTTTAGGAATAAACTAATTTTATAATTATAATTTAACCTATGTTACTTGCTAATACTGTAGCTTTATATTTGTGAAAGAATTTTTAAAATCGATCCAGTAGTTTTTGAGTTTATATCTATTTCGTAATTAATAAATTAATTTCCTTATCTTTCAATACGAGTTACAGTAAATATTGTTTATTTAGTTGGTACGATTGTTTTTCTTCTTCTTTCATCTTATTAAATCTTTTAAGTATCAACATTGGTTGTTTAGGGATACTTCTTAGGTAATGTATTTTTTGGTGTAAACAACTTTTGTCAGGTTCTTGATTTCTTTTCGCGTCGTACCCCTTTTTCTTATTCCAGCAATGTATAATGCAACAGTCAATAATGATCTTGTCTTATCCGAGGCCTTTAGTATTTAGTGTAGGCCCGGCTGAAAACCAGCGCTATATATAATATTTTGCTATTTGTATAGCATGTGCTGTGCTGAGGTCCTTTTTGATGTTGAGTGCGGCCTTAGTATGGTAATGTTGTAATGTTATAAATTAAACTAGCTACGCGTCCAAATAGCATACTCTAAAGAGCTAAATTTAACTTCATAAAATTGTCTTTATGATGAAGTATCTTTTCATAAATAAGCCATGTCTAAAAATAATGTTCATAAATCACTTTAATTTTTAAAAATTGTTTGTCACAAAATAGCTTATTGTGGCTTATGTACAAGAGATAAGCATTTACTATCGTGGATTTTTTTAAATCTTATACTAAGGACCAATATTTTTTGTAGAACATTTTATTTATGTATTATTAACCATTACACCAGCGCACGCAGATAAAGCAGTCCGAGAGTGCTTCCGCCTTCGACTTGCTTAATAAAAATAAAAATTTAGGGCTAGCTGAGAGTTGTAGCCTAATGTTAGGTAGCTTATACTATTCCTCGTGAGTCTAGCTATCATATATAAAAAGATTTTTTCAAATCCGACTGGGTTAGTTCAAGAGATTAGCGTGTTTAAACAAACATAAAAACTCTTGCGCTTTATTATATTAGTATAGATATAAATTAGTAATCTTTTATTGTAATCTCGTATTTATTGTGCGTTGTATTATGTCCGTAATTTCATCGTCAAATAAATGTGCTTTCTTTCTTTCTCTCAAAAACCGTCAACCGTCAAAAGTAAAGAAACCCTGTACCTATAATATTTTTATTATCTATTGTATATTAGTAAATCTGTAGTTTATTCTTCACATGTCATTTTTTTTCCAAATTTCCTGATAGATATCCTATCCTATCCTATCCTGTCTGTCCGTATTTATGTTCGGATTTAACTGAAAACAGCCTGTTACTGTTGTACACGGGAAGTATATATGTCATTTCTTATAACTGTAATAGGCAATATGAATTGTTGATAAGAGTAAAAATAAAATTACGAGTTGAAAATAATTGGATAATGTCGGTTCACTTTTGGGTAATTGCGAGCCGTTTCGTTTGATTTAGTTAGAAAGATCTGGCCTAGTAACAATAAAAAAAAAGAACAAAGTTATGTCGGTTTCAAATATTTGTTTATATGTTTGATCAAACATCCAGAACCAAAGTGTTGGTTTGCAAAGGCACCGCGTTGGAATTCTGCGTAATGGATGATTTACCGAGTTACCTACCGAGTCATGTCATCGCAAATGACTTCCAGCGGGCGTGGCTTTGTGACGTCACTTCCGATCTCCGACTTCACGTCTCTATTTTCTAAGTAATTTGTTATGTTTGTCCGTGTCGTCTGTAGAACACGATGCCCAACCCGGGTGAACTTGTAAAAAAAGCCTTCTAAGGTTTCAGGGCATATATTATAAGAGAATTAATATTTCAATTCAATTCAAATTTCCTTTGCCGAATATTACGGAAATTTTAGATTTTCTTTCGGGAAGTATTTACTTTATGACCTACATCAGAGATTTTACTAAGTAAAGTTACAAACCGAAAGTGGGAATATTACCAGCTTTTTCACCAGTACAGGACAATACCAGATGAAGCGTTTACCCATGGAACTTAAGATAAATCCCAGCGTTTTCTCCAGAGTAATATCAACTGTTATGTCAGTATAGTCAGATCGAAAAACAAAAAGAGCATGTGGTCGCAGGTTCGATTCCTAAATAATGTAAACATTTACCTAACCCTGATATACTTTTGAACTCTTGTATATTTCCATATCAAAGTTAGGTTGGTAGAAAAAAAAACCAAAACTTTTAATGATTTTAAGCCATTGATAATAGGTGAGAATTTTTTTAAACTTTTATTAGAATCTAAGTAAGTGTAAGTGTTCCGAGATCAATCGGTGTATATGCAGTAATAAAGCGGAGTGGTAAAGATCGCGACCACCATACACATAGTGATAAACACATGTATGATTTTCTTTTGGTATGTCGTCTTCCGAGATCAGTCGGTGTATTTCTATACTAATATAATAAAGCGGAAGAGTTATTTTGTTTGTTTTTTTAAACACGCTAATCTCTTGAACTAACCCAGTCGGATTAAAAAAAAATTTTGTATATGATAGCCAGACTCCCGACGCATAGTATAGGCTATCTAACATTAGGCTACAAATCTCCGCAATCCTTAAATATTGATTTTTGTTAAGTCGGAGGTGGAAGCCCTTCCGAGCTGCTTTACCCGCTTGCGCTGTCGTAATGGTTAATGATAAGTAAAGACAATTGGCAACAAACATACTGATCATTAATATATATAAAAAAAGTTCGCGATAGCATATGACTATCTCCTATACATAAGCCTCGAAAAGTTATTTGTAACAAACAATTGTTAAAAATTAAAAAGTGATTAATTACCATTATTTTTAGGCATGGCATATTAATTCTTACGAATAAAAGTGTCTTCGTCATGAAGAAAATTTTATAGAGTTAAGTTTTGCTCATTATAGTATGTTATTTTGACACATAGTTTAGGAGATAATAAAAAATTCAAATAATTTGTACTTGCGACAAGAACAATAATTATGATAGACTACACAGGTGCGTTGGCGTTTCGGTGTTTATTATATAAAATTAACATGGATGACACCGTTGGGCACAGCTAGTCATATTAATATACGTGAAGCAAAAACTATGTACCACTTTTTAAGCGTATTGCGTACACGGAAGACTGAGATTTGGCATGGTTAAAGTTTATATGGAGAAGGAGTGCAGGAAGCTAAAAGTAATCTATAATATCTGTTACTAATATATTAAATAAAATTAATTAATACTGCGAATGCTTACCCGAACAGTGCCATTGAACTTAGACCCCCTCAAAATATTGACGTTGTCACTCAATGAAAAGTGACAGCAAGTGATATAAATATTCATTGTTTAGTTAATGCAAATATCAAAAAAGTCGCTAGTCGAATTTCGATCATTGGGCGACCGCTAGTTTATTTAGGATATTTAGGACGTTTGATGTTGCCAATAAGTAGTTTCTAAGATAGTTGATACTAACCCCTAAAGGGATATAGCGCAATGATATACAAAAATAAACGTAAACTTACTTGGATTTAAAAAAAAACTGGAGACGGAAAGTCAATGACCCGAGTGGACGCGGTCAAATACTTGTTGATGTGTTTATTTTTTGTTGTTTCGCTATGTATGTACGAGGTTATTTTGATAGGGTTAAGCAGAGAATAATAGGCAGTTAATAGCTTATCTATTTGATTACCCACCAACCCGATAAAGACTTCATGATAACATTTAAAGATTAATAAACTATCAATTTATATAAGAAACAAGAGAACAACCTTTTGAACGGTGAAAATATATATTATGTTATAAGAAAAACAAAGACAAAAGGACCGAACATCATAATACAATCTGTATTTACAAAAACAAAAAACAAGCATTAAGTTCATTTGATATATTCATTATTAAATCATTACTGCAGTCCATTACCAACAATCAAAATCACAAATGGAGTCATAATAATTATGCATCATTTCATTAGCGTTATTGTTTATAGTACAGTACTGTACCGTACAGGTGACAACAGCAGATATGCAAATATGCTCCATTAATTTTACCTACGCCGTTATTAACAAGGAGGATGATAAATAAAAGTTCTGTTAAAATATTTCGTAAAACTATTTACGTGCAATAGAAAACAGACCTGTTCCGAGTCCTCTACAACTGTTTACAAAAACTCCCACAGATAACAAACATGACACAGATAATAGCCAAATAACGGTGTGTCAAATAGTTATAACAGTCGAAAACGCATGGACGAATAGGCTTAAAAGAACCAAGTATTGCAGCCATCCGGTACGCAATCGAATTATGTAAGTATATAACATTTATGTAACAGTTAGTTAAAACGTGATTTTCTTTCTAATTGCTCCGAGATTATACTTTCTGTTGCCTAATTTTGTAGATTTAGAAAACAGTATAACTATGTCGGAAGAGTGTTATTGGTAAAACGTGTTGGCTCACGAGGTGAGGCGAAGGGGGGGTCATTTAGACCTCAAGAGTAACGATTTTCTTTATCGTTATAGGATTTAGCGTTATAGCCACATTCTCACCAGATCTTAAGTGACGATTTGGCCCAAGATTAGCACGATAGGCTTAGTAGGTGACTGGCTCTCAAGTCCAACTACCGGAACATACCTATTGATGTTTGGCGTCCGATTTTCAACATGAGGGTGGTCGCTAGCCAGGCGGGGGTTAGAAAAAGTTATGGTTTCATCATGATGTTTTCCTTCATTCGACGCTCAGGGTTATTGCAGGGATTCGAACTCCGTACACACTAGCACTGAGCCCTCATTGCATATAAAGACTTCGGGATATTATCTACTGCTAGCTTTGGTAAAACATCTGTTTTTTGGACGATCGATTGTAATCGATTATCTCCAAAAAATTAATCGTATAATAATCGAATGTTTTTTAATACGGAATATATTATGTCAGCGCGTCGTGTCGTGTCGACAGGAAAAAAAGGTCACCCGTTTGCGAGTTCCGAACATTGCGTACGTAATGACGAGCTTAAAAAAAGGTCATTCGCCGCAAAATCTTCGTTATAATCACAAAAATACCCAGTATTAAGTATTGAAAATCAACAATCGATTGTTTTATTTTATCAATCGATAGTCCTAATGACAATTGATTTTCAACACTACTGATACTGCATAGTAGATTAACAGATATCCTTTTGACCATAAGTACTTTACAGTTTTTTTTACCTTTCAAGAAATTTGTTCCTTTCCATAAAAAAAGGTAATCTCTGTTTATTGTTCGGCTTTATTTTATTTACACTCGTTTCTCTTTACAAAACTGGTTCGTCGTCGGTCTCGATATAGCAATTCGAAGTGACAGTCGAATCATCGAAACGATTATTTGTTGCTTTTCATGGAAATAAAGAGTACGTCGACTTTCTGAAGTGCAACGCACGTTCTCTTTCATGTAAACACAAGGTATGTTCCTATCAAACGGGCACGTAGACGACACGATTTATTTAGTAATATATTAAAATTTATCGTAAATCTAACTTCACTGGTTTATTTCATACGAGAACAGACTGAAGTCGTCGTGAGAAACGAGACATAATTATTTATAATCTTAATCGTACTCTAGTCGGCTTCATACACTCTTGTCTGTTTTGATTAATAATACATAGTGAATAATGTGTGTCAATTAGCGTTTTGGGATCAATCCATGACGTCTAGTCTGTACTATCACGCTTTTTAACCTTGGTATTTAAAATTGGCATAAAGATGACAACCGATGACGGATATTTCTGTATCTTGGAAAGATATGGCGCAGTTTAAAACAAGTTTACTTGACATAAGTTCTTAAACTTGTAAATACAGATTTTTTTTTGGCGGCTGCCGTTTTTTTACATTGGTAACTTATTTGCCATCAGTTGCATTTTTGTATTTTTTTTGTGTCGTTATTAAAGTTGTAATATGTATTTTTTGTACATAAAATAATCGAAATCGAACTGTCGTATCCGTCACGTACTTGCTACGCACCGGTGTGAATGGACCAGTTCCTCGTGAGTGATACAGTTTAATGCACTCTGTTTCGGCCGGTTCGGGGGCTCCATTTTGATTTTCAATGACTCATCATTCGTTCGAATATCGTTATTGTAATGTGTGCGAACTTTGTAAGCGTGATGTGTGGTCCCATAGGAGGTGAAGGACAAAGTGGTAGGGGGAGGGTGAGAAACTGTCTGTTTTTAACACGCCTTTATTAACTTGACTTGTAACTAACTAAAAACAATTCAATCAAATTTTAGAAGTCACTTTTTATAATCCGGATGGCAATTCTATAATTTGATATCTTGGAGCTAATCTGATAATGAAGCTAGAAGGTGGATATGGGAACTCTTCAGTGGCTAGTAGAAAATCTCTCGAGTTTACTCTTAGTACTTAAGATTTGTTTTGAAGAGTAGAATGGATTGGGCTTGGTAACGAGGGTCTGCTGATGGAGTCAGGAGATGTTTTATAATTTTTAGTACTTGATAAAAGCGTTTTTTCGTTGTTTTTTTTTTTTTATCTACGTACGTGATATATTAATAATTTTTTGTTTAAAATTAATTGGGCGAGCGAGTCCCACACCCAATGTTTGTTATAAGCAACCTAAGGGACAAAAAGACTTGCGTTTTGAAGTTATAGTCATCAGAGTGGTGAGTAGCATTTTGGTGAGTAGCATTTCAGTGTGTTATATTTATACATATTTTTAAACTAGCTGTGCCCTACGGTTTCATTCATGTTAAATTTAACCGGTCTCCACTCCAGTCTCCATTGTTAAGTACGTTTTTTATAGCCTATCCTTGCACAGTGTTTTGTAAGAGCCAATTTTGTGACATCCCTTTTTATATTGCAGATTATATCTACGATAATTCCAATAAACCATAAAATTAGATCGTGATACTTTTAGGGCACATGTAAAATGTCTTAAGCAACCGCCTGGTGAAAAATCTCGTCCTAATACGGCGGATTATTCAAGTAAAATTCAAAATTCAAAATGAAGAAAATTTAAATAATTACGTATCGATTGAACTTAGGTATTTTCTGATTGCTCAACAGCGTAGGTTCCCAGAGTGGTCCATATGGACCCCTAAGGGTCGATTTCGGACTTCAAGGGACCCACGGCAGTGAAAACAAAATTTAGGGGTCCGTAAGTTGCAAATGGGGTCGACAAAATAGTGAATTCCTAGCGTGCGTGACTAGCGTGACGAAAACTTTTACTTTCTTTCTTTAAATAGAATAATATTATAATAATTATAAGTAGTACATTTTTACTTAAATAGTACGTTTTTTACAATAAACGTTTAAGTAAATATTTCTAAAAGGTAAATGTTTATGGGATTTGATGAAGGTGTGGAGGTAAATTCAAAGAATTTCATGATTGACAGACTTGCATTAGTCATGGGAAAATTCAGAATCGATGATGGGATGACCTTATAAATCTATTTTTATAGATAATTTAAAGACCTGTACCGATTGTACTTGTAAATCGCAATTTTGTAAAGAAGTGTTTAGTGGGGGTCTACCCAATACAGTAACAATTAGTTTGGGGTCTACAAGACAAACAAAGTTTGGGGACCTAAAATATGCGCCGTCGATGGTTTTACCTACCATCAGTGTTGATTTGATGATTTTATTAACCATTTTATAAGTTTTGAATTTATAAGTAATATATCCGGAGAAAAAAAAATCGTGATTTTCAAAAAATTATTACCCTGAAACTATGTATATTTGACACGCGGAAGATATACTTTCGCATTTGAACTGATGTCACGAAATTGGCTCCTATGAAACACTGTGCTCTCTTTCCATACTTGTTTACAGTTAGTAGCGTGATGTTATATAACCTATAACCTTCCTCAATAAATGGGCTATTAAATGAAAAAAATAATGTTTTAAATCTGACTTTAATTCTAGAGATTAGCGCATTAGTATAAATGTGTTCCAAAATTTCTCGAGAAAAATTTACATTCAACGCACGGCCCAAACAAACTACTGGGCCTAGAACTGTAAAAATTTGCATGTGGGTTCCTGTTACATTGTAGGTGAACAATAAGGGAGGATTTTTGGAAATTCTATCCCTAAGGGGGTGAAAGAGGCGAATAAAAGCCTTAAACGTCGTCGGAAAGTTGCCAGTTTATCTGTTTTTTACCGGATTTCGGCGAGTGTGCGTTGGAATGGCACAACTTAATTCCCTCATCCTCTTGTCACCTTTCGAACCGTCATCGATTTATGATAGATATTCCACCAGTGCGCACAAAGCGTTTTGCTAGCACATTTATAATGCGCATCGCTGAAGAGTGGAACACTTTGCCGGATTTTGTATTTCCCGATAATTGCAACCCGGGTATCTTCAAGTCTCGAGTGAATAGGTACCTTCTAGGCAAGCGTGCTACATCTTAGACCAAATCATCACTTACGATCTTGCGAGATAGTGGTCAAACGCAAGCCTATCCATAGTAAAAAAAAAATGTATGAAAATCAATTTAGCAATTCAGTTCTAAAGAAAGTATTAAGGATGGGACATATAAATCAACTATATTGAGCGCAGCCACGAGGAGGGCGCTAGTTTATCATATACAAATGAGGCATTAGTTTCCCCAAATTAATATCTGCTTCATCCCTACCAACATTAATCCGTTATTCTTGAGTTATATTTAGTTTTATTGTACTGCAGTTGTTTTTACGGCTCCCTATAAAGCCTGCCAGAAGTGTTAATAATTTTTTTACGGTTCCGTTCCTAACAAAGGAACCTTATAGTAAAGCGTACAGTGTCTGTCGAGTCTGTAAAAAAAGGTCGGTGCCTTTTGAACCGTAAAGGTGGTGGTTTTGCGGCTTATCACGCACGGACAGAGCCACGCACCAAACACCAAGGCTATGGGGCTTGTCAGCGCTTCTACAGACGACACTCTTCCCATGGTGCGTCGGTTCGGGCTGATCCGCGTTTGTCCGCAACATCACGGACCATTGGACGCCACCTTAATAAGTAATATTATTGTGACGTAATAGCAGAGTATCTAAAGCAGCATTAACAGGCTCTTACCAAATCCGGCTCGGCAGGGGGGTATCGCGGGTAGTCAAGGTGAGCACTGATGTGCATTATAAGGGGACCCCTTAAAACCTACACCTGGGTCGCAAGTACCGGGGGCTGCTCGTGTTACTCTCTCTGCCACATGATGGACCCGGCACCCGCACGGTGAATCCATGGAATGCTAAGATGTTTGTCTCATCCCAATAAGTAATATGAGATAAACATTAAGAGAGGTAGAACACAGAGAATTCTTTTTGGATGTCTCTCTCTTCTTGGGGCAGTCCGATCGGGGAAAATCACCTCCACCCTACGGAAGATCGTAGCCAAATGTTCAACCTAATTCCGTCTTCTCCCTTTTATAACAGTACCATAAGCGCTGGACCACAATTTTATGGTAACCTCGGGGATCTGTACTCTCAGTGGCACTATTCCTGCTGCATATCAACGATCCGCTGAAACCCGGGACGCCCGGGTAGTGGGTACGGGTACCCGGGTATATTTGGGTGGGCAGGCGACAGTACTGTTAAAAAAAATCTGTGTTGTGTTTCTGAGGCGAGTAGGGTTTACAGACCTCTTTGAGGAAGGGGGTTCAAGGTCGGCCACGGACCTTTGATACGTCTGATGTTACAAGAGACCTGTAGACTACCGTAATCGTTTACCATGAGGCGGACCGCAAGCGTGTTTTTCACCTTAGTTGTATAAAAAAAGCGCTATTTTTTTCCTTGATGAAATCGCGACTGATTCATATGGAATCTCTCTTTGTAAAATCTTCTAAATCATTTCGTTAAAGGGCTTTAACCTGCCGTCTCAGCCGCTCCGAGGTCACGGGTTCGACGCCTGGGTTAAAAGATGAAAATAGTATTCTATAAGCAAGGTCAGTTTGCGATTTGATTTTATTTCAACATAATGTCATTTGATTTAAATTGAGGGATTGACTCTCAGGTATAGGGTCGAGAACACACTAATGACTAATGAGTGATAATTTTTGTCAGTCTGTTTGTTACGGGGAATCTCCGAAACGGTTGGACCGTTTTTGAATGGACTTTCACTGGCAGATAGCAGATGTTATAACTTTTATTTTAGGAAAATAATTAGGGTACCGCACAAATAAAAAAAAACGGATCATGTTGAATCAATTTGGATGCTTAAATGGCTTACGCTGAGTAAACCATAAGAGATATAGCAAATTAATGTACTACCCAAGTCCGGTGAAGCTGTAAAAGCCGCAGCGGCTCTGTTTTTGGATAGGGCCCCTAAGGCTAACAGTGTAGTCATTCTAAAAAAAAAATTTACTACATAACTGTAGACATTAAAAAGACCTACAAAAAGTCACATGTCTATCTTCTAAAGAACATCCACAATAAGGATTTTTGTTTTTAAAATAACCCGAAGGGGAGGAGCAAGATTTGCGCGTGTGCCCGCTCGATTGCATTCTGTAGTCCATGTGAGCGAAGCCGCGGGCATAGCTAGTATTAAATAAAAATGTATAGATTTATCATATTGGTATGTGATTTACCTAATATAACTCAGATGTATGTATTCACCGCAATACCAACATGAACGAGTTATATTACGGTCAAATTACATGGTAGGTAAGTATTTGTTGTATGTTTTGAAATTATTTGATGATACACTATTTTCTATTAATGAAACTTATGTGGTCTGAAACCGCGATAAATCGTAAAAGGTGTTTTTTATTATCGAAAACAATGTTCAGGATGTTATTGCGGTTTTTTTATTTTATAAAGGTATATTATTATGTTAAATAAAAATTCATGTTTGGAAAAATATTTTTGTAGAGTTGTGATTAAACGCGACCAGACGTCATAAAAAAAATTGGTTCGTATCACAATCTGGTTAGCTGTATACAGATCCATATAGAAAAAATTTTTGGAGGAAAAATAGAATTCACACAAAGAACTTTCTAGCATACACTAGTAAAGTACCGCATCCCCCGATTTCGACCGTCTAGACGTTATGCAGGTAGTTATGAAAAATAGTAATGGTTATTATGTTTTGGGCTCATTCAGTGCTTGGAGCCGCGACGAGAAAGACGCGCCGAGCGCGTTCCGCTGTCTGTCGCTCTCCAAACTTTTATATACGAATGTTCTCCGTGTTTCTTTCTTTTTATGATATTTATTTTTTCTTTATCTCGTTGAGTGTGTATTAAAAATTATCTCGGTAAAGAAATTATAGTATTTAAAACAATATTAATATAAAGTAAATAAGAGTGTGTAAAATTATTAATGCATTTTGAGACGTGTTTAGTATTTCATGATATGTTTGAATCTGAAAGTGTAAAGTAATTTTCTGTTATAAACTTTCTCATTGGCAATTAATTATAGTTCTTTGAAGTTACTAAAAAACTTATGATTAAAATAGTATTTTTTATATTAAATTTGATTAACACATTACTTTCATATACATAATTAAATCTCAATGCAATTTATTATATTAGTTTGCACAATTCAAATCATTGTTTTCAATTACAAACCAAAATATTAATAAATGTTTTTTTGCAGATTATGCAAATTTAAAACTTTAATAAACAATTTATTGATTGAAGATATCCTGATAATTTTATTTAAGTAAGGACGAAGTATCTATCCTTAAAATTTTTTTTTTTTTAAATCAAAATCTATGGAGTAGTTTTTGATACACGCACAACGGCAAACTCCTCTGCAAAATCATAACATTTTGAACCGACTTCAACAAAAGACGGGAGGTTACTCTCAATACGAATGTTGTTTTTTTTTTTGTGGATCTCAACCTTAACTTTTTGTTTATGAACCGATTTGGATGATTCTTTGGATAGAGATACTCGACCACCTTTTAGTTTCATTGGCATTGAACTTTGAACTTCGGAAATACACAAGGGAACCCTTCAAAATAATTTATGTTGGTTTTAGTTTTTGTTCAAAATTGTCTTGTATTTTTAATATAGACAATGCAAAACCTATAATTCCATAAAAGTCCGCTATTTTCATATTATTATTAAATTCTTCTAGTGTTTTCTAGTGACTTTTTAGAATATTATGTGGACAGAAAGTGGTTTTTAGTTATTTTTAGTGTATATTTAAAACATGGTATACGAAATTGTGATATTTTTATAATATAGTGTTGTGAGATATTGAAAATGTTTTGCTTTTTTACTGCTAGTAAGTATAATATTATTGATATTATTTTTCTATTTTCGAACTGTAAAGTTTTTATCCCTATCATAACGGTGTTTACATTCCATCGATATTTCTCTATTTCTTAAAAATTGTTAAGTTGATATCAGTCGTTTTATATTGTCAACTAGCTGTGCCCGTGGCTTTGCTCACGTGGACTACAGTGCCCGTGCGAATTTTGCTCCCCCGCTTCCGGCAATTTTAAAGACAAAAATGGTTATTGTGGGCGCTCCTTAGAAGATAGATGATATATACTCTCCCGGACTTTTTTGTAGGTCTTTTTAATGTCAACAATTATTTAGTACATTAATTTGCTATATCTCTTATGGGTTTACTCAGCGTAAGCCATTTAATCGTCCGAATTGATTCACCATGACCAGTTTTTTTATTTGTGCGGGACAATTATTTTTGTAAAATAAAAGTAGCCTAAGTTACTCCCTATACATTCAGCTATCATCTATCAGTGAAAGTCCCGTCAAAATCGGTCCAACCGTTTCGGAGATTACTCGGAACAAATAGACAGACAGGCAGACAAATATTTTAAAAATAGGCTTTTTGTTATAGGTATCGTATATATTTTCATATGCATTGAGCAAAAATCTATTATTTTGACATTACAAACCGAGACTTCAATTTTATTGATTATATAGATAGATAATGGACGGTCTTAAATATAAAGGGTAGTAGTACATTAGGAGTGTATTGACGAATTTATTGTTTATTATTTCTTTTAGAAACTATGGGGGTTTCTAAATCGAGATTGAACCATTGGTATCTGCCTCGTTTTCTGCTAGGATTGAAGTCGAACCTTTGGAAAGGAAAAAAAGAGGTTTACTAGAATTCGGCGTGTAAAGTTATAAACAAACAAAAATAATAAATCCATCAATCAATAAATCTTACATTATTTGTCACAATATGTCACAATAATACGGCATTATGTTCATAACACCACGTATGACGTCATCATTCAATAAATAAAACTAAGTAACTAACATTAAATGTGTTACGTGCAAAGTTGAATTTACTAGAATTTCAATTGAAACTTATTAAATTCCTTCAGCACGAATAATAAATACTCAACTGTTTATATAAATATATTGTACGATGACATCACGTTTTCTGATTGGCGTTTCCGATCACGTGACTCCCATAGTCAAATATCAATTTTTGCCCGAAGTGAAAATTAAATAAATGTACCTACATATATTTCAATATAAACTTTTTAAATAAATTTTTGTTTTTACTACGCATGTGCTTGTGTTCGACCACTATTTCGCCTGATCGTAAGTGATGATGTGGTCTACGACGGAGTACGCTTCCCTAGAAAGTACCTATTCACTCGAGACTTGAAGATACCCAGGTTATAATTGTCGGGAAATACGAAATCCAGCAAAGTGTTTCACTCTTTAGGGGTGCACTAGATAATTAACTTTAATTTTTAAACATATTGTCAACTCGCAAATTGTTACGTGATCATTCAGGCTGTTACCGCGAGGCTACCCCGAGCGAGGTCACTGATAGTTTGCTGCCCTCTGGCGGCCCCGGAGACTGGGTTGTAGCGTGTGATAATCAATTTTCAACCGTTTTCATATTGTTGATAAATATTTTTACTAATTCTAATTTGGGAAATGCGTTTGTTCACAAGTTGGTATGGATTTTATGTTCGTCGTCGTACCACGGTACACATGGTAGACAAACTTGATTTGAAATTCCAGCGACTAGTGTTGGTAAAACATCGATTAATAATCGATTGTTGATTTATAATACATAATTGGAGGTATTTCCGCGAATAGCCTTTTTTTGTATGCAAGTTTCTGACATAATTATATTCCGTACTAAAACAATCGATTGTACAAAAAATCGATGTTTTATCATCGCTTCCACCGAAGCTGTATTATTACCCGACTACGAAAAAGGTCTATAGAAATGTATGTCTATTTCTTTGACACGCTCTGTAGTCTAAACGGCTTGTTGTATTTTAGAAGCTTTCAAGGTTTTTTTAGAACTCGCTGTACTATTGGACATAAGGACCCTAGAGACTCAGTCGGCTTTTACAGCTTCACCGGGCTTGGAGGTTGTAGAGTATTTACTAATCCTCGCTTAGCTAGTTAGCAAACGCTAAACCTAAAATTTAAAATTAAACGTTTTTCTAACTTCTGCTCGTGAATTTGTCTTCTTTAGACTTTGGACTTTAGACTTGGGTCTTTACCCGAATAAAAATATCCTTATATTTTAATCCAAGTTATAAACTGTTTGTGTGTCAAATTTCATCCAATTAATTCATTTTAGTTGTTTTTGCGAGTTTTAGATACAAATATCAAATATACACATACTTTCACGTTTATAATGTTACTAGCTGTGCCCACGGTTGCGCTCGCGTGTGTTACCGAATGAATCGTGCTATCCCCGCTCCCCCGGTTATTTTAAAGACAAAAATGCTCATTGTAGATTATCCTTAGAAGATAGACATATAATGACTCTCGATGTATTTTTACCCAAGTGAGAAAAAGAAGGTATGTAGGTATGTCTATTTCTTTGTCACGCTCTGTAGGCTAAACGGCTTGATGGATTTTATCACACGAGGTGTCGTTGGTTTCGTCTTAATTGTGGAAGTGGCATAAATAAGTAAGGCTTTACAGAATTTAAGTATGACGTCCGGGAATAAAACAAAAATCAAAAACTTTTGTTGGGATTTTTGTTTCCTTTGTAATAAATAATTCTTTGTATTTATGTACTATGTCAATGAATTTTAAAGCAATAACAAAACGCATTTTTCTGTTTCTTGTCTCTATGTGCAATTTGAAGATATGTATGTTTTGACTATATTAATTTAAGGTTGTAATTTAATTGACTTATAGTAGATGAAAATGGAAACAAGCGAGTTTAAAATTATAAATTGTATTGATTTACGTTCCTTTTTGTTAGCCGAGTAGAAGGAGGTCCACAGTCTAGACTTAGTCTAGACCCGTCCCGGACCTAGGTCAACGTTCAGACGACAAAGGGCTCAGACTAAATTCCACCTGATAATGTCAGTTAGAATATGAAGGTAGAGTAGGGATGCTTGTTATTGACTAGCGACCCGCTCCGACTTCGCACGGATGCAATTTACTAATGTGGTGTAATTTATATTTTAAAAATCATGTCCAATCAAATTACAATTTCATTACTTGGTATTTATAGTTCATCTTTACGAAAAGTGCGCTTAACTCGCGACTCATTATCTCGTTATCGTTTTTTAAAAGTATTTTGTTAAAACTGAGCTCTTTTAGTTTGTCATATATAATTACTTCTCAGTATTTGATCCTTATTAGCACCACAATGGATTGATATCATAATACAGTATATATCTTTTATTTTTACAAAATCAACGGGTTTGATTCCTGGGTACGAATATTGATTTTTTAAAAATCCAATGATGCCGCTTCAACTTTTCAAGTCACGGTACTGACACATTTGTCCACGGTACTAAAATAAAATAAATTTGTAGGACATTGTTTAGATTTGTTTATGTATTGAAACGGTTCATAGTGACAAAAAGAGTTCTTAGAAAAGGATATGACATAGTACTGAACAAGTTTTCTTTCGAGATGCAACCAAAAATAGTTATGATTATATTAAATTATTAGATTGATTATTGATTAAGTATGAACAGTACGGTATATAAAAACATCACTTATAATGAAATCATCTATACACCTATAATATTTACATTTTTTAATTACATTTTGCGCATGATTTTCGCGTTGAAACTTGCGGTTCAAGATGACTTGAAAAAAAGTCGTGTTACTTACTTAATTCGAATGTATATATTTTTTATTCTGGATGTTCAGTCATCATTTCTTTGTTTATGAACCGCTTTGGATAGGGGATACCTCAAGGTTGGACCGGGTCATCTTTTCAATTAATTTCATTGGCATTGGACTTTGAACAAAATACACAAGGGAAATGTTCAAAACCATTGATGTTCATTTTCTTTTGTGTTAAAAATTGTCTTGTTTATAATATTTATATCGTGTTCCGTATTTTGTTGAGTTAAATCAAAGCCCTTTAATGTATATTGATGTACAAGGTGTCCAGAAAGGGTATCGGGTATTTGTTTTCGCGCCATATTCGAAACGGGGCGTCTAAAGGGTGCGGGGAGGGGTTCGTGGCGTCCGCCATTTTGTGGAGTTTTAGTCACGATGGAACAGTACTCTGGGACGCATCGCGCATTTTGCGTACGAGCGTATTATCGTAATGGTGATTCAATAGTGACTGCTCAACGTCTCTATCGTGCGGAATATCGTACACGCCACGCGCCAAGTGACGATAGCATTAGGAAATGGATCAGGATGTTCGAGAATACAGGTGCGACAGTTAAAACTCAAAACTCTGGTCGTCCTCGTTCAGTTCGCGATGAAGAAACAATTGAAGAAGTTGAGGCGTCGGTTCGTCAAAATCCGTCTTTATCCATCCGAAAGCGAAGCCAAGCGTTGAACATCAAAAAATCGTCTTTACATTCGATTTTAAAGAAAGACTTACATCTAAAAGCCTATAAAATTCAATTGGTTTAAGAAATGAAGGATACGGACTATGCTAATCGACTGAATTTTGCGAACGAAATGCTGCAGCGATTTAACAACTTTAACAACATACTGTTCAGTGACGAAGCAAATTTTCACCTGAATGGTCATGTTAATAAGCAGTATTGTCGGTACTGGACAGCGGAGAATCCGAGACGAAAGCATGAACGACCCTTGCATAGCCCAAAGGTCGTTGTTTGGGCCGCTATGTCTGCTGAAGGCATAATTGGTCCTTATTTTTATGAAGATCAACGAGGCCGAGCAATTAATGTGAATAGTGACCGTTATTGCGATATGTTGCGAAATTTAGTCCCAGAGTTGCAAGTTTGCAGTTCAACTCAAGAACGTGGTTCAGCAAGATGATTGCCATACTCAATGACTCAATGGAAGTTGTTAACGAATTATTCCCTAATAAAGTCATTTCGCGAAGGTGTAACATCAACTGGCCTCCCAGAAGCACCAACCTTAGCCCGCTTGACTATTTTGCATGGGGATACCTTAAAAGTAAGGTTTATCAAAACAATCCGACGAATCTAACCCATTTAAAGCAAAACATCAGGTCAGAAATGACAGCAATATCGATAGCTATGTGTCAACGTGTTATCGCCAATCTTCGTTTCCGTTTAGAAGAGTGCCAGCAACGTAACGGTCATCATTTGGATAACATCATCTTTTCCAAATAATTCTCCAATTCATATGCTAATAATAAACAATAAACTTTTTTATTGCATACAAATAATTTTTGTTTCATTGAACTTACAAATACCCGATACCCTTTCTGAACACCTTGTATTTACACATCAATGAGTCTTTGTAAACTTTTTACCGTCAAATTCAATATTTTTTCTTAGGTACATGAAAAAAAAAAAAATATGCATTTACGGGTTATTAACTTCGTTCTTTGTTTTCATGGGCATATAAGAGTCACGCAGCACCTCTGTAACCGTTTACAATTCTCGCCACTAAATTATTCCAAAGTAAATATGAAATTGTACATAGAAAGACACAGGTCGGTCGCTGTGCGTCCGTGTGCTTAATCGAATTTCGCCGCTTATATTGTCCATTTATCACAATATGTTGATACATAAACTTTTGGAATTACTGACATTTGACGTAATTGTGGGATGGTTGTGTCTAATATGTTTTATTCTTTACAGGTGAGTGTTTAAATCTCTTGGATTCTTGTGTCGCGGAGAAAGAATTGGAGTCAGTAAGTATTTTAATTTATTAAAATAATTTAATGATTGTATTTGGAGAAAGTATATTGTATAATTCCATATTAATTATAGTTTGTGTTGGTAACCCAACAACATACGATGTAATTTTAGAAATGTTAACGTTGGCAACTATCCTTTCTGCAACGTAACTTGTGGTGTGATAAATACGATGCGGCATGGGACCAATGAAATGAAATCAATGTAGGTATGTTTTCGAAAAATTAGAATATAGATGGCGTTAAATTTGTTTATAACATAAGAATAAAACGTGCGCGTTCTGGGGACACCAGTCAGACACGAAGATACTAAAATATAAAATAAGCAAAATATTAATCAAAAATCATTTACTCCAATTCATAAAGAACACAAGGATGTCAATTTTATAGCTTTATATATGCACCATACTAAATAACTGATAAACCATTGAATTTTTTTAATTCGTACCTACTTCCCGAGACCACCCTGAGGGGCCCCGCCCGAAGTGCAATGTTTTGCAATTTGCTGGCCGCCTGAGAAAGGATTATACAATCTGCCGCGCAAGATGCTCGCCTGCTCGAATCTCAATATTGAAACGCACATACACTCATTTATAATTAGAAAAAGACAGACAGAGAGAGAGAGAGAGGGACCGTCGCATAAAAGGGGCAACATTTAATGCGGTGTGTAGCGGAGTTCTTTATTTTTTTAATAGACAGACTGGATCGTTTTAAAGTTTCAAGTTAAAACACGGATATATTATAAGCGGTTGGTAGGGATCGCGACCACCATACACATACACATAGTAATAAAATAAATATCTTTACAGTGGCTTTCTTTTGGTTTGTCACGTGTTTCGGGATCATACGGTCTATTTTTTTTTCTCTAAGATGTTTTTCACATCTGCCGGGCGTTCCGTGATGGCTAATGTTTTTCATCCTTACGTAATGATTTCTTCAAGTCAACTCTTACCACAATCCGCTTTCAGCAACTTCGTTCCAAAAACTTTTCCATTGAACGGCAACTTTGTTCTAATGACTCAAGTTATTTGAATAACAATATTTTTTTGTTGCTTCCAATAACTTGCACATAACAATTGTAGATTTTGTAACGTGTAACTTTGAAGGTGAAACCTTTGCGTGCATAAGAGCAGTGCCGCGGCCGCGTTGTTGAATTCCGGTGTTTTAGCATCACGCACTGTCATAGGAAGTATTCCAACTAACAGCGGATTAAATAAAAGGGAAAACTCGGCAGTATATAGGAAGAGATAAAATAAATGACGACCTCCCTTATTCGCTACTAATTCAGCTTAAGGCGTGACTAAACAAGCAAATAAAAAAACCCTTTTTCAATTGAGGCCCTAGGAAGGCACTTATGAACGTCAAAATACTACTGCCGGTTCGGAAAACATCCCATACATTGAGAAGAACTGGCAAGAAAATCGGTCGGGTTTATATAAATATTTTAATTTTTTGTTTACGGTTAATACTCACTCATGCGGTTAATTTGTTATATAGAACAAGCCGGTATAGTTTATCGTTTGTAACACAAAAGAGCGATAAATAATTCGTATACCGAGTTACCTCCAAGATTTTTTCCACAAAACTTGTAGATGGGTTTTTCGTTTTAAATAGCTTCTATTCTGTTTGCTCTTTCTTGTCTGTTGTCTCTTTCATCAGAATAAACGAAAACGAGAGATGACGCTTGAAACAAATCTGACAGTTACTTCATCACGTATGGCGTCATGTGTTTGTATGATTTTGGCCACAAACGTGCCTATAAATGTTTCACATCAAAATCCACGATTCTCACAAATTCTTCACTATACAAATATATCATTATTTTTGGAATCGAACCCGGGATTTTTGTAGCGATTGCCAACTGTGCCAGAGTTTAGTAGATAAATAAAAAAGACTACTCTTATTTACTTACCTAGCCTAGAAAATCTAGGTATAACCGCTTAAAAAAAAATGTCTTTGTACAATGTACAGTAAACTAGGGCAGCAGAACAAAATAGCAGGTGACCTGGTTACTGCATATTCGTGTGACTGTAGTAGTGTACTTATGCAGCTCTGGTAGGTTAGATAGAGCACTGTAATAAGCATATTTCACGATCCGATTTTACAACGATTTTTGACAGTATCTATTGCAGGTAATAAGGAATCAGGTATGCAGGATCCGATCAAGGACGAATTCTCGATCCGATCGCTTGCATCGCAACGATAGCGTATTTTAGCTTCCGTCGCCGTGTGACGAGCCACAAGTACACTATACTGACGAGCACAGAGAGCAGTCGTATGAGTAATGCTAGCCGTTCGTATAGTCAAATCTACAATTGTTTTGAAAGTTCGCGGGTTCAATCCCCGCACATAATTTTTTTTTTAAATTGGTTTTACTAGTTTTCTAAACAGATTATTTTATACGATCATAATGTATTATAAAATAAAACGAAATATTTAACCTATGGAAAAAAAGACTGTTGTGACTATTACTTTTTGTAGTTTCGACCGTGTCCGCGCCAGGATAACATACGTACGTATCTCTTGACGTTCGTATTTCAACTGAGATTTTATTTATTTATTTATTTATAAAAGGCACTGCTACACAGAACAAACTAAACTTATACTATAAAAACATAACTATAAATGTAACACAATAGAAATTGCACTCCGATTAAAGCAACGCACAACGTTCTCATAATAACAATTAGTAACATAATAATAATTTACAATTTACTTAGACATATCTTCAGGTAACCACTCACACTACAATTAAACACATCCAAGTCCTTACTATGTTCATTATGTGCTCTACACATTCGCAGAACTGGATCATAATAAGCAACATTATTAGAACAGTACTTTATATGAAAAAGTGTTTGTGTTCGTCTTGCTGCTTGTTTTAAGTGAGAATTGGCTCAACAATTCATTGGTATCCCATTTGGCATTCACTATATTATGAAGGACAGAGTAACCACTGATCTTACGTCTGGATAACAATGTGTTCATATTGAAATGTTTTAGTCTGTCCTCATATGAAGGTAACTTGTGTCTTATACCAAATTTGGCTGCCAAATGTCGTAGGCAACGTGAACAGCTTCAATTCTGTCTATGTGGTTGTGATAATACGGGGACCATACTACTGAGCAATATTCTAAAATACTTCTCACTAAACTTGAATATAATGTGATAAAACTAGCTGGTTTTTTAAAAGGTTTAGTTATCCTAAAGAGGAATCCCATCATTTTATTTGCTTTCGAAATCATGTAATCATAATGATGTATGTACGATAGCTTAGAACCAAGCCAGACACCTAGATCTTTGACATTACTTTCACGTTGCAATAATACATTATCTACTTTGTAGGGGAAAATTACGGGAAAACGTTTTTTGGTAAAAGTTATTAAAAGGCATTTTTTTATATTTAAGGTCATGTTATTTTTAATACACCATAAGTATAGGCGATCGATACCATCCTGAAGATCAGCACAACCGTCGCTTGAATTGATTATATGGTATATTTTTAAGTCATCAGCATATGCCAAACATTTAGATTTGATAGAGGTAATGAGGTCGTTAATGAACAAAATAAATAAAAGTGGTCCTAAAATTGATCCCTGTGGAATTCCTGAAGTAGATACAAATGGGATGGAGTCATAGCCATACACGGCAACAAGAAGCGTTCTATTTGACAAATATGAAATTAACCAGCGCAGTAATGAACCATGTAATCCAAGGTGATTAGCTTAATTAATAGCAACATAATATTGTAGCTTTATAACATTGGGGCCGGAATGGCAGTGATGCGTGGAGAAACCCGTCATGGGTACACACGCGCCGCTGGGGGGGGGGGAGGGGTTTACGGGGGACGAGTGGTTATGTGAGACTCTTAGCCGGCCCAGCTACTACTGCCGGGCCACCGCAAAAAGGAGACAATTCGGTACAACCCTAACTGTCTCCCACAGCTGCCGAACCTGTGCAATGGGAAGACCCCCCCGTCTCATCTGGTTCGGCTAAGGCGGCGGGAGTTTGCGGATGAATCACCTTCTCTCCTGCCGCCCGTACGTCTTTGGCGGAGAGGATCGCTCAGAGGATCATCTTCGCATGGCCTCTCCGCGGCCTCCTTCTGCGACATAACTTCCTCGCAGAACGAGGCCATCGCCTCCCACGACTTCTCGCTGCCGAGCATCATTGGCAGCACTGCACTCAAGACACGCGGTGGTCGACTCCCTCCGTGCGATCCGGTGCAGGTACCATCCGAAACAACCATGTCCGGACAACACCTGCACCAGTCGAAACGTGAGGGAGCCACGCTCCCTAACACACCACTCTCTTAGGATCGGGCGGACGGCGTCTAAGGTATATTTACCATACCGCGCGTCCGCCAGGTCTTCCTCCCATCTCCCAATCAACCTCTGCTTTAGGGCCCTCCTCATATTCGCTACCTCTGTGGGAGCTGGAGGCTCCCTTCTTTCCCTCCTCGCCGCCGTGTCCCTACACGAGTGACAAATTAAAATGCCACATGTTATTTGTAAATGTTAAGGTCCTTACATATGAAATTAGCGTTTTGTCGTACTGACCACTTTGATCTGAAATATCTCCTCTTTGGTTAAGAATTCCAAATTCAAATTTATAAATTCATTTAGCTGGTACATTGTGAGTTTTGAAAACAGTAATTCATTTGTTTTTTTCCTCATTATTTTTTTCTTTGGCGTCGCTTATTACCGCACAATGAAAAACATAAAATATCGGTATATTTACGAGTACGAGTTATACCGTGGCACCAGTGCTGCAGAAACAGCTCGAAGGATTAATGATGTGTACAGAGCTGGTGTCGCAAAAGAAAGCACGGTACGTTTTGGTTTCAACGTTTTCGTTCTGGAAATTTCGACCTTCAGAACCAACCCCGTGGACGGCCGGAGACCAAAGTGGAAAATAAAGAATTAATGGCTATTGTGGTAGCGGATCCATCACAAAGCACTTCAGATATATCTGAAGGCTTCGGGGTAAGTGATAAAACTGTATTAATCCACTTGAAGCAAATCGGGAAAGTAAAAAAATTTGAACCATTGGTACCTCATGAATTGAGTGAACACGCGTCGACTGCCGTGTTACTTTGCTTAACCGACACAATAATGAAGGGATTTTAAATCGAATCATTACTTGTGATGAAAATTGGATACTGTACGATAATCGGAAGCGTTCGTCGCAATGGCTGAACTCTGGAGACCCAGCCAAATCCTGCCCTAAACGAAAATTGACTCAGAAAAAGTTACTTGTGAGTGTTTAATGGATTAGCCAAACGATTACGGCAGATATCTATTGTTAGCAACTGCAAACCATGAAGGGAGAACTAGCTGGTAAAAAACCGAGATTGGTCAATCGCTCTAGGCCACTGCTGCTTCACGACAACGCAAGACCACACACTGCACAACAAACAACCACTAAGTTAGATAAGCTACAATTGGAATGTCTGTGACATCCACCGTACTCACCGGACCTTGCTCCAACAGATTACCATTTTTTTCCGGAATTTGGACAACTTCTTAGAAAGAAAAAAATTCAACTCCAATGCGCCAGTCCAAACCGCCTTCATAGAGTTTATTGATTCTCGCCTCTTTTTTTTTAGTAGAGGGATCAATTAACTACCTGTGAGATGGCAAAAGTGCATAGATAACAACGGTGCATACTTTGATTAATTAAATATGTTTACAAATAATAAAAAAAACTTTATATTCTTCCCGTACAAAACGCCAATTTCATATATAAGGACCTAATATTAAAACTTCCTAACCTTCAAACGAATTTGTTAACAACTTCTTAATCACAAAATGTTTATTTATAAATTTAACTCACTGTTTACACATTGTCTCCATGGCTACGTGCTTCATGCTACGTTCGTCCTTTCTCACTCTCTTTCAATCGCTCTCCCCTCTCTCTCTTAAAACGTTTCGCATTTTCGTAACTCGTTTTCGTGACGCGTTGCATCCGTAAAAATTTTACCCTCATGCGCGCATAGAACTTTCACTTCAAGAAGTCTGTCTGTAATGTCAAAATAACAGCTTTTTACTAAATGCCTATGAAAGTATATAATATATGGCACAAAAGACGGAACATAAAAAAAAAACAATTTTTATTTTTTTTGTCTCTGTTGGTTCCGGGTAATCGTCAAAACGGTTGGACCGATTTTGAAGGGACTTTCACTGGCAGATAGCTGATGAATTAGGAGTAACTTGGGCTTAAGAGATATATCAAATTAATGTACTAGATAATTTGTAAATTTTAAAAACACCTACAAAAAAGTCAGGATAAGGATCACGCACAATAAGCAGTTTTGTCCCTATAATAACAGAGAGCGGAGGTAGCATGATTCGCCCGTGTGCTCGATCGACGGCATTCTGCAGTCCACTCGAGCGCAGCCGCGGGCACTGCTATTATTATATATTATATCTCAAAAGGGTTTTTTTACCTGACAACAAGATATCTCGGAAAATTCTTCATTAGAATTAATGATTCAAATATCCTTTAAAGCTTATGTACCGCACTGTTGACGAACCAGTGTAAAAAATGATAAAAAAACTTTTTCATTAGGTACCTATACCATATTATGTTGATACATATGAAAATACCTATTATTTATTTATTTGTTATAACTAGCGATCGCCGTAAGGTCCAAATTCGACCAACGACTTTTTGATCATAGACTATTTTCTGTTTAACATTTACAGTATTCATAAACAATGAGTATTATCTATATCACTTGCTGTCACTTTTCGTTGATTAGCAATGTCAATATTTTGGGGGGTCTAAGTTCAATGGAACTATTCGGGTTAGGATTCGCAGTATTAATTTATTTTATATAATATAAACTATGCCAAATCTCACAGTCTTCCGTGCACGCAATACGCTTAAAAAGGAACTGAAAGCTTTTTGCTTCACGTATTAATTTTAAAGATTATAAGATTTATGATAATTGCCTATCTAATATTATGACAGCTATTGTAGATTTACTTTGTATTAAGAATTTTTGTAGATAATTGCGTAGTTATATGTTACAGAACAGATTTCACATGTAGAGAGCGGTATTAGATTATTACTAATCACTAATCAGATATTGTACTTAATGTGCATTTAAAATAGAAATAAGTATTGGTTTTATCGGCGCTGTTGTAACAAATATGGTCGGCCGTAAATGTCGTACGTGTACATTTTACAACAAGGTATAATGAAATAATTACGTACAAATAAAATGTGCCGTCCTTTATCTCATTCCCTGTTTGGCGGAATTCAATTAGGCGTTATCCATTGTTTTAACCATGGTTTTACCCATGGTTTTTTTTTTTTTTTTTTAGAACTGACTATACATACTGTTAGCCTTAGGGGCCCTGGAGCCTCTGACGGCTTTTACAGCTTCACGGGACTTGGTTTTACCCATGGATTTAAATATTCATTTTGTATATAAAAATGTACATGGAACATATTAAAAAATACGTGTAAGTATCGAAGTTTGTTTTTTTAATAATGTTATCTATATATGGTGTTGGACAATGGGATAGTGGTTCGATTAGAAAATATATTTTGAAACATGTTTTTATGTAACAGTTCATATCACTGTATGGGTACAATAGTCAATATTATAAATGTCCTGCAAAATTTTGATTATTTGACCAGCCAAGTCCCCCCATCTCACTCAATACGAGGATATCTTAGTGTCGCAAAGGTTTTATTGTTCACACATCTAGTACTAGGCAAACATAAATATTTAATAGTGTTGTTACAAAGACGAATTCTTTGTTATATTTGTAATATATTCATTTGCATATTATACCTCCGGAGTTTTATGTCTGCCTGTGAATGCCACAGTAAACAAAGGCTTTGTACTTTGTATAAATAATAATTATAAACTTAGATTATAAATTTACATTTGTCATTATTAAAATCAAAAGTAAATTACCTACCTACCAATACTTTGGTTTAAAAACTGACGATAAAGACAGTCGTGCGTTATAAATTAGTAATTACATTAAATTCTAGATTATCCTATCAAGTTTTAAAACCGATGGAAGTTAATTAACACGGTAATAGACACGAAAACGTGATCGGTAAAACGAAATACGTGCCAAGGTTCGATTTGTTGCGTAGTGTCTTAAACTAGCACGAAAGAACCCGCCTAGACCATACGTCGCCACTCTAAAAAGACCGCCCGGTCGTAATCGCTTCAAGCGCCTATAGAAATTAATCTTTATTGTAAAACGATAGTTGCTGTAAAGCGCACATGATTGCCAGTTCTATTTTCCGCTTGACGACAGTCGAACCAGGTCAGAAGGGCTCGGGGAGAGGTCGAGTGACGGCACACTGCATTTGAATGCAGTTTCGAACATAACGTAATAATGTATGAAAAATGTAAATTAAAAATGTACATTATTTAACAATGTTTAGAGTTTAAAATGTATTATCAATTCCGCTTAGGTGGAAAACCTTGCTGTTGTGAAGGTCGTAAGCGGCGATGTTGAAATTTGATTCTTAAATTTATTGTGTTAAAAGCGTAGAGTGGTTGTGAAACGAGAAATCTGCACACATATTTTGGAACGTTTATGTCCGCCTGGTACTTTACAGCTAGTATATGTGTAGTCATGTTCCAAACAAACAGATTTCTAAAATTTGGTATTAAAACCTCTTCTTTTACATTGAAAAAATTGTGTTATAAAACGTAAGCCAAGACACTGACTGAAGTTTGTTGGTATTTAAAAAAAAAGATTAGAGTTGAAAGGGAGATCGTGCTTGCCAAGACTCGTGCGTCTGGAAAACCACCGAGTCATTAAACTTTCCACGTGTATGAAACAATGTTCTTTATGTATTGAAAACGCAATACGCTCATACCGTGCAATGCAATACACACGGATTCATTGAATTATCAGACTGGCTTTGTTGTTCTAATGACGTACAAAAGACGTATCTATTAAATATTGTAATTTACATTTTAATTGTATAAAACACTTTGTGTAAATAACTTTCAATCTTACGTAATGAAAAATTTCGTCTATACATACATCTTTTTATAAGAATAAAGTTGACTTTTATACGTTTTTTTTCAACGCGTCACGAAAATATGAAACGTTTTGAGAGAGAGAGGGAGAGAGCGATTGAGACCGATTGAGAGAGAGTGAGAAAGGGCGAACGTAGCATGAAGTACGTAGCCATGGTGACAATGTGTAAACAGTGAATTAAATTTATAAATAAAAACTTTGTAGTAAATTTGTAAGTCGTCCTATACTAAGCAGTTGTCAGAGTAAGTAATATATTTGTTCTTTTTGTTAATATACAATTTTTTATGTTAATTCGTTTGAAGATTAGGAAGTTTTCATATTTACAAATAACATGTGTGGCATTTTAATTTGCCACTCGACATTTAAGAATTTAATATGATTAATATTTTAATGACAATTAAATTCCTATTAAGTATATCTTCTTTTTTCCCTCCCTTTAAGTCTCGGAAATCTAAAGCTTTAGATTTGTATAAATATAAACAAGATTTAAAAATTAGTTTGCCAGTGAAGGCTCACCTCTGACATGATGTGTATTTTATTAAGTGTA
The DNA here is from genome assembly GCA_033032175.1 of Saturnia japonica. Classification (NCBI taxonomy): domain Eukaryota; kingdom Metazoa; phylum Arthropoda; class Insecta; order Lepidoptera; family Saturniidae; genus Saturnia; species Saturnia japonica. The sequence continues at coordinate 812,543 of CM065331.1, forward strand.
AATTAAATTTATGATGATCTGTCAGTCCTATCATCTCTTCTCGCCACTTCAACTTTGTTACCGATAAAACTCTCTTAGTGTAAGCTGAAGTAGCGGCGACAGAGACTAAATAAGAAATATATATTATTATTTTACATCGCTAAGTTATCAGATGTCGTTTGTCAACAATAACAGACAAACTGACAGTTCTTTATAATTTTTAGTAGATTTTCTTAACTTATAAGTATCGATATATATATATATATAGTTAAGTAATTACCCATACGAGTGTTTCGTTTTAAGTATTACAATAAAGATTGGAAATGAAATTTTTTCGCATACTTTATTCTTATGCAAAAGTAGAAAACTTTATTATAAAGTATGGTTGGCAACCCTAAATGGAATCTAAATTTGTAGGCACTTGAAACAATTTACTGTGTATTCATAATAACAAACATATTAAAAACATCCTTCTTGTCGAAATCCATATTTCAACAGTTAGGCTAGAAACAAATAACCGACATGCCTTATGTCTAAATATGTATACACATATAACGGAACTTCGCTTCCGGGCCTAAACTTTGTTGAGAACCAATGGTAAAAGTTAAACATTTTTTACTTTCGGTCGAATCATATTGGTCTATGACAATTTCTGATCAATTTATTTAGTACAAATGATTTATGTAAATATACGTAAAGTAGTATATTTTATAATTACTACAATATTTTTATTTATATGTTTGAGGTCACCACAATATTATCTCCTATAGATTATTAATGAAAGTTGTAAAATGGAAGTCGAGATTATAAATGAAATAAATAAATACATGAGTTTATAAATATTCACAGATTATATTATATATATGCTGATAGCAGTTTAATGACTGACAGCAAAATGTAGTTCTCGTTTCATAGCACTGTTATAAAGACCAACAAACACGTATCACGGTGCTAATAAAAATCATATGTTCGGCAAACCGATCGCGGCCATGTTGTTTTGTCTATGTGCGAGCGAGACGCGTGGGCGTAGTTAGTTCGAGTGCGGGTGAGACGAAGCATTGTTTGTCAACAGTGTCCCGATGGATTTAAAATTTAATTTTAGACAGCGTACTGTTGTACTACATTTCTTGCGTTGTTTAAGCAGTCTTCCTTGTTTACTAACGATTAGATAAAACAATGATTATTATTACAGTTGTTGCTAATATGCTTTCAAAATATTCGAATGCTGTATCTACCTATTTAAATATTTATTTTCTTACAAAGTTTTAGCATTTTTACAATTATTAAAATGTGGAATGAATACGTCATATTGTTGTGTGGGATGACGTATTTCTATTTGACTAGGCTCACAGATATGTGAAGCAATAATGGCTTAGTTTTTAGCGTGAGCGGACTCGCGTCGACCGACGTGAGTTCGAATCCGTGCAATGAGTCTGAGCAATCATAGCATGGTGGTAGGGATTTTTCTAATGCCCGACTGGGTAGCTACCACCCTCAAGTTGGAAAACTGTTGCCTAACACCAATAGATGTGTTCCGGCAGCTGCACTGAGAGCCAGTCTACCTTTCTGTATCAAAGTAATACAATTATGTCGAAAAGTAATAATAATCCTTACGCTAAGACTATTTTTGTTGAGAGGTAATTAATGTCATTGTAATTATTATAATGGGTTAAATGTATGTACAGAATTGTAAGTAGTTTTTTTGTTGCCATACATAATAATTGTTGTTTGTTAATTAATTTATAGTGTCACCCAACCTGTTTTGCTTTTCTAGTAGGTTGCCAAAGCTCTTCGGCTTGAGATGTGGAAGATGATTTAGAGGAAACTATTAACATAAAATTGGGTTTGATATGGTAGGGGATGAGCGTAGAAATATAAAGACAATTCTAGAAGATTCAATGACGTAATTGTGGAAAAACATTGTGCAACGATTGTTATGTAATTGCGTAGTCTTTGTACCAGGCAATCAGAAAAATAAAGTAGTCTTTACTTATGTGACGCGTCGCTTCTTTCGTATCCAACTATCTAGTATAGAATATATCTTTTTCTTCTATACAATTAATAAAATGGAAGTGTCTGTTTGTAATGTCAAAATAACAGCTTTTTACTAAATGCATATGAAAGTGAACACAGTTAGTAGATAAAGGCAGAACTTACTTGGCTTGGGTAATCGGATATTCGCTATAATTTGCTTTTTAAAGTGACGAAGTTTGTACGTGCAGGTGAGTCAAATATTTTACAAACATTGCAATAATTAAAACATAATATATGATGTACCCAGCCAGCTAAGTGATAACAGTTGAAATAATAAATACAATTTTCAACACAACAACACAATGAAGAAGCATTATAATGCGAATTTGATTGTTTCTAAATTTGGCGTTGAAGACCTAGACTGACTTTGATAAGATGAAGGTCGCATAAGATTAGTTTTGTGCTAAAATTTGTGTTAATTGTGTGAATTTAAATCAATGTCATTTAAATTAGGGAACCGTTTTTTATCCAGTCCGCGTTCAAAGTACTAGGACGCCATAAATGGTAGGGAGATTGTTAATTTAAATAATTTAAATCTAAGTGATTTCAAAATCTGGTGAGGTAAATCTAACGTTTGTAATATGGAAACAAAATACTAAGTTCTGACAAAGTTAAATATATCAAGAATCTGGAATCGATTAATTTAGAATGAAATCTATACAATTAATAAGATTGAAGTGTTTGTTTGTTAGGTCAAAATAAGTTTTTTTTTTTTTTTTTTTTACTAAATGTATATGAAAGTATATACGATACATATAACAAAATACCAATTTTTAACATTTTTCTCTGTTGGTCTTTTTGTTAGGGTAATCTCCGAAACTGTTGGACCGATTTTGACGGGACTTTCACTGATAGATGATAGCTGATGTTATAGGGAGTAACTTAGGCTACTTTTATTTTAGAATAAGAATTAGGGTTCCGCACAAATAAAAAAAAACTGGTCATGGTGATTCAATTCGGGCGTTTAAATGGCTTACGCTGAGTATACCATAGGATATATAGCAAATTAATGTACTAAACAATTGTTGACATTAAAAAGACTTACAAAAAAGTTCGGGAGAGTATATATCTTCTCTATCTTCTAAGGAGCACCCATGATAAGCATTTTTGTTATTAAAATTGCCGGAAGCGGGGGAGCAAAATTCGCACGGGCACTGTAGTCCACGTGAGTGAAGCCGCGGGCACAGCTGGTATTATAATAATACCAGTTTCACTGATGAGGAAAAAACATCTTTCGAGCGAATGTCCTGATTAATCATCATTGCAACCTAACAGCGAGAATAAAAACCAAGAAACACGGTTCTTTATTTTTCCCTTAAAATAAGTAAAAACATTTCTCAAGCGTTTCCTCACGAAGTTTCCTTCACCGTCAGCCGATACTCCAAATTAGTAAACGTACGAGAATTCTGAAAAAATCGTTGTTGCATGCCGAGACTCGAATCTGGGGACATCGAATTTAATGCCGTCGGTCAAAACCACTCGACAAATACAATTTTTTTTTTTTGTAATACAATAAGATAGTCGTATATGTACAATAAATGCACGCATTATTATACCATTGATAAGGGGATATTAGAGCCGCAGATAAGGTACTGATAACGCAAGCGATAACATATCAACTCATGTCGGTTTTTAGGCTACAAGTTTAGAAGGGTGATTGAAGGAAGATAAACACGAACGATGCAGCGTTCGGTATCGCAAATTTGCACTTTGTTATCATCACGATATGTGAGTAACTGGGTACTCTTGCAGTCTCAGCGGCCGGTGGTCATTTTTATTTAACCGAGTTCAAAAAAAGGTGGAGGTTCCCAGTTCGGTTGTAAATTTTTATGGATGTTTAGTCATAACTTCTTTGTTTATGATCCGATTTAGCTGATTCTTTTTTTGTTGGAAAGGGATACCTCAAGGTTGGAACTCCTAAAAATAATTGAAGTTTTCGATTTTTTTTTTAAATTGTTTTATAATTTAATCTAGGAAATTGGATTTAATTTAGGACTTAATTAATAATAATAAAGCTAAAAGTTATAAAAAAAAGCGGCTCTTTGGTAGAGTGCACGGACACTTCGTCGAGCGACGTGAGTTTGAATCCTTGCAATGATCCTGAACTTTTGGTGAGGGAAAACATCATGATGAAACCATAGCGTTGTTGGTAGGGTATTTTCTAGCTATCGCGTTGAAAATCTGTCACCAAACACTTATTGGCGTGTTCGGTCTGCTGCACCTGAGAGCCAACTCCTCCTTTAGGCTTAGCGTCACATCATTTTGGATCAAACCGTTATTGAGTTTGTAACCGTAACAATAAACTTTTGAGGAATTGAAAAAGACATCAAGTGAAATTATACAACGAAAAGGATTAAAAAAATTGCGCGTACAACACTGTATATGTGATAGAAATAAAACCTTCTTAAAATGGGAGACGCGGATATCTTGAATTCTATTCTAGTTATACAATGTACACAGGTGTCTTTCTCCTTCTCTCTACGTCATATCTATCTCCTCTCTCATGTAGCGAAAAGTGCCTAATGGTGACACGTCTTTGAAATTTCCGCGTAATTAGTTTCACTAAAAAAATTTAATGAAGTACCGTCTCTGTTTACCCCGTCAGGGCATTGAAAAGAAAAGAAAGTGGTTAACAGTGATGTTCGAGGATTTCTGAACGCGAATACAAGTGTTTCCGGGAGTGAAAATATAAATAAAACACACGCGGCTCTTTATGTAAACACATCTATGATGTTTTACGCGCACTTGGCTTCGTTCCAAGTTGTAGTGAAAATTTGTTCTTTATAAACCATTCAATTCTATTCGATCGCGTCTCTCAAGTATATTATTTGTTGGTATTTAGTTGCAACGTGGTCTCATGACTTTTAGAACGTGGGTTCGAATTTATACAATCCCATCAAAAACATAAATGTCAAATTAGGGCCAAGTTCAATATTATGATATACTAGCTGGTACCCGGGACTTCGTCTGCATATTATTGGATATCATTATCTGTGTGCCAAATTTCATCTAAATCCGTGCAGTTGTTTTTGCGTGATTTAGTAACAAAAATATAAACTTTCCATTTTATTATATTTGTAGGATAACACTGGTTAAACTATGACTTTTACCGAGATAAAAAGTAACCTATGTGTTATTCCAGGTCATAGACTATCTATGTGCCAAATTTCATTGAGAACAGTTCAGCTGTTTTTGCGTGATTGAGTAACAAACATACACACTTTCACATTTATAATATTAGTAATATGCCTTGGTTGTTGACTTTAACGACAAACGGAGTGAGATCTAAGTGGGTGCCAAGTTCAATGGTAACTCCTGAAATGTATTTATAATAATATAAAATATTTTATAACAATTTAAAATATCATTTCTCCTCATAACTTAGGATAATATATTGAAGCCTAAGGTCTGACTTGGCTAGTTCGAATATACGAATATCCACATAAAGACCGGCTGTCATCAATTGATTGCTGATTCTTACATTACAGGCACTATAAGTAAGTGTTCCTAATAGAATCAATTAATTGGAAAATTATAATAAAATGATAAAAATTTACTTGTTTCTGATTCATTCCTTTGTATTCACCCAACTACCTATCTGGAGGCCAAATTTGAACTTTCTAGGTCATCTGGAACTGGGTTAGTAGAGTTTTGACCTATACGTCATTGAATAAAAATGACGATTTTTGGACGTTAATATCTAAATAACTGTTTGAGGTGTGTTTATGAAATTTGGAGAACGTATTATGTATCTTTGACATGTTTATGTGAAATAGATTTTTGAGTTATGAGGGGTCAAAAGTGGTTCCAAATGGTTCGTGTAATATTACACACGGTACCGCTCGCTATTCTGTTATCTTGAACTTGGCTTGACACGCTTCCGCGTGCTAGATTGAGTGTTTCTGTGAATGATAGCATGATGAGAACTATGGAAGAGACTACTTGACTCATATATTTGGCGCAATAAATTAATATTTTCCGTATTATTTGACATAAGAAACCAACGTTTATCGATTTCAGATATTAGAAGTGTAAGATGGTTACATAATCAGCAATCAAGGTTTTTGCAACGGAAACATTACAAATCCAATGTGGCGCTGGAAAACGCATTTAAAAAGTTTATCGATTCCCATTCTTAATGAACTTGCCATTAAAATGTTAAAAATGCATCGACAATAATAGGTAATATTTCGAGTACTTATTTAAATGTATACGTTTGATTACAAAAAATAAAAAATTGTACTATTCCAAACGATAATTCCATAGATAACAACTCAATACACATAAGACTTTGTATTTTCATGTTTTTCTCTATAGTAAAAATGTTTTAGAATGAGTTGAAATTAATCATAAAACCCTATGAGATATTATTTATACCTATAACTTACTTACTTATTTTAACTTTTCATTATCTCCTAAACTATGTATCCAAATAACGTACTATAAAGAGCAAAATTTAACTTCATAAAATTGTATTTATGATGAAGTAACTTTTGATTGTAAGGATTAATATGCCATGTCTAAAAATAATGCTTATAAATCACTTTTTAATTTTCATCAAATCTTTATCATAAAGTACCTTATTGTGGCTTATGTATAAGAGATAGGCATATGCTATTGCTTACTTTTTTTATATATATACTAAGGACCAATGTTATTGTAGTACATTGTATTTCCGTATCATTAACGATTACGCCACCTCACGCGGTTAAAGCAGTTCAGGAGGCTTCGACTTCCGACTTACGAAACAAAATCAATATTTAAGGCTATCTGAGAGTTGTAAGCCTAATGTTAAATAGCCTATATTATTCTTCGAGAGTCTGGCTATCATATATTACATAGAATTTTTCGAATCTGACTGGTACTTCCAGAGATTAGCGCGTGTTTAAACAAACTTTGAAAGATTTAAAATCAAGCCACCTGTTGAATATTTAGCTAACTATCTTTAAAAATTCTATGAACTATGCAAAACTGTGACCTGTTATTAATTCTTTATCGAAGTTTTTTTATACTTTAAATTTACTTCTTCATTATCCTAGTGGTCCTAAGCGCGACTATTATGCTCGAGGACCTAGGTTCGATTCGCAGGTCGAGAAAAGTGTTATTTAGTTTTACTATGAAATTATCAATAAGACTCGGTGTTTGGCTTCGTACTCGGTTGTAGGCAATAGGACATGGGACCTAAAAACATATCCGGCGAACTGTGGGTGTACATTAGTACAGCTCTGCCTAACCCTTCGGTGATACAGGCGTGATGATAACTTAATACGGTGGTATTTTAAATTCTGCAAAAATAATTGTACTATATTACTATGATTGTAAACAGCATTCCTGATAAAACTGTGTTTAGTTTGTTTATAGAATTTTAGAGCCTTAATTAAACTACTGAATTTGACATTGGAAGACGTGACCCTATTTTATTTGGTTTCCGATATGGCCCGCCTAAGTAGGTGGTAATTTCGCCAATTGATGTCAGGTGTGTGTTAAATACACGTTTTACAGTTTACTTGCCAATTATTCCGTGGCATGGCGCCGTCTGCACGACTCCTAAAGATGTGACTTTAAAGATGATTATAGAATAAAAAATTTATTTAGCAATCGTGATGATTTTATATTATTTATATAATAAACTAGTTATGCGGTCGAGTTCACGCGTCAATTGTGATGCTTCCACCCACTGCGGTCGCCCACCGGTTATCTTATCTATACAATTAATAAAATCGAAGTGTCTGCTTGTAATTTTATTCTAACAGGTTTTTTTTTACTAAATGCTTATGAAAGTATATACGATACATATAAAAAAACACCAATTTTTTTAATTTTTGTCCGTCTGTCTCTGTCTGTTTGTTCCAGGTAATCTTCGAAATGGATGGACCGACTTTGACGGCACTTTCACTCGCAAGATAGTTGATGTTATAAGGAGTAACTTAGGCTACTTTTATTTGAGAAAAAAAATTAGGGTTTCGCGCAAATAAAAAAAAAAAAAAACTAGTCATGGTGAATCAATTCGAGGGTTGAAATGGTTTACGCTAAGTAAATCATAACAAATATATCGAATGACTATACTACATAATTTTGGATATTAAAAAGACCTACAAAAAAAAAACCAGCGAGTGCCATATGTCGGTCTTCTAAGGATCACTCGCAATAAGCATTTTTGTCTTTAAAATAGCCGGGAGCGGGGAAGCAACATTCGCTTATTTCAGATGCATAATTGCAGTCCTTGTCTTCTATGCAGTTAGGTCTTTTTAAAATCTACAATTATGTAGTAGGTATATATACATACTCTTAACTAGTATTTATGTCATTTTTAATCCTTATATTCACACTGTGATACATTTGTATTGTTTGGATCAGTGGGAATTATTAATGAATTTCGTATAAATATAACGCTTCTCATGAACGCCGCCCTTGACACGGACTGGGGTCCCGACCTTAATAATTATTATAGTGTATCTTAGGTCGCTAAGGTCACGTCGTGTACCTCCTATGTAGGTCATTATCGACTATGGAAGTGAAATTTAATCTATATTAATATTATAAAGCTGATGTGTTTTGTTTGGTTGAACGCGCCAATTTCAGGAACTACTGGTTTAAATGGAAAAAATATTTTAGTATTGTATAGTCCATTTATCTAGGAAGACTATAGGCTATATAACATCACGCTACGACCAATAGGAGCAGAGCATCAATGAAAAATGTTGCAAAAACGGGCGAAATTTATTCCTTTTTAGAGCTTCCATTGCGAGCGCTGCGCAAATTGTTAAAGTTACGCAACAATCATGTGTCACGAAATTATTTATCTTAAAAAGTTCTAAAAAAAGTCTGCGATAGCATATGTCTATCTTTCAGAGTTTACTTAATATAACCTTTTTTATAGTAATAATATTTGTTCTAAAATAATGCATTATTTGCGAAGGTGTTTTTATAAACATGGTATTAATACTTATGGAAATAAATATACACCTTACTCATCACAAGTATTTAATATTGAATAAAATTGCCCTTTACAGTAATTGATTTAAACGAATATGTTAGGAGATAGATATCAGTTTTAAAATAATTCCGCAGAAAAATAAGGATAAGGTAACGCGCGCGCATTTTTATCATGCGGAATGATGATGAATGCAGTCATGTGGGGTTGGGAGGGCGAATGGTGCTCAAATAGTTCGTAGATAAAACAAAGAAAGTTTTAGCTCATTTAGAATAAAATTATATTATAGGTGCCCACGACCCACTCTCTCTAACCCCCTCTCTCACTTATGTGACGCAGACGAAGTTGCGCGGGTCAGCTAGTAATAAATAAACTAGGCAGGCTATTTTAAACAATACCACAGATAATAAAAGAAGAACAAAACAAAAATAACTCTGAAAATTTTATTTTTTCTACCAACAAAATGGTGAAGTTAAGCCATCAATTATTATAATAATGTAAATTCATTTTATTTACTTTTTTTCATCATCATTACTTTAAGCGCTCAGCTCTTGACGATGGAGTAGTTACTACTGTCCCCTCTCCTCTGCTTTTCTTTTCACCTTTTAATAAGACACGACTCCCACTTTATCCTTCACGTGTTGGAAAAAGCTTCTTCTAGGTCTTCCTCTCCCTCGCTTTATTTCAATTTTTCCTTCCAAAGTTGTTTTAAAGAACTCGTCCTATCGTGCCAAGTATCCAATCATCTTTCCTCTTCAACCATTCTTAACACTTTCCCATTTGTAAAACTCTGTCCAACTGATTTTCTCCATCCTCCCCAACACCACGTCTCAAACGCTGCCAACTTTCACAGCCATATAGAGCTATTGTCCAGATGTAGGTTCCAAAACTTGGTTTTATTTTTTTATTTGAATAGGTGTTATGCTAATAAATATAATGTCATAATAATTAAAGTTTAAAACAACTGAACGGATTTGGGTGAAATTTGACACACAGAGAGACAAACATCTTAGCATTCCATGGATTCGACGTGCGGGTGCCGGGTCCATCGTGTGGCAGAGAGAGAGAGAATACGACCAGCCCCCGGTACTTGCGACCCGGGTGTAGGTTTAGGAGGTCCCCTTATGATACACATCAGCGTTCACGTTGACTGCCCGCGATTCCTGGTGTCTTTATAACCTGATTATACGTAAAATACTTTAACTAAATAAAAACATTTTTTTTATCACCAGTTGGATTATCTACGACTTTGTCTGCGGTGTTTATTATATTAAAATCATTGCAAGAAAATAAACCGCTGAACGCATAATGCTTATAAAAATCGTAGTTTCTAAAAACATTAATAATTTTTTACCCGACTGCGAAAAGGGGGGTTATGTTTTTTTAAGCGTATTGATGTATGTATGTATTTCTATTTCTTTGACTCGCTCTGTAGCCTAAACGGCTTGATGGATTTTAGCATAAGAGGTGTCGTTAGATTCGTCTGAAATGTGGTAGTGACCTAAGCTATATAATATTTAAGTACGAGGTGTAGAAATCAAATAAAAAGCAAAAATAGTTTTTGTTTTTGTTGCACTCGGGTTATTTTTTCTATTTTATTTTATTTTTTAGATAAGAACCAAGTATCTAAGGAGTTAGAACAAACACAATATTTATCAAAATCTATCCAGTTAGTTTTTGCGTGAAGCGCGCACAACGGCGAACCATAATCATTTTATTTATAGATACTAGCTGTGCCCCACGGTTTCAGCCGTGTTAATTTTATCCGACAAACTCCGCGCCACCAACGCACCCGTGTACCCTATCATAATTTTTCTTACTTCCCTTAAGTAAAAATTATTTTAATTTTCCATTATCTCCTAAACTTTGTCCAAATACCATGCTATAAAGAGCAAAGTTTATCTATATATTACTGTCTTTATGATGAAGTAACTTTTATTTGTAAATTAATATGCAACGCCTCAAAAAAATCAATTTTTAATCTACAACAAAAAAAAAGAAAGAACCTTATTGTTGCTTATATAATAAAAGAGGCATATGTTATCGTGGATTTTTTTTTATACTAAGGACCAATATTTTTGTAAAACATTGTATTTACGTATCTTTAACCATTATGCCAGTGCAAGTGGATAAAGTAGTTCGGGAGCGGTTATTTAAGCGGCAATATTTAAGGCTACTTGAGAATTGTAGCCTAATGTTAGATAGCCTATACTAATTCTAGTGAATCTGGCTATCATATACAATAAGAATTTTTCGATTCCGACTGGTATATAGTTCCAGGGATTAGCGTTTTTAAACAAACAAACACACTCTTCCGCTTTATATTTTAAAATATATGTATAGATATATTGCTGGCTAATTTCATTATGTCGCACTTCAGTCAAACTTCATTTTTGTTTCCAGATGCACAGTTGCGAAACACTGCCCGCTGCGCCGGCGTCGGGTCCGAACCTGCTACTGCAGCTCGGCCGTCTCATCATCAGGTCGAGAAGCTCGAGCCCCTCGGCCCGCGCAACCCCCACCGCTCCCCACGACCGGCTGTTGCACGCTAAACTGTTAGCCGCGAAACCGTCCACCAGCCAGCAGGTATGACGCCCTGGTACCTAATATATTATCACAAGCTTTTCACTCTTCCTCATGGCAGTTGGCAACTAGTCCTCTTTATTGAAGACCATTACTACCATTATCAAGTGAATATAGAGTGTCCTCTCCTAGAACGATTTCAGTATCCTAACAAGATGGTGGCTCCCTTGTTAGAACTTTCTAGGGAATTTTTGTGGCACCTCAAAATGCATGCTTCCAGTTTATATTTATAATCCACTTCACTTAAGCACAATAACCAAACTATACCACGCAAAACGACACCAATATTATATAATATAGGTAATAAGCGTAAATTAATGAATTAAAATCCCGCCAAAAACTCAAGTTTTGCACTCAAGTACAAAGGTTCTCTATGGGAACTTTTTTGTTCTTTCTTTTGCTATTTAGTTTTAGACTAAATTATCAGATTACTAAATGCATAAACGCATGTTTCTTCCCTTCCTCCCAGTAGGTAGAAACATGTATATATGTGTTTAGATAAATAAAAAAAAGCTTATATTTCCTTCTCCTTAATTTCCATTTCAAATTTTGGTATTTGTTTGTTAGTGTTTAGTTAGTTATTAATGTTTTGCGTATTGTCTTTAATGTTAGTAAGAGTTATATTTTTGATATTGGATATGGATCCCTCCTGGGGTGAAGGCTTTCTCCAGTCCTTTCCACTCATCACAGTTTTTGCCGATAGTTTGCCAGTCCTTTCGTAGTAATTCGGTTATATCGTCAGCCCATCGTCTTTTCGGTATCCCTACCCTTCCTTTGCCGATCGGCCCTTTCCACCTTGTAGTAGTGGTTGTCCACCTACTGTCTGTGTATCTCGATACGTGACCTGCCCACTGCCATTTCAATTTTAGAGCTTGTGTGAGGGCATCAGTTATCTTTGTTTTCTGTCTTATTTCTGTGCTCCTGACTTTTTATATTTTTGTCATGTTTAGGATACTGAGATAGTTAGATCGAATTTTCTACGGATAGGGAATTAGCTCAGATCGCGAATTAATTACATCGAGCCGAACCGAAGTTCAGTCATTATGGCATCCTCGAGCTCTAGTTGCTAAGCTTTCGCAGCTGAGTTCCTTCAACGCTCGCCCCCAAGCCCGGTGAAACTGTAAATGACCACAAGCATTTTGGACGACAATTATTCTCGAGTTGACAATACGTTTAGGTCAATTATAATCATTTTGGTTTATTGTTAAAAAACCTGAAAATATACAAGTGTGAAAACAATATTTGCACATTTGGAAACGCTGCAATATTTGTATGTCGTAAGATGACCTCAATTTTATTCATTGCAAAATAATATATGTATTTTTAGTAATAAATCAGTCTGAAGACTGAATCCACAACCAAGATAGATTTGCATAAAGTTATACAGAATTTAGTAACGATATAACACCAACAGCATACATGACATTACTTAGATCTAGCCATACTGTGTTGACCCCAATTCTACTTCAAAAACTGCAAAATCTAGGCATTCGGGGTGTTCCGTTGCTGTGGTTTAAAAGGTATCTCTCTGGGAGGTCACAACTTGTTAGGGTGGGTTATACAAAAGTGCCTTAGAACTAATAAAATCTCCAAATTTATAACGCCGAAATTATCTGTTATGCTGATCACAAAGTGATCATTTTTAATGGGAAGAACTGGGAAAGTACAGTTGACATAACAGAAAAAGGCATGAAAATGGTATCAGACTGGTTTCGTGCTAATCTATTGACCCTCAACAGTAAAAAAACGAAATTACTCTGATTCCATAAAACCGCCTCGTCGAAACCGTCTTTTATTCCCGTTATAAGAATTCATTCTTGTAAAAACTACCTTACCAATCCCTGTAACTGTGATACCATTCAGTGTACTGACGTAATCAGGTACCTAGGTTTGTTGGTAGACGATAAATTGCGTTTCAATCATCACATTCACAAGCTTTCTACTAGAGTTAGAAAATCTATTTTTTTTAAACTCCGCAACTGTGCTGATCGCCCACTGTTAACAATGATTTACTTCGCGTTATGCCGGTCAGTGATCAGCTATTGCATCTCAGTGTGGGGCAGCGCGGCGAGGACCACTATGTTGGAAATCGAAAAAGCGCAAAGGTCCGTGTTGAAAGTGATGTTAAAAAAACCCTTTCGATTTCCAACAGTATCCTTGTACGCTGAGGCGAAGGTTTTATCTGCTCGTAAGTTGTTTTTGTTTAAAATTGCTTTAGTAACCCATAAATCACATAATTCCATGTCTTGCTATAACACCGTTCGTAATAAACGCATTTTTAATTTACCAGTACCAAGAACACTTTCCACTTTTGGTAAGCGTTTCGGGGATTACATAAGGGCTTCAACATATAACGCCATCCTTAAACACTGCTGTAACCTTGAAGATTGTTCAATATATGAAGCAAGAAAACTAATTTATGATTTGCTGCTATCGTTAAATTACGCTGAGACAGAGACGCTGGTTAAAGTACCCTAACTTTTAAGTTTTTGAATTTCATTATATAGCGTTTTGTTAGGTTTTCATCAGTACTTTTTTATTTTCTGTATTATTAATTATATATAACTCTCTTTAGTTTAACCTACGTAACTTTGAAATTCTGTTTAATTTTTAACTGGTTCCTCGCGATACAGGCGAAGCCTAGTGCGGGAACCCTTTGTAATATTGTTTTAAATTGTTATATTTAATAAACGTTATCTTTAGAATATCGTTTAAAAAAGGTTTTTTCATTCTCCTGTAAGATTATTTCGTAGTGGCATAGCCCGATTTGCAATATCACCGACGTAAGATATTCTTTTTAACCTATCCATAAAATGAAATGCGTTCCAGGTTATTACCCAACCTAAGAAGCCAGTAGATAAGGAAACGAAGCCGGCAGTGGAAGCGCAGCTGAGCGACCACGTACGTGCCCTATGGAAAGAACAAATACCAGTTTGCATAGAGGTCTGTAAAAACTGGCGCTATAAATCCCGAATTTTCAAATGTTTTCATCATCTCATGTATTTGTCATTGTAGCTAATAGATATGTACCAACCTCAAAAGGACCAGAAATCTGAGGCCAGTTATAGAACATTGCTATTTTTGAGGACTGAGTTGCAATATCTTGTTGGACGGTATGTTTCACCAACTACATTCTCCGGAACGGATTCTTCAACGTAAGCGTTGCTGCATTGCGGAGTGGGTGCTTCCGAAGATGCACTTATCACAGGACTACAAAGGTCAGATCACGTTAATCTTCCAAATGCAGCTGCCGGAACACATTGACAGCGATTCAGCGGCAGAACTCAACTGAAAGATGGTAACGAGGTGTTTTTGATCTTCAAAAACGCTTTACTACCATGCTATGATAATAGTATAATGTTTAAAGCCACCGTTTCGTGTGCTGGCATGGTGATTAAACTTCTTCCCAGGAGGCAGGATGTATATGTTAATTTAGATCGAATTTCTACTGATAGGGGGGAATTAAACAGTTCGCAACTTAATTGCAACTACGGCAATAGCCCAAGCCGAGGTTCGGCCACTTTAGCAACCTTGAGCATGTTGCCACGCTTTCGAGGTTGAGTACCTTTAGCGCTTGCCCCCAAGTCGCGGTGTAGCTGTATAAGCCGTCTGAGGCTCCAGGGCCCTTTCGCCTAACAGTATAGTCAGTTCTAAAAAAAATGGTGATTAAATGCTTGATTTCCTTCAGATTACCTAAATCCATGTGGCCTTTGCAGCTACTAGTGAACTTTTACACGTAGGTTTAAAATTTTACAGGATTGTTTTTTTTTTATTTCCAGGTTCTCCTCGCCCCCGATTGTCCAGAATGCTACGCTGCGTTGAGTGCAGAAGAGGACTACGACAAGATCCACTCGCAGCAACGAGGGTTGCTTGTGGAGAGGTGGACGATGCGAGCATTGATCAACAAGTTAGTTCAGTGTATTTAGGCTCTTAACTTGCTATTATTGGCCCATTAATACCATTATTCACGTATGAGTCTTGTCACAGATTGGTACAAAATGTGTGATCGCGCGTCATTTGTATCATGTTTAAGCCATAAAATTCCATTTTACTCACCAAAAGTCACCAAGTTTTTGCCTTTTTTAAATATTCCGGTTCCTTAAAGCGTATATATTCCTGTACCAACCTTCAGTTTCCTCAAATCAAGTGTTATATTTCTGTGTTTTGGTGGCAGAAGTCACGACACCCCAGCCTTCTCTTCGTCCCAGTGGCTTCTGAATGCTGTGCGTTCACAACTCCACTTCTCACAGCTGGCCGCTTGGCTGGCTACCCTCAAGGAAACTAAGACTGAAGATAACCCGACTGAGCGGAGGTACCTTCAAACGAACCACTTTATCAATATATTCCAAATGTGTTCTTTTTTTAATGTCGTACAGCAAATTGACTGACTGCACTTTATTTGACGGTAACACGGTACAATCCAAAAACAACGGCGACTGTTGAGAAATCACTAAACCATCGTCAGTCGCCAACTGGGTATACATTGGTTGATCTCAAAATGCGACAAACCAAACGAAAATCACTTTATAGAGTTGGGTACAGATACCTAACCCACCATCTTGCTTGATGATTAGGTGTATATTGGCCGATTCCGAAACGCCTCATGTCTAAGCGTGGAATTATATCGGATGTTCACCTGGTGAATGGTGGTCCGCAATCTAGTGCTGGTGTTTGGTTTTCAAATGGTACTGTCGGAAAACATTGCTACGTGATCAATGAAGTATTTTTAAACTGAGAGTGTTAGCAAGCCAGACGAGTGGCAGAAAAGACTCTAACACTAGTACTATTTTGTCGTTGCAGGATACTTTTATTGCTACAAGTACAGCTCATTGTAGGAATCGAAAACTTAATACAATTTTGGGAGCTTTTCGCAGGATATTAATCTGTCTTTCTCTGGTATTTATTTAAATTCATAAACTTGCATATTTATGCTATAATTTGTAATATTGGTGGCATTTTAACATAAGCATAACATGGATGGTATGTACGGCAGAGGTGTATTGTAGCAGCAAAGTTCGCCGGATGTGTTTTTTAGGTTCCATATAAAATAGGGGGCGAGCCTATTGCCATAAATCCAAAGCCTCGAGCATAGCAGTTGCAGCACTTAGGACCACTATGCTATTTTTGATTATTGTGTCAGTTTAAGTAAATAATAACAAGAAGCATTAATTTTAAGTTGCTACAAAAAGTCCTTTGAAAGTTCAAACAAGGGCTTGACAGTCACCATTTGTATAAGCATTGTTTGAACATTAACGGTTAAAACAATGTTTTTTCTATCCTCCGTGATATTTGGAGTATTCTGTGTAAAAGCCGATAAGAAAAGCTTAATAATATTTTTTTTTTCTATATTTATAGGAGGAAACTGAGCCGCGAGAAATGTAATTTTAAAAAACTCGAAGCCAATTGCGACGAAACTGAACTGCCAAACGAACAGCAACGAAACTTAAATATCGTCTACTCCATAAAAATACCAGGCGAGAGCTATAACATGACTGAATTCAGCAGGAACCCCACCACGCACCATTTTCCCGTCACCGATATAGGGGGTAACGTCTCCTTGAAGGTCACCCTAGAGAGTTTACCGCGCGTCGATGAAATACCAAAAGTCAAATGCCCCTGCCAAAAACGTAAACTCAGCAGAGAGACGCCGCCGTCGCTTCACGACGACTTGGTGGGGAAACTAAATGATCTCACAATAGGATCTCGTATCGAGAGTGTTAACTATCATAGATTATATACTGGTGACGTAGTCGATGACAGAATGATGACTCCTTGCAGTGAAAATGGTAAACACAAATGCAATTGTGACGAGGAATCGGACAGTAAGGAAAAGAGTAAGGTAGACGAACGGAGACTGAAAGAGATAGCGAAATGCAAACGGCGTATGAGGAAGGAGACCAAAATGAAGCTAAACGAGAGTACGTCCTCGGAGGGTGATAAAAAGGAAACTCATACGTCGATACCGATACTCCAAGCGGCAAGGTTCGACCGATTCCGAGCTATAGGCTGCTATAGGAACCAAACCTACCTGACCCTACCGGCGAGCCGGCTGGAAACCAAATCGCCCTTCGTGGAAACTGACAGCTTACCGATATTCAAAAGGACGAACACGGTATCGACGCAAACTGACGACATTCAATGTCAGTGCGGGATGCTGGTGAATTTGAGATGTGACAGCTGTAGGATGATCAGATCGGAGGGCAGTTATGACTTGGCATCGTTCAACGGTGCCCGCAGGAAATGTGAGGACTATCCGAACAAATACAAGAAACCTAAATGTGATTTAACATGTGATAATAGTATAGTTAAAAGACCAAAATTGCGTAGATTCTTTCCAATCGTTGATAGAATGGAGAGAATTGTGAGCGATAGGCAGAAGAAGGACATTGAGGAGTTGCATCTGAAGACGGATGATACGGTATTCTCTGGACCTAAGGATACGAAACGTCAGAAGACTTATTCAATAAGTGATGATTATGTCCTTTACGAGAAATGTGATTATGGTACGTTTGATAAATGCGATATGGATTCTCCCGATGAGGGTCAAGGGTTCAGGTTCCCGGAGAAGGAGGAGCAAGTGCCGTCTTCGTCGGAGGTGGACAGGTTCAGGTGGAGGTTCGATTCCGCTGCGTCTATGGTATTTCATACGAAGACTGGACTACCGTTGACATCGAGTCCTGCGCCGTTGAGACGTTCGAATAATTGCTTCGATTTTGATGACTCGATCAATGGAATTTCTGGGATAAAGAGGTGCGTATTAATAGCATTCAAAATGGACGTTTCTACCAAAGGTCTGAATAATAGTGGAAACTGCTGAACGTTTTATAGGAGCAGTGGAAAGTGACTGCCCTACATCGCTGTCATTCCGGTCTCCAAGTCTCTTGGCAGATGTATATACGCTGACTTGTTCCCGAAACGCGACAAACTAAAAGAGAGTCACTGTCACGCGCTTATGAACATGTGCATAATGGTCTCGATTCGAGAAATAAATATGTGCTTTGTGTCGCCAGCGCTCTATTCCACCCGATATCGCCTCCGTGTGCGGTTCCGCCTGTATCGCCTGTCTCCCCGCCATCGCCTGCGCCCACCGCGCGCTGCTCCACCCCCCCGCCGGCTGTTAAAAGGGGAGACACGGCGCCCAAACTCAGGATCGGACCCAGCACTGGACTATTGGGTCAGTGATACTTCTTTAGGCGTTACATAGCTGTGTTATTAAATTAATTCGTGTAGACTATGGGCTAGACGACACTGCGGACGCGCCGCCGCACTATGCTGTGTACATTTTTAGTAATAACCACGAACATCATACGTTTTTAAGCATAATGAATATGATGGATTTAACTAATAAAAGGAGGTATTGTTTGCATACTATATGTAAAGAAATGGTTAAATAAAAGTAAAGAAGTCAAATAGCAGTTTCTTGGTTCATCCTATATTGATTGACAGAGAACATCATGGTGTATTCCATACACTTTATAAATATCTACGAAAAGATGAGTGTAAGTTTTGTGATTATCTTCGGATGAATATCAAAACTTTCGACATATTATTAGATATACCTATTATATGCAAACGCTAATTTTTTTTTAAGTTAAACTCAATGTGTTAATTATTCCTACACGTATAATTTTCGTGGCTAGCAATATATTACGAAAAAGGTACAATGATATAGCAATCATGCGGCGGTAGCGCGGAGGCGACGCGGTGACGGCGCGGTGGTGGCGCGGAGGCGACGCGGTGACGGCGCGGTGGTGGCGCGGTAGCGGCGCCGTCTACTCGATCCTCATCGTTGTTCTCGCTTCATATACACCTCACACCAAACTTTATAACCTTATGACTTTATATTTAACTAGCTGTTCCCCGCGGTTCCAACCGCGTGTTGTAAAATACACCCTCAAAAAAGAAAACCTTAAAATTAGCCTATAGGATAATCCAGGGTGTCAGCTACCTCCATACCAAAGTTCATCAAAGAACTGACTATACTGTTAGTCTTAGAGGCCCTGAAGCCGCTGCGGCTTTTACAGCTTCACCGGACTTAACTTTCGCCTTTGTAATATTAGGTCCTTAAATATGAATATTAGCATTTTAAATGGAAAAAGAAAAACGAAAGAAATATTATGAATTTTCACATTTAATCAATCGAAGTATGTACCATTATTATCTATGCACTTTCACCATTTTATAGGTAATTCATTGATTGCGTTGCTCAAAAAATTGTGGGAGCAAGAATCAATAAACTCTTTGAAGGCGGTTTGGACAGCTTCATCTGACTTGAATTTTTATCCTTGCAAGAACTTGTCCAAATCCCGAAAAAAGTGGTAATCTGTTAGAGCAAGGTGAAGGGAAGTATAGTGGATGCCGGAGACTTTCTAACCGCAGTTCCTCTAATTTAGCGACCGTCTGTCGTGAAGTATATGGGGTCTAGCGTTGTCCTGAAGCAACAGTGGGCTAGAGAGATTGACCATTCTCGGTTTTTTAACGGCTACGACGCTCTACGGAGCCGAAAGTACCCAATTATCTATCTCCCTCTTTAGCTCGATGTGCATTATTAAAGGCCGATAACTGTATCACCAATACACACCATTCTCGGTTTTTTAACGGCTACGACGCTCTACGGAGCCGAAAGTACCCAATTATCTATCTCCCTCTTTAGCTCGATGTGCATTATTAAAGGCCGATAACTGTATCACCAATACACACCATTCTCGGTTTTTTAACGGCTACGACGCTCTACGGAGCCGAAAGTAC
Organism: Saturnia japonica; assembly: GCA_033032175.1. Taxonomy (NCBI): domain Eukaryota; kingdom Metazoa; phylum Arthropoda; class Insecta; order Lepidoptera; family Saturniidae; genus Saturnia; species Saturnia japonica. The sequence continues at coordinate 832,821 of CM065331.1, forward strand.
CCAATTATCTATCTCCCTCTTTAGCTCGATGTGCATTATTAAAGGCCGATAACTGTATCACCAATACACACCATTCTCGGTTTTTTAACGGCTACGACGCTCTACGGAGCCGAAAGTACCCAATTATCTATCTCCCTCTTTAGCTCGATGTGCATTATTAAAGGCCGATAACTGTATCACCAATACACACCATTCTCGGTTTTTTAACGGCTACGACGCTCTACGGAGCCGAAAGTACCCAATTATCTATCTCCCTCTTTAGCTCGATGTGCATTATTAAAGGCCGATAACTGTATCACCAATACACACCATTCTCGGTTTTTTAACGGCTACGACGCTCTACGGAGCCGAAAGTACCCAATTATCTATCTCCCTCTTTAGCTCGATGTGCATTATTAAAGGCCGATAACTGTATCACCAATACACACCATTCTCGGTTTTTTAACGGCTACGACGCTCTACGGAGCCGAAAGTACCCAATTATCTATCTCCCTCTTTAGCTCGATGTGCATTATTAAAGGCCGATAACTGTATCACCAATACACACCATTCTCGGTTTTTTAACGGCTACGACGCTCTACGGAGCCGAAAGTACCCAATTATCTATCTCCCTCTTTAGCTCGATGTGCATTATTAAAGGCCGATAACTGTATCACCAATACACACCATTCTCGGTTTTTTAACGGCTACGACGCTCTACGGAGCCGAAAGTACCCAATTATCTATCTCCCTCTTTAGCTCGATGTGCATTATTAAAGGCCGATAACTGTATCACCAATACACAGTATAAAAGAAAACCGCTATCCACGTCTCTCTGTCTGTTCGCTTACTTCTTCTAAACCACGCGATAGATTTTTATATTTTTTTCACTTTCGTATAGAGAATCTTTTACTAGAGGTTTTTGTATAGTAGAGAAAAAACAATGTTTTGTAATCAATTCATTAATAAATTATGCTTAAAATAATGTTCTAAAGAATTATAGTTCATAAAAAAAGCCTAGAGTAAAGTCCGTAATGGCATTTATGTCTATCTTCTAAGGTTGACTCACAGTAACCATTTTTATGTTTAAAATTAAGTAAATATATTAGGTTATATGCGAAACTGTTTCCTCTAATTCAGTATTAATCTTTATCCAGATAAACATATTAGTAACTTGTGCATAATGTCCTTAACACATTATATCATTTAAAATGATACTGTAAAAGTTATCACGATTTTAAAATTATGCGCAACCAAAGAAATAACTCTCAGCGAAACGGTTGGTCGGCACTCTTCATCGCTGCCTATCTATGGGCTATGAATTGTACATCTCGACCTTAGCGCACTTTTTGTAGCTATAATGTTATGAACTATCAATACTAAAACGAGAAATTGTAAATCATCCTTTTTTAAACATAAAAGATACCACTTTGTAAATTGCACCCTTGCGATGCTAGGGCGGGTCACTAGTAGATTATATAATACAACTATTTATCATGTAATTAAGGGTTCCATAAAGTAGATGAGATTTAGAAACCGTTGGTCTAAGGAATAAATTTAACTTTTACAGGAAGTTTCGAAGAGTCTGCACTAAAGGGCCGTTTGGAGCCTGTAGCGACCGTGCAAGGGTTCACAGCGGAGTTGGGAGCGTCCGGAGCTTTCTGCCCACCCCACAAACGTTTGCCCGTGACGGTGTTCTTCTATGCGCCCGGTGGCACCAATGCGCCTTATATGGTTAGTTCTGGAGATATGGATGTATCCTCAGACTGTGTGAAGAGACTGCAGATGTTTCTAGAATTCACCGATGATGATTTTCAGTTTGAAAGTTGTAGAAGTAATACTCAGTAATGGTATTTACAGACACCACTTGTAACAACGTGAGTTCGATTCCCTGCAATGAGCCTGTGCTTTTGGTGAAGGAAAACATCGTGATGTAACTATAGCATGTTGTTAGGGCATCTTCTAATGCCCGTATGGCTAACTACCACCCTCAAGTCGAAAATTTAAATTTTTGTATTTAATATAAATGAATATTTATTTAATAAACAGTTATTATTTTATGGAACAAATTTGTATTGTTTTATCTTTTCATTATGCCATGTCTGCTCGTTACTGCCTCGTTAGCCTAGTGGTCGTAAGCGCGACTGCTATGAGCGAGGTCCTGGGTTCGAATCCCAGGTCGAGCAAATTGTTATTGGGTTTTTCCTATGAAATTCTCAGTAGCAGCTCGGAGTTTGGTTTCGTTCCCGATTAATGCCAATAGGCTCGCAAGTTGCTAGTAATAGGCCTATTTATTACAAGGGACCTAAAAATATACTCGGCAAATTGTGGGTTTACATTAGTACACCTCTGCCTAACCCTTCGGGGAATACAGGCGTGATGGTTATGTTATACAAAATAATTTCGATGTTTCACATCTTGCCAGGCTTCCCGTGACGGTTTTTTTGATGAATACACTTCCATCACACGTGTGAACTGTACACATGTTTCGATGTTAAATACTAATGAGGCGGGTCAGACCGATTTTTGGACCCAATATAGGCGGATGTTGGCGTGGAGACGCATTGCTCCAACGTTGGCGGTGTGGAGCCGAGTTTGTTTTTTTAAATAAACAGACTGGATCATTTACCAAAATTTAATGTTAAAACATGGATGGAAATAGCGGTCGGTAGGGATCGCGACCACTGTACACATAGTAATAAAATAAAAATCTTCACAGTGACTTTCTTTTGGGTGCTGGCACTTCTACTGGCACAGTCAGTCAGTTGGTACATACACAGAAACTTTTTTTTTTAATATTTATTAATATGATTCACATCTGCCGGGCGTCACGCGACGAGCAACTTTTTTAATGCATGCAGTTCCACCAGATATTCACCGCTATTAATTGGTCACTACAAGAATTATGTTAAGCAAGTTTTATTGCCGAAAGCGTATTATAGTGTGAATTATTTCTTGGATAATAGTGATATCATTAATCAATTAAAAAATCAATTAATTAAAACTCTATTTTATTATGTTTATATTATTAATGTATTAATTTAAATACTGAAATTTTGTTATTATTATTAATTTTAGAAGTTTTCTTTAAATTAATTAAACTGTAATACGATAAGACGAGCCGAGCCGAGCCGAGCCGAGCCGAGCCGAGCCGAGCCGAGCCGAGCCGAGCCGAGCCGAGCCGAGCCGAGCCGAGCCGAGCTGCCGATTGCGCATGTTGACTGTATTTAGTATTTAGCTGAGTCTGTGCCATTGCGTAATTATATTCATTTGTAACTTGTTTTTGGCAATAAATGATGATGATGGTGATTATTATTATATCTGGAAGTGTCGGTCAGTTTTTTCTGTTTTGCTTGCATTAGATAAACGCGCGAAAAGGAATGTCTTTCCTAAAATATTTTTGTTTTTGATTTCCCCAGGGTCACATAAACCTGGGTAGAGGCGGCTACCTTGTATCCCGGTCTGGTACAGTCCAAGTGTCGCTGTTCAACCCTCACGGTACCCTGGTGAAGATGTTCGTGGTTCTGTACGACTTGCGGTCGATGCCGCCCAGGACTCGAACCTTCCTCCGCCAGAGAACGTTGTACATGCCAGCTGGGGCGGGACCTGCCGCACCTGACGCTGTCCACGCCAGGAAGTGGCTACGTTACCTCATCCATCTTAGGTAAATCATATCCAGCAAATTGCATGGTTATAGGACATTTTCTAATGCCTGCCTTTCATCATAAGGAAGGTTGCATGTTTTGAACCAATAGTGGTTCAGTGATAGCGTTCAATGAGCCTAAGGGAGGAAAGATTTCTGGTAAAAAATGTCAACCCCAAATGACGTCATTAATTGCCATTTCGTCACGCTAATACAATGGTCTGATGTGATAAGACGTCAGTAACGCAATCTCTCAGCGGCGGAACTGTAAGATATGTACAACTAATAATCTAGTACGAAATATAAACCAATAGATGGCGCTTAAAACATATCGTTAGGTGACAGCAAGTACGATTACTCCCTCAACAATTCGGGAGTTGACAACTTTGGTAAATTGTTTTTGCCACTATAAATATTGAAAATAATAGCTATCGATATTTTTACCGTTAATACAACATAAAAAGTGATTAAAATATTTTTTAATCTAAAAAAAAGTTGGCCATAAAAATGATGCATTATGGTCCCGTGACGTCATCATTCATCTTTTAATTCATTTTGTGTGATAACTTCATAACAGTGACAAGTTTGACAATTAATGCAAGCATCGTAACGTTCATATTTCCCCAATGGTGACGTCCCGTTTTCCAATCGACCTTTCAAATCACGTGACTCCAGACAAGAAATTTTAATTTTCCGAAGGGAAAATTATATAAATAAACAGTTACTTTTTCCAGATTTGTATTGTTTTAGGCTTTCTATCTATAGACCAATATTACTCAATAATTTAATAAGCTAATTGTATATTTTTTATATAGTTTCTACAACAGTTTCTTATTAACTTGATTAGAAATGAACCTGCGTCACCAATTATTAGGATTTATACAGTGTGTGTTAAAAACCCCGTCGGATCCGTGAGGTATCGAGATTATATTCTGTGTATGGTATCTATCTCAGATTATAAGATTTTTTTTTAATTCCTAATATAATGTAAAAAATAAAAAATAGAATGAGGAAACTTACATGGCAATACAGGCGGCGAAGCGCAGCGTACCGCCATACGATCTGACGTACCTCTGCGCCGCGCCGTACCGGGGATGGCGACGGTGTTGTCACGTTTTAAAAATTTGTTAAATTTTAAGGAAACTAAAACTAAATATGTTAATTTGAAATCGCAATAACATTTTTATTTTCATAATAAATAAAATTTTGATATTTTTTTTGGTAAAGTCATTGGGGTACCCATGTACCCTTTTCGGATTCGACGGAGTTTTATCGACTGAATCCCGAACACCGTACACCAAGTCTAACAACCGCTATGGTGGCTCGTTTCTTCTTTTTATTTAATGGCAAATGTCTCAATGCACAATTCTACCATAGTCCACGTGTATTGAATATATTTCTAATTATATCTTACAGTCGTCAAACATAGATTAATAAAGATGGCGGCCCTTTCCATAAACTCTCCAGAGAGTTTTTGTGGCAACTTATAATGCATGGTTTATTTATCATCTATTTCACTTTTGCAAAAAAACCAAACTATATAATTATAAACAAAAACCACCACATAATAGTTCAAGATCCCGCCAAAAATTCCAATGGCACGCTTAGATAAGTCACGTTTCGAGATCAGCCGGTGTAATATATCTAATATATTTTTCATTATTTCGTTTACAGATTTATGACATCGAAGTCCGGTAAACTGTACCTTCATACGGATATACGTATTATAGTTTCTAGAAAGGCCGACGTGGACACGGCCACAGCACATTCCGCCTTATTCCGACCGACGTCGACCAATCGGATGAACGGGAACGGCGCCGGTGGTTTCAAACCGACCAATGGGAGCGAAGCTGACGGTTCGCCCGATCGCGCACCGAACCGCGTGTTCGGCGGTTGCGGTGACTTCGATTCGAAATACAAACCGGAGATGAGGGAATTGGGTTACGAGAATCGGAACGACGTTTCTTACGAGTTGAGAAGCTTCACTTACGCTCCCGAGAACCCGAAGTATTCGCCGCGATAGTCCCGATTGAGGGTTGCCAGGATCCGATATAATGTTGTTTTGTGCCTGTCTGTAATGAATGTGTTAATATTATGTATGTACTAATTAATGAGAAAAATATATTTTTGGTTTTTATAAAAAAAAGCATGGTTTTTATTTATAACTAGCTGTGCCCCGCGGTTTCGACAGCCATAATTTAACAGAAATCACAAAAACCACGGAACCATCGGGACTTAGCCCGATAGGCCCGAAGTAGCCTATGTGCTAATCCAGGGTGTCAGCTATCTTCATACAAATATTTATCAAAATTGGTCCAGCAACTTGAACGTGAAGAAGTAACAAAAATACAAATACACTCAAAAACTTTCGCCTATAATAATATTAATATTATTGTGCTCGGTAAAATTATCAATTTATGACAAAAAAACAGTAATTACAAGCAAGCAAAGCCTCCGTTATATGCTAGTTTGTAATAGTTATTTTTATAGAGTCACATATAAAACGTTCTTAAAAGGAAAGCATAGTGTGTGGTATCCAATTGGATAAATATTGAAATATATAACTTTCAAAATAGCGCCCTAAAGCACAATCTACAAAATACATATTTTTGTCGAGTTAAAATTATAACAAGACATTTTTTAACAAAAAAGAAAACTGACTTCAATGCTTTTGAAGAGTTCCCCGGTGTATCTTCGAACTCGAAGGTCCAATTTTAATGAAATTTAAATGTAACCACCCAAAAGGTATCCCATATCTAATACTAATATAAAGCTGAATAGTTTGTTTGTTTGAACGGGCTAATCTCAGGAATTATTAGTTACTGGTCCGAATGGAAAAATTAATTTAAAATTTTGATAGCATATTTATCGAGGAAGTCTATAGGCTATATAACATAACGCTACGACGAATGGGAGCGAAGTATCAATGAATAGTGTTACAAATAAACGGAGAAAATTTATTCCTTTAGAGAGCTTTCATTCCGTGCGCTGCGTAAATGAATAAAGTTACACAACATTCATGTGTGACGGAGTTATTTATTTTTAAAAGTTCTAAGAAAATTCCGAGATAGCATATGTCTATCTTTTAAGGTTGACTCAATATAACCATTTTTATGGTAATTGCCCTGTTCATAAATTAATTTCTTATGACACTTATGAGTTATCACAGTTTTAAAATAACTCCGCAGCAAAATAAAGAAAGTTTAGAATTATATTATAGGTGCCTACGACCTACTCTCTCTAACCCTATCTATCTTTTTCTTTTATGTGACGCAGACGAAGTTGTGCGGGTCAGCTAGTCAAACAAAAATAATCACCCGGATCGGTTTATAAACAAAGGAGACAAAAAACATAATTTACATATATTCGAATTAAGTAACCTCCGTCTTTTTTTAAAAGTCTGCTGTAAAGAAAAGGATATCGATTACATAAATTGCGATAACCAAACTCCACATACTTAAAATTCGGATTCGATTGTTGAATTAATCTATACATATAAAATGCTTTGTCCTGAATGACTGACTGATCAACGCACAGCCTAAACCGCTGATCGTAGAGACCTCAAACTTGGAGGGTGTGTTCTTTGTATGACGTAGGCATCCGATAAGAAAGGATTTTCCAGAATTCTACCCCTGAGGGGGTGGAAAAGGGGGGCAAAGTTTGTATGGGACAACGTGAATCCTTGGTCCAATCTACTTAAAATTTTGAAATGGTAAGGACTACAACATTTTGGTTATAAATTCTTCTTCTTCTTCTTCCTAACTTGCAACCGGTCCTCTTTAATGAAGACCATTACTGCCATTATCGAGTGAATTATATTGTCATGTGTTATGAGTTATGACGATTCACTATCCTAACAAGATGTTTGCTCCCTTGTTAGAACTTTCTAGGAAGGTTTTGTGGGACCTCAGAATGAATGCTTTCACCTTATATTTATAATTCACTTCACTTATACACAAAAACCAAACTATATCACGCAAAACGCCACCAATATTACATAATATAGGGTCGAAAACCTAAGTTATTAAATTAAAAATAGAAACCACAACATATCATTTCAAGATCCCGCCAAAAAAACCTGGTTATAAATTATACGAATCATTCCATATAAAAAAAAAACATGTAAAACCTATACAAATACATTACATAAATACATAAATAAATTAAATACATTAGTATAAAACGTAAAACTTTTTTGTTTGTTTGTTTGTTTAAACACGTAAAATCTTGAACTACCAGTCGGATTCGAAAAATACTTTTTTTATATGATAGCCAGACTCATGAGGAATTTAAAAATTAGTCTACAGTTTCAAGCTAGACTTAAATATTGATTTTTGTTACACGTAAGTCAGAAGTCGAAGCCCTCGCGAACTGCTTCAGCCGCATGCGCTGGCTTAATGGTTAATGATACGTCAATACAATGTTCTACAGAAATATTGGCCATTAAAAAGTCAGTCATAGCATATATTATTTTCTTACATACGATCTTCTTAGTTTTTGTAAAAAGAACCGCTGTGATTAGAAATGTGAGTTTTCGGCGAGATCTTAAAGTGACATGTTGCAGTTTTTATTTTTAATTTATTAACCTGGGTTTCTTGACTCTATGTTATGCATAGCATTTTGCGTGGTATAGTTTAGGTGGTTGGTAAGCGGAAAACATGCATTTTGGGATGTTACAAAAACTCCCTAGATAGTTCGGACAAGGGAGCTACCATCTTGTCAGAAGACTCCACTTTGTTTAAAGGAAATTTTTACGAAGGTTTAAAAACATTAACAATGGCAAGTGCTTTTTACGGCGCCAAAACAAGAAGAAGGAAGAAGAAGAAGATGAGAAATGCGATGAAACGAAAAACTGACACTAAAAACTGACAAACACATACATTTTATAGGATTAACCCTCCTAGGGAATGAAATAGAATACATTATACACGGTTAATGCGTCCTGATTTTCACGACTGTGATCGTCGTCGAAGTGGCCTAGCACTGTTACGACCAGACTTGTACGCACTGTTGTATGTACAGTAAGAGTGATTGATAGATCGAGTTCCGCTGAGTTAGGATTTTACTAAAGGTAATTTTATGTTTTTGTGGAGCACTTTACAATTGTGCAAATTGCACAATTTTTTTTACTTTTGTTACGACGTGTATGCAAAAAAGGATTTTAAAAAATAACGCTGTTTATAATAAAATAGTTCTTTTATGTCGCAGAATTACACTTTAAGGGCTAAATAAACACACACAGAGTCTTATTAAATAATATATATTTTCATACTGGCAAACATACAATAAATACGTACACACTATGGCCACATATATTAGACATATTTAAACAAATTGACGAAATATTAGTTACATTTAACATTCATTAATATTATTATAATGAAAATCTATTTTTTCATAAATAATAAACATGTAGGTTAAAGATACAACTTTAACAATTACTATTTACAACTCTATATCGATTTTCCTAAAATATAGGCGAATAAATTTAGGGGATATTTAAATTGTTAAAAATTGTATAGCACCACGGAAATGTGACGTCACTGGATCTGATGGTAACCACAGTGTAATCCAACGACGGCAACCACCGTGGGATCTAGACTTCATTGCTGTGATGTCAACCTGCTAAAATGTGCTAAAGCCCGCTCGAATTGGCAACAGTGCTTAAAGTTTGCGTTCATGATATTTGAATTAAGGTTCGTAGGGTATTTTAGAAGAAGTATAAAGATAACATGAAAGCAATGGAAATTTAATCTGTAAGTCACATTTTTGGAAGTACGTACTAAGTAGATAGTAATAGGCCTGTGGATATACATAGAATGGTTGGCCCTAAATGAAGCGCCATTCAGGCGCAGATTTAGATTTTAAATTTGCAAGGGGTCATGCATTATAGATTATCGAAGATTCAACATTAATTACATTATTTAATAAAAAATAAAAAAATAAATTTAGTTTTGGAGGAAGGTCCGCACCTGGCGACACTTGCATAATGCTAAAAGACGTACTACTACATTAGTTCGGAAGATTATAAATGATGATTGAAACAGAAAAAAGATATGCAATAGCAATAAGTGTGAAGATAGAAGTCGTAACGAGCATAACTTATGGGGACCATATAGAAACGATACTAGGGAAAGTTAGAAAGACTGCGAATGAGTACTAATGAAGAAATTACGCTATTTATTTCGAAGATAGAGAAAGAGAAGATATTCCAAGGATAGACAAATAGTGATGCACACTTTATGTCAAATTCAGCAAAGCAGCGATATTTAAAGGTTATTCTTTGTATAGGAATCAGCTGAAATTCTTGAATTATTTTAGCGGGTTTTTCATCATTCAATTCACGCAAGTTTTTTTTTAAATAAAAAAAGTGAGTTGCTGACTGTGTTCCGTTTAAAAGTATGAAAACTGATTCAGTAGGGATTCGGCAATAAATGGTTGTACTCCCACTGCTTAAACCTAATTGACTTGCTGGGGTTGGATAACTGTTAGAGAATATTCTAGAATTTATTCAACAGAGGATTGAACTGGGTGATCCGCTCTTGACCCCTGTAAGGCTTGTTCTGCACGTCCAGATCGATCTCAATATCCTCCTGGAATAAAATTAATTTGATTTCAATTTTGTGGTTAGGTTGGGCGCTCGTGACCAATTGAATTACGACAATATCCGTCTTTAGCCGGTGTCCAGGCGGTTTTTATAATATCATATGTGGGTAGATCGCGATACCGGGGTTGGCGGCTAGGTGAGACTTTTTTTGTGACGACCGTCAGTAAAAATTATTCACGGTTCGAGAGCGGACGACGCAGGGTGTTATTTTATTGATTTATATAGAAATCCTGGAAATAAAGGGACAAAACCTTACAGTTGACTTTAGTACATATGTGTGTATAGCGGTGCACCGCAAGCAGAATTCGCTACGATCAAGGCTAGTGGTTTGCTTCATATGGTTTTATGAAAACACCTGGATTGGGGAAACCAAGCCATCCTGGTTTGATTTAGTTTTTTAGGAGATTCGCGTTAACAATTTGGTCATTTGAGCCGGCGGCAGGTTTTCTGGATTTCGGGAATAATAACTATAATAAATTCTGTCTGTGAGGTTCTACTATAACGGTTATATTAAAATGGCATCGAAATCTTGGGAAAGTAAATTTAAAATTAAATATGATTGGTTCAAGAATTCTATAGAAATAATGGAAAATAAATCCTATAGTAAGGGTGTTGTATCGGCTCGGTTTAGAAAACTTGAAGACAATTTTAATTTGCTAACGGACGCATACGAGAACATTTTGAGTATTTGCACGGATGAATCAGCCATTGACGATTACGGTGTAAAGTATAAAGAGGCTACGGAGATATATGATCAGTTAGAGGCGGTTTCGGCAGCTTATCCGGGTTTGGACGGTACACACGTACCTACAGAAAATGTGGCATCGGCTCGGTTGCCGCGTATTAACTTACCGGTTTTTGATGGAGACGTATTTTCATGGTGTAGTTTTATTAGTCTATTTACTTCATTAGTACTGTCTAGAAAAGATATATCCAAAACTGAAAAATTTCATTATCTGTTTTCGAACTTAGATAAAGAACCGAGAACCTTAATAAAACATTTGCCTATGGTAGACGGTTCATTGGATATAGCTATGGACATATTGAGAGGTAGGTATGATAACAAAAGGTTGTTAGCTGATTCACATATCTCTAGGATCTTACATTTACCGGTTCTTAATAAAATTATTAACCTCAGATCCAAAATCCTCAATCCATTATTGGAATCGAATCAGGCTTTGAACAATTTAGGGCTACCCATTGATCATTGGAGTTACATATTATTACACATAAGTTTAACTAAATTACCGGCAGAAATTAGAACTCGGTTTGAACAACATTATGGAGGTAACAATGCTAATTTCCCTACTTTAAATCAATTCACGGAGTTTTTGTCAAACGAATGTCGGTTGATAGACACGGCGAACAGAGAACCGGTTTCTACACAATCATTCCCGGAGCGAGCGCCGCGCCGCCCGCAACCGGATCGTAACGTTCACGTCGCGGATAATTATTATAGAAATGAACGTACCAAAAATAATTATAGTAATAAACAATGTATTTATTGTAAGTCGTCAAGTCATGAAATTAACAATTGTTACCAATTTCAGTATTTACCTAGGGACGGACGAAAAAACTGGGTACGACGTAATTATTTATGTTTCAAATGTTTTAGTAATCATTCTGCCGCTTCATGCAAATGGAATGTACCATGTAGTAGATGTGGGAATTCTGGACATAACACATTAATATGTTCTACGTACATTGCGCGCGCGGTATCGCCTACCGGTAACGAGCTTTGTGAGCGGCACGCACACGTTATGGCTTCGCGCGATAATGCGGTCAACGATCGTCGCTCGCCCAATATGACACGGCGACCGCGGCGTACTGGAAGTCCTCCGTCACCGGTACGATCGGAACGTAGCGTACGTTATCAACGCGGTGCGAATAACAATTATAATAATAATTCGGAAAATAAATACGAGTGTCACAGTGCTAGGGTTCCTAGGTCACTCAGTCCTCCGGATATACGAAGACCACAAGAATAGCAATTACAGCAATTGTGTAATATCGACTCACAACCTAAGCTATCGAATAACGTTATCTTAACCACGGCCCTCGTTGAAGTAAAACATTCAAGCGGTGATTTTGTACGAGTACGGGCATTGTTAGATCTCGGTGCTCAGTTATCGATAGTTAGGGCAGATTTGGTTGCGAATTTACGGTTGAAGCGATATTACTCACACATTCGTTTATCCGGTTTTGGCGGGAAATCTACGAGCGGACAACAATTTACCTATTTAAATGTTAAACCTGAGAGAACGGGTAAACCCTTAATTACTGTTACGGCGGCGGTTTTAAGGAATCCTACAACTTACTTGGCTTCTAGGTTAGGTATTTCGGTAAAGGACCTTATCTTTTCAGATGATGGGTGTCATAATAATTCTAGGATAGATATAATTTTCGGTAGTGATATTCTCGGTGAAATCTTACGTCACAAGGTCGACTTAGGATCGAACGGGCCTTATGCATTTGACACAATTTTTGATTTTGTGGTATTCGGTCCAATTTCAGATAATTTTATTAATAACTCGAGGTTAAATAATAATAGTTCTAGCTATGTTACGGGTTTGACACTTGTTGAAGCGGTCGAAAGATTTTGGAGGACTGAGGAACCTCCTCTCATCAAAAATAAAAATCCGAAGGAGACAGAATGCGAATTTCTTTTTACTTCGACGACGTCAATTGGTACTGAAGGTAAATACACGGTGCGGTTGCCTATCATTCCCGAACACGCAAAGTTGGGTGACTCAAGGCAAACGGCTCTAAGGCGATTTCTGACTATCGAGCGGCGTATGAAACGACAGCCAGAATTTGGAGATAAATACGTGGAATTTATGAGAAAGTATATCGAGCTCGGTCACATGGTGGTTTCTGATTTTGACATAAAATCTGATAGTGAACATTACTTTCTCGCGCATCATGGTGTCTTTAAGAAATCGGGAGGCACTAATAAGATACGGGTGGTTTTCGACGGTAGCGTACAAACGAGCAGTGGGGTGTCTCTTAACGATTGTTTATATTCGGGAGAACGGTTGCAAAATGATATAACGGAAATAATTTTAAATTTTCGGTAGCCATACATAGTTTTCACGACGGATGTAAAGATGATGTTTCGGCAGACTTGGGTCCATCCTGAGGACAGGCGATACCAACTTGTCGTCTGGAGATCATCACCCTCGGAACCATTACTCGTTTATGAGTTAGCAACGAACACTTACGGATTAAAGTCCAGTCCATTTATTGCAATACGTTGTCTACATCAATTAGCTCACGATGAAATGGATAAATACCCTCGGGCTGCAAAGCTTCTTATACAAAATTCATATGCCGATGACTTAAACGGTGGGGCTGACACCCTTTCTGAGGCTCGCGAATTGAAAGCGGAGTTGATCTCACTCATGAGTACGGCCGGTTATGAATTGCAAAAGTAGTCTTCTAATACTCCCGCGCTGCTGGACGGTTTACCTTTAGATCATTTGGAGACTCCACGAACCTTTGACAAGACGGACGGAAATGGTTTCATTAAGATGTTAGGTATTGAATGGGATCCGGTGTCGGATTGTTTCACTTATAGGTTAAGACTACCGTTAGTAACTGATACGGTTACCCGACGACATATTTTATCAATGGTTGCACGGTTATATGACCCACTCGGTTGGATCAGTCCAGTTGTATTTAAAATAAAACTATTACTTCAGTTCCCCCTGAGTAGTGCAGGTAGTACAAAAAAAATCAATTGGGATGCACCAGCACCCACTGACATTCTTCGGCAATGGCAAAATATTCTTGCAGATCTGCCCAACTTACAACAGCTACGTTTACCTAGATGCTTGAAACCAGAGAAGAGTGGTCGGTATTCGTTACACGGATTTTGTGATGGCTCATCTGTTGGTTACGCTGCTGCTGTGTATATTCGTTCACAGGATGAGAATGGTTTTTCCAATGTGCAATTACTCATCGCTAAATCTAAGATAGCTCCATTGAAAACCAAACAAACTATACCGAAGTTAGAACTTAATGGTGCGAATTTACTAACGACACTACTTAATCACATCGTGTCTTCAATGAAACACAATGTTGAATTTGAGGAAGTTGTGGGATGGTGTGACAGCACTATTGTGCTTGCATGGATTCACACGCCACCTCATAAGTTGCAAGTGTTTGAGGGAAATCGCGTGTCTCAAATAAACTCATCCGCGGTTCCGATTCGTTGGAGGCACGTTCCAAGTGAAATGAATTGTGCGGACGTAGCTTCGCGAGGGACTTCCGCGGCTGATCTATTAGATCATCGGTTATGGTGGAAGGCACACTGGCTCTGCCAATCTTCGGAGCATTGGCCGAAGGATTATTTAGAGTTCCCAATAGATCTGTTACCGGGTCTTCGACCAAAGGTGGTGAATGTTAATATTTTTGAATCGGATTTTGACCTGTTTCAACGTTACAGCTCATTTAATAAACTTACTAATGTCACGGCTTATATTTTGCGTTTCGCTCAAAATTGTAAAAATAAAACTCGCGTTACCACTAGTATTACTGTTTCGGAACGAAGAAATGCTATTAATTACCTTGTTCGGTTAGTACAACAAGATTGTTTTTCGGAAGAAATCTCATCTTTGAAATCCGGTAAGCCAATTAAAACTTCTATGCGACGTCTTAATCTATTTATAGATAAGGACAATATACTGCGAGTTGGCGGACGCATAGATGCATCAGAACTACGTTATGAAGCCAAGCATCAAATTTTACTCCCAGGGAAGGGTCGGTTTACGGAAATGCTAGTCACCTATTATCATCAAGTGCACTGTCATGTCGGAGCAAATACTCTTGCTAATATTTTGTCGCAAAGGTATTGGATAGTTTCGGTGCGGCGTATTACTAGGTTAGTTGCCTTCCGCTGTATCCAATGTTATCGGTCTCGTGCGCATCCGATACAACCGTTTATGGCTGACTTGCCTGCGGATCGCGTCAACGGCACACGTCCTTTCCTCGGTGTCGGTACAGATTTTGCCGGTCCATTTTACATTAAATCCAGTAACTTACGAAATTCCAAGATTCAAAAATGCTATTTGTGTATATTCGTTTGTTTGGCTACTAAAGCAGTACACTTAGAGATCGTAGCAGATCTATCAATAGAAACATTCATTGCTGCTTTTACTCGGTTGGTTTCAAGGCGAGGCCTTCCGTCACTAGTTAGGTCCGATTGTGGTACCAATTATTCCGGTTCTGACAAATACTTGAAGGAGCTATATGTTTTTTTGAGAAATAATAACACAGACATTGAACGTGATTTAGCCGAACAACATGTTACGTGGTTATTCAATCCACCGGCGAGTCCTAACTTTGGCGAACTCTTTGAGGCGGCAGTTAAGTCTGCAAAGACACACTGTAGGCGAGTGTTAGGCGAAACGCGGCTCACCTTTGAAGAGTTAGCTACCTTTTTTACTAAAGTGGAAGCCGTACTGAACTCGCGTCCCCTGTGCCCGTTGAGTACGGATCCAACAGATTATGAGGCATTAACTCCAGGTCACTTTTTGATTGGACAACCATTAGTGGCCGTACCGGAGTATCCCTATATCGATATAAACATCGGTCGATTAAGTCGATATCAACAGATACAAAAGCTATCACAACATTTTTGGCAAAGATGGCGTAATGAATATTTACATACCTTGCAACAACGGTATAAGTGGACCTCACAGACATCTCCACCGAAATTAGACGATTTGGTTTTAATAAAGGAAGAAAATCTTCCTCCAGTTCATTGGCGTCTTGGCCGGTTAATTAAACTTCATCCTGGTAAGGATGATGTTATCAGAGTGGCTGAAGTAAAAACTCAGCAAGGGGTTGTTATGCGCCCCATATCTAAATTATGTAGGCTTCCTGTGCCTGACTTATAACCAAGGCTGGCCTTGGTTAGGCGGGGGGATGTCCAGGCGGTTTTTATAATATCATATGTGGGTAGATCGCGATACCGGGGTTGGCGGCTATGTGAGACTTTTTTTGTGACGACCGTCAGTAAAAATTATTCACGGTTCGAGAGCGGACGACGCAGGGTGTTATTTTATTGATTTATATAGAAATCCTGGAAATAAAGGGACAAAACCTTACAGTTGACTTTAGTACATGTGTGTGTACGAGTGTGTGGCAGTATAGCGGTGCACCGCAAGCAGAATTCGCTACGATCAAGGTTAGTGGTTTGCTTCATATGGTTTTATGAAAACACTTGGATTGGGGAAACCAAGCCATCCTGGTTTGATTTAGTTTTTTAGGAGATTCGCGTTAACAGCCGGGTTCCAGCTTTACTCACATTTTTTAAAATACAAATAAGGTGGTAAAAAGTATACTTCTGAAAGTAAGCGGCTACTGTAACCTATAGACGCTTGTAATACCATTGGTATCAGCTTGAAACCCTTACCCCTCTATCCAAGGGGCTCTAGAAACCCTACTTGCCGCAAGAACATAGCACAAGGTTATTTGGCTGCGACATTCTGCAAGTATTCCACGAGTCGGACTGCCCCAAGTAGAGAGAAAGCTTACTCAATGTTATGAAATGTTTTTATTGCTGTTCGGAACTGGGGTCTTGCAACGCAATTTGTCTATAGCTTTTTCCTTCTAGTAACTTTCACGCTCAACGTCACACGGTCACTTCAGTTCAATCGTCGTACCGTTTTGGTTTGTTTGAGAGGTTATGCGTTTTGACCGGCTCGTGATATTATTTGTTCGTTACCTTGTTAATTATTATCAGTGGATTAAATGCGCGTGTGTTCGGACCACGCCCCCCCCCCACCCCCACCCCCTATTGCGGCTACTTGTGATTGTCTTGACGGTCAATGTGCCGGTTTTGAGTTGTGTGCCACCCTGTTTGATAATTTTGATAAAACCTCTTGTAATTGTTGTCTTTGAACTGTGTTTGGGCCACGGGACGAAATATCCCCTTAATGCGGCTATTTGTTGTATTGTAATATTGTATAAATTCGCAATCTCGCTACGAGAAGAATTGGTGTGAGGAGATGACGATTTGACCGACTGATGGTGAGTTTATTTGTATTATTATAACTTGTAATTATTTTGTAGTATAAATCTATATATTAATACGTGAAGTAAAAGCTTTCGGTACCTTTTTAAAGGACAGAACAACTACTGTATGTGGGAAAAATATAGACCTGTAGATATCTAGGCGTTTAAAATCGCCAATACATTGTGCAATGCGCTAGTGATGAGGTACCTAAGGTATTACAAGCGTTCATAGGTAACGGTAACCGTTTACCATCAGGCAGGCCTTATGCCTGTTTGCCATCTTAGTTGTATTAAAGAAAAGCTTGAAATGATACCTCAGGGTCCATGCTCCTCGACCAGGGTCCCCAGCCGTGCTCATGCTCGTCCTCGTGGTCGTAATGATGCTGATGTTGAGCATGCTCGTAATATATCACCTGGAAACAATATCAACACTATAATTTGCTTCATGAATGAGGGCTTTTAAGCCGAGGCTCGACCACGAAATGAGCGGGGTCATTAATGAGTCCGCTTAACTCGCAACGATAATTTCCTGCGAAATGAGCGGGGTCATTACTAAGTCCGCTTAACTCGCAATGATAATTTCCATAATTGAGGCCCGACTGCGTAATCAGTGGGGTCCTTACTGAGTCCGCTTAACTCGCAATGATAATTTCCATAATTGAGGCCCGACTGCGTAATCAGTGGGGTCCTTACTGAGTCCGCTTAACTCGCAATGATAATTTCCATAATTGAGGCCCGACTGCGTAATCAGTGGGGTCATTAATGAGTCCGCTTAACTCGCAACGATAATTTCCTGCGAAATGAGTGGGGTCATTACTGAGTCCGCTTAAATCGCAACGATAATTTCTATACTTGAGGGTCGAACACGAAAGAGGTTGATGCACCCGTTCGAGCACCGGCTTTAGAGAGAAGCTGTTGTTTCTTCTTATTTAATGCTAACGTGTGTTCATCAACAATTTTGACAACTTCACGTGAATAGAGTATTTTTCAAATTATTTTTGTAATCATCAAACTTCGACGTCTCGGCTCCCTTATTAAAACTGTCCTGGGAGTTTTTGTGGCAACTTAAAATTTACGCTTCTAATTATTATTTTTAATTCACTTCGCTTGTGGATAGTAATAAAATTATATTACGCAAAACGCTACCAATATTACATAATATAGGGTTAAAAACCTAAGTAAATTAATTAAAAATAAAAACCGCGTTATAACACTTCAAGATCCCGCCAAAAACTCCCAAAGTGATTTTTATTAGTTAAGGGGTTATTCCACGTCAAGATCTACCGTACACGATTTCCGGGGGATGGGAAGGGGGGGATTTTGGCCGCAGGATCGAGCGTCGCTATTGGCTCGATCTCGCGGCCAAGCCCTTCTGTCCTCCCCCAGGAAATCGGGTACGGTAGATTGGACGGTGAAATAAGCTCTTTAAAATTACATACTCACCAGGGCCGTACTCAGTTAATTTATTTTTCAATAAGACCCTCATCTCTAAATGAACCCAAACACTAGTACAGTTCTATTTGAAATTAGTTACATGGTAGGACACGATCGATGGGATCGCGACCACGATAAACCAGCCATAATGACACGCTAAGATATCTCAAGTTCCAAGATCAGCTGGAGCAGTGTATATCCAGTCATCTAACTGAGTGGTAATTTACTCGCCTAGGTCACGACCACCATGCACATGATACCCTGAGACTCTCTTTTGCTTGGTCACGTTTCGGAATCAGCCTAGGGTTGCCATACATGGTTAGGCTCACGTCGGAACGCAAAGAGAAAAAGAAATGAATATTTATTTATTGACAAATTCTAATCTACTAATGATCGCCCTAAGGTCGCAATTTGACTAGCGAGTTTTTGATCATAGACTGTGTTCTGTTTAACATTTGCAGTATTCATGAACCTAAACAATGAGTATTATCTACATCACTTGCTGTCACTTTTCGTTGAGTGACAATGTCTATATATTGGGGGGTCTAAGTTCAATGGAACTGGTCTCATTAGGATTCGCAGTATTAATTTATTTTATTTAATATATTAGTAACAGATATTATAGATAAATTTTAACTTTCTTCACTCCTTCTCCATATAAACTTTAACCATGCCAAATCTCACAGTCTTCCGTACACGCAATACGCTTAAAAAAGTTAATTTAAAGATGCAGTGTTAGGAGTAGCTTGATGTTATTTTGTTGAAAATTTTACTTTTTTAAGTGATTCTTTCTGCCTTTTACATTTCATAAAACTTTGTGCAATTAATATTCACTCCATATTTTGGCAAGTCAATAGCACTGAATACTCCACTGTCTTCGGTAGCTGTCGATTTATTTCATCAGTCCACTGGTTCGATATTAATTAAATTAATCGTTTCACAGTGCCGTTGTGACAGCTATCCCAAAGAAATATTTGTTCAATTCGAGCACATGGCATTTTCGTTTAGAATTTTTTGTTTCACTTAAACAGTGAAAACACATATAATTTAGAATTTTTGGCCTACAACTCTTCATGGCCAACTTTGAACCCCAATTGTTATTGTTAAAAGCAACCGTTGCTCAAATTATTTAAAAAAAATTCCTACATCCACGTCATTGCGCGGCCAAGAAAGTTTAGTGCAAGTTTTTGAAATGCCGTGATCGTGCGGAAAATTGGTACGTATTAGAGCTTTGTGGGGACATCGGGGCAAAGGGAGTAATAACGGTGACAATCCCGATATATGGAGCGAAAAGCAACACTGGATCAGCCAATGTACATAGTGTGTATATATGACAGCGGTGACTGTCGATGGATTACAATCTCTCCGTGGTCACCGTCGTGTTTGGATTGTACTATGCTTACTATAAGGGATACCTAATGCTGTCACTTTGCTGTGGTACTATCTATCCATACAAATAATACAATTGAAGTGTTTGTTTGTAATATCAAAATAACAGCTTTTTACTAAATGCATAGGTATCAAAGTATCTGCGGTACTTAAAACAAAACAACAAATTGTAAAAAAAAATTATGTCTGTCTTTCTGTTTGTTGCAGGTAATCTCCAAAACGGTTGGACGGATTTTGACGAGACCTTCACTAACAGATAGCTGATATTATAAGAAGTAACTTAGACTGCTTTTATTTGTAACCGAGTTCAAAAAAGACTTAGGTTACTAAATTATTATGCCAGCCATAATTTAAAAATATACTCAAAGTCAATTAATTCTAATTATGTAATTATACAAAGTTAAATTGATGATTAAATTTGTTAAATAATAATAAATTTAAAGGTGTCTTTAAAACACACCATTGCAATAAATTATATCGACGTATCTTTGTAAACGCATCATATAATGTCTTCCAAATTTATCACTAGGGTGCGCTCTCTCTCTCTTATGTTTTACTGTCATGCCGAACTGTACGCAAAAAGGAAAAGTAAATGTGTTAATTAAGAAATCTTACTCAGTTTTATTAAAATAAAGCCTAAACCCAACAAAATTTATCTTTATATGTTTTCATTCACCGGGCGCTCAGACTCATTGCAGCGATTCGAACTCACGTCGATCGACGCTGAGTCCGTACACGCTACCAACTTAACCTTCATTGTTTCAATAAAATTTATTTAGTATTAGTAATATGTATAACTAGAGATCTGTCTGTATAACTCTTCCATGATGAGAAATTGATAGTAATAAACGAATTTCTATATTAACGCGACCTTCTGATTAGTGACGGTTATTGTACCTACCTAATCTATAATAATATTATAAAGCTGAAGAGTTTGTTTGTTTGGTTGAATACGCTAATCTCAGGACCTACTGGTTCGAATGGAAAATATGTTTTAGTGTTGGATAGCCCATTTATCGAGGAAGGCTATAGGTTATATAACATCACGCTACGACTAATAGGAGCGGAGCATCAATGAAAAATGTTGCAATAACGGGAGAAATTTATTCCTTTTGAAAGCTTCCACTGCGTGCGCTGTGTGATTGATTAAAGTTACGCAACATTCGTGAGTGACGGAATTGATTCTCTTAAAAAGTTCCAAAAAAAAAGTTGCGATAGCATATGTCTATCTTTTTAGGTTTACGCAATATAACCTTTTTTATGGTAATACAATTTGTGCTAAAATAATAAATTATTTGCGAAGGTGTTTTTATATACATGGTGTTAATCCTTATCGAAATAAATACGTTATTCATCACAAGTATTTAATTTTGTATAAAATGGCCCTTTACAGTAATTGATTTAAATGAATATCTCAGGAGGTATCACAGTTTTTAAATAACTCGGCAGCAAAATAGTGGTCAAGTATCGGGGCGAGAGTAATGTGGGAGGCGGGTGATACCTATAACACGTTGCCTACGACCCACTCTCTCTAACCCTTTCTCTCTCTCTCTCTCTTATATAACGCAGACGAAGTTGCGCGCATCAGCTAGTTTATACATAAAAACGCAAATCCAATGTTGGTGCGAAACAAAACCGACCTTACAATTACCGGATAAGTAGAAAGAGATAGAACATTATAATTTTATCGTTCTCATTTTGAGGTTATTTGTATTAAGGACGCCTTTATTTCAAATTCAATGTTAATTATAAGGTCCTAATAGTACACAAATAGGATTATTAATAAAGAATTATTTAAACTTTATCTATATTAATATGATAATATGTGGAATGGTTATTTATAAATACAGTGTAAACTCTTTATAACGAAATTCAAGGGACTGAGCATTTTTTGTCGTTATAGAGAGTTATCGTTATATGGAGTGAAGTTTCAATATGTGGGTTTTAACGCAAACCAACCAAGTTGGGCTCACTTCAACGTTATAGGGAGTTTATCGTTATAAAGAGTTTACACTGTATTTTTTTTATTGATTATAAAATATATTTTGCCCTTAGTTACAATTCTTGAATATATACATTAGAACACTGGGTAGAGAAGGGAAGCCAGACTGAGTGGCGCCGTAACGCGTTACGTTACGAAGGGGTTTACCCTATCTTATGAAGTTATCACTTGAAAAACAAAAGAATGTGACTGCAAAAACAAATTTTTTTGAAATTGTATTAATAAACAAATTATTTAGTTAAGTAAGTATTCACATAAGTAAAAGACTTTTTTATATTTCTTCTCTTTTTGGATTCGTAAGTACTCACGATTAGGTTGCAGATTGTGCCAAAAAAAATTACATAGGTACTTACTAACAGCATTAGGCTTCTTTCAGTCTTTCTGGGCACTCTGGTCAAATAAAATTCAAGACGGGTTTTAACAAAAAAGATAACCAATTAAAATAATCTAGAGGACTTCCCTGGTGTATCTTCATAGTCGAAGGTCCAATGACAATGAAATTTTAATGGGGCCCCTCTTAATGTATCCCTTAACCAACATTTATATATTCGAATTCAACAAAAGACGGGAGGTCACTTAATTCAAATGTTCTTTTTTATGGATCTTCAGCCATATCTTATTTGTTTACGAACCGATTTGGATGATTCTTTTTTTGTTGGATAGAGGATACCTCAAAGGTGGTCCCATTTTGATTTCATTGCCATTGTACCTTCAACTTCGAAGATACACCAGGGGGATCTTCAAAATCATTGAAGATGGTTTTCTTTTTTGTTAAAGATTGTCTCGTTTTATGTCGGTTACCGTTTTAAATTATTTTTGTGGTTAATCTACAAGCTTTACGTTGGAATACGTTGTACTAATGTTTTTTATGTTTTCAAAATCGATTACCAGAGATAAGAGTAAAGCAAGATTACAGTGTAGCTGTGTGCGTAGTAGTAACACATAGTTTGAATAAATTATTACTTATGTAGGTACTTCTAATAATGTAATTTTTTTACGAAACCCACAGTTCATTGTTTTTTCAGTACCATTGTTGTAGATTTGTTAAACATTAAATAATATTATTTTTATCAGTACTTTTCCGCTATTTTTGTATATTATACATACTGATTAGCATATAGTGCATGCTGTGGCAGCTTTCAAGGATCAATTCACTTAAAGTTGTAATTTTATTATAATACTAGCTGTGCCCCACGGTTTCACCCGTGTTAATTTTATACGACAAACATTGCCAACGCACCCGTGTAAGCAATTTTTTATACTTTGTGTAAAACTGTCGACATTATTATGAGGAATAAATAAATTTTTCAAATTATATAATATAGTCTATGTTACTCGCTGATACTGTAGCTATATATTGGTTTTTTTTTTTAATCGGTCCAGTACTTTGGAATTTATCCATTACAAATAAAAAATCAAATCTTTCCACTTTATAATACTGGTATAGATAAAAATTCTAAATAGATATAATTTATATTTATTAAATAGAATTAAAATGTAATATATTTAGAATACAAATTCAATTATTAAATAAACATCTTGTTTGCCGAGATATGAGATCCTGTTCACCGATACCGCGGCATGGCATCCACTTTCACCTTCGGCGACCTCTCTACCTGTGCCTTTACCGTGGCATCCAGCCGGATGCTTTAGCGCTTTTTATCTCGGAATCTAGGTCTCCCATTAAAATTGTACTTATCACTTGTATTCCTATACTAGCTTTGACATACGGTTTCACACGTATTAAATTTATTCGACCAACTCGTTATTTAATTTCTTTCGTAGTGGGTAAGACAACTTATTAATAAGCGTTAATTTATGCATTTATAAAGCTAGGAAAAATGTAATTTCACATAAATAACGCATTATAAGTACTAAAAATAACGTCTAAGCGTATACATTTATTAATTCGGGCGCAAAAGATACGTTTGACGTCATACGTGGATCCAGTACTATAATAGCGGCACGCTGTAATGGCCGTTTTGACATATCAACAATAGTGACGTGAAATGTCGTTCTGCCATATCGACGAAATCCGCAACAAAAGGTGTAAATAGAGACTAAATTAACGAACAAGAATCAACAGTGATACAGTATCAATATCCGAAATCTAAAGCCAAGTCAAAACTATATCACCATCGCATTGCACTCATAGTTTGTTCTTTTTGAAGCAACGTTAAATCGAAACTGCTTTGTTTTGCATTGAACATTGACGCGAGTTTGCCGGAGGTAGTAATTGTGCTGGCCAGCGATTCTATATGTGATGATCGTAATCGATTTCATTTTTAAAAATGTCGAATTCTGGAAAACATAAATGTCGAGTTTTTTGGTAAATAAGTACACTAATAATTATAATCCATTAAGGATTCTGTCAAACGACGCTGTTTTTTGTTAGTAAAAACGTGAATAGATTTTTTTGCGGGACCATATTATATAGTTAGACCATAGTATAAATATAGTTTAGAAATCAGTGAAATAAATTAATTTTGTGTCCTAAAATTATACATTCGATAAATTTTATGACTAACTGCCTCACTATTGACAATAAAGAACACCAATTTGCTCCTTCAAGCGTATTTATTAATTAATAAGAAAGTTCAGCAGCGGACAAACGTCAAAACGGCCATTATAGCGTGCAGCATCAAGCGCAAAAAATTATAAGAAATTAAAAAAGTAAAATAAAAATAATAATGATTAAAAAATTAATTCAAATATTAAAATATAAAAAAGATATATTAAAATTAAAAGAAACTAGCGGTGTGCCCGCGGCTCCGAACGCGTTTATAGTTACGCAGTAGTTATTTACATCCCGTAGCTTTATTTTTACCCATATCATTGACAATTCATATGCCGTATCAATTGAGGAATGGCATGTATTTCCCGTGTACAATTTTCATCAAATAATTATTTTTATTTCTACCTTACCAAAAGAATAAATATGAATATCGCTAATTTGAGACATAACGGGTTCTTCATACAAACTTTCACCCAAGTTTTATTTTCACCATATTATGTGTAATAACATACATACATACATAAATCACGCCTATTTCTCAACGGGGTAGGCAGAGACCACGTCCTTCCACCTGCTACGATCCTGGCATACATCTTTCGCTTCTTCAACATTCATTAATCTTTTCATGCACGCTCGTCGGTTTAGAGTACTCTTGACCTTACCTTTCTTCAGAACATCTCCGATTTGATCGATAATAACACAATGAAATAATTCACTTGTAGCAAAACTGTATAATCCAGATAATTTACAATAGTATGTAGCGATATCGATATAGTGACATCTATCTCGCCACATACGAACTAACAACTGACGCATCCTAAATCGCGATATTAAAATTAACCCAACAATTGAAATATATACAAAAACCCGACACCAACCGTAGGGCAGTAGCCCGCCAAGACACAACACCCGTCTGGTCGGAGGATCCTCACTTTTAATGTGAAGGTGGTAATAATCGTAAACTCCTGCAAGCCGCGATTGACAGCGCACGTCATATTTATATCATACAATAAAACATTAATTATGCCGTACTGCGTAGTTAAAGATTTTAATTTAATTAATGAATTAATTTAATTTAATTAAATCCAATTCAATTCAGCTAATCTTAAAAAGAATACAGGACTATCATTCAATGGGTAATTATTAGAAATACAATACATTTCTTGTTAAGTATAACAATGTCAATATATAAAAAAATCAGATTGACAATCAACAAACTGATTGGTATGGCAGCCGATGTCGTTTCACCATTATCGCGCATGCGCATTTGGTGTTCCCATATTTTGTTCATAGAAACTTTCATCCCCTTTTTTTATATCCTTAAAATTTTATTTTTACTACAAAAAGTACCCTATGTCCTTTCCCAAGGTCCAATCGATCTCTATACCAAAAATTCATCAAAATTGATTCAGCTTTCTAGGCGTGAAAACGTAACAGACAGACAGAGTTACTTTCGCATTTATAATATTAGTATGGGTTAAGGAAAAGAAAGGTTCTTTGTTTAATTCATAGCTATGTTGTCTGGCCAGGTTTATGGGTATATTTTGTTACATATAGGTAATGTACGAAATAATCAGTGACGATAATGATGAATCAATTCGAAAAAAAGACACTTTTGGGGCGCTTAAATGGCTTACACTGAGAAAACCATAAGAGATATATAAAAAATGTACTACAAAATTGTAGAACTTAAAAGTAAAGTAAAGTAATCGAAAAAGTTACTAATGGTATATGTCTATCTTCTAAGGATAAACTTAAATTAACAATTTTGTCTTTAAAACAGCCGAAGGGTGGTTAGCGAGAGCAGCATGATTTCGCGCATGCGCATCAACTAGTTAAGATATAACTAACTGACTTACTTTTTGTGGCTGTTGATTGTGTTTGTTCTTTATATCGATCCAGAGTCTCGCGAGATTGATGCCCAAGCCTATCAGAGCTATTAGGAAAAACTTCACCTGAAAGAATAATTAATTTATTAATTAGCCACGGAGAAACAAAAGCTTTACAGACCTTAGTTCTTCTATCTTTTGTTGGTATCTTAACGTCGATTGTCTCTTTTGATAATATTTTACTAGCTTCTGCTTTTGCGTGCCCATTCTCAATATTTATCACGATTTATTGATGACAGGCATATTAATTGCCACCACTTAGGTAAGTCTACTATAAACAAGGTAAATATAAAAATCGAAACCATTATAATGGACCCAAATATAATAAACCTTCTTTAAGTTGGTGAAGAGTTAGATATCTACGGATTGCAGATGACGCTGCAGCATCAGGTCAAGGTTGTTATAATATCATTGAAGTAACAGAATACCAAATCTCGTACTCAATCAGACCTGTGGAAGATGCTCACATCTATTTTATCAACTGCAAATGGCTGAACAGATTTTCTTGAATCATTGCTAAGAACACTCTCGGTCAAATCATCTTTCAAACAAAAAAAAAAAACTAGATCAAAATCTGTTCAGCCGTTTTTAAGCTACAATACGACAAACAGACACACAGATAAACAGATACATACGTTAAAAACGCATACGTATCGGGGATTAAAAATCAGAGTTCACGTATTAAAAACTTGGAATGTTCTAGAATGTTCTAGAAGGGTTCGCATGTGAATGAGAAACGTTCTCGTAGGTGTGCTGTTAAACACGCTAAAAAGTTCCATTCCACATTAATAAAGAGTGTGTAAATAAGAAGGTCCAAACAATAGAGCTTTCAGTATGGTTTTGAATACCAAGTGAAAACAGTGATATTATGATTGTAGAGAAATGAGAGCGACTTTTACGAATATGGAGAACTTTGAACTATGAAATAAGTATAAAAGGTAAATGACATCCACTATAAATAAATACTTCTGACTTTATAAATTATATGTTAATTGCTCAAATACCAATGAAAATTCATACAATTATACCAAATAGCACATTTCTAAAATTAATATTATCTGTATAAATTTACAGATTTTTAAAATTAATTTAAGAGGAAACGGAGTCGGAAAGATATTTGAAGAATACACTTTACTAAAAATCTATCGATGTCGCACTATGCCCGAAGAACTGAGCGCGAGAGAGACGACTACAGCTCGGACTGATTATACTTATGCCCTGCTCCCTTTTCCAAAACTATTTTGTAATAATATAATAACTGACTTTGGCTATGTATGTTTGTATATTTTTCTTTTATTTTTAAATTCGTCTTTGTTTACTGGGTGTCTGATAACAGTGGTAAGACTGGGCAATTTTGGTAACTTTAGAAGGCTGTTACTTCTTATAATAATGCTTTTATGAAACAAAGCAAAAAAATAGGAACATGCCAGTGCAAGTTGCAGATTGCATAGTATAAAAATGTTTGCTTTGGACACATTATATAGGAATAAAGCAGAAGAATACATTTGTGTGGACCAAACATTTCCCCCCCTTTTTGGGTTCACCCCTAAATTATATGTTTATAAATAAACTAACTTACTTGTAATTTAAATGACAAAATCTGCAGTATAGTTCCGATCTTCGCTTTCAGTACAGCACCCAGGATTAGAAGCTTTAGGATTGCCTTCTTTTTCTTCTTCTTTTTACCTCTTTGTTCTAGAATATTGAAGAGTATATTCAAATTAACATGAAATTATAATAAGTCGATTACGCATGCTCTTTTGGATAAACGTAATACAACCACGACCTATACTTCTAAAACTACATCTAAACTACATAGGTACTCGTGCGTTTACTAATTTATCTTTAATTCGTAATTACTATTAGCTGCCAGTGAAGAGAAATATCCCGAGGAAACCTGGACCCTTGAGAAATCTTTTCGTTCGTAGTTCCACCGAGTTGCCTTGGAAGTTTGCCTCACTGGGCATGTTCTACCGTCTGTATCATAGAGAGCCTTCTGAAAAGCTGTTAAATCAAATTCCCTCTTCTCCTTTCTACAACAAAACCTTGGCATGACAGTGGCGTCTGTTGGTGGATTGCGGATTTATTGTATTAATTGCAACACCAGAAGCACCAAATAGATCAAATACGTGTGATACGTGTTGCCGACCCTTTAAAAAATTGTTCACTGCCCTCTTGAAGAAACCAATACTGTAGTCCCCTTGGAAAATATCAGCAAGCTCATTTCACAACTACGAGCATAAAAAGTAAGTATTCCCAGGACCTCTGGCAGATGTGAATCATCTATAATATTTTGTACAAATAATATTCTTATAAAGATTGTTTATGAAAGGAAATAATGAAGGCATAATCGAAAATAAAGTATTCATTTTTTTTTTCAATAAAAAAAGTTAGTTGTTTGTTTAAGCGCATGGCGAGGCCGTATTATTATTATATTTCACCGTATTACATATTGTTACGATCAGAGTAAAATAGAAAATAAAATATTATCTCGAAATCTCTGGAATCGCGTAGAAAGTACTCGAAACATCGAGTATGTTGTCATAGGTTCTAGGAAGCATTATTTTATACATACGTATAAAGTAATTATCGCTTGGATTACTTAAACAAACAATGATTTACAAAATAGATTATTCCCGTCTCGAACGATGACTCATGTTGTTTACAACTTGTTTACGAATTCAAGTACTCTCTAGATATTTCCGGATCGTCTCATTTGACTATATAAGCGACCCGTATTTCGTTCCGGACACAGTTCTATTTTCGAAAGCAAAGTGAAAACGATAAGCGATGTAAAAGAAGAAATCTAAAACTGTACTACAGAAGAAGTAACTGCAAGTATCTCAAGCCTACATGTGAAAAAGTGATTTCTGTGTTTGCTTGATTTTGTATTTTTAAAGTACGAATAAATTATTTACGCCAAAAATTACAGCATTTTATTACTCACGAGGGTAACATTTAATACTATCGTATAGTAGCCGTATTAAATATTTCGGATCAATAATATCGTATGGAACGCAATCGTTTTATTTGATCTGTAGAATCCTTATAAACAGTTACAAACAATGTTTGTGGTAGTTGTGATATAGCCAGCCACTTATCTATACTACTAATTATAAGAACTGATTATAAACACAAAGAGAAAAAACTGTATGCGTGCACTTATGTGACGGATTTTTAGCTGACTCGAGCCATGAAGAGATGGCATCCCTAATGAAAACTTTTTACCCACGTTCCAATTAAAACATTAATTTTATTTATTTTTGTCTATTTTTCATCAATAGTGGAGAACAAAAGCTCTAAAGTTATGCTTCACTCATTAATTTTGTTCAAAACATCTACAACCATCACCCCTAGCCGACACGCGAAGTAACTAAAACTCTCAATACATAAAACTAATCGTTTGAATGTATTAGAATAGTAACTAAACCACATCCACAAAGCTGAATAATATATTTGACTTCAAAGAATTTAAATTTCAACCTCGGTGCCAACCGAGGTCGGAATATTAATGCTAGTATTCTAAAAGATAAGAAAACTTAATGCTGAGTACCGAAATAAATCGCATTACGTAGTTTTAAAACATTTAGGAACAAAAGATATTCAAGAATACCTAAATTAGTAAAAATGTTCAAAAGTTTGTGCAGGGTCAACCCTAGGACCCTGCAGTTTGTATTGGTGACATTTGCGTAATTAGTTTAGTTATTGTGCTCAAGTAGAGTGGATTAAAAATAATAACGTGAACTGTCGCAGAACCTGCCTAAAAACTGGCCAAAACTGGCTAAAACCATTTTGTTAGAACACTGAATATTAAAAAAGATCGTTAGGTCTTATCTAATGTCATTAAAAATAAAATGGATATTTTCATTACTCGAATCTAGAAAGTTCTATTCGAGTTTTATTAATTAGGTGTAGCAGAAGTATTTAGAAGAAAGCGACTTTTAGTCGTTTAAGTTAACAGATTTAAATATGCAAATCGACATTTTAAAATGTCATCTAAATACTACAATAATTTCAAATACCTTGCACCAGCAGAAAGTGTAAAAATATTTGACAAATGGCAACTTGAATTTACTTCCGATATTGTTTTCAATTTGCTGTCTATAACTAATTTACTTGACATAATAGTAAGAATCGCAAAATAACTAAACAAGCTTTTAACAAAAAGAAATATATTCAAATCGAAAATGAAAACCAAATTTAGAAAACGACTCATTAAGACTTTTATGGATGTGAAACAAGTATGATAAATCAAAGCGACAGAGAAATGTAGAATGCGTTTGAGATGTGGTATTTGAGAAGGATGGAGAACATCAGATGAACAGAAAGGATTACAAATGAGGAAGTGTTAAGAACGGTTGACGAGGAAAGACAGTTGTTGAGAAACATAGATAACTGAAGAGCAAAGATGACTGGCCACTTGATACGGCACGACAAGCTCTTTAAAACCATTTTGGAGAAAAATTGAAGGAAATAGAGAAAGAAGAAAACCTAGACGAAGCTTTTACCAACAATCGAAAGATGAAGTGAGAGTCGTGTCATATCAAAAGGTTAAAAAAAGAAAGGCAGGGCATAGGGAACAGTGGCAACAGCTTCATTAACATGAGCTGAACGCTTAGATTAAAGATGAAGAACTAGTTTAATGTATTTTCCTTAAAACAAAACACAACCTGTATTTTATTCGTAAATTAATAATGTATGAGATAATCCACCCACTCGCTGAATATACTTTCATTTGCTCAACACAAACAACAAGATACAGAACAATAAGAAATTTTTAGGGACGAAGTTCCTTTTCGCTCGTTACGGACTTGGCGGATGGAGGCTAGGCGAAAAAAAACGCAAGAATTTTCCGTCAGGATCCTTTCTATAGTGTAGACATGCATTGCGCGCATGCTATTGGCTGTGCACAGTCATGGGTTCGTGACTATTAGTTCAAGGCTAAGATCTTCGTTCCAACCACAGTATAATCCAAAGAAACAAGCACTAACTTTACTTTTTTTTTCTTTACCTCATTATTATTTTTCCTTTGTTTAAAAAGCATATTTAAATTGTATGTCTGTAACAAATAAATATCTTTTATTTCAAACTACGATACGTCATGCAAAAATCATGCACAAGTCCAAATAGTGTAATGAATAATTAATTACCTCCATGTAAGTTCTGCGATGTAAAATAAGACTGGCCAAGTGCGAGTCGGACTCGCGCACCGAGGGTTCCGTTATTGTACAGCCATATTCACCAAAAATAACTAGGTAACATTACTGAAGAAAGCACCGAATAATTCTAACGAAAAGATAAACTATATTGAGGGACAAACTTCATTTTGCCATTGGAAAACTATTGACGCTATACATCGATATATGCCGCGGTCAGTTTACCAACTGCAAATAATTTTGTATTGCAATTTTTTTTTAATTATATCTTTACAAATTTACGGTTTTCGAATTTTTAACTTTACTTGTGCTATAAGACATTGCTTCTTGCCAAATTACCCAAAAAATAATTCCAACGAAGAATTAATAAGGATTTTATAACAATTTGCAAATTGTGGCATGACTGAAAGGCATCAACAAGAGATTCGTATAGGATAGTGGTAGGGCATTTTGCAATGCTCGTTTAGTTAGGTTCCATCTTCAAGATGAGGATCTCTTGTGGTCCATGCATCCGGATTTCCAGAGAAGCTTCTTTTGTACTACTAAGATGACAAACAAGCGTTGACGCTTAAATGCTACGATCTTCTGTAGGGCTAAGTCAAGCTGCCCAAAGCAGAGAGAAATCTCTAATGAGATTTCTCAGTGCCAACCTCTCTGGTTAGCTTAGATTTTATTTGAAGATCTGTCCTTAAGTGTTCATTAGTGTGTCCAAAGACCACCATTAAAGAACCAGTTTTTTTTACTTGATTTAGCCTTTTTACATGTTCGATGACATAGTAAAATAACATCGCTTTCTACCATGTTTTGTGTATCTACCAAAGTTTTAAGTATGACCAGCTGATCATCTCCTACATATTCATTATTATTCATAATCCTCCGCAGATAATAATCGAATCAAATACAATGATAATTACATGTAATTGCCTTTAGTTTAATTAAGACTTGATACCGGCGTGAGCGAGATGAAACTTTTGTCCTTTTTTGATAACAGAATTTCCGCATTACCCTGTGATTTTCTGTCCCTTTTATTTCAACATGCTGATAGCTAAAATTGTACCGTGTTCAAATTGCTTTTAGTGATTTAGTGAGAGTATAACGATTCTATTTATAAAACGTCATTGAGCAAATAGCAAACATCTTTGTGACAATACCGTACCTTTATATTATGCTTGTCATAACTACATATCATTTTAAGCACAAGATGTGAAGATAACATAAAACAATTAACTAGAAAAAGAACTGTGGTCAACGAACTATAGCATTTAACAGAAAAAAATGATGTGTGTAGTTCTTCTTCTTGTTTTGTTAATATTGTAAATTGATCGAGACAAATATCTTAGCATTCCATGGATTCACCGTGCGGGTACCGGGTCTATCGTGTAGCACACAGAGGGAACACGAGCAGCCCCCGGGACTTGCGACCCAGGTTTAGGTTTAAGGGGCCCCCTTCAGCGCTCACCTTGACTGCCCGCGATACCCTCCCTGCCAACCCAGATTTGGTAAGAGCCTGTTAATGCTGCTTTAGATACCCGTTCTAAAATAGAACTTACTGCAGTTCTCGACAAGCCGAGGTTTTTTAACAAGTTATAGAGAAATTTCGCTGCAATACCTCTCGCTCCCACTTCCACCGCATATATTATTAATTATAAGTATTGATAGTAAATTTTCTAATAAAGTAGGGTCTTTTGACAAGATTGTAGCTCTCTTGTCAGAACTATCTAGGGAGTTTTTGTGACATCCCAAAACGAATGCTCATGTTTTATATTTATAATTCACTTCACTTATGCAAAACAACCAAACTATAAGACGCAAAATACCACCAGTATTATATAATATAGGGTCAAAATACCTAAGTTAGTGAATTAAAAATAAAAACCACGCTATGTCACTTCAAGATACCGCCAAAAACTCCTTTATGTAGTTAATAACGCACGTAAAATATTATACTCCTTCTTATTCAGTGTAAAAATACAAAAATTACTGTAAAAATTTTATTTTGTGCGCCAACAACATAATATAGTTAGCCATCTATGATAATAATGTAAATTCATTTTAAAAAATTGGTTGCCTGTAAAGTCGGTATACGGGCGAAAGTTTTACGTGACAACGACTTTATGTCTGTCTCTCTCGCTCTTAGGCGGGCTAACCATGCCCGAGTGGAAGGGACGCGTGCCTCTCACTCGCTCTCATTGTGAGCGCATAACGTGAGCGGAGCGTAACGCAGTTTCTTGAAGTGTCACCCGGCAAACCAATTTATAAGACGTTGTCACGTCAAAAGAGACAAAAACACATAGTTTTTAGCCGGCGACAGAATGATATAGAACCCAATAGACACGGTTCATGCAAGCCCTTATTTTTACGGCTAAGATCGTGGAATTGGCCTAGCGGTGTGAGACGAAAAGACTTAATACACGCTGGGACCTTGGTCGAGATGCTTTTTACAATCGTTAACGCTTAGACAAAACGAAAAAATGTATGGAACTGACATATTATCAACGTTAAATGACGTAATCAGATATATGATTTCCATACATTTTTAAAGGCACCTTGGCTATGCCTCCCTATTGTATTTACAATGTGTAACATAGATGCAGCGTATTTCAAAGAAGAGATTTTGAGTTTTCTGCAGATTTCACTTCTAACACGTGTGAACGGCGTAAATAATTAAAATAATGTTTATTTATAAACCGTAAAATTATTTTTACACAATTAAAAAAATTAAAGTGAATAAAATGAATTCACATTATCATTGACCGCTAAATTAATCGTGTCGCAACTTCCGTCACCATGATGCGCGAGCAGCTTTCTATTATACTCTCTACTAAATGCGATAAAAGAAGTGTAATCTCAAAAAGTTCGTTTTAATTATACAAACGTATCGATGGCGCAAAATCAATTCATGAATCAATTGATATTTTAACAACAATCCGTCACCAACCTGTGAAAGAACTTTTATCAGCGATTCCATTCTCCAGATTTTCATTCTTTATCGCATGCTCAGCTACCTCATCCAAAGCCTCATCCCCAATCGACAATAGATCTGATATCAAATCCCTCCCCCTCCTTGCACTGTCATTCGCAGGCACCATCCCTTTTGCAATCAAAACAGAGTCATTATTAGTTGAATCATCTTCAATGTCATCAACCGCTTCAAAATTTTTCCAGTCTGTATCTATAAATGTCAAGTCTGTGTCTGAGATTGTCGAGTCATCGTCATTGATTGTCGAGTCACCAATAACCCAACTTTGAACTCTGCCTTCGCGACCTTTCTCTTGTTTCTTCTGCATCTTCAACATGACCGGGTGCAGAAGATGTATCTTGGGTGGCTTGGGCTTCTTTTTCTTCATCTTCTTCTTGTCTCCGCTGCCGGTTGATATCGTTATGCTGTCGATGCCTCCGCTGTCATGTTTCTTTCCCTCGAGGTTTCTAGAATAAAAAAGACTTATTATAATATCTTGGAGAAGTTCTTATTTCATTTTCATTCTTATTTCAGAATTTCATATTATAGTTACTAGCGATCGTCCTAAGCTCGAAATTCGACCAGCGACTTTTTGATCATAGAGTGTTTTCTGTTTGTATTTATTTATTTAATAATATATTAGTAACAGATATTATAGATAAATTTTAGCTTTCTGCACTCCTTCATATAAACTTTAACCATGCCAAATCTCACAGATTTCTATGCACGCAATTAGCTTAAAATGGTGCCGAAAGCTTTTGTGTCACGTATTAATATATGGATAATATTTGAAGTGACATAATCTTCTATACAAATTATAAGACTCAACGTCTTTCTGTCTGTATGTTTGTTTATGTTCTTTTCACGCGAAAAGCACATATAAGAATTATATAGTATTTTAAATTCATAGCTATGTTATCTGGCCAGGTTATACATATATTTTGTTACATAAAACGAAGACGCCGTGTAAGCCATAAGATATATATTTACATAATTGTAAACCTTAAAAATACCTACAAAAAGTCAGCGATGACCTTCGTGCTTGGGAGGCAGGGGGGGGGGGCAGAATGAATCGCGCGTGCGCTCGACCGACAGCATTCTGTAGTTCACGCGAATGGAGTCGCACACACAGCTAGTAGTATATGACATTCCTTCGAAGTTTAATTTTTAAAAATATTTCGCAGCCGGTAGGGTTCGAACCTACGCTCCCAGAGGGAATCTGATTTCGAGTCAGACGCCTTAACCACTCGGCCACGACTGCTTCTTTTTAACTCTTCAAACTGATTATTACACAAAGTAACTAGTAGGAAATGCCAACTGCTACACAATCCCTCATTCTACGGTAATATACCACTGTCTCTGAATGCATTATGACCACCATACACCGAGTGTAACACCGGCTTTAATAAATATTTATTTGTTTTAACGCGCTAATCTCTGGAACTACTATACTAAGCCTATTTATTGAAGAAGCCTTCACGCTAAGACCGAAAGGAGCAAAATCTAAATAAAAAAAATCTTTATTCAATTTATGCCCTAAGAAGACACTTATGAACGTCAAAATACTACTGCTGGTTCACAAAATATCCCAACATAGAAGAACCGGTAAGAAACTCGATCGGGTTTATCTTTTTTTTCCAACTATACAAAAGTGTTAATATAAAATAATTATAATAACTAGAAATCGCCCTAAGGTCGAAATTCGACGAGCGACTTTTTAATCATAGACTATTTTCTGTTTCACATTTACAGTATTCATAGACCTAAACAATGAGTAACTCGGAGTTTTTGGCGGGATCTTGAAGTGACATGTTGTGGTTTTCATTTTTAATTCATTTACTTAGGTTTTGACCCTATATTATGTAATATTGGTGGCGTTTGCGTGATATAGTTTGGTTTTTGTGCATAAGTGAAGTGGATTATAAATATAAACTGAAATCATTCATTCCGAGATCCCACAAAAACTTCTTAGAAAGTTCTAACAAGGGAGCCAACCATCTTGTTAGGATACTGAATCGTCATAACACATGATAATATAATTCACTCGATAATGGCAGTAATGGTCTTCATTAAAGAGGACCGACCGGTTGCCAAGTTAGAAAGAAGAAGATAAAGAGTATTTTCTCTACATCACTTGCTGTCACTTTTCGTTGAGTGACAATGTCAATATTTTGGGGGGTCTAAGTTCAATGGTACTGGTCGGTTTAGGAATCGCAGTATTAATTTATTTTATTTAATATTTATTATTAACAGATATTATAGATAAATTTTAGCTTTCTGCACTCCTTCTCCATATAAACTTTAACCATGCCAAAACTCACAGTCTTCCGTGCACGCAATACATTTAAAAAGGTACCGGAAAGCTTTTGTTTCACGTATTAATATATAGATTTAGTGGATGCACAGAAAGAGAGTTACTTTCAGACATCACTATCATTTATATAATGATTCCACCCTATAACCTTTTCACAGTAAAGCTTGTTTGACATGGCCCTCGAACTTGTTCGGTAAATCAGTAATGTGCTTCGGGATCTTATTATAAAATCTCAAAAAACTTTTATTGGACCTACCTATTCTAAAACACTGTACGACTAATTTATCTCTATTTCTAGTATTAATATTGTGCTAAGTTTTCACGAATATGCATTAAGTTATCAAGGCTTTATATCCCTGAAATGTGTTCTTTATAGGTTCACGAGATCTCGGTTGTAAATCGAACGAATGCCGAGCGGACGAACGAAACGAGCGGAACTGTAGCTATAAGTTTCAATCACTCTGTTAAGCTACAAGTACGGGAGGCCAGAACAACGGTAGGCTACACGGGGCATTGGCAACGACGGATACATATAACATAGGTGAAACCGCGGGGCACAGCTACTTATACAACAAACATACCAACGCATCATATGTCCTAAAAAAAAACCAGCCAAAAAAACGTAAAATCACGACAAATTCGAGCGATTTTTAAAAGTGAATTATATACAAAAATTAGAAATTCATATTAAGTGTTGCTATTAAGATAATTTTTCCGCTTTCACTTACAAATAAACGTCTCACGACTTTTACTGCTACGAATTACAATAATCTTTAGAGTCACTTGTCACAAGATTACCTAATAATTATAATATTCTACTCTTTATACAAATATTTTAGGCATGACGTCTTGTTTTCTGATTGGCGTTTCCGTGTCTGACAGACAAAAATCTCTATTTTCTCAAGGGATAAAATAAATAAATGTAGAATTCATTTTTTTCTCCTCCGGGATGAAAAGTTCACTTTTAGTCCCTGTCACGCGGGAGAAAAGTACCCGATTCTCTCCCGGTGAGATGGCAAATGTGCGCATGCGCGTACATTACTTTATCTCCCGGTAACCTAGCAACTGCGTGTTTATATATAAAATATATAAACTTTTCATCCCGGAGGAGAAAAAATTGTAAACGCACCTAGGGAGAAAAGTAGGACATTCACGCCCGCGCGTATGGTTGTCACCCGAGCCGAAGGTCGTAATATACTAATATTCTAGATTTGTATTTTTTAGGTTTTTTATCAATAAACCAATTTGAATCAATAACTAATTTTAATTTTTACCATCCTAGACCGTCCAATAAAATGCTGGAATATTAAATTCATACATGTGTCGATACATATCAAACGAATTTAAGTCCACTATAATACATTTTTGATATTTTTGTACTGTCTTATTACGTTTATCATATTCAACAACTTGGTATTTATAGAATTAAAAAAGTCCATCAATTCACGTAGGTATATGGGTCAGAATATTTAATTTTATATCAATAGTGCCTAAGTCTCAACACCAGTGTAAATCAAATTCAGTAAAGTCCAATTCCGGCCAATCACAAACAGTACTGTGCAGTGTCATGGCTGCCATTGGTGTCTCTAGCTCATGATGTTTGAATCTTGTGCTCAAGTTTTTATAAGTTATGGGTGATAAGTCTTATGAGTTCAAAAATAGTAGAAAAGAAGCCTATGATAAAAACTAATGAAAAACGTAAGAAATTGCGACATGATTTTTTCAAACTAACCTAAATCGTGATAGTTGTTGTTAAACATGCCTAAGTCCGAAATGTAAACTGCTTTTTCGTAAACTCTGCGTGGTTTTTAAACTTCTTTTTACATAGTCTCACCCTTGGTATCCGTTACGAACGTTTAGACAAAATACCAACTGTTTATGTTAAAATAATGAGTCTTAAAGCAATAACATCATTTTCTCAAAGGTAGTTTATATATGACTTAGGCGTATTTGAAATGTGTCGGACACACATGTTGTAAAGCACAAAATCACATTAATGAAAGTATTCCCAACAACACCGTTTATCATACAGACAATGGGGGAAACATATGGCGAGATAATTATTTACCTTTTCCATAACGAACGTGTGAAATTTTAATAGCGAAAGGTCTCGACGCGACATAATGAAAGTTTTGCCTCAGGTTCGTAACTGATGAATTAAATGAAATCGCGTTTGTTGAATGTTATGGTCAAACCGGTGGAATATTATTCGATTCACCCCGTTCGAGTTTCGCCACGTAATCTCAATCAAATGTATCTGTATCAAATTGGAGGTTTCGATGAGCACATTCCTACACCATATAATTGACGAGCTATGCCCCTCGGTTTCACCCGTGTTTATTTTATACGACAAACATCGCAACGTAGCCGTGTAGGCAATTTTTTATACTTTATGTAAAACTATAGACATTTTTATGAGGAATAAATTAATTTTTAAATTATAATTTAGCCTATGTTACTCGCTGATATTGTCGCTTTATATTGGTGTAAAAAGTTTTTATATCGATCGAATAGTTTTTGAGATTTACCCATTGCAAATGAAAAAAAAAACAAACAAAAATACGAACAAAATATTAAAATTTTCCACTTTATAATATTTGTATAGATTAGAATACATTTTACAAAGTTAGGCCATGCCATCCAAGCCTCGCCTCGTTGTGAGAGTACAAAACCGCTTTTGTGAACTTTACTGCTTAAAAATTAAAGCCACCTAGCATGATATATTTTAAAATAAAACTCTTTAATAAAACGTATAAAAAAAATCACGAATGCCTTGCTAAAAAAAAAAAACAACTAAAAAACAGTTGCATTGGTTAATATGTCTACACAAACCACCCATTGACTCGCTGATAAAACAGAAAGTTCAGTTTTATTTGTTTGTATTGATTATTTTTCTTATAAAATTATTTTTAGTTTAATTTTCCTACTTTAATTGCGCTTTTATTCTTTGTTACTTTAATAACACATAAATTCATAAGTGAACCCCTTTAGCCTTAAATCATTATAAGACAAGATGACCTATCTGGTTAATTATTATTATATTTTGTGTATTAATTTTTAGTTATATTTAATTAGTTTGCTAATTATTTTTGTATTTTATAGCCTACTAGCTATGCCCCATGGTTTCACAAATAATTCGACAAACACCAACGCCCCCATGTAGTCTTTCAAAATTGTTCTTCCCGCAAGTACAAATGATTTTTCCATTATCTCCTGAAATATTAGTCCAAATTGCATACTCTAAAGAGCAAAATTTAACTTCTTAAAACGGTTTTTATGAAGTATCTTTTGTTTGTAAGGGTTAATGTGCCATGTTTAAAAATAATGCTTATAAAACAGTTTTTAATTTTCAACAAATTTGCGTCATAAAATACCTTATTGTGGCTTATGTA
Organism: Saturnia japonica; assembly: GCA_033032175.1. NCBI lineage: Eukaryota > Metazoa > Arthropoda > Insecta > Lepidoptera > Saturniidae > Saturnia > Saturnia japonica. The sequence continues at coordinate 873,120 of CM065331.1, forward strand.
TAAGAGACAGGCATATGCTGTCGCAGACTTTTTTTAGATATACTAAGTACCAATATTATTGTAGAACATTGTATTTCCGTATCATTAAGGATTACACCAGCGCACGCGGTTAAATCAGGTCTGAAGGGCCTCGACTCCCGACTTACGTAACAAAAATAATTATTTAAGGTTATCGGAGAGTTGTAGTGAAATCTTAAATAACCTTTACTATTCCTCGAGAGTCTGGCTATCATATACAAAAATATTTTTCAAATCCGACTGGTACTTCCAGAGATTAGCGTGTTTTAACAAACAAACAAAAAAATATTCGCTTTATTATATTAATATAGATTTATTAAGGAAGGCTTCAAGCTACCACCTTAAGGAGTGGATCAGTAATCAACCGTAAACATTAAGCAATCTAGGAACTTAATACGAATGAAACCGCAGGGCATGGTTTGTTTATTATAAGTGCTTAAACTTGAACTTTCTTAAGGTCAGAATATGAAAACCTTGTATGACCAGAAAGGCGCGAACAACTAAAAATCTCCCACTTTCACCTGTGACCTGGATTCAGAGCGTGCGAGTTATAATTTACCCATCATGTTTTTAAACTGACACATTTTTGTGTAAACCGTACTTCACCATAGCTATAAATGTTTAGTTAATACTAGCTGTGCCCTCGACTTCGTACGCGTGGACTACAGATGCCGCTGATCGGGCATACGCGTGTATCGTGTTACTGCCGTACCCGGTAATATGCTTATTGTGAGTGATCCTCAGAAGATAGACATATACATTTACTGACTTTTTTGAAGTTTTTTTGATATCTAAAATTATGTGGTACATTAATATGCTATATGTCTTATGGTTTACTTAGCGTAAGCCATTTAAGCGCCCGAATGAATTCACCATGACCAAATTTTTTAATTTGCGCGTAACGCTAATATTTTTTCTAAAATAAAAGTAGCCTAAGTTACTCCTTATAATATCAGTTATCTACCAGTGAAAGTCCTGTCAAAATCAGTTATTTTTAAACTGACATTTTCAAAAATTAGTGCTTTGTTATATGTACCGTATATACTTTCATATGCATTTAGTAAAAAACCTGTTATTTTGAACTGAACTGAACTGAATTTTGAATTTTATTCATTGTATAGATTATAAATATTAGAAATGGCATTTTGACTTTTGTAACATTAAAAAAAGCCTTCTAGATCCTGCAACATATTCTTTTTACACTCTGTATATATTTTAACGTTTGATACACAATTTCACTTGATCTTAATTGACGATGTGGTCCAAGATTAATTGGCTCTCAAGTGCGTGCTGCCGAAACACGATATAGGTGCTTGGAGATAGATTTTCAACTTGAGGGTGGTGGAATAATGAAAATAGCCTACCATTCTAAAGATTCATCATGATATTTTCCTTCACGGAAAGCTCAGACTCTTATTGTAGGGATTCGAACTCACATTTATCGACGCGATATCCGTACAGGTTACTATTTAGTTTGTTTGTGTATTAAGTAATTATGTATATTAGCGATCGCCCTAAGTTCGAAATTCGACCAGCGACTTTTGATTATAGATTATTTTCTGTTTGACATTTACAGTATTCATAAACAATGAGTATTATCTACATCACTTGCTGTCACTTTTTATTGAGTGACAATGTCAATATTTTGGGGGGTCTAAGTCAATGGCACTAGTCAGATTAGGATACCCAGTATTATTATTTTTTATTTAATATATTAGCAACAGATATTATAGATATATTTTAGGTTTCTGCACTCCATATAAGCTTTAACCATGCCAAATCTCACAGTCTTCCGTGCACAAGATACGCTTAAAAAGGCGCCGAAAGCTTTTGCTTAACGTATTAATATAATATATATATGTAATATGAAATATATGTCCGTATTGTATATAGTCTTGTATTGTATATATCTTCTCGTCCAAAATACCTCAGTGCCTCAAGACGAAAGTCTTTGACGAATGTGTGTTGCCAGTGATGACATACGGCACAGAGACGCGGTCGCTCACTGTGGGCCTCATAAGAAAGCTCAAGGTCGCTCAGCGAGCTATGGAGAGGGCTATGCTTGGTGTTTCTCTACGAGATCGAATCAGAAATGAGGAGATCCGTAGACAAACTAAGGTCACCGACATAGCCAAAAGGATTAGCAAGTTGAAGTGGCAGTGGGCGGGGCACATAGTTCGGAGAACTGACGGCCGTTGGGGCAGAAAGGTTCTCAAGTGGAGACCACGCACCGAAAATCGCAGCGTAGGACGGCCCCCACTAGATGGAAAGACGACATAATAAAGGTCGCTGGGAGCCGTTGGGTGCAGGCCGCACAAGATCGGTCGCTCTGGAGATCTATGGGGGAGGCCTATGTTCAGCAGTGGACGTCCTGCGGATGAAATGATGATGATGATGATGATTGTATATAGTATAGTATGTAATGTAATGATATAATATAATAGTATAAGATGTTAACTGTTATGAAAGGTTCCCAATACACAGACTTGCCTAGTTTGAGGACCATTGCTAGAATATAAACTATACAATGTAATTTTTAGTTGGTTAAATAAATAAAAAATATTTGCTTCAATATTAAAATTAAAGTGTCTGTTTGTAATGTCAAAATAACAGCTGTTTACTAAACACATATGAAAGTTTATACAATACCTATAAACAAAAGCCCATTTTAAAAATTTTTGTCTGTCTCTCTGTATATTTGTTCCGGGTAATCTCCGACACGGTTGGACCGATTTTGACGGGACTTTAACTGGTAGGTCGGTGATTTTATAGGGAGTAACTTAGGCTAATTTTATTTTAGTAAAAGAATTAGGCTTCCGCACAAATATAAAGAAATCTGGTCATGGTGGATCAATTCGGGCGCGTAAAAGGCTTACGCTGAGTGAACCTTAAGAGATATAGCAAATTAATGTACTAAATAATTGTAGACATTAAAAATACCTTCAAAAATGTCATTAAGAATATATCATATTTTTTAAGAAAAACCCAAATAAGCATTTTTGTCTTTAAAAAACTGGAGAGCGAGCGGAGAAACAAGATTCGCGCAGGCATTCTGTAGTACACGTGAGCGAAGCTACGGGCACAGCTAGTTACTTATAAAACCAGCCGTGAGCATAAATGAAACATCTGAGTAAATCATCAAACATCTTTCATTAATTTTGGAACGAAAGTTTCATAACGCGGCTTGCAGCAGGAGTACAGTTGTAGAAATCGTCACGTAAGGAAAAAGCGTTATGCTCCCTACATGCAACTTTCTCTTTCTCTGTCTCTGTTTATTATGTACGAGTGTATGAGTGTGCGTATCGAGATTCGTGCAGACGAGCACCGTGCGCGGCCGTTTGTATAGCCCTTCCTCAGGCGGCCGCTAGATTACAAAACATTGTACTTCAGGCGAAGCCCCTCAGGGTGGACTCGCGAAATTATATATATATATATATAAAACTTGCATCCATTTTTTTTTAAGAATTGGACTAATTGATTTTTAAATAATATTTTACTTATTTCCTTTTTTAGTAACTTCGTTGCTGACGGTACTTTCGTCCGCACACGTTTTTTTTTCTTTGGAATAATTCTCGAATCATTGACACAACATACATTATACTGTTTGAAGTGATAATCCGCTAAAAAAACAAAACTCACTTTCTTTCTCAGTAGGTAGACATAACACGCACATACTTTCTACTGTGTCTTAGAGACTATAAATTGTAACTGTCAATATTTGCGTCTTTAATACTTATTTCTGATGTGCGACCAATTGAAGGACTTTTACTAGCAACCAAGTGAGTCACGGTACGGTACAAATATTCGCCATAAAATTCTATGATTCAGATAGACAGAGAGACACAGCGGGGTGCAATTTGTTTTATAATATTATCTTAGCAAGACCGCACTGTTCCTGATGTTTTGGCATTGGTGGTCGCCGATGTCACGCCAGCCTGCATAAATATATCTTCACGTGACTCTTAATGGATCCGATGTCGTTAGGAGGAACACACTGACCGGGAGAAGTGCTGACCGGAAGACTGCTTCACGGTATGACAAAGATAAGTCATAGAGAACTCTTTAGTTCGTACCGAGTTGAAGGTTACCGTAAAACTGTGACTCAGAAGCCCAGAGCATGTGGTTCTGTTGAGGGGATTGGATAAAGTATACTACAATATATTTATATAACGTGTGATTAGTTATCGACGATAAATTTAACTAGGGTCCACACATAAGGACGTGTTTATGATAAACTGCGAAACATTTTAGGCAAATTTTATAGAATAAAAAACCGCCTTACAACAATCGATTATTACTGTATGTTGAAGTTAGTTACGGTTGTCAAGCAATGAAGTTAGTTACGATAGATAAGAAGTGACATTAGGTACAATTGTTAAGCTGTGAAGTTAGTCGCAATAAAAATATAATCACGGAACGGTCGTGTTTCATTGTATAGCAGCAGCTAGCATCTTTTAAAGAAATCAAATATTACACATCAACACTGTACAATTGATTCTTTGCCTCGGTAGTGTCATAAGGTATATCTAGCTATGGTCGTACATATAAAACTTACTTATAAAATCTACAAACTTCATTTTACAGACGAAAGTAATATTTTTAAATTCTATAAAACTCTTCCAGTATATGACAAAGTAAAATGTAACATGTTAAAAGAACAATACTTAAACTTGGAAGTCAAAAATAAAACAGATCATTCTGTATACACTCGTCAAGTAGCAAATAACAAACTAGCTACCCTCTCAGCAAATAATTGCAACGGTAATCGGACAACTGCCTAATTCCTCGACTAATAAACTCTTTGCCTACCTCCGTTCGCATTATTATAACTAGTAAGAATCTGAAGTATGTGTTGAAGGAACATTGTATATTTATCCGACAACGAATTGTAAGGTGTCACACACAAACCATATAAGTTTATGTGGCATTAATTCAACAACTCTTGTTTAATATTTTCTTAGCATGGTAAATTAAAAAAAAATCACGAATGCTACTGAAATTTAAGGCAGAAGTGTATAAAATCATTATAAGACTGTCTTTATATATGGATCTGAGGGATGGGCAATGGAAGAGATGAATGAAAAATGATTACATGTAGCAGAGGTGCGAATGTTAAGATGGATCTGTGGAGTAATTAGAATAGATAAGATCAGGATTGAGTTTATCAGAAGAAGTCTTAAAATAACATTCGTATCAGACCAAGTTAAAGGTAAGAGTAGTATCTAGAAGATTGTTAAGTACGAAAGTGAATGGATAAAGAAGTAGAAGAAGACCGAAGTGGTGTTAATACTGAGGTGACATTTGATAGGGTAGAATGAAAGAAGAAAACCTGTTCTGCCAACCCTACTAAAGCAGGATAATGATTGAGCAGAAGAAAATAGCGATATGGTAAATTAATTCAATCAGACTTCAGGTTTACAGCCGTAAGGTTGAAAGATCTTACCGTGACATTCTATTGTTTAAGAATTCAACGATCGAGTTCAAGGATTCTTCAATCTCTCTCCCGATCTGCGATGGCATCTCATCCATTGATCTTCCTTTGGCAACGACTTCCGCATCTGCTGCTTCTGTAATGCAAATAAATATTTTAGAAAAAAAGGTTATCGAAAAAGAGAAAAAAAATCACTTAGTAATAGGCATTGAAATGACACAGTCAATATTACTTCTGGCGAACTATATCGCAGTTTATTGGCAGACGTAACTCCTTTTACATAAATATTTGTTTAGTTTTATATTTTATTTTTACACAATTCCCAAATTAAGATTTATACGAAAATTTTCACAATTAGACACTAGGTTAATTAAAAAAAAAGAAACTTTTGTAAAGCAGTTACTTTCTATTTCACACGGTATGTTATTAAAAATAGTTCAAATTAAATAACTTCTACATCTTTCTCCGTAATAATTGTTATACGTGGGCACTTCGAATCGTTTAATGTTTCTATTATCCCTCTGAGGTCATACGTGCAAAAATTTGAATTTAAACTAGTCACTGCAAAAATGTTCAAGTGTCGCTAAATCTTAACAGCACTGCTTTTTATAAGTCTTTTGCTTTCTACATTCCAGAAATAACACTTCATGTTTAAAAATTTACAGGTGATTGAAGGAAAACTTTTTTATATTGGAACACTACAACATTTCAGAGCATTACGTAGCATCCGTAACGTAACGTCACGTTACACAAATATCTCCATACTGTGCCCAACGAAGTTTCACTTAAATACTTAGAAGCGTAACGTTTAGCAAGCGTGACTTTAATGCTAAGATATTATATAAATTATGTATTAGTATAAAATCTATACAACTATACATGAGGCCACGAGAACCAGAGTAATCTATCTCCTCGTTTCGTTAAATTCACCTGTTAACATAAATTTAATCTTAAGATGTGCTTTTACAAAGCGAGAGTAGCCAAAAGTTATTTAAATAAGTTTAAGTATTGTAGTTTTCATAAGTACATTTTTATTTATAACTAGTTGTACGCTGTATTATAGACGTATACTCTCCGTGACTTTTTGTAGGTATTTTTAATGCCTACAATCATGTAACATTAGTTTACTATATCTCTTATGGTTTACTCAGCGTAAGCCATTTAAGCGCCCGAATCGATTCACCATGAGCAGTTTTTTTAATTTGTGCGGAATTCTATTTTTTTTTTTGTAAAATGAAAGTAGCCAAAGTTACTCCCTATAACATCATCTATCTATCAGTGAAAGTGTCGTCAAAATCGGTCAAACCGTTTCGGTGATTGCCCGGAACAATCATACAGACAGATAGAAAGACAGACAACAATTTTAAAGATTGGTGTTTTGTTATTCGTATCGTATATACTTTCATATGCATTTAGTAAAAAACTGTTATTTTGACATTACAAACAGACGCTTCAATTTTATTAATTGTGTCGTGGCCTTTTTTACAATTTTTATCTTTTTGCCTATGTAAGCAATTTGTTCGATATACTGTAGAATAACACATAAAAAGGACCCATAAAAAACATAAATGTGAAATGAGTTCAACATTATGATATATGCCCGCCCTAGTTGTTGACTTCTACGACAAAAGGGGTGAGATCTAAATGGGTGCAAAGTTCAATGGTAAGTCCAGAAATTTATTTATATCAACATAAGTACCTACTAAAACAGTTATGGAAGAGCCCTATGTTCGCCCTATGTACCTGTCGGATTCGAAAAATTATTTTTGTATATGATAAGGAGACTCACGAGGATTGGTATAGGCTATAATTATAATATTAGGCTACAATTCCTAGTTAGCCTTAAATATTGATTTTTGTTACGTAAGTTAGAAGTCGAGGCCCTCCCGAACTGCTTTATCCACATGCGCTGGCGTAATCGTTAATGATAACTAAATACAATGTTATACAAAAATATTGATCATTAGTATATTTAAAAAAAAAGTCAGCTATAGCATATATATATAAGCCACAATAAGAGAATTTGCAATTGTTTTTTGTTACGGATTAAAAATGTACTTATGAGCATTATTTTTAAGCATGGCATATTAATCCTTACGAACAAAAGATACTTCATCATAAAGACAATTTCATGAAGATAAACTTTGTCTTTTACAGCATGTTATTTAGACGCATAGTTTGAGAGATAATGCAAAATTAAAAAAATTCAATACTCGGCTCGGGTCTCTATGTCTATAGTAGTAGTGGCGTGATCGAGCCGTGCGATAAAAATATTGTCTATACTAAAGTATTATAGATCATCAATCAGTGATTTCTTCTAAATTATAAACGGGTGAAAACGCAGGGCACAGCTAGTTGGATAAAAAAAAAATTGATTTCTTTTTGTAAAAAAAACCTTCCAGCATTATAGCATAAGTGTAGATTTTTTTTATCGCATTTTTACATGATTTTCTTTACACCTGTGAATATGGTAATGAAGGAACGTTATTGGAAACCAGGTGGCTGGCCAATCATTTGGCATTCCGTATGGAGACCTCATATGAATTAATTCAATTTATAGTGAAAGTTAATTAATTTATTTGGTCAGTATATTATAAGGTCATGAGTAGACTCGGTTCCTAACGCAAGCCAAAAATAAAGACTTTCCCTTCATTAATAGTTAATACCTTACAATATTTTGTACCAGTGATGGTTTATTGGTATGTTTTTTAAAAGAACTAACGTGGCAAACAAGCAGACGACCCACCTAATAGTAAGCGGCTTCCGTAACCTATGAACGTTTGAATCACTAGCGCGTTGCCAATCATTAACCTCCATATCCCAAAAAGCTGTAGAAACCCTAGTCACTACCCACAAAACCTTCACCTAAAAAAGTTGATTGCTATTTAGTTGTATCTAAAAAATGGCTGTTATTGTGAACATTTCAAAACAAAATAATTATATTCAGTATTTTTCTATAAGTTTACAGATAAGGGTTTCTTAGAAATATTTATTCCTTACAACCAACACTATTAACGGTCATAATAAAATGACATACTTTTCTCATTCTAAAAATGATTAGGTTCCTTTCCCGAGTCGTGTGTAATTTTTTTTTTAAATATTTGAATGTAGTTTTTTTTATCTTTAAAAGTGACATCATGGTTCCTTAGAATATGTTTCTCTATCTCTTATACTTTCAGAGTAGCCCTTAGTGACCTTTAAAAAGAATTTGTAAGTTTTTACTTTGTTACGTAGTACCTACTTTTCATTTCGTTTCGTTGGTTAATTTCTTGTATAATGTAATATAATAATTTTGAGTTAATTTATTTTGAAGTCAATCTCATTTTTTTAATTTTTTTTTTATTTCGTAATTTTTAGTTTTCTTGCATGCACTGGAATTTGACCAAAGTTTTAGTTGTTTTCTCTTTGACACCGCACCTGTAACTAGTAAGAATAAGCCAGGCCGTTACCCGTATTAGTGAGTATTTCGAAAACTACTGAACCGATTTTGATGAAACTTATCCCTAAGTTGAGCTAAATGTGAGGCAATAAAAAAAGAATGGTTACAATCCGATTAATAGTTTCGGAGAAATTCGCGGACAAACACATTCATACATAAATACATCCAAGTGTAAAATTTGAAATATTTGTTTGGAAGCCCTGATAATTTATCATAATTATGTGAATATAATGTAGTTCCAATAATCCTCCTTTTTTTGAAGTCAGTTAAGAAATAGTCATTAACAAATGTGATGACATCTTCTATCTACATATACTAATATGTATTACAAAGCTGAAGAGTTTGTTTGTTTGTTTGGTTGAACACGTTATTTTCAGGAACTAATGGTTCGAATGGAATTTTTTTTAGTACTAACTATACCGTCAGGCTTAGGGCCCCTTAAACCGCTGCGGCTTTTACAGCTTCACCGGACTTGGGGGCGAGCGCTTAGGGTACTCAGCCGCGAAAGTTTTGGACGGCTCGCACGAGGGTGCCAGAGTGACCGAATCTCGGCTCGGGCGGTCGTCGCGCATGCGAATAGGTCGCGATCTGACTGATTTCCCTACTCCTAAAAATTCGAGCTAACATATATTCATATGCATGTTTCCCTCCTCCTGGGAGAAAGGGAGGAAACATGCGTATGTGTATTTAGTGATCGAAAAGGTTTTTCTACACTAACTAGCGCAAAAAAGAGAAAAAAAATGGTTCCTTACAGAATCTATGTACCTGTGTGGTGTGCACGTGTGTGTGTTCATACGTGTGTAATGTTGTATGTGGGTAGCTAAGTGTTGCACGTATAGTGTCACTTGTATCGCGCGGGCGGCTGCCTGACCCAAGGGCTTCACACCGAGGAACGGACTTAGGTTGTGGGAGGCGGGCGGTACCTATTAATACAGCGCCCACGACCCACTCTCTCTCTCTTACATGATGCAGACAAAGTTACGCGGGTCAGCTAGTACAATTAATAAAATACATATATCTGTTTGATTGTAATATCACGATAATTAGATGATATCTAATAGTAATAATATAATAAGATTTTTACTAAGTGCATATGAAAGCATATATGATACCTATCTCAAAAACCCATTTTTAATTTTTTTTCTGTCTGTCTGTTTGTTCCGTTTGATATCCGAAACGGTTGGACCGATTTTGACGGGACTTTCACTGGAAGATAGCTGATGTTATAGAAAGTAATATTGTTTTAATGTAGAAAAATAATTAGGGTTCCACGCAACAAAAAAATTGAAAACTCTAGGTAGGTACCGTATATACACTAAGTGTATATATATATATTCATAATTATGACTTCAGTTAAAAACTGTTGTACATGCACTTCAAGTTTATTTATCTGTTTAAAAAACAAAGTAATTTAATGAAACTATAATTAGAAAAAGATATAGGTATCTCGAATACAACATGTACCTAATTATTATCGTATAATTAAAAATTTGTTACAACGGTTAATGACCGTAAATTATTAGTTAAGAGTGATCTTCTGTCGAGATATCTAACTTAGTGAATGTACGAAGTAAGGCTTTATGTGTGTTTACCGGATAATCGCCGTTGGCCACAATCTTAGCGCGTACAAAGTTCTACAGAGTAAGCAGAAAACTTTAAATGCTATTATTATATTGACAAATTACAACCAAAACGAGTCAAACAATAGAAATTTCGTATAAAAAAAAACACGACAAAAAGTAAATGGTGCTACAGGTAGCGCTAATTCAATGAAACAATTCCATTTTTATGTGACTGCGAAAAAGGAGGGTTATGTTTTCGACCGTATGTATGTATGTATGTCTATTTGTTTGTCACGCTCTGTACGCTAAACGGTTCGATTGATTTTCGCATACGAGGTGTCGTTAGATTCGTCTTTATTATGGGAGTGTTAAAAACTATATAATATTTAAGTACGACGTCTGGGAATCAAATAAATAGCATAAATAATTTTGCCTTTGTCAAGTGTTTTTGTTGCAGTCGGGTTTCTTGTTTCCTTATTAATAATTTAGCTTGTTAAAATATTTACATAAAGGTCTAGTAATCAGTTACTATTGAGATTTGAAAGAAGATAGGTATTTATTTACTTTAAGCACAGTTGAAAGAACACGCCAGTGCTTGGCGAGAGGCTTTCGATTTGAAGATGGTATTTTTAACTATATAGGTGGCAAACAAACATTCAGCCAGCTTGATTGTAAGCGGCTACCCTGATTTATGCGCGCTTATAATATCATAGGTATCACTACTGCATTGCCGACCCTTAGCCCACCTTCCCCAAGAAGCTCTGGTAACTCTACTCACAGCAGAAACACAACACAAGGTTTATTTAGCCGTGATCTTTCAGGGTGGAGTTATTCCACCAGTCGAACTGCTCCAAGTAGAGAGAAATCGCCAAAGAAATTTCGCTAAGCACTACCTCTCTAAGCGATCACTAAAAGAAAATAACCGTACATCATGCTTACGGCTGTATCAAGATAATTCACAAAAAACCCATAGGCTCAGACAGTAGCACCCATAATAACTTATTGGAAATAAAAAGACAATGTTCAACAAAAAAGAAAACCAATCTCAATGCTTTTGAAGAGTTCCCTGGTGTATCTTCGAAGTTGAATGTCCAATGCCAATGCCAATGGGGATTACCCTTGAGGTATCCCCTAACCAACAAAAAAAGAAGCATCCAAATGGTTCATAAACAAAGGAGTTATGGCGGCACATCCATAAAAAAAATTACATTCGAATTGAGGAACCTACCGTCTTTTGTTGAAGACGGTTAAAAAAGAAAACGAAAACATTATAAAACTAGCTGTGTCCCTACGGTTTCACTCGTGTTAAGTTCATTCAACATTCTCTCTCAACTCTTCATTGCGTCTCCGTCAACGCACCCGTGTAGCCGTTATATTTGTTTCACTTCCCCGACTTGTCTATAGCATTCCAGATGGCTTGACATTAATGATTACTGCTCCACTACTTAGGGTTTTAGCGTAATGTTATATAGCCTATAACTTTCCTCAATAAATAAACCATAAAATACAAGAAGATTTTTTTTAATCTGACCATTGCTTCCAGAGATAAGCGCGTTCAAACAAACAAAAAAATAATCTTTTGAGCTTTGGAATATTACTATAGATGGTCAAAACTTATCAGACTGGAATCGAACTAAAATAGTTTGAAGCAGAGAGCCACCTCGTTGCCACTGAACCGTCGTGATTTCAAAGTAAGCTAATCGATGCAACGAGGCGGACTTTCATAATGACTTTTTATATTACTACCCGCAACTAGGCGTGTATCACAATTTAACGCTATTCGAGACATAAACCACACTTTCTTATCTCTTTCGCTTATGCCATAAGTAAAAAATACCAGAAGGATGATTACCTGATTACGTTTCCTAAAATTCGCTATGTAAAAATCTTACTGGATCAGGATTGTATCCAAAAATGATTTTTGAAATTATATTACATGTCAAAAGTCAGGTAGAAAACTGTTTTTACCCGCCTGCGAAATAGGAGGCTTATTTCTTTATGTATGTAGGTTTGTATGTATGTCTATTTATTTGGCATGCTCGATAGTCTAAACGGCTTGATGAATTTTAGCATATGAGGTGTTGTTAGATTCGTCTTAATTTTGGGAGTGACATAGGCTATATAATATTTAAGTACGACTTCTGGGAATCAAATAAAAAGCAAAAATAGATAAATTATTTTTTTAGTCAAGTGCAGTCGAGTTTTTTGTTTCATTTTTAATATAAATTTGCTTGTTAGAAGTTATACTTCCGTAAGCAGATTGTGAAAAAATTACAAATAATCTACACAAATTTGACACAAAGAAAGCTAATAACCTGGACTAAGGACATAGGATATTTTGTATTCAGCAAAGTCCGGTAAAATTCTGAAGTCTATACAGACAAAGTCCGGGGCACATCATAAATGTAAAAATAAACAACTGTTCTTGAAGTTAAATACCGGTTTGGTTTGGATGGCAAGCCAAATGAAACCTTCACAAGCCAAGCCAAACGTTGCATCAATAGGTACCTTTGAATTTTTTAATGTTTGCCGAGGTCTGGCAAGCAAGTGGATCGGGGACAATACGCTAAGTCTAGTGGAAAGGCCAGTTCTCAAAAATAGATTTATTAAAAGGAGGCTGCGTTATTTCTTTGAGGCTTAGCGTGTTACCATCTAAGTCCAAAATTAACATAATGTGTAATTTATAACAAAATATTGCGTTTGCCAGCACCGTCCACGTGATAGAAGTGAAACTTCTTAAAATAAATGTATAACTGTCTTTCTTCTCTCTCATGTAACGAAATGTGCCTAATCGTCCTTGAAATTTCGCTCTTAATTATTCGCCACCTAAATTTATTTATTTATAAAGATGCGCCAACAGCGCGCATATTATACTTGAGCCATTTTTACAATTCATTCTAAGTCTAATAATACAGATATGCGAACCTATTAGAGGCGCCCACTACATTGATAAAATAAATAAGTTACACTCCAAAAAATAATAAACTTTATGTTGATAACACAATACCAAAAAACGATGTCTATAAACATTGAATGAACAAGCTGAATTTTTTTTTCTGTGGTGACACAGTTATTAAATGGATGTAAGATGAAACTGCACTTTTTTTCTTCTGACAATGTTCTAAAAAGGAGATGGCAAAGTACTGTTTTAAGTTTTGTAATAATTATATTTAAATTAAGAGGCTTCGTGGTGCAGTAGTAGTAAAACCTGAGCTGAAAGGTCGCGGATTCAATTAATGCACATGACTGTCTTTTATGTGACACAATGTCAGTTGTGTGTCTGGCTGTTAAATATCTTGTTTTTTATTCAAATCAAAATCAAATCAATATATCTTTTATTTAATTTAGGCCCTAAGAAGGCACTTATTATAGCACGACATAGTGCCTGCACTCTGCACCTTATGGTAAGCATAGTGCAATCCAATAACATCGGCGACTACAGTGGGATCTAAAATCCATAGTCAGTCGCCGCTGTAATGCAGGCCGTCTCAAATGTCAAACGACTGAATTGATTTTCTTGAATCATAGCTAAGAACACTCTCGTTGAATTCACCCTTCAGAAAAAGATCAAAATTGGTTCAGCCGTTTGTGATCTTCGATGCGCACAGATACACAGATTATTTGATGTTTCTTCATAGTTCGCTTCGGTTTTTAGGTTCCATGTATTATCGGGTACAAAGCCAAACTCCGAGCTGCTACTGAGAATTTCATATAAAACCCTAATAACACTTTGCTCGACCTGGGAATCGAAACCAGGGCCTCGCTCATAGCAGTCGCGCTTACGACCACTAGGTTAATAAGACAGTTAAATATCAACAAAACAAAGTTTTGCTCTTTTTCTCACATTTATTTTAGAGATCACTCTTAAATATATTTTATTGTGGACCGTAGTTTAAATAAAAAACTAGCTTATACCTGCGAATTATTTGCGGTGTTTTATTATAATGAACACCGCGGCAAGCAAACATATCACTGAACGCGTAGTGCATAAAAAAATCGTAGTTTCTTAAAACTTTAAATAACTTGTTATTTAATGAAAATATAGTGATATTTTTTTAATTTCAGGATCAAGTATATTAGCAGTATATTAAAAAAACAAATTATAAATATCTCTTAAGCAGTTTTTTATGCGCGCACAACGACAAACCTCTGTAACTTTATTTATTCGACTTCAACGAAAAACGGGTGTTTATTAAATTCCAACGAGTATGTTATGTTATCTTTGTAAAGAAATTATATTATTTGAAATAATATTAATATAAAGTAAATAAGACTGTGTAAAATTATTAATGCATTTTGAGATGTGTTGTGTATTTCTCGGTATAATATGTTTGAATCTGAAAGTGTAAAGTAATTTTGTAATAAACATTCTCATCAATAATAAGTTATAGTTCTGTGAAGTTATTATAAAACTTATAGTTAAAATAAAGTCGTTTTTCCATTATTAAAATATAATCGTATCGAAATATAGCATCTTTTTATATTAAACTTGATTAACACATTATTTTAATATAACTTAATTTTAATGCCGTGTTCAAATTCCAATCATTGTTTTTAATTTTAAAACAAAGTTAATTAATGTTTTTGCAGATTACGCAAAATAAATCTAATTATAATGAACTAGCTGATACCCCGCGACTTCGTCTGCGGTGTTTATTATAATGAACACCACGGTAAGAAATCACATCGCTGAACGCGTAGTGCATATAAAAAATGGTAACATTTTATTGGATGAAGATATCGTGATATTGTTTTTTTTTTAGATAAGAACTAAGTATTTAAACAACGGTAAGGTTCTCGGCAAAATTATAGCATTTAACCGACTTCGACAAAAGAGGAGGTAACTCAATTCGATTGTATTTTTTTAATGTATGTACAACCATAACTTATTTGTTTATGGACCGATTTGGATGATTCTTTTCTTGTTGAATAGGGGATACCTCAAGGGTGGTCCCATTTTAATTTCATTGGCATTGAGCTTTCAACTTCGAAGATACACAAGGGAACTCTTCAGAACCATTGAATTTGGTTTTCTTTATGTCAAAAATTGTCTTGTTTATAGAGGTATAAGCCGTATAAGTGAAGATTACCCACCTTGCCACATTCTTCTCTCTTTCTGAACATCTTCATCCCAGCCGTCTAACATTTTTCCGAGTTTGTCCTTAGCACAAGCCCACATGTTTTCATCACTCACGCAGTCGAACAAGGTCATGAAACTGGGAGCTACATTCTTACCGAAATTCATGAAATACTCGTACGATCTCTCGAGAATAGTCTCACTATTAGCTTTGTAAAATAATAATAACAGGAACGAAAGTGTTAAAAACTTCGACGCCATTTTTTTTTCTGATTTTTGTTTTTTACGCTTTCATTAAAATATATTAAAAATTACACTTTTTTTGTAATAATTACTTTTTGTTTTTTACGTCATGCCAGTTTTTTTTCACGTTTGATGACAAATAAATATTAAAGTTTTATTGTCTTCCGGTGAAATGGCCGCACGCGATTGAACTGAGAGGTTATTGTGAATGGAGCAAGGTTTTATATGATGCTTAAACATACACCTACTTTCTTCTACACCGGTTTGCAACGCAGCCGGCTCTTCGGTCATAGTATAACGAAGTCACAGTGTTACTCTTTCAACTTAATAAAGGCGTTTCTTGATACGTTATACGGTGGTTTTTATTTTAATTAATAATCTTATATAATTTGATTCTAAATTAAGTATTTTTAGTAGTATTTTATATTTTATTATTTAATTTGGTAAGCCTAATGGAAGACTGGCTCTCTAGTGTTGTTGCAGGAATAAACCTATTGGTGTTTGGTGAAAGATTTTCAATTTCAGGGTGGTAGCTAGCAAGGCTGGCATAAGAAACAGCCCTACCACAATGCTCCAAAGCTCAGGCTCATTGTAGGGGTTCGAACTAATGTCGTTTTTTTAATTTATTTAACCAAAAAAATATATAAATATTTTATTGAAATGTCCCGCAAAACCAGAACTGGTTTATGCCGAGACAGTGATTCAACTCGATCTATAACATCGTAGGTACATACAAACAATCTATATATGTATATTACAAAACTAAAATAAATTGTAGGTATTTAGATAAAATTATAGCCACTTCGCTTGCAAGCTGCCAGTACAAAATGTTGTGTATTATAGGATATTCATATTTATTTTGGTGTTCATATTAAATTTATTCCTTAATTATATATTTTAATTTAGTCATTAAAACTCGTATTTCTTATGGTAATAAGTGCCTTTCATGAAAATAATTCTAATAGATACGCTTATAATTTTGTGGGGTTGCTTCTTTATTTGGTAGGGTATATCATTTGTTATGGTGGGAAATAAAAAGGCCAAGGTACGCCTTTCGTGGTGTTTAATCGTGGTATGAAAAGTTTTTGTTGGGATATCTTTCGCATATTGACTTTATTTGCTTGTCAATCTAAATTCAAAGTGGACTGGTAATGCGTAGCACTGGTGAAAGATCTGTAATATATTGCCATTGTATAAGTTCTTAATGTGTTACGTGTTCCCACTGAACCAACATTAATCCAAATTTGAAAGTTGCAATAAAACGATTAGCGATGGAGTTGACTCACGGAAACGTTGTTACACTATGCGATTGGTGTGTAAAAACGGCATGATTAGTCAGTAGTAATCCACTTGCTTACTTTATAAAATGGGAAAATTAGTCTGCGATGGCAAGGGCTTATAGCAAATTCATTGAACTATTATGTACCGTTGTAGACGAGTAATTAAATACAAAATTGTAATCTACGTCCAGTTGCCAATTGTCAACTGTTCGTACAGTCTATTTAATTAAGTCGAGGCGAAAGTTGGAATTAGTTTGATAACTGAAAACACAGAATCTGCCGTCTCACGTTAAATGTGGGTCAATTATAACGACTGAAAGTGGATTTTTTTTAAATTACCGACTGAAATAAATCAATTCCAAAGGAACATTCTAGATTTAAACTTGAATTTTTGTAACGAAATCTTATTAATAATTGTTCATTATACATTTTGATATAATATTATAGATAAATCTGTAGTTCTGTCTGTTTTTTTTTCCAAATTTTCCAATTGGCGTGCTATTTAAAGGTATCTAAAGGTTAGGCAGAGGTATACTAAATGTACACCCACAGTTCGCTTGTATGTTTTTAGTTCCCATGTTATTACATAATAGGGTCGAGCCTATTGCTATTAATCGGGCACAAAGCCAAACTCCGAGCTGCTACTGAGAATTTCATAGAGAACACAAAATAACACTTTCCTCGACCTGGGAATGGAATCCAGGACCTTGATTATAGCAGACACCCTTACGACCACTAGCTAATGAGGCGGCCAGTTTATTTGTATGTCCGGATTTAACTCAAAAACGGATATAATTTATTTATAAATTTTTGTTCATGGGCAGTCTAATCATTGTTTATTTGATAGAGTTATATAGAATTTTCAGTTATATTATTAGAAATTGTAAACAAACATCCAAGATAATTGAACAGATTTATATGAAATTTTGTACGCAGGAGGTAATAATATTTAATGAATTTATAATACTTAAACGTAAATGATGTTTTATTAAGAAAAGTGATAGTGTACGTAGTAAGGGACAAATGTTGCTAAGCTACCATGTATTTCTACAATTAAAGTAAATTCTGTATTTAATTATTTTATTTTTAAGTGGTCACACTATCTGCCATTTTCTTGGATACAATAATAATTAACTTTTTAAAGTAACTATTTTGTTTTTGAGTTTATAAATGCAAATATTTTTGTCAATATTTTTTGATTTTCTTTTCTGATTCTATATCAACGTATATTGTGGATATGAGTCACTTTTGTCTATAAGTATTGTATTTATTTTGTTAATAACGGCTACGTCGCCACCTATCGGATTTTCGCAGAGCTGTGAAACATCGTTTTGAAAAAAAAGTGTGTTAAGGACCTCAATTCGTCAAAACTAAAATCAAAATCAATAACTACTTTATTCAGTTTAGGCCCTAAGAAGGCATATATAAACGTCAAAACACTACCACCGGTTCGGAAAATTTTCCAGTCATCGGGAGGAACGGGTAAGAAATTCGATTGGATTTTTTAATTTTTTATTATTACTATTTTCATCTGTAGAAATAATAATTTGTTACAGTTAATATTCATAATAATAATTTAGTGGATGCACAGAGGAGTCACTTCCAGACATCACTATTATTCACTTAATGATCCACACTATAATAAGCTTTTGACAGTAAAACCCGCTTGACATGGTCCTTGAATTAATTGTCCGATAAATCAGTAATGCGCTTAGATCATGACGTTTAAAAGTAACACGATCACTAACAGACAAACATAAGATTTTTATGTGTAGATTTTAAGGCGTATAAAATTTATTTTATGTGGCAACATTGTCTTATTATCCGACTTCAACTACTACTACGGTTACTAAGGTTACTCGATTCGAATGGTTTTTTTAATGGATGTTCAGCCAGAACTTCTTTATTTATGAACCGATTTCGATGATTTTTTTTTATTGTAAAGGAGATACCTCTAGGGTTCTCTCATTTTAATTTAATTGGCATTGGACCTTCAACTTCGAAGATACACAAGGTAACTCTTAAAAATCATTAAAGTTGATTTTCTTTTTCTGTTAAAATTTTCTTGTAATTTCCTTTTTTCAGTATTATTTAAGACTAGCTGACCCGCGCAACTTCGTCTGCGTCACATAAAAGAGAGAGAGAGAAAGGGTTGGACAGAGTGGGTCGTAGGCACTGTAACATAGGTGCCGCCCGCCCGCACATCATTCCGCATAATAGAAATGCGCATCCGGCACATGCTCCTTATTTTACTGCGGAGTTATATTAAAACTGTGATATCTCCTAACATATTAATTTAAGGCAATTAATGTACAGGGAAATTTTAATCAAAATGACATACTTGTGATGAACAACTTATTTATTTTGATAAGGATTAATACCATCTTTATTAAAACACCTTCGCAAATATTGCATTATTTTAGAACAAATTTTATCACAATAAAAAAGGTTATATTGAGTAAACCTTAAGATATAGATATATACTATCACGAACGTTTTTTTAGAACTTTTTAAGAGAAACAATTCCGTCACACATCATTTTTGCATAACTTTAACCATTTACGCATCGCACGCAATGGAAATCTCTCAAAATGAATAAACTTCCCTCGTTTTGCCAACATTTTTCATTGATGCTCCGCTACTATTAGTCGTAACGTGATGTTATATATATATAGCCTTCCTTGATAAATGGGCTATATAATACTAAAATATTTTTCCATTCGAACTGGTAGTTCCTGAGATTAGCGCATTCAACCAAACAAACAAACTCTTCAACTTTATGATATTAGTGTAGATTCCTCACTTTAAGGAAATTTGTCACCTTATGTTGACATACATTAATGTTTTATGTATATTGACTTTCGAATGATTCGTACAGTTTTACTTTCATCGAAACAATGTGATTCAGGACACCGGTGCGCGAGCGAGATAGCAATATACTGGCACTGGTTTGCGTGAGTGAAATGAAATGATATTATTATTCTCAATTAGTGTTGTAATATGAGTTAAATTTTAAACATATAATAAATAAGTATGCATTTATGTATAAATTTTAAAATTACGGATCGAATACAATATTACGGAGTACGGTAAAATTAAAGAGAACAAAAATCTAAGCTTATATACAAACTAGCAGTGCCCGCGGGTGCGCTCGCGTGGACTAAAGAATGCTGTCGATCGGACACGCGCAAAAATCGTGCTACCGCTCCTGGTTGTCCTAAAGACAAACATACTTGTAATTAAATTTTTTATGTCTTATTTGAAATCAGTACCTTGTAAAATATATATATTAATGCGTGAAGCAAAAGCTTACGGCACCTTTTTAAGTGTATGGCGTGCACGGAAGACTGTGAGTTTTGGCATGGTTAAAGATTATATGGAGGAAAGAGTGCAGAAAGCTAAAATTTATATATAATATCTGTTACTAATATATTAAATTAAATAAATTAATACTGCGAATCCTAACCGGACCAGTGCCATTGAACCTAGACCCCCCAAAATATTGGCATTGTCACTCGACGACAAGTGACAGCAAGTGATATAGATAATACTCATTGTTTATGAATACTGTAAATGTCAAACAGAAAATAGTCTATGATCAAAAAGTCGCTGCTCGAATTTCGACCTCAGGGCGATCGCTAGTATCAATTAAATTATGAAAACAAAACATAGGAACATGGCAGGGGTAGTTATGTATTGTATGGTATGAAATATATACTCTAGTACAATTATGTATTTATTTTATACTGTAAAGATGGTCAACAAGCATACGGCCCGCCTGATAGTAAGCGGCTACCGTAACTTATGCACACTTGTAAAATCATAGGCATCACTGGCATGTTGCCGACTTTGAAGTCCCTTATCCCAAGGAGGTCTAGAAACCCTACTCACCATAGGAACGCAGCACAAGGTCATTTGGCTTCGATCTTTTGTAAGGTGGTGGTCTTCCACCAGTCGGACTGCCCCAAGTAGAGGTAAATCTCCAAATAAATTTATCTTTAATTTTCGAATTTTTATAACTGGATTCCAGATTTTTACCCACTTCCCGCATTTTATAAAATTTATCGCTATTTCATGCATTAATATTGGCAACACTAGTTGTATTCCTATTTGACTGTACTGACTTACTAGGTTCGTAAACACCAAAGTTGTGCGAGGTAGCTATGTAGGTAGTGCAAAGTATTTTCACCGTTATACGTTTAGCGCTGTAGTCACTATCTCACCCGATCATAAGTGAAGATGTGGCCCAAGATGGTAGCACGCTAAGCACATATAAGTGCTAGCCAGATGAGCATTAGAAAAAGCCCTACCACCATGCTAAGGTTTCATCACGATGTTTTCCTTCACCGGACGCTCAGATTCATTGCAGAGATTTGAACTCGCCTCGACCGACGTGGAGTCTGTACACGCTACCAACTGAACCATCATTGCATGCATCATGTGAAACGGTGTTATGATTTAAACTAAAACCGTGCGAGGAGCTTGTATTGATTAGTAAGTCGCTAGTTGATTCTTTTTAAAAGTGGGTCTTACATTATTAATCATTGTCCGATTATAGGATATAGAAAACCGCAAACTGCAACGATGTCAGCCATATTAGTCTATATTATCTCTGCTGTGACGTCATACGGATCGAAAGCAAACGTTTCACATTTAGCAAAGGCTCATCATTAAAAAAATATACTTACTTTTATGACATAAATGTCAATGTCACAACAACGACAAAAGCGAATTTCACTCGTATAAGATCTGACATGAAATTGGCTTAGAGTCCTATGACGTCACGAACTGAAATTATGTAGCCATCTTTCACATTTAATATCTGAAAATCAGAAAGGTTCTCGAGTGGAGACCACGCACCGGAAAGCGCAGCGTAGGACGGCCCCCCACTAGATGGAAAGACGACATAATAAAGGTCGCTGGGAGCCGTTGGGTGCAGGCCGCACAAGATCGGTCGCTCTGGAGATCTATGGGGGAGGTCTATGTTCAGCAGTGGACGTCCTGCGGCTGAAATGATGATGATGATGATGATCTGAAAACCAGGTATCTATGTAATTGGTTTCTTAAGTCAAATAATACAGAAAATATTTATTTATTGCGCCAAATTTGGTTTTAGTCAAGTAGTCTACTCTATTTAATCACACCATTTTACATACAATATCTCTCGCACAGATTCCTCGCTCGCGTCCCTCGTACATATCTTACGTTTTTAAAGTGCCCCTTACAGTGTTCAAACTTTAGCCAGTTTTTAGCCACATCTGGTCAAACCAAACAACTTATCGGTAGCTAAATTTAATAATGTAGCCACTTATTCTAACAATTTTTAATTTAATGTAGTAAGTTGTAAGTTAGTACAAGTAGTAGAAATTTAATATTATACTTTTAAATTAAATAATTTGGTAAAGTTTAATTTCAGAGCCCTCTGAAGAACCAATTAACCCGGACCTCCGACGTCAACAACTGTATTTGACTATTTAAGTGATTAAAATAATTAGTGTAGACTTTTATATCTTGAATTCAATTGTATGAAAAATAAGAAAGCAATTCAATACGTTTCTTTTAAGATCGATTTAAAAAAAAATACGTAGGTTTACTATATTTGTATGTATATTTTTTTTTTTTATGGATGTTCAACCGTAACTTCCATGTTTATGAACCGACCTTGATGATTATGTTTTTGGTGGATAGGAGATCTCTTAAGTCACATTTTATTGCACTAGGGAACTCATCAAAATAAATTTATTGTGTTATATCCAGTAACTTTCTATGTTTAGTCACTTTTAGCTAATTGTTTACCTACTACACGGGCTCTTTACTACCAGAGCTGCGCTAAGAGAGGTTAGGAAAATAACGTAATTCTATTGGTGGATTATTTCCTTGCGCCTGCTGGAAACGCAGCCATAAATGAAATAGTCAAAGAGTGCAAGAGGTAAAGCGAACGCTAAGAAAGGTAGCCTCAGAAGTAGAGGTGGGCGATTATGAATGATTTACATAATCGAGATATTCGATTCCCCCTGTAGCAATAATGTATCGGAGAATTGTCCCATTAATAGAATGTGTAGGCGATTTAACGAAGTTAACATACAACAACATATTTTTCACCAGTCTTTCTAACTTTAAAAACTCACTCACTTAATATATTTTTTTCTGTTTAATCGTTAGATTTTCATCATCCATTTACTATAAATATTATTTGTTAACAATAAAAATGTGCACATAATTATGTCATAGGGTATAAAATTTTACGAGGTATTTAGAGTTAAGTTATTATAATTTTTTGATTTCTTAACTGTATTTGTGCCTTAAGAAATAAAAAAAAATCACAATCGAATTACGAAAATGAATGATCATTCATAATCGAGCCCTTAGTGGGTAATTATGAATGATGACTGGTACCTATTAAAACTAAAGTGTGGGAAGCTAAAAAAGGTCGTGCAGTCGTAAACAAAGTTCTTGACAATAATACATATACCAATTAGCTAAAAGAAAAAAGGTCGTTCGGTCGTAATAATTACTAATTTTAATCAAATTAGTAAATATTAATATTAGTAACCTAGCATTAGTAATTACTAATTGTACTTCGATTATGAATGATTATAGTGATGAATAGAAATTATTAATGGATATAATCGAGATAACTCGAGATATATTCATAATCGAATGATTACATTATAATATCTCCTAATCACCAACCGCTACGCAAAAAGCTTTATTCGTATACGCCGCTGCACGTTGTTACATCAGTTCGCTACCAGAGCGTTTCAAACGTAACGACATTGAAAATATTGTGGCTAAGTCTAATTGACTTACAACGTTCAAACGTAAAGTAACATTCGGAGCGTGCTCGTTATAAAGTTTGAAATGGATTTATATGTCTGTAGTTATTCGACTAAAGTGATTTTTGAAGTCGCGTTACGGCGCCATTAATTGTAGCATAGTTTCAGTCAATCCTAACAACATGCTGGTAGCCTAGCGGTCGTAAGCGTGACTGCTATAGCCGAAGGCCTACTAAGATCGGATCCTCGCCGGCTTCTCTTTCTCTTTTACGTTTGGTCTCTTTTTTTCTTTTTGATTAGTTTAAGTTATCACTTCTGTCGAACGTCTCGAGACGCACAATTTTTTTATTATTTTGCCGCCTTTCCAGTAGTAAATAGCTCGAAAACAGCGTCAACTATCACGATATTTTTACCTGAAAACCTTTCTAAGACCACGATGAACGAATAAGAAAATTATGTATCACCATGGTCGAATTATGGTCTTGATTTTATAAATAAACATACAATAATAATTTAAGTTTTTCTTGAATCTTTTTGGGAAATTTTCAAATTTTTCTTTCCTTAAAAACCTCAGTTAAACTATTATCATTATTAAAAAAAAATGCCCTTTCGGTCCAGCCGTTCTCAAGTGATGCGTTTACCGAAGAACAGTATTTAATTTTTATATAAATAGATTTATTGTGAACTTTCGTCGTATGTTGCCGAATTACTGTTCGGATTAAAAATATTACTATTGATGCTAAAATATCCCTAGGCTGTATATATATAATATCAGGTATTTTTTTAATTCTTATTATATTTTATACCAGCTGTGTCCGCGACTTAGTGTGTACTACAGAATGTCGTCGATTGGGCATACGTGCTAATCGTACTACTCCCGCTCCCGGTTATATGCCTATTGTGGGTGATCCTTAGAAGATAGATATATGCTCTCCCTGACATTTTTATAGATCTTTCTAATATCTAAAATTATGAGATACATTAACTTAAATATCTTATGGTTTGATGATTCACCATGCCCAGTTTTTTTATTTGCCAGTGAAAGTTCCGTCAAAATAGGTCCAACCGTTTCGGAGATTATCCGGAACACACAGACAGACAAAAAATTAAAAAATGGGTATCGTATATACATTCTTGCATATAAGTAAAAAAATGTTATTTTGCCATTACAAACGGACACTGCCATTTTATTAATTATATATAGATTTTAATTACGATAATTGAAGTTGCAGGCTGTTGCTAGCAGTAAATAAAAATATAATAGAATTTATAGAAATGTTACTGCTAAAATATTATGTGTATATTACAAGTTTTTTACTGTTTTGAGAATGTTATTGGTCAATCGTCACCTGAACCTGTCTAACAACTTTATTAAAAGGCCACAATAAAAACAAATAGATTGGGTTATGTACAATAAAAAATTTAATTAGATAAAATTTGTTAAATAGTTTTGACTTTCAAAAAGTATGAGAGACGCAACAGAAAGATATATTCGAGGTTTTTTTTATCTTAATCGTTTGTTGATTTGTACGGACATCCTGCCAATATACCAGGCTATCATAGTATTCCACTTCGAAGTATCGTAAGTGATTTCGTTACGTTTTCTCTCATAGGATTTAAAAGGAAAAGAGGTCTGCGAGTCATTTGAATTACCTTTACATTTTAACAGGAATCTATTACTATAGCGCTATGTACGTAGAACCGAATAGAGCACGAGAGAGACAACTGCAGCTTGGACTGCTTACACTCATGTAAAATAGATGTAGTCATGATTTTGTATTTCCCTGTTTCTTCCTCCAAAACTGGTCCGATGTTAATATTTTTCTAAATGTTTTTCCTCTATTTTTTATATTCGTCAAACAAAAGAACAGTGTATGGTAAATATATATTTTATAGTATAACATATGGCCCGCCTGTTGGCATGCAGCTACCTTTCTTATGAACGCATGTCGTCAACCTTAAACCCCCTTTCCCAAAGAGCTCTGGAAATATTACTCACCGCAGGAACACAACACAAGGTCATTTGGCTGCGATCTTTTGTAGGCTGGAGGTTTTCCAACGGTCGAGTTGCCCCAAGTAGAGAAAAATTTACAACGAAACTCATCTGTGCACTATCTCTGTATTTGATTGACCCGACCTTATATGTATTGTCGATTTTAGAGTACGGCGAAACGAGTCTACAATTACATAAAAGTCATTGCTGAAAAAAAAACTCAAGAAAAACCCCGTCTTCAACAATAATTACGAAGAGATATTTATTTCCACGTGCGTCATTAATTATAATATTTTGTTGGTTAGTTATTTTTAAATTTAATAAACCTAATTTCAATTTAATTGTTAATACCGTTTTTTTATTCTTTTTTTTTTCTTTAGTAGGTACTCGGCTCACATAACTGCGTGGACGATTGTTTATAATTGAATATATTATATTACTAGCGGTGTGCCCGCGGCTACGCACGCGTTTGTTACTAAGCAATAATTATTTAAATCCCTTTATTTTTACTCATATCCTTGACAATTCATATGCCGTATCAATTGAGGAGTGGCATGTATTTCCCGTGTACAATTTTCTTCAAAAACGGTTGAAAACTGTTGATCTAATGTACAATTTGTAATGCATTATTAACAATTCTTATAGCCTCTCAATTATACTAGGTATGATGTATGTTTCCCGTCTACAAAATTTGATCAGAATCGGTTGAGAATTGATGAAAATTAAACTTTCTGAATTACTTGTTTTTTATTCTAGAAGTAGTATTGACAATTCTTATAGCCCATTAATTATGTAAATATTTGACTTCCCGTGCATAAAATTTCATCAAAATCGGTTAAGAATTAATGAAATTTTAAGTTTTTGAAATATTTTCTTTTTTACGATTCCCAAAAGTTTTATTGAAAATTCTCATTACTTACCATTCATGGAATTACTTATACTTCCCGTATACAAAATTGAATTAACGAAAATATTTTTTTTAATTATTTTTTGTTACATTAACTAAAAGTAATATTGAAATTTCTTATACCCTATCAACTGACCGATAACATAAGGATCCCGTGTACAACATTTCATAAGAATCGTTCAAGCCGTTTTTAAGTTAAATCCGGACATACAAACTGCCAGACTGACTGTCGAAAAAAAATTTTATGGGATATTCGTGATCAGTATCGTTCATATAATATGCGTATCGGAAAATTTTAGAAAAATATTAAAAGTACAGACAGGACTACAGATTGGTTAATATAGATCTATATTTATATAATACCAAAAAAAAAAAACCAAAAGGAAATCATAAATGTGTTTATCACTATGTGTATTGTGGTCGCAATCCCTACCATCCCGATATATTACTGCATATGCACCGACTGATTTCGGAACACGACAAACCAAAAGAAAATCATAGATAGGATTATTACTGTTTGTATGATATTGACATTATATGCCAATATGAATCCAACACATTAACCGTTCCAATAAAACATCAAAAATAATTAAAATCATACCTTATTGTACCGGCCTACGGGAAGGTTTTTTGAAAAACGTGAAACCCCTTTTATTCCTTTCTTACCAAAAGCATAAATAATATATAAATGGGTTCTTCATACTAACTTTCACACAAGTTTTATTTTCACGACATGTGGAATAACACAATGAAATTATTCACTTGTAGAAAACCTGTATAATCCAGTTAATTTACAATAGGTACATCGCTTAGAATGAATAAACACTCGCAAGCCGCGATTGACAGCGCACGTCATATTCCTATCATAAAATAAAACAGTAATTATACCGTACTGCGTAGTTAAACATTTTAATAACACTTCAGCTAATCTTAAAAAGAATACTGGACTATCATTCAATAGGTAATTATTAGAAATACAGTACATTTCTTATTAAGTATAACAATGTTAACATATAAACCAACCAGATTGACAGCAATGCCATTTCATAATTACAATCAACAAACCGGTTGGCATGATAGCCAATGTCATGTCCCCATTATGGTGTATGCGCATTTGGTCTTCCCATATTTTATGTATAGAAATTTTCATCCCCTATTTTCTACCCTTAAAGTTTTATTTTCCCCACAAAAAGAACCCTATATTCTTTCCCAATGTCCAGTTTATCTCTATACTAAAATTTATCAAAATTGGTTCGGCGGTCTAGGCGTGAAAACGTAACAGACAGACAGAGTTACTTTCGCATTTATTATATTAGTATGGATGAACAACAAACCTAACATTGATACAGTTGTGCGAGGTATTTTATGACATCAGAAGGTATTTATATCTGAAATTATACCATGTGTGCTATATTAGTATTAAATGTACTGTAAATACCGTGGAATTATGATTTTTAAATTATAGGAGAATCTTTTGAACAAATAATTTATTGCCCATAATTACGTATTTTACTTATCAGACTTATCTTTGTCGTACCGAGGAACTGTGCCTGCTTCCTTCCTTCTCCTGACCAGTGTGTTCGCTTCGTCTTACGACATCGGATTCTTCGAGCGTAACGTGAAGAGATATTTATTTAGGATTTTTAGGTAGTCGCCGTTCTGTTAGGATTGTACTGAGCTCACCCTGAGAGACAGTACCGACAATTTGCAGAGTTCCTATAAAAATACAGAACTAGAATGTCCCAATAACTATTTTACTTTTTCGAACTGACTACACTTTGACAGAGTCTTCGATAGCCAAGTTGCCTCTCTAACTCATTTTTTTTTTTTTTTTTTTTTTTTAGAACTGACTACACTGTTAGCCTTAGGGGCCCTAAAGCCGCTGCGGCTTTTACAGCTTCACCGGACTTGGGGGTGAGCGCAGAGGGCACTCAGCCGCGAAAGTTTTGTGGACGACTCGCACGAGGGTGCCAAAGTGGCCGGACCTCGGCTCGGGCGGTCGTCGCGTTCGCAAATAGGTCGCGATCTATTCGAATCCCTACACCTACGATTCGAGCTAACTAAATATACACATAGGCACGTTCCCTTCCTCCTGGGAGGAAGGAAGGAACCGTGCGTATGTGTATTCAATAATCGGAATGTTTCTACACTAACTAGCGCTAACTAACTAGCGTAAAAAAAGAAAAAAAAGGTCCCTCACAGAACCTATGTACCTGTGTGGTGTGCACGTGTGTATGTTCATACGTGTGTAGTGTTGTATGTAGGTAGCTAAGTGATGCACGTACAGTGTCACTTGTATCGCGCGGGCGGTTGCCTGACCCAAGGGTTTCACACCGAGGAACGGACCTAGGCTTGGGTTACCGCTAGAGAGGGTGGACGTGACGGGTGTGCTGGAGCGAAATTGACCGCCCGCCCTCTGCGGAGAGAACGGTGGTTACGCGGGCGTGGGCGCTGGCACGCTCTGTTTGGAGAGACGGATGTGTAATATTTATTCGAATTTTCGATGTGATCATCGGGATCAATAAAAATATTGCGCGGCCGGCGTTTGCACCGGATGTCCGTGGGTGCCGGAACATAAGTGGCGGCTGTTTTTATTAACGGATTCGCGTGGTTCGACGCGGTGTCGAAATACGAACGGGAGAGCTGTTTAACGTAGGCATGTATCGAAGGAAGCTCCATATCTCTATGGAGATCTACGCTTCGAACATACCACGGGGCCCCGGTGAGACGATAGAGGAACCTATTCTGTATCGATTGTAACCGTTTGAAACTCGACTCGGACATATGTGCGAACACGGCGCAACTGTATGTCAAAATTGGTCGAATACACGTCTTGTAGAGCGTGAGCTTATGTCGCGTGGACATTTTACTCACCGAACACAACAGAGGATGCAACCGGCCCAGGACCCACGCGGCCTGTTCCTAACCTTACGGATGTGGGGTCTAAAAGAGAGCCTACTATCTAGGGTTACCCCTAGATATTTGGTCTCTCTTACATACGGAATCGGATTATCGTAGAGCTTAACAGGTTTAAGCTTCCACGGTATCTGTGACGAATCCGCATCGAAGAGCATCGCGGCGCTCTTCGAGGGATTAACGGCTATACGCCACTCGTTAAACCACTTCCCGAGAGTGGTCACGGAGCGTTGGACTTTGTGTCTGAGGTGGGATCTATTCCTATCTGAGGCATATAAGACTGTATCGTCAGCGTATAGCCCTACCTCGACCTCCGGGAGTCGAGGTAGGTCACTGACGTACAGGTTAAATAGGCTAGGAGCCAGGATCGAACCTTGGGGAACGCCTGAGCGTATTGGACGGGGCGTGGACAATTCACCTTCCACTCTATAGCGAAAGGTGCGATCTGTTAGATAGTCGCGAATTATTTTAATTAGCCTATCGGGGATTTCAAAGTGATACAACTTGTAGATCAATCCCTCGTGCCAGACCTTATCGAAGGCCTTGGCAACGTCGAAAAAGACCGCAAGTGTACGGCGGGGTTTATATAATTCAGCAAAATTAAATGCAACGTGCTCCGTGAGGCGGTGCACTTGATGAGTGCCTCTCTAACTCAGCTCCCGGCGTCTTTATAAGGACACCGCCGCCGCACGAGTGTCGTACAACAAGCGACCGTATGATGTCTCTCGCCATGCCACGTGTCATAAATACGGTGATAATAACACTATGGTACTATGAAATGTGACATTATACGATTGCCACGCACGGCGCCGGTGCTCTTATAAAGTGTAGGGAGCTGATTGATGGCGGGTATTCTCGTTGTGATTTCATAAAGGAATATTACTCTGCGAGTGTGGTTAGTGGTTTAGTAATTTTGTAAAGTGCTTTTTTAAATCTGACTTGGCAGGGAGGGTATCATGGGCAGTCAATGTGAGCGCTGATGTGCATAAGGGGGCCCCTTAAATCTACACCTGGGTTACAAGTCCCGGGGGCTGCTCGTGTTCCCTCTGTCTGCCATACGATAGACCCGGCCATCGCACGGTGAATCTAAGGAATTCTGTTTGTCTCTAATAGCTGTTCCTGATAGTAAGCACAGTATAATCCTAACGATGATCACCGAGTGATCGTAATCCATCGACGGTTGCCGCTGTCATGCCGGTATGTATAGCCCTAGTACCACGTTATCGCCATTTCCTCGTACGTTACTTTACAAGGTGTACCACGTACAGGGAATGTTGGCTTGGGTATCTCGGTTTATAGATGTAATTTGACACCCCTTACAAACCCAAAATAATATCTTCTATACAATTGATAAACTTGAAGTGTCTGTTTGTAATGTCAAAATAACAGTTTTTTACTAAAAGCATATGAAAGTATATACGATACCTATAACAAAACACCCATTTTTACATTTTTTGTCTGTCTGTCAGTCTGTCTGTGCGATCCGGGTAAACTCCGAAACGGTTGGACCGATTTTAACGGGACTTTCACAGGTAGATAGCTGATTTTATAGGGAGTAACTCAGGCTACTTTTATTTTAGAACAAGAATTAGGGTTCCGCACAAATAAAAAAAACTGGTCATGGTGAATCAATACATAATTATAGATATTAAAAATACCTACAAAAAAAATCAGCAAGAGTATACGTCTATCTTCTAAATAACACTCGTAATAAGCATTTTTGTTTTTAAAATAACCAGGAGCGGGGTAGCAAGATTCGCGCGGGCATCCTGTAGTCCACGTGAGCGAAGCCGCGGGCACAGCTAGTATTACATAACATTTAAGAGAAGTAGGTACTGCTTTTATCGTTGGAGCAATGTTCTGCTCTCCCTACGCTGTGCCTAACTTCTGGCATCTTCATATGACACGACGCGGTGCCTATTTTTTCCTTCTTCGTCTTCTAGGTAAACTGCATATGGTCAATAAAATGTTTGTTTAGAAGTATCTCGTATCAAAATTATCATTCCCTCGTCTCTCCTCTCAAAGTTGAGTTGAGTTTCTTTTATTGTGGAGTTACGATGTAGGTATTGGAATTTTTCGCTGACTTCAAAAAAGAAGGAGTTTCTCAGTTCTATTGTTATTTTTTTTATGAATGTTCAGTTATAACTTCTTTGTCCAAATGGGTCCACATTTTAATTTCATTGGCATCCGACTTTCGACTTCGATACACTACAAAAATACTCGTGATAACTTTATTATTCTCTATGCGTTCTACGAAATGGCACAATGGTGATAGATAACATACTAAGCATATGTTAAGCATAGTGACCAGGCGAGCACCAGAAAATGCTAATCACCATGGTATGGGTTCACCGTGACATTTTCCTTCACCGAAACTTTAAAACTCATAGTAGAAGTCAATAGATGCGATGTCCGTACGCGTTATTACTGAGCCATAATGGTCTTCAGTTAAAAGATTATATTCCTTTGGCGTCACAACACAAAAATAGCTCGAAAAATTTTGTACCACATAATAACTACATTATGGATTTCAACCACAACGATAATAATATGAAGTCATTTTACTAACGTTTTTATTATAATTATTGTGTAATAATAATTTAACGGTTAAAAAATAAAGATTATCTTTATAGTATGTTTAATTATTATTACACAATAAATAATATTAATAAAAATAACTCTTTAAAAACAAACATTTACTCGATAATATTAAAAGTAAAGCGGAATTTCTTTAATTACTTTAAACTCCATTTTCAGCCATTTTTAAATGTGCTAAAAGCTTTTAAAATTACATTAAAACATGCATTTATAAAAAGTTTTTTTATTAAATTTTTTTCGTATTCTTCTCAGCAAATCCTTTCATTTGATACCCATAACATGGAGGTGCATAATAAATAAGTGGTCCGCCATCTTTAGTAGTCCGGCATATTAAATTTAAAATGTCGTGAGGTCTAACCATGCATTGTCATCCAAACTAAACGTGTATGTATAATTTGAACTCGATCTGTTGAGTCAAGGCGAGTTAAATAAAAGCTTGTAAAAAAAGTGGTCGTGGGTTAAAGTGAGAGAGGAGAAGCCTGCCTACTGCTGCCATATACGTGAGAGAAAGGGAAGCCAGACAGAGTGGCGCCGTAACGCGTTACGTTACGAAGCGGTTTACCCCCCCATAAGAAGTTATCACTTCAAAAAAAGTCAGTCAAATGAGTTCTCTTTATTATTATTGACGGCTTACTTCATCGTGTCTCACTTCCGTAACACGGAGCGCGCGCAACTCACAATGTTATGCTCCAATAAACTGGACATAAGAAATATAACAAAAAAAAAAAAACAACGTAAAATCTACATATAAACAAAAAACAGACCAATGATTAAATTGCATATATTATTTTCTAGTGAATTTAGTTATTTCGCGTCTCACAACAAGGAACCCAAGTAAACGGTTCAACTGACATAATAGCGCTTCGCATGCTTGTTGAAGCACGCGATACGATTAAAAAATCCTTGTAATGTATTTATTTATAAATCATCAAACAGTGCATTAGTGAAAAACATCTGTGGTGTAAATATTAAAAAAAAAAAATCCTCATTAAAAATTTTTTTTTTTAATAACTAACAATAATTTACAAAACTTTTATAAAATATTTAATAATATATAAAACAATAAAGTTTAAATTCTGTGTACTAACACTACAGATAAATTATTTGTGTATAAAAAACGCCATA
This sequence comes from Saturnia japonica, assembly GCA_033032175.1. Classification (NCBI taxonomy): domain Eukaryota; kingdom Metazoa; phylum Arthropoda; class Insecta; order Lepidoptera; family Saturniidae; genus Saturnia; species Saturnia japonica. The sequence goes on from CM065331.1 coordinate 906,485, forward strand.
ACTTATCAAAAATATTTTTTTTTTTAAATAAACAGTAAATAATACATTCCGTACATACTTACCAGGATAAAATTTACTTTAACAAACCGGTAATTGAATATTTCTCGTGTCTATGTGAGTACGATACGGAAAAATATGTTATTAAAACAAATTAAATTAATTAATATTATTTGAAGGTGAAACAAAATATTACGTGGTTTTTGTGATGTGTATAAAACATGTTTTTAAACTCTGCCATATAATTTGATACTGTCTTACAAAATAGTATTTATGTATTATGAAGATTTTTCATGGATTTTTAATTTAATATTAATAGTTCAACATTAATATTATTATTATAGAGATGAAAATTTTGTCAGTATGTTTGTTTGTATATGATTATATCTGAAACTACTGATCTGATTCTGAAAATATTTTCACGCTATATTATCGAGCTATTTCATATATAATTATAATATAAAGCGGAAAAGTTTTTTTTTTGTTACACGCTAATCTCTGGAACTATAAGTTGTTCATTCCAAAAATATTGTATATATGATAGCCAAATTCACAATGAATAGTATATGCCATCTAGCAATATGTTACAACTCTCAGCAAGCCTTAAATATTGATTTTTGTTAAGTCGGAATTGGAAGCCCCAAATGTACGCTGGCGTAATGGTTAGTGATACGTAAATACATTATTGTACAAAAAAGAATATGCCTATCTCTTATACATAAGCCACAATAGGGTGTTTAGTGACAAAAATTTGTTGAATATTAAAAAGTGATCTATGAACATCATTTTTAGGCATGGCGTATTAATAATTACTATCAAAAGCTATTTTATCATAAAAACAATTTTATGAAGTTAAACTTTGCTCTTTATAGCATGTTATTTGGACGCATATTTTAGGAGATAAAGGAAAATGAAAATAATTTGTATTTGCGGGAAGTTAGAACAGTTATGATAGCCTACACGGGTGCGTTGGCGGCGCGGTGTTTGTCGGATAAAATTAACACGGGTGAAACCGTGGGGCCAAGTCATAAAAAAAGAACAAACTAATTTTCAGTTAAATCAGACAGTTATTTTTTTTAAATCATATCGTTAATTAGTGGTCTTTATAATCGATACAAAATTAAAAAAAAAAAAAACAATGAATCTACAGTCAGAGTTGTAAATTCGTTAATAATAGGATCTTACAAATAAAATTAGCGTTTTAAATGGAAAAAGTAAGGCGAATTTTTTTAATGAAATCATACATTTAATCAATCGAAGTACGTACCATTATTATATATACACTTTCGCCATTCTATAGGTAGTTCATTGATTCCATTGCTGAAAAAATTGTGGGAGCGACAATCAATAAAATCTTTGAAGGCGGTTTGAACAGCCTCATCGGAATTTAATTTTTTTCCTTGCAAGAAATTGTCCGAATTCCGAAAAAAGTGGCAATCTTTTGGAGAAAGGTCCGGGGAGTATGGTGGGTATCGAAGACATTCTAACCGCAGTTCCTCAAATTTTGCGACCGTTTGTCGTGAAGTATGGAGTCTAGCGTTGTACTGAAGCAGCAGTGGGATAGAGAGATTGACCAGTATCGGTTGTTTAACTGCTAGCTTTTCCATCATGGTTTGCAATTGTTGACAATACAGATCTGCCGTTATAGTCTGGCCAGATCTTATGAAGCTGTAGTGTATGACACCAGGACCTTTTTCTCAGTCAACTTTCGCTTGGGACAGGATTTGGTCGGTTCTCCTGGGTCCAACCACTGTGATTAGTTTTTCCGATTGTCGTAAAGGATACATACAAGTAACAATACGAAACCGCGCTTTCTTTTACAGTAGCTTCCCTATATACATCATTAATCCTTCGAGCTGTTTCTGCATCGCTGATGCCACGGAGGAACTCTTATTCGTAAATAACGCGATATTTTAAATTTTCCATTATGTGAAAAGAACGATGTCAAAGAAAAATCAAATGGTGCGGAAACAAATGAATCACTAAATTCGATACACAAGCTTAAATTTAATAATAATAAATTTCATATGTAAGTAATATAAATTAACGCAAACGAAGTTACGGAATGTAGCTAGAAATTAAATAAAAAAAGCATTTTTTAAATGAATTTAAGTTTAAATTAAGTTATTAATATAAGTAATAAATAAAAACACAACAAAGAGAATACCAGCTTCTATGATAACTTACAACATATTTTATTTTGATACGATATACTTTTGTAATTTCTTTACCAAATAATATACTTTATTTGCTAAAAAAAAAAATGTGTTCAGTAGAAGTGAAAACATAAAAATAACATCTTAAAGATATCTTTTTAAAAGTCCTTAATCAGCGGAACTTGAACTATCGACCGCTCGTACTAAACATACAACACTGTGTAAAAGTCTGGTCGCCACACCGCTAGACCAATTCGACCACGATCATAGTCATGTAAAACAGGACTCGTATATTCTATCTTTTTCTCTCGCGTGCTAAATCGTACAGGTGTATGTGTGTGTCTTTTTAGTATCGCATTTTCGTTTCATCGAGTTTCAAATAACAATGATACTAAAAAAAAGTTCCCACTTCAATATTAAAGTGGCAGCCTAGATTTCAGATCCATAAATTTAATGATAACGTTTACTAATAAATAGATCTCAAACATTCTTTATTTTTATAAATTTATCAAGATAATTTAAACTTAAAAGTCATGGAAATAAATACGAATGTAAAAATGAACCAGAATTCCGAATTACCAGTGAAGAAGGAGAAACAAAGAAATGTGAAATTGGTGATAGGAACTGTCGTCCACGGCGTATGTACGTGTTTATATTGGTCAGTGATTGCGTATGGAGTGGTCATGACTTTAACCATAAAAGAAGAACTGACGAAATTACAGGAATTAAAGGATTTAAAGTACTACACACCGCTGTATGTGACGAACTGGAATTTCGTAAGTACAATTTTTTTCTGTTTATTCATTTAAATCACTTACAGCGCCCTTCGAACTCGGGGAGTTAAAATATAACATACCATCACGCCTGTATTCCTCGAAGTGTTAGGCAGAATTGTACTAATTGTACACCTACAGTTCGCCGAGTATGTTTTTAGCTCCCATGTAATAGGAGGCGAGCCTATTGCCACTAATCGGGCACGAAACCAAACTCCGAGCTGCTACTGGGAATTTCATAAAACCCAATAACACTTTGCTCGACCTGGGATTCGAAACCAGGACCTCACTCATAGCAGTCGCGCTAACGACCACTAGGCTAACGAGGCAGTCGACTGTTGACTATCGAAATTTATCTAACTACATAAGTTAGCCTAGTGATTCACAACCTAAATAAAAATAAGTCACAGAAAAGTTCCGATTATTCTTTGCGCTTTTTTTAAATTACTCTTTGAAAATATTAGCTACTTTGCACCAACAGAACTCGCGCGGTTTTATTTAAAACACCGTAATCTACAATCTAATGAAAATTAGAAGCTGCACAATTTATAACCTTTCGAGAAATATAATAATACTTGATTTTTTTTAAAACAAAAAAGAAGAAACATTTTTTTTTTTTAAATCAGATCGAAATTCCGACTTTGATGCCTACGTCCTTATACCGGTTAAAACTAGACGGCCGTTAACCCTCAAACCGTTGATTTTTACTTTTCAATGCAAAGTTATGGAGTTTAAAATTCTCTATGACCCTATTCCATAAGTAATAGTTCCCGGGTTATAAACACTTTGTTGGCCGTTAAGTATCATAATATTAAATGAGTAAGCATTAAATTAAAAATACACGGAAGTAGTTTTCTGAACAGTTAAGACCTTATTTGATACACGGACGAAAATGTCAAGAACGTGTCTTTTTATAACAGTCATTAATCTAAAAGTATGATTATAGTTTTTAGAAACAACGACCTCCACTTTCAGCTTCTACTTTTTGAGCTTAAACGGCCTTCTAGAAGGACGGCAGTATAGTACAAGAGACGCTGCATTGGGAGTCTCTTTTTGATTAAATCCTCTAAAATATTTCTTGACATTTTTAATGTGAAAATGGCGCATATAGTACCTACTTAATTGTGTGATAGCTTTATCAAGGGCTCGTGTAATTTAAAATAGAATGAAACCTAAATGTAGGTAAAGCATTTTTTTTGTTAATAATCTATATATTAATACGTGAAGCAAAAGCTTTCGGTACCTTTTTAAGCGTATTGCGTGCACGGAAGACTGTGAGATTTGACATGGTTAAAGTTTATATGGAGAAGAAGTGCAAAAAGCTAAAATTTATCTATAGTATCTGATAATAATATTTTAAATTAAATAAATTAATTCCCGACCATTGCTTATTGCTTATTGTGGGTGTTTCTTAGAATATAGATATGTACTTTCGCGGAATTTTATGTAGGTTTTTTTAAAGTATATAATTATTTAGTACATTAATTTGCTATATCTCTTATAGTTTACTCAGCGTAAGCCATTTAAGCGCCAAAATTGATTCACCTGTCAAAAGTTTTATTGTATTTCTGCGGAACCCTAATTCTTTTTCCAATATAAAAGTAGCCTAAGCTACTCTCAATAAAATCAGCTAACTACCAGCGAAAATCCCGCTAAAATCGGTCCAACTGTTTCGGAGATTACCCGGAACAAACAGACAAAAATTTTAAAAATGGGGTTTTTGTTATAGGTATCGTATATACTTTCATATGCATTTAGTAAAAAGCTGTTATTTTGACATTACAAACAGACGCTTCAATTTTATTAATTTTGTATGCATAGATAGATTAACAAGTATAATATACATTACTGTTCTTTTTCTTCTTCCTAACTTGGCAACCGGTCCTTTTTAATGAAGACCATTAGGCTCCCAGGTTAGAACTTTCTAGGAAGATTTTGTAGGATCTCAGAATGAATGCTTTCAGCTTATATTTATAATCCACCTCACTTATGCACAAAAACCAAACTATATCACCCAAAACGACAACAATATTACATAATATAGGGTCAAGAAACTAAGTTATTGAATTAAAAATAAAACCCACAACATGTCACTTCAAGATCCCGCCAAAAACTCCAAGAATACATTTTCTTCCCTTAAAAAATGTAGTTTACGTGAGCGGTTCTTGTAATAATATTGTGTGGTGAGAAATTTTAAATACTGACTCGCATTACTTCATTTTAATTAAAATGCAGTCGTTGGCGAATTTACAAAACTTGTAACGCGAATTCTAGATGTGTCGTGATCGTGAGGCGTTTTAAATACTAACTCTCCTTATCACATTTTAATCAAAGCGTAGACGTAACCGAACATGCAAAACTCTAATCGCGATTTCTCAACTATGATAGTTTTGGTGTTAATTCAATTTATGTACGACTAGCGACCCGCCACAGCTTCGCACGGGTACAATTTACAAAGTGGTGCATTTTATGTTTAAAAATCATGATTTAGAGTTTATCGCTATATATATGGATAGTTCATAAAATATTCATAGCTTCATAGTTACGAAAAGTGCGCTTAACTAGCGAGGCGCAATTCATTACAGGTGCGAGGTGTCGGCCAATCGTTTCGCTGCGAGTGATTTTTTTTGTTGCGCGTATGCAGCTTTGCAAATGTATAAAATTAAAAGTCGTAAAGTTGACCAGCTAAAAATCGGGAGAAATCGGGAGATTTTTATTCGGAGTGAAACAAAAGTATCTTATGTTAATAATACATTCATTTGTATATTTATAATCATTCAATTAGATAGATACAATCATATAATCGAGAGACAATAATAAACTCTATTTTAAAGTGTTTCAGTGGAATTTGCTTTAACATACTGCGAAGTTGAATGCCGTATTAGACGTGGTGCGAGGAATTTTGGCAAGTCCCCGTGCATTGATTTTGTGTTATTGTTGTTTTTAATTGTTAAGGCCACTGCATACACGTCCTTTAAGCCTAACGTCGTAACATTTTTATAATCTTAGCACTAACAAGATCGCGGCTCCCTTTTTAAAACTCTCCAGGGAGTATTTTCAGCATCTCAAAATGCATGTTTCTAGTTTTATTTATAATTCACCTCACTTGTGCAGAACAACCAAACTATATTACTTAAAATGCCGCTAAAATTACACATTATAGAGCTAAGTTAATATAAGTTTATGGATTAAAACAAACACTCTACTACAGGGCACTTCAAATTCTTGCCAAAAAACTCCTGACAATCTTCATGTACAGGTTTTTTTTAGTGTTACCGTAGTAAGAATATTATTTTACATTTTATTTATGAATATTATTTTACATCAGTTGAAAAATATAAAAATTCCGGAGACAGGATTGCTAAATCGGGATATCGTGAGACGATGATCAAAATCAGTAGATCTCCCGATAAATCGGGAACTTTTGCAACTTTTCCTATGGACCCTGTTAAGAGTAGTTTAGGTTTAATATGAATTATGAATATTCAATACATAGTTAGCGCGGTACTGGAAGGAAAATATGTGGTAGTATTGTAGGGAAACCAGATTTAATATCTATGTACGATTTGTATTGAGTTGTATAATAAGTAATAAAAAATAAATAAATAAAATTAAATAGAAGTCTGAAGCAAAAGCTTTCGGTACCATTTTAAGCGTATTGCGTGCACGAAAGACTGAGATTTGGCATGGTTAAAGTTTATATGGAGAAGGATTATAGAAAGCTAAAATTTATCTATAATATCTGTTACAAATATATTAAATTAAATTAATTAATACTGCGAATCCTAACCCGACCAGTGCCATTGAACTTGACCCCCCAAACAGATGTCAAACAGAAAATAGTCTATGATCAAAAAGTCGCAAGTCGAATTTAGAGCTTAGGGCGATCGCTAATAAATATAAATAAATACGAGAAAGCAATACACATACTTTTATTCAGTGGTAGTCGTATAATTAAGAACGCATTTATTTAAAGGGAAGATTTTTTTCAAAACAACAAGTATAGCTAATTATATGTATTTCTCTCTGCATCGCAAAACTTTTCCATACTAGCGGTATATTCATTGATACACTTTCATTAGCAAAAAATAAATAGATAAATTTTATACATTAGATCTGAACCTAGACCTACTTACTGGCTGGTCACATAATTAAGAATGCTGAATAGTTTTTTTTTTTAAATTCAAATTTAAATAGGGAACACTCTGTGGCTTTGTGTTTCTAGGTCACTATTCGTATAATTTTGGCGGCATTTAATGCTGTAAAAGCCTTAAAGGTGATTGCTAAAAAATACAATTTGCAATAAATCTACAAAGGAAGCAATAATAAAACTTTGCGAGAATAATTGTTCGTATAAAAAAATAGCCGACCATCTGCAGTGCTCAAAAACGATCGTTTTCCACGCTATGAAGCATTTAGTCAAGAATTTATCAAATTACTTCAAATATTCCGTCTGTACCTAAACATAGAAAGTCATCTCCTCGCGATGATAGAAATATCGTTCGTTTGGCAAAACAAAATGCTTTTAAAGGGTCTAATGAGCTGAGAAAAGAATATTTTGGTGAAAACAATCCTTTAGCAATCTCGGCACGCACTATGCGAAGGCGTTTGGTGGACGAAAAGTTGTACGGAAGGGTAGCAAGAAAGGTGCCTAAGTTTAAACTGTACCATAGGCAAGCCGGGCTTGCATTTGCAAGAAGGTATGAAAACTGCACAGTTAAACAGTGGAAAAATGTTCTATTTTCTGACGAGACAAAAGTAAACCGGATATGTTCGACTGCCTTCGATTAAAACATTCGAGCCTAAGAACACAAAAGTGACATTAAAGCATGGTGGGGAAATGTGAAAATTTGAGCGTGCTTTGGACATGGTGTTGAACCTGTTAAGTGTAAGTGCAATGTGTAAACAGTGAGTTAAATTTATAAATAAACATTTTGTGATAAATTTGTAAATCGCCCTATACTAAGCAGTTGTTCAGAATAAGTAATATATTTGTTATCTTTTTGTTAATATATAATTTTTTAAGTTAATAAAGTTTAATTTGTATTTACAAATAACATGTGGCATTTTAATTTGCCACTCGTCATTTAAGAATTTTATATGATTAATATTTTAAATTAATTTAAATAAATAAATTAATTTAATTTAAAAAATTAAAAAAAAAAAAAAAATATTTTAAATAAATTTATGAAATTCCTAACATATCTTCCTTTTTCTCTCCCTCTAAGTCTCGGAAATCTAAAGCTTTAGATTAGTATAAATATAAACGAGATTTAAAAATTAGTTTGCCAGTGTCTGACCTGTGTACTTTGTACGCACAAACTTTTTTTAGAGAACAAATAATATTTATATGTTATTTTATATTCCTAATCCCGTTTGCTCTCTTCATGTGGTTATTTCATAACATAACTATTTACTTCTAGGAAGGCACACATAACTACACGTGACATGATTTAGATTAAAAATTCCGAAACTTCAAATCGTTTTTACATGACCACAACTGTACATACAAACAGAAGTTGATTTCAATTTAGTGATTGTTTTAGCATCTTAGCTTTCTGGTTGAAATTTTCAAAAAATGTGTTATATTTTTAAAGGAAAGGCTGCGGCTTATCATAAGCATATTATAATCCAATAGACCATCGAGAAATCGCCAATCCGTAGTCGGTCGTTGCCGCCAAACCAGTCGGCAACCCTCTCGGCAGCAGGATACACACTAGCTGATGGTGATAGCTGACAGACAAACAGGTTGACAACATAACTATTAGATTCCATCCGATAATGTAATATAATATCTTAAATTTACCATCCCAATATATCCTAAAATCAAAATCAAAAAGTCTTTATTCAATTTACGCTCGAAGAAGGCAGTTATGAATGTCATAGAGAAGAACCGGCAAGAAGCTCGATCGGACATATCTTCTTTTCTATTTTTCAATATTAATAATGTGATACAATAATGTCTAATGTAATAATAATGTTACGACCTGTTACAACCCGATTAAAAACATAGAAAATTCTGTTCCCGAAATATCTCGAAGCAACTACGTACTTCGAAATATTGTTCGCGTCGTAAACAACCGCGGCGCATGTGTGTGTGAGCATCGCAGTTTACACACACATGTATAGGGCTTCGGGATCTTATTACAAAACCTGACGCTATTACATAAAAAACTTTTATTGGATCTACTTGAGTATACCTAAAGTATGGTACTTTGTGAGAATTCTACTTTTTATACACGCAATTTAATAATTATATCTGTATAATGTTAATTTAAATACAATTAAAATAAATTAATTCGTAAAAATATCATACGTATTTTTAGTGAATATTGTTTTGTGTGCAGACAGATTTTATGACTTTTTAAATAATAATATTTCCGCTTAATATAAAGCGCTTTATTCTCTGTTAAATTATTAAAACTAGTTTCGTACTATAATTAAAGTAAATTTTATGATTTAATTAATAATAACAGCGCACATATTAATACCTGGGCTCGGTAGCTTGGCTCGGTGTCTTACAAATACCTATCTAAGATAACTTTGAAGAAATTAATTACCTAAATACATAATTTCATTCGATTTTGACGGGACTTTAAATGGCAGATAGCTGATGTTATAAGGAGTAACTTAGGATACATTTATTTTAGAAAAATTATTAGGGTTTCGCGCAATTAAAAAAATACTGGTCATGGTAAATTAAATCACTCGCTTAAATGGCTTGCGGTAACTAGATCATAAGAGATATAGCAAATTAATGTGGCACATAATTGAAGACATTAAAAAGACCTACAATAACGTCTTCTAAGAAACACACACAATAAGCGTTTTTGTCTTTAAAATAGCCAGGAGCGGGGGAGCAAGATTCGCGCATGTGCCCGATTGATAGCATTCTGCAGTCCACGTGAGCGAAGCCGCAGGCACAGCTAGTTGAAAATAAAGTAAGATAAGATTTAAGAGAAGTAAAGAACAGAGAAATTTATTTCTACTCGGGGCAGTCCGACTGGTGGATTACTTTCACCCTACATAAGATCGCAAATAACCTAGTGTTGTGTTCTTGCAGTGAGTAAGGTTTACAGAGCTCCCCTTGGATTCAAAATCGGTAACGCGTTAGTAATACCTATTGTATTACAAGCGTCCATAAGCTAAGATAGCCGTTTACCATCAGGCGGGCCGCATGCTTGTTAGCCATCTTTGTTGTAAAAGAACCCTGCTGAGTAACGAACGAGGAAATGCCGATATCGAAGTGGTACTGCTGTAGAGCCCGACTGGGTCGCAACCACCATGCATGTAGTGAAAAACCCGTAAAAGTGACTCACTTTTGTGTTACTTATCTAGTTTTCATGATAATGATGACTGGTGATGGACTGTAGATCTCTGGGTGTCGCTGTTGTTTTTGAATTTTAAGGCACAATTCAGTCATTTTGCCTAACTACTATAAACAGAAAGGACACGGTACTGCAGCGACAGGTTTTCAACTTGAGGATGGTAGCTAGCCAGGCAGGTTTCAGAAAACGCCCTACAACGTTGGTACGGTTTCATCAGAGTGTTTTCCTTCACCGAAACCTCAAAGTATTTTTTATCTTTAATGAATTATATACCTTACTATTTAATTTAGCTTAATTATTTAATTGTCTATTATGTCTTAGATTATTTAATTTTTCGCTCGCTTACTCGGTATTCTAAAAAAAAACACCTATTGGTAACGCCATCTCGCGTTTCATATATTACCTACCATCTCTCCCCCCGTGTACGATTTTGCATTTATTGCATGCCGTGACGGCCTTAAAAAGTCAATACACTTGTAGCTTTATTTGTCTATAAACTGAGGTATTAGTGTGGCCACTGGCCATCTGTATATGTATGTGTATACGTATATATATATATATATATATGTGTATATACATAGTATAAAATGAAGTCCTTCCCGCTGTCTGTCCCTATGTACGCTTAGATTTTTTAAAGAATGCAACGGATTTTAAAGCGGTTTTCACTACCATTTAGATATATTTTTACGGCAGGTTTATATACAATACATTCCAATTAAGTTTTTGTATAGTAGAGTAAATTCAATTATTTGTATTCAAGTCGTCGAAAAATGATTTTCGGTGGTTTACATGGCTTACGCTGGCTAAACCTTAGGAGATACATCAAAATAATGTAGTAAATAATTGTAGTTCTTAAAAAACCTAAAGAAAAGTCCGCGATGACATATATCTATTTGCTAAGATTAACTTACAGTAAACCATTTTTATCTTCAACATAATAGTTACAAATATTACGACCCTTGCGAAGCTGGGCCGGGTCGCAATTCTTGAAAAAATAAAATAAAAATAATTACAGGTTATGTAAAAATAATCATATTTATTGCGAAGGTATTAAAAACAAAACGTAACTAACTCGTTCCACATAGGTACCTAAAATGCAGGTACACTTGGTGAGCATAAACAAACCTTTTTGAACTTTTCCATGGGTTTTTAATGTGTATGTATTTTGTTTGCTGTGTTATGTATTTTTTATGTTTTTTTATAACGAAGTCACTTATCACGGGATGGGAGCTAAATTACAAAAAACGTATCTGAACCCACCGACACTAAAAAATCAATAAATAGGCAATAAAATACATCCCTTTTTTCGTTATGGATTTTCATTATTTTAATTACTCCCATATTTTCTATAAAATATCAGGACTTTTTTTTCTATTTTCTCTTTAGCCAGTTACAACAATATGCTAAAAGTACTAACTAATTACAGGCATACACAAATGTGGAAAAATTTTACTAGGTAGAAGACAATTATTCACCAAAAAAACCAACTGTAGTGTATCTTTCTCTATTGTCGGCTCTTAGACGCGCATGTCCACGCACTCCCACCGCTCACAGCTGACTGACTGTTTTACGACCGCATGTGCACTAGAGATGACCTAATGCTTCCCTCTCTTCCACTCACAGATACTACACCAACTTCAATGATATTAAAGGGTTCCCTTGTGTATCTTCGCAGTTGAAGCTCCAATGCCAATGAAGTTAAAAAGGAACCATCCTTGAGGTATCCCCTATCCACCAAATAAAGAATCATCCAAATCGGTTCTTAAACAAAGAAGTTACCTCCTGTTCTTTGTTGAAATCGGTTAAAAAACAAACTAAAGATATCTAACGCATAACTAAGAATAATAGATTACACAATAACTGAAAAAAAGGGAATTTCATTCAAAGAGACTGAGTTGGATCCCGAGAGCAACGAAGGATTCTACAGTAGAATCCCGAGTGTAGTATACTGAGAATACTCTACCTTTTACCATTGACCGCGAGAAAACTTCTTAGGCAGTGATAATTTTGGTTTGTCGCGCTTAAAGATCAGTCAGTGTAAATGCAGTAATGAAACGGATTTTATAGAAAGAAAGAATGAAAGAAAGAGGAGAAAGAGATAAAGAAAGAGAGGAAGAAAGAAAGAAAATACATTTATTGCCTTGAAAATACGGGCACACAGTTATTACAAAGAAAATTAACATTCCATTGAATACTAATAAAGATCACCACCACCATACACACAGTAATAAACCCATGAATGATTTTTAATTCAAGAAGTTTGACTTGAATTCGTGCTTGTTCTACATTTAAAACATTTTTACTCTCTTGTGAGTAAAGAAGTATTTTATTCACTGTTATCGATGAATAAAATGTCCTTTTTCGAGTGACAATGGTAAAAATTATATTATTATTCTTACACAAAAGAAGCTGTAATACATTTTCGGTATTTCGGCAAACTGTCCACACGAATATCTGTGGTTAAACTTACATTGTTATTCATAATATATATAGTTTACACATTCTAGGAATGGATGAGTCACTTCCAAGCGCTGTTATAGATGCGGAACTAGAGAAGTTATTTTATGACGAGGGAATCTAATAGGTACTCTGTAATCCAGGAGTTCTGCAGTATCCTCTAAAATCATTATTCATCGATGTTTATAAATTATGTAATTGTTGCGTGAATACTGAATAAAAGCAATATCTACACTTTTTTTAAATCATGACCTAAATAACAGTGTCTTCTGGTGACATTTTCGTTAAAAACAGAAATTTGCAATATCTCGATTACTGCACTTTCTATTAGGAGGGGAGATTACTGCCCTATACAATACATATATATTATATATACTGCAATACATATTTTCTTCGACCACACTAGGATAAACAGTGGTATAGTTATAATCAAGTAAACAATTTTGCAGTATAGTCGTATTTTATTCATAAAGAAATTTCTTTGTCGAATATTTTTTCATAATTAAATCCTTTGAACGCTATTCAGTCTTGTTTGGAAAATGAAAAACGAACGGGTGTTCCTGAAAACTGTATTTCATTTTATTTCTTGTGTTTTATTCTATTATGTCATTTATTATGGATTGATGCTTAAGTCCACGTTAAGTTGGAGGCAGGTAGAGAATTCTGAGTTGAAAAATTTAACCGTTTATGTAAACTGCTACCTTACGAATTGGAACATGGTATGTTGATTTATATTTTTTTAGTATTGTTAACTTTATCAGTAATAGTATTTTAGGTGAAGTTAGACGTCAGTTGGAACTTGACATTGGCAAAACTGCCTACATAGGCATAAAGCCAAAATTATTTTTTTTACAAAAAAGGTAATAATGTTAATTTATTTTACTCACTTTTTTATTGTTTAAATAAATTTAACACGGTTTAAGTAAAGATTAACGATGTATAAATAATGTTAATTTTATACAAACTCTGTAAATAGGCTAAAAAAGCAAAAATATTCTTTGAAACCTGACTGATAGTTGAAATAAACAAAACGCATTTAAACTAAGCAATAAAAAAAACAACATCTTGTGCTTTATAATAGCAGTATGGATTATTAAAGTGTAATTTAAAAAGGCAAGTCAATATAATTTTTATTGAACAATGTAAATAAAAACATGAATATTTTGTAATACGGTAGGGTTGCCAATCTTTTTTGAGAAAAATAACTTATCATAATATTGTTTGAAGAAGATAAAATAAAGTATTCGGAAGGAAAAAGTATTTTTCAAAATTTTATAATAAAAATTTTTTTTTTGGGTGCTTTTGCACGTTAACAATTTTTCGATGTCTCTGAAAATTTCTTATTTATATGAACGATCACTTCGTCGATGAGTGTTTCGTTTTACTCATCACAGTAATTAAATATTGGAAATTTAAGTAGTTTCGCATTCTTTGTTTTATTCAAAACTATAATGTTTATTAATCTATATTTATATTAAAAGTGTAAAGAGTCGAAATCTGTACATTGAAGATATCTGAGAAGAAATAATACGGAGGGGTTTAGAATCATGGACAGAATATATTTCGATAGTTTTTGAAATTTTTGTCTGTCCGTCTGTCTGTCGGTATGTTTAAACACCAATCATGCAAAAACTACTGGACCGAATTTAATGAAATTTGGTATTATTGTAGCTTAGAGTCTTATATATATCATTAGGATACATTTTTTACACATATGAACATTTGTATGATCTATAAATTGCGTTTAGGTTATGTACATATAAGAAGGAATGTATGTGTATGTAACTCTGTAATATATTTACTGAAATTAAGTGAAAAGATACCAAATTATTTACACATAATTTGTATACATAATTTTCAGTAAGATCAATAAATACAAATGTAAGCATTTTTATTTTGCAACAGTATACATAGATGGCGCTGTACGGCGGCTTGGTTTAAATCACGTATATATTTTCTGCAAGCACGTATAGTAATATAACATCCGTCTCTCCAAACAGAGCGTGCCAGCGCCCACGCCCGCGTAACCACCGTTCTCTCCGCAGAGGACGGGCGGTGAATTTCGCTCCCGCACACCCCCCACGTCCACCCTCTCTAGCGGTAACCCAAGCCTAGGTCCGTTTCCTCGGCGTGAAGCCCTTGGGTCAGGCAACCGCCCGCGCGATACAAGTGACACTGTACGTGCATCACTTAGCTACCTACATACAACACTACACACGTATGAACATACACACGTGCACACCACACAGGTACATAGGTTCTGTGAGGGACCTTTTTTTTCTTTTTTTTGCGCTAGTTAGTTAGCGCTAGTTAGTGTAGAAAACATTTCCGATTTCTAAATACACACATGCATGGTTCCTCCCTTCCTCCCAGGAGGAAGGGAACGTGCCTATGTGTATAATTTAGTTAGCTCGAATCGTAGGTTGTAGGGATTCAATTAGATCGCGACTTATTTGCGAACGCGACGACCGCCCGAGCCGAGGTCCGGCCACTTTGGCACCCTCGTGCGAGTTGTCCATACAACTTTCGCGGCTGAGTGCCCTCTGCGCTCGCCCCCAAGTCCGGTGAAGCTGTAAAAGCCGCAGCGGCTCTGTTTTAGGATAGGGCCCCTAAGGCTAACAGTGTAGTCAGTTGTGCAATTATGATTTTTATTAAATGATACTAAACAGACTTACTATAAAGCGTTATTATTCTTTTCGTGTAAAGGAATGCAAAATTGAACATTTTTATACGCCTTTATGTGTATACAGAGTGGAAAAAATGTACGCGGCATGGAGGAAAATTATGTTAAATAATTATGATATCAAATTTTACTCAAAGGAAACATTCATTTATTATTAAAAAAAAATAATGAATGCATTCACAGGTTTTCTAATTAAACTTACCTATAACGGGCATTGAACCAATAAAAAAATAAAAAAAACTGACATACGTTATGTTGTTGCACATTAGTGGTCACAACGATTACGATAGGGTGTATGATAAATATAAAACCTCTGGAATAAACATTGTCTTACAATTAAAGGAGACCATGAAATTTAACAATTTATAAATATAAAAGTTATTTTAATTTTCTTAGAATTCAACGATGAGTGTAAGTACACAAATAAACAAAAAGATAATGTGGGAAGTATTTGTTAAATGTTCTCAAGTAAATCATTTCTACATACAGTAATTGTAAGGATATTATTATTTCCTTTTTTCCTATGTATCGTATGCATTGTCTTACTAATCAAGTATTCGTTTTTATGTTGTAGGAAGATGAAAACTGCTGTTGATCTTTTACAGGTGGAAGTTGCTAAGAAATTTTCTAATTAATTTACAAAGATGATATCAGTAAAAAATATATGGAATAAATAATTAACTAGATACCTAATTAAAAGCCTCCACACTTGATAAGCTTCATAGGACTTAGAAGCTTGCTTTTAAAATCACAGTCTCAAATTATTAGTAAGAGGTATCCGGATAGACAAATACTGCCTGTTCTTTTTTACACAACAAAGGTGACCAATAAGCCTGCTTCATGGTAAGCAGGTATCACTAGCGCGTTGCTAATGGGTAATTTGACTGCGACCTTCTGTAAGGTGGAGGTATTCCACCATTCAGACTGTCCCTAGGAGAGAGACATCTTCAAATAAATTTCTCTATGCACTACCTCTATTTGATGTTGTTGCGAATGATAAACAATTTGGTAAACGTTGGAAGTCTCAAGAGATGTGTACAACAGCCACAGCGAGAAGCTGCTGAGCTGCTGAAGAGTTAAACACCAGTCATACTATACAATGCAGTCATAATCTGCACATACAAAACAATGGATCTAATTTCGAGAGTTATCTTTTTTACATATATATTTGCTTTCATGTTAGTTCACTATGAATTGTTAAATTTCATTATAATAAAAAAAAATTAAAAAATGTTTCCTTTGGATTTAATTTGCTATCATCAATATTTAATACTAGCGGTGAGCCCGCGGCTCCGCACGAGTTTATAGTTACGCAGTAGTTATTCACATAATGTAACTTTATTTTTACCCATATCGTTGACAATTCATATGCCGTATCAATTGAGGAATGGCGTGTATTTCCCCCGTGTACAATTTTCATCAAATAATTCTTTTTATTTCTTCCTTACCAAAAACATATATGTGAATATCCATTAATTTGAGACAAAACAGGTTCCTTATACAAATTTTCCCTCAAGTTTTATTTTCATCATATTATATGTAATAACACAATGAAATAATTCACTTGTAGCAAAACTGTAAAATCCAGATAATTTACAATAAGCATATCGCTTAGTTCGCTCAAAGTTCGCCGGGTATATTTTTGGTCCTATGTAAGTAATAGGGGTGAACTTATTGCAATTAATCGGGCACAAAGCCAATTTCCAAGCTGCTACTGAGAATTTCATAGAAAACCCCAAAAACACTTCGCTTAACCTGGGAATCGAACCCAGTTTCTCGAGCATAGCAGTCAGTCTTCATGTTTTTTAGATAATATCGGTATGATTGCGAACTGTGATATCGGTTAACATTTAAAATGATTTTAGTTGGGTATTATAAAAGCTTATACGGTTTAAATACCAAAATGTGAGACTGAGGTGAGGCCAAGTTCGGTGAAGCTGTAAAAACCGCAGAAGCTTTAGGGCCCCTAAGGCTAACAGTATAGTCAGTACTAAAAAAAAAATTGAGGTGAGGTGAGGTTTTTATTTAGTTGCTGTTTTTCATTCACGAAATATGCCACGTGGACAAAGCTAGTTGAAAATAAAGTATAATCAGATTTAAGAGAGACAAAGAAACTTTTTTTGAAGATTTCTTTTACTTTTTTTACAATAGCTCGGCACATTGACGGTAAACACAGTCCAAACACAACGGCGACCCCCGGGAGAACTAAATCCATCGTTCACGTTACGCTTAAAGAACCCGATGTCGTTAGGAGGGAACACACTGGCCAGGAGAAGGTTCCCCAGCTTCACGGTATGACAAAGATAAGTCATAGAGAACTTTTTAGTTCGTGCCGAGATGGAGATTACCGTAAAACTGTGACTTAGACACACAGCGCACTTGGGGCAGTCCGACTGGTGGAAAACGTCCACCCTACAGAAGATCGCAGCTGAATAACCTAGTGTTGTGTTCTTGCGATGGGTAGGGTTTCAAGGTTGGCGCGTCCTTAGGCTACGGTAGCCGCTTACCACCAGGCGGGCCGTATAATTGATTGCAACCTTTGTTGTATAAAAAAGGATATGCTATTAAACAGTATGGTTGGCAACCCTAGAGACAAGTTTAGTAATGTCCGTAGTGCAAGCGAACCCAGTTACAGACTAAAAAAAGAAATAGTGATTGTATTTAAAAGTTACCCAGAACGGTCGATATTAAGGTATGTTACATTTACAAAACATTACTTTATTTGCGTAATGTATGTAAACATTTTTCTATTTTATTTTTAACTGACATTAACAAAAACAAGGTTGTTTACTCAATTCGAATGTAATATAATATATTATATGGGTCTTCTCACAACTTCTTTGTTTATAACCGATTTGGATGATTCTCTTTATATTAGACTACGTACCCTACGATTTCACCCGTGTTAATATTATCCGACAAACACCGCGCCGCCAACGCATCCGTGTAGTCTATCATAATTGTTCTAACTTCCCGTAAATACAAATTATTTTAATTTTCATTATCGTCAATATTCATTAAAATTTGTTTCCAAATAACATGCTATAAAGCTAAATTTAACTTCATAAAATTGTCTTATGATGAAGTAACTTTTGTTCTTAAGAATTAATATGCCATATCTAAAAATAATGCTGTTGGAGAAGGTTCGCGACGTACTATTCGCGTGACGTACGCCGGGCCCTAGAATCGATCTTCGTGAATCACGATCCCTCTGGAACCTATTGCTGCGATACGCATTAATTGATTACAAACAAAAGAAGACTCACCTCGTCAGACGCGGGCGGTATCACTGGTTCCTGGACGGCCAATTGTGAAGTATGTGTGAGTGTGTGTGGAGTGAATTGTATGTACGTGGGTGTAACCGCCTCAAATCGCAGGACACTAGCATCGCAAGCAATTAGTTACGATATACAATACAAGGCAAAATCCAACTAAGACGCAACCGAAAATTATTTGTGACGTGGCGCCCTCCAAACCATAAGCAGAATCGCAGCACTCAAATGCACGACGACGAGTACTCTGCGTGCCTGCACCAGCCGTTCGGCTGAACGGCCTACGCCAAACGGTGCCCTACCGTTCGCCCGCCTATCACAGGCCTTCCTGCGATCTCGCCATCTCACGATACGAGCTAATGTACATTTCCAACAAATGCTTATAAATCGCTTTTTATTTTCAACAAATCTTTGTCACAAAATACCATATTGTGGCTTATATATAAGAGATAGGCATATGCTATTGTTAACTTTCTTTCTAATATACTGAAATATGGCCCAGCGTCAGTCTCCATCTCTTCATCCGTAATAAGATGGAGCGGGATCAGCTCCTCCACAACAGTGCCATGATACCGAGGCGTGGGAGGTGGGGAATTTTGGGGAGCAATGCGTCCACAACCTTCGCCAAGACCTTTGGATGTAAGGATTACGTTAATGCGGGTGCTTGCTTCCGGAAATTTTCCTCGGCATCCGGTAAGGGCGGCGCCACGGATTCCCATCCAGGATCCTGAGGTGCTACTCCCTCCTCTCTGGCCCAGCTTATGGCTACATGCAGGGACTTTTGAACAGTCCCTGTGAAAACCATACCCATACAGCTAGGCTTCGTCACCGGGTTGCCGGGTTAGCCGGCGACGGCAATTTTGTAATAATTGGGTATCTCCGGGGACCACCAGTACACCGCCCGCCTATTTCGCGGGCGGTTGTTGCTACGCGGCATCGACGCAACGCAGACCACCGTGAGGGCCCACGGAAGCGGGCCGCAGACACGTCGATGTTCTCCGTCTCAGGAGCTGGCGGTCGTCAACTCTGGACTGAACCCACCGAAGGAACTCCGCTCCATCACGGGGGCGGTGCGTCAGCTCTCCTGGGGAGGTGGAGATTCCAAACCGAATGTATCGGTGATCCGAAAGAGTTTCCACCTCCTCCAGCACCCTCTATTCTCGCACACGGCACGCGACAGACGGCGTGGCAACGAAACGTCCACCACGGACCCTCCGTTCTATCATAGTTTAAACTATTTTTTTTACGTGGAGAAATGCGTTTTGAGAACACGCCCACCTGGGGGTACGAGTGGTTATGTGAGACTCCTATTCACTAAATCTCAATGGTGCACCATTCGCCACCGTAATGGGGCGACGCGGGACCGCTAGTAGCATTCTACAGCGTCGCCCCGGTGGCAAGACCCGGAAGGGCCGCCCTCTGACTGAGACAGTCCAGTGCAGCGGAACTGTCTCCCCGTCCACGGAACTAGTAGAATGGGAAGACGGGCCCACCAACCCATCTCCTCTTGGTTCGACCTGGCAAGGGAAGGAGGCGGATGAATCCACCCCTGCCCCCGCTAGTCCGGCTATGATTTTATACCGAGGTGTTCTTCTCTGCCATCAGAGAATACGAAAGGGGAAGGAGCCGTATTAACGCACCCCGTTCCCCACCAGTCCTGCGTTGGTTTTTTATAGAGGCTTCCTCTTCTGCCGTAGTTTCTTACTCCTCCTTTTGTCGAATTCCGGCTGTGATTTCTTAGCGAGGTGCTCATCCTCGAACCTCTAGTAATTTTTTAAGGAGGTCGTCTTTCTCGGTAATTTTTTTAAGTGGTTTTCTTCCACCGTCCGTCCTTGATTTTTTAAAGGGTAGTTTACTCCATCGCAGTCCATCCGTGATTTTGTAGGGTGGGTTTCTCCACCACCGTCAGCGATTTTTTAAAGAGCTTGTATCCTCTGAATTTTTTAAGGAGGTTTTCTTCCTATGTCTTCAAAGACGAATCCGTCAATAGGGGACGAGCCGAAGCAGGTATTTATTAATACAACTCAGTAAAATAAATTCACATAATTATAATGATTGATGGCTAACTTCATAATGTCGCACTTCCGTCACAAAATGCGCAGCTCTCAATTTTAACCTCTACTTTTCACTTGACATTGGCAAAATTGCCTACATAGGAAGAAAGACTAAAAAAACGCGATAAAAGTATAACTTAAACTATTTTATAGGAAAATTTGCATCAAAGGAAAGGAATTACAGGAGGAATGCAATTAAATTGCTTAACAAAATTGGCATAACAAAAAAAACGCAGGCAGTCTTGGGCACTGCCGATAGAAGTGAAAAATAAGTAGATATATATACAAATAATTCAAAATAATAATCTAATATCTCGACGATATAATTCATAAGTTACTTAGTTTTCACTTCTATTGGCAGTCCCCAAAGAATTTAACGGAATAACTTAATGATAATTATTTTATTTATAGGTAGAAAATTCTAAACATAGATGGTATTAAAATTTTCAGATTGCACTATCGTACAATTATTGCAATTATTTTAAATAAAATCGTTTACAAATAATGATACGAATTTGAATATGATAAAATGTATACCTAACGAGCAAGGAGGTATATCTATGTACATATATACATAGTATATCTACATATAGCTCATGGGAAGCGTGCGGTGACGATGACGCGAGTTTCATAATTTTTGTTCACCAAGAAATGCTCTTAAACACCTAAAGTTGTTCACTTGAAAAGTTCATAGGATACATACGGGTTATCCAGGGGGAAATTGAAACGCTTTTAGACAACGACTTATGACATTCTACTGACGATTGATATTGTGTTAGGTACCATGGATACTTCCAAATGTCGGGTAGGAATTCCCTCTTCCGTTCTGCGAGCCATTCATACTTACGAAACAGGAGTCGGATTGTGAAGCAGCGCACACACCTTGCTCCCAGGTGCATGAGGTTCTTTATTCGTACTGAATATACTGTTAGCCTTGGGTCCAGGGCCTCTCATGGATTTTACAGCTGCACCGAACTTGGGGGCGAGAGCTTTAGGGCACTTCAGCCCTAAAGTTTTAGACAACTCGCGCTCAAGGTTGCTGGACCTTAATTGCGGTTGTCGCGATTGCAAACAGGTCGCGATCTGACTAATTCCCTATTCGGTAAATCGTTCATAACTAATACTTACCTCATATGCATGTTACTTCCTCCTTGGCCAGAAGAACAAATATGCTTATAACGATTTACAAATCGGAAAGTTTTACTACCGAGCTAGCGAAAAAAGCAAAAAAAGGTGCCTTACAGAACCTATGTACCTGTGAGGTGTGCACGTATGTAACATATGTGTGTGCTAAATAATTGCACCTAGCTAAGTGTAAACATCGACACTTGTATGGCGGCTTCTTGCTCCCAAAGGATTCAAAAACTAGGAACGGACCTAGGCTTTGCTATCCGCGAGAGAGGGCGGATGCGTTGGAGTGTCTGCGGTCCGAACTTGACCACCCGTCCTCTGTCGGATGAATGGCGGTTACGCGGGCGTGAGCGCTGGCACGACTGTATCGAGAGACCGGTGCCCGCGCAGTACGCGTCAGCTCTCTCGACATAATCCTTCGGGGTCAGTAAAAATGTTTCGAGGTCGGCTATTCTCCGTGAGGCGATAGCTTGGGATAAGGGCCGGCTGCTTTAATTAACGAGTTGGAATCGCTATCGAAGTTAAGGACAGCAAATGATCGCAGAACGCCTTAAATGGTTTGCAATGCCAAACTGGAACTCTACCGCGTAAATGCAGGCCGAATGGAGGAGGCGCACTGGTTCGTTCGTCCACTCGAATTTATTATAGATGTCGTAAGGTAAAATCTTATCGTCTTCTTGCATCACTTTGTACGGTAACTTTCGGTGTTGCTGCAGCCTCTTTCTTAGCACTTCGTACGCTTCGTCAGTTGGCAATGGACGAATCCGCGTCTTATCCAATCGCTTCGCATGTGCTGCTGAATGAGGTGTTCATAGATGACATCGTGTCAGGGGCTGAAAGTTGAAGACGCTCTTGTGATGCAACGTGAGCTCACTGCCGCTTGCAAGACAGGAACGTTCGAACTCCGTAAATGGACTAGCAATTGCCCTGACTTCTTGTCAGCCATTAGCAGTAACAATTCGAATCCAGATGACGCTCTGATTCTTTCAGCACTCGACACTGATACTTCGGTCAAGGTTCTAGGTCTCAAATGGAATCCAAAATTAGACTCGTTTTCTTATCAGGTGGAGTCTCATCCCCAGAAATGCACGAAACGTATAATGCTTTCAGAGTTTTCAAAAATTTAAGACCCTTTAGGATTCCTTAGCCCTATCATATTATTTGCTAAGCATTTAATTCAACTTCTATGGATTTCAGGCACAGGTTGGGATGAAGCTCCTCCTCTCTCTGGTCAACGTTCATATCTGAACTTCCTTTACTTCAATTTATCTCTTTGCCACGTCACCTGCTTCCTAATCACAATAACGAGATACAAATACATGGTTTCTCGGATGCTTCAGAAAAGGCATATGCTGCTTGTGTCTACCTACGTGTCATTGACGCTCAAGACACGGCTCATGTTTATCTTCTTCTCGCTAAAACAAAGGTTGCACCTTTGAAACGAATAACGCTTCCACGCTTAGAGTTATGTGCCGCCTTTCTTTTATCAAAACTAATTAATAAAATACTAGATATCTACACTAACTTTCTATCCATCGAAAATGTGTATGCTTGGAGTGACTCTGCGGTCACACTTGCATGGCTACGCTCATCGTCGCATGAATGGCGTACTTTTGTGTCTAACCGTGTCACAGAGACCACGAGCCGCGTGCCCGCCGCACACTGGCGTCATGTCCGCTCAGAGCATAATCCTGCGGATCCAGCATCCAGAGGTGTGCTAGCATCCAACTTAAACCATGAGCTTTGGTTTAATGGGCCTACCTGACTTAAGCAGGTCCAATCTGATTGGCCTATTTCCAATGTTGACTTACAAACAAATGAAGAACGACGAAAATACGTTTTTATATCCAAACAACTAACTCCTGACTTACAATTTCTAGAACGATTTTCGTCATTACCGAAATTACTACGCGTTGTTTCCATAATCTTTCGATTTTATTATAGATGTCGTAAGGTAAAATCTTATTCGTCTTCTTGCATCACCGTCCCTGAAACAAAATTCGCTTTAAATCGAGTTATCAGTCTCGTGCAGCAAAATCAGTTCGCTGACGACATTGTCCGTTTGAAAGATAATGATGTCTGTACGAACAAACTCCAAAAGTTGAAGCCCTTTCTTGATGAAGCCGGACTTCTCAGGGTCGGCGGTAGGATACAACGTGCTCAAATTTCTTACGATGCCAAAGCATCAGATCATTTTACCTAAAAAACATTTCTTCACGACTTTACTTATAGATTATTTTCATAAATTACATTTGCACGTAGGTCCACAGACATTGCAATTTCTTTTATCTCAAAACTACTGGATCTTATCTGCCCGCGATGCAGTCCGAATGCGCACGCGCCGTTGCGTTCGTTGTTTTCGCACTCGTCCGTCTGCTCCGCAGCCACCCATGGCTCCACTTCCCGCTGTAAGACTGCGAGCTCTCAGGCCATTCCTACATGTAGGCGTAGATTTCGCGGGACATTTCTTTCTGAAGTCAAGAAAATATCGTAACGCGATAAAATACAAATCTTATGTATGCGTCTTTGTGTGCATGTCAACGAAGGCAGTGCATTTGGAGTTGGTACCAAAATTATCGACAGAAGCATTTCTTAATGCTTTACGCCGTTTTATTTCCCGACGCGGACTTTGCACTGACGTTTATTCGGATTGCGGTCGAAATTTTGTCGGCTGCGATCGGTACTTGATGGATTTGCAAACCTTTTTACAAAATGACACAACTCAAGCTCATATAAATGAAAAATTAACTTCTTTATCGATAACTTGGTATTTTAACCCACCTTATGCAAGTCATTTCGGTGGCATATTCGAGGCTGCTGTCAAAAGTATGAAATCTCATCTTTACCGGGTGATAGGGCAACTTACCTTGAATCACGACGAATTCAATACACTTCTTTGTCAAATAGAAGCTATACTTAACTCTAGGCCCCTTTGCGTACAGAGCAATGATACCAGTGATCTATTACCTCTTACACCAGGACATTTTCTAGTTGGGGAACCATTGGTTTCCTTACCTGAAGTCGACTTATCAACTGACAATCCTAGTCGCCTCGTTCGATGGCAAATCATTCAACAGGCCGTACAACATTTTTGGAAACGCTGGAGTGTTGAATATCTACATCAACTTCAACAAAGAAGTAAATGGTTCCACGATAATACGAGCACACCCCTCGCTGAGGGTACTGTAGTTGTGCTAATTGACAACAACCTCCCACCGCTGCAGTGGCGCCTGGCTCGTGTGCATAAGCTTCATCCGGGTGCCGACGGGGTTGTTCGTGTTGTAACCGTACGCATGGGTAACAAACACCCTTACCAAAAGGCCTGTAGTAAAGGTCTGTCCTTTACCTATTGACTAGGTACTATTATAACATATCGTAGTCTTATGTTAAGTTAGTTTATATCGTTTTCTTTAAAATAAGATAGTTATTTTAAGGTCGGCGGCATGTTCCGTATTTTCATTGGGTATATGTCAGCACAAATCTTTTTCTATATTAGTTTTATTAGTAAAATGGAATGTATCTGTCCACCTATCTACCTTAACGCACTTTAAACGAACGCAAGTGCTGCCCTCTATCAAAAAACCTAGTACGTTTGTATCTCGCAACTTGCAAACCGCTCTGAGCGCAACTGCGTCGAGAAAAATTATAAAATCGGTTATAATCTCCTGAAAACCGTAATAAATCCTAGTGCCAGTAAAAGGATCTCCGTGTGCGGGTGAGTGGTGGATACATGCCCTCATAACTACATTTCCTACACACTGTGCGCATGTAGTTCCCGCTCCCCGGCTAACAGGTGCGAGAAGGACACCATGGGGTTTTAGTCGGTAAGAGTCCGATATACCCTTCTCGAGCTGCCCAGGCGGATACAATGCAGGATTCCCCCACACAAAAAAAGGATATTTCAAATGTACATTAATTGAAAATGATATTGTGAGTACTTGTATGTACATTTTCATAAACTTTTAATTAGTGTGTATTCGATCATTTTCTGAATTAAAGAAAACATAGATGTGAAGTTTTCACTTCTACCACGCGTGAATTGCACACATCATTTTTTTGTTTGTTGTTTTTTGTTTTTCCACAAACATGTTGTGTAGTGTCCTACTCACACTTGATTGTTTTGTATTTGTCTTCAATATCAAGTTTCTTCGCTCATGTGACCTTTTCATGATCTTTTTTTGTTTGCAAATTAATACACACGCTCATTCTGTAATTTCGACCTTGAATTTTAAATACACAAGTATCTCCATTTTATAATTATGTTCTCAACATAACATGTATTTATAAATCTCATAACATTATGAGCCGTATTGAGTTAAGCATCTTTATGTCTAATTATTAATACTTTTTAAAAAATAAAACATCTAATATCTAATAAAAATGAGAAGAGACAAAATAATCGCTTTCTGAAATCAACGCCGCAGAAGCATTCGCCAGTGTCAATGTTTTAAATCGCGCTAAAAAAATATAAAACAAAACTTTTTTTGTGTGTGCGTGATTTTTATTCAATCAAGATTCAAAAATGGACATTACGTTGGAAGGATACGTGTATAGGAAGCCAGTGAACAGAAAATTGTTGCTTTTAAACTTTATTTGCCATTTGATATTTTTAATTCATCATTTATTCATATGTGTGTACGGTGCTGTAATAATATGTTATAATTACAATAACGAAGTCGACTTGTTAATGCAGGTCGCTGTTTATTCGTTGGGATATGGAACCAACTGGAATTTCGTAAGTTTTTTGTAAATTTTTTTGCTTCTCCAATTTGCATTAAAAAAAACTGATGTTAACAAAATAGGGGATAAAGTTTGGCTTCAGTTTTTGGCGGGATCTTGAAGTGACATGTTGTGATTTTTATTTTTAATTAATTTACTTAGATTTTTGAGCATTTATTATTTAATACTAGCTAAAGCTACACTATCAGCGAGTAACATAGGCCTATATTATAATTCGAAAAATTAATTTATACCTCCTAATAATGTCGATAGTTTTACACAAAGTATAAATAATGCGAGTGCGTTGACAATATTTGTCGTATAAAATTAACACGGGTGAAACCGTGGGGCACAGCTAATATATTATAAAGTTGATTACGATCCGGTTTAATATTGTTAGGTTTTTAAACAAAATAAAACAAATCCGTCACGGAACGCCTGGCAGATGTGAAATGGGAGGTCAGTGGGGGATCAATGGGGTTGCACTGATTATTTTTATATTTGTATATTTATAACTTCATAATTCATCGTACATATATTCCACCATATAGCGTGGGCGACGCATCGCCACGGCCCGTATCGCCACGCCAACAATCGAGTTTACCCCTCGCATATAGATTTTTCACATCAAAAACTTTCTAAAACTGTAATCTGACTACGAAAAATAAACTGTAGTTAGAGTAAACCAAAGCTTTTCGGCCGATATTATTATTTACTAGCTGGTACCCGCGACTTCGTTTGCGTATTATTGGATATACACAGATAGATTTCGGAACACGACAAACCAAAAGAAAATCAGGATGGGATTGTCACCATGTGTATGGTGGACGCGATCCCTATCATCCCGCTATATTACTGTAATATGCACCGACTGATTTCGGAACACGACAAAGCAAAAGAAAATCATGCATGGGTTTATCACTGTTTGTATGGTATTATCATTATATGCCAAAATCAATCCAACACATTAACCGTCCCAATAAAACTTACAACAGTACAAACAACAAACATACAAACTTTACATTTACTATATTTGTAAGATAACACTGGTTAAACTATGACTTTTACCGGGATAAAAAGTACACTGTGTGTTATTTCAGATTATAGAATATCGGTGTGCTAAATTTCATTCAAATCCTCTCAGCCGTTTTTGCGTGATTGAGTAACAAACATACAAACATACAAACATACACACTTTCACATTTATTATATTAGTAGAATTAGAACAGAGGAATACACTTGTATGGAGTAAGCACTGCGCTAATTTTCTCACAAATCTCGCACCAAAGCGAGGAATTTTGATAGCTTTTTCACAGTGTTTGTAGTAGCCGCAATATAACTGAATTAAAGCAGCTAAATCGCGTTTTGATATGTTATTCAAAGCATTCCGTGTAATCGCCAGCTTATAACGAATTATGTAGAACAAAAAAAAACCTAAAGTAAAGCAATGCCATTTAGGGAAGTGAATTCACTTCCTTCAATATTCCTTCAAGGTCTGAATAAATATGCTTGTATAATAATACACTTTTTTATAATCAACTAATTGGTTGCCATAATTTTGTACATGTACGAATGGTACTTGTCTTTTTTTTTACTTCCTCCAGCAGTCAGTAATATGGCAGATCGTCAGCAGTGACCGTTGCAATGCGGTCTTTATATTTATCACGGCGAAAATCAATTAAATATAGAAAACGCGCGAGTTGAATGCATTCGGGGCTTGAGGTGAAGAGCGGAAGCGTCTTCCCCCGCCATCCGCACGCATCAACTCTCGCGTCGTTACCCTAGTGATGCGAGTGCTGTCTTTGACTACTATCGTACTGATGGAGTTAATACTCAAGTTCCGACCCAGTGTTATTTTTTGTTTTTATATGATCCGAGTCCATTAAGCCAAGCACGGGGAATGGCGAGTAATGAATCTGACGATGAATAAATATAAGTATATTATTTATCCAATTGAATTGCCTTTCCGATTACTAAATACACATACACATGGTTCCTTCCTCCCAGGAGGTAGGGAACATGCCTATAAGTATATATTAGTTAGCTCGAATCGTAGGAGTAGGGATTCAGTTAGATCGCGACCTATTTGCATACGTGACGACCGCCCGAGTTGAGGTTCGGCCACTCTGGCACCCTCGTGCGATTCGTCTAAAACACTTTCGCGGCTGAGTGCCCTCTGCGCTCGCCCCCAAGTCCGGTGAAGCTGTAAAAGCCGCAGCGGCTTCGGGGCCTCTAAGGCTAACAGTGAAGTCAGATCAAAAAAAAAAAAAAAAAATTGTCTGCGTGAAATAATTGATACAAAATATCTGATAAATTATTGCCTTGTTTTTTTTTTTCATTGTATTAAAAAAGATATAAAAATATTAATTTGAATACAGCGTCGAAATTTATCGACATCCTCGCTATCGACAGCAATAACTCTACATAGGACACAGCACTATCGAATCTTTTAACTCTGCATTCAACTCGCGCACTTTGTGTTATTGGCGGCATCTTAAAGTGACATGTTGCGGTTTATTTTTAATTCATTAACTTACCACCATACATTATGTAATATTGGTGACATTTTGCGTGATATAGTTTGGTTACTGTGTCTAAGTGAAATGGATTACTAATATAAACTAAAATCATTCATTTTGAAATCTCACAAAAAACTCTTTAGATCGTTCTAACAAGGGAGCCACCATCTTGTTAGACGCCATTTTGTTTATAGTAAAATTTTACGAAGGCTTAAAAACATTGACACTGGCAAGTGCTTTTTGCGGCGCCATAGCAAGAAGATGAAGAAGAAAACAATGTTTTTTATTGAAATTCATCTATTTTCTTTGTTTATATTTTTTGTCACAAGAACTCAATATAAGTATAATTTAAATGAAAAAATGTTCACCTTTGTAAAAAAATGTGTGTTTCACCCATGTAGTATTGTTGTAATAGATTTCTTGACATTCGTGGTTTCCGCATAAAGCGTATACATTTCTCAACAAATTGACTTTATAATGCACCTTTTTAAATCTGTTAGCTATAGAGATTAACGCGTTCAAATAATTTAATACTATAATACTGTGCCTTGGAAGAAATCTTGCTCTAAGTACCTATTTCATACATTTTATTTTATCATATATTGCTCTCTTTCCAGATGTTCCAGACTGTGTTCCTGTCTCTTTCGCTCATCTACGATGTTCTTCAGTGGCTAGATAAACACGAAACAAGTCTGGCGAAGAAGATACGTTACTTAAGAGATGTTATCTTCTCTGGTACTGTAATCCCATATACTCTGGTAAGGAATTTGTAAATAAGGGCTTCTTTCTAACTATTATATCTTAATAAGTAAATTTTTCTTTACTCGGGCATTTCAATTTGGGCCCTGAGAAGGCACTTATGAACGTCAAATTACTACCACCGGTTCGGAGAACATCTCCGGCATCGAGAAGAACCGGTAAGAAACTCGATAGGGTTTATTTAAATGTTTTAAATTGGTTATGTTTTTACCCGACTGCGAAAAAAGAGTGTGACATGTTTCGAATGTATGTATTTAACTCTCTGTAGCCTTAATGGCTTAATTGATTTTAGCATACGAGTTGTCGTTAGATTAGTCTTAATCGTGGGAGTGGCTTTATAATATTTAAGTTCGACATCTGGGATTCAAATAAAAAGCAAAAATAGTTTTATTTTTGTCGTGTTTTTTTTTTTTTTCCTTTTCATTTAATATAATGTTCGTACTTACAGTTTTATAATTTTCACATATTTCAGACAACACTGTAATTGCTTAACATGATTCTTGAACTTATGCTGAAATCTATAGAGCGTACTCAGTCTTAGCTCAGACTTAACTCAGCCTTAAGTTCCGAAATTGAAATTTATAGTTGCAAGCTTAGCATTAGCTTAGCTCTGCCTGAGTAATGTTCGAATCATCGAATTCGAGGACTTACGGAAAACTTGGGTATTATACGACTAAAAAAATATTATAACATAATAGTGATCTAACAGTTATTTTAAACACTTTAAATTATCTGTATTGCTTGATTCTTATTGGCTACTATATAGAAATTACTGTTTTTATTACGTACACGATTTGTTATTCCTGTTGTTTGCAGTTGTTTCTCGTTATTGGTTTAAAACTTTTTATTTTATGTACGAATAATCTGTCATTTTTACTTTAAAGAAAGTTGAATGTTATACGGTTAAATTTTTTAAATTCCATTTTTTAATTTAATTATTTTTAATTCTATTATTTAGATCATCTCAAACTTTTTGGCCTGTGTGTTGCATGTCGCGTGACGGTCGGCCGCGGAGTAGGGATAAAGTTTCACTTTTACCGTGGTTTCATAAAACCACACAAAAATTTTTTTAAATAGCTTTTCAATTTTCTGTACATAATTCGTGATTAATTAATTTGTTTGAGTTGAAGAAATTTAACAGTCTAGATGCGGTATCAAAAAGTTAGTTGACAGATACCAGACACTTCCTCAACTACAGCTAAGCATAAGTTTAGCGTAACTCGACTATAAATTCAAAAGCAAAGAGTAAATTCCTAGCGAAGGTTGAGGTAAGCTAAGGCTGAGCTAAGACTGAGTACGCTCCATAGATTTCAGCCTTAGTATCTGAC
Organism: Saturnia japonica; assembly: GCA_033032175.1. Classification (NCBI taxonomy): domain Eukaryota; kingdom Metazoa; phylum Arthropoda; class Insecta; order Lepidoptera; family Saturniidae; genus Saturnia; species Saturnia japonica. The sequence continues at coordinate 937,661 of CM065331.1, forward strand.
AACTCGTTAATGTGCTTAGTAAATTTATTATAGAACCTAACACGATTAGCTAAGAAGCTTTTGTCTCACTGAGTCTGCGATGACATTCCTTATTCTAGATTTAGTGATAAAATGTCCTGAGGAATTTCAACAGATCCATTTTCCTTCATATCGATACCCAATATGAATAACTACAAAAACAAAAGGACCTGTACTGCTTGCATCTAGCGGGTTCTCACAACCTTCACCAGGTTATCGGAACACCTTGTAGCGGGACTGAATAAACTTCATCTTCCAGTATGCGGCCGCCGGTGACTTTGGTTCTTTGGCAGACGCACGAGCCGAGCGAACGAAGCGACTCATAATTTTTTGTGATGTTCTTAAAGAGGGGAGTGATCAGGCTTTTAAAGGAATGGCAACAAGCATCCATAAGCTGGCATGAACGCTTACCATTACCCAATGTATAAAATTCCTTGTAAATAAATATCAAGATTTTTCATAAATACGCGAAAGCCAATAAAAAGATTTCCCTGAATTTTGTCAGACATTTCTCGTCTGTACTGAGACGTGTAACTAACGACGCGTTATACGAGAAAGCTCAAGGTCACTCAAAGGGTAATGGAGAGAGCTATGCTTAGAATTTATCTACGTGATCGAATTAGAAATGAAGAGATCCGCAGAAGAACTAAAGTCACTGACATAGTTATCAGAATTGCTAGATCTAAGTGGCAGTGGGCGGATACTTCACTCGTAAAATGGATGGCAGATAGGGCTGTTGAGTTCTCGAGTGACGGCCAGGTACTGGAAGATGCAGCTTGGAGCAGACCCACCACAAGACCAAAGATCCAGTGAAGATTGCGGGAAACCGCTGAAAGAAAGCAGGGTAGGACAGGTCGTTCTGGTGGTCTTTGGAGTAGACCTATATCTAGCAGTGGATGTAATTCAATGACATGGTGATGTTGATCATTTCTTGTCTGCTTTGTCTACAGTAGATTTAAATGCGTTTTTTTTTATTAATTTTCCAAAATACAAAATATATTATTATCTAAAATCGCCAAACTGAAAAACAGTTTGTTGGCGAAAAAGAAATGCACTTAATACAGTTATATAACTATGAAAGAGACTACAGTCATACAGTCGTATTCCAGTTCTTATTTTTTTCCAGTTTATATCGTCAATGTTCTGGACGCTGTTTCTTATAGACCGGGAGCTGGTCTTCCCAGAGGTTTACGATGTGATCGTACCATGGTGGTTTAACCACTGCATTCACACGAACATAGTAATAATGGTGCTTCTGGAAACCTTGATTCAGGCGAGGAGACATCCTGCTGACTTGAAGGTGGAACTCATCTTGAACGGAACCGTTGGAGTAGTTTATGCTATTGTGTAAGATTTTTTGTCCATTGTTTTTTTAATCGTTAGAATCTTAGTGTTATGTTCACAATTTCATTCAATGTTTAGTGTTTAGTGCTCAAAAGTGTCACCAAAATATATAACGGCAATCAATCTATATATGACGGTGAAGCATCATCGATATATTATGGTTGATATTCCAGCAGTGCGCACGTAGCATTTTGCTTGGACATTTATCATGCGCAAACTAAAGAGTGGAACTCTTTGCCAGAGTTTGTCTTTCCTGATAATTCAACCTGAGTATATTCAAGTCATGAGTCAATAACCTATTCATAGTTTAAAAAAGTGCAGCTACCAGAACACACATAAAGGTGATTTGAGATAGATTTTTAATTTGAATGTGGTAGCTATCCGGGCGGGCATTACCATGGTATGGTTTCATCAAGATGTTTTCCTTTATGAAAAGCTCTGTCTCACTGCAGGTTTTCGATGCCACATTGTCCGTACACACTCCCACTGAGCTATAATTTTTAAACCCTTAAGGTTACGTCGGCCTAGTTGTTTTCACGTATTATAGTTAAAGTAACTGCCAATCAAGTTCTATATCAAAAGGGCCACCCTGATACCACATAGTAAACCAAGACGTCCTACCAAACGTTCCCTCTCTGTTTTGTTCCCGAAAAATTCCATCAACTTTATCACATTTTTTACAATTATGCGAAGTAAGTTTTGTCATTAGATAGAAAATTGTATTCACGGCCATGTGCTCAGAACGTATTTAACATCTGAGCGATAACAATTTGGCTTCCGGACATTCTCATATTAGTGAACCACGATATACGAGGAGTGATCCATCATGCATTATAATTATGATTATATCTATATATTAATACGTGAAGCAAAAGCTTTCGGTACCTTTTTAAAAAGGGTATTTTGTGCACGGAAGACTGTGAGATTTGGCATGGTCAAAGTTTATATGGAGAAGGAGTTTATGTGCAGAATGTAAAAATTTATCTATAATATCTGTTACTAAAATATTAAATTAAATAAATGAATACTGCGAATCCTAATCTGACCAGTGCCACTGAACTTAGACCCCCCAAAATATTGACATTGTCACTCAACGAAAAGTGACAGCAAGTGACGTAGCTAATACTCATTGTTTATTAATACTATAAATATCAAACAGAAAATAGTCTATGATCAAAAAGTCGCTGGTCGAATTTCGACCCTAGAGCGTTCGCTAGTATTTATTAATTTAACATTATTGTATTACATAATGATTTCTTAGACATTATTTCCCACTATCTAATGCAGTGATTCCGAAAAGCATAGATAAAATATTCTTGTTTGAACAAGCAAAATTGTCTTGACTTTCAATAAATAGCATTAATATTGACTTGCATAGTCATTAACAGCACTTAAGCCTGTTTGTATCATAACAAGAAGAATCATCACAGGGTTTATAAGTTTTATTATACTTCCAGATACTACTCAATCTACTTCTTCGCGAATCGTTGGCTGTACGCTGTCTTCGGCATATTAACCTGGTGGCAGATCTGCTTATTCCAGGTCATGATCTGGGGATCATGCTTTATATTCTATTTTATCCAGTTCCCTATAAACCGACTGTTCCATAAGAAAGAGGAAGTTTTGAATGCACCCGTGGCTACAACAGAAGATAAGGAATATATCGACAGTGTGACAGGATTTAATAAGCACGGCCCTAAACAAATCGGATACCAGAAAAATGGAAACTCTGATTTACAGGATCCACCGTTTTCATCGAACCCCCAGAATTTAAAGTATAGGTCGTTGAAGACTGAATTTGAAAATTCAAGTCTGTGATTTATAACTGTGATGTTATTTAGCTTAGTAAAGATGTGTGATTTAGTTTTAAAGGCGAAGGTACTTGGAGGATACGAAAGAATGCTTAGGTTGAGGAGTTGGTGGCCGAGCCCAACAGCAGTGGCGAAAAGAAATTCCATGGAATTTTCTGACTTTGTCACCTAAGTATGGAGCAGGATCGAGCAGTCAAAAGAACATACTTTAGATGATTAAATAATTGTAATCCAGTTGGCAGTGACGTACTATATGGGTGACAGGGCTGGCAAAATCCCATGGCCCTCCGGGGATAATTTAACTAAAATGCACACAATACTAGTAATAATTTTGGGTCAAATTACTTCGGTGATTTTTAAGGTTAAATTACAACGTTACGATTTTCACTGGGGTCCTCCCCTCGAATGAATTTGCCACGGGCCTCAGATGGTATAGTTACGCCACTGCCAATCGGTCGGCTTAAGTATCGCTGGCGTGACAATCTTGATATGGGTCTGCTTAAAGTCCGCTTAAAACTGACAATTGGCATAAAACTGTGCAACTGGGCAAGCGAGGTGCTCTCGTTTCGAGGCCAAAACCATTTTTTAATAACAGAGCCAAAATGTGTAGTTAGTTTTTAGTCCGTTGAACGATGAACTTGTTAGTTTTGCGCGATTCATTATAAATAGTTATAAAGTTAAGGTGAAGGGAGTAAAATTTCAAAGTCATGTTATTGTACGTACTTTGCCAAAGAGAGTAAGGGAAAGAACTGTGCTATTATAAGAAAGAGATAGAGAGTGCGATAGCATAACACAAGAATACGAGAGCAAAAAACAAAGCAACAAAATCAAGTAAATTATTAGGAAACATAATGTGTATAATGAAAAAATAAATGGAACCCTTATAGGATCACTTTGTTGTCCATCTGTCTGTCTGTCTGTCTGTCTGTCCATGTGTCAAAACATTTTTTCAAGAAAACGGTTTAAAGTATAAAGTTGCAATTAATATCTTAAACTAAGGACTACTACGGCCCCATGCTACTGTAAAAAAAAAAAAAAATTCTACGCCACCGCATTAAACACAGAGATCGTAAACAGACAGATAGACGGACAAACTAATGTAAATTAAAGAATGTAAGGATAATAGTTAAATAAACAATAATTATCTAAGAGACGATACAACAATATACGGCAAGTAATGTAAGATGTTCAGAACCCTCAGGGTGCAAGTTCTATTCGTTTCTTGACCGATTTTCTTTTATCCGATTAAAAAAAAAAACTTTTTTTCGAATAAATATATTTTTTTATGGATGTTCAGTCATAAATTCTTTATTTATGAACCGATTTGGATGATTCTTTCATTAGAAAGGAGATACCTCAAGGGTCGTTATTGGTCCTTTGACTTCGAAGATACATCAGTGTATAAAATATGAAAGATATAAAAGCTTACAAAATTAAACTTTTATTTATCCCTAAACCTTTATTGAACTATGATGGCTCAGTGATAGCATCTTCAGATCCTAAGAATGAAGAATATGCGTTTAAATCCTACCACTAAACCAATGTTTGGGTAAAGGAAGTCGTTATGAAAATACCTACATATTTTTACCGTACCGTGAAAGTGTGGAACCGTCTCCCGATTAGTGTGTTCCTTTTCTACGACATCGGGTATTTAAAACGTGACTTCCCTTAGACTATTTAAATACGTTCAGCAAAAATATTTTTCTCAAACATACAAGGAAATATTGTCATTATTTTCGAAAAAAGAACACGCGAAGTATTCAATTTACGGACATGCCAAGTATGATAAAAAAGTTCCAATCAAAGAGTATTTAATAACCCCAGCACGCCGTTTCATACAACATTGCTAGAGCGTTGTAATGCTCCAAATTCAAAAAACGCTCCTGCAATGGATTTGATTTTCTTTGTCCATAAATTCGATACTTCGCGTGTTTTTTTTTTCCAAAATAATGACAATATTTCCATGCATGTTTGGGAAAAGCACTATATATGCCTCGGCGGAAATGGTAATTGCCTGTACCCTTTCTTAGTACACTTCGACGTATCAAGACGAGTACAGCCTCTAAATTTCAAGTCTTTATAACTAGCGGCTTAGGCTGTGCATTGTCTGTCAGTCAGTCAACCAGTCCGTAACTCAGGACTTTGATTATTATAGTATTAGATTTAGTTTATATTATTTTGTACCAATTCGTGCAAACAAATCCATTACTCATTCATTCGTTTATTATCGATACTATTATCGACAATGTCAAACCCTAGCCGATACGACTTTGAGACAAAATAATCCGGATAATTTAGGAAGGTAATTTTTTTGTTACGTTGTGCATACACTATGAACGTATATTCAATATTGCTGGATTATATTGTTAATAATTAATCATTTTTGTAAAAACAGTTATGTAAATTAAATAAAATTCAATTTAGAAGTGAAAAGAACCATTACTTGATCGACCACTATAACTTTTACACTATTTCAAAACTGAAAAAAGACGGTAGACGGTGGCACCGTGTTCTGATCGCTCTGCGTTAAATATTGTTTAAACTGTATTAAAATTAATCTTTTCGACGCAAAATTTATACAATTGCTTGTGCAATTGTTCAAGTGACAATAAATACATTAGTGTGTTGTGTATTACAGTGCTAGTGAATCAAAAATCTAAATAATATTCGTAAATCAAACACAATTATATTTCATCACATGTTCGTTTTGTTTTGTGCGACGAATACGCGTAAGCGACGAGTTATACACGGCGCTTAAGACGTTTTTGCCGTTAAACCTATATTAACTCGCATAGTACCGATCGGTTAGTAGTGAACTTTGCTAATACTTTATTTTAACTCCACTTGTGTAATTTTATAATTCACGATGACGCTTCGGTGCAAGGCATGTAATAATGAATCATCTGATGGTATCCAGTGTTCAGTGTGCTTAGGCCACTTTGATATATCCTGCTCCGGCTTAACAGAGACAGGTTACCGGAGACTTGGTGACAGGAAAGCCACTTGGAAATGCAACTCCTGCAAAATCTCAGGTAATCCTACCGCTACTAAAGTAGGGTCCAATAAAGCACCCATTACCTCTGCTGCTGATGTTGACCAAATTCTTCTTGAACTAAAAAGGTTGTCAACCCAAATGTCATCACTGCCGACCTTGATCCGGGATGTGAAGTCAATTCAACAGGAGCTTGCAGAACTGAAGTCGTTGAAATCGGAGATCTCTGATATGAAATCATCAATGGATTTTATCCATGGTGCATTTGAAACACTCTCAAATAAGGTTTGCGAATTCGAGCGAGAAATTCATTCTCTCAGTAATAGTAAAGAACAGGTCATACAACTCCAGCAACGTGTTAAGCAATTTGAATGTGCATTACGCGAGGGTGACCAAAGATCTAGGCTAAATAATATAGAGGTTAAAGGCGTTCCTATAACTAATTCAGAAAATTTATTTTCTGTAATCTCCAAAGTCGGTGATCATATTGGAATAAAAATCTCCAAAGACCAGATTAACTACCTCTCAAGAGTACCTATGCGTAGCAATAGTGAACATAAGTCTATAATTGTTTCGGTGCACAACCGATACCTAAAAGATGACTTTGTGGCTGCAGCGAAAAAGTGTAAATCTATCACTCCCAGGGATCTCGGACTTCAAGGGGAACACAGGGTTTATATAAATGATCACCTAATCTATGATAATAAGATCCTGCTCAACAAAACCAAATCGTTGGCGAAAGAACGGGGTTTTGCGTTTGTCTGGGTAAAGGGATGCAAAATTTTTATAAGAAAAAACTCTAATTCACCGGTTTATGCCATCAAATCGGAAACAGACCTAAAGAAAATACTGCACTAAAACTATTGTATTATATTATATATTTCTGTAGCACATGTAGTAATGTTTACAGTTGTACAACTATACTATACATATATGCTTTCACACAATATTAGATCTATCACACAATGTAATTATATTTTGTTGTACTGATGCTTGCTTGCAAATTTTGAACATCGTTGGTATAATGATCCGTGTTATTATGCACTTTTTATGGTCACTTTCACCTTTGTTCGCTTATCGTCTTGGCACGGCCAGCTTATTTTTATTATTATTTTTTCTACTACCCTTCATATTTCCTGCGATTTGTTTGTACTGTGGTTTTTATATTATAATTTTGATTTTGCTTTTTATTACAGCCTCGTTAATACTATTTTTGCTCAGTAATTCCACTAAATTGTTACTTAAATACCCTCATGTAAAATGATCACTATATATTATCAAAATGTACGTGGACTTCGTACAAAAACAGCTATTTTTCTTAGAAATATTTGTATTAACTCGTATGATATTATATGCCTTACAGAGACTTGGTTGACTGATTCTATTCTTAATGGCGAATTATTTGACGATCGCTATATTATATGGCGACGGGATCGAGACTACTCGAATACTGATCAATTGTTGGGAGGCGGGGTGTTAATTGCGATTCGGCGTGAGCTGATCGCTAATCTTCGTTCCGAGTGGTTCTCGTCAGCTGAAGATATTTGGGTGACCATATTAGCTCAATGTAAGAAACCAAAAATTTGTTACAAAATACATTTGTGTGTTGTTTATATCTGTAATCAGAATCTCGGTAATTCGATGGCAACAAAATTAACAAATTTTTCGGAAAATTTAATTGAAATCGTACTTCAGAATCCCCTTGATAAATTTATTGTCTTAGAGGATTTTAACCTACCGAACTTAACCTGGTCCTTAGCGGATGATGGTGTATCGTTTTATCCTTCTAATACTCAGGGAGTTGTTCAAACTAATTTCATTGATAGCCTTGCCACATGTCACTTACAGCAATACAATTCATTTAATAACATAAACAATAGATTCTTGGATTTAATTTTTTCTAATAGTGATGTCTCTGTTACAAGTTGTATTGAACCTTTGGTTCCAGAGGATCAGCACCATAAAGCCTTAGTTGTAAATGCAGATTTTGTTGAACTCCACGCTCTTCCTTTGTGTCCGTACGTTAAATTTATGTATCACTTAGGTGACTTCGATTCAATTTCAACAGAAATAAATGAAATAGATTGGCGCCATGAATTTAGCTCTAAATCTACAGAGGAATCTGTTTCGTTTTTTTACTCTACTTTGACTAGTTTACGAAACAAGTTTATTCCCTCGAAAACTGTTACGCCTAATAATAAATACACACTTTGGTATAAATCGTCGCTCATTAAAGTATTGAAAGAAAAAATACAAGTTTTAATCAAAGTTTAAAAAATACAAGAACTTATCTGATCACAATTCTTTCGTAACTTTAAGGGAACGAGCTAAACATATGGAAAAAGATATGTTCCACAATTATATCTCTCAAATTGAAATTAATATTTTGAAATCTCCCAAAGCGTTCTGGTCTTATGTGAAAAGTAAAAACCAGTGTAATGCTTATCCATCCATGATGAAATATGGTCTGGTTTCTTCTGCATCAGGTGACATCATATGTAACATGTTTTCTGACTATTTTCATTCTTCTTTTCTACATAATACACAGAATTCTTCACCTATTACAGACGGTTCAACATTCATTCTTGAGTCTTCTTCCAATATAAGTTCTATTGAAATTGTCTGTTCTGATATACAAAAAATTCTTGAAACTCTTGATCTTAACAAATCTGCAGGTCCTGATAACATACCTCCCATTTTAATAGTTAAGTGTGCAAATAGTATTTCTGTCCCACTTTCTCTTTTATATGAGCGTTCTCTTAAAGATGGGATAATGCCCGATATATAGAAATCTGCCTTAATTACGCCTGTTCATAAGAATGGCTCTAAAGACTTGGTCATTAAATACAGACCCATCTCCAAACTTTGCATTTTTTCTAAAGTATTCGAAAAAGTCGTTTTCAAACAACTTTATCCTTCTCTTAAACATTCCCTTAACGATCAGCAACATGGCTTTATAAAAGGAAGATCTACTACATCAAATCTTATCCTGTCTAGTGATTACATAACTTACTACATGTCAGAGCCTGCCCAGGTAGATGTAATTTATACTGATTTCAGTAAAGCATTTGACAGGATAGATCATGAAATCCTGCTTTGCAAACTGAGAGATATAGGGATTCGGGGTAATTTGTTTAGGTGGTTTTCATCTTATGTCAAGAACAGATGCCAAACTGTAGTTCTAAATGGTTATACATCTTCGCCGATGCAGATTCGTTCAGGAGTTCCTCAGGGATCTTTATTGGGTCCTCTGCTCTTTAACATTTTTATTAATGATATCCTGTTTTACCACTTGCAAAATTCTTCTCTACGCTGATGACCTTAAAATTATATGTCCTGTTAAAACTGTTTCCGATGTAGTTCGTATTCAATATGATTTAGATAAGTTTCAAAATTATTGTACTCTAAATAAATTAGATTTAAATGTCACGAAATGTCAAGTTATAACATATACCCGTAAACTCAATCCGATTCTGCACAATTACTTTCTTAAAAATACTAAATTATCACGAGCTAATGCTGTTAGAGATTTAGGTGTTATTTTTGACTCCAAACTAATATTTGATAAGCATATTGATAATGTTGTCAAAAAAGCTTCTAAAGCATTAGGGTTTGTATTTCGATTATCCAATGAATTTAAATGTGTTAAAACTTTTAAAATTCTTTATTGTGCTTTTGTTCGAACCCATCTTGAATACGCATCTCAAGTCTGGAACCCCAATTATAATATATATCACACGCATTGAGAAAATACAAAAGCGGTTTCTTCGTTTCCTACAGTTTAAATCTGAAATAATTGTACCAGATTACACATCGCGCTGTAAAAAATTTCATATGCTCCCGCTGTATACATGAAGAGAAATATCTGATGTATCATATCTTTTGTGTATACTCAATGGCCTAGTTGACTGTTCGGAGATACTGAGCAAAATTAACCTACGTGTACCGGCAGCATCTTTTAGAAACCCTAACATACTTTATAGTCCTATAGTTAGAACTACCTACAGACAAAATTCCTATTTCATTCGAGTAAGCAGCAGTATGAATAAATTAGTTAGTGATTTAGACATTGATATATTTGATACAACTGTGCAGAAGTTGAAAGCTCTTTTGAATTCTTATTTCTTTTGTTAATATTTTTGTGTTCTTCCGTCTTATATTATATTATATTATATTATATGTGAGAACTTGTAAATGGCCTTCATTAATTTATACATGTAACCTTAAATAAGTACTTAGCTGTAAGTTTTCTTAAAATATTAAAATTAAAATTTCACGGAACATTTCGTAATTTTTAGTATATGTTTATACTCCAAGCGTATACAACAGACTGACGCAGCGAAACAACGACCAAGGTTAAAGTTTCTTGGTTCATGGCAAGCCGATTATAGGTGAGAAATGTAAGATGGCGCGTCCAGTGGTTAAATCCTTCTATACTATTGCAATTCTATTCTCATCTATTAGCTTTCATTGCAGTATCCACATATTTGTTTTCCCTTTGTTCTCCCGTCCGGACTTCAGTAGCATTTTCTCCTAGAAGAACAATATCATTGGTGTTCAGCATACAGTAAAGTGTTTTCTCCTGCATGTATAATGTTAGTGCATCCATAAAAACAAGCAATAAACAATAAAATTTGCACGTGCAGAATATAGTTCGCGCAAAGGGAGACGCGGATAGTCTAAACTGTGTATTACATAAACAATATATAGCTATCTTTCTTCTTCTCTCTACATTATATCTTTCTTCTCTTTCTCGTCCTTGAAATTACACAATCAATTCTTGTCCAATTATCGTTACTAAAATGGTACTTCGATTGTGAATGATCATTGATCACTCATATTCGAACTACTAATATTAGTAATTACTAATGGCTATAATCGAGATTTATCTTCATAATAGCCCACAGCTAAATTACAATTTATGTTGTGACGATGTGGTTCAAGATGAAGTAACACGCTAAGCACATATTGTGGATACTGATTGTCAAGTGCAGCTGCCGGAACTCCTATAGGTGCCCAAGCACATATTTATTCAACTCGATAGTGGTAGCTAGCCAGATGAGCATTAGAAAATGGCTATAATATGATTTCATCACGATGTTTTCCTTCACCGAAAGCTTTGGCTCCTTGCAAGGATTCGAACTCACGTCTATCAACGCAGTTTAAATGCAGGCTACTACCGCGTGAGTAAACATTGCTTCGCTTTTAGCCTCGTCTTCACTTTCCATCAGGTTTGACTGACTTGGGGCCAAACGTTAAATATCATATTACAAAAAAGAGTTAGGCAAAGAGTAATCACTAGATCACCTTTCAACATTATTATTACAATAAGGTAAACACTTCAAAAACAACAAATATTAAATAAAAATGAAAAACATAAAAATTTTAAGTGTTTAATTTTTTTTTTCTATTACTTACAGATTTTATATTTTTTACTCGTACAAAAAAAGAAATATTATACAACATAATAAAAAAAATGTTTAGAATGTACAAAGGAATGGAATATTAGTTTAATACAAAAAACATCCAATGCAAAATTTATTGGATTTCATTACATAGAAATGGTCGTCGATGAGATAGTAGATACTATGTATTTAGCCATTAATAAATAACCATTTCTGTAGATTAAGACAAAATTAGAAACATTCATCAGTCATGAAGTACAAGTATTTAGAATACTTCAGTGACAAGAATCTTGGATAAGTTTTATTTATTATTTTCATTAATATGATCTTGTGCCAAAAAATTTGGGCTAATTGGGTTTCGATTCCATTTTAAAGTTACTATTCAGTTCTTCGCGCGTCATTTGTTTTCCAACTTGGATGTTTTTATCGATTCAATTTTCAAAATTGTTAAATATATTATAATATCCCATTCGCTTGTACATGCAATAAGGGGTAACCTTTGAAAAATTTTACCACAATTCACTTAAATAAAACGGGTAACTTACGAGTATTATTATATTTATAACTATATATTTTTATATAATATAAATCTTAAATTTTAAATTGAAATTGGCAGTGTGAAATGAGATTTTTAATTATTATTATTTTACGAAAACCTATAAGGTTATAGTGTTTCATATGAAAGTAAAACCGACTGTAACCTTTCAAAATAAAATATCTGAAATAACAATATTGGATGCATGGATGTATGCTGGATAGAAGATATATTTATTTCAGTAGTCACACTCCGTGTTAAATGATACATGTCAATTGTGTACATATCCCAAAACATTGACTATATTTTTATCAAAAATGGCATTGACATTTATTAGACAGAAACAACTTTCAAAAGTCCAGTCGACTTTTATAAAAAGCCGTATAGGTTTTCATATAACCAATTCATCTTTCAAAGGTTACAGAAGATCAGAAATTAAATAAAATCGCCTAGGACTTGTCTGTACAGTTGTCTAGGATGTCTGACAGCTTCATCTTGGTATATGAGACGTTGGGGCTGTAAATAGTAGGAAGATGGTGTTCTAATGCTGACCTGAGGGCGACTTCTAACTTGATAGGTCAACTCTGAAGCTGCAAACTGTGGTTCCGCTCGTTGGAAATTGTTTTTAAATCTCGAGAAAGTATAATCTCTATTCGCCGATATAAAGCCACTGGGCACGCGACCTATCGGCAAAGTCGGCGATAAAGCTTCATTAAGGCTTACATCGTAATCATTTTCTATTGAATCTGCTAAATTTTGTTTGATTGAGATATTGTCTGGTATCACAGGTTTCCCCGTCGCCGTGTAAGGTTTAGATATTTCAGCTTTGATTTTTGGTCTGTATTTTTCTGTTATGCTTTGTACCAAGGGTATCGAAGTTGCTAGATAAGGCTTTATATAATCTCCCGGGGAGAGTGTTGATTCTAGTTTACCTCTTATAGCTTCATAATTATCGTTGTACACTCTTAGAACTTTAGTGGCTAGATTTTTTGCTTTCAGTTCTTGTGTTGATAATTCGGCTGTCGTTGTTTCTGGCTTCGCTGTTGTTTCTACTTTGGCTGTCGTTTGAACATCTCTTGTTAGTTCTTTTCTGTTTTTATCGTAATCGATATCTTCTTCGTCATAATATTCATATTCTTCCTCATACGCTTTCGAATGTTGTGTCGTTGGTATTTCTGTTGCGACTGTTTTTGTTTGTTTTGTCGTTGTTGGAATGGGTGTTGTTGTTGTCGTGGTTGTAGTTGTTGGTTCGGTGCTGGTGGTTGTGGGCTGAGCAGTGGTAGTTGTGGGTTTAGGGGTGGTGTTTATTGGTGCTGTGACGTCTCTACCGGCGACAGGTTGCAAACCACGAGGCAGGTATGGACTGCCACCCCTAGACGGTAAAAAAGGACGTTTAACTACTCTCACATTAGGTCTTACGTTTTTTACCTTAACTGCAACTTCTTCTCTTTCCTTTCTTTCTTTCTCTTTTTTCTCTTCATAATCGTAATAATAATCATCGTTTACTTTTGGTCTTATACGTTCATTTTTATTTTGTTGATTATTAGTATATTTCTCGTTTTTAACAACTGGTTCATCATAATATTCTTCGTCATAATCAACTGGTCTTTTGGTTTTTCGTCTTTTACCAGTGTTTGAAGAATGGGGCCGAGACGGCCTGAATTTTTCTTTTTCTACAGGCTCTGGCTTCGGTCTTTCCTGGATCGTGGCGGTTTTTGCCGATGATGACGGTCTACTGGTTTCATCTTCCTCGTAATCATAATATTCATCATCTCCTACTTTAGGTGGAGGTTTTGTGGTTGCCACAGTAACGTAATCAAATTTCTGCCTTTCGCTTAAAGGAACTGGTCTTTTTATCTTGGGAGGTGCTCTTGGTTGGCTGAACAGTCCATGCCCGTTGGGTTTCACTAAGCCCTGGCCTTCAGGAGCCGAGGGAGTCTCTTTCTTTTCTTCTTGAATCTTGTCATCGTTCTCATAATTTTTTTCTGGTTTCGAATAAGGCCTCTCATTTCTATTTCTATACGGTCTGTCTTCTCTATACCTACGACCTTCACTTTGATATCGATCATCCCTCGGTCTTGAATCTCTTGGCTTCTCTGGTAAATCATCCCTGGATGGCCTTCTTTCATCGCGAGGCCTTATATTGTCTCTAGGACGAAATTCGTCTCTTGGCCGTATTGTGTCTTTCGATCTACTATCGACCCTAGAGTTCGATTCATCCCTTGGCTTGATTTCATCCCTAGGACTTATTTCATCACGAGGTTTTATTTCATCTTTTTCGTTTCTTGGAATATCTTCATCACTCGGTTTTACTTCATCGCTAGGCTTACTTTCATCCCGAGGCCTGTATTCGTCCCTAGGTCTTTTCGGACGAGAGTCATCTCTAGAGCTGTCCCTTTTTCCACCTCTAGGTATGTCTTCATCGTCGGATCTATACTGTTCATCGTCATCTCTAGGCTTAGGCCGCCTACTACTTCCTGCTCTGTAACCGGGTCTTCTATCTTCGTCTTCGGCATATGGTCTTCTTTTTCCAGGTCTCCTGCCGTAGGGTCTGCGTTCTCCAAAGTCGTCATCAGCGGCCTCGTCTCTAGGCCGCGGCCGGCGCTCATATCTGAAGTGTCAGAAAGTGTGATGCTTAATACTCCATCAATATTCAAGCTACGATGACTAAGATGAAAGCATAAAATATTTGATGAATACCAAATTGTCGCTCTACCACAGTACCTGCTCTCAAACGTTAAAGAGGTTAAAGATATCCAAAATTAATTCCTGTATGTGACATGGTATTTATATACACAATATTTATATTAAATATATATCCCAACGAGTCTCTTGTAAGGTTTTCATAGTCAGATTTTCCGAACTGATCGTTAATTTGTAAATCCCAAAACTCATAATATGTATCTTATTTAAGTCTAAACTGATTAAACGATAATTTATTTTGATTTGATTGAAATTGATATAATGTATTTTTACCTTTCATCTTCATAATCGTCTACTGGTCTGTTTTTGTTTCCCGGTCTTCCTCCAGGGCGAGGTCTCGGTCTTCTTCTGAAAAGATATTTGATGTCCATTACTAAAATTATCAAAATATTGGGCAATGGACGTTTTCTGAACCAATCTAAATGTATGTTTTCGTTATTTTGAACTAAGAGCCAAAGTATCAAAATTAATGTATTTTGCTTCAAAAATACTAACAAAAATTCTTATCACGTATTTTAATTCTCCCCAACCAAAAAGGGTGACTTTCAAAGAATGATAAATCAGAATTATTTCACGATCTTCTTTAACAGAGAAAGAGAGAGAAAAAAGTATCGACTGCGAACAAATTTTTTTAAAATTATTTATAGGTTTTAGTTTTTTTCATAATTTCACCTGGTGTTAAGTGACGATGACCTAAGATGGTAACGCGCTAAGCTAAGTGTAACTACCAGAACACATCTATAGGTGCTTAGTGACAGTTTTTTAATTTGAGAACGGTAGCTAACATAACGGTAGCCAGGCGAACATTAGAAAATGCTCTACCACCATACTATGGTTTCATCCCGATATTTTCCTTCACCGTAAGCTCAGGTTCATTCAGGCTCACGTCGTTCAAAGGCAACCATTGAGTCATGATTAAATTTTCAATTACCAGAACTTACAACTTATATTAAACCCTTATCTCGTTCTAGAACTGATAGGTAGTGCTTTAAAGTTCATAAGTGCCTTCTTAGAGCATAAATTGAAAGAGGTAGTTTTCTTTGGACTTGTTAAAACATACCTTTCACCATAATCGTAATCGTCACGATAATAATAATCATCGTCATAGTAGTCATATCTATAGACTGGTCGCCGTCGAGCGGGGCGAGGTGGTCGCGCCGTTGTCGTCGTCGTGGTGGTCGTCGTCGACGGCGGAGGGGGAGGATCTGTTGAGGCAGCTTTATACAAGGCTTCATTTCTGAAAATACAAATTAAATTATTTTAACGAAGTGACTGACCCGACCGACACTAAAAAAGAAGTAAAAACATCCATATTTATAGGATTTTCAAAACTATGACAGTCGTGGAATTGACTCAGCTGTGTTACGACTAGATTTCTATGCACTATTAAGTACTAAGTACGAGTGACCAATTGTTTTAGACTCACTGATTTGAGATATTTTGTTACTAATCATCATCATTATATTAATACGTGAAGGAAAATCTTTGTACTCCTTTTTATGCGTATTGCGTGCACGGTGTAAGACTGTGAGATTTTGCATGGTTAAAGTTTATATGGAGAACGAGTGCAGAAAGCTAAAATGTATCTATAATATCTGTTACTAATATATCAAATTAAATAAATTAATACTGCGACTCTTAGCCTGACCAGTGCCATTGAACTTAGACCCCCAAAATATTGAAATTGTCACACAATAAAAAGTGACAGCAAGTGATATAATATTCATTGTTTAGGTTCATACAGCAAATGTCAATCAGAAAATAGTCTATGATTAAAAAGTCGCTGGTCGAATTTCAAACATTGGGCGACCGCTAGTAATATTTATTACGTAACCAAAAAATAAAAAAAAAAATTTAGTATATTGACTAGTAAAACTATGATTATTATGGTCTGTGGTCTATGGTTTTATTGGGATTTTTTTTTACTGTGTAGAAATATATACGGAACCCATGAAAGATCCAAATTATAGACTATCAATCAACAATATACGACGGATTTTCGTAACGTAACGCCTCCATTAATCAAACTCTCTCTTACGAATCATAAATGTATAAAAGACATAAATCTATCAATGAAGACGTGTTTACATAAATCCATCGCATTATTTAGAAAAACGATTATAAAAATTATATTGTTTTATTTTATCATATAAAGGTTTATCGTTATGACTACAATCAAACTTGACGTAAAACTGATGGTAAATCTGGTTCTCAAGTCCAGCTACCGGAACTCATCTATAGGTGCTTGGCGTCAGAATTTCAACTTGCTGGTAGATAACCAGGCGGACATTGAAAAATATCCTACCAATATGCTATGGTTTAGTCACGTTTTCCTTAACTAGAAATTCAGGGTCAATTGCAAGGATTCGAACTTACGTCAATCGATGCGGTGTCCATAAAGGCTTCGTAATTCTTAAATGTCCTTTATTTTAAACTATTTAGTAATTAGAAAAACTATTTACGTACCTGTGAAAATAGTTGGGAGAATTCTTGCAATCAACTTCCGAGACGAAATGGCAGATGAAGGTTTTTTGATCGAAAGCTGTGTAGTTGGCACAGAGGAAATCATATCTCGTACCATAGAGGCAGTGATGGTAAACCTGTAATAGGAAAAGAAAATGTTTTATTCAAAAATATCAAATCATCAACATATTTGTGAAAAAATAAAAATTTTAAAACAAGTTTTATTCAATATCTCAATCATTTTAAAAGCCACTTCTTCCCTTTTACATTTGCGCTGAAAGAAAGCTTTAAGGATTAATTCATTTGTTTCGTTTTTTTTTTTTCAGTAAACTCTTTTATTTGATACCCATATCATGGGGGTGCATAAAATAACGTCACTTAGCTAATCATGCATTGTCATCCAAATCAAACGTTTATGCAAATTCTCAGCTCAATCTGTCGGAAATATGTAACTGTTTTAAAATTCAGTTGACCCATACCGACAAAGCAAGGTAAATACAAACTGGTAATAAAATAGATTTCACACTAAAGTTGTTATATCTAGAAGGTAGATCGCTATAAGAAAAATCACTGGGAATTGATTACCTAAAAGTTTAGCAAGTAAAAGTAACTTTGCAAGGATTGTAAAAAGTGATGTTCCATTCTTCCATTACTTCCAGTGGCCACATGGCGTGTTGATGCATATTATTATTCTAATTTGGCACTGATGCAGTCTTATGTAATCCTGTATAAATACGACCAATGTGATCTATTATGACCCCCACACTACTAAACCTCCCCATCTAATTCCTATAGTCTTGAAGTACTGCAAGACTTTTTTGGCAGAAAGCAACTGAACCCCTTCGGGAGGCAGTACGTGCTTTCCCAGAATCCGGTTGGTTTAAGTGGGTCAGATTCAAACAAGAGGTGCATTGACGTTCCGTCTACACTTTTGCAGAATCAGAAATCCCTTGTGCCCTGGATTTTATACATGTGTTTTTTTATTTATTTATGTATGATATGTTTATTTATTTACAGTGTCCTGTGGGTGCCCTCACTAAAATTCGTATTGACAGATATTTAAAAGATAAAGGTAGTGCTGTTAAGTAAAGAAAAGAGGTTCTTGCTAATCTAGAGTCATTTAAAATATTTAATATAAAACATATTACATATAAATTAGTATGTAATTTTTTTTAATGTGAAACATCTATTAGTCGAGAGATAAACCTGATTCTTGTATATATATATATATATATACGCTATATGATGAAATGTATGTACTATAAATTGGCGAGGGTAAACCTGATTTTTGGCGTGGTGATACAGGCCGTGGCGACGCATCGTCACGCTATATGAATACTTATACTATGAATTATGAAATTATGAATATACAATTATGAAAATAATCACTGACTCCCCATGGAATCCCCAAGGACTCCCCACAGGGAAATTGTTGGGACCCCCTGACTCCTCACCATTAACCCCCTACGGGACTCCTCACAGCGAAATTGTCAGGGTATCCTTATAATTTCGATATTTCACATCTGCCAGGTGTCCCGTGACGGATTTTTAAATTTTATTTATACTACGAACTATCCTTTTATATGCAAAATTTAAAATCTAACACGCACCTTTTTCTCTCTCGGTTTCTAGTATAGTTTCACCTTGTTCCTTCTCTAAGTATCTATCTTCGGTCCTTATTGTAACAGAAATTTTGCTTTGCAAAAGGTTTGTACCAAAGTTCGATGTTGGCATTTTACTTCAATCGTGCTTAAAACCAGTTGAAATTCTGCTTACCTGACATTTGTGAGGGACCGAAGCATAGAAACCGTCGTGGAGTCCGTCGCATTTAAAGTCCATCAGTTCGGCAGGTGGGACGGTCTCATAAAACGGGTACTCCGAGAGATTGTACCCGTTCAACTCTCTCGGCAAGTTCGGGTCTAATAAATAGTCTATTTGGGGTATACCCGTTAGTTTTTTTGTCGTGTTGCTGGCATCGGCACCTTCGGCTGTAGTTTCAGTCTGTAAAAAGATAAATTAGATATAACTATGGCTTAGTCATGGTGTGATAGGATTGTGATAAGTTGGTAGCTAGCCAGACGAACATTAGAAAAAACTCCACCACCATGCTATGGTTTCATCACGATGTCTTCCTTCACCGAAAGCTCAGGTTAATTGCAGGGATTCGAACTTACGTCAGTCGACGTAATGTTCTTACACGCTGACCTATCATTGCTTCTTGTGCTTGAATACATATTATAAGTTTTTGGCGGGATATTGAAATGAAATATTCTGGATTTTATTTTTAATTCATTAACTTTTTTTGTTGTGATATATTTCGGTTGTTGTGTATAGTGAAGTGGATTATAAATATAAAGTGGGAAAATTTATTTTAAATGTCACAAAAACTCCCTGGGTAGTTCTGACAAAGGAGCCACTATCTTGACAGAAAATCCCACTTTTTATATTGGAAAATTTTATGAAGGCTTATAAAACATTGACACAGTGCAAGTGCTTTTTGTGACTCCAAAACAAGAAGAAGAAGAATACATATTGAGGATATTTTTCTGTACAGATATAATTATTAAAAAATGGGCATTGATAAATAATTTAGTAAATAAACAAAAGAGCAACAATTAGTATAATATTTTTAAAAAACCTCTGAGGCATTAAATTACACCGGTTTAAAAAAACGCGTTTGATATTTAATCTAAAGTTGTCGGATAGGTGTGTACGTATTTCCAAGGTGATTTAATTTACATTATCTCCAAAGAGATAGGCATTTAGGCATACTAATGATCGCCTGCAACTTTGTATTTGTTATTAAAACATAAAAAATGGTGCGTGTCAACTCCGACGCGCGACTTGAGAAGAAGGAAGAACTTCAAGGAGAATTGTCTTTTTCTTTATCATATGCAAATGTGATTATCGTGGCAGTCTTTGATGGTCAGCACAGTACTATCTAAAAACAGTGGCCACCACCCAGAGATCTAAAATCCCTGGTCAGTACATAACAGTACTAATCTATATTAATTCAAATTTTTCGATTTACATGCTATAAATTTTTTTTATCTGTCAATGGCACTTAAATCATTGGTCAATTGATAGTTTATAAGAATTTTCCATGGTGCTTTTCGAATTCGTAAAAGGAAATGATTCCGAAAAAAAAACCCTTATTCTTAACTGATTTTGAAAAATTTTGTACATGGAAAGTATTTATAAGTAATTATTCCATTGAGAATTTTCAAAAACACGTTTAGCAATCGTAAAAAAAACGTAATAAGCTTAGGATAGATGTCAAAAACATTTCGAAAATTGTGAAAAAAAAAAACTCAACCACTTTTGACACAATTTCGTAGACGGGATTTCATAATTGATAGGCTAATATAGGAATCGTCAAAAATAATTTTAGTAATATTAAAAATAAAACAATTTTCATAATTCTCAACCGATTTTGATGACAACTGTAGACTATTCGTCAATGATACATAACATACCATCATGCCTGTATTCCCAGAGGGGTTAGGCAGAGGTGTACTAATTGTAGCTACAGTTCGCCGTGTATGGTTTTTTGTAAGTCCCATGTAATAGGGGCCGAACCTATTTCTATTAATTGAGCACAAAGCCAAACTCCGAGCTGCTACTGAGAATTTCATAGAAAAACCCAATAAACACTTTACTCGACCCGGGAATCGAACCCTCGGTCAATGTAATTACATTTACGACCACTAAAATTACGAAATGAAAATAATGACTGCGTAATAATAAACGCGCGGAGCCGCGGCCACGGGACAATATTTTAAAGCACAAGAGGTTTTTTGTTTGTTTGTTTGTTTGAACGCACTAATCTCCACAACTACCAGTTAGATATGAAAAAGTATTTTTGCTTTTTATAGCGCATTTATTGAGGAAGGTTATATATAGGTTATGTAACTTCACGCTACAACTATAGGGAGCAGAGCAGTAAATATGGCAAAGTATAGGCAAGTACGGTAAATGAAAACTCGAGAGCTCTAATACATTTTGAATTCAGGCTGCAAGGCTGTGGAACGCTCTACCTAATTCTGTAAGACGCGCACAATCGCTATGCATATTTAAGAAATCTGTCAATGATTATTATTTTTCACTTTAATGTGATGTATTTATAATTAGATAACATGTTGTTTGTATTATAATTATAAATAACAATAATTTAGTCTAAATTTTATACATATATTTCTTTAGCTATAACATCCATTTATTTTATGATTTGTGTTAATTTTATTTCCGTATTTTTTTTATATTTCTGCTGTTCTCATTAAACCCATACTTACATACCCATACATCCATCCAAAGGTTGCCTGGAAGAGATTTCTTTCAGCAATAAGGCCACCCTTTGTACTTTTCATAAAATTTTAATGTTAGATTTTATATGTAACTAATGGTGTACAAAAAAGATTAATAAAAAAGTAAATATTAAAAAAACATTTAATACGGGTGAAACCATGGGACACAGCTAGTATAATAATAATATAATAAATTAATAATCCATTAATATATTAACAACAAAAATAACCGGATCAGTTATATCACTTTTGACGTGATTTATTCAAATACTTGAACTTTGAGAAAGTGTGTGAGAGGGCACTGTTTTTACCCGACTGCGAAAAAGGAGGGTTAGGTTTTTCGAGCGTATTTATATATGTTTATTCCTTTGTCACGATTTCTACGCTAAACGGCTTGATGGATTTTATCATACGAGGTGTTGTTAGACTCGTCTTAACTGTGGGAGTGACATAGGCTATATAATATTTAGATACGATGTCTGGGATTCTAATAAAAAGCAAAATAGAACAATTTTATACTTGTCGTGTTTTTGTTGCAGTTGGGTTTTTTGTTTCCTATTTAATAATTTATTAAACCTTTATTTATGAGAGACTAAGGCTTTGCTTGCGGCTTCGCCCCCGTTATAGTTGAGTTATGTGACATCATATTACATGTTTTCCTTTTTTTTTGGAATGCCACCGAACCAAACCTTTAGACGTTCATCAACTTTCGTCAACAATGTAAGACGTTAATACCTTAAGATACTGATTTTAGATAATGTCTTTACTTGCAGTATACTAACTTTCACCACATCTTTTACACCCTTCGGTATTGAATTTGAAAAGCTAACAATCTATTAAAAAAGATCAATCATCAAAAATAAAAGGTTTTCGTAGAAATTTCCATCCCTCTTTTTATCACCTTAAGGGATGCATTTCTAAAAATCTTGCCATGTGGCTCATCTACAATATATAAGGAATCCACATGCAAAATTTTCAAATCCTAGTTAAGTCCTAATAGTTTGTTCTGTACCTTGATTAATCAATCAGGGCAAGTACCTAAGTATTTATTGATTACTTGTGGCGCTATCAGCTATTGGCGAAACATAGGCAAATAGTTTAAAATTAATGTTTTCCTTAACAAAAAGGTTAAAATACTTTTTCATTAGGAATATCATGGGTTGGTGCTAATGAGAATATTTTTTAATAACATATTTACTATCATGGCAGAAGTTAGAATGTTTACAATCTAGAATGTACGAAATCACCCGGGTCAACTTGTTTAAATGTATTGAGATGTAGCAAGCAGTAAGGGTAGGTATCTTAACCATTGTACCTACACGAAAACTATCTGAGGAGACTGACCTTAACTTTTTGAGACATTTTGACCGGCATTTACAGTTTTTTTTTTAGTGTACAGTCAGCAAGAAAATGGGCAATTTACATTAAAAAAAGTGTCATGCCAGTCGATCCTGTTCCTTATAAGGATCAATAAACTCCATTAGACCGACTTAGGTTAGAGTACCAAAAATTACAGAATACGCAAAAAAAGTCCCCTACATTTCAAGAGAAAAAAATGAGACTCCAAAATATTTTTATGCTTAATTGATTAAACTTTCTTGACGCTACAGAGAAGAATGGACATGTATATATATACCTAGGCGGCATTTTAAAAGCACCTAAATGATGCTTACATTAGAAGGATCTTAAATATATGAATACTAAAATTAATGTATTTTAAAATATATTGCCATAATGGCGGTAACTTAGTCTTTTGAAGTTGTTAATGGTATCGATTGCGGTTTCTTGTAGAATTATTTAAAATTATCAAACCACTTATACAAATGAAAAGCGTAAAATAAATTACGTAAGCTATGTATGTTAATAAGCGATGATGGCTCAGTTGGTAGCGTGTACGGACTCCGCGTCGATCGACGTGAGTTCGAATCGCTGCAATGAGTCTGAGCGCTCAGTGAAGGAAAACATCGTGATGAAACCATAGTATGATGGTATAGTGTTCAACAGCTACTTGAGAGTAAATTGCCCCACTAGCCTCAGATTGTCATCATCTAGAGTTACATCGACACTTAACATCAGATGGGATTGTAGTGATAACGCTCAAACAAGTAAAAAATCGTAAGTAATTTTTGTGCTTTGTAGTAAGTACTTAATGCATTATTAGTACATTTTTGGAAACTCAAAGACTAAGTGTTTGCGAGCAAATGAAAATTAATAAAATTGCCTTAGCGAGTTATGTTTTGTACTTAGATGAAGAAATTAAGGTTTCACGCGATCCTTCGCGCGAATAGTTGTAACATTTTAATGCGTCAGTGAGGGGAACTATGAAACTGTAAGAAATAGAGAAATATGTTCTAAAAAACTATGACAATGATTTTGAAGATTAGAAATACTGCATTCTAAGATTAAAAAAAAAAAAAAAAAAAAAAAAACTACGAGTAATCGAACCTGACACTGAACTGACCTGATCTTTAGCAAAAAAATATATGCTATATTATTACGATAATTGTGTAGGTTTGTTCCAAATGTGGCTAGGAGACCCTGTGTCTAAAAAAAATATATATGCAAAATTTCATTATTTTTTAATATATTGTAAATATTCAAAACCATTATTACTATTAGCCATTTTACCCGCTTAGTTGATACAAATTATTCCTCTGTTTTATCCCTGGGTGAATGGCACGAGAACAATTAATTTAATACCATATAATTTACCTATAATACCTAATACTATATATCTATATATACCTATGTTTAGATTTGTTCCCTAAATAACTTAAATATAAAAACTAGAAGCTTTCCAATAGTACTAAAAGTATAATATATCTAGAAAACATATTTGAGGAATCCATATTAATATAATAAACATGAAAGTAACTCGGTATGTTACGTTTTCACGCTTAAACCGCTAAGGAAAATATTTTTTTGTTTGTTCTTGACCCATTCTGATAAAATTTTGTACACGGCAAGTGTAAGTTATTCCATGAATTATGAGCTATGAGAATTTACAATAAAACTTTTAGCAGTGTGATAAAAAAGAATATCCAAAAATTTTAAATTTCCTCATTCTTAACCAATTTTGTATACAAGAAGTATAAGTCATTTCATAATTGATAGAGCTATAAGGATTGTTATGTATATTTTCAAATTTATTAAAAAATAATAATAATTGCCAACCGCTATTGAGAAAATTTCGTAGACGGGATATATACGTGACTTCATAATGGATAGGCTATAAGAATTGTCAACAATAACAATTATAGTAATATGTAAAAAAAAAAAAAGATAATTCTCAAACAATTTTGATGAAAATTGTACACCGAAAGTTCATTCCTCAATTGTTAAGCTATATGAATTGCCAATAATATGAGTAACAAAAAAGAAAATCAACTTCAATGTTTTTGAGGTGGTGCATCTTCGAAATAGAAGGTCCAATGCCAATTAAATTTAAAAAGGATCACCCTTGAGGTATTCTCTATCAAACAAAAAAATAATCATCCAAATCCAAATCGGTTCATAAACAAAGAAGTTATGGCTGAAGATCCATAAAAATATGCATTCGAGTTGACTAATCTCCTCCTTTTTTAAAATCAGTTAAGATACAATTACGGGATGCAATGCAATTACTAATTATAGTAACAAACGCGTGCGGAGCCGCGGGTACACCGCTAGTTTTTTACAAAACGTATTACGTTTTGCCGATGGCGTTTCCTACATACATACATACATAATTCACGCCCATTTCCCATCGGGTTAGGCAGAGACCACGTCCTTCCACCTGCTACGATCCTGGCATATATATTTCGCTTCTTCGACAGTCATTAATCTTTCCATACATGCTCGTCGGTTTAGAGTACTTATGACCTGACGTTTCTTCAGAATGTCTCCGATTTGATCGATGAATGTTCGTCTAGGCCTTCCTCTTCCAACGTTTCCTTTCAAATTCACATTATAAATTTGTTTAGTCATTCTTCTTTCATTCATCCTCTGAACATTCCCAAACCATCTAAGCATCCCTTTCTCAACCCGTGTAACTATATCTTCTTTCACACCATAAAGTTCTCTTATCACGCTATTTCTTATCCTGTCACTCAATTTCATTCCTAACATACCTCTTAGCGCTCTCATTTCTACTGCATTTATTTTACTTCCGTGATTTTTCTTCCGTTTCTTCTTAGCTCTTAATGCAGTCTAAGACACTTCATTTCAATATAGTCTTATATAATAAAGTCCAAGAGATTGTTTCAATATCGGAAAAAAACCATTTAGATTTGAAAAATACGATTGAATACAGGCAGACGGACAACCTGTTAGTAAATGGTTACCTTAGCCTACAGGCAACTGTATTACCAGGAGCATTACAGCCATGTTCCCGACATTGAAGACCTGAAGAGCCCCATGTTACGACATGGCCTGAGGAAAACTGTGCTGGGTAAATCATTCCATAACCAAAGCGTACGTGACAGGAAGGTTCTAGAGATTCTTACTGCTGTCGCATTTAGGCTAGGTTTTAGGGTCTGAGGAAGATGTCAGTTTGGAACGATGATGTGGTACTTATGTAGATGAAGAGATCGTAAAATTTTTATTACTTCCGCTCCTTAAAAATAAATGTCGTTTAGTATTTTATATGATCAATTATTTGCAACGAAATAAACTTGTTTTTATTAATATTCAAAAATTATATTTCAAGAAACTGGCTTTGCTTGAAAAAGATAAATAGAAAAAGTCATATAGGTACTAAAATACCTACTTGATAATTTATACAATTAATAAAAATAGTGCCTGTTTGTAATGTCAATATAAATAGCTTATAACTAGATGCATATGAAAGTACGATACCTATAACAAAAAACCCTTTTTTTATTTTTGTCTGTTTATTCCAGTAATCCCCAAAACGGTTGGACCAATTTTGACGAGACTTTCACTGGTAGATAGATGATGTTATAAGGATTAGCTTAGGCTACTTTTATTTTGGAAAAAACAATTAGAATTCTGCGCGAAACAAAACCCGATTATGCTGAATCACTTCGGGCGGTTAAATGGCTTACGCTGAGTAAACCATAAAAGATATAGCAAATTAATGTAATAAACAATTGTAGATATTAAAAGGATCTACAAAAAAGTCTAAGGAACACCCACAATAAGCATTTCTGTCTGTAAAAATAGCCGAGAACGGGGGAGCAAGATTCGCGCGAGAATTCTGTAGTCCACGTGAGCGAAGCCGCGGGCACAACTAGTAATAAAATATGAACGGTATAATGATACCTGGGGTCCATCTTCGTCTTCTGGTGGTACCTCTTCAGGTACAGCTGTGGTACTACTCGTCCTCGCGAAGATCAATGACGTGGCTTTAACAGCAGACGTTGTTGGTAACTCCGTGGCCAGAACAATTAAGGTTATACCTGGAATTAATGGAAATTTGTTTAAGGATTTTTTTTTAACTGCGGTACGTTGGAAAGTTACATTAACGGACATGGATTCGAATCTTTAGTTTTCGATAAAAGAAAATATAGTGGTCTCCATAGCACGGTGGTGGACCATTTTCTATTGTTGACACGTAGAAAATTTATCGATAAGAACTTTTCAGTTTGTTCCTAAAGCTGCGATACCTTCATAAACTATGATTCTGTAGCCCACGCGAACGGAGCCGCGGGCACAGCTAGTTTCTTATATAAAAACCTTCAGTAACTAATATCAAATTTTGTAACATTTTCCTTGTTAAAAAAGCATTATAATTAACAAGTCTTACGTTTAGGTATAAACCAGAGTTCTTTGAATACATTTCGTCAGGGAAATAAAACTTAAGCAAAGCGTCCAAGGTTGCGGTTAACACGTTTAGACGGAAACTAGCTTAATCCTTCAACTTTGTTCTCATCTAATTATATCTTTATTTTAGATATCTACCTAATATTATCCAGTATTTAATCATTCGACCGTAAAATCAAAATCAAAAAAATCTTTTTTCAATTTAGGCCCTAAGAAGGCACTTATGAACGTCAAAACCCTACTGCCGGTTCGGATATTGTCCCAGTTATAGAAAAACCGGTAAAGAAACTCGATCGGGTTTCAACACACACAATAATAATAATTTAGTGGATGCACAGAGAGGGAGTCACTTCCAGACATCACTATCATTCACATAATCCACCCTATAA
Source organism: Saturnia japonica (assembly GCA_033032175.1). Classification (NCBI taxonomy): domain Eukaryota; kingdom Metazoa; phylum Arthropoda; class Insecta; order Lepidoptera; family Saturniidae; genus Saturnia; species Saturnia japonica. The sequence continues at coordinate 965,388 of CM065331.1, forward strand.
TAACCTTTTGACAGTAAAACCTGCTTGATATGGTCTTTGAACTTGTCCGGTAAATCAGTAATATGCTTCGGGATCTTATTATAAAACCTGACACTATTAACTAAAAAACTTTTATTGGGCCTTAGTCCAAAACACGGTACGACTAATTTATCTCTATCTGTAGTATTAACATAGTGCTGATCTTTGACAAAATCCAGCTATGTAGCGCTATCTATCACGTTCATAGATAACATAAAAACCTTCTCTAGGGAAAAAACTAAGATCTACTAAAGTTCCACGCTGTTTGATTAAACGGTTTCAAAACAAATCTCATGTGTTATAAACATATATCAACATTCGTTTTTATATATAGATTTTACTGTGTCATAAAAAACCAGTAATAGTGACTTGTTTTAGAGGTTTAGGGCAGTTTTATGGAACAATTTTAATTGTAAACCTTTCTCTTAATATATAACAATAAAAAAAAAGTCACTATACATTTATTGCATACTAGCTGTGTCCCACGGATTCACCCGTGTTAGTTTTATACGATAAACATCGCCAACGCACCCTTGTAGGCAATTTTTTATACTTTATGTAAAACTAACCACATTTTTATGAGGAATAAATTTGATTTTTCAAATTATAATATAGCCTATGTTACTCGCTAATATTGTAGCTTTATATTGGTGAAAGAATTTTTAAAATCGGTCCAGTAGTTTCTGAGTTTATCCATTACACCCAAAAACAATTAAAAAAAAACATTCTTTCGCCTTTATTGGTATTAGATGGTATAGATTACATCATACCTATTGCCAACTGGTTACATATATGTATATATAATATTATAATCATAAATGTATATTTACCAGAAGTTACTTGCAATAAGTAGGTACAAGAAATACAAAAATAAAAAGATTAAAAAACTGTAATCCGACCACGGAAATAATAATATTAAATGAGATGTATATTATTATCCAAAAGAAACAGAAACACGAATCTGTTGGATTGGTGTTTCTGTTTCTTTTAAACGATTGATATTGGGAGTTTTTGGCGTGATTTGAAGTGACATGTTATGGTTTGTATTTTTAAGACATTAACTTAGGTTTTTGACCCTATATAATATAATATTGGAGGCATTTTGCGTGATATAGTTTGATTGTTGTGCACAAGTGAAGTGGCTTTTAAATATAAAGCGGAAAATATGCAAGTCACAAAAGCTGCCTAGATTGTTCTGACAAGGGAGCCACCATCTTATCAGAAGATCCCACTTTGTTTATAGGAAAATTTTACGAAGGCTTAAAAAACATTGACACTGGCAAGTACTTTTTTTGGCGCTAAATCAAGAAGAAAAAGAAGAACGATTGATATTTAGAACTGCCAATAGATGGCGCTAGTAGTATTCATAAACGTAGAAATATAGTAAGTAAGTTCTGTCGCTCGGTGTGTTTTATTTACATTAATTTATGTAATATTGTACTATATTAATGAAGTCAGAATTTTCTCTTCGTTCATTTTACATCCAACTCGATACGACAAGTAAAATTCAGAGACGCTTTTTTGAATGCAACATCCGTCATATTAATTTTGTCCGTATGAAATGTAGACCATAGATTAATGATTGCGTTCCGCTGAGCTCCAAGTCGAATCAATAACTAATCTATGATGCAGCCTATATAACCCGGATCATAATAACGAATCGATAGTTTTCCATCAAAATCTGTAGATTAGACGCTATGGTGGAACATAAGTAAATACAAACATATATAGAAACCTCGTATGTCGTATTTGGGTAAAAACGTCGCCCATAACTATCCTGTTTTGTTTACATACTGTGTAAAAGAGAAGCAAAATCATGTTCGTCAGAATTATATAATTTAAAAATTTATATACAGTAAGTAGCTCGTAAAGGAACCAAATATGGGTAATGTCATTTGAATAACAGATAAACAGTTAAACCGAATACCGTTGTGACCCATCCTTGACTTTTAACATGGTAACATGTTTCGTAAGAGAACGGAAATTTTAAGGCGTCTAACGTGCTGTATGACGTAATGATTTTTTTTCTTCATTTCGCGCTGCAGTATTATTAGCCAGTGTCAACAGTGTATTTCCATGAACGCATTAATTACAATTCGAGTTGGCGGGTTATAAGTTTAACGTATATCTGTGTGTCTGTCTGTGGCATTGTAATTCCCAAAACGGCTGAACCGATTTTGATTTAACTTGTTTATTGGTTTGTTTGTTTGAAAGGTGATCGAGAGTAAATTTGGTATTCTGTTACTTCTTCTGGTACTGTTGAGAATACGGCAACATTGAGCTGATGCTGCAGCATCACCCGGAGTCATCTCCTCACCAAGTCACAGAAGAGATATCGTGTTTTGACTCATTATAATTTACTTTGCTTAACATTAGGTCCTTTTCTGCAATTAATGTGTCTTAGTACCTATATATATATATATATATATATATATATATATATACTAGCTGTGATCGCGACTTCGCCCGCGTGGTATATTTCGTGTATGAAAAACAGCAACAAAATAAAAACCTCTCCTCACATCAATCTTACCTTGCGGTATTTGACTGGTATAGAGTTATGTTAATAACGTTATTTAAATCGTATTTTGAAGGTATGACAGCTGCAGCATTTAAATTGTACTATGAAATGGTTATCATTGAAGAATGCTTACAATCGAAATGGTAATTTATTCTCTTAAAAATATATACTTTATTATCTCATACGATAAAATAAAATAAATAAAAAATTAACACCTATAATATTTCTGCTCTTATGAAATAAACTAAAAATTGATTTCTCAGAATAACTGTATAAAAATAAGCAAAAATATTATTTAATTTAGCTTTGATGTGCATCATACAAAAAAACATACTCAATTCTGTCATTCAGCAGAAAGCTGAAGACCGGAATTCTCAGAAACGATTATACGGTATTTCATGTTACCTTATCCTCTTTGTTTTGTTCACTAACCGGTAATTTATTTAAAGGTTGTGTCAGCAAGAAAACAAATATGGATGACGAAAAACACAAATATGGTGAACGTGTGCAATCCGTAGACAGAGAAGGAACTAGACAGACAGTTCATGTAACCGTCGAAATAGGATCGTCAAAATCTTTATTCAATTTTGGACCTAAGAAGGCACTTATGAACGTCAAAACACTACTGCCGGTTCGGACAAACATCCCAGTTATCGAGGAGAACTGGTAAGAAACTCGATCGGGTTTACCTTTTTGTTTTTCCAACAGTACACGTGTTAATATAATAGGTACAATAAAGATAATATAGTGGATGCACAGAGAGGGAGTCACTTCCAGACATCACTATCATTCACATAATGATCCACCCTATAATAATTTTTTGACAGTAAAACCCGCTTGACATGGTCCTTGAACGTATTGTCCGGCAAATCAGTAATGTTCTTCGGGATCTTATGATAGAACCTAACACTATTACCTAAACAACTTTTATTAGTCTTTCTAAGTCTATTTTATTTCTATTTCTGTTATTAACATTGTGCTGATCTTTGACAAAATCTGGCGTGACTAAGTTTTTGCGAATATACCTTTCCTACATTAAGTTGTCAAGGATGTATTGGGAGAGCAAAGTTAATATACTATATTCCTGGAATTTGTTCTTTAGTGATTCGCGAGGTCCCATGTTACATTACTCGAATTGACCGCTTTTGTAATATGAACATGAACCCCACAACAAAATATCGTAAGACATGAAGCGAATCTTATTAATTAATATATAAATAAAGTACTTACAAAAGACTGTTAGTCCCATCCATCTATGCCGCGAACGTTTCATTGTGTCGTTTGAATCTGGAAATGAAAATAATATGTGATTAATAAATAAATAAAAACAACCCCAATAAGTAGGTACCTTTGCAAGGAATTTAGTTTTTTTTTTATATTAGCACTGCAAAGTGACATAATTGTGAGAAAAAAATACGTGTAAGTATGTAAACACGATTGTTTATACTATTTCTATTTCTTTATTTTCTCGATATAAGTAGTTTCGATAATAAGTAGTATAATTGTTATAGCTAGCATCCTGCTCCGGCTTCGCATGAATAGATAAATATTTTAAATAACGTTTCTTTTAATCTATCGAAACCTCAGTTTTAAATCTATCGCCATGCTATTCAATTCTACACTTCCACCAATTCCGTGTCGAGGATTGGTATTGCCATATTCAGCCTTATCATCTATTAAAATCGGGTAAAATTGTATTGAAACATCAAAGTATCAAAGTAATAAAAAGAAGTTTTTGTTTGGATCATAACCCGTCGTGAGGTGGTTTTGACTACATATTATGTAATAAAGGTGGCATTTTGCGTGATATAGTTTTTTATTGTGCATTAATTTCACCTGAAATGGATTACAAATAATAACTAGAAACATGCATTTTAAGTTCACGGAATGGCCTTGAATAAATTTTGTTATATGATGAAAAAACGTACTTCGCCTAATTGTCAACAATGCGACAAAGTCCAAGATATGCATCGCGTTTTAATGGAATGTGTCCGGAACAAAACAGAGAGAGAGAGTTTGGTAGGGCACCTTGGTCTCAATATGTGAGATTAGGGTGCCTTTCATCCTATATTATCCAAGCCTGGTAGTACTGACGCCCTTTCTGTATACAACTTCATTAATTGTTACTTTAAATAATATGTGTTGATTTGACTAGGCCGACGCAACCCAAAGGGTTAAAGACCATGAAACTGAAGAGGAAAAATAGGTGACACAAAAACTTAATTTATAGTTAGTTCAAAGAGCCACCATCTTGTTACACCTAACTTTGAAGATAAGAAAAGACTACGACGTTAGACCCAAAACATTGACATAGGCAAGTGCTTCTGCAGCACCTAAACAAGAAGAAGAACTTAATACAAATAATATATACATATTTATTTATTAGTTAAATTTAAGTAATATTGATAGGTAAGGCACAGATAAATTTCTTTAGAAATACTCTTTAATTTGGACAGTCTGACTGATGGAATACCTCCACCCTACAGAACACCTCAGACAAATAATCTTGTGGTGTGTTCCTGCGGTGAGTAGGGTTTCTAGAAATGCTTTGGGGGGGCTTAAAGTCGGCAACGCGCTAGTGTTATTTTGGTGTTATAAGCTTCGATAAGCTATAGTAACCGCTTACAAAAAAAAAAACCTAAAAAAAACCGGGGATAATTATAATGAAACAGTAACTCACATTTTTGTATAAAGTTTACCTTATTAAAATTTACCCTAAACGGATGGAAAAAAGGAAGAATTAAATGGTAAGTATTTAATACAAGAATGCGTGCACGCATTGCGGCTGTAGGGCGTAGGGCGTTCACCTTGCTCGTGCGCAGTCCTTGCAACAATCACTTTTACAATTACCCACTTAATAATCGTTATTGATAATAGATGGAGCCACGGACTATTAGAATTCCTAAATCATGAAACAACTTTCCTATTACAGATAACAAGTCGGGACAGGTAACTTGCCTGATGCTGCAGACAGGATGTTTTCTGTTAATATGATAATTTTGATTTTTACGTTTCCGCATTAATGTGTACATTGAATAGAGTTTATAATAAACTAGCTGGACGGACGGGTCCAAAAAATAATTATTGGTTTTTCAAATCATTATTTTCGATTTCTAAAAGCATTATTGATAAAATTTCATTAAATTTGGTCAAGCCATTTTTAAAAGCGAAATAAATAGAAATAAAATTATTTGATTTCAGATACAGTTAATTCAGTTAGTACACATACAACTTATAATAATAATAATTAACTAATTTGTAGTGTGTAAAGTATCATAATGAAACTTTTTGAATTAAATCCATTAATACAAACCGACACACTTACAAAAACGACAAATTTGATATCAGTGGCATAATAGAATAAATATAGATAAAGCACCAATGTATCCTTTTTATGTGGTATTCTCACAGGTAATTCTACGGTACCTCCACCGAACATTTGACAACTAAATTCTATAACGTGTATTTGTCACACTTTACTTTGACAAAATAGCCTAAGGGGTGAAAGTCCACAGTAAAAAAATAAAAAAGAACGGTAACTTTGAAAAAAAAAGGGTTGGACGTAAAGACATATATACAGATTTATTAATATAGATACCTTTTAAAGTCGTTGTTGTGGTAAGTTGAAAAATATTGAAATATTTACTTTAATACTTTAAAATCAATTAGGGTCAAACATCTCCGGCTAAAGGTGAGGAACCCTTCCTATGAAACTTGAACGATTGACAAATGTTTCTTGGTACCACCATACAGGAAAAATATAGAACTATTTAGGTATTTCTCTGTTTGATATTATTATACAAGTAGCTGTGTCCGTGGCTTCACCTATGTGGACTACAGATCCCATCGTTTGGGCACACGCGCAAATCTGTTCTCCCTTTCCCGGTTAATTAAAGACAAAAATGTTTACTGTGGGTGTTTCTTAGAAAATCGACATATACTCTTGCTAACTTTTTGTAGGTCTTTTTAATGTCTACAATTATGTAATACATTAATTTTATATATCTCTTATGGTTTACTCAGAGTAAGTTATTTAAGCGCCCGAATTGGTTTTGTAATTAGTTTTGTAATTCATCAAAATCCTAATATTTTTTCTGAAATAAAAGTACCCTAAGTTACTCCTTATAACATCAGCTATCTGCCAGTGGTAGTACCATCAAAATCGGTCCAACCATTTCGGAGATTACCCGGAACAAATAGACAGACAAAAATACAAAAAAATGGGTTTTTGTTATGGGTATCGAATATTACTTTCATACCCATTTAGTAAAAAAGCTGTTCCGATTATTAATTTATTTTATTTTATGTATTAGTATAAAATATTATAGATAAATTTTAGCTTTCTACACTCTTTCTCCATATAAACATTAACCATGCCAAATCTCAGTCTTCCGTGCACCCAATACGCTTAAAAAGGTACCGAAAGCTTTGCTTCACGTATTATTATATAGATAACATTGACTGACTAATTTCACTATAATAATTGTAGAACTGATTTAACAGTGAGTTTCAAGTCCGGTGAAGCTGTAAAAGCCGCAGCGGCTTTAGGGCCCCTCAGGCTAACAGTGTAGTCAGTTCGAAAAAAAAAAAAAAAAAATTGAATTTATGAACTGAAGACTTCATATGCACTATTGCATGCACTAACGAAAAAGCGACACTAAAAAGAGACCAACATATACATCTATAATATTATCTGCGAAACAATGAAATGGAATACAGTATACAGTATTTCCTATTATCTCGGTCCCCTTCGTCACGAAACATTTTCAAAATGCGTCATAGCCAGCGTGGTGTATTGTTCACGTGTCTCATTTATGCGAATACTCTTATGTTTTTTAAGGTTTCACTTGTTCCCCGTGTAAATTGCACACATGTTTTTTTTTCAAATCTGAAACGAATTTTCGACTAGACGCCGCGCCATGTTCAAATAATACATATAATATTATTAACTCAAAACACGTCGAAGATCCGTAACTAACTGTATATAATACGTGCTATGGAATAATTATTTATTGACCATTGTCATTATAAAATGGCTCTCTGTAACTCGAAAGGTAATATATTATATACAATTAATAAAATTGAAGTGTCTGTTTGTAATGTCAAAATAACTGCTTTTTACTAAATGCATATGAAAGTATATCTACAACAAAAAACCTATTTTTTAAATTTCGTCTGACTGTTTGTTCTGGGTAATCTCTAAAACGGTTGCACCGATTTTGACGGGACTTTCACTGGTGGATAGCTGATGTTATAGAGAGCAACTAAGGCTACTTTTATTTTAGAAAAAAATTAGGGTTCCGCCCAAATAAAAAAAAACTGGTCATGTTGAATCAATTCGGGTGCCTAAATGGCTTACGCTGAGTAAACCATAAGATATATAGTAAACTAATGTTACATGATTGTAGGCATTAAAAATAACTTCTAAGGACCTTGTAAGGAATACCCACAATAAGTTTTTTTTTCTTTAAAATAGCCGGGAGCGGGGGAGTAAGATTCGCGCGGGCATTCTGTATTTCACGTGAGAGAAGCCACGGGTACAGCTAGTATACAATATATTTAATTATATACAGAACATAAGCACGGTAAAGTGACGTGATGGTAAATACAGTATATATTGTGTATATTGGAGATCAGAGAATGGTAATAATCCACCGACGGCCACCGTTGGTCAGCCTGCAAGCCTCTCGATAACATAATTTATTTTAGTCGGTCTTGTAAAGCCAACTAAGCGTAGATCTACGCTACAATAACTGTTTGTCAAACGCAAAAAGTACCATTTTGAGGTATTATGTACCTACTGCGTACTAGAGACGACACCTCAATCAGATTGTTTGAAACATGAGTTCGAGTGCATACACTCACACTCACGCAGTCTTCGTCGGGCACTTGTTGCGATTACACGTTAGAATAGTAAAGTTTACTTCATAAATATGTCTTCATGCGCACTTAAACAATTCGAGAAACTTAAGTAAAATCAAGGAAAGATATTTTATCAAAAAGCCCAATGCCGTTCTGCAGTACTGGCCATTTCAAATCGAAATAATTTTTGTTTGGCTAAGAATTCTAATTTCAAATTAATTTTATTTTAAAAACATGGAATTCTTTTTCCAAAAGTAGTCATTTGTTTATTGATTAGTGTTACATTTTCATCGCATTTCAATCTTTTTTGTCATCATGAATACGTTAAAAATTCGAGTAATTATGGAATATGAGTATCGTCGTGGCGGCAACGCGGCACAAGCGGCACGCAACATCAACGACGTTTACGGAGCTAACTCTACAAACCAACGTACCACCTGTTACTGGTTTGTTCGCTTCCGTTCTGGGAATTTCGGCCTGAAAAATGAACCTGGCGGTCGTCCGAAGACTTTGGTCGACAATGACGAATTAAAGGCGATTGTGGAAGCTGATGATATACACAATCTACGGCTGAATTAGCAGCAGCTTTCGACGTTAGCGTCAAAACAATATTGGTCTATTTGCGTCAAATTGGCAAGGTAAAAAAGCTTGACAAATGGGTGCTCCACGAACTCAATGATCGCCAGCGCGAAGTATGCGTCGAGACGTGCCTTGCACTGCTCAACGGACACACAAATGAAGGAATTTTGAACCGCATTGTTACCTGCGATGAAAAATGGATTCTGTTTGATAACCGAAAGCGCTCAGCAAGTTGGTTGGATCCTGGTTCAGCACCTAAACCATGCCCTAAACGAAAACTTACCCCTAGAAAAGTGATGGTCACTGTTTGGTGGTCTAGCGCTGGTGTGATTCATCACAGCTTCTTACCAAACGAGATGAGCATTACTGCAGATGTGTACTGTGAAGAACTGAACACAATGATGGAGAAGCTGGCACATCTCCAACCAGCATTGGTCAATCGCTCGTCTCCGCTGCTCCTGCACGACAACGCGCGACCTCATACTGCATAGCAGACGGTCTCCAAGTTGCAAGAACTGGGGTTGGAAGTTCTCCGTCATCTGCCCTACTCACCAGATCTTACATCTACAGACTACTACTTTTTCCAGAATTTGGATAACTCCTTGGCGGGAAAAAAATTCAATACCCGAGAGGCAGTACAAAATGCCTTTGAAGAATTTGTTGCCTCCCGTCCAGCTGATTTCTTTAAGAAGGGCATCAATAAACTGCCACAGCGCTGGCAAAGATGCATTGATTGCATGGGTGATTACTTCGATTAATACAAATAAAAAATACATGAAAAAAATTCGTTTAAATTTTTTCATACAAAACGGCAATTTCATAGGTAAAGACCTAATATTAATAGCCCCCTGCCCCCGCGCCATGCGGGATCAAGTAAAGCACTATTTTTGGTCGTAATTTGCATTAGTAGTACTTGTATATAATACTTGATTATAAAACATACATCAATGTTTTTGACCGTTTAAAGATGTTTTTAGATTGAGTTTTCATTTCGTCAGTCTATAACTCCTTATTATATATAGACTGTGGTATTACAAAGATTTATTTGAAATCTAGGATGATTTAATTAAATTAATTTATTGTAGTGATTTTAAAAATGTTTTTTTTCTGAAAAAAGCCTAGTCCGCTCTCAGTCGTTTCGTTTGACCTAGATTTATATTATGTTTACACTTGTGACGGCAATTTTTTTTTCAACTGACTTCAAAAGAAGCAAGAAGTTCTGAATTAGTTTGTGTATATATATATATATATATATTTATGGATGTTCAGCTATAACTTCTTTGTTTATGGACCGAATAACATAATTCCGTTTACTTTACAAAAGTGATATCTCTAGAGTGTTCAATGTTAGAGGTGGGCGATTATGAATTATTTACTTAATCGAGATATTTCAAATATGAGTGATAATTCTTGAAAATGGAGTCTTTCATGTATTACCCAGAGGTGGGCGAGAGTGGAAAGCTAAAAGAAAATAGTTAAAAAAGGTCGTTAGGTCGTAATAATTACTAATTAGTAACCTAGCATTAGTAATTACTAATGGTTATATCGAAATATCTCGAGATATCTTCATAATCAAAAGATTACATTAGTATATCTCATAATCGCCCACCGCTACTCAATACACACGGCCGACGAGCACGGACAGTTACGTACCGAACACCAAGACTACGGAATTCTCTACACTTCCACAGACGACGCTCTTCCCATGGTCCGCGTCCGTCTGCAATATCACCTACCGTGGGAGGCCACCTGGTCAAATCTGGAGAAGGTACATGCCTATTGTTTACACGAAGACAAAAGTTTATCTAAGTTTCTCTACTAAAATATTAAACTAAAGACAATTTTCATCAAAAGAGAAAACAAACTGTAATTATTTCGAGGAGTTCCTTGGTATAGATACTAGAAGGTCCGATGCCAATGATATTAAAATGGGACAACCCCTGAGAAAAAAAGAAATTATGGTTGAACATCCAAAAACAAATAATATACATTCGAATTAAGTACCTAACCTCCTTTTGATGAAGGCGGTTTAAAAAAGTCAGTCAGTCATGACTAACCCCATCATGTCGCAATTCCGTCCCATGATGCTCGTTTTACCATCCACTGAACGCGCCAAAATATTATAACTTCAAAAAACGATGGGCATAATATTGTTGTTCTATTTTTCCGGAACAATCCAAGTCTTTGTCTCCATTTAGCAAACGGTGTGACCTCAGTCAATAAATGTTAATGATACACAACGGTACACAAAACTGGTTCCTCCCCTATAAGGAGTCCATTTCGCCACCATATTGGTGTACTGGCCGCATTCAAACGAGACATTTATTAGGGCAGGTGTCTCCTGACGTGACCTTGGAGCAAGTCGGAATACTAGCCAACATTTTAGCGATTGCAATCGATGCGATGTAGTTTAGCTCGAATTTTACAGATAGGAAATAACTCATATCGCGACTTATTTTTCAATCGCGGCAACAGCCCAAGCCGAGGTCCGGCCACTTGGCAACCTTGCGCGCTTGTTGCTCACGCTTTTGTGACTGAGTGCCTTAAGCGCTCGCCCCTAAGCCCGGTAAAGCTGTAAAAGCTATCAGCGGCTATGTTTTTATAGAGCCCCTCAGTCTAACAGTAAAGTCAGGTTGAAAAAAAGAAATAAAAAAAAAGAAATGAAGATTTATACATTTTCCTTTATCTGTACAATTAATAAAAAAAAGTGTATGTTTGTAATATCAAAATAACAGTTTTTTACTAAATGCATATGAAAGTATATATGACACCTATAACATTTGTAAAAAAATTGTATGCCTGTCTGTTGTTCCGAGTAATCTTCGAAACGGTTGGACCGATTTTGACGAGACTTTCACTGATAGATAGACGATAAAGGGAGTAACGGCTACTTTTATTTTAGAAAAAAAAATTAGGATTCCGAAAAAAAACTGGTCAAGGGGAATCAATTCGGGCGCTTAAATGGATTATGCTGAGTAAACCATAAGAGATATAGCAAATTAATGTAGTATATAATTATTGGCATTAAAAAGACCTATAAAAAAGTTCCAGAGAGTATACATCTATATTATAAAGAACACCCACAATAAGCATTTTTGTCTTTAAAATAGCCGGGAGCGGGGAGCAAGATTCGTGCGGGCATTCTGTAGTCCACTTGAGCGAAGCCACGGGAAAAGCCAGTAGAATATATAAAGGTATGTAACGGGGGTTCAATGCTTGTATGGAGAAATCATATCTAACACGGGTGAAACCGTGGGGTACAGCTAGTACACTATCATAGTTACCAATATGATAGAAAGGTTAAATGAATTGTAAATACCGAAAAATTCCATGGTACATTCTTCGAACCTGTGGACATCGAATTGATATCCTACCGGTCTAAAGCACTCAACCAGCCCGACTGCTAACATTATATATCAGTCAGACAGTACAATATGATTTACACAAACATAAAAAAACTCAACATTGCAGTTTTAATAATAAATTGAAAATATATAAAAAGAGTAAACTTGTATTTTACCGAGCGCTGACCACAAGGATATTTCTTGAATGCATAACTAATAAATTTGTGAACACAAAGGAAGGTTGTAAAACTTGGAAACCTGTTCGGAATTACAATAATGCGATAATAAATACACATATAGTTAAGCGACCTCGCCTTTGTTACAAGCAAATACAATACAACTACATTATAAATTAAACTGTGTTAAAAGTTACTAATATATAATATGATTACGCCCGCTCCTAATATATAGTTGCGTCGCTTTCGCACATAATATGTACAATTTTACCGTATTGCAAAGGGGTCAAAACAGATTCTTACGTCGTTTAGTCTATGCCCCTTGGTTCCTTCGCAACGTGTCTTCCATAGAGATATGGAACTTTCTTCGATCGAACCTATTTCAACACAGCGTCGAATCACCCAAACACGTTAGTGGTAGTCGCCCCAAATTACACCCCAGTCAAAAGCAAGTTACAAGCGTCCATAGCCCACGGTAGCCGCTTACCCTCAAACGGGGCGTATGCTTGCTCGCCACCTTTGTTGTAAAGTTGTCATTAAATGAATTAAAAAAAAAAGAAAATAATAATAAATTATAATGCAGAGGGCGCGTCTGAGCCGATCAGAGAGTATTGCAACTCTCATAGAACAACCAGTCAGATGTGACAGTCTTTTCACTGATTTTCGGTTGCGCTCCACGGAGCGTAAAGCGTGTCAGCGATATGTATTAATGAAATGAAGAAATAATTTGTACAGATATAAATCACAATTTCTATCATAAGTATTTCGCATTCGGCTATAACCAATTTATGTTATTTAGCTAGCTGATACGCGCGACTTCGTTCGTGTACATATGCTTCGATGTTACAAAGGATTTACGTGTCTCATCTCAGTTTAAATAATACGTTGTCTTTGGACTTTTCTATACAATTAATAAACTTGTAGTATATATTTGTAAACGTATATGAAATTATATACGAAACTTGTAACAAAAAAGCGATTTTTAAAATTTTTGTCTGTCTGTTTGTTCCGGTTAATCTCAGAAACGGTTGGACCGATTTTGACGGGACTTACAATGGCTAAAAGCTAATGTTATAAGGAGTAATGTAGGTTACTTTTATTTAAGAAAAAGAAAAAAAAAACTGGTCATGGTGAATCAATTCGGGCGCTTAAATGGCTTACGCTGAGTAAACCATAAAAGATATAGCAAATTAATGTACTACATAATTGTAAATCTTTAACAGACCTATAAAAAAACCAGCGAAAGTATAAGTCTATCTTTTAAGGAACACCCACAATAAGCATTTTGTGTTACATTAATTTATATATCTCTTATGGTCTAAGCAGCGTAAGCCATTTAAGCGCCTGAACTGACTCACCATTATCAGTTTTATTATTTGCACAGATCCCTAGTTCTTTTTCTAAAATATAAGTGGCCTAAGTTACTCCTTGTAACATCAGTTTTCTACCAGTGAAAGTCAAAAACACTCCTATGTGGGGCAATGGTTTGCGCACCATCTAATACACATTCTTCTTCTTCTTCCTAACTTGCAACCGGTCCTCTTTAATGAAGACCATTACTGCCATTATCGAGTGAATTATAATGTCATGTGCTATGGCGATTCAGTATCCTAACAAGATGTTGGCTCTCTTGTTAGAACTTTCTAGGAAGTTTTTGTGGGATCTCGGAATGAATGCTTTCAGCTTATATTTATAATCCACTTCACTTATGCACAAAAACGAAACTATATCACGCAAAACGCCACCAATATTACATAATATAGGGTCAAAAACCTAAGTAAATTAATTGAAAATAACAAACACAACATGTCACTTCAAGATCCCGCCAAAAACTCCATAATACACGTTCATAGCAAGCACTATATCAATTACATTTTTTTTTATTCTGGCTTTCTGCCTATCTAGGCAATTTAGAGCAATTAGGCTATTTAGGCAATTTGTAAGAGACAACATAAAGTACAAAATTTCAACTCAATCGGACAAACGATGCGCGAACGCATAAAACACTGTTATAATAATATGATTATATTAAACTAAACTAAAACTACTGAGTTTACGACACGGTAATTCATAATTAATGTACAATTAGGTCATGCTAGACTAGTTCCGTCACCCGGTTTCCAACGTTTAGGTACCGGTTTATAAAGCAATCTTAATTTCTTTACTTGCGTAAATGAGGAACTGTTTCCGTTGTCGTGCTATAAATTATTTGTTTATATTATTTTAACCGTATCTTTGGTGAGCCATCGGTAGGGGACTTTTAAACGACAGCAGCTTCGTACGCGTTAATTACTCAGTAATTATCCATTATTATTTCATGTCGTGTTTTTTTATTTTTAGAAAAATTACTGACAATTTAACATATACTCGTACATCCCATGTACAAAAAACCTTTTCAAAATTGGTTGATTTATTTCGCTAGGTATATTTAAAAGTAGTATTGTAAATTTTTATAACCTATCAATGATGCTTCCCGTCTACGAAATTTCATAAGAATCGTTTAAGCCGTTTTTGAGTTATATCCGGATATACAAAAACAGACAGACAATTATAACATGAATATATTGGGAATTTTGGTAAAAATATACGTACAAACAAAACTACATATTTATTAATATATTATATGTACTAGAATCTCTTTCGTGGTATTTGCTTTTAGGAAGCAAAATGATTAAGTAAACTCACATACTTTAACGGTGACTCTTTTGTTTTAATTTGTATTTATGTAACGTATGAAGTAATTTTATAGAGTAATTCTGCCAGCGACTTCGTCTACGTGCACTTCAGAATTAGGTGCAGAGAAAAATGAAAAACATTATTATATCCTTTACTGAGATAAATGTATTAAAAAAACAGTGTTTTATTTTTTCAAGTTTTAAAAGCTTTTTTATGCTTTTATATTTCTGGGGAAAAATGGCAACCCCAAATATCGTGATGGGCCACCATTTTTTTATCGCTAGAACAGCCGTCTGTTGTGACAGACGTCAGAAACGAATTCTCTCAGCGGTATCCGTATTTATAATCGGGAATATGTCATGGTAACAAACCTCTGCCCAGTACTAGGACACGTACAGGTTTGTACTATTATTATAGAGTATTAGCATCTCCCAGTAAATAAATTAATTTGTAACAATAAACATAGAAAGTCCTAAAAAACATGTTACAACACCTTACCGCGTCAAAACGTGTCGTCTCAAACAATGGAATCAAACAAGACAGTTGATTACAATCTTGCTAAATAGCGGGCGCTTTGTAATAAAAAATTAAACGGTTAATCGAATACTAAGAATATTGTAACGTTACTAACTGTGTCCCTCGGTTTCATCTGTGTTAAATAAATTCAAGCATATCTCGACTGCATCGGCGTCAACGCATCCGTGTAACCTATCGTTCTACTCACTTCTCGTACAGCTGCCCAGATTACTGGCGTTCATGGTCACTGCTTCGGTCCTTAAAATGTTAGCGTGAAATTATAGTACATTATTGGAAAGGCCGTGAAATAGGCAATTGCAGATCGAGTAGGAGTTTCACTAATACGAGACAGGCAATTGCCTTTTTTTTGAGATCTTACTACACTGTTAGCTTAGGGGCCCTGAAGCCGCTGCGGCTTTTACAGCTTCACCGGACTTCGGGGCGAGCGCAGAGGGCCCTCAGCCGCGAAAGTTGTTTGGAGGACTCGCACGAGGGTGCCAGAGTGGCCGGACCTCGGATCGGGCGGTCGTCGCGCATGCAAATAGGAGGCAATTGCCATTTCCGTCGAGGCATATATAGTGCTTTTCTCAAATATGCATAGAAATTTGTCATTATTTTCGAAAAAAGAACACGCGAAGTATCAAACTTGCGGACAAAGAAAATAAAATCCATTGCAGGAGCGTTTTTTGAATTTGGAACATTACAACGCTCTAGCAATGTTATATGAAACGGCGTATTCGGGTTATTAAATACTCTTTGATTGGATCTCTTTTATCATTCTTGGCATGTCAGTAAATTCAATACTTCGCGTGTTCTTTTTTCGAAAATAATATCAATGTTTCCATACATGTTTGAGAAAAATAAATATATAACCTTCCTCAATAAATCTTCTTCTATATCCGTATTATAGAGTAGGTATTAAAGAGGGATGATTTGATTTTTTGTTTGTAATGGATAAACTCAAAAACTACTGGACTGATTTTAAAAATTCTTTCACCAATATAAAGCTACATACATACATATATACAGCGACTAATATAGGTTATATTATAATTAAAAAATAATAATTTATTACTCATAAAAATGTCAATAGTTTTACACAAGGTATAAAAAATTGCCTACATGGGTGCGTTGGCGATGTTTGTCGTATAAAATTAACACGGGTGTGTTTATATTTAAGGAATCTAAAACAGTTCGAACGTTTGTAAATAAGTAAAACAGTTGTTTCGATGACTGTTTCAGACATTCTTGATATTAGCATATTATCTCAAAGTTTGGTAACGATCAGATTAATGTTCTCTACGGACTCCAAAACGGCAAAGTATAGCGTGCTTGGGTTTGTTAGCAAGCTTTAAAATGCAAAGAGAATTTTTCAATTATGACCACTAGTTCGAGAGATTAGCGCGTTCAAACAAACAAACAAACAAACGATCTCTTCAGCCTTGTAATATTATGTTTAAATGTTTTTGTAATAAATAATTATTATTTTATGAAGTCTCGTTGTTATTATTTAGAAACAAAGTTAATTCGGTCAAGTACGCGTCACTCAGACGAGTTTGTAATGTTTGGTGATAGAGAAAATCACGACGAAACTACAGCAAGGCTCTTTCGGTGTTCAATTTATTGTGACCTCGTGAATCGAAGCCTGATGGTACGGTAATAGTCTGTCCGTACAGAGCGTTGACAGACATAGGTTCAACACACAACACAACAAAGCACACATACAACTGACGCATTTCCTACATACAGCGACATCACCGCCACAACTGACATCCTACATCGCGATATAGAAATTAACCGAACAATTGAGTATATTTACAAGAACCCGACAACAAACATCGGGCAGCTGCCCGCCAGACATAGCACCCGTCTGGTTAGAGGATCCTTCCTCCCTTTTCTATGGCAGATGAGGAACTCTACAGTATGTTCCTCACTTCCGCTAAAACACCTTTTCCCAAGGCTTCGTAATACGCGAGGCGCACAAAGAGGAAATCGAGATAATTGTAAATCGGCACTAAAGAAGTTTACACTTTAAAACAAGACAATTTTTAACAAAAGAGAAAAACAACTTCAATGGTTTTGAAGAGTTTCCTTGTGTATCTTCGAAGCCGAAGGTCCAATACCAATAAAATTAAAATTGGACTGCCGTTAGGATATTCCCTTTCCAACAAAAAAAGAATCACCTGAATCGGGTCATAAACAAAGAAGTTATGGCTCCATAAAAAAATATAGATTCGAAATAAGAACCTCCTTTTTTTTTGAAGTCAGTTCTAAAGGAAGAGTTTCTCATTTCGAATATTACTTATATTTATTTTTTAATGGATGTTCAGCCATAACTTCTTTGTTTAAGAACCGATTTAGATGATTATTTCGTATTGGAAGGGGGATACCTCAATGGTGGTCTCATTTTTTATTTCATAGGCACTGGTACTTCAACATCGAAGAAACACCAGGAAACTCCACAAAATCATTAAAGTTCTTCTATTTTGCGTTGTTAAAAATTGTCCTTTGTTGATGATGGTTAAAAAAATTAACACAAAATGCGGCTTTTAACATCTGTAACTAGAAATATAGCGACGTAAACAGATATGGCATCCTCACTTGCGTATGCGCAAGTGTAAATTATTATTACATACCGTTAAGGCATTGATGGCCTAGTGACCTTATTTTTATGTTTGTTTATATATACACTGTAACATCGTAACCCAATTCATTATGTAATATCTCGCTCGTGGATGCTAAATGGATAGTCCTGGACGTTTCCTGTGTTTACTATCAAGATTCATTTAGCACATATTAAAGATCGGATGGAAGTAGATTCTAGATTTTATCGTATCTGACTGTTATGTAAATATGTTAGTAGGAAGCGTAAATCATATATAGATGTTGTAATAAACCATTTTTTTATAATTTTTCATAGGTTTAGCATTTAGCCACAATCTTACCTGATGGTAAGTGAAGTTAAGCCTAGGGGAAAACTGGTTCTCAAGTGCAGCTGCCGGAATGCATACCCTACCACCATGTTATGGTTCTATCACGATGTTTTCCTTCACCGAAAACTCAGGCTCATTGCTGAAATTCAAACTCACGTCGATCGACGCGATGTCACGAATATCATATAACCTTTTTTATGTCCGGATTTAACTTGAAAATTGCTTGAACATTTTTTATAAAATTTAGGACATGGGAAGCTTATGCCTTTCCATAATTGATGAGCTATATAAATTGTCTTTAATATAGGTCAAAATAATGACAAAAAAAGCGTACGGAGCATCGCTAGTTAATAGTAATATTCAAAATAGTAAATGTAAGGGAATCTTTCGAAACTAGCTGGTACCATCTGCTAAAGTTCGAATTTGAGGGCACCGTATTCCTTTGGTCTTTAATTATTTTTTATTTTATTTCACAAACTGGTTACAATTGAAAATTTTATTACAGTAATTCTTAAATGATACAGTTGCTTTTGAAAAATGGAACCTACTAGATGTGAAACTGGCATGCGCTATATAATACGAGAGTTATAAAAATTTACACTTTAAAATACATCCCACGTAACAAACTATTTATAAAAACAATACAATTTAAGTTCGGAATATACTTTTTTTAAATCGAGACTTTAATAAACCAATGGACTAACTATACGACAAGACATGGAACAGTGTGCTTAAATAACGTAGTCAGTAGAACTGTGAAATTAAAACGGTACTGGGTTGGCCACAATTATGGTATATCGAATGGGTTCTGTACTAAATTACCACAACTTGGAGGCCCGATTCTACAATACGGCGCGGTGCGGGGTCGCGGCCCACTTCGCAAAACAAAAGATGGTGCGATGAACTTTTTGTTGAGTTGAACGGAGATTATAATGCAAGAAAAAATTTATAAATGAGAGGGACAAATTTTGGATAGGAACCCCCGTTACGACCCTGTAGGGATTGATTTTTTTTAAATCCGTTTAATAACTTTCTATGTGCCAAATTTCAGCCTAATTCGTTCAGTGGTTTTAGCTATATGTTGATAGATTAATCAAGTCTGTCACAGTTTCCTTATATATATATATCCGTCTGTCCGTCTTTCAAGCTCCTTTTTCTCAGGAGCGCGTGGAGGTATCAAGTACAAATTAACATTAATTAGGTCTAAAATCCCTTGGGGCTGTGAAAAAGACAAACTTCTAAGTCAACACAATCAAAAGATACGACTGTTTATGCCGCATATATTTACATACACAAACATACCGAAACATGAAATTTGGCAAGAAGCAATATCATATAACACAAGTAAATTATATAATGACATTATATATATATGTGGGACGTAGACAAAGGAAAAACACTAATTAACTGGAAAACGTCTTTACTACAGGAATACACAAAAAATTCTTAATAAATCATAATCTTACAACACATTGTCTTCACCCAAACGTCATTCTTTCCATCTCCCCTGTCGCCACCTATCTTATTTTTGACGAGAGTTTTTTTTTAATGCGGCATCTAACCTTTTGCCATCATCCCAAATATATATATATGTATATAAAAATTATATTTATATTTAATTACAAACTTATTTGCAGTTGGTAAACTAACCGCGGCATATGTCGATTCATGGGGATAACAGTTTTCCAACAGCAAAGATAAGTTTGTCCCTCAATATAGTATCTATTCGTTATAATTGCTCAGTGCTTTCCTCAGTAATGTTACCCAATTATTTTGGTAAATGTGGCTGTTCAATTACGGAACCCTCGGTGCGTGAGTCCGACCCGCACTTGACCGGATATTTTAAAGTACCTACCTACGTTTTAAAAAGATAAATGAAATAAATAGTATAAAATATTTGTTTGAACGCTCTAACCTTTTGAAATACTAAATAGATTAGAATAAAAATATGATTGCATTTTATAGCCTATGTATTAAAGAATTTTATAGGCTAAATAACTTCACGCTATGACGTTAAGTAGCGGAGCAGGAACCATGAACGTGAAGCAATTCGTCAAGATGTACGCAAGTATGGAAAATTAGAACTAAGGAATATTGGAACACTAACTCATAACGTATTTGCGATTTTATCTGTCATGAAATCTATAGTTTCGCACTTGCCCATTAGGCTTTCGTAAGCAAAGAAGGTGCAAGAAAGGTACTTAGGCATTCAGATTTTCACACAGTCCCTACGATCACCGTCAAAATAGTGTTAATTAACTAAATTAGTTAATGATGCATAGGTAGATTCCAATACGTTATGCGGTGTCTAATGACATTGCCCTTCTAATGTATACTTATAATATTGCACAAAAAATATCTGGAAATACTTTTACCGTCTGAGTAAAATTAGAAAAGAAATCACGATTCTCGAAATCTCTGGAATCGTCTAGAGCGTGCTAGAAAATTGAGAATGTAGTTATAGGTTCGAGGAAGGATTACATTTTTATTCACACATACAAAACTTTATCGCTCGGATTGCGTTAACAAAATATGGTTTAAAAATAGAACGTTCCCATAATTTTAAAAACGATGACACATGTTGTTTCACTCTTATTTTGAGTATATAAGCGAGCCGTATCCTGAGCCATGACAGTTCTGTTTTTACAAGCGAAGTGATAATAACAAACGATATGATAGAAGGCATCTACAAAAGGACCATAGAGGGAGCCCGTTAACACTTCATTCGCAGACCAGTATTCTGAGTTTGTTTGGATTGTGTTGAGTACGAATAAATTATTTACGCGAAAGATAACGTCATTTTCTTCACCCACAGACATACACAATACATATAAATTTGTTAATTAAGGAATAACTTAGGCTACTTTTATTTTAGAAAAAGAATTAGGGTTCCGCACAAATAAAAGAATTGGTCATGGTGAATCAATTCGGGCACTTAAATAGCCTAAGCTGAGTAAACCATAAGAGATATAACAATTTAATGTATTACATAATCATAGGCATTAAAAATACCTACAGAAAAGTCACCAAGAGTATATGTCTATCTTCTAAGGAACACCCACAATAAGCATGTTTATCTTTAAAATACCCGGGAGCGGGGGAGTAAGATTCGCGCGGGCATTCTGTTGTCCACGTGAGGGAAGCCACAGGCGCAGCTAGTATTGATAATAATCGTGATTTTTTAATACAAGTACATGAACTTTTAATTTTTGTTATGTTGTGTGATGAGTTATTACGATTTTTACCTTGTAAAGGCCCAAATTAAACAAAGCCTGCTATATGAGTTTATTATTAAAATACTTCTCTAGACTTCTTGACCGAGACTGGCGCAAGACATTCCGACAAAAGGCTGTTATATAAGACGATTAGATCATTCAGAAAATATATTTAGGTACCTAACTAACTATTGACATATATGCACTTATATCTTGCATAATGCATTATTGACTAATATACGAAGTGCTTTGTATAATTTTATTATGTGGGTGTTTACTATTTACAATCAAATATATGGTAGTTGAGAACGTATTGGTAATTCTGTGGAATGACAAACGCGACTGTTTGACCTTTCTCTCACGGTGATTGGTGGGTCATTGTGTTACAAGGATAAACTTACGGACAAATTTACAATTCTGTTCCTGATGGTAAGCCTTGTAAAATCCAAACACGACGGCGATCACCGAGAGATCTAAATCCTTCGACGGTCACCACTGTCATACCAGCCTGCATAAATATCTCTTCACGTTACGCTCGAAGGACCCGATGTTTTAAGAAGGTGGGAACACATAGGCCGAGAGGAGTTTCCACAGTTTCACGATACGACAAACATAAGTCATAGAGATCTTTTTACTTCGTGCCGAAATGGAGATTACTGTAAAACTGTGACTCCAAAGTCCAGCAAGTGTGGTTCTGTTATGGATGGAAGAGGAGAGTGTTAGATTGAACAGCTCTTCAGAACACTCACCATGAGACAGACTCTAATAACAAACAAACAAACAAGCACACCGCCTGACTATGGGTCACTAATCACTAGTGCGTCACCCACCTTGAACCCCACTTTCCTTAAAGAACTCTGGAAACCCTACTTACTGCAGGAACACAACACAAAGACTATTTGGCTGCGATCTCCTGTAGGGTGGATGTATTCCATCAGCCGGACAGCCCCAAGTAGAGAAATCTACAAAGAAATTTCACTATGCCCTACCTCTCTCAAAAACAACAACGAAAATACGTTTTTATTACAGCAATAAGCTAGTTGACTCTTTTTTAAAGTAGGTCTTAAATTATCATTGTCCGGTTTTGGGGGAAAAAAAAATTACCATGTTTTTTTGGGGAACGAGAAAACCGCAAAACTTTATTTTAAAAGTTTACTTTTAGTAAACAGGCAAAAATGCTATCAGTCATATTAGTATATAATTATATTCTCTATGGTGACGTCATACTAGTCAAAAACAAACATTTGACATTTAGCAAACGTTCATCATTGTAATATGTACTAATCATTGTAATCGTTATGTAATTGGTCATAAATTTCAAACACAACACAGACTACATAGTGAATTTCACTCATATAAGATCCGACATGAAATTGACTTAGAATCCTATGACGTCACAACATGGCCGACATCGTTTTCAGAGTTGAAAAAAAAAATAGAATTTCTAAATTGAAAATATGTAGCCATCTTACACTTTTAATATCAGATATGGATAAACCTGAAATCGATATTAATTTCGTAAGTAAAATACTACAAAAAATATTTGTTTATTGCGCCAGATATGCTTCAAGTAGAGACTTACGAAGAAGTAAAGGTCTTCAATTGTGAACATGCTTATAGATTTTTACAAAAACGCTTTGAGAATGAGCGCTTTTTTCCATAGCAGTACAGGCGTTATTTTTGAAAATGTAAAATCGTAAAGATATTCTACCGTTACGTTCCTCTGCCCTGTGGAGCTTCCGTGGGTAGAAGCCCTTGTATCCTCTACTAAATCCAGCCCGGTGTCATAAGTTTCACCTCTCGGAGATTTTGAAATCATGTGTGATATATTTTTAGTTATCGATGGACCAAAAATTCATGTTAATCTACACTAATATAATAAAGCGGAAAAGCTTTTTTGTTTGTTTGTTTGTCTAAACACGTTAACACGTTAATCTCTGGAACTTCCAGTCGGATTCGAAAAATTGTTTTTTTATATGTTAGCAAGACTCACGAGGAATAAAAGTAAAAGATATATAATATTAGGCTACAATTGCCAGGTAGCCTTAAACATTGGTTTTTGTTACGTAAGTCGTAAGTCGAAACCCTCGCGAACTGCTTTATCCGCATGCGCTGGCTTAATGGTTAATGATAGGTAAATACAATTTTGTATAAAAATATTGGTTATTAGTATATCTAAAAAAAACCTGCGATTGTATATATCACAAATATATACATCTCTTATACATAAGCCACAAAAATAATTTTATTATTTTGTTGATTTCTTTGTTATAGGTACGAGTTACATTCAGTTACAGTACACGTGACCACAATTAAACATGTCTAGTAAACATTAAATTACATTTTAAAACCTTAGATTTTACAATAATTAGCGGGTTTTTTTTTTGGTTACGATTTACGTTGCCCGATAGCACATACGGAAATGTTATCGTATCCTTATCTCGTTCTAACACAAGCATATAATATGATCTTTCTCTTTCGAGTTGCCGATCTATAAATAGTAGCGATCGCCCTAAGGTCGAAATTCGACCAGCGACTTTTTAATCATAGGCCATTTTCTGTTTGACATTTGCAGTATTCATGAACCTAAACAATGAGTATTATTATCTACATCACTTGCTGTCACTTTTCGTTGAGTGACAATGTCAATATTTTGGGTGTCTAAGTTCAATGGCACTATTTAATTTAATATATAAGTAACAGATATTTTAGATAAATTATAGCGTTCTGCACTCCTTCTCCATATAAACTTTAACCAAATCTCACAGTCTTCCGTGCACGCAGTACGCTTAAAATGGTACCGGTACCGAAAGCTTTTGCTTCACATATATATACAGATATTAGTCAACAATTATAAACACGTCATCTGATACGTCTACGGACCATAACCGCATTATAACAAAGGAAAGAATTATTACGTATCTTCGTAATCTAAATTGTATAAGATAATTCTCAAAACGCCCAAAAGTTACGTTATAAAATTTTCTTAATAACACCAAATTGCTCGGAGCCAAACCGCTAACATAATCACGGCATTTATTTGTCTTACAGTCTGTCTACTTGACCTTAAAAAGTATGCGCGAAGGTTGGCCGGTATAAACTTTGTAGATATAGGAAATGTACAGACTGGACTGTAATGCACATGGAAATACATTGTTTTTCTTGTACGTTGTAGATGTTAAATTTGTATATAGGATATGATAAAACGGCTCATTCGCCCTGTGTATGGTTGTTTTACACGCTCGAATGAACTCAAATACACAATACAAGTGTAAGCGGATCTTACCTTTGAAGATAATACAAAAACAGACTCAATTACTAAGCATAAAAGTGTACCAGGAAACTCACAGTACATAATTCAACTATCAAAATTAATAAATAAATTTCCAAAAAAGAACAAATATAAATTATTACAATTTGAAACGTATGTGTTTCAAGCTAAGATTTTATTTTATATAACATGACCAGCGGTATGTCTTTGCATGTGATCTAAGGAAAACATACTTGATTATTTGTAATCTGACAAAGAGTTAGCTGGTTTTGTATTTCAAAACGCTTTTACATTGAATATATTTTTTGAACTCCAACCCGAAGTCGCATGTATATTAATGTCAAAAGTTAGACATAACAAAAAAGAAACATTTATCACCAACAACCCATTTTTCTATTAACCGGAAATTTGTTGCATAATTGAAGTGAAAAATTGTGATTTAAAAACACGATAAAAGAGACAAATACAAACATCTATAGAATTTAGCCTGCCAGAGAATTAAATAAAAGTTTATACACGGTTAATGTTTGGATGTTAATCAGTTAGTCAGATTTGTCATGTTATAATATTGTTTAATTATTTATGTAATCATCAATCTGTTATCTGTAATTGTACCTATTTAATAAAATAAAATGCAAGTCCTGGTGATTTTCATTACTATGATCACCTTCAAATTGACTTAACGGTGTTACGACCAGACTTGTACGCACTGTTGTATGTATAGTACGAGTGATCGATAGTTCAAGTACCACATGTGAACCGATAAAATATAAACAAATTATAAAAATCAGTACATTAAATTAAATTAAATGTGCATAATAATTATTTTTATTATAATAATAATTAGTATTAAAATGTATATTCTTATAACCATACAAACAAAAACTGAAAAAATAAATAAGTTTACATAAAAATAGGAGGCGGTCCTATTTTGAAATCAATTATAGTCTAAATTATTGCAAAGCATGTCACACAACAACAACTTACCGCGTGTCAACGATACCTGTCGAGATTTTTTTATACATGTCATGTCTGAATAATTGTTGGTCTGTTAGTCTACGAGTGGCCTTTAGTCCCCCTACCGGAGACATTCTACAGAGGTATTTAAAATAAAAGTAGCTTTAACATGAGCGAGGACAATACTCGTTTTACAATTACGCTTACCAACTTTGAGGATAGACAGAAAGGTACAGTATTTAGGTATCGCTACCGTTTGTTGTTGAAAAATTACTTTAAAACTGATTTATGAAGTTATACTTTTTGAATGTGGCAAAAAAGGCGTGGTTTAGACAGGCGGAATATCGATACGATATCCCTTTATTCGAACGATTATTTCGGAATTTGCGTACATACGTACGTTGTCATACCGTGAGGCTCTAAAATAATTTTCCGTGAGCGACAACAGTCCAAGCCGAGGCCCGGCTACTTTGGCACCCTCGCGCGCTTGTTTCCCACGCTTTCGCGGCTGAGTGCCTTAAGCGCTCGCCCCCCAGCCCGGTAAAGCTGTAAAAGCCGCAGCGGCTCTGTTTTTGGATAGAGTCCCTCACGCTAACAGTAAAGTCAGATGGAAAAAAACCCGGTCATTCAAGGGTAACTATGGATTTAGATCTCTTGGTGGTCACCGTTGTGTTTAGATTGTAATCTGCTTACCGTTAGGAACAATACCATCAATTGAAAGTGCTACTTTAAAATCAACAAGACTTAATTATCCACCCTATAATAACTTGTTGACAGCAAAACCCGCTTGACATGGTCCTTGAACTTGTCCGGCAAATCAGTAATGTGCTTCGGAATATTATTAAATGACCTGACACTATTACCTAAAAAAACTTCTATTAGTCTTAGTAAGTCTAAAACACGGTACGACTAATTTATTAATATTTCCAGTATTAACATTGTGCTGACCTTTGACGAAATCTAGCTGGATTAAGTTTTTGTGAAAACATCAAGTTATCAAGGATATATTGCGAGGGCAAAGTTAATATACCATATTCCTGAAATTGGTTCTTTAGTGATTCGCGAGGTCTCGTGCTGTATATTGCTCGCTACACTAATAGACTACACTATGAAATTGCTAGCTGAATCTCTTGTTTTATTGCAATGAAGTATATCACACTCGAAGTTATACTTTACATAACATCATATACAAGTGACAAAAAATAGTAAAGTTTTTAAGAGTAAATATTCGTCACTGTCCTATAACTGAATTGGTAATTATCAATTTGAAACCTTAATGCCCTTTTTCACTACCATAATGAATTCCCTTAGCGTCCTGCCCTGTTCCTTGTGTTAAAAGTCCTTCTTGAGTGTTCACTTACAGTGTAAAAGGAACTCACATGCAAATTTTCACAGTCCTAGCCCCCAGAAGTTTGGTCTGTGCGTTGATATATCAGTCAGTTTTTTTTTTTAAATGTATCTTGTGTTTCTCGTTATATAGCCTTGTAACCAAGCAATTCTTTAGATTTATAGCCAACCATATTGAAAAGCTTTCAAACGACCCTCGCCGGTTGTAATGTCACGACCAATTTGTCGTTTACCGTCTCTACCATGTGGCTTTAAGTGGCCGATTAGGAACATAAGAAAACAATTGTCAATTGTCATTGATTGTAATATTGTCAATTATCTACATCACTTACTGTCACTTAGTTGAGTGACAATGTCAATATATTGGGGGGTCTAAGTTCAATAGCACTTGTCGGGTTAGGATTCGCAGTATTAATAATTTAAGTAAGAGATATTATAGATAAATTTTAGCTTTCTACACTCCTTCTCCATATAAATTTTAACCATGCCAAATCTCAGTCTTCCGTGCACGCAATACGCTTAAAAAGGTACCGAAAGCTTTTTCTTCACGTATTATTATATATATATATATATATATATATATAACGTGCAAAACATAGTCACCCAGATAATGACGATTAATACAACAACATACTAAGTCCAAAAATACTACAACTAAACCATAGATTAAGTTTTGATCTCCACTACACTCGGTTGAAGCGCAATGGAGATCAATCATTAACCTTTCTACTAGGTATAAAATGATATGTAAATCATTTATGAATGTATGGTTATAAGAAATCATAGCTTGCTTGGTAAGGTATTTAGCATAAAGCAATTACTGCAATAATGGCACATTTACTGACTTTGAATTTAAAATACAAAAATTAATATTTAATTAAAAGATATTGTGATATCGAAAGTAATCATTTTTTATATCGCATCAAATCGATTATACGAGGTCGGTCACATCGTGACATTATCGAATTACGTTTCGCAATAGCGTCTAAAGTTGTGAAAAATAATATAACAACCAAGACAGCGTATCTATAATCTATATTAATATAATAAAGCGGAAAAGTTTTTTGTTTGTTTGTTTATTTAAACACGCTGATCTCTGGAACTACCAGTCGGATTCGAAAAATTCTATGTATATATGATAGTCAGACTCTCAAGGAATAGTATAGGGTATTTAAGATTAGGCTACAACTCTCAGATAGCCTTAAATATTGACTTTTGTTACGTAAGTTGGAAGTCGACGCACTCCCGAACTACTAATGATACGGAAATACAATGTCTATAATAATATTGATCATCAGTACATTTAAAAAAAAAGTCAGCGATAGCATATACCTATCTGTTATAAATAAGCCACAATAAAGTATTTTGCGATAAAGATTTGTTGATAATAATTTGTAGTTGCGGGAAGAACAGTTTTGATAGACTACACGGGTGCGTTGGCGGACTATTAACATACTATTTTGTTAGCCTTTACGACCCTGGAGCCATTTCAGGCTTTGACAGCTCCACCGGCTTTGGGGGTGAGCGCGGAAGGCACTCAGCCGTGAAAGCGAGACAAAAAGCTCAAGGGTGCTAAAGTGGCCGAACCTCGTTTTGGGCTTTTACCGTACATGCAAATTAGTCTCAATCTAACTAATGCCCTGTCCGTGAAATTCGATCTAACTAATTATACATATATATGTTTCTGCCATATGGGAAGAAGGAAGAAACATGCGTATAAGCTTTCAGTAACAGTCTAAACCTTTAGAGCAACTCTTAAAAAACTTTTGTTACAGGAACAGAATTGTAGCTTAGCGTGATCCTAAAGGTGTGAACTCCTCTCTCTCTCTCTCTTTAACACTGTTTCAATTGCTGTTTGTCTTTTTTTTTTCCATTAATAGTTTTTTTTTAATTTACAATTTGTTTTTGTTTCTTTTTTTATTGATGTTCATGATGTATGTTAACGTGGCCCAGTCAGAATACCAGCGCTGCACTGATCAGTGATCAGTGAATTATGCTGAGACTGGGACTGAGTAATTATATTTCCGCACAATATGTTATTTATTATTATTGTTATTCTTGATACAATTTTTTTGGTGTATTAATTTTATGTTTTTTATAATTTTAGTTTTAGATGTGTTGTGTGACGAATAAATAAACTCTTTCTTTCTTAATCAATAAAGAAAAAACTGGTCTCTTACAGAACTTATGTATCTGAGTGGTGTGAATTATAACAAATATATGAAAGCATAAAATCTATGGAAGGAATGGAAGGCTTAACCATGGATTTAGTAGAACCGACCGTGAAGCGATTTATAAATATAGCTAAGTGAAATCGAATACCACTGAAGCTTAAGGGAAAAGTATATAAAACCATTGTAAGACCTGTCTTGACGTATGGATCTGAGTATTAGGCAACGAAAGAACTGGATGTTACACGTGGCGAGATGCGAATGTTAAGATGTATGTGTGGAGTAATTAGAATCGATAAGATCAGAAATGAGTTTATTAGACGAAGTCTTAAAATAGCACCAGTCACAGAGAAGTTAAGGGGTTATAGGCTAGCATGGTCTGGGCATATCATGAGGATGGATGAAAGTCATATAACTAAAATAATGTTAAGTATGAAAATTGATGGATACAGGAGTAGAGGAAGACCGAAGAAGGTATGGATGGATTATGTGAAGAATGAGATGTGTATAAAATGTATGAATACTGTGATGATATTTCACGGAGTAGAGTGGAAGAAGATAACATGTTGTGCCGACCCTACTTAAGTAGGATAAGGGGTAAGAAGAAGAAGCTAAGTGAAATCATACGCTTTTAATAATAATCAACTATATTATTCTTCGGAACATCTACTTCAAGAAAGCACCCATAGAGACTGCAGAACTAAAATGACCACATACGTTTTATTTTTGGAAATTTTTGGTTTTGCTTGCCGGTAGAGCTTCAACAAACTTTGTGGTTAGCACAGAAGATAGTCAGACGAAATGGCAACAAGTGCAGATATGGTAAAGTGACCGAACCTAATAGTTTAGTTTAGTTTTACCTTCACGTACAAAAATAATAATTATTATTTCTGGGTTATGTTTTTTGAAAAATAAAAGTAGCCTAAATTACTCCTTATAGCATTATCTATCTACTAGCGAAAATCCCGTCAAAATATGACGAACCGTATAGGAGATTACCCGGAACAAACAGACAGAGAAATAAAAAAAAAAGGTATCGTACATACTTTCATATGCATTTAGTATACATTAAGCTGTTATTTTGACATTACAAACAGACACTTCAATTTTATTAATTGTATAGATAAAAGCCCGTGGTGAGTGACTAAAGTGTTACCAGATGAATCTAATGTCACTTAGACGAGTCCTTACGTCATTTTGACATTCGCGTGTTTGACATTTAAGCGTAGCAGCACAAATTTAGTTTAACACACATAACTTACAAGATATTTCCTTTTAAAAACAGAATTACACAAGCATCAGACAAGAAGTTCAAATCTTCAAGCGATTGTGGCTTGATGCTACGTCTTCTTTATTTACTAGCTGCGCCCGCGTCTTCGCTCACTTGAACTACAGAATGCTGTCGTCGATCGGGAACCCGCGTGAGTCATGCTACCATCGCTCCCGGTTATTTTAAGGACAAAAATGCTTATTATGGGTGTTTCTTAGAAGATAAACATATACCCTCGCTGTCTTTTTTGTAGGACTTTCTAAAATCTACAATTATGTAGTACATTAATTTGATATATCTCTTATGGTTAATTCAGCGTAAGCCATTAAATGCCCGAATAGATTTTCCATGAGCAGTTTTTTATTTGTGTGGATTCCTTACTCTTTTTATAAAATAAAAGTATCCTAAATTACTCCTTATAACATCAACTATCTACCAGTTAAAGTCCCATCAAAATTGGTTCAATTGTTTCGGAGATTACCCGGAACAAACAGACAGACATAATTATAAGAAATTTTCTTCTTCTTTCTCTTATTTTATTGGCAACGTGTGATTATAAACAGTTATGCGAGTGTGACGTGAATACCAATATTTTTTTAATTTTCAGATTTCAATCAACGAATTAACAAGATGGGAGTTGATACTTCTAGTTGATATTTACTTAAATGACCTACTCTTTTTTGAAGTCGGCTGAAAAACCCTCCACTAGTACATCATAGCCAAACTAAATAACGTAACAACCTACCAATATTACATAATATAGGACCAAATAACATAAGTTTATAAACTAAAATACAAATCACAATATGACAGATCAAAATCCCGTCAAAAAATCCATAACAACGAAATACTTTTGTTTAAAAATTTCTTAATATTTTAGGCACTTTGCGTGACTTGTTTGGTTATTGTGCATTTCTTAGACGCGAGCCATGTTTGAATATTTACAAATAGAACAAAACTAGGCTTAAAGGACGTGTATCCAATGGGCTTATTTTTTTTTAAAAAAGCAGGCATAATTATATTATTATAATCGCAAGTAATATAGTAGCTGGTAGGTATTTCACATGTTAATCTGATAGGCTGTTAACTGATCAATTAAAATATAATTATCAGTTATTTGTATAAAATTCTCATGACTTTATAGATGACAATAGTATACTGTTGCGTGACTTAAACAATTATTTAATAGCCAATAACAATGTACTGGCATTAGGAACTGAATATATTTTATTATGTAATGAACATTCTATTGCTTCGGTTGTGATAAAATTACTATCACCTACATGTTCTTTAATACGTGTGACCGCATAAATCTGTGAAGGTCGTGGGTTCGATTCTGGTTACACTGTAACGCGTTTCACTTTGATTTTACTTTTTTATCACATTGGTTAAATGTTGCAGCAGAAAACATTAAAACTTTAAGTTAAAGGGGACTAGTGCTTCAGTGAGTTGCTGGAATCCATCGATAATTGGTTCGTGATATATTTTCACCTTCAAAAAGTAAAATCAGAAATATTTTTTTTTATTTAACTTATGCACACTAACACCAGTTCGAAAAAAGCTCAATCGGGTCAATCAACTTTTATTAAAATGTATATTTTTCTATTCTTTAACTGCCTCATTAGCCTAGTCGTCCTAAGCGTGACTATCATGCTCGAGGTCCTGGGTTCAGTTCCCAGGTTGAGCAATGTAATTGGGTATTTTCTATGAAATTCTCATTAGCAACTCGGTGTTTGGCTTTGGGCCCGATTAATGGCAATAGACTCGCCCCCTATTATATTTGACCTAAACACACCCGACTAACTGTGAGTGTACATTACTACATCTCTGCCTAATGCTTCGGGGAATACAGGCGTGATGATATGTTATGTATTGTTTAAAAAAAAGTTCATTTTCAATGGATGAACAGAGATGGAGTCACTTATAGATATGACCTTCATTGTTATTTCGTATTTGTACGAAATTCCTCCTCAAAGTATATTTTATAAGTTATCGTTAACTTGTAAAGCCTACTTAGATGTGATAGTTATCTTTTTAACTTCGTTATATGTATATACTGCTGTGAATTTTTTCACATATCCAAAAACATCCTTTTAGCTAGCTGGGAAGTGGACACATAACTCTAAATAAAACTGGCATTTTAAAACATAATATGTATTACGCAAACAAATTCCTGAATCCAAAAATAGTTTTCACACACCCGCAATATTTTTAACGACTTATCGAACAATATCCAACTTATTTTGATAAATGAGAAAACAATTCATCCCCATTTTACATTGTAGAAGAGGTGAAATAAAAGCTAAGCATCAGACGGACAGACGCAGAGATATGACGAACCTTTAGGGGTTCCTTGTTGACTTCGGAACCCTAAAAAGGGAGCGTTTACCTTATTGAATCTTAAAAATAAGTTAATAATAACACAATGTAAATTATAAAAAAACAATACATACTCACCAGCTTTTGACTCGTGGGTAGAAAAAATTCACTTAACGAAAAAAAATTGTCTTTTGTTCAGAACATTTCCAAATCACAGCACAATTATTTCACATCGCTGTCCTCTGACCGTCGAAAGGCGCTGCTGTTACCCGAAATAATAGTCGTAATAATAAAATAAAATATAAATAGCAATGGCGTACAATGCAAACTTTATGTACAAGTAGAAAAAGTCCTTGATGAAATTCCAAATTGTTAACGTGACTCCCAGGGGTCGTCGGTCTGTGTTGGTATTTTGCATTTAAATAGTTTTTTTTTTTTTACCAATATTATATATTAATACTGTCTTTCATGTATCAAAAAAACTTATTAAAAACAAAGAAAAGGTTTTTTTAAAAAAACAAGTACACTAGGTAT
The DNA here is from genome assembly GCA_033032175.1 of Saturnia japonica. NCBI lineage: Eukaryota > Metazoa > Arthropoda > Insecta > Lepidoptera > Saturniidae > Saturnia > Saturnia japonica. The sequence continues at coordinate 999,097 of CM065331.1, forward strand.
TGTAATTAACAATAACAAAAAAAAAAGAAAAAGAAGTACATACTTTTAGGCAAAGGTTGAATATTGTCAAATACTAAAATAGTAAAGAAAAAATTCCTCAGAGCTGTGTAAGACACACATCAATAAAAAAAAAGTTAACCAAACAAATGGAAATCATATTCCAAACTGGTTAAAATAAATTGAGAAATATTTTTTGTAGAAAAAATATATTATACACACGCATTTCACTAAGCCGTATGAACACTTTCTTATCGCGACGCTGACTGGCCGTGCGCTCGCGCAGCAAGCGGTGGGGAGGTAGGGTGACCATGCCCCGCGAAAGTGCAATGTTGCAAGTTATTACGCTGCGAATTGCTAAACACGAAGACAATGTAATATTTTCAAGTTATACTTTTATTTAAGTTGCCGTAAACAATTTATTTCGTATTCACTCGCTCTTACTGAAAATATTCAAAGGCTCGTTTATATTGTTACCAGATGTGCCTCACAGTTTCACACGTGTTAAATTTATTTGACCAACGTTCCATACAAATTTTGTACCCCCTTGAACCTCTGTAGGGGTTGAGTTAAAAACCGTTCTTAGCGGATGCCTACGTCTTTATCTGTGTGCCAAAGGAGACGGATACCCTTTCTTACAGACATGGGCCTGGGTAAAAAAAGAGAATTAAAAATAGGGAAACGGTGTAAATTAATAGCTAATGCATTATCAAGCAGTCACTGAAAATGAAGCGAATTTTTTGCTATCTAAAAGCAGAGATTTAAGATATTTCGTAAAAGCAAAGTCATGTAATAAACTTCAATTAAACAAACTATTTTTGAAGCAGGATTAATATTAAAAAGGGTTATGTTTATTATCTTTTAAAGTTATTAGTTTACTTATTTTGTTGATTGTGAATTTTAATTATATTGTAGGATTTTAAAAACAAAAATATATTCTATTTTATAAACCATATTTCAACTAATTACATTCTGTACCGAGAAATACCCGTCTCCTTTCAGCCTCAATAGATAGATCAGTAATTCAGTCATGTACGGTTTCCCTTTATATAATATGTTTAGATTATAAAGAGTTCAATTGTATTTATAGGAGGTCATGTCTGTAACTAGTGATCAGATTTTTAAAATTATTGCAATTGAAAACTGCATTCAAACTGATGGATATATGCAATATTTTTATTTATTGATATTATTGTATTGTTAGCATTACTTACAAAGTCACAGGTTGTTGTTAGTAAGTAAATATCATTTGGGAAATGATATCAAGTAATTTTTTAATATGTTAAATTTAAAAAAAAATACAGATACATAGAAATTAAGTTGCATTGTGAGTATAATTAAATGAATCACTTTCAAAAATTACGATATGTATATTTTTGTATAACTAAATTTCCTGTAACATTCAGTAGTTATGTATGCATAGTGGTGTAATTTTAATAAAATAACATATTTGAGTATGTTTGGAAATATTTTTAAAACATTTTTAAAACTTCCTCAAATGTGTTGTTAGTGTTACCGGCTGTATATTCTGCTACATGTTTGTCAGTAATAAATAACCACTTGTGTCAGTTCCTTTTTTTATTTCAATGTCAATGTTTTTAATTCGACAGGCAAGAAGACAACCTTGGAGTCTGTATTCACAGATATCTATGCGAAGTATTTATTATAATACTAAAACATTGCTTAAAATGTTAAAATACGAATAAAATTCAAATGTGGCTAATATGTTAACATTCAGACAAGCGACTGGCACTTAAGTTTTCATCGTGGAACAATTATTTACATAGCTAGTAATTTACATAAATGTTTCTTTAGGAGGTAATCTCCAGAACTCCGGATCCAATTATGAAAATTATTTCACTGATAGAATGAGTGCTATAGGCTATATTTAATTTATTAAGTTGAATATTGTATATTTTATAGAGCAAAGTGCAACTGGTATTTTCGTTATCTTGTTGCGTCTACCAAAAATAACAATCAAGAATGATAACTGATGGCTTTAAAGAGATATAGCGCACTTGAATGCGACAAAGGACGGTGGAACGAAATTAGTTTTCGGTTAGTCGCCACCACATTGAAAAAAAAGCTCATGTATTTGTATTTTCTGACAAAACTTAGCAGTCATTGTATGTTTCATAATTACAATTTTCGATCCTATCTCCTCTTGCAGCTCATACTAACCTATGTTGTAAATGTCACGACGAAATATAATTTGTAGCTGATCCTGAAAAGACACCGAATTGAACCACTGTGATGAATTTATGTTTATATCAGGCAGTATTCTATAAACCAAAAATCATGAAAGTAGCTTATTCAGGTAAATATATTTTAATACACCATTAATAGGCTTTTTTTAAAACAAACTTTACACATATATATCCGCTATTAAAAAAATGTGTTACATTGGTTCCCAGCAAGTTTTATAAATATGTCTAGATTAAAACGTACATCTGCTATTAAAAAAATATATTAGTCTAATTAAATTATATTATCAATTAGTTCATCTGAAATTAGAATTATTATGCTTGCTAATCACTACGACTCAATCAAGATAATTGCTCAAATGCCACGGTCATTCTCAAGGAAGAGATAAAACTAATTTTATTGAGTGGTTAGAATTACAATTATATTTATATTGAGTCTATTTCAATCAGTCAATTAATTAAAAAAGACGATGTCCTATAATTTAAAAATATTATGAAACGTAGGTAGTTATAACAGATTGTATAATTACTTTATTTCATTAAAAACGTACTCTTGTGGCGTAAATTGTGGCGAAAAATGGTACATAAAATTTATTCATATTATTTAAAAAACCATTTAATAATTTTAATTTATAAAATATTGAATTCAAATGAACTCATACGTTATTCATGGTTAACTTCATAATGTCGCACTCCCGTCGCACACCGTCCTCTACTTGACAAAAAAAGTTTATCTTAAAAAAAAACCGAACTGGTGCGAATTAATCACCGGGCCAGTATGTTCCCTACTTTTTACAACATCGGGTCCTTGAAGCATAACGTGAAGAGATATTTATACAGGTCGACACGACAGCGGTGACCGCCGTTGGATTTCCAATTCTCGGTAGTCACCGTTGTGCTTGCATTGTATGGTGCTTACCATCAGGACAACACCGACAATTTGCCGAGCCACTATATTTATTTATTTATTACTAATAGCTAAATTAACAAATTAAAAACAGCAAAGGAATTTGTTAGCCAATAACAATTCATCATAAAAAGTTATAAAAAATGTGAACAACTATACTACCACAAATTTCATTAATGCTGATAATAATAATAACAAACATTTACACAGCAATTATTTAAAAAATCAAGACTTAAACACCTTCTAGCCGAAACCACACTTAAGTGGAACGGATCTAGTTTACGCTGCCTACAAAACTCATTGGAACGTTTGCTTGTCCGCGCTGTATAAAAGATTTGCCTGTAGTTAGATGAAGAAAAAGGAAGTAAAGAAGAAAGACGAGTTAGTTTGCCCGGGGCAATAAAATAGAGCTTTGTTGAAATAACAGGACTGTTAGAATCATTATTTAAAATGTTTAATATCATGATTAAGTGATTAATTTCACGCCTGTTCGATAGTGGTAATATATGAAATTCCTTACAAAGATTAAAATTATTCTTCGACTGATAGGGCACTTTTTGATAAAAACATAGATATTTCATTAAAAAAAGTTGTCTACATTAATTCTCAACCCATGGTGCTTCTAGTACTTTGCGTGTTCTCATACAATGTGCGGTAGATCGATGCTTGTTTGCGACATTGAGAAATCTGCTTTTATAATTGAAAAAACAGGGTAGAATTTTTAAATTGAATCAATTATTTTGTAGAACTAGTAGGAACAGTAAAATACTGATTGTTTTAAATGTATCAATGAAATTGTGTTAGAAGTTTGTTGGTCAACGCCTCATTTAAGAACGGCTTGGCTGACTTAGCTAATTAGTTTTTGAAATAGGGTTTTCAAGTAAAGAAAAACTTGATAAGATACCCGAAAAATCGGAAAATTCCAGAAAACATTTGAAATAGCTTTTTTCAATTGTTTTTTTTTTTTAGTTCAAGTCCTTATCTAACATTTATGATGATGTATTTGCGTACGTTTTGCTCGTTATGGTACTTCGAATAGGTGGCGCTGTAGTCGAGTTATTGCCTAAAAAAAGGGCAAAGGCTAGCTGATAATAAAATTGAATAAACATCTCTTTGACTCCCAGCTTCAATTGAGTCTTTAATTTACATACGGTCATTACTTTTGTTTAAAATAATTATACATATATAAAAAATAAAAGTACATAGCATATTCAATTAAAAAACGAATGGGATATGGAAGAAAAAAATCTTGAATATTAAAGATAGCAAATTCAATTTAAATAAAATATTATTTTATTTTTAAAAACAAGAATAACTATATTCACAGATTTTTAAAAAGCTTACCTGTGGCTGGAATAGAACCAACTAAAATATGTTTGTATTTTTATATAACAGATCAACACTTTGAGGGTACTGTACCTGATGGTAAGTAAGCTTAGCACAGTCTAAATAGAACGGTGACCACCGAGAGATCTAAATCCATCAGATATACAAATAGATAGGGCCTATGATAAGGTTAAAATCTCTCGAATAAACATTTTAGGAATTATTCAAATTTGATTGATAGCTCCAGATATTAGCGCAATCAAACAAATAAAAAAACAATATTTTGAGCTTTATAATATTTGTATAAATATTATAGAAACAAAACCGTGACTCTAACGATTTAATAACTGATATTAAAAGCAAATCGGCTTTCAAGGAAATCGAATCTAGGAAGGAAACTTATAAACGGCGCACGAAAATTAACGGACGGCTAAAAGAAACGCTATTTTTCTTCAATTATAATAATTAACGTTTTTTTTTTTAATATACTTTATACCTGAATAATAAACTGAAAAACCGTGACGGTTGAATGCTCCTACTAATGGAATATTAGACATACGCAATAAAATCAAATTAATTGACGTCGTAGTCTTTGCACAAAGGTCAAAATAGAAATGAGATGGGCATGTAGCAAGGTATACCGACGAGAGATGGATGGCAAATATAGTATAGGACCACAGATATCTAGAGACACAGATCGAAAATGCACCAAAATGGTTTGATGAAATATTAGCAGTTGCAGGTATGACCTAGTTCGAAACTTTAAAAGAAAGATAAATTTGTCATTTTTGGAAGAAACTTTTACTGAGTTGGTTATAGGATAAATATTTTGATAAAATTTATGAACAAACAGACTACATTTAGGTAAAATTTCTATAATAATAATTTATAGTCTTACATACATGAAATAATTCAAGATTTATAATTATTTTTGTTCCCCTGTACTTATTGTACATATCTCGGCATTCTATTAATTTGTATTTAATTAAAAACTTTGATGAACGGTGAATGAACAACATCGCAAGGAAACTTAAGGCCACAACACAACGCTACGAACTTATTATCGTTATTGGTTTAGTTTTAGTGACCATGTGGCCCAAGATAATATTACGCTAACCTTAGTGAAAAACTGGCTCTCAAGTGCAGCTGCCGGAACTCACCTATTGGTACTTGGCGACAGATTTTCAACTTAAGGATGGTAGCGAGGCAGGCGCGCATTAGAAAAAGCCTTAACACCATGCTATGGTGTCATCGCGATGTTTTCCTTCACCAGGCGCTCAGGCTCATTGCAGGGATTCGAACTCACGTCCATCGACGCGGATTCCGTACACGCTACCAACTGTCCCATCATTGCTTTTATGTCTAAGTGATTTTTGCGGTCAAAATCCGGGGGGGTACTTTGTTCGCGTTGTTTTGAAAATGATACAAAGTGTACGCCATCGAACGTACCCACAACAATTTACCTAGATTTGGTCGCAAGCTAATAAATTGCTTTTATTTAATACTACCTGTGTCCGCAACTCTGCTCGGGTGAACTGTAGAAATCGTGTTTATGAAGTTGTGATATTTTTTCAGATAAGATCCAAGTATCCAAGTAGTAAAACCAAAAAAAACAGAGGCAGAGACAGGGACAGAGGCAAGGACTGTTTTTTTTTGTTGAAATTTTAAATCCATTAAAAATTTCATAATTTGTGAACTGCTACTACAGCATGTCGGTGACACGAAATCAGGATTTTACTCATCCAAAAAGTCAAACATGCATATGATACTGTCGAGTATATACAATTTATTATTGTAAATATGCGTATACATGCACAAAGGCCGCTGTACTACGCGTCGCTAGTCTAACGCAAGCGCAATACGTCACGAGCATGTCGAGGTTATCGGTGACGCGAACCCATAAATTTTTTCCCCTACTAAAATCGCTCAACGCGGCTAAAGAAGTTTCCACTTAAAAATTAAAAGGTAGCTCAAGATTTTTGTTTTAAATATAAAATATATTTTAAAAATTTTTTTTTATTATTTTTAAATGGATATTTAATTTTACAGAGATCGCTCACGATTTTTTTTAATTATTAATATAGCGCACTTCTGATGATTCGTGGTGTAGCACGTACTGATGAGGTTGGATTGGGCGTCTCAGTTTTAAATATGTAATTTGACACTCCTTCCTTAAATGTAGTGGACATATTAAAGAATACAAATAAAGCACATAATACAAAGAAAAAATCATAAATACTATAATTCCGAACTACTGAACTTAAGTTGTACTTAAGTAACTTAATTAAATTTAGCAGTAAAGATATCTTTATACAAAAGAGAGGTTAGTAGGGCATAAAGAAATTTCTTTGGAAATTTATTCTTAATACTTGGTGCAGTCTGACTAGTGGAATGCCTCCATCCAACAGAAGATTGCAGCCAGACAACCTTTTGACGTGTTCCTGCGGTGAGTAGGCATTCCAGAACTTGGGGTAGGGGATTCAAGGTCGGCAAGCATACATAGGCTACGTTAGCAGCTTACAATCAAGAGGGCCGAATACTTGTTTGCCGTCTTTGTAGTATATTAAAAATATATTTTTATATAAGTACTAGCTGTGCCCGTGGCTTCGCTCACGTGGACTATAGAATGCCTGCGCGAATCTTGCTCCCCGCTCCCGCAATTTTAAAGACAAAATATTTATTGTGGGTGTTCCTTAGAAGATAGATGTATACTCTCCTGGACTATTTTGTAGGTCTTTTTAATGCCTATAATTATGTACTACATGAATTTGTTATATCTCTTATGGTTTACTCAACGCCATTTAAGCGCCCGAATTGATTCACCATGACCAGTTTTTTTTTATTTGTGCGGAACCCTGATTATTTTTCTAAAATTATTGTAGCCTAAGTTACTCTCTATATCATCAACTATCTATCAGTGAAAGTCCTGTTAAAATCGGTCCAACCGTTTCGGAGATTACCCGGAACGAACAGACAAGAATTTTAAAAACGGGTTTTTTTTATAGGTGTCGTATATACGTTCATATGCATTTAGTAAAAAAACTGCTATTTTTACATTACAAACAGACACTTCAATTTTATTAATTGTATAGATATATTATAATTACTATTCCATTTGTTAGTATCACTCTTAAGCCATTATCTGCACATCACCACTAAATAATTGCATAATTTTACGGCTTACATCCGTTTTTTTATGTCATATACTATACATAAAACTTTCGCTAATGAAATTTATGAGTTTATATGAATTTATATAATACGTAAACGGTCCTGGGATGGTTATGAGCAGATGTGAAATTTAGTATTTAATATATAATATTATTACGGCATTCAGATATTTAGTTAGGTATGTAGAACGAATAGAGTTCTGTAACTCTTTATTCCATTTCCTTTACTTCTATAGTTTAATACCATAAAGTAATTTACTATGTGGCTTAGACAGAGGCCTAACTGTAGACTGTTCTATATTTATATTACAAATACGGTAGTTCAAACAATATGCCTTGCGAAACACTGAGGTGTAGGGTTCATTTTCATAAAAATATATATATTTGCACTTTTTTACAATTTTATGTCTAAAATAAAAGTGTCATAGGTTTTATAACATTACAATTTTAAATTAATGTAAATCAAAAGGCCATATTTTTCATCACATCAAATTGAAAATAATTAATCGATATCTTAAAAAAAAATAAAGCAAACAAAAAATTCGTTTGACGTTGTCAATTTGACATTACGGACAGGTTCAGAACGCATTATGACACGGTGAGTTCGGTTACATCCTTTCGCATTTTTTATAAGTTAAAGTAAAGGAATGTTCTTGAATTTTTATAATGAAGGATTGTTTTGTTGTATTTTGGTGTTGAAAATATAGTATTTTTGCATACTATATATTTCTTCAACAGTATATAGTACGCAGACTCAAAATATAGTATAATACTATGTATTATAGTACGGTTGGCAACCCTAATGAGTAGCAAGTTTCAGGAATTTAGTATCTTAACTTTACCCAATACATCCTTGAAAATTAATTGCATGTTCGGAAAAACTTGTATTTAGAAGTCACCTCCAGACATCACTATCATTCATATAATCATTCACCCAGTAATAACCCTATGACAGTAAAACTTGCTTGGCATGGTTCTTTAATATACATTTACTAGCTGTGCCCGTGGCTCCGCTCTCGCGTGGACTACAGCTCGCTTCCACCTACGGCTGTCGTCCGCCAGTTATTTTAAACACAAACATGCTTATATTGTGAGTGATCTTTAGAAGCTAGACATATGCTAGCGCTAACTTTTTTGTAGGTTTTTTTAAGCTCTACAATTATGTTATAGATTAATTTCATATATTCCTTATGGTTTGCTCAGCGTAAGGCCCAAAAGCATCTTATTTCCTAATTGATTCACCAATTTCGTCACTGTATATTTCGTATGTTAATTTATTTAACAAAATATATCCTATAATCTGGCCAGATAACATAGATATGAATTTAAATAAAAACCATTTATATCGGATAAGTTGTTTTTGCGTGAAAAAAGAGTGTGTGTGTGTGTCAGCTCCACCGCACGACTTGATTTTGCTCCATTGATAGTACGATTGTCATGGAATAAATATAAAATGTACGTATATTTGAAGTAATGAAAAGCGTAATATAATTCTTGCATTAGTTACTAGATGGCGCATAAATCTGATGACAGAAAACATAACGCTTTTGAGTTAACGCCTTTATAAATTTTAATCCACATAAAATTTCCACACCGGGGTTCTTATATGGAAATTGATTTTTAAGGAGTAAACTCCAATAAAATAATCGGACAGACAGTTAGAGAGATGTTGAGTTTTATAATATGTTTGATAATATTATGATGAAGAATTTTAGAGCACGCAAACCGTTTTCCAACTGTCGCGCCGTGCACGATAACATCAAAGACAAGGGGTTAGCGACATCACACATAACTGTAACTTTCTAAGATCGTTCTGCTCACTGAGTTTAATGTCTCGGCCGTATTATTAAACTGTATATGTCAATGGTAACTATACGTAATTACTTGTAATTCAATTGTACATAAAAAGTTACGTCTACCTGTTTATCCGACCCTTTTTAGGGTTCCGTGTCTCAAAAGGAAAAATGGAACCCTTGTAAGATAACTTCGTTGTCCGGCTGCATGTCTGTCAAGATACATTTCACAGGAACGCGTAAAGGTTATCGAGTTGAAATTAATATGAAATACTCAGATCTGCAATCCCGTGGAGCTGTGAAAAATTCAAACTTCAAAGTCAAAGCAATCAAAAGATACGGTCGTTTATGCCGCATATTTAAACGTTGAAAACACAAGTATAATGATATACACGCATCAGCTCGAAGAGGCTGCTAGTGTATTAAATAATAACTAGCGATAGCCCTAAGGTCGAAATTCGATCAGCGACTTTTTGATCATAGACTATTTTCTGTTTGACATTTGCAGTATGAACCTAAACAATGAGTATTATCTACATCACTTGCTGTCACTCTTCATTGAGTGACAATGTCAATATTTTGGGAGGTCTAAGTTCAATGGTTCATTTTAATATATTAGTAACAGATATTATAGATAAATTTTAGCTTTCTGCACTCCTTCTCCATAAAAACTTTAACCATGCCAAATCTCACATTTTTCCGTGGACGCAATACGCTTAAAAAGGTACTGAAAGCTATTGCTTTAAATATTAATATATAGACAATTAATATTTAAACTCTCGAAAAGGGACTCGAAACCTATAGGTTGACCTTAGAATCATGAAATTTATCAAGAAGCAATAATCACAAGTAAAGGAAAAAGCTCACAGAAATAAAAATTGCGATTACTATTATTTGCAGTTGATAAACTGACCGCGGCATATTTCGATATGTGGAGACAACAGCCAATCGGTCAAGTCGTTCAGAAGTTAAAGAACCATGAATATAGACGAGGAACTCGAAAGAGAAAGAATTACGCTTGTGTTAAAACGAGACAAGGACAAGGATATGAGACCATTTTCATATGTGCTATCGGCCCACATAAATCGCGATCTAAACAAATCCCGCTTATTTTTGGAAAACTAAGGTTATAAATAGTAAATAATTGTTTAATAGACGTCTTTAACTGTGGTTAAGTGTACTGTAACTTAAAGTAACTCGTATAACAAAGAAAATCAACAAAATAGTACGCATACTACTATAATCCATTTTCGGTTTCGTCTTAATCAACCTATGACCGGTCTATACACTACTAAATCTACGGTTGTAACCAAAGAGGTATAATCAAATATGTAAAGCAAGGAGGCGTAGGAGTTTTTGGCGGGATCTTGAAATGACATATTGTGTTTTTTAATTTTTATTCATTTACTTCGATTTTTGTATATTATGTAATATTGGTGGCGTTTTGTGTGATGTAGTTTGGTTCTTGTGCATCACTGGAGAGGATTATAGATGTAAACTAAGAGCATGCATTCTGGGATGCGACAAAAACTCCCTAGAAAGTTCTAATAAGGGAGCCAACATCTTGTTAGGAAACTGAAGACGTCATAAGACACTTGATAATGGCTGTAATGGTCTTCAATAAAGAGGATTAGTTGCCAAGCTAGGAAGAAGATGAAGAAAGAAGGCACAGATAACCAAAAATCATGATAATAAGAAATAACAATTTTCTGTGTCAAAATTAATCTCACCACCTCTCTGATCATCCGTCAAAGAACCGTTTTCAAACGTTACTTTTATAAATAAATTTGAATTTTACTAAGAATTTAACCAATACATAAATAAGCAAATTGCAAAGTAATATTTCGCCAACTTTCTTACTTCATATAAACGTATATATATTAACCAGTATATATAGCTTACGAGCATTACTTATAATGTAAAATAGTTTTCCCTTGTCACAGTTTACGGTCCGCTAGTCCAGTAAAAGCGTGCGGAGTCACGCGATTCACTTGTATTTCACTGCACGACAGAGTGAATGATGTTGATTTCGTTCCAGTAGGTAAATACTCGTACAAATTTTTATTATAAATTTATAATACCTGATCTTAAATGAAGATATGGCCTTATATAATTCATGCTAAGCCAAAACGGAAGACTAACTCTCCACACACACACATTGAAAACATTCACAGGTGCTTGGTGACATGTTTTCAACTTGAGGGTAGCAAGTCATACGGGGGCAGTCGTACCGTGTTTTACACTTAGTAAGACTAATAAAAGTTTTTTAGGTAATAGTGTTAGGTTCTATAATAAGATTACGTAGCACATTAATTGGTTTGCCGGACAACAAATTCAAGGACCCTGTCAAGCGGGGTTCTCTATCATAAGGTATTTATAGGGTGGATCATTGTGTGATTGATAGTTATGTCTGGAAGTGACTCCCTCTCTGTGCATCTACTAAATTATTAATTTTCCAAACCAGCAGTAACATTTTGACGTTCATAAGTGCCTTCTTAGGGCCCAAATTGAATAAAGATTAATTTAATTTTGATTACAAAATGCCCTACCACCTTGCTATGGTTTCATTGCGGTACTTTTCTTTGTTGAAAGGTTGTTCAAACTATAATTGCTTTATTTATAAATCTTTACTGAAATTTACTAATCATTGCTATGAATTTGTTAGTAAGATCGAGTATTGTTCCACAACAATGACTGTCGATATGTCGTTATTAAAACAAATAAAAATTATGTTTTATAAATTCGTATATCAACTTACAAGATACAAACGGCTTTGCCTAGTTTGGAGGTCACCGAGTATACTAAATATAAATCTTATGCAGAATAATTTATTTATTTTTTAAATTTTTTATACGTTTTTATGTACTTTGGCTAATGGTGAACTTTAAGGAAACACTCACAACAGAGTTTAGCGCTGCGCGTTTCAAACGCAGCCAGTCGACAATCGATATACACCGAGACTCAAAATAATTATTGTATTTGTTTACAAAATCAATTAAGTCTTTTAATTTGAATGTATATTTATTTTTATGGATGTTCAGCTATAGCTTCTTTGTATATGAACCGATTTAGATGAATCTTTTTTTGTTAATTAAGGAATATCTCAAGGGTGGTCCTATTTCATTGGCATTGGACTTTGAACTTCGAAGATGCACCAGGGAACTCAGGGAAAACAGAAATGCCTTGTTAAACTTTAGAGAGAGCTACGTGGAAAGCTTGTGGGGTTTTATATGACTTGGCCGTTGTTGCTGTAAGTTTCAGCTCAAGAAAACAGAAGTAAGTAATAATAACAATAACTCCTAGACAATATTTTCAACGGCACATATCGTACAATATTCCATGAGATGGTATAAGACTAACCTTATTATCATTACATTAAATAAAATGTTCTAGGCTCATATAATTAGGCACAGTAGATTCTAAAGAATGAAATTTAATGGGTAATTGATAGGCCACATTTTAGCCAAAATTACTCACTTATTACATCAACCTTCTAGACTAAGCTGTTTATGAGATTTCACTGCATTTAATTGACAAATCATCTCAGTCGATACTTGGCCCGATTTTTATAGCATGTCTTTGTTGGGATTAATTCTATATTATAACTAACTGGGCCAGCAGACTTTGTCGAACCTTTTCCGTTAGTTAATGGCTAGTGGAACCTATAGGTTACCTAACATATCTATGAGTAATCGTCTTGGAAAAACAAATATGTTTACAATCAGTCAAGTTGTTCACAAGTTAAATGATACAGCTCCGCTTGCGTGAATAACATAGACGTGGACAATACAGATGAATTATTGTTTAGGTTTTTTTTTTTATTACAAATAAAGTATAACTTTACTTGAGTATGTTAGTTATGAGATTTTTTTATTTAAACTTACTTACTAACTTACTTTTAGGTATGAATGTTGGATTTATTGTTTACTAATTTGAAGAAAAAAAAATGCTTACTCTTTTGTAGGTCTTTTACATTAGTGATATATATATATCCTATGGTTTACTTAGTGTAAGGATTTAAACGCTCCAAAAGTGTCGTTTTCCTGAATTGTTTAACGATTATTATTACTGCTTATTCCGTATGTTTACTTTACGTAATAAAATATATCCTATAGCCTGGCAAAATAACATGGATATTTAAAATAAGGTGTAAATCGGATATGTTGTTCTCGCGTGAGAAGAAGATAGACAGAGAAACGTTGAGATTTATAAAATGTATATAGGTTAACATGAAGTATTTATATTGGAATCTTGAAGTATATTATGTATTATAGTGACATGTAGAAGGCAACCGTGGTGTTATTCGCGACCAGCCTACCTATTTGAGATGCAGGGGACGCGCCTGCCTCAGCCGGTACAATTTTGCGTAACCGGAGAAAGCGTTCACGTCGCTTACAATTTTCGGTGAATCGCACGTTTGTAATGTTTAGAATATACACTTGATCTAAATTGGATCTATCTATACAATTTTTATAATATAATAAAGCGAAAGATTTTTTTTGTTTAGTTTAAACACGCTAATCTCTGGAACTGCCAGTCAGATTCAAAAAAATGTTTTTTTATATTATAGCCAGATTCACAAAAAATAGTATAGGCTCTATAAATTATTAAGCTATACCTCTTACCTAGCCTTTAACATAAATTTTTGTTAGGTAACTCGGAACAGAAAGCACTCTCGCACTGCTTTATCCGAGTGCGCTGGCGTAATGGTTAATGATACGTAAATACAATGTTCTACAAAAATATTGGTCATTAGTATATCTAAAATTGTCTGCAATATCGTATGCCTCTTATACATATAAAAAGTGATTTATGAGCATTTTATTAGGCATAGCATATTAATTCTTACGAATGAAAGTTCCTTCAAGATTAAGACAATACCATGAAGATAAACTTAGCCCTTTATAACATTGTTCAGGATATAATGAAAAAATTAAATAATTGAACATTGCACTCGATAGAACAGGTTGAGGTGAAAACAAATATATTCTAATAGAACAAGGAAATCTTATTTAATGTAAACAAGAAAATATTGTCTATAGTGAAGTATTATGAATTGTCAGTCAGTTATTTCTTTTAATTTATACGCAGGTTAAACCACGGGCACAGCTAGTATCTAAATATGTATAAAAGGAAACTATGACTGACTGACTGACGATCAAGCCCGGTGAAGCTGTAAAAGCCGCAGCGGCTCTGTTTTAGGATAGGGCCCCTAAGGCTAACAGTGTAGTCAGTTCAAAAAAAAAAAACTGACTGACGTAGCTATCAACATAGAGCTCAAATTTGGCATACAGATCGATATTATGACATAGGCATTCGCTAGGAATGGATTTTTGTAAAGACAACCCTATAAGAGTGTAACAGGGTTTCAAAAATTTTATGGAGAAAAGGATTTTGTTGAAATTAGGCACAAATATAGTTATTATGATGTAGACATCCAACTAAAAACCGTTTTTAATAATATAACAACCCCTACAGGGGTTTAACTGGGGTGTTTCTTCAAAATTTTGATACGGGTAAAACCGTGGCTCACAGCTAGTTTTATATGTAAAGCTCAATAATAGATTATTAAAAAAATATTTAACCTCGCTAACCTAGTGGTCGTAAGCGCGACTGCTATGAGCAAGGTCCTGGGTTCGAATCCCAGGTCGAGCAAAGTGTTATTGGGGTTTTCCTATGAAACTCTCAGTAGCAGCTCGGAGTTTGGTTTCGTGCTCGATTAATGGCAATAGGCTCGCCCCCTATTACATGGGACCTAAAAACATACTCGGCGAATTGTGGATGCAGATTAGTACACCTCTGCCTAACTCTTCGGGGAATACAGGCGTGATGGTATATTATGATGTTATTATTAATTCTATCATTTAAAGTTAGGAAAAATGTTTATAGTTTTAAGTTTTCAGTTCTGTCGGCAGTCTTCACGACTGCTTTGTTTTTTTTTGTTTTTGTTTAAATGCGCTAATCTCTGGAACTAAAACTTAGATTAGAATCATTCTTTTTGCATATTTTAGCTTTTAATCTGGCTAACTATCGTCCAATGAAGGAAATGAAAATGGCGACAAGCAATAGGGATGCGTTAGCAGCGGTGCGGTGGACAGTTGTTCTAATAATTTTATTAAGAGGTAAAACCGAGGGGCACAGAATTTTGACGCACATTGTCTCTATCTGTCTGTCCATTTATGTTCTTTTCACGCAAAAACTATCAGAATTTCATGTCTTTTTAAAATTCATAATTATGCTATCTGGTCAATTTATACGGTATATTTTAGTAGATAAAGTAACGTACGAAATAAGCAGTTACGATAATTGTGAATCAACTCTTAAAAAAACACAAACTGGGTGCTTAAATGGCTTACACTGTGTAAATCATAGGAGATATATTAAATCAATGTATTAATTAATTAAAAACAACTACACAATAATATTATTAGTAATTTCTGTCTTTATTCTAAGGATCACCCACAATAAGCATTAACTGACGCGGCGGGCAACCGCCGTGCGTTGGAGCAGGTAAAGCAAAATTCGCGAGTGCACTAAACAGACGGCGTAATGTAATCCACGCGAACGGAGCTGCGGGCACAGCTAATATAGAGATATAACAAAAAAAATCTTTCAAGAACCTAAAGCTAACAAATAAACTTGTCAGGAAAAAAAAAATCTTATGACATAACCTTTACTTTCAATGAACCTGAATTCGTGCAAGTAGTGTGCTAGCGTGCGTCTATGATGCGTTTGCACTGGTTTTGGTTAAGAACAAGCTGTCAACCCTCTCTCGTCATATCTTGGTCTGTTATTCGCATTGACGTGGCTATCGAATTTTCCTAGTAGGTTCAGCCTACCAACTTATCAACCACTAAAACCCTAATATTTTTTCTCAAGATAAAAATAATAAAAGATTGTACAGATCATATCGGGCCATGCGCAATGTAGAGTTGTTTTCAATAATTTTTAATCGAATTTGTACAAAATTACACTTCCAAGTACATTTCAGTATTACTCATTAACTTCTAAAGCCTACACACCTCTGGTAGTTTTTTAAAATTTAATTATATTATTATAATCTACTACTACCAAATTTCTTTCCCATAATCACTTTAAATATTCAGTTTCACTATTTCGCAAACGGCCCCTTGAATTTAAAAATGGTTTTCAAACACCTAAAATGTTTTTAAATTACTTATTCAACGATACTTCAAGCGATAGGGTAGATGTGATAAAAGACAATCCTACTTTACGTGTAAGGTAGGTACTGTAAACATTTTTTTTTTCAAGATTTTACTTTACAACTTTGTCGGCGTGATAGATATATACAATATGTATTAAAAACCCCAACGAATCCGAAAAGGGTATATTAGGTTCCCCAATGGCATTACCAAAAAAAAAATCAAAATTGTATTTATTATGAAAATAAAAATGTTATTGTTATTTAAATTTACCATATTTAGTTTCCCTAAAATTTAGCAAATTTTTAAAACGTGACAACACGTCACCAGCCCCGGCGCGGCGCGGCGCGCGGCGCAGCGATATGTTTGATCGTATGACGGTACCCTGAACCGCGCCACCTGTATTGCCATGTAAGTTTCCTAATTTAACTAATTTATTTTACATTTTATTAGGGGTAATTTTTTTACTTATAATCTGAGATAGATAACATAAACAGAATAAAATCTCGATACCTGATAACACCACGGATCCGACGGGGTTTTTAATAAACACTGTATAGGTATACCCATACCAAATTACAGTTTTCTAGTAGAAAGAATCTCTGAACTAATCCGTGGACAGACAGACGGACAAACTATAAGGGTTCCTTGTTTACTTCGGAATACTAAAAGAGATATATTGCTTTAATACTGTCAGTTTTTATAGGTCGATAAATGAGATTTGTACCCCTTAACTATTCAGTCCATAAGGTGGGATTTACCATAAAATAGTACTCACCAATCGAACCTACACTACATCAATGGACTATAGAAACCACAAAACCAATTTGTCGTTGACAAAATATAATTTGCCTAATCATCTTCAGTTCACACTTTGTTCAAACGATTTGGTTTTATCATTTCCATTGTATCAAGAGCCGCATTTAAATACAAACACTGCGATATTAAAGGCCATTTTATAAATAGTTTTATTATAAATAGACCTGATTTAGTATCGCTTCGCAACGGTCTGAGAGATCAACGCTAATTGGATTTTTCAAGCAACAATTATATTGTACTTTCACCGTTTTTGAGCGCTATTAGATTGTTTTACATCGAATGGAATTATAACATTGAATTGATAAAACAATATACTTAGACATTACATACGCAGAAAAAAAAACATAATACGAGCTCGTTGATGTCTTATATATGACAGCAATTTTATTCCTTTATAACTAATTTTTTTGTCTCACTATATTGTTCGAGATTAAGTTTAATATTCAAATACGTTATAAAATACATAAAACTGGAAAGCAGGTTTTTCAAATCGAATAACAAGACATCGTTTCATTAGAATTACATATTTTATTTATAACTATGTTGCGGAAAATATTAAAATATTAAGCCTTTAAAAGGACTGACTTTTAATTGCACCTGTTGTAATATATCAATAGTTTATCACCTTGAACGTGGTGTCTAGTAAACCGAACGTTAAAAACATTTTATAACTATTAATTTTCGTTTGAAGTCATATTGCGATGGTTTTATTTTATTTTATTAATTTAGCGTTCGGAAACAATTTTACCTGATGTTAAGTGTTAATGTGGCCCAAGATGGTAACACGTTAAGTCTAGCTAGAAAACTGGCTTAGTGGAAAATTCTGGCACTCAAGTGTAGCTGCTGGAACACACCTATAGGTGCTTGAAGACAGATTTTAAACTTGAGGATATTAGCTAGAAAATGCCTTACCACCATGCTGTTGTTTCATCACGATGTTTTCCTTCACCGAAAGTTTAGGCTCATTGCTTTGATTCGAACTCGTGTCGATCGATGCGATCATGCACGCGATTACTGAACCATCATCGCTTGAGTGCCAAAAGGACTATAAACCACTATTAAACTAGCATTAAGGTGCAGTGCTGACGCTTTTGTTTTCAGGTCTAAAGTTTGTGGCTATCAATACGCACTGACACATGAGGCTACAACAGAACAGAGCTTAGTTTAAAATTAAATGAACTTGTGTGAAATTGCGTCGTTCCCATATATTGTTTGTTACTAGCCGTGTCCCACGTTTTCACCCGTGTTAAAATTTTGAATAGAAACCTCCGCAACACCTTTTTAGTGGTTGAATTTTCTTAGCGAATGTCTACTTTATATAAATAATTGTGATGTGATTGTGATATGTTGATAGATCAGTCAATCAAAGTTTGCTTTTATATTTTTATTATTGTTTTATTTTATTTTATTTAGATTATCATAATTCATAACTCACTCCTGAAGAGTAGCGACCTGTTACTCTCTAGGTTAATTTAAGCCTACGAATCCATTTGAGGATCATCACTAATAAATACTAGTTGTGCACTGCGAATATTTCGCACATTCTAGAATGTAAACAATCTAACAGCTGTCATGTTAGATGCAAATTGCTACTAGATGGCGCCTTGAATACATTTTCATTTGCATCAACAGACATTTATACTTTTTTACTAATTATAATTATTTTATAACGAGACTTTATTTTAAGATCTTTGCCAATTTTTCGTAAATAGCTGGGACCATGATTGATATTTGAATTGTTAATTTTGATTAGATATTCTACTATAAAATAAAAACACTTGTGCGAAATAATAAACAGATGTAATATGCTGCACTAACACTTCATGATAAGAGGATAGGAGGAAAGTTGACGGTTCTGTCCCTGATGGTAAGCACAGTACAACTTTAATAAAACGGTGACCACCGAGAGATTGTAATCCATTGACGGTGACCGCTGTCCTGCCGGCTGCCAGCATGCAATGATTTAACTGGATATGCACGGGCTTATCCCGAAACGCGACACGCAAAAGCGAGTCACTATGACGGTCTTTACACCAAGTACAGCCGTACCACCTCGCTATCAGCATTTCCTTGTTCGTTGCTCAGCAGGGTGCATCACGTGCAGGTGAGGTTGGCTCGGGCATTTCAGCTTTTAATATGTAATCCGACACCCCTTACACAAATAGATTTAATAACCATATTATCATTCATAAGCTTCCTGTTATTAACCGGGGCATTATCGATAGATAACGAGTAGGTTTTTATTTAACGTTCGGTTGCGTTTCGATTACGTAACGATTGTATTTCGATAGCGGACTCGTTCTTAGGCAACTCGCGAGCGCGGCGCGGCGGGGTGCGGCGCAGTGCGGTGGCGAAACAGCTTATGGCTTGCGTTGACAAAGCTAGCTTGCCAATCAGTTCACTCAAGGTTATACTACCTATTTGAATATCAGTCGTATATATTTAGTTCACACAATATTCTGTCAATTCCGTTTTGGTTTTTATATACGTGTGTAACGTTACAAATTGTATGACAGCGCTATTAGAATCAAATATATTTTATTTTATTCTGGCTCTAACATGGTACATTTAAGCGTCGGAACACTACTTCTGGTTCGGAAATATCTCAGTCATTGAGAAAAACCGGCAAGAATCTTTATCATATTTTTCAATCATAATTTTTAACCGACTTAACGCAGTTGTCGTAAGCGCGACTACTATGATCGAGGTCCTGGATTCGATTCCCAGATCGAGCAAATTGTTATTGGGTTTTTCTATGAAATTCTCAGTAGCAGCTCGGAGTTTGGCTTTGTGCCCGATTAATGACAATAGACTCGCCTTCTATTTCATGGGACATAAAAAAACATACAGCGAATTGTAGGTGTACATTAGTACACCTCTGCCTAACTCTTCGGGGATACAGGCGTGATGGTGTGTTATGTATATTAAAAAAAAGCGGACGATATCAATTCGAATGTAAATTTTTTATGGAGTTTTAACCATAATTTCTTTATGAACCAATTTGTATGATTCTTTTTCGTTGTAAAGGGGATAGGTCTTTAAGGGTAGTCCCATTTAAATTTCATTGTCATTGGACCTTCGGCTTCAAAGTCACATCAAGGAACTTCTGAAAATTATTGAAGTTATTTTTTTATTGTTTTATTTACAAGCTTTTACTTAACTTGCTCTGTTAGTATGAGTCAAATCTTGCAAGTGAAATTTAAAACAGTTATCCTCAACAGACTGAGCTGAAATTTTGATGTGAAACTCTATAGGCGAGGGGTAAACCTGGCGTGACGTGGCATGGCGATGCTTCGCTACGCTATATGATGGAATATATGAACAGAAGCATATTTTCAGTACAATGTTAAGATCACCTCAAAGCCTAGCAGTTGTAATCGAAACTACTATTTTCCAAAGTCCTAGGTTCGAATCGTCAGTTCGAAACAATTTGTTTTTTTTTTTTGATGTGCTATGAATTATTAAATTATGAATATACAATTATAAAAATAATTGAGTTGTCGCGATTACAAATAAATTTTTAACTTTTGTATTTAATAAAAATGAATATTTATGTAATAAACAGTCATTATTTTATGAAACTGTAATGGTTTATCTTTTCATTATGCCATATCTAAATCCTGACGTAATCTGTTCTTATATACATATAACTTATAGAAAATAATTTCGATGTTTCACATCTGCCAGGCGCGGGCGTCCCGCGACTGATTTTCTTTTTTTTGCATTATACGTCTAGTTTGGATGGCAATGCATGGTTAGCTGAGTGACGCCATTCTAAATCCAATATTGTAAACTTCCAAACATGACAGACCAGTTACTTTTTATACACCTTCATGATATGGGTATCAAATGAAAGGGTTTACTGAGAGGAATACGAAAATAAAATTGGTACAGGTGAAATATTAATATTTTTTTTTTTTTTTTTTAAGATTTATTTTTAATCAATAATTATTTGCTGTATAAATACATTTTAATTATGTATAATGTATATATTATGCAATAAAATAGAAAAAGTTTAGAAAATAAATCAATATGCGGGCAAAGTTAAAGAATCAAGTCATGCATATTTTAATTTTTGAAGGTTATTTATTAACCACCATCAAATGGAATTCCTTCCTCTAGAATTATTTAGATTTTTATAGATAAAAGTTATTTCAATAAATCTATAATAATTTGTTTAACATAATGTCAAGGGAAATTAAAAATTTAATTTGTTTATTGGACTTGTTTTTTTTATTTTAGAATAAAATTAGCTAATTTGACTTTTTCATGTAGTAGAAATAATACAATAACATCTGATTGATATTAATAAACATTATTGTCTTATTTTGTCCGTGTCGAAGATTGAAATTGACCAGTATTTGGCCGACTTCAGACCGTTTTGAAAGGTAAGGTTAATTAATATGCAGGAGTAAGGATACAGAGGGCACTAGATGTGGCTTTGTTTGTACGTCATCGTAGTCGCATACGGCTGCGTTTTGTTGAACATGTTGGTTTTTATAGAAACCATATTTTTTTACAAGATAATGTTAAGTAGACATACATCGACATAATATGGACGCGGTCAGTTTACTAACTACAAATAAGTTACAAGAAGTTTTTTGTGATGTAACTAAAGATTAACGGTTTTAGGATTTTTACCTTTACTTGCGCTATAAGACGTTGCTTTTTGCCAAATGCCCGTGATTAACGGTAAATAATTAAGTGATTAAGTATTTAACGAGAAATACTCTATAGGTTTTTATTTTCTTTGCCGTATCTTTTGATTGCGTTGACTAAGAAGTTTGATTTTTTTTCACTGTTTCAAGTGATTGTAGACCTGAGTATTTGATATTAATTTCAACTTTATACCTTCACGCGTTCCTGAGAAAAAGATACTTGATGGACACATAGACAGACAGACGGATAACGAAGTGATCCTAATGGGTTCCTTTTTTCTTTCGAGGTATGGATCCCCAAAAAAAACTAAAAAAGAACATGTCTCTCATATGGGTGTCATTATAATATTTCTCTCTCAATATTTTACTTTTTTTAGGATATCCGCTTTAATAATATATATTTTATGAAAAGTTCAACTGGATACCTATTACAGTTTAAGAGATACTACAGCCTTTTAAAGTTAGAAAAGTCAGCATAGATTTACAAATAATAACTTCCTTTGTTTGACAACGAAACCTTAAAAGTATTAAATTAATCCCAGAGCTACTATCTAAAATCTATATAAATTTTAAGTGAATAGCATTAGTTATTTTTTATTCAAATCATTTCGCATAAACAGACAAATATACAGTATGTTAATGATATATTTATGGTTAAATTATCTATACTTCTATAGTAATACAATAAAGCGGAAGAGTTTGTTTGTTTAAACACGCTAATCTCTGAAACTACCAGCCGGATTCGAAAAAAATATTTTTCTATATAATAGTTAGACTCACGAGGAATAGTATAGGCTATCTAGCATTAAGCTAAAACTCTCAGCTAGCCTTATATATTTATTTTTGTTAAGTAAATCGGAGTATTTTTGTTAAGTTAAATTTTGCTCTTTAGGTATGCTATTTGGATGCAAAGGTTAGGAGATAAAAGGAAAATGAAAATAATTTGTACTTGCGGGAAGAACAATTATGATAGCCTACACGGGTGCGTTGGCGTTGCGGTGTTTGTCTGATAAAATTAACACGGGTGAAACCGTGGGGCACAACTAGTCTAATAATATACCATTAAAAATTATGTACAAAAGTATCGATTTTATTTAATTTTCCTGATTCAAAATGTTCAACCTTATTTGCATATTAAGCGAACTTTATTTATATCATCAATAGAAAAACTACATTCTCGGTTTTTAAGTAACGAGGTGGCCTAAGATTGTCACAGGCAAAAATAAATTCGATCAAAGTAACGTGGAACGAACCAGTAAGAGCTTATTGGTCAATCGACGTGAGTTTCAATCCCTGCAATGAACCCGAGCTTTTTGTGAAGGGAAACATCGTGATAAAACCATCGCACGGCGGTAGTGTATTTTTCGACGACTGCCTGATTAACCACCACCCTCAAATTTAAAATCTGTCGATAAGCACATATTTTTATTAAACTTTGTTGCGATATTTTCTTTCACCGAGAAACAGTAATATTACCATTCAAACCTAGGGTATGTATTGTTTTTATAATGAAATTATGTTGCTTCATTCAAAATAAAACATTTTTGGTTTATGTAAAGGATATAAATATGATTTTTATCTTATTTAAAATACTACATCAGTTATTTACAAATGTAATGGAAGATTTTTGTATAATATCTAGAGAGTTATAGGTTTGTCATAACTTCATAAGACTAGATAACGAGACATAGACTAGATTAGTTCTATGTCGAACCACGTCAGCTTACACTTATTGTGGATTTTTTATTACTTTTATTTATTTATTCAATTTCTAAATAATAGATAATGTAGCACACATTTAGATCTCTGCATACATTATTTTATGCTGATTGTACACTGAGTTTTTAAAATAAATACAATTTCTCGTTGTATCTCGCAAGTGCTAGTCCCTAGTTTCGGCTGATCTGATTACATGATTCAAACGCACATCATAACACGAGCTTAATCACTAAGCCATCACCGCTTCAAAACTACATAACATAAAATACCATCACGCCTGTATCCCCGAAGGGTTAGGCAGAGGTGTACGAATGAACACCCACAGTTCACCGAGTATGTTTTTAGGTTCTATGTAATAGGGGGCGAGAGCCTATTGCTATTAATCGGGCACAAAGCCAAACTCCGAGCTGCTACTGAGAATTGTCATAGAAAACCCAATAACAATTTGCTCGACTCGACCTGGGAATCGAACCCATGGCTTCGATTATAGCAGTCGTGCTTACGACCACTAGGCTAATGAGGCCACTTAAACCATTAAACTACATAATATATAATATAATTTATTCGATACCAATAAAAACGTTACAAGAGACTGGATCACCTTCAAAAATAACTATCTTCAATATTTTAAATGCTTTATATACAAAATAGCGTCGAAGCTCGTCTTTAGTGTCAACAGGTGAATGGAAAATTTATAAGCTATTTTTTGAGAAAGCCTTAAATATATGATTAAGTTGAAATTATTTCGTAAACTATAGTTAATTCTTTTTCTAGAAAATACTATACATAAAAATTCTACGTATGATATTATACATTACGGTAACCAAAAAATAAAACAATTTTTTTTAATATTTTACTTCTCAGATAAAAATATGCTAAATTAACAGGTTTTAAAAACTCCCAGCAAAAGATCAACTCGAAAATGGTCTCGGGCTTCATTTATATTGTTTGTCCACTATATGTAAAAGCAAAAAACTTGTAGATTATTTACATTGGACTTGCTCACAACCATTAGAAGTACGTACCTAAGTAAAATAAATAAAAAAAGAAGAAAATTCATTAAAAAAATACATAAACTTACATGACGAGAAAAAATACTGACATTTTTGTAACATTTCATAACTTTTCAAAAATATTGAGCGACATTTCAAAGTTTTTTTTTTTCGAGTGTACTTTTTGTTTGGTTTTTGTTAAAACCTTTTCATTTAACATATTATTGCCACGTGAGCAGTAGAATAAAACGATAATCGTTTTTTTGTCAACCCTAACGTAGGTACTGCTTGCATATACATTGTAAAGTTAACGCGTAAATATATAAAAAAAAAATATAATAAAGTTATGTCAAAGGAAGTATTTTTAATTTAAACTCGTAAAAGATCAAAAAATGAAAAAAAAATGCATCGACCTCCTTACGAAAAACTCGTTTCGAGATACAAACGGTTCCGAAATAACGTTTAATAATAATAATAAAAAGAATTACGAGTTACGATAACGTTATGCAATTTAACATAACGAAGTTACAGCCGAGAGCGATGTGAAATAATATTAACAAAAAAAAAAACACTTTTTAAAAATAATAAAAGACACAGACACGCAATGGGTTTAAAACACTTGGACAGATCAACTTTTTTTTAATTACCATATACTGTGACACTTGATGAATGTAGGAAAAATTAGAATTATACTTTTTTGTAATTTCGTCAAACCGTAAGCCACGACTCGTCGTGTCGAAGGCTCTCGCGGACTAACGCGACGCCATTCGTTTCTCACGTAGTCGCAACACTGCCTGTTATAAAGCTGTGGTCTGATTGTTACTAAAACTCTTACAATTTTTAATCATTTTTAAGTATATTAGCGATTGCCCTAAGCTCGAAATTCGACCTGCAACTTTTTTATCATAGACTATTTTCTCTTTGACGTTTCTAGTATTCATAAACAATGAGTGGTATCTACATCACTTGCCGTCAGTTTTCGTTGAATGACAATGTCAATAATTTGGGGGTCTAAGTTCAATGGCACTGGTCAGTTTAGGATTCGCACTATTGGTTTATTTAATTTGATATATTAGATAAATTTTAGCTTTCTGCACTCCTTCTCCATATAAACTATAACCATGCCAAATCACACAGTCTTCCGTGCACGCAATACGCTTAAAAAGGTACCGAAAGCTTTTGCTTCACGTAATATATAGATATGTCGGAGCGACACCAAGGTTTCAGGTTTCCCTTGACATCTTCTTTACGAGATCACAGATCTTTTGGACATCATCAGGGTTAAGTGCGAGCACTTTAAAGTTAAAATGATGTATTTTTTTTGTTATTTAACAAAATATTAGGAGAGATAGGTAATTAAAGTCTGATAAACGAATTAAGATTGACGACAATGTGCTTTCAAAGATTATCAAAAAGCTTGATGGCTGATTCCTTGTTTAATCATTCTAAAAGATTGAATGCAGAAACCCGAAGGATTTCATAGAGCATCAAATTATCCAATCTCTTCGAATCAAATCTAAGTCAGTCCAAGAGCAAATGTTCATAAAAGTTTATTTGAGGTTACATCCAGTGGCCTCTAACCTTCGCTACAGCCACAACCCAAAATCTCACCAATTTAAATTGGTCAACTTTTTGTAGTAGTAGCTTGACGAATTGACGGTACTCTTCCTGATGGTCTGGTCTAATTCCCTCCTCCCCCTTCCACAACAGAACCACACGCGCTGGGCTTGGCAGTCACAGTTTTACGGTAACCTCTTTCTTACGACATCTGGTCCTTTAAGCGTGAAATGAAGAGATGTTTATGCAGGTCGTATGACAGCGGCGACCGCTGACGGATTTACATCTCTCAGTTGTCGCCTTTGTGTTTGGATTGTGCTGTGTCTACCAGCAGGGATAGTATTGTCAATGTTCCGAGCTATTATAAAAATAAAAACGGCCAAGTGCAAGTGGAACTCGTGCACAAAGGGTTCCGTAATTGTGCAGCCATATTCACCAAAATAATTAGGTAACATTACTGATGAAAGCACCGAACAATTCTAACGAAAAGATAAACTATACTCAGGGACAAATTTAACTTGGCCATTGGAAAACTGTAGTCCTCATACATCGGTATATGCTACAGTCAATTTACCAATTGCAAATAAGATTGTAACCACAACTTTTTTTATGTAACTACAAATTTATGGTTTTCGGATTTTTCCTTTACTTGTGCTATATGACATTACTTCTTGCCAAATTTCATGATTCCAGGTTAACTGGAATTAGCCTGATAGGTTTTATCCCGTTTGCGAGTGTTATTATAAAATATGCGTCATAAACGGCCGTATCTTTTGATCGCGTTGACTAAAAGTTTGAGTTTTTCACAACTTCAAGGATTGCAGACCTGACTATTTAATATTGATTTCAACTTGATACCTCCACGCACTCCTGAGAAAAAGGTTCTTGAGTGACAGACAGAGGGAAAACGAAAGTGATCCTACAAGGATTCTTTTTTTACTTTTGAGATAAGGAATCCAAAAAGAAATAAACCTAAAATAAAGTACAAAATAAATACATAATTATATATTTGTATAATTATTCGAATATTGTTATTTAAAGTTAGTAGTTTAGGTTGTATATATATATAGTATTATAGGTTATGTAATATAAATATATGTAAGGTAACTATTGAGAGCATTTGTTGTTGGAAAAAAATAAAATAATTATTGGTTTAGCGTTATGACCACAATCACATCTGTTCTTAAATGAATATGTGCCCAAGTTAGTAGTACGATAGGCGTAGTGGAAGATTGGCTCTCAATTGCGCTACTGGAACACAACTATTTGTGTTTGGCTACAGATTTTCAACTTGAGGGCTATACAGCTCTACCATCTACGGTTTCATAACGATGTTATTCTTCACCGGGCGCTCAAACTCATTGCAGGGATTCGAACTCTGGTCGATCGACGCGGAGTACGTACACGCTACCAACTCAGCCATGATTATAATAATATCTGTTAAAACTGATATGTCTTAAAACTCAGCATTAAAATTTAAAAAAAAAAAAAACAGTGAACGAGACCTTATAAATCACAACACATATATTATAGTAATGAATGTAACACACACAGATACAACAGTGAGAATGCATTCCCCATACAGAATAAATTGTAAGGTCCTATTCATAGTACCACGGTTTTTTTTATAAAGATACGACACTATACTGACGTACAGTAACCGCTTTGCACAATAGGGCACGATAATTGTGTTCGACTGGTTCGCGATCGCCGTACACTAAGCTAAAAACCTGCCATAGTGTAACGTTCAAGCGTGTTGAATTCCGGATCAGCCCATGAATATATGACTAGCTGTGCCCCACGATTTCACCGGTGTTTTTATCAGACAAACCCGCGCCGCTGACGCACTTGTGTAGCCTATCATAATTGTTCTCACTACCCGCATGTACAAATTATGATTTTTTTATTATCTCCTAAACTGTGTTTCCAAATAACAAACTTCATAAAATTGTTTTTATGAAAAAGTAACTTTTGTTTGTAAGGATTAATATGCCATGTCTAAAAATAATTTTTATAAATCACTTTTTAATTTTCAGCAAATCTTTGCCACAAAATACCTTATTATGGCTTATATATAAGAGATAGGCATAAGCTATCGCGTACTTTTTTAGATATACTAAGAACTAATATTTTTATAAAACATTGTATTTACGTAGCATTAACCATTACACCAGCGCACGTGGATACAGCAGTTCCGGAGGGCTTCCACTTCCGACTTAACAAAAATCAATATTTATCTAGCTGAGAGTTGTAGCCTAATGTTAGATAGCCTATACTAATCCTCGTGAGTCTGGCTATTATATACAAAAATAATTTTTTAATTCCGACTGATAGTTCCAGAGATTAGCGTGTTTAAACAAACAAAGTTCATAGGTACAAAGCAATAATTAAAAAAAAGCAATCAAAGAAAGACGATGGGCTTGAAGGATGATTCTTGCTGAAGCCGCATCGCAACGTGAATATCGTTAATATTGGATCAAGATTGTTCGAGGCAACCCACTAAGTCAGGACCCGATGAGAAGATTATTCTGGCTGGAGCTTGTCACATTATGAGGATGATCAAGATTAATTACCAGGTCACTTACGGAAAGCGATAACATTAGATATACGAGGCTTGGGGTGACTATTTAGGGGAGGTTGGAGGCCACTGGGTGCAACCCCTAATAAACAGACATACATCATTCTTACATGGGTTGTCGGACCATGTACATACAGTTCTTGCACTTAACTCTGTTACGCTTACAAGAATTATAATGCTGTAATGAAGATATCAAGGAAAATCCTGGAGCCTCCGATAGTCTATCTGATGGCTCTCTCTTCGACATATTATTATAGTTGATTGAATTGTTATTGTTGTCTTGTCTAAGTAGTTACATTGTAGTAATGTATAGATTTTGTTTAAAATAAGTAATTACATAAATTATAACAATTTTCTTTAATCTTGTCATAAAAGTATATTAAAATTCCATTTATTTCTGTTTTGACTTTTTAATTAAGTAAAAACAATATATATTTGTATTTCATTGAATATTGTGTATCTATATTCATATATTATCACTATAGGAAAGTAAACATTTTAGTACGTTATTATGAAGCTGTGAGACTGCCTTCCGTCCATTATGTTCTTTGCTACAACATTGAGTCCTTCAAACTTGACGTGAAGGAATATTTGAACAGGCCGGCATCGAAACGACAACTTACGACTGCCAATAGATTGCAGATCCCTTAATCATCGTTATGATACTTGTATTACTCTATTTACCATCTGCAACTTTACCACGACTATAAAAAAAGCTATTTTATGTGAAAACACAACATTTTATTTAATCATATTAGTTTTTTATTGACCACAATCCGACCCGATGATACGATTGATATGACCTGAAACGGAAAAGGTTAAAAGGGAAAATGTATAAAATTATAATGAACAGTCTAAAGCCATGTTTACACGTGAATATTTTTAGAAAAATGCGTCGCTCATGACAAGCGAAAGCATAACGCAAAGCTTCTTGGGAAAGAGGGGGGTCCAAAAAGCGATATGGGTAGTTGGGTCAGCTCGATTAGTGCAATACCTCCACTATACAGAAGATTGAAACCTAATAACCTGGATAAACCGACGACCGACGTTCGAAATCATCAGAGGCGTCAGGCCGTGCACTATATTAGATATCACTGCATGTAGCTTGCCGCTTCTGACAACGATCAAGAACTCAGAAGTAGACAGAGGTCCCACAACATCCCATCACGATGGTGCAACGTTTACAATGCGCATAGAAAGAGCTCCAAAATCTCTGTACCCTGTTACAACACTCATAAAAAAACCAAGAAAGCAAAGTGGACAGAATCTCTTTAGAACATTTTTGGAAGAAAATAACATCACAGACAATAGAAGAAGACAGCAGAAGAACTGGAAAACCACATTTCAGCCTACACAAGTGCCATCTACGAGGCCTCCAAAGAAACTGTCCGTTTAGTGCGCAAATGAAGGGGAATCTCATCCCTCCGTGATGGATAAAGCATTTTGGGTAACTTAAGAATGAGGTTCTTCAAAGGAAGAGGCGCAATTAAAAGACAGCGCCCTCTTGTATAAAATTTGTTGTGGATGAGTATTTCCGGGTCAAAAACGAGTATGTGGCGGAGGATCAAAATCAATCAATAGGGTCATTAGCAAAACAGTTAGGAGGTGGAGGTCATGCTTCAGAGAGACTATGCAGGCAACACCCTATCCCCAGAACAGTCAGCGACACTCCTATCATAAACGTATTACCCGGAAGCCACAGTGGCAACAGACCTGCAGTACCACGCAGACCTTCGAGCATTGGACTTTTACATATGCGGAATTGCAATTGGTCCTTCAGGTGCAAAATCCGAAAAAAGCCAGGTCCAGATGGCTTAACTTCCGATATATACACAAGACCAATTAATAGCAACAGAGGGGTGTTCATGGCGCTGGTTAATAAATGCTTAGCTCTGTCACATTTTCCTAAGCAGTGGAAGATCACCCATGCCCATAAACTCTAGAAACCAGGCAAAAATGACTACATCGCACTGAGGTCGTACAAATCAATAGGCCATCTATCAGTGCTTGGAAAGATCGTGGAAATGCTGTTTGCAGTGGTATGTCTTCCTTCTGTCTAAGTCTGCATATTGTGACGGGCAACTACGGAATTCAACATTATGCATGGCCAGACACACAACTGGATTGTTTTTTAAATACCTAGCTCTGCAAGCTATTATACACCAGAATTGCGCTAAACGAGGTTTGAAAAATGAAATAATGCTATTGGAGGATTTTTCTCTCTCGCATCGCCTAGCTGCCTCGCACATCTCTCAAAAAAAAAAAAACTTTATTCAATTAATCCCAAAGAAGGCACTTATGAAAGTCAAAACACTACCACCGGTTCGAATAATATCCCAGACATCGAGAAGAGCTGGCAAGGAAGTCGATCTTTTTCCTTTTTTCAACATTATAATAATGTTGACATATCACATTATTAAATGATATATTGCAATACTAAATTAATATTAAGAATTTAGAATTTTATGAATGCACAGAGAGAGAGAGAGAGATTCACCTCCAGTCCCCACCATCACTGTCATTCACATAATGATCCACTCTATATTGACATTTTGACAGCAAAACCTGCTTGACATGGCCCTTGCACTTGTTGTCTGGCAAATCAGTAACGTGCTTTGGGATTATATTATAGAACAAAACAAAAAAATATTGGTCGTACTAAGTCTAAAACAAGGTACGACTAATTTATGTTTATTTTTAGTATTCAAATTATGTTGGTTTTTGACAAAATATATAAAGCATTTATTAAATTCCTGAAACTTACTCTTTAATGATTCGCAAGGTCTCATATTGTAGTTATAATGAAAGCAACGAGGAATCGGACTTCGATTAGTTCATAAGAAAATGTAATACACTGATAAAAGATATAACTCGATTTAAGAGACTGAATTTGAATAAACTGATATTTTGGAGTCAAGAAAACAAATTCTTGAGCCAAGAAATTATTCTGGATCTGAGTTAATTTTTCTTGGTTCAAGAATTTATTCTCTTCACTCCAACATATCAGTTTATTCAAAATGGTTCTCTTGATTCAAGATTACTTATCTTAAATCAAGTTAAATTTCTTATCAGTGCGTGTATTGTATTAACTATTTGATGAATTTTTTTAATGAACTAATAACTGTATTAACGAACTATAATAAAATCTAATATTTTTTCAAATATGATATGCGTAGTATCTTGTTTGTTAATAAAGTAAGACAACCAAAATTCTATTCTTCATAAATACCCTTATTTCATTTTTACTCGATCGATAAACAATTTTTTTTTATAAAATATTTTTTTTCTTATTTACATTTTTTTCCAGAATATTAATTACAATTTTGGAGTAAATGTAAAGTCGTTTCTATTACTGTTTGCGCCGCTGACTGAGAACCCTATCTATGGGCGCTTTTTTTTTTTTTTTTTTTAGAACTGACTACACTGTTAGCCTTAGGGGCCCTAAAGCCGCTGCGGCTTTTACAGCTTCACCGGACTTGGGGGCGAGCGCAGAGGGCACTCAGCCGCGAAAGTTTTGTGGACGACTCGCACGAGGGTGCCAAAGTGGCCGGACCTCGGCTCGGGCGGTCGTCGCGTTCGCAAATAGGTCGCGATCTATTCGAATCCCTACACCTACGATTCGAACTAACTACATATACACATAGGCACGTTCCCTTCCTCCTGGGAGGAAGGAAGGAACCGTGCGTATGTGTATTCAATAATCGGAATGTTTCTACACTAACTAGCGCTAACTAACTAGCGTAAAAAAAGAAAAAAAAAAAAGGTCCCTCACAGAACCTATGTACCTGTGTGGTGTGCACGTGTGTATGTTCATACGTGTGTAGTGTTGTATGTAGGTAGCTAAGTGATGCACGTACAGTGTCACTTGTATCGCGCGGGCGGTTGCCTGACCCAAGGGTTTCACACCGAGGAACGGACCTAGGCTTGGGTTACCGCTAGAGAGGGTGGACGTGACGGGTGTGCTGGAGCGAAATTGACCGCCCGCCCTCTGCGGAGAGAACGGTGGTTACGCGGGCGTGGGCGCTGGCACGCTCTGTTTGGAGAGACGGATGTGTAATATTTATTCGAATTTTCGATGTGATCGTCGGGATCAATAAAAATATTGCGCGGCCGGCGTTTGCACCGGATGTCTGTGGGTGCCGGAACATAAGTGGCGGCTGTTTTTATTAACGGATTCGCGTGGTTCGACGCGGTGTCGAAATACGAACGGGAGAGCTGTTTAACGTAGGCATGTATCGAAGGAAGCTCCATATCTCTATGGAGATCTACGCTTCGAACATACCACGGGGCCCCGGTGAGACGATAGAGGAACCTATTCTGTATCGATTGTAACCGTTTGAAACTCGACTCGGACATATGTGCGAACACGGCGCAACTGTATGTCAAAATTGGTCGAATACACGTCTTGTAGAGCGTGAGCTTATGTCGCGTGGACATTTTACTCACCGAACACAACAGAGGATGCAACCGGCCCAGGACCCACGCGGCCCTGTTCCTAACCTTACGGATGTGGGGTCTAAAAGAGAGCCTACTATCTAGGGTTACCCCTAGATATTTGGTCTCTCTTACATACGGAATCGGATTATCGTAGAGCTTAACAGGTTTAAGCTTCCACGGTATCTGTGACGAATCCGCATCGAAGAGCATCGCGGCGCTCTTCGAGGGATTAACGGCTATACGCCACTCGTTAAACCACTTCCCGAGAGTGGTCACGGAGCGTTGGACTTTGTGTCTGAGGTGGGATCTATTCCTATCTGAGGCATATAAGACTGTATCGTCAGCGTATAGCCCTACCTCGACCTCCGGGAGTCGAGGTAGGTCACTGACGTACAGGTTAAATAGGCTAGGAGCCAGGATCGAACCTTGGGGAACGCCTGAGCGTATTGGACGGGGCGTGGACAATTTACCTTCCACTCTATAGCGAAAGGTGCGATCTGTTAGATAGTCGCGAATTATTTTAATTAGCCTATCGGGGACTTCAAAGTGATACAACTTGTAGATCAATCCCTCGTGCCAGACCTTATCGAAGGCCTTGGCAACGTCGAAAAAGACCGCAAGTGTACGGCGGGGTTTATATAATTCAGCAAAATTAAATGCAACGTGCTCCGTGAGGCGGTGCACTTGATGAGTGCAAGAATATCTAGCACGGAAACCGAATTGCTCAGGCGGATAGAGGTCTTTCTCCTCTATTACTGACTTGAGACGGTTCAGAAGGATCCGCTCGTACATTTTCCCTAAAGTATTTAGGAGACTGATCGGGCGATAGCTGTCGGGAAGCGACGCGCTCTTGCCGGGCTTACGGATACCTATGACTATTGCCTTTTTCCAGGCGGCTGGAAAATGGCAGTGGACTATGGCTACATTGACTATAAAAAAAGCTATTTTATGTGATAACACAACATTTTATTTAATCATATTGGTTTTTTAAATCGAATATGAAGCTTTGCATTGATCACAATCCGACCCGATGATACGATTGATATGACCTGAAACGGAAAAGGTTAAAAGGGAAAATGTATAAAATTATAATGAACAGTCTAAAGCCATGTTTACACGTGAATATTTTTAGACAAATGCGTCGCTCATGACGAGCGAAAGTTTAACGCAAAGCTTCTTGGGAAAGAGGGGGGTCCAAAAAGAGATATAGGTAGTTGGGGCAGCTCGACTGGTGCAATACCTCCACCATACAGAAGATCACAGCCAAATAACCTAGATAAACCGACGACCGACGTTCGAATCATCAGAGGCATCCGACCATGCACTATATTAGATATCACTGCATGTAGCTTGCCGCTTCTGACAAGGATCAAGAACTGAGGAGTAGACAGAGGTCTCACAACATCCCATCACGATGGTGCAACGTTAACAATACGCATAGAAAGAGCTCCAAAATCTCTGTACCCTGTTACAACACTCATAAAAATATCAAGAAAGCAAAGTGCCACCTATGAGGCCTCCAAACAAACTATCCGTTTAGTGCGCAAATGAAGGGAAATCTCATCCCCCGTGTTGGACAAAGCATTTTGGGTAACTTAAGAATGAGGTTCTTCAAAGGAAGAGGCGCATTAAAAGACTGCGCCCTCTGGTATACAATTTGTTGTGGATGAGTATTTCCGGGTCAAAAACGAGTATATGGCGGAGGTTCAAAATCAATCAATAGGGTCATCAGCAAAACAGTTAGGAGGTGGAGGTCATGCTTCAAAGGGGCCATGCAGGCAAAACCCTATCCCCAGAATAGTCAGCGACACTTCTATCATAAACGTATTACCCGGAAGCCACAGTGGCAACAGACCTGCAGTACCACGCAGACTTTCGAGCATTTGACTTTTACATATGGGGAATTGCAATTGGTCCTTCAGGTGCAAAATCCGAAAAAAACCAGGTCCAGATGGTTTACCTTCCGATATATGTACAAGACCAATTTAGCAACAGAGGGGTGTTCATGGCGCTGGTTAATAAATGCTTAGCTCTGTCACATTTTCCTAAGCAGTGGAAGATCACCCATGTCCTAATACTCTAAAAACCAGGCAAAAATGACTACATCGCTCTGAGGTCGTACAAATCAATAGGCCTTCTATCAGTGCTTGGAAAGATTGTGGAAATGCTGTTTGCAGTGATGTCTTCTCCCTGTCTAAGTCTGCATATTATGACGGGCAACGACGGAATTCTATATTACGCATGGCCAGACACACAACTGGATTTTTTTTTAAATACCTAGCTCTGCAAGCCATTATACACCAGAGTTGCGCTAAACGAGGCTTGAAAAATGAAATAATGTTATTGTAGGATCTTCTCTCTCGCACCGCCTAGCTGCCTCGCACATATCTCAAAATCAAAAAATTCTTTATTCAATTTAATCCCTAAGAAGGCAGTTATGAATGTCAAACCACTACCACCGGTTTGAATAATATCCCAGACATCGAGAAGAGCTGGCAAGGAAGTCGATCTTTTTCCTTTTTTCAACAGTACAATAATGTTGACATATCACATTAATAAATGATATATTGCAATACTAAATTAATATTAAGAATTTAGAATTTTATGAATGCACAGAGAGAGAGAGAGATTCCCCTACAGTCCCCACCATCACTGTCATTCACATAATGATCCACTCTATAATGACATTTTGACAGCAAAACCTGCTTGACATGGCCCTTGCACTTGTTGTCTGGCAAATCAGTAACGTGCTTTGGGATTATATTATAGAACATAAGAAAAAAATATTGGTCGTACTAAGTCTAAAACAAGGTGCAACTAAATTATGTTTATTTCTAGTGTTCAAATTATGATTGTTTTTGACAAAATATATAAAGCATTTATTAAATTCCCAGAACTTACTGTTTAATGATTCGCAAGGTCTCATATTGTAGTTACTTGATCTACCCGCTTTTCTATACCAATATTATAAAAAGGAAAGATTTGATTTTTGTTTGTAATGGATAAATTCAAAAACTACTGGACCGATTTTAAAAATTCTTTCACCATTATAAAGCTACAGTATCAGCGAGTTACATAGGCTATAATTTAATTTGAAAAATTAATTTATTCCTCATAAAAATGTTGATAGTTTTACACAAAGTATAGAAAAATTGCCTACACGGGTGCGATGGCGATGTTTGTCGTATAAAATTAACACGGGTGAACAGCTAGTGTGATATAAATATGGCTAATAATGGCTAATATAATATAAAAATCGTTAGTGTAATATAAATAAATATGTAATATAAATTTGCTCCACAGCAAAATACAGCAAGACATTAAGCTATGGAAGTAAGAGAAGTAGACGAACCTAGCAGTGGTAATATTTGTTAATTAGAGAATCTTACACACTGCGAATACAGTAGAGCTTAATCTTCCCGCCGAGGTTTTAATGTGCGAACCCCATTGTAATTTTGAATGAAGCGTGATATCCAAGAATACTCTTTGGTGGGATACACATGTGGATACACAGCTTAAATTCACACCAGTAGTTATCAATGTGATATAAAATACCTCAAAGTATATATTATTATTGTAAATGACATTCCAATTTGAAGGAAAACAACAATTACATCATCCTTACAATGTTCTGACGTTGATAAAATGGAATAAGCTTTTGCAAAAAAATTCTAGTTTCACTTAGAAACTGCAGTGTGCATACTAAATTAAACACAGAATCTCTGTCTATTTGATACTTTTTGGGGCCGAATTACAGTATTTATGTTTTTTTTTTTATTATTTCCACGAACTTTAAGTGTTTCAAGTTATTATGTGGATGTCTGACGATTTACTTGAGTAAACGAGTCGATAAAGTAGCGCTAGTATAGTGACCTTAGTCAGATGGCGACCTCATTGCAATTGCGGCAACAGCCCAAGCCGAGGTCCGGCCACTTTGGCACCCTTGCGCGCTTGTTGCCCACGCTTTCGCGGCTGAGTGCCTTGAGCGCTCGCCCCCAAGCCCCGTGAAGCTGTAAAAGCCGCAGCGGCTTCAGAACCCCTAAAGCTAACAGTAAGGACATTTCTAAAAAAAAAGTATAGTGACTAGACAATATTATTATTTTTTAAACATCCGACTCTAATTTCCTATTAATTTAAACCATTCCAAAGAGTTGAAAAGCTGCAGCATAAGGTCAAGGTTACCATGTATTCTAATGCAATTGAAGAAACAAAACACCAAATTTCGACTCGATCAGACCTATGCAAGATGCTCGCATCCATTCATCAACTAGAAAAGAGCTGACAATCTTCCAACGGATGAAAACTGGTTTTCTTCAATCAATGCTCAGAACATTCGTGATCCGTACATTTGTTTAGGAAGTGTGATGCCACAGACAGACAAACATTTCATCATAATATTTAAGTGAAGTAAAGTAAAGGTTTATTGTATAAAAAGGATTTTCATACTTACGAATTACTTCGAGTCAACTTACGCAAATAAAAATAATACACCTTCCTATTTTATAATAGGATTCGTTGTTATACAACAGATTTCAAAAAAAAGATACTAATGATTTCGCAGGTTAAAACCACACACGACTAATTTTTGTATGATGAGCAACATTCTTAGTTTTATTATCATAATACAAAATTTGCTTAGTTTATTTATTACTAACAGCGCCCGCGGCTTCGCTTACGTGGACTACAGAATACCGTCGATGGGCACACGCGCGTATCGTAATACCTCCGCTCCCGGTTATTTTAAAGACATTAATGTTCATTGTGTGTTATCCTTAGAATATAGTCAAATTAACTCTACTCTAACTGATATTTTTCTAGTTTTTTTTTTATGATTTACAATTATGTGCTACATTAGTTTGATATATCTCTTATGGTTTAGTCAGCGTAAGCCATTTAAACGTCCAAATGACGATTTTTCCGAATATAAAAGTTACTCCTTATAACATCAGCTATTAGCCAGTGAAAGTGACGTCAAAATCGATTCACTCGTTTCGAAAATTACCCGGAATAAACAGACAGGCAGGCAAAAATATAAAAAAATGGTGTTTTGTATTATGTACCATATTATATACTTTCATATGCATTTAGTAAAAAGCTGTTACAAACAGAAGACACTTCAGTTTATATAGTTATTGTATAGATCATAATAACGTATTATATTTATTTAAAAAAAAATCCCTGGCAACGCAATATATTCGTTAATGAACTATTTATTAATCAAAATTAATTTTTCAAACGTCATTTTAAAGCTTAAAATTAATGTTGTCCTATAAAAAAATTATTAAAAACTTTTTAGTTACTTTTAATCTGTCGATGATGATAGAAAATATTTAAACTGATCGACTAACACGCCAGAACTTTTAGATTGATTACATACTATAACATTATTCTAGTTTAATAACTTAAAGCCTTACTGGCGATAGCCCTAAGGTCGAAATTCGATCAGCAACTTTCTGATCATAGACTATTTTCTGTTTGACATTTACAGTATTCATAAACAATGAGTATTATCGACATCACTTGCTGTCACTTTTCGTTGAGTGACAATGTCAATATTTTGAGGTGTCTAAGTTCGATGGCACTGGTCGGGTTAGGATTCGCAGTATTAATTTAATATATTTGTAACAGATATTATAGATTACTTTTAGCTTCCTGCACTCCTTCTCCATATAAACTTAAACCATGCCAAATCTCACAGTCTTCTGTGCAGCCATACGCTTAAAAAGAGGTATAATATATTTGCTTCACGTATTACTATAATGATTACAATTTACATTATATATAATACATAAAAGTACTTCAGGGCTTTCATCGGAACTCTTCATTCGGCGTGGATGTGCAAATCGGGAAATCGGAATTTAAGAAAATGTCTTCTTCAGAACTAAATTGTTTTAATAACAAAATAAAGCTTCTAACACATAAATCTCAATTACTAATCATACAATCAACGTCAAATTAGTTTAAAAATACTACTTTGTTTTAGACAATGAATGGCGAATCGACGCAAATGCGGTGCGCTGAAGGCTTATATTTCAGAATTAATTAATTCAATAAAGTTTATTTTCAAATGTATTCTAGCTATAATTTTTTTTTATTCATAATTAATTATAATGTGTATATAATTATACATTTTGGATTTTACACAAATTATAATTTTTCATATTTCTAATTTTCGATGCTTGCTAAGGGCGTTTGAAGATCACACGGTGCCATAGTGTTTGCCTAATCTTAAATGTTTACTTTTTAGTTTGAGACGTCTTATAATGAACGCAACGCAATATTATGTCGTAAACAAATGTGTTAATAATGCTTATATAATATATTTTAGTTTATTTTTTATATTTACAATTTCAGTAATTTCATTATGAAATTAGGTGATTGAGCTTTGTTGTATTTTTAGTAATTCTATATATTATTTCTTAAAGACGTTTTTTGTGGCAACGCCATATTTTCCTTAAGACTTCATTGAAATTAATATTTTAAACATGATATGAAAAAGTTTATTTTTTTCGCTATTGATGAAAAATGAAGAAACAATTTAAAACTAATCTTTCATTAGGTTTGCCACGTGTTTAACTAAAATGGCAGCGTTTAGTTAAATTATTCACATTTTATAATGCACGAGGCAGCTAATAATAGGTATATTAATTATTAGTATCGATGAAAATTATATAAATCATGTTTAGAAGATAAAATATTTTCTTTTTAAACAAGATATTCTTAAATAGCCACTAAATAAAAATATTTTACAATGAGAAGCTTACTTATTTGATTACATAGCTAATTTATTCACAAACTTAAGTATATAACTTTAGTATTCTATTTCTTCCCGTTGATGTAGTTTCCGCTTTCATCTTTGTACAGATCTTCGTTGATGCCGTAATAGCCTGGAGAGTTCTGACAGTCCACCTGGAATGAAAACATGACAATTAATAACAAGAAAAGAAAACCGATTTCAAAAATTTTGAGAAGTTCCCTCGTGTATCTTTGAATTTAAAGGTCCAATGGCATTAAAATTAAAATGGGACCAACCCTGAGGTATGTTATTTCCAACAAACAAAGAATCATCTAAATAGTTTCATAAACAAATAAGTTAAGCCGATTATCCTTAAAAAATATAAGTTCGAATTGAGATCCTACACCTATTTTAAAATTTGATTAAAATAAGTATACATAATTAAAAAACTAAAATCAGCGCGACTCGAACTATCGACTACTCGTGCTATACATACAATAGTGCGTACAAGTTTGGTCCTCACACAGTTAGGCCAATTCAAAAACGATCATAGTCCGATCTGTACATTTTCCCTAAAGTATTTAGGAGACTGATCGGGCGATAGCTGTCGGGAAGCGACGCGCTCTTGCCGGGCTTACGGATACCTATGACTATTGCCTTTTTCCAGGCGGCTGGAAAATGGCAGTGGACTATGGCTACATTGAAGATGCAGACCAATAGAGCTATGAGGCGATCAGGAAGAAGCCTAAGTACTTCATTCCTGATCCCGTCGGGACCTGGTGCTTTTCTGAGCTTAAGGCTTTTTATAATGGAAAGAACCTCCTCAGACGTGACTGGGGACAGGGAGGCTGTCGCGGGGAGCTTATCCAGCTCCCGCACGCATCCATCGATACCCTCGACCCGGTCGGTATTTGCATCGACACTGTTCGGAGAGCACTGGCTCTCCAAACAAGTGGCGAGGCACTCCGCCTTGTCGCTGCTATCGAAGGCGAGCGGTATACCGGGACCCCTCTCGAGGGGGGGCATAAGATAAGAAGCCTCTATTTTGAGGCTGCGAGCTAGTTTCCAGTAAGCCAGATGCGACGGCCTTAGCCCTTCAACGAGGGCGTCCCATCTGTGACTCCTGAGTTCTAATATGCGGGCTCTAACCGCTCTCTGAAGCGCGCGTAAGCGTGCGCGGTTTTCCTCGGTCGGATAGTGGTCGTGCGCACGAGTCGCCGCGTTCTTTTCCGTCAACAACGCCCGCACGTCGGCAGGGAGTACGAAGCGGCGATCGCTCGCCTCTTCGACCTCTCTCGAGGCCTCTCCGATGCCGACCTGCAGGTGGTCGACCAGGGAATCGATCGCGAGATCTACATCCGCAACGGACCCCAATACGTCCGGGATCCTATCTAAGCTGGACGAGGACGGCCTGTCCGCAAGATAATGTTTTAGCTTGGCATAGTCAACCACTTGGACCGAAGGAGGGCTAGAGTCGTCTGGTTGACCTAGCTGCATGATGACCGGACGGTGGTCGGAGTCGAGCTCGTGTACGACCCGAATGAGTCGTAACCGAAGATCTATGGGCGCATGCGCAATGGCTTCAAATACTCCCACAGCTGGCACACACGCCATCCTTTTTTAACAAGTGGCATTGCGCGCTAACTCTCTTTCACTTTATCTCGAATACCTCGACTGTTTAACAGCTAGTTACCCTAATTTGCGGCCATTTGATCACAGGCAGCGATATATCATCATATTTTAAAAAAAATTAGTTTTAATTCTATATAAAAAACATGCGTATACGTCATGAACGTATAAATACACCAAAATATTACCTGCTTACACCTGGCTGCGAAGTAGTTGCGGCCGAGTGTGCAACGGCACCCATCGATTTTCGAATTCTTTACATACATTGCTATGATGTGGATGATATTTAATTTAAAAAATGAATGAACGAAATTTTGTTTTGAAAATTAATTAACATTAATTTAATTAAAATTACTTGCGGCCACTTGTTGACTGGCACTCTGTTATCAATGTATTCTCCTAATCATAAATGTATGTAAAAATGTGAATTTTATTAATAACCCGATGAACGTAGAGATTTTGCAGCCGGATCTTAGACTATTACTTGATCTGCCCGCTTTTCTATACCAATATTATAAACAGGAAAGATTTGATTTTTGTTTGTAATGGATAAACTCAAAAACTACTCAACCAATTATAAAAATTCTTTCAACATTATAAAGCTACAATATCAGCGAGTAACATAGGCTATATTATAATTTGTTCCTCATAAAATTGTCGATTGTTCTACACAAAGTATAGAAAAATTGCCTACAAGGGTGCGTTGGCGATGTTTGTCGTATAAAATTAACACAGGTGAAACCGTGGGGCACAGCTAGTGTGATATAAATAAATATGTAATATAAATTTGTTCCACATCAAAATACAGCAAGACATTAAGCTACGGAAGTAGACGAACCTAGCAGTGGTAATATATGTTAATTAGCGAATCTTACTCACTGCGAATACAGCAGTGCTTACTCTTCCTGCCAAGGTTTTAATTTGCGGACCCCATTGTAATTTTGAATCAAGCGTGATATCCAAGAA
This sequence comes from Saturnia japonica, assembly GCA_033032175.1. Lineage (NCBI taxonomy): Eukaryota > Metazoa > Arthropoda > Insecta > Lepidoptera > Saturniidae > Saturnia > Saturnia japonica. The sequence continues at coordinate 1,041,748 of CM065331.1, forward strand.
TATTATTTGGTGGGATACACATGTGGATACACAGCTTAAATTCACATCAGCAGTTATCAATGTGACATAAAATATCTCAAAGTATATATTATTATTGTAAATGACATTCCAATTTGAAGGAAAACAACAATTACATCATCCTTACAATGTTCTGACGTTGATAAAATTTATTAAGTTTTGCAAAAAAATTCTAGATTCACTTAGAAACTATGGTCGCTTGTAAAATTCCAAGAAGATGCAGTGTGCATACTAAATTAAACACAGAATCTCTGTCTATTTCATACTTTTTGGGGCCGAATTACAGTATTGATGTTTTTTTTTATTATTTCCACGAAGTTTAAATATTTCAAGTTATTATGTGGATGTCTGAAGATTTACTTGAGTAAACTAATCGATAAAGTAGCGCAAGTATTGTCAGATTGACCTTAGTCAGATGGCGACCCCAATGCAATCGTGACAGCAGCCCAAGCCGAGGTCCGGCCACTTTGGCACTCTTGAGCGCTTGTTGCCCACGCCTTCGCGGCTGAGTGCCTTAAGCGCTCGCCCCCAAGCCCGGTGAAGCTGTAAAAGCCGCAGCGGCTTCAGAAACCCTAAAGCTAACAGTAAGGACATTTCTAAAAAAAAAGTATAGTGACTAGACAATATTATTATTTTTTAAACATCCGACTCTAATTTCCTATTCATTTAAACCATTCCAAAGAGTTGAAAAGCTGCAGCATAAGGTCAAGGTTACCATGTATTCTAATGCAATTGAAGAAACAAAACACCAAATTTCGACTCGATCAGACCTATGCAAGATGCTCGCATCCATTCATCAACTAGAAAAGAGCTGACAATCTTCAAACGGATGAAAACTGGTCTTCTTCAATCAATGCTCAGAACATTCGTGATCCGTACATTTGTTTAGGAAGTGTGATGCCACAGACAGACAAACATTTCATCATAATATTTAAGTGAAGTAAAGTAAAGGTTTATTGTATAAAAAGGATTTTCATACTTACGAATTACTTCGAGTCAACTTACGCAAATAAAAATAATACACCTTCCTATTTTATAATAGGATTCGTTGTTATACAACAGATTTCAAAAAAAAGATACTAATGATTTCGCAGGTTAAAACCACACACGACTAATTTTTGTACGATGAGCAACATTCTTAGTTTTATTATCATAATACAAAATTTGCTTAGTTTATTTATTACTAACAGCGCCCGCGGCTTCGCTTACGTGGACTACAGAATACCGTCGATGGGCACACGCGCCTATCGTAATACCTCCGCTCCCGGTTATTTTAAAGACATTAATGCTCATTGTGTGTTATCCTTAGAAGATAGTCCAACTAACTCTACTCTAAATGATATTTTTCTAGTTTTTTTATGATTTACAATTATGTGCTACATTAATTTCATATATCTCTTACGGTTTATTCAGCGTAAGCCATTTAAGCGTCCAAATGACGATTTTTCCGAATATAAAAGTTACTCCTTATAATATCAGGTATTAGCTAGTGAAAGTCCCGTCAAAATCGATTCAATCGTTTCGAAAATTACCAGGAATAAACAGACAGGCAAGCAAAAATATAAAAAAATGGTGTTTTGTATTATATACCATATTATATACTTACATATCCATTTAGTAAAAAGCTGTTACAAACAGAAGACACTTCAGTTTATATAGTTATTGTATAGATAATAATAACGTATTATATTTATTAAAAAAAAAATCCCTTGCAACGCAATATATTCGTTAATGAACTATTTATTAATCAAAATTAATTTTTCAAACATCATTTTAGAGCTTAAAATTAATGTTGTCCTATAAAAAAATTATTAAAAACTTTTTAGTTACTTTTAATCTGTCGATGATGATAGAAAATATTCAAACTGATCGACTAACACGCCAGAACTTTTAGATTGATTACATACTATAACATTATTCTAGTTTAATAACTTAAAGCCTTACTGGCGATAGCCCTAAGGTCGAAATTCGATCAGCAACTTTCTGATCATAGACTATTTTCTGTTTGACATTTACAGTATTCATAAACAATGAGTATTATCTACATCACTTGCTGTCACTTTTCGTTGAGTGACAATGTCAATATTTTGAGGTGTCTAAGTTCGATGGCACTGGTCGGGTTAGGATTCGCAGTATTAATTTAATATATTTGTAACAGATATTATAGATTACTTTTAGCTTCCTGCACTCCTTCTCCATATAAACTTAAACCATGCCAAATCTCACAGTCTTCTGTGCAGCCATACGCTTAAAAAGAGGTATAATATATTTGCTTCACGTATTAATATAATGATTACAATTTACATTATATATAATACATAAAAGTACTTCAGGGCTTTCATCGGAACTCTTCATTCGGCGTGGATGTGCAAATCGGGAAATCGGAATTTAAGAAAATGTCTTCTTCAGAACTAAATTGTTTTAATAACAAAATAAAGCTTCTAACACATAAATCTCAATTACTAATCATACAATCAACGTCAAATTAGTTTAAAAATACTACTTTGTTTTAGACAATGAATGGCGATTCGACGCAAATGCGGTGCGCTGAAGGCTTATATTTCAGAATTAATTAATTCAATAAAGTTTATTTTCAAATGTATTCTAGCTATAATTTTTTTTTCTTCATAATTAATTATAATGTGTATATAATTATACATTTTGGATTTTACACAAATTATAATTTTTTATATTTCTAATTTTCGATGCTTGCTAAGGGCGTTTGAAGATCACACGGTGCCATAGTGTTTGCCTAATCTTAAATGTTTACTTTTTAGTTTGAGACGTCTTATAATGAACGCAACGCAATATTATGTCGTAAACAAATGTGTTAATAATGCTTATATAATATATTTTAGTTTATTTTTTATATTTACAATTTCAGTAATTTCATTATGAAATTAGGTGATTGAGCTTTGTTGTACTTTTAGTAATTCTATATATTATTTCTTAAAGACGTTTTTTGTGGCAACGCCATATTTTCCTTAAGACTTCATTGAAATTAATATTTTAAACATGATATGAAAAAGTTTATTTTTTTCGCTATTGACGAAAAATGAAGAAACAATTTAAAACTAATCTTTCATTAGGTTTGCCACGTGTTTAACTAAAATGGCAGCGTTTAGTTAAATTATTCACATTTTATAATGCACGAGGCAGCTAATAATAGGTATATTAATTATTAGTATCGATGAAAATTATATAAATCATGTTTAGAAGATAAAATATTTTCTTTTTAAACAAGATATTCTTAAATAGCCACTAAATAAAAATATTTTACAATGAGAAGCTTACTTATTTGATTACATAGCTAATTTATTCACAAACTTAAGTATATAACTTTAGTATTCTATTTCTTCCCGTTGATGTAGTTTCCGCTTTCATCTTTGTACAGATCTTCGTTGATGCCGTAATAGCCTGGAGAGTTCTGACAGTCCACCTGGAATGAAAACATGACAATTAATAACAAGAAAAGAAAACCGATTTCAAAAATTTTGAGAAGTTCCCTCGTGTATCTTTGAATTTAAAGGTCCAATGGCATTAAAATTAAAATGGGACCAACCTTGAGGTATGTTCTTTCCAACAAACAAAGAATCATCTAAATAGTTTCATAAACAAATAAGTTAAGCCGATTATCCTTAAAAAATATAAGTTCGAATTGAGATCCTACACCTATTTTAAAATTTGATTAAAATAAGTATACATAATTAAAAAACTAAAATCAGCGCGACTCGAACTATCGACTACTCGTGCTATACATACAATAGTGCGTATAAGTTTGGTCCTCACACAGTTAGGCCAATTCAAAAACGATCATAGTCCGATCTTTCAAAGACCTTTGTCGTACTGTGAAACTGTGGAAACATCTCCAGGCCAAACTGTTCCCTTCTTCTGGCGACAATGGATCCTTTAAACGCAACGATGGATTACGATCTCTCGTTGGTCACCGTTATGTTTGGATTGTACTGTGCCTACCATTAGGGACAGTAGCTGCCGTCAATTTTCCGAGTTATTATAAAAAAGTGTATACTCTATCTCATTCTCTCGCAAGTTAAATCCTATAGATGTGGGGAATATAAATGTAATAATTCTACGCTACTTTCTTATCTAAAAAAAATAATGTCTGTTTGTAATAAAAGCCTTTTACTAGATGCATATGAACGTATATACGATTCCTATAACAAGAGACTAATTTTTAACATTTTTGTCTGTCTGTTTGTTCCGGGTAATCTCTGAAACGGTTGAAACGATTTATACTGTACTTTCGCTGGTAGATAGCTGATGTTATAAGGAGTAAATCATGCTACTTTTGTTTTAAAAAAAAAATTAGGGTTCTGCGCAAATAAAAAAAACTGATCATGGTGAATAGATTTGAGCGCTTTAATTGCTTACGCTGAGTAAACTATAAGAGATATATCAAAATAATGTATGACATAATTGTAGACATTAAAAAGACCTATAAAAATGCTGCGAGACTATAAGATCTATCTGTTAAGAAACACCCACAATAAGCATTTTTGTCTTTAAAATACATAACCGGGAGCGCGGGAGCAAGTTTCGCGCGTGTGTCCGGATCCATGACATTCTGTAGTCAACATTAGCGAATAAAACTATTTATTATCATATCCTTTTTCTGAAATCTGTGTCTCTTGAGCTTTGTTCTTGACTATCAAAGTATATTAGGATAGTTATTAGGATAGTCATCGTTTCCAGCCAGAAGTATTTTAGTGTTGCCACTTATGTTTTTGGTCTCTTTTTAGCGTATGTCGGATCGGAAAATTTTCTCGTGTAGTTCCCATACCCCAAACGCTCGATAAAGATTTAGTTCCAAAAACTGTCAAGACGTTTGACTCTTACCTTGAAGAAATAGTCGCAGACCCTCGTTCTCTGGTTAAAAACCGTACCAGCTGCGCAGAGGAAGGAGTATTTCTCATTACCACCGATACTGGGCACGCACCAATGCCAGACCTATGTTGAACATAATTAAAGTGTTTTTTAAACCACATAAAAACGATAATCGTGTCCGTTTGGATAACGATAACCTAAATGCCCTAATGGGTTGCCAACACGTGAACGTTAAAACTCCCCATAGAAATTAAACTTATTAAAACCTATCTTAAAATGTATAATAACGCAATTTCTTTAAATAATTAAACATATTTGTTTCTCTGAAATAATGATTTCCTATCTACACTAGTATTATAAAGAGGTAAATTTGGTGAGATTGGTTGTTCGTTTGTTCATAAGATTTTATCCTGATAATCACTGAACCGGTTGATCCGATTCTAAGACTTATTTCTTAATAGAAAGCTACGTTTAGTACATTTTAATTAACCGTACAAAGCCATGTGAAATGGCCAGAATAATACAAAACAAACACAGGTAAAAAAATAAAGTGCCTTATACTAAAATTATTGCAATGCTTAGAACAATTTATAATTGCTATAATATTTTAAGTAGGCGTTTACTTTTAAATACAATTTATTTTCCTTCCACATACTAAGTATAACGTTGGATCAAGTCTGTCCGCCTATATGAAAAACTTTTTCGAAGTTCACCATCGGCTAACGGTGAAGAAAAAAGTTGTAGTGAATATAAACTTTGTAGGTCAATGCACCATAGTTAACTAAATGGCGTCATTCTAAATCTAATATCCGCTTCCAAAGTTTGTAGACTAATTATTCATTGTTCACTCCCATGATACGGGTATTAAATGAAAGGGGTTTGATTTTGAAAACTTACAAAAAAAGCTTTTATTCGACATTTAAATAATTTAAAGCTTGGAATGCAAATAAACAGGGAGAAAGGGGATTTAAATTAAATGCATTTTTGTGCGTTATAAGTTTGTATTGATATTGAAATATTCATTAAATACTTGTTTGTAAAAAGTTTTTTTTGTTATTATTTTTTTTAGAGTAGGTTTGATGTATTTTAACATACATAGAAAAATTGCTCATTTAATAACACGTACCCTTTTATATAAAGTAATTGTTGTGACCTCACCTGACAATTTGTTTCCGTGTCAGCGTAATAACCAGGTATTTTATCGTTGCAAGTAAACGATAACCCTTTAGGTACTTCGGTGAAGGCAGGGTAATCTTGACCGGGTACGAAATCGTCTAGCGCTTGCTGAAAATAAATAAATTTATAAAGAAGCCCACACAAGTAATCTATGAATATTCAAATCATATAGTTTTTTATGCAAGTAAGGTTTTAAACAAGCAGACGTTCCACCTGATGATAAGCGGCTACCGTAGATTATGGACGCTTGTTATACCTTATGTACCATACCAATTGAAGCAATTATGTCTTAGTGGTAAAGTCATCACGTCGATGGACGTGAGTTCGAAACCCTGCAATGAGTCTGAGCGACCGGTGAACGAAAACATCGTGATAAAACATGGTGGTAAGGTCTTTTTTTCTAATGCCCGCTTAGCTAGCTACCACCCTCAAGTTGAATGTATGTCGCCAAGCAACTATAAGTGTGTTCCGGCAGCTGTACAAGAGATACATTCCTTACATTAAGCTCACTTAACATCAGATGAGATTGTAGTCATAAAGCTACAATCCAAAGAATTATTAATTAAAAAAAAAAAACGATTTAAAGTTGAGTTTTTTATTATGATATCCATATCATGGAGGTGCATAAAAAAATAACTGGTCCACCATCTTTGAGAGCTCACCATATTGGATTTCGAATGACGTCACATAGCTAACGATGCATTGTCATACAAATTAAATCGTTTGGGGATAACTGTTTTAAAATTCAGTTGCATAATTTGACAAGGTGAGTTAATTTAAAGCTTGTAAAAATATATTTAAAAAGAACTTGCAATGTGTTTCTTACTTACCCCAAAAGACCTGTCGACTACGTAAAAAAGAACCGCCAGAAGACTGATAGAAGTCACATGGAACGCACATAGTCTTTTCTGTTCCATTTTAATTGTATTTTATAATTTACCCGGATACGGTTATTTGGATCTGTAACAAATAATAATTACATATTGTTAATTGTTTTTTTTTTTTTAACTAACTAAGATGGCAAACAAGCAGAAGAAACTATAACTAGCGCCTACACAAGAAACTATGGAAACTCTGCGTAGGAACACAATACAAGGTTATTTGGCTGAGATCTTCTGTAGGGTACAAGAAACTTCTAAATAAATTTATCTGATCTACTTGTCATAAAAAGAAGTATCTTGTAGAAGGAGTAGTTCTTTTGCCGCGTCTGCAATTCACATCTGCACATGCATGTTGTGACGAAAATTCGACATGGTGAAGTCAGCCGTCAATGATAATAAAAAAAAATGTTCGTCTCGGGTCGCTCGACAGAAGTGTTAACTTAAACTAATAAAAAAAAGACCAAACGAAAGAGAGAAAGAGAAGCCGGCGAGGATTCAAACCTAGGACTTCGGCCACAGAAGTCACGCTTACGACCGCTAGGCTACGAGGGTATTGTCGAGGCTGACTGAAAGTATGCTACTATTAATAGCACCGTAATGCGTTACGTTACGAAGCTGTTTACCCTCCCATAAGAAATTATCACTTCAATAATCATAATAATATCCGTGCGTCGGGCAATTCTTGTTGATATCACTATACCTCATGATGAAGACCTCGTGAAAACTGAGAAACATAAACTTTTAAAGTACTTGGACTTGGCTCACGAGGGTACCGCCATGTGCGATGTGGACTCAACAATAACTGTCCCGATAGTCGTATCAGTGAATGGTCTAATAGCGAAGAGTTTCGACCACCATCTTAGGAAGCTCTCACTTGGCTGTTGCATCAAGAGAAAGATACAGAAGGTAGTTTTTCTGGATACAACGCGAATTGTGAGGAAGTTCCTGTCTCTGGAGCCCTAGCCACCGGCAGCTTGGGTTGTCACCCCGCTACTGGCGAGGAACTGTTATTAAATAAAAAAATAATATTGTATTTAATACTATAGATATTTTGTAAAAATAATATTAAAAAATCGTGTAAATAATTAAATAAACGAAATAATAATAATATTTTATTTCTTAAGTATGGACGAAAATACAAATAGAGCATGCCCTGATACCCAAACTAGGATATTCTGTGTCTTGAGTATAAGGTTTTTTTTACAATCTAATAGAACACAAATAAAAAAGTAACCAATTTTTAACAAATAAGAATGTCAACTTCAATCCTTTTGAAGAGTTCCCTGGTGTACCTTCGAAGTTGAAGGTCCAATGCCAATGAAATTAAAATGAGACCACCCTTGAGGTAACCTCTATTTAACAAATAATTAATATCCAAATTGGTTCATAAACAAATAAGTTATGGCTGAACATTCATAAAATAAAATAAATACATTCGAATTAAGTAACCTCTCCGACTTTTATTGAGTGGGTTAAAAAAAAATGAAAGTCATCGTGCGGCGTAAGAAATTACAGCAAAACATTATTTTCTAAAAATCGATGTGCTGATTTTTTTTAGCAGTGTAATAATAATAATTAAACAGTGCATAAATGAACACTAATTTAATCAAATTATTTTAATTGTTAGCTAACTTCATCGTATTGTTGGCAAGAGGAATAGAAATTTTAACCGTCTTCAAAAAAAGCAGGAGTTTCTCAATTTGAATGTATTTTTTAAGGATGTTCATGTATAACTTCTTTGTATGTTATAATTAGGTAGTTACCTAATTATATGATTTTTGTTTTGTTCGAAAGGTGATACCTCAATTGTGGTCCTATTTAATTGGCATTTGACTTTCAACTTGGAAGATACACCCAGGGCGCTCCTCAAAATCATTTGTTTTTTTGTTTTGTTACGCCAATCATGTATACTTCTTACGTGCGTACACAGGTGTACACAAGTTTTTTTATTTATACCCGAAGTAATAACTCCATTTGACCTACAGGTCAAGTAAGTTAAATGCATCAAAAAATGATAGACTGGAATATTACTTTGCATGATTTGTTGAATGAAATATATAATTTTAACCTTCTAATTTTAAATGATAGTACGGCAAAGTACATTATTAGCCCTTTCCATTCCAAATGACGATGGGGCTCAAGATGGTACCACGTCAAACCTAGTAGAAGACTGGCTCTCAAGTGCAGCTGCCGGAACACACCTATAGATGTTTGGCGAAGGATAAAACTAACTCAATACTCTTTGAGGTAACTTGAGCTTTCATAAAAGGTCCATGATAGTTAGCGACCACGTTTCACTGTCAATAAGTCCAAGTAAGTACAATACAATCCACACAAAGCGGTGACCACCGAGAGATCTAAATCCATCGGCGGTCACCGCTGTCATACCTCAATGCATAAATATCTCTTCACGTTACGCTTAAAGGATCCGATGTCGTAAGAAAGAGGGAACACACTGACCGGGAGAAGGTTTCACAGCTTCACGGTGTGACAAAGATAAGTCATAGAGAACTTTTTAGTTCGTGCCGAGATGGAGGTTACCGTAAAACTGTGACTCCGAAGCCTAGCGCGTGTGGTTCTATTGTGGGAAGGATAGAAGATTGAACAGCTCTTCAGAACACTCACCATGATAATGATGATAGAACTCGATCATCGGGGTGATGTTCCTGCGCAGCTAAAGCTGATACGAACTGGATTTTTCTTTTTTTCTAGACCGATTGAATTTCTTTCGTCCTCTTTTTTGTAGGTACTATATTTCCCAAGGGCATAAATATAACGTGATTATGTAAAGCCAACTAAATGGTCCAAGTTTATACCAAATATTGTGGGAGAAATGATCTTATCTGTAGTAACAATGAATATTTCACACTTTGCAAGGTTGGCAGCCGGTGACCCGCTTTGTTAATCGCCGCTCGGATGAACCGATTCGCATAGCGCTAAATGTCATTCGATTTATATACAATTTAATAGTTGCATGGAAACATGTACGAAAGATTATTTACGAAATTACATAATAATAAAATGCAGTGAAGGAATAGCATAATGAGGAATATAAACACCCAAGGAATTTACATATTATAAGACAATTTTCAATAAGGCACCTTCTGCCTCGCACAACCACTCTGTGGAACCAGCTATCGTCTGAGGTCTTTCCGAGCCGCTATGACCTGGTGACCTTCAAGAAGAGAGCTTATCCCTAAAAGGCTGGCAACGCATCTGCGAGTCCTCGGGTGTTGCGGATGTTTGTGGGCGGCGGTGATCACTTTACATCATGTGTGCCATATAATGGGACCATCCTTAAAGTATCCCCTTTCCAACGAAATAAAAATCATATAAATCGGTTCATAAACAAAGAAGTTATAGCTGAATATACATAAAAAATATACATTCGAATTAAGAAACTTCTCTTTTTTTTTTGAAATCGGTTAATAAATAGATACATATTTAAATTTATTTAATTTTGCAATCAGCAAAATGACTTGTAATAACATAGTGGTGATTTTAAATAATAACTTGGTAACATTGTTTATAGGGAGAATAATCTATCCAACTTAAACTAACTTAAATTAAATTAAATAACTTTTAACTGAACGTTAGATTTAATACTATACATAATTATATATATTACAAACAGCAACGCGTTGAATAAAACCTCAAGCATGGCATGCTAAGACAAACCCCAGAGGTTTAATAGGACGCCTTTAAAAAAGGTTTTAAATTAGTTTATTAGTGAAATAAATAAATAAATGTGACATTGGCATAATTGTGTTTAAATGCTTATAGGCTAATAATGTTCGGTGTCTACGGGCTCTTTAATTGTTTCAGTTACTGACTATTCTCTTTATGATATTTCTTCTTTTGCACGATTAGTTTCAGAATTAATATTTTCAGATTCACCTCAACAATAACCGTTTATTTAAACAGGCGAAAATAGGAAAAAAAATTTGGATAAAGTAATTACGATGGATTTTCGTAAATTGACGCCTATATCAATCAAATAAATGTATACACACACAGTGCAAATAAATCATAACAACATTCTCAGGATTTTTTTATTACGGCAACACTCGTTTATAAACAACATATAATTCCTATTTAAAATTGATAATTCCAGTTTACTTTAGAATCAATCGAGACATGTGAAATTAATAAAAAGCCTACAATGACAATAATACTTGAACAAAGGTAGGATTGTAAAAAAATGAACAATGTTGCCGCAAACGTAATTAAACATAATTATCGAGCAATATGCAGAATGCCATGTGAAAAATTCGATTGGGTAATGACAATGAATTCAATTTTACACTAGATATGCTTTACGCTACTAAACATTACATACCATCACGCCTGTATCCCCGAAGGGTTAAGCAGAGGTGTACTAAATGTACACTCACTGTTCGCCGTATGTTTTTAGATCACATGTCATAGGGCCGAGAGCCTATTGCCGTTCATCAGACACAAAGCCAAACTCCGAGCTGCTACTGAGAATTTCATAAAAAAACCAATAACACTTTACTTGACCTGGGAATCGAACCCAGGACCTCGAGCATAGCAGTTGCGCTTACGACCACTAGGTTAATGAAAAAGTTAAAAAATCCTATAATTATAATTTAAATACAATCTGTGATCTACAGTGTCACTAGTGTTAAAACTGATAAATGTGTTCGACCAACTTTCCACCATGCCTAAAACCTACAGCCTAGACAGCCTGCCATTCAAAATCTATACTAAATATAATAAAGAGGAAAAGTTTTTCTGTTTGTTTGTTTGTATAAACACGCTAATCTCTGGAACTACCAGTCGGATTCGACAAATTCTTTATGTATATGATAGCCAGACTCACGAGAAATAGTATAGACTATTTTAGACTAGGCTCTAACTCTCAGATAGCCTTAAATATTGATTTTTTTTTACATAAATTGGAAGTCGAGGCCCTCCTGAACTTCTTTATCCGCGTGCGCTGGCGTAATAATTAATGATACGGAAATATAATGTTGTACAAAAATGTTAATCCTTAGTATATCTAAAAAAAAGTCCGCGATACTATATGCATATCTCTTATACATAAGCCACAATAAAGTATTTAGTGACAAAGATTTCTTGAAAATTAAAAATTAATATATATGCATTATTTTTAGACATGGCATATTAATCCTTACAAACAAAAGTTACTTCATCATAAAGAAAATTTTATGAAGTTAAATTTTGCTTTTTAGAGTATATTATTTGAACACTGTAGTTTAGGAGATAATGAATAATTAAAACAAATTGTACTTGCGGGAAAAACAATTGTGATAGACTACATGGATGCGTTAGCGTTGTGGTGTTTGTCGGATAAAATTAACATGGGTGAAACCGTGGGGCACAGGTGGTAACTAAAATTCTCCTTACTAATAAGTTTTTTTTATTTACTTATAATTATGTTTGTTTTATATAGCTGTTTGAATATATAACATATTTAATGTAACAGCATTTAATGTGCATGCCTTCGTTGCATGTAATATCACTTAACAAAAATATTATAAGTACTGTACAAATTTTTAGATGATAATGTGTGGATTTCGACTCTGTTGGCGACGTACCTAAATAAGTAAATAATAAATAAACCTGTCCAGTACATTTTTTAGATGTCAAACAAGCATACGGCCCTCGTGATGGTAAGCGGCTACTTATCTTTGAACGCTTATAACACCATAGATATCACTAACGCAGCGCCGTTCTTGAACTTTTCTACCACAAAGAGCTCTGGAAAACCTACTGCATGCAAAGAATGCATTACAAGGTTATTTGGCCATGATTTTCTGTAGGGTGCTGGTAATCTACCAGTCAAACTGATCCAAGTAGAGAGACATCTAAAAAGAAATTCCAATGTCTTATCTCTCTTCCCCTACTCTTTCAGAGTGATAAACGTATAAGGGAACAAATTGACAGGTGTCATAACTTTAAAAGAGTGGATCATTACGTGAATGGTAATTTTTTTTAATCGTTATGTGGCTCGCTTTGTGACCACAATGTCACCTGATCTTAAGTGACGATGTGGCCCAAGATGGTAGCACATTAAGTTTATTAGAAGATACACACCTATTGGTGTTCGGCGACAGACATTCAACTTGAGGGTGGTAGCTTGTCAGGCGAGCATTAGACAAAACCCTACCACTATGCCATGGTTTCATCGCGATGTTTTCCTTCCTCTGGTGATAAATGTTGAGTAGATACTCTTTTATAATAAATTTGTATCTTCTATATTTTAAATTTGGTATGTGTCACACAGTTGTCTTTTTTTGTGTAAAGATCTTTGCTACCTTATATATATGTTTTTTCCTGTTCTTTACTTTTCTATGCTGGTTTTATTTATTACTACAAATAACTTCCACTGCGCTACCGGCTCATAATCTGCTACAATGGTTATGGGCCCAGTTGCCGATAAATAGTATATAAATAAAATCGGTGGATAACGAAAGAAGAGTTATCATATGTGATCGTCGAATAAAAGTGCAAAGAGATCAATTGTAAGTGGAGCAGCGAAAAGGGCGGCACCATGACTACAGTGAGGATCGAGGTTCTTGGTAGGAATAACTATGATTCCTGGAAGGTACACGCACAGGCGATTTTAATAAAGAACGATTTATGAGAATACGTAGATGGTAGTAAACCAAAGCCAGTCGAATTACCAGAGGCGGCTTTATGGGAGTCACAAGACTCAAAAGCGAAGGCAGAGCTAATTTTAGCGATGAGCCCGAGCGAGTTACGTCATATAAGAGAGTGTAAGACATCAAACGATGTTTGGTTGAAACTTGAGTCGGTATATGCTTCGAAAGGACCAGCTAGGAAGGCTAGCTTACTGAAGCAGCTCATATTATGTAAAATGAGCGAAGGTGATGATATTCACGAACACTTGGCCAAGTTCTTTGACGCTAAATGCAAGTTACACGAGATGGACGTAGAAATTCACAATGATTTAGCATCGATAATGCTATTGTTTAGCTTGCCATCAAGTTTCGAGAATTTCAGGTGTGCAATAGAGTCTAGAGATTAATTTCCGGACCCGGAGATATTAAAAATTAAAATTCTTGAAGAAAGCAATGCTAGGAGATCGAGTAGCGATAATACTTTCAATGTTTTGAAGAGAAATAAGAAGAAATTTGGATCAAACTCTGTACAGTCTGTCGATAAAATGTCTAAGTTTGTTTACAAATGTTTTAAATGTCATAAAAAAGGACACAAAGCTTCGGAGTGTAATAAATTAAAACAGAAGGATTTGGTAAAATATGTATCAGAAAATAAATTAACAACAGAAAAGGTCGATACTAGTTTTGTAACATTTAATTGTGTTTCAGGTGATTGTCACTTTGGAAACTGCGAGAATGGAAACTGGATTATCGATAGCGGTTGTACGAGTCATATATGTAACGATAAAACCTATTTTGGAAAAACTTTACAGCCTTCTGACGGTAAAGTGACTCTGGCTACTAATCAGAGTGCTCTAGTACAAGGTAAATGTACAGTAAGATTGTCTGCATATAATACTAACTTCAAAAGTGTAGTTGAACTACCTAACACGTTATATGTTCCTGATTTGCGAACTAACTTGATTTCAGTTGCAAAAATTACCGATAAGGGGTTTCATGTTACGTTTAGGGATGATAGGGCTCTAGTGACTGATACTGATAGTAATGTGAAGTTAATCGCATTTCGAAAAGATAATCTTTATTATGTGAAGGAACAGTGTGCCCAAGCTTCATCGGTTTCTAATGAAAGCGATATTTTAAAATGGCATGAGCGTTTGGGTCACTTAAATGCAAACGATCTAACAAAACTCTTAGACCATTGCAATTTACCCGTCGGAACTAATACGAGTACCGTCAATAGGTTGCGTAATTGCGAAATATGCATACGTGGTAAAATGAGTTCTCTTCCTTTTTCTTACTCGAGCGGACCGTGTAATGAAAAACTAAAAATAGTTTATTCCGATGTATGTGGTCCTATGAAAAATGCAGCCTTAGGAGGCGCGAAATATTTTGTGACGTTTATCGACGATTCTACGAGATGGTGCGAGGTATATTTATTAAGTAAGAAGAGTTCGGTTTTTACTGTGTTTAAAATATACAAGCAATATGTAGAAAATATGACTGGCAAGAAAATAAAATACTTACAAACTGATAATGGCGGTGAGTATTGTAATAAAGAGTTTGATGACTTCTTGAGTAAAGAAGGAATTTCTAGAAGAAAAACGATTCCTCATACTCCACAGCAAAACGGTGTAGCTGAGAGGATGAATAGAACACTGGTTGAGATGGCAAGATGCATGTTGTTATCATCTAAACTTTCAGGCGGATTTTGGGCGGATGCTGTAGTGACGGCATGTCATGTTAGAAATAAGTGCCCATCTACCGCGATTAATGGCAAAATACCATATGAGAAATTCTTTGATAGACGTGTAAATATAAATTATTTAAGACCTTTTGGAAATAAAATTTTTATTTTAGATAAGGATATAAATAAGGATAAATTTACAGCTCGTAGTGTAGAAGGAATTTTTGTTGGATATCCTAGAGACCAAAAAGGATATAGAGTATGGTTGCCGAATGATCGTAAACTGATTGTTGCAAGAGATGTAAGGTTTTTAGACGTGAACACATCTGAAAACGAGAACATCATAAACCCACTACAGGTTGTGACTGAATCACAAGAAGGGAGGCCAGTCAAGTATGTGGACTTAGAAATTAAACCATCGACTTCAAAGACTCATATTGAAGGGTCAGCTCAACATGAGCCTCCTTTGAGTGATAGTATTGTCCTAGAAGAAGTACGAGAAGAAGAAGTTCGTAGAGGTCCAGGCAGACCTAGAATTCAAAGAGGCCAAGTAGGTAGGCCGAAGAAGGTGTACCGAACTGTCAGTGCACCGAGAAGCGAACGAGAGCAAGACGAAGATGAGAGGAGTGAAGTAGGTAGAAATAATGCCAGCAATGAAGAAACAGCTGTAAGTTTAGATGAATTTACTGATTGTGAAGATTTCGTGGGCAATGCAATGGAAATTTCGTTAAAAGAGGCGTTTTCGAGTAGTGAAGAAAAGCTTTGGAAAGAAGCGATTACTTCAGAGATACGAAGTCTCGTTAAAAACCGGACGTGGGAAATCATCAAGAAGCCCTCAAATCGTGATGTAGTAGGATGTCGATTCGTTCTAACTACAAAGATAAATGTGGACAAATCTGAAAAGAAAAAAGCCAGATTGGTTGCCAAAGGTTACAGTCAGCGATACGGTATTGATTATCGTGATACTTTTGCGCCAGTGATGAGGCTTGATACTGTCAGATTGTTATCCGCTTTAGCTGTTGAGTTAGATATGGAAATACATCAGATAGATATCAACACAGCCTATCTGAATGGATATCTAGACGAAGAGGTATACATGAAAATACCGGAATTTTTAAAAGAAAGTCTTGTTAAATTGTTACAAACGGAAGATTTTTTAGTCAAGAAACAGGCGCAGCAAATGTTAGCGGACATACGAGCGGGTGGCAATGTTTGCCGTTTACGCAAGTCTTTGTATGGCTTAAAGCAATCTGGATGCCAGTGGAACATAAGACTTGACGAAAAATTGAAGAATATGAACTTTAAGCAGTCATTAAATGAGCCGTGTTTGTATTTTAAAGAGGTTGACGACTGCGGATCAAAACTGTTTGTCTGTGTATATACGGACGATATTTTGATTGCAAGTCAGAAAAAAGATTGTATTCTGGATTTTAAAAAGGAATTAGGAAAAGAGTTCGAATTGAAAGACTATGGAATTGCAAAGTTTATATTGGGAATAGATATTGATAGAAGTGACAACGTCATAAAGTTGACACAATCTCAATACATAAATAAAATAGTACAACGTTTTGGACTCCAAGATTGTAAGGATACAAATGCCACACCAATGGAGGTTAATTTAAAACTACAGAATATTGATACTGATAGTGGTTCTATTTTTCCGTATAGGGAGTTAATAGGATGTTTGATATATTTATCCGTAGGTACCAGGCCAGATATTGCAAATGCAGTAGCAAAAATGGGTCAGTTTGTCGATAAAGCAGATAAAAATTGTTGGAAAGCGGCAATGAGGATCCTGCGTTACTTAAAAAGGACGCGTGATTATGGTCTTGTTTATAAGAAAACTGGTAAGTCTATTAAGGGATATTCTGATAGTGATTGGGGCAATTGTATTATAGATAGATGTAGTTATTCAGGTTATGTTTTTACCTTAGCTGGTGCAGCAATATCCTGGAAGTCACAAAAACAGAGGTCTGTCGCGACTTCTACTTGTGAGGCAGAATATGTAAGTTTATCGGTAGCTATGAAAGAGGCTATCTACTTAAATAGTTTGTTGACTGAAATCGGGTTAGCGACTGTGAGCAGGGTACAATTACATGCGGACAATCAGGGAGCAATAGCGTTATCGAAAGATCCCGTATTCCATTCCCGCAGTAAGCACATTAGTATCGAGTATCATTTCTTGAGAGATACGTTAAAAACTAACAAAGATATTGTGGTGAAATATATTCCAACAGAACTGATGCTTGGTGATATATTAACGAAACCACTGCCTAAGCAGAAACATTATTTTTGTATGGAAGGTTTAGGCATTACTTAGTTTCTAAAATTTTTTAATGTGCTGTTATGTTTATATACCTTGTTTGTTTCTCTAAGTATATAGTAGATAGTTATACTATGTTTTGGAAGGTACAATTTAAGGGAGCGTGTTTAATAGATACTCTTTTATAATAACATTTGTATCTTCTATATTTTAAATTTGGTATGTGTCACACAGTTGTCTTTTGTTGTGTAAAGATCTTTGCTACCTTATATATATGTTTTTTCCTGTTCTTTACTTTTATATGCTGGTTTTATTTATAACTACAAATAACTTCCACTGCGCTACCGGCTCATAATCTGCTACAATAAATAAATTAAGATATTTTTTTTTTTAATTTACCAAGCTAAGAAAAAATTAAAATTAATGCCAAATAAACCTATATGGTTTGTGTGTGACACCTTACAATTCGTTTTCGGATAAATAAACAATGTTCCTTCAACACATATTTCAGATTCTAACTAGTTATAATATTGCGAACGGAGGTAGGCAGAGTTTATTAGTCGAGGAATTAGATTACCAGTCGTCCGATTACCGTTGCAATTATTTACTGAGAGGGTAGATAGTTTATTATTCGCTACTTGACGAGTGTATACAGAATTATCAATTTTTTGTAAAGACTCCTCATAATATGTTAAAATAATTAAAGCCTTTTAGGTTACAAAGCATGCCAAAGAAATAGGTATTATGTACTTACATACGTGTATAATACTAGTTTTTATACATAACTTTTTTACTCTCTCGTGAACAGAATTTCTATTATGATATAACTAAGATGTTACATAAAACCAAGCATATATTTTACCCTACTTCTACTATATTTTAAGGAGATAAAGTTATTTGTAAGTGGTAATCTCCGAAAGTAAGGATTGAAGTCAATTATAGTCAAGTATTTCAATAATACTTTAAGAAATCTTTTTAAAAAAGTCAATTTTGTTTTAATATCCTAAATCGATTTTAATGAAATTTTGTACACTTGTAGTTAATTCAACTATACGTCATTCCTCAAATTGAAGGGCTGTAATAATTGTCAATAATATGAGAAATAAAATAAAATTATAATTAATTAAAATTCTTTAATATTAGTTCTATTTTGAAGAACGTATTTATTACGTTTATTTAAAATTATGATATATTATGAAGTTTGTATTTTATCTAAAACTACCGAACTACCTCAGCTTTACACGGGTGTATACACCACTATTTTATGTTTAAAAAAGCATGTTTTTTTTATAATACAATAATTTTCTAGATAGGTAAATTTCATTTTAATTTAAAAAAAAATTATTGATTTACTTAATACATGCTGAGATTGGCTGTCATTAGTTCTTCATTAATCTTATTACTTATTTGCTATTAATAATGTATTTTTCATGAATTACTGTTGTCAATCCAGAATTTATAAATACATAAAACAAAATCACTAGACCGAAATATCTACCTAATTATTTTATAGCAAACCGCGAACAGAACTAGCATATAAAAATAAATAGTCGAAGAAAAAATGCTTTCCTTCTGGAGCAGACGGGTAAAGCAATGATATTATAGTGGTATCGTGTATAGACACCACATCGATCAACGTAAGTTCGAATCCCTGAAAATAACTTAGGCTTTCTGTGAAGGTAAACATCGCGATGGAATATGATGATCGTGAAGAATAGGGAATTTTCCAATACCCGTCAGCTAACTACAACCCTCAAATTGAAAATCGTTGCCGAGCACTTATAGGGGTGTTTCGTGAGCTGCACTTGAGAGCCAGACATTCCAATAGGCTTAACGTGTTACCATCTTGGACCACACCGTCACTTAATATCAGTTGAGACTGTGACCTTTATACTTAAACCTATAAACGATAAAAAAAACTTAACTGAAAGCGTCGGGCTATTCACATCCGCGTAGTCAATTCGTGAAGTTATGAAATCTACGATACAAACGAACCCGTTCCCCGTTCACACGACTCGAGTAAACCTGCGGTCAAAACGTAGTCTTACCGCGAAACCTAATCACTGTTACGAAATTATTGTAATTAAGTAGCGAGTTTGTGGTTTGTTTGTAATTAAATCTGGATGGAATTTGGAAGTAAAATTAATTTAGGCGCGATTTTATAGTAACTGATCTTTTTAGTGGAGTTCAGTTCAGTAATATCTATGAAATAGTGAAAGAAGAATTATTAGACAAGTTTATAAGACAAGCGTCAACGGGAACGTTGGAAGAGGAAGGCCCAGACGAACGTTCCTCAATCAAATTGGGGACCTTCTGAAAAAAGGTCAGGTCAAGAGTAATTTAAACCGACGAGCGTGCGTGAAATGGTCGATGAACTTTGAAAAAGCGAAAGATGTATGCCAGGATTATAGCAATTGGAAGGACGTGGCCTCTGCCTACCCTGTTGGGAAAGAGACGTGATTTCGCTTGTAGTATAACTTCTTAATTTTTTCAATTTTTTATTGCACTTTATAATGCAATTGGAGGAATTAATACTAAAAGGTTTTCTGTATCAGTTATCCAGGGGAGAAAGGGAAAGGTATGCATAATTTTAGTAAAAAAAACTTGTCATTATTCAAAACCTGCTCCAAGTAAACTCTACATATTTAATGCTTGAAGGAATCCCGAGAGTTTGATAGTCGGATGTTGATACTTTGATAGGGCCAATTCTATTTAATTGTCAATCCGTCAATTCAGTTGTACCATATAATATAATCAAAACTATTAAAAAAATATGAATGTTAAAATAATATTTTTTAAAGAAAATTTCACTTGTTTTTTTGTTAAATTCTCTATGTAATTATGCAAATTATATTAACAATAATTTTTTTTTTTTTATGTTAAGTTCTTGCTTGAATAAACACTTAAGGCGTCTAGGTTTATTTATTTTTATTAACTTTGTAGTTATTTATTTACCACTATCTATTTTTATTTTTAAAACATTGATTAATAATATTAGATAAATTGGACAGTTTATTTTCTCCAATTCAATATGAATCCTTATCCACAGAAATATATTAGGTACCTTAGGCATTTATTGTAGATAAAATTGTCCTGTAAATAATAACATTTAAATGAATAACGTAGAAGATATCACAGATTCAAAATTACGCGAAACCAAAAAAAAGCACTCATAACGAAACGGTTGACCGGCGCACGCTTTCGCTATCCTCGCTGCGTCCTATTTGTCAATAGCGAGTCACTAGTGTATATGTGTAAGTAAAATAGTGTAAAAGTATAAATGCTATAAGTGTTTTTTTCATAAAGATGAAATATAAATTCTAAAGCAATGAAAATCGATCGAAAGTGATTTTTTAAACCTAAATATATCACCTCATTAATAAATTGCACCCGCTATACCAATAATATAAAGATGGAAGATTTGATTTATATTTATTTTTTTGTTTGTAATGGATAAACTTAAAATCTACTGGTCCGATTTTAAAAATTATTTCACCTCTATAAAGCTACATTATCGGCGTGTAACATAGGTTATATTATAATTAGAAAAATTAATTTATTCCTCATAAAAATGTCGATAGTTTTATACAAAGCATAAAAAATTGTCTACACGGGTGCGTTGGCAATGTTTGTCGTATAAAATTACCATGGGCGAAACCGTGGGCCACAGCTACTACTATATAGTGTGAAGATGCTGATGATACACAGCCCTAAAACTAATTCTGACGCCGGCTATGGTTACATCTTTGTCAGGAAAAGGGGATACCAATAACCAACAGCAATTACGAAACAAAATTCGCTCATCTTAAATTTCATCACGCAACCAATTATTAACAAATTACATCAGTACTCCAAAACTACAACGCAAAATGGCGGAAACCCGCCGCACGGTCCATTGTGTATTTGCGACACATTGTGAGAAATTCGTAAATTTATTGTCACGTCTGTAAGCTGTATGCACGGCCATTGCATAAGGAGGTATAGGTAGACGTATTTAGGTAAGATTATAGAAGATACGATGGTAATAAGTGGTTAAAGAAGTTTCTAGCAGCGTCCACAGCTGCGTTCGCGTTTAGTACAGAATGTCGTCGATCAAGCACGTGCGCGAATTCGCTCCCGGTTATTATAAAGACAAAAATTCTTATTGTGAGTGATCCATAGAAGACCAGCATATATTGTAGGTCTATTTAATATCTACATTTATGTAGTACATTAGTTTGATATATCTCTTATGGTTTCCTCAGCGTAAGCCATTTAAGCGCCCGAATTGATTCACCATGACCAGCTTTTTATTTGCACGACACCTTAATTCTTTTTCTAAAATAAAGTTGTCTATTTTATTCCTTATAACATCAGCTATCTGCCAGTGATAGTCTCGTCAAAGTCAGTCCAACAGTTCTGGAGATTATTCGGAACAAAAATACAGACAGAAATTTTAAAAATTGGTGTTTTGTTATAAGTATTGTACATAAGTATGTACTTTCATATACGATTAGTAAAAACTGTTATTTTGACATTACAAACAGACACATCAATTTTATTAATTATTTAATTCTTTTTTATATAGAATAAAATTGAGAATTGCGCGCGTATTATGCGACGGACATGATACATAATAAAGTTAGTCAGTAATGAAAATAAAACTAATTAATATCACTAGTCAAAATCTTAAATCTTAAAAAAAGTCTTTATTTTTTACCGTGTAAAAATATTTTAGCCGTGTATAAATAAACATTATTTAAACAGAACTAACCGCCAGCGACAAAATCGTTTCCAGAATTCAACATTTTAGTTATTTGGATGGATTATTTGTTACTAACTCACCCGCGCAACTTCGTCTGTGTCACATAAGAGAGACAGGATAAAAGAGAGTGGGACGTAAGCAGAGACAAATAACAATTGTCGTACAATACAATTTAAAGGTTCCGGCTGCCTGCCAGATCATACCACTAAAATGCACGCGCGGTACTTGATGATTATTTTGCTGCGGAGTTATTTTAAAACTGTGATATCTCCTAAGATATTCATTGAAATCAAATGATGTAAAGGGCAATTTTATCCAAAATTAAATACTTGTGATGTATAACATATTAAAAAAAAAGAGTTAATATCATGTTTATAAAAATACCTTCGCAAATAATGCATTATTTTAGAACAAATTTTATTACCATAAAAAGATTATATTGCGTAAACATTAAAAGATAGACATATGCTTTCGCGGGGTTTTTTTAGATCTTTTTAAGAGACAACAATTCCGTCAACATCATTGTTGCGTAACTTTAATCATTTACGCAGCGCACGCAATAGTAACTTTCAGAAGGAATATATTTTCCCCGTTTTTGCTACATTTCTCATTGATGCTCCGTTCCTATTGTTCGTAGCGTGATGTTATATAGCCTATAGCCTTTCTCGATAAATGGGCTATTTAACACTAAAATAATTTTTGTATTCCAACCAGTACATTCCTGTGATTAGCGCCTTCAACAAAAAAAACAGACAAACTCTTCAGCTTTATAATATTAGTATAGACTAGCTGCGTCCGCGGCTTCGCTCACGTGGATATAGAATGCCCACGCGAATCTTCTTCTCCCACTTCCGGCTATTTTAAAGACAAAAATGCTTATTGTGGGTGGTACTTAGAAGATAGACATGTACCCTCGCGAATTTTTTTGTAGGTCTTTTTAATGTCTAAATTATTTCGTACATTAATTTGCTAAATCTCTTATGGTTTACTCAGCGTAAGCCATTTAAGCGCCCGAATTGATTCACTATGACCAATATTTTTTTAATTTGTGCGGAACCCTAATTCTTTTTCCAAAATAAAAGTAGTTACTCCCTATAAAATCAACTATCTACCAGTGAAAGTCCCGTTAAAATCGGTCCAACCTTTTCGGAGATTACCCGGAATAAACAGACAGACAGACAAAATTTTTAAAAATGGGTTTTTTGTTAAATATCACGTATATAATTTCATATGCACTTAGTAAAAAGCTTTTATTTTGACATTACAAATACGCATTTCAATTTTATTAATTGTATAGATTAACGACTACAGCGCCATCTATTGGATTCTAACATATATATAGACCACCGTTTGAAAATTATGACCCCGATCAGTTAGGTTGTTCAGTTGTCAAGCCTGTAAATATTATCAACTCTAATAGCTCAGCTCTTATATAGTTGATAAATAGATGTGAGCATATTCTACAGGTCTGATTGAGTCGAGATTTGGTATTCTATTACTTCAATTATATTAGAAAAACCTTGCCTGATGCTGCAGCATTAACTGGAACTCCTCAAGAACTTACATTAGAGATATCGTATTTGGGCTCATTGGAATGGTTTCAATGAATAGGTTACCTGTTGGGCTTATCAAATTTTCAATTATTCACCTTGTAACAAAATATATTGTTGATAGATGGCGCCTTGAATATATTTTTATTAGCATCAACAGATGGTGTTCCCAATGAAAAGTTTTATTAATCTATTTTAACGAGAATCCAAATTGAAAACTACTTTTGATGGAGAATTAACGAAGATATGACGTTTTCAGAAATTACACTTTTGCGAAATGATAATAATGCGATATTATTTATGTTAAAAAATTTAATGACATTTCGGGCGCGAGCTCTACTCGCGCGTTACTTGTCAGATTTTTACCCTATTTAACTGTTTAAAATATTCAATATGTAAATTAGTAAATTGTTTGTGTATATATAAATGACATGACAGGATGTTTGACCGAGTTTTTAAAGGTTATATGTTACATGGGCATTGCATTTTCACAAGGCGTTATTTCACGAAATTACATTAAATTTTTTTTAATGAAATGTAATTGGTTTTTTTGTTTTAACGTGCTAATCTCTGGAACATGTCATAACTGTAAAATTCTTTTTACAGCTTTTTACTAGCTCTGCCCCATGGTTTCACCCGTTTTAATTTTATCCGACAAACACCGCAACGCCAACGCACTCGTGTAGTCTTTCATAATTGTTTTTCCCGCAAGTACAAATTATTTTAACTTTTCATTATCTCCTAAACTATGTGAACATAGTTTAGAATAACATAGTTTAGAATAACATACTATAAAGAGCAAAATTTAACTTCATAAAATTGTCTTTATGATGAAGTAACTTTTGTTTGTTTGGATTAATATGCCATGTCTAAAAATAATGCTTTAATTTTCAACAAATCTTTGGCAAATAATACTTTATTGTGGCTTATGTATAAGAGATAGGCATATGCTATCGCTGACTTTTTTTATATATACTAAGGACCAATATTATTATAGAACATTGTATTTCCGTATCATTAACGATTAAGTCAGCGCACGCGGTTAAAGCAGTTTTGGAGGGCCTCGACTTCCGACTTACGTAACAAAAATCAATATTTAAGGTTATCTGAGAGTTGTAGCCTAAAGTTAGATAGCCTATACTATTCCTCGTAAGTCTGACCATCATATACAAAAAGAATTTTTTGATTCCGACTGGTTAACTGGTTCCATAGAGCGTATTAAAACAAACAAACAAAAATCCGCTTTATTATATTAATATAGATTAAATTTACATGAACAATCTAAATCCAACGCGAGAAAATACGCTGAGCACTGTGAATATAAAAAAAAATTAAAGTCTAATGGTAGACGACTTCTCACATGAACATATGTTATACTAGCAATCGCCCGCGTCTTCGTTTGTATTAATCTATACTTGTATTATAATCCTTAAGTCTCCACGGCAAGAAAACACATCGCTGAAGGCGTAGTGCTTTTAGCAATCGTGGTTTCTTAAAATTTTAAATAATTTGTTATTGCAATCAACTCTAAGAAAATAATAAAAAGATGACAAAAAAAATGTTTAAAAAACCCCTTTTGAATGTTACCCAGGGCAAGCTTCCTACCTGCCCCTCCTAAGGCACCTACGATGTTGAACACAATACCTAATATAAGCAGAAGACGGAAACAACATCTCGTGTGCTAAAATCCATCAAGCCGCTTAGGATAAAGAGTGTGTACCAAAGATATAGACTTATAGATACATAAATACGCTCGAAAATATAACCCTTCCATTTTGTACAAATAATGAAAAGGGCGTAGTGACTCATTTCGATATCTGTATTAATGTATATTTCCCCAGTCACTACCAAGCTCAACATAATCAGTTTTAAAGGACTTAAAATCTTACAGTCACTTACATTTCAATTCACGTATTGGACGCAGGAGGCGGAAACGATCTCATGTGTATATTTTACTTGTGCACTATCCAATAAAAGTTTATTTTGTGAAAGATCCATAAAGTAAGATTTATAAATTTTTACTATAAAAGATTTTTTTACGGCTTATTATGTTGAGACGTATCAATTTGTTTTATTCGCCAAGGTATCATATAGAGTTAGAAATGCACTGATTTGATATAGATCGCTCGATATAAATTTGAGGTCTTTTCGACCTCGTACCACTGCAGAAAATTATACTAAGAAATCGTCAATGCAGTGAACGCTGTAATTATCTTTCAATCTAAACAACTCCTATAGAGTTTAATTTAATTCAAGTAATTTAATATAATAATACATACCAAAGAAATGCAATACTAATTGTAACAAAAGACAACACACGCGTGTTTATACAATGCGACTGGAATACGCGAGCAATGGACGGACGCTTTTATATACGTCGTTAGGTTTTTATGGACATGCCTTTAATAATATTAAATTATACTAGCTTACCCGTGCGAATTTTCGCTTAATATACAATGTATGGTTTATACAACTATCATTTTAGTTACACATATTATTAACAGATGGCGCTTTCTACATGATAGATGAATTTATTCTATAATGTAATTTATCTGTTGTCGGTATTCCTAATGATAAAGTATTTTTTATATAATTTTACCTGTGACTTTCATTTGAAATTATTTAAATATTTTTCGTCAGTAGTGGAGAATATAAGTATTAAAATGACGTTTGAATCATTAATTTTATTAAGAATTAACGAAGATATTAAGAAATATTATATTAAGTACCTAATACGGTTAAATTTATTTTCATTTCATTCTGTATCAATGAAAGTACAATGTCGAAACAGGTAACGGTGATCGTTTGGAGATCATCTTTTGTTTTTGGTCACCACTGATATGTAAGTTTATTTTATCGAAGCTCAGAAATTTATTATTATTATTTAATACTTTTAAACTCTCTTCCAATAAATAAATAATATTACTTACAATTAATAAAAATTATGATAACACGCCTACAGCCAATAGCAATTTTTACTTTTGTAACTATATCATTTGCCAGTCAGTGTGTGTAGTTTCGTACTTGTAATTGTGTGTGTGATAATGTGTGAAAGATTTTACCGTTAATGAAAATCTGGCTCTTTCATTAAAATTCCGATTATTTATTATATCTTGTCCGAATTTTCCTTTGCTGTTATAAAACTGTTCGATAGAGTCAGTAGCTGCAAATCTCTTGTCTATCTGTAAACGTGGCCTAATGTGACTTTGTATGATCGATAGAAAAACTAAATGTATGACGTTTTTTTTTTTTCATTTTTGGTACACGAAAATTATTAAAGTAATAATAAATGAGGTCTATTAATGTTTCC
This sequence comes from Saturnia japonica, assembly GCA_033032175.1. Classification (NCBI taxonomy): domain Eukaryota; kingdom Metazoa; phylum Arthropoda; class Insecta; order Lepidoptera; family Saturniidae; genus Saturnia; species Saturnia japonica. The sequence continues at coordinate 1,068,848 of CM065331.1, forward strand.
CTTACATACACTGTGTTATGATTGTACTTTGTCATATACTAACTAATGTATACCCAAAAAACATCGGCAAGACTCAAGAAATAATAATCTTTTATCAGTTCCTATCGTGTTGCCAGTTTTTAAATCTACCACGAGGAAATAGTGTTTTTATAACAATTATAATTATTGATACCGTCTTAGTAGTACTATTATGGTGTCTTAGCCATGGATGGGTTACAAATAACATAATATGTATGAAATATTCATTTATTCAACAGTTTTTAGATTCCACGAATCAACTACTGAATATAGATCTACTACATAGGTTTTTCATTCAATCATCATCGTTGGATCATGGTCCAATCACTACAAGCTCTTTTGCATGGATCGTCGTTTCATTTGTACAAGAACCGCTGTCACTATGTTTGCGTAAACGTAATCTTCACTCAAGGACTCATTCATATGTATGGTTTTTTAGTACTTCAACCAGCCAACATTTTAAGCAATTACAATAACCTTATTGCATTATATCATCCTATGTTATAGAATATAGACATAATAATAATTACTTCATACAAATTATACTGCACTTGAGAATTGAATTAGTCATAACTATTAGACATTTTGAAATCATTGTAAATATTTACATAGACAAATGAATAGAGACAGTGTAACGGTGTATTCCAAAATGCTTATTTCAAGTACGAGTTATTTGAGGATATAGCATAATGTTATAATCACGCTATACCAAGATAGGGTAAGCAGTAAGTAATATGTTTAGGTGCCAAAATAGTTTTTGCACCATAAGTATCAGCACTGCTGTAATATTCAATGTTGAACATGTGTGGCAAGATACACTGGTACAAAAATTGGTTAAACTTTTTACACTGGATATAAGTAATAAATCATTGAGATTCGATATGAACGCAGTTGTTTCTGTTCTGGTGCCAACATGACGTTTAATGTTTTGATTATGTATATCCGTTTACTACTTATAAGTATATGAGGGGTGTAAAAGCATGGACGCCACTGTTTATAATATCACGGAAGGCCAAACAAGAAATAATTATCGTAGAGACATTTAATTATTAAACTAATTATAAGTGACTTATCCTATGACAGAAAAATACAGTTGAGAGAAATTAGTCGTTTAATATAAATCCAATAATGTTATAATAACTGTATAATAAACTGATACTATTGATAACTGATATTATTGATATATCTTTACTGATTAATACAAGAGATATACTGTATAATTTGGTTTATTATGGTTTTCGTTTTTCCATAGTTTCACCTCATTTTATGTTTAAGTTGTTTATACGATTAGTGCGCAGGGAAAGAAGACTGGTTCTCATGTGATGCTTCTGCTATTTGAATTCACAACTCCAAGGAAGTTAGGAAGTTGATTCTGTAATTCACATTTTATGCAGGTATATTATGTAATTCTTATAGACAGGTTAATAATATTATACTATACAGATTAATGTGACAGCAATAGACTTCTGTTTAAACGTATTTCTCAAATGTCTTCCCGACCGCGCTTCCTCTTAATCTTTATTTCAGTAATATCTGTGGAAAAAATACCATATTTGCTTCATGCTGTAGACTGTGTAGAAGATAATGGTATAGCGTGGTAGCAATGCACTCATATCTGATTAGCTCATGACCACATATTCGTTACAAGACGTCGTATCTCGGAATTAAGATTTGTTTATTGAAATATCTAGAAATTTTTGGTCAACTAGTTTTTTAAACAGGTACGAAGGTGACTTCGATAAATCCTTTTCTTGGACACTCGCAGCAATTTGAAATTGCAAAAAAAGGTTTATTAACTCTGACTTATCCATACTAACATATCTTATTCTTATTTCTCACACTATGCAAGTAGGGAATATGATTACGAGCCAGTTGATAATCTAATGAACTCAATCTATACCTTTGGGACATCAGGGTGATGATAACATAATTATTTGTGTAACGAGATAGAGAATCTAAGATGGATATTGCATAGGAGTTTTTGGAGGAATCTTAGTCTGTTATATAATTGTTTTTTATTTTAATAAATGAACTTATTATATTACGATAAAAAAGAGGGGTGTTATAAATTTAACGTGTATATCTGTGTATATGTCTGTCTGTCGCATCGTAGCTAACAAATGGCTGAAACGATTTAGGTCAAATTTTTTTTGTTTGAAAGGTGACTTGAACGCAACTAAATCTGTTCAGCCGTTGAAAGATTTATACCAGCTCTTTTCTAGTTGTTAAGTAGATGTGAGCATCTTCTACAGGTTTTCAAGCCTTCGTAGTTTTAGTTATGTTATTCAAACTAGCACCAAACAAGATGGTGGCTCCCTTGTTAGAACGACCTAGGGACATTTGTGACATTGTAAAATGCATGTTTTCAGTTTACATTAAGAATCTACTTCACTTAAGTACAATAACGAAACTATATAATGTAACATCACCGCTATTACATAAATTAGGGTCAAAAGTCTAATTTAATGAATTAAATATAAAAGCTACAACATGTCACTTCATGATGCTTCACTGTAGTTATAGGCATCATATTAAACCTCTGGGGTTTGTCTTAGCATGCCATGGCCTGAGGTTTTATTCAACGCGTTGCAGTTTGTAATATAGTATAGTATTCAGTCTAACGTTTAGGTAATAGTTCATTGTAATTTAATACACTAATACAATTGAGTTCACTTAGTAATCTTTAAGTGTGTATTTAATGTTTTTACTATTTGTTGAATCCCTAACGTCCACTGGAATTTATTTATAGTGTTAGGTATTGTGAAAGATATTGTACGCCTGCCATAAAAGTTATTTTTACTTGGTATTTTCAATGATTTAGTTAATGCCTGTCGTGTATTAACATCATATTTAACTGGTATTTGTATATCGGTATTCTGAAATTGTTTTATTAGTAACAGGTACGTACTCAGCGCGAACATGAACGGGTTATTACCTTATAATATTTGAATATACACAAATATCGTTACTTTGTATAAAGGGATGGAACACGGAAGCAACTCTAACTCATATCATGGTATATCTCTTTTGAGTATCGCTGGAAAAGTACTCGGTCTTATTAGGTATTTTGATCAAACTACAAAAACTAGCCGATCACGTATACCCTGAGTCGCAGTGTAGATTTCGTGCTCAGTGGTCCACAACAGATTTAATTTACTATCTTCACCAGCTCCAGGAAAAGTGTAAAGAGGGAAGAACTCCCTTTCTGGTATAGTATTTATTGATGCTTTAAATAGTGTAAGCAGAAAATGCTTAGTTATCATATTGGAAGCCGAAGCTTTTTTGATAAAACTATTTCACCTTGACATGAAAGGCATTATTCTCCTTTTTCTTGTTTTGACACCGCGCCGCAAAAAGCATTCGCCAGTGTCAATGTTTTCAAGCCTTCGTAAAATTTTCCATTATACAAAGTGGGATCTTCTGACAAGTTGGTAGCGCCCATTTCAGAACTCTCTAGGAAGTTTTTTGTGATATCCCAAAATGCATGTTTCCCACTTTATATCTATAAGCCACTTCACTTATGCACAACAAACAAACTATATCAAGCAAAATGCCACCAATATTGCATAATATAGGGTCAAAAAACCTAAAATCACAACATGTCACTCCAAGATGCCGCCAAGACACTTCGAATTCCTTTGAAATACACAGAGGTGTATTTGGTAAATTTTTCTTAATACTTCTGAAGATCACTTTCGTTGACCACGTTCAGGGTGCATATCTTCACACCGGGCAGGACGGCTAGCTTTAAAGAGATATCTCTTTTGAAATCACATAAATGTCATCAAGATTTATTTGTCGACAGCTTGTTGTATGCCGATGATACAGTGTTTATCGCAAGGTCTTGAGAGGTGCTCAAGAAAATGGTTGACAAGTTCAATAGAGTATGCAACCTTTTCGTCATGTCGATTAACGAGAAAAATACTGTTATAATTGTGTAAGGTGTCAACCCAAATCCATTATTTGTCTTCAATAATTCGCCACTGAAAGTTGTTGATACGTCCTTCTATCTTGGTAGACAGTGTCGAACAATCTTTTGCATGAAACTGAGATCAATATTCGCATCAGTAATCCATCTACAATATTTGGAAAGCTTCGTGAAAGAAAGAAAAACAAAGTGTTACAAAACACACAAACACAAAACAAAACAGGAAATGAAAACAAATAAAGTTAAAATATTAAAAACAAAATCAAGAAAAATAAACGATGCGACAAAATGATTTGGCATCAGTTTTTGTCGCAAAACGCAAAGGGAGAGGTATATATACCAAATTTTTGATGGTACATATTTGAAACCACTCGTAGCCTAAAGTGTTCCGTGGCCTATTGCGTGTGGGTATAGATAGATCTTAGATCTAGTATATAAATGTTATGAATGTTCTTGTTTGGAATACGGGTTCATTGGCCGCATCGTACGATGCCGCAATCGCTGTGATTGGTGAATTGCCCGGCAAGTGTATCGTTCGGCCGCCCCGCCCTTCGTCCCACGGCTCTGCTCGCACGTAAGCCAGTCTGCTTCGTGCTTTGGCCGTGACTCGCGTCTGTTTGGTTTGTCCGCGTTACGTTATTCCGGACGTTCAGCTAGCGCTGAGATATATGTGATTTACGGTGGTTGAAGTTTTTGCATTGTATAATTTTGAGTTGGTGTATCAGGAGGTTTTGATGAACTGATTGCTTTAGTGATAGTGTCCTACCATTTGAGGCTGCCACACACACATACATACAGTTCACTCCACAAACACAAATACTTCACAATCTGCAGTCCAGGTCGACAGGGCAAGGTCAAGGTCACCGCTCGCTCCTGACGAGGTGAGTCTCTTTTGTTTATTAGAATAATTACTGTGTATCGCAGCAATAGCTTCGAGAGGGATTGATTCGCGATTAATTGAATTAAGGGCCCAGCACATATTTCGCGAACATTTTAGAACAGTTCTTATACCAGTCAAATTTATTATAAAGGGGTTCAGGGTTTTTACTCAAAATAATATTATGTGTAAAACATGCCAAATGTATGTATCTTCATGAACACATCTATAAAATTAATAAAATTGAAGTGTCTGTTTGTTATGTCAAAATAACAGTTTTTTTACTAAGTGCATACGAAAGTATATACGATACCTATAACAACACACCCAATTTTAAAATTGTTGTCTGTCTGTTTGTTCCGGGTATTCTCCGAAACGGTCGGTCCGATTTTCACGGGACTTTCACTGGCAGATAGGTGATGTTATAGGGAGTAATTAAGACTACTTTTATTTTAGAAAAAGAATTAGGGTTCACGCAAATTAAAAAAAAAAATTGTTCATGGTGAATCCATTCGGGCACTTAAATGGCTTACGCTGAGTAAACCACTAGCGATATGTCAAATTAATGTACTACATAATTGTATAAGTATATTAAAAAGACCTACAAAAAACTCAGCGAGATTATACGTCTATCTTCTAAGGAACACCCACAATAAGCATTTTTGTCTTTAAAATAGCCGGGAGCAAAAGAGCAAGATTCGCGCGCGCATTCTGTAGTCCACGTGAACAAAGCCGCGGGCACAGCTAGTATTCAATATATATTTGTTATTGATAACCGGTGAGATATGCTACCATTTGGGTATATTGTAACTGAATTAATTTAATACATACATTTTGGACTCGTATTATTTTAGAAGTTTTTTTTGCATTAATCTGAGCACATAGACAACATCACAATAATTAAAAGGAGATAACACAATGAGATCACAAAAAAGACATCCTATATTTAATTTTAAATAGTTTCGTATTCCTTAAACAGTTCTTAACTTATAGAAAGCATTTTTAACTTTATTATCTAAATACTATATGTATTGAAAACCTCGTCGGATCCGTGAAGGTGTTATTAGGTATCGATATTATATTCTATTTATGTTATCTATTTCAGATTATAAGTAAAAAAAATTACCCCTAATAAAAGATAAAAAAAATTAGATTAAATGAGGAAACTTACATAGCAATACAGGCGGCGCCGCGCAGGGTATTGCCATGCGATGAAACGTACCGCTGCACCGTGTAGGCGCTGGCGACGGTGTTATCACGTTTTGAAAATTTGCTGAATTTTAGAGAAATTAAAACTAAATATGCTAAATAAAATTTTGGTTTTTTTTTTTTGGTATTGTCATTGGGTCGACGGAGTTTTTAATACATACGGGGTTTTATATATATGTTCAACAAAACGCATTTTTTCATCTAACATTAAATTAATCTGAGTGTGGAAAAATAAACCTTTCTATTAAGACGAAGATAATTGTTTATCAGACTTTATACTCTTGTACGGTGCTGACACTTGGATATCTTATGCCAAAGAAGAGATAAAGCTAAACCGCTTCCATATGCGCTGTCTTCGTCGCATTCGGCACATCTAGTAAAAAGATAGGGTAAATAACGAATTGCAAGCTACTTTGCTGCATAGGTCATGTGCACCGGATTCAATCTCATCATATTTTAATAACGCACCTAAAAATGTACATAATATATAATTTCAAAAAATGTGAAATATTTATCACAATTTTGCTCCAGTAAGATTTCGCAGCTGATAACGTTTGTGTGTCGCGGGAGGCGCAACTCCCGCGCAAGGCCACAACACGACAAGTGGTAGTTGGGTGTTGCGCGACCGCGTGCTTTAACACGATCTCGTTCACAGTTCACACTGACATTCGCTTTCAATAGCTACGACATAGCTATACAACGGCCGGCTGATTTTGATACTTGCTTTTTTAAATTATTTATAGGTACTAGCGATCGCCCTAAGGTCAAAATTCGACCAGCGGCTTTTTGATCATAGACTATTTTCTGTTTGACATTTACAATATTCATAAACAATGCGTTTTATCTACATCACTTTTCGTTGAGTGACAATGTCAATATTTTGGAGAGTCAATGTGGCAATGTGGCTTTCAGCACTCCTTCTCCAAATAAACTTTAACCATGCTAAATCTCGCAGTCTTCCGTGCACGCAATACTCTTAAAAAGGTACCGAAAGCTTTTGCTTCACATATTTATACATAGATTTAAGTCATTTATTTGTTAGTTACCTTTGAATTTGCTTTCTCTTCTGCTTCTTGTTACTCGCTATATTCTGTTTATCATGTAGCTTCATCACTTTTAATTATAGTAGCACTAAGAAATGTTTTTAGTATATTTTTCTTTACTTGTTTTAGTGTTTATTATGTAAGTGTTCAAATAAATAAATAGAGAAGCAGTCGCTTCTCGGCGCCAGGTCTTTTTCGTCCCTCTATCTCTTTCTAATATATAACTGCACTATGCTACATACATGGCTGTAACTTAATTTAAGCAAAAGTGTCGGTCGGTCTCTTTTCCGTGTAGCTCTCTTCCGCCAAACACGCGTTATGGAACTTCGTTCCAATAATATATGTACAAGTAATATAGTCTAATAGTGGACGTATGGAAATTTTACAAATGAAAAACTTGTAATCATCACAAAACCAGCTTTAATCTTGTATAGTTAAAAATAATTGTATATTTTTTATTTTGACGCAACTGCGTACAAATTGTTTTTTTTTTTTCTAAATGTAAACATGCGGATGAGAGAAATAAATACTAGAAATAAAATTTATGTGCGGCCCCAGTCCCTTGAACGTGCAAATTGGACACCTTATAATTTCAACAGGCGTACCGCGGCGTAGACAAATATAATTATTAAGTATCAAGAATTTATAAAACGTAATGATATAAAAATTACCGAATTACCCATCTTGTAACCATAAAAGCAAACTACTTGATGTGGGAGCCTCAGCCACGGCTCTGTTACCAAATTACATTCACTAAATATAAAATTTTAACGATATTATTTCTGTTCTATGCTCAAACATTCACTCTTGTACGAAAGACAGTAACGTGTACATTTCGACAATTAATGATTGTCTTTTGAGTGTAGTAGGTAAACTTGTGCGAGGTTCGACTACGAAAACTAGCATATCCGGAGATTAATTGAAAAAAAATCTCACGTTACATAGTTTGGGATTTTATATCATTTTATGTTAGACTAGCTGTGTTCGTGGCTTCGCTCACGTGTACTACAGAACTATTTGTCTCCCCCGCTCCCGGCTATTTTAAAGAGAAAAATGCTTATTGTGGGGGTTTTCCTTAGAAGATAGACATATACTCGCCAGGAATTTTTTAATGCCTATAATCATGTAATATATTAATTTGCAATATCCCTTATGGTTTACTCAGCATAATCCATTTAAACGACCGAATTGATTTCCAATGACCAATTCCTTTTTCGGAACCCTAATTTTTTTTTTCTAAAATATAAGTAGCCGTTACTCCCTATATCATCTGCTACCTATCAGTGAAAGTCTCGTCAAAATTAGTCCAACCGTTTCAGATTACCCGGAACAACAGACAGACAGACAACAATTTAAAAAATATATTTTTGTCATAGGCATCGTATATACTTTCATATGCATTTAGTAAAAAACTGTTATTTTGACATTACAAACAGACTTCAATTTTACTCATTGTACCTATGTAGATTTGAATGAATTTAATCACAATAAAGCATATTTAGAAATAGCATTTTCGATATTTTTTTAAAGGTTATTGACCTTCATGGATATAGTTTTTATTGATATGTTACCTGGAGGAGATCAAATCAAATTAATATATTTTTTTATTCAATTTAAGGCCCTAAGAAGGTATTTATGAATGTCACAAACACTACCACCGGTTTTAAAAACATCTCAGCCATCGAGAAGAACCGACGAGAAACTATCGGGTTTATCAATATCTTTTTTTTTAAACTAGTTTTTACCGTATTTACTTACATACAGTTATTATCATTTTCAGTAGATGTACAGAGAAGGAATCACATCCAGACATCACCATCATTCACCTAATCAGCCATCCTATAATACCCCTTTGACAATAAAACCTGCTTAACATGATTCTTGAACTTATTATCCGGCAAATCGGTAATGTGCTTAGGAAGTTTATTATAAAACCTAACACAATTACCTAAAAAAAAATTATTTGTTTTACTAATTTTAAAAGATGGAATGACTATTTTATTCCGCAGAAGAACTGAAATCACTGACATATCTCTCAGAATTTTTTTTTCTATCGTTATAGTTTTAACTTTGTAGCTTCAATTTCACCTGATCATAAGTGACGATATCGTCCAAGTGGTAGCACGCTAAGCCTAGTGGAAGACTGGCTCTCAAGTGCAGCTACCGGAGACCACCTAAAGGCGTTTGGCGATAGAATTTCTCAATGCTGAGGTCCCACAAGGCCGTGTGCCGTCTCCAACTCTCTTTCTTCTGCATGCCAATGACTTGTTGCAAATCAGCAATATTCATTTCTATGCTGATGATAGCACTGTGGATGTCTTGTACACTGACCGTGCTAATATCTCTCGGGAATACGTCGATGAGAGCCGGATCAAACTTGTGTCTGAAGTCGAGTCTTTGTTAACTAAAGTCTCGGACTGGGGTCTAATAAACTTAGTCCAGTTCAACCCAAAAAGACACAAGTCTGCGCGTTAACCGCTAAAAAGTCACCATTTGTCGCAACTCCTCATTTTGAGAACACTCCCCTATCTGCCACAGCCAGTATCGGAATTCTTGGCGTCGTCATATCGAGTTGACATCCAGTTCCGCGGTCAGTTGGAAAGTAAGACCAAATTGGCCTCAAAGAAGCTTGGTGTGTTCAGTAAGGCGAGACGGTACTTCACGTCGGCTCATCGCCTAAAAATTTATAAGAGGCAAATTCGACCCCACATGGAGTATTGTTGTCCTCACTGGCCGGAGCCCCCCAGTACCAGCTACTTCCTTTTGACCGCATTCAGCGTAGGGCGGCTCGAGTTATTGACGATCAAGCTCTTTCCGATCGACTTGGTCCATTGGCTCTGCGTAGAGATGTTGGTTTACTCTGCATCTTCTACCACATTTATCATGGGGAGTGTTCCGAGGAAATGTTTGGATTGATACCGGCTGCTGAATTTCACCATCGGACATCGCAACAGAATCGTATATTCCATCCATACCACTTCGATGTCCAGCGATCCACAACAGTGCATTTCTTATCCACTTTCTGCCTCGCACAACCTCTCTGTGGAATCAGCTGTCACCTGAGGTCTTTCCGAGCCGTCATGACCTGGTGACCTTTAAGAAGAGAGCTTATTCTTCCCTAAAATGCTGGCAACGCATCTACGAGCCCTCTGGTGTTGCGGATGTTTGTGGGCGGCGGTGATCACTTTCCATCACGTGCGCCACCTGACCGTTTGCACCCTTTTTAACATAAAAAAAAAATTGAGGGTGGTAACCATCCAAGCGGGCATTAAAGAAAGCCCAACCACCATGCTATGGTTTCATCACGATGATTTCCTTCACCGGGCGCTCAGGTTCAATGCAGGGATTCGAACTCACGTCGATCGACGCGGAATCCGTACACGCTACCAACTAAGGCATCATTGCTTCATTTGTAGACTTAAGTGGCAGTGGGCGGGGTGGAAACAGTAAATAGGCCACATCTCTGTCGGTAGCTAAATAATCTATATATTAATACGTGAAGCAAAAGCTTTCTACCCATTTTTAAGCGTATTGCGTACACGGAATACTGTGAGATTTGGCATAGATAAAAGTTTATATGGGGAAGGAGTGCAGAAAGCTAAAATTATATATAATATCTGTTACTAATATATTAAATTAAATAAATTAACACTGCGAATCCTAACACGACTTAGACCCCCCAAAATATTGACAATGTCACTCAACGAAAAGTGACAGCAAGTGATGTAGATAATACTCATTGTTTATGAATACTGTAAATGTCAAACAGAAAATAGTCTATGATGAAATTGTCGTTTGTCGAATTTCGACCCTAAGGTGATCGATAGTAGGTACATTTAAACTCGTCAAAAGTTGTATCTGACTATTTATGAGATTAAAATAATTAGTTACCCTTCTATTTTTAAGAACAAACCTATGAAAAATAAAATAAAAGTAATTGAATACCTCTTTTTATTATTTCTCGTTACCTTCGATGTTTAGCCACTTTTAGCTATTTTTGCATGTATTCGATTTCCTAAATCTAGTAACATTCTCGGTGTGGTTTAGCTACTAGATTCTTTGCGAGGTGGCAACACTGGTCAGTTTAAAGCTACCGACAAGCATACAAACCTGTATCACAGCGACGACCGTCGACGGATTGTAGATCTATCAATGTTTATCGTTTGAGTTGTACAGTGCTTACCATCTGACCCATTATTAAAAAAAAAAAACGAAATATTTACCCAACCTTGTATTATTACCGTTAATTAGTTTCTTGTGGATGTTAATACTTAATTGCTAGGCATTTCGTGATATTATAACGTGGGAAAATATAATCACCTTTCTTTGTTTTATAATCGGCGTATTTTTCCCCACCTGTTTTGACGAGAATACATCTTTAAATTTTATTTGCTCAAAATGTCACTTAACATCAAGTGAGATTATAGCCATAACTTTAAAACCTGCCATACTATATTATAAATAAAAGACCCCCGCCGCGTCTGTCTGTCAGAAAGCGACAAACTCAAAAACTACCAAACGGATTTTCATACGGGTTTCCTCAATGGACGGAGTGATTCATAAGGTAGGTTTAGGTGTATAATTCATGAAAGTTTTCTGTAAATTGTTTGAAATATGACGATGATTGTTGGAGATGTCGGAAGAAACATTCTGACTGGGGGCTTTACTGGCGTGCGCCGTGTAAACCGATAGAGTTATATATTATGTATTACTCTGCTACACGTGCCAGAGCGAGTTGCTAGTAGACAATAAAAAAATGGCCGTATGTGAAACGTTGTTTTATTTAATACTAGCTGACCCGCGCAAATTCGTCTGCATCTTATAAGAGAGAGACAGAGGGTGACAGGCAACGTATTATAGATGCCGCCCACCTCCCACATCATTCTGCATAATAAAAATGCGCTCGCGATACGTGATCATTATTTTGCTGCCGAGTTATTTTAAAACTGTGATACCTCCTGAGATATTTATTTAAATCAATTACTGAAAAGGGCAATTTTGTACAAAATTGAATACTTTTGATGAATAATGTACTTATTTCGATAAGGATTAACACCATGTATATAAAAACACCTTCGTATATAATTTATTATTTTAGACCCAATTTTATTAACTTATAAAAAGCTTATATTGAGAAAACCTTTATAGATAGACATATGGAATCCAGACTTTTTTTAGAACTTTTTAAGAGAAACAACTCTGTCACACATAGTTGTTACGTATCTTTAACCATTCCACGCAGCGCACGCAGTGGAAGCACTCAAAAGGAATAAATTTCTCCCGTTTTTGCAACATTTTTCATTGATGCTCTGCTCCTATTGGTCATAGCGTGATGTTATATAGTCTATAGCCTTCTTCGATGAATAAGCTATCTAACACTAAAACATCTTTTTCATTCGAAGCAGTGGTGCCTGAGATGACCGCGTTCAACCAAACACAAACAAACAAACTCTCGACTCTCGACAAGACTCGACGACAGCCTTACCTATCGGAATCTAATATCTATAAAATAAATCATCGGGTCGATAAAACTGGGGACTAAGACCATAGAAAATTGCACGCGAGCTCCTTTTACACTGTAAATGAGCGCTAAGAAAGGATTTTCTGAAAGTTTGGATGAAAAACCGTCATTTTTGAAGACATATCTATTAAAATTGATATTTATTCAGTTAGTATGGGACATGCAAACATGTAATGGGACATAATTATGACGCGAACAAAGCCGCGGGAAAAGCGCTAGTTATATACAAGTTTTAAATAGCAAAGTGTACGAATTATATTATTATTATGAACAACAAGTTAAGCCTGTTCCAGAGAAAAAACAGCCTGTTACATGATGATATCACTTTCCATTACTATAATTGAAAAGAGTAAGTTACAAATCGTTTTTGTTTGTATCTCTCTCTAACAAATTAAACATCCTTTAGCTTGAATAGAGAAGAACATTATCTTTAGTGTCACACGCTAGTAGGTATATGGAACAAATGCGTAGTATTTAGTAGAAGCTTTTTCAGCATACAGAACCCGCATGATACAAATGACAATTCACGTGCAACACTTAACTACTCACATACAAACATTACACACTTAATTACTTACATACGTGCACACCTCACATGTACATAGGTTCTGTAAGAAACCTTTTTTACGCTAGTAAGTGTCAGACATACTTTTCTGATCACTAATTACACATACGCATGTTTCCTTCCTTCCTCCCAAGAGGTATTAATTATAAAAAAATATTAGGAAAATGTATTATAAGCTGTCGCAGAAATTCCTTGGATAGTTTTAACAAGGAAGCCGCCATCTTGTTAAAACTATGTTTTAAGATTATAAGACTAGAACGAAGTAAGTAGAAACCATCTCTGACTCAGACTATGTCTATGTATCCGTCTGTGTATATCTCTGTATCCGTCAAAAAGCGACAAACTAGGATGGCGCCGCTGTAGCAAGTGCATAAATTTTATAGATAGCGCCAAAAGATATTATTATTTAGTTTGGATAAATTTTAACTGCACAATATTTTCCAATTATTTTTCTATATAATTTTATAATGTTTTACAATAGTAAAAACTATAAAATCACGAAAAAGTATCATTCCTTCTTACTACACTACTAACCCCATTTGGTAGTTTTTGAATTGTAATTTGCCGCTTGCAACTAGAGATTTTTTTAACTTTTCCCCCCATTAAAAGGTACACTTCTTACTCTATTGTCCATAAACACTTCGGTATTTTAGACGAGATTATTATAATTGTTAGCTAGTTAACACAATCGTTATCGACTATTACTGAGTAATTATATTGTAGGACGAAGTTTTTTCTAAGTTTTAATTTGGCCACGTGACCATTGATAATCTACAATGGTAGTAAATTATAATAGCGTGACGTAATGGTGTCATTTCAGGGTTACGTGGGTTAAGCGGAGAATCCAATTTCATTTAAGGATTCCGTTTAGGAGTGTAGCATATTTATAGGAACAGCTTAATAGAACACGTAATAGTTTGAATCTGTAAACTGAAAAGGCTGTTGCTAAATACTACGTAGGTATCTGGTCCACATACTGATGTTAGATACCAGTCCCGGATCTACGATTTTTTTCGAACCATTGGGCACCCTCTGCTGCCTTTGAGATAAATAAAAAAAAAATCACAAATAAAAAATGGGTAGCATTTTTTATGATCAGTACAATACGAATCTGTTAATAAATTAGCACTCTAGTAACTTTTTCATTTTTTTTTTTCTATAATTTCGATATAAATCCTTAGGATGTGGGTAGACATTAACTAGGTGTATTAAAATCAAATGAATAATTTATAGACGCTGGATGCTAAGCGCGTTGTGAATCAAGTTGTTTTTTTTTTCAACCATATTTATTATGCCTAGCGATCGCCCTAAGCTCGAAATTCGACCAACGACTTTTTGATCATAGACTATTTTCTGTTTGACATTTACAGTATTCATAAACAATGAGTATTATCTACATCACTTGCTGTCACTTTTTGTTGAGTGACAATGTCAATATTATGGGGGGTCCAAGTTCAATGGCATTAGTCGTGTTAAGATTCGCAGTATTATACTACATATTTCTATTTCTTTATTTTCTCGATGACAGTTCTAATTTGATAGTTGTAGTGTTGTGACCAAATAAGTAATGATATCAATCGCATATATTTACGATAGTGACGATTCATCAGATTTTGATTAAAATTACATTACATACCATCACGCCTGTATTCCCCGACGGGTTAGGCAGAGGTGTACTAATCTACACCCACAGTTCGCCGAGTATGTTTTTAGGTCCCATGTACCTATTACGAGCGGGCCTATTGCCATTAATCGGGCACGAAACCAAACTCCGAGCTGCTACTGAGAAAACCCCAATAACACTTTGCTCGACCTGGGATTCGAACAAAGTGCTTCGCTCACAGCAGTGGCACTTACAACCACTAGGCTAACGAGGTAGTTAAAATAAATATATAAAGATTACCTGTCGTTATAATTATAGTTTGTAATGAAATGAAGTGATGTAGATAATACTCATTGTCTATGAATACTGTAAATGTCAAACAGAAAATAGTCTATGATCAAAAAGTCGCTGGTCGAATTTCGACCTCAGGGCGATCACTAGTTATAATAAAAAGATAAATAAAACAGGATGCTATAATCTGAAAAATGTTTATTATTATATTATCTGCACTGACATTACACAATTAACCAAATCACATCATAACATATATTAAATTTCCTATAAATTTTTCAATACAACTGACGTTGAAATGAGCTATTGCTATTAATTTTGTTAAGGCATTTTTGGACTGGCACAATAACCTTCTTTATAGAGGACATGACTTTAATGCTAATTGGTTAGATTTTTATCAGGGGTTGCGCCGAATATGAATGTCAATATACATTCTAACCGTCTCCTTTATCTATCATATAAATTTATTAGATTATTTTCACATATACCCTACATACCTACGCATTTCCTTCCGCTCTCGTCCCAACCTCAGAAAATCAGTTCGTCGGCCGCTGTACTGTGAAATAACACGCGCGCGTGTCATTTTTACGTGCTTATTTATACAAGTATATAATACAGATCAAAAACTAAGTGATTTGCTGTATAATAAACTATACGTCTTTATCTATGAAAATTAATAGGTGCCTCAACCGCTAACATCAAGCAACCAACGCCGAAGAAAACGAGGTTTTTTTTTTGAACTGACTACACTGTTAGCCTTAACAGGCCCTGAAGCAGTTGCGGCTTTTACAGCTTCACCGAACTTGGGGGCGAGCGCTTAGGGCACGGAGCCCTAAGGGTAAACATTCGTATGTGTATTTAGTGATCGGAATGTTTTTTTACACTAACTACCGCATGACTAACTAGCGCAAAAAAAAGAAAAAAAGGTCCCTTATAGAACCCATGCACCTGTGTGGTGTGCACGTGTGTATGTTCATACGTGTGCAATGTTGTATGTGGGTAGCTAAGCGTTGCAAGTATACTGTCACTTGTATCGCGCGGGCTGCCTGACTCAAGGGCTTCACACCGAGGAACAGACCTAGGCTTGGGTTGCCGCTAGAGAGGGTGGACTTGGCGGGTGTGCGGGAGCGAAGTTGACCGCCCGTCCTCTACGGAGAGAACGGTGGTTACGCGGGCGTGGGCGCTGGCACGCTCTGTTTGGAGAGACGGTGGAATAAAACTGTTTCGATTTGGTCGAGCGGGTCGGTGAAGATGTTACGTGGCCGGCGTTTCCGCCGGCAGGCATTGGGGACCGGTACATAGGTAGCTGCCGCTTTGATTAACGGGAAAACGAAGTGCCCATTTTCCATTCTTTATCCGCCGCTACAATCAGGGTTGCCATATCTATCAGACAAATAATTTTGCTAAGGAATATTAATACTTTATGTACCTATTTAACTTCCTATTTTATTGTTCACGTCGTTTTACGACTTTAATCTCCGCAATGTTAGCCGTTGTCGTGGGATATTGACAACCGCTTCTTCATTTGGTCAAATCATGTTAATAAAAAATAAAAATTTAAATTTATGTTTTTTATTTCATTTCCAGGCGTCGTACTTAAATATTATTTAACCTACGGCACTTCTAGAATTAAGACGAATCTAACGACACCTCGTATACTAAAATCCATCAAGCCGTTTAGTCTACAGAGCGTGCCAAAGAAATAGACATATATACATAAACAACATACGCTCGAAAAACATAACTCTCTTTTCTCGCAGTCGTGTAAAAAAACCAGCAGTGGGGGCTTCTTTACTTATTTATTTATTGACTAGCTGACCCGTGCAACTTCGTCTGCGTCACATAAGAAATAGAGTAGGTCGTAGGCACTTATAATTCTAAAGGAGCTGAAACTAAAACGAACCATTTGAGCACCATTTTTACAGCTTCACCGAACTTGGGGGGTTTTTTTTTTTTTAACTGACTACACTGTTAGCCTTAGGGGCCCTATCCAAAAACAGAGCCGCTGCGGCTTTTACAGCTTCACAGGACTTGGGGAACTTGGGGTTGTCGGGTATTGTATATATACTAAATTGTTGGGTTTAATTTCAATATCGCGATGTAGGAAGCGTCGTATGTGGCTCGATAGCTGTCGCTATGTAGGATGCGTTAGTTGTGGCGAGAGATGTCGCTATGTGTATGATGCGTGTAGGTAGTCGTGGATGCTGGCTGGCTGTATGACTCGTTGCTCGAAAGCTTGAAGAAGTGATGATGACGTAACGATGACGTAGCTTTTTGTGAAGGCTGCGCTGACGTTCATCACGTCGGGGTCACCATATGTGGGGGACGATTATTACCACCTTCACATTAAAAGGGAGGATCCTCCGACCAGACGGGTGTTATGTCTAACGTTCAGCTGCCCAACGGTTGTTGTAGGGTTCTTGTATATATACTCAATTGTTGGGTTAATTTCAATATCGCGATGTAGGATGCGTCGTATGTGGCTCGATAGATGCCGCTATGTAGGATGCGTCAGTTGTGGCGAGAGTTATCGCTACAGACTTATAAACACAGAATATATACATTTACCATGGACGTATAAAAAAAATATTTTTATACATTGATGATATTTACTATGAGTTTCGTAAAGTTCCCATCTAGTGACTACTTATTGAACTACTTTTTTAATAGATAGCTCTCTAACAGTCATAAATGTATTCAGAAACAGTATTATCTTTATGGAATTAATCGCTAATGGGTAGTTATTTAGTTGTTACTGCATATACACCTATAATTGTTGCCGAAATCCGACAAACCAAAAGAAAATATAGATGGGTTTATCACTATGTGTATGGTAGTCGCAATCCCTACCATCCCGATATATTACTGGACATGCACCGGCTGATTTCGGAACACGACAAACCAAAAGAAAATCATAGATGGGTTTATCACTATGTGTATGGTAGTCGCAATCCCTACCATCCCGATATATTACTGGACATGCACCGGCTGATTTCGGAACACGACAAACCAAAAGAAAATCATAGATAGGTGGATCATACTGTGTGTATGTTATTGTCATTATGTGCCACTAAGAATCCAACGCATTAACCGTCCCAATAATACATCAAAAATAATTAAAATCACCCTTAATGTAACTGCTTGCCGGAAGGTTTTTTAAAAACGTGAAACCCCTTTTGTTTCTTACTTACCAAAAGCATAAATATGAATTTTCATATCCCTAATTTGAGACATGATGGGTTCTTCATACTATCTATATTAATAAATTTGTAGTCCTGTCTGTACATTAAATATTTTTCAAAATTTCCCGATACGCATATAATATGAACGATACTGATCACGAATATGCCATTAAATTTTTTTTCCGTCTGTCTGGCAGTTTGTATGTCCGGATTTAACTCAAAAACGGCTTGACCGATTCTTATGAAATTTTGTACACGGGATGCTTATATCATCGGTCAGTTGACAGGGATAAGAAATTTCAATATTACTTTTAGATGTAAATAAAAAATATATTTTTTCGTTAGTTCATTTATGTACACGAGAAGTATAAGCCATTCCATTAATGATAAGTAATGAGAATTTTCAATAATACTTTTGGGAATAGAAAAAAAGAGATATTTTCAAAAAAAATTAAATTTCATTAATTCTTAACCGATTTTGATGAAATGTTAAACACGGGAAGTCTAACTATTTTCATAATTAATGGTATATAAGAATGGCCAACATAACTTCTAGAATTAAACAAAAGTAATTCAAAATGTTTAATTTTCATCAATTCTCAACCGATTCCGATCAAATTTTGTAGACCTAGTATAATTGAAAGGCTATAAGAATTGTTAATAATGCATTACAAATTGTACAGTAGAATAATAGTTTTCAACCGAATTTGATGACGGGAAATACATGTCACTCCTCAATTGATACAGCATATGAATTGTCAAGAATATGAGTAAAAATAACGGGATTTAAATAATTATTGCGTATTAACAAACGCGTGCGGAGCCGCGGGCACAATGCTAGTTTAATATATCAGTAACAGATAATATAGATAAATTTTAGGTTTCTGCTCTCCTTCTCCATATCAACTTTAACCATGCCAAATCTCACAGTCTTCCGTGCACGCAATACGCTTAAAAAGGTACCGAAAGCTTTTTCTTCACGTTTAATATTATTATTGTTAATATTTAGGTAAGATAGTCAGTCGATAGGTCTGTCTGATAGGTTTACACGACTGTCTTTGCTTAATAAAAGTACAAAAATATATTAAAATCGGGCGTCGAACCCGCATCCTGCCCATCTCTAAGCGCTGAACCGTGACTGAGCGCATATGAAGTCAGTTGTAGGGGTTTGTGCCTACCGACCGTATCGCACAGTGTGACGCACTACCGGTGTCATGTAAACGCTTGTAATAATGCTCTACTAACTTAAACTATACAATTTATAAAACTGAAGTATCTGTTTGTAATGTCGAAAGAACAGCTTTTTACTAAATGTATATCAAAGTATATTCGATACCTATAACAAAACAATCATTTTTTAAATATTTGTCTCTCTGTGTGTTCCAGGTAATCTTCGAAACGGTTGGACCGATTTTGACGGAAATTTTACTGGTAGATAGCTGAATTTATAGGGAGTAGTTTGTCTATAATACTTTTATTTTAGAAAAAGAATTAAGATTCCGCACAAATAAATAAAAACTGGTCATGGTGAATCGATTCGGACGCTTAAATTGCTTACGCTGAGTAAGAGATATAACAAATTAATTTAGTAAACAATTGTAGACATTAAAAAGAACTACAAAAAAATTTGGGAAAGTATACGTCTATCTTCTAAGGAACACCCACAATAAGCATTTTTGTCTTTAAAATAACTGGGAACGGAGGAGCAAGATACGCGCGGGCATTCTGTAGTTCACGTGAGCAAAGCCACGGACACAGCTAGTAAGAAATATATTGGCAGTAGTAGCTACTTACCATTACGCGAGCTTTATACCTAATACCTAGTACCTTAAAAAAACACCTTGAAAATTAAAACATTATCTAATAACAAAATTTTATCTAAATCGTTAGAGCCGTTGCCAAGAAACAAATTACATATATAACTATATATAATTATATGCATACAAGAATTTCTCACATAATATTATTCGAGTAGTCACTATTATGAATATACATGTTGTAACATTGAAATGGGTTAGTGATGGTAACTGAAGCTTTATGAGATAGAAAAATGTGTTCTAAAAAACTATGACATCGGTTTTAAATGTAAGAAAAACTGCATTCATAGATTTTCAAAATAAACTTGCCTATACACGAGTCGGGAATCGAACCTATTAGATTTTGAGAAAAAGTATGGCATTTCGGGCGCAAAGCCAAACTCCGTGCTGCATCTGAGAATTTTATAGTATAGCTTATAATAATACTTTGCTCGAACTGGAAATCGAATCCAGGACCTCAAGCATATAATTCGCTCTTAGGATCACTAGGCTAATGTGCCAGTTAGGTAAGATCACTAGGCTAATATGCATTCTTTTCTGCCATTATTCTACACTAGATGGAGTCGGCAGAGCACTTCTTCCTCTTCCTCTCCAGGCTCCATCATCTCTGCACTCCCTCTTTGCACATGCATATCCTCCTCCACACAGTTCATCCGAGTCTTTTTAGGGCACCCTCTCCTCGCATTACCGCTTACTATCATCGCTATTGTCTTTTTCGCCACATGATCTTCATCCATACCAGCATAATATTCCAATATATAATTTTTCAGTCACGTATTTACTTTCAGATTTCCTCTAACATACTGATTTACTATTCTATCCATTCTTGTCACTCCACACATCCATCTCAATATTCCCATCTCTGCTATATGCAATTTCCTGGCTCAGATCCATAAAAATGACAGGTCTCATAATTATCATATAGACTTTCCCTTTAAGAGGCATGTGCGTATCACAAGTTGTTCCTGAGATCTGTAATAACGACTCATAACACGCCTAAAAAAGTAATTATCACAAATAATAATAAATGTGTAAAAACTGTGCAAAATATTAAAATATGTCGTGGCGCCATAAATTATCATTACCAATAAAGTTTAGTCCTGTTGGCAAGTTATAGAACAGAATAAAAAACATTATTTACGTAACAAAATCACGTAGCATTAAATAAATATAAATTTTAAGAAATATATTACAATAGAGCATTTTTCCAACTATTACAATGCAATAAATTCACATACGGACGTGTTAACGCACACATACACAATTCCAACAGGTGTGCACTCACACATATACCTTAGTATGTACAGACTGATGTTTTTTTGTGTCCTCATTCATTCTTAGTAAATAGCTAAGCGCTATGATTGTTCATTGCCACCAAGTTACAATATGGTATAAAGTAAAATAATCATTATTTTATTCATTACAAAAATGTTCAAATTGGTTTCTATTCATTTAATAATTATATTTTTGAACAATAATTAAGTAATTCATTTTTTTTTTATATTGGTGTAAGTATCACTGTATATTATTATTATTAACTAGCTTCTGCTTGCGATTTACTATGCGTGGACTTAAAAATTAGGTCTTTAAGGGAAATAAAAATATCCTGTGTATTAATTAATCCAGATTATAAACTATCAGTCTGTATGATAAATTACACCTAAATCCATTTATCGATGTGAGTTTGAATCCGTAGAGTGAATCTGAGCTTTAGTTGAAGGGAAACATCGTAATGAAATCATAGCATAGTGTATTTTGCCCACTTGACTAGCTACAATCCTCAAGTTAAATATCTGCCGCCAAGCACCTATAGGTGCGCTCCGGCAGCTACACCAGACAGACCCTCACGAAGATTGGCGTATCACCATCTTTGGTCACATTGTCACTTAACATCAGATGAGATTGTCGCCACAACGCTACAACCAAAAACTATAAAAAAATTGTAGTAATTTGATAAATTATATCGTATACATGCTGTATATTCTTATCACTACGGTACCTGGATGGATGTACTAAAATCTACAAAGTTATATTAGTTTACGTAAAGTACTGCATGGTCTTTAAATTAAGGGGATAAAGTTCATTATTGTTAATTTTATCGTATTCATAAATTGGTACAGACGTGCAAAACATCCAACATAATTTGAGCTCTTTCATGTTCCTTTTACTTGTAAACTTAGTAGTGGATTACTAAATATACATAAAATGAAAGGTCTTGTTGAATTTGTCATTTACCGTTCCGATTTTGAAAAACGAATTTGATATTCACATTCGCGCATCGAACGCCGTAGTGTGACGCCGTCGTATTATTGTTTCGATTCTTAAAATTACTTCTTTTTTTTTGTTTCGCTCGCACAGTGCTGTGACAATAAGGTTTTATTGTGTTTTGAAGTGATCATTTTTAATCTGTGCCTGTTGAGAAATTACAAGCGGAATAAATTTATTTTAGAAAATTATACACGAAATAAGGTGAATATGTACTCGTTTTTTTAAATTACGTCATACAGATAAGAAGGCTTTTGTAATGGAAGTGTTTGTGTTTTCCGCGCCATATAAATTCGTACCTAACTAAGTAGATACTTCGACATAATCTTTATCAATGTACTTTAATTATTAACTAAAACAGATAAGAGATAACGTATATTAAAACAATAAAAACTTTTTAACACATAAATGTGTAGCGAAAAAAAGTGTAGGGATGTTCTTTCCCATTTTTTTTATACGACCAAGAGTAAGTGTCGACTAATGGTAAGCGATTACTGTAGCATATGTAAGTTTGTAACAACAGAAGTATCACTAGTACGTTGCCGGCCTGGAACTGTCTTTCCTCAAGAAGCTTTGGAAACCCAACTCACCGCAGGAACAACCCAAGGATATTTGGCTGCGATCTTTTGTAGGGTGGAAGTATTCCAAAGACATTTTACTGTATTGATAGTCCAATGAAAGCTAGTTTAAAGGTGTGGATTCAAATTGTACTTGTAACTCGGATTTCTGTTATGTATGAATCAATGTATGGTGATAGGATATTTTGTAATGCCCACCTGGCTAGCTACCACCCTCTAGTTAAAAATCTATCTCTAAGCATTTATATGTGTATTCCGGTAGCTGCGCTTGATACAATTAATAAAATTGAAGTGTTTGTAATGTTAAAATAATAGCTTTTAAAAATTCATTTTTAAAACTTTTGTCTGTTTGTCTTTCTGTCCGTCTGTCTGTTTGTACCGGGTAATCTCCGAAACGATTATACGGATTTTGACGGGACTTTCACTGATAGATAGCTGATGTAATAGGTAGTAACTTAGGCTACTTTTATTTTATAAAAAAACTGATCATGTTGAATCAATTCGGGCGCTTAAATGGCTTATGCTGAGTACACCATAAGAGATATAGCAAATTAATGTAATACATAATTGTAGACATTAAAAAGACCTACAAAAAAGTCTGCGAGAGTATATATCTATCTTCTAAGGAACACACAATAAGCTTTTTTGTCCCTGAAATAGCTGGAAGCGGGGAGCAAGATTCGCGCGCTTTGCTTTCTATTTGATTGTCAGACTTCGTACTTAAATATTATATTAGGCTATATCACTCCCAGAATTATGACGAATGTAACGACACCTCGTATGCTAAAATCCATCAAGTCGTTTAGGCTACAGAGCGTGCCAAAGAAATAGACAGACGCTCGAAAAGTATAACCCTCCTTTTTCGCAATGTAGTTGATAAATCCGTCACAGGGAATTTCTTTTGGTTTATCGCGTTTCTTGAGCAACCATTGTCTATCCAGCTACCACCGATGGATGGTCGATCTCTTTATGGTCGCAGTTGTTTCTGGTTTGTACTATTTTTACCATCCGGCTCACAGGCGAGTTTTAGAGAGAAGTGGGGCACAGAGAAAATTCTTTCGAGATTTCGCTTTATTTGGGGTAGCCCGACTGGTGGATTGCCTCCTACAGAAGATCGCGGCTAATTAACCTTATGTTGTGTTCCTGCGGTGAGTAGAGTTTTCAGAACTCCTTAGGGTTCAAGTTCAAGAGTTCAAGGTCAGCAAATGCAAATCCATAGGCGACAGTAGCTGCATACCATCAAGCGAGCCGTATGCTTGCTTGCCACCTTAATTGTATTAAAGAAGACAGTGCTGTCACTTCACGGTTCTTTATGTTGGTATCTTAAAAAAATTCAATGTGAAATAACAAATATACTATACAACATAACTTCTTATCTTCAGATAAATAGCAAAACATAGCAAATATCTAATATCTTGGTCTGCCAAGTAACATAAAAATGTCGCAATTAATCGGCCACGTTGTTTCGTCAACTTATGTCGACAATTTATACAGTAACATTATGACATTTCTCACGAGGGAAGCGACGGTAACTATGGCAGATAATAATAGCAAGATAATCAGAGGAGCGTGGTTCGTTCTCAAGAATTTCTACTCGAGGGTGTTCAAAAAACTATCATACTATGGATTTATAAGGACGTTTTCCTCTACCGAAAGCTCGTGTAAATTGTAGTACATTGGGTATTTCTTTGTTAGTTATATGGGTTAAATATAAAATTGGACCCACCACGTCCACCCTCTCTTTTTTTTAACGTGGAGAAACCCGTTATGGGTGCACACCCGCCCGGGGTACGAGTGGTTATGTGAGACTCCTACTCAGTAAAACTCCACGGTGTACCATCCGCCGCCTCAGAGAGAGTGTGCTGCGCCGTATCCTCCACAGCCCCGCACTCATGGCACTCAGTGGTGGGCTCCCTTCTGGCTATTCGGTGCAGGTACCATCCGAAGCAAGCATGTCCGGATAGCATTTGCACGAGCCTAAACGTAAGGGAGCCCCACTCCCTTCCGCACCACCCTCTGAGGACCGGGCGGACGGCGTCTATGGAGTAACGCCCATAGCGCGCGTCCGCAAGGTCCTCCTTACACTCCCTCATTATCACGCCGCGGTCCTCTTGCCGCAGGTGCGCAATCTCCGTAGGAACCGGAGGCTCCCCTATCTCATCATTATAGTTTCACGGCGGCGAGCACCTCCGCCTCCAGCTCCCACGGCGGGGAGCCGGCGAGCACAAAGGCCGCCCCCACGGACACCGATCGGTATCCGCGAATTACTCTCAGCGTCACGACACGTTGTGCAGCACGCAGCACGCGCCTATTCGTGGTGCTGAGAGAATCCACCCATATCGGTGCCCCGTAGACGGCCATGCTCCGCATGACTCCCGTGTATAACCGGCGGCAGCTGGCGCCCAATCCTCCCAAATTCTGGAGGAGCCGACCGAGAGCCGCCGCCGCTCCCACTATGCGCGGTCCGAGTCCCTTGAAGTGCGACTTGAACCGCCACCGACCGTCCAGGATGAGGCCTGGATATTTCATCTGGACCCTAATACCCTCGACAATAATGTGGGTCCCAAGAGGTGGCCTACACCGAGGCTCATGAAACATTAGGGCCTCGGTTTTCTCCGTCGCCACCCTAAGGCCCAACGCCTGGATGCGGCAGGGCCATAACGCCTCGTCACGCCCACCCTCTCCTGCGGCAACTCAGGTCTAAGTCCGTTCCCTCGGTGAGGAGCCCTTGAGTCTAGCAGCCGCACGCGCGATACATGTGACACTGCACTTGCATTCGCTAGCTACCAACAAACACCATTACACTGAACCTCACACTTGTGTATACCACACAGGTACATAGGTTCTGTAAGGGACCTTTTTTATTTTTTTTGTACTAGTTACGAAGCAGTTTTTTTTAGAACTGACTATACTGTTAGCAATAACTTTACCGGTTCACCGGATTTGTGTTACGAGACAGAAACATTTATATATGTATGAATGTATGTGTTACATAGTTTAGATCGAAACCGAATACGGATAGGGAATTAGCCAGTTCGCGACTTAATTGCAACTACGGCAACATCCCAAACCGAGGTTCGGCCACTTGGCACTCTTAATCATGTTGCCACGCTTTCGCAGCTGAGTGCCTTAAGCGCTCGCCCCCAAGCGCGTTGAAGCTGTAAAAGCCGTCTGAGGCTCCAGGGCCCTTATGGCTAACAGCATAGTCAGTTCTAAATATATATATTTAATAAGACTAGCGGTCACCTAATGATCGAAATTTGACCAGCGACTATTTTCAGTATGAACCTAAACAATTAATATTATATCACTTGCTGTCAGTTTTCGTTGAGTGACATTTTGTGGGGCCTAAGTTCCATGGCACTGTTCGTGTTAGGATTCGCAGTATTAATTGATTTCATTTAATATACCCATAATAAATATTATAGATAAATTTCAGCTTTCTGCACTCCTTCTCCATATAATCTTTAACCATGCCAAATCTCACAGTCTTCCGTGCACGCAATACGCTTACAAAGGGTTACAAAGCTTTTGCTTCACGTATTAATATATTTATAATTAATAATAAGATTATTCATCAGATAGGCAGGCCGGAATGACAGCGGCGACCGCCGTTGTATTTGGAATGTGTTGATTGTTGACAACACCGTCAATGTACCGACCTACAATAAAAAAATATGACCTTTGAAGGGTTAATATATTAATGATAGTGTGATCTTTGACTACAATGGGCCTGAGCTTTCAGTGAAAGAAAACATCGTGATGAACCTTAGCATGGTGGTAGGGCATTTTCTACCATCCTTACAAACGAGTTGAAAATCTGTCGCCAAGCACATACAGGTGTGTTCAGACAGCTACTCCTGAGAACCAGTTCTCCCACTGGGCGTAGCGTGTTACCATCTTAGGCTACATCGTCACCATCAGATGAGATTGTCATCAAACGCTATCCTATCTAGATAATATCTTCAATATTACGTAACGTTATTAAAAATAAGTAACGGTAGCTAAAAAGATGATCTCATTTTTACCGTAAACATGAAAGAAAGCCGCGATAATAATAAAATCACGATAAATATTTTATCATCGCGATAAAACAGAATATTAATTGATCAAAAACTCAGTGACAAGGTTAAACAAAAATATACTTGGTTTAAAACATAAGGTCTCGTGCCCATGATGCGGGTTTTCACCGATGAAAACGCGCGATAACCTTGTGTTTTTTTTATTTCGCACTGACCTTACTGTTAGCCTGAAAAAACAGAGCTTCTGATGTCTTTTACAGCTTTA
This sequence comes from Saturnia japonica, assembly GCA_033032175.1. Classification (NCBI taxonomy): domain Eukaryota; kingdom Metazoa; phylum Arthropoda; class Insecta; order Lepidoptera; family Saturniidae; genus Saturnia; species Saturnia japonica. The sequence goes on from CM065331.1 coordinate 1,096,032, forward strand.
CCGGGCTTGGGGGCAAGCGCTTAAGCCACCCAGCCGCGAAAGCGTGGGAAAAAAGCGCGCAAGGATGCCAAAGTGGCCGGATCTCGGCTTGGGCTGTTGCCGCGATTGCAAATAAGTCGCTATTCCCTATCCGTAAAATTCGAGCTAAACTGACATATACATATATACATGTCCCTGCCTCCTGGGAGGAAGGAAGAAACATGTGTATATGTATTTAGTGATCTGATAACCTTGTGTATATGATAGACCCGTCACAGTGTGTATCTGGCATCCAAGAGGCTTGCAAGATCTCCTGGTGATCACCGTTGGTAGGCCAGGATGGTTGGCCTGTATAAGCTGGGTGGCGACCACAGTACATATTGTTAAACGTCCGTCATAGTGATTCAGCCGGTCCATATCTATTTTATATTTACAAAGGCCGGCATAATATTGGTGACTGGCGATGGATTTTATATCTCTCTGTGGTCGCCACTATTTCGTGGACTGTACTGTGCTACTTATTATAAAACAGTAGAAAGGTGAGATCTGTGCATTAAAGGTATTTGAGAAAAAATACCACGGAGACATTTAAAATCTTGTACAGAAGATATTTCAATAGTTTTTGAATTTTTTATCTTACTGTCTGTTACTTTGAACGCTAATTACGCAAAAACTACTGGATCGAATTTAATGAAATTTGTTATGATTGTAGTTTATAGATTGTACTAACATATAAGATTCATTTTTATACGTATGTATAATTACATGTTGTATAAAGTTGTAAAAAACCAAATCGGTGCCGATTTTCTTTTTTTATATAGTTACTTTTCTGTGCTGGCACTGACCTCAAAAAGATTAAAGACCCCTAATATGTTTCGTAGTTTTGATTTCGTTTTGTTGGTTAATTTAGTGTAATAAAAATATTATTTCATAATTTAGAATTAATGTTTTTTGAAGTCGATGTAAAAAAAAATTATTTTGTAATTTTTGGTTTTAAGTAAAATCTAAAATATTATTTTCTAATAACTATAATTTGACCTAGGTTTTCAGATGTTTTCCCTTTCTTCGTCTTGATCTTGAAAACTACTGAACCGATTTTGATGAAAGTTACACTGTTCCCAAAGTGAAGTTAATTTAAGCCAATAAAAATGATCGAATTCCGATTAATGGTTTCGGAGAAATGCGTGGACACGCATATATATATATATATATATATATATTACATACATACCTATAAAATTTTGTACATTGGTTTTTGGAAGCCCTAATAGATCATCATATTATGTGAATAATATTACATAGGTAGGTACATATGTGTCGAATTGATAACCTCCTATTTTGTAGTTTGTTAATATGTGTAATACTGTGATATATTTTAAATAGAGAGTGAAATAAATTGAAATTGAAAGAAAATAAATGAAATTAATCAAAATTATTTTATCTTCACGTAATTTGCAATATAAAGAAAAACAAATCTATGTATTTTTCACGTTTATTCTATATAGCGTTTAGTGGTTTTAAATGTTTTGAGACATTACTACGTTGATAATATGATAATAATAATACCACATAATTTCGAAATATTACTAATGATCGAAAGTAGTGAAAAGCATGTGGCACGGCTGACTGCTACCCGTAGGTACCATGCACGTAACACTGTTAAATCGCCGATGATGAACTTCTATACACCTCTACATATCTTTTGTTATGACTGTTTTCATGCAAGAAATTCTACATGGACGAAGTCGCAGGTACATAAATGTATTAAAAATAAATGACTCGTTTATATGCAATAGTTAAAGCCTTTTTATGTTCAAAAAACGTTTTCTTCAACTAGTTTAGAAGCAAAATTGTTTAGAAGTTTATATTTAATATATACTCAAATACATATATACATATATGCAGTTATCATATTATCAGAATAAATGCATCATTATAATTGTTAATATTAAACATAATTGTATTCAACAAGCCAAGGTTACAAAATTTGTAACACGAACACTAAAGTTTACGCAAGTGTTTTTCATCATGTTCCTAATAATTAAGTAATATTTTTAATGTGGCAACATTGATTTCAAGCTGTTCTTGGAGGTGAGTTTATTAAGGAATCTTGATCAGTCATGTAGTGTAGGTGGATTTAACGCATAATTTTCTATAAATATTATTTGTTTATTATTATAGATTTTTAATCCAGAATAGGTTTCTCTACCGCCTTACCGGGGCCCCTCGGTATATTCGTATGGAACAGCTCCATAGAGATATGGATCTTCCTACGATACATGCCCATGCCAGACACCTTTCTCGTTCTTACTTCGACACCGCATCGGATCACACGAATCCGTTAATTAAAGCGGCAGCTACTTTTGTACCGGTCCCCAATGCCTTCCGGCGTAAACGCCGGCCGCGTAACATCTTCACCGATCCGAACGACAAAGTCGAGAATGCAATCGCGTATTATTCCACCGTCTCTCTAAACAGAGCGTGCCAGCGCCCACGCCCGCGTAACCACCGTTCTCTCCGCAGAGAACGGGTGGTCAACTTCGCTCCCGCACACCCGCCACGTCCACCCTTTCTAGCGGCAACCCAAGCCTAGGTCCGTTCCTTGGTGTGAAGCCCTTTGGTCAGGCAGCCGCCCGCGCGATACATGTGACACTTTACGTGCAACACTTAGCTACCCACATACAAAGATTACACACATATGTTACAGACGTGCACACCTCACAGGTACATGGGTTCTGTAAGGAACCTTATTTTTTCGTTTTTTGCGCTAGTTAGTGTAGAAAAACTTTTCCGATCACTAAATACACATACACATGTTTCCTTCCTTCTCCCAGAAGGAAGTTTAGGAGGAATTAGTTAGCTCGAATTCGTAGGAATAGGGAATTAGCCAAATCGCTACCTATTCGCATGCGTGACGACCGCCCGAGCCGAGGTTCGGCCACTCTGGCACCCTCGTGCGAGTCGTACAAAACTTTCGCGGCTGAGTGCCCTCAGCGCTCGCCCCCAGGTTTGGTGAAGCTGTAAAAACCGCAGCAGCTTCAGGGCGACTAAGGCTAACATTATAGTCAGTTCTAAAAAAAAATAGGTTTTCTTCGTAGCAGGATCGTAGTAAGTGGAGGGACGCGGTCTCTGCCTACCCCGTTGGGAGTATAAGTAAAATATAAAAAATAACTAAGCATGCGCATTACATGTTGTAAAAAAATATCCCCGGACAGTTTTAACAAGTGAGTCGCTATCTCATTAATTCATTATACATAGCTGTGTTTGGTAAATACGAGACTAATTAGAAAAATATTGTAATCACTTGACATTGGCAGAATTGTGGATGAACACACGTTGCCGCGTTACAATTAAATAGAGAGAAAGGAATAGTACGAAGTTAGGTTTAAAAGACGTGTATTCAGTGGCTTTTACAATAAACAGCAACAAGCTAAATTATTATTAAAAAGGATACAAAAAAAACCGACTGCAACAAAAACACTTGACAAAAAATCTATCAATTGTTTTCTTTTTATTTCATTTTCAGACGTCGTACATAAATAATATAGAGCCTATAATTAAGACAAATCTAACAACACTGTTTATGCTAAAATCTACATACATATATTTATATACATACGCTCTAAAACATACCCCTCCTTTTTCGCAGTCAGGTAAAAACAAGTATGTTCTTGGAGTTTTTGGCGGGTTCTCAAGTGGTTTTAATTTATATCCATAAATTTGTGTTGGTCTGTTTATTGTAATCAATATTATGTAATACGGGTGGCATTTCGCATAATAATGCTTGATTATTGTGCACAAGTGAAATGGATTGGAAATAATAACATGGACCATGAATTCTGAGATGCCACAAAAACTCCCTAGAAAGTTCTAACAAGGGAGCCACCACCTTTTTAGGATACTGAATTCGTCATAAAATAGGACACTATATTCACTTAATAATGGCAGTAATGGTCTTCAATAAAGAGGACTAGTTCCCAAGCTAGGAAAAAGAAAAAGTTTTTTTTTATTAATGGCTTCGTCCTAATGTTACTTATCATTAGGTGAGATTGTAGTTATAACGCTAAACTATTTAAAAAACTGACCAAATACGAGTCGAACTCGCGCACCGAGGGTTCCGTAATTGTACAACCACATACACCAAAATAATTAAATAACATTACTGAAGAAATATAAGAACAATTCTAACGAAAAGATAAAATATATATAAGGACAAAATTAACTTTTCACAGTAGTCCCCATGCATCAACATATGCCACTGTCAGTTTACCAACAGGTAAAGAAGGTTGTAATTGCAAAAATTACAAATGCAATAAATTTTTTTGTGATGTAATTAAAAATTTACCCTTTTCGGATTCTTTCCTTACTTGTGCTATAAGACATTGCTTCTTGCCAAATATCATGATTCTAGGTCAACTGGAAGTACCCTACAGATTTTAGAAGGTATTGCAAACCTGAGTATATAATATTAATTTCAACTTGATACCTGCACGCACTCCTGAGAAAAAAGGTCTTGACAGACAGACAGAAAATCAGACGAGCCACTAAGTGATCCTATAAGTGTTGGTTTTATTCCTTTTGAGGTACGGAACCCTAAAAAGAAGAATAATAAAAAAGAAGATGAAATTCTGGATATACCTAACTTAGATGTTTATTAATAAAATAAAAAATCTATTATCACAGCAATAAATTTTACTATTCTTAGAATCACAAACATAATAATACGAGTAGGTAGAAATTATCAGGTATATTTGGATAAATACGGATAACAGACTAATAAATGAATTAATGGGAAATAATGATAAGCGAACGTATTTACTTTTATCTAAACTGGGAAAATGATAAACTTCACCTGATAATATAAATACTGTCTTAGAAAAATATTAACTGCTGGGACATGATATTGTATCGGATTATATAAATACTTGCTGTGCTAGTACTATACTGTGTTAGCTGGGCTGTACTGGCTCTGAACGGAAGTTCACGAGGTATATTTCTTGTAGGAAAAAGAGAAACTAAATAAAAACCTCGTCTCACTTCAATCTCACCCTAAGGTAACCCGTTTAAGCTTCGATAATACCCAACTAAAATCTTTTTAAATGTTAACCGATATCACAATTTAACAATGAAACCGATATTATCTAAAAGACATACATAAATGTTCAGTTTTACAATTTTTTACGAAGAGCCATTTTGTTTAATAATTTTATTTGTATAAACCGTTATTTTCCGGTGACCAATAACACATGTATGTCTATTTAGTGTAATTTAATAAAAATCTTAATTGCGCAAAAATACCAAACAACGACATAATTTATCGTAGAAATGTAGATAGAATAGATATTTTTACTTATTTAATCATTTTAAAAATAACATTAAATTTAAGTAATAATAAATTAAGTATTTAATAAAAGCACAGCTTTAAATTATTAATATACGTGCTTACATAAAATGTACATAAGTGTGTCAACATTAAACAATAAACATCAAACCAATTTCATGATAATTTAAACCAAGCGGTACATCGCCATCTATGAATAATGTTTGAAAGTAAAAATAATTACGTTTACATTTATTATTGATTTTATTGACCTTTTTACATGTACATAACGTAAATGCAATTTATAGACCATACAAATGTATACCATACGTACGTACTAAATGTACCATCAGATTATAAACTAGAATTATACCAAATTTAATTAAATTTGGTTCAGTAGTATTTACATGATTGGCGTTCAAACATAACGACAGAACTGACAGGCTAAAATTACAAAACTATCGAAATGTGTTCTGCCCATGATAATAAACACTTTATGAAAATGACCTTATAAAGTTTCACACGTTTTGTAAAATGTCTAAAGAATTTATTACCCGACTTCCAAAAAGGAGGGTTATATTTTTCGAGTGTATGTATGTATGTCTATTTCTTTGTCACGTTCGGTAGCCTAAACGGCTTGATGGATTTTAGCATACGAGGTGTCGTTGGTATCGTCTTAATTGTGGAAGTGACATAGGCTATATTATATTTAATACGATATCTAAGAATCAAATAGAAAGCAAAAGTAGAAAATTATATTTTTAGTGAAGGTTTTTTTGCTACAGTTTGGTTTTGTTTCCTTTTTAATAATTTACTTTGTACATATTTGGTAAAGATTAAAACTTATGTTTACGTCTCTTTCAACTGTGATTTTCATGCGACGCGTATCATACTGGCGTAGCGTGTGATTAGTAATTACTAATATTAGTAGTTCGATTATGACTGATCATTCATATTCGTATTTCGACTATGAATTATCACTCATAATCGAAATATCTCGATTAAGTAAGTCATTCATAATCAAATAACTCGATTCCCACCTCTACTGACGTCAAAATTCAAATAAGTAGTTGACGCATCGCGTCGTGTGCGGCACATAGCAAAGTTGTATGGCAGCTACTTACGTGAAACTAGTAGGATATGCATATCAAATGCTAATCACTTGAATAGTCTCGTGGGAGAAAGCCCTTAGCCTAATATTTTTTGCTGGTTTGACAAGCATATTTATTCTTCCTTTCGGTAACACTCAAACCGAGCGTTCACCAACCCCTCTCTAGAGGGGGAGGTGCCTCCCTACCCTTATCTGATTACGCCCATAGTAACACATAAAACAATATTTACGTATATGTAATGATAACAGAAGCTCAAAACTGATGTTCGATTGATTTGATCCGAGATCCTCGTACGTACGCCTTTATGTGTGCGTGCGCTGTTACCACTCATTGTATGGAGCTTTCTGTACCAATCTATTGTGTGACTTTGAGTCACAACTATAAAAACAATAATACCTACTGATAACACAAAACTGTAAAGATAATTTTAAATTGTTACTTTAAAAGATATTTCGGATTGAATCACCTTCACGATTTCTAATTCAATAACACACATGAAGAAACAGTGAGTAATGGGATCTAACGTGAATGTGGTACCATTTCCATCCATCGAAAACAAAACTCGAAGAGTTGAAGAGTTCAAGCATCTCAGATCTATTGAAGCATCAAAAACCAGTGAGAAGAAAGACATACATAACATAATCCAGGTAGCCTGGCCGAAATGGAAATCAACGTCTAGCATCCCGTGCAACTCCCATATACCGATTAGAGTCAAAGGGGACGTATATAAAAGAAAACTCAGCCACAGAGATGGTGCCACGTTGGTTTGGTGAAGTTTCGAATATTGATAAAATAAGAAACGAATACATCCGCGGTACGTATAAAGTTGCTAAAATACATGAAAAACTTAGGGAGAACCGTTAGCGCTAGTACGAGCATGTAATGAGGTGTGTTGATGACCATATAACTAAAAGAATCATGAATGTAGAACACGGAAAAAGAGGCCTTGGACGACCACCAATAACCTGGCTATACTAACAATAAAAAACGATATGGTAGCGAGCAAGACAACTAAAGAGGCAACCCACGACCGTAAGATGTGGCGCAGCAGTACCTACTAGGAGATAGAGGTGGGCAATTATGAATGATTTACAACCCCCCTGCTGCATAAACTGTATGCGCCGGTCCGCCGCCAAAATGGCATAACTGCAGAGCAGTATGCATCGGTCCGCAACCGTTTCTTGTTTTTACACTCCAGTTTTTGCGCTTTCGGACTTTTCTGTCCTGTTCCTACTAGTTTGTTAATATAGCCAAAGACAGAGACAAACTATTAAAACAGTAATATAATATCGTCCAGAAGGCATTTCGTTGCCCGTTTTAGTCTGTTGCGAACTACAGTTAGCGTCAGTCAGCGACCGTTAAGTGTGCGTGTAAATGTGTTGTTTTAGTGTTGTTTTTTAGTGTTTAAGTGGGTTTTTCGATTGAAAACAATGGATAATTTAGTACTAAATCATTTAAATATAATACATTACGTATTTGTGAAGTTTTTACTTTATTTTTTCGTAAAATTACCACATCAACTCAAGTTGTAATCTAAACGTCATGGTGAGTTTTTTTTTTTTTTTATTTATTTATTAAAGTAGCTATATTTACAGTAGGAATATAATTAATATCTAATATTATTTTAAAATAAATACTTTACAAAAGGACTTCCTGACTGTCGTTGTTCTCAGAGTGTAATTTTAACCATTTCAATATTTAGTGCCCTCCACCCCTATGGGGCCTCTTGAGAGTGTTGATTTTTTTTGAATGCTATTTTTTTTAGAATAATTTTTTAGAATAATTTGCTCAGAAAGTTGTGTGTTGTTAATGTTATGTTAGTGTTAGATTATTTGTAATGTTAATAAAATAAATATTTGTGATATTCCTTGGGAGTTTTTTAAATTATTGGAGTTTTATTGCAATCGTAATGAATATTTTCTTATTTCTATGTTTAGCTTAGATTTACAAAATAAAAGAAACAGCAAATACGTTAAATTGTTTATTTATCAGTTAGTACAATTCATAAAGAATACAAAAATAATAGTTTTATAAATAGGTACTATACAAAATTGCTGATAAATTATTAAATTACTGCAATCCCGGGAACTTTCCCGTTTCGCGGGATTGCCCATTTGCAGTTGACAGCTTTTTTTTTCCTAGTAGGATTGCAGGGGACCGGATCGAGACTTTGAAATATTACCCAGAGACTGGTACCTATTCTAATGGTACTTCGATTATGAATGATTACTCATCTTCGAACTACTAATATTAGTAATTACTAATGGATATAATCGAGACAACTCGAGATATCTTTATAATCGAATGATTATATTAGTACATCTCATAATTACCCACCGCTACTAGGAGAGTTGAGCCCAAATAAATTAGGATAATAGCCAGAAGAACTGTATGAACTTTGTGACATTGTGTATTTGTAGAGGGTATTCTCCGGAACCACTGGTACTATATGAAAAATTATTATTGCATTTTGTAACCTTTTATAGAGGCAGGTTTTAGGCTGTGGAATCAAGTGGAATCAAGTCCGGTGAAGCTGTAAAAACCGTCAGAGGCTCCAGGGTCACTAAGGCTAACAGTATAGTCAGTTCTTAAAAAAAAAGGCTGTGTAACATCACGCTACAACTTTAAAGAATGTAGCAGTAGCCATAGACGTCAAACAATCTGCAAAGTACGAGAGTCAGACCAATTATACGTCGAATAGATTTAACACGGGTGAAACCGTGGGGCACAGCTAGTTTCTTAATATTTTATCAAATGTAAAAAGTAGCATAAGTGCCATCTGTCGCTGTCCGTAAAAAACACCTGCCAACCCCTCAGGTTGTCCCTAAATATTGGGGGAACGGGTCCGAAACAAGTGCTTATTAAAATAACGGAAAAATGCTGACCAAACTTTTGTATCAGTAAGTTTTGTTTTTTACTTTAGGTACCTGATCAATTTTTTACATACTAGCTTCTGCCCGCGACTTCATCTGCGTGGTCTTCATATTAGGGTTCAGAGAGAATTGAAAAATATCTCTTTTACCAGAATAAAAAATATCATTTATGGTAGGTAATCCAGGTTATGAACTATCCGTGTGCCCAATTTCATTCAAATCTGTTGATGAGTTTTAGTGTTATCAATTTTAAAAAAAACGAGAAGTTTTATCCCTTAAGTTTTTTTTCCTTATACATAGTGATTATATTTTGTTTCCATAATTAAAGGACCTAGGTTTTAACCTACATTTTGTACCCTAGAAATATTTTTCTTGTTACAGATTATACGAATATGATAAGACGCCTAAGGATCTACAAGTGATGTGTTAAGATCAAGAGAAGATGTCGGAAAACGAAGGTCCCGTCGCGGTCGACGATCTGCCTATAACATTTCAGGTAATAACACTTTCACACCGGTGGAATTAACTGCAACTACAATGCACTTGGTCAAAAACTATCATTATCATTAAAAAATCATTTTTAATGATAATAATAATTTATTAATGCACTTTTATGATTTCCTGACTGCTAAACTAGAGTTCCCTGTATCTTAGCAGTCAGTTTGCCTCAAAAATATATATATTAATGGTTATCGTTCACATTACTAACAAGTTGTATTGATACAAAAAAGAGAGAAACACTAAAATAATAGTAAAAGAAAAAAGAAAAATAACAATAAATTTTAGAAAAAAATTAATATAAACACATATTTATAATTGATTATTTAAACAATTATTGGTGTCCCAATGAGGTATGTGTCAGTGCGCGAGTGTTCATGTATTATATGTTTGTGTGTTCGTTCGTGCGTGCGTGTGTGATTTTGTGAGTTTGTGTGAGACTTTATCTATGTTGAAAGGTTATACTGAGTATATTGCATTTATGTATTTACATTTTTTAACAGTAACATACAACGTCGTGTTATTAGAATTCCGTACTTAAAGCTAAATTGAAAACATATGAAACCCTTAGCACACGTAACCTATTCCTTAAGACTATTCCAATGAGCGAAAAACATGACATATCTATTCTAAGTTAGTGAGGAGTTGCGATCCTGCAGACTCCAGATGTTGCCGAAGCATTAATTAGATCAAGATTTTCATATTCTGATAAAACAATTGAGGTAACCGTATACCAAATTTTTACAAGGTCAAACATGTGGAAGATGTTCATATCTTTTTATCAATTACAAAAAAACTGAACTGAAGAAGAACTGAGACTTCTGAACAGATTTTCTCGGATCATAGTTAAGAACACTCTGGATTAAGTCACTTATCAAACCAAAAACTAGATCAAAATCGGTGACGCTGTTTGGGAGCAACGGACAGACACACAGATATATATATAAAGCTTATAAGAACCCTTCTGTTTACGTTGGGGGTTAAAAATGAAGGTTAACGCAATAGAAGATACAGCTGAAAACAACTGCTCAATGACTGATTATATCCACTCAGGTACATAGGTTCTTAATGGGACTTTTTTTATTAATTTTTTGGTTAGTTAGATTTAGTTAAAATTGCCAGATTACTAAATGCATTTACACATGTTTCTTTCTTAAATCACTATATTAGTACGTGAAGCAAAAACTCTGTAACCCTTTTTAAGCACATTGCGTGCACGGAAGACTGATTGGCATGTTTAAAGTTTATATGCAGGAGTGTAGAAAGCTAAAATTTATCTATAATATCTGTTACTTAAATTATTAATACTGCGAATCCTAAACCGACCAGTACCATTGAACTTAGACCTCCAAAAATATTGACATTGTCACTCAATGAAAACTGACAGCAATAGTGATATAATATTCATTGTTTAGGTTCTTAATGCAAATATCAAACAGAAAATAGTCTATGATTAAAAAGTCGCTGGTTGAATACCGATTATTGGGCGACCGCTAGTATGAATAATTAGTTAAATCGAATTTTCTACGGATAGGGAATTAGCCAGATCACGACTTAATTGCATCTAAGGCAACAGCCCAAGCCAAGGTTCGACCTCTTTGACACCCTTGAGCGCTAGCAGCCAAACTTTCGCGGCTGAGTGCTTTCAACGTCGACCCCAAGTCTGGTGAAACATGTAACGGCTAAAGTGTAGTCAATTTTTGAAGAAAAAAAATATGACAGATTATCAAAACTTCTAGAAGACCTCCAGTGCCGAAATTTAGTATGAAGGGTGGGTCATTAGTTATGAAATAAACCCAACCATAATATATTTTAAATTATGTCTGGATTTATCACGCGGAGAAGTTATATTGCCGTTTATGCTAAAATTTGGACTATGCTCGTACACGAAAACTAAAAGTTCACTAAAACACGCGGCGTTAGACATGGTGGAGACGTTAGAGAATGTAAGAAAAAAAGAAGATGTACGTGGAAGACAATTTTTAAAAGAAAAGAAAACGAATTTCAATGATTTTGGAGAAGTTCCCTGGTGAATCTTCGAGGTCGAAGGTACAATGCCATTGAAATTAAAATGGGATAACCATCCAAATCGGTTCATAAACAAAGAAGTTGTGACTAAACGTCCATATTTTTTTAATTAAAAAACATACGAATTGACAACCTCCTACCTTTTCTGAAATCAGTTAGAAACGTACAGAACCATGTGGTCGCAAGTTGTACTCGCTATTTGTTCGATTATTTTATCCATTTTTGGCACAACCATTGCGCTAAAGAAACGTGACGCACTGAAAAGAGTCACAATAATGTCTTTTCCTTTGTGTTTAGGGGCTTATGTATGTCAAAAATTCCCTAACACCCATTAAGTTTAAGGTATCGCATAAGTTTAACGACCTCAACACCTTGATACTTTATTAATTGTTAAAATTAACTTTTTAATAAGGTTAACAAATTTGACATCGTTTAATACAGAGATTAATTAATTGCTACTTAGCGTCTAAAAAGGTCGCTTCACTTGCCGAGGGGGGCTTTGCAGCTTTATGCACTCCTGTATTACTGCGACTAACAATATTTTATTATTATAGGTTTAGCGGTGTGACCACACTCCCACCTGTTCTTAAGTGACGATGTGGCCCAAGATGGTAGCACGCTAAGCCTCGTAGAAGACTGGCTCAAAGTGCAGCTGCCGGAACACACCTATTAGTGTTTGACGATAAATTTTCAACTTGAGGGTGCTAGCTAGCCAGGTGGGCATTAGAAAAAGCCCTACCACAATGCTATGGTTTCAGCACGATGGTTTCCTTCACCGGGCGCTCAGACCAATTGCAGAGATTCGAACTCACGTCGATCGACACGGATTTCGTACACGCTACCAACTGGCCATCATTGCATATCTATTGTCTAGACCTAACCTTAAAGTACTGTAGGACCTCTTTGGCAGAGACCATTGAACTTCTTCCGGGAGCAGCACGTGCTTGCCTAGCTTCCGATTGCATTTATGATCTAATTAATCATATTCGCACAAAAGGCTTTTTGGCGTTTCGTCCGCACTTTTACAGAATCTGCAGTTTTTTCTACCTTGGACAGCGGCGTTGAGATGTATTTATTCAGACAACAGTCTTTGAATAAGACCCGTTATTCTTATTGAGTCAGGACATCCCCAGATTTACATTGGTTTTTGCCCTGATAAGCTCTTTGGAATGGTTTTGTCCTAGCAGATTATAATAGAACTCTATAGGGCAGAGGTTCCTAGACTTTTTTCTCATATACCCCTTTCAAAATTTATCTGGTTCCGATGGACCAGCTATATTTCTACCATATTCCCAAAACTCGACAAATAATGTAAAGATTAGATCTAACTATGGAAATTTGCGTTCCGGCTGAGTTTGGCACAAGTCTCGACACACATACCATCACCCCTGTATCCCCGAAGGGTTAAGCAGAGGTGTAGGTACTAATGTACACCCACAGTTCACCGAGTATATTTTTTAGGGTTTGTTGCCATTAATCGGGCACAAAACCAAATTCCGAGCTGCTACTGAGAATTTTCATAGGAAAACCCAATAACCCTTTGCTCGACGTGGGATTCGAACCCAGGACCATGATCGTTTTTAGAAGTAACAGTCGCTAAGCTTCTTCAAAATATTATCCGCCTACTTACGCATTGTGAACCCCAATTTTTTTGTCACACCAACGGAGACCCCCGTCGAGTCTCCCGTGGACCCCTGGGAGTCTACCTGGATCTCTTTGGAAACTAAGGCTATTAGAGCTATGTTTGCAATGGTCCCTTGTGAACGCTTAAGATTACGCCACGTTCGTAAGGAGCGGAGCAGAAACCGTGAACGTCAAACAACCTGATAAAGCTGTAGGCACGTACAGGTAATAAAGCAACGATAGGCTTCACGGGTAAAACCAAACCACAGAAAGTTATTAAGGATCATCTGTATAACTAAATATTCAAACATTTGTGCACAATAATAAACAGTAAATTGTGTTCCAATTAGAGCGGGACGGCGCCATTTTGAACGCGCCGGATGTGACGTCACTGCACTCACGTCCTAGGCATCATGGCGTCCCCTGATCCGTTAAGCATAACATGGTCTATATAAATCTATTACTAAAATTTTGTTAAATAAATCTATACATTAAATTGAACTGTCTGTTTATAATGATAAAATAAGAACTTTTTACTAAATGTATATGAAAGTATATACGAATACCTATAACAAAAATACCCATTTTAAAATTATTTGTCTGTCTGTCTGTTTGTTCCGGGTAATCTCCGAAACGGTTAGAGAGATTTTGACGGGACCTTCACTGGTAGATAGCTGATTTTATAGGGTGTAACTTAAGCTACTTTTATTTTAGAAAAAGAATTAGGGTTCCGCAATTATTCAAAAAACCCGGTCATGGAGAATCAGTTCGGGCGCTTAAATGTCTTACGCTGAGTAAACCATAAGGGATATAGAAAATTAATTTACTACATAATCATAGGTATTAAAAATTCATACAAAAAGTGTGGGAGAGTATATACCTATCTTCCAAAGAACACCCACAATAAGCATGTTTGTCTTTAAAATAGCCGGGAGTGGGGGAGCAAGATTCGCGCGGACATTCTGTAGTCCGCGTAAGCGAAGCCACAGGCACAGCTAGTAATTTATGTTTTTATACTGCGTGAGTGGTCGGTAACTTGTCAAATTTTAATCAAAAAAGTAATCTTGTTAAGAAATGGCTCAGTGAACGACGCGAGTTCGAATCTCTACTGGCCTGAGTTATTTTTAATTGTCCTAAAAGACCTCGAGTATTTCATTCTTCAAATTAACTGTTTCTTCTTTCTATCTGCCTCATTAGCCTAGTTGTTCCTAAGCGTGACTGCTACGCTCGAGGTCCTGGGTTCGATTCCCAGGCCGAGCAAAGTGTTATTGGGTTTTTCTATGAAATACTCAGTAGCATCTCGGAGTTTGGCTTTGTGCCGGATTAATGGCAATAGATTCGCTCCTTATTACATGGGACCTAAAAACATACTCGGCGAACTGCCTAACCCTTCGGAGATAAAGGCGTGATGATATGTTATGTTTTTTTCTAATTACCTTTCACTGATCACTGGCGATCCTAATAAAAAAGGATAGGTTAACGGCTCATGGTTAATTAATGTTGCAGAAATAAATGCGGTGCTTGTCAAAACTACCACGGGTTTTATTATTTTTAATATTTTTCTTTCTAGGTCAAATACCTTGGTCAAAGTGACGCTAGAGGCCTCTGGGGGATCAAGCACACGAGGAAACCTGTCGATCTTATGGTGGCTGCCGCTAAAGCTTTACCTCCAGGTAATATTTAAACTACGCTGTACCTTACGATGAGTTTGAGCTTTCGGCGAAGAAAAACCTCTTGAAGAAACCATAGCATGGTAAATATGGGTATCTGTGGACACAATTTCACACGCGACCATTTAATTACAAACTAAGTTAAGCTTGTATTATGGCAACTAATCAGCTGATATACAATATGTATTAAAACCCCTTCGGATCCGTGAAGGTTTTATTAAGTATCGAGATTTATTCTGTTATTTGTTATCTCTCTCGGATTTTAAGTAAAAAAAATTAGTTAAATGAGGAAACTTACATGGCAATACAAGCGGCGCGGCGCAGGGTACCGCCATAAGATCAAACGTAGTACCGCTGCGCCGCGCCGGAGCTGCCGACGGTGTTATCACGTTTTAAAAATTTGCTAAGTTTTAGGGAAACAAACTAAATATGTAAATTTTAAATTGCAATAACATTTTTATTTTCATATATGTACTTATAACAAATAAAATTAATATTTTTTTTTTGGTAAAGTCATTGGGTTACCTAAGGACCCTTCTCGGATTCGACGGGGTTTTTTTACATATGTAACACTCAACCATACAACAGTGACAATTATGCTCATCACGCAAATATAAGTCGTACGCGGGGATCGAACCAGCGACCTCTCGGCTCAATAGTAGGGCTTAATGCCACTGCGCCACGAGGCGTGTGCCAGTGGTTATGATGGTAGGGCATTTTCTACCACCCTTAATAGCCATCGCCAAGCACATATGAGTGTGTTCCGGCAGGCCCTTTCAGTCACTTATCATCACGTGAGATTGTAGTCAAATGCTTAAGGTATAAAGTATAAGAAAAAATATCACTTTCAGAAGCCATTTCAATTTGTATTCAACGATAAACATGGTGTAGAAAAAATTAAACTAGCTCGCTCCACAGATGTTGTTCTGCCCTTTCCAATAGCCAATAACTCGACCACAGCGCCATCTAGCCCGTTTTTTTTATTCTGGAAACTCTTCGAGTATTGTTCGTTACAACACAAAATAAGAATCATACATGTCCATCAATTCGTGAATTATGATAGTCTTAAGTTCATATACAATTCAATAAAAAAATGCTATTTAAATTTTTCGACTGATTTAAAAAAAAAAAATTTCGAATAACTTTATTAGGTCTATAAAATTTAAAAAAATACCAAATCGGTCCAGCCTTTCACGAGTGATGTGATTACTTCTTACCAACGAACAGTATTTTACTTTTATTAAATCGATGTCGATAAAACCCGACGGGGTTTACTTGCCGGTTCTTGTCGATGAGTGGGAAGTTTTCCTAACCGGTAGTAGTGTCTTGACGTAAATAATTGACTCCTTAGGGCCTAAATCGACGTTTTCCCCCAATTTTTTTCCCGGGCCTTTTAACTTTAAATTCGACCCGATATGTTGTGTAAACCCTGTAAAATATTTAAAAGCCAGTAAATTTCATTTCCGTTTCTAGGTCAAATTTTACCAATAGTAAAACTAAAGATCACAGTCGACGGCGTACACCTGGAAACCCTGAACCATGGAACGAAGAGAGACGAGTTCGAACACATGGCCGTCTTCTTCAACATCGAGTCAATCTCATACGGAGTCCAAGACCTCGTCTACACCAGGGTCTTCTCAATGATCATCGTCAAAGACAACGCTGATATAAAAGGCCTGAATCCCTTCGAATGTCATGCGTTTGTCTGTGAATCAAGGTTGGTGTACTCCAAAGACATTAAGCTAGCACTTAGTTATAGATTTGCCAATGTTAACTGTTCTTACATTTGCGTGAAATCCCTTTTTTTTTTTCAATCTGTTCAAGAAAATATGAAAACCATGAATGTTAAGTCGACTTGCGTGGGTAGAATTATTATATTAATACGTGAAAGCAAAAATTTTGTACCCCTTTTTAAGTGTATTGCGTGCACGGAAGACTGAGATTCGGCATGGTTAAAGTTTATATGGAGAAGGAGTACAAAAACCTACAATTTATCTATAATATCTGTTTATTAATATATTAAATTACATTAATTAATACTGCGAACCCTAACCTGACCAGTGCCATTGAACTTGGACCCCCCATAATATTGACATTGTCACTCAATGAAAAGTGAAAGCAAGTGATATAATATTTATTGTTTATGTTCATACTGCAAATGTCAAACAGAAAATAGTCTATGATTAAATGTCGCTGGTCGAATTTCGATCATTGGGCGACCGCTAGTAAATATTATATAGCCTATGTTATTCCTACAATTAAGACAAACCTAACAAAACTCGTCAAACCATACATCAACGTTCGAAAAACATAACTCTTCTTTTTCGCAGCCGAGTGAAAAGGAAACATAATCGACTATTGTATTTTTAACTAAAACAATATTTAAGCAGTCCGAGAGGAAAACTCGATCTCAGCTAAATATCCGGCGTCAACACTTTAAACAATGGCAACCCTACACCGAACCATATCTCTCATAGTTATTACTAAAATGTTCAAGTATCTATCAACAAACTATATGATTTAAATGTGTCAGATAAGAATGGAATTTTATCTAAATAAACTAACAACGTTCTATCTGTGTAACTATTTCGCAATAATTTTGACAAATATCTTTATGACCTACATATCTTTACACCGTAAGCCATCGGCAGGGAGTTCATTCCCAGAATTTTTGGTACCTAAATAATCGTGGGTTTCAGAGGAAATTCCTTCAGACTATAATAACTATAATAAATACATGTGAGGATCTTCCACGGGTCTGATTGAGTCGAGATTGGGTATTCTGTTACTTCAATGATATTAGAAAAACTTTAAGCTGATGCTGCAGCACTATCTGGAATCTGTAGGATACCTAACTCCTCACCAACTTACAGTAGAGATATCTTATTTGGGCTCATTGGAATGATATCAATGAATAGGTTACTTGTATCATACAATGACGTGCTACTATGCAAAGGAATTCCTTTTAAAAAAAAGCAAAACAAACAACAGTAAAAACAAAATATCGATTATAATTGTATTAAAATTATTTACAGAAATTCTGCTAGAAGATTAACGTACTCCTTGGCAGCAGCGTTCCAAGATTACTCGAGGAGAGTCAAAGAAATGCAAGCGCAACCGGGTGAGTTCACGTGGATACAGAATGCTCGCGCGAATCTTCCTGTGCCGATCCCGGCTATTTTAAAGACATAAATGCTTGTTATGGGTGCTCCATAGGATATAGACATATACTCTCGCAGACTTTTTTGTAGATTTTTAAATATATATATATATATATATATATAATTATTTAGTACATTAATTCGCTATATCTCTTATAGTTTACTCAGCGTAAGTCATTTAAGCGACCGAATTGATTCACCGTGACCAGTTTTTTTTTTATTTGTGCGGAACACTAATTCTTTTTCCAAAATAAAAGTAGCCTAAGTTACTCCCTATAAAATCAGCTATCTACCAGTGAAAGTCCCATTAAAATCGGTCCAACCATTTCGGAGATTACCCGGAACAAACAACCAGATAGACCAACAAAAAATTAAAATGGGTTTTTTGTTATAAGTAACGTATATACTGTCATATGGATTTGGTAAAAAGGTGTTATTTTGACATTACAAACAGATACTTCAATTTTGTTAATTGTATAGATAAACCTGTGTTAAATTTACAATTTTCACCACAACACCGCTACCAACCCACTTATGTAGCCTATTCGCGTTCTCAGGACTCGTATAGAGACTTGAACTCATCTGTGCGCGCGACCCTGTGTGCTGGTGAGCATGCAAGATAGTATAATTTTTCTGCTTATTTTTCAGAACTGGACGATAGGCCCCCCAGCATGAAGAAGAGATTCGCGATAGATTTAAGAACGCCCGAAGAGATAGAAGCGGATTTAGAAACCGAGGCTTAGTTTAAACTTTACGTCTACTGTAGTTATTGTTGTCAAGTAATTTAACTTGTTTTTTGTTTGATGTTGTAGAATATCCCAACATTTTACGTGTAAATATCCTATAAGATTCTTTCAAAAACATTTTCTTATCGTTCCTTAAACTTGTAAGAAAAGTATTTCTTTTTCTTTAGGTCTAGTGTAGCCATCTTGTAATGGGTTATGATATATTTTCTTATAAATGTACGTAAGCGCGACATCTAGCGACGACTTTGTTTCCTAAAATATTTCACGAACCAAAGTAACTTAGTTTTATTTTTTAAGTTATATCAAAAAATAATAAATAACCTTAAGTATTTTTTCTTCATAATTCTAAGATAATTATGGTACATAAAGAAATAAAAGCTTTGTATTCCCGGACCAGTTTTAGGTTCCATTGTTTAAGGACCATTATGTACAAATACTTATATGTATTTCACATCACACGGACATCATATTATGTGTAAATTTTATGTAAATATGACGCATATGATGACAATGTGATATCATTTTGAGGTAACGTTTCCACTAGTTTTGTTGCCTAGGATCAGGTATAGTAAGTTTACGCGACATAAATGAAACTTCTTGGGATATGCAAGATATTACTCGGTGTAAAATTACTGCATAGTATATGTTTATATTATTTACAGTAAAATATTAATTAATCATTAACACCCTCTTTGCCCCTTTGTTGATTGATTTGTGTTAACATAGATTTTTTTCTCTCTGGTCAATCCAACCTTTTTGCGAGTTTCGAATATTTCTTCGTCTTACACACCGAACTGTAAGAGTAACAAGCAAAGAATGTACAGAACTATGGATTTTCTGTCTCTATTATATAACCACTCTTTGGTGCTAAAAGCGCCACATTGACAGTTTTGGCTATTTAATATTATTGAAAGTGTTTTTACGTGTTTTTTTTTCAAACGAGATTAGTTAACTAACATTTTACTGTACTGCTGACATTCAACAGCGATTTTGTGCATGCCTACAAAGGTAACCTTTATAGTAACTGAATAAAATTATAATTATATCTCAATCGCACTCCGGGTTACACGATTTGTCTGTCTAGTTGCTTCTCTGTCAACGAAATCGCTGCAGTAAAATGTGACTTAGGAGGTTTTAGAGTTTGTCTAATACAAAAGAGCATTATTAATACAACAACCAAATAATAATAATCATGTGATTTAGATTGTAGGTTAGGTTTGGATGTTTGTTTGTATTATTTTTGGAGTGTAGTGATGGTGATATTGCTGATAGCCAATCATAATTATAATCCGTTTTTTGTAGGTAGTGAAATTTGTTAAGAAATACTACTAGTGCTAAACTAGTACTGTACTAGCAATAAACTAGTACTATACTAGTAATAAACTAGTACTATTTACATAATAGTACTTATGTATGCACGTCAGAAGTTATACTTTTTTGGCGTAACAAAAAAAAATATCACCAATGCTAATAAGATAAATTCATTTTGCTGACTTTTTTTAAATTGAGTAAAAATATTTTGTTATGTTTTACAAAATGTTTTAAATAACGTAAAATTATTTTTACACAATATAAAAGTCAGTAAATTAAATTCGTATTATTATGATTGATGGGTAATTTCATAATGTTACACTTCTGTCACGTGATGCGCGCGCAGATCTCAATTTTTTTTTAATTCAAAGATGCCCTTAAGTAGGTTACTTCTAATGTTATTCGCCTTCGTTTAGGCCATGTATGCTCTCCTGTTTTCCTTGCGAAAATACATGTCCGTGACCACTGTCTGTGCGAGTGCGAGTGCGGTCTTGACGAGGGACCCGTGGATCACATATTTTTTAATTGTCCCAAACTATCTTGTTCCATAAATGATCTTCTTCCTTCTAATATTTGTCGTTCCACTAATGTCAATACATTACTTACATTTGGCAACTAAATTCTATACCGCGTTATACAGTCACATTTGACATTGGTGAAATTGTCTCTAAAAGCTGATAGCCAGAATAAAAAACATCTCAATTTTATCGTTTACTAAACGCGCCAAAATTGGTATAACTTCAAAATATAATAATACCTAATATCGGTGAACCCGATCAACTTTTTTGGCCGGCTCTCCTCTATTATATCTTCTCGGAACATATAATGAACAGATCCATCACTTTACTCCAAAACTAACGTCACTTAGTTTAAAAGAAAATTGTTTATAAAATATACATAAATATTAATATATGAAATGTTTGTTTTGAAGAGTTTTTGTGTTATTTATTATAATGACAATTTAGTTTTTTTTTTAGAACTGACTACTTAAACTGTTTTACCCATAAGGGCCCTGTAGCTTCAGACGGCTTTTACAGCTTCAACGTGACTTGGGGGCGAGCGCTTAAGACACTCAGCCGCGAAAGCATGGAAACATGCTCAAGGTTGCCAAAGTGGGTTAACCTCGGCTTGGGAGTTGGGCTGTTGCCGTAGTTGCAATTTAGTCGCGAATTGGCTTATTCCCTATGTTGGGTTTTCATAAATGGCAACACGGGCTCACCCGAGTATGTGACGCGCTTAGCGCCATCTGCGAGTCGTTGAGAAGCCGTTGCGACAAGTGAATCGCTCGCGCACGCTAATATTCAAAAACACTAAAAAATATTATAAAATTGTGTCGTGTGAGGAAAACCCCCATCTCTGGAGCGAAGCCACGTCCCGGGACACAAGACCCGACTTGCGACAGCCCAAGGTGAGTGGAACGGTGCACATGCCATAATACTACCTTAATTTCAAAGTTAAAACAGCTATCGAACCACACACCCTATCCGTTGCAATTCGAGTTAAACTAACATATAGGTACATATATACATGTTTCTGTCTCCTAAGAGGAAGTTAGGAACATGTTTCCATGTATTTAGTAATCTGTTAATTTTTGTCTAAACTAACTAGAAAAAAGGTCCATTATAGAACCTTAGTACCAGTGTGGTGTGCAGTGTAATGGTGTCTTGGTTGCTAGTGATTGCAAGTGAAGTGTTATTTGTATCGCGCGAGCGGCTGCTAGACTAAAGGGCTCCACACCAAAGGAACGAACCTAGGACATACATCCATCCATACATACATACATCACGCCTATTTCTCATCCACTTGCTGCGATCTTGGCGTTCATCTTTCGCTTCAACATTTATCAATTTTTTCATACATGCTCGTTGGTTTAGAGTACTCTTAACCTGACCTTTCTTGAGGACGTCCCCGATTTGATCGAGGAACTTTCGTCTAGGCCTTCCTCTTCCAACGTTTCCATACACTCGCATTATGTTTTTTTAGTCAAGCTTCTTTCAGTCGTCCTCTCTATATTCCCAAACTATTTAAGTATCCCTTTCTCAATCCATGTGACTATATCTTCTTTCACACCACAACGTTCTCTTAACACACTATTTCTTATCCTGTCACTCAATTTCACTCCTAACATACCTCTTAGCGTTTTCATTTCTACTGCAATTATTTTACTTTCATGACTTTTCTGTCACACCCAGCGTTCACTTCTGTACATGAGTGTTGGAACCAATACAGGCTTCGTGGCGTAGTGGTAGTAAACGCTACTATTGAGCCGGGAGGTCGCGGGTTCGATCTCCGCCGATGACTGACTTTGTGTGATGAGCATAAATGTCAGTTGTGTGTGTCTGGATGTTAATATCTATATACAATTTATGTATATCAGCAGTTTAGTTACCATAATACAAGCTTTACTTAGTTTGGAATTAAATGGCCGTGCGTGAAATTGTGTCCTCATATATATTTTATTTCATTTTTTTTATACAGGTGTCCCTTAAGGAATGTACCAACGCTATGATAGTGATAGAGGGTGACATGGTCTAATAGAAGCACTAAAATTTATTGTACTAAGAATAGAATTTTAAAGTAATTAATTTTTTAAATGTTATTTAGAAATTCTCCTTCTATGAACACAAAATTTAAATTTTAAATAAAATAAAAACAAACAATTAGAATTTTTTGTTTAAGGTATTTAAGAAAACATGTATCTTTATAATCAAAATATTATTCTTACTTAATTATGGGTATAACATAAAAATAAAAGCTAAAACATATGCAATGTGATATTGTAATGAAAGCTGGTGTAAAAAACCTTGTAAAACTTTTTTTTAAAAACATCTGTAGTTCATACCGAATTCAATAAGGTATAACAATGGAATAATTAACAAAGTTCCATTAAAAAAAAAAAAAATCAACTCTAGTTGCTCTGAGAATTGTTTTACTTGGTCTGACTTTCTGAGAATATTTTCGCTACTCTTTTTCGCGCTTTGTTATGGTAACCATGCGACAAATTTATTATAATTAATTTCATACGTGTTTTTTCATTTAATTACCATAATACAACTATCATTATACGCTGAACTACGCTTGAATTGGACCTTGTTTGTGCTTTTGATTTGGATATTGATTGAATATTGGGAAATGCCTCTTACTTACACTCCTCGTGAATGTGCAGCAATGTACTTTATTTACGGTCTGTGTGATGGGAATGCTCGGGAAGCCGCACGTACGTATCGCGAACGTTAACCTAATCGTGATCGCTGTCCCGATCACAAGTTTTCCTACGTGGCAATAACGCCTATTTAGAAGGTCGAATTCCCGAAATTTCGTTCATAATGGAGTTCAATGCCCCATTTTACTAACATAAATAATACACAACTTGTTCTTGCTTTTGCATTTATTTAGTGGACATCTTAATCAGTAAAAATAAATATCTACATATACAGGTCGCTCGAAAAGGTTAAAAGTAAGTCTAGTTATGGACTTTAATAATGAAGAAACCCGAGAAAGACCAATGTAAAGTGAAATATCCACTTAAAAATTTCCGAATACTTTAATTACATGATGAGAAAAAAAAGGATAATAATATTTTGACATTTATTAACGATTTTGGAATTTTTCAAAGAAAATTTTGAGCGACCCTTTAAATACTTTTTTCAAGTTCATTCTTAATGAGAAATGTCTTATAACGTGTTTAATTTAACATAGTTTCATGTGAGAAGTTAAATTTTTTTTTTTTTTTGGGGCCTCCCTTATAGCCAATTTCTAGTTTCACAGGCTGGGATGGCAGCGGTGACCAACGATGGATTGTTCATCTCTCGGTGGTCGATACCTACTGTTATTAAATTGCGCTGAGTTTAGCATCAGGCACAGATAAAAAAAACGAATTTCATTAATTCAAACTTATAATCTCTTTTAACAGAATAAGAATAAATTTAAATTCCTTTACAGTTTCCCTAATAACTTCTTTATTCTCATTCAAAAACACTGCAAGATTTGTTTCTACATCTGCAGAATTCTCTTCTATAATATCGAAGAGTCTGGTGGCAAATAAATGGAGAATAATCTGTATAAGTTGTCTTCTATCGCCGTTTAGATATAATTCTTTGATATTTTCAAACCATCTTTGATTTCTTACGTTTGTTACTGAAGCTATGTTTTTGATGGCTTCGTGGAACTGTGGACCATAAAGACACCTTATATTGAACTGGCTATGCCCACTGCTGCGCTCGAGTGGACTACAGAAATGCTGTCGATCGGGCAAACGCGCGAATCGTGCTACCCCGTTCCAGGTTATTTTAAAGACAAAAATAGAACTATACTCCCGCAGCCATTTAAGCACCCCAAAATAGTCGTCTTTCCGAATCGATTTTTATTTGCGCGGAATTCTAACTCGCGATTCGGATTTGCATACATAAGCTGAAAAAGTTTTTAAAAGAAACAAATCGGAAAGATGGCGTTGCGGTCGTGTTATTGAGTTTTGGATAGTCCAGAACGTCTTGCTGGCTAGCTAGTATCAGTAGAAATAAATAAATCTGTGTAACGAACGAGGAAATGGCGATAGCGTTGGTAGGGTTGTTTTACCCGACTGTGTGGCGACCCGCAATTAGGTAGTAAAAAGTCCGTCTTAGTGACTCGGTTTTCCGTGTCGCGTTTCGGGATCAGCCTGTGCATATCCAGTTAAATGTATGAAGGCCGGCATAACAGTGGCGACCGTTGACGGATTAGGATTTCTCGGTGGTCGCCGTTGTGTTAGGATTGTACTGTGATTACCATCAGAGACAGTCAATTTGCCACGCTACTATTTTCGATTATTTTCTAGAATGCTTAAGCAATGTTTAAAACACTGCGGTAAAAGCCGAAAGAATTAGTTTTTAACTTTTGTAAAAATGACATACTTACATCAAATAAAGCATTTTGCAAATCATCCAGAAAATCATTCAATTTAAACAGTTTTCCAGTAGTAGAATCGAAAAGACCCTCACGTTTTAACAACCAAACCCTTTCTATCAATCCCTTGTTCTTCAAATGGTTCTTCCTTTTCGTCCTAATTTTTGGAAGTAGCATATTCCTTAACCCGTAGTCCGAATTACTCATCATATATGTCTCCGATTGTACCGACATTTTCGATTCCGCATACAAGTACATGGCGTATTTTAATAACTGAAAATCCGAAGGATGTATTTTTTCATTCTTTCGTAGAGATTTTCTGTTAAAAAATATAAATGAATGTAGTAATTTAGCCGCTAAAATAGTTCGTAGACAACAAATATTACTACTGAGTCATAAACTTACATTAAATCCTGTAATTTCTTTATAGCTGCTTGTATATTCACGGTTGTTCCTAGCCAATCGTATACCTTCAAAGCTCTGCTGTTTTGGTATATCATATCCTTCATGACTTCTACGTAGGAATCCAGTTTAGCAGAAAAACCATTACTTCGAGTCTTGGTCATATTTAAAGCTTGTAATTTTTCTAAAGTTTGTAGCAGATCTTTTTCGTCCGTCATATCAATGATGGATTTAAAGGGATCATATAACGGTCCGGATTGCTTGACCGTTTTAGGTGTAGATGAATATATCTTGTTGACCTGTTTAGATGTAGGTGAAATTTTCTTTATCCTCAAATTTCTATGTACATGATTGTCTAATTTAGTTTCTTTAAGGAACGCAACCCCATTAGATGTCATAATGTCATACCTATTATTTTTAAATGCGTTTGGAGGCAAATAGAGATATTTAGTATTGTCTAAATACTTGATATGGCGTAGTTTCTTAGCTAGATTATCTATATATTCATTAGATGAGCTATCCATTTTCGAGCGGCTTAAATAATAATCCATTGAATTGCTGTCCTCTTCAGAAGAATCAACATTGGTTCTTTTTCTTTTTAATTTCAAATATGGCTCTGTGGTTGTTTCGACTTCTATATAGTCTTCAGTCTCTGCTGATTTTAATTCACTGGAATTCACTTCTTTAACGTAACCAAACCTTTTTTGTTCGAAAAGAATTTGTCTAATAGCTCGGATATTACTTTTGACTTTATTTAAGTTCGAAAATGGATGGGTCTCTTCATCTGATACAGGAAATTTTTTGTTTAGGTTATCGTTAGACTGAGCTCTTAGATATGGAACGTCCCTTTGGCCAAAATAATAATCTGCATTAACATAATCTCCTGGCACAAATCGTTTTGCTGAAGGAAACGTTGCCCTTTCAACCTGAACAGGCGAATGAGAATGCTTAGCTTTATTAATATTTGTAAATCTAGTATTATGAACTGATCTTTTAACAAAGTTAAATTTTCTTTCTTTGTTATTTTTTCTTGATCCGTCGTTAGATCTATTTTCTTTATCAGTAATATCAGAACTGTCTCTTTCTAATTTTGAATCATCAAAGTTTGGACCGTAACGATTTTGCGCGTTGAAATAAGCTTTGTTAGGTGAGTAGTTGTATATTGGAATGTAGTATGGTTGCTCTTCGTTTTGTGTCTCTTTTGACTTACTTTGTAGTGTAAATGCAGGCTTATCTTCAGCTGAAATCGAAGGTACACTAAGCATTTTTAATCAGATTGTAAGCAGGAGATTACTTACTATTTTATTTCTGAATTATAACGAAATATGTATTTGAATTTAATTTAGAACATATACTTATATGGTTGTAAAAGGAGCTTATTGTTCCTACCGTCTAAACTTTTATAATATGAAAACCATATTAAATTACCTATTTATAATGCTCCAAATTTCTTACTATTAGTTTAAATTAATTTAACTAAGAAAGCGTTAGGCTGTGAAGGTATTTTACTAACATCAAGAACTTCGTAAATATTTCCTATAGAGATTCGGCAAGTACACCGGACGGCCTTTTTGTTTAATAATTTTAATGTAGTAAGAATCAATTTATGCGTTATATTATTACATTTTTAATATTAGAGTAAAATGGACTTACGAATTTCATAAACATTATATTCTTTGAGTTTACTTTTCAATGAATATTCAGACTTTTGTTCATTATTACTTTGTTTACTGGTGTCTCTATTGTTTTTGTTACTAGGTACATCTTCTTTTAGTAAATTTAATCTAAGCGCTTTTAAGAAATCTTTAGCAATATCATCTTTACTGTCATTAGTTTTCAATATATCTTGATTTTCTTTATTTAAATTATCTTCAAGTTTTATTACATTCTTTTTTGCACGTACTGTATTTACTTTTTTAGTTAGGGAACCTAAGGATGATTTTACATTTTTTATATCCACTTTTGATTGATTTAGCTTATTTTGGTCACTTTTAATTTTATAACCACTTTTGTTATTAATTTTAGATTTCAGATTATCAGGGAATGGACTTTCATTCTTAAACTGGATTTTATTTATAGGATAATTGTCATGTTTGCTTGCGTTTTCTTTAGTATTGTGAAATGATTTCTGATCATCCTTATACGAATTTGTTTCTTTGTAATTAACACCAGATCTTATCTTTTCTGAACCATCTATTATTTTTGTGTCGTTTTTAGATATTTTAATAGTTTCTATATAAGCTAATGATTTCGTAAATTCAGTAGTTGATGTGTCTGTAGCTGTATCTTTATGTAAGTGTGAATCGTTATTTATTTTTGTAAAATCAGAAATCACAGCAATTTTATCAGGGAATGGTTCAATTTTTGTTTCAGTTTCTATTTCTGTTATTTGTTGAAAATCAACTTTATCTGTTGTACTTTGATATTGCCTTAAAGAAGAGTTTTCTTCAGTACTATGTTCAACTATTTCAGCATTTGCAATATCCAAACTTTTATCTATCTTGACTGCATCAATATTTTTGACTTGTATATCTTCAGTATCAGATCTTTTTGGTTCATGATGTATAGATTTTACTATTTCACTTTCATGTATTTTATTATTTTCATTAGCTATCAATAATACTGGGGTTTCAGTATCCTTTTCTTCATGGTCTAAGTTTTCATTATCGTATTTAACAGCTACATCGATATATGTATCATTATCTGTATTTATAATATCATAACTATTTTGTTTTTTATTTTGAACTGTTAAATCTATACCTTTTTCATCTTCTAAAATGTGTTCAGTTTTATCAAGAGATTTCACTATTTCACTTGCTCCGTTTTCAAAGTTTTCATCTTTATTTTTTGCATTATCGTTGTTCCTTCGAAGATTTTCTGACTCCTCTTTAAGTATCTTCTGCACAAACTCATTATGTTCGTTCAGCTGATTTTCAGTTATCTCTACGCTATGTTTATTATTATTATTATCTTTAACGTTACCATCTTCTAGAATTCTTCTAGCAATCCTCTCTAAGAACTGTTCCTTTTCCTCTTCAGGTAACAAATCAATATATCTTGATTCATTACTATCTTCGTAACATACAATTACTTTATTTAATAGAGCTGTTAGAAATATTGAAATTAACATTTTTCATGTCATTGTTTTACGTGTTTGCAAAATCGAAGAATCGACCGATGTTTATCGGCAATAACGTTTGAAATTACCCGTGTATGTTTTAATTAAAATGATAAGGATTGATTAATTTTTAAACTAGTTACGTGCGTGAATATAGTTCCTACTGCTTTAATTTATAAGCCCATGCGTTCTGTTGGTGTTCATCTATCTTTCACATCGGAGACTACTGGTTCGATCCACAAGTAGACTTCAAAGAGGACAGATAAAATTTGACTATTAGGTAGGTAAATATTTCTTAAAATAAATACATTATAGGTTTAGCAATTGATAACAATTTTGCCTGATGCTAAGTCTAGGATAGTAAATTTAGAGGGACTGGCACACCAATATGTACACTATGTACAGTGACATTTTTTAAACCGGAGGGTGGTTGCTGGCCAGGCGGGCTAATAAAAATACTATACCGCCATTCGAATTTGAAATTTGGTGTATCTAAATAGGCTAATAATGTATTTATATAAGTTTAGAAATAGTAATAGATCGAAAAATTATAAGAAGATACCAAGCAACACATATAGACTGTCGAATGTTCAGGAAGCTTTATTTATAGATACATAGAACTTAGGATGGAACTTAGATGGAATATTATTTTATATTATCTTCCCTATAAAACTGTAATTAAAGAATTTGTGCATATTATGATTCTAATGATAAAAACAGGTTGGCGAGAAATTTTGTGATGCTAGATGATTTTTTAATATTGAAACAATAAATGCCACTAATTTGCCTACATTTATCCATCATGTGTAAAGGTTTTATCTTACGCATACGTTATTAAGTATAATTACATACCGATCCCGATATAATTCTTGATTAAATTTGATCTGCAGTGAAACTAATCAAAGTTTTCAAAGCGTAAGTGGCAGATCTGAATTTTGATTACCTCACAAATCGCCTATCTATATCATTCTACAATTTTATCGTTGATATATATATTTCAGTTAAGAAAATAAGTAGTCTATCTTAAGACATTTGAACGTTTCTGTAAGCTGAACGATAATAATAATAAAAAGGAAATTTTACAAACCATGAAAAAAAAACAATTCATATTAATTTCTCTATTACAAATTTATTACAAGCGCAGTTAATATATACAAACTTTAATTTAGGATAAGAATTTAAAACGTTCAGCTCAGTTTTACCATTTCTATCATCACGGTCATTATTCCATTGGATAGCTAGACATTTATTGTTGGCACTTCAATTCTAATTTTAAACATAAATTATTATCAGCTTATCAACTAACTAATACCTAAAGTTACTGCTATATTTATTATTACTTAAATGATAATTTCAAGTAAATCTCTTTTTAACTCCAGGAAAAATGCATTCATATTTGCAATCGCAAGCGATTTTACTTCATTATATTTATAGGGCAATTTAAACGTCAGCGATAAATCTAAAACTCCCTCTTCCCCGTCTACCAACACTCCTCTCCAAAGCTATTCTACCTTCTGCGTCATCTAAATCTGCATCTGTTGTTTCTTCTTCAAGTGCATCGGGTACTATACGAGAAAATCCTTCAGGTAATATATCAGGTATCAAACCAGTATGCTGTTGAGCAAACGCTTGCAACTTCTGCCTTAATTCATCATTAACGACATCTTTGATCAAGTTCTCGATTATTAAATTCTGTTTCTTCAATTCATCTTTTGTCTCCGTTGGTGGTGGGCTTTGAGGAGTTTCTTCATTTTTAGGCTCATCAATTTTTTCTTCTGTATTATTTGATACTTTTCCTATTTCGTTATTTAGGTGATAGAATAGAGGTGAGTCTTCACAGTCGATTGCGTCAATAGGTCTGGTACATACTAACACAGCCTGCGGACATAATTTAAAAATAATTATAATATTATCATGTACATAAAAGCTTTGCTTGTTGGAGCTCGCAAAATTGCATTATTTATTATAAAATTAATTAAAAATAATCACTAGTGCTATTTTTATGATTTCCTGATTATTAACTAAGTGTAAATATTATTTTCACAGTTGAAAATAAAAAGATAACTCCCATTGAGTTTTTTCCCCTTTATTCTCGCTGACTGGACTTCTCCGGGATTAAATTCAATAAAGTATTTATTGGTGTTGATTATTTCTTTGGATTAACTCTCCCTGTATAAAATAAAATAGGTAAGCTCTAATAAGCGCCACTAAGAAACTTTTAAGGTAGGTAATTATGCTTAAGAAATTATAATAGATTTATGTTTCTATAAGCATTGATATAAATATTAGCTATATAACAGAGTGTGATGTTACATAGTTTATAGTTTTAAAAAAAAAACAATGTCATTCAAAATTTTCTTTATAAAAATGAATACAGATTTAGGGAATTGAGGGAATTTATATGCCTGGCGGGCAGTTGCCCTACAGTCGTTTTTTTTTTTTACTGAATACACTGTTAGCCTTAGGGGCCCTATCCAAAAACAGAGCCGCTACGGCTTTTACAGCTTCACCGGACTTGGGACCCTACAGTCGTTGTCGGGTTCTTGTATATATACTCAATTGTTGAGTTAATTTCTATAACGCGATGTAGGATGCGTCGTATATGGCTCGATAGATATCACTATGTATAGGATTTGTCAGTTGTGGCGAGAGATGTCGCTACACAGATATCAAATCTAAACCTAGAATTATAATACTACTAGCAACCCACCTCACTTCGCACGGGTGCAATTTATATAGTGTTGTAATATATGTTTAAAAAAGCATGTTCGATTGATTTACCGCTTTAGTATTGATGATAATAGTTACGTAAAGTACGCTTAGCTTACGCGGGTGGCGACAGAGTACGTAACGCCTGGCAACAGTTTCGCTACAAATGATTTCTTTGGGTGCGCGTAATTTTGAATCCATGATATGTTCTACGGTTTTAGTTTAATTTATGTATTGTAAAAGACAATTTTAGTCTACATTCAATGCCCAAGCTAACTATCATTTTTATCTGAATAAAGGTTAATACTGAATTAGAGATAATGCTTCGCATATAACCCAATGTTTTTTAATTATAATTATGTTGAAGACAACAATGGTTACTGTGAGTCAAACTTAGGAAATAGACATATACCATCGCGGATTTTTTTCTATGTTTTTTGAAGAACTACAATTATTTAGTACATTATTTTGATGTGTCTAGATTTATTGATCGACTTGATTACATAACATTGGATTTTTTACTTTATTCCATGTATATTGATGATCAATTTGTAATCTACAGTTTGAGTACTTTTATTTTACAAAATGGTTAATAAAATCGAAACAACTGTAACATTAGTATGTAGAATTCGCTTCATTAGTCTAGCCATGGTTGTTTTTTTTTTCATTATATTTTTTAGTATATGAAGGTCTCATATCGATACTGAATTAAGAATGAATTTATCATTATTCATTCTTTATAAATCGCAATCATTAGCGCTTTGCCGATCTTGAACCCCCCTACCCCAAGAAGCTCTAGAGACCCTACTCACCGCAGGAAAACAACACAAGGTTATTTAGCTGAGATCTTCTGTACAGTGGAGATATTTCATCAGTAGAGCTTCACCAAATATTTATCTGTCTTCTACCTCTCTTCTATTTATTTTGATTAATTAATAAAATTAATAAAATTGGAGTGTCTGTTTGTAATGTCAAAATAACAGTTTATTACTAAATGCATATGAAAGAATATATATACGATACATATAACAAATAACCCAGTTTTAAAATTTTTATCGGACTGTATGTTCCGGGTAATCTCCAAAACGGTTAGACAGATTTTGACAGGACCTTCACTGGTAGATAGCTGATTTTATAGGGGGTAAGTTAGGTTACTTTTATTTTAGGAAAAGAATTAGGGTACCGCAATAATAAAAATAACTGGTCATGGTGAATCAATTCGGGCGCTTAAATGTTTTATGCTGAGTAAACCATAAGAGATATAGCAAATTAATGTAGTACATAATCATAGGCATTAAAAGACCTACAAAAAAATCTGGAAGAGTATACATCTATCTTCTAAGGAACACCTACAATAAGCATTTTTGTCTTTAAAATAGCCGGGAGCGGGGGAGCAAGATTCCCGCAGGCATACTGTATTCCACGTGGGCGAAGCCACGGGCACAGCTAGTTATATATAATATTTGTAACTGACCTGATTGAACAATGTCTCGTTGGGACATATAAAGCTGTACCTAAAGGTAACAGAGCGCCCTGACGGCGTCTGCGTTGGCAGGCAGACGTGAAACACTTGGCATTCGTTGTCGACATCAGCGTAGTACCCAAAGGTTCTGTTCTCACAACTGTAAAGGAATTATTATATAGACTTAATTTTAACAAATCATCATTGAAATTCCTCGGACTCGAAGCAAAGAAAACAGCTGCAATTTTAATTGCAAAAATGTCTGTTTCACAACTATCTTTAGCTTTACACTGCGAGTAATTATTATCATAACAAATTTCCAAAAGAAAAACATATTTTTATTTCGCTTATTTGTTAAAACACGCTAATTTCTGGAACTAGCAGTCGGATTCGAAAAATTATTTTTGTATATGATAACCACATTCACGAGGAATAGTATAGGCTACAACTCTCAACTAGCCTTAGATATTGATTTTTGTTAAGTAAGTCGAAAGTAGAAGCCCTCCCGAACTGTTTTATCTGCGTGCGCTGTCGTAATTGTTAATGATACGTAAACACAATGTTCTACAAAAATATTAGTTTTTATTATACCCAAAAATTTATATATAAGCATTATTTTTAAGCACGGCATATTAATCCTTACGAACAAAAGTTACTTCAACATAAAGACAATTTTATGAAGTTAAACTTTGCCCTTTATATCATGTTATTCGTACACATAATTTAGAAGACAATGGAAAATTAAAATAATTTGTACTTGCGGTAGGTGAGAACAATTACGATAAAATTAATAACAACATTAACAGGATAAAAGCAAGAGAACTGTACCTGAAGGTGTCGATTATATTCTCCCGTATCGAAGAAGCATTCGCGGGTAGATTTAACGTGTCCGCTTTTGTTTGGTTCACCATGTCCTGGAATAAAGGCACTGGTTTTATATTTTATAGTAATGACGTCATTATGCCGTAGCGTAAGCGAAATTGAAGAGTCGCTGCTATCATGCAAACATGCTTCTGAGTTTCTTCAGAGTTTTAAAATCAATTATAGTCTGAATTAACACAGAGCTGGTCGGTCAATGCGAAATCACAAGATTTTACCCATCCAGAAAGTCAAACACGCATATGATACAGTCGAGTATATACAATTTATTAGTGTATATATGCGTATACATGTACACAGGCCGCTATACTACACGTCGTTAGTCTGACGCAAGCGCATATACGTCACGAGCATGTCGAGGTCATCGGTGACGAGGTCACGCGAACCCATAAGTTTTTCCCTTACCAAAAATCACTGAACGCGCCTAAAGCAGTTTTCACTATAAAAAAACTGAGTTTTCTTTGAAGGATATCATCGTAATCATTATATGAAGGGTGGATCATTATATGAATGATAGTGATATCTGGAAGTGACTCTCTCTCTCTCTCTCTTTGTAACTATACTAAAATGATGATGAACAACTTTATACTTAGTCAAATTAATAAATAAAAAATCTCTTTTCGATGACTTGGATGATTTCCTTAGCACAGTGTTCTATCATTCATAAGATCCTTCTAAAGGCTTAAATAGTTTTTTTTTTTTGATAAACTTTTATGATGAATATTTCATATAACTACCGACACTTACCCTTAAAACCTTCAATAATGAATTACTTTCAACTTCGAGGTCGATTTCGTCATAGGACATGACTGAAGACCCAAGGAGGCACATTAAAAGGAACCTCGATAACAAAGTCTTCATCTTTATCGGGCACGTGGAGCACGCAACTAGAAGAAAGAGACGGGAATAACGTGTCACGACGGAAAAGCTATTTTGAGATACACCATAAAACAGAACTTTTCGTGGTGTGATTTAGACAAGGTTTGTGTAATTAATTTTCTTAAAGAAATATGACGAATAGGTTTCATTAAAGTGTATTTAGGTTGATCAACTTATTTTTTCTCAAGTCTTAATCCTAAACGTTTGCATGAAATGTTGTCCAAAGATGGCGTTGTTTTTCCGAGAAATAAGAGTTTTGTTGATTCTAATATTGCAAGGAGCAGAAGGTTTTGAAAAAATGTATCAAGTTTGAATAGGTATTGAATTGGTTAGTACCAACCAAAGTAACCACAGTACAATCAGAAAATAACGGCGACCACCGAAAGATTGACAATCTAGCGACGGTCACCACTGTCATGCAGACCGGCAAGCCTTTTCGCAGCCGAATACACACTGGCTGATTTCAAAACATGATAAACCAAATGAGTTTCACTTTGATATATTTATCACCATATCGATTTTTTTCATACCACTATGGTGGCAAACAACCTAGCAGTTCGCTTGCAAAACGAGAAGCATCACATGCGCGTTTCCGATCCTTTGAAAACCTATTCACTTCCTTTTTTAAGAACCATTTTTTTCGAACCTAATATACTGTTAGCCTTAAGGGCCCTGGAGCCAATAAAGGCTTCTACAGCTTCACCGGACTTGGGGGCGGGCGCAGAAGGCACTCAGCCTCGAAAGCGTGGCAATAAGCTCAAGGGTGCTAATGTGGCCGAACCTCGGCTTGGGCTGCTACCCGTACATGCAAATAAGTCGCTATCTAATTCCCTAACCGTAAAATTCGATCTAACTAAGTAAATATATACTAGCGATCGCCCTAAAGTCAAAATTCGAGCTGCGACTTTTTGATCATAGACTATTTTCTGTTTGACATTTACGATATTCATAAACAATGAGTATTATCGACATCACTTGCTGTCACTTTTCGTTGAGTGACAATATCAATAATTTGGGGGGTCTAAGTTCAATAGCACTGGTCGTTTTAGGATTTGCAGTATTAATTTATTCCTATTCAATATATTAATAACAGATATTATAAATAAATTTTAGCTTTGTGCACTCCTTTCCCATATAAACTTTAACTATGCCAAATCTCACAGTCTTCCGTGGACGCAATACGATTAAAAAGGTACCGAAAGCTTTTACTTCGCGTTTTAATATATAGATAATAATTTATAACAAAGTTATTGAATAGTAGGAATATTGAATAGTTATTGAACCACAGAAGATCTCATTACTTTTTATAGTGAAAGAACTGCGTTGCGAAACTTGGCTTTTTTGCTTCTTATGTTTTTAATGGGTTCTCATTTTTTTATGTAGGTCATCATCCTTTTTTTCGGGAAATTTAGGGATTTTTTATTTTTTCCTTGCTTTATAGGTTTTTTTTTTGTGTCAATGTATCTTTTTTATGGATTATCCTCACAGGTTTATAGTCTGCAGTACCTACACCGAACATTTGGCAACTGAATTCTATAAAGTGTATTTATCACACTTGACATTTGTAAAATTGCCAATAAAGGCAGAACACCCAAAAATAATTTAAAAAATTGTAAGCTAAACTCTAACTAAAATTCAAAATTTGAAGTTAATCTCTAAAAATTCAAACTCCTTGCTTAATACAACGAAGTTACAGGCGGGTCAAAAATGCCTTCAGTCGCTTCGAGAAAAAGATGGTACGGCCGTGCCTTGCTTTCGACTTGAAAGACTAAAATTTCTAAACTTTTGTTGACAATTCTTATAGATCAATATTGAAGAATGATATAAGCTATCCGTCTATAAAATTTCATAGAAATCTGTCAAGCCTTTTTTGAGTTAATACCATATACAGATAGACAAACAGACAAAAAAATCGTGTCATATTCATGATCAGTGTCCTTTATATTATATGTTTATCGAGAAATTTGACAAAAAAAAAACGTACAAACAGAACAACATATTCATTAAAAGTTTTATTGATTTTAAGGGGTTCCCTGGTATATCTTCTAAGTTGAAGGCTCAATTCCAATAAAATTAAAATGGGACCATCCTTTGGGTATCCCTTTTCAAAAAAAAAAAACATCTGAATCGGTTCTCTGTTTTTGAAATCGGTAAAAAAAGAAAAAGATTTTATAAATTTTCAATACATGTTTATTTTATATATATTTTAACTTGTATGCTAGCCAAAAAGGCTGAAAAAAAATATAATAAAATGAACTGAAATGAATAACGACTTACCGCTAGGAAAAATGTAATAAAACAATTATGTAAAAAAATGAAAAAAATCACACACACGCTTTTCCAGAATAAAAAAAAGGTTTTAGTATTTATAATTCACAGCACAACTTTTTTTCTCCCTAGTCTAGAATATCGTGTGACTTTGTAAGTGAGAATGCGAAAATTTTCATATATTTTGTCTCTTTTATAAACACTTGGTACGGTACGTTAGGTGCGCGCGAGTCGCTGAATTCGCAATGTCTTATGTACGGTCAGCATAAAAATTGCAAATTATAAAAAAATAACCTTTTTAACAGTTTTTATTTACCATAATATTAGGAACGCGTTCTATCCAATGAAGATTATATCATATATAGTTGATTCTCTTAGTTCTAAGAAATTAACTATAAAATATTTAGGTACATTGATTGTAACTGATTTCCAAAAGGTTTGGTTTCATTAGGAAAACGCACTAAGACTTTTCTAGATTACCCCTGTAAAATATTTATAAATACCGTCGATGTACTTTCTGAGAAAATCGAGACATGAGATTTATAATAATATATGTAAAATAAAAAATTGAACAATTAAAATTATATGACATTTATTACATTCTATGCGTAGGTATGTAAACTCACAATGTTGCTAGCCTATATAACATAACCATACATCAAGTTCTGAGTCCGAAAGAGTCGTGATTAGATGGTTCACATAAAAAGTTATGTTTTAAAACACTTCCCGCTGGACTCCCGTGTGCCATCTGTACTATAATTTTTTGTACCTATTTAGTAAGTTCTTATAGAATATTCATAATTAAAAACGTAATAAACAAAACAAAAGTTTATAAAATAAATTATTAATTAAAAAGAAAAAAAGAAAAAGATTGTGTGGTTTTATGAAACCACGGTAAAAGTGAAACTTTCTCTTCACATTAACTAAAAAAACAAACGAAATAGCGTGGATCACTGGCACAAATGAGTAATAGTCTATACACTACAGGGTCAGTTGCTGCGAACTATAGGCGCCGCCATACCTACTCCGCGGCTGACCGTCACGCGACATGCAACACACAGACCAAAAAGTTTGCGACGATCTAATAAAAGTTTCACTTTAAAAAAACCGAGTGCAAAAAACACTGGAGTAAATAAATCTATTTTACGTTTTATTTAATTCCCAGACGTCGGACTTAAATATTATATAGTCTATGTCACTTCCACAATTAAGACGAAACCAACGACACCTCGTGTGATAAAATCCATCAAGCCGTTTAGCCTACAGAGCATGACAAAGAAATAGACATAAATACATACGCTCAAAAAAATATCACCCTCATTTTTCGCAGTCAAGTAAAAATATAGTATAATAGTATAAGTATAGTATTTTTCACTTTTTTTGCGAACCCTACACATAGGCTGAGCTTTGGCTCTTTCTGGATGATGTGATAAGAAACTCTAATGTATTAAAAAAACTTGTCGTGCGTGATCGCAACGCAGTTAACAGTGTTCAGTATAATAATATTTTTACCCGACTGCGAAAATGGAGGGTTATGTCTTTCGAGAGTATGTATGTATGTATGTCTATTTCTTTGGCACGCTCTGTAGCCTAAATACCTTGTTGGTTTTAAGTATACTAGGTGACATTAGTTTCGTCTTGATTGTCTGATTAACATAGGCTATCTAATAATTTAATTACGACGTCTAGAAATTAAATAAAAGGCAAAAATGGAAAAAAAATTGTCACATGTTTTTTGTTGCAGACCGGTTTATTGTATCCTTTTTAATAATTTAGCTTGTTTATTTCTCAAGTTTTTATATAGTTTTCTTAAGATCGACTAGGTTATATCAAGTGCAAATATGTCATTTAGAAATGGATGAATGTATAGTGGAGAGGAATGGATAAATCCGTTCTCAAATGGCGTCTAGACATAGGTACGTAGTGTGGAAAACTCCACAGTTAGATGGAGCGATGATCTATGGAGAATAACTGGGTGACAAATACCTCCACGGTGCCCTGAATAGATTGCAGAGGCGGGCTGTCAGCATTGTAAATGATGCAGAGGTTACTAAGTTCATCGAGCCGCTGAGTGTTCTGAAAAGCTGTTCAGCATAACTACCGCTTCTTCGCAACAAAACCATACGTGCTGAGTTCAGGAGCTCTACGGTAATCTTCATCTTGGAACGAATAAAAAAATATGCTACGTCATATCTTTGCCGTACTGTTTCCAGGGCAGTTTGTTCCTTCCTTCCTACAAAATGGAGTCCTTCAAACATAATATGAAAAGACTTTGAATAGGCCGACATGACAGCGACGAATGAAGATGGACTAGGGCTCCCACGGTAGTCGCCAATATTGTAGGATACCACTGTTCTCACCATCAGTAAAATAATGCAAAAATTGAGAAAGCCACTACAACGGGTTAAAGATAGACGTCACTTCAGTCCAGGTCAGAAATTACCTCCGGTCAGATATCTTTTATCTCTATTCCTTATTATGTGTATATTTCGACCACACATGACGTTTGATCACGTAACAAAAAGAGACAGATAGCGTCAGTGACCAGCTTGTGTAC
This sequence comes from Saturnia japonica, assembly GCA_033032175.1. Lineage (NCBI taxonomy): Eukaryota > Metazoa > Arthropoda > Insecta > Lepidoptera > Saturniidae > Saturnia > Saturnia japonica. The sequence continues at coordinate 1,135,508 of CM065331.1, forward strand.
AGAAAATATTCAATCAAAATCAAAAAAATACCATACCTAACCAACCTAAATGGAACCCAATGTTTGTTCTGAATAATGGAGCATTCACAAGTTCTTAATACGTAGTACAGTCTATTGAAATCTATGTTTATTAAAAAAACTCGGTATGTGGTTGTGTCTGCTCGTGTCAGCTCGGACGCTTTTTAACCTTCCCCAGTTCCCGGCACCGCTTGACTATATAATATGGTGTTTTATGAGTATCACTGGATTACTGTCGAGAATTCCTTTGCAAGCGTACACGATTTTCATATTTTGATTTGACTTTTAGACGAGTAAAGACCGATATTGTATTAAGTTTTCTTATTGTTTTTTACTTTAATACCTTACATTTAATAATCATTCCACAGTAACATTTTGTATACACAATCGATTAATTGTGACAAGAGCTGTCGATTAAAACTAAAACGACCATCGTAGCTTCTCCGAGTCTTAATTTATACAAAATGGAAATATGTGACGCGGTGAAACGACCTCAAAATTACGTCGCATCGTTCTCCCCCGCACGCTATGCGTCACAGTCACAGTGCTCACTCTAAATAACGAATTTTTTAATCGTTTAACAATCGAACGGTGTAATTACATTTCTTATGTAGATGATTGATATGTTGTAATCTGCTCTCACAATTTTGTAATCATCATCTTTTTAAATTGCCTTTCACTATGGAAGAATACTTAAAGACGTACCTATTCACGTCAAATAAAAAATAAAAATCATATGCATAAATTCTTTACATGGGAACAGCCTTGACTTTACACTTTTCATGGGACAAGGAAAAGGTCACGCTTTGTGAAATTCCTTCACGTTCCGGCAACGTATCTTAAAATATGATAGTTCGTAGGTTATTACCCGGGTAACCGTACTTTTTTTCACTTCATTTATTGGCGTATTGGCATTTGCCAGTGTCAATGTTCGACTCTTATGAAAATATAATGTAATTAGAATTTACTTCAATCTCTATAGTTCTCAGGTTCTTTGTTGTTAAATCATTATATTAATACATGAATCAAAAACTTTCTACCCCTTTTTAAGAGTATTGCGTGCACGAAAGACTGTGAGATTCGGCATGGTTAAAGTTTATATGCAGAAGGAGCGAAGAAAGCTAAAATTTGTCTATAATATCTGTTATTAATATATTAAATTAAATAAATTAGTACTGCGAATCCTAAAACGACAAGTGCCATTGAACTTAGACCCCCCAAAATATTGACATTGTCACTCAATTAAAAGTCACAGCAAATGATTTAATATTCATTGTTTAAGCTCATACTGTAAATGTCAAACAGAAAATAGTCTATAATTAACGAATTTCGATCATTGGGCGACCGCTAGTAATAGTGAATTGATGAATATCTTACTTAAACTTTATAAATAGATTTTCTGTTCAAACTATGCCCTGTGAAGCAATAATAGCTCAGTGTTAGTATAAACGGACATCGCGTCGATCGACGTGAGTTGGAATCCCTACAATGAGCCTAATCTTTCGGTTATGGAAAACGTGATAAAACCATAGTGCAGATGGAATACAGTTAAAAAAGAAATCTAAATCAACTAAGTTTAAAAAGTTAATAAAATACTCTATAATAAACTGAATACCTTATTAGTAATTTGATAATATAATAAAGTAAATAATATACCTACAGTTATAAGTAACAAGCAAATTAAATATAAAAAACAATCAGGGCGAGTTAAATAAAACCGTTTAAAAATATAAATGAACGCCATTTTATGATAATTACCGACTGAGAGTGTACATATGTGTCTATTTCTTTGGCACGCTCTGTAGACTAAAAGGCTTGATGGATTTTAGCATACGAGGTGTCGTTAGTTTCGTATTAATTGTGTAAGTAACATAGGCTACATAATATATAAGTACGACCTCTAGGAATCAAATAAAAACTTTAAAAAGAAATAAAAAAATTGTTATGATTTATTTCTATGTCACTCATGTTATTTAAACTAATATTGCTAAAGCTGAAGAGATTGTTAAGGAACCCTAATAAAATGTCAAAAGTAATAAAAAATGTGGAGTAAAGTCGCAAAAATAGCGGATAATGCTATCAACATCGGCGCGCTGTGAGGTTTGAACTTGCGACCTCGAGGTAAGCAGAACTAGACTTTTGTAGCACGGCTCCGTTTTAGATAGCGCCATAAATTCTAGTTACTCTTGTTATGTGATAAAATTATTTTGTCTGTCTGTACTTTTATGTTTTAAACTTGGAAAATTTAGCTCTGCTTTTCTGTAAACTTTAAAAATAATAAAGACAATATTATATAGACTAATATTGAATGTTCTTAAGAGTTTTTGGCGAAATCTTGATTTGTGTAGTAAGTTTTAAGTTGCCACAAAAACTTACTGGAATGTTTTAACAAGGAAGCCACCATCTTTTTAAAACGTTGCTTGAACTCTGAAGATTACAAAAATATATCCAAGTAACATTAACATAATTGTGTATAAAAACATGATGCAATTATACAGGAAGAAATCGAAGAAATTTAAGTATATCTATGGTTATTGCTTTGTAATTATAATCGTAATAATATTATAAGCAAAAGCTTTCGGTACCATTTGAAGACTGTGAGATTTGGCATGGTTAAAGTTTATATGGAGAAGGAGTGCAGAAAGTCAAAATTTATCTATAATATCTGTTACTAATAAATTAATACTGCCAATCCTAACACCACAAGTGCCATTGAACTTAGACCCCTCCAAAAATATTGATATTGTCACTCAACGAAAAGCGACAGCAAGTGATGTAGATAATACTCATTGTTTACGAATACTGTAAATGTCAAACAGAAAATAGTCTATGATCAAAAAGTCGCTGGTCGAATTTCGAGTTTAGGGCGATCGCTAATATAATATAAAATAATAATTGGTTAAGTATTAAGTAAATCTTACAGTAGGTATATATTTTTCTTCTTCTTTTGCCTAACTTGGCAACTAGACCTGTTTATGGTAGAGCATTACAGCTATTATCGAGTAAATATAGAAAGTATTCATTAAGAATATTTCAGTACTGTAACTAAATATAAATTGTTACAAGCGGGCCTTGTGCCGTTGTTTTACATTTAGTAAGCTATCATTATTAGATGTTTTTTTAACTATGTAAGTATCGCCATGTGTCAACAGCATTTTTCTCTGAAAATTCTTCTTCTCCCTAACTTAGCAACTAGTCCTCTTTTTGGAGACCATTCATTACTGTAGTTATCGAGTGAATGTAGATTATTCTTTCCTATGATGATTTCAGTATCCTAATAAGATGGTGGCTCCCTTGTTAAAACTTTCTAGGGAGTTTTTGTGGCATCTCAGAATTCTTGATCCGTGTTATTATTTCCAATCCACTTCACTTGTACATAATTACCAAGCATTATTATACAAAATGCCACCTGTATTACGCAATATAGGATCAAATAACACTTTATGAACAAGGACAGCAACGTGGCAGTCTAAGATTCCGGGTATTTTTTTTTTTCACACGGCGAGAACATGTTTTATTAATCAAGGCAAAGGCGGATAAAACGGCAAGTCTTAAAAATGTAACGGTTGCTATATTTTTTTTTTTAGTTTGAGTTATTCTCGCAACAATAATAGTGCAACAATGCCAAGTTATTCCAGTATCGATAAGGATCTGAGAACGACGACCAACGACTGAGCAAACTTAGGATACATAGACCTCTGTTAGAGCAATTTATTTATTTAGATTATCACTTTGCCTTTAATGAAAGGTTCTGTTTCCGATATTTATTTTTTAAATCGACTGAATATTAATCAATATTGTTTTTTGGCAATTTATGGCACTATCGATTGATTTAATAAAAAACTTCTATCTATACGATTAATAAAATTGAAGTATCTGTTTGTAATGTCAAAATGACAGCTTTTTACTTAATGCACACGAAAGTATATACGATACCTATAACAAAAAAACAATTATTAAAATTTTTGTCTCTCTGTCTATTTGTTCCGGGTAATATCCGAAACGGTTGGACCTATTTTGCCTGCATTTACACTGGTAGATAGCTGATCTTATAGGGAGTAACTTAAGCTACTTTTATTTTAGAAAAAAAAATTAAGGATCTGCGTAAATAAAAAAAAACTGGCCATGATGATTCAATTCGGGCGCTTAAAAGGCTTACGCGGAGTAAATCATAACAAATATATCAAATTAATGTACTACATAATTGAAGACATTAATAAGAAATACAAAAAAGTCAAGTAGAGTGTATATTTATCTCCTAAGGAACAATCCCAATAAGCATTATTGTCTTTAAAATAAACGGGAGCGGGGAAGCAAGATCCGCAAATGTGCTCGATCGATGACATTCTGTGGTCCACGTGAGCGAAGCCACGAGCACAGCTAGTATAATAATAAAACTTATATTTTATAAATTAAAATGAAATTTTGAATTTAAGAAACCCCCAAAATAAGTAACCTATTCATTGAGACCATTCTAATGAGCCCAAACACGACGTCTCTGCTGTAAGTTGGTGAGAAGTTAGGTAGCTTGCAGATTCCAGATGCTGCTGCAGCACCAGGTCATTGTTGCCATTTTCTTCTAATATCATTTAAGTAACAGAATACCAAATCTAGACTCAATAAGACCTGTTGAAGATGCTCACATCTATTTATCAACTGTAAAAGAACTGATAAATAATCTTCAAACGTTAGAACAGATGTTGAACACTTACAATTGGGTGTTACTCCTGGACATCGGAGGTGCTCTACCCTTTCTACCCTTAATAGAAGGCATTTGGCGTGTTAATAAATACTTATAATCGCCCTAAGCTCGAAATTCGACCAGCGACTTTTTGATCATAGACTATTTTCTGTTTGACATTTGCAATATTCATGAACCTAAACAATGAGTATTATCTACTTCACTTGTTGTCACTTTTCGTTGAGTGACAATGTCAATATTTTGGGGGGTCTAAGTTCAATAGCACTTTTCGGGTTAGGATTCGCAGTATTAATTTATTTAATTTTATATATTAGTAACCGATATTATATATAAATTTAATAACTTTCTGCACTCCTTCTCCATATAAACTTTAACCGTGCCAAATCTGCCAGTCTTCCGTGAACGCAATACGCTTAAAAAGGTACCGAAAGCTTTTGCGTCACGTATTAATATATAGATGTAGATAGATAGACCTTCTCTCATTCTCTTAACTTTACATAGCCATTAGCGTCGATGTGGTTCTGTTATGCATGCTTAATAGGTCAGTGATAACATTTTTGAACTCCCTGAGTGACGTTCGACGTAGGTTCGATTTAAAATCTATCGCCAAGCATTTATAGGTGTATTCTAGTAGATGCACTTGAGAGCTAGTCCGTATGTTTACCATCTGCACTACATAGTCACTTAGCATAAGGTGAGATTGTAGCCACAATCTCACTTTATCAAGTGACTATCCCGAGACTAGTGGAAGACTGGCTATCAAGTGCAACTGTCGGAACGAACCTATTGGTGTTTGGCAATAGATTTTCAATTTGAGGGTAGTAGCTAGCCAGGCGAGATTTAGAGAAAGCCCTATACATGTTATGGTTTCATCACGATGATTTGCTTCACCGGGCGCTCAGACTCATTGCAGGGATTCGAACTCACATCGATCGACGCGGAGTCCGTAAACGCTATCACTCAGCGATCATTGCTTCATGTACCACGTAATGAGTTACACTTCTTTGGCGTAACAAAAGAAAAAATACTCCAAAAATGTTATCTACCAAAAAAAGTATTAGGTACCTTAAAAAACATATTTTAAAAAAGCCTCGCGGCAGAAATCACATGATAAATACATCTGCGTCGTCAACAAAAGGCTTTAACCCAAAGAATCTGGTAATAAATTACTGTAACTGACTCGTAACAGTACTAAGGTCGTTAACTGTTCGGGAATTGACCCAAAAATTCGGATTCTACGCGACACGAATATCTAATTAAATTCATTCTTTATTAATGTCGTTTCGTTCAAATACCGTACAATATAAATGTTTTAGGTTGATCGAGATAGCGACATGATGTTATCTTTCGTATAAAAGAGATGGGAGATATCATTGAAATGCTGTAAAAACAACTGGTGTACATTCAAAACGTTAATGTTGCCAGTGAAATAAATCATACCATGAAACGTGGTAGATAAGTTAATTACCACTGAACGAAAAGTTAATTTTATGCTATTGTCAGTTTTCTCACGATGTTTTTTCCTTCATCACAGAGTTTCTGTAAAATGCGTAGGTACTTATTAAATACAAATACCAAGAGGGTTGGCGTGGATATAACACAAACGGGATATCCCCGTTCAAAATACACTTGAATAGACTTCAAGCACGAATGATTACCAGGGCCCTAACATGACACGGGTACTATAAGAAACACTTTTTAATCTAGCTGTTGTGCATGGGAGCAGAAGAAACAGCTAAACACGTGCTGTTGGAGTGCAGAAAGTTGGCCCAATTGGTTTTTAACAACAATGGGGGTCAAGTGGACTTCCTGGGGGAATTGGGCTGGCGTGATTGAGGTCAGCCAGCATTAAACAAAATAGGCGCTTATGGACGTGGATTTGCGGAAAGTAAGAGCGTGTAAACCTATAACCCCGTTCATACATAAACGAAAGAATGGCAACACAACACAACCAATCCGAGTGCTGGGCAACCAAACAGATAAATGAAAGAAAATTACATATAATAATTTACTAAAAATAATTATAAATTTTATTTCTTAAAAAGGAACGAAAATACATGTACAGCATGCCCTGATACTTGAACTAGGAGATCCTGTATCTTGGGTAACAGGTTTTTTTTACAATCTAATAGAACACAAATAAAGAAAAAATGAATATTAATATCATACTGCGGCGTAAAAAAAATAACAGCAAAACATTATTCTCTAAAAATCTACATATTTTTAATAATGAACAATTAATAAAAATATACTTATAAACTAACTACCCTAAGAGTGCTACAAGAGTGTGCGAGATATGTATGTGTGCGTGGGTAAATAAGAATAGGTGGATGATTGTAACTTAGAGAAGCTCTAATTGCAAGAAATTTGCGGTTGAATGAGAGGTATTGATAGATATATTAATGACTTCATATATTTATATTAATATGACAGTTAACCGAACTTTAAGATAGATGTGTTGTAGATACATCAGAGAAAGTCTTAAAACAGCATCAGTCACAGAGAAGTTAAGTGTCTGGAGTGTTTAAAGAATGTTTACTTGATAAAATTAGTACAGTTTCAGATTCGTATTGAAATAAAAAAGTAATGCTTTGATGTCCGTTAATCTTAGGTTTTAAAGTGTACAAAAGGGGCATTTTTTAGAGGACTTTCGAGGACGACAAGAAGTTATAGGCTAGTGTGGTATGAACATGTAATGAGGAGGGGGAAAAGAAAGAGTGAAAATATTATTTACCTGTTACACAACTAAAAATTTATAAGTATGAAGAGATAAATATATAAAACAAGCACTACTAAAATAAAATAATATAAGACAATTTTTAACAAAAAAGAAAACAGACTTCTACGTTTTTGAAGGGTTCCCTTGTGCTTATCTTCAAAGTTAAAGGTACCATGCCAATGAAGTTTAAACAGGACCAACTTTCATAAGCTAATAACTTATGGCTGTACATCCATAAAAAATAAAAATAAAAACGAATTGTGTAACCTCGCCGTCGTTTGAGTCCGTTGAAAAACAATAAATAACATATTGATAGATATATTATTTGATCAGTAGGTATAATGCTAGTTTTCTTATTAGACTATACCTACTAAAACGATGTCACTGAAATCAGTAAAAAATATAATAAATAAACACACAGTTTGTATAAAAATACATACAATACATACGAACATGTTCTACTCGTTCTTCCTATTATATTAGGTCTTTACCTATGAAATTGCCGTTTTGTATGAAAGAATTTAAACGATTTTTTTCATGTATTTTTTATTTGTATTAATCGAAGTAATCACCCATGCAATCAATGCATCTTTGCCAGCGCAGTGGCAGTTTATTGATGCCCTTCTTAAAGAAATCAGCTGGACGGGAGGCAACAAATTCTTCAAAGGCATTTTGTACTGCCTCTCGGGTATTGAATTTTTTTCCCGCCAAGGAGTTATCCAAATTCTGGAAAAGTAGTAGTCTGTAGGCGCAAGGTCTGGTGATTAGGGCGGATGACGGAGAACTTCCAACCCCAGTTCTTGCAACTTGGAGACCGTCTGCTGTGCAGTATGAGGTCGCGCGTTGTCGTGCACGAGCAGCGGAGACGAGCGATTGACCAATGCTGGTTGGAGATGTGCCAGCTTCTCCATCATTGTGTTCAGTTCTTCACAGTATACATCTGCAGTAATGCTCACCCAGTTTGGTAAAAAGCTGTGATGAATCACACTGGCGCTAGACCACCAAACAGTGACCATCACTTTTCTAGGTGTAAGTTTTCGTTTAGGGCATTGTTTAGGTGCTGAACCAGGATCCAACCAACTTGCTGAGCGCTTGTGGTTATCAAACAGAATCCATTTTTCATCGCAGGCAACAATGCGGTTCAAAATTCCTTCATTTGTGTGTCTGTTGAGCAGTGCAAGGCACGTCTCGACGCGTACTTTGCGCTGGCGATCATTGAGTTCGTGGGGCACCCATTTGTCAAGCTTTTTTACCTTGCCAATTTGACGCATATGGACCAATATTATTTTGACGCTAATGTCGAAAGCTGCTGCTAATTCAGCCGTAGATTGTGTATCATCAGCTTCCACAATCGCCTTTAATTCGTTATTGTCGACCAAAGTCTTCGGACGACCGCGAGGTTCATTTTTCAGGTCGAAATTCCCAGAACGGAAGCAACGAGCAAACCAATAACAGGTGGTGCGTTGGTTTGTAGTGTTAGCTCCGTAAACGTCGTTGATGTTGCGTGCCGCTTGTGCCGCGTTGCTGCCACGACGGTACTCATATTCCATAATTACTCGAATTTTTAACGTATCCTGATGACAAAAAAGATTGAAATGCGGTAAAAATGTAACACTAATCAATAAACAAATTACTACTTTTCGAAAAAGAATTCCATGTTTTTAAAATAAAATTAATTTGAAATTAGAATTCTTAGCCAAACAAAAATTATTTTGATTTGAAATGGCCAGTACTGCAGAACGGCAATTTCATAGGTAAAGACCTATTATAAAAAAAAATAGAAACTGTGTTGGAGAGCAAAAGGAAAGTATTTTCACCCTGTTAGGAAAGATTGAACAGTTTTTAAAGTACGAACTGGCGGAAGCAAATCATTCCAACATTGTGACACAACAAACTTAAATGAGCCTCTAAAAGCTATCGATCGCAAAGACAGAGTTAATATCGCATTTATAATATTAGCAGGTGAACTTGTTATAAGAAAAAAAACGTCTAAATATAAGTAAGTAGGTACCAATATGTCTATTTGAAACCATTGTGATCCCCATGAGCATTACAATATAAACGCGTCTAGAATATAAATCACTTTTGTAAGTAAGTATATATTATATATAATTATAAAGCCATTGACCTAGGAAAAATAATTCTTTTTACATAACCAACCTGCCTGTTTGTTTCCAATGTTTTTTTTTATACTAGCTAAAAAAAGTGATGCCATCAATATATTAATACGTGAAGCAAAAACTTTGTACCCCTTGTTAGGAAAATTGCGCGGACGGGAGTCTGTGAGATTTGGCATGGTTAAAGTTTATATGGAGAAGGAGTGCAGAAAGCTAAAGTTTACCTATAATATCTGTTACTAATATATTAAATAAAATAAATTAATACTGCGAATCCTAACCCGAACAGTACCATTGAACTTAACCCCCAAAAATATTGACATTGTCACTCAATGAAAAGTGACAGCAAGTGATATAATATTCAATGTTTAGGTTCATACTATAAATTTCAAAAAGTCGCTGGTCGAATTTCGATCATTGGGCGACCGCTAGTAATAATTATTCAACATCTTTTTTTATACAACAAAGGTGGCAAAGAAGCATGCGGCCCGGTTGATAGAGCTGCGACTGTAGTCTAAGGACGCTTATAATACTGTAGGTATCACTAAAGGGTTGCAGACCTTGAACTCTCAAGGGTTATCAAATTATCTTTATGATTAAGTAATTTTTGTTTGTATATTTGTAAGGATTAATATGTCATTTCTAAAAATAATGCTTATAAATCACTTTTTAATTTTCAACAAATATTGTTCACATTGTACCTTATTGTGGCTTATGCTATTGCTGACTTTTTTTATATATACTAATGACCAATATTATTGTAGAGCATTGTATTTCCGTATCATTAAAGATTACGCAAGCGCATGCGGTTAAAACAGTTCGAGAGGGCCTCGACTTCTGACTTACGTAACAAAAATCAATATTTAAGGCTATCTGAGAGTTGTAGCCTAATCTTAAATAGCCTATACTATTCCTCGTGAGGCTGGCTATCATATAAAAAAATAGTTTTTCAAATCAGACTGGTAGTTCCAGAGATTAGCATGTTTAAACAAACAAAAAAGCTCTTTCGCTTTATTATATTAGTATAGAATAATAAAAGCACTAGAAGACAGCTAAATCTACTAAAATTGCCTAGTTATACCGCCGCAACCAGACAAAATTAAGCAATATAAAAATAAAATGAAAACATATGGGTATATTAAAATACTTCTTAAGATGTTATCCAGGATTTTTTTTAATCTCAGTAATTTTGAAAGACGAAACAGAGTAATACGAAATTCAGTTTATATATTTTATATATTATGTATAGTCACTTCGAGCTGTAGTTATCTTTTTCACGATCTATTCGATCGTAAGAGCAGAACGTGATAGCAATATAAAACGTATTCTTCAAAATATCTTGCCTAACCCGTTTCCTCCTAAAAAGGTGCATTGAAACTAGTCCAGTCATTTTTAAGCGTTGCGCATTCCAAATGATTCCAAAACGTACGATTCCTGAAAGGCGGGACTTCTATGATCTATTCAGATGACATTGGCGAAATTGCCTACATTGGCAGATAGCAAAAAAAAATTATCTGTCAAAACCAGATAGGTACTTAGTATTTTACGAATACAACGGACACAGACAGATTCATTTGGAAGCGAGTCATGCAAAACCCGGTATCAGAAAAACATCTGGATGTTAAAAATCACTCAGATTTCAAGAGATTTATGTGAATCATGATAAAAATGTACAAGAGTGCAGACTTGCGTGCAGTTGTTATTTATTTATTGTAAATAAATATATTTGTTTTTTTCTTCGTATTCATATATGGATTTTTTGTATTACCACGGTAAAGTGACGATAATGTATCTGATGGTTAGCCCAGTACAATCCAAACACAACGGTGACCATCGAGGAATCGGCAATCCATCGGTGGTCACCACTATCATGTCGATTTACACCTCTCGGCAGCTGAATACATTCATACAAATTCAACACATAAAACAAAACGATACCTAAAACAAAATCGTGGCAGTGCCAATATAAAAAAAGTAAACATGCAAATACTTGACTTTAATGAGATATCAACCTTACGTAAAAATCTGACCTACAAGTTATGTAACGATAAGGTTCACCAAGAATACGTAATAATATATATATTATATAATATTTTTATTTATTTCAGATTTACATCCAATAATGTTAGTTAACTTAGCCTATGTTAGTAAAGACAAAAACACATTTTACAAATATTTACACACACAAGCAAAATTAGTAATTTGTATAGGTACACAATAATGAACTGGTTCATTTTTTATATAAAATTCTGATTTTATACTATGTCTACGGCACGTAAAAATGTGATTTATGTGATTATATGATTTTATCGTTATGTCAGTTGTACGAAAAATATGAGCTTTGATATTACTTTACAATATGATATTCATAATACATCAGTATGGTGTATCATATGTTTGCATCAGTATGACACTACATAAAAATCACAGAGTATGACATAACTTAAAGACCACTAATCATATCAGTTTGATCCTAAGTTTATATGACCCCTGTATGCCTTGTGTGTGTTGGTCAAGGTAAGGTAACGTGTTCACTGGGTAACCATCCAGCTTTCTGATGTAAGACACCTAATGTGGCGGGTCAGACCGGTTGTTGGCGTGACGCTTTGGTCCCAACATTGGTGGCTGTTGGGGTGGTGACACTTTGGCCCCAGCGTTGGTGATTTGGAGCCGAGTTTTTTTTTTTCAATCATTTCAATATTTCATGTTAAAACCAAACATAAATAGATTAAAAGCGGTTGGTTGGGATCGCGACCACCATACAATTATAGTAATAAAATTTATTTATTTATTTATTTATAAAAGGCACTGCTACAGAGAACAAACTAAACTTATACTATAAAACATAACTATAAATGTAACACAATAGAGTTTGCACTCCGATTAAAGCAACGCACAACGTTCTCATAATAACAATTAGTAACCTAAAAATAATAATTTACAATTTACTTAGACATATCTTCAGGTAACCACTCATACTACAATTAAACACATCCAAGTCCTTACTATGTTCATTATGTGCTCTACACATTCGCAGAACTGGATCATAATAAGCAACATTATTAGAACAGTACTTTATATGAAAAAGTGTTTGTGTTCGTCTTGCTGCTTGTTTTAAGTGAGAATTGGCTCGACAATTCACTGGTATCCCATTTGGCATTCACTATCTTATGAAGGACAGAGTAACCACTGATCTTACGTCTGGATAACAGTGTATTCATATTGAAATGTTTTAGTCTGTCCTCATATGAAGGTAACTTGTGTCTTATACCAAATTTGGCTGCCAAATGTCGTAGGAAACGTTTCTGAACAGCTTCAATTCTGTCTATGTGATTGTGATAATACGGGGACCATACTACTGAGCAATATTCTAAAATACTTCTCACTAAACTTGTATATAATGTGATAAAACTAGCTGGTTTTTTAAAAGGTTTAGTTATCCTAAAGAGGAATCCCATCATTTTATTTGCTTTCGAAATCATGTAATCATAATGATGTTTGTACGATAGCTTAGACTCAAGCCAGCCACCTAGATTTTTGACATTACTTTGACGTTGCAATAATACATTATCTACTTTGTAGGGGAAAATTACGGGAAAACGTTTTTTGGTAAAAGTTATTAAAAGGCATTTTTTTATATTTAAGGTCATGTTATTTTTAATACACCATAAGTATAGGCGATCGATATCATCCTGAAGATCAGCACAACCGTCGCTTGAATTGATTATATGGTATATTTTTAAGTCATCAGCATATGCCAAACATTTAGATTTGATAGAGGTAATGAGGTCGTTAATGAACAAAATAAATAAAAGTGGTCCTAAAATTGATCCTTGTGGAATTCCTGAAGTAGATACAAATGGGATGGAGTCATAGCCATACACGGCAACAAGAAGCGTTCTATTTGACAAATATGAAATTAAGCAGCGCAGTAATGAACCATGTAATCCAAGGTGATTCGCTTTACGACAAAGTATATTGTGATCAACTTTATCAAAAGCTTTAGCAAAATCGGTGTATACCGAGTCTACTTGTGTACTTAAATTGAAAGCACTGCTTAGGTGATTGATATAACTTAACAAATTAGAGGTTGTGGATCTCCCAGTAACAAAACCATGTTGCTTATCACTGATTACAGGTTTTAAATGGTAATTTATATACTTATAAAGGATACTTTCAAAGACTTTAGCAAAACAGCAGAGAATACTAATAGGTCTGTAATTGGTCACATCCATCTTATCTCCCGATTTGTAAATTGGTACTATTTTAGTTATTTTCCAGAGTTCAGGAAATAAACCCTCACTAATACTTTTTTTAAAGATTAATAACAATGGTTTCACTAATGCGTTTGCACAATTCCGGATAATTATAGGCGGCACACCATCGAGGCCTGCTCCTTTGTCGATGTTAATTGATTTTAGCGCTAATTCAACGTCTTTTTCCAATATATTTATTGATGAAATACAGTTATTTAATTTTGGAAAGTCGGGATTGTAAGTATTGCAAGATGATGCATTGTAAACAGATGCAAAATGTTTAGCGAACAGATCTGCTATGCTTTTACCATCCTCAGCAACAAGTGCATTATAATACATTTTTTTCGGTAAGTCATTTGTTGCTTTTTTGGATTTCGAGTACTTCCAAAACCCCTTAATATCTGTTTTTAAATTTTCTTCGACTCTATCAATGTATAATCTAAAACATAAATCAAACAAACTTTTAGCTCTACACCGAAGCATTGAAAATGTATCAAAATCTCTGGGATTACCAAATCGTTTATACTTATTATGATATTTATTTTTTTCAGTAATAACTTTGATTAATGATCTGGAGAACCAAGTAGCCCAAGAATGTTTAGACTTAGAACTGGGTGAATATTTTTCTATTATTTCCCAAAGATGGTTATAGAAAACATGCAGGAAATCATCCGTATTATATTTGCAATATTGCGACCAGGGTATTTGCGAGAGTTCTTTATTAAAAGCAGCGAAATCAGTTCCCCTGAATCTATACCTTGGAATGCTATTTTCTTTTAATGGGTTGGCTTTAACAAAGTTTACAACAATATCTATGGGAGGGTGGTGATTGTCTTGACGACTTAATGTTTGGGTCACAAAGGCTTTCACTGGTGTCATTGTATTATGAAGAACAAGATCTAAAGTTCTTCCAAGTTTGTTATGTACAGTGTTTGCCTGAATAAGATCACATCTAGCCATGAATTCAAATAAGGATTTAGCATTATTACTTGTAGTGAATGTTTCCGGGAATGATGACCAGTCCACATCAGGTAGGTTAAAGTTTCCTATTAACATTAATTGAGTTGGAGAAGATATGATAAGGCGCTCAGCCTTATCTAAAAATTCTGTATAATCTTGATGTGTTATGTATGATGGTAGGTAGACTGTGCAAATTTTAAGTTTATAATGTTTTAATTGTAATGTTACCCATACGTCTTCCACAGATGTTTGCAATTGTGCATCATGTACACATATAATACTTTTTTTAACAGCTATGAGTACTCCTCCACCACGGGATTTGTTATATTTTGACATAAACATGGTAGATCGGTCATTACGGTAAACTATATACCTCCCGTCAAATAGTTCACCAGAATCGATTGAGTTGTCAAGCCAAGTTTCGCACAAACAGATTATATCATAATTGCTGGATTGAAATGAGTTGTATATGTCTAAGCTTTTTGTTTTCATTCCTCTGATATTTTGGTAATATATTAATAATGAATCCATAAGCAAAAAAAAAAAGGAAAATATTATTGTACCAATTAAAATTACTATATAACAGATTAAGATTAGAGGAAGAAGAAAAATTAGCGCAAGTTTTCCAGCACTTGCATGTTCTTCACATGTATAAAAGGTGAAGTTTCATCTTTTCTTATGAAAATACGCCCATTTCTAACCCACACAAACTTATAAGCTAGTTCTTTAGATTTCACTCTTGTAGCTGCATGCAGTGATTTATTTGTGGGAGAGAGATGTTCGCTGACGTAGACAGGGTGGTTATCACCTTCAATGCCCAATAATGAAGAGCATATTTTATTATCTTTATTTTTCCTATTATAACGTGAAACTGCTGAGTAAAACTCATCGCGGCATCTCGTACTTCTTAATTTAACAATAATTGCTTGGGGTCGTTTGTTGTCTCTATTAAGGCTTGCCACTCGGGTACAGTTCAAAATGTCCGAATCGGGGAGTTTGTAAGATACCACATCGGCAATTTTACTAACAATCGCCACAACGTTCTCTGTTTTATGTTGAGGAACTCCTTGAATCTCAATATTAGCATCTCTTGCATGTTGCTCTATTGTGTTTAATCTTTCAGTTAGACCCAGGACAGTAGCTTGTAGATTGTTACATTCAGAATGCAGTTTTTTGTGCTCAATCAATATTATATTTGTTGATTTAATAATGTCATCATACTGGGTGCTCATAAACTGAACAGACGTTTGTAGCTCAGTTAACTTCTCATTTATAGGAGCTAACTCAGAGCGCATTGTCGAGCGTATTTCACGCTTCACCATATCCAGTAGATCACTATCTTTACGTTGTTTCTGAGTGTGCTCTTTAGGTTTGTTACGATATGTGACATTATCATTTCCACTATCTGAGTATATTTTGTTATGATGTGTGTCTTCTCTGCGTAGAGGAGAGTTGGTATTATCTCCTTTTGGACGCCGACTCAAACATTCAGGGCATGTCCATTCGCGTTTAGGAATTTTATCTCGTGCGTCGTATAAACTTACGAAGCATTGCTCAGATATATTGGCACAGAGCAGATCAAAAACACAGGAACATGCACAGCATATAAGAAATTTCTTATCTTTTATTTGATTCAAGCAGCCAGAGCAAGCGAAATTAGTAGCCATGTTTAAGTTTATATTAGTAGATTTTGATTTAATTATAATAATTATATCTTATAGATAGTCCTTGGAGACGTAGGTAGTCTTAAATCAGTTATATTTCACAAATCAAAGTCCATTACAGAGCACTCGGTACTGTCTTGAGTTATAAACGGCATAAAGGTCTTAAGCGCCGTGTATAACGTGTCGCTTACGCGTAATCGTCGCACAAAAAACAACAAACGATATTTTGAAATGAAATGGTGCTTGATTTATGGATTTTATTTAGAATTACCATTCATTAACACTGTAATACATCACACAATACTGACATTATAGTCACTTGAACAATCACAGAGGTAATGGTAAAATTTTTTCGTCGATAAGATCAACTTTAATCCAGTTTCAAGAATTATTAACGCAGAGCGATCAGAACACGGTTACTTGCACATTTTAGGCAGTTGTGCATAATTATACAGTTGTATAATACAAAAATAAATATCTTCTTAGTGACTTTCTTTTGGTTTGTCGTGTTTCAGGATCAACCGTGTATATATTGTTTATTTAAACACTTAAGATGTTTCGGGCGTCCCGTAACGGCCAAAGTTTATTTCCTTACAGCACAGCGCAAATTCTGCCACAAAAATCATTTATATACCCACATAAATTAACGCAATACTTCGCAATAGGTACTTAGCAGTTATAACAGGCTGCAGTCTGTCGCTTGTAATGTTTAGTAAAACAAATAGGCATGAAAATTATCGCTATTTGCATAGCAGTGAATTTTTATCACCGCTATTTTGCGAGTGATAAGTGAAAGACACTTAAGAGTAAGATGTACCCAGTGTAACTGCATAAGTTTTTATTGAAGTGATAACTTCTTAAGGAAGGGTAAACCGCTTCGTAACGTAACGCGTTACGGCGCCATTAATAGTAGCATAGTTTCAGTAAATCCTAATAATACGCTCGTAGCTTAGCGGTCGTAAGCGTGAATGCTATGGCCGAAGTACTAGGTTCGAATCCTTGCCGTCTTCTCTTTCGAAATCTCTTTCGTTTGGTCTTTTTTTTCTTTTTGATTACTTTAAGTTATCGTTTCTGTCGAACGTCTCGAGACGCACAGTTTTTTTTAGTTCTAGTTTTTCCATCTACTTAACAAAGTAAAATTTAAAACTGTTATAGCCCAGCAATAATGAAATAATTATACTGGATATCAATAATTAATGTTAATTTTTATGTTTCATTTTCATAAATTAAAGGTAAATAAATAAATATCTAATTATTTCAATGAGGTAATTAATAATAAAAACCTATGACAACCTAACAATAAATACCTAATAATAATTATTTGCGAAAGGCTCCGTCTTAATTCGAACTACGTTTTATGCTTATAAATCTCATACATCATAAAAACACATATTCATACTTACAATTATTTTTCATACTATATCGAAAATAGCAGTGAAAATCATAATTGACCTTTCATAAATTATTTTTCACCTATATGAACTAGCAGTTTCAAAATCACAGTTATCAAATGACGTATGAATTTTCATTATGTATGAAAAATAGCAGTGACATACATACTTTATGACCTTATTTAAGACAGTAGAAAAGTAACAAGTAGTGATACTCGATATACACCCATGTATGGAAAATGTCGATGTTATAATTTTTCTCACGGTCTTCTTCTCATTATACAAAATAGCCTAAAATATTTTACTCCGGTAGCCAGCTCAGTACTACAAAATAAATAAGTACAAAAAGAAGGCTCCGGCTGACTTTGAGTTTAGTTACCTACGCTCGACGGTAGCGCCAGGTCTGATGCATCTACAATATTCTATGAAAATTTCGATACATGAATTTCAATATATTATACCTACTAAAATATTAACTAAACGAATTTATTTCAAAACAATTAGACATTTTTTAATTTCTTACTCAAAAACAATGGTTAAAAACATAGAGTAATAAAGTCCGCTTACTGTACACGCCGAGTTCATAATTCTATGGTTAAAAACGAGAATTTTTTCGGTTTAATTTACAATTTTAACAAAATAAAATCAGTTTTCGCCAAGCTAGCTCAGTATTATAAATAATATAGTCGGCAGATCGTTGAAATGTTTATTCAACCACCACAATGTATTACACATTCGTAAGTTAGGCTATTAAATAAAATAATCAGAAAACACGACAGTCATTTTAAAAGACATTCAAACGACGCGCTAGATAGAGCTCTTCTTTTTATTCTCTGTCAAATTCAAGATAGAACTAACAACAACCGATGCATATACAACCTACATAGAGTAATCAAAGTACCTAGACTGGCAGTGTTGCCAACTTAGCTCTTTTAGAGCTAAATTCAGCTCTATTTATAATGAGTTAGCTCCAAAAAAACGCGTTTAGCTCCATAGCTCTTTTTCATAGAATTTAGATCTATTCCACACCTTGAAAAAAAATCGTTATAATTTTCTCATAAATTTTTACGCGTGTTTCCGAATCTTTTATGAAAATTGAACGCAACCATTACTATCTAGCCTACGTCTATTTTCTATAAATTTATAGGAATTAAAGTAGCGAACCGTGTGGAATTCCCTGGAATCCTATCATAATCCACGAGAATTACCGCATTTCTTCATTAATGTATGTATCCGGAGTGTATTTTGTTTTGATTTTTTTTTTGTGTAGCTATAACTTGAATCATTTAGTTTTATTATAGACAGGTGTAACGTGCAAAATGTCATCGAGTAAGTCATACACACAAAAATTCCGAGGAGAATGGCTTTCTGAAACTGCTTTTCAAAATTGATTCAAATTCAAGAAGAAACGCAATGGGATAACATCGCCCTAGTGCCGTGGGAAAGAAGAATAACACAATAGCATTTTGATATGAAGTTTTAGGCCAGTTACAGTGCTAAACTGACCATTTGCATGTGCAGACGTCAGTCGTGCTTCTCATTTGTATGAAAATTCATAAATCATTACAGTGCTGGCCTGACCGTACGCATGTGCATATTGCTACGCATTGCCGTGTGTCGACCGACACACTATGGAAACAAATAAACACGTTCAGACGGATATGTGTATCATCGTCAAAAAAAGTCTTTCCACCGGTGATATAAGGCTGATGTTTTAAGTTGTCTTGTAATTTCGCTTATAATTCATCAATACCTTTGATCGCTATTCCGAATTAATAAAAAAAAAATCTTCGTCTTCGCGCAATAATCAATATAAAGTAGTGAATTCCTCTTGAAAGGCTCTTTGGGTGGCGATTAGGTGTACGTGATATCTATGTCTTCTGTTCCTTACACGTTTACGAAGATAGGAAAGCACTGAAAGCTACAAACTGACGGTCGGTTAATGGGTACCGTCAGGACGGATCGTACGCACTGACGGTTGGTGCAACACTGTATTCGGCCTTACTATGCAAAGATGTGGCTGACATGAATCCTTTCAAAGAATTGTGTTCTTTCGCTCTTTCAATGATTTCTTTACCCTGGTCTAACGCTAAAGTTGAAAGGGTATTTAGTCAGCTTAATATTATCAAGAAAAATCCCGAAACAAACTTCAAAATGACACCACCAATGCAATTCTGACTATTGGATTATGATTACGACGAGTCAAAAAATATTGTCCCAGCTACGAAATGCCGAAAGATGTATTTAAAAAAATAGGTACAATGGCAACTTACGAAAACTCAAGGGTGAATGAAGAAGAACTAACTACAAGTGGAATACCTTTTATAAATTTAATAAATGATTGTTCTGATGACGATAATTAATCATATTTTATCTGACATTACATTATCTTTTAAGATTATTAGACATTATCGTATATCTTAAGATCCTTGATCTTTGTTTGTCTTATATGTCCGTATAAGCCATTGATTAAAATGTTTTTTCTATATACTTTTTTATTTAGCTCTTTTTAACTAAAATAATTAGCTCTTTTTTAGCTCCTTTTTCATAACCTTCTAGCTCTATTTCTAAATACAGTTTTGGCAACACTGTAGACGGAAACGTATATCACGGCGTCTAGAAGTACCAGGGACGGCTTGTCTTACTATACAGTAAATTATTTAATTAATTTAGGACCTAAGAAAGCAAATATAAACGTGAAACACTACTACACATCACATAATAATACGTCATAATAAAATTTTGACAATATCGTTTAGTTATTGTCAATTCAGAAGTTAGCCTCACACAAGAAACATTAATTACGTATATCGCCAAAGTGTGAATAACCGTGACTAGCATTCATCTGATTTGGCTTGAGATCCTCGTACGTAGATTTTGTGGGCATATGCCAAATATTGCTTGTTTTATGGAACCATCACTTTGTACTTATCTATTTTTACCAGTACTATCATAAAAACTTTTTTGAAAGCGTCACATGTTTTCAATCAACAACGCAATGCAGTTATATAAAAGAGCATAGAATTATGAACTCGGCGTGTTGAGTAGAGCGGACTTTATTACTATAAGTGAAAGAGAGTTAATAAAATCTTATTCATGTGAAGGTTAGAGAAGAATTACTGTGATATCTAATTTCGCATTATAATTTTTATGCACATCTCAATACTCCCTTACTTTCAGCGATTACTCAATTTAATATGTATTTCTATTTTAATATATTCAGATATCTATGCATATTATAGAGTCTGTTCGGAAAGAGAACTGTCCTGGAATTTGGAGGCGCATTTATTAATAACCTTTTATGTTTAGCGGGCAAATACATATAAAAACAGCACACTAGATCACTCGATAACAATGCAGTTCATTATGTCAACAGAGTAATTGACGTTTGCTAGGAAACAGGGGTGAGTTGCCATTTAAAAACCATCACGTTAGTTCTATTTTTGTCCACAACAGTTTTCTTTCCGTACAGACTTTAACAATTTTATAACAACATCCTCAAACTTCTTTTATAAAAGACTAATTTAAAAAATATCTCAGTTGTCTACTTTGCTAAAATATATTTCTATGTGTTTATTTGATTTTTCGTATAACATCGATAGAACGTTACAATTATTTATTGTCACAGTCATAAAATAACGATATATTTTATTACTTGTACATCCCTAGTAAGAAGTAAACAATTTTCTGTATTTGATGTTGCCAGTAGAGTTTTTTCTACTATTTTATGAAATAATTGTTTAGAATAAAATTATAATCTTGAAGGGTTTTAACAGAAGGAATAATAACAAGGTTTGTATGTATAGGGTAAATTCGTTCTTCGATATTTATAAATAATTGTACCAATGGGGGAATGGTATGGTAAAAATAGCAAATCAAATTGAATTGTAACTTCATGGCATTAATAAGATCAAAAAGACTATCCAATAAAAATTTAACATTGAAAAAGCTATTATTCAATGAGAGAGTAAAAATTGACTACCACTAGGTACAATTTTAATGATTATGAATAAAGCATAAACAGATTTGAAATAAGTATTATTATTTATTTTATATGCGTGAGTAGAGATCCATGGCAATTATTGCAAATATTTTATTTTTAGTAATTTGAAATATTTTATAGTGTAGATTTTCAAATTTTTTATATTGGTAACATTCAAACGTCAAACAGTCTTATATCTGTATTTACTATTTATTGAAATTAAAAAGAAGTTCACTCAATTTTTATCAGTAATTCTTGTAATGATATAAAATATTGGCAATGAATGACGAGGAAGAATCTTACTGTCGCTTATGCGCTGAACCAACTCCAAAAGACCAGCTTATATCGGCTAACGAAGCCGTGGGTATCAATTCGAAGATCGCAAAAAAAATGCAATGGATAAACATTGTTATATCAAATTCTCTTCTACCAAATGCCATTTGTTTCGCTTGTTTTGACGCTCTGGAGCGTACGTGGAAATTTCTACAAGAAGCACGTTTAGCGCAAGTTAAATTATACGAAATATATTCGAAAAAGCAGTCACAAAAACAATGCAAAACAATTGACTTGGCCGAAACAGGGAAACCGGTTGATACAGACTGGGATGCTTTTGAAACAGCAAAAACAGAAATTAAATCAGAAAATAACACATCAGAACACACAAGGATCGACTTGACTGAAGACAGGGAATCCTCAAGTGTTATTTGGGAGAGATTTGAAACAACAAAAATTAAAGTTAAAAACGAAAATGAACTGTTTGATATCAGAGCCGTAGACTCGGCTGTAATAATAAACGTCGATGGTATGGTAAAAAAGGAAAGAGTTAGCAATGATAGTGACCACTCTGGCGGTCATAACACATCAGACAGTGACTTGCCTTTGCTACAAGCAGTGGAGAAGAGGAAAGAAAGAAAAAAGAAAAAATTTAAAAAGTTTGATTTAGATATTGCTGTAACACGGTTAAAACCCCTAACTTGGGAGGATTACATGTGCAGATGTGCATATTGTGATGCGCTATGTAAAAATATCACATCCCTACGTCTCCATACTCTACAGATACACACCTGCTGTTGCTCCTTCAAATGTTCAGAATGTGGACAAGTTATTTCTAACTACAGATCATTTCTTAGGCATGTACGGTTGCATAAAAAGTTTTTAAAACGTTGCTGCGAATTCTGTAATAAAAAGTTCTCATCATCCTCTTTGTTGAAGATGCACATAAACATGTACCATTGTGATGCATATCTATTGATGTGCCAAAGCTGTGGAGCAAGTTTTGACTCACCAGAACTTCTTCAAGATCATATAATAATTTATAATAGGAAACATAAAAAACGGTCAGTTAAATGTGAACAGATTGAGTATGACTTAAAATGTGAACTGTGCAATAAGGAATTTAAAACGAGAAGTAACTTACAACAGCACAAATTAGTCCACATGGAACGTACTAGAGAGTTTTCGTGTCATGTCTGCGGGAAAATGTTTTTCACAAAGGGTTCACTAAGTACTCATATAACAACTCACGAAGACAGCAAACCGTACAAATGTGAGTTCTGTCCAATGGCTTTCCGAGCTCGGGGTAATCTACAATCTCACAAGAGTTTACACTCCGGTGTGAAACCATTCGTTTGTGAACAGTGTGGAAAGAGTTTCCGGGTCAAACGGCATCTTAAATCTCACTCGATAGTACACACAGACTTAATGCCGTACGTTTGTGAGTATTGTAACAAAACATTTAGGTTTAAGACCAGATTGAACTTGCATCTACGGCAGCACACTGGAGTGAAACCATACAAGTGTGTATTATGCCAGAGAGATTTTACTAACGGTTCGAATTATAAGAAACACATGAAACGAAGACACAACATAGATACATCTAGAAAGAGATATAATAATGTTGTTAATGATAATTTAGAGAATAAAGATGAAATAAGTTCACAGAGCTGAAAGAGGATTTTACATAATTGAGATGTCATAGAATTAGCTGATATTCAATTGTGGCCCTAAGAAGGCACTTATGAATGTCAAAATACTACCAACGGTTCAGAAATCATCCCAGTCATTGTGAAAAACTGGCAAGAAATTTGATCGGGCTTATTTTCTTTTTTTAATTATTTTTTACGGTATTCAATTATATACAGTTATTATCATTTTCGTTAGATGTACAGAGAGGTAATCACATCCAGGCCTTCATGTAATCAGCTACGCTATAATAATTCATAATTTGGTATATTAGTTACCACATTAAATAATAATAATCCTTATGAGGCTGATTTTGAATAGACCAGTTTAAAATAATGTTGCTATTTAAAATTGTAAATAAATTATTTTTATAAATTTAATTTCTTTGATTTAAAATAATTCATAAATATGGTAATATTTTTTTAATCTATATAGGTGGACACAATCTCACGTGACATTAAGTGATGATGTTGTCCAAGATGGTGACATGCTAAGTTTAATGGAAGACTGGCTTTCAAGTGCGGCTGTTGGAATAGCTATAGGTGCTTAGCAACAGATCTTCAACTTGAGGGTGGTAGCTATCCAGGCGGGCATTAGAAAATACCCTACTAGCCACATATTAGTTTCATCACATTTTCCTTCACCAAAAGATCAAGTTCATTGTAAGAATTCGATCGACATGGTGTCCGTACATGCTTTCATTGGGCCTTCATTGCTTCAATGCACCAATTTATCCTGAAGCGAATCACTATGAGATTTCACAATATGCATGGTAGTGCATGCAATATGCATGGTAGTGCATGCAATATGCATGGTAGTGCATGCAATATGCATGCTCTGTTATAGAGGTGTGTCGATTATGAATGATGACTGGTACCTATTAAAAACGAAGAGTGAAAAGTTAAAAATAAAAAAAGGTCGCACATTCGTAAAAAAATTTATTTACAAGAACACACAATTAGCTAAACAAAAAAAAGGTCGTGCGGTCGTAATCCTACTAATATAATAAATGTGAAAGTATGCATGTTTGTATGTTTAGAAATTTGGATGTATGTTACTCAATCACGCGAAAACCGCTAACGGATTTGAATGAAATTTAGCATACAGATAGTCTATGACCTGGAATAACACGTAGGGTACTTTTACTCCCAGAAAAATTCATAGTTTAACCAGTGTTATCCTACAAATATAATAAATGCAAAGTTTTCAAGTTTTTTTATTCAGTCCCGCGAAAACGGCTGAACGGATTTAAATGAAATTTACCATGCAAATAGTCTATGACCAGGAATAAAACTTAGGGTACTTTTTATCCCAGTAAAAGTCATAGTTTAACCAGTGTTATCCTACAATTATAATTGTTTTTTAGGTATTATAAATGAGATTCTTTTTATCCTGGTAATAGCTTACCCAGTGTTATCCTACAAATATTATAAATGTGAAAGTTTGTATGTTTATTACTCAATCACGCAAAAACGGCTCAACGGTTTTAGATGAAATTTAGCATACAGATACTCTATAACTTAGATTAAAACACGGGGTACTTTTTATACTGGTAAAAGTCATAGTTTAACCAGTATTATCCTACAAATATAGTAAATGTGAAAGTTTGTATGTTTGTTACTCAATCACCATGTTGCTCATTAATTATAACTTGTTCTTGTGCAAGAAATGTGCCGAGGCCATTGGATATAATTTTTTCCATGGTTTTGCATATTATACTAGTAAGACTTATATGTCGATAGTTTGCTGCGATCCTTTTGTTACCTTTTTTGTAAATTGGTGTAATTTCTGCTTCCTTCCAGTCTAATGGGAGTTATTTTGTTCGAAAGAGTATGTCAATATGTCAGCTAGTTGAGTGTTTATAACCTTGCTACATCACTTTAGTATGATATCAGGTATATGATCAGGTTCCAGAGCACAGTTTGTCTTTGAAAGGTATGAGTGCTTTATAAACAGCATCGGCTGAAAAGGTTATGTTTTCTATTTGATTCACAATTCTTGAGGATTTTATTGAAGGAATGTGAGCATTGTTTGGTTCTTTGACATATGATTGTTCGAATTGTCTGGCTAATATTATGGTCCTTACATATGAAATTGGCGTTTTGTACGGGAGGAATATAAAATTAATTTTTTTTTGTAAAATATATTTAATTAATCAAAGTATGCATCGTTGTTATCTATCCACTTTTGCCATCTCATAGGTAGTTCATTATCCGTTTACTAAAAAAACAATGGGGGCGAGAATCAATAAACTCTTTGAAGGCGGTTTGGACTGCCGCATCGGAGTTGAATTTTTTTCCTTGTAAGAAGTTGTCCAAATTCCTGAAAAAATGGTAATCTGTTGGAGCAAGGTAAGTGGAATACGATGGATGTCGCAAACATTCCAATTGTGGATCATCTAACTTAGTGGTTGTTTGTTGTGCAGTGTGTGGTCTTGCGTTGTCGTGAAGCAGCAGTGGCCTAGAGCGATTGACCAATCTCGGTTGTTTAGCAGCTAGTTCTTCCTTCATGGTTTGCAGTTGTTGACAATAGATATCTGCCGTATTCGTTTAATCAGATTTTAGAAAGCTGTAGTGACGGTCACCGGCACTAGTCCACCAAACACTTACAAGTAACTTTTTCTGAGTTAATTTTCATTTAGGGCAGAATTTGTCTGAGTCTTCAGGGTACAGCCATTGCGACGAGTGCTTCCGATTAATGTACAGTATCCACTTTTCAACACAAGTAATGATTCGATTTAAAAAACCCTTCATTATTGTGTCGGTTGAGCAAAGTAACACAGCAGTGGACGCGTGTTTGCAAGTTCGATTCACTCAATTCATGAGGTACCCATCGTTCAAGTTTTTTTACTTTTCCGATTTACTTCAAGTGGATTAATACAGTTTTATCACTTACCCCGAAGCCTGCAGCTATCTCTGAAGTGCTTTGTGATGGATCTGCTTCCACAATAGCCTTTAATTCTTCATTTCCCACTTTGGTCTCCGGCCGTCCACGGGGTTGGTTCTGAAGGTCGAAATTTCCAAAACGAAAACATTGAAACCAAAAAGGTACCGTGCTTTATTTTGCTACACCGGCGCCGTACACATCATTAATCCTTCGAGCTGTTTCTGCAGCACTGGTGCCACGGTAGAACTCGTACTCGTAAATATACCGATATTTCATGTTTACCATTGTGCGGTAATAAGCGACGCAAAAGAAAAAAATAATGAGGAAAAAACAAATGAATTAATGAAAATACTGTTTATAAACATGTGTTTTACCAGTTATGGCTACTATTTTGCCAGACTTCATGTTAAACATAAAGCCAGTTTCATCTAAATTCTAGATGCGATGTGGCTTATTTAATATTTCCAACTTTGTATATAACTCTTCAAGCATCTTATAGAAATCATTTAGGGCCTCTCTTGTAGCTGACTGAGCTCTATTTATTGATAAACTCTCAGGTGTTCTCAAACTAAAGTTATACCACTTCTTAAAGAAAGCCCACCAATACCACCCTGCATATTGTTTGGTTTTGAAAAATGGATGTTTGATTTGAGCACTTTCGGCTAAGCGATATGCCACTATACGGATCTGTTTCACAGTTAACCCAAATCCGATTTCCTGCATTCTATTTATGTAATTTAAGGGATCAATTTCTAATTTGGCTGGCAAAATAAATGGTTTCCCACGTTTTGCTTGAGATATGGAAGTAGGGTCTTCCTGATAACGATTGCAGTATGCTTTCAAGGTGCTCCATGGTATAGAAAATCTTTTTGATGCCTGGTAAACAGTACTTCCATCTTTAACTGCCATAACAACAGCTCTGCGGCTACTCGAATTGTGGGTTTTACTCTTTTTTTAAATCTTATCTAGTGGTCATTTTAAAACTTTTTTTTTGTAGTAATAGCCTGTAAAAAAATAAGATACATTACCAGCTTGTAATTCAAGGCTAAAAAGCTTTAAAAATATGCTTAGTTTTGTGTTGTGTTGTGTTTAGAGATCTTTATTAATTTTACTAAACTTGGTTATATTGTGATACAGAAATGTCGTTATTACATAAAACACGAACATTTTACCTGTAGCGAAATCTCTCGCCACAACTGACGCATCAACGCATCGACGCAACTACGTAGTGACACATAGCGACATCTATCGAGCCACATAGGACGCATCCTACTATCCTACATTGCGCTATAGAAATTAACTCTATCGTTGAGTATATATACAAGAACCCGACTACAACAGTCGAGACCCTCGCCCTACCCTCGCCCGATTGCATCCTCTGTTATGTGCTGCAAGCAAAATGTCTACGAGACACAAGCTTACGCTCTACAAGATGTGCATCCGACCGATTATGACATATAGCTGCGTTGTGTTCGCACATATGCCAAGATATAATTGGGATCGTTTACAAACCATCCAGAATAGGTTTCTTCACCGCCTTACCGGCGCGCCCCTTGGTATGTTCGTATGGAAGATCTCCATAGAGATATGGACCTTCCTTCGATACATGCTTATGCCAAACACCTTTCTCGCTCTTATTTCGACACCGCGTCGAACCACGCGAATCCCTTAATCAAAGCGGCAGCTTCATATGTTCCCGACCCTAATGCCTGCCGGAGTAAACGCCGGCCGCGTAATATCTTCACTGATCCGCTCGACCAAATCGAAACAGCAAACGCGTTCTATTCCACCGCCTCTCCAAACAGAGCGTGCAACCGCTCACGCCCGCGTAACCACCGTTCTCTCCGCAGAGGACGGGCGGTCAACTTCGCTCCCGCACACCCGTCACGTCCACCCTCTAGCGGCAACCCAAGCCTAGGTCCGTTCCTCGGTGTGAAGCCCTTGCGTCAGGCAGCCGCCCGCGCGATACAAGTGACACTATACGTGCAACACTTAGCTACCCACATACAACATTACACACGTATGAACACACACACGTGCACACCACACAGGTACATAGGTTCTGTAAGGGACCTTTTTTTTCTTTTTTTGCGCTAGTTAGACTAATGCGCTAGTTAGTGTAGAAAAACCATTCCGATTACTAAATACACATACGCATGGTCCACTCCTTCCTCCCAGGAGGAGGGGAACGTGCATATGAGTATATGTTAGTTAGTTCGAATTCTCTTAGGATTAGGGAATTAGTTAGATCGCAACCTTTTCGCATTCGCGACGACCGCCTGAGCCGAAATTCGGCCACTCTGGCACCCTCGTGCGGGTCGTCACAAACTTTCGCGGCTGAGTGCCCTAAGCGCTCACTCCAAGTCCGGTGAAGCTGTAAAAGCCGCAGCGGCTCTGTTTTGGATAGGGCCCCTAAGGCTAACAGTGTAGTGAGTTCAAAAAAAAACAACAGTCGGGGCAGCTGCCCGCCAGACATAGCACCCGTCTGGCCGGAGGATCCTCCCTTTTCTATGGCGGATGAGGAACTTTACTCTCTGTTCCTCACACCTCCGCTAAATTACCCAACGAACTTAAGGAATTTGAATATGAAAATTCATATAAATATTGATTACAAATATACAACAATATTTAATACTCTTACCTTATTACGATTTCCTTTTTCTTTTCTCATTTTAAACTATAATTTAATTATTATTCCTTTTATAAAGCAGGATACGATCAATTTAAAAAAATTTACGTTGACAACTGAATTTGACATTTGGATAAATTTTGTTAACTTCTCAAAAAAAGTTCGGAAACACTCATAAATGCACAATAAACTTTGTAAACAGCTCCATTTATTAAAAATTAGTATAAACTGCGTCTTTATACCGTAACTTAGTTATAGAGCGGGAATAAACTATCACCGAATTATTGCATATCACTGCTTAGCCAAGGTTTGCCCTACATAAGGTCATTTTTGGAGTATGCGTTTCAGATCTGGAACCCATACTTTAAAAAAGATATTGAGCTCTTTGACAATCACAAACAGCGTAAAGCCATGAAAATAGTTGCAAGTTTAAAAAATTGTCCCTATGAAGATCGCTTAAAAATCCTTGGTTTTACAACATTAGAAAAGCGCAGAAAGCGAGGATATCTAATCGAAACAAATAAAACACTTAATGGCTATTATAATGTACCAGATCTGCCTAACATTTCCAGCAAAATTGAAAATGTGCACCTCAGAGGACACAGTTTAAAACTTTTAGGATTATTAACGAGCAACAAGCCACGTCAGCATTTTTTATCCAACCGACAGGTAGATGAATGGAATGAACTGCCGCAGCATGTTATAAGTTCTCCCTCTGTGTGCTCTTTTAAAAATCAACTAGATAAACACTTGGCTAATTAAATAGTGCACTCAACAATACAAAATAGAATACACGCATCAGCCTAAGCCTGTTAGTATATAACTAATAATAATAATAATAAAAATGTTTGAACTCTGATCATAAGGCATTAGCCGAGCAAGCGAAGCGAGCGGGCTGTGGCTGTGGCCGGCGAGTATTCGAAATAAAATAATTATTCGTTGAAAATTCATATACAACTCTTAGACAGACATAGTATGGTAAAAACATTGAAAAAATTTTTTTATTTCTAAATGTTTCCACATTTTTTTTTTCATAGAGAAATTATTCCTCAGTCTCTTCCATACCTTCATATTATCAAATACAGCGGCATGGTATCAAAAGTACAATCTCTTTTAGTTTTTGAACAATAAATGTATTATTTACGTCAACTAAACCTAAACTTAAGCCTATGACTAAACCTAAACCTAATCCAAATCATAATTCCAAGCCTAAACCTAAACCTAAAGCTATAAATAAACCTCAACCCAAACTTAAATCTAAACCTAAACCCAAACCTAAATCCAAACCTAAACCCAAACCCAAACCCAAACGTAAACCCAAACCTAACACCAAACCCAAAACTAACGCCAAACCCAAACCTAAACCTAAACCCAAACCCAAACCTAAACTTAAACCCAAATCCAAACCCAAACCTAAACCCAAACCTAAGCCCAAACGTAAACCCAAACCAAAACCCAACCCCTTTGACCTAACCCCATATCTAAACCCAAACTAAAACCCAAATCTAAATCCAAGCGTACATAAGGCATGCCAACTGGTTTGTTGATTTATTGATATTGATATACCTACCTATTGTAAATTATCTGGATTATACAGTTTTGCTACGAGTGAATTCTTTCATTGTGTTATCCCACATGTGGTGACCCCGACTTGATATGAACACGTAACCTTCTGACTTTTTGACAAACTTCAAACCAATTGTACCGAATGTAGGTAAAGAGATACATTGGACCATGGAGAAGGACATAAGCTACCTTAAATAAACTTGATGGAATGAAATAGGGGATGATAGTTATTATGAAGAACCCATATTGTTTCAAATGAAATAGGTGAAAATTCATATTTATGCTTTTGGTAAGAAATAAAAAAGGTTTCACGTTTTTCAAAAAACCATTTCGCAAGCCGGTACAATAAGGGTGATTTAAATATATTTTTAAATTTTATTGGGACGGTTAATGTGTTGGAGTCATACTGGCAGATAATTATAAAACCATACACCCATAAACCTATCTATGATTTTCTTTTGGTTTGTCGTGTTTCGAAATCAGAAGGTGCATATGCAGTAATATAGAGAGGTCGTAGGGATCGCGAAGACCATACACAAAGTGATGAAGCCATCTATGATTGTTTTTGTATGTCGTGTTCCGAAATCGGTCGGTGTATATGCAGTATAGCGGGGTGGTAGGGATCGCGTCCACAATACACATAGTGACAAACCTATGTTTGGTTTTCTATAGTTTGTCGTATTCCGAGATCAATCTGTGTATATCCAATAATACGCAGACGAAGTCGCGGGTACCAGCTAGTAATTACTAATTTCAACAAATTAGTATCACACATTTAGTAAAGCCAGGTGGCTTTAGTAATTAATGATGGTACTTCGATTATGAATGATCACTCATCATCGAACTACTAATATTAGTAATTACTAATGGTACTTCGATTATGAATGATCACTCATCATCGAACTACTAATATTAGTAATTACTGATGATACTTCGATTGTGAATGATCACTCATCATCGAACTACTAATATTATTAATTACTAATGGTACTTCGATTATGAATGATCACTCATCATCGAACTACTAATATTAGTAATTACTAATGGTACTTCGATTATGAATGATCACTCATCATCGAACTACTAATATTAGTAATTACTAATGGTACTTCGATTATGAATGATCACTCATCATCGAACTACTAATATTAGTAATTACTAATGGTACTTCGATTATGAATGATCGCTCGTCATCGAACAACTAATATTATCTCATAATCGCCCACCCCTAGTTGTTGCGACCCAGTCAGGCTGTACATCCCTACCAGCCCGCTGTCGTCATTACCTCGTTCATTACTCAAACGGGTGCTGGTGAGGGTGCCTTAAATTTTTCAAGTCTTAAGATGTTGTTTAACCCTCTTTACTTTTAAATAGGTCTTATATTTTTATATGCCTGGATAGTGAACATGCCGTTAGATTTTACTTAAATAATTTAAATATACTCACTATTCAGATGTTGCATACACTGTGGTCGTACTTACAGTATCTCCTGTTCACATTACTCTATGGTTTTATTGCAGATCTCTTTTATCGCTTGTTGTTTCCATTTAGTTGTCTAAAACCAAACTGTACTGGCTCGAAATACGGCTCGCTTATATACCGCAGTATACACCAAAATAAAAGGTTTGTTGATATCACTAGATAGGCCTTGAACTTTACGTCATCGTTTAAAAGGGGAAGCCTTCTATTTTTAGGTAATTGTTTTTTAACATTACGTAATCGAAGCGATAATCTTTGAATATTTGTGTGAACTGCGACGTATTTAGGTACCTACGAATACATACTCGATGTTTCGACTACATTCTAGGTGATTCTAGATACATATTTGGAGAATAATGTTTTTATGTTATTTTTATTCAGGTCTTAACAATATAGCAAATTTAAAGATAATAATAATCCACCTCGCCACCTCTACGAGCGTGTGTATCGCCGCGAGTCCGCCCTGCTAACGTCAGGTGATCTCCACGAGACAATTATTCTTGCGCCTGCGTATCGTTGCGACGCGTGATGGGTCGACGCGTAACCGCAACAATACGTTGCGAGTCGCGACGGATTCACGCATTTATTGGCATTTGCCAGTATCAATGTTTGACTCTTATGAAAATATAATGTAATTAGAATTTACTTCAATCTCTATAGTTCTCAGGATCTTTATTATTAAATCATTATATTAATACATGAAGCTAAAACTTTCTACCCCTTTTTAAACGTATTGCGTGCACGGATGTCTGTGTGATTTGGCATGGTTAAAGTTTATATGGGGAAGGAGTGCAGAAAGCTAAGATTTATCTATAATATCTGTTACTAATATATTCAATTAAATAAATTAAAACTGCACTTCCTAACCCGACCTGTGCTATTGAACTTAGAACCCCCAAATTATTGATATTGTCACTCAATGAAAAGTGACATCAAGTGATGTAGATAATATTCATTGTTTAGGTTCATAGTGCAAAGGTCAAACAGAAAATAGTCTATAATTAAAAAGTTGCTGGTCGAATTTCGATCATTGGGCGACCGCTAGTAATAGTGAATTCTTATTAAAATGTTATAAACAGATTTTCTGTTCAAAATATTCCTTGTGCCTTAATTTTAGAAGCTTTATATAATGGCTTTGTGGGTGTGTAAACGGTCATCGCATCGATCGATGTGAATTCGAATCCCTACAATGAGCCTGATCTTTCGGTTAAGGAAAACGTGATAAAACTATAATGCATATATGAATATATGTATGTCTATTTCTTTGGCACGCTCTGTAGACTAAACGGCTTGATGGATTTTAGCATACTAGATGTCGTTAGTTTCGTATTATTTGTGTGAGTAACATAGGCTACATAATAATTTAAGTATGACCTGTAGGAATCAAATAAAAAGTTGAAAAAGAAAAAGATTTTTTTTTTCATTTCTTATTATATTTTAATTTTTGTTTGGTATTTTGTTTCCTTTGTCTTTAATAGCTTATTTTATACATTCCATTTCAAATTTAATTAAATTTGTTATGATTTATTTCTATGTTATTCATTTTATCTATACTAATATTGCTAAAGCTGAAGAGATTGTTAAGGAACCCTAATAAAATGTCAAAAATGTAAAGTCGCAAAAATAGCGGATAATGCTCTCAACATCGGCGCGCTGTGAGGTTTGAACTTGCGACCTCGAGGTAAGCAGAACTACACTTTTGAAGCACGGCTCCGTTTTAGATAGCGCCATAAATTCTAGCTACTCTTATTATGTCATAAAATTATTTTGTCTGTCTGTAACACATGCAAAGTTCTATAAACTTTAAAAATAATGTAGTTAATTGATAAATGAATGTTTTAAAGAGTTTTTGTCGAAATGTTGATTTGTTTTGTGGCCTTATATAATGTAATATTAGTGGCATTTTGCGTGAAATAGCTTGTTTATTGTGCACAAGAATAGTGATTTATAAATAATAACTACTTGAAAGCATAAGTTTTAGGTTGCCACAAAAACATATACTGGTGTGTTTTAGAAAGGGAGTCACCACCTTTTTAAAACGTTACTTGAACTCTAAAGATAACAAATATATATATATCCATGTAACACTGGCATAATTGTGTATAAAAACACGATGCAATTATACAACAAGAAATCGAAGAAATTTACGTATATCTGTCGTTATTGCTTTGTAAATTAAAGCGTAATAATATTGTAAGTATATAATATAAAAATATCTGGCCGACCGGGCTGTGCTCGGTGTCTTATAAGCAAAAAAAGAAAAACACCTATCAAGGTAAATTTGGAATGTAAATCGTTATCTAAATGCAAAGTTTCATCGAAATCGTTGGAGCTGATTTCGAGAAACTGATTACATATATAATATACAAGAATTGCTCCATTAATATAATAATTGGTTAAGAATTGAGTAAATGTTACAGTATTTTTTTTTCTTCTTTTGCCTAAATTGCCAACTAGACCTGTTTATGGTAGACCATTACAGCCATTATGGAGTAAATATAGAAAGTATTCATTAAGAATATTTCAGTATTGTAACTAAATATAAATTGTTAGAAGCGGGCCTTGTTCCGTTATTGCTGTGATCTATTCACA
Organism: Saturnia japonica; assembly: GCA_033032175.1. Lineage (NCBI taxonomy): Eukaryota > Metazoa > Arthropoda > Insecta > Lepidoptera > Saturniidae > Saturnia > Saturnia japonica. The sequence goes on from CM065331.1 coordinate 1,170,431, forward strand.
TGACATTGACGGACGGACACAGACAGATTCATAGCGAGTCATGCACAACCCGGTATCAGAAAAACATCTGGATGTTAAAAATCACTCAGATTTCAAGAGATTTATGTGAATCATGATAAAAATGTACAAGTAAAAGTAAATAAAAAATATATTTGTTTTGTTCTTCGTATTTGTTTATGGATTTTTTTTATTACCACGGTAAAGTGACGATCATGTGTCTGATGGTAAGCCCAGTACAGTCCAAACACAATGGTGACCACCGAGGAATCGGCAATCCATCGGTGGTCGTCACTATAATGTCGGCTTACACCTCTTGGCAGCTGAATACATTATATTATATTCAATACATAAAACAAAATATACGTAGAACTCGTGGCAGTGCCATCTTGATTAAGGTAATTAATAATAAAAACCTTTAATAACCTAATAATAAAAAACTAACAATAATTATTTGCGTAACGCTCCGTCTGATTTAGAATGACGTTTTTTTTGGTTATTAATCGCATATCATAAAGACATATATTTATAATTACAATTATTTTTCATAATATATCGAAAATAGCAGTACAAATCATAATTGACCAATCATAAATTATTTTTCATCATATATGAACTAGCAGTTTCAAAATCACAGTTATCAGATGACGTATGAATTTTCATTTTGTATGAAAAATAGCAGTGATATACATACTTAAAAGTAACAAGTGATGATACTCGATATACATCGATGTATGATTAACGTCGATGTTATTATTTTTCTCACGGTTTTCTTCTCATTGTACAAAATAGCCTAAAATATTTTACTCCGGTAGCCAGCTCAGTACTACAAAATAGATAAGTACAAAAAGAAGGTTCCGGCTGACTTTGAGTTTAGCTACCTACGCTCGACGGTAGCGCCAAGTCTAATGCATCTACAATATTCTATGAAAATTTCGATACATGAATTTCAATATATTATACCTACTAAATATTAACTAAATGAATTTATTTCAAAACAAATAAACATCTATTAATTTCTTACTCATAAACGTTGGTTAAAAACGGTTTCGGTTTCGGTTTAATTTACAATTTTAACAAAATAAAATCTGAAAATTATATAATTAATTTAGGGGTAACAAAGCACATATAAACGTGAAACATTACTACCCATCACATAATAATATGTCACAATACAAATTTGACAATATCGTTTAGTTATTGTCAATTCAGAAGTTAGCCTCACACAAGAAACATTAATTACGGATATCGCCAAAGTGTGAATAACTGTGACTAGCGTTCATCTAATTTGGCCTACGATCCTCGTCAGTAGTCGTTGTGTGCATACGCCAATATTGCTTGTTTTATGGAACCATCAGTCTGTACTTATCTATTTTGTGCCAGTGCTATCATAAAACCTTTTTTGAAGGCTTTACATGTTTTCAATCAACTTCGCAATGCAGTTAAAGGAAAGAGTGTTAATAAAATCTTATTTATTTAAAGGTTACAGAAGAATTACTGTGATTCCTAATTTCGCATCATAATTTTTATGCACATCTCAACACTCCCTTTCTTTCAGCGATTACTCGCTTTCCTTGAAACTTGGAAATATGTTTTTCTATTTTAATATATTCAGATATCTATGCATATTATAGAGTCTGTTCGGAAAGAGAACTGTCCTGGAATTTGGAGGCGCATTTATTAATTACCTTTTTTGTTTAGCGGGCAAACATATATAAAAACAGCACACTAGCTCACTCGATAACAATGCAGTTCATTATGTCAACAGAGTAATTGACGTTTGCTAGGAAACAGGGGCGAGTTGCCATTTATAAACTATCACGTTAGTTCTATTTTTGTCCACAACAGTTTTCTTTCCGTACAGACTTTAACAATTTTATAACAACATCCTCAGACTTCTTTTATAAAAGAGTAATTTAAAAAATATCTCAGTTGTCTACTTTGCTAAAAAATATTTCTTGGTGTTTATTTGATTTATCGTAAAACATCGATAGAACTTTACAATAATTTATTGTCACAGTCATAAAATATCGATATATTTTATTACTTGTACATCCCTAGTAAGAAGTTAATAATTTTCTGGATTTGATGTTGCCAGTAGAGTTTTTTCTACTATTTTATTAAATAATTGCTTAGAATAAAATGATAATCTTGAAGGGTTTTTAACAGAAGGAATAGTAACGAGGTTTGTAAGAATAGGGTAAATTTGTTCTACGATATTTATAAATAATTATACCAATGGGGGAATGGTATGGTAAAAATAGGAAATCAAATTGAATTGTAACTTCACGATATTAATAAGGTCTAAAAAGACCAAAAAATTTAACACTGAAAAAGCAATTATTCAATGAGAGAGCAAAAAGTCATTACCACTAAGTACAATTTCAATGATTATGAATAAAGCATAAAGAAAATTGAAATATTGTTTTATATGCGTGAGTAGAGATCAATGGCAATTATTGCATATAATTTATTTTTATTAATTTCAAATATTTTATTGTGTACGTTTTTTCGAATTTTTTATATTGGTAACATTCAAATGTCAAAACAGTCGTTTGTTAATTTGTTTACTCAATTTTTATCAGTTATTCTTGGTAACCAGTAAATATTGGCCATGAATGACCAAGAAGAAACTTACTGTCGCTTATGCGCTGAACCAACTCCAAAAGAACAGCTTATATCGGCTGACGAAGCCGTCGGTATCAATTTGAAGATAGCAAAAAAAATGCAATGGATAAACATTGTTATATCAAATTCTCTTCTACCAAATACCATTTGTTTCGCTTGTTTCGACGCTCTGGAGCGTACGTGGAAATTTCTACAAGAAGCACGTTTAGCGCAAGTTAAACTAAACGAAATATATTCGAAAAAACAGTCACAAAAACAATGCAAAACAATTGACTTGGCCGAAACAGGGAAACCGGTTGATACAGACTGGGATGCTTTTGAAATAATAAAAACAGAAATTAAATCAGAAAATAACACATCAGAATACACAAGGATCGACTTGACTGAAGACAGGAAATTCTCAAGTGTTATTTGGGAGAGATTTGAAACAACAAAAATTAAAGTTGAAAATGAAAATGAACTGTTTGATATCAGAGCCGTAGACTCGGCTGTAATAATAAACGTCGATGGTATGGTAAAAAAGGAAAGAGTTAGCAATGATGGTGGCCACTGTAACAGTCATAACACATCAGACAGTGATTTGCCTTCACTACAAGCAGTGGAGAAGAGGAAAGACTTAAAATGTGAACTGTGCAATAAGGAATTTAAAACGAGAAGTAACTTACAACAGCACAAATTAGTCCACATGGAACGTACTAGAGAGTTTTCATGTCACATATGCGGGAAAATGTTTTTCACAAAGGGTTCACTAAGTACTCATATAACAACACACGAAGACAGCAAACCGTACAAATGTGAGTTCTGTCCGATGGCTTTCCGTGCTCGGGGTAATCTCCAATCTCACAAGAGTTTACACTCCGGTGTGAAACCGTTTGTATGTGAACAGTGCGGAAAGAGTTTCCGGGTCAAACGGAATCTTAAATCTCACTCGATAGTACACACAGACTTAATGCAGTATGTTTGTGAGTATTGTAACAAAACATTTAGGTTTAAGACTAGATTGAACTTGCATCTACGTCAGCACACTGGAGCGAAACCATACAAGTGTGAAATATGCCAGAGAGATTTTACTAACGGTTCAAATTATAAGAAACACATGAAACGGAGACACAACATTGACACATCTAGAAAGAGATATAATAATGTTGTTAATGATAACTTAGATAATAAAGATGAAATAAGTTCACAGAGCTGAAAGAGGAACTTACGTTATTGAGATGTGATAGAATTAGCTGAGAAAATCAGCTACAATAGGGTTGAAGACATATTCTTTATTCAATTGTGGCCCTAAGAAGGCACTTATGTATGTCAAGTTACTGCCACTGGTTCAGAAAACATCCCAGTCATTGAGAAGAACCAACAAGGAACTAGATTAGGCTTATCAACATCTTATTTTCTTTTTTTAATTATTTTTTACAGTATTATATTATATACAGTTGTTATAATTTTCAGTAGATGTACACAGAGGGAATCACGTCCAGACATCATCATTCATGTAATCAGCTACCCTATATACACCATAAAATGTCATAATTTGGTATATTAGTTAACACATTAAATAATAATAATCATTATGAGGCTGATTTTGAATAGACCAGTTTATTATATAATGTTGCTATTTAAAATTGTGTTATTTTAAGTTGTGTGACATTAAGTGATGATGTTGTCCAAGATGGTGACATGCTGTCTAATAGAAGACTGACTTTCGAGTGCGGCTGTTGGAATAGCTATAGGTGCTTAGCAACAGATCTTCAGCTTGAGGGTGGTAGCTAGCCAGGCGGGCATTAGAAAATACCCTACTAGCCACATATTAGTTTCATCACATTTTCTTTCAACAAAAGCTCAAGTTCATTGTAGGGATTCGAGGAATGATAGTGGAAAGTTAAAAATAAAAAAAGGTCGCACAGTCGTAAACAAATTTCTTTACAAGAACACATATAACAATTAGCTAGTAATATAATAATTGCCGTAATCCTACTAATATAATAAATGTGAAAGTGTGTATGTTAGGATGTTTGTTACTGAATCACGCGAAAACGGCTGAACGGATTTAAATGAAATTTAGCACACAGATAGTCTATGACCTGGAATAACATATAGGGTACTTTTTAACCCGGAAAAAGTCGTAGTTTAACCAGTGTTGTCCTACAAATATAATAAATGCAAAGATTTCATGTTTTTTACTCAATCATGCGAAAAAGGCTGAAAAGATTTGAATGAAACTTAGCACGTAAATAGTCTATGACCTGGAATAACATATAGGGTACTTTTTATCCCGGTAAAAGTGGTAATTGTTTTGACTAGTGGTATCCTACAAATATAATAAATCGAAAGTTTTCATGTTTTTTACTTAATCCCGCGAAAACTACTGAACGGTTTTGTATTAAATTTAGCACACAGATAATAATATATAGGGTACTTTTTATCCTGATAAAATCATAACTTAACCACTGTTATCCTACAAGTATTAATACCCATCTATGATTTTTTGCTTTGTCGTGTATAAAATCCGCTGGTGCATATGCAGTAATATAGCGGTGTGGTAGATCCTCGCAACAAATATAACTCTTTTTTTACTGCTGGTGCATATGCAGTAATATAGCGGTGTGGTATATCCAATAAAACGCAGACGAAAATTAGTAACCTGGCATTAGTAATTACTTATGGTACTTCGATTGTGAATGATCACTCATCATCGAACTACTAATATTAGTAATTACTGATGGTACTTCGATTGTGAATGATCACTCATCATCGAACTACTAATATTAGTAATTACTAATGTTACTTCGATTATGAATGATCACTCATCATCGAACTACTAATATTAGTAATTACTGATGATACTTCGATTGTGAATGATCACTCATCATCGAACTACTAATATTAGTAATTACTGATGATACTTCGATTGTGAATGATCACTCATCATCGAACTACTAATATTAGTAATTACTGATGGTACTTCGATTATGAATGATCACTCATCATCGAACTACTAATATTAGTAATTACTAATGCTACTTCGATTATGAATGATCACTCATCATCGAACTACTAATATTAGTAATTACTAATGGTACTTCGATTATGAATGATCACTCATCATCGAACTATTAATATTAGTAATTACTGATGGTACTTCGAATATGAATGATCGCTCATCATCGAACAACTAATATTATCTCATAATCGCCCACCGCTAGTAGTTGCGACCCAGTCAGGCTGTATATCCCTACAACCCTGCTGTCGTCATTACCTGGTTCATTACTCAGACGGGTGCTGGTGAGGTTGCCTTAAATTTTTTAAGTCTTAAGATGTTATTTAACCCTCTTTACTTTTAAATAGGTCTCATATTTTTATATCCGTGGATAGTGAACATGCCGTTAGATTTTACTTAAATCATTTAAATAAACTCACTATTCAGATCTGGACTACACTGTGGTCGTACTTACAGTATCTCCTGTTCACATTACTCTATGGTTTTCTTGCAGATCTCTTTTATCGCTTGTTGTTTCCACTTAGTTGTCCAAAACCGAACTGTACTAGCTCGGAATACGGCTCGCTTATATACTGCAGTATACACCAAAATAAAAGATTGGTCGAAATCACTAGATAGGCCTTGAACCTTACGTCATCGTTTAAAAGGGGAAGTGTTCAATTTTTAGATAATTGGTTTTTAGATTACGTAATCGAAGCGATAATCTTTGAATGTTTGCGTGAACTGCGACGTATTTACGTACCTACGAATACATACTTGATATTTCAAGTAGAATCTAGGCGATTCTAGACATTTGGAGAATAATGTTTTTTTGTTATTTTTACTCAGGCCTTAAAAATATAGCAAATTTAAAGATAATACTAAAGCGCCACGTCTACGAGCGAATGTATCCCCGCGAGTCCGTCCTGCTATCGTCAGGTGATCTCCACGAGACAATTACTCTTGCGCCTGCGTATCTTTTCGAGTCGCGACGGACTGTTGCATGTTCACAACAACTTGTTTTATTGGAAAGATCTCAATTTGGTAACAGGCAAGAGCGATATCAGAAGTGTAAATAATTTTGTTTAGTGGCGAGTATGCTACGAGTACGTCGCGATAGTATTGCCATTTGGAGATACGTTCATTGAATTGTTATAGAATGAAGTGGCACGACGAAAAATATCGCCGCGATAAACTCGTTAAACAAAGAGGTTCTCGCAAAATTGATATTGCCCGCATCAACATTTGATCGTGATGTGTACTAAATGTTTTCATTTGAAACAATATGTAACACGACACTTGAAGATACGCTCCGAATGCTGCCCATTTACTAAAATCACCAGACTATGACCTCAAGACAGCTCTCCTCAAATCAAGAAACCCTTTCCAAATTATTTTTATGAATGACGCTTTTGTGAATTTCGTTGGTAGGTATGTAGCAATTCATAATTGGATATAAAATATTTTATACAGGTAACGTGTCATCGTTTGCGATGCGATTGGAAAAGAAGAATTTAATATTTGTTATAATTCCTTATCAGCTCTTTTAAAAAATTTACAAAATCATATAATCATAGCCATTAATCTCAATATTAGCTTCTGTGTTTCTATTTTGACTATTATCAAAGATTAAATATGTATGCACAGACGGGTAAACCGAAACGTTTAAGAGAGGCAGAGCACAGAGAAATTTATTTGGAGATTTTTCTCTACTAGGGGCAGTCCGACTGGTGGAATACCTCCACGCTACAAAAGATCGCAGTCAAATAACCTAGTGTTGTGTTCCTGCGTTGAGTAGGGTCTCGAGATGTCCTTGGGAAAGTGGAGTTCAAACAGAGATAGGGTACAGATAAATTTCATTGGCGATTTCTCTCTACTTGGAGCAGTTCGACTAATGGTAGACCTCCACTGTATAGAAGATTGCATATATTAAATCTATGGATCTAACGGTCTCGCAGGTACAAGGAATGAACACTCCGGTTAAGTTATTATAATGTAATCTTTGATAAATATGTCGCAGTAGAGCACGCGGCTAAGCGACGCGTGTTGAACACGCGCACATGAGATTATTTCGTTTGAATTTTATTACATTATTCTGAAGATATATCCTGACTATAATTTGTGATCATTATCTTGGCAACATATTTTCAACTTGAAGGTGGTAGTTAGCCATGAGGGCATTAGAAAAGCCCTACCCCTATGCTATGATATCATCACGATGTTTTCCGTTTTTGAAAATTCAGGCTCATTGCAAGGATTCGAACTCACGTCGTTCGTGAATCGTAGATGATTAAAATTCAACAATGTTATTTGGACCCCAGAATATATGGAAGTAGTATGCTAAAGATACCAGCGTGTAAGTATCTATGACTGGACATCCTGCCTTTGTGTAAAATTATCGACATTTTTATGAGTAATATTTTTTTTATTATTATAATATAGCCTATGTTACTCGCTGATACTGAAGCTTTATATTGGTGAAAGAATTTTTAAAATCGGTCCCGTAGATTTTGAGTTTCTAAATTACAAACAAACAAAAAATCCAACTTTTCCTCTTTATAATATTGGTATAGATAAGCAGGCCTAGAAAGTAGCTTTCATTTTTTCCTATATTTCTGGACTAATGTGAAGGGGGAATTATAAAGATAAAAATTTATAAAACAATGATAATCTTTTCAAAATAATATTTATAATTTAAATTATGGTATAAGTCCCTATGTAGGTAGGTACCGTATTTATTTTCATATTTCTTACTAGAAATAAAAAAAAATCCGAAATAATGACTTAACTGTATATAGAATTAAGAAATATCTTAATTTTTTTTTTTTTTGAAATCTGACCTTTTATTGATATCTTATATAAAAGTTTTAATATTGAAATGATTTGCTTTTTAACAATTTACAAGACATTCCAACTATTTTTCGAATTTTCGTGTACAATTTTTTGTTTTTCTTCATTAATAAAAGTTACGTAATAGATTTCCTACGATTGTTCTTAAGACAAACAAATTTGTAACTCGTGCCGTTCTCGCGTAACACGAGCCGTGTTCACCAAACCATGCAGAAGACAAAAGCAACGGAAACATAACTCCAGTCGACGACAAGAAAGGACGCGAGACAGTTTTCAGTGTTATTCTGGTTTAAACATGAAAAACAAATAACTACCTAAGCCTTAATAACCAGCAAAGATTAAAAAATCATTCTGTCAAATTCCTGTCAAAATTCCCGCCAAAATAAATACCTACGTAGAGTTGTTAATTAACTAAACGCGTATGAATAATTCATTAATATGTATTTTGAAATACAAGATTAATTAATTTTATTTTTCAATTTCTCATTAAAAACCAGTGTTATGTGGTGATTTATGTCATTTTCAATATGACAGCAAACTTTTTTAATATGGACACTGGCAAAGGCGGGACAGTTTTGTGCCTACTTATTGCTTTCTTCACTCGGTATGCGATTTCGCAGAGCTACTTTAGGATGGTGAGTGAACAAGTGTTATTATTTAGATTAGATCTAAGTATTTGATCATAATATATCTCTGTCCGGAACGGACGGATGAATTGTTGGAATGTTGCGCGAGTTGTTCCTCATTCTTTATATGTTATAACTAGCTGTGCCCGCGACTTCGTTCGCGTGGACTATAGAATGCCGCCGTCGATTGGGCATACGCGCGTATCGTGCTACTCCCGCTCCCGGAACCCGGAACAAACAAACAGACAAAAATTTTAAATATTGCTTTTTTAAATAACATATATGCATTAAGTAAAAAGTTATTTTGACATTACAAATAGACACTTTAATTTTCTTAACTGTATATGGAGAATGATCACAATATCCGTAAACAACAAAACGTATAAAAATTACCTACAATGAGTCCCGAATAATTCAAGTCGTCTTTCTCCTTCTCTCTACGTTATATTTTTTCTCTCTCATGTAACGAAATGTGCCTAAACGTGACGCATCCTTGATTTTTCACTCTCAATTCTATTCCAATTATCGCATCGCCGCCTAAAAAGTTTTCAAAACATAATTTTATTGTGAGTCCACAAAATAGATAAGTACTCGTTTGAAAGCAGGATGTCAAAGCTGATTCTCCATACAAAATTAAGTTTTCTAAGGCCGAAATTACACATGATATGTTTCTCGGATGTGAGTGGCAGTTCTTGCTAAGCAATAATCTATCGCCTAGTTTAAAGAAATAGTGCGAGTGTCGCCTCCCGAAAGCAATTATTGCCCGTCTAAATTCTTCTCGGTTACTCGATTTGTTTACGAGTTTTGCCGTTCCATATTCTCATTTTTTTTCTCCTTAGGCTCAAATTTATCAATAGCCAGCGCCATTGCAAATAATTTGAGACTTTCATCCCTAGTGTCCCTATTTTTATATTGTATGTTTTGTTGATACCAATGGCACTCATAATTCCTATATCGATTTTAAAGTTATCTTGCGTACCACATTTTGCGACATTTTTGAAGTGAAAACTTCTTTTAGCGCGGTACGCATATTTTTAGATGAGATAAAATCCCTGGACTCGCGACACCGTTACGAGACGCAGCTATAGTGTGTGCATACATGCATGTACTTAAAGCAGACCGCGAAAGTGTCTAGATAAATAAAAAAAAACATTTATTGCTATAAAATTTATAACAACTATTTTGCCTAGTGTTTAAACAACCGATAATACAACAATTGTTAACTCCCGATTAATACATTTTTTACGATATCACAGCAACATATACCGAGTATAGAGGTTTAGTTTGGCGTTTCGCTGTCGGGATCAAGTTTTCACTTCTGTCGGCACTCCGAGAGTGCAACCCAGATTTTTTTTTACATTTTAAAGACACCTTCACTGTAAAAAAATATCGGTCACGAACGGCGAGTCTCATGACGAGATCAGTAGAGAGTGATCTGTTCGAATTACGCATCGACACTTGCGATTTTCACCTACGCAGTCATTAGACAAATCGATACACATGCCTATATTGAGCTACGAATACTTTCCTTTAGTCTAAACACTTTATAAGAAGCTAGTCTTGCCTTTGACACTCGAATTCGAGCATCGCTTGATTGATACGAATTTTTATCATAATGTAAACAACTGCAGGAGGGAATCACAATCGTATACGATTTCTCGGAATAAGATACCTTAAAAGTTACGTCAACATTAAAGACAACATCTCCGTTCTCCCCTCTCCCTACTCTTGAGAATGTCTCACTCATAAAGCTTAAAAGCCTCAGTATCCACGGAATGGATATCTCAGGAGATTGGGTATCATGAACAGAGTGCGACGCTTTTTCACGCCCGGCTAACTGTATCTTCAGCTTCTTCTTCTAAGCTCAGGTTCGGCCGTGCATGGAATACTGTTCACATCTCTGAGACGGTTCCGCTCAATACCTTCTCGATGTGGACGGGTTGCAGCGACGGGCTGTTCGTATTGTGAATCATACAGACGTCACCAAATATTTAGAACCGCTTCAGCTGCGTAAAGACATTTCCTCGCTGAGCTTGTTTTATCGTCTGTATCATGGTTAATATTCTGAAGAATTGTTTAACCTTCTCACATCATCTCCCTTCCACTTCAGAACCACGTTGTTTGATTTACATAGCATGAACAAGGAGGTTCGCTGATTCTTACCTTTGCCGTACAGTGCAGATGTGGAATAGTCTTCCAGCTAGCGTGTTCCCGCCTTCCTATGATATTGGGTCCTTCAGAGGAGGCATGAAGAGGTATTTTAGCAGGCCGGCATGAAAACGAAGACTGCCGATGTAATTTGCGTCACCGACGGTCGCCGTTGTTGTGGACTCCAGGTTCCATCAGGTGCTATGCAGTCATTTTGCAAAGTTATTTTGGCGTTTTTTTTTTTTGATTTGTTAATTTGTTTATTTCGATAATTCGACATTTATATTACAATCGCAACAACGACGTAGGTACTTTATATTTTTATTTCTAACAGTACAATATTACCAAATATGTATTGACCTTGGCTCGGACGCAATCATCTTCTTATTTGAAACACACGGTACTTCTTCATTCTACTTTCTTAATTAACTTCTGCTCGCTAACTTTAGAATTGAGTATTCCGAAAGTATGTTATAAGTATCCTATATGTTAATCCAGGTTATAAACTATCTGTGTGTCAAATTTCATCAAAATCCGTTTAGCCATTTTGCGTGATTGTGTTACAAACATACACTTTCACATCTACTATATCTATTAAAAACTTAAAATTTCTTCGTTTGTCTGTTTATGTAATTTTCACACGAGAACCACTTATCTAATTTTCATGGCTTTTTCTTTAATTCATAGCTATGTTATCTGGCCAAGTTAAATCTATGATATATTTTGTTAGATAAAGTAACGAACGAAATAAGCAATGGTGTATCGATCCGGAAGAAGGGCGTTTTTGGGACGCTGGAATAATTTACGTTGAGTAAACCATAAGAGATATAATAATATCAAAATAATGTGTTACCCAATTGAAGATCTTAAAAAGACATACAAAAAAAGTCAGCGAAAGCATTATTATATCTATCTTGTAAGGATCATACACGACAAGTACCTATTATTGTTTTTAAAATAACGGACGGACGACCGCGTGACGCGGTTGGCGCGCGGGAGCAGTACGAGTCGATTTAGAGGTGGGCGATTATGAATGATGACTGAATTGAGATATGTAGGTACTTATTAAAAATGTAGAGTGGGAAGATAAAAAAGATTACAATAACATAATATATTCCAATTAGCTAAATTAGAAGGACGTTCAGTCGTAATAATTACTAATTCTATCAAATTAATAACTATCTACTAACATTAGTAACCTAGCATTAGTATTTACTAATCGTACTTCGATTATGAATGATCACTTATCATCTGAATATTTACTAAAATTAGTAATTACTAATGTCTATAATCGAGATATCTCGAGTTAACTCCATTATCGAATGATTACATTAGTTTATATCATAAAATCGTCCACCGCTAATTCGCGTCTGTGCTCAACCGAAGACGGTATTCTGTAGTCCTCTGTAATATTAAGTAGGGTAAAGAAGCATCAAAAAAATTCAGTTTCACTAAGAGGCATAGAGAACATAATATATAACGTTCAAAATCCATCAACCAAGAATTGTTGAAGTATATTACAAAACTAAACCTTGGAAAAAAAGCGAAAGTCATTTCGCTTTTCTGTAAACTAAATGAATACATATGCACACATTACTTATTATTATCCATAATCTTATACAATTTTTGTTACGTTCATATTCGTTTGCTCAATTCCTTTTGCAAATGAACATAAAACAATAGTTTCCTATAATAAAATCATTTTACAGTTATCTATCTAGCAACCGCTTGCGAATTCGTTCACATTCGGAATTCGGTCAGACCGACTGTTGAACCCAATGACATTTTATATACCTACGTATAGACGCGTCATACGCTATCATCAGTGTACTAAAAAACGGCGTAATTATACTCTACATACAAACTATAAGTATTGGTTTCAGTTATTTATTAAACAGATATATAATAAAAAGTAAAGAGAAAGACATTATTTGTTATTTTTGTTGTTAGAATAAAATGATTACCTATATATTTTGAGTTGTATTTGTGTGCCACCGCGACACTGGATAATACGTGACTAAGAGAATGCCGAGCAATTACCTGACTTTAATATTGCCAAAATAGAGCGCGGGTAACGCATCTACGCATACTAGAAATAGAATTTTCTGTTTGACATTTACAGTATTCATAAACAATGAGTATTATCTCTACATCACTTGCTGTCAATTTTCCTTGAGGGACAATGTCAATATTTTGGGGGGTCTAAATTCAATGACACTTGTTGTTTTAGAATTCGTAGTATTAATTTATATAATTTAATATATTAGTAACAGATATTATAGATAAATTTTAGCTTTCTGCACTCCTTCTCCATATAAACTTTAACCATGCCAAATCTCACAGTCTTCCGTGCATGCAATACGCTTAAAAAGGTACCGAAAGCTTTTGCCTCACGTATTAATATAAAGAATAAAAACATCTTAGGTTGAACCGATAAGCGTCGCAACGCTATATGATAGTTTAAGATGTGGTGACGCGTCGCCATGTGCAAATGAATTAATACATTAACAGACCGGTTGTTGGACCCAATTTTTACAGATGTTGGCGTGGCGACGCTTTGGTCCAACGTTGGTGTTGGTTTTTTTATAGACTAACTTGATCATTGGTTGGGATCGCGACCACCTTACAAATGCTAATGAAATAAACATTTTCACAGTGATTTTCTTTTGGTTTGTCGTGTTTCGGGATCTCCCGGTGTATTTATTTATCAGGTACAGTCACAGTCAGTCTATCAACCACTTCTTGAAAGACAATCGTAATTAAGGATTTAACTCCAGTCTTGCGTCGGACCTGACACACACACAATTTTTTTTTATTTGAAACATCTAATGCGGTGGTTCCGACCTATGGTTGGACCAAATGCTGACGGGTGTTGGCGTGGCGACGCTTTGGCGAACGTTGGCGGAGTGGAGCCCTAGTTCGTTTATTTTTAATAGACAGCCAGAATCATGTCAAACTTTCGTGTTAAAACATGTATAGATTAAAAGTACATTATGTACACACCATTATATACATAGTAATAAAAGAAACATATTCACAGTAACTTTCTTTTGGGTACCTACTGGTATTATACTAATATTGGTACAGTCAGTCACTCAGTCCCACACACACAAATTTGTTTTTAAATATTCACGAAGAGGATTCATTTCTGCCGAGCGTCCCGAGACGACCAATTTTTTTTATACAAGCCTACAAACCTTTGTAATACCATAGGTATCACTAACGCGATGCTGACCTTGAACCCCCCTCCACGAAGGAGTTCTGAAAGACCTACTCACCACAAGAACTCAAGGTTATTTGGCTGTGATCTTCTGCAGGATGAGGGCATTCCATCAGTCAGAATGCCTTAAGTAGAGATAAATATCCAAAGAAATTTCTTCATAACTTACAAGACGTAATCTAAGTTTCTTCTTTGCATCCTTCGCATGCAACTAGATCTTTCCATGAAGGTTGCAAACATCACCAGACCTTGACAAATAGGAAAAACATCATTATATAAATTGTTATGACAATCATATAAAATGATATCATGTAGGCATCTTGGGAAATCTGATTATAATATGACGTCCGGCCCCCGAGGTCATATTTAAAGGCATCTTATTGTAACGTAGCCCCAGTTTAAGGTTTCTTCTGTCGACAATCTAAGCTCTTCGCATTACATAATATCTGGTGGAGTGAAAACGATTTGCTGAAGTTATATAATATGAAAGCTAATCCTCTGAACAAGCAAATTTATTTAAAGTTAAAAGGAAACAAAAAAATCACTTGACTAAAAAGTATATTTTTCTATTTTTGCTTTTTATTTGATTACCAGGCGTCAAACTTAAATATTATATAGCCTATGTCACTTCACCAGTTAAGACGAATCTAACGACACCTCGTATGCTAAAATCCATCAAGCCGTTTAGGTTACAGCGCGTGACAAAGAAATAGACATACATACATACGCTCGAAAAACATACCCATCCATTTTTGCATTCGTGTAGTAAAATATATAATAAACTAGTATGTAAATATCTGATCAATCACTTTGTTCTTTCATGAATCTCATGTATTAGAAACGATAGGCATATAAGTGATACCTGACTCGTATCGATTCATTCCTATGCAAAAACCAAATTAACAAAAAAATTATTGTTCTGCTATCATATAAAACTATAAAAAGGTTTGCGTGAAAATACAAAAACGCCAGAAATGTGAAAAAAAATCGATTAATAATTTCACTGTTGACTTTTTGTTAATGGCTCTCTTTTTGTGACAGTAGGTATTCAATCACCTTTAATCTTACTAACTTGGCAGCTGGACTTTATTGAAAACCATTACCGCCATTATCAAAAAATATAGTGTCCTGTCTTAGAACAAATTCAGTATCACAACAAGATGGTAGCTCCCTTGTTAGAACTTTCTGGGGGCGTTTCGTGGCACCTCAAAATGCTTTGTATGCTTTCAATTAGTTCCGACTTTACAATAAGGTCATAAGAGGCAAGTGCCTCGGACCTTCGGCCTCAGGGGGCCCTCGAAGTGATAACATATTCGTTCATGTGGAAAAGAGACAAGCTCAACTTGACTAAAATTGTTGTACATAGTACATAGGTTCAGTAAGGAACCTTTTTTTTCCTTTTTTTGCACTAGCTAGTGTAGAACATATTTCAGATTACTAAATGCACATACACATGTTCCCTCCTTCCTTCCAAGCCGAGGTCCGGCCACTTTGGCACCCTTGCGCGCTGGTTGCCCACGCTTTCGCGACTGAGTGCCTTAAGCGCTCGCCCCCAAGCCCGGTAAAGTTGTAAAAGCCGCAGCGGCTCTGTTTTTGAATAGGGCCCCTAAGGCTAACAGTATAGTCAGTTCTAGAAAAAAAAAGTATCGGGTACGGTGCGAGTCATCGGGTAAAAGCGTCATAAGGAAGAAAAACAAGATTGGTCGTACAGCGAACTCCTCATCAATGAAGAGCCCGAGAGTTTGATTTCAAGACTCAGCATCTCAAGCGGCCGTACATTAATGCACCCCCCGGGCCCCTCACTCCAACCTCGCCCCACTGGCATCCGGCGAAACAAAATAGCACGTCCAAAACACACTAATAGGTGTTTGCAAAAAAAAATTTAATTTGAAGGTAGTAGATAGTCCCTAACCATTTTATGATTAGGGTTACATGACGATGTTTTTCTTCCACAAAAACTCAGGTTTATTATAGGAATTCGGACACGTGTAGATGTTGGTATGATGTGCGTACAATTGATCATTGAGCCATCATTGCTTGAAAACATCGTTGAAGTCTAAAACTCTGTAGAAATATTACCACTTCCAAAGATATTGTGCCAAGTAACAATCAAAAGCAAATATTGTGTAAGAGGTAAGAAACGGATATAATGACACATAAAACAATGGTTATTGAAGAAACGAAAGCGTTCAGCAGCTCCATGACACAATTTCAATAAGCCAATGAACACTTTAATACAGTTTGGCATTTTCCTTCAGTTAACAAGCAGTATTATGGAAAGAATTGCATTATAAGTAATGCAAAGGGAATTTAGTATATTATTAGCCAGATTTTTTACTACTTTTACACAATCCATTTCGAGGAATAGATTGTGTTCCAAGATTAGTTGCACTTAATGACATGCATACGGAAACAATTAATTTCTAAAATACTATTTCTAATACAATCAATTTATATGAGTTGCCAAAGTTTCAAACTAGTCAAGGGCTTTTGTACTCATTTAATTCTAGGTGGGCATAAAGCTGAAGACGTTAACGTGTTAGGCCAGAAAGGCAGTTGATTTCCAAGTCTAGCTTCTGAAACATTCCTACTGAGAGATTTTCACCTTAAAGTTGGTTAATAGCATGGCAAGCTTTATAAAAGACCCTAATATCATGGAAATCCTCGTATTTCTCTGGGATTGTAAGGTAAAAAATATTTTTGAGATGACGAATTAATGCAACAAATCAAATTCATACCAGTATACATGTCGAGCGTATTGCAAACACGGAAGTATGACATCTTTCTAAGTATTCGTTTTAAGCAATTACCTAAAAAAAAGATAAGCAATATTTCATTTATAAAGAGTCACCGTGCGTGAAGGCTAAAAAACCTCTGGTTGGTTATTCGATTCGAGATACCGTGGAAATAATTGCAGTTGATTGTGTCATTAGCTTAAAAAGTCCCACTTTTAGAATATTTGCTTAAATTAAATGTAATCCCGTCACAAATATTTTACTAAATTAAAATAACTACACCGTTGCTAATGGAGAATATAATACAATCCAAACTCATAAAACAACAATCCTAAATCCATCATCTGAAGTCGTTATAATGAGAGCTTCAAATATCATAGTGAATTTCACGATTCTCTTGGATACGTGCAGAACAACACGTTATCGTTAACATCTTTCAGTTTTTTCCTAAATTTATGTATGGTCTTTGGCATAATTTCCCTACCGTGCCGTTGACTTAATTAAGTCTGTGAGTACTCATTATGTGTATGCTTAATGAAGAATGTATAGACGATACTTCGTGTATAGGTTTATACGAAGGTTTAGTAAAATACGAAGAAGTTATAGCATTCTCTGTATCATTATTGCAGGGAACAAACACCAATGCAGCAGAAGCGATGCAGTTCCTTCGAGAATACGACAGGGAAGCTTCTGGAATGTGTTACAGGTATAATATTCTTTTCAGCCAACATATATATCTTAGTTGAAGACACTTACATATAGCGCGTTTACATTTTTTTAACAAGTAACAGTGCCAAACAAGCTTAGCCCCACCTGATGGATAAGTAGTCACCGTAGCATATGGACAATAGTGACACCAGAGATATCACTGTTCATCTTTTTTTCTTTTTTTTTTTTTTTATTGTAATTGATGTTTATTTATTTATTTGGATTGACAAGAGTAATTAATTAAAGATACATAAATAATAGTCAATAAGTAATAAGATTAATGAATAACTAATTACAGCCAATCACAGCTTGCATGAAATCAATAAATTAATGGTTATAATAAGAATTCAATTTATCTACCTAGAAAATTATTGTTAAATTATTACTTAATATGTCATAATGAAGAACCATAATAAATTCTTAAAATAAAACTATTATTAAAGAATGAAAATAAGATTTAAGGTTAAAATAAGTTAAACTATATACATAGTTAAAATACAATTGAAATTTTTGGATTAAAAAAAAAAAACAATAAAAAAGCTCGTGCAACATAATCATAAAATAAAAATCATGAAGCTAACAGAGAATAAATTTTTATTTTAAACTGAGAAGGTGAATTGGCGAATATATCAATGGTGTCATCTTTTTTAACCAGCTCGTTATATTGACGTGATAATCTAGCAACTATTGAGTAGTGTCCAAGATTGGTTCTATAGCATTTATGACAAAATAAAGGGACTGGATTTCTAGGTAACCTAAGAGGTACATTAATGTTAAATTTCTCCAAAAGTTCTGAATCGTCAATGAGGTTATTCAAAAATTTATATAAATAAATCATGTTAAGCAAAATCCGTCTGTTATTTAAAGATATAAGTTTAATATCTTTTAATCTGTCATAATATGGAGCGAATTTCTTAGTGTCTGGTAAGGAAACCATAGTGAATCGCCTTTGAATATTTTCAATGCGGTTTATATATGTTTGATAGTGAGGCCACCATATAGTACAACAATACTCAAGCTGGCTTCTAACATATGTATAGTACAAAAGTTTTTTAATATATGGGTTGTTGAAAAGCTTACTATTTCTGAACACAAACCCTAACATTTTGCGTGCAGATATACAAATGTTATTTATGTGGAAGTCAAACTTTAGGTGAGTATCAAAGAAGACTCCAAGGTCTCTAATCCAAGTAATCTCTTGTATTGGAACTTTATTAATGTAATACGTTGAAGGGATTAGTTCTCTCTTTCTGCTAAACTTTACATGATTACATTTATTTATGTTCAAAGACATAAAGTTAACCTCACACCATACAAGTAGTCTATTTAAATCAGATTGCAATTTGTTAACATCATTTATGTTATGAATTCTACGTGCAATCTTAAGGTCATCCGCAAACATAAAACAAGAAGAATTAAAAAAACATTGAGACACTCATTGATATATATATTGAACAAAAGAGGTCCAAATATTGACCCTTGTGGGACACCAGACAGTATTTTAAATGGTTCAGATTGATATCCCTTGACAATAACGACTGATTGGCGGTTTTTTAAGAAAGAAGAAAGCCATTGTAATAATATTCCACCAATACCATAACTTGACTTTTTTTTTATTAGGATACTATGATTAACTGTATCAAAGGCTTTCGAGAAATCAGTATAGATAGCATCTACCTGTACCGCCGAATCCACAGAGTCTGCTAAATATGCTATATAGTTCGTAAGATTAGTATTAGTAAATCTACCAGTCAGAAAGCCATGTTGGTGAGGAGTAATGTATGGTCTGATATGTTTACTTATATGGGGATATACTAACTTTTCAAATACTTTGGCCAGTACGGATAATATGGAGATAGGTCTGTAATTTACAATACAACAGGAATCACTCTTTTTAAAAATAGGCAATAAAACTTTGTCAAAGGAAAACTAAGTGATTTACCACAGTTCTTTATAAATAAAGAAGACAGAGTGTCAGGTCCTGCCCCCTTATGTATGTTAACTTTATTTAAACCCATGAAAACTGAACTATAAATAAATATAAACTTTATTTATATCTGAACCATATTCCTCAAGAAGCTCTGGAAACCTTACACACCGCAGAAACATTATATAAGGTTATAAAGCTGCAATCTTCTATATGGTGGAGGAAGTATTTCGCCAATCGAACTGTCATTAGTAACATAAGTATTACCTCCGAAGAGATTGTTGTACATAAATTTATCAATCATGTGAAAAGCTTTTTTTATAATTTTCAGGGTTACAATGTCTCAATGGAAGTTCGTTACCAATATAACGGAGTACAATCGTAGGAGAATGACAGAGGAACTGGCTCTCAGCTCCAAATTCGAGAGACTCTCGTGGAGGAAAGCGGCTGCTTTTGACTACTCGAGGGTTTCAGATCCCCAAGGCAGGAGGCAATTAATGAGGATCGTTCAGGCAAGCCGGGCAGCTCTGAGCGACGAGAAGTTCTCAGAGGTACACCACAATACTTATCATTTAAAAGATTTAAGTGAATTCTAGTATCCGTAAACAGCCAACCTTAATAATGCCCACATAAAACCAAAAAAAGTCATAAAAATTTCAATTCAGTATTAAAAGTAACCCTCTTCTTTTCAGCTTCACCAGATAATAACAGAAATGAAAGAAATATACAATTCTGCAAAAATATGCCCATACGGACAGAAACCATACGATCCGCATATTCCAAAAGTACCATTTCAAAATCCTGAATACCAAGAAACACCGATGCAAGGGTACCAACTGACTAATCATCCTTACCAGCATTATCAATCTTATACGGAGAATCCAGAGTTACCGAATTATTGCGATATGCAACTGGACCCAGAGATATCAAGGATCCTGGCCCATTCGAGGATAGAGAGTGAGCTGTTGTATGTTTGGAAGAGCTTTAGAGATCAAACCGGTCCCAAGTTGAAGAATCGCTTCATGAGATACGTTCAACTCGCGAACAAAGCTGCTGTCGCTACAGGTAACGCATTTTCTTCTAATTCATCCCATTTCAATTTTATTAAGAGACTAGCTATGCCCGCGGCTGTGCTCGCGTGGACTACAAAATGCCATCGATCAGAGACACGCGCAAATTAAGGTACACCCCTTCCCAGTTATTTTAAAGACAAAAATGCTTATTGTGGGTGAACCTTAGAAGATTGACTTTTCTTACATTAAAGTAGCTTTTTTTTTTAACGTGGAGAAACCCATCATGATTACACACCCGCCCGGGGGGACGAGTGGTTATGTGAGACTCCTACTCACTAAAACTCCACGGTGTACCAGTCGCCGTCAAACTAGGGCGACGCGGGAACTGCGGTGGCATACAGCCACGTCGCCCCGACGGCCTAAGTAGGAGACAGTTCAGTACACCCTAGCCGTCTCCTCCGTCCACCGAACCTGTGCAATGAAGAGATGGGACCCCGACCCGTTTCCTCTGGTTCGGCTAGGACATTAATGTAGCCTAAGTTACTCCTTGTAGCATAAGCTATCTGCCAGTGAAAGTCCCATCAAATTCGTTCTAACCAACCAATTCTGTTATATTATAAGTATGTACCGTAAACCGTAATTTGTATGTACAATATTTAATATACTTTCATATTATGCATTTAGTAAAAAGCTGATATTTTGACATTCATTTATTTATACACTTACATAATTAACACGAAAACAAGTAAAGAAAAATAGACAGAGAACATTGCCTAGTGCTACTATAATTAAAAGTATAGACATGATAAATAAAATACGACGAGTAACAAGAAATAGAAAAGAAAACAAATTTAAAGGTAACAAACAATTTAAACAACTTAAATTACAGACATTTCAATCTTTTCTTACCATTAGGTGGGTGTACTCGATTTCCATGTCGAGCAAAGTGTTTTTGAGTTTTCCTATGAACTTCTCAGTAGCAGCTCGGAGTTTAGCTTTGTGCCCGATTAATGCCAATAGACTCGCTCCCTATTACATGAGATCTAAAAATTTCACCCGTCGAACTGTAAGTGTACATGATTACACCTTTGCCTAACCATTTAGGGAATGCAGACGTGATGGTATATTTCCCTTCCACGATACAAATCCCACGACTAAAGTTGCGTTATAAATTCCGACTATCTTCACAGTTATATTTCTTTAAAAATCTATGGTATACTATAATCACTAACAGATAAACTAAATAAACTTTCTTCATTAGGTTATAGAGATGCAGGTGACCAAATGCGAGCAGTCTACGAAGACCAGTCGTTCAGGACGAGCGTTGAAGAGATCTACAACCATGTTGTACCACTTTACAAACAGCTATTCACTTACGTAAGAAGGAGACTGGTTCAGAGATACGGCGAGACTACTGTGAGGTCTGATGGACCTATACCTGCTCATCTTTTAGGTATTTCATTTTCATATGAGATTTTTTTTTTATATGACAAAAATGATTTTTGAGATCTGATCTTTCTAGATTTATTTTTAATTTAACATGCAATTTAAAATTTCTATACAATCCTTAAATCTTTAAAACTGTAAGGTATCATCGAAATCCTTTCGGATGTGTAGTATTTGAATCTAATCATATTTTTATATTGAAATATCCATACTTATAGTTATAAATTTAATAAAGCGGAAGAGCTTTTTTGTTTGTTTAAACACGATAATCTCTGGAACTACCAGTCGGATTAGAAAAATTATTTTTGTATATGATAGCCAGACTCACGAGAAATAGTATAGGCTATCTAAAATTAGGCTACAGCTCTCTAGTAGTTTTAAATATTGATTTTTGTTAAGTAAGTCGGAGGTGAAAGCCCTCCCAAATTGCATTATCCGCGTGCGCTGGCGTAATGGATAATGATACGTAAATACAATGTTCCACAAAAATATTTTTCTTTAGTATAGATAAAAAAAAGTCTACGATAGCATGTAACTATCATAAGCTACAATAAGCTATTTTGTTCCAAAATATTTTTAAAAATTAAAAAGCGATTTATTAATTTTATTTTAGACATGGCATATTAATCTTTACGAACAAAAACTTCTTCATCATGGAGACAATTTTAAGAAGATAAATTTCGCTCTTTATAGCCTGTTATTTGGACTCATAGTTTATTAGGAGATAATGAAAAATTAAAATAATTTGTACTTGCGGGAAGAACAATTATGATAGACTACATGGGTGCGTTGGCGGCGCGGTGCTTATCGGATAAAATTAACACAGGTGAAACTGTGGGGCACAGCTAGTGAATAAATATAAACGAAAAAAAAAACGTTTAAACCAATTAATGATATTCACGATCCATCGATCGATATCCATAAAGTTAGGATAAAAAATACATGTTACACTAAAGCCCGTTTTCACCAACATCCCCTAATTTTTAGGAACACTAAAGTACATTTAAGTGACCACTTAGGGAGATTTCGTTTTCACCAACATCTAATGGACACCTTAAGGGTTACCTAAATTTTAAGGAACAGAAATTCGACTTTAGCGCTAAGTGACGTTTATTTTACAAACAATTCTGGTTATTTTTTCTTTTAAGCGTCTTAAAATGTAAGTTAAATTTTAGTTCTTGGAAGCTTTAGAAGAAGAAATGAAACTGGGAAATTAATAGAAGTCACGCATTTACTGAAAAAGACCTGGTTATTTTTTTAAATAAGACAACAAAGATTTTTTGCTAGATATAGGTTATCAAAATGTAGTGTGTAAAAATATTTACCTTTTTTTAAATTACTTTATCATATAAGGTTTTTTTTTTGACAGGGCAAATCCGTGTTACCTATGAATCAACTCTATGTACATAGAGATATTTTGTCACAGTGGTAAATATGGGTGGTATCAGTGTAGTAACCACTTGCAGGAAGTATTTTAGAACATATTTTTACTGGACTATAAAGATATTCTGATGCCATTTCCAGTACTCAATAACTCGCCGACACGCCACCTATCGCTTTTTTCAGAAATAATAACGTATTACGCTAGGCTTGAGTTTAAAAAAAAAAACAAATACAAAAAATAATTTCTTTTTATTTATTTGAATAATTAATTGATATTAATATTTTTTTTTTAATTCTATTTTGGAATATTATTATTACCATTTAAAAAAGCCATATCGGTCCGGCTGTCCGCAAGTGCTCCGCTTACCAAGGAACAGGCATATAATTTTTGTTTATTTAAATTACAATAACATATTTTAATCACTTAAGAATGATAAATAATTCATAAAACTTTTTATTGCTAAATTATCGGTGTATCACAACGTAGGCTTGCCAAAAAAAACGGACAATTACACTGGCTTGACATAAAAACTGACACTTAACTAAGTATTTCCTTAGTAAGTAGCCCTTAGCTTGGTGAAAACGAAATAAGTTAAGTAGCCGACTTAGGAAACACTGTAGCTTAAGAATCCCTTAGTTAGGGGTACGTTAAAGGTACGTTGGTGAAAACGAGCATAACTCACACGTAAAGTAGTGATTATCTGTAATAGAGTGAGAATCCTTTAGTATAAATCTTGAAAGAAGAGCGCTGTATCGGAAACAACCGACCAGAAACGACGCTGCCGGAATGGCACGTAGCGACGTCCCATCAGAAGGCTTAAACTCTCGTCCAAAAGCGCCATTAGATGTTTCCTGGTTTTTTGTTAGCCGCGTTGAGAGATTTTTGGTACGGGGAAAAACTAATGGGTTCCGGTGACCTTCGCGTCACTGATGACCTCGGCATGCTCGTGACGTATTGCGCTTGCATCAAACTAGCGACGCGTACTTTAACGGCCTGTGTACATGTACACGCATATATACACTAATACATTGTATATACTCGACTGTATAATTTACGTGTTTGACTTTCTGGATGGGTAAAATCTTGTGATGACGCGTCACCGACATTCTATACAATAATTCAGATCATAATTGATTTAGAAATTCAAAATTATGTTTTCACTTCTGTATGACTTTTGAGTTTTAGTGATATCGGATAGCTGATAATTGGTTGATGATGTCGCCGGACATGAAATGTAATAAAACGACGCTGTTAGTTTGATAGCTAGCCAGTATGCAAGAAACACAGGCTCATTTAATAAAAAAAGTGCAAAGTTATAGAGCGTACGAAGAACAGTTAGATAACAAGATAAAGAAACATTAATGTATATTACAATTATTAGATTATAGATGACGCTATATTAAACAAATATTTGATGTTTATTTTATTCTAAAAAAGTTACATCAAAATCTATACAAATAATAAAATTGAAGTGTCTGTTTGTAATTTCAAAATAACAGCTTTTTATTAAATGCATATGAAAGTGCATACGATACGTATAACAAAAAACCAATTTTAAAATTTTTGTCTGTTGTCGGTTTGTTCCGGGTAATATCTCCGTAACAGTATTACCAATTTTGATGGCAATTTCAATGATAGATAGCTGATATTAAGTAAACCATAAGAGATATATTAAATTAATGTACCATATAATTATAGATATTAAAAAGACCTACAAAAAAGTCCGCGATAGTAGATATTCATCTTCTAAGGAACAGCCACAATAAGCATTTTTGTCTTTAAAATAGCCGGGAGCGGGGAGAAAGATTCGCGCGGGAAAACTGTAGAAAGAATACACAATGAGAAATAAAATAATAATACGGGTAATAGAAATAGAGTTTTTAAAAACGACATAAATTCTATTAAATTTTTTTTAAATTATTGATGATTGAGTCAGTGAGTTTGTTAACGGGTTAAAGTAGACACTTTACTCATGAGGTTTTTTAAGTTGTAGGGCAATACCCTGAGGTTTTCACACAGGATCTCATGATCAAATCGAATTCTACTAAAAAGTGGGTAAGCCTCAAAAAGATCTTTAAGGGACTGAATAGTAGCATTATCACAGGAACATATTGTGTAATACTAGATATAGTGTAAGTTTAAAATTATTATATTCCAATTTCCAACCCGAAAGTAAGTCTTTGGACATTTTCGAATTTCGGCTGTAAATGTCAAACAGAAAATAGTCTATGATCAAAAAGTCGCAGGTCGAATTTCGACCTCAGGACGATCGCTAGTGTGATTAAAACACTCTACATGATCGCCAATGTGAATAATTGACTAGCAATTAGATACCGTGACATTCATGCTTACGAACCCTTATAGACACAAATTAATACCAACAGTCTAAAATATTACTGACTAAGAACTGAGAACTTTGTATCACCCACAGGCAATATGTGGGCCCAGAATTGGAAGTCAATCATGGACCTCGTAATGCCGTTCCCTCAATCGCCGAACGTGGACGTTACTGCTGAAATGCTTAGGCAAGGGTTCACACCACTCAGGTAATATTATCTCCACTTTCTGCAGCCCTCCTAGCTACCACTCTTCATTTGAAAATTAGTCTCCAAGCACTAGATGTTCACGAATAGATGTTCCAGCAGATGTACTTGAGACCCAGTCCTTTCACTAGGCTCCGGCAACATCGCCTCTTAACATTAAACGAGATTGTGACCAAACCCTAAGCCCGTCGAGAAATTTTTAAAATCTAAATAATTTTGTCTGCGTCTGAAAAATTAATGCTGGTGGATATTATAATATTCACTTTCTGTAGACATTGTATGATGTATGTTTCGACAACAATGCACTATTCCCCTCCACGTTTCTTTTTTACCTACATGCATTCTCTGCTAAACCGGCAACGGAAGCAGTCGCTTGAAAGCAGCCCTGTATAACATTTATTAACGCCGTCGTCTGTACGACACGCTAACTCACGAGTCGCCGCGCTCGTGTCTTTAAGTGGTTGTCGAAGCACATGTGTGTATGCTGAGAACGTGCTTCAAGAAACGCTAGATCAATAGACGTACAGATCTGCCGCCTGCGTGACCTAAGTATCAAGTAAGTGTGCATGTTTCTTTCCTTAAGCTTAACTGATTCTGCCATTTTCTTTTCATGTTGTTGAGCACTTCCATGTTATGCATTGTGTCGATGCAGATAGCATTAACAATAAAAAATACAGTCCCCATCTCTCCTTCATTAAACCTGCAAATTAATATGGTGAACTATGTACCCCGCATAAAATATTTTTAATTGAGCAACGAGCCAAATATTCACCAAATGTATTATAGTATTAGTATTAATATATTTCATTATGTATAACAGTACCTAAGATTGTGCGCAAAGATTCTGGCTTGAGTTATTTGGTTTGGTTAGCAATGGCTACCTGGACTGATGTCATTTTGGATACAGGATTCGTTTGGTTCTACTGACTTAGAAAACTACCAAAACAACAGATGTTATGACTATAAAAAAGGATGGCATATTCAATGGTGTAACGTTAAAATAACAGCCTTTTGCTAAATGCACATGAAAGTTTATACGATACTTATAATAAAAACAAACAATTTTGATGTGGAACATCTATAGGCGTGGGGTAAACCTGATTGTTGGCGTGGCGATACAGGCCGTGGCGACATATCGCCACGTTATATGATAAAATATATATACTATGAATTATGAAATTATGAATATACAATTATGAAAATAATCACTGCAACCCCACTGACCCCAATTGACCCCCATAGAACCCCCTTCGATATTTCACATCTGCCAGGAGTCCCGTGACGGATTTTTTTTTAACTTTTTCTTTCAGTTTGTTTCTTCCGAGTAATGTCCGAAACGGTTAGACCGTTTTGACGTGACTTTCACTGGCAGATAGCTGATGTTATAAGGAGTATATACAGCTATTTCCGAGCCCTCTGTGTAAACACACAAACACAATAACAACCCCAAAATTTCTGTAAATTTAGTACAACAATAATCTTCTGTTATATTAATAAGCAACAGTATATATCAATTTATATGTCATTTAGTGATAAGCTTCGTTATTCGTTATAGATACTAAAATAAGGCTCACTTAGTTATAGTACATAGCTGCGAGTTTGAAAAAATAAAAGATAACCCACTGGCGACCTCCGTAGGTGGAAAAGGGGGTCACCACAATACCAACATTTCTGTCAATTTTCTAGAATGTTTCAAATGGCTGAGGATTTCTACACTTCGATGGGTTTGAAACCAGCACCGCCGGAATTCTGGCGTGGCTCTATGCTTGTGCGTCCACCACAGCGTAGTGCGCAGTGCACAGCGAGCGCATGGGACTTCTGTAACCGAATCGACTACAGGTACTGCCTTATTCTTATTATGTCTTTGATTTCTTAATAGATCTTAGATTTTTTATTTTATCAATGTAGTGGGCGCCTTTAATAGGTTCGCATATCTGTATTACACTTAGAATGAATTGTAAAAATGGCTCAAGTATAATATGCGCGCTGTTGGCGCATCTTTAATAAATAAATTCGCTAACTTACTTCCCTTACTTGCATAGCCTAATGTCTTACGGTATTTTCTGTAGGGTTCAGCAGCTGAGATAGTTACCATATTTATATTGCAAAGCGGGCAGTTCGAGCAATTTACAATATGAGACACCGCGAATCACTAAAGAACAAGTTCCAGGAATTTAGTATTTTAACTTTGCCCTCCCAATACATCTTTGGTAACTTAATGTATGTTCGTAAAAATTTAGACAAGCTGGATTTTGTCAAAGATCAGCACAATGTTAATAATAGAAACGGAGATAAATTAGTCGTACCGTGTTTTAGACTTTGTAAGACTAATAAAAGTTTTTTAGGTAATAGTGTTAGGTTCTATAATAAGATTCCGAAGCACATTACTGATTTACCGGACGACAAGTTCAAGGACCATGTCAAGCAGGTTTTACTGTGAAATAGTTATTATAGGGCGGATCATTATGTGAATGATAGTGATGTCTGGAAGTGACTCCCTCTCTCTGCATCCACTAAATTACTATTATTATTGTACCTGTCATATTAACATTTGTACAGATGCCAAAAAAAAAGATATACCCGATCGTGTTTCTTACCGGTTCTTCTCGATGTCTGGGACGTTTTCCGGACCGGCAGTAGTGTTTTGACATTCATAAGTTCATATTCCCTTACGTTAGCCACGCCGAATTAAGGATTTTCGTTCCAAAAAACTATAAAATAGTGTGGGCCAAATATCTGGCATTAAATTCATACTATTGTATAATATAATAAAGCGGAATAGTTTTTTTTTTTGTTTGTTTAAACATGCTAATCTCGGGAACTACCAGTCGGATTCGAAAAATTATTTTGGGAGCGTTGGCGGCGTGGTTCTTGTCGGATAAAATTAACATGGGTGAAACCGTGGGATACAGTTAGGTAAAAAATAAAACAAAAATAGCAAGCCTTCCCTCGGAAAGACGCCTTTCTCAATTTCACATTCACAAACTAGTGTTATTATTGCAGAATAAAGCAATGCACTGAAGTCACAATGCAAGATCTGATATCGACGCACCATGAGATGGCCCACATTCAGTACTATCTCCAGTATGCTGATCAGCCTCAACTGTTCAGAGACGGTGCTAACCCTGGTGAGATCTAAGAATAATCCTTGTTATGTAGAAGTTTCTATCTTTTCATCTAAGACCTTCGGGCGATCTCTAGCACTAAATAACTAGCACTTTAAAAAAGGTATTTACAAAATCGGTGCACTTTGCTAATTTTGCTAATAGACTCCGATATAAAAATAATGTAGTACTTAATATAGTTCGTAGAAAAGCTCTTGATCCTTATCATCATACATTTCCAGCGTTCCACGAAGCTGTCGCAAACGCAGCCACTCTCTCTGTCTACAATCTACCGCATCTGCAAAGAGTTGGTCTTTACCAGAACAAGTAAGTCTTTGTAATCACTTTTACCAAACCTCATACCTGAATATCTGTATAACTTGATACAAACTATCTACACTATCTCTAAAGTTGCAAAATTTAACACGGAAAGTTAGGAACTGCGTTCGATAGATCCATTTTATAAGGTGCTTTAGGTGTTATAGCAAAATAGGTTTATTACCTCTTGTGAAATACATTCAACAGTTAAAATAATTGTTAGAAAAAAAGAATGTTTTAAAAAATGTTTATTACCTCTGTTGAAGTACATTGGACAATTAAAATAATTGTTAGAAGATACTGTTAAAAAAACTTTATTACCTCTGGTGAAATATATTCAAAACTTACTTACACCTTTTCAACGTTGATTTTTTTAAGCGTTTCCATAAAATTATTGCTTAACTATACTAAAATCCCCAAAAGAAACTGACCAAGACTCGCCAGCACTCAGAATACATACTAAAATGTAATGTGTAGTTAGATCGTTCTAATAAATGCAAATAATATGCAACGCAATCGTACTCGTATTCATTACTTTCTAAATTAGCTCTAAGCTCTGTACAGCGTTCAAGATTTAAATGACGATTTATTTTGCGTTTATAAATAACTAAACTTAAAAAGATTTAATAAACTTCTGCTAACCTTATCTACCGAGATAAATCCTGTCAACTTATTTGTAAGCCCTAAAACTTCTGCTATAAAGGTCTGCGATAGCTAAATTATTAATATTTGAAGCAATGATTGCTATTGGGGCTTACTTTGTAGCTTCATCACACTTAGGTGTAGAACCCTTAACAATTATCAACTTTCGATTAGGGAAAATATTGTAATCAGACGTGACAGAACAAAATGAACTCTACATAGATAAAGATGGATGAAACAGTTAACAGAAATAATAATCTTTTTTGGCAAATTGACCTCACTGTAGGTACTTGGTGAGCACAGTGCAATCCAACATCGATGACCACCGAGGGATCTAAAATCCATTTTATCTTCCATCTTTCCTCGCTGTATACCGGCCTGCTGAAATGTCTATTCACGTTATGTTTCAAGAACTCCATGTTGTAGAAAGGAACGGGAGACAGTTCCGAAGATGTGACGAAGAGAACTTTTTTATAATTTGTTTTCAGGACCTATGATTCTTATGAAGTGACCATGAATTTCCTCATGACCATGGCACTAGAGAAAGTTGCCTACCTACCTTTCGCTTTTATGGTTGATCAGGTAATATTTTTGAAATATTCATAAAATAGCAAACTATCGGAAACAATTTTAGTACAATATAGTGAAAACCTTCTTTTCCCACTAACAGGTAAAAGTATAATCTAAGTAAAAGTAATAATGAATTCATACAGCAGAAACTTAAGGAATAAGCTTTGGGGAGCTTGAAAATTATATTAGTTAATGAGCTAATGCAGTCAGTCACACCGGGACCTGATGAAAGAACGAAGCATTTGTTTTGGATTAAGATCCAGCACAATTGTCAACCGTGCCTGATAGTAGCGATGGTTACCAACCAGTTGTCAAGGTTCTGTCTGCTAAATTACTAACCACAAAATATGACGAACATTGGAGTTATAAATTACACCCATCGAGAAATCTGGAAGAGACGAAAGCAAATTAATTATTTAAATTTTTACAATTAATAAAATTGAAGTGTCTGTTTGTAATGTCAAAATAACAGTTTTTTACTAAATACATATGAAAGTATATACGATACCTATAACAAAAAAACCATTTTTAATATTTTTGCGTTTGTTCAGAGTAATCTCCGAAACGGTTGGATCGATACTGATGGGACTTTCACTGATAGATAGCTGATGATATAAGGAGTAACTTAGACTACTTTTATATTAGAAAAAGAATTAGGGTTCCGCACAAACAAAAAAAAACTGCTCATGGTGAATCAATTCAGGCTATTAAACGGCTTATGCTGAGTAAACCATATGAGATAAAGCACATTAATGTACTACATAATTGTAGATATTAAAAATATTTACATAAAAGTTCTGGAGAGTGTATGTCTATTTTTCTGGGGTACCATTCCATTTTGCCTTACATTTATTATTCTCTGTTTGTCCTCCTAATGTATCCGCTCTATTTCCTTTTTAATTTTTTTGAGAATATCACTTACTTTTGTTCAATTCCTTGTTCTTGAAATGGTCCACTAAAAAAAACTGTTGAACGATAAGAAACAGCGACTACAAATAAAGTTCAGTTCCTAAGTTATAATGCATATATATATAGTACAGGTGTTTGTACTTAGTTTATATATAGAGTACATTATTATTGATGACATAAATACTTTTCAGTGGAGGTGGTCCGTCTTCGAAGATGGTGTCAGAGATATGAACAACAGATGGTGGCAGATGAAGTTGAGATATCAGGTAAAGAAATCAGTTTATTGGATCAATTGAAACTAAAAAAATAACATACGACACATTCTCTATAATTGTGGCAAAATTGTAGATAAAAGAGAAAAATATATTTTTTTGCAACTTTACATTTAATCATGTTTAGGGAATTGTGGTCTACCATACTTCTTGGAATGTAGAAGGCACTGCTGATGGCCCGGTTTACAGAAAGATATACAAAATGGGCAACCAAAAAAATGCAATTTTTTACCCAATTGGTGCGTTGAGTTCACATTTGCTTTTCATTAGAATTTGCTCCGTTTATTTAGTACCGATTTCACGTATGACGTCACGTACTCTGCGGTATCGTTTGCGAGGCAATTTAAAAACTTATACGTTTAGATGTTATTTTAAGTTTAATGCTTTATTTATGTGAAATGATATTTTTCTAGCTTTATAAAAATCTATAACGATGAATAATTAACGCCTTTTGAAAAATTGTCCGCTTGCCTATTGAGTCCGGCTGGACGTAACATTCAATAAAGTCATTCAGGAATCAGCCAGTGTATATCCTCAGTGATCAGGTAGTAGATCGGGGTGGTAGGGATCTGTACCCGACTGGATCGCGACCTCGCGAAACGACCAACATGCTCGTAGTGATAAATACGTCATAGTAACGCTCTTTTGATTTGTCGCATTTTGCTGGCCGACATGACAGTACTATCGGACTCAAAAAAAAAACAAACTCAAACTCAAGAAATACCGTTACTTTGTCCGTGCTACAGTAAAATCCATACTATAATATAATAAAGCGGTAGAGTTTTTTGGTTTATTTAAACACGCTAAACTCTGGAAATACCAGTCGGCCACGAAAATTTTTTTTTTGTATATGATGTGATATAACAAATAATAGTATAGGCTATCTAACATTAGACTATAACTCTTAGCTAGCCTTAAATATTGATTTTTTTTAATGTAAATCGGAAGTCGAGGCTCTCCCGAACTGCTTTATCCGCGTGCGCTGGCGTAATCGATAATGATACGGAAATATAATGTTCTGAAAAAATATTGATTCTTAGTAAATCTAAAAAAAAAGTCCGCAATAGCATATACCTATCTCTTATACATAAGCTACAATAAGGTTATATTGTGAAAAAGAGTTGTTGAAAATGAAAACGTTATTAATAAGAATTATTTCTAAACATGGCATATTATTGACCTTACGAATTAAAGTTACTTCATCATAAAGACAATTTTATGAACTTACATTTTGCTTTGTATAGTATGTTATTTCGGGTACATATTTCAGGAGTATAATTAAAAATTTAAATAATTTGTACTTGCGAGAAGTGAGAACAATTATGATAGGCGTTGATGATACGGAGGCGTTGGCGACGCGGTGTTTTTCGGATAAAATTAACACGGGTGAAACCGTGGAGCACAGTTAGCAATGTATAAAAGACGAGTTTGTATAGGATCATAATTCTCAAACTTTCTTGGTTAACATGGACCGCCAGAAATAACGTAACATTTAACGCGTGCGTGTTATTGGTGGAGCGTGGCTTAGGCTTGTAAGGACATAAGTCTTAGCCAATGAGCGAATGAGAATTGTAATAGTATAGCAAATAAATAAATATGCAATCTACGTGATATTAAATTATGGTTCAGTGGAAGCGAGTCCGTGTCCGCTGGTTGACGTGAGTTCGAATCCCTGCAATGAGCCTAAACTTTCGGTGAAGGAAAACATCGTTATGAAACCATAGAATAGTGGTAGGGGATTTTCTAATACCCGCTTGGCTAGCTACCACCCTCAAGTTGAAAATCTGTCTCCAAACACCTGTGCCTGTGTCCCGGCAGATGCACTTGAGAGTCAGTCCTCCCATTAAGCTTAGAGTATCACCATCTTGGGTCACATTGTAACAAATCAAAATACGAAATCTATGTTACATCACTGTAGCCCATGGCTATCTAAACCAATCCCATAGAGACTAATCGCTGCAGAGGTAAAAATTGGAAAGGTTTGTGAATTTGTATGTGTAACTAACTAGATACACTCTTCAAACAGGGGACAAATAATTATACATTAAGAAAACTTAAAAAGCAAGGTTTTATTTTCGTATTTTTCTCAGCAAACCTTTTCATTTCATATACATATCAGGGGAGTAAATAAAAAATAACCATTCCGCCATATTAGATTTACAGTGACGTCACTTAGATAAACATCTATTTTCATCCAAACTAAACGTGTATGCAAAAGTTCAGCTCAGTCAGTTGAGGATAACTTTTTTAAATTCACGTTGTAAGATTTGACCCATACTGACAAAGCTAGTAAATAATCAAAAGCATGTAGAAATATGTGACAGTTGTTCCTTCACCGTCAGTTCTTGTACAAGACATATGAGTCATTTATTGCAACTGCGACTTTTTGATCATAGACTATTTTCTGTTTGACACTTGCAGTCACGTTTCGTTGAGTGACAATGTCAATATTTTAGGCAAACTAAGTTTAATGGAACTGGTCAGGTTAGGATTCGCAGTATTAATTTACTTTATTTAATATATTAGTAACAGATATTTATAGATAAATTTTAGCTTTCTGCACTCCTTTTCTCCATATAAACTTTAAACATGCCAAATTTCACAGTCTTCCGCGCACGCAATATGCTTAAAAAGGTACCGAAAGCTTTGCTTCACGTATTAATATATAGATATATCGTTCTGTTACAGGGAGTTATACCTCCAATATCAAGAACAGAAGGAGATTTCGACCCAGGTTCTAAATATCATATTATTTCTGATCAGGTAACAAGTTTTTGAAGTAAAAACGTCATTATTTCCTGTGTGATTTGAAACCCGATGAAATGAAAAAGCGACACCAGAAAGTTTCCTATTATCTCGGTCCCCACTTGTACGTATGTCTGCGCCTGTGTATAATGAAACCTTGTGATAAGGCGTCATAGCCAGCGTGGTGTATTGTTCACGTGTATCGTTTATATGAATACTGAAGCTATAGAAAACGATATTTTTCAAAACAAATATATAATCAGCACTTAAAAAATTAATAATACACGGATAGTGCATTTTCACGCTATATTCGTCGACGAATTGGCCTAGAGATGTGACGGCCAGACTTCTACGTGCTATTATATGTACAATACGAGTGGTCAATAATTCGAGTACCGTTGATTTAGGATCTTAAAGAAGAATTTTTAAAGGTTTTCAGAAGGTTTCAGCTCTACCACGTGTGTTCTCCACACGTATGGAAGAAAGACTCGATTTGTTACACTCGCTTTAGTAGATTACAGGAGGATCTCTCAGTATTGATCTAGTTCTACTGGTTTTTATTATCAACTGACTTTCAACGTGTAAGTTTATAGGTATGATGGCTGTTAGCAGAGCCTAATTTCTCAATGGGCAATGCTCTTCTTTGACTATTCATCGTAGAGTTCAAAGAGCTTGGGTAAATAAAAAAATCTGCAGCTTCTAGCAGAATAATTTGTATAGTCTGTGTCCTTATGCTCTGACGTTAAACATTTAAATGACCCTCTACCATAAAAGAATATTATTATGTAAGTAGATGTAATTAAATAGGCATTTTCTAGGGTTAGTCTAGTTAGCTAACACCGTTAAGTTAGAACGAGAGGCCGGCCTTGTGTCAGGTGGGCAGATGGGGTAGTGGTGACGGCAGGTCGAAGATGGCTAGATACAGCTACAGACAGAGAAAAGTGAAAACCCTCGGAGGAGGCTTCTACCCGAAGGGGGTCCACACAAAGCCCATAATTATACGCATAATATTTTAAATGTAAAAATTTGCTTTAGTACTTACTTAGTCATATTTTTATAGTTTTTAATGTCCTAATAATAGTTTTAATCATAATATTTGTGTGGAATTTACTAAAGCTTTATTATTATTTTTATATATTTAAGCAGCTCCGTCCAAAATCTAGTATACAATATGCCGAAATTATTTATTACTTATCAGTTACGTTAAACTAAAGCACCATCTCTGCTTATGTGGGGTAATTAATAATTATAATGTATACACAACTAATTCTATAGGTAAACGACGGATACAATTTCAATACATTTACGAATAGTAAAAATAACAAAAGATTTTCTGAAGTTCTGTACCTAATGCTACATTTTCATTATTTGTACAAAATTGTTCAGCGCCATCTGTTGAAGTTAAAAGTGCAAGTTTATCTTTAGCGCCATCTGTGTGGCTATGAAGATATTAAACTGATACATACTTTTCGAAGCTCCGTGTTTGCGAACTAATCTTACAGTGGCGTTTGTTTAAATTCATTATCACCTAACATGAAATATTTTTGAAGTAACTACTACTCTGATACTGGAGCATTTTCTACAGGAATACATCAAATACTTCCTAGCAACTATACTGGAGTTCCAGATCTTCGAGCAGCTCTGTCAAGCGTCTGGGCACACGGGGCAGTTTTACGAATGTGACGTATATAGAAGCAGGGATGCTGGGAGGTTATTGAGGTTAGTATGGCAGCGTTTCATACGTTCACTAGGGTATGAGGCGGAAACGACCTCAGGAGGTCCTATAGCGTGTTCTGCAAAAATAATGTTGTTTCATACCGTATGAAGGACATAACTAAGGAAAAACATAATATGGAGAGTTCCTATTTAGCATGGGAGGCATATTTAAAAAAATCGCATCAATTTTTAGGGCAAAATAACTTAGCAATTTACCATATTAATATATGCATGAGGACCTTTCGACCTCCTATCGTAAGCAAAAAAAAAAAATGTATAGAAATCATTGACACAGTAAACGTGTTAAATAATTTAGTTAAAATTTTTCAATTCCATTATATTCCTTTTCTAACTGAGAAACATTCTCGAGATTTTTTCATTGTTTTCAATCTAAACTAACAAGCTAAAAAATTGTTTTGTTTTTAAGGAGCTAATCTCTGGAGTTATAATTTATCAGTCAGATATGAAAAATTGCATTTTAAACCCAATTTATTTAGGAATCTATATTTATCCCTACACGCTATGACCCCTTTAAAAAATATGGAAAAAAATATTGGGTAAAAATGAACTGAAAAAAAGCGCTAGTGAAGCCGCGAGGCACAGGTAGTAAATTATAAAAAGATAGAAACTCTCAAGAAACAATGAAAGTAGATATTTTAAAAAACTTTTGCGTCTCGGGACGCTCGGCATAATTGATAACTTAAATTAATCAAAAAGAAAAAAGACCAAACGAAAGAATGGAAACCGGCGAGGATTCGAACCTAGCAGCCACGCTTACGACGGTAGGCTTCGAGCGTATTGTTAGAACTGACTGAAACTATGCTACTATTAATGGCGCCGTTACGCTTTACGTTACGAAACGGTTTACCCTCCCATAAGAAGTTATCACTTTAAAAATTTCTGGAAACTTTCATCTCTACTGCTTGTGTTAACCCATTGAATATCTTCACCTCCGCCTATATATTCTTGGTAACTTCCGAAGCAAAGATACCCTCCCATCTCACAAAATTCTTGATAATTTACAGTGAACTCATGCAGCCGGGAGCCTCAAAATCAGCTTCAGACATCATCAGGACAATGACACGTGGAAAAACAAATAGGATATCTCCGGAAGCCCTTGTCAAGTAGGTCTTTCACAATACCTGTGATAATTTTTTTACCTTTTGACTTTTAGTTAAGTATGTACTAAATAATTTTAGATTCACTTTACACAAGGTAACCTAATAAGAATAAAATGAACAACATTTATATACTACACGTTTTCTGATTTTCCCAAGGAAAAATTAAAAATATGAACAACATTTTTTTTACTTCGGATTTAGATTTACATTTTAGACAATTATTGTCAACTCGAGAATTCAATTATTATTTTTCAAAAATGATTATAATATCTATAGTGTTGTCATTAAAAAAATGTTTATTTTTTCTTGTTTAATATCACGGATTCAATGAATATTTAATAAAAATTAAATCAATAATAATCAAACGGCGCAAGTATGTTAGCTTAGATAATGGATACATGATTGAACCTTTTGGGGTCGAAAATCTGGATCCGTGGGGACCGGCAGCACACAAAACTTACAAGGATTTGTAACGTCGTCTTGTAGATCTATCACATGACCAAAATGCTGGCACATATTTCGCGCAGCGCATTAGTATCGCTATTCAACGCGGAAATTCTGCCATTATTTTTGGCACTCTACCAGCTTGCAGTGGCCTTGAATCTTTTTGTTAGTTTTTATTAAAAAAACTAGCTGTGCCCGTGGCTTTGCTCACGTGGAATACAGAATGCCCGCGCGAAACTTGCTCCCCTCTCCCGATTATTTTAAAGACAGAAATGCTTATTGTGGGTGTTCCTTAAAAGGTAGATATATATCTATCAGAGTATATACTCTGCAGAACTTTTGTGTAGGTCTTTTTAATGCCTATAATTATGTAGTACAAATAAAGTGCTATATCTCATATGGTTTACTCAGCACAAGCCATTTAATAGCCCGAATTGATTCACCATGACCATTTTTTTTATTTGTGCGGAACCCTAATTCTTTTTCTAAAATAAAAGTAGCCTAAGTTACTCCCTATATCATCAGCTATCTATCAGTAAAAGTCCCGTCAAAACAGTCCAACCGTTTCGGAGATTACCCGGAACAAATAGACAGACAGACAGAAATTTAAAAAATTGGTGTTTTGTTATAGTTGTCATATATACTTTCATATGCATTTAGAAAAAGCTTTTATTTTGACATTACAAACAGACACTTCAATTTTATTAATTGTATAGATAAGTAAAATATCCTCGTTTAGATATTTCAGACCTCTGGAACTTTGGCTTCGTGTTCAGAACAGAGATGAGAGACTAATCGGGTGGAACTCCAACTATCACGACGTCGCTCTCTTCTCCAACCAGCCTGACCAAGCTTCGACTCTCCATATTTCCACTACATTATTAATCCTATCGTTTATTTGTTACGTTTTTTATTAAAATAAATATTTTATTCATGATTTTTATTTTAATATCTCACAAACCAGCGATATTCAAAGTAAAGTCTCTGCGAGAACACCGTGGCTCCGAAGGGAAACCTAGAAAAAACGATTGATTAGAAATAGCCAAATTATATATAATAAAAAACCGCCTTACTTACAACACTAGACTATTACTGTACAATTAATTTTTGACTCGGTACATCTAGTACATTTAGCTATGGTCGTACATATAAAACTTAGTTAAATATAATCTACTAACTTTATGTTACAGACGAAAGTAATATTTTTAAATTGTATAAAACTCTTCCAGTATATGACAAAGTAAAATGTAACATGTTAAAAGACCAATACTTGGAAGTCAAAAATAAAATAGGTCATTTTGTATACACTCGTCAAGTAGCAAATAAACTAGCTACCCTCTCAGCAAATAATTGGAACGGTAATCGGACGACTGGTAATCTAATTCCTCGACTAATAAACTCTTTGCCTACCTCCGTTCGTATTATTATAACTAGTAAGAATCTGAAATATGTGTTGAAGGAACATTGTTTATTTATCCGACAACGAATTGTAAGGTGTCACACACAAATCATATAGGTTTATCTGGCATTAATTCAACAACTCTTGTTTAATCTTTTCTTAGTATGGTAAATAATAATAAAATAAAAATTAGAATATTTTCCGTATAATATACAAATAGGTTATTTGGAAGGGCTTTTTCTTATGCCCGCCTGGCTAGCTCAAGCCCTCAAGTTGAAAATCTATCGCCGAGCACCAATATGGCGTGTACCGGCAGCTGCACTTGAGAGCCACTCTTCCACTAGGTTTAGTGTGCTACCATCTTAGGCCACATCGTCACATAAAATCAGGTAAGTCTGCGGCCATAACGCTAAATATTTAATGATTAAAAAAAAATATAGTCTCTGTTTTTACTGAATGCGTATGAAAGTATATACGTTATTACACCTATAATAAAAATAAAAAAACCACTTTAATTTTTTTTCTCTGTCTATTTGTTCCGGCTAATTTCCGTAACGGTTAAACCGATTTTAACATGACTTTACCTTGCAGATATCTGATGTTCGTTCATAAACTATTTTTATTTTAGAAAAATTATTAGGGTTCCGCGCAAATAAAATAATAAGCCTTTTTATCTTTAAAATAACCGGAGGGCGAAAAGAGGGGTCAACACAATACCGACGGCACTTTGTATTCTACGCAAACTAGCTAGTTTTGGTATACAATTTAACCTTATTCCTTGCCAGGTCATTCCAAATCCGGTGAAACTGTTAGGGCCCTTAAGGCTAACATTGTAGTCATCTTGACCATCGCTTGGAGCCACCCCAAATCCAACATTGAATGTCAGCCAAATTAGATTTATAAATATTGAAAGTAATTAGCCATTTCACTTTTCAAAACGGATGATAGTGAAAAATGATCGGACAGTACTTTCACTTTGTAAAAAAAACACATTATTCTGATCTCTAGATTAAGTTTCTTTTTATTTAAACAATTTCGGACTTCGTTCCTTTACGATTTAACTTTATACGGAAGTAGCTCTGCCCCAGGGTTTCACCCGTGTTAATTTTATCCGACAAACACCGTGCTACCAACGCACCCATGTATACTATCAAAACTGTTCTTCCCGCAAGTACAAATTATTATTGTTGCGACCTGTTACAACCCGATTAAAAAGATAGAAAAATCCTGTTCCCGAAATACAGTGTAATCTCTTTATAACGTTATCCTTTATAACGATAAACTCCCTATAACGTTGAAGTGAGCCCAACTTGGTTGGATTGCGTTAAAACCCACATATTGAAACTGCACTCCATATAACGGTAACTCTCTATAACGACAAAAAATGCTCAGTCCCTTGAGTTTCTTTATAAAGAGTTTACACTGTATCTCGAAGCAACTACAAACTTCTCAGGACTTCGAAATAATGTTCGGGTCGTAAACAACCTCGGCGCATGTTTGTGTAAACATCGCAGTTTATACACACATGTATAAGGCTTATCGCCTCGATTACGTCATCAAGTAGGCATAGAAACTAAACGTCGAGAAAGATAGCGATGATTCACGATTTTTCTGCGATCGTTTATTGTAGGTATTTAAGCGACTCAGGCGCGGCGCCGAGGCAGTTCAGTTTTGAATTACAAAGCGATAACAACGAGCGATAAAAGGAAGCGAAACCACAGTGAAATAAATAACAGTGTTGTGAGTTCGTGAAGCTTGTAACTGTGTAGAATTCGAATAAAACTTCTTTATGTTAAACACCGGCATTTTTAATACCCACGGGTGTAACATTATCAACAAAAATCTTTGTCACAAAATACCTTATTGTGGCGTATGTATAAGAGATAGGCATATACAATCCCTGAATTTTTTTTAGATATACTAAATACCAATATTATTGTAGAACATTGTATTTTCGTATCATTAATGATTATGCCAGCGCACGTGGTAAAGCAGTTCGGGAGGGCCTCAACTTCCGACTTACTTAACAAAAGCAATATTTTAGGTTGTCTGAGAGTTGTAGCCTGATTTTAAATAGCACATACTATTTCTCGAAAGTATGGTTATCATATACAAAAAGAATTTTTCGAATCCGACTGGTAGTTACAGAGATAAGCGTGTTTAAACAAACAAACAAAAAAACTTTTACTTTTTATTATATTAGTAGATATAGATTTATAAGGATCAAATTTTAAGCTCCGAATACACAATTTCCATGTATTTTCTAGAAGTAATTCTATGAATAAAAAAAGTAATATTGTAGCAAGAGGAAGGAATTTGGCACTCAAGCAAATTGCTTACCTTTATCTTTCTCAACCAACGTTCAAACTTGAAATTTTACTTTCATCGCGTTCGAAGAAGTCTCTCTTCAAAAATAGATACTGCTATGAAAGAAATAAATATTATAGAATAATTTATTATCAGATAAAAATATCAACAAAAAGCAATACAAGAAAAAAGCATAAAATATCAGAAACAAAACAAACGTCTAGGAAAATTGAAAATTTACAAATTCCCGACACAAGTAACAAATCATTGAGATCGTTCCAATGAGCCCAAACAAGATATCTCTGTTGTAAGGATGCTGAGGAGTTAGGTATCTTGTAGAGTCCAGATGACGCTACAGCATCAGGTCAGTGACACATTTTTTTAAATATCATTGAAGTAACAGTATACCAAATTTCGGCTGGATATGATCTGTGGAAAATGCCCAAATCCATTTATCAACTAGAAAAGAGCTGATAGGTAATCTTTAAATGGCTGAACAGATTTTTCTTGAATCATAGCTAACAACACTCTCGATCGATTAAATCAAAATCGGTTGAGTCGTTTGAGGTCTACAATGCCACAAACAGACACACAGATAGTTACACTTGTGTTTGCGTCGGAGGTTAAAAACAAAAGAAACGATTGGACAACAAGATTTCGCATCAGCTTTTCGTCATTTTAAACGATACTGTTTTTCACCTAAACCTTAAAATTTTAGCGGCAATCTTTTTATTAATCAGAATTAAAATTTCGCACTCAATTTTGCATTTACAACAAAAAAAAGTAAGTAACGACCTGCCAAGAATTAAATTAAAATTAGATGCGGTCGATAAATTAAACAATAGTTTTTGATATGATAATTTTTGCCTTTCTAAAGTGCCTTTTAAATGCGAAATTGTATATATTATTCATTTATTAAAGATTTTTTTCCTGGCAGAGCCATATCTCTGTTAATTCTTCATTTGAATCATTATTATAAAACTTATATTACCCCCCATTGATGAATCATTTAAAGATAGTTTAAAATTGTCACCATTAAATAAATTGCTTAAAAAAAACCCATTCAATTGTATTTCTAATTCTATATATTTCTAGCTGTGCCCCACGGTTTCACCCGTGTTAATTTTATCCGACAAACACCGCACCACCAACGCTCCCGTGTAGACTTATCATAATTGTTTATCCCGCATGTACAAATTATTTTAATTTTTCATTATCTCCTAAACTATGTGTCCAAATAACATACTATAAAAAGCAAAATTGTACATCATAAAATTGTCTTTATGATGAAGTAACTTTTGTTCATAAGGATCAATATGCCTTGTCTAAAAATAATGCATATATATAACCTTTTAATTTTCAACAAATCTTTGTCATAAAATGCGTTATTGTGGCTTATGTATAAGAGGTAGTTATATGCTATGGCGGACTATTTTTAGTTATTTTAAGGAACCAATTTTTTTATAAAACATTGTATTTACGTATCATTAACCATTAAGCCAGCGCATGCGGATAAAGCAGTTCGCGAGGGATTCGACTTCCGACTTACGAAACAAAAATCAATATTTAAGGCTAGCTAGGAATTTTAGCCCAATACTATT
Source organism: Saturnia japonica (assembly GCA_033032175.1). Classification (NCBI taxonomy): domain Eukaryota; kingdom Metazoa; phylum Arthropoda; class Insecta; order Lepidoptera; family Saturniidae; genus Saturnia; species Saturnia japonica. Next base: position 1,213,784 of record CM065331.1, read on the forward strand.
GATGACTACTATTGTCTGACATAACTATGATTGACAGCTCACGTCATAAGTCGGCCTCACGAACCGTGATATTAAGGACTCTCACGGATAGCCAACGAGCACGGACAGCGAAGCACCGAATAGACTTTTCTACGCTTCCACAGACGACAATCTTCCCATGGTGCGTCGATGCAAGCTGCTCCGCGTCCATCGGCAATATCATTGACCGTGGGAGGTCACCTAAAGATGTCACTGGATCTCATCATGTAAATAAATAATTATCAGGTGGCGATTTACATTTGCTTTTAATGAAGGAAACTGGTAAGCGCTGGACAATCCAAAAGCATGGATGATGACGGTGGTGACCACCGAGTGATCAGCTCATTGCCAGTCACTGTTTTCGAACTGACCATAAGTTTGCCTGGGTTTTATAGCTTTACCGAGCTCGTGGGTAAATAAAAAAGGCCTCGGCTTGGGCTGTTACTGAATATGCAATTATCGCGAACTAATTCTCTATCCGTAATTCAATCAAACTATAGTATATACTAGCGATCGCCTTAAGCTGGAAATTCGAACTGCGTCTTTTTGATCATAGACTATTTTCTGTTTGACACTTCCTGTCACTTTTCGTTGAGTGACAATGTCAATATTTTAGACGTTCTTATCTTAATTGAACTTGTCGGTTTAGGATTTGCAGTATTCATTTTTTTTTTAATATATTAGTAACAGATATTTATAGATCAATTTTAACTTTCTGCACTCTTCTCCATATAACTTTAACCATGCCAAATCTCAAAGTCTTCCGTGCACGCAATACCCTTAAAAAGGGACCGAAACTTTTGCTTCACGTATTAATATAATGATAGGCTTGTCATCTTATGTATGGTGGTCGCGGTCCAATCGGGCTATAAAGCGAACCTTATCATCCCAATAAAGGTATTTGCTCGTGCTTGAGTATTTCAAGTTTTAAGATTTAAGCGTCTATAGGCTTCGATAGCCGCTTACAATCAGGCAGGCAGTATGCTTGTTTGCCACCTTTGTTGTATAAAAAATACTGTAAATTATTTCCTCAAAACAATAAAAGAGAAAGACGGATTATCATTTGATAGGTAACAAAAAGATTTTTTTATTATAATATCTCGACGCATTGACCGTATTTTCCCTGATAATAAGTACTGTACAATCCAAACACAACGGTGACCACCGAGAGATCTAAATCTATCGGCGGTCACCACTGTCATACCGCCCTGTATACATATCTCTTCACGTAACTCTTAATGGATCCGATGTCGTAAGGAGGGAACACACTGGCCGGGAGAAGGTTCCACAGGTTCACAGTACTACAAAGATAAGTCATAGAGAACTCTTTAGTTCGTACTGAGATGAAGGTTAGCGTAAAACTGTGACTCAGAAGCCGAGAGCGTGTGGTTCTGTTGATATGAATATTTTCCATATTATTTGTCACACACACACACACACTACTACAATGTCGCTTGAAATATTTTCCTGAGAACTATAGTAAAATCTCCGAACACAGAATGTATATCGTATATGCCTATATGAAAATGTTATTGATAAGACATTCTCTTTTCGGAAGGAACATAGAAAAAGCTTAAAAATCCAGTAGTCGTAAGCGAGGCCTCAAACAGTAATCTCGTTCACAATGTCTTCCACAAAATGCATTGTTTTAACCTTGTTCTTAAACGTATATGTGGTTTCAAGTGGCATAGCTTATGAAACGACGTTAGGCGAACAATTAGAATTAAAATTCACGGAATGTATAAATAATTTCACTACATATTTGGAAGGTTTTAACGATGAAAATATAGGGAACAGTGAACTTGGAAAATTTTTGAGGTACGAAGAATTGAAACCGAAATTAGACCGCGGAAGAGGTAATTTTTTCTCATAATTTTTTTATTTTCTTTCCTCCTACTTAACGTTACCGTATATTATATATATATATATCTTTTTAAATAACATAACTCTTAATTTGTATTGTGCAAAAATAATTAAGTAATATAAATGTAAATAAAAAAAAACTTATATCTTCTTAAGTTGTCGAACCAAAAATAATAGATAACACAGTAAATTAAAAAAAAAAATCCTAAAAAAGTAAGGTTGCAAACTAAAGTATTGGATTTACGAGACATTGTCAATCATAATGCGGGACATGGTAAAAAAAATTAGAGGCCCAGTTGGAAAGTATAGGAAGACAAGAAATTTCATTAGAAATCCGATTTACGCATCATTTTAATTAGTTGTATATGTTTTACTTTACAATACAACATTTTACAAGCTTATATCAGTAAGTGTTTTAATGCTGAGCAAAGATCTCTTCCCGCCAATCACCACTTATTAGCGATTTCAAACGCCGAGAAATTAACAGTTCTATATTTTTCTCACATACTACAAGAACATTCACCAAGCGTTCAGGTTCACCGTCAGTCGGATAGTGCTACCAATTTAAATAAGTAAACGCACGTGAATTCCAACAAATTCGTTGGCACAATCCAGGGTTCGTACTTACGGACATCGAATCGATATTCCGCCGGTTTAAACCACTTTACCTCCACAACGTTTACAAGCTGATCCAGCTATGTTCCCTTTGAATATATTTTTGTAGCGGAGTACGCAAGCCGCGCGATCTTTAGTTTAGCCGTACCATAAAAAGAAAGAAAGAAAGAAAAAGTCTATTTACTCATCGCACAGCACATCAAAAATTAAAAATTCGTTGTGCGGGAATAAACAGGTCCCAGTCTCAGCAAAATTGGTACACACAGGGACATATCTTTATGGGTTTAGAAACGGCACGTCTCGTCTTTCGCGGAACATTTGGCAATCCTAGTAGCAACCCTAAGGGACGACTTTGACTATACAAATCTTTGTCACAAAATACTCTATCGCGGCTATTTATAAGAGACTAGCTGTGCCCCACGGTTTCACCCGTGTTAATTTTATCCGATAAATACCGCACCGTCAACGCAGTCGTGTAGTCTATCATAATAATTGTAAATTAAAGTACAAATTATTTTAATTTTTCATTATCTCCTAAAATATATGTCCAAATAGCATACTATAAATAGCAAAATTTAACTTCATAAAATTGACTTTATAATGAAATAACTTTTGTTCGTAAAGATTAATATGCCACGTCTAAAAATAATGCTGATAAATTACCTTTTAATTTTCAATAAATATTTGTCACAAAAGACCTTATTGTGGCTTATTTGTAAGAGATAGGTATGTGCTATGCCGGACATTTTTTTAGACATACTAAGAACCTATATTATTGTAGAACATTGTATTTTCATATCATTAATTATTACGCCAGCGCATGCAGATAAAGCAGTTCGGGAGGGCCTAGACTTCCGACTTACGTAAAAAAATCAATATTTAAGCCTATATTATTCTCCGAGAGTCTGGCTATCATATAAAAAACTAAAATAATCTTCCGCTATATTATATTATTATAGCATAGTATTTATATAATTTTGACGGATAATGTATGGAAAACTTATCATAATTAAAAAATATGATCCCTAATAAGTGCCTATCTATAGCTATACAAGGAAAAAGGGAAGAGGAAGACCTAAAAACCACATAGATGTCGAAGGTCCAAAAGGACATGAGGGAGATAGTACTTACCGATGATGACGCACAAGACCGAAATGAATAGCATCGCATGATTGGGAAAATCGAACCCACGTAACGGGAAAGGGCAAGGTCAAAAAAGATACAAAAAAATATTCCCAAATAAAGTTATCAGTTGATTGAAAATTCGGCCCTAAATCAAACGCCGATCTTGTTGAATACCTTATGCAAATATAATTGTGTTAAAACTTTTAATTTTTGATCCTCAGAAGGCAAGAGCATAAAGAAAATGTCCGCAGCCATGTTGCCGCTGGTCTTCCATGTCGGAGCCACGTCCACATGGATGCTGCTGACCAGTATAATGGCCGCCAAGTCTGTGGTGCTTGGACTTATTTTATTGATCTTCAAAATCGCTGTTAGCTCCGCTAAGGTCAGTCAAGTCAAATGCCAAATAATCACAAACAAAAGTTTATTAATTTATTATTAGCTTACCCCGAAGACATTTTTTTTTCATTTCCAATAGTTAATAACTTAACCACAGCGCCACCTGTACCGATTTTTTCTTTCTGAAAACTTTTCTAATTTAAACAACAAAATAATTATACTTATATTTAGTTCGAACATGAAAAAATATTAAGAGTTATTTAAAAAAATGTAATACAAAAAAGCAATTTCAGTTTTCCATAATATCATACTATTATTAGGTGAGAAGAAAACTTTGTACATCTTTTTAAATGTATTGCGTGCACGGAAGACTGTGAGATTTGGCATGGTTAAAGTTTGTATGGAGAAGGAGTGCAGAAAGTTAAATAAATTAATACTGCGAATCCTAAACATACCAGTGACATTGAACTTAGACTCCCAAAATATTGACATTGTCACTCAATGAAAAGTGACAACGAGTGATTTAATACTCATTGTTTAGGTTCATACGGCAAATGTCAAAGAGAAAATAGTCTATGATTAAAAAGTCGCTGGTCGAATTCCGATCATTAGGCGACCGCTAGTTTCTATTAACCGCGTAACTTTTAAAAAAAAATCTTCTTTCCCTAAGCGTTCTCCTGTGATGTACCTACTTAATAAGGAACACTTAGGAATATGTTAAATTTAAATGTTTGATTTGTTTTCATTTTTTTCTTTGGTACAATTTTTTTTTTGGTAGTAGGTCACGACATATGTGTCCAAATGAAAGGCGACCACCCGCGCCGTACACCAGCTTATTTATCTATACAATTAATAAAATGGTAGTGTCTGTTTGTAATGTCAAAGAGTTTTTTACTAAATGCATATGACAGTATATGTATATATGTCTGTTTGTCTGTCTATTTGTTCCGGGTAATCTCCGAAACGGTTTGACTGATTTTGACGGGACTTTCATTGGTAGATATCTGATATTATAAGGAGTAACTTAGGCTACTTTTTTTAAAGAAGAATTAGAGTTCCGCGTAAATAAAAAAACCGTCAAGGTGAATCAATTTGAGCGTTTAAATGACTTATGCTGAGTAAACCATAAGATATATAGCAAATTAATCTTATTACATAATTATAGACATTAAAAAGATCTACAAAAAAGTCTGCGAGAGTATATATATATCTTCTAAGGAACATCCATAATAAGCGTTTTTGTCTTTCAAATTCTTTCTCAAGTGCGGAGGAGCAAAATTCGCGCGTGTGCCCGATCGATAGAATTTTGTAGTCTACGTGAGCGAAGCCGCGGGCACATCTAGTCTTAAATAATGATATTGATGTCTAGAAATTACCACTCTCTTTTGCAACTAATTACACAGTTAAAGAAAATGATAAACCTGATCGAGATTTTTCCGAATTTTCTCGATGTCTAGGATGTTTTCCGACCCGGTGGTATTGTTTTAACCTTCGTAATTGCCTACTTGGGTTCTAAATTGAATAAAGAATATTTTTGTTTTGAATTAAGTACAGAAGTATATCGAGACCAGAGCGTGTCTAATTTCAGTTTTTTTATAACAAATTTCGCAGTTAAAATACTGTAACGGGTTTTATAACAGTAATAAAAAATTGCGATACACAAATCGCGTGACAATGTAAAATGATGCGTATTTTGTTACAGTTAGAATTATAAAAATTATAAACACACGTTTCCGGTCTCTAAGCGAGCAGGCGTAAGTTTTTTTTTGTACTGTTTTTGAAACCGGTAATTTCAGCGAGCAATTAATTTCCGATCCATATTCGATCTTGCCAACATACTTTATTAGTTATATTAAAAAAATAACTATCATAAATCAGATTTAAAGTTAAAATAATCAATTTAGAACACACGGCATACGAATCATAACTAAAAAAAACTTTTCGTCACACATACTTGGAATTATGTTTGTTTAATAAACCCCTCTTGGACACCTAGAATCCCAAAATTTTACGACTAAACTCATTATGGCTATCTATCTTGCCAAGTTATAAATCCCATGATAAAGAAAGCAACAAATTATTTTGTAAACTAATTGAAGAACTTACGTTCCTATGGTTATAATTAAAGGAAATGCTACGGAATTTCGTTTATGCAGCGTCGTTTCTACGGAACTTGGCCCGTAAAATTTGTATGAACCTAAAAATGAATATTATATCATTTGCTGTCACTTTTCATTGAGTGACAATGTCAGTGTTTTGGGGGGTCAAGTTCAATGGCTGTGGTCAGCGTAGTATTCGCGGTATTATTTATTAGTAACACATATTATATACACATTTTAGCCTTCTCCACTCTTTCTTCATATAAAATTTAAGCATGCAATATACTGGAGGAAGTTTTGCCTTCACGTATTTATACATACTAGCGATCACCCTAAGGTCGAAATTCGACCAGCGACCTTTTGATCATAGATTATTTTCTGTTGGACATTTACAGTATTCATAAACAATGAGTATTATCTACATCACTTGCTGTCACTTTTCATCGAGTGACAATGTCAGTATTTTGGGGGGTCTATGTTCAATGGCACTGGTCAGGTTAGGATTCGCAGTATTAATTTATTTTATTTAATGTATTAGTAACAGATATTATAGATAAATTTTAGCTTTCTGCACTCGTTCTCCACACAAACTTTAACCATGCCAAATCTCACAGTCTTCCGTGCACGTAATACACTTAAAAGGTACCGAAAACTTTTGCTTCACGTATTACTAAATAGATTATATATAAAATTCCCTGATCAATGGACGGAGTGATTTATGAAGGTTTAGGTGTATATGTGTATAAATATCGCGATGATTCTTGAATGTGTTGGATTAAATCCTGCCGACTGGGAACTTTAATGGGATGTACCGCGTTACCAATAGAGTTATATGAATTACACGACAATAAAAATGTAGGCGTATATGCTTTGGTACTCCTGCTAAGCTGGGACGGGTTGCTAGTTAATGTATAAATAATATACATATTTTCACATGTAAAACGAATAGTTAAGCTAGTTGGAATATTAAAAAAAAAACAGACAACTTTCATTCAAATGGCTTCTTTATTTCCATCAATAGCTTTTTTTTTTGCAAGACCTCGTGCTAACGCGTCTCAATTTACTGAACATTCACTTTTGAACTACCTATTTTTATAACATCTTATTTCAAATTTTTTACGACTGTCAATCAAGCGTTCAAACGCATAATAATGAAATTCAATATAGTTAGGCGTAGGAAAGTTTAAAACTGGTTTACTGAATTACCGGACGTATATTTTTTCTTTTAATCGAGAACTGTGAATGCATGTTGTAACGGAAGTGCGTCATGATGAAGTTACTGATTTTTTTTTTAATATGTGTAAAAATAAGTCATTTTCAAAACAACTTCAAACAAAAGAGGAGTTTACTCAATTCGAATGTCATATCGATAGCCATAACTTCCTTGTTTATGAACCGAATTAGATGATTATTTTTTTATTGGATAGGGGATACCTTAAGGGTGGTGTCAATTTTAATTTCATTGGCATTGGACCTTCGAATTCGAAGATACACCACGAAACTCCTCAAAAACATTGAAGTTATTATTTTTTTTTTGTTATTGTTATACACCGTAAATTTAGTAAAAAAGTCAGTTAAATGAATTTCCATTATTATCATTAACGTTTAAGTTTGTCATATTTTTTATGGTTAAATGTTTAGCATTATAGCTACAATCTCATCTGATGTAAAGTGACGATGAGTCCCAAGTTGGTGGCACGCTAAGCCTAGTGGAAGACTGATCTCAAGTGCAGCTGCGGGAACACAGTTTGGTAACAGATTTTCAACTTGAGGATGGAAGCTAGCTAATCGAGCATTAGAAAAAGCCCTATCACCATGCTATGTTTCATCACGATGTTTTCCTTCACCGGACGCTCAGGTTCATTGCAGGGATTCGAACTCACGTCAATCGATGCGATGTCCGTCCATACTACCACTGAAACACCGTAGATTTTAAAATTCTACACAATTCATTATAAATTCAGGTTAAAGATGACAGTCATTTGCATTTTATAACCATTTTAAAGCTTTGAAAGTCGCCTCCTGTGAAATTGCGTTTCATCAAGATAACAATATGTTGTTAGTATATATTTTAATATTATATTAAAATAATATATTTATATTATAATATTATAGTACATTAAATGCGAAACGAGTTTTACTTTTTTATTACTTGACGTTTCGGGCTAGTTCACTAAACCGAAATAACGGAAACCACTCTAGCCAGGCCGAAACATGAATAAAATAAAATGGAACACGTTCTTTAGACCTGGAGCCCTCTTTAACTTGGAGTGCAAGGGGGCGCAGAGTTCTAGAGTCCGTTATACATCTTGATAGGACCTATCTACTAGCGTACACCGTGAAGTTTTAATGAATGGGAGTTTCGAGTGTGTACGCATGAATTTTTTTACGGGTTTCTCCGTGTAAAAAAAAAGTACTACCACAACAACCCTGTCTAACCCTTTAATCCATGCAAGCACAGCCACGTGCACAGCTAAGCATCAACTAGTTAAATAAGTAAATAAAAATATAGGTACAATAACTATATTAAATAACTAGCTGTGTCCCACGGTTTCACCCGTTTTAATTTTATCCAACAAAAGCCATGCCCGCCGCGCCGCCATCGCACCCATGTAGTCTATCATAATTGTACTTCGCAAGTACAAATTATTTTAATTTTTCATTATCTCCTAAACTATTTGTCCAAATAGCATACTCTAAAGAGCAAAATTTAACTTCATAAAATGGCCTTTATAATGATGTAAATTTTGTTTCTAAGGATTATTAAGCTGTGACTAAAAATAATGCTTATAAATCACTTTTTAATTTTCAACAAATCTTCGTCACAAAATACCTTATTGTGGCTTATGTATAAGAGACAAGCATATGCTATTGCTGACCTTTTAAAGATATACTAAGGACCATTATTATTTTAGAACATTGTATTACCGTACGATTAAAGATTAAGCTAGAGCACACGGATAAAGCAGTTCGCGAGGGCTTCGACTTCCGACTTACGCAACAAAAATCAATATTTAAGGCTAGCTGGGAATTTCAGCCTAATGTTATATAGCCTATACTATTCCTTGTGAGTCTGGCTATCATATACAAAAATAATTTTTCGAATCCGACCGGTAGTTCCAGAGATTAGCATGTATAAACAAACGAACAAAAAAACTAAAATGCTTTTCCTCTTTATAGGTATATTAGTATAAATTAGTACAGATTATATCTCATTCTCTCGCAGGCTAAACTGTATAGATGTATGTGTTTGTCTCTTTTTATTATCGCTTTTTCGTTTCATCGAGTGTCAAATCGCAGCGGTACTAGCGAACTTCGATAGCAAATTATTTTTCACTTTCATAAACAAGTACGCGATATAACAAAAACAAATAAAGCATGTAATTTATTATTGCTTGATTGAATTTCTTATAGTTGTTACTTAAAAAAAACGATAATTATTATTTTATATACTCATCTCGTTACTGTTAACAAAAGAAATTTCAATTTGTAACGTGCTTTGTCATGCACAAGTGCGTCAATTTTCAGTATATTATAAAGTACTCTGTGGCGTCAATAGTTGTTATTAGAAGCTAGCGGTCGCTTAATGATCGGAATTTGACCAGCGACTTTTTAATCATAGACTACTTTCTGTTTTACATTTGCAGTATGAACCTAACCAATGAATATTATAAATCATTTGCTGTCATTTTGTATTGAGTGACAATGTCAATATTTTGGGGGGTCTTAGTTCAATGGAACTTGTCGCGTTAGGATTCGCAGTATTAATTTATTTATTTAATTGAATATATTAGTAACAGCTATTATAGATAAATTTTAGCTTTCTGCACTCCTTCATATAAACTTTAACCATGCCAAATCTCACAGTCTTCCGTGCACGCGATACGGTTAAAAAGGGGTACAAAGTTTTTGTTTCATGTATTAATATAATAATGATGATGATACCTCCTTTTTATTTAATTGGCGTCGGAGAAGCTCCTGCCAGTGTCGGTCAATTATTTCTTATGCGAGTTTAATACGATTTTATTCGTACCTTCTGGCTTCTTTTATGTACGATCAATGAATTATAGTCAACGTGGTATTTAAATATTACATATATTAGAAACAAACGCGGTGGGCTTCGCAGTCACAGTTTTTCAATCCATTGGTTCGTTATTAATAAAAATAGTCCTTCCACAGTGGCCTTGTAGTCAGGTATCTCAAACAAATACCTATCCGAACAATTTGCGAAAACATCATTTTTACAGAATTTTTGCCAATCACTCTTTCGAGCTAACTGTGTTGTTAAAAGCTACCGTTTCTCAAAATCTCCACATCATTTCCCGCCTTCATCAGTGCGACCAAGTAGTTTACCGCGAGTTTTTGAAATGCCATGACCACGTGGGAAATTGGTAGTTATATCGACATATCGGCAACCATATATAAGTCTTGTCTTATCATTAGAGGTGGGCAAATGTGAATGATTTACATAATCGAGCCTTTGATGTATTACCCAGAGGTCGACAATTAGGAATAATGACTGGTACCTATTAAAAAAGGAAGATTGGAAAGCTAAAAAAAAAGTCGCGCAATGGTAAACAAAATTCTTTACAATAACACATATATTAATTAACTAAAAAAAGGTCACTAAGGAAAAGGTATGATCACTCATCATCGAACTACTAATATTAGTAATTACTAATAAATATAATCGAGACAACTCGAGATATCTTCATAATTGAATGATTACATTAGTATATCGCATAATCGCCCACCGCTATTTATCATCTCCCGGCCAGTGTGTTCCCTCCTTCTTATAACATCGGGTCCTTTAAGAGTAACGTGAAGATATATCTATGCAGGCTGGTATCACAGCGGCGACTGCCGATGGATAGCCGACCTCACGGCTGTCGTTGTTGTTTTTTGGTTTACACTGTGCTTAGCATTAGGGACAGTAACGTCACTTTAATATGCTACTATGAAAAAAATAGAGGTGTAAAAAATACAATATAATGAGATCGTAAATATTCTGTCATTCAAATACATATCAATCAAAAATTACTGAACCAATTTGAGTGTAATATTTTCATATTAACATAGAACGGCTACATATCATAATGTTTTTCTATAGGGGCTAAGCAGTAATGATAAAATTATTTCACGTAAACAGAGTTTCAGGAGCCAACAAGTCTACTTAGCTAAAAATGAAATGCTGTTTGTTGGCGGGCGCATTACTTGAGAACTCACGGACCGATTTGGTTAATTAATTTTTGTATTATGTTAGTGGTAATACGAATAAGGTTTTTAAGGAATGCAATGATGATGCGAGTTCGAATCCCTGCAATGGGTTTGAGCTGTCTGTGAAGGAAAACACTTGGTGACGAGTGAGGTGAGATAGGTGTGTTTCGGCAGTCCTCCCTTTGGCTTAACGTCACTTAAGATCAAGTGAAATTGTAGAGAAACGCTAAATCTATCTATACAATTAATAAATAGCATGAAATTGCGTCAATTAACTGTAATGTTATTTCTAGGTTGCTTCGTTTTTCACCACGATGAAAAACAAGCACACCAGCCCCCACCACGATTGGAGCTGGTCACCCCCAGAGTACGGTATGTAAATTCTCGCTTATTTATAAACAGCTTTTATTAACTTCACATATAAGTAACTAACAAACAATATAATCAAAATCTTAGAAGTCAATTTGAACCTACTCCTGATTATCGTATCGAAATGAAACTTTGTATGTATATGCAGTTCTGATGATAAAATTATAATTTGGTATCTTGGAACTAATCTGATGAGGGAGCCAGGAGGTGGATAGAGGCTAGGCTAGTAGATAGGCTCGTATGATTTGCTTTGACGAGTCCAATATACTGGGTTTTAGTAATAGCGTGTTTTATACGCCGACTCCCACCACCCTAGCCGAACCAGGGGAGACGGGTTTGGGGCCCCGTCTTCCCATTGCCCAGGTTCAGCGGACGGAGGAGACAGTTAGGGTGTACTGAGCTGTCTCCTATTAAGACCGGGGCTAAGTATTGCCGGGCCGGCCGCCAGGGCGACGCGGTAATAAGCTAAAAAAGATGTATTCCCCGACACAATATACACATCCCGAATCTTTTTTTTTTTGAGTTTACTCTTTAAGAAACAATTTTCATTTAAGGCCCCCGATACTTAGTTTAGCTGAAATTATTATGAATATGGAATTAGTCAGATCGCGACTTCTTTACAATCGCGGCAACAACCTAAGCCGAGGTACGGTCACTTTGGCACCCTTGCATGTATGTTGCCCAAGCTTTCGCGACTGAGTGTCTTAAACGCTCGCCCCCAAGCCACGTATAACTGTAAAGGCCATCAGCGGCTCTGTTTTTAGATCGGGACCTTCAAGCTAACAGCTAACAGTGAAGCCAGTTCGAAAAAAAAGCCCCCGGTATAGAAATTTTATGAGGAGTGAAATTTATTAAAAGCGTTAACAAAAAGCGTTAGGTTTTTCTGCGCAACGGACCTCGCGCACCTTTCACTATGAAATCATTTCGGTCGGTCGGTCGTCCGTCGGTCAGTTAGTCAATCATCTCTTTGCCTATTATATAGTTACATTACATACATATATATGCATTTACATCACTTCTAGCATCACCCAATCTACATACACACTTTTAAAGAATATTAGCGGTGTAAATTATATAGTTACTAATTTTGTTCGTTGTCTTAGCCTTACTTAAGAGTATATAAATAACTTTTTCATTACAGGTCACGACAGGAGTCTTCAAAAGACCAGTAAGATATTTTATAATATACTAGCGCTTTTCCTGCGGCTTCGCTCGCGTCATAATTATGTCCCGTTATAATTATATAGTTAACCAGCTCTTTTCCCGCGGCTTCTTAATTATAAAGTAAAAGTAATTTCTATTTGATCTAACTCTCTTTCAATAATAAATCTCTGGGAGACCGAGCTTTGTTCGGTATCTTATATAAAAAGAGAAAAAACAATCTGAATACAAAGTTTCATTCAAATCGTTGGAACAGTTTCCGAGAAACCAATTACACATATTAATTATGTCCAAGCTATCGCCCTAAGGTCGAAATTCGACCAGCGACTTCTTGATTATAGACTATTTTCTGTTTGACATTTACAGTATTCATAAACAATGAGTATTATCTACATCACTTGCTGTCACTTTTCATCGAGTGACAATGTCAATATTTTGGGGGGTCTAAGTTCAATGGAACTGGTCAGGTTAGGATCCGCAGTATTTATTTATTTTACTTAATATATTAGTAACAGATATTATAGATAAATTTTAGCTTTCTGTACTCCTTCTCCATATAAACTTTAACCATGCCAAATCTCAATCTTCCGTGCACGCAATACGCTTAAAAAGGTACGGAAAGCTTTTGCTTCACGTATTAATATATAGATACTATACATAGTATAAAATGAAGTCTCTCCCCGCTGTCTGTCCCCTATGTACGCTTAGATCTTTGGATTTTAGTGCGGCTTTCACTAACATTTAGAGATTTTTTACGGAAGGTTTATATAATACAGTAAAGTTTTTGTATAGTAGAGAAAATTCAATTATTTGTATTCAAGTGGTCAAAAAATTATTTTCAGTGGTTTACATGGCTTACGCTGGCTAAACCTTAAGAGATATATCAAAATAATGTACTAAAAATAATTATAGTTTTTCAAAAAGCCTAAACAATAGTTTGCGGTGGCATATGTCTATTTCCTAAGGTTGACTCAGAGTAACCATTTATATCTTCAACATAATAATTAAAAATATTAGATTGTTTGCGAATCTATTTTCACCAATTCAGTATTAATATTTATGTTAATTTGGGCATTTAATGTAGATTAAGATTGACCTTTACACTTTTCCATTTAAATGAATACCGTAGAAGATATCATGATTTCAAAATTATTCGCGACTAAAGAAATCCTGTCCAAAAATAAAATATGATAAATTGCGCGACGCGAGCTAAGCATACCATTCGTAACTATGAAATTGAATATTGAAGTGTTAGGCAGACTTGTACATCCACAGTTCGCGGGTATGTTTTAGGTCTCATGTAATAGGAGGCGAGCCATTTGTGCCATTAATCGGACACAAAGCCAAACTCCGATATGCTACTGAGAATTTCATAAAAAAACCCAATAGCTCTTTTCCCTACCTGAGAATCGAACCTATTATAGGACCTCGAGCATAGCATTTACGTTTAGGACCACTAGGCTAATGAGGCAGTTATGAACTGTCAATATTAAAGCGATAAACTACACATCAGGCTTTTTAAAAATAAAATACATCACTTTGTAAATTGTTCCCGTGCGAAGCTGGGGCGGATCGCTAGTATGTATATATAAGAATCGCTCATTTAGATATCTTCTCAACAGAAAAATCCGTCTAATTTTCAACCAATCCGCATCGGTTTTCTTTCCACTCACTGTAAATACAGTAAAAATAGCATGCAAGTAGTGATTTGTAATTAAGTAGGGGGTACAAAAAACAAATAGACTTTTTGTTTGGCAACAGGAAGACCTCCATTAGACGAGAATTATAATCATTACGGTCGAGTCAAATTTATATAAAAACTTTTACAAAAACCCAAAGCAATCGCTCATTTGTCTAATATAGTCTATATTTAAGATTAATAAAATTGAAGTGTCTGTTTGTAATGTCAAAATATTGGCTTTTTACTAAATGCGTTTGATAGTGTAGTATGTATAATACGATAACTGTGACAAAAAACCCATGTTTAAAATATATGTGTGTCTTTTGTTCCGGGTAATCTATGAAACAGTTGGACCGATTTTGACGGGACTTTAAATGGTAAGATAGCTGATGTTATAAGGAGTAACGCAGGCTACTTTTATATTAGAAAAAGATCACCATGGAAATAAAAAAAATTGCTCATGGTGAATCAATTCGGCCGCTTAAATGGCTTACGCTGAGTAAACTATAAGAGATATATCAAATTAATGTACTACATAATTGTAAACATTAAAAAGACCCATAAAAAAGTCCGCGATTGTATATGTCTATCTTCTAAGGATCACCCACAATAAGCATATAACCGGGAGCGAGAGAAGCACAATACGCGCGTATGCCCCTATCGACGGCGGCATTCTATAGTCCACGTGAACGAAATCGCGGGCACAGGTAGTTATAACATATAAAGAATGAGGATCAACTCGCGCAACATTCAAGGAACACCCACAATAAGCATAGTTGTTTTTAAAATAACCGGGAGCGGGGGGAGCAAGATTCGCGCGTGTGCCCGATCGATGGCATACTGTAGTCCATGTGAGTGAAGCCGCGGGCACTGTTAGTGTATAATCTTTCTGTACTTCTATGTGTACTCTTAATTATTTTTTATCCAAATTTTCTGATAATTTTTATAAAAGGAAGCAGATTACGAATATTTAAGCAGATTACAAAAAAAATGATGTAGAAAAAATTTAACTCAAAAACGGCTTGACCGATTTTTATGAAATTTTGTACACGGCAAGTAATACTTTTACAAATCGTAGAAAAAAAATCTTAACTGATTTAGATAACATTTTCTAGACGGGAAATATTTGTAGTTTTTCAAATGATAGATCCAAGCCCGATTAAGCTGTAAAAGCCGTCTGAGCCTTGAGTTTTCTTGGGCCCTTATGGCTAATAGTGTAGGCAGATTAAAAAAAAATGACACAAAGGCTACAAGAATTGTCAATAACTTGAGTTAAAATATAATTACAAGACGAAAATAATTACTACGTAATAAAAGCGTGCAAAGCCGCAAGACACTGTTAGTTCTCTATATAACTAAAGTTTCGTTTTTGTTTGATAACCGTAATTTATTCCGTGTTTAATAAGACGCCGTACACATGGTCGTTCTAAACTAAACCAGGGTATTGAAAAAAATACTAAAACAAAAACCTGACTGGCGTGGAATTAGAGATAGGCACAAACTCAGAACATTGGACATACGAGCGTGATACGTGGCTTATAAGTGGTACCTTAAATGCACAAAAGAAAAATCGTTTTTCCAGTGAGTTCATATTATAAAAAGCAATCAAACGTCTTAGAAGTAGCGCTTGCGGTGTTAAAACATGCCCCGCCAACGCACCTGGGTCGCTAATCTTTCTTTCGCTTCGCATACTTGCTTACCAGATTGGTGGACGTTTATAATTACTGCTCCGTTCCTCATGGTTATAGCGTAAAGATAGATAACCTAGAACATTCTCCAGTAAATGGGCTATTCAAAGCAATAATCATTTTTCTAATCGGACCGGTAGTTTCTGGGATTGACGCGTTCAAACATACAAACAAACTCTACAGCTTTATATTATTATTATAGATTGTATAATGTACATTATTTTTCTAAATTACAGACATCGAACCTACTACCTGGCAGACATACAGTCCCGAGTGGACGCCGAGTGATCCATCACCCCCGAATACAAGACGATACCGATTTACAAAAATGTCGACCACGATGCAACAGCTTACCGCAGTGTTGCCAGTGCGAGAAATAATAAACAAATTAGAAGAAAATAGAAATATTAAGGTTTTTGTAACGTAATATATTTGTAATAATTTCTGTGACTCGAGAATGTCACGTGCGTGTTACGAGCTTATGAATTAATATATTATTAGATAAACACGAGTTAGTAACAATCTTTTTCAATAAAATAACTTTAAGGATGTTTAAAAATGGATCAATAATATTAAATTAAATGCACATGGTGGTAGGGCTTTTTCTAAAGCCCGCGTGGGTAGCTACCACTCTCAAGTTGAAAATATGTCTCCAAGCACCTATAGATGTGTTACCATCTTGGGCCACTTCGTAACTTATCATCAGATGAGATTGTAGTGAAATGCTGAACCTATAAACATTTAAAAAAAACTTGATTATTGATACATTGCAATATCAGAACAACAGCGAATGTAGATCGACGATTATCGTTCACGGTTACGAAATTTGGGCTTCAATGGATCTTTTGCTTTTTTTTTAAACTTTAAAGCAGCACTTTACGAAGGGTTGACACGTAACTGTAGTACTTTATGAATACCGAAACAGAGACGATTTTAGCTTGTCTATCGACGCGACATGGACCTTTAGTTTTCTAACTGTGTTTATAAAAACTTTTATGTTCTAAGTATATCGAAATTGTCGGCAATACTGGTTCATAACTTGCAAAAATGTACTGACCGTATAGATAGCCATAGAGTACATTATACCTATAAAAAAACTACGTAACCATGTGCTCCTTTCTGGTTATTTGTCTATAATGTACTCTAAATAAAGTGATGCCAGATGATAGGGTTTCTTCGAAATACAGGGAATCTTTAAGGTACCTCTCTACAAGGAGGATATATACTATTTTTAATCAGTAAAATCATGATATACATTCTACTTTAAAAAAAAATCGATCTGCTGAAAGTAATTCCCACTTTATTTTAATATTTTTTACTGAAAATAGTTAAAATAGTTGGGTTCAGGGGGCAAGTTAGACGAAATCTGGTAACACAATCTAAATACTGTGTTATGTAAAAAGTTCGATTCCTGTTAAGCTCAAAATAATTCATATCGCTCCTTATTAACCCATAGGCATTTAGTAAGATTTAAGAAAAAAACAAGCATTTATTAATGTATAAGATAATTTTATTTATTTAAATATACAAAAACAGGACGGATTTGTGTAACAATGTAAAGGTTGACTCTGGGAAACATTAATAAAGAAAAACTATATTATAATATAAAAATAACATAAACAATATATGTATTTAAAAATTTTAAATTAAGTTTTCCAGAGTCGATGGAACAATGCCATTATCTATTTAAATGTTCAAAATAAAATACTAATAAAATATATTTAAATTAAAAGAATGTAGTAAAACTCTACATTTTTCATATTCAAAATGTTCAAATAAGCAAAATATTTCTAATATTGTTTTTTAGTATGTTATGACTTTTAATAGTTGATTATAAACAACACATACAAAATGAAAAAGAATAAACTTTCCGGTCAGGTGACTTCTAAGTGAACACGTTACCTTAATTTGATATCTCATTTACATCATATTTATATAAATTGGCATCATATGATGTAAGGACGATGTCAAGTATATGTCGTATGTTTCACTAGGTTACTATTGCACATTATTTTACTTGCACATAATGCAAATAGAATGTTTAAAAAAAATTAAATTAAATTGGAATGTATTAAAATATCACAATTTATAAAAAAAAATTACATACATTAGCATGCCTTGAGAGCCCTAGGACACCAGGTACAAAAATCTGAAGTCAATACAATGAATAATATTTAAAATGAGATTCAGTTACATAGTGGTAATTAGTAAAATAATAAAGATCTCTTAATATGTCTGCGTTTTATTTTAATGTATCTATATGTATATAGTTAAATTAGGTATGTGTATATCGAAGTAAGGATACATTTATTGAAATATGATATCAAAAAATATATATCAGTACAATACAGACATAAATATTTCCGTCTCTTGCATGAAAATATTTAACGTCGAGACATCAACACCATCACATTATGGACAGATTTATCTAAATATTCGAT
Organism: Saturnia japonica; assembly: GCA_033032175.1. Classification (NCBI taxonomy): domain Eukaryota; kingdom Metazoa; phylum Arthropoda; class Insecta; order Lepidoptera; family Saturniidae; genus Saturnia; species Saturnia japonica. The sequence continues at coordinate 1,232,397 of CM065331.1, forward strand.
AATTTTCTTTATTTTAATATTTATATCCAGTTCATCGGTCCTTGTATACAAAACGATTGCATCTAACTTTTACTGTCGCGTCGATGACTTACAATAAGATTAATAGACTTTGTGACTTATAAATACATGGCAGTGACACTTATTTTCATATAATGTACATACATAACAAAAAATAAAACAAATTGGTAACATTATAATAGGATTTACATATTTAGAAATAACCAAATTTACATATTATGTGTTGTCAAATTTATTTAAAAATTGAATTATCGCGAATTTACGCCTTTTTAGAGGTAGGCAAGTCGTCATGTAAAATACTACTTTAAAAACAGTAGGCCATGTAAACAGAGTAATTAAAAAGTTTTTGTAATCATCACAAACATTTTATTTTGTCTTATACCTAATTTATTCCAAAAAGGTAATATTACGTTAAAATATAAATCTCGAATAAGAATTAAGAATTCAAATGACAACACTGAATTGTCTCAATCAATAATTAAATTGTCAAACGTTCTTATTTTAAATCGTAGATTTATTAAATGTATAAATATAAATCGGCAACTCGAAATAGAAACGCATGTGTTAGAACGAGATAGAGATACGAGATAATTTTCATGTGTCATAGACGAGTATAAATCGTTAAAAAAAAATCTCGTTATTTTTTCAAAATCGAAGTTTTTAAAATATAATGTTAATATTTAGTATACGTGTTTAGTTGTGCTTACGTGTACGTAACTGGATGTAACTTGTATAACAAAGAAAATAACAAAATAATTATATACAATAGTGTTACATACCGTTTTTGGTATAGTGTTATTCAACCTATTGCAGATATACACGTATACAAAATCTATGGTTAAAATCATCAATCTTTGGAGATGCTTTTGCCAATATCTAATATAAGAAATAACAGTCTTATTAAGCACTTATTCCTAAGTGAACAGAAGATGTATGGATTTATTTCACTTTATTATAAAAAAATTATAGTTCATTTATAGCACCAAAAACTAAATACGTTTAGAAAAATTTAGAACTTCCAAATATAATAACAATTAAAGAAAAAAAAAATTCGATGCTCCAATACTTTTACGCATATAAAATTTCAAACCAGTCTATGTTATCACATTTAAAAGGTAAAAAAAATACTGTTACATCTTATACTTGGGATAAGTTGAAAAAGTGTACAGCTGTAAGCACAAAGCAAAGTACCATTCAAAAACTCATCAAAATGGCGCTAGTAGTGTGGCGAGACGGAATGATACTTTTCATGATTGTATAGTTATTACTGTTGTAAAACTAATAAATATAATTGAACTAGCGATGGGCGATTATGAAATATAATATTAATGCAATTATTCGATTATGAAGATAACTCGAGATATCTCGATTATAGCCATTAGTAATTACTAATATTAGTAAATATATCGATGATGAGTGATCATTCATAATCGAAGTACGGTTAGTAATTACTAATGCTAGGTTACTAATATTAGTAGGTACTAATTTGATAGAATTAGTAAATATTACGACCGAACGACATTCTTGCCACGGTTTCAAACGGTTACCGTTTAGTTACATGTAGAACTGTGTTTAAGACTTGCCTAGCGTTGACTTGCGTGACACAAATATCTCGATTATGTAAATCATTCATAATCGCCCACTTCTAAATTAAACTATAATGGGAAAAGATTGTGCAGTGAAAAGTTGTCCAAGTGAGCGAAAATTTACTAACGTTTAACTAATTAACTAATTTTGCTAACGTCGCGCCACACTATTTTGATGCTTTTCGTCGGACACCTTTTCATACATAAGATGACACTCCTGGTCCCTATCCTCCATATCGAAAGTACTAGAATCGTCAAAACTGTCAAACTTCAAAATCCGTTATTTTGAAACACACACCGAGGAATATACACAGGGTGATTAAAATAGAATCGCTCACTAAACCTAAGACGCTGTTACCGACGTATCTTTGCGGTTTCTTCTTCGTCAGCCTTCGCTTATCGACGTTCAGTTTCTTCGGCCACGATTCGAAATCCTTCGGCACGCGTCGACACTGGCTCGGGTACCATCGCCTTGGCGAATTGTTTGAGGATCTAGCTTGCACGCATACGTCAAACTCAGCTCCTTTTTTTAGAGAGGACGTCAGATCCTCGCTGATGGAGATAGTTAAGGACCGCAAATGATACGAGACGTCGCTTGAATAATAAAGTTTGTTCTCACTATCTCTTATATAGACAATGATATCTGCTACATCTTGCGTTGTTAATATAAACCAATGAACGTAAATAGACGTTTGTGCGCTGGAATACAAAATAAACTTAACATTAATTTTCATGTATTCACTACGGTTAATAGGCAATCGAACTAGCTATCGCCCTAAAGTCGAAATGCGACCAGCAACTTTTTGATCATAGACTATTTTCTGTTTGACTTATGCAATATTTATGAGCCTAAACAATGAGTATTATCTACATCACTTGCTGTCACTTTTTATTGAGTGACAATGTCAATATTTTGCGGGGTCTAAGGTCAATGACGCTGGTCGGGTTAGGATTCGCAGTATATATATATATATCTAATTTAATATATTAGTAACAGATATTATAGATAAATTTTGTCATGCCATGCCAAATCTCACAGTCTTCCGTGGACGCAATACGATTAAAAAGGTACCGAAAGCTTTTGCTTCACGTATTAATATATAGATGTATTTATAAAACTAGGAAAAATATTTTTTTACGCACGCATTGTAAGTGCTTAAAATAACGTCCAAGCGTATACATGTTTAAATTGGCTCCCAAACGATACCACAGAGCGCGTGACGTCATACGGGGAATCAGTTCTAAATAAACGCAGAAAATTATAATGAAACAACGAATGTCAGCTCAACGCACCAATTGGGTAACGTTCGCTTACATACGAATGACGTCATGCGCTGTTATTGGTGTTTCGTTTGACAAGTATAATAGCACAAAATATTCCGATTTTATTTATTAATTTAAAAGATATACATCAATAAAATTTCACAAAAAAAAATTGATTTAACGATGATTTACAATATTAGGAATATTATTTTAATTACACTTTGAATTTTTTTGTGATTACTTTCCGGTTGCCTGTTAGTTACAATAAATATTAGGATTAATAGATTTGTGAAGTTTTATAACACGGGAAAAGATTTCGGTTATGCATAAGTACCGCACGTCGCTTAGAGATGGCGGTATACACATTGTCACGGCAGAATTTTTTAAATTTTTTCGCCCCACTGCCGACGTAGGTACAATTTAGGAAGAATAAATATGTTAGGGATTCAGATTTTATAAAATATACTATAATTGTTTAGTATACTATTTTTGGGGTATAAAAAAAATTAAAACATAATTTTCTACAATTTTCTATGAAACTTAATTTGCACATAATACTTTTAACCTTATTCTTATTTAGTGAATGATAACGTCACTTGCGGTAATAATAAATAATTAAATAAATAATTTGCGATTTAAAAAAACTTACTATTGTACATCTCTAAACGCCAAATCCGGTTCAGATGTGAAATCATATGACAGCTCTCCATCAGTGTTGTCATATTCGGAGAGCTTCTCGTCCGTCTCGATGTTGCCAGCGCACAAAAGTCTCTCCTCGTCGACGTTTATGATATTCACGTCTTGCAAGCCAGCCGGCTCGGTACAAGTTATATTATTATATTTAACATCATCCCTTAATGATGACGGTGCTAATTTATTGAGGTAATGTTTCAACGGACGAGTGAAGCAGTCACATCTTAGGGTGTTGCCTGTGTGAATTTAAATAAATCAGTGTGTTATAAACAATGAACCATAATGAGAGTATCTGCCAGCCTATGTTCAGTTGCCGAGAGGCTTGTAGGCCAGCGTAATAGCGTCGATCATAGGCTCCACATCCACGAAAGAGTTTATCGTGGCGATATTATCGTCCTGCAAGTACATTAAATGAGATCTCTATGAAAGTGTCTCCACACGGCGATACTATCGCGACGAATTAACAAGTAACATTCACGGAAAACGCCCATGACTCGCTGCATGCTCGCGGCGAATCGCAACCTAAACGCAGCGTACTAGGGTTACCATAATAAAAAGAAGGAATACCTGTTTAAGTTTCAAGGTGCTTCAGTAAGTAAACAGATTTTTGATAAAACATTGAAATAATAATCCAGTCAAGTAATGTCCGTAATGTCAATAGTACGTAAAAATACCTGTTTAAGATTAATGCCGAACGCACACCTGTCTTAAGCCTAAAAATGCCTGTCAATCGCGGCTAATGCCTATCATATGATTACTTAAGATTGGTGCGTTTACAATCTTTTTGTAGTAAATGCGTTGCGATTAGGTCGCGTCTAAGGCGGAAGAATAATCGTCTCGTGGAGATCACCCAACGATAGCAGGACGGGCTCGTGGCGATTCACTCGCTCATGGAGGTGGCACCTTAGATTTAATATGCGTAGATCGGTAACTCGAAAGAAGAAGAAAATCAAAATAATTCAATTTAGGCACTTATGAGCATCAAAATACTACTGCCGGTTCGGAAAATATCCCAGACGTCGAGAAGACCCGGCAAGAAACTCGATCGGGTTTCAACAGATACAATAATAATAATTTAGTGGATGCACAGAGAGGCAGTCACTTCCAGACATCACATCATTCACATAATGATGTACCTTATAATAACCTTTTGACAGTAAAGCAGAGAGAGTAAAGAGCATAATATACGCTTGTGTTAGAACGAAACACGGATACGAGACCATTTTCGTATATGCTATCGGCCTATGTAAATAGTTATCAAAACAAATACCGTTTATTTTTTGCAAAAACGTAAGGTTTTTAAATTATAATATTAATTAATAAATGTGTTTAATTGTAGTTACGGTTACTGTAACTGGATGTAAATCTACAACAAAGTAAATCTATACAATTAATAAAATTGAAGTGTCTGTTTGTAATGTCAAACTAACAGCTTTTTACTAAATGCATATGAAAGTATATACGATACTTATAATAAAACACCCATTTTTAAATTTTTTGTCTGTCTGTCTGTTTGTTCCGAGTAATCTCAGAAACAGTTGGACCGATTTTGACGGGACTTTGACTGGCAGATAGCTGTTATTAAAAGGCGTAACTTAGGCTACTTTTATTTAAAAAAAATTTATTATAGACTTCCGCACAAATAAAAAAAAAACTGGTCATGGTGAATCAATTCGGGCTCTTAAATGGCTTACGCTGAGTAAAACTTAAGAGACATATTAAATTAATGTAGGTACTACATAATTTTAGATTTTAGAAAAACCTACAAAAAAGTCAGCGAGAGTGTATGTCTATCTTCTAAGGATCACCCACAATAAGCATTTTTGTATTTAAAGTAGCCGGGACCGGAGAAGCAATATTCGCGCGGGCATTCAGTTGTTCACGTGAGCGAAGCCGCGGGCACAGCTAGTCAACAATATATTGTGTATTTCGTTTTTCGTGTTGTCTTATTCAACCTATTGTCGATCCTATACTAAATCTATGGCGACGACAGACGATGGTTTTCCAATCTCATGATGGTCACCGTTGTCTCTGAATCGTGAACAAACAATCAGGAACAGTGTATTCACTATGGTATGCTACAAAAAAAAAACGGGTTGTACTTGTACTGCCACATTTACCAAAATAATTAGGAAACATTACTGAAGAAAGCACCGAACAATTGTAACGAAAAGATAAACTATATTGAGGGACAAACTTTACTTTGCCGTTGGAAAATTGTTGTCCCCATACATCGACATATGCCGCGGTCAGTTTACCAACCGCAAATAAGTTTTTGTGATGTGAGTAACTAAAAATTAACGGTTTTCGGTTTTTTTTTTCTTTACTTGTGCTTTTAGACATTGCTTCTTGCCAAATATCATGTTTCTAGGTCAACGGGAAGAACCCTGTAGGTTTTGATTACCTTTGAATGATAAAATATGCTAGAAGTTTATATTTTTTCACAGCTCCAAGTGATTGTACTGAGTATTTCATGTTAATTTCAACTTGATACTTCCGCGCACCTTTGACGGACGGTTAGACGGACAACGAAGTGATTCTATAAGGGTTCCTTTTTCCTTTTTAGATACGGAACATTAAAAATACTTAATCACATTAACTCACCTTGGAAATAAATTTGCGTTCCCTCGTTCACAATTTTCTTGACCAACACCGGTTCGAAAATAGCCAGTTGGTTGTTCCTCAAATCCAAGACCTTGAGCCTGGAGGCTTTCACCAGCGCAGCCGTCGGCAATGTCTCTAACATATTATCGTTTAGATAAAGTTCTGTTATATTTTCTGGCAACGATAATTTCATATCAGCTGAAAACAAATTTGTACATCAATTAGAGATGAAATGTATATCCAGTAATTATCCGTTACCCGGCCAATTTTCACTATCCGGCCGGACACCGAATATGAGAAAAAATACACCGTTTATTTAAAATATTGTATTATTGAGAAGTTCTTGTTTATATGTAATATCTGGGCAACCGAGCTACCCTCGGTGTCTTATCAAGAAATCACCTACCTAGGTAAACTTGGAATGTAAAACATTATCTAAATACTAAGTTTCATCCAAATATACATATGTAATTGGTTTGTCGAAAACTGCTCCAACGATTTGTATGAAATGTTGTATTTAGATAATGTTCTAAATTCCAAGTTGACCCAAGAAAATGTTTTTTTTTTTTTAAATACCAAGCAAAGCTCGGTCGTCCTGTTATTAATATAATTAAACACTACTGACAATAATCACTATTGAAAATTATAACTAATAATTATTATTAACAATTATTATTTTTAATAATAAATAGTACTCAAAAATAACAAGTGGTAAATTATGGTTAATAAATACCAAGTTTTCAGCATTTGATGGTAACAAGCGACTTCGCTTGGCTTCGTAAACCAAACTTAAATCAATATGTAAAATGTAACGCGTGAAAGGGCCGAATATCTGGTATCTGGGCAAACTGCTATCTGTTTCATCTCTAATTTCAACTTTGAACATTGTTTTGCGAACTATTTTCATTGATGTTAATAACCGCTTGCTAGGAGTCTTTACGGCTCAGCTTTAGAATCGCTACCGTCGAGTTCAGACTTCAATTTTTTTTTTTACAGTTAAATCTCTTATAATAAGGCTAAATATAAAATTTCAAACTGCAGAAATAAATACTTTTTGAGAAAATGTCAATTCTAAGTAGTTGTCATAAAGTTCACATTTGAAAGACAGGCAAAAAAAAATCAAAGATTTTTTTTTCTATACTTCAACATTTTGTGCCGTTTTTTTTTTGGTTTGAGTGAGATATTTAAATTTTTCCGTTGTAGTGATAAAATTTGTAAGGTTAGGTGAACAGAGACAATTTGTCGTTGAAAATTCATATTTAATTCGTAGATAGACAGACATGAACTCAAAAAACAAAAAAAAATAATTCTCAATAATTATTTGTTTCCGCACTTTTTCCTTCCTCATCATCATCATCATTTCAGCCGCAGGACGTCCACTGCTGAACATAGGCCTCCCCCATAGATCTCCAGAGCGACCGATCTTGTGCGGCCTGCACCCAACGGCTCCCAGCGACCTTTATTATGTCGTCTTTCCATCTAGTGGGGGGCCGTCCTACGCTGAGCTTTCCGGTGCGTGGTCTCCACTCGAGAACCTTTCTGCCCCAACGGCCGTCAGTTCTCCGAACTATGTGCCCCGCCCACTGCCACTTCAACTTGCTAATCCTTTTGGCTATGTCGGTTACCTTAGTTTGTCTACGGATCTCCTCATTTCTGATTCGATCTCGTAGAGAAACACCAAGCATAGCCCTCTCCATAGCTCGCTGAGTGACCTTGAGCTTTCTTATGAGACCCATAGTGAGCGACGTCTCTGTGCCGTATGTCATCACTGGCAACACACACTGGTCAAAGACTTTCGTCTTGAGGCACTGAGGTATTTTGGACGAGAAGACGTCGCACAGTTTCCCGAACGCTGCCCAGCCGAGTTGGATTCGTCGACTGACCTCTTTTTCAAAGTTGGACCTACCTAACTGGACTGTTTGTCCCAGGTAGACATATTCTTCAACAACTTCTAGACAAGAGTTCCCTACTGATACTGGGGTGGGCACCACATGGATACTTTTTTCCTTCACAGGGGGATTACCTCTAACCTTCACCGCTCTGCTTCACCCCTTCACAGCATTAAATTCAACGGTAATGATTCTAACGTCAAACCTGTTGTCTAAATTTCCCGACGGACATACTAGATAAAGGACACTGAACATGAATGTGCCATAAAGTCTGGTGAAGCTGTAAAAGCCGTCAGAGGCTCCAGGGTCACTAAGGCTAACAGTATAGTCAGTGAAAAAAAAAACCGCCATTAATTTTTGTTTGTCTGTTTCTATGTCCGGATTTAACTCAAGAACTGCTTGACTGATTCTAATGAAATATTATTGTACACGGAAACCTTATATCATTGAACAATTTAAAAAAAAACATATTTACAATAATACTTTTACAAATAGTAACAAAAATTACTTCTCAGCCAATTTTTATGAAATTTTGTAGACGAGAAGTATAAATTATTTCTTAATTGATGGACTATAATGCATTTTCAATAACATGAGTACATAAAAAATTACGGGATGAAAATAATTACTGCGCAAGTTAAAAGATGCGTGCGAAGGCGCAGGGCACCGCTTGTTATACACTAATATTGTAAAACTCAAGAGATTGTCTGTTTTTACACGTTAATCTCTGCAACTACCAATCAGATTTCAATTAAAAGGTTATTATTTATCGGCGAAGGTTAAAGCCTATCTAACTTCACGCTACGACTCTAAGTAGCGGGGTAGAAACAATGAACGTCAAGCAAATCCGGCAAGCTGTAAATAATACGAGAAGTGAGAACAACGACTACACGAGTGCGTTTAATACGGGTGAAACCATTGGGCGCAGCTAGTTCATTAATAAAGTCATAAATTACTATATTATATACTAAAAATAATATCTACTCACAAGTCCTTGATTTCAAATCTCTCAGGTTATTATTTGACAAATCTAAGATTTCCAACGATGTTAAATTGCCCAAAACATCTGAAACAATTATACAATTATCACATTCAACAGATATTTTATAAAAGATCATTGATTTTTTAATTGATAGCGTAGACTTGTCATCATGATAATAAGTAAGACTATAATAATTTTCGTCAGGGTAAATAGATAAATAAGTGAATATTGTACAGACGTCTTCTAGAAAATGGTCACCTTACTTCATATAAAACAGGGATGAAGGACCAGTGTTGGAATGTATCATGATCATTTTTAGAATTTATATTTATGAAATTTTTAAACACTTTTAGAATTTAATTCATCCCTTACAGGGGATGAAAATGTATGTACGGGTACCACCAATTAAGTTAGAGATGATGTTATTTTTATTCATACCTTACAGTGTATAAAAAAATAATGTAAGTTTATGATGTAGTATCGTCAATTTTAAAGTAAGATATGATTTTATTTTTAAATTTTAGTTCGGTCTCATTAATTTTTATTTTTTTATTAAATAGTAGGTAATTAACTTTAAAACCACAAACATAAGCTAATAATGAGATTTTTAAAAATGACGTACTGTTTCTAATATCATTAAGAATATTTCCTGATAGGTTTAACTTTTTCATTTTCTTAGTTCCGAACGTAAGGTCGTAGGTCAGAACCGGTATCGCATTGTTACTCAGGTCGACTTCCAACAGTCTGTACGGTATCCAGGGGTTCGATGGAAACATCTTCTTCGTAAGAAATCCAAAGTTATTATGACTTAGATTCACCTGAAAAATATATCTAAGCTTATGAAAGCAACCATATTTTTTAAAACCTAACACGGCAAAGTTACACTAACAATTTATAAAAAAAAATATTCCAAATTTTTGTAAGTAGTTTGAATAATTTATTATTTTTGTACTACCTTGATTTAATCTTTAAATAAGTTCATGGGTTTTTCATTATTATTTTTTATATTCGAAACTGAAACCGAATTATTAGACAATAATTTATTCGAAAACGAGTAATTCAAAATGTTCGTACTACTTGAAAATACGGAATACAGTAAACGCCCCTATAACCGTATTCCGCGTTATAGGAAAACGAGTTGTAGGAGTATTCTCGTATAGCGCGCTGGAACGACCTCGTATAACGCGTTATGTACAAATGATTCACGTTTTACTTTTCTCGTTAAAGGGGTTTTCAATCGAATATTATATTATATAATAAGACATTTTCATGTTCTGACCGGCTTCATCTGCCTTTTTCTCAAATCTGTTTAGTACATAAAAATAACATCGGAAATCCTCGCGTTATATGGGGGAATACCCGTGTTATACGAGGGATTAAAATCGGGTAATATGAAAATGCGTTAAAAGAGTACCAACATGTTATACGGGGGATTGCTGTATTCAAGTTTCGAATCGAATATTACTATATGGCTATACTAGATTAATATTAATAGGTACACCCCTACCTTAGACCCTTATGAAAGAAGATAAAAATACTTACCATTTCTAACGACAAGCAATCGTCTAGCAAACCATTTGTTTTGTTGTCGATTTTCTCCAAATTATTAAACGATAAGTCCAGTTTCCTTAAAATAGTTTAAGGCAATTTTAAATTAATTTGCATACTGGTGTACGTTTTTTGGTGTAAGCAATTTTATAATGCAAAATGATACCGTCCATCTGTTTTCCTTGTATGTGCCTATCCTTTTCTTCCATTCCCCTCTCTTCTGTCATGGTTCAGTTCGAAATTTTAAAAGCGACCATTAACGGTGACTGCTTTTTTAATCTACACTTGATAATTATATCGATACACTAGTATCCACCACAACTATGTGGTAATTTTATCCAACAAACACCGGGCCACCAACGCACCCGTGTAGCCTATAATATTTGTACTCACTACCCGCAAGTACAAATTATTTTAATTTTTCATTATCTCCTAAACTTTGTGTCCAAATAGCATACTCTAAAGAGCAAAATTTAACTTCATAAAATTGTCTTTATGATGAAGCCGCTTTTTGTTTGTAACGATTAATATGTCACGTCTAAATATAATACTTATAAATCACTTTTTAATTTCAAATAATCATTGTCACAAAATACCTTATTGTGACTTATGTATAAGAAATAGGCATATGTTATTGTAGTAATTTTTTTATATACTAAGAAATAATATTTTTGTACAGCATTATATTTACGTATCATTAACCATTACGCTATCGCACGCGGATAAATCAGTTCGGGAGAGCCTCCACTTCCGACTTACGTAACAAAAATTAATAATTACGGCTAGCTAAGAGTTGTAGCCCAATGTTAAGTAACCTATAACTATTCCTCGTGTCTGTCTAGCTATTATATACAAAAATAATATGTAATTTTTCGAATTGGACTGCTAGTTCGAGAGATTAGCGTGCTTAAAAAATTAAACAAAAAAATCTCTTCTTAATTATATTAATATATAGCTAAGTATAGATATTATTTTCGAAAGGAATTTTCCTAGCTATCTCAAATGTCCATCAATTCCTCATCGAAATTAATAATTTAAATTTGAAAAAAAATTAACTTTTTTATTAGAAATGCCATCTATTGACACACACAATTACTTATTGAAATTAAAATTCATGAGCGCAAACCTCAAAGCGACCAGTCCTTTGAAAGCTTCGTTAGGTATCCGTTCCAAGCCGTTGCCACTCAACGATAAGTCGAGCAACTGTTGCATGCCATTGAACGATTGTGGCGCGATACTTGACAACTGGTTGCGCGACAAGTCCAGTTTGAACATCGTCGGTAAATTCCCGAAGGACGACTTACTCAGTGTAGTTAAATTGTTGTCCTGAAAAATACCAAAGACTTTGGTACCACAATAGTCTTCTTCTTTTTGTTTTGGCGTCGCAAAAAGTACTTGCCAGTGTCAATGTTTTTAAGCCTTCGTAAAATTTTGAAAATTTTGAACTGTCTAGGGAGTTTTTGTGACATCTCAAAATGCATGTTTCTACTTTATATTTATAATCCACTTATGCAGAACAAATCTATATCACGCAATATTACAGAATATAGGTTAAAAATCCCGCCAAAAACACCGTCACAAAAGTCAATCAATGTTTAAATCGACCAATAATTATTTAAATAGACGCCTATTACTTTAAAATACTAAACGAGTTACAGTTTTGATGTGTAAAATCTAATGCGGCGGTTTAGACCGGTTATTGGACCCAATGTTGGCGACTGTTGGCGTGGCGACGCTTTGGTCCCAACGTTGGCGGTGTGGAGCCGATTTCTATTTTTTTACTTACAGACAGACTGGATCATTTCAAAGTTTCATGTTTTTTTAAATCATTATGGCCACAATCTCACCTGATCCTAAGTGACAAGGTGGTCCAAGATGATAGTACGCTAACCTTAGCTAATAGGTGGTTCGCGACAGATTTTTAACTTGAGGGACCAAGCTAGCCAGGTTGGCATTAGAAAATGGCCAACCACCAAACATGGATATGTTAAAAGCGATTGGCAGGGATCGCGAACACTATACACATAGTAAAAAAATAAACATCTTCACAGTAGTACAGGTACAGGGCATTTCGTTTAAAAACGCTTTTAAGAATCAGTTATTTTATGAAAAACGAACGAACTGTTTCTCTATTTAACAATAACAAGTTTTAAAATGAACGAGACGCGCGTCAAACGTAATGTTGGTGGCCCGAGTGGAACGTTTTTGCTAGAACAGATTTATTGTAATTATTACAAGGACTATTACTGAATGAACGGTAAAACCGTTACAAGAAACTACTTTAAATTTAAAATAACGAATTAAGTAATATGAATCTTATTTGCTACTAAAATTACAATACAAATTTGGTTGTAAAAGAAAAAACTAAATTGAAGGAACGAAAAAAACTGGTTTTTTGGTTAAACGTCAAATGTTCATTTTTTCAGTACAGTTTGTTTTAGAAACTTAAGAAAAAAAAACGCTTTTCTTATAACCGTTTCTAAGAACTATTCCTCGAGTGTAAAAAAGCGTTTCGTTTCTTTTTACAAAAAATCAGGAACGACCTAGTACTACTTCACAGTGACTTTCTTTTGGTTTGTCGTATTTCGGGATCACACGGTGTATTTATTTATCAGGTACATGTATAATCAGTCAACCAAACAATCAATTAAACACACACACACACACACACAACACACACACACACACACACACACACACACACACACACACAAACTTTTTTTAATATTCATTAAAATGTGTTACATCTACGTGACGTCACGTGTTGGTCAACATTTTTTTAACTGTATCTTGATATGTTACGCGATGGTTATTATTTTAAGCAATAAACTTATATTATTACTAACTTTGCTCGTGGCTTTGCTCACGTGGACTATAGAATAACCGCGCAAATCTGGCTCCCCAGCGCTCCCGTCCATTTTAAAGACAAAAATGCTTATTGTGAGTGTTCCTTACTCCTCTCCTTCACTTTTTTGTAGGTCTTTTTAATGTCTACAATTATTTAGTATCTCATAAGGTTTACTCAGCGTAAGCCATTTAAGTACCCGAGTTGAATCACCATGACAAGTTTGTTTTATATTTGTTCGGAACCCCAATTATTTTTCCAAAATAATAGTAGCATAAGTTACTCCCTATAAAATCAGCTATCTACCAGTGATATTCCCGTCAAAATCGGTCCAACCGTTTCGGAGATTACCCGAAACAAACGGACAAAAAATTTTAAAATGAGTGTTTTGTTAAAATATGTTACATCAGCATTTCCAGATTGGTTTTTATTATTAATTCATTTACTTAGGTTTTTGACCCTATATTATGTAATATTCGTATATAGTTTACATATTATATATAGTGGATATAGTTTGGTTCTTGTGCATAAGTGAAGTGGATTATAAATATAAGCTGAAAGCATTCATTCTGTGATCCCACAAAATCTTCCTAGAAAGTTCTAACAAAGGAGCCACCATCTTGTTAGGGTACTGAATCGTCATAACACATGACACTATGATTGACTCTGACTATACTGTTAATGATAGGTCCTCTGGAGCCTCAGGCGGCTTTTACAGCTTCATCGTGGCTTGGAAGAAGGAATAAGATGAAGAAGATTCTATAAAACTTGAACTAACCTGCATATATAAATACTGCAAACTGGTCAATGAACTCAATGCTTCCCACGGTGGTCTCGTAAACCCGTTCATCGACAAATCAAGACTCTGTAATGTCAGCAGGCTACTGAAGCTGTCGCTCGACAACGTGTCGCCCAACATGTTCGATGAGAAGTTCAGACGCAGCAGGGCGTTCATCATTGGCCACGTGTTCGTACGAATCTCCATTAAATTGTTATAAGCTATGTTTAATTCACTGTAACAATATCAATTAATCTAATCATAGTATAATCGCTTCCCGCTGTCTGTCCCTATGTAGGCTTAGATCGTCTAAACTACACAACGGATTTTATTGCGATTTTCACTATAGTTTAGAAAAAAAAAAATACGAAAGGTTTATATGTACAATACGTTCCAATTACGTTTTTGTATAGTAGAGAAAATTCAATGATTTATAATCAAGAAATGACTCAGTCTGTATACTATAAGAACGAACTCGGCTCTACACGGCCAACGTTGGTGCTAAATCTTCGCCACGCCAACATCGGTCAATATTGGGTCCAACAACCGGCCTGACTCGCCGCATTAAATGTTTCACATCAAATATTTCATGGTTATCTATCAACTGTAATATTTAAAAGTCGATTAAATTTCAATTTTATGACATTACTAATAACAGAAACTTTTCTCGTGTGGATTTCGGAAAACCAATAAATCGATAATAGCCGTTAAGACATGTCATTTACCAGGATGAAAAGCATCATATGTGTTAATACAGGATACAAACTATCTGTGCTCTAAATTTCAACCAAATCCGTTCCGCCGGTTTTATCTTTCACTTTCACTTCTATAATATTGTTCGAGAATGTTCCCAACGGCAAACCCCTAACGTGCTGGACCCTATATTCAAACTATTGGTGTGTCGTAGTCACTGGAACATAGAACTGCGATTCGCAGCAAGAATAATAATGTTAGTAAAATATATACATATATATTGAAAGTTACCTCCAAATTCGGTTCGATTTTCTTTTATGTATGTGGAGTAAACTGTGTTTAAGTGAATGTAACCGCCTCAATAGTATAGGATCACGAACCTATTCTCTGATACTTGCAAAACAAGAATAATTCAGCAAACTCTCACGAGGTACAAACTCAAAGTCATATAATATACAAAGACAAAGAAACACAAATTAGATATCAACTTAACAATTTTCAATATGTATTCAAGTGGCGCGCCAGACCAACGCGCGCGCTCAAAACAAAAATACGCGGACGCTCACGTATAGGCTCAACACCGGACTAACTAAGTGAAAGTTACGCGGCGAGCAAGAGCCACAGCGCATGCGCAGCGGCACAACCCACGTCCCATCAGTACTTGCCACCGCGCCAAATTCAATTTCCAACAAATATTATATACAAATAGAAAGGTTATGACAAAACTTTGTCGTTGTTATGTGATAATTTTCCGGTTTTTCCGAAGTACTTACGCCAAACTAATGGGTATTTGGAATATTTTCTCCAGTTTGTTATAGCTGACATCGATGAGACGACAGCTGGCCAACTTAGCGAGGCTCCCTCTAGACACGTCGGTCAACTGGTTGTGAGACAAATCGAGTTCCAGTATCGTCGGTACCGAGCCGAACATCGCCGGTTTTACTATCTCCATTGAGTTGTGACTGAGATTTAGATATCTGGAAAATTAATAATGTTACAACTAGTGAAAATAAACTTCTCAAATCTTGGGAATTACGTGAAATAACGAGTAGCAATCGATCAATGGCAGGTTTAGTTTTGGTTTTATAATATAAAGACGTTATTAATACAGATCAAAAAGAAATACAGTGTAAACTCTTTATAACGTTATCCTTTATAACGATAAACTCCCTATAACGTTGAAGTGAGACCAACTTGGTTGGTTTGCGTTAAAACCCACATATTGAAACACTCTTTATAGCGATACGCCATTCTCTATTACGAAGAAATGTGTTCATATTTTTAGACAGTAAATATTTATTATCGGTATTATTGTTTATTATCAGGTAACAAAAGACTTTGAAGCTCCGTAACATCCGAGGTCAGTCTAGCTTTTGTTATCCTTAATTGCCTTCAACACGTGCAGTATGACGCTTTGTTTTCTCGGAAGTGATGGCCTTCGACCTTGCATACTGGGTACCTATCGTATTATCAGTCGTAAACCTACTTTGAAACTGTTAACATGGCCAGTAAACGGAAAGCGATTAGTGTTGACGAAAAAGTTTGATAGAAGAAGATATGAATAGAATACATAAAATAATACAAAACAAGTACTGGCATAGCAAAAAACGTTAGACAAAGTTATCAGACTATATGTGTAAACAATAATTTATAAGCATTTATTATCTAAAACATACATATTAAAAATTCTTGTTAATTTGGTTGTTTTTTTTGTTCACTCCATATAACGATAACTCTCTATAACGATAAAAATGCTCAGTCCCTTGAGTTTCGTTATAAAGAGTTTACACTGTATATGCAAATTCCCACTTACAAAGTAAGTCAACCGCTCAAGTATGATTTGTAATGCGTATAAATATCACTATGGTATTTGTCTGCCTTACCATCTTTTGTCTGCCTTACCATCTTTTGTCTGCCTTACCATCTTTTGTCTGCCTTACCATCTTTTGTCTACCTTACCAACTTTTGTCTGCCTTACCATCTTTTGTCTACCTTACCATCTTTTGTCTACCTTACCAACTTTTGTTTGCGTTACTAGCTATTGTCTGCCTTACTAGCTTTTATCTGTCTTACTAGCTTTCAGGCTAACGTGGCAAGTGCAACCGTCTTGCCAATAAAAAGAAAAAGAAGAGCCAATAAAGAAAAATACTAACCTTAAAGAGAACAAATTCTGGAATACCGCATTGAAGACATCGCTCAAGTTGTTATGGGACAAGTCAACGGTATGCAACTCGTATAACTTCGGGAAAGCGAGTTTCGGTATGTTTGTTATTTTGTTATAAGTCACATTTAAAATTTTTATACCACTCATATTATGAATCGGTACCTGAAATTAATAGTGATTTCTTAGCTAAGGACGATCACAATATATATTTTTATCTAAAGTTTCTATAATGGCTATATATATTGAAGTTTCCTGTTAAGAGGGATCATACATCACATGTTTATCTCCAGTTATAAATATTCGTTTTTAACAAGCTTGGATAAAGAAATGTAAAAGGCATAAAATATATTATATTATATAATATATTAAAGGATATAAAACGTCTGAAACTTAATTTATATTAACAAATACATATAATCATTTATATTTATTACTAGCTGTGCCCGCGTCTTGGCTCGCGTTGACGACAGAAGAACGCGTATTGCGTATACAAATAGTACTTTCTTAAAACTTTAATAACCTTTTGTTTTATAATCTTTATTTTTACAATTTTTACACAATTGATGTTTGTCAAAACTATTTCTCTCTCCCCTATTTCAAAAGTGAAGTAAATAAACAACTTACTTGTCCAAAATCAACCAAATTGTTATAAGACAGTTGAAACTCAAAAGCGTAAGTGTTTTCATCGAAGGCGCTTTTATTGAATTCTGTGAGATTGTTATGACTTAAGTCCAATAGGGTCAAGTTATTACAGTTCTGGAACGCCCCGCCTTCAATAGTCGTCACCTGATTGTGTGATATGTTGACAGTGGCCAAATAAAGATCCGTGAACGCTTGGGATTCGATCAAAGTTATATTGTTCTCGGCTAAATTTATCATCTGGAAAGAGACGAAGTATGTATATAGGCGACATAAGTAATTTGAGATTTTTCAAGTCCGGTGAAGCTGTAAAAGCCGCAGCGGCTTTAGGGCCCCTAAGGCTAACAGTGTAGTCAGTTCTAAAAAAAAAAAAAAAAAAAAATTGAGATTTTTAAGGTTTTTTTTTAAATAGCACAGTATTGAAAGACCGTGATATTGGCAATCTATAGCCGGTCATCTGCCATGATGATAAAGGCGAAAAAGAGATGGAACTATGTTTAACAGCTACATTATTTATGAATTTTTTTCTCGGGCGTGTATATACAACGTTGCCGATCATTTACTATTATCATTACACAATTAAAGAAACTATAAAAATAATAGATTATAGCAAACAACTGAAAAAATAAATTAAAAAAGGACGCTTTGGTTGACCCACGCGAGATATGAATTTGCCCCGCTTCACATATTATGAATTGTTAAACTAAACAATAGAAATAAAATCTCATACGTGTTTACAATTAGTACCAATTGGTGACATCACTATTTGAAAAATCACATATTATGAATCGTTAAACTAAACAATAGAAATAAAATCTCATACGTGTTTACAATTAGTACCAATTGGTGACATCACTATTTGAAAAATCACATATTATGAATCGTTAAACTAAACAATAGAAATAAAATCTCATACGTGTTTACAATTAGTACCAACTGGTGACATCACTATTTGAAAAACACAATAAACTAGCAACACGTGAGATGTAATTTCACTCCGTGGGAATAAATAACGCACTATAGATACTGTAAGCGCTGGTACGAATTATTTTAACAACTAGATGGATTGTTAATTGAGAGCCACTTTCCCTGGTCGATTACAGCATATACACAATGAGACGGAATAATGGAATGTAGGAGAGAAAAAAGGACTCACCCAAGGAGGCTTCCTCTTGTGGTCACTTCTGTTTTAGCACGCACCATGCACGATTACTAATCAAGTTTAGCGAAAGTTTACCATAATATTTATTTATTAGCGCAGTCACTTTCAGTCTTCGCCGTTGTAATTTTAAACACGAACTAACGTCGGTGAAAGGTTTGGGTAGATAGGGATAGACAGAGACAAGGAAAAGGATGGATGATGTATCATTGTGCATATGATTGATATAAACGCATTTTAGCCTAAACAGATACTATTAAAGTGTTCAGCTATCTCTACCAACATGTCATATTTACTATAAGTCGGGGAATCCGTACTAATGACTATTCATATTATTAACTTTACTATTGACTGGGCGCGATTGCAACAGAAGTGGTCTGTAACCGCACGCACCTTATAAACAGGCAAACTCCGGTTTGAAGACATTCTCGCTCGAGCTAAAGGATCGTGAAAAGCACAAGCCTCAAACCACGGAAATTACTAGATATGACAATTACAATAAGCATAACCAGTGGTTGCGAAATACCCAAATTCGATGTGGGCGAAATAAATTTTAGGCAAGATCTTCTTTGCAAGTGAGCGATCTTTTTTTAGTATTATCTTTAAATTTCACTTGCTATTTATTGCCTTCAAGCAGGAGGCCCTTTAGATTACAACGAGTTTAAGATTCGTTCAATTGCGATGTTTTGTTTCTCGGGGTCTGTTACAGCTTATGGTAGGATAAATTGGTGTTTGGGATGAATTTTGGACTTACGGAATTGACTCATGCACCGTCACTAAATAAGCACTCACTTTTTTCACTTAATATTGTTATTTTTGTATCTTCTACATTGAATTGACCGGAGCACTCGCGAGGCCATTTGTTGATCGGTAGATTTTTAACCGCCTTCCCGTCGATGATTGATTTTTTTTCTTACGCTAGAGGGCGCGAGTGAGTCTTGTGTTGCGCGACCGCGCGTGGCGCTGTCCGCGGCTCATTGACGGGAGATTTGAATGTGGAAGGGAAAGGATTAAGCTTGTTCAGGGTCATTAGAGTTATTTTTTTCATTTTTGACATGGAACCTCACGAATCATTGAGGAATAACTTTCAGCAATTCTCTCTCTCTCACACACACAGTTTTAACTGCTCTTTGTTTAATCTATTTTTTGTACATTATTATTATGTATTTTTTTATTTACTATGTTTTAATTTTTTTTTTATTGATGTTCGTGATATATGTTAACGTGGCTCAGTCAGAATACTGGCGCTGCACTGATTCAGTGTAGCAATTATGCTGAGACTGGGATCTGTTTAATCCCGCACGGTGCGTTACTTATTATTATTATTAGTATTTTTTTTAGTTGTGTCGATTTTATGTTTTATATGGTTTGTTTTTGATGTATCGTGTGATGAATAAAATAAACTTTTTCTTTCTTTCTTTATTTATTTTAGGTAATTATGTAATGTTCTTTAATAAACTTCCTAAGCACATTACCGATTTGCCGAGCAATAAGTTCAAGAATCATGTTAAGCAAGTGTATTATCGAAAGCGTATTGATAACAAGGTAGATCTGTATTACGTGATTGACGGTGATATCTAGAAGTGATTCCATCTCTGTATATCCATTGAAAATGATAAGAAACCCGATCGAGTTTCTTGCCGGTTCTTCTCGATGACTGGGATTGTCTTTTCCGAACCGTTGGTAGTGTATTGGCGTTCATAACGACCTTATTAAGGCCTGAGATAATTTTTTTTAAATCAAAGTCCATTGCTAATTGGCATTCGCTCAATTGCTTATTAATTGTTATTAGGGATCACCCTAAGGTCGAAATTCGACCAGCGACTTTTTTATCATAGACTATTTTCTGTTTTACATTTGCAGTATTCATGAACCTAAACAATGAATATTATCTACATCACTTGCTGTCACTTAAGGTTGAGCGACAATGTCAATATTTTGGGGGGTCTAAGTTCAATGGCACTGGTCAGGTTAGGATTCGCAGTGTTAATTAATTTAATTTAATATATTAGTAACAGATATTATAGATACAATTTACTTTTCTGCACTCCTTCTCCATATAAACTTTAACCATGTCATATATCAGTCTTCCATGCACGCAATACGCATAAAAATGGGTAGTTAGTTTTTGCTTCACGTATTAATATATAGAAAGGACTGTTTTTTTTTATGGTGAAAAAATAAACTCACTTCAGCATATTTCACAGATTGGAACATCTGGTAATCAACTTTGGTTATCTTGTTCCTGGCCAAGTCCACGGTACCGATTCTTGTCACCGCTGAGAAGGTGCCTCTGCCTATATCGCCTATCTGATTATCTTGGAGATATAGACGCCTGTAACAAATTTATTTATTTATAACTAGCTGTGCCCGCGGCTTCGCTCACGTGGACTACAGAATGTCCGCGCGAATCTTACTCCCCGCTCCCGGCTATTTTAGAGACAGAAATGCTTATTGTGGAGTTCCTTAGAAGATAGACGTATACTCTTGCTGACTTTTTTGTACCTAGGTTTTTTTATTGTCTACAATTATTTACTACATTAATTTACTATATCTCTTATGGTTTACTCAACGTGGTTGCGCCGCTTTTATATAGTTTTAAATATTGTGCGATATTGTGATCGGTTCGCAACTTTTCTATCTCCGCTTACCCTCCCTTCCTTGGCACATGCAAAGAGTTCGTCGCCGCGCCTCCACCACGAGGTATGTGCCAAATTCCTATCCTATATCCATATAGCTGATCACAATCCCCGCAAATACAGTCCACTCAATTAGTAGTATTAAATGCGCTGCGCTTCCAACGGCGCAAGCACAACGTAAAACATTTAAGCGCCCGAATTGATCCACCATGACCAGTTTTTTTTTGTGCAGAACCATAATGATTATTCTAAAATAAAAGTAGCCTAAGTTACTCCCTATAAAATTAGCTATCTACCAGTGAAAGTCTCGTCAAAATCGGTCCAAACGCTTCGGAGATTACCCGGAACAAACAGACAGACAAAAATTAAAAAAAATGGGTTTTTTTGTAGGTATTGTTGGGTTTTCATAAATGGCAACACGGGCTCACCCGGGTATGTGACGCGCCTAGCGCCATCTGCGAGTCGTTGAGAAGCCGTTGCGACAACTGAAACGCTCGCGCACGCTAATATTCAAAAACACTAAAAATTATTATTAAATTGTGTCGTGTGTGGAAAAAACCCATCTCTGGAGCGAAGCCACGTCCCGGGACACATGACCCGACTTGCGACAGCCCAAGGTGAGTGGAACCGTGCACATGCCATAATACTTCATTAATTTCAAATTTAAAATAGCTATCGAATCACACATTTTGGTCTAATTCGAGCAGGATTACCCAGTTACAATATCAATACAACTAAATATCTAATTATTTACATGTATTTATTGGTATAATTCCCGTATTAATTATATTTTAGCGTTTTAGTTAACGTATCTGTAAGTAGGTAGTTTCAAGTATAACTTGGCGTAAAAAATAACATTTATTTCTATAAGTACACAAGTTACAACTCTGAAACTAGTTTAGATCATATTTTTATTCATAATAACTTCTAATCCAACGTAATACTAAATTCTTAACATCATATTTAGGTTCGTCATTTTCAAAATTAATTTACGTAAAATCGTCGGACAGCAGCCGACCGCCATTGCTATTTTTATTTTGTGGTGTAATTAACTATTTGTTTTATTTAAAATGCCTCCGAAACCTGATGTCAGATCCGATGAGGAGTTTGACAAGTGGGTACAACCACATATTATAAGGAAAGAAATGTGTTTTATGAGATTACAAACTTTATATGATATTTCCAAAAATGTTTCTGACAAACCTGAGTTGCTAGGCGAATTTAATGCTCGTTTTCATGATTTGCCCGAATGGCGGGAAAAGTTCACACAAAGCATTGGTGACATCACACTGATTAAAAAGAAATTCTCTCCCGGTTATGTACCATCATATAAAGAACTCGAAAGTTTTGACGAAATGTATTATTTTATTTGCGGCGTTTCGAGTAGTTTGAACTTTGGACAACATAGTGTAACTGAGAAAGCAGAGGGCAGCTGTGTAAAACCTAGGTTACCTAAATTAGAATTCTTTCCTTTTGACAGTAACCTTGAAAACTGGCCAACCTTTCGTGACACATTTTCTACCTTAATACACCACAACAAAGATTTAGCGAACATTGAGAAGTTTTATTATTTACTCTCAGCTGTTAGCGGGCCTGCTTTGACTATTGTAAAGTCAATGCCAGTAACATCTGATAACTATCAAATCGTTTGGAGTGCGTTAGTGAAACGATATGATAACAAACGCGCATTAGCTACAGCATATCTAGATAAAATATTCGCCTTCAAACCGTTAGTGAATGAATCTGCATCTGGGCTTAATGAATTCTTACAGACATATCAGGAAAACATTAGAGCACTTCAGATTCTGGAAATCGAAGATTTAACGGGTTTTATTTTGTTCTATGTTGCTTTGCGTAACCTTGACCCCGCAACTAAACGTGAATTAGAAAAAGAACTTGGAGATACAAAACTACCCACTTACGATGATTTAATTACTTTTATTGAAAAATATATACGCGTGCTCGAGAGGTCTGAGTGTACTACTATTTCCACTAGTACAAATAGTGTAACGTACACTCGGGGCCAAATAAAAGGTAGTCAGACGGCGACTCCAAAATTTAAAAATACACAGCGACCGTCTTTGTCGTCAGCTGTTATGAATGCAAAGCAACATGTAAACTCAAAGAAATCCATGGAGTGTTTGTATTGCAATAAGATGCATTCTATTTACCGATGCATCGACTACATCGACCTGTCTCCGGCACAGCGTCTCGATAGAATTAAACAATTAAAACTGTGTGATATATGTTTACGCGAACATTCTGTCGATGACTGCCCGTCAAAGGTACGTTGTACGGTCTGCAAAAACAAGCATCACCACACACTGCACATAGATTCTTTTGCAAATTCGAGTTCTAGTGCAGTCTCACTTACGTGCTCAGCTAATGTGACAGTCTTGCTCGGCACCGCGGTTATTCACGTCGCAGATTGTGGAGGTCAGTACCACACCGTACGTGCATTAATTGATAGCAGAGCTATGACGAGCTACATAACTCAAGACTGTGCAACACGATTAGGCCTGTCGCGACGTAAATGTAACTTTGAACCGATTGGTCTAGGAGACAATCCAGTTCGGGAGTTCGGTCTTACCACCTGCAAGGTGAAACCCAGACACTGCGATGGACCCATCCTATCAACTGATGCGGTTATCATATCTGATATAGCAAATAATCTACCTACAATGCCTCTTTCCAATAAAGTTATTCTTGAGTTTCAACATTTGATGTTAGCTGACCCGACTTACTATAGGCCCGCACCCGTTGTATGTTGCTTGCAGGTGATCTGTTTCCGTACATCTATAACGGTCAAAAGATACTTCCGCGGGAACATGGATTACCTGTGGCAATGAGTTCGGTCTTTGGGTACGTCATATTGGGTCAGACTGCACATGATCGTCCTACTAGTGGTACCACTCTAACTGCGGCAAATGTTGTTCTGGATAGAACTTTCTGTGCGTTTACCAGAAACCTGGACCAGGCGGTGAATTCCGTTTCGAAAATTGAAAATATACCAAGTGAGGCACTGCGTAACCCAGACGATGAACTCGCAGAGTACTTATTTTCAAAAGAACATAAACGTGACAATATATGTAGATATGTTGTTAAAAATCCAATTCGACCATCAGTTGAACTCAGCGACTCGAGTCAAATCGCAACTCGTCGACTTCTCAACTTAAAGTCGAAATTAGAAAAGGAGTCTGACCTTAAAACTAAGTGTCATAAATTCGTGCGTGAATATAAGGAGCTCGGGCATATTACTTGCATTGGTGATGGCCAGAACGTGAATTCGAAATACATCATTCCGCATTTCTGCATCACTAAACAGACAAGTGCCACGACTACTCATCAAGCGCTAATTAATGCTCCTGGCAAGACGTCAAATAATATGTCACTGGATTCAATATCACTACCAGGTCCTAAACTTAATGCCGTTATTATTCAGCAGTTGACTAACTTTCGTATAAATAGAATTTGCCTTTCTACATACGTTTGTCAAAGGTATCGGCAAATACTTAAATGTTGATCAGAGTCCGCGACCGTCTCATTATATATTATTGCGTAAGTTTCTGAATCAATCAAATTACTCATTCGCTGATATATACTCTCGTCACGTATTACCATCTGAATTTTTAGCCAATCAAGAATGGTTTATCGTACCTCAGTGGCTAAATTTCAATCAGCCCCACTGGCCGATTAAAACCATAGCTGAAATTAGAGACAGTAAGCCACCTGAATTCAAATGTCCTCGGATAATTCTTGCTTACAACGAGATTAGCCAAACAAAAAGAGTTTACAGGTTGGCAGAAAAATATTTTAACTTCTACAAACTTATGAATATCATTGTCCTATGGTTGCAGTTCACCCATAGTCGCAGAGTAACTGTTCGAAAACGTAAGCCTCTTGGAGCCTTCATTAGAAAGGCACATGATATTATAGTTAAATCCGTTCAAATACATACATTTTCAAGTGATTTAACAACTTTATTTAATAATATTAGCTGCAATAAATCCTTGCGAAAGCTGAACCTCTTTATAAATTCCAACTGTTTTCTCAAGGTAGGGGGCCGCCTTAACCATTGGAGTATAATGTTTGAAGTAAAGCACTCGCTGCTGCTTACAACATTACATTTAAAAATTACTATAGATATCAAGGCTCTATCATTTCAGGAAGTATGTAACCGTTCCACTCACGTTGAAGCTGTAATCTATTCAAGACTCTTACGTTCTTTACTCAGCTTTCCAAACGAGATTGAGGTTCTAATAACCGCTCATTTCCTCAAAGGTAGGGACTTTTTATCGGTACCGCAGTACGATTTACATGTTATCACTACTTCCAAGTTGAATATTTGGTGGTTGGTCCAACAAATGTCACAACAAATTTGGAAACTTTGGAAACAAGATTATTTACACATTTTACAAAAACGTCAAAAATGGTTTACCAAATGTCAAAACCTCAAAGTAAACGATATGGTATTGATTAATAATGATGCTCCACCTCTCAAGTGGGCGTTAGCTAAAATATCAAAACTACATCAGGGCCCTTATGTCGTTGTCCGTGTTGTTTTTTTAGGAAATTCAAATGGAAACGAATTTACTCGTCCCGTTTCCAAAGTGAGTCCTCTGCAGTTGGAGCAGAACTCAGTATAAGTATAGTTTTTTTTTCTTTTATAATATAACAATATTATGCAAACCGTTATTTATGTCTATATTCAAATTACTATAATATTTATTACATTTTTATGATTATACAGTCCACTATATTAAACTAACGTGCATACATTTTTATTATTTCTATTTAGCCTCATTTACACTCATACAAATCAAGGTTTTATCAAGTCAACTTTGGTATGATAACTGGGAAATCCTTGCGGATTTCGGTGAGGGGTAATGTTGGGTTTTCATAAATGGCAACACGGGCTCACCCGGGTATGTGACGCGCCTAGCGCCATCTGCGAGTCGTTGAGAAGCCGTTGCGACAACTGAAACGCTCGCGCACGCTAATATTCAAAAACACTAAAAATTATTATTAAATTGTGTCGTGTGTGGAAAAAACCCATCTCTGGAGCGAAGCCACGTCCCGGGACACATGACCCGACTTGCGACAGCCCAAGGTGAGTGGAACCGTGCACATGCCATAATACTTCATTAATTTCAAATTTAAAATAGCTATCGAATCACACAGGTATCGTATATACTAATATAAACTAACTAACTACTATATAAACTAACTTTCCAGCATCAGTATGAAAGTATGGTTGCTAAGGCTTCGAGAATGCTAGGATTTATAATGAGATCTTGTAAATTATTCAAAACCAATAACACCAGAATCGTGGTTTATAACGCTTACGTTAGATGTATCTTGGAATATTGTAGTGTGGTATGGTCACCCTCCTATAAGTCCCACCAATTGCGAATCGAAAGAGTCCAGAGGAGGTTTGTACGACACCTGGCGTTTCTTTGTCATCGTAGTAAATATAAATACAATTATTGATTTAAATTTTGATTTTATTTTGATTTTTGATTTTAGATTTTAAATTTTGAGTTTAAATTAAATTTATGAAATTATTGATTGTCAATTTATAATTATAATTTTATTTTATTATTTTGTTTTATTTTATTGTACTGTGGATTGTTAATTTTAATTTTATTGTGATTGTAAAGCATGCATTATTATTGTTTATCATTTGTTTTGGTCATTATTAAAGCATGCGGTGGTGGCCTTCAAAGGCATAATACGCTGATAAATGTATCAAATTTTTTTAAAAATTATAATGTTATTTTTGTGTATTGGCCACTGGCCATCCAATTATGTAAATAAATAAATAAATAAATATGCATTCAGTAAAAAGCTGTTATTTTGATATTACAAACAGACACTTCAATTTTATTAATTGTATAGATTTGTATTATGGCTAATTTCATCTCAATCAGTTACAACGAAGTGGTTTGCAAATTTTGAAAATGTTACATACTTCATTACATACATTTTTTATCATTATAAATTTAGCGTTGTGGCCACAATCTCAGTTATTTTTAAGTGATGATGAGGTCCAAGATGGTAACATTTTAAACCTAGTGGAAAAAATGTTTCTAAAGTGCATCTGCCGGAACACACCTATTGTTGTTTGGTAACAGATTTTCAACTTGAGGGTGGTAGCTAGCCAGGCGGGCATTAGAAAATGCCCTACCACCATGCTATGGTTTCATCACGATGTTTTCCTTCACCGGGCGCTCAGGTTCATTGCAGGTATTCAAACTTACGTCGATCGATGCGTACGCGTAAGTCCGTACGCGTACCAACTAAACCATCATTAAAAAATCATAATAAATAAAAATCTTTATTAAATTTAGACCCTAAGAAGGCACATATAAACGTCAAAACACTACTGCCGGTTCAGAAAACATCCCAGACACCGATAAGAACCGGTTACAAATTCGATCGGGTTTACCTTTTTTTCCAACTGTACAATTAGTGTTAATATAACAGGTACAATAATAATAATTTAGTGAATGCACAGAGAGGGAGTCACTTCCAGACACCACTATCATTCACATAATGATCCACTCTATAATAACCATTTGACAGTAAAGCCCTCTTGACATGGTCCCTGAACTTGTCGGGTAAATCAGTAATATGCTTCGGGATCTTGTTATAGAACCTAACACTATTACCTAAAAAAATTTTATTTATATTACTAAGTATAAAAAACGGTACGACTAATTTATTGCCATGTCTGGTATTAACATTGAGCTGATATTTGAAAAAAATCTAACCTAACTAAGTTTTAACGAATATACATTAAGTTATGAAGGATGTATTGGGAGGGCAAAGTTAATATACCATATTCCTGGAATTATATTACAAGTTAACATAAAGTTTGTAATAAGTATGTATTTTACCTTAAAAATCTCATTCCTCTGAAGCTATTCGTGTCCAGTTTCTTGATCTTATTATTATCTAAATGTAGTACTTTTAGAACAGTATTTCTCGCAAACATACCTCTGAAATATAAAAAAAAAAACATTTACATGATTTCCTTTTTTTACTAGACTGCGAAAAAGGAGGGTTTTGTTTTTCGAGCGTACGTATTGTATGTCTATTTCTTTGGCACACACTGTTACCTAAACGGCTGGATGGATTTTAGCATACGAGGTGTCGATAAATTCGTCATATTTAAGCATGACGTCTGAGAATAAAATAAAAACCGAAATTACAATAAAAAAAATTATAGTCAAGTGGTTTTTTGTTACCTTCTTAATAATTTAGCTTGTCATGGAAACTACTTTTGTCACGTGTAGTAGGAGGTAAAATTGTGTGCGTCACGCGTAACATGTTACGGAAGTGCAACATCATGAAGTTAGCCATAAATGATAATAATGTAAATTCATTTTACTGACTTTTGGTAATTTATCGTTATTCGTCGCCCATACCGGCCTTACAAGTTAGAAGCCTCTTTGACAGGAATAGGCTTTAATACACAGTAGTATTGCCTCTCGATATGATAATAACTTATCATTAGAATATTGATAACCTTATAACAATAAAAATATTTAAAAAAACTATTGATTGTATCGATAGTATAGAATTGACAATAATATTGATGACTTGGAACAGTATCGATAGTATTAATCTTGAATAGCCGTTATGCTATCGATTAAATTTTTATCGATACCTACTATTAATACTATAGACAGTGTTAAACTATCAATTGTTGCTTTATTCTCAAAAGTATTGTTCACAAATTGTTTCTTTAATGGACAGCAGGGCCCTTTTTCTCGGGGATTCAAAGAGTGCGAGGAACCTCGGCGCAGATTCCTAGGGAGCACAAGCCGTACGCAATAAGTCTTGATAGGTATCTACTAGCCTACCACAACAATACTGAGTAACACTGTAGTCCACGAAAGCAGAGCTGCGAGCACGGCATATTTAAGTTCAACCATGGGTCCAAGGCTCAAGATAGATCGACGAACTTGGTCGTTATAAGTAGGTATAGAATGAAAATTCAAAAATATTCCAACTGGAAAGCCCGATACATTGTGTTACATGTACGATTATCACTATTTAAGGAAAATAATGTATTGAATCCTTACAAAAATACCTAGGTACCTTATAATGTTGGTTGTTTATTGTGAAACATTCCGATTTTAATCAAATAAATTCTTGTTAATACCATCGTTAAAACTAAAAGACAGATACTCGGACTGACTTATCACCATGTGTAAGGAGGTCGCGATCGACTCGGTTTTCTAGATTCAATTTTCTATTTTAAAGATTAATAAAAATACCTGGGTATGTCCAATATTTGATTGTGACTCGCATTACACCAACCCAACTTCGTCAGATCTCCTATATGGCTGCCATCTAGTTTTATTATATTGTTATAACTGAAAGCAAACAAAATAAGATTGTAATTGTGAACATGAGAAAAAGAGATGCAACTATTTTTGACAACTACTTTTTATTTAATGTCTTTTTTATCTCGAGAGATAAACACTTCGCCTGAGTGATAACTCGCTACGTACCTATTGCAATACGTTGTGACGAATCCTCGTCTGCTCGTCTATGTAACGTTGTCGCTGTCTTCAATAGACCACTTACCTGATATCCAGTACTTCTGTGTCTCTCAACCCTTTGAACTGATTCCTTTTCAGTGTTGCCAGTTTATTGCCGTGCAAATCTAGTTTCTTTAGCTTTTTTAACATCTGGAATCAATTTATTATCACGAATTAATGATTGTAACGTCATTTTAAATATTGTTATCGGCTATTGTTTAAAAATAATACCGTATTGCGTACATAGTTAAACAGCTGAAAAACACTTCAGCCAATCCTAAAAAGAATACTGGACTATCACTTAATAGGTAATTATTAGAAATACAATACATTTCTAATGAAGTATAACACTGTCAGTAAATCAACATTTCAGATCAGCAAACTGGTTGTCATGGAAGCTGTTATTCCCCTCTTACATAATTTAATTTCCAATTTCTTACCCTTAAAGTATTATTTTCGCTACAAAAAGTATCCTATGTGTCCTTTATCTTTATCTATACCAATACCAAAATTTATCAAAATTGGTTCAGCGGTTTAGGCGTGAAAACGTAACAGACAGACAGAGTTCTAAGGCATTTATATATTAATATGGATAATATACAAATAAACAGCTATTTACATGAATAATATAAATAGTCATCAAGTAGACTATACATTAAACACTGGTTTTGAAGAGTTCCCTTCTGTATCTTCGAAGTTGAAGATTCAATGCCAATGAAATTAAAATGGGACCGCCCTTGAGATATAAGATATCCAACAAAAAAGAACAATCTAAATTGGTTTATAAGCAAAAAAGTTATGCTGTGTTCAGCAAATAAAAAAATTAAATTAGAAAAAAATATTAATACTAAAACTTTTATGTTATAAATATTCATATTAAGTTACCTCAGTACTAATTGAAGTCCGAAGTAAAAATTAAAAAAAGAAAAATTGTTCGAAGCGAGAATTCGAACCTAGGACTTCGCCTATAACAGTCACGTTCACGACAGCTAGGCTACGCGCGTATTTTTACGTCGTATTGAAACTATACTACTATTTAAAAAAAAATCTTACGTTATGGACGTATTTTTCTGGTTATGGTACCCCTCCCCATCGTCCCGTAAGGAACTTCTTTCCAATAAATAAATAATTACAAATTAATGTTTTCGTTAAAAAAATTCATTGAATAAACAGATGACATTCCTAATGAAAATAAATTCCACTAACACGTAAAAAGCGCCATCTGTTAACGATCCGTTTAAATAATATTATGTCAGTTGTTATTGTTAGACTGTTTACATTGTATTATGTGCGAACCATTCGCACAGGTCAGCTAATTTGCCCCTTGTTCTGCCCCACACAATAGTCAATAACACAATAACTCGACCACAGCGCCACCTGTCCCGTGTTTTGTCTTACAGTTTTTCCATGACCATAAACAAAACAAAAAAAGAAGAACGCATTCCCATCCTTTGAATCGTCGTATATGGTCTAGAGTTCTATACAAAAATCCGACAGAAAAAAATACGTTCAGTTATTCACGGATTTCAATATTTTCCCAGAAAGTTTTCCATTTTCTCTTGTCATAAAAATCTAATTCGGACTATTTTGCATATTTTAAAACAATACATATATATATGGCTAGGTGATTTCAAACCGACTTCCTAAATAAGTAGGTTATTAATTCGGTTGTTTTTGTTTTTATCTTTGTTATCACATAACTCCGTCATTAATAAATTAATTTAGAATTTTTTTTTTTTTAAAGGGGATGTTTTCATTCGGGTATTATTTTAATTTCATTGACATTGGACCTTGGATTTCGAAGCTGAAAACTCTTAAAAATCGAATGGGAAATGTACAGTGATGAATATATTGGTAAAATTATGACACTCAAAGACTAGGTAGGTACCTAACTAAGAACTTTCTGAACTAACTTCGACTGCGAAGACACAACGGAACTCTTTAACTGTAACAAACAGTACGAATGTGGAAGGTTCCTCCCTTGCTCCTTTGTGCGTGTTCTACCGTATAATGATTTGTGTTCCGAGGAATTGTTCGGTATGATCCATCGGCAGGGAGTTCATCCTCACACTTTGAAACCTAAATGGTCGCGGACAGTCCAGTTTCAGAGGAATTTCTTTCCGAGAACGCTCCGGTTTTGAAATAAGCTCTTTATTGCTCGGGTTTTCCCGGGGGACTACAATATAGGGTTCTTCAAAAAGAGAGTAAAATAGGTTTTTAAAGGTTCCGCAACGCGCATGTGATATTTCTGGTGATTCAAGCGTCCATAGGTTGCGGTGACCGCTTATCATCAGGCGGACCGCATGCTTGTTTGCCACCATTGTGGTGTAAAAACAAGCTAGAGAAAGGTAGGGCACAGAGAAATTTCTTTAGAGTTATCTCTCCTCTTGGGCCAGTCTGGCAAGTGGAATATCCTACAGAAGATTGCAGCCAAGTAACCCAGTATTGTGTTCCTGCGATGAGTAGAGTTTCCAGAGCTCTTTGGGGCAGGCCGGTTCAAGGTCGAACTTGTAATACCTACATACGTCCATAGGCTACAGTATCCATTTACCATCAGGCAGAATGTATGCTTGTTTGACTGCAAAAATAACAATAATTGTATAGTATTGTCCTATGCGGCACACGCATAGTTCATAAGAATATCGAATTGATTTAAAAAAGGATATCTTTAAGTAAATTGAAGTAAATTTATGACGTTATTTTTTTTTGTGCATTTTTCTGATTAGGTAGAATATTTTGGACTCGGTTTTATTTTTGTCCAAAAAAAATATTTCAACTCAATTCTATATTTTTACGAACACTATGCATCTGCCACATAATTTATTAGGACAATAATATATTATTATTGTTATATTTGGAGTCGGTGCCCGCCAAGACTTTATGAAATTATAAGAAATTTCAAAAAATTGATAAAATATGTTTAAAGTTACGTTTATTCGATAATGTAGTAAATACTCACTAAATTAAACAAATTTACAAATGAACACAACGGCCTAAAGCGACATCTTCATTAAAAATAAACCTATTTACACACAAAAAAAAATTAAAAAAGGAACTTAAAGTGACACCTCGAAAATGTACTGACATATGAACATAGATGTCGTGTAAAACAAATCTAAATACCTTATATAATGTCATTGACCTTATTGCGATTCTAACCATTATAAATCCACAATCGAGTAATATTAGAGAAAACAGCTTATACAAGCGCGTACAAAATTTAAATATCGGACACAACTGTTAAAGACATGCAATCAACGTTCAATCTCATTAAATTATATCTATACTTACGCTACCTTTTTTTGATAACCTTGGCTGCAGCACCGACTCGATAAATAAAATAATTGCATATTATTGTCCTAATAAATAATGTAAATTGAAGTACATAAACAACGTTATATTATTATATATTTTTAGTGATTTTTTTCAGAGTACAATTACTTTTGGAGTGAGATTTGTTTTAGATTTAAAAAAAATACGATTCCTAAATATCTTATTGAAAATACTCATAGCCCATCTATTCATATAATTACTTATATAATATAATATACTTCCCTTGTACAAAATTTCATAAAAATCGGTAAGCCATTCTTGAGTTAAGTCTGGACATACAACAGACAGACAGACAAAAATCTAAACAGATATATTAATTCAGATTATAATTTCAAGGAAATCTATGTACAAGCTTTTTAAGTGAATTAACGAAATTATACAATTTTACTATCCAGAATGACTTGGCAACTGTGATGTAATTTGTAAACGTGTTACAAGATGGCGCTGAACGCTTTTCAAACTAGCTATTATTTCGTTTACCATATTTGAGGATATCATTTCTTACACTTACGCTCGTTGCTCCGCTCCGCTTAGGGGACAAACAAACAGACAGACACTTGTTATTTTTAACGTAATGTTAAACTAGCTTGTGCCCGATTTTTGGAAAGGATCGCTCGTTCTACGTTAGGATCCTTATAATTCGAATTAAGTAAAGATGAAGCACACAGTAGGAAGCGCTGTGAATTAAAAAAAAAAATCGATTTTTGTATTTTCTTGAGAAATTGGATAAAAAATCCCTGAAATTTTGGTATTCCTATTATGGAATATATTGTACTATTTCCATTTCTTTATTTTCTCGATGACCGTTCTAATTTGATATAAGTAATGGTATCGATCGGTATGAAATAAGTAGTGACAATTCATCAGATTTTGATTAAAATAAATAAATAAAGATTACCTGTCGTTATAATTATTTCGTTTCATTGTCGAGTACCTACCTATACCTACTTATTTTACAACAGCTTCGAAAATTTTGAAGAAGTTGGCATTATCAATCAAGAATTAATACGTGTAACATCTTGTAATGAAATATAATATTAGTTAATAAATTTGTGCAAAAGTATCTGGCAGTAGTTTAGTTTCTTACATTTTGTAAAAGAATATCGGATCTGTTGTGTTACGTTTATAGCTAGCAGTTTTCACAGAAGAAAATAAAAGAATGTGAGTATGAAATAAAAGATTGTGAATATTTATTATTATTATTCGTATGATTATTATATAACGTAAAGGAAAAAGTGATTAAATTTTCTTTCCTATTAATAAACTAGCTGTGCCTGCGGCTTCGCTCACGTGAACTACAGAGCGCCCGCGCGAATCTTGCTCCCCCGCTCCCGGCTATTTTAAAGTCAATAATGCTTATTGTAGGTGTTCTTTAGAAGATAGACGTATATTATCCCTGACTTTTTTGTACTTGACTGACTAATTTGCTATATTTCTTATAGTTTACTCAGCGTAAGCCATTTTAAGCGCCTGAATTGATTCACCATGACCAGTTCTTTTTTTTATTTTTGCGGAACCCTAATTCTCTTTCCTAAGCCTTTCTTTCCTCTTTCCTTTCTCCTAAGCCTAAGTCACTTCCTATAAAATCAGCTATCTACCAGTGAAAATCCCGGCGAAATAATTCTAACCGTTTCGGAGATTACCCGGAACAAATAGACAAACAAGAATTTTAAAAATGGGTTTTTTATTATAGGTATCTTATTTACTTTCATATGAATTTAGTAAAAAAAAGCTGTTATTTTGACATTACAAACAGACACTTCAATTTTATTATTTGTATAGATTTCGGACTTATCGTTAACGTCAAAATCTTTGGTATATTTAAATATATTAGTATATTAAAAAATAACACTATGTCATGTACTACAATTATAGATTTTTATATATGTCCATTAAAAACGTCAATCGATTGATTTTTTAGTTGATTCTAAACACAAAATAATAAATATTTACATTTGAAATTCTCAAAAATATATAGATACGATAACATGTATGTAATAATTCAAAAATTACCAACAAATCTTTGAATATAACTATTATCCGTATTAGCTAATACACTGATATTCGTTAAAAACAGTGCCTAATATAGTGATTCTGTTCTCATTGCTTGCTTACTGTGCTACCAACCCGTGCAGTTTTCATACGAAGCCCGACCTGTATATTGATGTCTTGACTCGTCGCGCGGATCGTGAATCGCGTGTCTATTATTTGACTAATATTGGTAACCTATTATTCTGTATTCGTTTATCATAATATATTAGTCCGTGGCGCGTATATATAATCCCTGTACCTATTACGAATATATTGCTTTACCCGCATGCGCTGCGATAATTTTTAGTGACACGTAAAAACAATATTGAACATTTATATTGAGCCCTAGTAATTTATTTGAAATCGCGACAGCTCAATTATTTTTATAATTGTATATTCATAATTTCATAATTTATAGTACATATATTCCATTATATAGCGTGGGGATACGTCGCCACGGCCTGTATCGCCACGCCAACAATCAGGTTTACCCTCGCCTATAGATGTGTCACATCAAAAGATTTATGATCATTATTTTAGACATAAAAAGATAATTTAATGAAGTTAAATTTTTCTGTTTATAGCATGTTATTTGCATACATAGTTGGGAGGATAGTGAAAAATTAAAATAATTTGTACTTGTGTGAAGAACAATTATGATAGACTACACGGGTGCGTTGGCGTTGCGGTGTTTGTCGTATAAAAATAACACGGGTGAAGCCATGGGGAAAAGCTAGAAATGATTATACACTGCGTAAATAGTTCCAAAGGCGCGGATGGTGCGTTCCATTACCTATATTACAATCCTTTTGAACACAAAAATACTATATGTGTTAAATTAAAATGGGTGATATTTAAGGGCGATTGAAGTTTTTAGTGGGTTCTTGAAGTGACATGTTGTGGTTTTAATTTTTTTAACTAGCTGACCCGCGCATCTTCGTTTCCGTCACATAAGAGAAAGAGAGAGAGAGAGGGTTAGAAAGAGTAGGTCGTATGCACCTATAATACAATTCTAAAGGAGCTGAAACTTTCTTTAATTATCTTGAAATTGTGATATCTCCTAAGATATTGATTGAAATCAATTGTCAATGACAATTTTGTTGAAAATTAAATACTTGTGATGAATATTCTATTTATTTCAATAAGGATAGAGCTCTATAAGAGAAACAATTCCGTCACACATGACTGTTATGTAACTTTAACCATTTACGCAGCGCATGCAATGGAAGGTCTCAAAAGTAATAAATTTTTCCCGTTTTTGCAACATTTTTCATTGATGCTCCGCTCCTATTGGTCATAGCGTGATATGCTATATATATATAGCCTATAGCCTTCTTCGATCAATGGGATATCCAATAAAAAATAATATTTCCATTTGAACAAGTAGATCCTGAGATTAGCTCGTTCAACCAAACAAACAGACAAAGAAACTCTTCAGCTTTATAGTACATATTAGTATAGCTCCATTAACTTAGGTTTTAGACCCTATATTTTGTAATACTGGTACATTTTGTGTGATATAGCTTGGTTATTGTGCATAAGTGAAGTGGATTATAAATATAAACTGGAAGCATACATTTTGATGGGCCACAAAAACTCCCTAGAAAATTCTAACAAGGGAGCTATCATCTTTTTGGGATACTGAATTCGTTCTAAGACAGAACACTATATTCACTTGATAATGGCAGTAATTATTTTCAATAAAGAGGGCTTGTTGGCAAGTTAGTAAGAAGAAGGGTGATTGAATACATACTGTCACAAAAAAATTTACATTAGACACATCAATAAAATCGACCGGGAAAATGATAGGTTTTTTCTAACAAATATAAATTAATAAGACATGAAATATGAATAACGGTGGGCGATTATTAGATATACTAATGGAATAATTATTCGATTATGAAGATATCTCGATTATAGCCTAATGGCTATAATTATATAGCCATACTAATATAATATATATAATTATATACTAATGTAATTACTATAAATATTTCGATGATGAGTGATCATTCATAATCGAAGTACGATTAGTAATTACTATTGCCAGGTTACTAATATTAATAGTTACTTTTTTTAACTAATTGATATATATGTTCTTGTAAAGAACTTCGTTTACGACTGCGCGACCTTCTCTTTTTTCCTCCCACTCTTCATTTTTTTTTTTAGAACTGACTACACTGCTAGCCTTAGGGGCCCTATCCCAAAACAGAGCCGCTGCGGCTTTTACAGCTTCACCGGACTTGGAGCCTCTGAGTAATACATCAAGGGTTCGATTATGAATGATAACTCGACATCGTAATAACTCGATTATGTAAATAATTCATAATCAATAGAATATCCCGATTACGTAAATCATTCATAATCGCCCACCTCTAGATATGAAACGAATGTGGTGGCGTACATTAAAAAAACACAAGTATTTACATATAAATTTTCAAAAACTATAAACATCGACGATTAAAGGGAATAATTATCCATATTTTTCTCGTCTTTAAATATCCCAATACTTTTGATCCACACTTCGTAAAAACAAAAGTTTGCCTAATCTTTTGCCATTCAATCAGTTTCTTTGTTGAGTCATCACGCGCTGCTTTGAGAAAATATAATCTTTCAGACCGTTTTTGCTAAGTAAAGCTTTTGTTTTATGGCTTGACGCTTAGCTAGCATCGGAGCCATCTCGACATCGAGTCGGTGTTTTACATAATAGTACTACAGATTATACTAAACATATCTGACGTCGCAATAAATGAATGATGAGATGGATGGATGTGTGGAGTAACTAGAATCGATAAGATCAGGAATGATTTTATTAGAGGAAGTTTTCAAATAGCACCAGTCACAGAG
Source organism: Saturnia japonica (assembly GCA_033032175.1). Lineage (NCBI taxonomy): Eukaryota > Metazoa > Arthropoda > Insecta > Lepidoptera > Saturniidae > Saturnia > Saturnia japonica. The sequence goes on from CM065331.1 coordinate 1,270,660, forward strand.
AAGTTGAAAGGGTTATAGGCTGGCGTGGTACGGGCATGTCATGAGGAGGAATGAAAGTCATATAACTAAAAGACTGTTAAATATGAAGATGGATGGACACAGGAGTAGAGGAAGCCCGAAGAAGGTATAGGTGGATTGTGTGAAGAATGATATGCGTATAAAAGGCGTTAATACTGAGATGATATTTGATAGAGTAGAGTGGACGCAGAAACCATTATGGTATATTTATCTTCAAAAACAGGATATTTGAACCTTTGGTTATATGCAGCAATGAATTTTCAAACTAACAAAACGCGATTATCTGAAACGTTGATGACTCTTATTGTTTGTGGTGTGCGATATGTCTCTGATTCAAATCGACCTTACCTGAAACGCTTCGACCGGAATATCCGAAATCAGGCCATTGACGAGATGTAGCTTCTCCAATCTTCCAACGGCTTCGCTTCCCGCGAATATGTCTTTATTTAACTTTGTCATTTTATGTCCGTCGATCGACAAAGTCGTGAGGTTACCCAATATCTATAAAAGACAGCCTGATTCATTTAATTGCGAAAATAGTTATGTATACTTACCAAAGAAATTCCGCCGTCCATTTCGTAAAATGTATTAAAATAATGTATAATTATGTATTGTTTGTATTATATTTAACTAACATTCTTTACCCACGGCGGCGCTCGTGTGTACTACAGGGTCTTTTTAAAATCTACAATTATGTACTGCATTATTCATGTAAGTCTTCATCGGCATAGTCACGTGACGTGTCTTATCGTCACATACAAGGCATACGTGGGTCACAGGAATTTAATGTTTTTATGCATGCATGATTTAAATATGATGTGATTAGCGATACTAAATTTTTTACTCTATAAGGATCCACGACCCTCTTAACTAATGTACCGTTATCTGATTATATATTACCTTGAATGCCTCCTTAGGGAATTCTTCGATCTTAGTATTCATGAAATATAGTTCTTGAAGTGTTGTATTGACACCGGCGAAAGCGTACTGGTCTATAGTTTTTATTGGAGTATCCACTATTTCTAAAACCCTTATTGTTGATCTATGAAACAGTGGTCCGAAAAGATGGGCTACAAGGAATAAAATGCTTTTTTAATAAGATAACATTAAATTTCTTCATCAGCTGAGCGTGATTACCCAGATTACTGTTAAGTTTCGATGATTGTCATGCATTCGAGTGCGAATACGCTAACCCCCTAACTGTCTCTCTCTATCATCCCAACTTCACGTAAATTTTCAGTTTCAAGTGAAGAGTTAATGGGCACCCCAACACCGGTCTCATAGTATTTTCCATCACCAGTGATTGAGGCAAAGGCCTTTAAAAAATTAAAATCGAAAACGGAATCTAATACTATTAAGTGAGCAATTCTTGTATATTTGTAACTATGTAATTGGTTTCTCGGAAACGGCTCCAACGATTTGGCTGAATCTTTGTATTTGGATAATGTTTTATATTCCAAGTTAACCTAAATAGGCGACTTTTTCCAGATACCGAACGCAATTCGGTCGGTCAGATATTATGTATAAAAATAACACAATCACGTCAATTCTTTCCAACTACCTGCTACATAATGACGAGTCACAGTTATAGTTGAATGTATATATACATTCACTGATAATATGTTATACTCTATCCCCAAAAATGATAAAAAAATATGTATAATTTTATACGTTATAACTGCCTCATTAACCTAATGTTCGTAAGCGCGACTGCTATGATCGAGGTTTTGGTTGGATTCTGATGTCGAGCAAAGTGTTATTGGTTTTTTGTATGAAAATTCTCAGTAGCAGCTCGAAGTTTGGCTTTGTGTCCGATTAATGGCAATAGGCTCGCCCCTGGGACCTAAAAAAATATACTCTGCGAACTGTGGGTGTACATTGGTACACCTCTGCCTAACCCTTCAGGGATACAGGCGTCATGGTATGTTATACGTTAAAAATGTTAAAACTTACAAAAAGAGCACTCCCTTAATAGAAGTTTCTCGATGGGCAAGCCCATTCCAGCTATATTCCCAATTCCAACGCTCATCACCGCCAAGCCCGTGTTTTCACATCGCACGTACAAACCAGCGTCTGTCCCTTTCTCACACACGCATGGGTATAACAGTTGACTTTTCGACCCTGTCGGGCAAGGGTACGCCGGTCCGGGCGGTATGTATTCGGTATTCAAACATGGCAGTGTTGCCAGTGTTAATAATAAAAACAATGTGACCATTTTTTTTTAATTTTTGGAGGGGTTTCCTAGATCTGTGAAAATATAATAAGTTTTTTTACATATTTCTAGCAAGTTTTATTTCCATTTGTTGAATAGAGGTTGTAGGGCGCATATAAATATCTGTGGAGATCTCTCTACTTGGGGCAGTCGATTGAAGATCGCAGCCAAATAAACTTGTGTTGTGTACCTGCGGTAAGTAGGGTTTCCAGAGGTCTTTGGGGTAGGGTGGTTCAAGCCGCTCAAGGCCGACAACGTGCTTATAATACGTATGGTATTACAAGCTTCCATAGGCCATATGCCATCATACGCTGCTCACCATCAGGCGAGCCGTATACTTGTTTATCATCTTAGTTTCATATATAAAAAAGGTAAAGAATATAACATGAAATTACATAACTAGCGCCCTGCCCTCTGTGTGGCCGAATCGATATTACAGCGATTCGCACACATACTCACGGCCATTTATTTTAACAGAATACACTGGGCAGTCCCCCTTCTGAGTTTAACATTCTAGTGAACATTTGACCTGTATTTGACATCATCCTCACATCTCCTGCACGGATATGTAAAACTTATGTAAATATTACACAAATTATGATGTAAACGTGATGTCGTAAGATTAATAATAACGTGGCGAAGTCGTAGTAAGCTCTACTATTGAGCCGAGAGGTGTTGTGTGATGAGCAGAAAGGCGGAAAAGGACAGGAATATGCTATAAACCTAGATAGCAGATGAGTGCGACGTTGCGTCGTGTGTTAATAGTGTATTTCTGACCATACAAATTAGTATGATTTAACACGTCGTGTCTAGTAGCGTAGCGTATTCAAGGTATATATTTCTACCTTAATTTATTGTCAGTTATATGTATGGGTATTAAATATCTATAATTATGTATGTATAATAAATCCGCTTAGTTTGAAATCAAATGGTCGTTTTCTTATATTATGTCACTATATCTGATTTTTTTTTTCAACTGACTTTTCTGTTAGCCTTAGGGTCCCTATCCAAAAACAAAGCCGCTGATGGCTTTTACAGCTTTACCGGGCTTGAGCGTGAGCGCTTAAGGCACTCAGCCGCGAAAACGTGGGCTACATGCGTGCAAGGGTGCCAAAGTGGCCGGACCTCGGCTTGGGCTGTTGCCGTGATTGCAACTAAGTCGCGAGCTAACTAATTCCCTATCCGTAAAATTCGAGCTAACCTAACATATACATGTGAACATGATATACATCTGATTAGTGTTTCTACACCTAACGTAAAAAAATAAAAAAAAGGTTCCTTACAGAACCTATGTACTTATGTGGTGTGCACGTATGTATTATGTTCATATGTGTGTAATGTTATATGTGGGTAGCTAAGTGATGTACGTGCAGTGTCATTCGTTTCGCAAGGGCGGCTGTCTGACTCAAGGACTTCACACCCAGGAACGGACCTAGGGGTGGACGTGGGGGGTGTGCGGGAGCAAAATTGACCGCCCGTCCTCTGCGGAGAGAACGGTGGTTACGCGGGCGTGGGCGCTGGCACGCTCTGTTTGGTGAGGCGGTCGAGTAATAGGCGTTTTTTTCCTCGATTTTATCAATGGGGTCGGTGAAGATGTTACGCGGCCGGCGCTGTAAGCGGGTGGCGTTTGGGGCTGTATCGTAAGTCGCGGCGGCTTTGATCAGCGGATTCGCATGATTCGACGCGGCGTCGAAATAAGATCTCGAGAAGTATTTGATGTATGATTCGACCGAAGGAAATTTCAACTCTATGGAGATCCTGCTGTCGAACGTACCAAGGGGCTTTGTTGATTTTACGTAAGAATCGCGTTTGGAGAACTTGGAACGTATGGATATTGGATTTTAAAATATATGCGAATGCGGCGCAACTATATGTCATAATCGGGCGGTGTTAGCGACGCATAGGGCTAGGCGCGATGATTTAAGAAATGATATTCATATTTAGTGGTAGGTATAAGATGCTAGGATTTAGAAATGAACAATTGTATTTGAAAAATCATTGATTTACTGTTTCTGTATTATAGAAATAAAATGTAGGTATTCAAATATAGTTAATACGTAATAATAAGGCTTGTAATTTCATAGAAATAGCGTAGAAACGTACTGAACTTATATTTCATTGATAATCTTTGTTTTAAACCAATTATGTGTAATGTTTCTGATTGTATAAGAATAGTTAGGCTTATATGTGAATTCTATCGTGCTTGTAATGTTTATAATTCATACATAACGAGTTTATAGAGCGTTTTGTGTGACAATGTTTAAAGTTTAATATTTACGAAGTTTACTAATCCTTAATGTTATATTGTGTGTATTTAGGTAGATACCTATTAATATTCTTAATAGATTTGAAAAAGTTTTGTAACATTCCAATAAGAATATTGTGAGATAATAGCTAATTACGTGAAATTGTAATAATAATAACGCGCCACAAGCCGTGTTACTAGGCAATATTAGAGTAGGAGGGGAATAGACGCCATCGTTCCGTCCCGCTCCAACACCGATATAAATATGGGGCTGTTGCGGCCAACCGGCATACAGAGTGTCAAACGCTATTCAAGACCCTGAAGACTCAAGAAGATAACTCTGTGTCAAGAAACCGACGCACTGGATAGAATTATTGTGAATTATTATAACCAGCCATTCTTTATTGTGAATATTGAATACAGCGACTTCATTTTGGTGTTCGTGTGTGTCATTATCTTCGAGAAATCTTTCACCCGCCAGCGACCCACTCCACTTAGTTCTCCGAAGCAACGCCAACGCTACGCCTCCGTGTAAGCACCTCACTGCGTGTGTACCTTGATGTTTCGCTCTCTTCACGCCTGGTAGGTTCGGGTGTGAACAGAGTTGATCGCACGTAGTGAATTGGGCTTGCGTACACTGGTATGCAACTCTCTGTGCTTACCGTAGTACGTATTCGCCATGGTACCGAGTCAGAGGGTTGATGAGGCGCCGCGCCGCGCTGCACTCTCGCTGTGCAGGCCCGCTTGGTACTATCATCGTTGGTGTAGCACATTGTTACGGGCAGACCGTTTTGTATAGAGTAAGCTTGTGTCTCAGGAACATTTTGCTTACAGTCAGGGGCTGTAGTCCACCTATGACCAGTGCGACTCTGTTCCTAACGGTACGGGCATGAGTCGGAGGTGAGCTTCTTATCAAAGGTCACATCGAGATATTTAGTCTCGGAGGACCAGGGGATCTTGTCTTTAAAGAGTTTGAGGGGTTTGATACCCTCGGGGATCTCTTTTTTGCTAGGGTCGAAGATAATCGCTGCGCTCTTGGAGGGATTGATGGCTATGCGCTATTTACGATACCATTTACCGAGAGTGGTAACGGCACGTTGGACGGTGTGTCTGAGATGAATTCCGTGTCAATTAGAAGCGTAAATGACTGTATCGTCAGCGTATAGACCTACTTCGACCTCCGAGAATAGTTTACTTGTATCATTACCATTGTATCTAATGGTTTCGACCTTTAAAATCTATTTCGATTAGTATATTACTTTCTTAGAATAGTATCTAATAAATGTCGACAACCTAAGATTTATCTGCGGTCACTGCCGTTTTCCGGTCCTTTTTTAAAATATGCGAAATGCGTCACATTACGACATGTTACATCAGATCAAAGCGCTAATAGAATTTACTGTAACATTATATCGCATAGAAAAATCAAAGGACTGCTAAAATCACACTTTCCCGACCTAAATGGAGAACTATGTCTCAAGTAGTATCTTCTTGACGTCGTTAACTGATAATTGACCAGATGAGTATAAAAATTAAAAATATACCCTACCGCGAAATATGTTACAATAATCATCATGATCTCTTTTATCAAAAGTTTTAGTACTTATCATAAAAGTTATCACATGATTTTATTCAATAGTATAAATAAAAGCAATTTTACATGCTAGGAACAGAAAAAAACATTCTCAAGAATTTCAAGGCTACATTGGTTTAATGAATAAACGTAGGTACCACTGTTACTTAAAAACTTAACTTGGACTTGTAATAAAGGTCAGATCAGAGAAACCAGTTTTAATGGTTTATTCTGCTTCACGTTAATTATTATTATCAGATTATATCGTTATTAGAATCAATTATAACTACTTATGTCGCATTTGCGCAATTGGAAATTCCCAATGAATACAACAAAGCATAAACAAAATATTACCAAGTGACAAAAAACTTTCACTACAGAAAAAACATGTTTACAAACTTTACCTGCTATTTTTCGCTATATAAACGAAGATAAAAACAAATCTTGCAGTTGATAAAAAAAAATCTGAAGTTTTAAAACATTATTTACGATTTAATACGTAATATTAATATTTTGGAAAAAAATGCACTACCTCCTCCACCATGGTCAACACGGAACTGACCATAGATAAAATAAGTTTTATTATTATTTACCACAGAGTACATTAAATATACTGAGATTTTTCACAAGTCACCACAGACTATTTGACATAGATAACTTTATTGCCATATGAAAAAAAGGAAAAATAAATTCGACAAAATGTCAATAAAAACTGTCATAACAAGAATTTATGAAATACATTTATCAATGTTTTATTATTTTATATTTTTTATGATTCATTATTAAAAAGATGCCACCAAAAAGAAAAAAGAAGAAGCGCCCCGAAAGATTTCGATGCGATGAAATTGAAGGAGAGCGTTTTCACACACAAGCTGACGATGTATTTCGATATAACTGGTGGGAAGTATTTTGCTTTCCGTACATTCTATGCGCCCGATTTTGGGACTGCTGCGTTTCACTTTTCGCTGGAACAAACCAATGTTTGGTTTACTGGATGGTGATACAATGGCTTGTATGCAAAATAACTAAAATAACAACACCCGACCCAATAATCTTCCCATATTATTTTTACATGTTTTGTCAAGTTATTCTTTTAACTTTATTTTTTATCATGATTTGGGTATGGTTTGGAAAAACTGTATTTATTCCATATTTTGTATCTTTCTGGGATGTACTTACTGATAAAGAAGAAAAATTGACAAGCAAAAATACTTCGCGATTGTCCTTTAGGAGGTACTGTTTTAGGAAAGGAGAAATATTTGATACCAATATAGATTCGAGGGCTATGAGGTATTCGAGTAATGTTTTATACATCATTTCTGTAATAATAGATTTTTTTATTATGGATACACGCTTGTAATATAAATATTTTAAAGAAGCTTATTGTTTTAATCTTTTTAAACCAAGTATTGACAAAATCTTAATGCATGTGACTAAATTGTATATGCAATTAAAGAAGCTTGTTTAAATCTATTGAAAAAAAACTTAATTATTTAAAATTTAACAAATAACCCGAATGCCAAAAAATAATAAGAATAGCTCCTTAAACTAAAGAATTTTGTTTGATACCTACGACTAAGAAAAATAATAAAATATACTATAAAATAAATAAAAAATACTTTAGTGTTAAAAGGTATCGCAGTTAAGGACTTTTTCATGATGCATTTCACACTGCTCAAACCAAATTCTTTAGTTTATAGAGCTTGTTTTATCCTTTTTCGTCAAGGGGTTTTTGTTTAATTTTTAATAATAAGGTTTATTATAAACTTTTTAGTTTTATCAATGAAGGAAGGGTGTTCGAGAATATCCACGACGACAAACGCGTTCCTGAAGCAGTGCTGGGCCCTTCAAATTACCTACTCACGTGTCGTGATTATTCTCGAAGCTAGAGCTGCCATATACAGCTGTATAATTACAAAGGAAAAGACTTAACTTTGTTAGGCGCGGGCGCTATTCCTGACTACAACCCTGTCGACCTGGACTGTGTAAGTGTGAAGTATGTGGGTGAAGCGAACTGTACGTGTGTGTGTTACAGCCTCAAATCTCACAGGATAACACTGGTGCCGTAAGCAACAGTTCAGCAAAACTCCCGAAACACTACTGAAAGTTATACAATACAAAGAAAACACAAACTGAATAACACCGACAATATCCAATTACGCAATTGGAAACAGAACGGATTACGCAAACGGCTAACGCTAGCTAAATGAAATTACATTTCCAACAAAGTGATTGAGGGAAGGGGGTGTTTCAAAGAGAGGTAGGGCACAGAGAAACTACTTTAGAGGTTTCTCTCTACTTAGGGTTGTCCGACTGGTGGAATACCTCTATCCTACATAACATCGATGTTATAATATCTCTACAAATAAATAAAATTGAAGCATCTGTCTATGTTTACAAAATAAAGGGTTTTTATGAAGCTCATGGTCTAGGTAAAGTATAAGAGCAAGAGAATGTGCTGGTGGACATTTATTTTTCTTAATTAAATTTACTATTACTTTTATAATTATGATAAAAATGTAGTTTCGTTTGGCTTGTGAAGAGGTAAGTGAGGTGACAGGAAGGAAAATAAAGACAATCCCCTATACTTTGACACCATTCCCATGAAAAGGTTACCTCCCTGCGCATATCGTCCTGCGCATAGTATCAAGATCAAATTTGAAATTGTAACGTAGTGAAATTAGAGCAACAATAATAATGAATAAAATTTGTGCATGGCACTCTCCGGCATGCAAAACTCACAGAATCACTAAGCGATGCACACAAGGTTTTAATAGTGTTTTTTTTTTTAATAATGATAAAGTATCTAAGGAATAAAATAAAAAATTCTCATCAAAATCTATCAAATAGTTTTATTTCATTTTGTATAAATAGTTAAGATAATTAAAACGGTCTACCCTTAACAATGTGCTACGTCAACGATGATAGTACCAAGCGGGCCTGCATAGCGAGAGTGCAGCGCGGCGCGGCGGCCGATCAACCCTCTAACTTGGTACCACGGCGAATACATACTACGGTAAGCAACAGAGAGCTGGAAACCAGTGTACGCAAGCCCAACTCACTACGTGCGACTAACTCTGTTCACACCCGAACCTACTAGGCATAAAGAGAGCGAAACATCAAAGGTACACACGCAGTGAGGTGCCTGCACGGAGACGTGGCATCGGCGTAGCTATGGAGAACTAAGTGGTCGCTGGCGGGTGAAAGATTTCAACGGTAATGACGCACACGAACACCAAAATCAAGTCGCTGTATTAAATCTTCACAAGTAGAATGGCCGGTTACAATTATTCACAATAATTCTCAATACTATCCAGTGCTTCGGTTTCTTGACACAGAGCTTCTTGCATGCCTTCAGGGTCTTGAGTTTTCTCGTCTTGAATAGCGTATGACACTCTGTATGCCGGATGGCCACAACAGCCCCATATTTATATCGGTGTTGGAGCGGGACGAAACGATGGCGTCTATTCTCCTCCTACTCTAATATTGCCTAGTAATACGGCTTGTGGCGTGGCATGTCGCACCTATTCTGTTATTATTATTATTACACACAATTTCACGTAATAAATTAATATCTCATAACATTCTTATTGGAATGTTACAAAACCTAATCAAATCTATTAAGTTTATTAATATCTACGTAAATACAAACAATATAATATTAAGGAATAGTATACTTCGTAAAGATTAAACTTTAAACATTATAACACAAAACGACCTATAAACACGTTATGTATGAATTATAAACATTACAAACACGATAGGATTCACATATAAGCCTAACTATTCCTATAAAATCACAAACATTTCATATAACTAACTGGTTTAAAACAAAGATTATCAATGAAATATATGTTCAGTACGTTTCTATGCTATTCCTACTAAATTATAAGCTTTATTACTACGTAGTTACCATCTTTAAATACCTACACTTTATTTCTATAATACAGAAACAGTAAATCAATGATTTTTCAAAAATAATTGTTCATTTCTTAAGCCTAGCATCTTATACCTAATACTAAATTGTAGGTTCGTTAAATATTGCGTTAATAAACTCCGTTGAAATACTAGGCATAATATACTAATATTATGTAATATGTGAATGTGATCCACGAATGCTCCTACAATCCAAGAAATAGTATATAAAATCATTGCAAGACCTGTCGTAATGAATGGATCTGTGTTATCGTAATATGAAATGTATTTTGTAGATTGTACCGATAGAGTAATAAAGTCCGCTCACTGTACCTAGAGAGTGCAAAACTTGTTATAAGTATCGAAACAATGCGATTCATTTACGCGGGTGTAAGGAAGGGCACGGGGTAGGGCGTGGTTTGTCCCTTATCTCTAAAGTGATGTGCGTTGTCCGCCGGTACGGACATTGTATCGATATATTCGTTGGTGTTAAAAATAACTTCGACAAATGTTTATTTTACTTGTTTATTATAATAATGATGACAAAATTATCTTAACCACTAAATACATAATATACATAATAACAAAAAGTTAAAACATTTTTCAATAACCTTCAAATAAAATTAATTTATTGTAAGTCTGTCTCTTTTCCTAAGATTTTCCGAGTATTTCTTTTCATTGGGAAGATTTTTACTTTGAATAAACTGTCTCTTAATTATTTCAGCACTTGAGATATTGATTCCGCTTAATATATGGACATCGGTTTTGTTCATTAAATCTTTCTTTTTCAAGTCTTGAAGTAAATCCTCCATGCGAAATAATTTACGCTTCAAACGCCTTTGATGGCACTGTAGGCGTTTTATTTTTAATAAACGTTGATGCGATATACGTTCCAGGCTTTCTATACGTGATTTTAGTTTTTTTTTTGCGAGGAGAATCCATCCATTTCATTTTCATTTTCTTGTACAGTTTCCTCAATCTAAAATAAATACAATGAAAATTAAAGTAAGTATAGTTTTATAGTGACACTAACCATGAACAATTAATGATAATATAAATTATAGAATATTTTTATAAAATTTCTCACATCAAATTTAACGTAGGTACTGCATTTGGTAATAAATATTGCCTTTTCTTGCTCAAATCAAAACATGATTCCTCAAAATGCTGAGAACATATTGTAGTTCGAGGCCCTAGAAACCATCCATCTTTACGAACTACATCTATCCATTTCTCTTTTGTCTTTGGGTCTTTAGGAAAGCTACAAGATCACAAAAATTCTCACTGAGTAAATTTCTAAAAATAAATTATATTCATACTAATTCAAATAACTTAAATATCATATATTTTCATTACAATATCGAAAACATTATATTAGGTACTAAATATTGTGATAGGACAAATTAATATTCTTTACTAATGAATATTTAGAAAGAAATTATATTTAGAATCATACTTAAAAGAAACAATATTAATTAAATAAGGTAGGACCCAGTCTATATTCATAAAATGCGGTAATAGTCACTCGATACAATCAAGAGTAGGCACAACACTACAGCGTCTTGAGTAAACTGAACTGCCATGGCGGCGTGTCATGTAATTAATAATTATTTTGACGCAAAATAATATTCCATCAGTACTTACACATGAAACGAGATACTACTGGATTTCAGGTTTTTCTTTCTATAATGGTTTTTATAAGTTTTCACTGCACAATTAGACATTTTTCTTCGTAAAAGTATTATTTTGTCAGAGATGAGCACTGGACGAAACGCGTGAATAGACTGAGCGTAGGTACAGGCGTCGGGGAAGACATACATGAAAAATTCATGTACAGGTGGTAAGACAGGCGAGACCGTTGTTCTGGTTCTATACTCTAACAGGCCGAGTTCATAATTCTATGATTGTTCCCATTTGTAAATTTTGAAGCGTCTGGCTTAAAAACCATAGGATTAAAGTTTCAATCACTGCTAAAACACACGTCTCATCGAAGTTTATTTGAGTTACTCAATATAAACCACAGCATTAAGTAACATCGCCTTCAGAAATAGGATAATGATATGTGTCGAAGCGTTCAAATTATGCTAATTATTGCTAAAAGCTTTGTAGCGTTGTTCAATTGTCAACTTGTGTCTTCGCCTGGCAACACCAATGGTACAATGAAAACAGTAGAAAAGTAGAATCCATCTGTCAGCCTGTCAGCGAGGCCACCTTGAAAATGGCGGTTGTGTGTAATGTTGTAATTATTTCGCAATTATATTTAGTGTGAGCATTACATTATTTTTTAGGTAATTGCTCAATAATTATTTATAATAGTAATTAAAACAATACATTTGAAGAACAACTTCTCGTCCCTGTTCCATTGTCTCCTACTGGTAAGTGTTTGAACTTTATTTGAAAAAGTGAAACTCGAAACTGTGTAGTAATTCACGTAACCCATCCGTGTGTATAAATATTCAATTAATTTAAATAATAAAGAGAGGTTTGTATTCATATAGTGTACACAATATTTCGTTTCTATTCTATTTGTGTATTTACATTTTTTGTGCTATGTACATTGCATTTCGTAAAATTATCACGATCCATATTAAATTTATTTGAGAAGTTGATTGTCCAAATAAATTATGATATTTATTTAGCGAGTTCAAAGCCAAATAAGCCAAAAAGTTTTCCTAAGTTGAAGTAGTTCTTATTAAAAATAAAACGTTTATATTTTGATTTAAGGAGCAAAGTGTTTAAAATAATATAGTATTTTAATTTAATTTATTAAATTTATACACTATGTCAGCATAGAAGTGTTATTTGTATAACATGACCATTTTTTTGTTTCAACAAAATGGGACACGTAAAGAATAAAACTATTTTTTAATACAACTATTCATTAAAAATTGAGGACATGATAACAGTATGTATATACTCAACTAATAATAAGCAAGTAGGTAAATAGAATTAATGTAATGTCTAATCAATTGTCTTAAATTGGGACAGTAAATCTGTTTCAAAATATTGGGTCTATTTTTGAAATAAAAATGCAGCTGAACATGATTTGTTGATGGTTGGTCTTGGTAAACAAAAGTGCAACACTTAGCTGTGTTTTTTCACTCCTCTAAATTTTATTCATTCAACAAAAAATATATTTCAACAAGTGTGTTATTTTTAGACTGAAATAAAGCTTACTCAATTGATATGGTTATCATGAAAGTGTTTTGTTGATAAACAGATGATCAACAATCAAAATCAAAACCTTATACTTGTTTATATTATTTAAATTGTCATTTGATTTATTCACAAAAGCAGGACATATTTCTTTTCACTGTGGACAACAGGACAGACTGCCTGAAAGCAGGAGTGTTGTGTCCGAAGTGATTATACATCTTACTTTGATTTACATAATTATATTGATATGCCTTTTCTACTTTTAAAATTTGTTACATGACAATACTCACTTCTCTAGCAAAATCTATTTTATTTCTATGTGTGAAACTTTATTTTTAAATTAACTTAATATGAGTCCTTTTTCATAATACCCCATATGTCAGTTTACAGAAATATCTCCCATTGTTAGTTTAGTTCTAATGGTGCTCTATTCTGTTTTGTTTTTTATTCATACAACTAATGTGGCATATGATCTGCTTGATGGTGAGTGGCTACCGTAGCCTATTGACATCTAATACCACAGGTTTCACTAGCATGTTATCAATCTTGAATCCCCCCTTTCCCAAGAAACTGGAACTCACTCACTGCAATAACACAACACTAGGTTATTTGACTGAGATCTTCTGTAGGATGGAAGTATTCCACCAGTCAAGCTGCCCCAAGAAGAGCAAAATCTTCAAAGAAATTTCTCTACCCTATCTCTCTTTGAATCCCCCTTTCCCAGGTGCTCTGAAAATCCTATTCACCTCATGAACACAACACAAGGTCATATGGCTGTGACCTTTTTTAGTACCCTCCAGTATTTCACCAGTTGGGCATCCCCAAGTAGGGAGAATTCTCCAAAGAAGTTTCTCTGTACCCTGCCTCTTTTAAATTAATTAATTGATAGTGATTATAAGTGGATTTTTTTAAAAGAGTACCCCTAAATTAAGCGTTCCATTGTATAACAAAATGCTCCACTGTCTAACGTTTTTGGAAGAATTACTCAGTGGAATGCAACGAAATGCCTTTGCAAAAACATTTTTTTAATTCTTTAATTAACAATACAATCCACCCATACAATTGTGAGGAAACCTGAGTATTTGCGATACACAGGAAAATACAAAACAATCCTGTGCTTGTGAACTAATGTGGTGATAAGTCTGTACTTTCCTCCATTAAAAGTTCATAGCAATTTACCCAATAGCAAGATATTTATAGATATATGTTATTATGTATTTAATATATTATCTTTATTTTTGTAATTAATAATAATGCAGTGGACTTCATAAAAATAATTGTTTATCCTGTTTTCCAAGGTTATTAGTCTTGGGGCATTGTACTGAATGAGTACTAGTATTATTAATATATATATATGATAAGGATTGCTTACTTATATGAATAGAAAAAAGGTGCAGTTAAGTGAGGTTTTCACTATACGAGTACATTCGGACTTTGTGCATGTAATGTAGTTTATTGTAGTCAACTTATTAACTGAGGTTTCTCTAACCGATAGCTTAAGTAAGAATGTTACTATTCCACCATCCACAAGCGAGAATATTGTTCTGCTTTCTTATGTCTGAACCGAGAATTCCCCCAAGCTAGTCGTTTCATAATTATGAAGTGCATGCGGTCACACAGCATACCTGTTACTATCGCGCCCAGCCAATACGGTGCGAGTCAATAGTACGGATACTAAGTCATTAGTACGTATTTCATAATCATTTCAATGATTCTATATTATGATGTATTGGTAGAGGAGGGTTGCCGTTGTAACCATGCGCTCTGAATACGAGCTGGATCATATAGGAGTCGGTATTTGGTTTACACGTTACGAATTTATAGCCATCCCAAGTAGCATTTGTCTCTTACAAAATCTTCACAGTGTCACGTTCATATCTCTTTTTCTTAATTGATGCCATTTTGTTTTCATAAAGTGATCCGAGTAAGCTCGTAAAAATAGAACCGCATCCGAGTTCACTCTGTTCGGATGCCGATGTCCGAGTGCGTACGGTTAACGTGTTTTCACGCTACGAGTAGCGTCTGAGTTGCCTCGGTTCGAGAGAATTCGTATAATGGAAACGCGGCTTAAACAGTTAAATAATAAACATTTAAAACTCATAATAATATATCGCTGCCGTAAAAATAATGAAATAATTAACTTTCCATGGTTAACCAAACTAAATGTGTAAAATTTTGAACTCGAATCAGTTGGAGATAACTGTTTTAAAATTTAGTTTCAACGTTTATTCTATATAGCTGACCCGCGCAACTTCGTCTGTGTCATATAAGAGAGAGAGAGAGAAAGGGTTAGAGAGAGTGGGTCGTAGGCACTGTATTATAGGTACCGCCCGCCTCCTACATAATTCTGCATAATAAAAATGCACTCGCAATACTTGATCATTATTTTGCTGCCGAGTTATTTTAAAACTGTGATATCTCCTAAGATATTCATTTAAATCAATTATTGTAAAGGTCAATTTTGTTTAAAATTAAATACTTGTGATGAATAAAGTTTTTATTTCGATAAGGATTAATACCATGTATATAAAAAACCATCGCAAATAATTCATTATTTTAGAACAAATTTTATAACCATAAAAAGTTTATATTGAGTAAACCTTAAAAGATAGTCAAATTAATTAATGTATGTACATACTACATAGTTGTAGATATTAAAAAGACCTACAAAAAAGTCAGCGAGAGCATATTATGTCTACCTTCTAAGGTTCACCTACAATAACCATATACGCATCACCATTGGACATTGCGTCTGAATCGTAAATTCCATCCACACCACCTCGATGTGCAGCGTTCCACAACAGTGCGTTTCTTGCAAGGCACTTTCTGCCTCGCACAACCAATGTGGAACCAGCTGTCGCCTGAGGTTTTTCCGAGCCGTTATGACCTGGTGACCTTCTAGAAGAGAGCTTATTCTTCTCTAAAAGTCTGGCAACGCATCTGCGAGCCCTCTGGTGTTGCGGATGTTTGTGGGCGGCGGTGATCGCTTTCCATCAGGTGCGCCACCTGCCCGTATTCGCGCGTGTGCCTGATCGACGGCATTCCGAGTCCAGACGAGCGCAGCCGCGGGCACAGCTAGTTAAGCAATAAAATTTAGGTTAACTTGCCGGAGTGCCTCTATGAGAATATTTGTTGACCCATTGACCAGCGCGTATTATCTTGACCTCCATTTGTGACACTTTCTAATCTTTAAATGTCTGCTTTAGTTTTTTATTTTACTTTAGAATATATTACGTTTTTAAATTATGTATGCAAATTTAAAAGTGGTGAGAAATGAGTCTTAATTTCAAAAATGGTTTTTCAAAAAGCCCTATAATGTTAAAACGCGCTAGCATAATTAAATTTCGAGTTGTAAGGGTGTCGAATTACATCTTTAAAACTGTGATACCCAAGCCAACCTCACCTGCACGTGGTGACCCTGCTGTTTAATGGACGAAGAAATGTCGATAGCGTGGTGGTATGGCTGTTTTGCCCGACTGGGTCGCGACCACATGCATGTGGTGGAAAGTCCGTCATAGTGACTCGCTTTTGCGTGTCGCGTTACGTAATCAGCCTGCACATATCCAGTTAAATTAATGCAGGCTGGCACGACAGCGGTGACCGTCGGTGGATTACGATCTCTCGGTGGTCGCCGTTGTGTTAGGAAAAATATACGTACATATATAAAATTTCGTGACTGTACTACTGACCGTTGAGGAGTTACCTCGTCGGAAGTCAACCCTGGGTGCAGCAGCCAAGCTATTATGCAATATAAAACGGCAATCAAAATTAAACGTGTCATCATTTCATGTCTATAAACTGTTGACCGTTAAGGAATTCTTCCTGTCTTGTCCTTCCAATCCTAGATGTCGATTAGTACTATAAAAATGCTTTGTTATCGAAACTAAACCAACATGTTAAAATTCAATTCCGTGGTATAAGAGGAAGTGGCTTTAATTCAGCTTGCAATATTGCAAGTTAATCAAAATCGTATATAAGAGAGTTAGCGCTAGAAGAAATTTCTTTGGAGACGAAAAGCAGATCGAAGCCATTATAACCTTGTGATGTGTTCCTGCGATAAGTAGGGTTTCCATAGCTCCTTCAGGTAACTGGGCTCAACTTCGGCAATGCGCTAGTGATATACCTATATTACAAGCGTCTAAAGGTTACGGTAGCCGCTTACAATTCGGCTGACCGTATACCTATACAACTGAGGTGTAGTTGTAATAAAAAAAAGTGCCAAGTAAGATTATCTGCTGGGAGTATGTCAGTATGCGGGTTTAAAGTGTTTAAACCTAGGCGTGTACGAAAGAATAATGGAAAATTTGTTAAACATTTTAAGGCTCGATGCTGATAAAATGCATATAATGGTAAAAAAATATTTCTTTCTTACCACGAATAATATATTTCTTACTAGTTGTGCACGCGGTTTCGCTCACATGGACTACGGAATGCCGTCGTTCGGTCACACGCGCGAATCTTGCTACCTCTGTTTCCGGTTATTTTAAAAACAACAATTTTCGCTGCTGAGTGCTTTAAGTGCTCGCCCCCAAGTCACGGTGAACCTGTAAAAGCCGTCTGAGGCTACAGGACCCTTGGTTGGTGGGTAACAGTATATTCAGATCTCATAAAAAGGGCAAAAATGCTTATTGTGAGAGTTCCTTACAAGACATATGATTTTTTTGTAGATCTTTTTAACGCTAACAATTATGTAGTAGGTAGGTACATCATATTTGCTATATCTCTTATGGTTTACTCAACGTAAGCCATTTAAGCGCCAGAATTGGTTCATCATGACCAGCATTTTTATATGCGCGGAACCCTAATTCTTTTAAAAAAATAAAAGTAGTCTAAGTTAGGTACCTACTCCATATAACATCAGCTATGAAATTGTTGTTTTGTTATAGATTTCGTTTATATTTTCATAATATGCATTTAGTAAAAAGTTATTATTTTGACATTACATATAGACACTTCAATTTTATTAATTTTATAGATAATTTCAAATGTGAATAGGTTACTGGTTTTACATAATGGTATATTTCAATTTCAAAGAAGTTTCATTTCAACCACGGTGAACCGCATAACTTTTTTAACCTTAAAATGCGATTTGCAACAACTCCCTTCTTACTCTGCCACTACTTGCCAAAACTATTCGCTGTGTCAGTATAAGTACTGTAGGTTCTTCTTTTAATGAATTGTATTACTGGATCGAAGTCTTTATTTTTTGTTAAATACAGTGCCGGATTAACCTCTTAGCAAGAGTAGCAATTGCCACGGGCCGCGCGCGAAAGGGGGGGGGGGTCCCGCATATTTAAACCCACTCATCTCTGCCTGAGCGTAATTTTTTGAGTGAAACTTATTAAGATGTGGTTTATTGAATTTACTTGATGTCACAAAAACGTGAAACATTACAACTTTTCCTACTATACAATCCACGTGAGACACTCGGTAACCGACTATTTGCTTGGCGTAAATAAAACATCGAATTTTATACGGTACCTAAACGCACAAGACTATTAATTACACACAAAATTGTAACCTATAGAGATAGCAAATAAACGTATTGAGTATTGAATTGCTTTTTTACCACTTTATACTTAAGAACCCATAGTAGATCAAAAATTCTTTGAAAAAATTTGCTAATATAAAGAAACAGTAGATTAGACAGCAAGAGAAAAAAATGGGGAATTTTATTCAAGGGACTGAGTTGGATTCCGAGGGCAGTGAGAGATACAAGACCGGAGGTAAAAGTTTTTTTCTCGAGTTATGTATTCTACTTTTTACCATTGACCCCGAGAAAACTTCTTAGGCGGTGAGACTTTTGGTTTGAGGCGCTCTAGAGATCAGTCAGTGTAAATGCGGTACTTAAACGGGTTATAAAGGGAGAAAAAATAAAAAAATGAAAGAAAGAGAGAAAAGTGAAATAAAGTAAGAAAGAAATGAAGGATGGAAGAAAGAAAGAAAATACATTTATTGCCTTGAAAATACGGGCACACAGTTTTTACAAAGAAAATTAACATTCCATTGAACACTAAAAATTAAAGAAAAAAAAGTTATGATAAAGATCACCACCACCATACACACAGTAATAAACCCATTAATGATTTTTAATGCAAGAAGTTTCACTTCTGTCACGTGAACGTTAAATTTTTTGTACATAATTTATACAATTCGTGCTTGTTCTACATTTAAAACGTTTCTATTCTCTCGTGAGTAAAGAAGTGTTTTATTCACTGTTATCGATGAATAAAATGCCCTTTTTCGAGTGACAATGATAAAATATGTTTGTGTGTTCATGAGCTATGCGTTCGAGCATCATTCGTTCAGTTTGGTTGAATTTTGTAGTACAAGTAAAAATTTGTACAGTTGTTGTTGGCAGTTGCGTGAAAGTTGACATTTGACGACGAATCGAAAGCACTCCGCCCGCGACATACCCACTGGAAGGTCAAGATTATTGTAGAGCTTTAGCGAATGGAAGCCTTGAGTCGCCCGACGAGGAAGGGAACCAATGCTAGGTATTGTTACAACCAGCAGTAATTAAATAATATACCTATATTTTATACATTTACTTTTTCAAAAATAGGATAATATAAAAAAAATTTAATATTTATTTACACTTTGCATTTTTCACTTTATATCTACATGTACATAACATAAAACACAAAATAAAAAAGATAATCTATAAAATTGTTAAAATTGAAGTGTCTGTTTGTAATGTCAAAATAACAGCTTTTTACTAAATGCATAATATGAAAGTATATACGGTACCTATAACAAAATACCAATTTTTAATATTGTTGTCTGTCTGTTTGTTCCGTGTAATCTCGGGCACTTAAATGGCTTATGCTGAATAAACCATAAGGATATTAGCAAATTAATGTACTACATAATTGTAGACATCAAAAATACCTACAAAACTGTCTGTGTGAGTATACGTCTACCTTCTAAGGAACACACACAATTATCATTTTTGTTTTTAAAATAGCCTGGAGCGGGGTAGCAAGATTCGCGTGGGCAATCTCTAGTCCATGTGTGCGAAGCCATGGGCACAGCTAGTATCAAATATTTTGAGTTTATCCATTATAAACAAAAAATCAAATCTTTCCTCTTTATATAGTATCTAGAATCGAGGCTATCACTTTAAAAAAAAAAATAGTAGATGGCATATTATTTTTCCTGTGTACAAAATTTCATCCAAATCTTTTACTACCTGCGATTTTTTTACGATACCTACAAGTAATGTTGACGATTCTCGTAGCTTATCAATTATGGAATGACGTAGAATACTTCCCGTCTAAAAATTCGATCAGAATTGATTGAGAATTGGTTAAAAAAAATTTGTTATTTTTCAAAGTAATATTGAAAAATTTTATAGACCAACAACTATGGAATGACTTGTACTTTCCGTGTAGTGAATTTCATCAAAATTGGTGAAGATTTTCTTTAAATCCATACATACAAACAGGCAAACAAAAATTAAGGTCATATTCGTGACCAGTAGTATCATATAAATAGAATGGCGCCGCGGTGGAAAGTTGATTGAATGTATTGTAACAAAGATGAAACCGTGAGGCACAGCTTGTTTAATTATAAACATACATTATTCATTTGGCATTGGGCAATAACAGGTTTTTATAATAAACTTTTCAACGATCGTCCAAAAGTCATAATAAACACAATAATTAATTTAATATCGGAATTGTCCAAGTAGGTAAATGGGTTCTCTTAACCGTCAGCCAATTATGAAATCAATTATACTCAAATAAGTACCCAAGTATACGGGAATTAAGCAAAATTCGATAGTACATGACGACATGCGGTTACCTTGTTTTGATTCATCGTTAGTTGGATCGTTCTATTTTTTCTAAAAGGTTTTTTTTTAAGGTTCTTTGTTAGTATGACAACTGAATTTTAAAACAGTTATATCCTATCGATTGAGCTGAAATTTGGAATATCTGTTTAGTATGGATGACAATGCACGGTTAGCTATGTTACGTCATTATAAATTCAATATGCCAGACTCCCAAAGATGGCTGTTCAGTTATTTTTTTATAGTGACCGACCGAAGGTTCAGATTCAGTTTCGGCGAAAGATTCTACCTTTGGCCACAGTTTCGGTTTTAGCCAAAATTTGTTTATAAATAAGTTTTTTTTATTTATGAGTGGTAATGTTCCTGCACATTACGTATTTGTTGGACAGTGAGTTCAAGAAGCAAGCAAGCAGATTTAACTGTCAAAAAGGTTTATTATAGAATGGATCATTACGTGAATGATAGTGTCTAGAAATTACTGCCTCACTGTACATCGGGGTAAAATAACTATTAATTTATTGTCGCAAACATTATTTCCGCGGTTAACAAAAAAAATGAAAGCGGTCAAATTTTTCTTGGCGGCTCTTTGACTGGATAGTCTCCTGGGCCGGTGATACTGTTTTAATGTTCATAAGTGCTTTAGTGCCTAAGATCGAAATTCACATATCTCTTCAGTTGCTTCTATTCTTGGAATATGTATTATACTTGTAGTTAAGTGAAGCGCTTTTTGAAAAACAAGTAAGTAAATATTAACGATATCGAGGAAAAAGTGCATTGAAATACAACGAGTATTCCTCAAGCATGTGTTTAGTTGTTACTTGATAGAGACCGCTGATATGTATCACGTTTGCTATCGCCATTGTTATTCTAACAACAATGGGTCATATTTACGTCAACACTACTCTGATGTACTATTTATATAAATTTTAATATTCTATATCTATATGAATAAATCTATGGTTATGTCTGTACATGTGATTTTTCCCCGAAATATTCCGATAGACACTATATAAAGAACACTGACTGCGTAATAAATGCGTGCGGAGCCGTAGTGCATCGCTAGTTTAAACATAAAAATAAAATTGAAGCGTCTGTTTCAAAATTTCAAATTATCAAAATATCAGCTTTTTACTAAATACATATGAAGTTATATAATGAAAAAAGGTAATTATGACAAATTTTTTTTGGGTCTGTTTAGGATACTTTTATTTTAGAAAAAGATAGGGTTCTGTGCAAATAAAAAACAATTCAGAAAAGCGACGACTTTAGGGTGCAAATAGCTTGCTTACATTGAGTAAACATAAGAGATATTATACTTACAAAATGTCAACGAGAACAAGTCCTATCTTATAAAGTTTATCCACAATAAGCATTTTTGTCTTTAAAATAACCCGGAGCGGGCGTGCCCGATCGACGGCATTCTGTAGTCCACGCAAACGCAGCCGCGGGCACAGCTAGTTTAACATAAATATTGAAAGTTTCTATACTGTTATAAAAATTTAAGATTTACCGGTGAAATGTGAGATGACCATTTACCGGAGACCAAATTTTGTAATGTTACTTAAAATTCCTAATTAACTGAACATTTGTAGATGGAGTTATCTGCACATTTAAATCAATAACCTCTAAAATAATACTGCACATACGTAATCTGTGAAGATCTTTCCTTTGGCGATTTATTTTTGAATAAAATGCAAGTACTTTATGAAGTGAAAACTTCTTTAGCATCGTTGTGACTTGAAAGTCGATGAAACGAAAAAGAGACAGACACATAAATTTATAACATTTAACGTGGGAGAAAATGAGATTGGAAGCATTATAGTACAGTGTTTCTTATATTCGTTTAGACATAGTGGGAGTTTGCTTGGGCCTCAGCGTTGTACGTGTATTAATACGTGTTTGTGCGCGCATGCGTAGTACAAAGCTTGGGAGAAGGCATCACAACAACCGTGGTGTTTTGTATACGTGTACGTATTATAAGGTTGTAGTTTTTTCAAATGATATTCCCATGGACATTTCAAATGTGGAAGGTGATGCCTTAATTGAAAATGATATTGTGAATAATGATTGTGAGTACTTGTATGTACATTTTCATAAACTTTAAATTAGTGTTTATTTATTTGATAATTTTCTGAATTTAAAAAAACATAGATGTGAAGGTTTCACTTCTACCATGTGTGAATTGCATACATGATTTTTTTTTTGTTGTTACATCCGTACAGTAAAATAATTTAATTGTATCAAAAATATTAAAAATAGACAAGACAATTTTTAACAAAAAAGAAAATCAACTTCAATGATTTTGAGGAATTCACTTGTGTATCTTCGAAGTCGAAGGTCCAATGCCAATGAAATGAAAGTGGCGCCCCACCCATGAGGTATCCTCTTTCAACCAAAAAAGAATCATCCAAATCAGTTCATAAACCAAGAAGTGTTTTAAATTATTGTATGCACATTCGAATTGAGTACATCCATCTTTTTTTAAGTCTGTTAAAATGGCGTTATTTTTACAATGCACGCAGCCACTTGAATTTCGAGAGCGACATTGATTTATGATATACCGAAAACTTTTAAATGGGTAGAAATTTCTAGATAGATTATGTTTACTTACGTAGTTAGAGTGATAAGGTTTTAATGTGTGCGTGTTCCGCGACACCCTATCTTACCTACGCATTTATACTCGATGTTTGTATTTAATTGTAAACATTTCCAGGTATATCTGTAGTGTTCAAGAATAGTGCATTTTCAAAACAGATCGTACCAGAAGTGATAGACAGTTCATAAGTTGTATTATAAATGAAGCAAACTACTCTGAGAAAAGTTTATCAAGAGAATTGATTCTGTGAAGAAGCCAGAGAAGGCCATTGCGACAAAAATTGTGAAATTTCTTTGATTGCTTATGCAATCGAAGTTAAATTTAGTGGCAGCCCACAAGGGCACCGCGTCGTTCGACTTGAGCCCGAATTCTACCATGAGTTATTTGTACTATTTGTTTATATACGATATTAACTAGTCTATATTTTAACTATCTCGTTATTTCTTTCTTCCAATCCTTTGTAAGGTTGCCTAGAAGAAATTGCTTTAAGCAATAAGGCCGTCTGTTGTTTCTGTTCTGTTATTTTTTCTACTTTTTATTTTTATTGTACAGTGTATGTTTGTAACAATAAAGTATTTTCCATTGTATTCTATGAGCCGGAGATTCCGATAAAACAAAACAGTGTTGGAACATCTAATCACCTTTCTAACTAGTAATATAATGTTGAAAATCTATCATCAAGTACCTATAAGTGTATTTCGGCAGCTACACTTGAAAGCCGTTCCTCCACGAGGGTTAGTGGCCATAGAATAGTAAATCAAGTTTTTCCAGATATGCCGAACGTCTGTACGTAAGAGATGATGTTTTCAAAATCCTCTATACAGTGATATAATGTGAAATGGTTCAGAAATAAACTGTTTTTCAGTCTTTTTTTAGTTGTTTTAAAATGCTTCTCGAGCTCTTTCAACATTTAATTAGCTCGTGTGTACAAGAATTTGTTAAAATGATTTTTTTTTTTTTTTTTTATTTAAGATATAAGTTAGTATATTTGAAACGGTGAACGAATGTATTTAAATCCATTAAATTTAAACTCTCCATTGATAAAATTTTAATAAGTATTATTGATTTTAATTCTGGAATTAAACAAACAACACTTCACATATAAATCTATTGAATATTGCTAATTGGTGCGTGATTTACCTTTTTGGTTAAGTTTCTCGTGACAAACGTTGGTATACACATTAATCTGAAATAGTTTCGTTATTCCTCATTATATGGCGGTTATACGGAAATATTCCTGGTACCTTCAGTAATTATCCTCACGATGTTTATCTTCATGTCAGGCGATAGTGGTTTTACAAATGAAATTTGGATTTTAATTTTTCGTTCATTCGTTCTGCAAATATATAATAATTTTTAAATCTGCAATTGTTTGACATACAAATTACAGGTTTACCGGGTCACTTGAAGAATCTTAAAAGGACATAAAATATACATATTTATGAGTTTAAATAATTCAATTTTATTCGTTAGGTACACTACATTTTAGCGACTGGATGATATCGGACCAACCATCTAGCTAAATAACTAAATTATTTACTTGCTTGCGCTTTCCCAAATGAATTTAATTTAATGGATGCCATTAATTTCTCGCGTAATATTTATATTATTCTACATTTGTACTTTCAGCTTTATGCAAAATAGCACTTTCTGAAGTGAAACCATCAGTTCCTTGACGTCTCTTACATCTTGATTCTTGACTCAATACTTTTATGGTCCCATTATAATAGAATACAAATTCATCGTAGGGATATTTCTTGATTTATAAATTGCCATAAAATTTAATAGTTTATAGTGACTGTATTTTTTTTTTGTTTCAGATATCAGCTCCTAGCTGACAGAGGTAGAAAAGATGAAAGTTTGGGGAGCACACGGAGAATTCTGCGCGAGGCACCAATGGGAGGTGATTGTCGCCACGCTGGCCTTGTTGGCTTGTGCGGCCAGCGTCGAACGACACGGACCAGGGACGAGGGCAGAACATTGCGCCGGGTGGGCCAGAGCCTGCCCGGGTCTCGAAGCGGAATATCAAGCCGCAGACGCAGTAATAATGACATTCGTCCGTTGCGCTGCCCTTCTTTACGCTTATTACCAAGTATCGAATCTCCATAAAATAGCTTCCAAGTATCTCCTTATCATTGCGGGAGTATTCTCAACGTTCGCAAGTTTTATTTTCACATCGGCAGTCGCCAGTATGTTTTGGAGCGAGCTTGCGAGTATCAAAGATGCACCATTTCTATTTCTATTGGTGGCTGATGTTGCGAGAGGTGCAAGGATGGCTAAAGCGGGTTGGTCGGCAGGCGAAGATCAAGGTAAGAGAGTCGGAAAGGCTTTATCTTTGCTCGGGCCCACAGCAACTTTGGACACTTTACTAGCAGTTCTTTTAGTCGGTGTTGGAGCGTTATCGGGTGTTCCAAGACTTGAGCATATGTGCACATTTGCCTGCCTGGCATTATTGGTGGACTACTTAGTTTTCGTGACATTTTACCCGGCTTGCTTATCGTTAGTGGCAGATTTCACTTCGGGGAGGAAGGAAATGTCGCCAGACAGTCCGTTTTCAGAAGAAGACTTGAAACCCAACCCTGTTGTTCAAAGGGTGAAGATGATCATGGCCGCTGGATTACTCTGTGTCCATTTAACAAGTAGATGGTCTTGGAATGGAGATAACGGTATTATGGAAGGTCCGAACGACGACATGACTCCAATGACACATGAAAACGTATTAATGCATTCATATGTAAAATGGTTCTCGGTTAGCGCTGATTATATTGTCATAGCTACATTGTTATGCGCTTTGATCATCAAATTTGTGTTTTTCGAAGAGCAACGAAACTGGGTCATTGACATGAACGATCTCACGGTCAAAGAAGTCAACAAGACTGATATTGGACAGAACGCAACTCGAAAACCCAAGTTTTCTTTTGGAGACGATTCAAATTCTGAAGTATCCACGCAGACTGATGATGCTGCGAACCCTGATGATCTAGAATGGCCGATGTTATCTCCTAGTTCGTCAGGATCTAAATTAAATGCCAAGAAGCGACCGATGGTAGAATGCCTAGAATTATACAGATCGGGAGCCTGCACTGCCCTGAGCGACGAAGAAGTCATAATGTTGGTCGAGCAATCACACATTCCGATGCACGCACTCGAATCAGTATTAGATGATCCTCTCCGAGGTGTGAGATTAAGAAGACGAGTGGTTTCCTCTCGGTTCAATACCGAAATAGGAATTAAACAATTGCCTTATTTAAACTATGATTATAGCAAAGTCCTGAATGCTTGTTGCGAGAATGTAATAGGGTATATTGGTGTGCCGGTGGGATACGCTGGACCTTTGGTGGTGGACGGTAAAGCGTACATGATTCCTATGGCGACCACTGAAGGAGCTTTAGTTGCCTCGACCAATAGGGGAGCTAAAGCGATCGGCAGCCGAGGAGTGACCAGCGTGGTGGAAGATGTAGGAATGACGAGAGCCCCTGCAGTGAAGCTGCCGAACGTGGTCCGAGCACACGAGTGCCGCCAATGGATAGACAATAAGGATAACTATGGACTAATTAAAGAAGCTTTCGATTCTACCTCACGCTTTGCACGTCTTCAAGAGATCCACATAGGTGTTGACGGTGCCACCTTATATTTAAGATTTAGAGCGACAACCGGAGATGCTATGGGTATGAACATGGTCTCTAAAGGTGCAGAAAACGCACTCAAGTTACTAAAAGGCTATTTCCCGGACATGGAGGTAATCAGTTTGTCAGGAAATTACTGCTCCGACAAAAAGGCGACGGCAATGAACTGGATCAAGGGTCGCGGAAAACGCGTAGTTTGCGAAACGATCATCTCAAGCGAAAACTTGAGGAGTATTTTCAAGACCGACTCCAGAACCTTGGCGAGATGTAATAAGATAAAGAATCTATCAGGTTCAGCGCTGGCCGGGTCTATCGGGGGTAACAACGCTCACGCAGCGAACATGGTGACTGCGATCTTCATAGCCACTGGCCAGGATCCGGCTCAAAACGTGACCAGCAGTTATTGCTCGACGAGTATGGAAACCCATGGAGAGAGTGGTGAGGATTTGTACGTGACATGCACGATGCCGTCGTTGGAAGTCGGGACAGTCGGTGGGGGGACAGTGCTGGTCGGTCAGGGGGCATGTTTGGATATTTTAGGGGTTAGAGGGGCGGGACAACAGCCAGCGGAGAATTCCGCTAGGTTGGCTTCGTTGATTTGCGCGACAGTTTTAGCTGGGGAAATAAGTTTAATGGCTGCTCTGGTAAATTCGGATTTGGTGAAGTCTCATATGAAGCATAATAGATCGACGCTCAACGTCCAAGCCAATGTAGACGGGAACATGGCGTTGAAAGTTCCGTTATAACAGTTAATATTAGTATATAAGTTGACTCGAATAGTAGATGCTTTAAAAATATTACATTTTTTGCAAAGTTTTGAGTGTTTTTAATGGTATTTTATAAGTATTTATGGTAAATATAGAACCTTATACAGAAAAAGCATTTTTTTTTTGTTATGACCAAAATTATGTTGTTATGTTACGATATGACCCAAGATTGTGGAAACGCTACTAGGCTTAGGGAACCGGCTCTGAAATGCAACTGCCGGAACACATAAAGGTGACGGATTTTAAACTTGGTATGGTAGCTAGCCAGGCGGGCATTAGTAAATGGTCTACACCAAGCTATGCTTTCATCATGATGTTTTTCTTTAGGGGTCCCTCGGGCTCATTGCAGAGATTCGAACTTGCGTCAATCAATACATTGTACATAGACGCTACCACAGCTAACATTGCTTCTAAATTTGGGGAATCAAGTCCTCATCAACACAAGCATGATTGTGTGTTCGGCTTGATTAAAATAGATCGCTATAACAAAATATCGATATACTTACTACTAAATAGCTCAAGTGTTTGTTTGTTTGAACGCGCTAATCTCTGGAACTACCGGTCAGATTGGAAAAAACATTTTTGAGTTTTATAGACTGTTTATTGAGGAAGGTTTATAGGCTATAAGTACGTGAAGTGATGACAACGGTAGGCTACACGGGAGCATTGGCAGTGCAGTGGAGAGCTAATCTGTATAAATGAAATAATAGATGATGCAAAAATTACTAGATAGATTTTAATAATTTTTTTTTTGTTTAACCCCTTAGTAACTTGGTCCTTATCTAAAAAAAAATATCACGATATCTTCATCGAATAAAAAGTTTTAAGAAACTACGATTTTTATAAGCACTACGCGTTCAGTGATGTGTTTTCTTGTTGTTGTGTTATCAGGTCTTTACCTATGAAATTGCCGTTCTGCAGTACTGGCCATTTCAAATCAAAATAATTTTTGTTAGGCTAAGAATTCTAATTTCAAATTAATTTTATTCTAAAAACATGGAATTCTTTTTCCAAAAGTAGTCATTTGTTTATTGATTAGTGTTACATTTTCATCGGATTTCAATATTTTTTGTCATCATAGATACGTTAAAAATTCGAGTAATTATGGAATATGAGTACCGTCGTGGCAGCAACGCGGCACAAGCGGCACGCAACATCAACGACGTTTACGGAGCTAACACTACAAACCAACGCACCACCTGTTATTGGTTTGCTCGCTTCCGTTCTGGGAATTTCGACCTGACAAATGAACCTCGCGGTCGTTCGAAGACTTTGGTCGACAATGACGAATTAAAGGCGATTGTGGAAGCTGATGATACACAATCTACGGCTGAATTAGCAACAGCTTTCGACGTTAGCGTCAAAACAATATTGGTCCATTTGCGTCAAATTGGCAAGGTAAAAAAGCTTGACAAATGGGTGCCCCACGAACTCAATGATCGCCAGCGCGAAGTACGCGTTGAGACGTGCCTTGCACTGCTCAACAGACACACAAATGAAGGAATTTTGAACCGCATTGTTACCTGCGATGAAAAATGGATTCTGTTTAATAACCGCAAGCGCTCAGCAAGTTGGTTGGATCCTGGTTCAGCACCTAAACAATGCCCTAAACGAAAACTTACCCCTAGAAAAGTGATGGTCATTGTTTGGTGGTCTAGCGCCGGTGTGATTCATCACAGCTTCTTACCAAACGGGGTGAGCATTACTGCAGATGTGTACTGTGAAGAACTGAACACAATGATGGAGAAGCTGGCACATCTCCAACCAGCATTGGTCAATCGCTCTTCTCCGCTGCTCCTGCACGACAACGCGCGACCTCATACTGCACAGCAGACGGTCTCCAAGTTGAAAAAACTGGGGTTGGAAGTTCTCCGTCATCCGCCCTACTCACCAGACCTTGCGCCTACAGACTACTACTTTTTCCAGAATTTGGATAACTCCTTGGCGGGAAAAAAAGTTCAATACCCGAGAGGCAGTAAAAATGCCTTTGAAGAATTTGTTGGCTCCCGTCCAGCTGATTTCTTTAAGAAGGGCATCAATAAACTGCTACTGCGCTGGCAAAAATGTATTGATTGCATGGGTGATTACTTCGATTAATACAAATAAAAAATACATGAAAAAAATTAGTTTAAATTTTTTCATACAAAACGGCAATTTCATAGGTAAAGACCTAATATAATAAACACCGCAGACTAAGAACATATCGTCTATGTAGTAGTAAATAAAACCACATTTATATACAATATATTTTAATACTATTCAAACTCACTCGTAATCTCACAACAAACCGTTTACGATAATTTCGGTAGTGGTACATTTAAGTATTATACAATTATAACTGGTAACAAATGAACAATTTATAGAATAGGTAGCTCCTTTCACAAATTAGGTTGCTTTTAAAAAAAATGCCCCAAAAACTTGCTAGCATAATACTTCAATGTCCCCAAATATATAAATAAACTTAGTTAAAATAAACTTACTTTATAAATGCAGTACAGATTTATTATATATATCTGATACTAAATACATACATATAGGTGATGTAATTTATTATTTATTAATTCCAAAGAAATACATTAACCATGTTTTTTTTATATTGAAATGGCACAGTTTTTTGCATAAATTCGATGTCATGGATCAATATAATGATAATATATTATAAGCACAAATATCTAAAAATACATAGAATTTCAACATGGAAGACTTGAGTGTATACAAAGGCATTTAAAAAATAGAAGTACATTTAAAAGCGCTGGAAAATAAATGAAAGTTTTTAAATTAATAAGTACTATAACAATTTTTAGGGTTACCCGTTTTACAAGACCCATTTATCCATGAACTGTCTTTGAAATACATATAGTGACCGACAGAAACACGATTTTCAATATTCAGTAAAAAAAACGGTCAAAATAGAAACGTATGCAGTTAAATGAAAATAGTTTTCAACATTTTCCCCATAAAATCTTAAATCCGGTTAATACTTCTCGCATTTTAGGGAGCTTCCCACAAACTAGCAACATTGAATCAAATTCAATAAGTTACGAACGTACATGAAATATTAGTTTCGGACAATTTTGGAAAATTCAGCCGGTCACTACTTTTAAATAATATAGGTACCTATAGGAAGTCAGGGAAATTCCAAAAAAATCCTTTTTTTATAAATATGTTTCTTGATTGGAACTCTGCTTTTTAACAAGTTTCTTCATTTACTAGTACATTTAATTATTCACAATATATAGACAAAGAATATCATACAATATCTATCCCACATAAAAATTAATTAAATAAGGTGGTAATTTAAGTGAGTAAAATTTTACATTACTATTTATTCTATAAGTAAGTCTAAACAGGCTAAAAATGTATTGCTTGGTCCCTCCTATTTTGGAAAAATAAATCCCAAACATAGAAATATAACACACAAGGCTTTTTAAAAGATGATGTAATGTTTAGGCTCTATAATTCAAAATGTCTAAAATGGCACAGTTGACAGTTATCAGGACTAAACTAGGTATGTGGACCATACGAATCGATAATAGAAATAATCGATTTTAAGATAATCGACATAAAATCTGAAATGGAAGTAATCGAGAATTTAATTTTAATATACATAATAAATAAAAATAATACATAATCTTGTGCAGTGTGAACAAATCAATACATCATATTATCGCGAGTCTGGTCACAAACAAGATTTCGAAATATTCAAAATTGAATGCGTTTCAGTATAAACCGATATTTTAAATCCTTTCTAAGCTGTCAAATGCGGACTGTTACTATAATACAATTTAAAAAAACAAACATTGAATTAATATTTATTATATTAGACAGTACTGACAGAAAGAACCAAACAAATCTTTTAATCTGGTGCATTTGTAACAACAGAGTAATCCTGTGATATGACAATACCAACACAACAATAAAATAAAAACCCGAATTTTTTTCAATACAATACATAATATTTCTAGTAATTTTAAAACCTGCATTTTAAACCCTGGGTCCTCTATATTCTAACAATGGCGAGGTTTCATGTGAAGCCGATGTCAATAAAGTTGCCTTTGAGATAGATGAATACATTAAGCATTGAATTCATTCAATTGGTTAACCAATCGACGTATTATTACTAGTATTATCTTGCGTATGAACTTTGTATTATTATTATTATTATAGGAAGCTATCAAACCATAATATTAATTTAATTGGATCTTCTTGCTTTCCACCATTTTGGCAGTGTAGCCCCTAACGAAAGTACGTAAAAATATTAATGTAACAATTAAAATAAGCAATACACATATTCCTTTGTCATTTGTTTGATGAACACGCCTCATAGTCATCAAATATTATTCAGAAAATTTATGAAAATCTAAAACGGTAGCCATTTGTAAATTAACGACAAAATTTATTCACTAAACGTAGTGTTGGTTAAATCATCAATTATTTGCAAATCCGATAGTATCAATTGTTTTGTAAAAGGGAAACATCAAATAATCAATTGTCTATCATAGAGGCATGATATGGAAAACAGGCAATTTGCGCAAATCTTTGTTGCAATCATAAAGTGAAACCCCATATTATTATGTACTTTCCTTTGTAAATAAACTATCGATAGTTTAATGCCCAAAACTATAGCAATTCGTATGAACAGTAAAAAATAACCAAATTAATGCATTTTTAAACGTACAGTAGATAATATAAAGATCAGTATAAATACAATTTATATAAATAACAAAGGAATATTGTTTTTAATACTAAAATATTAATTCAATGACATTGAGTGAGCTTCTCACTGACAATTTTATACAATCGGCTTCATTTTTGAAACTACCCACTCTACCCTTCTACTATATACTGTTATACATACGTTTATAACTCATCTTTCCCAGTTTCCTCTTCGGGTAGCTCGAAATCGTCCACCTGTTCCTCGATGTCGTCGTAGTCTTGCGAGACGTCCGGCATCGGGGGCGAAGCAGCTGACGGAAGACCACCGAAGCCGTAAGGGTCGCGTCCGTGGATCTGGAAATTATAATAATAATTGAAATAGAAAAAAAACATTATTCTAGAAATTTCTAGAATCGTCTAGAATGCTCCGGAAACCTTACTCACCGCAGGAACACAACATAAGGTTATTTGGGATCTTAGGGATAATTTCTCTGTGCCCTACCTCTCTTAACAATGACGTAAAGTTCAGAACATTTCTTGTGATTTCGACCTCCTTTTATTTTGTTATATAAACGAGTCGTGTTTCGAGCTAACTCAATTCTGTTTTGGACAACGATGTGGAAACAACAAGCGATAAAAAGGAAGAAATTTGCAAGACGACCATAGAGAGACAGTTTAAAGTACGACCACTCGACCACAGTATGGTGAACATCAGTATACCGAGTTTATTTGAATTTTGTTTCACTCAGTAAGAATTCATTGTTTACCTACGAGTCTAACGGCATTTGACTACACACCGTTATAAAAATATGAGGATTCAATTTCACACATGGCCTTTCAGGTCCAAACTAATCAAAACTTTTATTATGGTATCAAGTAAACAGCTGATAACTCTACATATATATAGCTATTTAACATCCAGACACACAACTGACAATAATAATTATGCTCATAATAAAAATGTCAGCCATGATTATTATATATTATATTCTTTATTGCACAAAAAAAAAAGTACAAATGGAGGACTTAATGCTAAAAAACATTCTCTGCCAGTCTTCCAAGGGAGCAAGGGAAAGGTATATGCAAGGTGTGCATAATGTTAAGTAAAAAAAAAAGATTATAACGATTATTAAGATTATATATTATTAAGAAGTATTCAATTGCTCCAAGTAAAACCTACGTAGCGAATACTTGAAGGAATTTCGAGAGTTGGCCAGTTGGATATTGATAGGAAGCGAATTCCACAGTCGTGCTGCTGTAACGGCGAAGGATTGGTCGCGGAAATTAGTATGATGACTTGGTATACTGAGAATTAAAGAATCAGAAGACCTCAGCTGTCTATTATGCGTATCCGCAAAAGATTGAAAAAGTGTTTTTAAATATTTAGGGGATTTGGGATTATTAAGTACGGAGAAAAGAAGACAAAGTATTCTTA
This sequence comes from Saturnia japonica, assembly GCA_033032175.1. NCBI lineage: Eukaryota > Metazoa > Arthropoda > Insecta > Lepidoptera > Saturniidae > Saturnia > Saturnia japonica. Next base: position 1,304,651 of record CM065331.1, read on the forward strand.
TATTCCTACGTTGCCGAATAGGTAGCCATTTCAACCTGGCTCGGTATTCAGAAACATGATCAAACTTCCGAAGACGGAAGATGAAACGGATACAGTTATTGAGTAGACGATCAAATTTATTTAAGAGATCTTCTGAGAGGTCCAAGTAAGCAACGTCTGCATAATCCAGAAGTGGTAGAAGAAGAGTATTCACTAGGGAAATCTTAGTATTAACAGGAAGAAAGTTTTTCAAACGCATGAGAGAATGAAGAGAAGCATAAAATTTTCTACTAACTTCCTTGACTTGGTCTGCCTAGCATAATTTAGTATCAAAGATGATACCAAGATTTTTCACCGTAGTTGAGTAAGGAATGGTACATTTATTGTATTGAAGAGGAGTCAACGAATTAAAGTCTATTTTAGCAAGCTGTTTTGAGCTACCAATTATAATGGATTGACACTTGGTTGGATTAACATAAATCCCGTAAGATTCAGACCAGGAAAGTAAACTTGAGAGGTTCTTGTTTAAATTATTGATTATAGAAGGAAGATTCTTTATTTCGCAATGCAGATATTATTAATATATACATATGTAGGTACATATATATGTTTTGTATATATTCATTTTCTACATTTTTACTCTATTGTTTGCTATTTTTTACCATTTGAGATTCGCAACAGATTGGGAAAGTAATCAAAGCAGATGTATGGGTTCCGCATAATCTGTCCGAAGAAAACAAACCATTTTTTGATCGCTTGATCACCGAGATGAAAAATGAATCTCCTATGATAATCCACACTTTATAATCAAGTAATTATTTGATTTGACAACACCTTTGTTTACATTTTTATCTCGAATTCTATTTTCGACTATAAATTTAATTTAATATTGTATTTATTCGAGTGCCATAATCGTCAAATTTACCTTTACATATTCCGCTTCCATTTCCGTTGTCCATGTGGTATCTTCCTCAGTCGGCAGCATCCACTCCTCGCAGTATTGGGCGTGTTTGAAGCATATCTGGTAAAGGGTATTTATTTATTTATTTAATTAGAAACATACAACAGGCAAGAATCAGAAATAAAAGTTCAACAAATTAGACGGATGCTCTACATGTTCAGACTTGAGGAATGAAGGACCACTACTTTCAATTAATTTTTTTAAATGTTATAGATAAAGCTCCTTTTGAGGCCTTTATTGAGAACTGAACAAATATAGGCTGAATGGATGGATGGAATTAACATGAGAGGAAAGACAAAGATTCAAAAATATGGCCAAAAAATAAAATTACTTATTTCTTTAGGTTATGTGCATGATTATGTTTAGAAATGTTAGCTGTTTCATTGATTACTTGTCGATTTTGGGAAAAACATATTTACATACGTCACACATGTCACGAGTTAAAAAGAATATCGAGATAACGCAATCGATTTTTTATTTCGCGACTTCAAGCAACACCACTACCACAGACAGAGAAAGCCATTGACAATAAGGAATTAATAATTACTTCTCTTTCAGCATCCGGCATGACGTCATCTTCAGGCCTGTTGGTGTACAGAGATGTGATCTCATCTTCATTCTCTTCGAACATACGCTCGCACTGAAATGTTAAAATTGCCAACAATTTATTTTAAAAAAATATGTAGCGGTTACCGTAGCCTGTTGACGCTTATAACCATAACATAGATATTACTAGCGTGTTCCCAACCTTGAACTCTCTTACCTGGAAACCCTACTCACCGCAGGAACACAACACAAGATCAGATCGCTGCGAACTTCTGTAAGGTGGTGGTATTCCACCATTCGGACAGCCCCTAGTAGAACAAAGTACCAAGGAGATTTCTCTGTGCCCTACCTGCCACTGCCCTGCCCTGCCCTACCAGGGCGCAGGGTACCGCCATACGATCAAACGTACCGCTGCACCGCGCCGGGGTTGGCGACGGTGTTATCACGTTTTCAAAAATTTGCTTAATTTTAAGGAAACCGAAAACTAAATATGTTAATTTTAAATCGCAATAAATTTTATTTCTCATAATAAATACATTTTTTTTTTTTTTTGATAATGTCATTGGTGTACCTGTATACCCTTTTCGAATTCGACGGGGTTTTCAATACATATTGTATATTGACAACGTTTCAAAGTATTACTTTTGATCGATTGTATAGTTATTTAAAACGCAAAGTCGATAATTCTATCTTGCTAAAATAATCTCATGTGTAGAAGTCACAAAAACAAAACCGCGTTAGCCCATACGACAAACGTCTGTTGCTGCCGACACCCAGTAATGGTCGGTGTTACACCCCTCCCGCATCCCGCAGACCATTAGGAGGGCAACGCTTACGGCGGTCAGCCTATAGCCATTTGACGACCACAACTTGAAAATCAAATAATTAAAAATAAATACTTACATAATACTCCAAGCTTTTGTTCAGGTCGTCATCGGTGACAAATTTGGTCTTCGAGAATTCAGGGTTCATGGTACCGTCCTTCATCGTCAGCTCCATGATAGCCAGTTTACCGGTCGACTTATAATATACACGGACGTAATCATCCATTTTCTTACCTGTTTATAAAAAAAATACAAAAATGTTTCTTTTAACCATCTTCAAAAATTAAGCAGGTTCTCAATTCGATTGTATAGACAGTTCAACTCATTTGTGCGCGCGGCCCCATGTGTGCGTAAGTGCTCGTCCACAGTGAATACGCGGTGACTAGAGCGGCGGTGGGCGCGGCGTTTGGAGCTTGCGACTGGTCACAGTGCGTGGCGAGCTGGTCTAGCGTTTAGACAAATTTCTGATGTTGTAAAACAATGGATGAGAATTTGTTATTTTTACTACACAGTTTAATCATCAAACGGGAAATGTAGAATACAAGAGATGGTGTGCACAAAATTAATAAAAACAGTAATAAATGGTGAATTTTATACTTTGCACTTAAAATTAAAAATTGTACTTATAAATTTCACTATATATCGCCATTTGACACGCTCAAGCCGAGCGACAAGACCGAAATGGTTTGTTACACCCGCCAACCGCGCATAGTGTCGCTCGCTACATAGGCCCGTAGTGTGGCCGCAACGGGCGGATAGGAACGTTTGAAAATAACGCGCACTATCTCGCTCAAGTCCGTCGCGCCAGGCTCCCGCTATAGTCACTACACTATAGACGCAAACGGCGGTTTCATATGTTTGTTACTTCGCAGCCGCTCTAAGCCTGCACTGTGGACCACGCCTAAAGCGTGTATAGACACAGTCTCTACGTGTGCGTATCAAGATGTACAGTCAAGTACACACGAGAATCTATATATTAATACGTGAAGCAAAAGCTTTCGGTACCTTTTTAAGCGTATTGCGTGCACGGAAGACTGTGAGATTTGGCATGGTTAAAGTTTATATGGAGAAGGAGTGCAGAAATCTAAAATGTCTCTATAATATCTGTTATTAATATATTATATAAAATAAATTAATACTGCGAATCCTAACTTAGACCCCCCAAAATAATGACATTGTCACTCAAAGAAAAGTGACAGCAAGTGATGTAGACAATACTTATTGTTTATGAATACTGTAAAAGTCAAACAGAAAATAGTCTATGATCAAAAAGTCGCTGGTCGAATTTTTACATCTTAGTTGAATTTTAAAATAAATCAAGATTTCAATTAGGTAAATGTATGTTTATTGAACATATTATTCCGTATATACCACTAGAAATACCAAACAATGAACTTAGTATTAATTTCATTTTTTCCTATACATTCTGTTCAATGTTATGGTAAAGTAATATATTTTTTAATTCTCCAAATATTTTCTCTAACGTTAGGATGATAATATGGCGGTAGACGAAGAATTTTTATACCATATTGTTGAGTATTTTTCATTGTTAAGTATCTAGAGTATTATCAACCACAACTACCGGTGGTGAAACATTTACTCCGTGATGAACCAAACATTTTTATTAACAACTGTACCCATAGAACAAATCAGGTTGGTTATTCTTTTCTTAACTTCTAAAACAAACTGTACTGAACGAACCTTAAATTTCAAATCAAAATAAAAAAACAAACATTTGACGTTTAACACAAAAACCAGTTTTTATTCGTTCCTTCATTTTTTTTTTTTTTTAACCAAATTTGTATTGTATAGCTTTAGTAATAACATTAATTGTAGCTTATTTGTTACTTCAAATTTAAATTAGTTTCTTGTAACATTTACCGTTCATTCAATAATAGTCCTTATAACAATGAATATAGATCTGTTCTATCAGAAACCTTCCACTCGGACTAGCAACATAACGTATGACGCGTGTCTCGTTCGTTTTAAAACATGGTTATTGTTAAATAGAGAAACAGTTCGTTCGTTTTTCATAAAAGAACTGGTTCGTAAAAGCGTTTCTGAACGAAACAGACAGTACTAATGTTTAGTAAACACATGGACACATAGAGACGCAAGCAAAGATGTATATATATGTTATATGTAGATGTTCAGCCATAAATATATATATATATATATATATATATTTATGGATGTTCAGCCATAACTTATTTGTTTATGAACCAATTTTTATGATTCTTTTTTCATTGGGAAGAGGATACCTCAACGATGGTCCCATTTTAATTTCGTTGGCATTGGATCTTCGACTTACACCACTTCTTACTTCGAATATACAACAGGGAATTCCTCAAAATCACTGAAGTTGATTTTCTTTTTTTTCTTAAAAACGTCTTTTAAGTTATTATACTTTACTTACCCTCTTCACTATAACGTGAGACTTATGTAAACAAAAAAATTGTGTTACTCAAACTTAAAATACCTCAAGATACATTTTGACCCAGATACAAGTTCCCTATGTGTTCTCTCCCATGTATTTCAATGTTTTTAACAATTTAATACCATTTCCTTGTCCATGGCATACAACGCAAACCTTTTCAAGCATTTTTTTCTTCGGCAATAAATATTTACTAAGGTAAGCTTGGATGAATGCTGGCTTGGACTCGGTTTATCCATCAAAACAACTTTTATAAAATAGTGATAACAACAAAACAAGAAAACTAAAATAAACCACAATTGTAATGAGGACAGAATGAAATTATTTAGAAAGATTCAACGAAATAGGACTCGAATGTGATCAATGGAGATTAGGAGACTACAACCCCGCGGAATTTAAACACAGGATGTTTAGTAATACATGTTCTGATTACAATACAAATTTTTTTAGTAACATTTTAAAGCTTTGACAGAATTCACATTATTGTGATTTCAAGTGTTTTATGTACACAGATCTGTAACATGACATTAATATTAAAAAATGTAATAGTAAAAGCATTTGAATTGTATGCCACAATAATAAAAGCAATTAATATGCTAATATACTTCAAATTGGTTCAATCAGCAATTATTTTTATATGTTTTACAAGCGATTACCCTTACAAGAAGACAAGAACTTATGACATTTAAAAGTCTGTATATAAAAGAAATGATTTTTATGATTTGTTTACATAAAATCTCACATTACATAATAAATATGGCATAGCCCTGGAAACATTCTTCTACCCTTTTCCTGTAGTTAATAACTCCATCACAGTGCCACCTATAAAGAATGTTTCCTAACTTTTTCAGGACCATAATGAATTAAACAAAAACAATTATACACATCCATCTTTCAATCTTTGGTCATGGTTTAAAGTTCAATAAGAAAGCAATATCAATTAGTCCAGAATTTTCCATAGACCCTGGCAATTTTTTAAATGTCTCCTTCCCTAAAAACCTTATATGGATGTCTATGACTTAAATTACAATTTTTTATCCAAATTGATCAACCATTCTGAGAAATAACTAATAAAGATATGTAGGTACTAACAAATTCCATCAATAAGTTCAGAGATGTAGACAGCGGATCGATGAGCAGGCACCTTCTGCTGCATGGTGTTGCCATCTTTATCCATTCTGAAGTTGCCAACCTGAAACCATAACATGATTATTGTATCTGGAAACTCTACTCACAAAAGAACACAACACAAGGTTATTTATCCGTGATCCTCTGTAGGGGGAGATGTTCCACCAATCGCACTGACCCAAGTAGAGAGAAATTCTCTGTATCCTACCTCTTTTGAAGGCCCTCTTCTCCAAATAACAGAAGTATCACATACAGATACAAATACCCTTGAGTTATAGGATGATTTTAATCTAACAGTACAGTATTCTTTGAGAAGTCTGTCATGAAGTAATAAAAAAAAAGAAAAAAATCCCGTTACTAGACAGTATGGGGTGTAAAACAGGCAAAAGGACTTGTAGAAAACAGAGGTCTTTAAATCGTCTGAAAAGACCTCATCAGCTAATCAAGAAAGGAATTAAATTTTTAGTTTTTTTTTTGTCAAAGTACACAAAACTACTCTTTTCACATGATTTCAAGTAAAATAGTTTTAAAATGGAGGTGACTCTCCGTTGCTTTTATTTGTCTATTTTTATAATAGTAATAAGTTGAATGAAATGAAAATGATATTACAAAATTAAACCTATAGAATACAACAACTCAAAAAAAAAAAAAATTGTACTTACATCTACTCTTTTCCATTTATCTATAGCCTTTATCGCTTGGTTAAGCTCCTCGAAGGTCGTCCGACAAACTAAAATTATTATTATATAATTCAGATTACTCGTAAAATTAACTAATTATTAATAATAAATATATTTACATTATAATATACAAACCTAAACATTTCAAATTTTTCGGATCGATTCTTGCCGATACAAGTGTGATTAATATAGTAAATGCAAGAAAGGGCACACCAATATGCATTTTTATTGAATTAAATTATTAATTCTGATGAAAAGCCCGATAATTACGAGAAAATTAACTTGAATGTTGAAAAATCACTCAACGTGTGTAAAAAAGTTTATCTTTCTGTCAAAATACACGATCTTAGTTCTGATTGGTAGTTCCTCCAGCAAAATCATTGGCTGTTGCGTTTTTGTTTTTTTTTCCTACGAAAATCTTAATTTGTTTATTTGCCAGTATCAATAATACTAAATTTTTTAATGCATAGTATTTTTATCGCTGGTTTTAATAATACATCTTCTAAAGGCAAATGATAGGCAAGGGAACAGTGGCAACTGTTCCACCGACAAAAGTTGAGCTTTTAAATTTCAGAGAAGTTTTAATTTAAAAAAAAAATCGGTAGTCTGTAAAGTCGGTTTACTGACGATAGTTGAACGTAACAACGTCATAAGAAAATACTGATGGAATGGTATCATTTTTCAAAAGAAAATTTTATTTTTATTTGTTTGTTAGATATTTTGTATGGATATATACAAGGAAGTAAATGGAAAAGACAATTGAATTGATCAAGTTACATTTATTTGTACGCATAAATACAAATAGTTCTGTTAACTTAATGTTATAGTTTTGTCAATTATAGCATAACCTACAATCGGTGCACTAGCGGATCGATGCTATTTATTTTAATGATGAAAGCACGAATATTCGACAATATATCACTGAACATATATTTAATATCGAAAGAATCATTACCTTTATCGCCGCAATTATCGTTGCTTTAAACAATTGACACCACATTCACTTTTCACTGCACTTCATACTTGACGAAAACATGTAAATGTATTATTGTATAGCAGCTGTCCACGCGGACGCATCGCTCACTCTAGTAGGAGAGAGACAGATGTCGAACGCTGCCGAACGCGGAGGCCGATTGTGCCTCTTTGTCGCTCGTTCCGCGCTCTCGCTTGCACTTGAAGCCTTAAATGGAACGCCTCAGAGCGAGGTAACGCCGCATGAGTCATGTTATTTCGTGCGTGCAGTCGGCTCCATCGATTTATAAGACGTTGTCACGTCAAAAAACATGTGTGCAATTCGCACGTGGTAGAAGTGAAACCTTCACATCATACATCACACTAATTTAAAGTTTAAGAAAATTTTCATTTAAGAACTCACAATCATTATTTCATTATTCACAATATCATTTTCAATTAAGGCATCACCTTCCACATTTGTGATATCCATGGGAATATCATCTGAAAAAAGTACAAACGTTTAATACGTGCACGTATACTAAACACCACGGTTGTTGTGATGCCTTTTCCCAACTAATAGCTAAACAAAGTGGGATCTTCTGACAAGATTTTCGCTCTCTTGTCAGAGCTATCTAGGGAGTTTGTTTGACATCTCAAAATTCGTACTTTTCAATGTTCGTACCTACTTTTGTAGTGTAGGAATTTGCAACTTACTATTTTTATTTTAGCGCCCTCTAGGGAGTTTTTGTGACAAATTGCAAACTTGTACTTTGGTAACGTAATTTGCAAAATCCATAATTTTATTTTATTTCAGTTCCCATTTTAGCGCCTTCTATTGTTACTTCTGTACGAACTGGAAATGGTGTAATTTCTCATCATCGATCATTCAAAATTATTCCCATATTTGTACAGAGTAACCCAAATTATTTCATTTCTACGACTAGAGTAGTAACCTAACACAATATCAATCAGTAATAGAATGTCATAAGTGTTGTCTAAAAATAGTTTTGTTTCGTGCCTTTTTAGTGAGGTAATAAATTTATTATTGCGTGGCAACAAACGTCTTTTGTACTATTTTACCATTGCCTAAAACTTTCCTATCTCATTTTCTCCCACGTTAAATTTTATCAATTTATGTGTCTGTCTCTTTTTATTGTCGCTTTTTCGTTTCATCATATCACAACGATGCTAAAGAAGTTTTTATTTAAAAAATATCATAGTGCATTTAGCACCTAAGACAATACTGTTGTGCAATATTGTATTCGGTACAATGTTGTATTCCAATCCATTTATAATCATACGTAAGTGTATAAAAACACTTTTTAAAGTAATTATAAATTCAATTTTTAAAGTCAAAAATGTTATTACTTACCACATAAAATTTATATTTAATGTTTGTTTTGCAGGACAAAATGTATATGCCTTTAATCCGTTAATATAAAGTTTACTACCACCAAAGATGGTAGGTACCTATATCCCGTAATGTTAACGATAAAAAACGTAAAAAAAATTGTTCTTCTTCTTCTTCTCTTGTAATACTCGCTAATCGCTACTGAAGATTACTAGATGCTTCGATATCAAGACGTCGATAATTATTTTGTTTTGTCTTGTAATTATATCAGTTTTCTAATTTTTGGACACCTACTTGAAACAGAGTAGGTATACTGGATTCCCAGGACGAGCAGTCTTATTGGGTTTATCTATGAAATTCTCAGTAGCAGCTCGGAGTTTGGCTTTGTGCCTGATTAATGGCAATAGGCTAGCCGCCTACTACATGAGAACTAAAAACATACTCGGCGAAATTAGTGCACCTCTGCCTAACCCTTCGGAAAATACAGGCGTGATGGTATGTTTATGTTTTTTTAGGTTGTAGGTATTGCGCGTACAGTATTAATATACATATCTATATTCTATGGTTGCTCTTTGGTTGTCGAGAGAAATAACCTGTTTCAAAGTTTGAAGTACAATTACAAAGACAATACTAAAACACACACTTGCGATATCATTATCAAAATATCTGATAAAATAAAACTGAAATAAAAATAAAAATACACTTTATAATTATTTATTAATTGTGACTACTTAACGAAATGCAATTTTTCTCAATTATTAACAATAAATTAATATGATTGGCAGCGACTGGCTCGAATCGGCCATTCTCCGGTTTTCCGTCCTCCGCGCCGCGCCATTCTCCCCTCCCGGTCACCAAACCAACAGTTCGCGTTCAGGCTCTATGCGCGTAGGACGTATACCTAACGGAATGTATAATTTTTTTATGCACATAAAATTGTTTAAAAACCTAAAGATACCTTAAAATTATCCATCGTCGCGTCAAGAAGTGACGTTCCAGTGAGTTTTTTGAAGAAATACTCGTATTGTGAGTAAAAATACAGGTGAGTGACTGTTTGTCAGGTTGCGTCTCACAATTTTATACATAGTTGTCTTATTGCATATTACATCATGATTTTTATTTATTATAAATCACTTAAAAACATATCTTGTCCGGCGATACAATGACACCATATTGCATGTCGTGACTTGTTACGCTTTACACATGTTCGTTTCCATACGTTTAATTCAATATTGTATAAAAATGCATTTCAGTGTGATAGAATTAAACACAACGTCATATCACCTAACCGAGTCATGCTATTATAAAAATCTCGATTTCATAATGGTACTACCTAACGCGCGCTCCTCAATTCGTTATTGCTTGACCTGCCTCCGTGATGATCGAAATTAACTCTAAAAACGTACTTAAATATTACTTAGACCGGCATTATTCTTTGTTTTCCGCTTTTTCCTGTCATCGTTTGATAGGGAGCGCTTGGCGCGTCCACGTACAGCAATTTCTACTTAGAATAGAGAAATAATATATCGTTTACAATACATATACATACATACAGCATAGGTCGGGGCGCGCTCCGTTGTCAGCTTGCGTCGGTTTTGTGTGTGCGTGTGTAATTGTGTATCAAAGCAAAGGACGTCCGTCAATGTGTACGTGCTGTTAGTTTGTTTATAATGCTTACTGAACATATATAGTTTTTATTTTGAGGCACGAAGGTCCACAATCGTATGTAGGTCGGCGGCCTCGTCAAGTCGTCAGTATTTGTCTATCGATCTCTGCGGTGGCCAATGGCACATGTCGGCGCGGGCTTGCGACGCTGCGCCTTGGTGAAAGCCGGGCTCTCGCTCTACGTGATACATACAAAATAATGTTACAATACACAAGTATACAATCTTATCATTGTACATCACGATGTATCACAATTGGGTTCTCCTATCACGGCTTCTTTAATTACACTGTCAATTCTCACATTAAATGTTTATAAATGAGCATAATCAAATGGAAGTCATAATAAACATTTTGTCAGGCTGTTTTCCGTACTCGGGCGTATTGACTGTGAGGGGTAAGGTCGAGGAGCGGGGAGGGAGCCAGAAATAGAAGTGCGGAATGGTGATGTGCGACGTGGCAAGTATGGCAACGTCGCGCGCCCGTCCACGTTCACCTCAGTGTCGGTTCAAAATGGCGTCCGTGCGTGATCGATACCGTGGAAATTCTGTTGAAAATGTCCGAATTTGTGTTGTATCTGGTTGTGGGGTCGGCCCGAGTGTTACCCTGGAACCTCAGGGCGTGCGGTCCGCACCCGGCCCCGGCTGGCATCCAGAACGCTGTACGTATATAAACCATATTGCGCCGACACTTTCCTCTACGTAGATATAGGTATGGCTAAGCTGCGATTTATTTGTAATCTCGAATAACTGTTCACTCACAATATAAATGATCTATACATTTATACGTAGCCCTCTTTAGCCTAAACCTGTATTCATTGTCTACATCATGATCTGACTGGTATGTATGCACCTAACCACGTAGGTAGTCTTAATTTTCAGGTTACGTAATACACACGTTTAACTTATTGTTCAAATAATTAGGCATACTGTCATAATAATTGTGATACAATAACCTCATTCAATAAATAATGTAATCCATCTCATAAATGTACCTCATCCAATAGTAGTTTTCTAAATAAAAAATTATCACAATTTTAAAGCAAGCTGTTTATTTAGTATGTATTTGAAAAGGGAAACAAAATGGCGGCATTCTCGTAAAAATAAGACGTAGTAAGTAACGTTGAAATATTGGCAACGTCGCGCTCCGGTCCGGCTGTAATTGTGAGTTGCGTTGCGTCGATAAGAATTTTCAAGGCTATAAAGATACGTTTCGTACAGTTGTTCATAACAAATGGATTTATTAATACATACTTGAAAGACTTAAGGTCGCTGCATAAGGACAGCGTTAGGACGTTTACGGGGTGGAAACGGAACGTGGTGTTATGTAAACACGGACGGGTATTTAATGCAATACTCACCTTTACAGTAACCCAACACTAACGTGCTAGTGTTGTGAAAAAGAAAAGGTGGATGGTTCATTTGAAGAATTGGCATTAAATGCTAGAGCGAGCATAATATATAAAGTACTCTGCAGGGATGGTCATTGTGGCACAAAATAATCCTGGTACAGACATCGCTAAAACTTGTTAACTGTATGATAATCTGGCACCCTTAAGCAAATAGCAAATACCACGGGCTTCGTACCATAGTCCGCCCCTGCAGGACCTTTTCCTGGTGAATCTATAGAACCTTTTTTTAGCTCCTCTCTGAACAAAACAACAGTGGTCTTGATCGATATTGAATGTTTTTATTATTGAGTACCAATTTAATGTTTATATGGTACATGATATAATAAGACCCCGAAACTTGTTACTTTTACCAGGAACTTGGTAGTCCGGTCAAATTAGCCCAAAAAGTAAGAGTAAAGTTACCTAAATTCCCACCAAGCTGAAAATCGGTAAGATTGTTTAAAATATCATTAAAAACAAAATTTGAAAGTTCCCCATCTTTCCCCTGTAAGGAAAATTTTTTATTCAAGGTTAAAGCTAAAAAAAAAAGTTTTTCGCGATTTTCAGCAAAACGGTAAGTTTTATCATAAAAATATCTCAGACAAAAATTGTAGATCATAAAATTATCTACAAAAAAGTAATCGTTAATGATACGGTAATATACAATGTTGTACAATAATATTGGCCCTTAGTAGGCTTAAAAAATGTCAACAATGGCATAATAATATGCCTATTTCATATACATAGCCACAATAACTTATTTTGGGACAAAGATTTGTTGAAAATTAAGTGATTTATAAGCATTATTATTCGGCATAGCATATTAATCTTTACTAACAATTTTGACACATAGTTTAGGAGATAATGAAATTAAAATAATTTGTACATACGGGAAGAACAATTATGATAGACTACATGGGTTGGGTGCGATGCCGGCGCGGTGTTTGTTGGATAACATTAACACGGATGAAACCGTGGGGCACAGCTAGTTTTATACAATATGTAGATTATTCTCGATATGGCCAATTATCAATTATAATGTGATAAATAACGCTCTCCTGATGTGACAGTCAGAAGTTCAACTAGGGGGTACCATTTCAATTTAAAAAAGAACGTGAATTATCTGTTTGGATATGATTTTTCTGTATTCTTGAGCTTTGCCTTGTGAAAAGTTCTTGCTTTATGTTATGGCACTATTTGTAATTGAACTCTCATAACTAAACATGTAAATCTTTTTATGCACCGATGGTGTGCCAAGCGAGGATTCTAAGAGGTTCTCGAAATTAGATTTGCTCTTTAAGCATTGCTTGTTATTTACCATGCAATTCCTTATACTGTTTGTTTTGTCTCTAAATATTATGAAAATATTGTCTACTCTTTTCTTGGTGTTACTTGATTACAATCTTGATTTAATTAAAAAAAAAAAAATTCTTGTTCCTTTCAGTTTTTATTATCAACACAAGCGACAACTGACATGTCCTTGTTACTTATGTCCTCAAATTAATAGTATTAACAATAAATGAAAGTGAACAACTACGTTGGTCAAGCAGTCAAGGTTAATCGGGTCAGATGAACACAGTACAGTTTACAATTAAAATTTTGTCCATGTTTACAATTAGAACTTCTGTTAAAACCAAAGATGTTATACTTAAATTTACCTTTGTCTAAGCTTAGTTGGCATCCTGCACTTAACACACTAGTTCAGAAATATCGATTCTCACGGTAACTTAAAGGATGTACTGTGAATTTTACATATTACTGGCAAATAAGTAAGCAGTAAAACAAGATATTCGGTTGTATTACTATAATCTCGTTAATTTTCCGCCATTAAGAAAGTTTACTGAAGAAGACTTATTATTTCATTTCAGCAATTTGCATTATACTCGTATACGTACGGCATACTGCTTCAAATTATAAATTTAGCTCTTGTTTAACATTAGACCATTATCTAAGCGGAAAGTAAAGGCGTGGTCAGAGAGGATGAGCATGCTAACCTAGAAAGAATGGCTCTGTAATGTTTCTGATAAGTAAAGATATACGACAGGTGGTTTTGATTAGTGGTTCATGTAAAAAGGTCTTACTGACATATGATTAGACATTGATATTGATGGGAACAGACTAAAAATTCCCAAATTCTAAAAAGTCAAATTCGAAAAAGTCGAATGAAGTTTTCTTGGTGGGAATCATCAAATTTAGTGGTATCTTATGATTGAAGCCTGAAGTAATAAATGTAATGTATTTTATTGTTATCAATGGAAATTTTATGAATTACACTTAACATACAATAACCTTACAAGTACACTGACATCTTGGAACTCTATTTGATAATATTCTTACACATATGGGTATCCACTATCCCCTATTTCAGGCATTAAATCCGTAAAAGAAACATTTTTCTGTGTTGACAAGAAGTTTAGCTATATTTACTGTTCAGTATTTCTAATATAATTGTCAAGTCAACATATAAATACTAAGAAAGATTTCGGTTCAACTCTTTACTGCTTTTCTCTTTACACTTGGAGGTTCCGATAGAGTCATCTAGCTGTTAACATTTTATTTACTTTATTTCTTTTTCATTATTTTTATTCCAGAGTTAAAGGTATTTTTTATCTGAACTGTATTATTATTTTGTTGGCTCATGTTGGTGTATTTATTTCTTACTAATATAATAATGTTCTAGCATTATTTTTAGTCTCTAAGGACCATTTAGAGACCCCTGACCTGTGTGCTTTGGTATAAATAAAATCTCGTTTTGCTGGCTATGCATCGCTCCAAAAAGTAATAAGAACACGAAACATTTTCGTTGATTTTAAAGAGCAAAGAAGTAAATATACTATATATCGTTACAAGTGTAATGCGGTCAGCATTATTATAAGCAAGATTAAATTTTGCACCAATAAGGTTAAATAACGATGACCTACATAATACGAATTTATTTAGGAATCTATATAATTAATAAAATTTAAGTTTCTGTTTGTAATGTCAAAATAACAGTTTTTTACTAAATGCATATGAAAGTATATACGATACGTATAACAAAAAGCCCATTTTTAAAATTTTTGTCTGTCTGTTTGTTCCGGGTAATCTCAGAAACGGTTGGACCGATTTTGACGGAACTTTCACTGATAGATAGCTGACGATATAGTTAGTAACATAGGCTAAATTTATTTTAGAAAAATAATTATGGATCCGCACATTAAAAAAAAACTGGGCATGGTGAATGAATTCGCGCGCTTAAATGGCTTATGCTGAGTAAACCATAAGAGATATAGCAAATTAATGCACTACATAATTATAGGCATTAAAAAAACCTACAAAAATGTCCGGGAGAGTATACATATATCTTCTAAGGAACTTCCACAAAAAGCATTTTTGTCTTTAAAATACGCGGGAGCGGGGGTGCAACATTTGCGCGGGCATTTTGTAGTCCACGTGAGCGAAGCCACGGGCACAGCTAGTAGTAATTAAAAAGCAGTTGCTTTATAACCAATGTTAAGTGTGCTCTGGTCTTCATATTGGACAAATGGGCTAATCTTATGTTGGAGTATGCACGCCTTTGCTATTTATAACAAGTTTCTCCATGATTTTACCTCAAAGTAACCAGTTTCTGTACTTGGATATATTTTGTTGGTAACATTCAATATTTTATGACTCTTTTTAATGTGATAATACTGAAATATCACTGTGTTTACGTTTATGTACAGAAATGGCGGGAAACGACACAAAACGCCCGGTTGTGTTCTGAAACGCAACTGTTGTATAATTTTAGAGAAAGGAGATTTGTTTTGGTCCACCACCTCCGCGCCCGGTATGTTCGTGCCGTTCGTGGCATTTCATATCGGAGCGGTGCACGGCCTTTTTGCCTCGTTATTATCCCTGCGCGACGTTGCCACTCTGTGCCCGGACTCGAGCTCGATTGCTGGTCGACCTCGGGCGGCGGCGCGGTTCACGCTGCGAGCAAGTTCAGTCGGCCGCGCAACTCGGTACGCGACGTTTGTCCGCGGAGGGCTCTGCTCGCCTCCCGCCTGTCTCGTTTCAAACACTATCGGGAGTGTGATAGAGATGAAACGTCACGTGAGTGAGACAGCGCTACGGCGGTGTCGCAACCTCGCCCACCTGACCGTGTTGACGCCGCGTTCGAAAAAGTTGCGCCGCTGCGCTATTTGGAGGCGCACGAATGTGTTCGCTCGGCAAATTTCTTAACGCTGTATTATCGGTTTCTTGTATTACAACAGTTTTTTTTTGTGTGGTAAACCGAAATTTTGTCTACACATCAGCGAATTCGACGTTATTCTACAGTAAATTAAATGGTATGTATACATATTTATGATTTACTTTTCCCCCGGGTGCGTTCCGAGGCCAATCGTTATCTCGGTTAGACAGTTATCACAGAGTAGTTTGCATCCTAGGCTTGTAAAGTATATTGACTGTTGTTCTCCTTCATATAACACCGATTGTTAGTGAATCGCGCGATGTAATTGTTGGTATTTAGTCGCCATTTTCTACGTCGGTGACGAACGACGTTGCGTTGCCCTCGATTCTTCGACCGTCGTTATGAACCGGACCGTACTGCTTTGTTCTGAAAGGCTAATATCCTTTGTAACTATTTCGTCAAAAGAGAACTGCTCGTTTATGATTCATTGTAGAAATAACATTTTCGTGATTGTATTTTGAAAGAAACCAAACCAATAGCAGTTTATATGCTTTATTGTATAAGGGCGAGATTAATGTAACTTGCATTGTTTTCGTTGTCTGCAATGTAAAATTGAAGGATTTACTTTACTGCCTTTTTGCGCCACTCGGCCGCAATTTGTAGTCGGATGATATTGATTTCTAGTACTTTTTGCTATAAATACTAGTTGGGAGTCATCGCCTTTGCGCGGGACTGGTTTTTGAGAGAAGCCATTGTTAGGTTGTCTATTAACAGAGAATTAAAATTCGAATGTGTTTGTGTATTGCTTAATGAAGGTTTATTATAAACGTTCTAGTCCTATTTTTGCGTTTGTATTTTCGGTTTTCGTCATTTAAATTTCTATTCCAATAAGAAATAACTGTTACTGAAAAAGGTTTTAAAATGTTTAAAACGTGTCGAATGAAACGTGACTCGCTAACGGGATATGACGTCATTACGTAATGTTTTGTATGATCAAACCACAGTCATTATGCCTACGTTCATGTAAGATTTTTTCTTATAAATATTGTGATTAATTATTAAAATTAGATGCCTACTACAAATATTTAAAAATATTGTCAATCGTACTACACTATTTTTCAAACGTTATAATTATGTGGCTGTGCTTTTTTTCTAAAAGCTAATATTTTGGAAATTTATATATATTTAAAACATTTTCAATAATAAACTTGACACTGTTATATACTATTTTTAGTGAGCAAAAATTTTTGTTCATTTTTCAGTTCTAGACTTCCAACTTTTTGAGGACAATTACAGTGATTGTAGTATTATATTCGCAAACATAGGTGTACCTATTATTTTGTTGTTTTGTGTCATTTTATGTGATTTCAACGGTCTTTTAATCACTGTTAAGAACATTTGCTGACTTTATATACCTAATACTATTAAATTCTTTTATTACACTGGGATTGGTTTACCAAAATTAATCTATACCTACATAATAATTATGTGATTGTTAAAAAGTGGTTCCCCCCGATCCCGTTGCAAATCTTTCAATAGATTTAGGCGACTGCGTACAAGGGGGTAAAATAAGTATGATAAGCATTGGAAGCACCACAGTACTTATGTGTTGTGGTGTGCCGAAAATGTTGATACAATGATTATTTTTTACCTTTTTATTACACTTAATGAATTTGGTTACATTTTCGACTAAATGGCGACCATATTACTAATAGTAAAACTACATTTTGTTGACTCGCCGCAGTTATTATGAGACCGGCTCTATCTTGCGGCACCCAGTCCTGGGTACACGGGGGCTATAATCGCGAATGTTTTTTTTTTTATATACCTAGAAAGTGCCTAATCACGATGATACAACAACAACTTCTACGCAGTTTAAGTCCTCAGTCTACTAAATTAACTCAATATATTCATAGTTTAACTGTAATTAGTATCAGACTGAATCGCAACTACCGTACACCAAGTAAAACATGCGTAACAGTCGTGTCCGTTTTGTCACATTCCGGGATCAACAGGTGTATACAGTAATTTAGTTATTTGAACACTTACATACTTAAGTAAAGAAAAATAAACAGGTGCTACTATAATTAAAACTGTAGACTACATGATAAATAGAATATAAAATAGGTAACAAGAAACAGTTACAAAGGTTTATATTCTAAAAATTGGTAAATTAATCAACTTTACTCTTCTAAGCAAAATATTTCTTGATTGCAGGAAGGTCGTCATGTAAAATGTCTAGCTTCTTAGATTTGTGGAGTATGTTAATAATCAAAGGGGATGGTGATAAACCCGCCATTTTAATACTTTCGGTTTCTCGTAAGCCTAACTTTGCAATTTCAGCTAGTCTTATAATTTTTTTAAACCATTTTCTAATGACAACCAACACACTATAAAATGTGTATCGGCGTAGTTGTTAATGAGATGTTTCTGTCGTTCCAGGTGACCGGGTGATGGGAACCCGTTGATCAGTGAAGATGATGAAGCGCACGGGTGTACCCCGGCTTGGTCCGGATGACCCCACGCAGATGCCGCAACAGAATCCCACACAGGTTTGTGAAAATCTCTAGATTTGTCAAAGGGGTGTGTTCTTGTGTGGCGACGTCATGTCTCCCATAATTCCTCATCAAAATTAAATTTTATTGTTATTTGTATTAATTATTATTGTATTCGCTATAAACATGTAGGAGGCGCCATCTATTAACAATCTATTATAATAACCAACATGACAGAATCGTTAGTTCGATTAGTTTTCGATTCGTATCTACATGTGCGATCAGACGAGTCTGCTAAAACATATATTATTTTATGTTAGTACCATTTCTTAGTTAGTTTTTTTTTCGTATATTTCAGAGAGGTAAGAAAGTGACACTCCGATATACCTATACATACATATTACACAATACATGCGGTGTTTATAGAATTAAAAAAAAACCTTCGTAATAATCTTTTTTATTGTTTTTTTAATAACATATTTCATTTGAAACTGCAGATTTTTTTTTTTATTTAAGTTATTCATGCTGCTTACATTATGGTTCTGACATGTTAATATTTTTATTTATATTTATATTGCTGTATTGTTTTTTTTGATTATAATTAGAAAGTGGCCAATACATACTTTTGGCTCTCTGCCTCTGTAAAAATTAATAATCTCTTTAAATCATTACTAATAATATAGTTCAAAACATTGTTTTTTTTTTGTTTCTTTGTGTGTTTGAATTCACTAATCTTTGGAACTCGAGTCAGATTTCTTTAATAAATCTGGCATAAAAGAAAAAAAAACTAAGGTGGCAAACAATCATGTGGCCAGGCTGGTGGCAAGGAGCTACCGTAGCCTGTGAACGCTTGAAATAACAAAAATATCAGTAGCACGTTACTGATCTTCAACACCCTTTCCACAAGGAGCCCTGGAAACCTTACTCATCACAGAAACATACCACAAGGTTATTTCGCTGCGTTCTTTTAGGGTGAGGTGCTCCACAAGCCGGGCTACCACAAGTAGAGAACATCTGTTCCCTGCTTCTTTTTGGCACCTATTTATCGAAACAAGCATGTACAATCCAAATTTCACGCTGGCGAATCCGCGGGGCACAGTTGATAATTACATATATGACTAGCTGTACCCTTGGCTTCGCTCACGTGGACTACAGAATGCCCGCGCGAAACTTGCTTCCCCGCTCCCGGCTATTTTAAAGACAAAAATGCTTATTGTGGGTGTTCCTTAGAAGATAGATATATACTCTTTTTTTTGTAGGTCTTTTTAATGCCTATAATTATGTAGTATATTAATTTGCTATATCTCATATGGTTTACTCAGCATAAGCCATTTAAGTGCCCGAATTGATTCACCATGACCAGTTTTTTTTATTTGTGCCGAACCCTAATTCTTTTTCTAAAATAAAAGTAGCCTAAGCTACTCCCTATATCATCAGCTATCTATCAGTGAAAGTGCTGTCAGTCAAAATTGGTCCAACCGTTTCGGAGATTACCCGAAACAAACAGACAAAAATTTTAAAAATGGGCTTTTTGATATAGGTATCGTATATACTTTCATATGCATTTAGTAAAAAACTGTTATTTTGACATTACAAACAGACACTTCAATCTTATTAATTGTATAGATGTGTATCGTGAATATTATATCAATTTGAATAAAAATTATTTTTTTTCCATATTTTTCTTTACGGTTTCCTAGATATGAATATAATGCCAATGTCAACTAAATTGCACAAAGCGACCGTGCATAATCGCACCGTGCTATTATGTTTTTGCTGATACGTTGTAATAAAACTCTCGGAGTCGTATTTGTTCTTACCCTTTAAAAATATGAGCACTTGATATGCACCTATATTTATTTCATAATGAATGTTTCACTGTTTTGTTTGTAATCTTTTTTTATTCGCTATAATAATATAGGTTTGGTGACGGTGTGGTCCAATACGGTGATACGCTAAACCTAGTGGAAGACTGGCTCTCAAGTGCAGAAGCCGCCGGAATACACCTATAGGTGCTTGGCGACTGATTTTCAACTGGAGGGTGGTAGAGCTAGAGCCAGGCGGACATTAGTAAAAGCATTAACACCATGCTATGGTTTTTCATTACTATGTTTCTCTTCATTGAAAGCTCGTTGCAAGAATTCGAACTCTCAGCGATCGACGCGATGTCCATACACGCTACCACTGAGCTATATCATTTCTTTGAAACATATACGTTTCTAAACCACTCATTGGATTGATTTATTACTTTTGTAAGAAAGTTTTTTTCTGTATTAGTACAATCAGCTTACAGCAGATGGCGTGGAAGTCGATTCATTTCCAAGACATCGCGAACGAAGTCCCGGGCAATAGATTATCATATTTTCTTTAACACGGCAATGCGAAATGGGCTTTATACTAAGTACAGTACAATCCAGGAAAAATGGGTCTCGGTAGCCGGGTATATACATACATTGGATGATGCATAAACGCGACAAACCAAAATCAAAAATACTTAGGCTCTAAGAAGGCACTTTTGAACGTTAAAACACTGCTACCGGTTCAGAAAACATATCAGTCGCCGAGAAGAAGCGGAAAGAAACTATCGGTTTTTTTTTTAAATGAACTGTACAAAGAATATTTACGGTTTACAGTACAGTAAAAGTTACTGTGAAGGGCCTATCAGTGGGTGAATGGTAGTGACGACCCAGTCGGATAGGTTGCCTCTACCAATACCACACCGCGTAGTTGTTGTATATACACACTCTGAATGATGTACGCTTAAGATTTTTGACAAGTTAGAAAACGAACATACTAAATTATACACTTAGTATACATACATACCTGGCGGTAAGGCAACTTTACGACTTTGACTTTCCATTAATCATTATTTTAACATCGACATAATATGCAAAGCTCGTTAAGTTAAAAAAATACTAAAACGAGTTAGTGTTTCGGCAAATGCAATCTACTCCATCTACTATATCTATTTCTGTAGTAAGGTTGCGTATCCACGAGAGATGTGACAGGTAGCTAAGCGGTTTTTCTAACGTTGTGGCCACAATCTCACTTGTATGTAAGTGACGATATGGCTCAAGATGGTAGAACGCTAAGCCTAGTGGAAGACTGGCTCTCAAATGTAGATGCCGAAACACACCTATAGGTGTTGGTGACAGATTTCTAACTTGAAGTTGGTAGCTAGCTTGTCGGGAATTGGAAAAAGCCCTGCCACCATGTAAAGAGGATGTATGCGGAGAAAAAATGAGAGAAAATAGGAAAAAATTAGAGATGTGAGCAAGAAAATTGTGCTAGACATGTTCGCAAAACGGTGTGGTGAACTAGTCCCTAGACCCCACTACGCATCCTCGTACCTACCGTTCAGCTACACAGTTTCACATCGCCTTAACAAATGGTGTCTCAGGGTGAGTGTTCTGAAGAGCTGTTCAATCTGATTCCTTCTTGTACTTTCCACAACAGCTCCACACTCGCTGTGTTTCGGAGTCACAGTTTTTCGGTAACCTCCATCTCGGCACGAACTGAAAAGTTCTCTGTCTTTGTCATACCGTGAAACTGGAATCAACTTCAGGACAATGTGTTCCCTCCTTAAGACGTCGGGTCCTTCATAATGTGAAGAGATATTTATGCAGGCTGGTATGACAACGAGCGGCGATGGATAACCGAACGATCCCTCGGTGGTCGCCGTTGTGTTCGGACCGTACTTTGGTTACCGTCAGCGACAGTACCGTCAATTTGCCGAGCTACTATTAAAAAAAAGCCTAGCTACTTCGCACATCTCTCGTGGGCACGCAGTCTTAATCTGATACTTGTATCTACACCTTGCTTCTACAAGTCGCTTGTAGTTGTAACGCATAAATGGGAAACCGGTTGTTGAAGCCGAACCGGCTTCTGACATATCTAAAGATTATATTAAACTTGATTTCATTAGGGAGTTCTATAGTATGAATGTATGTATGTATATACTTCTGATAGGTACGTATTTCGTGATTAGCTTCTATTTTGTTTGGTTCTACTTTTCTCTTGATATTATGGTCAACTTACATTTCCAAGCGAGTGTCTAAAAATTATTTGCACGTCAAAATAAACCTTTTGGAAGTGCACTAATTGTGTCTGTTTCTGTTGCTGTTCAGACCAGAACTGGTGTTTTATTTCTATTGAAATTCAGCAGGTAAACCAAAACTCCCGAATTGGATTGAGAGCTTCCATTGCGTGCGCTGCGTAAATGGTTTTATAGTTATGGAACAACAATCATGTCACATGTGTGAATTTTTGAAGGTTGTGTCAATATATCCTTTTTTATGGTAATAATATTTGTTCTAAAATAATGCATTATTTGCAAAGGTGTTTTTATAAACATGCTATTTAATCCTTTTCGAAATAAATACGTTATTCATCACAAGTATTTAATTTTGAACAAAATGTATTATAGGTGCCTACGACCCACTCTCTCTAACCCCTCTCTTTCTCTCTCTCATATGTGGCGCAGACGAAGTTGCGCGGGTCAGCCAGTGTTGTATATTAAATTTCACATATTGACAGCTGTTTCGTATTCTCCGAATAATTGAATTGTGTACAAAGATATTTCGACAAGGAGTTTGCGTGAGTCAAGTTTATTTTCGTTCGGGATCACGTTGCCGTGTAAAAATAGTTTTTCCGCGTCTGTACAGAATAAAAATGTACCTAACGCGGCGTCTCGGTAAAATTGTTTGCGATTTGCTATCGAAACACCTGATTAATGTTTTTAGCTAGAAAAAAAATACTAGCTTTGTGCAAGTTGTGCCTTGAAAAATAGTCTATGAAATAAATGAGGTTACCCGTCGAGCGGGCATCATACAAAAACTACTAGATATATAGATTTTTGTAATTTTCGATTGTTTTA
The DNA here is from genome assembly GCA_033032175.1 of Saturnia japonica. NCBI lineage: Eukaryota > Metazoa > Arthropoda > Insecta > Lepidoptera > Saturniidae > Saturnia > Saturnia japonica. The sequence continues at coordinate 1,328,084 of CM065331.1, forward strand.
CTCCTTAGATACTTGGTTCTTGTTAAAAAAAAAACAATATCGATCTTTATTCGTTAAAAAGTTATTTAATTCTTAAGAAACTACGATTATTATAAACTCCATCCTTCCGTTCTCTTATTGTCCATGCGAGCGAAAAAATATTGATTACGCTTCGAGCTACAAAATGGACATTTCCTATCCTTTGCTCCTTATTAGCTTTAATATAATCTATCTCTTTCACTTCACCGCTGACCCCATCACTTTTTTAATAAGATTGCATCTGAACGTTTTGTTACCCGGTATAGTTGCGAGATAAATTTATTAAATTTCTTTTTATTTATACATTACGAAAAGAAGGAAGATAATTAATTGTCACAACTAATAGGAGAAACAAGAAAAATAGGTAAAATAAAAACAAAAGTTTTTTAAAATTTTATTTGTTAATTAAACAGTGTACCTACATTACATTACCTTATTTAGATTATTTCATTCATGTACTAAATCCCCGTTAATGCTTATTTATACAACTAAGAGGTGACAAACAAGCATACGGTTCGCCTGATTGTAAGCGGCCCCCGTAGCATTTAGAGGCTTTAGTGGCCATAGGTATCACTAGCGCGTTCCCAACCTTGAACCTCGCCTACCCCAAGCAGCTCTGGAAACCTTACTCACCGCAGGAACAAAACACCAGAATTATTTGGCTCCACCAGTAGGACGGCTCGAAAGAGAGATAAATATCCGGAAAAGTTTCTGTGTTCTAGCTTTCTTTAGATATACATAATTATGTATCTGTTATTATCATTTTGTAATACAGAAAAAAGGATTACCATAGAAAGTTTTTGCATCCCCCCCATCCCGTTGCAAATCTGTCAATAGATTTAAGCAACTGCGTACAAAGGGGTAAAGTAAGGTTAGCGTTGGAAGCATCACAGTACTTATGTGTTGTGGTGTGCCGAAAATGTTAATACAGTAATAAATGCTTTATAGTTCTTAGACTTCAAAAGACTATTGTAACAAAAAATTGGCTTAATACAATTTAATACAGTCGGCATTATTTATATATTAAAACTAGCAATCTGCCGCGACTTCAGGCGCAGCATAAAATTTTAATGGCAACAAAAAATAGCCTATAATCATCACTCCGGGATAATAGGTATCCGTCAGTGAAAGGATTTTTCTAAGGGGACCAGAGGTCCCGGAGATTAACATTTACAAACTTAATTAAAATTTTACCTCTGTAAAATTATAGTTAGACTATATGTTACAGCTTTATACTACGTTTTGTACAACCTGATACTGCTAAAGAGTAAACGAGATAAATATACTAAGACATCTATTTAAAAAAAAAAACATTTTGTAAAAAAGAATCATGCTTACTAATAATATTATAAAAGCGAAAGTTTCTTTGATAACTCATTCACGTAAAAACGGATTTGGATAAATAAAATTTGGCATGCAGCTTATATAACCCGGATTAAGACATATCACATAAAATAGGTTTTATCCCATAAATAATTTTTATAATTCGCGCGAGCGGTCCCGCCGCACAGCTACTTTACAAATAAATTAGAAAGCTGAAAATTACGTAAACCAAACATCAATTTAAATGACGTGCAAGTACATAAAACTATTTGAGATTTGCACAGTCTGTTTGTTGTCTATCATTTGGTGCTCGCCCACTTTTGTAGTACAGCACTGCGTGTCTATTGTTACAATAGAAGTCATTGTAGCTTCGTACGACAAAAAAACTTATTGAGATTTAGCGGGATGTTGAGCCTAAGTTGCCACAAAACTACCTGGACCTCTTTAAAAAGAGAGCCGATATCTTGTTAGTGACGTTGGCAGAATAGTCGAATCACAGTTGCCGTTAAATTAATAGAAAAAGAATTGTTTTAATCCTCCCTAGCCATGGGTAACACTACGCTACGCCGTGCCGCACGATTGCGCCAACTCAGTTTACTGCGCCGAGTGAGTTCTTCCAAATGTGTTGGCGCATAGCGCACTTCAGCGCAGCGAGCCGGATAAGGGATAGCGTCGCGACGCATCTCGCTCTCTTTCCTCACGTACTACTTTGCTGCACCACGCGCCATGGCGCAAATTTGACTTGATTCATTGCGCCGGCGCAGTAAACTGCGCTTGAGTTATTGAGTTGTGGTGCAAGGATTTTTGCTGAGTTACCCATGGCTAATCCTCCCAGTCGCGTGGCAGTAACATAATGACTGGAAATTACATAGGGAAACTCTACCACAGATTATAACGTAATGATTTCATTACAGATTCAACAGGCTGGCACGAGCAACATGAGTCTATCACATGCGTTACAATCCCAAGCTGCACAGCCGCAGATGCTTGGTGAGTAGATATTATGTTATTTTATTTCCAATACAAAAAAAATCAATTCTAATAAAATAATCTTTATTCAATTTAGGCCCTAAGAAAGTACTTATGAGCGACAAAACAATACCAGCGGTTCGGAAAACATCCCAGCCATAGAGAAGAACTACAGACAAGAAATTCGATCGGGTTTATCTTCTTTTTTTTTTTAACTATACAAAAGTAATATATAATATAAAAATAATGATGTACAGAGAGGGAGTCACTTCCAGACATCACAATCATTGACAAAATCTAGCTTGAATACGTTTTTACGAATATACATTTAGTTATCAAAGATGTATTGGGAGGGCAAAGTTAAGATATTTAAATTTCTGGAATTTGTTCCTTAGTGATTCGCGAAGTGTAATGTAGATTGCTCAAATTGCCCGCATTTGTAATATAAATACCACAAAACATTAAGCTATGGAAGTAAGCGAAGTAGACAATAACCTGGCAGTGTCAATCAATATCTGTTAACCGGCGATATGTACTGCGAATGCGGCAGAACTTAATCTTCCCCCCAAAGTTTTAATATGCGGACCCCATCGTAATTTTGAATCAAGCATAAATACCCAAGAAGACAGTATTATCAACTAAGCCTACTTAAATTCCTTTCTATCTTGATACTGCTATCAACACGCCGAACATTTGGCAAGGCAAATCTCATACATGTGGTTTTGTTTGCATTTATAAGTAAATTATTTAAAGCAAACCATTCATAGATTTCAACTAAAATATTGCTTAATTGCCTAAGCTCTGAATCTATTTTAATCTCTTGAATATGTATAAGTTAATTGGTGTGTTGTTAGTCTATGCCATTAGTAGTTTTCCAATGAATGATAATTCTTAATTAGTTATTTGGGGCCGAATGTTGTAGTCAGTGTCCGCCATAAAGAAATAATATATTTGGAAAGCGCTAAAATGAACTAAAGTACATTCTTTATTCCCACTGTGTAAAATAACATTTATAATGTGCTGCTAGTTCATTGTGTTTTTCAAATAATGTCAACGATTCGAACCAATAAAACCAACCGTACGACATATTATTACGTGTTGATTTTTTCGGGGGAAAAAAAAAAACTTTGGTCCAAAAGTGAATTCCGAATAAAGAAGACAGCGTCTCTCGTGGGCCAACGGAAGCGTTCTTTTTTTTAGTTTGCTAGTACATCGAACATTTGACAGCTAAATTCTATAACAAATTATGTAATGATAATAGTAAATTATCGTCTATAATGAATAACACTAAATATTTCAATTAATAAATAAAATCCCTCAATTCACTATTTACAATCTTACTATTGAAATGTAAAATGTAGTAGCACAATAAAAATAAATAAATGTGGCAACATTATTTTCAAGTTTGACATTTGTGATTGTTAATTTACTCCGAAAGATTAAAAACCCATTATATTTATATTTATAATGTATTTTTTATATTCAGAACTGGTTTTCAAAGCATATATTGGTCGGACCTATTTATTTAAAATACTTGTCTAATAAAATACTAAAATATCCTGACCACAGTGGACCTTCTGAAACAATTATTTATAAAGAAATGTCGAAATGAGAGTGGAGGCAGAAGGTACCATAAGTTTGAACTGATTTCGCCCGATCTCCCCCTCTATTACGCGTGGTAAAATTCCGGACACAATGAATTTAATTCAGTCCTAATAACTGATCCTGTGTGCAAAGTGCGCTTTCATGTGTCAAGTGTCAACATGAACACTGCGTCTTTTCTGATAGATATGATCACCTGGGTGAGATCCTTCTGTGTATAAATGTAATTGTGTGTCTAGGTTTCATTTGACATGAGTCGTTACAAGGATGGAGGATGAAAAAAGAATGAAAGATGTGGAGTATGACGGGGATATGCAGGGGGTAGAGGACAGGACAGGAATATATGAGTATATCATTGTAGTTTGAGGAAGCCAGGGTCGCATCCATCAGAACACAGCTAACTTCATCTGACAGGAATAAGTTCATATACCCTCTAACTGAGCCATATTTGATCCCATTCCCGAAGCAGATTGGGTTCGGCGATGACGGATACGCCAAAGAGGATATGACCATCATCAATATATCGCTTGTTTGAAATTATGCTGTCTGCTATGCAGGTACTCCTACAATGCTGTCTGTAGCGGGTGGCGGTTTCGGCAGGGGCGGCGCACGCGCACCGAGCACCGGTCCGCCCGTTATCAACTATATGAAGCCGGGCGCTGTCCAGTACGCGCCCGCGAAGCAACCACCACCTCAAGTTCCACCTAGAATTAAGGTGAATTAAGTGTAAAGGAACTCCAGCAATCTCAGTAGGAACTTTATAGTAATACCTAGTTATAGGAGTTAATAATAATAATATCAACCCGTCAGTGTCCCATGATGCCTCTTCCCAGGGCAAGAGACAGGTTATAGGGCACAGAGAAATTTCTTTGGAGATTTCTCTTCAGATGGAATGACTCTACCCCACAGAAGATCTCGCATCTAAATAACCTTGCTGTTTTCCTGCGGTAAGTAGGGTTGCCACAGAGCTCTGTGGGGTAAGAGTTCAAGCTTTGACAACGCGCCGGTGATAAATACCATAGTATTACAAGCGTCCATAGGCTACAATAGCCGGTTACCATCAGGGGGGCAGTATGTTTCTTCGTCACTATAGTTGTATAGAGAAAAGGCAAGGCAAAGCTCGTAATCAATCGCCACACCAGCCCACGACGTATTGGCTATTTCAAACGCTGAAAAATTAACAATCCTACATTTTTTCCCACATATTATGGTAGTACTACAAGAACATTTCTAAAGCTCTTCAGTTTCTTCACTATTTTTACTTTCACTGTCAGTCTATATAGTATTACTAATTATTTGAATGAGTAAATATACGTGAATTCCCTAAAATTGCGTGAATGCATGCCGGGTGTTCGAACCTTTGGACATCGGATTGATATTATTGTTATAACCACAACTTCTTATAGAATTAAAAATATACAATCGAGTTGTATAGAACGAAAAACGGCAGAGTAGGTAAGACCGATAACGTGGTAATTAAGAAAAACTATTATATTTCAATTTATATTAGTAATAAGGGACCCCTAAAAAAGTTGAAAAGGACTGCGGCAATCCTAAAGTGGTTAGTCATAAAAGTTTAAGTAGGACTACATTGGACCGCCTTTTTTGTGTAGCAGTGCCAACTTTGGCGACAAAAATGAGTGTGACGGTGTTACTTAAGCACATGTACTAAAGTAACTTGCACTAAGTTAGTCCTCGCCAGTCAGTGAAAATCCTGTCAAAATCGATCCAACCGGTTCGGAAATTAGCTGGAATAGACGGACCAAAATTTTAAAAATCGTTTTTTTTTAAGTGCTGTATATACTTATCTATGCATTTAGTAAAAAATTTGTTATTTTGACATCACGAACAGACACATATTATCATCATATTTATATTAATATGTGAAGCAAAAGCTTTTGGTACCTTTTTAAGCGTATTGCGTGTACGGAAGACTGTGAGATTTGGCATGTTTAAATTTTATATGAAGAAGGAGTTCAGAAAGCTAAAATTTATCTATAATATCTGTTACTAATATATTAAATAAAATAAATTAATACTGCGTAACCTAACCCGACAAGTGCCATTTAACTTAGACACTCAAAATATTGACATTGTTACTCAATGAAAAGTGACAGCAAGTGATATAATATTCATTGTTTAGGTTCATACTGCAAATGTCAAACCGAAAAAACTCTATGATCAAAAAAGTATCTGGTTGAATTTCGATCATTGGGCGGACCGCTAGTTTTATTAATTGTATAGATATACTACATAAAAGGCAGTGAAGATAAATAATTAAATGTTATCCACCAGCAGGCTCCACAGCCGAGCGTTGTGCCCGGCCGGCAGTCGCCCGGTCCGCAGACGCAGTTCCAACGGCTCAAGGTGGAGGACGCCCTGTCCTACTTGGACCAAGTCAAGTACAAGTTCAACACTCAACCCCAGGTCTACAATGACTTTTTGGATATCATGAAGGAGTTCAAGAGCCAAACGTAAGTAAAGATATCATGAAAAACATGTATTTCAGTATCACAATAGTCCAACACATATAGCTACAGTTTCGTTTCTCTATTTATTGCATTTAACTGAAACCACAATTGTACCGAATTTCAATTGGTTCAGTAATTTCTGCATGATTGGTGTACAAATTTAACATGCATACAGACATAAAAATTTTGAATACTGTCTTAAAATTAGTATATCAATTAGTATTTTTTCTGAAATATCTTTAATGTACAGGTTTCATTTTTACTGTTTTGTTAGATAACACATTCCTAGAATCGAATAGTCTCTTCTATGTTATATATGGAATAATAATAATAATATTTTATTGCAACCATAAATCATTGTACAACAAAAACAAAAAGTATGTATGATGATTTTATATATTTATATTTTATTTTATTTCATATCTCTACATTAGTGTAGACTGTCGGAGCCAATAGGGCACACTTCCAGTCTGCTATATAAACAGTAGGGTCTGTGTTCCATAATTTAATGAAAAATACAACAGAAGTACTACAAAAATTAACATTAATTCCATTCAATGAGCTATTTTAGAGTTGTTGTGGTGTATGCGCGCGTGTGTTTGAACTGACCATCGTCACTTTTTGCGGGATTTGTTTATAAGTATGAGACAGTGTGTGTAATAAAATTTGATTTTAACGTATTATAGTAGTTAACTATAGAAATGACTTTTAAAATTCAATTTTTATTACCCGAATGCGAAAAAGTCTAAACCTAAGTCTTAAGTCGAAAAATCTGATCTATAGAGACTAAGGTGCGTTGCGTATCGAGGTTTAATACTAGTCAGAGTATTATATATCGAGATACATTCCTTCTTTAATCCGACTGCTAAAAAAGAGTCTTATGTTATACATGTATGTCTGTCTATTTCTTTGGCACGCTCTGTAGCCTAAACGGCTTGATGGATTTTAGCATACGAGGTGTCGTTAGATTCGTTTTAATTGTGGGAATGACAGGCTATATAAAATTTAAGTATTATGTATGGGAAGAAATTTTTTTTTTGTGTAGTGGCTTTTGTTGCATTTGTTTTTTGTTGCCTTGGTAATAATTTTTACTTTAATTTATTTAAAGTAGGAGAATGTCATCCTTTCATACGTCCTACCTTTTTTATGTATTTAGATCTCATGAATTATTATTGTAAATGATGAAGAAAATTACCGATTGATTTGTAAAAATGATAATAATATATGGCTGCAATTTATATCTGATATTGTTAAATGTTTAAAATTGTTTGCGATATGTTGCGTTTCTTAATCTAACTGTTGTGTAACTATTGGTCGCAGTATCGATACACCGGGTGTGATCACGCGGGTATCGAACCTGTTCAAAGGTCATCCTGAGCTGATTGTTGGTTTCAACACTTTCCTACCTCCCGGGTACAAGATTGAAGTTAAAAGCGACGGTCAGGTATGTAACTTTAATTTAATAATAATAATTAAATCAAAATACAGTTTAATTATGGGTTTTAGTAGACAATACTTAAGCATTTATATACTGGCATGCAATAATATTTAAAAATTTTAAAATACATCGAGAGATAAATTTATATTATTCTGTTACAATTAGTATTTAGATTTTGTTCGATAAATTTGATTAATTATAGAGATTAAGTTTATATCATAATGCTGCATTAATTGTTAGAAAGCTGCGAGCATAGATCCACATTGGTTCATACATATGCACACAATAACTTTAGTATAATTTGAAAGTGTTTGTCCTTCATTCTCATGATTTCATAGTATTTTTTTTATTTATAGTTTGGAAACATTACAATTATTTACTAAAATATATTTTATTGTCTGTTAATTTTACAAATATGGGAACTTAATATATGTAATCTATGCTATGAGGATTAGGTGAGGTTTCTTCATTAAAAACGTCTGTACGAACGGCGCAATATTTTTTGTTAAATCTTTTCTGTCCCTTTTCCAATAGTAGCACTTCCTGATGTAAGGCATACTACAATTCAAAAACAAGAATGATCACTGAGTTATTGTTTATCAATCTCCGGTCTTCGCTGTCCTGCAATCCTGCAAGCCTCTGCAGCTCCATACACACTGGATAATTTCGAAACGCGAGAAACTAAAAGAGAGGAACAGCGAAGGATTTATCATGATTGGTTTTTTATGATCTTCAGTAACGATGTGGCCCATGATGGTACATGCTAAGCCTAAAGGCACTGGCTCTCAAGTGCACCTACTGGAACACATCTATAGGTGTTTGGCAATAGTCCAACTTGAGGGTGGTGATAGGTAGCCAAGCGGACATTAGAAAATACCCTACCTCCATGCTATGGTTACATCACGGATGTTTTCCTTCACTGAAAGCCCAGGTTCCGGGGATTCGAATTCTTCAATTGATGCGGTGTCCGTATACGCTACTACTAAACCATCGTCGCTTTAAATTCGAATTGCTTTTGAGGCTATTTAGTATGTGAAGTTTAGTTTTTTTTTAGTATTTCTCGACAAAATACCATTCCTAATCGCAACTGTTCGAAGACTTTACAACGTAAAGTATGGCAACAGAATAGTACCAGATACACAAATTACAAAAACATACTTGTGGTGAAAGATAACATCATAAGGAAACCTAACACGAGCAACAACTGAGCATTCATTGCATTGGTGATTGCAACCAAGTAGGATGCAGATATTCTACCATCTCACTTGAATTACCAGATAATGCGATTGTCGTCAACCAGATATTCAGTGAGATGATTTGCAACTGTTAATACTTTGCTTTATGATTTTGCTCAGGTCTCGGTCTCGATGCCGTCCCCGACTGGTCTCGGCGGCGGGGTGCTGCATGGCGTCCACCATCCCCCTCAACCTCAGCTCGTGCATCTACTGCCGGTCACACAGTGAGTAACGAAACACTAACATTCAAACGAGCATACAAACAAATATAATTTTAGTGACAATATCAAATTTTGACTCGATCAGACCTGTAGACCCCTATCAGACCCCTAGATCACATCAATCATAAAGGAGCTGATTATCTTCAAACGGCTGAACAGATTTTCTTGAATCATAGCTAAGAACACACCCGATAAAGTCTCCTTTAAAAAAAAAAACGATATCAAATACAGACAATCCACAAATACACACTTTAAATTTTACAACACTCCTGTTTTAGTATCAGGTGTTAAAGCCACAAAATTAATCATTTTCGGTATTTGTAATACGCATCTTCTCAAAACAAAGAGAATTAAGGCGCACTTGCAATAATTGTTTTTGATTATTCTTGTTGCATACTTAGCATCAAGAAGACATTTGTTATCTCACTCTACACGCTGTCATCAAAAGAGCCATGCGAAATAAAACTTGTTTGTGAATAATATACATGATTATTTATAGATAATAAATAATATGATTGTAAAATTATTATGTCAACAAATAAATACTTAATCATACTTAATTATTATTTTGTGTAAACAAATAGATATGATATGTGGAGCAAAATTTATGATAATATTGTGATGTAGTGTCCAATACTATTAAAGATTTTACTGCAGTAACTATCAATTTTTTTTTATTTACCCGACTGTGAAATAAATGGAGGTTATGTTTTTTGAGCGTATGTATGTATGTTTATTTCTTTGTCACGCTCTGTAGCCTAAACGGCTGGATGGATTTTAGCGTACGAGTTGCTGTTAGATACGTCTTTTTTCATTTTTCTAATTATGTTTTAAGACTTCAAAGAACTCTAGCGGCTTTCTGGTGGTGAAGGTAAGGTGTAATAGTTGTTAGTTTTGAAACTTTTATGAAGATTAATCGAAATTAACTTGTCTCAATTAAATTAATAAAATGTTACAAATAAAATAAATGTATGACAAAAAAATACATTCAAATCACAATTCACCATTGTAAAGTTGACTGTAAAAAAAGTTTTAACCTGTTATATCTAGGGATGTCAATGTAAAGCGGTTGCTTCATAATTAATTCCATTAGTCTACTGTAACGATTAAATTAAGAATTTGTTTACAGTTTTGTTGATATGTGTTGAAATTTTAATGTCCAATAATTAACATAAGACCTTGTCTTTTGTTGTTTAAATCCATTAGCGACGCCATTATGGAGGCTTTATTAAAGTAATTTAATATGGTATGGCGCAGTTCTGACAAATAAATCAGAATATAACGTTTTTCCTTATCGTAAAATGCATGCAAGTTTTAGTCATGTTTCGAATTATAAAACATTATGAATCATTGTCCTTCACCTCTTCCGAGCTTTTATGGATTACTCGTTTTTTTTTTCTTCAAAAGCGACGTCTCTGTCTTTTTGGTAGTCGAGGCGGTCGGTAAATCCCGCCAAAACAATACTTCGTACAACAATCAGATACCATCTTTTTATGTCAAAATGCCGAATGTCATCTCCTCAAGAAATCTACGTATTCTGTATTCTTCCATTTTTATCGTTGGTACGAATATATTTCTCAATCTTGTTAGGTTTCCGCACGATTGATGTCTTTCACAGACATGTAGTTTTTTTTATATAATTTTGCTTTTCATAATTTGGGTGTCCAGAACTTGTCTGTTGCTATTTATTTATCTTACAGTCTTCGGAGAGTAGTATTTTGTAGATTTTTTTTTTGTTTGAACCTTGTTAATTGCCCCGTGTGAAGGACCTTACCGTTTTTTTTTTAATTTTCTAATCAGTTTTAAAGATATCGAGATAATGATGATAGAAGTGCGATGTGCCTTGTGACAGAATGTCAGTGGTGATACACGCATGCTGCCTTCCTACTGATGTCTCTAATATCGCCTTTAAAACTGATGCGAAGTGAAGCGGGCGACGGGTGAGACAGTAAGCCATCCTAAATTACAACATGAGGATATATATTAGGAACCGTGACTTGGTCGTTGTAGATACGATATCAAAATTAAAGAACAAGAAAAAACAACCACAGCCCTCCAAAAACACCTGTCGGGAACTCACTTCTTATAAGTCAATAAGTTGAGTTGTATTTAATGTTATATCAAACAAATAAATAATTTAAAAAAAGACTGGTGAAAAAGTGCGAGCGACATAACATACACACGTTAGAAGTAATATAAAACTGTCGTTCTCCATCTCGTATATAACGTATTTTTCTTCTCTCTCGTGTTACGAAATGTGCCTAAACATGACTCATCCTTGAAATGTCACTCTCATTTCTCTTTCAATTACTGAATAACCGCCTAAGAAGTTTGTTTCACTTCAAAAACCTGATCTAATTTAATGACTTATTTGCGTCAGATTTCAACACTAATATAATTTTGACATAATTGCCATAATTTTGTATGTTGTGCTACCGTCTATTTTGCGTTTAAATTACTTGAATTGATAAGATCATAAATACTGAATTGTAGGGTTTTATTAATTTACTAATTATTGTCTTATTAACAGATTGCGAGATGAAATACAACCTATTAAAGAAAAACTATTATTTTGAAGAGTTTCGTAGTTTATTTTCGAATTCGAAGGTCCAATGCCAATGAAATTAAAACCCCCTTGAGGTAACCTCTGTCCAATGATAGAAGAATCATTGAAATTGGTTTATAAACAAAGAAGTTACGACTGAACATTCATAATAAAAATATACATTAGGATTGAGGAGTAACCACCTCTCCCTTTTTTCAAGTCGTTTATAACCAAAATTAAAAACTCATTTTAATGGGAAATAATAACCAAATATTTAAAAAGAAAATTATCCTGCTAAAGCAAATGACCAGCGACATTTCAATGTTATCAGTATTTGGTGCTCCCGCCATTTCTTACAAGTCCAAACCTAACCTTATTAATTTACTGCTCAGATTTTAAGAAATTTAGTTTTTTTTTGCAAGAGAGCTTAGGATCTATGTATTATTTGGTGGTCATTATATTTAATCCCTGAATTATTTAAATATTTTATATTATTCAACATACTCCATAATTCAGTACCTACAATATAAAAAAAAAAAGAAGAATAATTCGGTACGTCTATGAGAGTTGCTATTATAAACCTTGTTCGGCCTTCGGAGCATTAAATGCTTTTTGGTAATTACCAATAGTAATCTATATACTTTAGGGAGATTTTTATATATATTAAATATTACACATAGTGTAGTCTTAATAATAAGTCTGTAATCATTTAAAAAATCTAATTTTTATTGTTAACTAAGATGCAAATTAGCAATGTTTTCACTTTACTATGATTGTTTTACAATTGTTTTTTTTTTTTTTAAATAAAGTTATAGGTGATAATACAATTGTTTTGTTAACAGACAGGTAACGAGCGCCATAGTCCACAACCTGTCCGTGAGCGCGCCGGGAGCGAACACGCTGCACCAGATTTCGCATGCTCATCAGCAGATAGAGGCGGCCGTCCACCATACACAAGGTATTTATACGAATAATAATAAACTATATATTAATACGTGAAGCAAAATCTTTCTAGCCCTTTTTAAGCGTATTGCTTGCACAGAAGACTGAGATATGGCATGGTTAAAGTTTATATGAAGGAGTGCAGAAAGCTAAAATTTATCTATAATATCTGTTACTAATATATTAAATAAAATAAATTAATACTGCGAATCCTAAACCGTCCAGTGCCAATGAACTTAGACCCCCCAAGTATTGACATTGTCACTCAACGAAAATTGACAGCAAGTGATGTAGATAATACTCATTGTTTATGAATACTGCAAATGTTAAACAGAAAATAGTCTATGATCATAAAGTATCTGGTCAAATTTCGAGCTTAGGGCGATCACTAGTAATAATTGAAGTGTCTGTTTGTAATGTCAAAATAGCAGCTTTACTATATGCATATAAAAGTATATACGATATTATAACAAAAAAAAAGAAATGATTAAAAACATTGTCTGTTCAGGGTGATCTCTGAAACGGTTGGACTGATTTTGACGGGGTTTTCACTGACAGATAGCTGATATTAGAAGGAGTAACTTAGGCTGCTTTTATTTTAGATAAAATAAATTGGTTTCCGCGCAAATGAAAATCAATTTGGTAAATGAATATATTGGGGGACTTAAATGACTTACGCTGAGTAAACCATAAGAGATATATCAAATTAATGTAGGACTTAATTGGTAAATCTTAAAAAGACCTGGAAAAAATTAACAATAGCATATATCTATCGTGTAAGGATCTCCCACAATAATATTTCTCTTGTATGTTCGGTCTCACCAATCGTATTTGATTGAGATGTAGTCAGTTTAACGAGACGAACTCTAGAATGAGGACAGATCACTGACCTCTATAGTACTTGAGCGCTGCTTGTATACAAATCATAGTTAGTCTGTACAATTTTGACATATATCACAAATGGCAACTTGAAAGAACGTTTTAGGATTTATTAGATCAATAGTTTCAATCAGATAAACATTTAAACTTTACCTGTCTTTAATATTTGTAGTAATAGATAATGACTGCAGAATGTTTGGTTTCGACTGGTTTCGGCCGAAAGCTCGCGTTTTATAACAGGGTTGTCCCAGACTTATCGTACACAGACAACTGGCATTTCGCGCATCTGACAAACGGTCAAAATTTTGTAAAAGTCGCATTCTGCTAGTACCACATTGTATTCAGAGAATAGTCAGTCATCTTTATGAGAAAAATTTATCTGTTATTTTTAATCTTTTGTTGTCAATTACTATATCAATCGTTTTCAAGGCGAGGAGACGTCATATAAGTTATCTGTTTTGTTGTAAACGCCTATCATTTGTCAATCATATTAATATGAACATTTGTTTATCAAAGATTTCCACAAATAATCAGTGCTGAATAAAAACAATCAGTTTAGGCTATGAGACGGTATATCTTTCGAATGTTAAAAACAAATCGACGGGTTCGGAAAATATAATTTAATATAGAGAATATAATAATACATTTTGACATGATTCTTCGTGGCGTAAATAAAACCTATCAAAAGTATGGTATTTCAAAATAAATTTGTCTTACGTTCTTACATATATGAAATGTGATTTTGTGTATTATTTAGGTGCCGATTGTAATATTTGTATTAAAAATTATTGTTTTCCGTAGTTTCAATATTCATATAAATTATACACGTGGACAATACACGACGCTGGCTATGATGCCATATCACAAAGTTTCATTATACGCAGGCACGCAGACACACGTGTACAAATTGGAGACCGAGATAATAGGAAACACTATAATGTATTCTCTCGCAGGTTAAATTCTTTAGTTGTATGTTTGTCTCTTTTCAATGTCGCTCCTTCGTTTGTTCGAGTTTCAAATCACAATGGTGCTAAAGAAATTTTCACTTCAATAATTAATATGATGAAATTAATTACCGATTGATTCAACATGAGAATAACATGCGGCTGCTCTAATATGAGTTCTGATTATAATAATAATTTATTATTATACACGTCGATTGATATATGTGTGAACGTTGTGTTCCATTACTGAGGCTGTGTTCCTCGTTACAGGTGGTGGGCCTCCGGGGGCTCCGACCCCGCCGGGTCAGCCGGTCGAGTTCAACCATGCCATCGAGTACGTCAACAAGATCAAGGTGTGTGTGTATATATACTATGTTTCACCTTAAGAACGGCCACATATAGTCGGAATTCCGATTCGAAATATCGAATCGATATGTTGGTTTCAGCATCCAGTTCCTCCGTTTTAGTGTTGAGTGTTTTGTTAAATAGTATCTATCAGTGTGATTAGAGTTATTGAACATTTTGGATGTAATGTCTAGTACCTAAGGTAATGTAATTCAAGACCATGATATAAAATAAAAAGGCTAGTGGAAATCATCTGTTCTTTTCTTTAGATTCCCAATAAAGAAAATTCGAAGATGATGGTATACAAACCATTGTTTTATACCTATGTATGTATAGCTAACCTTCGGGTTTAAAAGTCACGCTGAAATTGTTTGAGAGGGTACAACATAGATGGCATTTCTTATTAATGTACGAGATTTTTTGTATTAAGTTGACATTCTTCCTCTGGTAGTAGTGTTCTGTGGTCGTGTCTCAACTGAGCCTTGTTATTCCGAACGGAAATAACGTATGTGTGTTAAATATGTACGGAATCCCGATTCGATATTTCAAATCGAAAATCCAAATCGGAATTCCTGAGTGTATGTGGCCGCTCTAATACGATAAAAACGTAACAAACAAAGTAAATTATTTAAAAAGGAAATAAAAATCCCGTCTGAAACTTTGCTTATAAGCTTAGTTTGTATGACAATATGTGGTTAGCTAAGTGACGTCATTCTAATTCCAATATGGCGGACCAGTAATTTTTATGCACCCCCATGATATGGATATTAAATGAAAGGGTTCGCTGAGCGGAAAACGAAAATAAAATTAGTATGTACAATTGAAGTATTTAATTAAAGCTTATTTTGTAAGTTTTTTTTTTTATTATACAATTTAGCCCCTAAGAAAGGCATTTATGAACGTTCAAAATACTAGTAACGGTTTAGAGAACATCCTAAGAAACTCAATCAGGGGGTTTGTAAATGTACTGTACACTTAATAATCATATTAACAATTTAGTGGATGCACAGAGAAGGGAGTCACTTCCAGACATCACTATCATTCACATAATGATCCACCCTATAATAACTTTTTGACAGTAAAACCCACTTGACATGGACCTTGAATTTGTTGTCCCGCAAATCAGTTAAGTGCATTGTGGTCTGACCTAAAAAAATAATTATCTGTCTCACTTGGTCTGGCTGTTATCCTAAATCTTAATTAACAGATATTTCATAGATGGCGCCTCTTACATATCTGTTAAACATATATTCAGATTGCTAAAAAAAGCCGACCATAGAATTTAACTTGGATAGAATGAACAAATAAGCATTAATAAGGCGACGATCATGTTCAAATATGTTTCTTCTTCAACAGTCTCGTTTCTCCCGCCAACCGGACAAGTACAAGCGGTTCCTGGAAATCCTGCATGCGTACCAGCGCGGCCAGAGGGATCTCAAGGAACCTCAAGCTAAACAGCAGACGGAACAGGAAGTTTACTCTCAGGTAACTTATATCATCCCGATTAACCACAATAGTATACACCTCTCCTTCTCTCTTTCCATCTATATATATAGTTATATGTTACATAAATGTTTTTTTATATTGTTTATAGGTTTAGGCATTATGACTACAATATCATCTGATGTTAAGTCGAAGTGTGACCCAAGGTGGGAATTATTTGAAATTCAAATATAAAATACCACAAAATCGTCACTTAACACCAGGTGAGGTCAAGGTCATAACGTTAAATCTATAAGAATATTAAAAAAAATGTAGATAGATTTTCCGCCAGGTAAAAATGTATTCCGTATTATGTAAATACTTGTTTACTAAATTTTGACTCCATTGAATGACTATTTAAATTCCTTTGCTGGAATGATAGTCGAGACTACATAAATGATGGATGAAATATTTTAAAACAATTACTAATGATTGTATTAGTTAGGGCTAGGAATATTGAAAATGAGTAGAGGTATTTTATTTGAAAAAAACCAGTATTTTTTAAATGCGTATTTTCATTTTGTTTTTAATTTTTTTTATTGAATACCATTTTTCATGTATTTGCATTTCAAACAGAACAAGACAATTTTTAACATAATGATTTTGATGAGTTCCCTTGTGTATCTTCGAAGTTGAAGGTCCAATGCTAATGAAATTAAAATGGGGTTCGCCCCTTTCCAACAAATTAAAAATCATCCAAATAGGTTCATTAACAAAGAAGTTATGGCTGAACATTCTTAAAAATGTATGCATTCGAATTGAGTAACAACCTGTCTTTTGTTGAAGTCCGTTAAAAATGACAAGGTATTTGCATTTAAATACCTTTGATAAACTATTTTTAACATCTCTGATGGTGACATGCTAAGTCTAGTGGGGAAACTGGTTCTGAGGTGCAGCTGCTGGAATACACCGAGCAATTCCTCCTCGTAACCAGCTTTCCTGGTATCCCGAAACTTGCGTGATGCACGGCGGTTAAAACAAAAGCGAAGCGTGAAAGGTGCGCGTGCGCTTAACCGCTTACACCCGTTTTCAAGAACATATCTAGTATCTCCAATTAGTATATATTTGTAATAAGTAACTATCTTTAACTTAAGACAGGTATCGGCTTCCCTCTTATCTATCTAAGCTATAGGATATGGTTATATGTTATGTAGATACGAAAGATATCCATTGATAGGTTATTGACAAAAAAAAGTAAGGTGAAAAGGTTATATTAATTCTATCTTTAGTAACTGGAACAACGGATAGAAAGGTTATTGTAAACGGCCGTTGACCGACACTTGAAGCTAACCAAAGCTGTCTTTTTTGAAGCGTGCATCCTATATCGCCCGGGTTACCAGGCGCGAAAAAAGATTTCTAGGCAAGATTGACAATAATCCTGACATTCTCGCCCAGCATACCAATTGATCAGATCAACCACCTATGCTTAGATAGATTAGGTGCTTGCGGACAGATTTTAGCAGCCAGTTAGAAGAATATTAATTAGCATTACAGATGTATTGTTTGTCTCATCACAATATTTATTTTCACGTAAGGCTTACTATTGGGATCGAGCCAAATATCTTCACCGTGGTTACTCACCAACGTTGGCGTCATGCCAGTTTGCGGATGTCACGGGAAATACCTCTAGATACAATATATGTAATTACTGTGTTTTGTTGAATTTTCCTTTTGATTATGTATAGTGATTACGATTCGTTATATTTTGAACTGGGTTGCATTATTTGCAAGTTTTTGCCTTTTTATAGCATATTTATTGAGGAAGACATATATAAATATATATATTATAGGCTATTATAATGCTTCACGCTACGATTTTAAGGTGCAGTAACAAATAACGTCCAAACAATCTTTTTATATACAACAAAGGTGGTAAACAAACATAGGGCCCGTCTAATTGTGGCTACCATAGACAATGGACGTTTGCAATACCATAGGATTCACTAGCGTGTTGCCGTCCTCGAATCCCTCTACTCCCAAGTAGTAATTTAGGTTAGAAAGGTTATTATTTGGGCGTGATTTCTGTAGGGTGGCGGTATTCCACCAATCGGACTGCAAGTTAAGACTAATCAGAAAAGCTGTATGCAAATACAGGAAGTAAAGACAACTGCCTCAATAGTCTAGTGGTCGTAAGTGCGACTGCTATGTTCGAGGTCCTGGGTTCGATTCCCAGGTCGAGCAAAGTGTTATTGGGTTTCTATATGAAATATTCAGTAGCAGCTCGGTGCTTGGCTTTTTGTGCCCGAATAATGGCAATGGGCTCGCCCCTTTTACATGGGACCTTAAAACATAACTGGCGAACTGTGGGTGTGCATTAGCACACCTCTGCCTAACTCTTCAGGGATACAGGCATGATGGTATGTTAAGAAAGAACAACGGCTACACGGGTCCGTTGACGGCGACGCGATGCGAGAGTTGTTCTAATAAATTTAGCATGGGTGAAACCGTAGGACAAAGTCGTGTAGATTAACTCTGAGAAGGTTTAGAACAAATTGTCTATTTTAACTAGCTTTATTATCAGGTGGCGAAATTGTTTGAAAACCAAGAAGACCTATTAGCAGAGTTTGGCCAGTTCCTGCCGGACGCGAAGGCTGTAAAAGCGACACCCGATCGTCCCCCCACTCCTCCTATACAGGTGTGACTTTTTTTTATTTGCTCTGATCAATTATTTTTTATAACAGGTTTTTTGAATTGTTTATAGGCTTGGCACTTAACTACAATCGGATTGGTGTTTAGTGTGGATGTGGCCCAAGATGGGTGGAGGACTGACTTTACAAGTGCAGCTGCCGGAATACGCCTTTAGGTGCTTGGAGACAAAAATCTTTCAACTTTTGAGGGTGGTAGCTAACCAGGCGGACATTAAAAAAGCTATCACCATGTTTTGGTTTTATCACGATGTTTTTCTTCACCGAAAACTCAGGCGCATTACAGGGATTCGAACTCACTACCACAGACACCACTTTCCTTATTCTCCTTATTATATTGGTTTTTATTTACTTCACGAAACTAGCTGAGTTGGTCTTTCTAATCAAAGTTTTGCTTATGGAACATGTGGTCTATATAAAATAGTGTCTCCTATCTTTCACTCCTGTTTGACTGAAGAGTGATAAACTTTAAGTTATATATATGGAATTTTGATAAGTATTAAGAAAGGAGTTTTTAAAATAAATATATTAAGTGATGGCTTAGTTAATGATGTATAAACGTTCCATTAGTATTCAGAGTTATGGATATGAAAGTTGTTTGGTGTGAAAGATGGTATAAAAATAAATTGTAATTTCAATGGAAGTTGTTTGTGTAGTATATTGATAAGATTTAAAAATATATACAGTGTAAACTCTTTATAACGTTATACTTTATAACGATAAACTCCCTATAACGTTGAAGTGAGCCCAACTTGGTTGGTTTGCGTTAAAACCCACATATTGAAACTCTACTCCATATAACGACAAAAAATGCTCAGTCCCTTGACTTTCGTTATAGAGTTTACAATGTACTTATAATGAATATTTTTGCAGCCGCCAAGGGTCGAGAATGAGAATGAGAGATTTTTACCAGTGCCGCCGATCTCTCCACCTCACCACCACACGCCTATACAGCATCCGCAGGTGATTGTTCTATTCTGACATTTATCTCCTCAAGACAAAATCGTTTACAAGTAGGTGTTCCTAAATTATTTTATCTCGCCTCCCTACTTACTAAAAACCCCTTAGGGGGCAATAAGCATTGGAACGTAATTGAAAAATACAGTAAGGATAATGAGGTCCAATTTATAAAAAAATGTTTTATTATAAAACAAAAAAAAGTTTCCACACACTCATAAGAAGATTCAATGCAGCCAATGAGCTTGAGTGTTTTTGACAAGTTACCCATTTCAGGGTTCAGTCAAAGAAGTACACAACGTTGATCACTAGCAATATCGAGTTTTTTTTCTGTATTTCCTGTTTAGTGTTACAACTGTTGAGAAAGGTAAAAAGAGCCCTCCCTAGTACCCCAACTTTGACAATCAATGGTTTAGTTTAGAGGAAGGGGAAGTGTACTATTTTTGAACATAGTTTGCTAAAGTAATTGGTCTGTAAATTTCAAAAAAGTTTCAATGTGTGCGTGTTCTGTGACACGTTTATTTACGTACGAATTTGTATTCGACGTTTGTAGCGTATTCTAAACTTTGCGCAAGATATTTCGAGAATAATTAGTTATTTATACAAAGTGTAACAAGTAATAAAAAAAATATCCTATATCAAGCAGTTTTTTTATAAAACAGATACCCAAACATACGAGTTCTGTGCCGAGCATCGTTCAACCGATTCAACACCACCATCTTAAAAGATCGCCCAGCTTCTCATCTTCCGGACCTCGTGAGTATTTTTAAGATATATCAAGCTTTACCATAAGACTTATCCATGCAGCATGAAGTTCTGGTATTTTTCAATCCTCGCATGGTTGTCTATGCGACATTCTATTGGAAAGTTTTCTGCTTATGATGTGTCTGGGATTATATTTGAGAGACAGTCCAACTTTTTAAATATCATGTGTGTATAAGCTATAATTTAAAAAACTAGTTTTTATAGTGAAGTGCGATGCAGTTCATTTTTGATTAATTATCTTCATTGAGATATGTGAGAGAGTTCTTTTACACACACAAATATAAAATGTGATACATAGATTCCCGAAAGTAAGTAATACAAATCTTTGTAGTTGATTAGTTTACGACTTATGGCACAAAGGATGTCTGTAGTTTCAAGTTTTGGCTTTATAGCGGATTTTTTTATTCTGTTCTGTTTTTACCAACTATAATTCAAATATAAGATGTCCATTACACTGATGGACTAAATTGTTACAGTTATCATCATACCCACCACCCACTATTGGGTACCAAACTACTTTTTACCATAAAGGATACAACACGGAACTGTATATTTCTGTATGCTTTCTCCCCTCTCAGACTTTAATCCGGAACATGTATCTCTATTCGCTAAGTCATCGATAATGTTGTGTCGTGCAGACTTTATTAAAATCGTTTAATAATCGCTCGCAGCACCGCCATTACCAACGGGCGTGACCAGTTCAAGTGTCAACGTCAGCCCCACTGTGGGTCCACCGACCGGCTTGGGAACCATGGGGGTCGCTATTGGTGCACCCCCCGCCAAGCGTGCCCGTTCCTCGGCACTGACGGGACCCTGCGTGCGTGACGTGTCGTACGCGGAAGCCGCTAAGTTGGCAACCCACCACGAGTATAGCTTCTTCGATCGAACCAGGAAGGCGTTGCGATCTCAGCATGTTTATGACAACTTCTTGAGGTGAGTTCGTTTGTTAGGGTCATTCTTAATAATTGTGTAATGTCTGTACATGTAATATTTTTTCCAAATTCCTATGGACGTACTATTTGATGAATACTGATCACACACATTCCTTTTTTTTAAAAATTGTATGTCCGGATTTAACACAATAACGGCTCAACCGATTTTTATGAAATTTTGTACACAGGAAGCTTATGTCATTGGTCAATTATTCGTATTTACAAGAAAACTTTTAGAAATAAAATATTCAAAGAAAAATACTAAAAAAGATCTTAACTGATTTGATGAAATTTTGTATACGGGAAGTTTAAGATATTCTGTAATTGATGTGCTATAAAAAAATTATACAGAATCGAAAAAAAAAAAAAACGATTCAGATCTAATATTTGTAGAAGCATACCGTCATTTCATAATTGATAGGTTAAAATAATGGTCAACAATACATTAATGCATAGTAGAAAAAATTTGCTTATTTGCCATATAGGAATAGATCTGATATTTTAATTTGCAACTAATTAACTGTTTATTAATAACATGTTAACTGGAAGATATTGGCCTAATCTAAAGAGTGGTTACTCTCTTTTGAAGGAGTCCTCATAAATCTTTAATTAACGTTATTTTTGCTTCTAGACCCACTGGTGCATTGTCATTGTCTTAGGGTTTTTAAAAGAGATTTGTTGAAATTTATGTACCTATTTAACTTGAAAATAAGGTGTATATAATTTATGAATAATTTTTCATCAGATGCCTGTTGCTGTTTACAAATGAAATAATATCATCTTCGGAGCTGTTGAGTGTGACTGCACCGTTCCTATGCCGGCATCCGGAACTGCACAAGTGGCTGCAGGACTTCGTTGGCCCACCATCTCCGCCTCACACTCCGACCACCACTAATTCCACCCCCTTACATACAGGTAATTCTAAACTTTTATTAATATTAGCTCTGTAATATCGCTCTATTATAATCTTTATGTTTAGGCAGTGATTAACCACATGTCTCATTTTTTTTTAATACTTCAATGGATCAGTGTATGATCAAAATTTCACCTGACATTAAAGTAAGCTAAGTCTACACAGATTGGTTATAGGAATGCTCCCATAGAACCTTGGCGAAAGATTTTCATTCTAAGTGGTAGTTAGCCAGCGGGCATGTAGAATATGCCCTATAATACCAGGCTGTATGTGGCCCATTGCTGGGCAAACGCTTCTTTCCAAGGGAGGGCTAGGTCTTCATCACCACACCAGTCCATGACCTATTGGCGATTTCAAACACCGAGAAAGTTCTACAAAAAGAACATCTCCAGGGAAGTGCTTACTACAAGAACTCATCTCGAGGGAAGTGGTACCACAAGAACACATCTCAAGAGTTCAGTTTTCCTCAGGATGCTTTCCTTCACCGTCAGCCGATAGAGTTACCAGTTTGAATTAGTAAATGTATGTGAATTCCGAAAAATTCGTTTGTACATTCCGGAGTTCGAACCTGCGAACATCAAATCAATATTCTACTGGTCTAAACCACTAAAACACCACGATTTAATATATATAGACCGGAAACTAAAGAGATTGCGCTTGTTTATAGTCCAGCTCAGAATGCTTTAAAATTGACTTAAGTCAACATTTGTAATGTAAAGTTTGTTGAACACTTTGTTTAATTTTAATATAAAAGAATGTGCAGTGTAGATCTGCACCTATCCATACTATAATATTATAAGTGCGAAAGTAACTCTGTTACGTTTTCACGCCTAGACCGCTGAATCAACTTTGAATTTTGGAATAGAGACAGATTGGAACTTGAGAAATACATTTTGGTAGCGAAAAGAAAACTTTAAAAATAGGGGATGAAAGTTTCTATAAACAAAATATGGGAACACCTTAAACTGTTTAACTACACAGTAGGACATAATTACTGTTTTATTTTATGATAGGTGCGCTGTCAGTTGCGGCTAGCGGGATTTCATATATTCTACGCGATATACCTATTGTAAATTATCTCGATTGTACAGTTTTGCTAATGTCTGTCTCAAATTAGGGATATTCATATTTATGCTTTTGGTAAGAAATAAATAAAAAGAATTATTTGATGAAAATTGTACACGGGATATACACGGCCATTCCTTCATTTGATACGGCATATGAATTACCAACAATATGCGTAAAAACAAAGCTACGGGGATGTAAATAACTACTGCGTAATTATAAACGTGTGCGGAGCCGCTGGCACACCGGTAGTATATATATATTAATATTTAGAATTCAAAATTGCATGATAATGTTACTGTGTAGTGTACTGGAATACTTAATCTAAGTTTACATACTAAATGAGCTCATTTTATTTTGTATGTCTGTTTATATGATGCAGGGTACAGCTGGGCGGGTACGGCGGGCGGGGGGACAGTAGGTGGCAGTGTGGGCGGAACACTGAGCGGAGTCCTCGAGGGTCGCACGCGCTACGAGCCGGTCGGACCGCTCGGAGCGCAGCTACGGCACGATCGACCGCAGCCCGACATCGCCATGGATATAGGTCTGTTATCTATACAAATAAACAACATTGAAGTGACCATTTGTAATATCAAAATAACAGATTTTTACATATGTGAAAGTATAAACAATAGCTATAACAAAAAAATGAAAAATATTTTGGTCTTGTCTCTTTGTTTCGGCTGATCTTCGAAACGGTCGGACCGATTTTGACAAGATTTTCACTAGTAGATAGCTGATGTTATAAGGAGTAACTTAGGCTACTGTGGACGCGTCAACTAAACAATATAGAAGGTCGCTAATCCCCGAGCAAGGAGGTTCAAGAGTATTAGAGAAATTACCTTAAAACTGGATAAGTATAGAAGCAGCTGCACTGCTTATTTCAATGATCACTTTTATTTGTGTTCTGGATCTATAGTCTGGCAGCGCTTCTTCTCGGCTAATTCTTTAGGTTTGCGTCTTCGATAGCAGTGGACTAGCTGGATGTCGTGCAGCGTGCACAACTCCAACAAGCGGGATAATATAATAATACACGATTCCAGATAAATCGACTCGAGGCGGCGGTGGTCAATCATAGACTGTCCTTAAGCGCGGACAGTGTGCGGTGCAACGAAAATAATACAGAAAAAAAAATCTACCCCAAATAAATAATAACCTAATTGCTAATGAGATGACAAAGCATTAGGCGCTAACAGCTACTTTTATTTTAGAAATAGAATTAGGGTTCCACGCAAATAAAAATCAATTTAGAAAAATGACGACTTTGGGATGCTTAAATGGCTTATGCTGAGTAAACCAACCATAAGAGATTTATGTCAAATTAATGTAGTACATAATTGTGGATCTTAAAAAACCTACAAAAAGGTTAGCAAGAGGCCAATTTATAGAATTTCTTCAAAGGATCACCGACAATAAGCATTTTTGTCTTTAAAATAACCGACATTATAAGTCGCACGATTCGAGCGTGTGCCCGATCAACGGTATAGCTAGTAAACAGTAGTAGTAATGTGTGATATATATTGTTGTATTCACCTGAACTAAGTCGCGCGTATCGGCTAGTATTATGTAATAATATAATTTGTTTATAAATGCAGATCTGTCAACGTGCAAGCGGCTCGGTACGTCTTACTGCGCGTTACCGCGAGCGGCCAACCCGCCTCGCTGCTCCGGACGGACGCCGCTATGTAAAGAGGTACTTTTAAAACATTTTTTTTTTTTACGTTATAAGATTAGTGTTATGGTCACAATCTCACCTGATCGTAAGTACCGATGTGTCCCAAGATGTTGTTAACACGCTAAGCCTAGTGGACTACTGGTTCTCAAGTGCAGATGCCGGAACACACACCTATTTGGTGTTTGGCGACAGATTTTCAGCTTCACGAAAGCTCGGGCTCATTGCAGGGATTTGAACTCACGTCAATCAACTCGATGTCCGAATATGCTACCATTAAGCCATCATTGCTTGAACATGATGTAAAGATTTTTTTTTGTTTTTGATCATAAAAGTATTACATACACAAACATATTTGTTTCTTTACTATGATGCGATTCATTAGTTATATAGTATATGTAGTGTTAGTGCATTTACCGTAAAAAGACAAAACTAGTCGTAGTTGAAATTTTCTTTTAGTATCCACCATTTGTAGAAAAATATATAGCAGTGTTAGAATTGTCGGTTTTTGGAGTCACTAATATGTCGTTTGATATCTTAGTAATGATATGTGCCTTCTTATGGATTGGATTTGGTTTTTTTTATTTAGCTCAGCAATGGACTTGCAATCGTATATATAAAGGAAATTATCTATACATTTTCCGTTTGTCATAATTCGATGGTTCATATGTATATGGGGCAAAGCGCAAAATTATAACTTTACAGGAAAGCATTCCAAGCAATCTTGTGGCCCTTGTGCATACGCCATTTTATTGCAAGGGAAAATGGTGCTTATAAATTCTACTTGTATTTTTGTATAATTTAACATAATTAATTAAAACTGTAGGTTATTATTACCAGTAGGTATTACGCCAATCGTTAGGCAAAATCGTAAGAAATGCTTATTTTGAAACTTTATTTTAGGTGTTAAATGATACGTGGGTCTCTTTTCCCACTTGGAGTGAAGATTCCACTTTCGTTACATCGAGGAAAACCCAGTATGAAGAATATATTTATCGTTGTGAAGACGAGAGGTTTGAGGTAAGTACCACTGTTTTTATTTCTCCCTCATAGGCAAACCGGTTGGAGACAATTTCTGGACAATGATTTTATACATCTTGCCAAGATGATCACAGTCTTCTTTATTATAACTTTTTTGTTTATAGAAAATACCATAAAGCCTTTACATTACACATTGAAAAGAGTTATGTAATTTTTACAAAGTCTATACTATATTGGAAGCTCTATAAGATTTCTGGGTACTTTATATAAGTATGCTTGTGATCCTGAGAAGATTTATTATCTAAGGAAAATCATTCTATTCTATTTTTAACCCCTTTGTTAAGTAAAAAAACAATATTCATTAGAGTTGGACTGCAAATAAACTGTGATGTTATCATGGTATACTTGTATGGTCGTACAGCTGGACGTGGTGATAGAAACGAACGCGTCCACGATACGCGTTCTCGAAGGCGTGCAGAAGAAGCTGTCGCGCATGTCGCCCGAGGAGGCGGCCAAGTACCGGCTCGACGAGTGCCTTGGCGGTCACTCTCCCACCATACACCAGCGGGCGCTCCGACTGATTTACGGTGATAAGGTGGTACGATCGCGCTCACACTTTTACGCATGACCATCGCTAGCTCAAACACACCACAACACGCATCCATACATACATACACAACACACACATCCATGCATACATACACAACACACACATCCATGCATACATACACAACACATATATTATTACATTACTTACACATCCATATGTATATTACATATAAAAACACATTCGATTACACATGTTATGTTTGATCATAAATAACCCTCAATATAATACGCCTCATAATTAAATCAATATCTGAAATCGACGGTATTATTAAAATGTTTCTTACCAAATTCAGGGGGATTTTATAACTCTAGGCGAAACTTATGAGGGCATAAGTAGTAAAAAAAATGAGACATTTTTTAAAAATAAATATAGTTGAGTGACCAATGCAAGGCTATAGAAGTAATTCGTTAAAAAAAGTTGTTCAACTGAAAGTTCATTTTATTTTATACACAAGCATACGTTCGCTTACACACACATTTACACACACAAATACATTCTTATTCATGCATTCATACACCCATATACACTTCAATACAATGCATATATTGTTTTTCTGCCTTACATCCTCTTGTGAATACATACATACTTTCTCATACAGACACACCCACGCTATTATATACATATACAAAACTCTCTTACGTTGCTACTTTAGTAAGATTTTGTGATTTGTTACCATCATCATATTATGTAATAAAACTCCTATTTTCTGTCTTTGAATGGACATCACTTGAAAATTACTGAACCAATTTGTATGTAGTTTCCATATTAATATATGACTGAACCTGAGGAAGGTTCTAGGCTAAATATTCATTAGGTACTTTTTTTTATATCAGGGCTTAAGCAGTAATGATTAATTTACAATTTAAAAAAAAGTTACCCTTTTTAAACCAGATAAGACGATCTTTTGATAAAAATTTAAAGAGTGACAACAAAGTATAGCTAGTTATATATATATACCTATGTACTCTTCTCCAATAGTTGATATGATTCAGCTGTCCCACCTTGTGCCCACGAAAGGGTCAGACACTAGGTCAGCATATTTAGGATAAGTAGAAGAAGTAAGTTAGTTTTTAGACAGTCTAGGATCGACCATCAAACAGTATGGTTAGTAAAATCTTAACCAATTATCCAAATTAATTTTAGTTAAAAAAAAAAAGACTATCAACCCCCCCAAGTTAACTAGCCAGAAAAAATTATAAACACACTGCAATTTTTTATCAATAATAGACACACAGATTTGGTGGTTTTGTTGCTTCAATTGCTTTTATCATTTGCTTATCATATTCATAAAGTAGTTAAGTGATTGCTTTCTTTTTTGCTTTTTGTATATTATCGTTATAGCACTGTTTCGCAACGTTTGTAGTGGGCACGAAGTATAGAGCCAGATAAGTTAAGAATGTTGGGATTCCCTGTTGATATGAAGTCATCTTAAGGTTTTATACAGGTGCATTGTGATTCTCTTACGACAATGGATTAATTTAACGTTTCTCAAGGATACTGATTGATTTGTCCGTTTTTCCCGTACCTTGATTAACAACAAAACCTTTTCATTTTAAAGTAGCCCCTAGAAGTTTTTCACTCGTTTACAAATTGTGTGTAAAAATAATTATTTTTAGCTTTCTTGACTGACTTGACTGTTATTTTATTATCTTTGTATATATTATAATTTTCTAACAACTATGTTTGAATTTAAAATACTTTAAAAGGAGGATGTTTCGTATGTGATTCTATTTAAAAAATAATATAATTATGATTTTTAGCGTGTTCGACTATTCAGTTTGAGAAAGTATAAATGCAGTTATACTTATGTAATAAATTTAGTATTTGTTAAACATATAGTTCCTGTGAAGGCTTATGACAATTATCATATGTGGGATAAATAGACATTGTTTTTTTGCTATAGTTGGATGGTATTTGTAGTGAGTATGTGTAGTGCAAGTTGATGTAAATTCTTTGCCACGTATAATAGTATTATGTAGATTATAACATGAAATTTTATAATAATTTTTTTTATCAGGCAGTGGACATAATAGCTGGATTGAAGAAGAACCCAGTAGTCGCTGTACCGGTTGTGTTGAGGAGGCTTAAAGCGAAAGAGGAAGAATGGCGGGAAGCTCAGAAGGTAGTTTTTTTTTGTTTAATTTTGATAATTGTATCTGCCTAGTATTAAGAACTCAATATGGTGAAGTCCATAAAGGGGTGTTTAAATGTTACTTGCAGAAACATTAATCAATACTTGGCAATGCATTTTTTTTTCTTTTTTAACAAACTTCAAAAAAAGGAGAAAACCGATTTGAATGATTCTACTTTTGTTGTAAAGGGTTAAGGGTGTCCCATTTTAATTTCATTGGCATTGAACCTTCAACTTCAAAGATTCACCAGGCAATTCCTCAAAAATATTGAAGTTGATTTTCTTTTTTTGTTAAAGATTGTTTGGTAGCTTTAGCATTATGGCCACAATGTCATCTGATGGTTAAGTGGCGATGTTACCCAAGATGATCAGACACGCTAAGCCTAGTGGAGGAACTGCCTCTCGAGTGCAGCTGTAGGAAGAATCAACTGTTAACTGTGTGAGGGGAGTTGAATTACATCTTTAAAATAGAGACTACCAAAACAACCTCCACCTGCACGTGACGCACCCTGCTGAGTAACGAACTAGGAAATTGCGATAGCGGTGTGGTAGGGATGTACAGCCCGACTAGATCGCGACCACCATGCGTGTGGTGAAAAGCCCATCATAGAGACATGGATTTAGATTTCTGTGGTCGCCGTTGTGTTAGGATTGTACTGTGCTTACCATCACGGATAGAGTACCGTCAACTTGCCATGCTACCATATAAAACAATATTTAAAAACAGGGTTTCAACAAGCAATGGCGTGAACAAAACGAGAAGTATTATCTGAAGTCACTAGACCACCAGGGGATCAACTTCAAGCAGAACGACCTGAAGGCGATGCGCTCTAAGACCCTGTTCAACGAGGTGGAGAGCGCTTACGCGGCGCGACGTCCCGGACCTCACGTCGTCCTTGACTACAACATGCAAAGTCGCCAAGAAGGTACACACCTTTTTACCTAATAACTCAGTTAGTTTAGATTGTAGAACACATGAAGTGAATGTGTTCTTGTTTTGGCTCCGCAAAAAGCACCTGCCAGTGTCAATGTGTCAAGCCTTCATAATTATTATTTTCTAATATTCAATCCAACAAGATGGTGGCTCCATTAGTACTTTTTGTGACATCTTAAAATGTATGTTTCCAGTTTATATTTATAATCCACTTCACGTGTGCGTAACAACCAAACTATATCACGCAAAATGCCTTAGATATTATAGGGAGAAGGAATCTAATTTAGTGAATAAAAATAAAAATCACAACATGGTAGCTCAAGATCCCGCTAATAACTAACTCTTAATAAACTTCTTAAATACATTACCGATTTGCCAAACAATGATAGTTCAGAGCTAGAATGTACGTACTCTGCGTCGATTGATTGATTCGAATCCCTGCTATGAGCCTGAACGCCCGGCGAAGGAAAACATTGTGATGAGACCATAATACATGATGGTAGGGCTCGCGTGGCTAGATACCACCCTCAAATTGTGTTCTGGCAGCTGTATTTTAGAGCCATAAGTGAAAGTACAATGTAAAACAATTTTCAATGTTGGAAGGTGTCCATACAATACAATTCATGGAAAAAAGTGTAAAGTTGCCATGTAGGCAGTGCATTTGTCTCGCTTACACTTACATAAAATGATGTTGGTACGAATGATGCCAATAATTAATGCTACATAATAATTATCATCAGTTGGCCAAAACAGAACTGTCTTAGGTTTTTTTTTTCGAACTGACTACGATGTAATTGTCCTGGCTTGGAACACGGCTCGCTTATATAGTTTAATCCCTAGAATGGCCTTGAACTTTACGACACTGTTTCAAGAAGGCAAGTTCATTCATTGAATATATTTGTATTTTTTTCTGTTCTTTAGTGTGGTGTTGTGATTTTTTTAGGACTTAACTAATTTTTAATATCCTTTTAAACTTTCGCTTTTAACTAACTAGACTACAATGATAATATGATGAAATACATGCGATGTGCAAACAACAGAATTAACATTGTTGATACAAGCATGCTGCCTTCCTACTGATGAAAAAAATGAGTTCACAACAACAATTCTGTACGCTAGAAAAAGAATTCTGATCAAAGAATCTCTGTTCACAGCGATAAAAATAGTCCGCGATACCGCCGAGCTGCTGATACACCACGCGCGGCGCCAAACCGCGATACAGAAAGCGGAGAAACGCAGGATCAAGCAGCTGCTGAGGCAGTTCTTGCCGGACTTGTTCTCACATCCGAGGCAACCGCTCTCCGACGACGAGAGAGACGACGGTATGTTCATTTCAACTATTCGCATAACTTACCATCGCACCTGTATCCCCGAAGTGTTAGGCAGAGGTGTACTAATAATGTACATACATACACTCGCAGTTCTCCGGGTATGTTTTTAGGTCTCATGTTATAGGGAGCGAGCCTATTGTGATTAATTGAGCACAAAGTCCTCCGAGCTGCTACTGAGAATTTAATACAAAGCCCAATATCACTGCTCGACATGGGAATCATACCCAGGAAGGACATCGAGCATAGCTGTCGCGCTTTACGACCACTAGGCTAAACCTTAATTATACAATATTTACCCGCTTTGAATATAGTAAGTCTCACCCATCCACCATCATGGGCTTCACAATGAGAGTGTGGAAATAGTAAATTGTTCAAAGTTTACACATATAAAAAAAATGAAATGATTACATAGTACTCTTGATCCATAGAAAAATGATATCACAATATTGTCTTCATTCAATATAAAGTTATTACAAGTTTTAAGAAACTGCAATTTTATAAGTATTACGCCTTCTTCTGTCGTCGCTGCGAGCGTAGCCGCGGGCGCAGCTAATCAAAGATAATTATATATCTCTATATCTATGATAAATAACGTTTCGAACGTTGCTCAGTACATTATATAAGGTTTTGTCGACGTTTGGACTGTTACTGCTCCGTGCGACAGAGAGACGAGTTGCTCTACGAACCCAATCAATTGTTACAGAAGACAAGGAAGACTTACCGAGTCCGGGAAGCCCGACGGGTGACCAGAACAACCAGGAGAATGACAAAAGTAATTCCAAGTTGAAGCAGGAAATTAAACAGGAGGTAAGTTTTTTTCGAGTCTTATCTATCTATATATACATATATATGTAAAGGCATGTACATATCGCGAGAATACAAAAGTCACTTGTGCGATGCTCAAAGTAAAAATTGTCTTTTTTTTTCGAGACTATGATGATAGAATTGCGATGTGCCTTCTGACAGAATTTCAGTGTTGATACACACATGCTGCCTTCCTACTGACTGTCTCTGAAATATATAACCATCATAGATTTAATATATATAGATCGGCAAATCGAAAGATACAAGAGCATAGATTAGGTAGTTAAAAGGTTGTGATTAGGTCGACATCAGTCTATAGGTAACCTATGCAAAATATACATTTTTTATGGTGCAACATGTACTAAACACGTTTGTTGAAACAACACACCTACAAAACCTAGAGGATGGTGAAGTAAGTTCATGGTTGGCCGTCGGGCGCTCCACTCGCCTTCCCAAGCGAGCGGCGTGTGGAGACCAGTGCACTCTAAGTATAAATATAAGTTCAAAGGGTAACTGCACCTACAAAACCTAAGGGATGATGAACTACATGGTCGGCCGTTGAAAATTTATTACAGCCCGAAAATGATAACCTAACAGGGTGTAATAGAGATAACCGGAGCCAGACTAGAGGACGAAGAGGAAATTGTATTGAGTCTGACGATTCAAGAAGCGATAGAAGCCGACGAAGCAGCACTTATAATGTCTCCGCGGAAAATGAATTAGACGAGACAACAAAAATCACTGCAACGCCTGCACTACAGTCAAATCAGCAGACGAGGAATCGTTCTCTTAAGAGGAAGTAGCTAGAAGCGAAACGCATCACATGACCGATAGGATAAGGTAATGTCACTGCCGAAAACAACGACCCAATGGTTTTGCTCAGTGGGGCAAACAAACTATTTACAGCATTAGAGGTAAAAGCTCTCCTTGCAAGGTCATCGCTATACATATCGAAATATGAATAATGTATTACCACCTCATTTACATCAAGCACAGCAAAAAAACTAGGGGCATAATAGCCGCCTTAGGAAAACTATACGATCCGAAGAACAAATGTTCTTAAATTGCATATATTCAGTAATTGTGTGAGAGTACATTACTAACGGTAGTGATCGCACAATATTACGCCAAATCCTCACCGAGCGTTATAAAAAGACTAATGTGCGTCGCTCAAAATTAAAACCAATGTAACCTGGATGGTGGTGTCCAAAGGATGAATAATCTATTACAGTACCAATACGAATGGATTTCGGAGCTTTTCTGAACCATGAAAACATACTTGAAGGTACGGAATTCGAAGAACAGTTTGATCAGCGATCAATAAATACTCTATGATGACCTTCATATTGAATCGTACACAATTCCAAATGAGACACGGCTCAACTCGACAACAAGCCGTGTTCAGCTTATGTGAGAAAATCAGTAACTTGTTTTGTGTCTTTGTAAAAACACGGCTTTTAACGAAGGAGAAGCTACGCGATTACTATGTTCAACACCTGAAAGGATTGCATTCCAGTTCGATCTAATCTTTGAGGAAAGACTTAAAACTGCACTATATATCGCCAAAACATTGGTATTTCAGGAATCAACTGAACAAGAACTCGAGAGAGCAAAAGCATACGAGTCGCAGCAAGATCCCACAGCCAAAGATGGCGGAACAATATACCTTCGAGTCGGAGAGTTAGAAATATTGTTAACAAAAATGTAACATTAGCCCGTATTACGTTTATGATAGAGAAGTTATATTTATACTAAGAATCCAATGGCCTCCACATCCCACTCACTTGGGAACTAGCGTGAGAAACGCTCGACGGTCGACTTTGAACTTCACCGTCCTATATGTAAGTATGTAAGTTAGCTTAACAGCAATGTTACAAGACTGACATGTCGATGTATGGTCACGCGCCAGCGTGATCTTACTTTGATGTTTCATTCTTCGTCACATATTAGCAGTAGAAATAATCTAAATCTCTCATATAGCAACATCCACACCTAAGCTAACATCCCCCGAAACCGCTCGCTGAATTTCCAAAGTCATCCTCAATTCCTCAGAAAATGCCACAAACTACCTCTAAAATTTGTATGTAGCATGCTTCAGTAGTAATTTTAATTTCAGTTTATTCGATCACGTTATCGCTTGGCTCATTGTTCTAAATCTATGGTCCACCCTTATTGGTCATATCAGCTTAACTCGAGACTTTAGTAGCTATATATACTAAATCTATGATAATGATGATACACCAATGATCCTTTATTAAGATATCATTCTTTGTATATTTCATACTTCTCTGCAATGAATGAATTTAGTTGAAAACGTTAGGTGTTTGCTCGATGGGTTGCATTTATATAGAATTAAAAATGTATCTATTCCTTTGGCAGTCATCGGAATCCGACAACGGCTCGGACAAGAGCAGTAAAAACAACAAGAACAACAAGGAGAACAAACCCAAGAATAATAATAACACTGAAAATAAAGGTATATCTTTCTCTCTCTCTTACTTGAATGTATGTATGAGTTGTATTTATGAAGATGTAAAGTTACATTTTTTAACTGACTTCAAAAAAAGACAGGTTACTTAATTCGAATGTATATATATATATATATATATATATCTTTATTTTATTTGGGATTCCAACAGCAAATTTACATTAACAATACATATATAATCAAAAATACTGCCAATTATATAGGTTGCCCCGACTACTTAATGTATGTTCTGCTATAAATTTCTTTGTTTATGGACCGATTTGGATGATTCTCTTTTTGTTTGATAGGGGATATCTCAAGAGTGTTCCCATTGTAATCTCATTGGTATTGGACCTTCAACTTTGAAGATACATCAGGGAAATGGGTCTTCTTTTTTGTTAATAATTTTCTTGCTTTAGTATCACGGTATAGTGACGGCACTGTGACTGGGTGGCAAGCACAGTACAATCCAAAAGCAGTGGTAATTGCTGAGAGATCAGCAGCAATCCATCTGCGATCGACACTGTTACACTGGCCTACAAACAAGAATAGTTGATATTATATCTATTTATATGAAATTATTGCAGTTTGCCATTGTGCGCGCATCACGCAATAACTACTAGATAGATTTTGATGGTCTTTATCTTAAAAAAATATTATCACGATATCTTCAATCAGTAAAAAGTTATTAATATTAAAAAAAAACTACTATTTTTACATGCACTACGCGATCAGCGATGTGTTTTCTTGGCGCGGTGTTAATATAATAACAACGAGTATCAGCTAGTCAGTGATAAGATTAGTAATGTATTTTCCAGATACCACGAATCTGACGGCGAACAGCGTTAAACGTAGCAGCAGCAACGAGGAACCAACCCCCGGCAAACTGGACATCAAGAGCGAGCAGCATGATATATATGAGGATCTCAAGGATTACCCGCCTAATGTGAGTGTTGTTAACCAAACTGTGACCCGACAAGTTCGTGCGCGACCTTCCTATGGAGACTGATGATAACAGGGGCGGGTTGTGTAGCGGGGAAGGAAAACGCGTGCAATTGCGTGACGTAGCCGCGCGCAATCACAGTACATACACTAAACAGTACTACGTCTACATAAAAACAACCGAAACACAACAGTCGCGCGTACGCAATTTATAATCTCTAAATATTTATAAATTTATACTAATTTATAACTTCTTAATTAGAATTTAAAACTGTTTATGAAGTTTAAGCAAAAAATACATTCCCTTTTTTCTTACTCACAATCGCTTTTGAAACTAGAAATAAAACCCAAGTAGAAATAATTTATATAAAAACTTACAAAATTTGCAGTAATATATTTTGGTGAAAAGATAATTTAATGTAGCAGCCCTAGTGCATTTGTCTACCGAGTGGGCTGTAGGTGATTACTTCAATAAGACTGCCGAGATAACATCTGTTTACTTTAATGTGTAGTGTAGCGGCGTGTTACCTCGTCGCCGGCAACGTCTGAAACATGGACAGTAGTGCACGAACTCGTACGACTAACCATGCAGCGCAGTACTCACGGTTAGCAGTCAGCCTTGCCTGATGCTTTTCACTACTTGCGATCCATCGATATTCAGCCAGATGTCTTTCCTGTGAATTTCACTTAATACGTAGTAGACATAGTACAGATGTCATAGGCGCGGAGACTAGCACACTACACCGGCCGCTGACGTGTCACATCTCTCACAAGTATTTAATTTGTTCAATAAAAGGATGCAAAACGCATAAAGGATCCTTTTGACATCCAGTAAAATGATAAAAAGTCCGAATCGTATTGTAGTTCTTGTGCAGCAACAAAAGCTCAACAATTAATATTTCTTTCGATGTATGGATGAATCTAGCAATTAGAGCTTCTTTGTCAGTGGTGGTTACACTTGACATCATTAAATTTCCACTTTCTTACTGTTCTACGGTATCAAGTGTCTAATGACAGTTGATGAAATTTTGTTCATTTTGAGTAGTTTAATGTAGGGAACATGGGGTTGTGAACATGTATGATGATGTCAGAAGTGCCTCACTGTATATAACAGTTTACTATGATCGATTCAGCTTTCACTTCTTTTTGTTTTGTGATACAGGAAGGCAGGTTCGTGTGCACGGCGTCGTGGTACCTGTTCCTGCGCGTGCACGGTGCGCTCTGCCAGCGGCTGGCGGCGGCGCGACGCACTGCACTAGCGCTCGCAGCCGAAGCGGCCCGGGCGCGACCCGGGGTCGCAGCCGCGCTGCGACTCAAACCCAACAGTCAGTATACTATTGTTTTAAGTTAACTGTGAAAAAGGAGTATGTATGTCTATTTCTTTAGCACGCTCTGTAACCTAAACGGCTTGATGAATTTAAAGCATACAAGGTGTCGTTAGATTCGTCTTAGTTATGTGTTGACATAGGGGCTATATAATATATAAGTACGACTCTTTGCAAAAATATATTTTAATATTTTTGTCGTGTTTTTGTTTTCTTTTTAATAGTTTAGCTTGTTATAAGACTTTGCTCTCGTGATAGTAACGCGCGACGTTGTGGTACGCTGGGTTTGCGTCACCAGAACGCATACGTACGAATAACTTCTAGATTGGTCTAGAATCTAGAATGGTCTTCGCAGCGATGAGGGGGAGCGGGTACACTACACACCTCTGTGTCGTGCTCGTTCAACGCTGGGGTGCGCTTCACGGGTCGACAAGGATTCGTTCGATTACAGTAATTTGATTTTAAAATAAAAAACATCTGTAATTAACTTTCTTTATAATGGAATAAAGGGAAAATACATCAAATTTTAATAGTGAAAGGAAATTGCTAGCAGATGTTATTGATGTTGGCACCTCTACTTGAGGTGGTAGCTGCGGTGAAGTCAACAGACAGACGTTTCTCCGCACAGGCAGAGCTGCGTTGCAGCCGCGTAACACAGCTTTGGGCATTCGGATCACCAGTCCAAAGCATTTCTTAACTTTTGTTTTCGTTTACAAAGAAAACTACTAAAACAGTGCAATAACTTATGGTTTTTTTTATACAACTAGGGTGGTAAATATGCTTGTGGTCTGACTGATGGTGACCGGTTACCGTAACCTATGTATGCTTGTAACACCGGAGGTATCACTAGTCCAATGCCAACATTAAACCCTTCTCCGAGGAGCTTTGAAAACCATACCACAGGACCACAACACAAGGCTATTTGGATGCAATCTTCTGTAGGTTGGAGGTATTCCACCTGATTGACTGTACCAAGTTGAGAGAAATCTTCCAAAAGAATTGTATTTTGCTTTCTTTTGTTTTCCTCTTGTTTTTTACTAGCAACATGTACAGTTTTTTACTAGAAACATGTGTGCGACTTTTCATAAATGTGTATGAAAATGAGAAAATGTCTCGAAACAGATTTACCGGCGGACGTGTCATCGCCCTCGGAGTACTACAACGTACTGCTGGAGCTGGTGAAGGGCGTACTAGACGGGAACGTGGAGTCGTCCGCTTACGAGGACGCTGCGAGGGAGATGCTCGGCATCAAGGCGTACCCGGCTTACACGCTGGACAAACTAGTCTCTATTGCCGTTCGACAGGTAAACCTGGTAATTTTTTTTTGTTACGGTTGTCCCAAAATGCGTGTCTTTTAAGCCTAATTTTATGATATTATTTAACTGATTTCATAGCCATAACTTCTTAATTTCATTGGAATTGGAACTTCGAATTAGAAAATAAAATACGGAACTCCTCAAAACTATTGAAGTTGGTTCTCTTTCTTTGTTAATAACTTTCTTATTTAAATAAATAAAAATGTTCCTTATATTTTTAAAGAGTTATCATCTTCAACATATAAACTACAATGTATTTATGTTTAAAATAAGTTTAGGTCACAGGACCTAATTGCAATGATAGCTGTCCATAAACTTCAAGATTGTTTTAAATTTAACATTAACATCTTACAAACATTTTTTAATCTCTTATTTCACATAGAGAAATCAAAATGAAAAAATAAATATCGTAAAAAATTATATATTATCAGATAAATTTTTCGCAATAACACGTGACCGCAACTTAGTATCAACGCGATCTGTAATCGTACGATAGTTGTAAGACAGCACTTGCACCACTATAGTACGGACACTGAGGTGAGGCGTGCGGCGCGGTGGGCGGAGATATTGCTGCTCTGGCCCCGAATGTATTCAACTCGCGCTTTGATTGTATGTAATAATTTTTTTGTTTGTACAGCTTCAACATTGCGTTTCTGAGCCGTGGTCGGTCCGCGCCGCGGAGATGTGCTCTCGCGGTATGCGCGGCCCCACGGCATACGTGCGACGAGCGGCACGGCTCCTGAGGGACCACCACACCGCCTTCCTCGTCAGAGTGGTCAGTGTCCACCCATTGCTATTTGTTTACCTCGACTGCCAAAAAGCGTATAATGTATGTTCGGGGTAAAGCCCAACATGCTATGGTTTCATCAGGTTGTTCTCTTTTGAAAGTTCAGGCTCACTGCAGGGATTCGAACTCCGGTTGATCGACGCGGAGTCTGTACATGTTACCAACTGAGCAATCATTTCTTCAAGCATTTCAAGCAGTTTGGAATTAAATGCCAGTTACCAGTAACAGAAAATTGTTAAAAAAACTCTTAGCACCCTTTTCTCCTGTGTATTTGGTCTTATAAATATAAATAACTGATACACTTTTTAATCCCCAACACAAAAAGGGGGCTATTATAAATTTTAATTGTCGTTTCTGTGTGCATCGTAGCTCACAAACGGCTGAAACGAATTTGATGTAGTTTATTTTGCTTGAAAAATACACATTCGAGATTATTCTTAGCTATGATTCAAAAAAATCTGTTTGAAGAATTTCAGCTCATTTATAGTTGATAAATAGACGTGAGCATCTTCCACAGGTCTTATTTAAATTAGATTTGGTTTTCTATTACTTCCAATAAGTTTAGTAAAACCTTAACCTGATGCTGCAGCGTCATCTGGTATATATAGGATACTGAACTCTCTAAATTACAGCGGAGATATCGTGTTTGAGCTCGTTGAAATGGTATCAATGAATAAGGTTACTTGTGGGGAGGGAGGGGGGGGGGGGGTTATTAAATTCTCAATTTACCTTTTGTTTAATGTTTGCAGTACGGTGGCGACGAGTGTAAAGTTACGTTTGAACTCCTCGAGAGCGCCGGGGAGGGGCGCACCTCTCCGCACAACAACAACGACTCTAGGTTATCGCCCACTTCACAAGTGAGTACATGCGCACATACAGTTTGAACGCTTTCACATAACACAACAGAAAGATCCTTTATCCTATCCCACAACATAATTTACTTGGTATGTTAAAATTTATGAAATTCTGTTCAGCCATTTAAGTGTGATTTATCAAAGTTTTAAAAATACTTTAAATGGCCTGATGTTTAATGTAATATAAGATCAACAACCAGTGATCGAGAAATTAGTATTCGTTGACTGCAATAACAATCATAAAGCCGTCGTACCGCTACGATAGCCAGAAGGCAGCTGTGTATATAAAATTTGTTGGAATCTTGAAACTTAAAGGACCAAAGCTAGTCCGAAATTGAATGCTCGAAAGTGACGTGTAACTACTACACTGTGTAACTTTAGCTTCAATTGGCAGTGCTTTGGAAAATTAATGAGTGGTTAGTTGGAGATGTTTAATTGACTTTAGAATAGTTTACGTCCTCCTTTAGTTTTTCGCAGGTAAAGAGTATGTAAGGTAAGTTCCGCCCAACAGAACTTTGGTTTCGGTTATCATTATTGTACACAATCATCCATAGAAAACGAAACAGTTTGTTGTATTATCCACTTCAGTTTCAATGTTTGGACAGAGACAATGATGATAGACGTGCGATGTGCCTTGTGACAGAACGTCAGTGTTGATACACGCATGCTGCCTTCCTACTGACTGTCTCTAATATGAAATGTACTGATATTTAAAATGTGGTTTTCGAGTTACAGAGAGAAGAATTTAAGTCTTAAATCGCAAAAAGTCGTCAAGTACGCGTCGATATCCAAGACTAAAAAAAATCGTACGTAAAAATGTACTGCTTTGACCCTTGATTATGTTATAGTTATGTTAGGCAGCTACCAAGCTTCTAACGAGTCGTAGGTTTCAAATCCGGGTGTTGATAACTTTCGGGAAATTGTTTCAAACGATATGTTGAACATTATTCCTGTGATTAAAAAAAACGTTGTTATACCTTAAAAGTCATTTATAAATATAATTTAATTGAAATAAAAAAACGCGGCTGTATGGTCCCGTGACGTCTTTTTTTTTTTAACTAACAGTGACAAATGTGACAACTCACGCCAAGAGTCTTACATTCATATTTTCTGAATGGTGACGTCTTGTTTTCTAATTAGTATTTCGAATCAAGTGACCCGACCCACAAGCAAAAATATATATTTTCCATTTGGAAAATTAAATAAATAAACAAACGATTACTTTTACCAGATTTGTATTGTTTAGGCATACCAATATTACACAATAATTGACTTAAATTTGTAAACATACACATCCGCGGAATTCTTTTTTAGGCGATCATAGACTTCATTCTTATGGAGCATTGTAATGTTGAATGTGATTCCAAATTGGATTCACGGTGGAAACAAGTTTCAAGAATTGAGCATCGTAGGTCGGGCCCTCCCAATGGATTCTTAAAAATTTAATGTAAACAAACTTAATGAAATGACTGGCACAGTTTTACTACTAAAAGTAAACATAAAATAATAGTAATCACACTTTTTAAATTTAGTAAGTAAAACAAAAGTTTTTGGTTCTAGATTATGCTTCCTAGGTAGGTACGCTATCGATA
This sequence comes from Saturnia japonica, assembly GCA_033032175.1. Taxonomy (NCBI): domain Eukaryota; kingdom Metazoa; phylum Arthropoda; class Insecta; order Lepidoptera; family Saturniidae; genus Saturnia; species Saturnia japonica. Next base: position 1,369,521 of record CM065331.1, read on the forward strand.
TGTCAGATCAGTTCAAGAATCATGTGAAATTAGTTTTATTGTCGAAAAGTTATTATAAGGTGGATCGTTATGTGAATGATAGATCACTAACGAAACGTCATGTTTGGAACGGGAATTTTTAAATTAGGGATGCAAACGAGACGTCGATAATTTGGAAATATTGATGTTTATCATAGCAATATTAATATTATGGATATCCATAACTGGGAGAAGATTTTTCACGACCGGTAGTAGTTTTTTTAAGTTCATAAGTGCTTTCTTGAGACCTATAATTCGTAATAGACTATAGGCTACATAAATATTGTGATTGTACAGGGTGGATGTCCTGGCGGTAATGGCGGTGCTGGCGGCGGCGTCGGTCTCGCGGCGAGCGTGCGCCGCGCGGGCGCGTGGTCCGCGTACGCTGAGCGGTACGCGCGCGGCTCATGCGGGTCTCCGCCTCTCCCAACACAAGTCTCGTCCCGCGGCAACTGTCACAAACCAGTGTTCCTAGGGCGGAACGCGAGGGCGCGCGCCGGACCCAATGCACCAGCAGGTAACGCTCAGCCACGTGTTTAAAGTATTTTGTGCTGAAGGACACCTTTTACTTAATATAGTTTATATGTAGGGCTGCTTCTTAGCTGCAAAATTGTTGAAGCCTAACAATAATTTTCAAATCACCCAGACATTTGGGTAAAAATTGGTTATTTTTTTACCTAATTAATGGGACTCTCGTCGACGCAAAAAGTGCCCAGGGTTTACTCTAAAACTACAGGACAACCGCTGTAAGCGTGACCCTCCTCATGGATTGATCTGCGTAGTGTATGTGTATGTATGTATGTACGTGTGGTTGCAGGTACAGTACCGGGCATGGCGGCGGCGACACCGCGGCACGCGCGACGAAAACCGCCGCGGCTGCACGACGCGACAGAGTGCGCGCTCGCCGCGAACCTGCGGTGGCGCGCGGTCGCGTGTCGCGCCTTCCACCTCTACCAGCCGGGAGCGCTCGCGAACGCGCGCGCCTCACAGCCGGCGCTCGCAGCACGCCGCCGCGACCGCTTCCGACAATGGCTGCGACGTAAGCGGCATCACGCGGACTAACACAACAAGCAATCTCTCATTTACCCCCTATGAAAACGACGTTAGACTTCTTCAAATCAAATTAATTATTATATATTTATACATAAATGTCGCGAGATGTTTTATTGACCACACCCCCCACCCCCAACCCTCTTACTCACGGAGTCGCTCTGAGGTGCGTAGCTTGGTAATTACACAAGCTGAACATAGGTCGTTCACGCAAATATTTGTTGTAATCACAAAAAAAAACAAGTATTGGTAAACAAACAGTCAATAGTTTTACCCCACCAGCTATCGATTATTGTTCAATAGTGCCAATAACCGTTTACTTATCGATGTTTTACCAATACTAAATTCGACGTTGGCTGCTGTCAAGCAACTTTCAAGTTATTTATTACAAGTGAATTTTGGCAATTCAAATATTTGGCCGACAAAGCTTCGTTCAGTCTAGGAAAATAACTTCAGAATACAAATTAATTTTTTCTTTGATACTTTTGTAAAGTTTACTAACAATTATTTTTAATGGAAATTGAACTAAAACTAGAAAACGAAAAGTTTTAAGACTATGTTTCTTCTAGAACCTAACAAAACTATTTAGGGCTTTATTGAAAAATAACCGGTTATAACTTCTCCAGGAAATTATTTGACTCGATTTGTGATAAAGAGTGTGGCTACCGCAGTGTCGCCTGAAACAATCCAGATGAACAAAAATATATACTTGGATTTTTTTAGTGCTACATCGTTTAATCCCGGAATGCGACAAGCTTAAGCGTGTCACGTTGGAAATATTGTATCCACCCACCCGCAGCAATTTTAGGGGAAAGTGAATTGACCATATGGCAACACTGGACAGCGTCGGGGGTTTTCGGACTTGGTCCGGCAATATTTCACAGTCTAATAAATCCTCGTCTACCCGATGGAATTAGTTTTTTTTTAATTATAAAATTGTTAAATATTTTATATTCACTCACAAACAATAATTAAGCTAATCTGTTTTGCTCTGATAGACAGACAAATTTCCAACATGATGGCGGTATTTAATAACATAGACAAACATCTTGATGACCAAAGTCCCAGAGCCGATCAACTTTTTGAATGGTTTTTTGGCGGGATCTTGAAGTGACATGTTGTGGTTGTTATTTTTAATTCATTTACTTAGGTTTTGACCCTATATTATGTAATATTTGTGGCGTTTTGCGTGATATAGTTTGGTTTTTGTGCATAAGTGAAGTGGATTATAAATATAAGCTGAATGCATTCATTCCGAGATCACACAAAAATTCCCTAGAAAGTTCTAACAAGGGAGCCACCATCTTGTTAGGATACTGAATCTTCATAACACTTGACAATATAATTCACTCGATAATGGCAGTAATGGTCTTCATTAAAGAGGACCGGTTGCCAAGTTAGGAAGAAGAAGAAGAACTTTTTGAATAAAAATGTTTTGGTGCGCTTTATAATAAATGTATATATGATTTACGAAAAAATGTCGATTTAGAAATTTCTTTTCGACAAAATGAAGTAAGTTTTTACGTACCTAGAACAAATTTTATTGTCAGTGATTATCTTTTGATGTGAAACTTCTAATGCGGCCCTTCAGACCGGTTTTTAGACACAATGTTGGCGTGGCGACGCTTCGGCCGCAATGTTGGCAGTATGGAGCAGAGTTCGTTTTTAATAGACAGACTATCATTTCAAAGTTTCATGTTAGAACTTAGATTGATTAAAAGCAGTTAGTAGGGATAGTAGTAATACTTTTCTCAGTGGCTTTCTTTTGGTTTGTCGTGTTTCGGGACCACATGTATATTTATCAGTTACAGTCAGTCAATCAATCGATAACTTAATTGCATATTCAAAGAAAATTTTACATAAGGAGTAAACTCCAATCGTGCGTCGGATTTGACAACGCTTCCTATCAACATCCAACAAGCCAACTCTTGGGACTCCTTCAAGTATTCGCTACGTAGGTTTTTTTAGAGCATAATTATGTGAATGCCAACTGAATTTACTTACGCTAAATACAAAAAAAAACAATGTACATGTGTTTTCATAAAACGTCTGCTACAGCTCCGCCCTCTTCATTGCCAGATATTAAGATTAATTCATGTACTCGCTTAACAGTACATGCGACAGTGAATTCATTAAGGAAACAGATGTAAAGTATCTCGGTGTGGTGGAAGACCAAAATCTTACTAAAAAACATATTGAGTATCTATCAGGTTGCCTACGTAAAGTAATATATGTCATGAAAAAACTAAGACATATAGCTGATTTTGTTACGCTAAGATCCGTATACTATGTATGCACTTTGCGATTTGACGGCACCCCACAAATAATAGTCCAACGGTGTCAAATCGCAGCTCCGAGGTGGCCAAACGACATCAGCTCTGCGGCTGATAATGCGATCTTCAAAAACAGGAAAACATCGAGCGTAGCCTCGGCTGTGTGGCACGTAGCGCCGTCCTGCTGAAACCAAATGTTGCCAATATCCTCCTCTTCAATTTTTGTGAACAAAAATTCGTTCAACATGGCCCGATAACGATCGCCAAAGACTGTAACGGCCACTCCTTGCTCATTTTCGAAAAAAAAATGGCTCAATTATGCCTCTGGACCAAAATCCGCACCAAATAGTGACTCGTTTTGGGTGCGTCGGCTTTTCAAAGTATGCATGCGAGTTTTCTGTGCCCCAAATGCGACAATTTTGCTTCAAGACAAGATCAAAATGAGCTTCATCTGAAAGGATAATTTTTTTTGGCAAAATCGGCATCTTCTGTAAGTCGATCGCAGGCCCACTTAGCGATGCGAAAACGCATTGGATGGTCAGTTGGCTTCAACTCCTGAACCAATTGGACTTTGTATGGCGTCATACAAAAAGTCTTTATGCAAAATTCGTCTCAATGATTTCTCCGAAGTGTTCAATTGGTGAATTGATGTTGATGGCGCTTCACGCACACTTTCTGCCACAGCAGCAATATTCTCGGGTGTACGCACTGTTTTTGGCTTTTCACGCTTTGGTTTATCGATGAGGATGCCAGTTTCTTTCACTTTTTTCATGAGATAATGAACATACGGAGCTGACGGTGCTTCTCTTCTTCCAAAATCCGTACGCAATTTTCGCATACATTCTGCAACATTACCATGATTTTCAAAGTAATGTCGGAATATTTCCCAGCGTTGTTCAAGCGTATACACAACCATATTCGTTCAGCGGAAGGATAAAACCAATCTCTCGGTAGAGAGTAGTATATTCTTTGGATAAAACTAATTATCTGTCAAATCAGACATGAGGTAAGTGTTACCAGTCACGAAATAAGCACTAGTTGAAAAAAAACGTTAGATGGCGGACCCTATAAAAGGCATTAAATATTTCCCGCTAAAACTACCATCTCATAACTACCCCCCTCCCCTCCCCTACTCCCCGCTCGAAAACAGTCCGTCTCGGAACGCAAGCGCATCGCCACGCGGACAACGCCGCACGATTTAAAGAGTGATATAGTGAACTTTGTACAACCGCCGTTAAAAACCTAGCTTGGAAGGCCTTCGCCGCGAGTGACATGTAATTTAGTTTTTTGAAGAAGAGCTATCGTCGAGTTATATTACATACGCTATAAGTCACCATATTAACGCAGTGAGTTTCATAGTTTACCCGCATCCCGCACCTAATTATTTAAGGCCTCTTTTCGAGCTACACCGAATTTATAAAGAAAGCAAAATTCTTAGTGTCCGGCAATTTTTCATGCTCAAAGTATGTCTTAATAAACATAAAGGAATACTTAATAGCCCTGAGTATTCACAGTTGCAGCAACGTCGTATATTCAGTGCTCCAACTCCCTTAGTAAATACTACTTTTGCACAAAGATTAGGTAGTTTTATGGCTTCTCATATCTATAATACTATCTTAAAATATTGCTCAAACACGAAAATTTCCTGCTGCCAAACGTTTTGTTTCTGAGTGGCTGAGCACACTTACGTATAATGAAACTGAACATATTTTTTAAATTAATTCGTAGCTGCTTCAGTTTTCATTTTACTATAAATTATATAAGCTACAATCAATACATTCCATTTTAAAATTTGAGTCGTAAAAAATGTAAGAGAGTTGTTTAGAATATTTGGTTATGTGTGTATTAATATATGTTTCTTGTGTATGTATATATTTTGGCATGTGCATAGATATTGGATAATAATTACTTCATTTTATTAAATTTTGCATGTAATCGTTTACGGCCACCTGAGGTGTTTGTGCAAAATGTATTGTTAAAAACATATGCCGGCTTCCGACATACAGGCTCTGCTTAGTTTGTGAATGTTTGTAAATCTTGGGTACAATAAATAAATCTTGATTTTTTTTTAAATTTTGAGTTGAATGTCTGCTAGATTTTATTTACTAAATATTTGCACACCTTGCATACACTTTTCTGTTGCTCCCCTGGAAGACTGGTAGAGAATTCTTTTTAGCATTAAGTCCCCCTATTGTACTTTTTTATGTGCAATAAAGAATATATATATAAATAAACTTATCAAACTAAACATTGAACTAATAAAAATTCGCGACAACAATAAAGCTTTATTTGGAAAAAATACCCCACTTATATTGCCTTTAAAAAAATAAAATACATAATTATATCGTATTACAAATCGATCATATGGTATTATGAATTTTACGTTAAATTGATATATTACGTTGCGATTAATGCTTTACGGTGTATCGATACAAAGGATTTTTTGCCCATCCCTAAGTTTAACACAAAATTATGCTAAGCTGTTATCAAATTAAAGAAATACATACTTCTTTCCTTAATACTATCGATAATAAAGTTCCATATAGCATACTAAATTTCAATCTAAAATTTTATTCATGTAAGTTTGTTATCTGCAGCATTATTACTGGGATCTCAAGATGAACTAATCAAACTCCAATACTGATTTAGGTACATCATGTAATTTCGTTTCTGATATTCGAGAATACAAAATAAAACAATGTTATATATATAAAAAATATTTTAATAATATCACATTAATAATGGAAACGTGTAGATATATATATATATTACAAATATATCATACATTTTGTAATGCCCTTGGTGATTAGGTAGTATTTACAACCGGTGCGGTTTTTAAGTAGTAACTGTATAAACAAATGCAGAAAATGATAACTACCCTAGGACCTAAAGTAAAAAGGTCTATGGGGATTCCCCCGTGGAAGAAATTTTTTACTTTGTTGTTATCACCTGAATTATTAATAAAAAAATCATTATTATACAAAACCTAAGGATTCCTGTTATACGTTTTAATTTGTTTCTGAAAATAACCTCTTTTGTTTTAATGCCTTTACTAGCTATGATATGCAGTTTGTAATATTTAAAATTAAATTTTACTATATATTTTTCACGACTTTCCAAAGGGGTTCAAATAAACCCACCTATCTTAAAACCTGACTGTTGATATCCCCGGTCTCAGGGGTCTTTAGTATGAATTTTGTTAATTTTTTACGACTACCCTCATTCATCAAGATTATTTATTTAGTTTAAAAAAAAAAATCCTTTGGACCTTTCGTAGCAGAAACTCGGATAAACATAAATTATACATACACACATTATACCTTTTTCCCACCTTTCATCATCGCGAAACATCTTTCGCTTCTTCAACATTCTTAAGACTTTTCACGCACGCTCGTCGGTTTAAAGTACTCTTATCCTGACCTTTCTTCAAATCATCTCCAATTTGATCGAGGAACGTTTGTCTACTTCCAAAGTTTCCATTCACACTCACCTTATAAATGCCTACCCGGGAATCTTTGCCCCACCGGTTGCGTTTGAGACCCACGACATAAAAAGCCGTAAGCCGCAATCTACATCAAATACGAGTAATCCGATCACCTTGGAAGTCAAAAATCGAAAAAATCACGACTCAACGAAATACTTCTTTCTTCTATCGAATGGCAACTGCGCTCTTACACAATTCTGTCAAAGGCACTTATATTATTATCTTGCGATATTCAGACATAGCTTCAACAAGATGGCCGCTCCCTTGTTAAAACATTTCAGGGAGTTTTTGTGGCATCTTAAAATTAATGTTCCCAGTTATTATTTATAATCGACTTTACTGTGCACAATAACCAAACTAAATCACGTAAAAGTCCACCAAATTTACATTATATAGGGTCAAATAACATAAATTTATGAATTAAAACAAAAACACTTTAAGATCCCGCAAAAACTATGAGAAGAAAACTTAAGTGTCACTTCCAGATAGGGTTGCCAGCCGTACTAAAAATAAAGTACGCAAAAATACTATATTTCAGTTGGATGGACCAATAGACTGCACATCCAAGCAGATTTTGGGTTAAGCACCCCTGTCCCTTTTCAATGCGATGCCGTCTCTTTCTCGTGGATAAGTAGCAAAAATTAAGTAACAAAAATACTTTTTTGCCTTTTTTACTCTCTCCATACAACCTTTATTTTCATAGCTTATTCTAAAAATACAATTCCCCAAAAAAGGAGTTGGCAACCCTACTTATTGACAACGGGATGTGTCATACCCTGACAAACACGGTCTTAGAGGGTGCAAACGATAACTATATAAGCACATTATCAAACTACCTATGATTAAAACTATTGTATTAAGTTTTTTCGTCAATCACAGAAAATTTTTAAAGTCACCCTTTTAACACTCCACTATTAAAATCACCCTCTAAATACTTTTCAGTAATCTCTCAATCAATATATAACTACTCTTTAAAAATAATCTCATTTACAATAATTATTTAACGTTAGAAAAATAATTCTAAATTATGTTAGCATTTTAGTCATTTTTAGTCAGTTGGCAAGAGAGAGAGATATCTGTCTAATGAAATATTCCAATGCTCTATAGAAGCAAGTCTTGATAGTTTTCAAAATACGATCGTTTTCTCTATTACATATAGTATGTAGTTTGTAGTTCTTCCGTGTTAACGCTAGAGGCGTTCGTAGTCAGTAAAACGAAACGTACCGAAAACTGTCAAAACTCGTATTAACGCTAGCAACACATGCTCTTCTGCATCTCGCCGTGAGCTATATTGTCTATGCGCCACGAAGCCACCTCGACTCTGCCTGTGTGGGTTGCATTCTCTTCCGTCGGATTGCCTGTAAAATAGAAAAATAATAACTGTCAAAATCTAAAATATGTTGTCAAAATCCAGGCAAAAGGCACTATTTTTACCTGGAAATCTAGAATTCACTTCAACATCATGTAAAAGTTCGTAGATTGAGCGGAATTAGGGTCCGCGGAACACGCACACATTTAAAGTTTATCGCATCAAGTATTATAAACAATTAAAAAAATAATCACCCCAGAAATTTATACCCTTACTTTAAAAGTTATCAGTTTCAAAAATCAATTAAGGTCATTCGAAATTTTATAATATGACATAACATATCACGACGGCTGTATCCCCGAAGGGTTAGGCAGAGGTGTACTCATGTAATAGGGGGCGAGCCTATTACCATTAATCGGGCACAAAGCCAAACTCCGAGCTGCTACTGAGATTTTTATAGAAAACTCCAATAACACTTTGCTCGACTCGACCCGGGAATCGAACCCAGGACCTCGCACATAGCAGTCGCGCTTAAGACCACTAGGCTAATGAGGCAGTTCGATTCCTCTTTTTTATCGGATATATGAGATAGCACAGTCCGATGAAGGGCAATTTTTATCTTGGACAACAAAGCGAGTATAACCACAATGTAGTGTAAACACAGACAGTGTAAATACAACCACAGAGTAGTGTAAAGACGATTTCTCTGAACTATAACTGCGACTGACAAGGCCTGAATAATCAGTCGAATAAATTATTTTCATGAAAACTGCATTTTATTTACCTACAGTTGTAAAAGACGAGACCAGGAGTTTTTGGCGGGATTTTGAAGTGACATGTTGTGGTTTTTATTTTTAATCCATTAGTTTAGAGGTTTTTTGCATTCTGTGTGAAATAGTTTGGTTGTTGTGCATAAGTGGAGTGAATTATAAATATAAAGTGGAAAACGTGCATTTTGAGGTGTCACAGAAACTCCCTAGATAGTTCTGACAAGGGAGCCACCATCTTAACAGAAGGCCCACTTTGTATAAAGGAAAATTTTACGAATGCTTGAAAACAATGACACTGGCAAGTGCTTTTTGCGGCGCCAAAACAAGAAGAAGACTATGCGTATTATTTTGTTGTTTCTTGGTTAAACAAGTTACATCCAGTTACAGTACACCCAATCACAACTAAACACGTTTAAACATTAAACATTACACTTTAAACCCTTATTACAAAAAATCAGCATTATTTGTTCTAACTATTAATTATTTGTATATTTTTTTACAATATTTAAAACTGTTATTGAGAATTCATATACACTTTTAATTATAGAATATCACTTCTATGTACAAAATTCCAAGTTCATTCTATCTAATAAATTGGGGGGGGGGGGGGGGGGGGGGGGGAAGATACATGTACAGATAACACTATAGATTAATTAATTAATATAAATAATCGGACCTGATGGTATTCTTTCTGTTTCTCCATCAGCTGATTCATAAGACCGGAGCGAAGAGACGAGCGAGCTAGCCGACATCTTCAGCAGCGACGAAGCTGTATTTAAAAAAACCTGGTCTATACCCTGGAAAAATAATTAATAGAATCTAATGTAAACAGAATGTAAAAAAAATTAACCTCTTAAAAAAACGTGCGTGGTCGGGGAGCCCCCTTAAGTAAAGAGGTTACTAATAAGTAACAATCAATTTTTTAATAAAAATTGTTAAATATTACTATTTAAAAATCATTTGATATAAGTTTTATATGTACAGTGGCGGCGCTACATAACATACTATCAAGCCTGTATCCCCAAAGGGTTAGGCAGAGGTACACTAATCTACACCCACAGTTCGCCGGGTATATGTTTTTTAGGTTCTATGTATTGGGGGGCGAGACTATTGCCATTAATTGGACACAAAAGCAATATGAGCTGCTACTGAGAATTTCATATAAAAACCCAATAACACTTTGCTTGACCTGGGAACCGAACCTAGGACCTCAATCATAGCAGTCGCGCTTAAGACCACTAGTCTAATGAAGCCTCGCAAAAAACTCTGATTAGCAGTAAGCATTAGTAGCTTTCTGTTTATTAAATGAAAGACGCCTCGTAATACGGACGTCGCGCGCCGACCTTTACATTTGGTCTTGCACCACCACTGTATATGTATACATATACAGTGTTTATTAAAAACCCCATCGGATCCGTGATGGTGTCATTAGGTATCGAGATTATATTCTGTTTATGTTATCTATCTCAGATTTAAGTAGAAAAAATTAGTTAAATGAGGAAACTTACATGGCAATAAAGGCGGCGCGGCGCAGGGTACCGCCATACGATCAAACGTACCGCTGCGCCGCGCCGCGCCGGGACTTGCGACGGTGTTATCACGTTTTAAAAATTTACAAAATTTTAGGGAAATTAAAACTAATTATGTTAATTTTAAATCGCAATAACATTTTTATTTTCATAATAAATAAAATTTTGGTTTTCCTTTTTTGGTAATCTCATTGGGGTACCTAAACACCCTTTTCGGATTCGACGGGGTTTTTTATACACATTGTATACCATACAAAATAATTGATAAACCTTTGAATTATTCAACGCCCACATATTTCACGAGACCACCTCGAGGGTCCCCGCCTAATGTGCAATGTTTTACAATATCAAATCTGTTAAGGAATTTAAAAAGTATGGTGGAATAAAGATATCAATATACATTAATGAACCCTGAAAACATTGCACCCTTTTTTGGGGAGTCATGTAATAAAATCTCTACATGATAATTTTAAGATCTCGTCAAAAATTTTTTAAGCGAATATCATTATTGCCATCGACCCTTATCCTCCCTTACATCCTTTTCATTATACCATCTCTTTCTTTCACAGTCATAGCTCTTTCTCTCTCACACTTTTACAGCTTCGTTCAATTTATACCAACAACAATACACCATAGACAATTTTAACTTTTAATTGATTAAATAGGTAGTAATGTTGGAAGAGAATGGAGAACATCAGTTGGACGGAAAGGATTACAAATGAGGAAGTGTTAAGAATCGTTGACGAGGAAAGACAGTTGTTGAGAAACGTAGATAACAGAAGAGCAAAGATGATTGGATACAAGATACGGCACGACAAGCTCTTTAAATCCATTTTGGAAGAAAAAATTAAAGTAAGCGAGGAAGAAGAAGTACCTAAACGAATATTTTTCACATTATATTTTATTCTTTTTTTTCTGTTCATAGCAATGTAACCGTTGGAAATATTATAATTAATTCAAGACATGACTTGCTTTAAATAATGATCCCAGAAAACTAGTTTATACACCCCTCCCGCCACCCAAATTACGTTACGCAATACTTGAACAGCCCCTAAAGTGAGAGTAGTGCCGTATCAAGAGGTCTAAAGAAAGACGGAGAGTAGGGAACAGTGGCAACAGCTCCACTGACTAAAGCTTAGCTATTAAATTGAAGAAGAAGAAATAGGTTAAGATTATTTTTTCATAAATCGTAGTACCCACCTGGTCGTGTAACGCGGATGTCTCGCAGTAGACCGCCCCAATGGTCGCCGCGTACTGCGCCGCCTCGTTGAACGGGACGGCGCGTAGCGACTCCAAATCACTCTTGTTCCCCACCACCGATAATACCATGGCCTCGGGAACGTTACTAAAGCGGAGTAAGTTACTTTATTATACATAACTAGCCGACCCGTGCAACTTCGTGTGCATCATATAAGAGAGAGAGAGAGAGAGTGGCTCGTAGGCAACGTATTATAGGTGCCACCCGCCTCCCACATCATTCTGCATAATAAATCAATTACTATAAAGGGCAACTTTGTACAAAATTAAATACTTGTGATGAATAACGTACTTATTTTGATAAGGATTAACACCATGTATATAAAAACACCTTCGCAAATAATTTACTATTTTAGAATAAATTTTATTACCATAAAAAAGGTTATATTGACTAAACCATGAAAGATAGACATACACTATCGCGAACTTTTTACGTCAAACACGATTGTTGCGTAACATTAACCATTCACGCAGCTCACGCAGTAGAAGCTCTCAAAAGGAATAAATTTTCCCCGTTTTTGCAACATTTTTCATTGATACTCCGCTCCTATTGGCCGTAACGTGATGTTATATAGCCTATAGCCTTCCTCGATAAATGGGCTATCTGACACTAAAACATTTTTTCCATTCGAAGCAGTAGATCCTGTGATTAGTGCGTTCAACCAAACAAACAAACTCTTCAGCTTTATAGTACATATGTATTAGTACGGATTATAATTAAAAATACTATTGCAAATATCAAAAGTTTGTTTATTTGAACGCGCTAATCCCTGGTATTACCAGTCAGCTTAAAAAAATATATAGCTTACTAGCTGTGCCCGCGACTTCGCTCACGTGGACAACAGAATGCCATCTATCGGGCACACGCTCGAATCGTGCTACTCCCGCTCTCGGTTATTTCAAAGACAAAAATGCTTATTGTGGGTGATCCATACAATATACGATATAATAAAAAAATAAAGTGAGTGCGTGTAGCCTTTACGCGCGATTGAAGTAAAACTTCTTTGGCGTTGACGGCATATATCACTGAAATGATTCAATTTTTTCATTACAAAAGTAATCAATAAACAACTATATTTAGAGATTTTCAAAAAACTGCAATTTACAATTTTTTTTTTTTTAGACTATTGAATTTTTATTCAATTTGCTATTCACAATTGATCCGTTTGAAAATATTGGAAATAAATAATCCTAATTGATTATTATATTTGCCTAGCTGAGCTGGTGTATAAGTCAAGAAGCGTGGAGTATATGATATACTTACGACCAATCCAAATTATTATTATTGAATACCGGAAACTACGTAAGCGTTACTTCCGTCAGAAAAAAATCTGAGTTACTCCCTAGTCGCGCCTAAAGAAGTTTTACTTCAATTATTATTTTTGAATATCGGAAACTACGTAAGCGTTACTTCCGTCAGAAAAAAATCTGAGTTACTCCCTAGTCGCGCCTAAAGAAGTTTTACTTCAATTATTATTTTTGAATATCGGAAACTACGTAAGCGTTACTTCCGTCAGAAAAAAATCTGAGTTACTCCCTAGTCGCGCCTAAAGAAGTTTTACTTCAATTATTATTTTTGAATATCGGAAACTACGTAAGCGTTACTTCCGTCAGAAAAAAATCTGAGTTACTCCCTAGTCGCGCCTAAAGAAGTTTTACTTCAATTATTATTTTTGAATATCGGAAACTACGTAAGCGTTACTTCCGTCAGAAAAAAATCTGAGTTACTCCCTAGTCACGCCTAAAGAAGTTTTACTTCAATTATTATTTTTGAATATCGGAAACTACATAAGCGTTACTTCCGTCAGAAAAAAATCTGAGTTACTCCCTAGTCGCGCCTAAAGAAGTTTTACTTCAATTATTATTTTTGAATATCGGAAACTACGTAAGCGTTACTTCCGTCAGAAAAAAATCTGAGTTACTCCCTAGTCGCGCCTAAAGAAGTTTTACTTCAATTATTATTTTTGAATATCGGAAACTACGTAAGCGTTACTTCCGTCAGAAAAAAATCTGAGTTACTCCCTAGTCGCGCCTAAAGAAGTTTTACTTCAATTATTATTTTTGAATATCGGAAACTACGTAAGCGTTACTTCCGTCAGAAAAAAATCTGAGTTACTCCCTAGTCGCGCCTAAAGAAGTTTTACTTCAATTATTATTTTTGAATATCGGAAACTACGTAAGCGTTACTTCCGTCAGAAAAAAATCTGAGTTACTCCCTAGTCGCGCCTAAAGAAGTTTTACTTCAATTATTATTTTTGAATATCGGAAACTACATAAGCGTTACTTCCGTCAGAAAAAAATCTGAGTTACTCCCTAGTCGCGCCTAAAGAAGTTTTACTTTAATTATTATTTTTGAATATCGGAAACTACGTAAGCGTTACTTCCGTCAGAAAAAAATCTGAGTTACTCCCTAGTCGCGCCTAAAGAAGTTTTACTTCAATATACTCTCGGTGACTTTTTTGTAGGTATTTTTAATATCTACAATTATGTTGTACATTAACTTGATATACTAACTCTTATGGTTAACTCACCTTAAGCCATTTAAGCGCCCGAACTGATTCACCTTGACCAGTTTTTTGAAGTGAAAACTTCTTTAGCATCGTTGTGATTTGACAGTCGATGAAACGAAAAAGCGATAGCGACAGTAAAAAGGACAGAGACATAAATTCATAAGATTTAACGTGGGAGAAAATGAGACAGGAAAGGTTTAGGCAATGATAAAATAATACAAAATCGGTATGTTGCCACGCAATAATGAATATTATTACCTTATCAAAAAGGCACGAAACAAAAACTTTTTAAACAACACTTATGACATTCTGTTACTGGTTGATATTGTGTTAGGTTACCATGGATATTTCAAATGTGCATTAATTGAAAATGATATTGTGAATAATGATTTTGAGTACTTGTATGTACATTTTCATAAACTTGAAATTAGTGTATAGGTATTTGATCATTTTCTGAATAAAAAATAAAACATAGATGTGAAGTTTTCACTTCTACCACCTGTGAATTGCTCACAATTTTTTTTATTTGCGCGGAGGCCTAATTATTTTTTTATAATAAAAGTAGCCTAAGTTACTCCTTATATCATCAGTTATCTTATCAGCCACGAAGTCTCGCTAAAATCGGTCCAACTGTTTGTTATAGGTGTCATATATATTTTCATATGCATTGAGTATAAGCTATTAATTTGAAATTCAAAAAACACAGTTTAACTTTATTAATTTTATACATTTATTTAGAAAGGAACTTCACACATCTATAGAAACCTTATCGCTTGGGTTGCGTAAACAAACAATCATCTAAAATTAAATAGTTCCCCTTATTTTCAAAACGTTGACTCATGTTGTTTACGAGTTTAAGTACCTTCTGGAGATTTCGTGATCGTCACATTTGTATAAACGAGCCGTATTTAGTCACGAACACAATTCTATTTTCGGAAGCAAAGTGAAAACAACAAGCGATATAAAAGAAGAAACCTAAAAAAGCAACTGTAAATACCCAAAGCCTACTACTTTTGAAGAAGCAATTTGTGTTGTTGTTTTTATTTTTGTATTTTTGTGTACTAATAAATTATTTATGCAAAAGATAAAGGCATTTTGACGAAAGATGACGAGTGTAACAATATTATGAAATATCGGTGGCATTTTGCATGATATAGTTTGGTTATTGTGTACACGTGAAATTAATTATAAATATAAACTGGAAACATGGATTTTGAGATGTCACAAAACTCCCTAAAATAAGTACTTCTAGAAAGGGAGCCAGTATCTTTTAAACCCCACAATGAAGATTAGAAAATGCTATGAAGGCTTAAAGATTTTTGACACTGATAAGTGCTTCTTCGGGGCGCCAAAACAAGAAAAGTAATAATATCAGGATTTACATACCTTTGTAACTCTTTCACCCAGCCCTTAATAGCCGTGAAACTACTGAGGCTTGTAATATCGAAGACTAGTAAAGCGGCATTGGCATTCCTATAGTACATAGGAGCCATTGCCCTGAACCTCTCTTGACCAGCAGTGTCCCATACCTGTTGAAAAACAAATAATACGGGACATCACTATCGTCTATCACTTTAATTAATACAGAGTATAAAAGAAAGTCGCTATTCGTGTCTGTTTGTCCGTTTACTTTTACAGTTTTTACTGTAATTTAGTGAATTTTATAACAATACATTTAATGTTTTGTGACCAACTCGTCAATAAATCGATTTTCGGGCGCTCATACGGCTGACGCTGATTAAAACTTAAGAGATACATCAAAAACTTGGGCATTTAATGTAGATTAAAATTGTCCTTTATATTATATCACCGATATGAATACCGTAGCAGATATCACGAATTGAAAATTACGCGCAACCCAAGAAATCACTCGCACCGAAACAGTTGGCCGGCACTCCGCTCATATGATCAATTCTAAAAATCAGCAAATCAAACTCTAAATCATGCTTCTTTTAAACATAAAATACACCACTTTGTACATTGCACCCGTGCGAAGCTGAGGCACATCGCTAGTTTATAATAACGATCAAAACTAATATATCTGTAAGTTTATAATTATTTTTACTATTCGTGTAACCTTCTCACTAAAACTGGAGATATTCGTGGAGGGGAAAAGATCCGTATCCGTTATTTTTTGGGATTCTTAAACGGATCTTCTATGTTGCATGCAATTTAAAAGGTCAACAGTAAAAACTTTGAATTCTTTCAATTGAATTTGGATATTACTAACTTAGAAAAGGTATCTAATGTACCAATATAACACAAAAATAAATATAATTAAACACTCGTAATTACAATTAAATTCATATCGGATAGTAAAATAAAAAAAAAAAACACTATTTTACACAAGTCAAATCATACCACAATAGGTTATGGACACCGTTTATTTTCATAATCGCATGTCAAAAATGTTTGTTTTATTAATTGGTTTAGTTTACTTCCGATTTCGTTCACCGCGCCAATATTCAATACAAACTGATCGCGTCATGTAACGCGATATAGGCCCGAATATTTGTTGTAAAAATGAATAATATTGAATTTACCTGTAATTTGACCCTGGCGTTTTCCAAATTGATGTTACACGTGAAAAACGAGGCACCGATGGTAGGCGATATGTGCTTCGAAAACATCTTTCCTATGTAGCGGACCACTAAGCTTGTTTTACCA
This sequence comes from Saturnia japonica, assembly GCA_033032175.1. NCBI lineage: Eukaryota > Metazoa > Arthropoda > Insecta > Lepidoptera > Saturniidae > Saturnia > Saturnia japonica. The sequence goes on from CM065331.1 coordinate 1,386,388, forward strand.
ACGCCTATGAACAAAAACACAAAACAAATAAACAACAAAAGTTATCGGAGTTTTTGACGGGATCTTGAAGTGACATGACCTTATATTATGTAATATTGGTGGTGTTTTGCGTGATATACTTTGCTTTTTGTATATAAGTGAAGTGGATTATAAATACAAATTGAAAGCATGGTTTCTGGGATCCCACAAAAACTCCCAAGAAAGTTCTAACAAGGAAGCCACCATCTTCATAAGACAGGGCACTATATTCACTTGATAATGGCAGTATTGTCTTTTAAAGAGGACTAGTTGCCAAGTTAAGAAAAAGAACAAAGTTAATCTATACAATTAATAAAATTGAAGTGTCTGTTTGTAATGTCAAAATAACAGCTTTTTACTAAATGCATATGAAAGTATAAACGATAAATATAACAAAAAACAGATTTCTTAAAAATTTTGTCCGTTTGTTCCGGTTAATCTCCGAAACGTTTCGAACGGTTTTGACAGGACTTTCACTGTTCGATAGTTAATGTTTTAAGGAGTACCTACCTAACTTAGGTATAGGTTAATAAATAAGGTTCCGTGCAAATAAAAATCAATTCGGAAAAACAACGATTTTGGGGTGTTTAAATGGCTTACGCTGAGTAAATCATGAGATATATCAAATTAAAGTACTAAATAATCGTAGATATTAAAAAGACCTACAAAAAGTCAGCGATAGCATATATCTATCTTCTAAGGATCAACTAAAATGAGGCAGCACGAGGCGCGCGCGTGCCTGACCGACGAAAAAAAGCAAAGTACGTAATAGAAAAATTAAATAGACGATAAAAATGATTCTAATAATGTTGGGAAATTTTTTTTTATACCAATGAATCTTGCTGTAAAACTGGCACGGTGCATTTTAGACTATATTGATTATAAAGCCACTGCCAACCCACCTAACCTTTTTTTTTTTAAGTGAAATTTTTATTAGATCGTCTCAAACTTTTTGGTCTGTGTGTTGCATGTCGCGTGACGGTCGGCCACGGAGTAGGGATGGCGGCGCCTATAGTTCACAGCAACTGACCGTGTAGTGTATAGACTATTACTCATTTGTGAATTTTTAGTTAAATGTATATAATGTGAAAAAAGTTTCACTTTTATCGTGGTTTCATAAAACCACACAATCTTTTTTTTAACGTGGAGAAACCCTTCATGGGTACACACTTGCCCGGGGGGACGAGCGGTTATGTGAGACTCCTACTCACTAAAACTCCACGGTGCACCGTCCGCCGCCGTAATGGGGCGACGCGGGACCAGCGGTAGCATAATACCGCGTCGCGCCGGCGGCAAGGCCCGGAAGGGCCGCCCGCTGACGGAGACAGCCCGGTGCAAAACGAAACTGTCTCCCCGCCCGCCAAACTCCATTTTTTTTTTTTTTTTTTTTTTTTTTTTTTTTTTTTTTTTTTTTTTTTTTTTTTTTACGTGGAGAAACCCTTCATGGGTACACACCCGCCCGGGGGGACGAGTGGTTATGTGAGACTCCTACTCACTAAAACTCCACGGTGTACCATCGGCCGCCATAGCGGGGCGCGCGGGCAATGCGGTTGCAATCTGCCGCGTCGCCCCGGCGGCTGGCCCCAGTCGGGCCTCGGCGCTAAAGAGAGACAGTCTGGTACAACCCCAACTGTCTCCCAGACGGCTGAACTAGTGCAATGGGAAGACGGGCCCCCCGACCCGTCTCCCCTTGGTTCAGCAAGGGTAGGAAGGAGGCGAAATCGCCCCCCCCCCCCTTCTACCCAACGTCTACGCATCTCCTACGGTGCTAGCGTTCGTAGGTGGTGGTACCCTCTTTTTTACGGGTGGCCGGCATTTGGCGCCACCCATGTAGTGGTCTGCCGGCCTCTCGGCGTCGGCACACAAGGCACAGTGCAGCTTTTTAGCTACACACTGCAGTGCCTTGTGGCCTGGCTCCCCACACCGGAAGCACAGAGCTCCTCTATCCACCTCTGACATGCAAGTGGGCCGAGTATGGCCTACGTCCAAGCATCTATAACATCGTAGCGGTCCTCCCTCCAGTAGGTGGACGCGAGCCGAACTCCAGCCCACGAGGAAACGACCTGCTTCCATCAACGCTTTGGCGGCAGCGACTGGGAGCGACAGGTGGATCGCTCCACTGCCTCTCCCGTAGGGGCGTATCTCGCCCGCCCTAATGAGGGATGACTTGCAACCCCCTTTCGCTGCCGCCACCGCGACGACTTCTTCCTCCGTCACTGTCTCGTCCAGCCCTACGATCCGTATGCTAGCCCTCTTAACTGGTATGGCTACTGTGGCCACATCCGCCAACGCCTCCTGGAGTTTTAAAGCTAACTCGCCAGCCTGCTCCGGGCCACGAGCGCCAGGAATCTCTATAAGGCGAGACCCCGTGGCCGCGGGGCGAAGTGCCAAGCCCTCTATACCCAGTTGCGCAACTGCGGCTCGATTCACCCCCATGAGGGCCGCCTTGTAGGTCACTCCCCTTTCCACTGCCTCCGGCCGCAGTGTAATGAGTACCGCGGCCGAGCGCGGCGCCGAGGGGAGCCTCTTCCTCGGCCTGGGCACAGCCTTCTCACGAGTCGCAGGAGGCGCTTTTGCTACAGCCGTTGGAACCGCAGAAGTGGTCTTCTTTTTCGCCTTACGGCGACGGCGGACCACAGTTGACCAACCTTCTGTGCCTTCTGCTGGCATAGAAGAGGCTGCTGCCCCAGGCTGGGCACACTCCATCTCCAAGGGCTCCTGAGGCAGGATATCCGCCGTCACGCTCTCAGAAGGAGGGTCAGGGGCAGGCTTCAGACGCCGTGAAGCCGCTGTTTTAGTCCTTACAGCCTTGTGAGCTGCGGAACCAGACGCCGTCTTTCGGTCTGCTGCCAGTGGTGGTCGAATCACCGTGGCGGGGAGGAGACGGTCATCCAGGGCCTCTATGCGGGCAGTAACTAACTCCCCCATAGACACACGGAGCGACCGCTCCATCCTCGACATATGTTCCGCCATCGCATCCATCACAGCCTGCATCAGGGAATCCTGTCCCTGGGTTACCGGCATCTCCCGCGTCAAAGGCGGCACAGGAGGAACCTCCACCCGACTGCGCAGTGAGGAGAGCTCCGCCTTCAGCTCATCGATCTCCCGACGGAGCCTCCCCGTCTCGCGCCGGAGGAGGAGGGTCTCCTCCGCCACCGTCCGCGCAAGAGCAGTGGCAGTCACCTCTTGGAGGATCCAGGCTGCCTCCTTCAGTTTTTTGACATAAGTACCCTTAAGGTTGCCAGATTTTTTGGCAACCTTAAGGATCTCATCCGTGTTCTCTTTAGCGAGGGCTCTCAGACTATCCGGGTCGAGTAGCTCGATCCCGTCGAGAACCCCCACATCCGCGAAAGCGACCGCTTCATCGGTGCAGGCCGGTTCAGTAGCAGGACAATTGGCCCCGCCTGCCTCACCGACTACTGCCGTACGTGACACCCCAGCAGAAGAGCCCAGGTTACGGGCTTTACCCCTCTGGGCAGTCGTTACCTTGCTAGGGGCTACCCCGTCCGCGCCAGCTTTGTCGCCATGCGATCGTTTCTTGCCTATAACCGCAGACACAGTCGGAGAGCTACTAGAGCCGTCACCCCAATGCTGGACCGAGAATTGGTCAAGCATAGAATCGCGCTCCAAAATCACAATAGCTCTATCAGTCGTCCGTTTGTCCGTAGCCGAAGTCGTCGTTTTTGCATCATCACTAGTCCTATTGTTAGCCAAAGTCGTCGTTTTATTATTCAGATCGCGCAAAGTTTTGCCCCCCCCAGAAGACGCGGGGCAGCCCGAGCTAGGCTCGGAGAGGGATTCTCCCTTTCGGGTACCCTCCTGGGGTAGTTTATTTTTTAGCTGTGCACTTTCCATCTTAGCTTTACCTGTACGTCGAGTTCGCAGTACGCCTGCCAGGATCGGTATGAAATAACCGATCCCGCCAGCCGCTACCCGGAACTGGGCCCTTGGGGCTCAAACTGAGCCCTCATCGGCCCCAGCCCGGTACTGGGTGCGCTGCTCACACGCCACACCCAGGAGCTTTTAACGGCCCTCCAGCCGGCGCTCCTCCATAGTCCCCTCTGATAAGCAGAGGGATACAAGGAGGAGCGCGTCAGAAATTAGCCGCCAACCAAACTGGTCGACGTTGCCCGGGGTGCACCACGAGGAGGTTTCTGACATCGCACCCCTCCGCCAAACTCCAAACCTAACCTAACCTAACCTTAGAAGTCATGAAAATTTTAGCGACAAGGTCGCGGCTGGTCACTCGGAAACGAAAGACGCGTCGTGATTGGTTCTTACAAAATCGAGCGAAATAATAAATTATGACTAGCCATGTTAACTTAGGTTAAATTGCTAAAATTTCATATTTAACAACTTTTTAACTATATTACCTACGGGTACATATTTGCTTGATTCGTTATTACATAGCTAAGCTATGTTAATAATATATTATATTAAACACTTCTTGGGGAGTGCAGTAAGATCTAAAGGGTTCGACGTGGAGATTAATGGTAGATTGGTGCTGGTTCTGCTGCTTTTGGTAGACTACGTAGCAGGGTTTCTAAAGATCTTCTTATTAATTATTATCAATCGTATTGTCGCTAAAATCGTTTATATTTCACAACTGGATTTATCAATTGCTACCGTGGTATTAGATAAAGTCTGTAGATTTTCGTCTTGACAATAATACACGATAAGATATCAGACGTGGGTACATTGAAATTATTGCGATGAAATCGTAAACATAAATTATGTTGCAAGCTGCACAGTCTTAATACAAAATAGATAGGCACAGAAAGCCAGCTCTGTAAAAGAAACGATAACGAAGCACGCACACACAAACACAAACGCGTACGCACGAGGATCTTGGATCTAGCCAATCGAATGCCAGTCGCGAGTGTCCATGCACACCCGATATACGTAATCATTGTTTTTGGTGTGACACTAGGTTCTGAATTTATTGTCAATGAAACGATCAAATCGAAATTGTTGTGTATTAACATTTTTTTACTGTTTTTCATTAACCAATTAATAGATTCTTATTTAATAGGCGCCACCTCAACGAGCGAGTGTATCGCCAAGAGTCTGCCCTGCTATCGTCGGTTGATCTCCACGAGATCATCGCGTATCGTGACAGATCGCCGCGAGTTGCGACGAATTGCCGCTTGACCACAACAACTGGTTGCACAGTTGTTTTGTTAAAAACATTTTGGTTCGGTGAGGGGCAAGAGCGAATTTAGAAATGTCAATAGTTCTTATTTATTACGTATGAAGTATTGTGAGGTACCTGTCCTAGTTTGCTAGTGAATTGGAGTTGTTGATATTATTATAAAGAAAAACATATTCTTTAACAATCGAACCTTTGTTTGTCAGACAGCAACTCAGGGTGTACCACAGTGTCACATAACGCTCTGGGGTCGTTCAACGGTTCGTTCGTCGTTCGGTCAGCGAGTCATAGAGTTGTTATAGAATTAAATGTCAGGGCGATAATATCGCAACGATGGACTCGCTCGTATAGGTAGCGCCTTATAAATAAATGCGTTTCAAAATTTTATAATAAATAGTATTTTATTTAAATTTCAAAAAATTCAAGGTCGGCCGAAGCAGTCTTTCTGTAGCTATATATTTTGTGGTGTTAGCGCAAATAATGATAGCAGATATCGGCCAATACACGTTTTTTTATGATAAAGGCATGCGCTTGACCTTAATCTCTGATGGTAAGTAAAGATGAGGCCGACGATGGATCGCGCTTACCTTTTAAATGCTTATTCGGTCTTCGTTTAAAGATTCCCAAGTTGCCACAGAAAGATAGACAAGTGTCCTCAATCTTTTTAATTTTTTATTGTTTATAGGTTCTTACCTGATGTTAAGTGACGATGTGATGCAAGATGGTGATACTCTAAGCTTAATGGGAGGCTGACTCTCAAGTGCATTTGTCGGGAAACAGGCACAGGTGTTTGGGGACAGATTTTCAACTTGAGGGTGGTAGATAGCCAGGCGGGTATTAGAAAGTACCCTATCACCATAATACGTAGACGTCTACCGACGTGAAGAGTGAAGCTTTTACGTGGGAATGTGATAGTTAAAACCATATCTACGGGAGAGTAACGGGTGTTCCAAAATAGATTTGGAAACTTAAGAACTAAACCTTTGCGCATGTCGAAAATTCGAAATGCAGGAAAGAGTTGGACACAACTGAATTTTGCCATTAAAATTGCCAAGCGAGAAATTTATACAAAATATTACTATATCTACATAAACATTTTTTTTAATACAAAAAACGCCATTTATTATGATTAAATGACATTAGGAATATAATAAGATAATTGATACTAATTATATAAAGCTGAAGAGTTTGTTTGGTTGTACGCGCTAATCTCAGAAACTACTGGAACAAATTATTTTAGTGTTGGATAGCACATTTATCGAGAAAGGCTATTAGGCTATATAACATCACGCTATGACTAATAGAAGCGGAGCATCAATGAAAATTTTTACAAAAACGGGAACAACTTATACCTTTTGAGAGCTTCCACTGCGTGCGCTGTGTGAATGGTTAAAGTTACGCAAAAATCATGTGTGACGGAATTGTTTCTCTTAAAAGTTAAAAAAAACCCGTGTTTGAGCCAATTATTTCAATTCGTTGATTTTTATGATTATATGGTCAGAATGAAATCGGTCACACCGACATCTTCTGATCTGTGTCCTTCCTAATTCCAATTGGCTGACGACGTTGTAGCGTCATACGACGTCACTGTTGGAGAGACACCGCCGCCACCCCTTACCAACATTATTGAGATTGGATCGTTCGAGTGCGTGTGACGACAATATATTACGTCTTAATACGTTGACCGATCGTCTCGCGGTTGTATGACCGCCGCGCTCCGTGTGTGCATTTTTGTTTATTAAAACATACCATCCGTTAACGTGTTGAAGAACATTTAGCGAGATGGAATGCGCTTGTGTGCAGCGTTGGGATTGCCTTCGGCTCGGGTGACAACCATACGCGCGGGCGTGAATGTCCTACTTTTCTCCCTCGGTGCGTAATATACTATTTTATGGTAATAAAAATGGTTCTAAAATAATGAATTATTTGTGAAGATATTTTTATAATCATGGTATTAATCCTTATCGAAATAAATACGCTATTCATGACAAGTATTTCAATCTGAACAAAATTGCCATTTACAGTAATTTATTAAATGAATATCTTAGGAGATATCACAGTTTTAAAATAACTCCGCAACAAAATAATTATCAAGTACCGCGAGCGCATTTTTATTATGCAGAATAATGTGGGAGGCGGGTGGTACCTTTAATAGAGTGCCTACGATCCACTCTCTCTAACACTTTCTCTTTCTCTTATATGACGCAGAAGTTGCGCGGGTCAGCTAGTAAATTATAAAGCCACATGCATTTTATTCGGGGACGCATCTTCCATGTTACTTATTGCTTTACGGCCGTTTTCAATTATCTATCTAACCACTGTTTTTGCTACTGATGGAAATCGATGGTTGGTATATGACTTGTGACGTTGAAAATATTCTAGGAGTCATTGTTACTATTACATACTTCTGTTTTCTTGAGCTGGAGTTTCTAGCAACAAGGGCCAAGTCATATCAAATTCCACGACATGTAACAAGAATATGTTAACTTTATTGTCGTGTCATTAATTAAAATGATTGAGGCTCATATAATTAGGCACAGTAGATGCTAAAGAATGGAATTTTAAGTGTAAAAGATAGGCCAGATTTTAGTCAAAAGTACTAGCTTTTTTTATATCCATCTCCTACATTTGACTGTTTAAGAGATTTCACTACTTTTTATATACAAACCATCTCAATTGAGACTTGGCCTATTTTTTACAGTATGTTTTTCTTGGGAAAATGTATTTAAGAATATTCACGAAAAGCCAAACAAAAGTAATGGCCTTACACATTAGGGATGTAACGATACCGACAAGATATATCTACCGATATAATCGGCAAGGCCGGTATATCGATATCGCCGATTATTTATGAACCGATATCTAACAATTTGAACAGCGCGCGAAGCGTTTTCGTCGCAAGCGAGAATGCCGCACGTGGCGCCAGCGAGGACATTGCTGTCTTTACTAATCGTTGTACATATTTTTTCACGCCTATTTATTATTAATTTTGACAATAAATATAAAATAATCTATACTTATCATTAAAAAAGGTTATCGCCAGTTTTGTGCATAGTAAAGACACATACAAACACCCAACATTCATTACCCTTCGCCATGCAGAGAAAAATGTGCAGGAGCTTACAAACTTAATTATTTATTACTACACTTTCGATATCGATATTCCGGATTATTTAGTAAATTAATCGGTATCGTATCGACAACATTATGTATCGTTACATCTCTACTATTTAAAGAAGTGCTAGTCATAAAGAAAAATGCCCGTGAGTATGAGTGAAAAGAGAGAGAACGAGAGCGCGTCGAATCATTTTCGATTTTATCATACTGGGATGCGCGAAATATTTCATGCATATTCGTCAGTGAGTTAAAGCTTCTATTTCGGACAGTGGATGTCTCATTATTATAATAAGAAAATGTGAATGTGTTAATTAATTAATTATACATATTATTACTGTGAAACTAAGATAAACTTTCATTTATTTAACATAACCTCCATAGTGGCTTAATATTATTACCCGACTGCGAAAAAGGAGTGTTGTTAAGTAAAGTTGTAAAAAGTGTTATTACATTCGTCTTGATTGTAAGAGTGCTATAGGCTATATAATATTTAAGTACGATGTCTGGGAATCAAATAAAAAGCAAAAATAGAAATATATTTTTTGAACTCAAGTGTTTAGTCGCAGTTGGTTTTTTTTGTTTCCTTTTTTATCATTTATATTAAAAATAATAGAGACGCTCGAAAAAAAGTCTAAGTCGGGTAAAAAAACGATATTTTTCAAATAGGTATAGTAAATATTTGCAAGTCTAGGTGGTTCTAGGGCTTTGGTATGTATGTACCTTTATTAAGTTACACCATTCTCTTGACAGATTCGGTTCATTTGCGTGTGGAATGCACTTGTACCTATGGGGAGTTTGAATGCAAATTGAGCGATACGTAAATTTATTCCAAACAACAATATTACACTGACATGAATAAAATAAATTGCTTACATTAAATCTTTGACTACAAATAGGTGCGGAGGTACTAGTTTGCAAAACGGCACACACTCAAGTATAATGTCCTCTAAAGCAGTGCCGGAATAAAACCGTAGACCTCCACCAGCACTGTTACCGGATAACCGTTCCGCTCAGTCGTAATGTGTAAGGACATCGCGTCGATCGAATCCCTGCAATGAGCCCGAGCGACCGGGGGAGGAAAACATCGTTATTAAACCCGCCTGGCTACCACCCTCAAGTTGAAAATCTGTCGCCAAACACCAATAGGTGTTGTTGGAAAATTTAACTTCATTAGGTCGCATCGTGAGATGGCGAGATCGCGGGAAGGCCTGTGATAGGCGGACGAACGGCAGGTGCAACCTTTCGGCGCAGGCGATGACCCTGCCCCCCCTCCCATGCTCGGCCGGACGGCTGATGCGGGCACGCAGAGTAATTTTCGGTAGTGTCTTAGTTGGATTTTGCCTTGTATTGTATAACGTTGAATAGGTGTCTCAGCAGTTTTGTTGAACTGATTGCTTGCGGTGTTAGTGTCCAGCGATTTGAGGCGGTTACAACTACGTACATACAATTCACTCAAAACGCACAAATACTTCACAATTGACCGTCTAGGTCGCCGGGGTGCGGTCACGGATACCGCCTGCGCCTGACGAGGTGACTCTCCTTTTGTTTGTAATTAATTACTGCGTATCGCAGCAATAGGTTCCAGAGGGATCGTGATTCACGAAGATCGATTCTAGGGCCCGGCGTACGTCACGCGAATAGTACGTCGCGAACCTCCTCGAACAGGTGTGTTCTGGCCGCTGCACTTGAGAACCAGTTTACCACTAGGTTTAACGTGTTACCATCTTAGGTAATGTAACGGGGAAGGAAAACTCGTGCAATTGCGTGACGTAGAACCAGTTTACCACTAGGTTTAACGTGTTACCATCTTAGGTAATGTAACGGGGAAGGAAAACTCGTGCAATTGCGTGACGTACGTTTTACTACTTCCTTGAATATAACTGGTTTTTGAAGTGAAACGTTTTGAGAGAGAGTGGAAAGGGCGAAAGTAGCATGAAACACGTAGCCATGGAGACAAGGTGTAAACAGTGAGTTAAATTTATAAATAAACATTTTGTGATAAATTTGTAAATCGTCCTATACTAAGCAATTGTTCAGAGTAAGTAATATATTTGTTATCTTTTTGTTAATATACAATTTTTTATGTTAATTCGTTTGAAGATTAAGAAGTTTTAATATTTACAAATAACATGTGGCATTTTAATTTGCCACTCGTCATTTAAGAATTTAATATACTTAATATTTTAATGAGAATTAAATTCATTAAATTCCTAACATATGTTCCTTTTTCCCTCCCTCTAATTCTCGGAAATCTAAAGCTAAATCAAATAATCTAGATTTGTATAAATATAAACGAGATTTAAAAATTAGTTTGCCAGTGAAGTTTCACTTCTGCACTGTGCACTCTTTTTTAGGCTAAGCAAAAACATATTTTCATTTTTAAAATTTATACATTCTTTCTTCCTAACACACAATCACTTTTGAAACTAGAAATTAAAACTTACAAAATTTGAAGTAATATATTTTGGTAGAAAAATATTAACGACAATTATATATGTATAGCATTATCAAATACGTAAGTAGGTAGTAACCTAAGAAACAGCGAGAGGGTAGCCCTAGTCTTGTTTATCAACTGAGTGGCTGCAGGCAATTATTTCTCGCGGCTGAGTGCCCTAAGCGCTCGCCCCTAAGTCTGGTGAAGCTGTTAAAGCCGTCAGAGGCTCCAGGGCCCCTAAGGCTAACAGTATAGTCAGTCAGAAAAAAAAGAAAAAAAGGTAATTATTTCAAAAACACTGCCTAGACAACAAACCATTTACTTTACGTTTGCTACCTCGTCCCCGCCAACGTCTTTCTCACACAGGACAGTCGCGCACAAACTTGTACAACTATAAAAGCATATAAAACTAAATATGGTGCTTACTTATAAAAAAATGTTTGTCTGTCTGTTTGTTCCGGCTAATCTCGGAAACGGTTGGACCGATTTTGAGGGTACTTTCACTGGCATATAGATGATTTCATAACCAGTAACTTGTACAATTTTTATTTTAGAAAAATAATATTAGGGTTCCATGCAAATAAAATAAAATGCAATTTTATCTTTAATAGCATTTTATAGTATCTTTGTTTGTCCCATATAAAACTATGGAAAATAGTTGTGTATTACCTTGTCTTACACCTGTGAAGGCAACAATTGTATGATAGCCAGCATGTGAGTCCATTTCGAAGATAATGTGAACATAATAAAGGGCAGAAGCTAGTTAATTATTAAAAAGTAATCTATTTATCTATTTTATTGATAAGTTTCTTTGTTTGTATATGCCTTTTGGGATTCAATCCCCAAACAACTACTGGCATTCTTTAACTTGCTGGCATTCATTATTATCTAGCAATATTTTGCTAGATAAATACAAGCTAAATATCACCTTCTGCAGGGAATGAACAAGTGATCTCCCAGCTCAATAATATGTCCTCCACTGTCTCAAGAAATTATACATTATTGTTTACAGCAATATTTCATAGTAGATTTAGCCATAAAATAAAATGAAATATAATAAGGTCCACAAAAAAGTCATTCTTTGATTAATTCTGTTATTAAAGACCACAATATTTATGTTACAAAAGTGTACCCACGTAAAAATAATGCAAAATATGTCAGGGGAAATAAATAAAATCTAATAAATACTTGTTGATGACTCATAGTAAATACTATGTTGTTTTTCTATACATAAACTTGTTACATCTTGTACAAATCATTAAACAGGTAAACTTGGAAAATAAAACATGTTTATTTTAACATTTTGTCTAGCAAGTCTAACAATTTGTATTTAATTTCATTACTTTTTAAATGTTGTACTTTCCAAGAGTTCAAATGATTGGTATAAAATTTTGCATTTTTTTTTTTTTTACTTTTCAATTTTACTTAGATAGGTGTTTTCCAAATTTACCTAAATAGCTTATTTATTTTCTAGACACTGAGCAAAGCTAATCACCCCAAAATCATATTAAAAAAAACACTTTCATTGTATGGTAATTAAAACAGACATTCACTAAAATGTGTATATTTTGATGAATTCAATTATTTAGCTTTTTTTAAATAGTTTTTACAGTTTGTAATGTTTCTATTTCTATTGTTGCCATAATCAAATTATACATGACTTTATTAAGAAGTTTAAGGGAAAAGCTTATTTATATTTACCCAAATGTTCAGGGATTTCAAAGTTATTGTTGGTCATGTATAATTTAGATTACTACTATTATTAATAATAGTATTTAAACAGAAATAGAATATTCATTTTATTTACTTTTTTTTATTAATTTAATTAAATTGTTTTCGTTTTACTTTATAATATTTCTGAACATCAACCAACCCATACTATAGCAAAACGAATGAAATATCTAAGTACTTAAATTAACAAACTATAACCACACTTCTCTTTTTGAATTAATGAATAGTAGTAAGATATGTAATTAATATCACTTCTTTTTACCATCATATAAATTTCTTTTATTTGTATACTAATAAATAAATCGAACTTTTCTTGAACGCAAAAGCACCGTACACTTTTTAAAGACCCCTTTCGGACACTTTTCAAACTAGGGCAGATCCCGGGGAAATCCGAACAAATCTTTGTTAACAATAACATAAACTTTGTCCTTAGCCTCATGATACTATCGTACAACTATATCCGCCTCGTAAAAAATGCACTTGATAACTAATTACGCTGATGCTTTTATTACGTTAATAATGATTATTATCAAAAATATCAATAATTGATTAAATCATATAAATTGACAGTTGTACATTATTTTTGAGTAGTTTTCACTTTTCGTTATTTTTTAAATTTAAAACGATGACGAAATTGTGATACTGTTGAAGTTACCGGTTTCCTCGCCTAGTTAGTAACGAATAATTATTGAATATGTAATGAATTCGAGTAAAAAACTTGAAAATAAACTTACCTTGTGAACCTAATACGACGATTTTCGCCTCTATAACCTTCATTTTAAACTAAAAACACTACAGAATACCACATGCGTGTTTATTTGTTAAATTTACATGATTTTTTATAAATTTATTAAACTATAAATTTTATAAATAAGTCAGAAACAAAAACATAACCAACACCACCCAAAGACAAATGCATACTGATGTATTATGGTAACAATTTAAAAATCCATAAAATGTCACTCTCATTTTTGTTTACATGTACAATTTTAATTTGCCGGATTGTAAAATACGGTATAGTGCGTACAGCGACATCTGTGAAGTAATGTAGGATTGATTTTCAATATTAGCTAACAACAGCAAATAATATTATGCGAAAAGAATACTAGATGACGACACTAGTAATTTTTCACAGATGTTTATTATATTTTTCAGTAAATAGAGTCTACTACTGTATTCCTACATTTCTTTCTCGAATTTTAATATTCATTTCAGTTTTTTGACACCAATTTACGATTTCATCGTGTATGAGAGATGTATAATAAATATTTTTTAGACTGTAAAACAACATTTACAGCTTTTTCAAGGATAATTTAGGTATGAAACTGGCTCCAATGTTTTCTTGGTGATGGAGTTAAAGTCGGTGGAATATCTATCAAATATCTTTCTAATACCAACTAATGTACAAAATAATTTCTCAGAAAAGTATCACCATTATATCTCAGCCGCAATACATCCACTGCTGGAGATAAGTCTTTCTCGAAGATCATAAAAACGACAGGTCCTTCGTTACTTGCATCCAGAGGCTTCCCGCAACCTTAACCAGGTTGTCGGTTCACCTTGTGGGCTATAATATGTACATTAATGAACATTTAAATGAACTAGCGATCGCGTTATGGACGGAATTCGACCAGCGACTTTTTGATCAAAGAGTATTTTCTGTTTGAAATTTACAGTATTGATAAATAATGAGTATTATCTACATCACTTACTGTCACTTTTCATTGAGTGACAATGTCAATATTTTGGGGGGTCTAAGCTCAATGGCACTGGTCGGTATAGGATTCGCAGTATTAAATTATTTTATTTAATATATTAGTAACAGATATTATAGATAAACTTTGCACTATAAACTTATAACTTATAACGATAAACTTTAACCATGCCAAATTCCAGTCTTCCGTGCACGCAATGCGCTTAAAAAGGTACCGAAAGCTTTTGCTTTCGCAGATAATAATGGACAATATTTAAAGCAGGTATTAATTTATCACCTATGATATTGCAGTTATAAATAACACATATTTACAGTAATGTATTAATTCCTATAATTTCCATACCTAACTTTATAAAATCCACAGATATGTAATTTCATTTTAAAGCTATTAATAGATTTATATAGTTATATTATAGATAAAAGTCATAACGATTTATCCACTAATAGTAAAATGGTTAGGAAAGTGTAATAAACTGATTTATTGCACATTTAATGATGTTAGATAAAGGTTTATTGCGAAATTGGCGCTTGATTTTATTTTACGACTCCATTTTTATAGTGATTGATATAAGATGAGCTAACTTTATATTAATCTCGTAAAAATAACCAAGTCATATCTTAATAATGGTTGCCAGAAACCCATTGATAAAGTGGATTAAAATATTAAATAATGGTCTTCCATTATTTTTTTTTTACATTAGGTACTTTTTTGGGGTATTTGGCTGGATTTCAAACTGACATGATGTAGTGGTTTTTATTTGTTATCTATAAATTTGTGTTGTTTTAATTTGATCCTATATTGTGTAATACAAGCGGCATTTTGCATAGTAAAGATTGGAAATTAATAATAACATGGGTCATGAATTCTGAGATGCCACAAAAACTCCCTAGAAATTTTTAACAAGGGTCCACCATCTTGTTGGTAATGGCAGTATTGGTCTTCAATAAAGAGGACTAGTTGCCAAGTTTGGACGAAGAAGAGATGTTTTTTCTTCTAGGTTTTGATGGTCTTTAACCCTTTTGGTTACGTGAGCCTAGTAAAGGAAGAGATATTCTGAAGTATTATTACATTATTTAAAGAGAGGAAGACAGTATCAAAATATTTTTTAAATTTTTATTTGGCGCTTGGAGGTTGGGCAGTGATTGACGTTTTTTAATTTTTTACAATAATTTACACGGGATCGCAGGACTCGACAATCGTATTGTACCCGAATGGATCCCGTTCACCCAAGTGTAATCGATCATCTTTCAGTCGGTGTATATCGATTCCAGTATCAAGTGGATGGGATACATATGTGCTTGAATGGGTTGCGACCACCATACACAATGGCATTGTGATAACGTCGTCACTGTGACTTTATGGGTAAGTAGGCATGTGAGTACTTGCAAGCATGATAAATACGACACAAAGACTATGTGTTGGAAATTGGAATGTCGCATGTGCGTAATTTAAGGAATCTAAGATTTACATTATCTTACTCTTTCTGCGTCTGTTTAATATACAATTATTTTTTTCTATATGACTATACTGTTAACCGCAGGGACCTTGGAGCTTCAGACGGTTTTTATAGCTTCATTGTAGCGTGGGAGCGAGCGCTTAAGGTACAAAGCGATGCCAATGTGGCCGAGCCTCGGCTGGGGCTTTTGCCGAAGTTGCAATTACGTCGTGAACTAGCTATTTTCCCAATTCGTAGAAATTCGTACCTATACACATGTACAAGTTTCTGCTTCCTGTATTTAGTAATCTGTCGATTTTTGTCTACCTAATTAGTACAAAAAAGAAAAAGGTTCCTTACATCCTATAATATACAAGCGTTAACATCAACTGCACGTTTTTTTTTTCTTTTCTTACATGAACATAAAAATATTTTTGTCCATAGCTTAGTATACACATGAAAAAAGGGCGGTAAAATAAATCCAATATGGCTGTTTGTCCGCTCTTTTTCGGGCACGATTGCGGCATTTAATTTTGACTAACACTTTATTCAGTAATCAATTCGTAATGGAAGATTAAACCTTATTTCAAGTGGTTCAGGTTACTTTTAGCTTGTTATAAACGCAAATAGATTTGGTAAGCGTTGAGTGCTTGCTACAAAAGTCGAGTTGGAAATCGCAAAACATTAGAGAGATTAAATTCGGTGGAATGTAAAGAGTTGTAAATATTGTTATTATTTGATAAATAATTTATATTGATCAATCAATCGAAAGTATTTTATTCCATTTAAGCCCTAAGAAGGCACTTATGAATGCCAATACAGTACCACCGGTTCAAACATCCCAGTCCCATTTTTATGTTGTTTACAGTTATTATAATTTTCAGTGGATGCACACCGTACCTACACCTTTAAATTAATACGTGAAGCAAAAGCTTTCGGTACCTTTTTAAGCGTATTGCGTGCACGGAATGCTGTGAGATTTGGCATGGTTAAAGTTTATATGGGGAAGGAGTGCAGAAAGGTAAAATTGGTTTATAATATCTGTTACTGATATATTAAATAAAATAAATTAATACTGCGAATCCTAACCCGACCAGTGGCATTGAACTTAGACCCCCCCAAATTATTGTAGAAGTGATGTAGATAATACTCATTGTTTATGAATACTCTAAAATGTCAAACAGAAAATAGTCTATGAACAAAAAGTCGCTGGTCGAATTTCGACCTTAGGGCAATCACTAGTTTTATTAAATGGCTATATAATAAATAACCTTTCGACATTAAAACTTTCATAACATGATTCTTGAACTTGTCCTACAGATCAGTAATCAGAACATAACACAATGTAATGAGTATGTATGTAGTAAGTATTGAAATTGTTTTTTTCGTGTAAGTATGTATTGTGATTATGTTATGTTTTGTAATTGTAAAATAGTAATACTATAATCTTTGTAAACATTTCTATATTATATCCGATTGTGTAGGGGGCATATTCACGCAGCACAAATCAGTACGTACATAAAAAGAACTCGTTTACATATGAAATCTATTACATTATAATAAATGGTAATTCAGTTCACAAACGTTTCCGAATCCTGTCTTTAATCCAATATTTTTCCGAATGAGTTTATATTTAGTATCATAGAACTATAAGTTTACAAGTACCACAACATAATACCTTGGTTTATAATAATTATAATTTAACGAAAACTGTATTAAAGTTAGTTCTGCATTTTTATCTTAAGAAGACTAAAACATTCAAATGGTTATACTAATACTACATGTTTTTTTTTAATACAACTAAGGCAAACAAGTATATGGCCCGCCTGATTGTAAGCAGTTACCTTGGTCTATGGACGCTTGCAACACCAGAGTTATTACTAACGCGCCGCGGACCTTGAATCCCCATTTCTCAATGAGCTCTGGGAACCCTAATCACCACGGGAACACAACAAAAGGTTATTTGGCTGCGATTTTCTGTAGGAAATTTTCAAAGGGTTTTCTAAGTGCCATACATTTTTTTAAAATTCCCTTTCTCATTGAGCTTTGTAATGACACGGGGAAAACCCAACTTTTTACATTTGGAAGCATGTGAAAGTTATAGCTACCCTCGTGTAGCATTAAAAATAAGTAATAAAAACAAACAGAATAAATAGATTACGGAACAATTATAATGTAGTAGTAAATGAAAAGGAGCTTTATAAAAATATATTCTCGGTACATATTGTGTTACATATTAGTTAGGTACGTATTTAAGTTTAAAGTAAATTTCTCAAAAATCATTATGTTCATCGTATGATTGAACATTAAAACAATAAATTTTATTACCACAATTAAATTACGGGCGAAAAATAACAAGATAAAATTGTCTACTAACATTTATAGTTCCATCGTACTTAATGTAAGCAATATGTTAAAGTTGCGATGTTACAAATGGTCCTAATTTCGCTAAAAGCACTCGGAGAGCGAACAAAGCGATCGTAAATGTGAGATCGTAATAAATTGTGAACAGCGCCATCTATACGTTAAACGGTCATGTTGTATTCATGATTCGGACCGTTCGCGTTGGATGGCGATAGTAGAGATTTAATTCTACGTTCTTCGTTTTATGGTCGAATGAACAATGATATCGTGAATCTAGATTCCTATTTCTATCTTATCTCATCTAGATGCTTATTCGTTGTAATGTTTGATATGTTTGATCTAACAATTACGTTTACATACATACATAGTATTTTCTATACAAATAAAATAAAATTATAGTGGCTGTTAGCTTTTTTTGAAAGTACCTATAATACGGTAGTGACAAAAAATCAAACCAATTTTTTTGTCACTTTGTTTGTTTCGGGTAATCTCAGCAACGATTGAACCGATTTTGACGCGACTTTCAATGGCAGATCGCTGGTGCTCTTTTGATATACCTTAAAAAGTCCTACAAAAAAGTAAACGATAACATATTCCCATCTTCTAAAGATCATCAACAATAAGCATTTTTGACGTGACAACGTCTTATAATTCGATGGAGCCGGCTGCACGCATGAAAAAACATGACTCATGCGGCGTTACCTCGCTCTGAGGCGTTCCATTTAAGGCTTGAAGTGCAAGCGAGAGCGCGAAACGAGCGACAAAGAGGCACAATCGGCCTCCGCGTTCGGCAGCGTTCGACATCTGTCTATCTCCTACCTGAGTGAGCGATGCGTCCGCGTGGACAGTTGCTATACAATAATACATTTACATGTTTTCGTCAAGTATGAAGTGCAGAACTATTTGTATTTATGCGTACAAATAAATGTAACTTGATCAATTCAATTGTCATTTCCATTTACTTCCTTGTCTATATCCATACAAAATATCTATCAAACAAATAAAATTAAAATTTTCTTTTGAAAAATGATACCATTCCATCAGTATTTTCTTATGACGTTGTCACGTTCAACTATCGTCAGTAAACCAACTTTACAGACAACCGATTTTTTTTAAATATCCGAGAGTTTAGAAGCTCGACTGGTGTGTGTGCCCGATCTACGGCATTCAGTAATCCACGCGAGCGCATCCGCAGGCACCGCTAGTTTACTTAGACATGTTAATGCTGCCCCCAATTCGAACTGTCACCCACGGCGGATGCCCGCCGGTTTTTTTAAAGACAAAAATGCTCATATTTAGAGTTAGTCAATAAGTCAAACTTTTTATTCTATACGGAAATTGAGTTTATTTATATTATTTTCACATAATATTCAAACCATCAGAGAAACAGCGTAACGTATATACATTATTATTCCTTGTACAATACTGTTTTTCAACACGATTCAACAATGCTATATTATTACAAGGCTAGTTTATCAAAATTATGCACAGATGGCGTGCCGAAACAACTTTCGATACAATATAATTCAAACCGCAAACACCGACTAATATCGGAAGTCGTTAAGTATATATTAATAAGTTTTGTCTATAGCTAAATAACAATAAATACCGTAGGTAAGTAGGTAGGTTTTTGATATCCGCGGAAACCGAATGCGGAGTATTGAAGGCTCACATCTGCGGATGTGGATTTTAAGATTATTTTAACCGATTGCGAAAAAGGTTGGGTTGTCTTTCCAGTGTATGTATGTACCTATGTCTATGTGATTTCAGCCTATGTCGTTAGCTTCGTATTAATTGTGTGAGTTATATAGACTTTATAGTATTTGACTACGTCTGGGAAACGAAAAAGCAAAAACTGAAAAATATTTTTTTTTACTCAAGTGTTTTATTTTGTTTTTTATTTCCTTTTTAATTATTTTAGCTTGTTAAATATAAGAAGGTACTTAGCAATTGTTAGAATGATAGTAACTCGACGTGATGTGTCGAGCGTATGGTTCGCGTTTGTTGGATAAACGCCCGTACTGTGTGTCACACTTAGGGCTGCCAGATTTTTATTGGGAGCCTGAAACAATTCTAATTATTTTTAAATTTAATAGTTTTATAAAAAAAGAAATAAATAAATGATGCAGCTATATCTGCCGGAGTAGACATCAGGATAGACTATCGTAGACACCAGGATTTTCCTACATTTCATCATTACGAAATTATACATCTTGTAAAACGTCATCAGGGCTAATTGCAAGCACTGTCGAGATGTGCAGGGTCCGAAAATCCAAGTGAGAATGATGTCTGTTTATTTAGGGCTAACCCCCAGGGGTCTCCAATCTCATCTATAGCCATTTCAAACCCAGCAGAAAATCACAGCACATGATTTTGAGTAATTCAAGGTTGGAAACCCACTAGTGATACCATGGTTATTACAAACATCTTTAGGCTACGGTAGCCGCTTACCAGCAGGCGGGCCGTATGCTTGTTTGCCAGTAAGGCATGTCTGATGTTATCGCTTCTCGTAAGCGCCCTGGTAACTTTTTTGAAATGTCCTCACGGTCCCACAAGCTCCAACAAGAATGATCCTCTCTTTAGATTCCAATTTTCCGATTTAGTGGGTAGACTTAAACAATCCTAGGATCCAGTATTAACAGAGATGAGTCGAATGAGAATCATCTTTATAACTCGTGATTGTCTGTTTATTTAATTATGTTCGCGCGAAGTCTCTGTTTTTAACCCCCGTCCATTCCGACGCAAAAAGAGCAGTGATAAAGAGTGATGATGATTTGAATTTTGACCTAGTTGTTCTTTAAGAGAGTTCTTAGCTATGATTCAAGTAAATCTGTTTAGCCGTTTGAAGAATATCAGCTCCTTTATAGTTGATAAATAGATGTCAGCATCTTCCACAAGTCTGATTTAATTAAACCTTGACCTGATGCTGCAGCGTCATATAGAATCAGTAGAATACCTAACTCCTCACCAAAATACGGCCGAAATATCATATTTGGGTTCATTAGAATAGTCTCAATGAATAGTTTAGGTACTTGTTTCGAGGATTTATAAAAGCTTCAATTTACCTTGTTGTCTTTCGATTTATTTTATTTTCACCGTATTTTGTGTACCTACTTTTTAGATATTATTAGGGTCTTGTTGCTATTACGACATGATGTTTTTAATATTCACTCAGACACGATTTTCTGGCATTTCTGCAATTTTTTATGTATATTTTTAATAAAGCGAAAGTTGAATTAGCGATATACATAGTAACTTTTATGGGATTGGTACCAATGATCTATGAATGATTCTTTACTTCTATTTTTGAGTGTAGTTATAAGTAAAATAGGACAAATAATTCTAAACTATCAAAAGACAACCTTAGAAACGCTGTCAAAATCGTTCAAGTTGCGCGAGATGTACGTTGGAATATGCGAGATAAGATCCTTTGTATGATAAGTATATAATAACAACGAATAAAAGTTATACCGGCCTTTAAGTGTCCCGGTGCTGGACGAAGACCACTTCCCGACAGAACTTAGTCCGGTCACACGAGCTCCGGACATAATATTGGTAATTTGAAACGGCGAGAAATCCATACATTTTATTTAATTTGTATAATTTAACATTAGGCCATAAACTCACCGATGTTAAGGGACAATGTGGTTTAAGATGGTAACACGTTAAGATTAGTGGAAGACTGGTTTTCAAGTGTAACTGCTGGAACACAACTATTGATGTTTCGTTACAGATTTTTATCTTTCTACTTTAGGTAGTAGCTAACTAGGTGGACATTAGGAAATGTCCTATACCATGCTATGGATTCATAACGATGTTATTACCGAAAACTAAACCACACTTTCAACGAATAGTGGGAAAAATGATAACTTAGTAAAGCGACAAGGACAAGACTTAAATATTATGTAAAAAAATACAACTGACAAAGATATATTTAAAAACTAGGAAATACCAAGTATAATTATCATTGACTATTAACATAGAATAAGTTAAGAAATTAGTGTAATATGATAGAAATATAAGCTGTGTGTTAACTAGCTGTGCTCTACGGTTACACCCGTGTTAAAAACCTATTTTTAGGCATTTTTTTTTTCGCTTTTTGTAAAACTATCGACGATTTTATGAGGAATAAATGTTACTCGGTAATACCGTAGATTTATATTGGTGGAAGAATTTTTAAAATCGGCCCAGTAATTTTTGAGTTTATCCATTACAAACAAAAAATCAAATCTTTCCTCTTTATAATATTGGTATAGATAAATAGATATGAAAACGAAGAATAAGCAATCAAATGTAACGAAAAATGATTATTTAAAGATAGGTACTAAACAAACAAATATATAATTGAAAAACAGAGGAAGTTACCTACACTAAGATGGCTATATAATAACATTAGATACCTATGTCAAAGATTGTAAAATGGTGTAACTAGCTATAGATAAGAACCCTGATTTACGATAGTGTAGACATAGGAAACGGAAAAATAAAGAAGAAACACGAGAGTGATCAAAATTTGAGACAGACAGAGTCAAACGGTACCTACCAAATCGTTAATAATG
This sequence comes from Saturnia japonica, assembly GCA_033032175.1. Classification (NCBI taxonomy): domain Eukaryota; kingdom Metazoa; phylum Arthropoda; class Insecta; order Lepidoptera; family Saturniidae; genus Saturnia; species Saturnia japonica. Next base: position 1,408,910 of record CM065331.1, read on the forward strand.
TGAAATGTATTGTTTGACGCAATATTAAAGTCAACGTCATAGTTAGTCCATTTACAAATCCCTTTGCTGAATATAGTCACGCCATGGAGCCAAATCTTCAGACATCCTGTAATGAAATGAATATTTTACCATAAAACACATAGGGACAAGTAACAATAGGTTTATCCATAATAAACTCAACGTACCGCAAACGAGCAATCAGCGAGCGATCGCCAACACGACAATACCCTCCGCTCCCCACCCGCCCGACTCCACACCCGCCAGCGCCATTCCTTGATTCCAAATTCAATTTGCACCAATCAACGGGTGCCGTCTTCCCGCCTTCTGCGTTGTTGGGCAGCCGCCGGACGTGACGAATTGCGCGTTTACGTTATAATTTTTTTTATTTCAATCTTTGTGTTTTTGCCGTTTATTGCAGAGGTTTTAAAAATCAATTTTATTATGTAATAAAATTACAAGGCGGGTAAATTACATTGTGTATTTATCAAGTGAGTTCAGATCAATTTTAAATCTCTTTTTTGTACAAAATTATACACAAATGTCATGTAAATTGAACATTTTTCTATTAATCAAATAAGTTAATAAGGTTTAACAAGATGGCTCTCGTTATTAGTTTTCGCGTTGTATACACAATCTCATCTGATCTTAAGTGACGATGTGGCCTAAGATGTTAGCACGCTAAAGCCTAGTGGAATAGGTGTTTTTAGTTATTAATAAAAATTCTTTTCACTTGTGAATAATAACTAATATCATTCAAAATACTACACTATTATTACTATATAATAGATATAGGGCCAAATAACGTAAGTTAATGAGCAAAAACTACAACATGAAAGATCAAGATCCGCCAAAAACTTAGTTTTGAAACCCAATGACCTAGCTATCCACTGTTCGTTTATTTATCGTTATAAACAACGAAAATTAATTTTATTTCATACATGACAAAAGGCAGTATACGCAGTAATATAAGCCCATGACTACTGAGACCATAGAGAGACTTCAATTTGAAATTTCATAACTACATTTTGAATACCTAATTCATTATTTGACTATACACTATGTTTTTATAAAAAAATATATATTAGAAATAAGTATTAACTGTATATGGAATAATAAACATAACTGTCTTTGCTATGTAATATTCATAAATAAAAAAAGTAACCAGAGTAAATAAAACTGTCAATGTGTCAGTGTAAAAGCGCGCGAATTCGAGGCGTCGTCGTGTCGCATCATGGCCGCGGGGTTTCGTTACAAAACCAAATATCAAATATTGATATTCCCTCCTCGATTTTGTATTCTGTTTGAGGTTCGAGATACTATTTACCTTGTTCGACAGTAACGTTTCATTTTCCGATGACATTGCCTGTTTGACACCTTTAATACTGTATTTTTATAGGTAAAGATACTTATTTTAACCTTTTTAAGATGTATTAAAGTAATTTTATAATTGGACACTTGTTTTGTTTTTATGTATTACGTACTAGGTGCTGCTGTCGACAACAGGCCACGATAAATGTGTCAGCTTGGATCGCGACCACCATACACCAAGTGTACCTACTTACCGTCCGCCATTATAAGTAGTGCCTTGTCAAACTGCAAGCGAACTGAAAGTGTATATTAACTTGTGTTAATTCGTAACGTATGTTGTCCCTTCAATCTTGATATATTAGCTTTTCAGCAGAACAGCTTTTCAGAACACTCACCAGACGATAGAACACGCTCAGCGAGGCGATGTTCCTGCGCAGCTGAAACGGTTCAATGTATTTGGTAACGTCTGCTTCATTAACAATCCCCACAGCCCGTCTCTGCAACCTATCCAGAGCATCAAGGAGTATTATTTATAGGTACTAGAGTTCGACCAATGATCAAAAATCGACCAGCGACTTTTTAATCAAGTTTGTCATTTGCAGTATGAACCTAGACAATGAATATTATATCACTTGCTGTCACTTTTCATTCAGTGACAATGTCATTATTTTGTGGGGTCTAAGTTTAATGGCACTGGTCGTTTTAGGATTCGCAGTATTAATTAATTTAATTTAATATATTAGTAACAGATATTATAGATAAATTTTTGCTTTCTGCACTCCTTTTCCATATAAACTTTAACCGTGCCAAATCTAAAAGTCTTCCGTGCGCGCAATACGCTTATAAAGGTACCGAAAGCTTTTGCTTCACGTATTAATATTTAGATTTATATACGCATTTAGTCGTCTGTGAGTGAAATTTCTTTAAGTGTTTCAAATATTTTTGGCGACAAAAGTATTCGACTATCGAGGTATCAACTTAAATAAAATGATTAAGGTTTGCCGTAGAGCATGCATCACGCAAAAGCTGCTGGATAAATTTTGATAATTTTTTTTCGCTTTAATATTTAGATACTTGACCCTTGACTGAAAAAATTTTCACGACAAGTTTATCTATATTTATATAATAAAGCGGAAAAGTTTTTTGATTGTTTAAACACTCTAATCTCTGGAACTACCAGTCGGATTCGAAAAATTATTTTGTATGTGATAACCAGACTGCAGAAATAATATAGGCTATTTAAGATTAGGCTACAACTCTGAGAGAGCCTTAAATATTGATTTTTGTTACGTAAGTCGGAAGTCGAGGCCCTTCCGAACTGGTTTATCCGCATGCACTGACGTAATATTTATGATACGGAAGTACAGTATTCTACAATATTGGTCCTTAGTATATCTAAAAAAATGTCTGGGATAGCATATGCCTATCTCTTATACATAAGCCACAATAAGGTATTCTGTGACAAAGATTTGTTGAAAATAAAAAAATAATTTATAAGCATTATTATTAGACATGGCATATTAAACCTTACAAACAAAAGTTACTTCATTAAAAAGACAATTTTATAAAGTTAAATTTTGCTCTTCTTAGTATGCTATTTGGACACATAGTTTAGGAGATAATTAAAAATTAAAATAATTTGTACTTGTGGGAACAACAATTATGGCAGACAAGAGTGTGCTGGCGGAGCGGTGTTTGTAGGATAAAATTAACACGGGTGAAACTGTAGGGCATAGCTAGTAAACAATAATTCTGTAGTGAACTCGAGTTGAGCCAATTAATTGTCAAATAGTTGACAATTGGCAACTGGAAGTTGAAAGATTAGGACTTCGGCTACTATGATTTTAATCTCTTTGCATTAATATAGTGTACGCTTCAAACTATGAACGAGTATACTTGGAATACGTTCTTATTCGTGATTTGGTCCCGTACCAAAAGCCTCTGTAAACACATAGCTCCCCGTAAACGTAGATCAGTATCGACGTTCAACAAACAGCCGGCGGTAAGTTGTTAAACAAAAGACATCAATCACTAAACGACACGCCTTGCTGTTCTATTCATAGTGATGTTTCTTTTTGTGCATTTTATTGTTGTAACGAAGTTCCTTGTCGCGGCCTGGCAGCCAAACTGAAAAAGTGTCCAACACTAAAAAAGACACATACATATAAAGGAGTTTCAAGACTATGACTGCAGTGGAAGTAGCCCAACTGTGATATGACCAGATTTGTACGTATTGTTGTATGTACAGTAGTATTTATATTCATAACTTTATAAATAAAAACGAAAAAAAAGTTTCAATAACAAGACAAATTTAACAACAAAACAAAACTAATTTCAATAATTTTGAAGAGTTCCCCTGTGTATTTTCGAAGTTGAAGGTCAAATGCCAAATGGGACCACCCTTTAACTATCCGACAAAAAAAGAATCATTCAAATTGGTTAATAAACAAAGAAATTATGGCTAAATTATAAAATTATCCATAAAAATATACATTCGAATTTTGTTGAAGTCGTTTCAAAATTTCTAAATGAAAGAGACTACAACCATCGACTGTACATATTTGTGTAGAAATCTGTTATTTACATAATATTATATAGTCCCACCAGACCTCTCGAGGTTTTTAGTTTTTTTTTGGCGAGATCTTAATCTCTCTGGCATTCTATTACTGAATTCGCATAGGAACTTATTCAATCCGCGTGAATAGCTACATTATAACCAATAAATTGTTTGTTAAATGGTTAAATTGTTTTCATTTCTCCTCTATGTCAAGAACATAACTAAGGAGCCTTTACATTATAGTAAAAATCAGGGAGTGCGGAGTGGAGGGCTTGCCGAACATATCGCTATCTAGGTAATTTCTATCTAGGAAAAGAGCCGCTTCCAAGAAACCAATTAGGTAGATACATTCAGACACATTTAGACTTAATACATCTTAATTTAGTTTCACATCGTTTACAGCACAATAATTTATTCGGCATTTTTTTTAACCTCCGAGGCTTTAAGAGCTAACTAGTTTTTTGTTTGTTTGAAATGTTACCTGATCGAGAGTGTTCTTAGCTATGATTCAAAGAAATCTTTTCAGTCGTTTGTACATTATCAGCTCTTTTCTAGTTGGTAAATAGATATGAGAATCTTCCAAGGGTCTGATTGAGTGAATTGGTATTCTATTACTTCAGTGATATTAGTAAAACTTTGACCTGATGCTACAGCGTCATTTGGTATATATAGAATATCTAACTAATAACCAACTTACAGTAGACGTTGTACAGTATTGTGTTTGGGCTCATTGGAATGGTCTCAATGAGTAGGTAACTTATGTCAGTAGTTTATTAAATTTTCAATTTACTTTGTTTGTTATTTTCTGTTCTTTTAGACATTTTCTTTTATGAAATAATTTTCTTCAATTGTTCTTAGAATCAAAACATACATAATACATATAAGAATTGTTCACTTAATAGTACTAGGTAGAGAATAGTTAGTGCTTAATTTTTAATTTTGTAAACTGACTACACTGTTAGCCTTAGGGGCCCTATCGTCAAACAGAGCCGCTGCGGCTTTTACAGCTTCACCGGACTTGGGGGCGAGCGCTTAGGGCACTCAGCCGCGAAAGTTTGTGACGACCCGCACGAGGGTGCCAGAGTGGCCGAACCTCGGCTCGGGCGGTCGTCGCGAATGCGAAAAAGTCGCGATCTAACTAATTCCCTAATCTTAGGAGAATTCGAGCTAACTAATATATACTCATATGCACGTTCCCCTCCTCCTGGGAGGAAGGAGTGGACCATGCGTATGTGTATTTAATAATCGGAATGGTTTTTCTACACTAACTAGCGCAATAGTCTAACTAGCGCAAAAAAAGAAAAAAAAAGGTCCCTTACAGAACCTATGTACCTGTGTGGTGTGCACGTGTGTGTGTTCATACGTGTGTAATGTTGTGTGTGGGTAACTAAGTGTTGCACGTATAGTGTCACTTTGTATCGCGCGGGCGGCTGCCTGACCCAAGGGCTTCACACCGAGGAACGGACCTAGGCTTGGGTTGCCGCTAGAGAGGGTGGACGTGACGGGTGTGCGGGAGCGAAGTTGACCGCCCGTCCTCTGCGGAGAGAACGGTGGTTACGCGGGCGTGGGCGGTGGCACGCTCTGTTTGGAGAGACGGTGTCGGCGTAGAACGCGTTAGCTTTTTCGGTTTGGTCGGGCGGGTCAGTGAATATATTACGCGGCCGGCGTTTTCTCCGGCAGGCGTTGGGGTCGGGAACATAAGAAGCTGCCGCTTTTATTAAGGGGTTCGCGTGGTTCGACGCGGTGTCGAAATACGAGCGAGAAAGGTGTTTGGCATATGCATGTATCGAGGGAAGGTCCATATCTCTATGGAGATCCTCCATACGAACAAACCAGGGGGCACCGGTAAGGCGGTGAAGAAATTTGTTCTGGATAGCTTGTAAGCGTTCCCAGTTATAACTTGGCATATGTGCGAACGCAACGCAGCTATATGTCATGATCGGACGGATACACATCTTGTAGAGCGTAAGCTTGTGTCTCGTGGACATTTTGCTTGCAGCACATAACAGAGGATGCAGTCGGGCGAGGGTCCAGGAGGCCCTTTTCCTAACCAGATTGATGTGGCGTATAAAGGAGAGTCTACTGTCTAGGGTTACACCTAGATATTTGGTCGCCTTTTCCCAGGGGATCGGATTACCGAAGAGTTCAAGGGGATTGTCCTTGAGTTTTTGCGGTATCTGTGTGGCGGTTTTGTCGAAGAGCACCGCTGCGCTCTTCGTGGGGTTTATGGCTATTCGCCAGTCGTTAAACCACTTCCCGAGAGTGGTCACGGCTCTTTGGATTCTACATTTGAGGTTTCTCGTTTGCCTTTGAGAGGAGTATATGACTGTATCGTCAGCGTATAAGCCTACTTCAACTTTCTCTTCAAGTTTTGGTAGGTCACTGACGTACAGATTGAAGAGGCTAGGTGCCAGAATGGAACCTTGGGGGACGCCTGAGCGTATGGGATGGGGTGTGGATAGTTCACCTTCCACTCTGTAGCGAAAGGTGCGGTCTTTGAGGTAATCGCGGATGATTTTAACTAATCTATCGGGGACTTCGCGGGAGTACAGCTTGTAGACTAATCCTTCGTGCCAGACCTTATCGAAGGCCTTGGCTACGTCGAAGAAGACTGCCAGTGTGCGACGGGGTATAGATAACTCGGAAAAGTTAAACAAAATGTGCTCCGTGAGGCGGTGCACTTGATGAGTGCAAGAATGTCTAGCACGAAAACCGAATTGCTCAGGCGGGTAGAGGTTTTTCTCCTCTATTACGGATTTGAGACGGTTCAGAAGGATCCGCTCATAGATTTTACCAAGGGTATTTAGAAGACTGATAGGGCGGTAGCTGTCGGGAAGCGACGTGCTCTTGCCGGGCTTGTGAATACCTATGACAATGGCCGTTTTCCAGACGGCTGGAAAATGGCAGTTGGCTATGGCTACATTGAATATGCAGACCAATAGAGCTATGAGGTGATCGGGAAGAAGTTTGAGTACTTCGTTCCTGATACCGTCGGGACCTGGTGACTTTCTAAGCTTAAGGCTTTTGAGAATGGCAGAGATCTCCTCAGAAGTGACTGGGGACAGGGATTCTGATACCGGGAGCTTATTCAGCTCCTCCACGCGGGCTTCGATGTCTCTGACTCGGTCGGTGTTCTTGACGCTGTTCGGGGAGCACTGGCTCTCCAGACAAGCGGCAAGGCACTCCGCCTTGTCGATGATATCGAAAGCGGGTGTAGTGCCGGGACCCCTTTCGAGGGGGGGCATGCGAGGTTGGGCGTCTATTTTAAGGGCGTGGGCTACTTTCCAATAAGTCAGATGTGACGGCCTTAGCCCTTCGACTAGGGTGTCCCATCTGTGACTTTTGAGCTCGGTTATACGGGCTTTAACCGCTCTCTGAAGTGCGCGTAATCGTGCGCGGTTTGCATCGGTCGGATAAGAGTCATGCGCACGAGTCGCAGCGTTCTTCTCCGTCATCAACGCTCGCACGTCGGCAGGGAGTACAAAGCGGCGATCGTTCGCCGCTTCGACCTCTCTCGAGGCCTCTCCGATGCCGACTTGGAGGTGGTCAACTAGGGAGTCGATTGCGAGATCTACGTGCGCAACTGACTCTAACACGTCCGGGACCCTAACGAGACTGGGCGAGGACTGCCTATCCGCGAGGTAGTGTTTTAATTTTGCATAGTCAACCATTGTGACTGTAGGAGGGCTGGAGTCATCTAGTTGTCCTAGCTGTAGGATGACCGGGCGATGGTCGGAGTCGAGTTCGTGTACGACCCGAATGAGTCGTACCTGAAGCGCGATATTTTTCAGGAGGGCTATGTCGAGCACTGTCGGTGTACAGTGATCTTGAAAGTGGGTGGGAGTGGGAGGCGCTATGACGTCAAAGTTTAACTCGTCCGACAACCCTTCGAGAATAACCCCATTGCTGGTGTCTCTCCAATTGTTGAAGGACGTGTGTCCACTGTTGAGGTCACCTGCGATAATGACCGATGTGCCGAGCGAGAGTAGCTTCTGTAGGTCAGACCTGAGAGGTACTTTCGTCGGTGAGAGGTATACGGATACGATCGTTATGGACGGATGATCGGTCATTCCTAGTCTACACGCGGATACTTCCATATTGGTAAGTATCGGAGGATCTATCGGCATGCAATACAACGAGCGCTTGTAGTAAATGAGAGTGCCGCCCCCTCGGCCGTCGCGGTCATTTCTAACGATGTTATAGTTTGCGATACTCGGATTGCGTTTAGCACGCTTTAAGAGCGTTTCCTGTACTAAGAGAATGTCTATTTGGTGATCTTTAAGATAAGTCGCGACGAGATCACGCTGCGGATATAAGTTCCGCGCATTAAAGAAAGAGATGTTTAAACCTCTCGGCTTGAGTTTAGCCATTGAGAGGCCTGAGGTTGGCGGCTTCGCGATCGAGACGCTGTAACGTCTCTACGAGCCGGGGAAAGGCAGCTATGGTTTCGACGAAACCGTACTGCTCCATATGGGTCTTGTATGCGAGGACTTCGCGTATCTCATGCTCACGAATGAGCGATAACATAAGGTCATCCATTGTGGTGACGCGGGACGCTGGAGCGCGTGGTGCTGGGGCGCGGGGCGCTGGAGCGCGGGGCGCGGGGATGTCCATAGCCATAAGGGGCTGTGGTTTGGGGGCCCATGCGTTCTGAGTCGAACGCACGGGTTTGGGCTGCACCTGGGGTGCGGGAGGGCCTACGGTCGCCTGAGTGCGGCGGGGGGCAGGGAGGGACGGAAAGACCTCTGGATTGAGCAGAGGTTGCTGCGCCCGGGGCCCTGAGGCGGGGGGTGCCCGCTGAGGGGCAGCCTGCCCAGGGCGGCGGGGGTGCATGGTGTGCGGGGCCTTGGGGCATCCGCGATAGTTCGCAGGATGTCCCTCCTCCCTGCATAGTACGCAGCTCGGGGGGGTGTTAGAGTCACGCTGACGCGTGCACTCCCTGGTTGGGTAGTCTTCGAGGCACTTAACGCACCTCGGACGAAGGAAGCAGTTGCGGGCAGAGTGTCCGTACAACTGGCAGTTGTGGCATTGGGAGGGCTTCGAATTCTTGTATGGAGGCTCTACGGTTATTCCGGAGAGCTCGCATACAATTTCTAAGTTAAATATTTTTTTGCCCTCAGGCGTTTTATCTAGGATTAACACGAGCATTGGAAGGGCTCGTTTCTCTTTATTATACATCCGATGGACCTCTCGGATGGGGAATTTTTGGGCTTCAATGGAGGCAAAGACTTCCTCTGGTGAGATTTCGACTGGGATGCGCCGAAGCACAACCCGTAGGACACGCTCCTCTTCGAGGGCGTAAGTGTAGTAGGGAATGTTCCTACTACGGAGGAGGGTGGTCAATCTGCGATGGCATTTTGACGTGCTCATCGTCAGGGAGATACCTGTCGCGGTATTACGGGCTTTGGTGTAGCCTATTTTTAGTGTTTTGAGCTCATTGGTGAGCTTTGTCCAGACAGTTTTGTCGTGGATAATTATCGGAGGGGTTTTTTCCTTTTTACCGACGACCGGTTCGTCGGTATTGGAGGAGGGTGCGGGGGCGGCAGAGCCGTTAACAGTTTTTGAAGTTTTAGCCGCGTTTTCCTCAACGGGGCTATCACGGGGCGCGCGTTTGCGGGATTTGACGACCGTGAATTCGTCATTTTCCGCGGTAGGTTCGGTCGGGATTATGATTGGTTCCTGGAAGTGGAGCGAGAGTTCCATTTCCGAGGAAGGGGTTGGACTCACTGGTGCGTCCATATCTGTTTCGGCTGGAAATAGTTAGTGCTTGACAATAGTTAATTTAATACCAATGCAAAAAGTTCGAATAAGTAAAGGTAAGACTATGAATACGGATTCGCAATCGAAACAGAAGTAACAGATAGAGACGTATGTATTATATTGTCTCTCTCTAACAAACGAGAGAGGAATGTGGAATGAGCTACTTTTTGTATTTCGACTTATACCGAAGTGGGGTACTTGAGGAAATTTTATAGGGTGGTAATTAATTATGAAAACCTTTAGATAGTCCTGTTATGGGCTGATAGACGAAAACGGTTCTTAAATATATTTTTTTTATGTTATCACAAATCAAGAATGTGATCTGATGATCTGTTTATGGTTTAGATCCTTGGTCTAGGATTATTTTCTTTTAGATAGTTCTTATAACATCAGCTGTCTGCCCGTGAAAGTTCCGTTAAAATCTACGTTACGTTAAAATCTAAACAAACAGACAGACAGACAGATAGACAACTTTTTTAAATTGGTGTTTTGTTATAAATACCGTATACATTTTCACATGCATTTATTTATTTAAAAAACTGGTAATTTGTCGTTACAAACAGACACTTCAATTTTATTAAGCTTATATATAAACAGATAGGCTTTTGGACACAATCTCACCTGATGTGGCCCAAGACGGTAACACGCTAAGTATGGTGGGGGGACTGGTTCTCAAGTGCAGCTGCCGAAAACCCCCTATGGGTGCTTTCCTAAAGATTTCCAACTCGTGTGTGGTAGCTAGACTGGAGAGCATAAGGAAAAACTCATACTAGGGTTTCATCTCGATGTTTACCTTCAGCGAAAGCACAGTCTATGATAATGGCTATACTTAATTTGGAAAATATCCTATATTTTTAAAAGAATCATTGTCACCTTACTGTATCCCTTCGCCTCCCACTTAATTTAGTGTCTTAAGTGATCTGTTACTGCCGTCTTCTGTGCCGTTTAGCGTAACTTAGAACTTATCCAAACATAAAGTAATATATATTCATAATATATAATATATTCATGTATGTTATAATTTTTCTATATATCATGTACATTTTTATTATATTTTTGAGTATTGGCATACACCAATGGTTTTTTGGGACAAAGTTAATTGATGCGGCTTGCGGTAGGAAAAAAGCGTTATTAAATACTTCTTCCATGCGACTAACTCTCTCTCTTTCTCTATATTACTATTACGACGACTATAAGAGTGCGTGTGTGCGTGCGAGTGTAGTTACGAGCATCGTGCGCGGCCGGTGGGATAACCCTTCCTCAAACGGCCGCCAAATTGCAAAACATTGCAATCCAGGCTAGGTCTTTCCGGATTTGAGGGACGAGGATTTGCAATTAATACAAACTAAAGGTAAAGACAAAGTTAAGCGTATAAATTTAATAAACAAATGAAAATAAACCTAAAATGTCTTTATAATATGTAGTTTCCATATATTGATTCATACCGCCATGTTTTCATTGTTATTATTTAATTTTCCAAAAACATTCAGAATATCAAACGAACGCGTCTGAATTACAACTTTGTAAATTAATACCGAAAGGCCATTTCGAATATCTGTAAATTGATATTGTTAGCGACGCATAGACCTAAGCGTAATGATACGAAAATAGCAGTTGTAAATATAAGTTGTAGGGATGAATAATTTATACAAACAATCATAGATCTAATGTTTCGAATGTATTACTATAGCGTGTAGGTATATTAGAACAGTAAATAAGTTATGAAAATGTTTGCAATTTAATAGAAATAATCATTCAAAGTATTAAACTCATATATCATCGATAATTCATATTATATAGAAGTTGTATGTAATGTTTTGTGTTATATAGGTAAATTAGCCTTCTATATATGTTTTGTAATGTTTATAACATCAAATAGTGTATATATAACGAGTTTCAAGACGTTTTAAAGTTGCAATGTTTAACGCTTTATATCTACCATGTTTATTAACCTATAAAGTTAAAGTTAGTGTTTTTGGATAGGTATTTGTATCTACAATAATGTGAAATAGTTTTTATAGTAATTGAATAATTGAAATTAGAGATATTAACGATTTATTAGATTTTGCATACCAGTAATAATAATAATGTGGATAGAGATAGCAATAGTGCAACCACGAAGCACCCCCGCGGTTAGCGGGCATGCTCATATTTGGTAAAGAGCAGTACGGATAGAGACGCCATCGTCCGTCTCACTCTCCGGCAAACGAGATAAAAGGCGCGCTACCGGGGCCAACCGGCTCCCCGCGACAGACTCCCTGTCCCCAGTCACGTCTGAGGAGGTTCTTTCCATTATAAAAAGCCTTAAGCTTAGAAAAGCACCAGGTCCCGACGGGATCAGGAATGAAGTACTTAGGCTTCTTCCTGATCGCCTCATAGCTCTTTTGGTCTGCATCTTCAATGTAGCCATAGTCCACTGCCATTTTCCAGCCGCCTGGAAAAAGGCAATAGTCATAGGTATCCGTAAGCCCGGCAAGAGCGCGTCGCTTCCCGACAGCTATCGCCCGATCAGTCTCCTAAATACGTTAGGGAAAATTTACGAGCGGATCCTTCTGAACCGTCTCAAGCCAGTAATAGAGGAGAAAGACCTCTATCCGCCTGAGCAATTCGGTTTCCGTGCTAGATATTCTTGCACTCATCAAGTGCACCGCCTCACGGAGCACGTTGCATTTAATTTTGCTGAACTATATAAACCCCGCCGTACACTTGCGGTCTTTTTTGACGTGGCCAAGGCCTTCGATAAGGTCTGGCACGAGGGATTGATCTACAAGTTGTATCGCTTTGAAGTCCCCGATAGGTTAATTAAAATAATTCGCGACTATCTAACAGATCGCACCTTTTGCTATAGAGTGGAAGGTGAATTGTCCACACCCCGTCCAATACGCTCAGGCGTTCCCCAAGGTTCGATCCTGGCTCCTAGCCTATTTAACCTGTACGTCAGTGACCTACCTCGACTCCCGGAGTTCGAGGTAGGGCTATACGCTGACGATACAGTCATATATGCCTCAGATAGGAAAAGATCCGACCTCAGACACAAAGTCCAACGCGCCGTGACCACTCTCGGGAAGTGGTTTAACGAGTGGCGAATAGCCGTTAATCCCTCGAAGAGCGCCGCGATGCTCTTCGATGCGGATTCGTCACGGATACCGTGGAAGCTTAAACCTGTTTAGCTCTACGGTAATCCGATTCCTTATGTAAGAGAGACCAAATATCTAGGGGTAACCCTAGATAGTAGGCTCTCTTTTAGACCTCACATCCGTAAGGTTAGGAACGGGGCCGCGTGGGTCCTGGGCCGGTTGCATCCTCTGTTGTGTTCGGTGAGTAAAATGTCCACGCGACATAAGCTCACGCTCTACAAGACGTGTATTCGACCAATTTTGACATACAGTTGCGCTGTGTTCGCACATATGTCCGAGTCGAGTTTCAAACGGTTACAATCGATACAGAATAGGTTCCTCTATCGTCTCACCGGGGCCCCGTGGTATGTTCGAAGCGTAAATCTCCATAGAGATATGGAGCTTCCTTCGATACATGCCTACGTTAAACAGCTCTCCCTTTCGTATTTCGACACCGCGTCGAACCACGCGAATCCGTTAATAAAAACAGCCGCCACTTATGTCCCGGTACCCACGGACATCCGGTGCAAACGCCGGCCGCGTAATATTTTTATTGATCCCGACGATCACATCGAAAATGCGAATAAATATTACACATCCGTCTCTCCAAACAGAGCGTGCCAGCGCCCACGCCCGCGTAACCACCGTTCTCTCCGCAGAGGGCGGGCGGTCAATTTCGCTCCCGCACACCCGTCACGTCCATCCTCTCTAGCGGTAACCCAAGCCTAGGTCCGTTCCTCGGGGTGAAACCCTTGGGTCAGGCAACCGCCCGCGCGATACAAGTGACACTGTACGTGCATCACTTAGCTACCTACATACAACACTACACACGTATGAACATACACACGTGCACACCACACAGGTACATAGGTTCTGTGAGGGACCTTTTTTTTTCTTTTTTTCACGCTAGTTAGTTAGCGCTAGTTAGTGTAGAAAACATTTCCGATTACTGAATACACATACGCACGGTTCCTTCCTTCCTCCCAGGAGGAAGGGAACGTGCCTATGTGTATAATTTAGTTAGCTCGAATCGTAGGTGTAGGGATTCGATTAGATCGCGACCTATTTGCGAACGCGACGACCGCCCGAGCCGAGGTCCGGCCACTTTGGCACCCTCGTGCGAGTCGTCCACGAAACTTTCGCGGCTGAGTGCCCTCTGCGCTCGCCCCCAAGTCCGGTGAAGCTGTAAAAGCCGCAGCGGCTTTAGGGCCCCTAAGGCTAACAGTGTAGTCAGATCTAAAAAAAAATAAAAAAAAAAAAAAAGGCCAACCGGCACACACGGGTGCCACAAGCTGAAGACTCAAGACTCAAGAAACAAGACTGGAAGAAACAGTACCCAGAAGATAGTACCAAGAAATTGTATTGTGTCTTGAAGAATACAGCGAATTTTATTGTGGTACCTGTGTGTCATTTGCATCTTCACAAGTGTTCAACCCGCCAGCGACCCAGTCCTCTCCGCTCCGTGCTACGTCAGCGCCGCGCCTACCTCACCTCACTGCGTGTGTACCTTAATGTTTCGCCCTCTTCACCAGACAGCTGGTTACCGTAGCGTGTTATCCGCCGTCGGTTATACAGAGTAAGAGGGAATCGTTTCCGTCGCGTTCGCGCCCTCGGTGCGCGGTCCCGCTCTGTATAGGTTGACGTAGCACATTTGTTGTGGGCAGACGCACGCGCCCATTTTAGATATGTCTATAAAATCAGTCAATGTATGGCCTATGGATATTTGAGATGGCTATAACGGTAAATGAATGAATGGGCATTGTCCAATTTTTTTATAGAATCTTTTTTAATTTCATTTTGGATACTATGAAGAATTATTACATACTAATTAGAATATCATATTATTTTACTTTATTTTTATGATGACGTCATCACCGTAAGAAATAATACTGTTAATATTATCTGTCGATTATTATACCTTGTGCTTGTGAACATATCGCATTGTGATATAGCAAATGTTACATTTTTCGTAACTTTTGACCCTCGCGTTGTTAACAAGAGGTAACTAATTTTTGTAATTAACGTGAATTTTGTAACTTCGAGGAAACTGAGTTTTCATTAATAAACCAAATTTGATATTTTACCAAAAATCGGCTCACGGGCGACGAATGATTACGAAATTTCATTTAAATTAATAACAGTGGAATAGATCTCAAAAACAAGGATTTCTACGAAGTATTAAACATCATCCAATAAATATAACTTAGACAGGAAAAACGTTAGGTATTTCTCAGGTAAGGAAATGTAACTTTTGATTCAGGGGCCCTGAGAACACTGGCATATTCACATTGAATGCATTTGGTCTATGGTATGGATGCATCTTTGACAAACCCACATTGTTCGACATTCGACAAATGACAGTTCATATTGTTAATCTATTTAAGACGTCTTTAATGTTCGGGTAACCAGGCAAAGTGATGACGTCATCAAGGTCAAACAAAGGGCATATGATCTTCTTCAAAAATATCTTAAATCTTTTAATGGTTTTATTCTAATTTATTATAAAATTAATGTAGAATGCAATTCCTCGAAATGGTTTATGATTTATGATCTATGCTCGAGGTCCTGAGTCGGATTCCCAGGTCGAGCAAAGTGTTATTGGGTATTTATATGAAATTCTCAGTACCAGCTCGGAGTTTGGCTTTGTGCACGATTAATGGTAATGGCTCACCCGCTATCAGGTACATGGGACCTAAAAACATACCCAGCGAACTGTGGGTGTACTAATACACCTCTGCCTAACCCTACGGGCATACAGGCGTGATGGTATGTTATGTTATATTTTTGAATTAGACCCTGATTATATAAATGAACAATCCCGATTACCTACATCATTATTTAACCGACAAGACGACGAACCAAAACCAAAATGAAGTATTTTTGATAAGTTAATAGCTTTTAAAATTTTCTGCCCACCTTTTCTAAAAACTCTGTGCACGCCGACACGATGTTATTGTAATTATTTTTGTGAAAGTAGCTGTACAATTACGGAACCCTCGGTGCGCGACTTCGATTCGCACTTGGCCGGTTTTTTCAATTAGTTTCAGAAAGACAAAACAACTGTGGTAAGATAACCGTTTTCAATAACATATCTGAGTTTACTATCCTCGATTACTTACGGCCGGTTCCAATACCCTAACTATCTATAACTGCTAGTTATAATAGCTACTAGTGGTATCTATTAGAGCATTTTTCAATTTCAATAAACACAGATAGATAAAAAATTCTAACTTTAACTTTAAACTACCTGTGGGAGGGCCTATCTCATACCATAGTTATGTAAGTTCATAGAAAAAAAAAGAATAGCGTTTCAATACCGTCCTTACAGATAACTGTCAGTTGTTCAAATAATCTTTTACTCGAGTTTTGTTCATCGCCCGATTTTGAGAGATAATTAGTTATTGATAAAGGAATCCTAAATTATATTTTAATAAATAGTAATGGATTTGTTCAGTGATGCGAGTGACGTTGAAATGTATGAAGCCGGTATATTTAATTCGGACTCAGATGATGCAGAATTCGAAGATCGAAGAGTTTATACTCGAATAAATTATATGAGTGAATTTTCAGAATCTGAATTTATTTATAGATTTAGATTAAATAAAACGACAGTCGATGATTTGCTAAACAAAATAACACCAGCGCTCAGAGTAAATTCTTCCAGGTTTGTAAATACCTATCATACTCGTTTAATATATTTTAAATTATAAAGTTAGATTCTTACTTTTCGAAACATTATTGCTGATGTTTCAACACTAAGGTACAAAATTATTCAGTGATTAAAGTGATCTATAAAATTTTAGGAATAACGGCATTTCACCATTGCACCAGTTGCTGTTGACTTTAAGGTTTTACGCATTGGGTACTATGCTTTTATCTGTAGCTGACTTTGTTGGCGTATCAAAAGCATCAGCAAGCAGAATTGTGTCTGATGTATCTCGCGCTATAGCTGGATTGTATCCTCAATACGTAAAGATACTGGACAATACACAGAATGCCTTTCATGACATCGCAGGATTCCCAAGGGTTCTTGGTGCAATTGATTGTACACATATTCCCATACAGTCACCTGGTAAGTTGCTACCTACTCTATTGCATGTGCTGATTCACTGAAAGATTTTTCATATTTATGAACAATATAGATACTGTATAGATAGAAAATACTTTACTTTGTTTTAATATATAATTCTTTATAATGTAATTCTTCATGCAAGTGACAAAATTATTCTTTTTTGTTTTTGTGAAATAATTACATACCACATGTACTTTATGTGCAGTGAATAATAAATTGGATTATAAGCTAGTTAAAATTTAATCCTGATGAGTAAAATATAGTATTTTAGAGGTACATACAATGGTAATTATGAAGATAGGATATTTTTCTTTTTAGATTCAAATATAGGAGAAGAATTCAGGAATAGAAAAGGCATATTTTCAATTAATGTTCAAGGAGTCTGCAATGCAGACTTGGTATTTATGAATGTTGTTGCTCGCTGGCCTGGGTCTGCTCATGATTCTACTATATTTAACAATTCTTTTCTTAAAAGTAAGTATTTCTATACCAAAAAAATATAATAAAAGGTTTGTACATCGTTTTATTTAGAATGATTGTATTAATGTTTTATTAACATTTCAGTACAATGTGAAGATGACATATTTGGAAATAGATGGCTCATTGGAGACAGTGCTTATCCTTGTACTTCATACCTCTTGACTCCACTACTCAACCCTACCTCTTTTGCAGAGAATCGTTACAATGAAGCACATATAAAGACTAGAAATACCATAGAAAGGTTAATTTTAATATTACATGCATATTAATATTATTAAATAAACTTATAGTAGTAGTAGTTACTTAATATACTATTTTTCAGATGTTTTGGTGTTTGGAAAAGGCGTTTCCCAGTCCTGTCACTGAAAATTCGCCTGGCTTTACAAACAACACAAGCTATTATTATTGCAACTTCCGTGTTACATAATATTTGCAGAATTAATAATATATATGATGTGGAACCTGAAGTTGAGATACCAATTGAACCAAGTGATTTTCCCCATATTGAAGGAATAAGTAATTAAAGTAACAGTATCAGACAAGAACTGATAAACAATTATTTTGGGTATGTATATATAACATGTACATGTGATTTGTTTCCCATTAGGGCTAGAAATTTATTTAATTTACAGTTATTCATATTTTTCTTTCAGATCTTAATTACAGCTGATCTCCACAAAGGGTGGCTGTGAACAAATTATATGTATGTGGTCACCAAAGATAAAAGTAATAAACTACATACACAACCATTTATGTTATTTTATTTTCTATTTAAAGAACTCCTAGAACTAGTGAAATTCATTAAGAATTTCTCAACATCTTATTAATTGCTATCAAATCTATGTAGGTATATGTATAAATAATATAATTTACCAAATTCAATTATGACCCTTCATTATCAAAAAATATTATTAATAGTGTTTCTGGGACCAATAAAACAACAACAGGATGTCTCAAGACCTTATTATATTAAAATATCATACTAATACATTATCATTAACCAAAACTATATACTAGTGAAAACATTTAGGTATACAAATAACAATATCTACATAATACTAGGCACACACAGTTTATATTGAACTGAAAAACATACAAATAAGTATTATAGTCTCTACACACTATTATTATTATTTACTGTCACTGGTGTCACACTGCACTTTGTTTTTCATCTTTTCTATTTCTAATTTTAATTTTACATTTGATAAGTTAACATTATCTGCTTTGGCTTGGAAATATGCAGCCAAAGCCAGGTCCTTATCTCTCCGTGCTCTCTGTACTTCTTCAGACAGCTTTCGTCGTTTGTTTACTATAAATAAAATAAATAAATCAGTTCATTAATAATATATCTACCATACTTAGGTATTTTTAACAATAACAGCCTCAAAATGAAATCAGTACCCATTATAATTATATCAAATTAAGCTAGGCCACCATTTTACAATTACATACCATTTATACCTACATAAATTAATATGTATGCTACAAAGACCAACACAAACAAAAGCTGTGAGCATACCAAATACTTGTTTATTTACAATTTTTCTCTCTATATTTTGTCATGAGTATATAAAAATTGCAAAAGCAACTTACCAGAGTTTCTTGGTGTGTTAAAAAGAAAGTGTTTTTTTGGTGTGAAATTAGTTTCAATCTCACCACCTCCACACTCAAAACCACCACTACCACCCTCCACCAAAGCACCATTGTCCTTTTCTATCCCTGTATTTGGTAAAGACCCAAGATCTATAATTTCTACAACAGTTCCAGGTTCTCTATCACCCCCAAATTCAACAGTGAAGCCACTGCATGTAGCACCCAATATAGATGCTACACGGTCTAATGCTTCATCTGGAGGGATGTACATCTTTCCACCTCCAGTCTGGGAATAGAAAAATATCATTAAAACAAGATGTATGAGTGTGTTGCAATATACTTTTTTTATTGCATGCAGTACGAACCTTTACATTATTTTCGCGTATAATAGCATTACGTTTCCTTGCTGCTTTTTTTAAATTTTCCCATTTTAGTCTAAGTTGTTCGGGGCGACGCATTTCACCCGCTATCGCACTAAAATCGTGCGCTATCGCTCTCCATGCGTCGTCCTTTAATTTATTATTTGTGGCATTTGTTGCCTTTGATGTAAGGGCAGGCTGCTTTGATATTAAATCTAAAAGACAAATTACTTCATCTTTTCCGAGGGCCTTTGACTTCATCTGAAAATAAGTATATGCATTTTAGGCGCGAAACAACAACAACAAAAGGCAAGCAATGTATCGTAGTAAAATTATTATTCAATTCATTATGTACAATATGCAGAATACTTACGTTGTTTAGTTGAGCCATTGTATCCAATATTTAATTATAAAAAATAAAAGTAAAACACACACTAGTTAATTAGAAAACGGAAATCTGTTTCGACTTTTTACAGCAATGAAATGAAGACGTATGAAATGTCAATGTGAAAGAACTATGAACAATATTAGTTAACTGTCAAACAGGTTCAAACAACGTTTTGTTGTTTCTTGTTTCGAATTTGTAGAATTTCATCATGACAGGTGCAAACTGTGTTTCATAAATACATATTTTTGTTTATTAAACATTATAAAATATTGTTATTACTTAATCATAATAATTATCCTAAATAAAAATATTAATTATGCTTATGTTGTTTATGTTATACATGACGCAATAAGTTTTAAACGCAAAAACAAAACGTTTCGGAGGGACGCTCTTACTGGAGTTAGAAGTTTTTATCTATCTATAGTCATAACTAAGTTTGTAGGAATAGTGTTATTGAAACACCAGTCATAGATAGATTAGAAAATACAAATTAACTCCGATAGCTACTAACATATAACTACAGGTAGATTATTGGAACCGGCCATTAGTACATATCTGTAATAAGTACTATCTTTAACTTAAGACAGATATCGGCTTCCCTCTTATCTATCCAAACCATAGGATAGGTATGGATATACATATATTATGTAGATACGAAAAACAAACAGAAACACTCCTTTATTATTATTATATTAATTTTATATAATATGTAGATAAACCCCTGAATCTAACGTAACGATAGGTTGAAATATTTTGGGGTTTTTAATAAAAACATTATAATTATTAACATAATATTTTATTAAATTAATAGTAATATTATTAAACTATACATTATTTATCTACTGGTATACATAATTTTTTTTTCTATGTATGCTCTCTCTTAAAGGTAGGTAATTTTTTACAATTAAAAATATTTTTTGAACAAAAGTACAGGGAAAAAACTTATACACAAATAAAAATTGGCAGTTTTTTCTTTATATATAATATCTGTTATAATTACATTATTTGTTTATAAATACACTTATTTATTGAAATTAAAGCCTGGTCGTAAATTTACAAACGACGCCATGTTGGGTTAAATCTTTGGAGATAAATCTTTGCCTAACTGAATTTAAAAAAAAACCCCGTATACAGCGTCTCATAGTAATTAATTTGTTACATAATGAACAGGTTTTAATTATTAAGTTTAATTTTTACAATTACCAACTATATTATACAATCATATTATTATATCGTTTAATAATAATAATACTGTACGTAAGATGTCTTTTGTTTTTCACTATAATATATACACGAATTATGACGTCACATTTAGGGCAATGTTGCCAGTGAAATATAAGTAAAAATACATAATACCTATTCTATATTTTTTCTACATTCCTCAGTTTATCTTTATAACGAAATACATTATAGTAAAATTATTTTTCAATATGACTTATAAGTTGTTAATAATAAACGAAGTAATAAGCAAGAATATGCGATTTTTATATTAGGTACATAACATGGGAGTTTGTGCCTAAAACAACAATATCAACAGATGCACAGCATAATTAGCTTGCAGGTGATTTTGCGTTTGTAATAGTGTAAGGTATAGGAAACGTGTAGGTACTTTATAGTGTGCCTACGTTTGTAGTTAGAGTCCGAGGCATGTGTTACAAGTTCTAGCTAGTGTGAACTGGTTTATTCCAGTTTAACTCACTCTGCGTTTATGACACTCCTATAGTCGAAAAATGTCATCAAGCTGATTTACCTAGGTTAAGGAATATAGAGATAGATAGAAGGTAGATGTTATCTCTATGTATGAAAAAGTGTACCTTAAAAGCGTCAAATTAAGGTGGCGTCACGGTAGCAAGTGCGTAAATTATAAAGATAGCGCCAAAAGATAATATTTTTTTAATTTTCGCCCACTACTACAAGTTTTTACTCCACAAACTTTTCGTATTAGGTACCTACAGCAACAACAATAAAATCACGAAAAAGTAGGTATTATTCCTCTTGTCAAACTAACGCCATTTTAGTGGGTTTTTAAATTGTAATTTATTGCTTACAGCTGGACACTTTTTCAACTTGACCCGCGTATAAAATGGTTCCTCTTAATACTCCATAATCTAGGTATATAGTAAAGATTCGATCAGGGATAGTGTTATATTTACGTCATTTTTATGCCCTTTGGTGTTAATTAGAACATTTAAATTTTTATTTAGATTATATTATATGTTTCTTACTATTTTCTTCTTCTTTAGACTCGTTATGAACAAATATATATAAGAGAATTGTGCATGCACATTCTTACGAAAAGCCTACACTGTGAGGTTGTTTGATATAGGTACCTCTTGTCTTGTTGTAGTGAAGTAAGTCACACACGATGTTATTTTGTTATAATACTGCCAGAGCGTCTATTAAAACCTTTTTGTAAATCAAATATTAGCCTTTATTGCTTTGAAACTTTGAACAACAATTATAGATATAAATCATTAAGGTATATTAACATTAAAAAGCTATACTATTAAAAGGGAAAAAAGCGACAGCAACAAAAGCGCTTGATTAGAAAAATATACTTTTCTATTTTTGCTTTTTATTTGATTCCCAGACGTCATACTTAAATATTATATAGCCTATGTCATTTCAACAGTTAAGACGAATCTAACGACACCTCGTATGCTAAAATCCATCAAACCGTTTAGGCTACACAGAGCGCACAGTATATACATACATATGGTCGATAAACATAACCCTCCTTTTTCGCAGTCGGGTAAAAACTTCATTTCCTTAAATAATAAATTATTAAAAAATAACTTATTTTATATAATTATACTCATTTTTTAATAGAAAAAGGACTACGTTGTTTTTGCACACGCAATAAATTCTGAAAAAGCTGTAAATTTTCGGATTTTACTTTGATTACACTCTTAATTCGAAAACTCCTAACTTCGCAGAAGTCAATTTTGGTAGTCGAATACCTATCGATCTGTTAGCGAACTTATTTTGTAACGTTATCGCTTGATCACAAATAGAACTTTGTAAACAAAACCTGAATACTTATGAAGAAGTAATACAGTGGGTAAAGCACAGAATGGGTAGGTACGTCCTACAATTATGTGAGCGAATAAGCTAAATAATTAAAAAGAAACAAAAACCCCGATTGCAATAAAAACACTAGACTAAAATAACCTATTTTAGCTTTTTATTTGTTTCCCAGACATCGTACTTGACAATTACATAGCCTGACACTTCCACAATTAAAATGAATGCCATAATCCATCAAGCCGTTTTGGCTACAGAGCGTGCTAAAGAAATAGAGATACCTACTTAAAAAATCTCATTTAAAAGGAGGGTGGAAAATATAAATCTTACGTCAAAATTTTAATTTCGAAGAAAATACACTATTACCAATAACAATTCCCGCAGAAGATATCAGATTAACGTGTAGGTATTTAGTAGTGTGGAACTCAATATATGAACAAACACGTGATTGAATAGGAATTTCGCACCAAATCTCACCAAGGGAAGGCAGAGCTCAAACTAAAAGAACGTTATTAATGGATTTTCCCAAAATAAATATTTTCCACCATTGGAGATAGTACTTAGGTCGTGGATTTGCGTGGTGAATAAAGTTCATACCTTATATCTTTTCTTAGCAGAGAGCAATAAGCTATAGTTTTGTTTCCATTGATTTAAGACTTTAGGCTTCGAGCACAACCTCAGCTGATGATAAGTTATGATACACTGACACGTGTTTGGCGGCAGATTTTCCGCTTGAGGCTGGTAGCTAGCCAAATGAACGCTATGTTTTCCTTCATCGGACTCATTGCAAGATAGAGTTTAAAAAAAGCTTGTGAAAGTGACCGTACGGTAAGATCCAAAAACAGTGATGACCCCCGTGAGATCGGTAATCCACCGACGGTCACCGTTACCATGCCAGCCTGCATAAACATATCTACACGTTACTCTTGAAGAACCCGATATGACATTGAGAACTTTTTACTTTCTACCATGAATGTGGTTACCGTTTACTGATTAATAAAAAAAATGTTTTATTAAGTATACTAACTTTAGTAATACGCATTTCAATGGTTTTGTTAATTAAATAGCTTTATAACTTAGGCACTAGATTTAGGTACGGCTTTTTATTTGGTGGCATCCGCTGACTACCATTCTTAGTTTTAAGGTTGGTAACCCTTGATGTAAATAAAGATCGTTCCGCAAAGAAAAATATTAACTTTTTATCCATTTAAGTCGTAGACAAAGAAGGAACTAGACAGATAGTTTGTGTAATCGGAAGTGAGACAGCGATAGTGTTATCATTTACTCAGTTTTCTGAAAATTTATCATTGTACGAACAAAACGTTGTTTCTAAATCGACTATTTTGATAACTGTGCTACTTTTTGCACCAAAGCAAGCGGCTACAGCGCCTTGCTCTGTTGCTCTTCCTATTTTTGCACCCTGCACTCTCAATATAAAATGAAAGAGTAACAATGTCCTCAAATTCTTTTAGTTGTTCCTTTAATGATTTATGTTTTTTTTTAGGTGGTAGAATCATAATATTTTTAAAACTTGAATAAAATATTTTATGTTCACTTACAAAATGTAAATTGTACAACATTTAAATAATAATTACCCTTGCAAACATTCATGTTACAACGATAGGTCCGCCATATATTCTTGGAGATCGCACAATTCTCTAGTTTACAGTTATTACTTAATTATTTAGTATACAACACGATAAAACTAATAACAAATAAAAAAATATTTACTTTCATACTACATACGGTCTAAACATATCTATGCCCGGTCTTCCGCCATCTTGGGACATTACGACCAATCCGCGTCTATTGTTTTCCAAATTAGAATTGAAGTTTGCCGCTGCAAGCGCTCTCTCTCGCTCTAGCGCGATGATCCTGTCCCTGTCTAATATCGGGGGTGATTTGACAGGTGTCAAATCTCCCGCCAATTGTTGTTTTTCTGGTTCACAAGGTGGTATTTCTTTTTTAGGTTTCTCTTCGCTTTGATGCGTCTGGTCTTTGCTTTTCGTGTCTTGCTGCGCTTTTTTCGATCGCTTCCATTTCATTCTTCGGTTTTGGAACCATATTTTTACCTAAGGACAAAGAAAAGTATTTTAATTTTGTATTTGCGATCAATTTGTTTTCTTGAATAAACAATCCAATAAAAATCATTGTTTATCTCTTTGTTTGCCCCCTATGCGTTCCTAAAGCATTCATCCGATTGTTATGAAATTTTGGTGAGTTATTGAGCGCTCACCCGGTAAGAAAAATAATGTTCACTCACCAAATGCATTCGGCTATCTCTATATTAAACTAGGACCCACCCGCGACTTTCTACGTATTAATCGCAACATAAAACTTAATAACAATAAAAAATGGACTATAGAACTTAGAGACAATATATATATATATATATATATATAGTTTTCTATCGATTTATAGTTTCAGAGATTGCCATTTACATCCAAGGTCATAAACATTATATTAATATGTGGAGCAAAAACTTTCTAAGCCTTTTTAAGCGTATTGCGTGCACGGAAGACTATGATATTTGGCATGGTTAAACTTTATATGGAGAAGGAGTGCACAAAACTAAAATTTATCTATAATAGCTGTTACTAATATTTTAACTTAAATAAATTAATACTGCGAATCCTAACACGACCAGTGCCATTGAACTTAGACCCAGCAAAATATTGACTTTGTCACTCAATGAAAAATGACAGCAAGTGATGTAATGTTCATACTGCAAATGTTAAACAGAAAATAGTCTGTGATTAAAAAGTTGCTGGTCGAATTTCGATCATAAATACACCTAGATGTCATAAAGTTTAGATTGAAATGAAATGCAAATAAAATTAAAGTAAAGATTGAATTAGGACATAACAATATATGACACGAAATACACATTTTCTTAGACTGCACACTCGTATATCATAAATCTGTCTTCCCCGCCGCGGTATTAATCTTTAAGCCCGCATAAAACCGCCCCCAAGCAATAACATTTATGGCGGCCCCCATAATCTGGGTCCGTTACATTTGTAAGCCCAAATCCGGGTATCGTTCAACGTGACAGGTGCTTCGCGCCTATTCACAACTGTCACAACGTGGTTGGGTTTTAGTGATAACATGTTGAAAGGTCACTGAATATAGATGGCGCTGAGTGGAAGGATTTTAAGTTATTTAAAACAATCCACGTGCTTATTGAAGTTATAAGTACATATTTCTTCTGGCGCGCTTAATAGAGCGTAAAGTAGGCCGCACACCTCACTAGCAAGCAGCAAGCGTACAGCAAACACTTTGGAATATTTTGCTTCTCAACATTGAAGGATTTGCGGCATTAAGGGGAAGTTCAAGAATTACGTAACGCAATTTTTGAAGATTTTTGAGCCGCCCTCCCGCCCATTTAACGCGCCATAAGATTTTTCTGTACCCCTCCCCTCCTTAAACGTTACAGAACACCCATGTCAGCAAGTCAGCATGAAAGCTTTTATAGGCCAAGAACAGTTGATGATGCAAATCTCCCAGTTTTGAGGGCATTTCAGTATGAACTCACTTTAATAACACTGACTACAGCCATACAATCGAGGGATTCCCCGTAAAACAAACGAAAAGGGCTGCCAACTTGGGAGAACAAAATAAAAATAACGTATAATACAATCGAGGGATTCCCCGATCTTGGGAAAATTTAATTACCTATTTTTTTGTTTATATTAAAAAAAAATGTTACGTAACAAGTTGTTCGAACCTCCCTCCCGCCCTTGTAACGCATCGTAACGTTTTACAAGATCCCGCCTCCTCCCAAATTTTGTTACGTAATATTTCAACGCCCCCTAATACGATATAGCTCTATTGGAGACCTGTGATCAATTGGAACGTTGAAATAGAAATAACGACAGTATTGGACTTATAAATCTCGGATGCAAACATTTTGAAAATTACAAAAAAATATCCAAAGGATTTATTAATGTCAGAGAAAAGTTTCATTTGTATTAGGTATAGGATGCTGCCAAGAACTTTAAAGAATTTGTTACATTTAATTTGTCAAAAGTGAATGGGAAAAACACACATTCTAAATCGTGCGCTGAGTAGCAAATGCTTCTCGTGTCTGAGTACCTAAAGCATTTGCTGAACGCATGTTGTTTGATATTCAGATGTGCGGCCTGCATAAGGATCATTACAGATATTCTGGATTCGGGCTGCAAGCTGCATAGTTGTGTCAACTGCACCAGAACCGCATCAAGGCTTCTATGATGCAGTTGTTTTACAAAATGTGCAGCACGCGCACGCATCATTTGAAGGCAGAATGTCTTAGAATATAAGTAATGTAATTTTTTAGTTTTGTAAACATTTTTTACCCATCCCTAGCAGTCGGTACCTACTCCTAGTATGAAATGTACCTAGTACGAACCACCTATATCCAACACAAATAACAAATACTTGGTGAAGAAAAATAAAATTGAATCCATTCAGCATGAGGAATTTAGCCATTATTAATAACTAGCGATCGCCCTAAGACCGAAATTAGACCAGCGACTTTTTGATAATAGACTATTTTCTGTTTGATATTTCCAGTATTCATGAACCCAAACAATGAGTATTATCTACATCACTTGCTGTCACTTTTCGTTGAGTGACAATGTTAATATTTTAGGGGGGTCTAAGTTCAATGGCACAGGTTGGGTATTAATTCAGTATTCGCAGTATTCATTAATTTAATTTAATAATTTAGTAATATATATTATAGATACATTTAGGATTTCTGCACCCCTTCTCCATATAAACTTTAACCATGCCAAATCACAGTCTTCCGTGCACTCAATACGCTTAAAAAGGGGTAGAACGTATTTGCTTCACGTATTAATATATAGATAATGTAAATTCATTTTAATGACCTTTTGCAATTAGGTAAAATATAATTTAATGTTGTATGTACTAATGAACATTATTTTAATATGATATTTAGGCAATTAAAAATAAAAATCAGTAAAATTACATTATTAACGATGTGAATTCGAATCCCTACAATGAGCCTGAGCTTTCGGTGAAGGAAAACATCGCGATGAAACCATAACATGGTGGTAGGGCATTTTCTAATGCCCGCCTATCTAGCTACTACCCTCAAGTTGAAAATCTGTCCCCAAACACCAATAGGTGTGTTCCGGCAGCTGCACTAGAGAACCAGTCTTCGACCAAGCTTGGCGTGTGGTCTTGGACTACATCGTCACTTGAGATCAGGTTAGATTGTGGCCACAACGCTAAACCTATAACGATATTGTTAGTCTTAAGGCCCTGAATCCTCTGAAGGCTTTACTCATCACCGGGCTAGGGGGCGATCGCTGAAGGCAACTATCCGTGAAAGCGTTGCAAAGGTGTAAGAGTAGCAAGAGTAGCTTAGTTCCAATTAAGTCGTGAAGTGACTTACTTAAGTGGGACGAAAAAGCTCAGGGTCCCTGTAGGGGTTCGAATTTACGCTGAACTACAACAATAGTTCTATATGACTTCTTACCTGGGTTTCTGTAAGCATTAGGCTGGTGGCGACTTCGAACCTCTTGGGTCTTGATAGGTACTTGTTCATACGAAACTGTTTCTCCAGCTCCAACAGTTGTTGTGACGTGAATGCTGTTCTCGGTCTTCGCGTCTTCCCTAGCAGAGCGTGTGGGGCGCCTGGATAAAGAAAATATCTTTTTTAATAACTAAGCGGTTGTCATCACTTAGTAAAGGGCAGCTGTCCCTCCCCTCTAGCAAGGAGTTGTAAAACGTCTGGTAACAATGTGGATGTGGAACAGTCTGGATCTTTAGGTCGAAAGTTTTCGACCGATATTAACGGGACATTCACTGGCAGATAGCTGATGTTATAAGGAGACTGTTATAACTTAGACTACTTTTATTTTAGCGTAAATAAAAATCAATTGGGAAATTTGACGATTTTAGGGCGCTTAAATAACTTACGCTGAGTAAATTGTAAGAGATATATCAAATTAAATGACATAATTGTAGATCATGTCTATATCCACTGGGAGAATTTTTGCCTTTAAAATACCTCGGGGGGAGCACGATAAGCGCATGTACCTGATGGACGGAATGCTTCAATCCACGCGAGCGCACAGATAGTATTCAATGTTATTGTTATTAAATATAAAATATAATATGTAATTGAAGTCGACGAATTAGTAAGTCAGGGACAACGGTGTAACCATTAACATCATATTGTACAAGCACGGCCATTACAAACATCCTGTCATTCTGGAATACTATAGAAAGAGTCACGTAGGGTCAACAGAGATCATCATTATTGATTTATAATTTCGCCCCTTAAGCACGGATTGTTTGTTCGTCCAACCATCTCGTCTCGTCGGACGAGTTTTAATGTATTTTTAAATAATTTTAAAATATTTTTAAATTGCTTGCTTTGTGATCGTTCGTAACTAGTTAACATACACCTATTTTTATGTACAAAGATGTAGCCAGGAATCTGTTTCAAAGGGCAGTGATGCTATCATAGGGATTTCCTTTCGAGAAGGAAGAAAAACTTTCACAGGAAGTTTTTTAGAGGGTAATTTTTTGGGGAATGTCGTTGGAGATTAAAGTTCATTTAGGTTTTTCCTAAAGTTCATTCCTAAAAGAATACGAAATTAATTAATATAAGTTAATAAAATATTATAGAATAAACAAAAATACATTATATTTAATTTTTTGTATAATTTATAATAAGATCTAATCTTATTATTGTAATTTGTTTGATGAGGTATATTTAAAAAAATGGTAGCCTAATTCACAGTTAGTAAGTTTTGGTTAGGTAAATTTAGTAGGTGTTGAAATTGCTTTTGGAGGATTGTTTTTGAACAGTTGGTGACACTGTAAGAAGTGAGAGGGGCAGGCAAAAATGCATAGTTCGCTGCAGTATTGCCTTGTCTACAAATATTTGAAAGTCCATTGACAGTGCCATCGAGGATTACAAGGCAGACCGACGATCTAGTGAAAACTGGATGCAAACGATGTAGAACCAGTTGTTATGGTGATCTTTGAGGGAGGCCTATGCCCAACACTTGAAGTCTTTTCACCGAATGGATAGATATATACCGAAGATGGATGATGTGCACACCGTTTATATTGATACCTAGTCCTTTCCAGTCAAGAAACTTGAAAACATCTTCCATTGCAGTGGTGAATAGTTTAGAAGCGATAACGTTTCCTTGTCTAACTTCCCTTGTTTTTTATGAAACAAAATTTCACGTTGTCTAAGGTCGAAAGTCTTTGACCAGTGTGTTTTGCAAGTGGTTACGTATGGTGCTGAGATGTAGTCGCTAATGATGGGCATCATAAGAAAGCTCAAGGTTACTCAAAGGGTAACCGAGAGGGCTATGCTTGGAGTTTCTCTGAGTGATGTAGTGATAAATGAGGAGATCGGTAGAAGTACCCAAGTCACAGTTATAGGTCTAAGAATAGCTAGTCTTAAGCGGCAGTGGGTAGATGGCCAATAGGGCCGTAAAATTGTCGAGTGGACGCTCGTAACAAGTCAGATCGGGCACAAGGAGGACCGAGGACCTGGTGAAGGTTTGGAAGCCGTTGGATGCGAGTAGCAAAGGAACGGTCGATGAGAGGATCTTTATTACTTGATCTACGATGAACAGTGTTAGTGCATACAAATAAATAAAAGTGATGTGTCTATCTGTAATATCAAAATAACAGCTTTTAACCAAAAGCATATTATGAAAGTACAATATACAGTCCTACGAAAAAAAAAACAACAATTTTTAACATTTTTGTCCGTTTCCGATTTTGACGTGACTTTCACAGGCAGATAGATGATGTCATAAGGAAAACTTAGGCTACTTTTATTTTAGAAAAATAATTAGGGTTCCGCGCAAATAAATATAATTTCGAAAATACGACGATTTTGGGGCGCTTAAAGATATGACTTACGCTGAGTAAACCTTAAAGATATATTAAATAAATGTAGTATATAATTGTAAATCTTAGAAACTCCTATAAAATATCAGCGAAAGCATATGACTATTTCTTAAACATCACCAGCAATAAGCATTTTTCATTAAAATAACTGGGAGCGAGGGCAGCAGGTTTCGCGCGTGTGCCCGATTGACGGCATTATGTAGACCACGCAAGCGCAGCCGCGGGCACAGCTAGTTTGAACTAAACGTGAATAGATGAATGTATTAAAGCACCCTTATAATCTGACCATTGACAATTATACGTCGATAACCAAAAAGTGTGTTTATCCAAACCATAAACAACAGAGCAGTGACGAACATGTTGAAAGAGCTCGTGTTAAATTGACGAACGAATGAAAAGAATGGCAGATGCGCGACGGGATTTAGTTGGCGGTTATCGCGCTGAGCAAACATCGGCCAAATGTCGCAATCCGAATCCATCGCGAAACCCTATTACGATAATTGATAATTATCATTTTTATTTGATAAGTCCCGATTGTCGGCGCCCTTCGATGCGTTAATTTTCGTTGTACAAATTAGAGGTTGTTTGTCTTTTTTATATTATTCATGTGAATACCGAACTAATAAAGTAATAATTTTTTTTTATCGTTAAGCGTTTTGGTACCAAAATGTCACCTAATCTTAAGTGACGATGTGTCCCAAGATAGTACGGTAAGCCTAGTGGAAAAACTGGCTCTCAAGTGCAGCTGCCGGAACACACCTACTGGTGTTTGGGTGCAGGTTTTCAACTTGAGGGTGGTAGCTAGCCAGGCGTGTATTAGACCACCATACTATGGTTTCACCACGATGTTTTCCTACACAAAAAGGATAGCATTTCTGGATTTATTTTTGATTTGTTACGAAGAGAAGTGTACCTAACTTCTTTGACTTCGAATTCTATAACTTTCTCGGAAAAAGGATTTCTAGTTGAATATTTATTTATAGTATTAATATATTTATAGAGTGAATCCGAGCGAGACGCTTATATAATAGACTAGCTGTGCCAGCGGCTCCGTTCGTGTAGATGTATGATGTATTTTACTGCCCCAAAGATAATTATTGTGGGTGATCCTTAGAAGATAGGCATATGCTATCGCAAACTTTTTTTTAGGTATACTAAGGAACAATATTACTGTAGAACATTATATTTCTGTATTATTAACTGTTACGTCAGTGGACGTGGTTAAAGCAGTTCGGGAGGGCCTCGACTTCCATCTTACGTAACAAAAATCAATATTTTTCGAATCCGACTGGTAATTCCAGAGATTAGCGTGTTTAAACAAATAAACAAAAAAGCTCTACCGCTTGGTTTATTAGTATAGAATATATAGATAGATATACTGGCCAGATAGCATAGCTATAAATTAAAATAGAAAACATGTCAATTGGATAAGTTGTTCTCACGTCATAAAAACATAAACGAACAGACGAACAGCGAGACGTTGAGGTTTATAATAAGTATGTATGTATATATATACATATCACACATAGAAGGGAAATATTAAATTGAATTAGGTTGATTGCTTAAACCTTGAGTTCGTTGAAGCGTTAAAATGTTATTGTATATTGTACTTTAGGGCTTTGTTATGGAGTATGAAATGTTTTATAAAAAAAAAAAAAACCGCAACATGACAAATCAGAATCCCGTGGAAAAATAACGTGTTAAACGGCTGAACCGATTTTGATCTAGTTTTTTTATTTGAAATAATTATTTATCGAGATTGGAAATGAGCTCTGGAAACCCTACTCACCGCAGGAAAACAACACAAGGTCATTTCGCTGGGTCCTTCTGTAGGGTGCAGGTATTCTATCAGCCGGGCCAGTGGGGTAGCTTGCCGTAGACGGACCCTATATCAAAATAAGTTGCGGGGCTCAAAATTTTATCGCAAAAGAAACAAAAACGCTCGCATTTAATTATAAGTTATTACTTAGAATTAATCTTCAAAGGCTACGGTTATAATTTATGGTGAAAGGTTAAAAAAGTAACTGTCAATCCCCAGATTATCAATAACAATATCGTCGCCGAGATCCTGCAAGCGGGCAACCCATCGCTGGGTTGCGCAGAACCTGGAGGTGGGCGGGGAAGTAAATGCCAAGAGCTTGTGGTGGGAGAGCCGACTGTCGGGCTGTCCTAATTAGATAAATTTCTAAAGAAATATCTCTTTGCCCAACCTCTCATGGTGGTTCAGCCCTCACTGTGACTCTCTTTCGGTAGTCGCAGTTTGCATTTACTGTGTGTATCATCACGCAAAAATCTCTCACTTCGCCATGTAAACACGGGACTCGCGGCAGATGTGAAAAATCTTAGTGAATATTAAAAAAAAACATCACAAACCAAAAGAGAGTAACTGTGAAGATGTTTATTTGATTACTATGTGTACGGTGGTCGCGATCCCAACCGACCGAGTTTAATCTACCTATCTATGATTTGACATGAAACTTTGAGATTTTTCAGTTTATCCATTTTAAAAAAAGAACTCAGCTTCACACCGCTCACGTTGGGCCTAAAGCGTCGCCACGCTAACAGCCACCAACATTGGGTCCAACTCCATGTTTTAACATGAAACTTTGGATTAATGATCCAGTCTGTCTATTACAAAAAAGAAGTCGGCTCCACACCGGTAACGTTGGTCCTAAAACGTCGCCACGCCAA
Source organism: Saturnia japonica (assembly GCA_033032175.1). Classification (NCBI taxonomy): domain Eukaryota; kingdom Metazoa; phylum Arthropoda; class Insecta; order Lepidoptera; family Saturniidae; genus Saturnia; species Saturnia japonica. The sequence goes on from CM065331.1 coordinate 1,442,151, forward strand.
CAGTCGCCAACATTGGCATCAACAACCGGTCTGACCTGCTGCATTAGATATTTTACTTCGAAAAGTATAGGTACATTTTAGGTTTGACCATCTCATGAGCATAAAGCTGAATCTAGCATTATCAGCGGGTGGTCAGAACACGGTATAAAGCTCACATAAATAACTACACTTTAAAAGTGATGTACCCTATTCTCGTTCCCCTAAATAATCCACCCTTAAGTATTAAATGCGCTGCGTGTTAAATTGCGACTGAGAAATCGTATGTCACCAATTTTCTAACACCCCTTAAACGTTTTGACCTGCCGATTTTCCACTCTATCTCTTTAGGGTTAAAGGCCATTTTAGATTGTTAAAATTATTTTTATTAAATAGACGACCAATTTGTTTCTATAATTTTGTTTGTTTTCATTGTTATAGTAATTTGTGATAATTAGTTCATCTTTTTCTATGGTGAGACTTAAAAAAAAAACATAGCTTTGTTTTCTCGGCAAAATGTCTACACAACACATCATGGTAAATAGGCGTACAGGCAACAAAAAACGGCGATTGTCAGTGACACAGGTTTTATCGGCAGTCATAGACGACATGCTGACCTGCTGAAATACCTCTTCACGCTTTGTTTGATGAACCCAATATCATAGAAAGGGGAGAACATGCTAGCTGGGAGACTATTCCACATCTGCACTGTACGGCAAAGGTGAGAATCAGCGAACTTCTTTGTTCCTACCGTGTACTCGTGACTCCGTAGACTGGACCGCATGGTTTGGTACTGAAAGGGAGGTGATAGGATAAGGTCAAACAATTCTTCAGAAAATTCACCATGACACAAATATGGTGGCAAACAAGCTTACGGCTTACTAAGCGGCTACCGTAGTATATGGATGCATGTAGCGCAATAACGCTTTGCCGACCTTAACCACCCTTGCCCAAAGAACCCTGGAAACTACACTCACCGCAGGAACATACCACTCGATTATTTAGCTGCGATCTTCTGTAGACCTGCGAGTCGAGATGCCCAAAGTACTAAGAAATACCCAAAAAAAAATTCTCTTTACCCTCCTCTTTCTCTCGTCTCTACCATTTACAAGGTAGATAGCCCATCGCTGTAAGGTTACACCTGGACAGGTATTCAGGGCATCGACGACATATTGAGCAGAACTAGATCACTATGGGCAAACCGTCTCAAATATGTAAACAGTATTCCATTTGACTATGTGCTGTTAGTATATATTCTTTCTTTAAAAAATCCCACATCCCACCGACTATATCACTGAAGAAAAGATATGTGTTTAGGGTACGATAAATAGATTCTTTACTAAAACTCCAGTACAGATTGTCCCTTCCCTGCCCACTGCGCTCGTTTACTTTTAGTGTTGTACAAGTTACCCAAATGATATTATCGATAATTAATTAACTAATTTATTTTTATTAATATTATAGAAGCTTCTGCCGGAGCCTTTAATAAAGAGTATTGTTAAAAAATATATCATTATTCCAATATTGATATAAACAAGCTACCTTTGATAAATATTTTTATATAGTTTAACATCAGATAAAAAACCCTTTCGCTTAGGAAAAATAAAATGTTGCCTATCGTAATTTTGCCTATATTTTAGAAGAACTTAGCTCGTAAGACTAACAAATAAGTTCGTTGATTTTGCATGATGCGTGAATTATTGATGACATGTTCTTGAATTATTTTTTTATATATGCTAGCATGGTGAAGTTACAGTACTGTATTAGTTAAAATAACGACGAACACCGAAGAATCAGCAATTCATCGACTGTCGTTGGTCTCGGCAGCTGGCAGATCCCGAAACGTGACTAACCAAAAGAGACTTACTGTGATGAGTTTATCACTATGTGCACTTTTTTAGCATAAGTTTTTTTAAATTGTAGTTTATACAATATTTCTATAAATTTCGAATGAACTTTTAGTAAATCAGTAGGTGAGAATTGTCGAAAAATCAGTAATATATACGAAAAGCGATTTTTAAGTGTGGACTATATGAAAACGTGGCGTTGCTGCTTTGCACGTTTTTTGCAAGTTTGTTTTACAAACTCTCTGAAAGGTATTTCGCTCACGTGGACTACAGAATGCCCGTGCGAATCTTGCTCCCCATGCTACCGGCTACTTTAAAGACAAAAATGCTTTTTGTGGGTGTTCCTTAGAAGATAGATGTATACTCTCCCTGACTTTTTGTAGGTCTTTTTAATGTCTATGATTGTGTAGTACATTAATTTGCTATATCTTTTATGGTTTACTCAGTATAAGTCATTTAAGCGCCGGAATTGATTCACCATGAACATTTTTTTTATTTGTGCGAATCCGTAATTCTTTTTCTAAAATAAAAGTAAGCTAAGTAACTACCTATATTATCAGCTATCTATCAGATAAAATATCGTCAAAATCGGTCCAACCGTTTTGGAGATTACTCCGAACAAACAGACAGACAGACAGTCAAAAATTTTAAAAATGGGTTTTTTGTTATAGGTATCTTATATACTATCATATGCATTAAGTAAAAAAATGTTATTTTGACGTTACAAACAGACACTTTAATTTTATTAATTGTATAGATATATTCTTTTCATTATTCACTATAAAAACGTAGGAATTTTTATTACACTCCTATGTTATTATGGTTAAATAAATATATATGTAGAATTTTGTTTATTTGAAACTGACTTCAAAGTCACAGATATAGTTAGCTAGTATTTGAAAGTAATAATATAATATAAAATTTCCATCGACAATTTATATCGACACTACCTCTTTCTAAGTTACTGGTACCCTACACGTGGATCTAATTTGTTAAGGGCCTCAGACCCTTTGTTTGTGCGAACAAATTGCTGCCTGATAATTGGCTTAAAGGCCCCACGGGAGTCGCCGCGCGGTCCTACTATCAGCGTGTTAGCCAACAGAACTGTGGATATAGCTTCTAGGTTAACTTAGTGAAGCATGAAACCTCCTATAAATACTTAAACGCAAGAAAAATTTGAAGTAGGTGGTTTTTGAAAAATCGGTACTTTCCAAATTTACAGTAATTTTGTTTTATGTGTTCTCAAAAAATAAACTAAATTATTTATTGATTTTGTTTGTGTTAGTAGGAATGCTAGCATTCCATTGCATTGCATTGTTTCTAATTGTTAGTTTTATATATGTCCGTATAGATTTAGGAGTCATTCCACATTTTAAAAGGAAACTCACACCCTTATTTAGTAACAAAGCGGAAAAATATTGTAGGGCAAATTCTGGAATTTGTAGTAAAATGTATCAAAATTAATTTGAATGTGAAAGTTGCTCCTTAATCTAAACATCTCAACTGAGGAGTCACCTGTAACTCGGAAAGTAACCAATGAATATCTTTGAAAATATTGTATCATTTAGTAGTATATGTGTATGGTACTTACTAAAAATTTAAAATTTCGATCAGGTGCTGTTAAAATTCAAGACAATACAATACTTTTAGTATGGCTCCTGAATCTATATATAAGAGCGTGAATTTCCATGAAAGTTATCGTTCAATTAATTTTTCGACTTAATAATCATGTTCAAGTTTGCAACATAGGGATAAAGTAGCAAGAATTTAGTAAATAAACGCATTTTATTTGTTTCCAGAATCCTGACGTTCTCCATATAAATAAATGATTGTACCTACGTGAGATCACAACGGAATCAAAATCCAGATACACTTACATTTAGCAGAAATTACTACTAAATATCTGTGTATAATTCAATATTGTATATATTCGGTATCTGGAGAAAAAACTTTTCGATGTTCCTTAACAATTCGCTAACAAATATGACAAGGTGGCTATTAATTCATGATTATTGTATTCTGATGTATTTGTATTATATTTTGAATATATTATATTTATAAGTATTCTTAATATTTTTCTACATTTCATACATATAGACACGCATCATTACGATTTCTCTCAACGAGGGGAGCAGAGTTCATGTACTTCCACTTGCTATGATCCAGGATAACATCTTTCGCATCTTCAACATTCATCAATCTTTTCACGCATGCTCGTCGGTTTATAGTACTTTTGACCTGATCTTTCTTCAGAACGTCTCCGATTTGATTGACAAATTTTCGTCTAGACTACTCTAAACCTTTCTCTTCCAACTTATTCACATTCACACTCGCTTTATAAATTAGTTTAGTCATTTCTTTTTCATTCATCCTCTCTACATGCCCACACCATCTAAGCATCTTTTTCCCAATCCTTATGACTACATCTTCTTACACACCGCAAACTGTCACCTAACTGACACCTGTCACTCACTTTCACTCCTAACATACCTATTGGCGCTTTCATTTCTACTGCATGTATTCTACTTTAATGCTTTTTTGCCACACTCAGCTTTCACTTCTGTACGTGAGTGTTGGAACTAACATTGTCCTGTACACCATACTCCATTCTTAAACCCCCAACACGTATACGCAATGGTGTTATATATATATATATATATATATATATATATAAGTTTAATTTGTTATTTGTGTATGTTTATGTGGCATCGTAGCTCCCAAAAGGCGGAACCAGTTATGATTAGCTTTTCTTTTCATTTGAAAGGTGAATTGGTGAAATGAAAGGGGAATTAGATTTGAATATTATCAGATCTTTTCTAGTTGATGAATGCGTGTGAATATTTTCCATAGGTCTGATCGAGCCATAATTTGATAATATTTTACTTCAATAATATAGCAAGAACATGGCAACCTTAGCCTGATGCTGCAGCATCATCTAGAACTTTGCCCACTCCTCACGAACTTATTGGAATGGTTTTAATTAATAGGATACTGGAGTTGGAAGAATTATGTAATAAATAATCGTTAAAAGTAAATACATCTTTTACCGCCACTTGCCAAAAAACTTTGATATATTTAGCTAAAAGTCAGACTATGTAAAATTTTTGAGTAATGGTTGGGCAACAAGAATGATATTTATTTTAATTTTAAACTATAATTTACTGATGAGCTGTAGTAAGGCTTCCCCGCTTACAGTGACACCGCAGCTTTACCACACTGCAAATCGAATTAAACGGTTGGCTTTTTAAATCAGTTCAAATGAGAGATAAAGTAAAGTTAATTATAAAGTTAATTTACTTATTTTTAAGGTAATTAGTTGTTTTAGTTTTGTTTGTTGATGTGTTAGTCTCGTAACTGGACGCTCGCTTCTTTGATGTAGAAATGATTAATAATATTTTAGGAATCTAGTTATCTCACATATTGCTATTTCATTTCACACTGTAAATAGTATTGTATTATGGGAATCAAATATTTCATATACACATACAATATATATATTAAATATATCTAATAAATTATTAATTGAGCTTTCTAGACTAATGTATACTATATACGGTACTTTTTGTTGTATAATATAATGAATTTGAAAAAAAAATATTTTTTTTGTTTGTTTAAATAGGCTAATCTCTGTAACTACAAGTCGGATTACAAAAAATCTTTTTGTATATGATAGCCAGATTCATGAGGAATACTATAGGCTAACATTAAGCTAAAACTTTCAGCTAGACTTTCAGCAGGAAGTGGATGTCCTCCGGAACTGCTTAACCCGCGTGCGCTGGCGTAATGGTTAATGATACGTAAATACAATGTTCTACAATAATATTTATCTTTATGCCTTTAAGAGATATGTATATATGAGTATACATAAGTCACAATAAGTAATTTTTAGATATATTTTTTTGTAGTTTATAAATTGATTTATGAGCATTAGTTTTAACACATACCATCACGCCTGTATTCCCCGAAGGGTTAGGCAGAGGTCCAGAGGTGTACTAATGTACACCCACAGTTCGCCGAGTATGTTTTTAGGTCCCATGTAATAGGGGGTGAGCCTATTGCCATTAATCGGGCACGAAACCAAACTCCGAGCTGCTACTGAGAATTTCATAGGAAAAACCCAATATAACTTTACTCGACCTGGGATTCGAACCCAGAACCTCGCTCATAGCAATCGCGCTTACGACCAATAGTCTAACGAGGCAGTTCATTCGTTTTAAACATGGCAGATTAATCCTTACGAACAAAAGTTACTTCATCATAAAGAATGTTATAAAGTTAAATGTTGTCTTATGCATGCTCAATTGCATGGACGCATAATTCAGGAGATAATGGGAAGATTAAATAATTTTCAATTGCGGGTGCGTTGGCGGTGCGGTGTTTGTCGGATAAAATTAACACGGGTGTAACCGTGGGGCACAGCTAGTTCTGGTTTTAAGTAATTGTATTCTCGGAAACGACTCCAACGATTTGGTTGAATGTTTCTATTTAGTTTATTATTATATTCAAGTTTACCTAGATAGGTATTTTTTTAAGTCACCGGCGAGCGCTGCTCGTTCGTCAATATATTATAATTATTATACATACCTACATATATTTACTAACAACCGACTGCGACTTTGGACACGTTTATAACATTGATGACCCGCTTAACTAGAACACATCCCGTATTTGTCTCCAGCTTGCATGTTTTCTTGAAGTTCTCGGTCCGTACTAGTATGCTGATTATCAGCCGTTTTTCATAACATATCTGAGACCACTATCCCCGATTAATACTACTTGTACTAATTAATAACTATCTTTAACATAAAAGGGGTTGTCGGCTTTCCTCTTATCAGGATATATATAGATACGAAACTGTAAACTACTTAGGTATGTTATATACGATAGCTGTAAACAACGGCTATCCGTTTTCAATGACTTGTCTATAAGTTATTGAAAGCGGCCTTAAAAATATCCTTTTGCATTTACTTTCGTTTCAATAACCTATTTATGGATAGTATTTCGTATCTACATATATCCAAATCCTATAGCTTGGATAGATAAGAGGGAAACCGATATCTGTCTTAAGTTAAAGATAATATTAAGTGAGCAATTCTTGTATATATATATATATATATATATGTGTAATTGGTTTCTCGGAAACGGCTCCAGCGATTTGGATGAAACTTTGCATTTAGATAATGTTTTACATTCCAAGTATACCTAGATAAGTGTTTTTTTTTGTAAGACTCCGAGCAAATCTCGGTTGCCCAGATATTAGTATAAATATGTACTAATCGGGGATAGTGGGCCCAGATATGTTATTGTAAACGGCCGTTGATCAGCGTTGATCGATAGGATTTAATTCGACTGTTAAGCACAGTTTCGCTACTACGTAGATATTGTTTATACTTATTGTAAAACCGGCTTGACGTATTCCTTAAACTTATTATCCGGCAAATCAATAATGTACTTAGGAATCTTTTAATAGTACTTAACATAATTGCTTTAAAAAACTTTCAGTGTTCGTACTAAACTTGGTGTGAGCGAAGTCGCGAGCGTCAGTTAGTAAAAAATAAGGGTATAAAAATGATGACGTTAGGGTCTCCTGAAATAGGGTCCGGGGTTTATTGCGGCCCCATATGTCGAGTTAAAGCACTTGTCATAACGCTAACATAATCACCCGTTTTATTAGCGGGGAGTCTGTAAGTAATTTAGCGACTAATATCGACTAATAGGCACTCAAATTTATTGCCTTTAGTGCTATGTCTTATGAGTTCGCGAGTTGACTGTATCTTTAAAAATTAAAGTAAATTTATAAGTAATATTGGTATATAGATAAAAAGCCTAAAATAATACAAATTTGGATTTTCCGTTTGGAAAATGGATGATTTTTTATCTGTGAGTCACGTGATTTGAAACGCCGGTTTGTAAACGTGACGTCACCGTTCAGAAAATATGAACTCTTGCATGTCACTGATACCATACAAAATGACTATAAAGTGAAGAATGACGTCACGGGACCATAATGCTGCGTTATTGTGGTATATATTTTACTTTTATTTAAAAAAAATTCATAGGTATTATTTTCAACATAATATAAAGTGCTTAATACAATTTTCTAAAAGTTGTCAACTCCCGGATTCTATGTATAAACTAAGTTATTATAATAAGTCAAGTGTAGGTTAAGGGCTTCGGAAACACATTTTTAAATTAACTACAGATTTTAAAAGTAACTACCATATAGACAAAATTATAAAACTACTAGCTGTACACCGCGGTTTCATCCGCATATAATTTAAAAGATATCACTGATTGATAATTGGTAATACTCTAGTATAGAAAATATTTTTATAATATTATAGTAACATTTTCTTGTAGTTTTAAAATGTACGTATTGGCTTTACCGTTTTACCGTACCCTGTTCTATTGAGCCGAGTGTCGAATTATTTTAATTTTCTATTGTCTCTTAAACTATGCGTCCAAATATCATGGCTATTTATAGGGCAAAGTTTATCTTCATGAAATAGTCTTAATGTAGAAGGAACTTTTGTTCGTAAGGATTACATAATATGCTATACCTCATACTAATGATCATAAATCACTTTTTAATTTTCAGACATATTTGTCACAAAATACCTGATTGCGGCTTATATATTAGAGATAGACATATGATATTGCAAACTTTTTTTACATGTACTAAGAACCAATATTTTCGTGGAACATTGTGTTTACGTATGACTAACCATTACACCAGCGCACGCGGAATAAGCAATTCGGGAGCGCTTTGCCTTCCGACTTACTCAACAAAAATCAATATTTAAGGTTAGCTGAGAGTTGTAGCTTAATTTTAAATAGCCTATACTATTCCTCATGGTAATCCGACTGGTAGTTCCAGAGATTAACGTGTTTAAACAAACACACAAAAAAAAAACTCTTCCGTTTTGTTATATTAATATAGATTCAAAAACCAGGCTCAAAAGCATGTTGTTTCGAAATCCGCCTATGTAACCAGCTACCTAGCGGCTTTAGCATTGGCTAACAAACATATCTATAGTATAAAAAATAGACACTATGACTCACTTAAATGCATCTTGTTTCGAATACCACCAGGGTAACTAAAAACTTATCGAATTTAGTCATTTCATCTTTTAAACTTAGTAAAACTAAAAAAGTTTTTAGGTAATTATGTTAGGTTCTATAATAAACTTCCTAAGCACTTTGCCGATTTGCCGGATAATAAGTTTAAGAATCATGTTAAGCATGTTTTATTGATGAAAGGGTATTTATTATAGAATGGATCATTACCTGAATGACGGTCATGTATGGAAGTGATTTTTCTTTACACTGTACTGTAACTATATATAATATAAATTCTGAAAAAAAAAACCGGATCAAAGTTCTTGCCGGTTCTTCTCGCTAACTGGAATGTTTGTCCGAACCGGCAGTAGTGTTTTGTCGTTCATAAGTGCCTTCTTAGGGCCTAAATTGAATAAAGCATTTTTGATTTTGAACTAAGTATTATGTAGGACGGCCCTTGTCATCGTTTCATCATATACCGTTTCTCGTTGTTTTTATAAAACTATCTCTAACTTATCATCAGCAGAATTGACAGTCATTATGTCTAAGTGGAATAATAATAGGCTATTGAACGACAACAAAAAAATAAGTTTATTTTATCAAGAAAAAGAAAACGTATTTGTTTCAAATTTGTGATCATTGCTTCATGTTTTCATAGTTATGTGGTAGGTAAGCCATGATAAGATAATGTACATTAATCATCTCTAGATAGCTCTTGGACTAGATTATAGGAGACAGTGACTGATATCGTAAGAATTCATATACATCCATTCGGATATACATGTACAGCGTGGTCATGAATCTATGTACATGTAAATTTTGTGTAAAGATATTTTAATATTTTATCACTCTTCCCAAATAATTCTATAGATAACAATATAAAAGCTAAATGTTTTAAAACTAGTACATTAAAAAAAGGCTCTAATGTATACTAAGATATTATACATATACCAATATAAATAGGTCGGAGAAAAAGTTTCTTCGCATTTTTATATAAAAACTCAAGACATTTTTTTCTAAGTTTATTTATATTTATGTACAGTATATATGTGCCGTTTTGTTCGATGACTTTCTGCCATTTTGTAGATAGAGACATGATCCCGTTGCTGTAGAAGTTTTGGCAGTCCTCTCTTGATGTTAACCTTACAGAACCTAAATAATTCTGAAGAGACCGAAACAGCTGAAAATCTGAAGGTGCAAGGTCAGGGCTATATGGTGGATGCACTAACACCTCCCAGCTAAAGTCTCTTAATTTTTGCTGAGTGGCCAAATATGTGTGTGGCTAGCGTTATCGTGATGAAAAACCACACCCTTCCTGTTGATCAATTCCGGCCGCTTTCTGTCAACTGCTCCTTTAATCTGATCAGTTGTTGGTAGTAGAGATCCGAATCGATGGTTTTGTTGGGTGGTAAAAGCTCAATGAACAATGCCATTCCAGTCCCACCATACCCACAACATCACCTTATTTCGAATTAGCCCAGGTTTAGCCGCAGTCTGTGAAGCTTGGCCGACCTTAGACCAAGACCTTTTTCGCCCGTTCTTGTCGTACGTGATCCACTTTTCATCGCCATTTATCAATCTCTTCAAAAACGGCTCGGTTTCATTTCGTCTCAATAATGAATCGCAAATGAGTACACGGTTAGTTAGGTTTCTTTCAGTGAACTTGTGTGGCACCCAAATATCGAGCTTTTTGGTATAGCTTGTTTTCTCCAAATGGGTTAAAACTTTTTTGTGGTCAATTTCCAGTTCTTCAGCTACATCATAACTACTGATATGCTGGTCTTGCTCCACTTTTTAAAAAATTGCGTCCATTTTATTTGTAACAGGGCCACCAGAACGAGGTGCATCTTTAACATCAAAATTTCCGGACTGAAAACGTTTGAACCAACTTTGTGCTACTCTTACTGACACTGCGTTAGGTCTATAAACATCGCAATTTTTTTTCTGCTTGAGTTGCATTTTTGCCTTTTTTGTAATAATATTTTAAAATATATCGAATTTCTTCATTAGATTCACTCATTTTTACAGAAAGAAAAACAAATGAAAAATAGCTGGAAACAACTTTTTTAAGTTTTATTTTTATTGTTACCAAAACCAGCAAGATACAAATAGTACAGCCAAAGAAATTTTGTAACAAGGTTATTACTACGTCACGCGAAAACACTTTTTAGGTATATAAAGTTCAAGAGATAGTTACAATAAAAAACAGAAAAGTACAAGAAAAATATTTTTTTTTGCAGTTTATGACCTAATTATTCAGAAAAGTTGTAACAGGCTATGGAACTTCTCGCTGCGATCCTAGGGAGCGGAGTAGTAACTATGAGTGTTAAACAATTTGGTAATCTGTAAACAAATACGGGAAGCGAGAACAATAATAGACAAATTAGACTACACGGGTGCATTTATAGCGGCGCAGTTCTCAGTTGCTCGTATGTATTGAACACGGGAGAAATCGTGACACACAGCTAGTGTTGAATAATCATTATATTAATACGTGAAGCAAAAACTTTCTACCCCTTATCAAAGCGTATTGTGTGCACGGAAGACTGTGATATTTGGCATGGTTAAAGTTTATATGGAGAAGGAGTGCAGAAAGATAAAATTTATCTACAATGTCTGTTACTAATATATCAAATTAAATAAATTAATAATACGAATCCTAACCCGACCAATGCCATTAAACTTAGACCCCCCAAAATATTGACTCAGTCACTCAATGATAAGTGACAGCAAGTGATATAATATTCATTGTTTAACTTCATAACGCAAATGTCAAAAAGAAAATAGTCTATGAATAAAATGTCACTGGTCGAATTTAAAATACATACATACATAGACATACATATACAAGCATAGAAATACATATATAGGTATTATATTTTTTGTAACGCCGCTCTGTAAGCCTTTCCGCAAATGGATATTCATGACTGATCCCGAAAAGAGACAAACAACTAGGTAGATAAAAAAACGATACACTTGAGCCAAACACGATAACTTGGCTTTAAGTTTGTAATGAGATCTATACCCTGCAGATTCACTGTAGCTTCAGGTCAAGGTTGTCAAGTCCTTTTAATATTATTGGATTAATTTAATACGAAATTTCGACTCGATCAGACCTGTGGAAGATGCTCACATCCAGATCAAATTAGAAAAGAGCTGATACCCTTAAAACGGTTGAACATATTTTTTTAATCATAGCTGAAAACACACGATCAAGTCTACTTTCAAATAAAAATATATATTTCAAAGCAGTCATAAGAACTGCTGACAAAAGTGAAAACTTAAAACTATAAACATTTTTTCCTAAACTTAAAATTATAAAATTAAGAAAATCCAATATAATTTGAAATAAGAAATAATAACTTTGTAAAATATAATTGTGTAACTTTCAAAAATATTTTTTTGATAATCGTTAACACGTTACGTGGCCATGTCGATGAAGACTTACATGATTTTAAGTACTCCTTTTTTAAACCGCCCTATAGAAGTTTTCACTTCAAAAATTATATCGAAATCGTTTCAGCGTTTTGGAAGCTACGATGCCACAGCAAACAAAGATACAAAGATGTCCGTAGAATTTCAATCTAAGCTAACATATACATATACACATTTTCCTGTCCCCTGGGAGGAAGGAACGAACATGTGTATATGAGTTGTGATCCAGTTGGATATAGATCGCTACAATATGACTACTGGGTATATATTACATTAGCTGGTTCACACAAAGGTACATAGGTTCTGTAAGGGGCCTTTTTTCTTTTTTGGCTAGTTAGACTCAGACCAAAATATCATATTACTAAATGCATAAACGCATGTTTCTTCCTTCCTCCCAGAAGGTAGGAACACGTATACATATAGTTAGTTAGATCTGGATTTAATTGCATGTACGGCAACAGCCCAAGCCGAGGTTCGGCCACTTTGGCACCCTTGAGTATTGAGTAGTGCCTTCCATGCTCGCCTCCAAGTCCGGTGAAGCTGTCAAAGCCTCTAATGGCTCCAGGGCTTTTAGGCTAACAGTACAAAAAATCGTCTGCAGCGCCGCACCGCGCCGCGATATGGCACGTGACGTAAAAAACACAAAATACATGTCAATTACTAACACGAATGTGATCGTTCAGTAAGACCGCATAACTAAATGCACCCCAACGGGGTATTTTATTTATAGAGGGGTGTGAATATTGCTAATCATGTTTGACATATATGTGTATTTAATAATTAGCGCCACCTGTCACATTCAACGGATTCGGCGCCCTCTCGTCATCTCTATATTGGTCTTTTTTTTATTGTAGTACGGCAAAGTGAGGGCTGTGTTAGCGGTACTTACGGACATTATTTCAATCGACGTCAGTTCGAATCCCTGCAGGGAGCCTGAGCTTTCGGTGAAGGAAAACATCGTGATGAAACCATAGTATGGTGGTATGACTTTTTCTAATGCCCGCCTGGTTAGCTACAACCCTCAAGTTGAAAATCTGTCGCCAAGCATTAATAGGTGTGTTCGGCACTTGCACTTGAGAATCAGTCTTTTAGAAAATGATTAGTAAAAATTAGGTGAGATTCTGGCCATAAATCTAAAAACCTATAACGATAAAAAAGTTAAGTATGGTATTACTATTATAAGTATGGTATTATAAACAACAGCTACTATATACTTAGAGATCAGGTAAGCCTTTCGGCAGCTGAATATAGTCTGGCTGATTCCCAAGGGAGCTATACCACAAAACAGTTACTACGATGGGTTCATTATAATTTGCACGGTGGTCATGACTTAGACCGTTTTCAGTATTCTATCTATCCGTTGTTTCACTTACTAAAGATAAACCAATAATATCCTTGCCGTGTATATATAGATTAGAAATAGCAATATTCGTTAAACAGCACCCAGAAATATTTAATGAATATTATAAAAGCCATCGTCAGGAAAATAAGCTCATCTCCCCAGAACTCAGATTAGAAATATACAAGAACAGTCTTTATTACAGGGTCATTACCGTGTACAATAAAATTCTAGATAATATTAGAGAAGAAGCAAATGCGAATATATTTATAAATAAATTTAAAACCCATCTGATGAATAAATCTTTCTACTCGATAACAGAAATTATGAATGAATGACATAACCACATGGAACCATTTTGAAGAATAATTTTGACATTAATATGAATAGTAAGTTATAGGTTTTGTAAATAAATATTTGACATGATAATTATTATTATTATATTATTGATTGACCAATATAAATAAATAATTAGTAATTAAGTAAATAAAAATGTATAGTTAAAAACAAATGTAATAATTTGTTAAAAATGAAGGCGCGTAGAAGGCTGCATCTTGGAGTGCTTTTGTTCGGAGTAATTAACAAGCAAAAACCGAAATATTTATACTTGAAGTTAGTTTGGTCAGAGTCTTAACATAGATTCTCAAGAAGAACCAGCAGCTTTGTGCTTATTATTCCGAAGCACCGATCTATGGCTTTCCGAGGTTCATTTAAGTTTGCGGCTTCGCGATGCTGGAATGATTTACCGCCGCCACTTCGGGCTTTAAAAACAGTCCAAACTTTTAGACCAACGTTGAAAAATCTTTTGTTGCAGGATCAGAATGGTAGCTTACCGTGATCTTAATAAAGATGTGAACTCTCCTCACTCTCCCTCTTACACATTTTTAATTGCTCTTTATCTTATTAATTTTTTGTACATTGTTAGTATGTATTATATTTATTAATTTTCTATTTACCATTTGTTTTTTTATTTTTATTTTATTTTATTGATGTCCGTGATATTTGTTAATATTACCTAGTCAGAATACGAGCGCTGCACTGCTTTAGTGTAGTAATTATGCTGAGACTGGGATCTGTTTATTCCCGCACGGTGCGTTACTTATTATTATTGGAATTATTTTTATTTATTTTTTAGTTGTTCTGATTTTATGTTTTTATAATATTGGTTTTTGATGTGTTGTGCGGTGAATAAATAAACTTTTCTTTCTTTCTTTCTTTCTTCTTAATTTGCCATACCCTGTTCAGGGCCCATGTATTCGGATATTTTATCATATTAGAACAAATGTACATACATGATGCAAATGGATAAATAAATAAATAACCTTTTTCCTTATTTTATTTTCAATTACCTTTCAATGGATAATTTTTCGTATTTACATTATATAAATCCATATCCTATTATAGCTTGAACAGATAAGAGGGAATCCGATATCTGTCTTAAGTTAAAGATAGTACGTATTACAAATATGTACTAAGTAATCGGGGATAGTAAACTCAGATAAGTTATTGAAAACGGCCGTTAATCGATATACCTACACCGGATCAGTGGCGGCTCGTTCTAAGGAGCGCTAGTGTAGTGCACTCCCATAAAAAATCAGTGAACAAAATATGTTTTGTGTTTTCTTTTTCTTATCTGTACTTATGTATTTTACATTGATAACATAGATAGATTAACAACCTTTTATACTTTACATTTCACGAAGAACAATTACGTACAATAAAAAGATTTGATATTTAGTTGTATTGAGTGAAGCGACAGCGATTGCGCGCCTATGAAATAAAGTTCAGTACAACGACAAGCACGGAATTGAATGAGTGCGAAAGAGAGCATTCTACACACCATGAAAAGTGAAACAAAAGATATTGTATGAGAAATGAACCCAATCTGGAGCACGCTCCATTCGCTACATTTTACACGCGAAATGTATGGTTTGTTTGCATTTTATTGTGTTTGTGATTTTTGTGTATACATAGTTTGTTTTTAGATAATTACTTATCTTGTTAAAAATAAGTTATTAGTCGTTTGTAACATTTATTACAACGTTGACCCACAATATTTTACAAATTACGCTTTAGAAGGTTAGAGTCTGTTGCATGAAACTTTAGTAAATTATGCCTACTAGCGAAAGCCCAAAGGTTGTAATTCGACCAGCGACTTTTTGATATTATACTATTTTCTGTTTGAAATTTACAGTATTCATAAACAATGATTATTATCTACATCACTTGCTGTCACTTTTCGTTAAGTGACAATGCCAATATTCTGGAGGGTCTAAGTTCAATGGCACTGGTCGGGTTAGGATTCCCAGTATTAATTAAATTTAAATGAATATATTATTAACAGATATTATAGTTAATTTTAGCTTTCTGCACTCCTCCATATAAACTTAACCATGCCAAATCTCACAGTCTTCCGTGTACGCAATACGCTTAAAAAGGTACCGAAAGCTTTTGCTTCACGTATTAATACATAGATTCAGTATATGTAATTCCTATCACTTCAGTGCAGAGTGCTGTTTTTAGTGGACACCTATTACAAATTTTCACGAGCTGCAATTGGATCGAACATAATTACACTGTCTGATACCGGAACGCGTCATGCCTAAGTGTCCCGGTATAGTTTGTGTATGGTGGTCGTAATCCATTAAAACTTAATTATCTTTATTTATACTACAAAGGCGACAAACAAGTTTACGGCCCGCCTGATAATAATACCATAGTTATCACTACCCAAGGATCTATAACCCCCTACCTCAAGGAGCTATGAAAACCTGACTTACCGCAGGAACACAACACAGGGCTATTTCTCTGTGCTCTACCCCTAACAAAGCAGTTATCTAAACCTATAAAGTTTATTTTTAACAATGTTATAGGCAAGTTATTTGTAAAAGAAGACAAATAGCAAACTTGAGAGCGTCTTTATACATTGTCATACATTTACTCAGTTGCACAGAGCATCCCTTGTGTTAGGGGAGGTGGCTAAAGGGTGGCAGGTGACAACTGTTGACAAACATTGGACACGAAGCTAATAAATCAAGTTCCACCACAGTACTATCGATCTAAGTGACATAACAAACATTTTTTATACCTCACATTTCGTTTTGATTTACACTGGCTAGAGTTTGGCCATGCACCAATCTAATTTCTTTGTATTCGCGTAAGAAAAACAAAGAGTAATTATGTCGTTTTAACATAGATTTATTCTTGCTAACGACAGATATTATTTCAATACTACAAATAAATATAAAACAGTCATTCCATTGTTAGGACTTTATAAGATAAACTAGCGGTGTGCCCGCGGCTCCGCACGCGTTTTTTTACCACGCAGTAGTTACTTACATCCCGTAATTTAATTTTATTTATGTTGTTCACAATGCATATGCCGTATCAATTGAAATTATTCTATTCTACGATTTCCAATGTATTATTGACGATTCTTATAGCCTCTTAATTATGGTATGATGTATGTTTCCTGTCTAAAAAATTTGATCAGAATCGGTTGAAATTTGATGAAAATTTAAACATTTTGATTATTTTTTATTCTAGAAGTAATATTGACAATTCTTTTAGTCCATTAATTATGCAAATAGTTATACATCCCATGTATTAAATTTCATCAAAACGGTTAAGAATTAATGAAATTTTAATTCATTTTTTACGGTCCCCAAAAGTGATATTGAAAATTCTTATTACTTATCATTCATGGAATGACTTATACTTCCCGTATACATAATTGAATCAACAAATATTTTTTTTGTGTTTTTATTTACATTATCTAAAATTTCTTAGACCCTATCAATTCACCAATGTCAATAGCATCCCGTGTATAAAATTTCATAAGAATCGGTCAAGCCGTTTTTGAGTTAAATCCGGTTTTTTGAGTTAGGTTCTACAATATATTTCATAAACACATCACCAATTCGCCGGACAATATGATCAAGAATTATGCATGCTTTGAGATGAGCACGCTGTTCAAGTTTAGACATATTTCGCAGTACACTCGTTATAAGCATGTCGTTGAATAAGTATGCTCAAATATAACACTCCAGTCACACGTTACATTTTCTAGTAAACTCTCTGCCAGTGGTGTGTTGAAACATGGAAAACCAAGATGGATGGGGATTGTTGAAGGTTGGAGGATTATTGGCACGTTACATTTCTAGGGTAACATGTGTGTTCGTTAGGTAAGCCATAAAGAAATAAACGTTTTTTTTTAAAGTAAAAATCACAATTCTGCGTCCTCTTGGTCTACACCTTTTTTTTACGTGAACTTTTTATAATCATAAACATTAAAAATTGTCTTCAAAACAAATGCATTTGTAAATACAGCTGGGTAATAAAACGAAGTGAACTTTATTTTTTGTTACTTACCTTACAGTTAGCCTGAGGGGCCCTATCAAAAAACAGAGCCGCTGATGGCTTTTCAGGTTTACCGGGCTTGGGGGCGAGCGCTAAAGGCACTCAGCCGCGCAAGGGTGGGCAACAAGCGCGCAAGGGTGCCAAAGTGGCCGGACCTCGGCCCAGGCTGTTGCCACGATTGCAAATAAATCGCGATCTGACTAATTCCCTATCTGAAGAAGTGAGCCTTAATAGAATGTGTATAACATTTTAATATTTATGGGTTTTTTTTTCTTGTGTTGTTTTTAGGTAAACAGTTTAAATACAAAAATGCTTATTGTGGGTGATTCTTACAAGATAGACATACACTCTCGCTGACTTTTTTTGTAAGTAATTTAAAGATCTACACTTATATATAAATTCATTTGATATATCTATTATGGTTTACTCAGCGTAAGCCATTTGTCTGCTTAGAAGGCGTCTTTTTTCCGTAGTAATTCACCACTATCGTCACCGCTTATTTCGTACATTACTTTAAGTAACAATATAGGTATATTCTATAACCTGGTCATTTACAATAGATAAGAATTAAAAAAAAAAACATAAATCGAATAGGTAGGTAGTTCTCGCGTGAAAACAACATAAACAGAAAGGACGTTAGAGTTTTATAATATTTATACATAATTTAACTACTTTTCGGTATTTGATCATCTCTCATAGGACTCCGTCCCTATCTGAAATAACATTCATGTAGGATACGGTCTAGAAATATGGTTTCAGATATTAGTATATTTCGCATATCCGATAGTTTCACTTACGGATACGGATAACCATAACACAATTAGTTATTTAAGTTAAGTTTAAGTTTTAAGTAATTACTTTCATCTGTTAATGTTATTTAAGAATTGAAGAAGGAAAGAACCTACCTCCCAACTCCGGTATCCTGTGATAGAACATGCCGGTCCTGGCGAGCCATTCAAGTTGCATGTGATGCAGCACACGGTCCCCAGGGTGGTGGAAAGCAGACGGCATCGGCGCACCTGGAACCGTGCCGGGCTGCAGTTGTGGGTAGTTGAACAAAGCCGCCGACTGCGCCGCGACTAACGCCGGGTTCTGAGGTAGGAGTCCCGGCTTCGGAATTATACCTGGTGGAGATTATTTATGCTTATTACAACTAGCGATCGCCCTAAGGTCGAAATTCGACCGGCGACTTTTTGATCATAGACTATTTTCTGTTTCACATTTACAGTATGAACCTAAACAATGAGTTCACATCACTTGCTGTCACTTTTCGTTGAGTGACAATGTCAATATTTTGGGGGGTCTAAGTTCAATGGCACTGGTCGGCTATGATCCGCAGTATCAATTTATTTTATTTAATAAATTAGTAACAGATATTATAGATAAATTTTAGCTTTCTGCACTCCTTCTCCATATAAACTTTAACCATGCCAAATCTCACAGTCTTCCGTGCACGCAATACGCTTAAAAAGGTACGGAAAGCTTTTGCTTCACGTATTAATATATAGATGATGGCACAGTGATAGCGTGTGGAGACATAGTGTCGATCGCCGTAAGTTCGAATCCATGTAATGCCCCTATTAAGCTTTTGGTGAAGGAAACCCATAGCATGGCGGTAGAGCTTTTTCTAATGCTCACTTGGCTAGCTACCACCCTCAAATTGTAAATCTGTCGCCAAGTAAATATAGGTGGTTCCCGGTAATTCCCACTAGGTTTAACACATAGGGGGTCACATCATCACTTAAGATCTTTTGAGTTTGTCGCCAAACGTTGAAACTTATAAAGTAGTAAAAAAAAAAAATCTTATAGACGTCAGAAACATTTTTTATTGCCCTACCACCATTTTATGATACTATCACAACATTTTCTAATACCGAAAACTCATTATGAGATTCAAACCCATGTCGATTGACGCGGTGTCCGAATACGCTAGCACTAAAACTAAATTTCATTCTGATTGATTTCAAGTTAACTCTCGTGTCCATGTTAATGAATCACTAAAAAATAAGTTTCAAGTATCTTCATAATTCTGACCTCCCAATAGTCTTAATACATTCTTGATAATATTTTATGTATATACGTAAAATCTTTCAAAGGCTTGATTTTAATACTAGAAATACTTAGACATACCGCATTTTAAAGTAATAAAGACCAATAGAAGGTTTTTTGGTAATAATGCTAAGTTTTACAATACGGTTTCTAAGCACACTACTGATTTGCTGGACAACAAGTTCAAGGACCATGTCAAGCAGGTTTTATTGTCAAAAGGTTATTATAGGGTGGATCATTACGTGAATGATGGTGATGTCTGGAAGTGACTTCCTCTCTGTGCATCCAATAAGTATAATTATTAATTTAAAAAATAATTTCACAGTTAAAACAAATTCTCGATGATTGGGATGTTTGTCTTAACCGGTAGTAGAGTTTTAAAGTTCAGAAGTTTTTCTAGACCCTAAAGTGAATAAAGACTTTTTGATTTTGATTTCCCTTCCCTTCCTATAACATGGAGTCCTTCAAGCATAACGAAAAGATATTTGAGCAATTCGTCATTACAGCGACGACTGATAATGGATTGTAGATCCCACTGTGGTCACTGTTGTTGTTGGATTGCAATATGGCCACCATCAGGTATAGTGCGACAGCAGTGTACGATAAAAAAAACCTGTGCGTCTTGGGACGCTCGACAGAAGTGATAATTTAAATAAAAAATTTAAAAAAAGTGGTTGTGGTTTAGAGAGGGGGAGTCTGCCTACTACTACCGTGTGCGTGAGAAAAGGGGAAGCCAGACAAAGTGGCGCCATAACGCGTTACGTTACGAAGTGGTTTACCCTCCCATAAGAAGTTATCACTTGAAAAAATTAAAGTATCAAACGCAACAAATTGTGTTTGCTTATGTTTGTTTATTTTTAATTTTAATTTCCTATTGCACTAGCAACAATACTAGTTTCCTCCACATCACTGCTGGTTAGCTGGTAGGTAAAATGCTTTATAGCAGTAAGCTCGCCAGTTTACAAAATTAAAGAGCAATAAAGTATTCATTAATTTATTACCAACCTGGTCTATAACTTTCATAGCTTTCATTACTGCCTTCAACGCCTGGAGATATAGGGGGGCTGTATCCTTCAGACCTGTTGCCATCGTCTGAGACTGGACTGCCGCTCCTTGGACTGCTCTGTCCAGACCTCGGGCTGCCCTCCATCCCCTCATACTTATTTATCGTGTTCTGCTCGATTTGCGTATCAAAATTATCATATCTGTTTATGTAATTTTATTTTGCATTAATGATAAATAGTTTTCATTATTTTGTCCCGTTTTCGGCTGTTTTGAGAGAAGTGCGTCTATACAGAATGACTTCTTTCCCTGGTTCAAAACGGTTTTGTCTTCGAAGTACTTCATGTTTCTTGGGGAACTCGATCTGCTGTGATCAGGGTTGAAGTCCTGATCGATCTCCAGTGGTTTCTCTTCGTCCTCACTCCTGTACATCGTGTGGAGGATTTGTGAAGACATGTTACATTATACACCTGTTGGAAGAGAGTTTATATAGGTATTTATAAGTCAGGCAATACATTTTTGATGTTTAACGTAGCGAAATCGTAATGATTTTTAGAGCTGGCTACACCTAGTGCAGTCACAGGAACCGTTTTAAGTTAAAACAAGAATATATTAAAAGTGGTTGGTAGGGAATGCAATTACCGTACACATAGTAACGATTTGTCAGGTTTGACTTGTACTTCGGCATGACAGCGAAGAAAGGTAATGGATTATCATTTTCTAGGTGGATGTCGTTGATTTGGATAGCACTGTACTTATCATAGGACCTAAATCCAAGTTACGTCTAAAACAGCTTTTTACTAAATGCATTTTTTTTCAATTTGTCTTACTGTTAGCCTGAGGGCCTTATCCAAAAACAGAGCCGCTGATGGTTTTTACAGCTTTACCGGGCTTGGGGGCGAGCGCTTAAGCCACCCAGTCGCGAAAGCGTGGGTAACAAGCGCGCAAGGGTGCCGAAGTGGCCGGACCTCGGCTTGGGCTGTTGCCGCGATTGCAAAGAAATCGCGATCTGACTAATTCCTTATCCTTAAAATTCGAGCTAAACTAACATATACATTACATGTTCCTGCCTTCTGGGAGTAAGGAAGGAACGTGTGTACATGTATTTAGTGACCTGAAATATGGTCTACACTACACTAACTAGCGTAAAGGCATATGAAAATATATACGATAACTGTAATAAAAAGCCATATTTTTTAAATTCTGTCTGTCTGGTTGCTTGGTCCGGGTAATCTCCGAAACAGTTGGACCGATTTGAACGTGGCTTTCACTAGCAGATAGCGGTTATTATAAGAAGTCACTTAGTAAAGTTTTGTGTAAAAAAACTGTTAATGGTAAACCAATTTGGGTGCTTAAATGGTTTACGCTGAGTAAACCATAAGAGATAAGTATATCAAATTAATGTTACACATAATTGTATATATTAAAAATCCCTGCAAAAAAGTCAGCCAGAGTATGTGCGTGTCTTTGAATGATCACCCACAATAAGTATTTTTATATTTAAAACTAGCCGTGCTCGCGGCTGCTCTCGGGTGGACTATATAATGCCGTCGATCAGGCATACGAATATACATAAGATAAAACTGGTTATTGTGGATTATGTTTAGAAGATAGACAAACTTTTCTGACTTTTTGTAGATTTTTTAAATGTTTCGAATTAAGTTATACATTAATTTAATATATCTCTTATTGTTTACTCAGCGTAAGCCATTTAATCGCCCGAATTGATTCACCATGACCAGCTTTTTTTTATTTGCGCGAAGCCTTAATTCTTTCTAAAATATAAGATGCCTTAAGTAACTCCTTATAAGATCAGCTATCTGCCAGTGAAAGTCCCGTCAAAATTGGTCCAACCGTTATGGAGGTTACACGGAACAAACAGACAGCAAGAAAAAAATTAGAAAAATTGCTTTTTTGTTATTAGTACAGTATATACTTTTAGTATATACTACAAACAGATACTTCAATTTTATTAATTGTACAGAAATCCGGGAGCGAGGGCAGTACGATTCACTTGCGTGCCTTATCGACGGTATTCTGTGGTACACACGAGCGCAGCCGCGGGCACAGCTAGTAGTAAAAAAAGGTTTTTATTAACGTGACGATAAAGAAATTAATGAATGATTATTCAAATATTATCGTTATATTATCATATTAATATTGAATTTGTAATTCGGAACCACTTGAGTGTTAATCAAATATTAATTTCTTATCTATCACGATTATTGGGGTTCTGTAGATATACAAGGGGGTTTTTATTAAAATCTATGTATATGAGCGGTGATGTATCGGATTCTTGAAAATCTATATCCGGTGATATATACTCAGATACGAATTATTGCTGTTTCGATTTGCAGAAATCCTTAACTTTTCGATTAAGATCCGATAAAGATTCGCAAAAAAAATTAGAGATACAGATAAGAATAATGAGCTTTTTTCGTTCTCGAATATCCGCGGATACCGATACAAGTGCGGATATCCGGAACATCTCTAACTTTACAATAATTGTGGTTTCTAGCAAAAACGCTGTTACTTGTATTTTGAACGGTTTTGCTCGCTTGTCAGTCACGGGAGGGAGTTCGGACTAAATAATATTGAATTATAATATTCCTGTGAACTAGAATTTAAAAAGTCTATACTGTGTATATTAATATTATAAAGCACGAGAGTTTGTTTGTTTGAACACGCTAATCTCCGGAACTAGCATTCAAAGTAAAAGACATATTTCATTTTACTATATCATATTTATTGAAAAAGGTTATAGGTGATATTAAGTCAAGCTATCACCCTAGGGAGCGGAGTAGTAACAATGAAGGTGAAGCAATCTGGCAAGCTGTAAGCAGGACGGGAAGTGATGAAAACGGTAGGCTACACGGGAGCGTCGCGTGGGCGGGCGGCGCGATAGAAACTTTCTCGAATAAATTTAACACGGATGAAACCGTGGATCCTAGTTAGTATAAAGAATAGAATGTAGATATATTAATAAGTATTTTTAATTTTTTTAAGTTTATTTGTTTTTCTTATTACGTTCCAAATTCATTAGTGCTCATTTTTGATTAATTATTTTAACTAATGTCATAAACTCCTATAATTAAGATTGTGTTTGATTAGTCTTTTTTTGTTGGTAATGTTATAATTTTTCGGAATTTATATCTTGTTGGTGTTTTTATTATAAATAAAAAGATGTAATAAAATGGTAAACTTTCCGTGTTTGAACGCGCAATCGCATAACCACTGAACCAATTTAAATGTAGTCTTCAGATTAATATAGAACTGAACCCGAGGAAAAGATCTGAGATACATATTAATATTACGCTTTTATTTAGGTGCTGATCTAATTATTTCATGTGATCAAAATTGCGGACGCCATATTATGTAAACTATAAATTATAAATCTTATAAATAGAAACTAAGAAAAGGAGTTTATATAAGTATTTACCGGTTCAGCGGGACTTTTAATCATCGAACTCTCGTACTGAACAAACACAGTGCGTGCAAGTCTGGTCAAAACACAGCTGACCCAATTCCACGACTGTCAGTCATCGTATTGAAATACTTATGTACGTGTTTGTTTTTTTTAGTGTCAATCTGTTCGGTCACTTTTTTAGTATAGCTTCCACACGGTGACAAGTAACTGCGTTTTGCTCGTGTTTAAGTTTAACGTATTTATCTGTTTATCTGTATGCCCGTGTATCTGTGTGTATGAGTATCTGTACGTCTGTTTATCTCTTTATCTTTATGTCTGCGTATCTGTATGTCTGTCATCGTAGCACATGAATAGCTGAACCGATTTTGATCTATTTTTTGTTTGTTTGAAAGGTGACTTGATGGAGAGTTTTCTTAGCTATGATAAAAGAAAATCGGTTCAGCCGTTTGAAGATTATCAGTTCTTTTCTAGTTGATAAATATATTTGAGCATCTTTTTTCAACAGTTCTGCTTGAGTCGAGATTTGGTGTTCTGTTACTTCAGTGATATTAGATAAACCTTCACCTGATGCTTCAGCGTCATCTGGAATATGTAGGATACCTAACTTCTCACCTACTTACAGTGGAGATATTGTATTTGGTCTCATTGAAATAATGGTCTTAATGAATAGGCATCATACATATGTCGGAGGTTTATTAAATTTAAAAATTTTAATCCTTTTTTCTATAAAATCCAGTTGGAAAGGACCGGTGGAAGTTAAAGGAATCTCGTATTTTCATGTTGACTATTGTTTTACACTAATACTAGCTGTGCACCGCGGTTTTACTCCGTTAAATTATTTCGGTTCTCGTCGCGCAGACAACCCGTTCGCATAATTATTAGGTCGAGGAAAAAGTTTTTGAGCATAACGTAGGTATAAACTTGTTATAAAATTTCTTTGGCTGTACTATTTGTATCTGGCTGGTTTTGGTACCATTAAAAAGGTTCCATAAAAAAAAAAGAAGTTGTTACGCGCTATTTTCCATTTGTTTTTCTTTCTGTAAAAATGCTAATGCAGTATCAGTAAGAGTAGTACATAGTTGGTTGAAACGTTTTCAGTCCGGAAATTTTGATGTTCAAGATGCACCTCGTTCTGGTCACCCTGTTACGAATAAAATGGATGCAATTTTTTAAAAAGTGGAGCAAGCTCAACATATCTGTAGTTACGATGTAGCTGAAGAACTGGAAATTGACCACAAAACAGTTTTAACCCATTTGAAGAAAGCTGGCTATAGCAAAAAGCTCGATATTTGGGTGCCACACGAGCTCACTGGAAGAAACCTAATGAACCGTGTACTCATTTGGGATTCATTATTGAGACGTAATGAAACCGAACCGTTTTTGAAGAGATTGATAACTAGCGATGAAAAGTGGATAACGTACGACAAGAACGTACGAAAAAGGTCTTGGTCTAAGGTCGCCGAGGCTTCACAGACTGTGGCTAAATCTGGGTCAACTCGAAATAAAGTGATGCTTTGTGTATGGTGGGACTGAAAGGGCATTAATCATTATGAGCTTTTACCGCCCGGCAAAACCATCGATTCGGATCTCTACTGCCAAAAACTGATGAGATTAAAGGAAGCTGTTGAGAGAAAGCGGCGGAAATTGATCAAAAGGAAGGGCCACACCCTTCATCACGATAAAGCTAGACCACACACATATTTAGCCACTCAGAAAAAAATAAGAGAGTTTGGCTGGGATGCGGTAGTCCTGGCCTTGCACCTTCAGATTTTCATCTGTTTTGGTCTCTTCAGAACTCTTTAAGTTCTGTAAGGTTAACATCAAGAAGGACTGCCAACACTATTTGTCGTGTTTATTTTATCAGAAGTTCCACTGTTTCTACAGCAACGGGATCATGTCTCTATCTACAAAATGACCGAAAGTCATTGAACAAAATGGCATATATATACTGTAAATAAATGTTAATGAAAAAAATGTCTTGAGTTTTCATATAAAAATGCGAAGAAACTTTTTCCCCGACCTATTAAGTAGGTTCCTACTTCGTTCTTACTTACTTCTTCCTCAATAAATAGGCTATAGGATGCTAACTTTTTTAAATATGACAATGACAATTAATTTTCATTTTTATTTGTAATGACAAGCAACGAGCCGCGCTCCTTATTGCGCGTCATGTGTAATATTTTCTAAGATTATGGGGAAGACTGGAAACCAGCACTGTGTACTGAGGTAATACCATGCCACATACCATCAGCTGAGACTGTCCTATTGCCAAATTGTGTTGTATGTGGGATTAATATTTAAAATGTATTTTTATTGTAAACATTTTTTTTGCTTTAAATTACTATTAATAATAAAAATATTTTTTCAAATATGCCTGCCTGGTATTAGTTCCAGATATTAACGAAATCAAACAAAAATCATTTCAGCTTTATAATTAAATATTATATTTAATTATTAAATACACAACGTATTTAAAATAAATTAAACTTTAAAAAACTCACCTTTGCATTAAGTACACTACAAAAGATTTTAACGCGTTCACGCACAATTCAAAACACAGAACACGGTTCTCGAAAATCACTCACACACGCGATTGTCAAAAAAAGAAGAATAAAATACCATTAAAAAACTAAACAAACGTCAAATTCTAATTTGGAATAAGAGCACACACACGCCACCCTAGCGGTAGTTTTGCAACAACTGAATTACTTAAGGCTCGACTATAACCAATTATCTGCCCATATTGTATCTTGTATGGGACAAAGCGATTGGGCGGTACTAAGCGTCCATTTTAAATTTCACTCCGCCTTCATACTCTAAGGTCTTCGTTGCGGATCAATTTACGTTGGAAGCTAACGCTCCACCCAGAATGTATTCTATCTCTCTCTGGGATTAGTTTTCTCGGTCTCACATAAAGAGATTTACGCTCAAGTTAGAATCTTCCAACCGCAATGAAATTTGACTTCGATATCGTTGGTTTTATAAATTTTAGGAATTATGAAAGCTTGAAGCAATCCATTGCATCAAGGCTCAGAAAGTGTGACTTTAGCTACAAGTTAGCATAACTATATAATAATAACAAAGACGCTAAACCACCTTGTTAGATATAGAGATGGCGACGTGGGAAAAAAGCAATTCAGATGCAGTCGCCATTTGTGAACTATATGTATAGTCGATTTTGACTTATTTTTTGTAGGTCTCGTTCACTATGCACCTTTCCATTTAATTATTATGTCGCTAATTTATTGTCAAATATTCAGTTTAAGTACATATGTGTATACTAGCGATCGCCCTAAACTCGAAATTCGACCAGCGACTTTTTGACCATATACTATTTTCTGTTAGACATTTACAGTATTCTTAAACAATGAGTATGCTCCAAGTCCGGTGAAGCTGTAAAAGCCGCAGCGGCTTCAGGGCCCCTAAGGCTAACAGTGTAGTCAGATCTAAAAAAAAAACAATGAGTATTATCTACATCACTTTCTGTCACTTTTCGTTGAGTGACAATGTCAATATTTTGGGGAATTTAAGTTCAATGGCACTTATTGTGTAGGATTCGCAGTATTAATTAATTTTATTTTATATAGTAATAACAGATATTATTGATATATTTTAGCTTTCTGCACTCCTTCTCCATATAAACTTTAACCATGCCAAATCTCAGTCTTCCGTGCACGCATTACACTTAAAATGGTACCGAAAGCTTTTGCTTCACGTATTAATATATAGATATTTATAGCTAGCAGTGTCCCAAGGTTTCATCCCTGTTAAATTTATTTGATTAAGTCTGCACGGCTTCGCCTCCAATGCACCTGTGTACTTTACTTTTTACCTATCTCAATAAACATACTATAAAATACTTTTTTTCCCAAATCTGGATTCTAGTTCAGTTATTACCACGTACAGACAAACAAACCCATTTAAGATTAGAAGTTAAGAGTGATTTTTGATTAATTTTAGTTAATTCTCATCAGTTTAGATAGAGAAAGCAAGTTGTATAGCGTGTGTTTATCTAAGTGCCTAAGAGGGCATTCAAGTATTACGTAACGCAATTAAGGGGGCAGGGGGGTCTTGTAAAACGTTACGGTACGTTACAAGGACGGAAGGGGGGTTCGAACAACGCATTACGTAATATTGTATATTTTATATTGGCAATTAATATTTCCCAAGTTGGCAACCCTTTAATATTTATGTTTTACGGGGAACCCCTCGACTGTATTGTATGTCATATTTATTTTGTTTTCGTTATCAGTAGTCGTTAGTCGCAGAAGCAAATTGCTGTAGTTAGTGTTGTTAATGTGGGTTCATACTGTAATGTCCTCAAAACATGCAGATTTGCTAATCTAATTGCATAATCTGCTGTTCTTGGCCTATAAAAGCTCTCATGTTGACTTAGATGTTACGTAACGTTTAAGAAGGGGGTGGGGTACAGAAAAATGTTTCCAAGTCCGGTGAAGCTGTAAAAGCCGCAGCGGCTCTGTTTTTGGATAGGGCCCCTAAGGCTAACAGTGTAGTCAGTTCAAAAAAAAAAAAAATGTTACGGCACGTAACATGGGGAGCGGGAGGTTCAAATAAATAAATGAACAAATTGTTTTTTTTCAGCTTTCTATTGTAATAGGCTTTTTATCAATAAATCAATATGATTAAATAATTAACTTGTATTCAAATCGCGAAATAGTTTTCAGAGCCGCGGCGAGACTAAGTTTCGTACTTAGGAGAGAAAACAGACACGATTTTTGCAGCGATTCGATAATATAGGATAGGATTCGAATCCCTGCCATGAGCATAGCATGGTGTTAGTGCTTTTTCTAATGTCCAAAATTTGTTGTTAAGTTGTTGTTAACGTCAGATGAGAATGTGGCTGAAAGCTAAATGAAATGTAACCGTTTTACACCATTAAGGAATCATGTACTACATTACACTACAGACATACTACGACGCCTAAACCAAAATATTTGAAACACGCGTTGGAGTGCATACACTCGCGCTCACTTATATATAACGGGCAATTGTTGTGGTTACACGTTTCAGTGCTAAATTTTAATTCATAAATATGCCTTCATGCACACTAAGATACTGATTCAACAAATTTTTTTCGCAAAATACCTTATCGTGGTTTATCTATAGGATATAGGCATATGCTATATCGAACATTTTTTTAGTTATACTAAAGACCAATACTTTTGTAAAACATTGTATTTACGTATCATTAACCATTACCCCAGCGCACGCGAATAAATTAGTTCACTAGCGCTTTCACTTCCGACTTACTTTACGAAAATTAATATTTCCTAATTTTAGATTGCCTATAATATTCCTCGTGAATCTGGCTATCACATACAAAAATAATTTTTCGAGCACGTCTGGTAGTTCCAGAGAATAGCGTGTTTAAAAATGCCCAACAAACAAAAACTCTTCCGCTTTGACCAGACAGACTTGTATGTACAGTACGAGTGGTCGATGGTTCGACTGCCGCTGATTTGACCATTCATACTGTACATACAACAGTGCGTAGAAATCTGGTTATAACACAGCTGAGCCGATTTCAGGACTGTCTTAATTTTGAAAATCCTATTTATCTATGTTTTTTGGTGTTAGTCGGGTTGACACTTTTCTTTAGCTCCCAACCTGATAAGGAATTTCTATAAAAAATTCTTTATCCAGTCTTCTTATTTCTTTTATTTAATGCCTACTGTTTTGCCAATAAGCAAGCAATGATGGCTCATTTGGTAGCGTGTACGAACATCGCGTCTATCGACGACCGAAGAAAAACATCGTGATGAAACCATAGATAGTGGTAGGGATTTTTCTAATGCCCGACTGGGTAGCTATCAAGTTGAAAATTTGTCGCTAAGCACCAATAGGTGTGTTCCTGCAACTGCACTTGAGACCCACTCTTCCACTAGGCTTAGCGTGCTACCATCTTGGGACAGTTCGTCACTTAAGATCAACTGATATTGTGGTCACAACGCTAAAATCTATAACGATTATTTATTACAAAAAAATGATCTAATTATTCTTGTAATTTCACACATAGGTAGTCCTAACAAGATGGGCGCCTTCTTTAAACCGTCCAGGTAGTGTTTGTGGTAATTTAAGATGCAGGTTCTTAGTTATTATTTATAATTAACTTAACTTGTGCACAATAATCAAACTACATTACATAAAATGGCACCAAAATTACATCATATAAGGCAAATTAACATAAGTTTATTAATAAAAATACAAACCACCACTGTATGAAACGGATTAAGATCAAAAACACCCTAATCTATTGTTCATAGGATACAAAGTTATCAAAGAGAGGGATGTAAGGATTTTTCAACTTTTTCCACGATCCCATTGTTCTTGAAACGTGGGCGGGGCGTAAAGTTTTTCGACCAACCACCGTGACGAGCGAGAGGGACGCGAAATGTTTTGCCCGCGCGCGATTCTCGCCACGGGCATAATTTATCTTGTTATATGGCGTGTAATGGATTCGGGAATTTATTTCGCTTTTCAATCGTGTGACAACTGATTTTTTTACGTTAATTCATATAAACATGACAATCTAAACTCTGAAGAAAATCACAATGATAATCGTAATTCAGTTTATTCTATATTATATTACTAAGGATCGATTTTTCTGTTGTCAGATAACTTTATTTGATGAATAATTTTGACGTTTTGACGGATAATGTATTTGATTGACGATGGTGCTACTTTGCAGAAATCCATTGTAAATAATTTATTCAAAGTTTCTTAGCTACTTCCGCTTGGAACTGATCAACAGCAGTATCGTTTTCCTATAACATAAAAGAGTTTGAATAATAAATAGTTTAATAATAATTACGAAAGGTATTAAATAATAATAGTAACTTAGCATTCCATGAATTTACCGTGCGGGTGCCGGGTCCATCGTGTAGCAGACAGAGGGAACACGAGCAGACCCAGGGACTTGCGACCCAGGTTTAGGTTTAAGGGCCCCCCTTATGATGCACATCAGCGCTCACCTTGACTGCCCGCGATACCCTCTCTGCCAAGCCAGGTTTGGTAAGAGCCTGTTAATACTGCTTTAGATACCCGTTCTAATTTATATATATATATAATAATATGACAAATAAATAAATTAAAACTATGTTGCATATGGGATGTAAAATGACCACCGATTACACGTGTTTCGCCCCTCAACGAGGCATCCTCAGATAGAAACCTTTTATAAAAATTAAAAAAAATATTTCTCATATTAAGTTATCAGTCGATTGAAAAATCGGTCTTAGTTTGTAGATCAATTTGTTAAAAATGGTATTTCTATAATAGTAACTTTAAAAACTTTTTTAATTTGGCTACAATCTCACGTGATGTTAAGTGAGGATTTGGTCGAAGATGACACACAAAATTTTAAATGCTGCAGTTAGTAATACCTATATTGTATCTGCTAATGGTATAAAGGTCAAAAGTTTGTTTGTTTGATCGTGCTTGTCTGTGGTATATTTTTAAGTTATTTTTAAGTTATTCTTGCATTGTAGAGCTTGTGTATTGCGGAAGGATATCTATACTGATATTATAAGGCTGGAGTGTTTTTTGTTTGTTTGGTTGAACGCGCTAATCTCAAAAAGTACTAGTTGGAATGGAAAAATTATTTTAGTTTTAGATAGTCCATTTATCGAGGAAGATTATTGGCTATATATCATCACGCTACGATCAATAGGAGCGGAGAATCAATGAAAACTGTTGCAAAAACGGGGAAAATTTATTCCTTTAAATAGATTCCATTGCGTGTACTGCGTAAATGGTTAAAGTTACACAACAATAAAGTGCGACGAATTGTTTCTCTTAAAATCTTTAAAAAAAGTCCTCAATAGCATATGACTATTTTTTAAGGTTGACGGAATATCTATAACCTTTTTATGGTAATAAAATTTGTTCTAAAATAATGCATCATTTGCGAAGGTATTTTTATAAACATGGTATTAATCCTTAGCAAAATAAATACGTTATTCATCACAAGTGTTTAATTCTGGACAAAATTGCTCTGTACATCATTTGATTTCAATGAATATCTTAGGAGATATTACAGTTTTAAAATAACTCCGCAGCAAAATAATAATCAAGAACCGCGCGTGCATTTTAGCGGTATGATGTGGCAGGCGGACGGCACCTATAAATTGTATTGTAGGTGCCTACGACAGTTGTTATTTGTCTCTGCTTATGTCCCACTCTCTCTAACCCTTTCTCTCTCTTATGTGACGTAGACGAAGTTGCGCGGGTCACCTAGTAGGCTATAAAACTTCTCGCTATAAGACTAGGGAGCGAAGCAGTAACTTTGAAGGTCAAGAAATCTGACAAGTATGGATAGTAAGAACAGCGATAGGTCTATACGGAGCGTAGTTACTCGAACAAATTGAACACGGCTGAAACCGTGGGGCAAAGCTAGTAAATAAAAAGTTCTTCGGGTCAGTTCTTGAAATTGAGGGAACATGTTTTTAATTGTCTTATAGGTTATAAGCGTTTGATCACAATCTCGCCTGATGACATGCGACGATGGGGCACTCTATTGGTAGAGGGAGAACTGGCTCCCAAGTGCTGCTGCCGGAGCAAACCTATTGGTGTTTGACGACAGATTTTCAACTCGAGGGTGGAAACTAGCTAGGCGGTCATTAGAAAAAGACCTACCACCGTTCTATGGTTTCATCACTATGTTTTCCTTCACCGGACGCTCAGGTTCATTGTAGGGATTCGAACTCACGTCGATCTAGGCAGAGTCCGTAAATGCTACTACTGAGCCATCATTGTTTCAAGTTTGTGTAGGTTTAAAATAGATGGCGCGTAAGTTATTTCATATGGAAAAGGATGCGAACTAAGTCACAAGCAAAGCTAGTAGTACCCAATGAATAAGTATAATATTTTAGTCCGTCAAATCGAGTGAAACAAGTTAAATAGTGTCGTAACAGTATTATCGACTTATCGATAAGATATATCGATAGCAGATCTCTGCAAGAATTGATGTTTGAATCACATAGTAATTTCTGAATCATTTTGTCGTGTCGTATGACATGTAGTCCGAGAGCACGGGATTTTTATTATCACATAATAGTTTTTTTTATATACCTTGTTTTTATGTCTTCTGGGGCGTTCAAATATTATTTAAGCAATAAGAATATATTAACCCTGTACCCCGTTTTCCCGCGATAAGACGTAAGAATGACAGGTACAGAGAGGGAGTCATTTCTAAACATCACTATCATTCACGTAATAACTTTTCCGTAGTAATCCGTTTGGCATGGTTCTTGAACATTTTGTTTAGCAAACACGGTAATGTTAATAGGAATCTTATTATAGTGATTAAGACAATTAATTTAAAAAATATTGGTCATACTCAGTCTAACAAACAGAAAAACAGAATTACTAATTTGTGTTTTAAAAATATACGGTTGTTAGCATTAAAAATTAGGTTTGAATTTTTCCCGCAGTCCAATACCACCATAACCACTCCCCTTCCTCACCTTCCGCTCACAAAGTAGACCACTTCGCAAGGAAGGCGCAACGTTTATAGAACTTATCTAAGACTTTATTTTATTTTATTAACTACATTAGCGATTTTAGTCTAATACAGATATGCGAACCTATTATAGGCGCCCACTATATTGATAACATAAATCAACGGAAATGTAAAAATTCACTGTAAAAATGGGTCAAGTATAATATGCGTGCTATTGGCGTTTCATTAATAAATAAATAAGACTGCTGACACACTATATCTCTTTCAGACCGACATATTCTAATAAAATGTAAACGTGTGCAGCTCCGTGCGTAAACGTCAAACTAGATTGTTAATCATGACACCTGTCACAGATAATGTCAAACTAAATATGAATTATTTACCTTTTAGCATCGCGTACGACCGTTTGATTCGGTGATGAATATGTTTGTTTGTTCAGTTCTTATCATCATGAGATAGTTTAATGTGCTCATTTTTTTGTTACGTGTATCCTAGCGGCCCGCGGCCCACGGCCCACGGTTGGGTGTAATCTAGTTAAAATATAAGAAAAGCAAGCGGAATTCAAATAAACAACACTATTAATAAAATCTAATTAAGTAACTAGCAACAAACGAAATGTCATTTAACTCCGTGGGAATGAAAAGCGCACTAAGGCGTTTTATAATTACACGAAGTAAATTGACATCCACTAATGTCTAACTTGAAAATAATATTGTCACATTTATTGTTGTAGTGTTGTGTTACCGCCGAGAAATGTGTTTTTCAACATAACCAATCATTTAGGAAACTATAAAAAGTTTACAATCATCATCAACATCATCATTTCAGCCGCAGGATGTCCACTGCTGAACATAGGCCTCCCCCATAGATCTCCAGAGCGACCGATCTTGTGCGGCCTGCGCCCAATGGCTCCCAGCGACCTTTATTAGGCCGTCTTTCCATCTAGTGGAGGGCCGTCCTACGCTGCGCTTTCCGGTGCGTGGTCTCTACTCGAGAACCTTTCTGCCCCAACGGCCGTCAGTTCTCCGAACTATGTGCCCCGCCCACTGCCTTTGCCGTGCACTGCTCCTGTACTCGGACCGACATGGTGGCGTTGTTGTACAAGCACTTCAACACTTCGATATATCGATAGTCAATACGGCACCGCTGGAGAGACCGCAACACTGCCCAGGTTTCGACCTGGAATGGTGAATAATTGCAAAAAACTAAAAAGCGAATTTGTCACCCTTTTTCGTTCTAAACATATGAAGGGTTCAATCAATATGTTTTGAAAAAAAAAACCTTACCAACAAGTATCTATAATATCCCACACGGTTTTTAAAAACATAATAAACTAGCAACACATAAAATGTTATTTTACTCCGTCGCGTGGGAATAAAAACGCATTATAAAGAATACCTTTCATTTCAATTTAAAAAACATTATTATACATAAGTACTTAAACCATTTCAGGACAAAAGAGAATAGATAGACACATTATTTGATTAAGTATTTTGTTTACACGACCCGAATATCTTTAGTTTTTTTTTATTTTCTCGCCCCTAATAAATTTCCGCCAGGATGCTGTGCAACCCTTGCACCCTTGGCGCCACGTTTGGAAGTATCATTTTCATGATCAAAGTAGCTTTCTATTAGTGAAAGAATTTTCAGAATTGGTACAGTAGTTCCGGAGAATACCTCCTACAATGAAATTTAGAAACTTTACCTCTTTATAATATGATAAATCTAAGTCAATATTATTATGTTTTATTGTAGACTAGCTGTACCCGTGGCTTCGCTCACGTGGAGTACAGAATGCCCGCGCAAATCTTGCTCTCCCGCTCCCGGCTATTTTAAAGACAAAAATGCTTATTGTGCAGTGAAAGGCTCGTCAAAATCGGCCCAACCGTTTCGGATATTACCAGGAACGAACAGACAGACAGACAAAAAAATTTAAAAGAGGTTTTTGTTACAGGTATCGTATATACTTTCATATGCATTTAGTAAAAAAAGTGTTATTCTGACATTACAACAGACACTTCAATTTTATGAATAGTGTAGACTAACTGGTCTGGGAGACGTTGTTTTGCATTTTCTGACATTCAATAACTCGATTTGTTGGCGATGAAACACTGATGATGGAAAAATGTTCAGCTTAGAGCATCGACGTAAGGTAGCTCATTTCTCAGCGTATAACTTTGTAGAGTATACACAGGTATTGCACAATATAATTTCGCCTAAGTCAGACTAACACAGAACAAGTAGACATATTGAGGGCGGTTCGCTTCGTCGTTCATTATTCTAACGGCAAAGAAGTAGAATTCACTCGCCGCGTCTCTCTTCCCGCCCAGTCATAACTTGGAAGTCTTTAAGCGAAGAGTGAAGAGGCGTCTGATAAGTAAGCGCGATACATCGTCGGCCTCATTTTGACATACCATCAGGTGAGATCGAAGCCAATCGCATAACTGTATTCCATAAAAGAAACCCGTCGCCTATTACGATTTATATTCCTGAAAACTTTTCGTGAACCTTAAAGAAAAAAAAAACAAAAGAATAACTCTTATCCGTCTTTCGAATCGTGACTTCGTATTAAGTTCATAAAGAATACAATGGAAAAAAGCAGTTTCTGCTTTTTGAAAATTTCTCAAATCACCGCGAAACCTTTAGAATGTTTCTTTCGCTAAAAACATAATTGTAACTATTTACTAACAATGAAAAAAAAAGGAAATTGCCAATAGATTGATAAGTTTAAAAAAAAACGGTGTAAATTAATATTATTAGGTTGCGAAGCGACCGACGCGATGCCGCGATATTTGCGTACCGTGTGAACGCGGTCTATCGCGCCTGCAATCGCCAAACAAACAAACAAACAAACGCAACGCAAACATATTAGGCGGTTAGACGGCCGGCCGCGGTCGCTTCGTGTGGGAAAATCATTAATTTCATATTTCGCATATCTTTTCGCTATCGATTTTGACCGTTTTATTACAACTCACGGAAAATTTTACCAATTTGTTATATTAACCGTAAACCTATGATAAAAGTTGATACTATTATCGATAAATCAGTTTATTCACAAGCGTTTGATAAATACATACTTACAATTTTCTGTACGTGTAAGTATAAAAAAGACCAGTTCCAAAAATCTACTAGATTTGTAGTAGGGAAAATATAGAAAACTTGCCAAGTTACTAATTCCATATTAAAGAAAGATTTTTTATATACTAAAAAAAGGTGGCAAACAAGTATACGGTTGGCGTGATGGTAAGCGACTACCGTAACTTATGGACACTAATAATACCGTAGGTATCACTAGTCTGTTTCTGACCTTGACCCCACCCCTCCCCCATTCCCGAGGAGTTCTGGAAACCCTACTCACCGCAGTAGGAACATAACACAAGGTTATTTGACTTCGATCTTATGTAGGGTGGATGCATTCCACCAGTTGGGCTGCTCCAAATAGAAATAAATCTCCTAAAAAAATGTATTTGTGCACTATCTCTTTTGTTCATAAATTAATTGAAAAAAGGAAATTCTAACAGCTTGTTGGGATATAGAATGAACCCTTTACCCTAAAATAGACCCTTGCGGAACACCCCCAGTAATCTCTGAATTAGCTGAACAGATTGGAGCTCCGTCTGGACTATGAAATTTAAAGTACAGATAATTATTGCATAAGTAACTCTCAAAACCATTTCACTGTCACAACAATGCATTGTATGCACGCTGAAAACATAATATGACATTTTCGCTAATAGTAGAGAAATGTTTACAGACATCTCTGTGGTTTACAGAAGCCAGAAAAATGCCCCAGAAACACATCTAATAAACCATTACCAGTACTGAAACTAGAATGAACCAATGGTAGAATAATTAATCCGAAATTTTCTTAGCTACTTCTGCCTGCAATAGATCAGTAGATAGAAAAGAATAGATTTTTTTTTACATTAATTTAGTGTATTTTTTCAATATTATTCATATTTGTTTAGTTATTTATATTATACTTACTTTAATTATAACTAGCGATCGCCATAAGGTTGAAATTCGACCAGCGACTTTTTAATCATAGACAATTTTCTGTTTGACATTTACAGTATTTAACCGAAAACAATGAGTATTATCTACATCACTTGCTGCAACTTGTCGTTGAGTGACAATGTCAATATTTTGGGGGGTCTAAGTTCAATGGCACTGGTCCAGTAAGGATTCGCAATATTAATTTATTTCATTCATTAAATTAGTAAGCAGATATTATAGATAAATTTTAGCTTTCTGCACTCTTTCTCCATATAAACTTTAACCATGCCAAATCTCACGGTCTTCCGTGCACGCAATACGCTTAACTAATTATACATTTTTATGTAGTAGGAACACGAAAACTGCTGTTAGTCTCTTGCAGGCGGAAGGAGCAAAGAAAATTTCAGATTAATTATTTACGATTGATTTCCGCAAAGTAACGCCTTCGTCAATCAAATGGTAGAATGTTAGTTTTTAAAACTTCTATTATCAGAAAGCTGTGTTTCTTTTTACAAGCTTTTATTTAACTTATATAATTACTATGGGTCAAATCTTGCAACTGAATTTTATAACTTATCCCCAACCGATTGAGATGAAATTAGACATACACGTTTCTTTTGGATAACAATGCATGGTTAGCTAAGTGACGCGATTATAAAGATGGGAGGCTAGTTATTTTTTATGCACCCCCATGATATGGGTATCAAATGAAAGTGTTCACTGAGATGAGTACGAAAATGAAATTATTATAACTGTAACATTGAATTATAAGCTTGAATTTTTAAAATTTAATAATTGTATCT
Organism: Saturnia japonica; assembly: GCA_033032175.1. Taxonomy (NCBI): domain Eukaryota; kingdom Metazoa; phylum Arthropoda; class Insecta; order Lepidoptera; family Saturniidae; genus Saturnia; species Saturnia japonica. Next base: position 1,480,924 of record CM065331.1, read on the forward strand.
CCCTTGAGAGACAGGGTAAAAACTTATAGGAAAAAGATCATGTTGGAAGCGGCTCGTTCACCAGTTCGTCGTATTGAAGCTTTTATTTTTAAACATCCTAACAACTGTTTACGTGGTTTTAACATTTTATCAACGTTATCAGCGCTTTATCAAGTAGCAACTAATTGACACTAAGTGTCGGTAAGTGTTAACAAACAGACAGGAGTGTTCCCCGATGGATTTTAACATAAAACATATAACCACTTTATGTCGATAAGTGCTTCTGTATCTGCAATAAACATCACAGGATTGAAATGGTTTTTTACAATGTACTTACTGAAAAACTGGTCACCAAATAATAATAGGCCCGTGACCCCGCTGACTTTTTCGAACATTTCGCATTTTATAGAATGCAAACAATATGTCTAACAGCTTCCAACGCTAGTTAAAAAGATTAATAGTAGATGACGCCACCTACATGTTAGGAGTCGGGCGTATTTATCTGAAAGAAAGAATTAGCATGTAGAGCGACCTTTTGTAAGCATGTTTTGTATTATTCTATTTTAGTGAAGTGAATTAAATGCCTTGTTGGTAGTTTATTAAAAATAAAATAAATAAATAAACACATTTATTCATAAAACAACAAGACATAGATTTAAAATAAAGATAAAACAAGAAACTGAAAACATAACAATACTAATTATAATCATAAGAAAATACATCCACATATTGAGCATAATCCTACTAATATTATAAAGACGATAGTTTGTGTATAGAGTATATAGGGTGATAGTAGTGTGTTTGTGTGTTTATTACTTTTTCAGGCTCAAACGGCTGGGCTAATTTTGATGATATTTGGTATGGATGTAGCTGACACATTGGATTAACACTGAATTTTTTGAATGTGTATTTTAAATAATACGCAGGTGAAACCGCGGGTCACAGCTAGTCTAAATATAAAGAAAATCGTGACATACTGACTGATTTATTTACAGAGAGCTCAAACCAATGAACGGACTTGGCTGAAATTTGGCGCAAAAATAGTTATAATGAATGTGTACTTAGACATCCGCTAAGAACTGATTAAAAAAAAAAAACATCTCTCTTATACAAGTGTAACTGGGGTTTTTATGCAAAATTTTAATACGGGTAAAACCGTGGGCCACATCTAGTAATACATATGATTCAACACTACGTCTCAGCACATTTTAAAATAACAGGTATTTACAAGTAACAACTTGGAACTGTTATATGTAAGCTGAATTTTTTTTAACTAATTATTACGTATCAGTTCCTCCCACAGATATCACAGTAGCAGTATCATTAAAAAAAAACTATGTTGTTGCAAATGAGTAGCCTTTCAACGAAGTCATTTTTCATTCCATTTTTTCGTTTCCACGACTAGTTTCAGTTTGAAATTTTTTTGGTACACATTAACGGAACGTTTTTTGTTATAAAAAGACTAAAACAGTTGCTAATCTGTTTCAGGTGAAAGTAGGGGAGAAGTTTCGAATAATTTACGATGGATTTACTTTGGAAATCAAATATTTTACTTGTATAGATTTTCTTTCAATAAATCTGTACTAATACAATAAGGCGGAAAAGTATTTTTGTTTGATTGTTTAAACACGCTAATCTCTGACACTATCAGTCGAATTAAAAAAAAAAACTATTTTTTTTTTATATATGATATGATATAATGTTATATATACATTTATATATGTAGCATTGTTCTGTGTATAGAAAATTATACGGGACTACCACCGCGCCGCGCCGCCCGGTTCGTAAAACAATGCTACCATAGAAAAGTACCGGAAAGAAACTGAACAATTATATCAACAATTTATATTCTCATTTTCCCGGAAAATTGTACAATATAAAGTTTTGATTACTGTGTGTGTTGTAAGTGGCCAAATCTTAGCCTAAGAATTGTATTAAAAACATGGACTTGGGTGTGTCTATGGAGCGACTACCTTGAGTTAGATAGATTAACGGCCGATTTCAATAATCTATCTGGAGTTTTTGGTGGGATCTTGAAGTGACATGTTGTGGTTGTTATTTTTAATTCATTTACTTAGGTTTTTGACACTATATTATGTAATATTGGTGGCGTTTTGTTGTGATATAGTTTGGTTTTGTGCATAAGTGAGGTGGATAATAAATATAAGCTGAAAGCATTAATTCCGAGATCCCACAAAAATTCCCTAGAAAGTTCTAACAAGGGAGCCACCATCTTGTTAGGTTACTGAGTCGTCATAACACTTGACAATATAATTCACTCGATAATGGCAGTAATGGTCTTCATTAAAGAGGACCGGTTGCCAAGTTAGGAATAGGAAGAAGAAGAATAATCTATCTATCCGTTGTTTCAGTTACTAAAGATACACAAATACTAACCTTCTGTCCTTACTATTTGTTCAATATCCTATTTCGTATCTATCTATTATAAATCCATATTCTATAGCTTAGATAGATAAGAGGGAAGCCGATATGTGTCTTAGGTTAAAGATAGTACTTATTACAAATATGTACTAATCAGGGTTGGAAACGGCCGTAAGAAGTTGTCGGTGTCATTGCTCGTAGTAATTAAATAAAACTAAATTTCTTCCATATATATTTATTTATAATAATAATAATTTATTAGTAACCATAGTATTTGCAAACAATCTGAATTAACTACTTAAGCAATGACTGCTTAATGACTACTTAAGCATTTATAGTGGCATGCAATAATATTTAAAAATCTCAAAATACATACAGAGATAAATTCAGTAAATTAACAATAACATTAATATTTGAATCAACAAATAATTAAAAATTAAATTAAATCATATTCAATACACATCTATTTAAAAACAATCATTCTCGCTTGACATAAAACGGAAAGCTTCACATTTTTAATACAATTGAATAATAATTTTAAAGCAATTGGATTAATATCTAAAATTCTTAATTACTTCATCTCTCTAAAATATATAATTATATATAAGTACTATGAAAAGTGTAGTACAAAATTAGAAATATTCACACCGTTAGGTATGTATATATATATAGTGTTTACGTAGTAGTGTATATGCTGAAAAGTTTTGTGTATGTTTCTTTTTGTCAAACCCAAATTTGAATATTAGAGAACTCCGGTACCCGAACTAGGCAAAAAGCCTGTGACTCGGGTATCGGAACAATAAGAGGTTGGTGTAAGTTATTGGTCCGTGTAATACTTGAGCACGTAAATGTATATAACAGTGAGTGTTCAATGTACGCTACGATAAAAAGGAACCATTTAAGATCATCACTGTTGTCCTAACGTAGAAATTAAAATCAAACGTTAAGTTACAAGAAATAAATGTGGAAACATAAAAGCAATCTAACGGAATAAGTGTTGGCGTCCCTCTCCCCTCCCCCCAGCCCCGGCACGTCCCGCGGCCCCCGCCCCGCGTGTCGCTCACGCGGGTAGTTAGCAATAAATGACGCGGCGCGGCACTACATAACGATAGGTAAAGTACGATTAAAACAATTAGCACGGAATGAAACGAAGAGAGATATGATATGGTCCACAGTGTGAGAGATAGTGATTGAAGCAAGGATGGCAATGTACGTAAGAGTTCGAATCCCAGCAATAAGACTGAGCGTCCGGTAGAAGAAAACAACCAAACCATAGCATGGTGGTAGAGCCCTCTCTAATGCCCGCCTGGCTAGCTACCACCCTCAAGTTGAAAATCTGTCGCCAAGGCCCTATCGGTGTATTCCGGAAGCTGTACTTGAGAGCAAGTCTCCTCATTACGAGTCCTCATCTTGGGTCACATCGTTATCAGATGAGACTGTGGCCAATAACGCTAAATATATAAACGATTAAAATCATATTTTGTTAATCTGCTTCAGGACTGCCCCAGATTTGATTTGAAGAGATTGGATCATTTGGTATTCTGCGAAATCCTTCCTATTTCTTCATTCAGTCTTTTAGAATTAATAAACAAGGAATCAGCCATCAAGTCTTGTGATAATCTTGCAAAACACATTGTGGACAATTTTAAGTCGTTCAGCAGACTTTAATTACTGTGACTCTATAGACTCATAATTATAATCATCACTCACCTTTGTGCGATATTAGTAATCTAGCATGCGTATCAAATCGCGACCGCCTCTCTCCTTTAATATTTTGTTTATACACAAGTTAACAGTGCGAAACAATAATAATAATAATAATAAATTTTAGATACTAATATTATAAAAATCAAAATATAGGATGGTTGTTTAAAATTACATACAAAGATATTGTATTCAATTTAGGCCATAAGAAGGCACTTATGATTTCATTACACTACCTACTACTGGTTCCGGTGCTAGATTAATCAAGATTTTAACTTCTTAAAGTATTTTTATTGTTTCAGTTATCATTTTCATTGGTTATACAAAGAAGGAATCATTTCCAGACATCATCGTCATTCAAGTAATGATCCACCCTACAATAACCTTTCAAAAATTACGGCAAATCGATAATATACTTAGGAAGTTTTATGTAGAATCTAATACAAATACTTAAAAATCTTTTAAGAGTATTTACTCTGTCCACTAATTCTAAAATATGGACGGGAATTTCAACGCTCTAATCTCCAAAATTGACAGTCTCCAGTCGGATTTGAAAAATAATTCTAGTATTTTATAGCGTATATATTGAGAAAGGTTATAGGTTGTATAGGTTATATAACATCACACCACGTCACTATGGAGCGGAGCAGTGCGCATAAACTAGTAGTTTTAGGTAAGTTTAGTTGTAAGCAAGTTCAGGAAATACTAGATAGCCTATACTGGTGCGTTGGAGAAAGAACGGTGAAGAGTTTCTCGAATATAAATTTAATACGGGTGAAAATTCCTTTGAAAAATTCATTCCGATGCAATTATTCACGCATTAATTAAATTTCAAAAGCACAACTATAATGCTACAGATCCTTCCGAATGATTTTTACCACTAATATGTTTACTGTTTAGTGTTTACTGAAGTTCCTTAACATGGCTGGGTAGTAGGAATTGATTTATAGAAATTGTCACGTAAGGAAAACTCGTTATGACGCTCCATTCGACTTTTTCTCTCTGTCTTTCTATTTTATAAGAGTATGTGTACGAGCTAGTATCGAGACTCTAGCAGATTAGCATCGGGTGCAGGTAGTTGTGAATCGGTTCCTTAGGCGTCTGTCAAATTGTAAAAATGCATTTCGGGCGGGCCCCTCAGGGTGGTCTCGCGAAATTGGCACACGTTCAGTAATTTAATGATTTATCAGTTATTTTGTATGTGCATTTTATGTGTTCTTTAGGAATTGGATTAACTGATTTTTAAACAATATTTTACTTATTTCTTTTTTATTAGTGACTTCGTTTATGAAGGTGCCACCGACCGAACATGTGAACATAATGAGTTCTATATACAATTTTAATTAACGACACATTAATAAAAATTTAATAAATTCGCTTCAGCTCATGACTCGCGTTGCGTGGGGGGTTTCGCGTCCCCCCCGTCCGACGACCGGCTAATTTGCCGGGTAATAGCTCCCCGGGCATATCTTTAATCTGATCGCTAATTGGATGGGATACAGGGACGCATTAAGACGCGACGTTTTTTCTTTATTTTGTTGGAATTATTACTTATACAGTGCAAAACTTGTTCTAGTAAAGTCTATACATACGTGTTAAAGAATACACATGGTATTATGTTTTATAGTTTTAAATTATATAATCTATATAAAGAAATCTGCAGTTTCAGAATCATATGAGAATATATAAATTTGTTGTACCTATACCTACATAAGATTTAAATCAAAAATTTGTTAAAAAAAGGACCTGTATATTTTGAAAGTAAATTCCAAAATGGATACGTTTTAAATATTATCCGTGACTTAGTTTGGGTGGAATTCAGAATTGAGTCTGTGGCGACATCTACATAGCGACACATAGCGACATCTATCGAGCCACATAAGACGCATCCTACTATCCTACATTGCGCTATAGAAATTAACTCAATCGTTGAGTATATATGCAAGAACCCGACTACAACCGTTGGGCAGCTGCCCGCCAGACATAACACCCGTCTGGTCGGAGGATCCTCCCTTTGCAATGGTTCTTCTAAAAGTCTTTACCTAAATAAAAAGTATCCTATTTGTTAATCCAGATGAAGTATAAAGTATCTGTTTGCCAAATTTCATCCAAATCCGTTCAGCCGTTTTTGCGTGATTGAGTAACAAACGTACAAACTTCCCATTTATAATATTAGTAGGACGGGAATGAAAAGCCTAAAAATAACTTAATGAAATGATGTTTCAAATGTAGGTGCACTTCATGTGCTTTTTTTAGAAATTTTTTGAGACGAACTAAGTTATCAGAACGTGGCCTGGGTGAGACCAAAAGACGCATCGAACTTGACTTTATGACAAAGCATTAAAATCTATTTCGATAAAAGTTTAGTTGAAGTAATTGATGGTTCACTGGTAGCATGTACGGACATAGTGTCGATAGACGTGAGTTCGAATCCCTGCAATGAATCTGAGCTTTTAGTGAAGGAAAACATCGTGATAAACCATAACATGGTGGTAGGGCTTTTTCTAATGTCCTCCGGCTAGCTACCACCTTCCAGTTGAAAATCTGTCGCCAAACACCAATAAGTGTGTTCCGGCAGCTGCACTTGAGAGCCAGTCTTCTACTAGGCCTGGCCGCATCGTCATTTAAGATCAGACCAGATTGTAGTCATAACGTTTGTATGCGCGTAATGATGAAAAAAAGTTATCTAAGCTTTGAATTGACAAACTCTGGAAAATTGTTTTAAACACTTTTATAAGTAGAAAATAATGCCTATGGATAAAAAAATTTCATTAATAGGTATACCATGAAAAGTGATTTAAAAATATTTTTTAATTTACATTTAAAAAATGCGACAATATCGTCACGTTTTCTAATCCGTCTTTCAAATCACCTGACTCACAGACAAATAATATTAATTTTCCGAAGGGAAAATTCAATAAATAAACAATTACTTTTTCGCAGATTTGTATTGTTTTAGGCATTAATTAATTAGTAATAGATCAATATTACTCAATAATTGACATTAATTTTTAAACATACAGTCATCTCACTTATTCTTCCGCGGCAGTAAATATGTATATATTATGTTTTCAAATATACTGGACTCTTTTACTGTTCGTAAACAGGTAAGAAAACATATGTATTCTAAATACGTCTCGGAGGTTGTGTGACTCCATGAAATAAGGAAGCATTCACATTAATTACATTAATCAGCGAATCGCCGCTTTAAATAATGCTTCTGAATTAATAATTCGATGGTGTCTAAATATGCTATACTAGCTGTTGGTTTCAACCGTGTTAAAATTTTAAATAGGATTTACTGAGTGACTACATTCGCTATTGAAAGCATTAGTTGGTTTTGCCTTGAAAAATATATGTCGTTAACTGCATTTATTTTTAACTGAAAAGAAGAACGATTTTAATGATTTTGAAGTTTCCTCGTATATCTTCGAAGTTGAAGGTCCCATGCCAATGAAATTATAATTGGGATCAACCTTGAGGTATCCATATCCAACGTAAAAATATTCATTCTAAATCGGTTCATATACAAAGAAGTTATGGTTGAACATCCATAAAAAATATATATTCGAATTGAGTAGCCTCTTGTCTTTTAGTTAAAAAGAGAAGGATTTACATGCAAATTTACATCTCCCTTTTCACAACTTTAGGATTGAATTTCCAAAAATCCTTCCTTGTTGCTCACCTACAGTGTAAAAGGAACCGGAATGCAAGTTTTCACGGTCCTATAGCCTCAGTAGTTTGGGATGTGCGTCGATAGATCAGTTAGTCAGCACAATTAATTAATAGGTACAATGTACCTAATAAGTCCATGGATTTTAGATAATCCCTGTTACCCGCAAAATATTTTGAAAGTGAAAACTTCTTTAGCCGCGTTGAGCGATTTTTGGCAGGGGAAAAACTTATGGATTCGCATCACCGATGAACTCGACATGCTCGTTACGTATTGCGCTTGCGCCAAACTAGCGACGCGCAGTATAGCGGTTTGTATCCATTTATACGCACTATATACATTGCATATACTCGACTGTGTCATATTCGCGTTTGACTTTTTGGATGGGTTTTAAAATCTAATGATTTCGCGTCACCGATACGCTGTAATAGCAGTTTTAATTGATTTAAAAATTCAAAAACGAACACAGATAATCCATTGTTTTGAGTTACCTTTCTGTTGGCAGTCCTTATGACTGCCTCTGTTTTTTTTTAATTACACAAGTGTGAGATATAAAATTTTCTTTACATTACATACCTTTAATAGTTTACAATGTCCTCATAGACAGTCATTAGAATTTTATTGGGTGAAATGGTAAAGTTCAATAAAATAAAAACCTCGTCAACGCTTTTTATTTCCTACCAGCTGTGCCCGTGCATTCGCTCATGTGGACTACAGAATGCCCGCGCGAATCTTGCTCCCCGCTCCCGGCTAATTTAAAGACAAAAATGCTTATTGTGGGTGTTTCTTAAAAGATAGATGTGTTCTCTCCCTGACTTTTGTGTAGGACTATTTAATACCTATAATTATGTAGTAAATTAATTTGCTATATCTCTTATGGTTTACTAAGCGTAAGCCATTTAAGCGCCCGAATTGATTCACCATGACCAGTTTTTTTTTAATTTGTGCAGAACCCTAACTCTTTTTCTAAAATAAAAATAGCCTAAGTTATTCCGTATAACATCAGCTATCTATCAGTGAAAGCCGCGTCAAAATCAGTCGAACTGTTTCGGAGATTACCCGGAACAAACACATTTGTGACAAAAATTTAAAATTTATTTTTTGTTATACTTATGTATCGTATATACTTTCATATGCATTTAGTAAAATGCTGTTATTTTTGCATTACAAACAGACACTTCAATTTTATTAATTGCTTAACCGTGTTTTTTTTGGAACGACGCGACCGAACTGAAAAAATGTGATAGTAAAACCGTAAGAAAAAATCCGTGGAAAAAAGTGCGTGGAATAAAACCGTTAAATGAGACGTGCGCAGGCGCGACAGTCGCATACACAAGCGAGTAGTGTATAATACCTTTCTCTTTCTCCCTCTTTCTTTTATTATTTTCTTATCATTTTTTTTTATTTTAAGTAATTTATTATTTCCTAAAATACTGAATTTCCTAAATACTTTCTTGTACTTAAATAAAAACTAATCAGCAAAATTTAAGAGAAAAATCAAGAAAACCTACATAAAATTGAGCACGATTTTTTTTTGCAATTTGTGTCGATTCTACATTAGCCGAAGGAACTTCGTTCCTACCTGGTGTCCCACGACACCACATCATTTTTTTATTATAAATTTTGATGTGTACCTATTTGTTTGTCTCTGGTACCATAAAGCACTAAAAATATATTAATGTAACGAATGATTTTTCCTTAACCGCGATCAGCGGATCTGTTCATATTCAAACTAATCAACGAAATGACCTAAAGTGAAATTTAAACCGAGTAATTTTAAAATGTTTATATCATAAAAACCTGTACCTACTATATTGATAATTTGATTGACTTTTGATATATAAACAATTTTAATGGTCAAACGTGCTTTTTTATTGTCTAATTTTAGGCAATTCGATAAACTAATGGGTTCCCATAAAGTACTTGGTACCTTTTTAGTACAATTTAGACAAGTTGAAACATCGCTTGAATTGTACTGAATTCACTGAAAATATTTGTTTAATGGTTGCAAATGACCTCTCACCAACGTGAAGAGGCTAAACCAATCACTCAGTAATTTTTAATATAAAAGCCATAATAAAATGTTTATACCGCATTGCTTAGATTGAAAAATCTATTTACTTAGAACAAAGAATGCCGGGGGCGGCTTCTGTGTGTGCGAGGGGGACGGCAAACGTTTGTGTGTGAAAGAGACGGGGAGTGACGTTAATCAACTCGGTGTTGTACGGATGGTTACCGAGGGGCGGATTCAGAAAGAAATTTTTATGTTATTTTGTTCCATATACTGAAATGGTATAAAGTTTTCTGGTCTTCTTTTTCTTTCAACCAATCTTGGTCATTGATATAATTATTACTGTCATTATTTTTATCGTTATAGGCTACGGCTACAATCTCACCTGATCTTAAGTGACGATGTGGCCCAAGTGGCGGAACACACCTATTGGTGCTTGGCGGTAGATTTTCAACTTGAGGCAGGAGAAAAAACCCACCACCATGCTATTGAAAGGATTCGAACTCACGTCGATATATGCGGTGTCCGTACACAATACCACTGTGTCAACAATCCTTCACGAATTGAATTTTCATGCATTATTCTAACAAAACGCTTTGTTATAACTTTCCAGGGTGTTTTTGTGACATCTCAAAATTCATACATACCTACATCATGCCTGTATTCCCCGAAGGGTTAGGCTCAAAATTCATGGTCCCTTAAAATATTCATAATTCACTTTACTTGCGCAAGATAACCAAGTACCTATATTATACCTTCCACTTGTATTACACAAGACACAATACGAAACAACAAGTTATGAATTAAATAAAAAACACTAAATGACAAAGATCCCGCCAAAAATCCATGTCATTTTTTTTAAATTATTATTAAGGTTCACTTAGGTATTAAAACAGGGGATAAGTAGTTTGTGTACTGTGTAGAAGTTAACTGCTCGGGGCAATAATAATAAGTTTAAGGCGTTTAAAAGGGAGTTTTTGGCGCGAACTTAACTGGTAACGCAATCAGTTTATTTCTATCTAAACGGTTCATTTTCTTTATTTGTAATTTTTATATAGGTAACGGCACTGCTTAGTCACTATGGAAAAGCGTAAATATGTTGCTTTGATTGTTCCTCATGGTCATTCCTCAAATATTTTATTTTTTCATACCAAACAAGAATACAGCCCGCCTACAACGATGATAAGCGGTTACCGTAAATAATAATAACACGTACATAGAGTTGCTTCAAAATTTCCTTTAAAAGTTTTTGCGAGATTTTACGCTTTAGCGTGAAAAATGGATTTGAACGAAAAGAGATTATAATTCGAATTATTACTTATTTTAATAAAACTTATAAACGCTTTTATAACGATAACATAATGAAAAATTGTTTGTTGAATTAACATAAATAATAATTTTTGTAAAAACTGCTGTTAAATGATTCATAGAATTTTCTATAAGAGTTATAAAATTAAAACATTAAATTTAATAAGAGTGACATCTAGCGTCGATATTGTTTAATATGTTGTTAATAATATACCTTCATTGTTGTTGTTTGAAATGGAAACGCTAGATGGCGCAATTTTAAACTAATGCATATCCTTACTTTTATGTTTATTTATTATATATCTTTGAACACAGATCTGGTAGACCTACCATAAACTAAGTTTGGATGAACTAGCTCTGTTCGGTTACCGGAACACATATTATATAGGCAGTTTCTCTATATGGGTTTCATTTCGTATTTAATAGTTAAATCATTTTGCATCTTAAATAATCCGGGAGTTGACCACTTTTGGAAAATTGTATTAAACACTTTACATGTTGAAAATAACATCTACCTATGATTTTTTTTTATCATTAATACATCATAAGAAGTGATTTAGATTAAAATATATACGCAACAAAAACGATACATTATGATCCCGTGACGTCATCATTAATTTTAACAGCTATAGAATATTAAATAAATAAACAATTTTGTTCATACTTTTTCCAGATTTATATTGTTTTAAGCTTTTTATTTATAGACCAACATTACTGAATAACTTACTTTATTAAACACATAGTTAACTCGCACTGTTCCAGCTTCATATTTTATTAATCTTATTTCAAAATGCAATTTCATTTCTGATCAATGATCATTTAACCCTCCTGTAAACAAATGTACTCTGTGATTTAACATATAGGGTTAAAATATAGCGTATGTTCATGTATTGACAAACCACATGACAGTTTAGGATGACGTCAAAATCTTTTCTATTTGTCTATTGTTCTCTGTGTAAAGATGGTAGCACGCTAAGCCTAGTTGAAGACTGTCTGTCAAGTGCAACTGCCGGAACACACCTATTGGTGTTTGGCGGTAGATTTGACGGGCATTAGATAAAGCCCTGCCACAATGCTATGGTATCATTACGATGTGTTTTTTTTCATCGAAAACTCAGGGTTATTGCAGGGATTCGAACACACGTCGATTGACGCGATGTCCGTTCACGCCACCACTGAGCATCAATGCTTTGCGATAATATGAAGTTACTCATCAAAGATAAACAATGATTTGATGTGTATGTAAAATCAGCTTTTTTAATTGTGTAAAAATAAGTAATTACTAGCTTTTATTTTATTATACAACTAGCTGTGCTCGTGGCTTCGCTCACGTGGACTAAAGAATGCCCATGCGAATCTTGCTCCCGGCTATTTTAAAGACAAAAATGCTAATTGTGGGTGTTTCTTAGAAGATAGATGTATACACTCCCGGACTTTTTATAGGTCTTTTTAATGCCAATAATTATTTAGTACATTAATTTGCTATATCTCTTATGGTTTACTCAGCGTAAGCCATTTAAGCGCCCGAATTGATTCACAATGACCAGTTTTTTTATATGTGCAGAACCCTAGTTATTTTCTAAATTAAAAGTAGCCTAAATTACTTCCTATATCATCAGCTATCTATCAGTGAAAGTCCCGTTAAAATCGGTCCAACCGTTTCAGAGATTACCCGGAACAAACAGACAGACAGACAAGACAAAAGTAAAAAAAACGGGTTTTTTGTTATTGGTATCGTATGTACTTTCATATGCATTTAGTAAAAAACTGTTATGTTGACATTACAAACAGACACTACAATTTTATTAATTATATAGATGAACGCTACCTTCACCATGTTGTTGACACGACAGATATAATTTTTACTCGACTGCGAAAAAGGAAGGTTATGTTTTTTGAGCGTATTGGGTACGCTCCGAGTATACTTTTTTTATTTTAGCTTTCTGCCTATGTAGGCAATTTTGCTAATGTCACGTGTGACAAATACACGTTATAAAATTTAGTTGTCAAATTTTTTTTTTATTACGGATAGGCTTGCATCTGACCATTACCTCGCCTGATTGTAAGTGATGTGGTCTACGATGAAGCACGCTTGCCTAGAAGGTCCAGATTATAATTATCGCGAAATACAAAATCGGGCAGTGTTCCACTCTTTAGCGGTGCGCGTTATAAAAGTGCTAGCAAAACGTCTTATTTGCGGGAGTGACATAGGCTATACAGACATAAAAATTATGCATCGCTACATTCTAAATCTACGGACTAGGTATATAATATTTAATATGACGTTCGGGAACCAAATAAAAAGCAAAAATAGAATATATTTGTTTCTTAAGTTATTGTAAGTAGATACTTTTGGTTTGGTTATGTCAAATAACTTACGTGCGTCCATGAAACACAATTTGTTTTTACTTTCATATCGTGTTGAGTATGCTGTAATATATGTATTTAAACCTTCTGGCTTACAGTTACGTTGACACTATGCGTTGAAGACACAATCTTATTAAAGTTAATGCCGACCCTCACACACATAATTAGGCTCTTGGACAAGTTTCTATACAAAGACGACTCTGCGTATATCTATAAAAGACTAGCGGTGCATCCACGGTTTCACCCGTGTTAATTTTATACGACAAACATAGCCAGCTCATCAGTGTAGACAATTTTTTATATTTTGTGTAAAACTATCGTCATTTTTATGAGAAATAAATTAATTTTTCATGTTATAATATAGCCTATATTACTCGCTAATACTGTAGCTTTATATTGGTGAAAAAGTTTTTTTAAATTATCTTAACAAACAAAAATAGAAACAGAAAACAAAATAAAACACCATTTATAGGCTAAAATCTTTAATATTAACAATGATATACTCTACGTGTTACAATAAACTTTTTCATATAAATACCGCTCTACACGTCATCGCCATGTTGTTTTCATTTTTACAGTTCAACCGTCAATCTTACATTCATATATCGTTTTATTTTTAAATCAACCATGCACTGATCGCCTTCGATCATCGGCATTTAAAAAAAAAAAGTGTATGGGTAGCTTGTTCCATTTTTTAAATCTCGATGCTTTTTATATAAACAGATATGTAAAGGATATCTATTTTAATCTAGTCTTTTACACTACTAATATTATAGTATTAAAAAAAAATCTGGCGTTTAATATTAATAGCTAATCCATTTTAGAGAGGAATTGCCTTTCACTTTATTAAATCGTTGATATTTTTCGTTTACATTCCATTAAAATCTTGTTCACCCTACCATAGCAATTACATGAAAAAACATTTTAACATCTAATTTAATTGATCGTATTTTATATATATGTCAATTAAGATCGGTTTTATTTAAATCAACTAACATCACAAACATATGTCGTCATTAATTCCCATTATGTAGTATAATTAATAAAAAAATTAAAAAAGAAAGAAAAGGTAACCAATTTTTTTCACAATATAAAGAGGGTTCGAACCAAAGACAATCAGTGCGCGTTTCGGACATTTATCGATAAAAATATCGATGAATGGCGATTGACAATAATCACACTGGGAATCATACGATCTTGCGAACACAAGCATTATTCGGATAAGTATTTTTAACCATCGACATTTTAACAGTCGATAGTGCATCTCTTTACGACGTGATATTATCGAGTTTCGAATTATCGATGATTAAGAAATACTATTAGACGGGAACCACGCTCTCCGAGCAACAGCGTAGCCAGGGACGGACAGGGCAGGGGTGCATAACCCCACAAAAGAATGCGGGAAAATATTAATTCAATTTGTATTATTTACGATACGCTGGTTGGGAAAAATGTACGTTGCCTATTTTTCACCACTGAGAGAATGCGTTCCTGAGGTTTGTCACACCAGTCGACTGTTTTAGCGGCACAAAATGGCTGCCCATAACGCCATTTTTTTACCAGAAATGTAAAAGTACTGTAGCTACTCGTTGCCTATTTTTTGTACAAAAGGTCGTAGTTAAATAGCATTTTAGTAAAATTAACAGTATATTATTTTTTTCAAGTTTTAAAAACTTTATTTATGCCCTCATATTTCTGATAAAAAAATGCAGTCACAAATGGCGTGATGGGCCGCCATTTTATGACGCTAAAATAGTCGTCTATTGTGTCAAACGTCAAACGCATTCTCAGTGGCTGACCTGTAGTGCGTATTAATATTCCTTTGTCTGTTCTCCCCTCTCGCCCCTGAAGATCTTGGTTACGCCATTGTTTCCGAGACTCACATTTTTATCGTACTAAATCATTCGTTTTGAAACACTAAAATACATCTACTATTTCTTTTTAATTAAATTACTTTAATTGTTATCGATAAAAAAAAAAACAATCAAGTTTCACGATTGGTTATAGAAGGCACTAAAATATGTGGACAAGAGTGTTTGTTGGATACGAATAGGTTACGATATATTATAACTGTGATTTATTAATTTTACCAATCTTCTTTCTTCAAGTGAAGAAGTATAATTTTTTGCTTGGATCTAAAAGGCTATAATTTCGTTCAGAGATGTTACGGATACGAGAGTTCGGATCGCTTAACGAGTTTTTTAATCGATTTCGATTATGACTCGGATAATTTCAGTCATAGATATAATTTTTTTTAAAGAATTCTATTATGAAAGAAAGGATATATCTTAGATGTCGAAAACGGGGATACAATTACAAACAAGAAATCACAATAATACATTGAAGAATTTTCTTTTTCTTCTAGTTTTGGCGCCGTAAAAACACTTGCCAGTGTCGTCAATGTTTTGAAGCCTTCGTAGTATTTTCTATTAATCAAAGTGGACTCTAACAAGACGGCGGCTCTCTTGTCTAGAACTATCTAGGCAGTTTTTGTGAAATCTCAAAAGGTGTTTTCACAGTCTATATTTATAATCCACATACTTATGACAATACGCAGAGACCACGTCCTTTCCACCTGCTACGATCCTGGCATACATACTCTTAACATAACTTTTCTTCAGAACGTTTCCGATTTGATCCTGGAATATTACATAATATGGCCAAAGAACCTATGTTAATGCATTAAAATAAAAACCACAACATGGGATTTCAAATCCCGCCAGAACCCCCTTGAATTATTATCTATAATAATACTGTAAGGTTGCCAAATAAATACCGCATTCAAAATTGGATATAATACCTTGTTTGAATATTTGTAGATAAACAACATTTTCTTTCTCTTTTCTGACTTGATACACTGTTAGCCACAAGGGCCCTGAAGCCTCCGACGGCTTTTACAGCTTCACCGTAACTTGGGGGCGAGCGCTTAAGGCACTCAGCCGCGAAAGACAACATTATCTCATTCGACTCTGTACTTATCCAAAATTATTCGAAACATTTTACTCGATTACTGTAACTGAATTTCATATTTGACATTGGCGAAATTGCCTAAAAAGGCCGAAGCCACAATTAAAAAATATAAATAAATAGGAGTACCATAACATTCCTGATATCTTTATAGTTCAAGTTTATTTTTCTAACCTTTATTTCCTTCAGATCCAAGAGTATAATAGCTGGAAAGAATAAGAAACCTGGGCGGATTGAAAGGGGAATTCGATCTTACCGATAAGTGAGCTGGTGAATGAGGTTAGACAGACAAGAGACAGGCTGGTTTAAATAGACATCAAACGATTCACTTGACAATTTTTTTTTATCGATTTTGTTATGCTTTTTCGATTTGTTGATTTTTAACGACATGTCATAATATAATATACTGTGTTTCAAATAAGAAGATAACTGACAAATCGCCACCTTGCTTCAAATTGCACGTGCAACTTAATAAAAAAAATGTGTACGATCATCAGCAAAAAGTAAATTAATATTTTTATTGAAATTTATCAAATTCGGTGGTCTATCCAGTTTTTCTTATATAGTTTTAAATGATACACCATTTCCTGAGCTTCTCCAATTCCGGTACCGCGCTTCATTAGTTCAAAACAACGGTGACAATGACCGGGAAGTGAAGAAAATGATAAATGGAGGGTGGCTGGTTTCGGAGAAGTGTATAAAACCATTATAAGACATGTCTTGATGTATGGATCTGAGTTCTGGGCAACAAAAGAGACGGAGGAAAGAAGATTAAATGTGGTAGAGATGCGATTGATAAAATCAGTAAGGAGTGAGAAGTTGAGGGGTTAAAGGCTAGCGTGGTATGGGCATGTCATGAGGAGGGATGAAAGTCATCTAATTAGAAGAATGTTATGTTTGAAGGTGGATATAGGAATAGAGGAAAACCCAAGAAGGGATGAATGGATTATGTGAGGAATGATTTCGTATAAAAGATAAGATGAGATGAGAGTTAATAAACAGTGGAAGTGAAAAACTTAAATAAAAATGAATAAAAAAGAAAAAAAAAGCGATATGGGTGTCAGAATTTTTAATATTCCTACCTGAATTTACTTACGGCAGTTTTGTTTATTTATTTTTTCTGTTCAAAAAAAAAAAAAAATATTTCTTTGCTGACGGTACCATTTTCACAAGTAGTGAGTGTAATTTACGCGTTTTCAATTAACTTCTCATTTGAAACGATATTGTTAACAATTGTTTTCACATCAACTCCAATAGTAAGTATCTATGACCGACTAACAGGCATGTAGTCCTTCGAGAATTGCCATGACAATTCGACTTACTCGTTATCTAACTTGTGTCTTCTTCTTGATCGTTACCAATAAGGTTTTCGCATGGAACACCGAAATACGCCCCGGGGAGTTTTGAAAGCGCACCTATGACGTAATTACCGTATGACTTTAGAATATCCGAGTGTTAAATTAAAATTCATATACACAAACAAAAAGATACTATAATAATCGAAACATAATCATTTTAAATTATTTAAATATGTATCACTTAATTTTTAATCACGATAAATAACGCATTTTGTAAGTTCATTGACGTATTCTATGGCCTTAAATTCCAAAACATTAAAAAATAATCATATTTAGTTCCAATCACGTACGATTATTAAATATTTGAAAAAAATAAATTTGACTGGATATATACAAGGTGTCCAGAAAGGGTATCGGGTATTTGTTTTCGCGCCATATTCGAAACGGGGCGTCTAAAGGGTGCGGGGAGGGGTTCGTGGCGTCCGCCATTTTGTGGAGTTTTAGTCACGATGGAACAGTACTCGGGGACGCATCGCGCATTTTGCGTACGAGCGTATTATCGTAATGGTGATTCAATAGTGACTGCTCAACGTCTCTATCGTGCGGAATATCGTACACGCCACGCGCCAAGTGACGATAGCATTAGGAAATGGATCAGGATGTTCGAGAATACAGGTGCGACAGTTAAAATTCAAAACTCTGGTCGTCCTCGTTCAGTTCGCGATGAAGAAACAATTGAAGAAGTTGAGGCGTCGGTTCGTCAAAATCCGTCTTTATCCATCCGAAAGCGAAGCCAAGCGTTGAACATCAAAAAATCGTCTTTACATTCGATTTTAAAGAAAGACTTACATCTAAAAGCCTATAAAATTCAATTGGTTCAAGAATTGAAGGATACGGACTATGCTAATCGACTGAATTTTGCGAACGAATTGCTGCAGCGATTTAACAACTTTAACAACATACTGTTCAGTGACGAAGCAAATTTTCACCTGAATGGTCATGTTAATAAGCAGAATTGTCGGTACTGGGCAGTGGAGAATCCGAGACGAAAGCATGAACGACCCCTGCATAACCCAAAGGTCGTTGTTTGGGCCGCTATGTCTGCTAAAGGCATAATTGGTCCTTATTTTCATGAAGATCAACGAGGCCGAGCAATTAATGTGAATAGTGACCGTTATTGCGATATGTTGCGAAATTTTTTGGTCCCAGAGTTGCAGAAGTTTGCAGGTTTCAACTCAAGAACGTGGTTCCAGCAAGATGGGGCCACTTGCCATACCTCAAATGACTCAATGGAAGTTGTTAACGAATTATTCCCTAATAAAGACATTTCGCGAAGGGGTAACATCAACTGGCCTCCCAAAAGCCCCGACCTTAGCCCGCTTGACTATTTTGCATGGGGATACCTTAAAAGTAAGGTTTATCAAAACAATCCGACGAATCTAACCCAGTTAAAGCAAAACATCAGGTCAGAAATGGCAGCAATATCGATAGCTATGTGTCAACGTGTTATCGCCAATCTTCGTTTCCGTTTAGAAGAGTGCCAGCAACGTAACGGTCATCATTTGGATAACATTATCTTTTCCAAATAATTCTCCAATTCATATGCTAATAATAAACAATAAACTTTTTTATTGCATACAAATAATTTTTGTTTCATTGAACTTACAAATACCCGATACCCTTTCTGGACACCTTGTACAAAAAAAAAACAGTCATATAAAAATGTACAATTTTATAACCTCGTTTGTAGAATACAAATATATCGTTGAACTATCGTGACCAAAAACGAAAAAAAAAGTCAAAGACAACCCGTGAGATGAAGCTATATTTATAAAAAAAAACCTAAAAATACATTTATAAAATGGCTTTTGTACACGTTCGAATACTTCAGATTTACTATATAAATAAAGCCGAAAACGGTTTTTCTCTTAAAATTGCTTTTATCATTTAAAAACTACATTTATCAATTACCCATAATTAATTCCAGGATATTTTAATTACTTATAAATAATAGAAACAAAAAGCAAGATAACGATTGAATTTATTTCGAAAAAAAAAAACAGCGTTGTCTATAGATTTTTCAATGACGCCATATGAATGAATTCCTTTTTGCAATGAAATATTGGGGTTTAATATTTGCATTTACATTGAAAACTAAACATAAATTGTTCAATAAAATTGATTATATTTCATTTTCGAGCTGAAACGAGACCGAAAGTCGAAGCCGAACGTGTGCGAAACGCCTAACGTACACTTAAACGTCTATGGTTCGATAGAACGTACAAAATGACTAGCTCAAGTAAGCAATTGAGATCACAGCGCCACCTACCGAGTTATCTTTGACGTATAATATAACTATTCACAACTTCTATACTTTACCGGTTATGTCCTAAAGACATTTAAGATTCACTATGAACTATGGAGAAGAAACTCATTCGGCGTAGCATACAAATGACACAAACATAGTCCAAATAACAAGGTGAATTTTTAAATTATTTATGAAGGCCACTGGTCAGGAAGTTTTTGTGGCAACTAAAAATACATGTTCCTAGTTATAATCAACTTCACTTGTACACTATTAACCATACTGTAGTGATTGGTGACTTTTTACGTGATATATAACGTAAAAGCCATCAATATTTAAAAATATATGGCCAAATAACATAAATCTATTGAATTAGAATAAAAACCATCACATGACAAATTAAGATCCTGCTCAAAAAATCTCTACAAGATACAATATACTGATAGTGTTGCCAACAAAAAACTCGATTATTTTTATAGGGAAATTCTAAATATTACCTCAAATTTGTGGAGCATAAAAATTACAAAAACAATTGAAAGTTTAGTAGATGTATTAATGATATTAAATAGATACGAAAAGGGTTAAAATTATTTAAACGAGCTGGTCACATTAATGTCTTTAGAACAAAACTATTCGTTATGTAAGGAAAAATCAATCAACTGATATTTAGATCTATCATTTCTGTTACGTACTGTGAACATTTTTTTTTAATCTATGTCTTATAATCGATTCAATTCGAAGACTCATTGAACTTATTATTGTACAACGTGGCGTAATGAGACAACATATTATTTATTGAATCATCTACTATTTTATAAATTATGGTTTTAAAGCAACCAGTATATTAAAAAAAAAAACTGTAGTGCACAGATCATCCGCCAGGGTTACAGTTTCTAACAATATTTCATTGAAATCAAAACGTAAAGAAATACTATTAGGGCGAGACACTTCCGCGTAATGCAGAAAAGAGATAGCACTATATCAGCGAGCCGTCGCCGCTCTGAGTAGGTTTCGGCAAGTAGCTTCATGAAGGAATCGGTTTTATAGAGTGATGCGAATTTGGATACCATATTTATTTACTTAGTTTGTTTGAAATTTATTTTTATTTTACAAGCGATTTTATTTTATTGTTATTTTTATGATCATATTGATCACTAGCTCGCTCCGTGTATTTAACTGATGTCATCATTAAAGCGTCACGTTTTTATAATTTACGGGGAACAATTTCAAACATGGCCATTTAATTCCGAACAAAACTGAACTGCTAATATACTACAAAATTGGATATTCGAACCCCCGACATCTCGGCTCAATAGTAGAGCATACTACCACTGCGCATTGATCGAGGCTTTGCAATTTGTTTGATTTTAATGATGGTACATGATGGATCAATATACAGTGGTCCTTTAACCTGGATAATGTCAATGCTGACCATTCTTTATTTCAATATTAAAAACATCATCAAAATAACAATATAAATATTTAGGAGAGAGAGAGAGAGAGATAAAGAAAAACGCGAGTCTGTATATAGATTTTTCCTTACAAAATCGAGATAATAGAGTTTATAACTTTATATAACATTAAAACATAAATTACTTAACAATTCAATGAAGGTTTTTTTTTCTGTTTGTTTGTCTGTGTGTATGTACGGTGGTTAACGGCGACCACCGTTCCTCGAGTCCGGGTGCGGCCGACGGGGGTTGTTTAGCACTGTAAAATCACACAATTTCATCACCACGTAAGTTGCTTATTAACAATACAAATTCAATGTTGAATTTACGGTTTGAGCCTTAAACCGCGGTATTTTATACGTTAGCAAAATTCTAAACCTTAAGAGGAAACTTTATGTTTTTAGAATCTCAAAGGGCTTGTAAATGTATTAAAGAACCCCCCAGCCTCTCCCAACCCCCACTAACAGTTGGCCAGCAGTCTTTCGTCTGAACAGTCGGTTTTCCGTCCAAGGTCAATATAGTCCAATCATTATGCGATTCTTGCCTGCCACCAATGATCGAATATCAGCTCTGTTAACTGTCCGACCGGAAGGCGATAGTCAGGTTTCATACAGTGCACCGGTAACTACTTGTGTTTGATTTGACCTTGAGGTTATGGACTGTCCGGCCGATACCTGATCGACTAAGACTCGCGTCACCAACACTCGCAGCACTTAAGCCGTCAATCCGAAACCTTAAAAGAAACTAAGTGTGTGATCTATTACGATTAACCAACAGGCTATAATATCTGCCTTAAGGAATCCCTGTGCGAAAATAATTCATACTCCTAGAGTCGGCGGTTTAAGTTGTGTCGGAAAATCTTACTTATGTTACTATACAGATGAAGAGGAAAACCAAGTATACCTGGATGAACTGGCCCAGGAGATCGTCTGCACCACGCGTTCGGCGACATCTGTAACGACAACGACAGGGTTGAAGTTGCATTATGGTCAACTCTCACCTGATTTTAAATGATGGTGTGATGTTAACCCTCACGCTGACTTCTTTAGTGTAACAAAATAAAAACATCATCACGGTGCAAGCGTCAATTTTATTCTTAACGAAACGCATAATTTACAAGGTACAGGAGACAAATAATTTATTCATTGAGGCTATTCCAATGAGCCCAAACACGATATCTCTGCTGTACGTTGGTGAGGCGTTAGGTATCCTACAGAATCCAGATAACGCTGCAGCATCAGGTCAAGGTTTTTCTAATATAATTAAAGAAGCAGAATACCAAATCTCGACTCAATCAAACCCGTTGAACATGCTCACATCTATTTACTAATCAGGAGAGCTGATGACCTTGAAACGGCTGAACCGATTTTCATATATTAAAAAAAAGCATTCGAATCGTTTCATCCGTTTAAGTGTTACATACAGACAGACACACACACATAGTGGTCAAACAATAACATCCCTTATTTACGTCGGGGTTAAAAATAAATATAATAGTGAGTGACCTGTCTAAATAAATACGGTGGCCTGTAGACACCAGTTGATAGCGGGTGCAAGGGACGAACGCGACCGTGTTGCCACTCGGGGGCGGAGTGCCGCGCTTCATCCCGGCCCGTGCGGCCGCGAGGCGAGCGCTGCCCCAGCGCTCTGCCCTCGCTGTGATCTGAACAATACAATAAACAAACACCCTATATATATATCTACACTAACTTTGCAGTATGAACCTAAACAACGAATATTATATCACTTGCTGTCACTTTTCGTAGTTTTGGCAAGGTTAAAGTTTATATGGAGAAGGAGTGCGGAAAGCTAAAATTTATCTATAATATCTGTTACTAATATATTTTAATTAAATTAATTAATACTGCGAATCCTAACCCGACCAGTGCCATTCAAATTAGACCCACAAAAATATTGACATTGTCACTCAATGAAAAGTGACAGCAAGTGATGTAGATAATACTCATTGTTTATGAATACTGTAAATATTAAACAGAAAATAGTCTATGAATCGATATAGATGGCGTTTCTCCTATTTGTGCAACATGCTTTATGATCTATGGATTAATTATTTCATACTCACATGTATTCTTGGACTGCATATTCCTTATCGAATTGACAATGACCCGCGCTTCGTTGCTTAGTTGCGATTCATCGTTTGTCGGACGCCTTTATAAACACAAACAACATTTTAATGAGAAATAAAAAATAAAATAAAAGCTCAAGACAATTTTTAATAAAAAAAAAAACTAGGAACTTGGTTGGTTCAAAAAATGTGTTCAGGTGATGAAGATACAATACAACAATCGTTCATTTTTTTTTTTTTTTTTTTTAACTGACTACACTGTTAGCCTTAGGGGCCCTATCGTCAAACAGAGCCGCTGCGGCTTTTACAGCTTCACCGGACTTGGGGGCGAGCGCTTAGGGCACTCAGCCGCGAAAGTTTGTGACGACCCGCACGAGGGTGCCAGAGTGGCCGAACCTCGGCTCGGGCGGTCGTCGCGAATGCGAAAAAGTCGCGATCTAACTAATTCCCTAATCCTATGAGAATTCGAGCTAACTAATATATACTCATATGCACGTTCCCCTCCTCCTGGGAGGAACGAGTGGACCATGCGTATGTGTATTTGTTAATCGGAATGGTTTTTCTACACTAACTAGCGCATTAGTCTAACTAGCGCCCAATCGTTCATTTATTCGTACTATTATTATCATAAATAATGGTGTCACAAACGTTGCACGGTCTGCCGTGGACAAAACATTCCAATCGTCCAATTAGAAACGAGAGCGCGCTCAGCCTGACGCGGCTCATGTCACCCACATAAAAATTGTGCGCGTTTGATCCGCAACGCGGCACTTGGGAGGAGCAGTGCTACAAAACCAACTTCATGATTTTGAAGAGTCCCCTTGTGTAACTTCGAAGTTAACGGTCCAATTCTAAAGACATTAAAATGGGACCACCCTTGAGGTATCCCCTGTCCAACAAAAAAGATTCATCCAAATCGGTTAATAGACAAAGAAGTTATGTCTGAACATCCATAGAAAAAAAAAACACATACGAATAACCTCTTTTGTTGAAGTCAGTTAAAAAAAATTGTGTGGATCGTTTCATCATCAATTATTATCAAGCACCATTTATAATTATTAAAAATATGACGTTAGTGACATTAACGCACTCTAGTGGTGAAAAATCTATTCTCCAATTTTCAAACATTTATACTACACTAGTGGACTCGACACTTTCTCCTGACCGAAAGTTGGCTTGCCTGCTACTAGCAGGTTCAGCAAACGTTTTATCGATATTCCAATTTAAAATAAAATGTTTAGAGGCGTTGGGGGATAAAATCTTGGGGTTACCTATATGGTCTGATAAGTGAATTATCAAAAAAAAAAAAAAATCGTGTTAAATGAAAATTTTCTAGAAGTCGACTGCAGCGTTACTTACTGGGTCCAATTGTGAAACTAATCCACCCAGGGACACACGTACAAAATTTCAAAATCGGTCCAGTCGTTTAGGAGAAGTTTAGTGACATACACACGTATAGAAGAATTATATATTATACTAGCTTTGCACGCGACTTCACTCGCGTGGACGACAGAGTAACGCATAATGCTTATAAAAGTCATAGTTTCTTATAACATTAATAACTTCATATTGAATATTGAATAAAGAGTAACAAAGGCGTAAAAAAAAAATTAAGTAAAATCTATCCAATACTTTTTGTATGATTCGCACACAACGGCAAACCTCAATCCTTTTATAAACCCGATCAAAAAATACTAAGTTTATCATCAATTCGAATGTATATTTTTTTATAATGGATGTTCAACCATAACTTCTTTGATTATGACCCGATTTTGATAATTGTTTTTTCGTTGAAAAATGGGATACCTCAAAAATGGCACCAACATTTTAATTTTATTGACAGTGGACTTTCAACTTTTGAAAATTAATAAGTTTTCTTTTTTCTTAAAAATTGTCTTGTTAAATAGACAAAGATCACGATGGTTTACCTTATATCTATGCTACCTAGTTATTAAAATGCGAACTGACCCGTGAGTGCGTTCGTTGTAGTTGTTATTCGCTGGACAGTTCCCGAGTAGACCGTTACTGCTTCTCCTCTTCCAGTCGTCTTTCCTCCTCTCCTTGTCTTTCTCCTTCGTGTTCAGCTGGGCCATTTGCTCTTTTATCTGTAACGATTAAGTGAATTATTTTCGTTTGTCTGAACACACACACACACAATTTCAATGAGAAATAAAATAGAAAAGAAAATAACAAGACAATATTTAATAATAAAGAAAACCAAATTCAACGATTATAAAGAGTTCCCTTGTGTATCTTCGAAGTTCAAAAACCAATGCCAATGAAATTAAAAGGTGGTACCCCCCTATCCAACGAAAAACGGTAGGTATAACGGGATTGCTATCGAGAAGCCTTTTCCAATCGTAAATGATTCATATATTTTGATTTGGCTTTTGACAAGTATAGGCCGACATTGTATGAAATTGTCCAAATTTTTAAGTTTAAACGATATATTCACTACACCTATTCAATACTAAAGTTTTTTATACGCAATCGATAAATATTGACGAGAGCAGCTGTCGATTAAAATTAAAGCGAGTGTCGCAGCTTCTCCGAGTTATGATTTATACAAAATTGAAATTATGTGATGCGGCGAAAGGACTTCAAAATACTGGCGCGTCCCACTCCCCCGCTACGTAACGAATACTTTGATCCTATAATTATCGAGTGCTGTAATTAAATTTTTAATGTAGGCGACATATCCCCCGGTTTTATCATCAGTTTTATGAATTGCCTCCCACTATGGAAGCAAAGACATTTTCACTTGAAAAGGTTGAATATGATTGCAAAGTTTCCAAGTACCTGTTGTATCTTCATAGCAATGTCAGAGTTATCCTGCCGCCGGGGAGGGGTGTCGCGAAGCACCCCCGCCTCGGGAGGAGTCTGCAGAGGAGTGTGACCGCACGAGCTGTGCTTGGGACGAGCTCGCAAGCTGTTCCGGCGCACCGGCTCCGGCTGCTTATCAACAACCGGGTACATTGGCTGGCACATCGGGTACGGCTGCGGTATCATCTGCAAATATATTAAAACCAGGGCCGGATTCAGGTGAGGGCAACAGGGACCCCGCAAATGTGTTTTAGAAGCTTTTTAACTAACAAAAATGTTTGTGTACGTGTGTCAGGTCCAACTGGAGTTTACTCCTTGTACGATTGTCTTTGAATAGGCAAAGAGGTGATTGATTGACCGACTGACCGACCGTTACTGGCACTTGATGTATGTATGTATACACATGCATGATTTCAAAGTTAAAGGTGCGCAAAGTACGCTGCACAGAAAAACGTAACGTTTTCTGTTAAAGTTTTTTATAAATTTCACTCATAAAATTTCCATACCGACCTCCTTATATATAAATTGAGTCTTAAAATGAACAGGCGAAAGTCTTTTTAATATACGAACAGCTTTCGATATTTCCTCTGGTCTAAGCGGCGGCGTTTATTTATTGTGGTGGCGGAAACAAGGTGGATGTAAAAAAATTCTAAGAACTCGTATACGGTATTTACACGTAGGTTTTTCCAAACACTTCTTGACTTAATGCGTAGGACGTAATATTTCAAAACCACACCTACCTGCGGATACATTAAGTTGTACTGCGGATATGGCGTCGTATATTGCACCAGCGGATATATATCCGGCACGAGGAGCTTCGGCGGCTGAGCTACTGTGGGCTGGACGCTAGTCCACTGTACAGCCTCCTGATACTAAAATATGAGATACTTTTAGGCATTGTTATAAGGACCGGCTTCCCCTACAAACACTTAATATTAATAAGACACAATAGGTTGCCCCTCCTGAGGACTGAGTGTGTGTTACCAACCAACTCTTTGGACCGAACCACCAATAGGTTGCCCTCTGAGGGTTGGGTGTGGGTTGCCAGCTACACACTTTGGATTGGACCACCAATAGGTTGCCCCACCTAAGGACTGAGTGTGTGTTGCCAACCACACTTTTTGGACCGGACCACCAATAGGTTGCCACATAGTAAGCAAATGACGATTTTTAAATTTGAGAAATATCCCGTATATTTCCCCTGCCATTAATATCGTTAAACAACTTTCGGCATCACACTTCTATCAAGGTCATGGCGAGTAAAATACAGAATAGTGTTAGCTTACTACTTACTACACGTCATCCAGTATTTCTATTGTCACTAATTTTTCAAACACAGGAAATCGCTTCAGTTTATACGTCAGTGATTTAATTTTATATTTAAGGTTAATCATTATCAGATCATTGATATACCACCCATGGATAGAATTATAAAAGTTAAATATTCGAATCACTGTATAAAATCCTTAACCGAACCGAGATTTCCCGAATTTTGGGAACTCCCCACAAATTGAAACACAATAAACTGGCAACCCTAGTTTCGGTTTCGAGCAATTTTAGACCGAATTTGAGCGAAACTGAAGTCGGTTTTTATGCTATCCTTGGCGCTATGACCGGCCGTGTTATAGCAGGTAGTATTAACAGAATAAAGGTTTTTAGGGACTTACCGGGTACGGCTGTAGGTGCGGTTGAGGTAACATGACATTACCGATGGGGTACGAGGGTTGAAGAAGAGGTTGCATCTCCATTTGGTTGTACGGTACACTGTAACTGTAACAAATATTATCATCACAATGGTAAACAAGAATTTTTTTAAATTAATGGCTACTGTGTTCTTGCACAATACTGCGAAGTCACGTATATTGAACAGGGTGAACGACCGCGAACGAATGCTCAGAGTGAACGTGGACAATCGCCACCGCGTTCAATGTTGAATTCCAAACAGAGTGCGGTGTTGATCGGCCACGCCCACTTGGAGAATTCATTTCCGTTCGGTCGCCTTGTCTGTACGCGGTACGCGGCATAAGACCTATTTATTTATGGGTTTCATTAAAATGTAATCCAAGAATTATTTTCAATTATTTAATATTTTAACCGAGAGTAGAGTCGAAAGAGCTGACCAGACACGACAGTTCCACTTCCAGACACGACAACTCATCAGAACTCTTTTATTACCATCCAAACGCATCATTAGAAGATTCACATATTTATTTAAATTGTGCGTCTAGGGACGCTCGACAGTAGTGATAAATTAGAGAGAAATGGAAGCCGGAGAGGATTCGAACCCTAGGACTCCGGCCATTGCAGTCACGCTCACGACCGCTAGGCTACGAGCGTTTTGTTAAGATTGACTGAAACTGTGCTACTATTAAAAGCCCGTAACGCGTTACGTTACTAAGCGGTTTACCCTACCATAAGAAGTTATCACTTCAAATAAACCGATCATTTTTCATTGCCGTGGAAAATAAAAACATTTTCACATGAAAGCAGTGACAAGTGTCTCTCCAGTTAACATGTATAGGTGCCAATCAACAATTTTATCCACACTTTGCTGTCCTTGACATATTATTATAAATATGTACTTAAGTGCAAGTCGTACACAAAAGTAATATCACAATTGTATCAGAGATTATTAAGATCGGGGAAACTTGATTTACCTTCTTAAAACATTTGTTGTTTCTTGAAATTTAATGGTAGCTCAGGATACGCAATATCGGTTCCATACAAAATAATCCTGTCCGAAGACAACATTAGCTTGTGAAGTTTCAGTATATAGATTAAATTTATTAGTCACTAAATGTTAATCTATACAATTAATAAAATGAAAGTGTTTGTTTGTAATGTCAAAATAACAGCTTTTTACTAAATGCATATGAAAGAATATACGATACCTATAACAAAACATCCATTTTTTAAATTCATGACTATCTGTCTGTTTGTTCCGGGTAATCTCCGAAACGGTTGGACCGATTTTGACGGGACTTTCAGTGGTAGATAGCTGATGATATAGGGAATAACTTAGGCTACTTTTATATTAGAAAAATAATTAAGGTTTCGCACATTAAAAAAACTGGTCATGGTGAATCAATTTGGGCGCTTAAATGGCTTACACTGGGTTAACCATAAGAGATATAGCAAATTAATATACTAAACAATTGTAGACATTAAAAAGACCTACAAAAGAGTCCGGGAGAATATACATCTATCTTCTAAGGAACACCCAAAATAAGCATTTTTGTCTTTAAAATAGCCGGGAGCGGTGGAGCAACATTCGCGCGGGCATTCTGTATTCCAGGTGAGCGGAGCCACGGGCACAGGTTGTTTTTAATATAGAACAAGACGGCATGATATAGTTTATCGTGTGTAATAAAATATAGCAATAAGGCAAAGCTATTTACAAAAAAAAAAAAATCATTCGTGTCCGTTACTATACTATTTCCATTTCTTTATTTTCTCGATGACAGTTCTAATTTGATAGTTGTAGTGTTGTGACCAAATAAGAAATGATATCGATCGCATATATCGTGACAGTGACGATTCATCAGATTTTGATTAAAATAAATAAATAAAGATTACCTGTCGTTATAATTATTTCGTTTCATTGTCGAGTACCTACCTATACCTACTTATTTTACAACAGCTTCGAAAATTTTGAACAAGTTGGCATTATCAATCAAGAATTAATACGTGTAACATCTTGTAATGAAATATAATATTAGTTAGTAAATTTGTACAAAAGTATCCGTCAGTAGTTTAGTTTCTTACATTTTGTAAAAAAAAATATCGGGTCTGTTATCGTGTTACGTTTATCGATATAGCTCCATCCCTATCAATTTCTCCGACTCTAGTATAACCTTGTATGTGTGTAAATGTCATATTTTTATAAAATAATGTATACATAATGTAAAAAAGACTCTCGTTCAAGTTTTCCCAGGAGCTTTCATCGAGAAAATAAAGAATTGAAAATGGTATAAATGCCGTATACTAGGTTACGTTCATGAATTTTGTTAGTAAATACATTGATGTGGTTTTTCGTCGTAAATAGCTTCCTTTCTTTTTGCCTTCAATATCACTGGGGCCATGGCACACTTTTTTATGCCCTTTGATTACAATATAAAAAATTATCTGGCCTCTTTAAAATTTTGGTGTATTAATTGATTCACACCCATAGAACAGAGAACAAAAATACCTTCGGTGCGGGTGTTGAAGCAGGTTTGTATCGACGCACGCGCCGCACGTAGCCGCGTACTCGACAGCACCGTACGGGTAACTCGGATCTGGTACAAACGATATTCATTCTACACAAGCAGTATGTCTATTATTTTATTCTTCACTAGCAACTCGACCCGGTTATGTTCTTTAACGTGAGAACCGCTTTAACGATTTACATTTTTTTAATTCATAGCTATTGTAAGCTGGCCATATTATAGGATATATTTATTAATATTAAGTGACATACGAAACAAGCGGTCACGATAATGGCGAATCAATTCGAAAAAATAAGCTTTTGATATACATACCAAATAAATGTATTACATAATTGTAGATAGTAAAGAGAGCTACAAAAAAGCCCGGAATCACATATCTCTATCTTCTAAGGATCACCCATAATAAGCATTTTTGTCTTTAAAATAATTAGTGGGTGACGCAGTGGGTGGAAAGGGCATTCTGTAGTCCACGCGAGCGGAGTCGCAGGCACAGCTATGAGCTGGTTGTACCAGCAACATCGTCCGTCTTCGTTGAGCGCGCGAACTATACTGTGAATTAACCGCGAAAAACTTCTTTTTTTTTCAGCGTGTAGAGTGTACAGCGACTATAACACATACCGATCCTGAAAGTGGTATCCTGCACATGAGGCGATGGAGCCAACTGTTTCGCTTCGTCCGCCGGCATCATACCCTGGTACATGGACGGCTGGAGAACTGGATCGACCCTGCACTGGTTCGCGTACGGATACCCTTGCGGTATACCAGTTGGGTACATCATGTTTGAAGATGATACCGGACCTGGAGATACCAGAAAGGGTATGATTTTATGACAGACGTTATGACAAAATGGCTGGTTTTTTTTTTCATACAACTAAGTTGTCATACTTGGTTGCGTTAGATGGTCGTAATACCATTGATAGAGCGCGACGGGGTAATTTTGAAGTGCGAGTCTGGCAACACTGAGCTGTCAGAAAGTGTATGGTACAACCTCTTACATGAAGATCGCGCGTCAGTGACCTTTAATTACCTAATTCAGATCTCATAAACTATTTTAGTGCTTTTAGGTACTGAATAAGACCACAAGTGTACTCCAACATTAAATGAGTGTATGTGCATAATTGGTGTGTATGGGAAATGGAATTATGAGGACATGTATCCACCACTCATCCGCAGCTGGAGATCTTTGAGGCACCCTGGCTGAATTTCTGGCTTAGGCAACTGACCTTCTCAACAAGGCACTAGTCTACACTAGTACTAGGTTTTATTACGGTTATCTAGAGATTTTTACCGATTTTATAATTTTTCTCAACGCCGTTACGCTCAGAACGGTTTGCAAGTTGCAAGATTCAAACGTATTACGTTTTTGATAGAGGCCATCACTTGTGTTCATTTATAGTGCGTTCAGATAGATTAGTGGTCAGATACATCCCATTTCATTAATAAAACTAATATAGAAAAAGATTTGTGCTAACATATACCTAATGAAAATATGGAACAGCTCAATTCACCAGCCCGTTCGCCCTTCAGCAACGCCGTATCAGGTACCACGCTACATATTCTCCTGCTCATCGAGTTGTGGTGTATTACATACCATATCTAGTTATCCGGCTCGAAGGACCAACCATAGATAACACTAGGGCGTTGCCGACCTTTGAACCTCCTCTTCCCAAGAAGTTCCGGAAGCCCTACTGATCGCAAGAACATGACACAAGGTTATTTGGCTGGGATCTTCTGTAGGCTGGAGGTATTTCACCAGTTGGATTAAGACTGGATATACACAGGCTGATTACGAAACGCTACACGCAAAAGCGAGTCACCATGACGGACTTTAGGTTATACTTAAAAGTAGGATATCCGACTCACGTATGTTAGGGTCCGGCATCGCGACCGGTGTGACCTTGGCGACGGCAGGCTGCATCAGGTGGCTTGTCGTATGCGATGGTGTCGTTACCTATCAACAAATTATTTATATTAATATAAAAATACTAAAGAGCTTTAAGCTAGTATAGGCTAACATAAGGGCTACAACTCTCACCTAGCCTTAAATATTGATTTTTGTTTAGTAAGAAGGAAAAGAGAAAGCGCTCCCGAACTGCTTTATCCGCGTGCGCTGCTGTAATGGTTAGTAATATATGACTACAATGTTCTACAAAAATATTGGTCCATAGTACATCTAAAAAAAGTCCACGAAACCATATGCCTATCTCATATACGTAAGCCACAATCAGACATTTTATGACAAAATGTATTGAAAATTAAAAAGTGATTTATGAGCATTTTTATTAGGCATAACATAATAATCCTTACGAACGAAAGTGCCTTCATCATTAAGCATGTAATTTGAACGCATAATAATCCTTACGAACGAAAGTGCTTTCATCATTAAGCATGTAATTTGAACGCATAATAATCCTTTCGAACGAAAGTGCCTTCATCATTAAGCATGTAATTTGAACGCATAATAATCCTTACGAACGAAAGTGCCTTCATCATTAAGCATGTAATTTGAACGCATAATAATCCTTTCGAACGAAAGTGCCTTCATCATTAAGCATGTAATTTGAACGCATAATAATCCTTACGAACGAAAGTGCCTTCATCATTAAGCATGTAATTTGAACGCATAATAATCCTTACGAACGAAAGTGCCTTCATCATTAAGCATGTAATTTGAACGCATAATAATCCTTACGAACGAAAGTGCCTTCATCATTAAGCATGTAATTTGAACGCATAGTTTATGAGATAATGGAAAATTAAAACAGTCCAACACAAATTGGGGGTAAAAAAGTCACAACCAATTTTTCAAATTAATGGTTTCTATACAAAAATGTAATAAAAAACTTTTTCATTAGAAATTACATAATGAAAATATTTTCAATTAACATGACAGCTGTTAGTTCGATTGTTTGCATTCTTTATGGTGCAAAATATTAGCATTAGTCAGCTAAACAGACACTTTTTCCCACTACCTCATCAGTTCTGTATCCCTGCGCGTACAGGTTCTGGTATTGCTGTGACTCCTGATTCTCTTGATTGGTCAGATTCGACGTCCTGACTTCGTTCACTGGCTGGTGATTGGTCTGTTCTGTAAATATATTACGTAAATGTTTTATTTTAGGATACTTTTTAACATTCCAAAGCCTAATCTTTCTTTACCTTTCACGGCTTCATAATTCCTTTGTACGTCAATACGTTGACAGCTACGGTATTGTTGTTCTTGCATCTGATTGGTCGATTCGTACTTTCGCGCATTCTCAATCGTATTCTGATTGGGCGGCGGTGTTTCGAATGCTGTTTTGTGATTGGCCTGTGCCTCGAACGTCGGCTTGTGATTGGCGGATGCGTCGTATACTGGCTTGTGATTGTTAAATTCCGTCCCGTGGTTCTGTACAATCTCGTTGTTAGTTTTGGTAGGCGTTTGTGGTTTCGTATTTGTCTCCTGAAAGCATAACATTAAAACTCTTGGGTCACATAGTTAAAAAATGTACATTAAAATTCTATTGAGTGTTGTTTATGAACTTGTGTGGATAAAAAATTATCCACTAACATTGAGTCACTGTACAACACTATGCGTCCTATGGTTTACAACCAAGCATCAATGCAATAAATTGAGCATACTTTTGAAACTTTTGTATGTGACAGTACCTTTGTGTTTTTATTTTGTGTGTGATTCCCGGCCAGGTAAAGAATTATTTATTTGGTCGAGTGTTTTTTTGTTTCGGACTAAACTCGTTAGCGAAGATGTCACGCACGATCGAACAAATTCGAGATCTCTTCTACGAGTTCCATGTCCCTGATGAGGAACTTCAAGATTATATCAACAGTTATATTGATATTTAACTGTACAACGTACAGTGTACGTCATGACTAACCTTGTCGATGGTAGTTTTCGTTTGACAGTGCTCGTGTCTCCTGCACTCGGAGCAGCACTTGTTGCGGTACTCTTCCGATGGCTGACACTCGCAGTCTTCAAGGAAATAAACCGAAAATATTATTATTATGCACAAAAAAAAAAAACAGTAGCATTAATAAGGGGTGCCGATAGAAATGAAAACTCAATTTTGAATTTTTAAACCAATTACAGTTTGAATTATTTCACAAGATTTTACGCATCCAAATAATAAAACACGCATATGATACAGTCGAGTATATACAATGTATTAGTGTATATATATGAATACATGTACACAGGCCGCTATACTACGCGTCGCTAGTCTGATGCAAGCGCAATACGTCACGCGCATGTCGAGGTCATCTGCGACGCGAAGGTCACGCGAACCCATAAGTTTTTTCCCTATCAAATATTGCTCTACGCGGCTAAAGAAGTGAAAAATTAAACCTGTGAAACATGTGTTTTTTTATATATTCAAATTAATTGTAGAACCAAAGATTAGTCATACCTTGTAAATTACAAGACAATTATTAACAAAAAAGAAAACCCACTTTAGTGATTTTAAGGACTTCCCTGGTGTATCTACGAAGTCAAAGAACCAATGCCAATGAAATTAAAACGTGACCACCCTTTCCAACGAAGAAAGAATCATCTGTTCATAAACATAGAAGTCATAACTGAACATCCATAAACAAAAAATATGATCAAATAACATTGAGAGAGGAAACTAAAATGAAAACTTTTGGCCCTTGAGGTGTATGCAAATAAAACCAAGTGTAATTACAAAGTGAATGATAGACAGAGTAAGAGGTACATGTTAGTGAATGATAAATACCATTATCGATGAAGGAGTGCTGCTTCTCCAATCGGCCACGTTTCTTCTCGGAGTTCTCGTTCTGTAATCATTATACGGAATCATTATATCAATACGTGAAGCAAAAACTTTGTACCCCTTTATAAGCGTATTGAGTGCACGGAAGACTGAGAGATTTGGCATGGTTAAAGTTTATATGGAGAAGGAGTGCATAAAGCTAAAATTTATCTATAATATCTGTTACTAATAAATTGAATTAAATAAATTAATACTGCAAATCCTAAACCGACAAGTGTCACTGAACTTAGACCCCCCCAAAATATTGACATTGTCACTCAACGGAAACTGACAGCAAGTGATGTAGATAATACTCATTGTCTATGAATATTGTAAATGTCAAACAGAAAATAGTCTATGATTTAAAAGTCGCTGGTCGAATTTCGACCTTATGGTGATCGCTAGTTATAATAAAAGGATTAAACTACGACTCGCGTGAACCTTTTTTTTTATTCGAATAATTCACGTATGAGCGCACTTGATCTAGAAATCTTCTAGAATACGTTCTAACGTTTTGTAATAGGAAGAAACGTTTCGTTTCCTGTATTAATTATTTAAGTTTCTCCACGTTTTCGCTGGGAGTGCTGCTAGTGGATATTATATGACAGCAAACAAAGAAGTATTATGAGTTATTCTACAGCACCTACACCGAAAATTTGACAACTAAATTTCTATAACGTGTATTTGTCACACATGACATTGGCAAAATCACCTACATAGGCAGAAAGCAAAAAAATTGATTGTGTGGTATTATGAAACCACAGTAAAAGTGAAACTTTTTTTCACCTTATAGACATTTAACTAAAAATTCACAAATGAGTAATGACGTCACCGTCACGCGACATGCAACACACAGACCAAAAAATTTGAGACGATCTAATAAAGTTTCACTTTAAAAAAAAGGACAGAGCAGTCATCAGGACTGCCGACAAAACTGAAAACTTAATTACTATACACAAACAGTTAATTTTTAATATTCAAATTAATTGTTTAATTTCTTTTTTGTTTGTTTAATTTTTAGGTTGTATTGCAACAAACTCCGTTTATCGTTAACACATCATGTGAACATGTCGATGACGACTTACATGAATTTACTCCCTATCTCTAAACCTTCCTATAGACGTTTTCACTTCAAAGAATCGAATCGAAAGATTCACGTAAAACCGTTTGTCATCTCGGGTGTCTTCTAGAATAAGTTGTGACGTTTTAAAAAACGATTAAACATTTCGTTTTATATACATAAACAATTTTAGTTTCTCTCGTTTTCCAAAAGGATAGATAGAAAAAGTATCGAAACTCACTTACTTATGGAGTCTTGACTTTTGTCTCTAATTAGTATAGGGGTGTGCTTAAGTGTCGCCCTGACGAAAAAATATAGTATATAAATATTTCTAATAACTCACCTTGACATCTTCATGTTTGTAGGTGATACCATACAGCACAGGCGGGTGGGCGGGGTCGAAATGGTACAAGCTACCGTCAGGGTTCGTCAGGGGTCGTCCCGTCTGCAAATATTACATATTAATAAAAAAATCGCTTTTTAGTCAAGGCACAGATATACCTAGACATTATTAAAAAAAAAAAAAAAATGCTAATTATACGTTATAGGTCTTTCGACGCATATCATCGAGAGTGACTGTCTTCATCATACAAAAAAATTAAAAGATCTCAAAAAAGAAATAGCCCAGTGGTACGACTGCTGCTATGCTTGAGGTCCTGGGTTCGATTCCGTGGACAAGCTAAGTTTTATTGGCTTTTTTATGAAATTCTCAGTAACAGCTCGGAGTTGGCTTTGTGCCCGATTAATGGCAATAGGCTCGCC
Organism: Saturnia japonica; assembly: GCA_033032175.1. Taxonomy (NCBI): domain Eukaryota; kingdom Metazoa; phylum Arthropoda; class Insecta; order Lepidoptera; family Saturniidae; genus Saturnia; species Saturnia japonica. The sequence continues at coordinate 1,518,074 of CM065331.1, forward strand.
CCCTATTACATGGGACATAAAAATATTTGGGCGAATTGTGGGTGTACATTATAATACATCTCTGTCTAATCCTTCAGGGATACAGGCGTGATAGTATGTATGTATGAAGTATGTATGTATAGCCAATTAAATAGCACTTAACAAAGGAGATTTGAACTTTTGTTTTTCATGACACTGATACAGCATTAAATTAATATTATAAAAGCCAACGTCGGAAAAATAATCTCATCCCCCGGAACCCAACTTAGAAATATATAAGAACAGTCCTTATTGCTGAACCAGAACCAGAGCCTGTTTAGAATAAGTTCATTAGGCGCATCGTACGATGCCGCGATCGCTGTGCTTGGCGAATTGTATGCGCGGGGGAAATCGTTCTGCACAGACGCTGCGCCCTCCGCCCCCCTGGCTTCGTCCGACGATTCTGCTCGTCACGTATGCCAGTCTACTTCGTGCTCTGGTCGTGAGTTCGCGCCTGCTCGTGCTTTGGCAGTGAGCTCGCGTTTGTTTGTTTTGTATGCGCTACGTCATTCAGGACGTTCGGTTGGCGCTGAGATATATGTAATTAACGGTGGTGTTAAGATTGTGCATTGTATTACTTGAGTTGGTGTACCAGGAGTTTTGCTGAACTGATTGCTTAAGTGATAGTGTCCTACCATTTGCAGCTGCCACACACACATACATACAGTTCACTTCACAAACACAAATACTTCACATTCTGCAGTCCAGGTCGACGGGCCAAGCTCAAGGTCACCGCCCGCTTCTGACGAGGTGAGTCCTTTTTGTTTACTGTGTATCGCAGCAATAGGTTCGAGAGGGATTGATTCGCGATAGATTATATGAATTAAGAGCCCAGCACCTATTTCGCGACCCTTCTCGAATAGAGCTATTACTGTGTATAATAAAAGTACAGATCATATTAAATAACAAAATTCAAATAAACTATATTTAAAACCTATTTGATGAATAAATGACATAACCACATAGAACAATTTCGGCAATATAAATTTTGCTTCGAAAACAATTGTTTTATATTGCCATACCCTATCCAGGGTCTATGTATTCGTATAATCTACCATATAAGAACAAACCTACATACACGATGCAAATGGATAAATAGATTAAAAAATAGCATCTGGTGTGGGTATCTTCATCACAAAAAAGAAGATGAGCAAACGCTTCTTAACGTAGACTTTTTAAACGTTCCATTATAGCGGGTTTTATACTTGTTGTATGGTGGCCGCGACCCAATCGGGACACAATAAACATGTCCCACTACCCACCAAATTAAATTTAATCATTCAATCAATTAAGAGAGGTAGGGTTCACAGAAATATCTTTGGAGATTTTTTTCCACTTGGGGCAGCCCGACTGATGGACTAACGTTGGGGTAGAGGGGTTGAAGGTCGGCAACGCATTTTAAACTGAGTCGTCTGGCAATAATGTCACTGACAGTAGGAATGTGCACGCAAAGCAACCCGTTATCGATACTTAGCTACCTGCACGCGGGGTCGATGCGTCATCGTGACCTTCATTAGCACTCTGACTCCTGATTGGTCGTTACGAGTAAGGGTTGTTATTTTTCTATAAATATAGAAGAACTGGGAAATATCCTTAGAAAAGATAAAAACGGCCCTTTTCAGGGCCACATTACGATCTATACAGTTTCTCTATGATTACGTCGAAACAAACATTTTATCTTACAAATTAAAAAAAATTATTTTCAGATAGCGAAAAATTATTACTATTGTTACTTAACATAATTTAGCATATCGATCTATCCCGTTATCGATATGCACCTCTACAATTCTTACGTACATCACTACACCTCTCCATAACACCTGTAAGTGCGAGCGAGATAGACAGATAAATATGATTTATGACCCGAAGCCTCAGTTCATAATGCGTCGACTATAGTATTACCCATGGGATAAGGTAGGCTCCTTACAATCAAACGGGCAACGTGATGGTTTCACATCGTTGTCGAATAAAAAATAAAAAAATTGAATAAAGCAATATAATAACAAAGAATCTTCACCATTTTATCATAATTAAAAAAAAAACTGTATTGTGGGTCTCAAATGAGTTTATCACCTGAGGGTGTATGACGACTGCGCCGGGAGGTACCGAGTTGAGGTCCGTCACCGCCCACACCACGCCCTCCGCCCCCACTCCGCCCAACGCTGGCTCCGGACTTGCGCCCCCTGTGACGCAGATAAACTTGCTTTTTAATAACCACACTTACCTCAAACAATATCGACGCTGGATGCGATTTCTTCTATATACAATTAATAAAATTAAAGTGTCTGTTTGTAATGACAAAATAAGAGTTTTTTTACTAAACGTATATGAACGTATATACGACACCTAAAACAAAAAGCCCATTTTTAAAATTTTTGTCTGTCTGTGTTAGTTTGTTCCGGGTAATCTCCGAAATGGTTGGACCGATTTTGACGGGACTTTCACTGATAGATAGCTGATGTTATAGGGAGTAACAGGCTAATATTATTATAGAAAAATAATCAGGGTTCCGCACAAATAAAAAAAACTGGTCATTCTGAATCAATTCGGGCGCATAAATGGCTTACGCTGAGTAAACCATAAGAGATATAGCAAATTAATATACTACATAATTGTAGGCATTAAAAAGACCTACAAAAAAGTCTGGTAAATACATCTATCTTCTAAGGAACACCCACAATAAACATTTTTGTCTCTAAATAGCCGGGAGCGGGGGAGCAAGATTCGCGCCGGCATTCTGTAGTCCACGTGAACAAAGCCGCGGGCACTAATTTCTAATTTTTTTTTTGTTCTACTATAAAAGTAGCCTAAGTTAGTCCCTATAAACATCAGTTATCTATCAGTGAAAGTCTTGTCAAAATCGGTCAAACCGTTTCGGAGATTACCCGGAACAAACAGACAGACAGACAAAAAATTTCAAAATTGTTTTTTTTTTTTTGTTACAGTTATCGTATATACTTCCATATGCATTTAGTAAAAAGCTGTTAATTTGACATTACAAACAGACACTTCAATTTTATTAATTGTATAAAAGATTAACTCTCTGGGCTTCGAATGAAAACCACCGTTCGAGGACTCACCCCCTTCAGCATATATGCTGACTCAGGGCTCATTTGGTACACACATAACACAATAAAGCCCCACTCTGCTACTGACCTGTAGGCGATGGCGTTACCGAATCAGTGCTCCTCAAACTTAACGTCTTATAACCCGAACTGGAAGGTGAGAGCCGCCAACTGCTCGAAGCTAGGTCACCTGGAAAAAAATCAACACTGCTTTATAATTATTGACTTTTTGTAGTGAAATCTTATTTAGCGATGAAACGAAAATGCGATTCCAGAAAGAGACAAACAATCTACAGAATTTACACTGCAAGAGAATGAGATAAAAATACATTATATGTCTTGGGGCACTATGTCTGGAACCTCCTTGTGGTGTGCCCCGGGCAACGTCAGTCTTTATGACTGGCGGCCAATACCAGACCAACGGCGTTCCTAACCTGTACCCCTCTGCTCATCAGAGGAGACAGGGCATGGGGCAAGAGTGGATCTGCTTCGGCTCGTCCACTATGGACGGACTCGTCTTTGACGGCGGAGGAGGAAGAAAACCTCCTTAAAAAATTGAGAGGATACTACCTCTTTAAAAAATCGCTGACGGCGGTGGAGAAAAACACCTTAAAAATCACGCACGGACTGTGGTGGATTAAACCACCCTTTAAAAAATCACGGTCGGACGGTGGAAGACAACCACCTTAAAAAATTACTGAGGAAGACAACCTCGTTAAAAAATTACTAGAGGGAGGTGGAGAAAACCACCAGCATACAAAATCAAGGACGGACAGTGGAAGGAAACCACTTTAAAAAATAACCAGAGGGTTGAGAGGATGAGCACCTCGTTAAAAAATCGCAGTCGGACAGGCAAAGATGGGAGGAAGCTCAATGACGGCAGAGGAGAAAACCTCTATAAAAAACCCAACGGCGGAAAAAAGGTCCTGATTTTCACAACTATGATAAGTTCAATAAATTAGCTAAAACCATCACTAAGTAGACATCATACTTATTTATTCTATTAAGCTATCAAACAAGCTATCCATACACTTCAATTATATTAACAAAACAATTTTTAACGAAAAAGAAAACCAATTTCAATGATTTCGAAGAGTTCCCTGGTGTATCTTCGAAGTTGAGGGTCCGATACCAATGAAATTATTATCCAACAAAAAGGAATCATCCAAATCGATTCGTAAACAAATAATTGATGACTGAACCTCCACATAAAAAATCATATACATACATTCGAAATGAGTAACCTCCAGACTGACAAATTGAAATCTAAGTGTTGCCTTATTTAAAAAGGTTGCTCTGAAATGCTAAAACAAGTGGTGAGAATATAAATAAATAACTTAGGTACTTAGTACCTACATATATTGTGTTTCACATCATTGTCTCTGTAGCATTTGTAACTTTGGCCAAATGTTAGGATCCATTGCTTATGCCGATGTATTATTTTTGGATTCCATTCACGCAGGAGAAGTACGTGAAAAATATTGTACAGAAATGTAAATTCTAGAGTATGTATGTCACATGACATTAGGTTCTTCGATATGGGATTCGAAACACTCGCCCTACAAAAACATAATTGTCAAAATGGGCCAAGTTCGGTAAATACGACGTCCGAGTAGTCGTTGTCACCGATAAAGTAACTGAGATCAAACGGGTACCAAGTTCCATAGCGGTTCTTTTGATTACAGCTGTTGGAATGTTTATTCTTGAAATCATTTACAAAACAATTTGCTACTTACTCCGATGTGGATTAATAACTTGGCAAGTCTTTCCAAAAATTTTACTCTAAGGAAGGTGAAATTAACGTAAATGTTTATTGAGAATTAAAACTTAATTTAAAGAGGTCTTATTATGAGAGTGAGTTGTAACTAAGAGGTGGAGCATTACCCTGCCTACTGAGGAGTCTTGGAGGAACAGCAGCTGTGTCTGGCGCCGGCCCACTGAACGAGTGGCTCTTGGAGACAGGTCCTCGAGCTCGCCAGCCGCCCGGTGTTGAGCTCTCGAGCGATTGCACCTGCGACCACCATACACATACCATTTTAGTCCACCACAATCTATTACTAGGTAAAATTCTCTACAAGCCTCGTATAGAGCCGAAAGGTCGCGGGTTCGATCCCATCCATACACTTGACTGACCTTTGAGCGATGAACATAATTTACAGTCTGACAGTACCTGGGTGTTAAATATCTATATACAAGCGACCCACCCCAGATTCTCAAGGGTACAATTTACAAAGTGGTGTATTTCTGAAATCAATTTTTCGCTTTTTTTTTGTATGACCTTACTGTTAGCCTGAGGGGCTCTATCCAAAAACAGAACCGCTGAAGGCTTTTACAGCTTTACCGGGCTTGGGAGCGAGAACTTAAGGCACTCAGTCGCGAAAGCGTGGGCAACAAGCGTGCAAGGGTGCCAAAGTGGCCGGACCTCGGCTTAGGCTGTTGCCGCGATTGCAAAGAAGTCGCGATCTGACTAATTCCTTATTCGTAAAATTCGAGATAAACTAACATATACGTCCCTTCTGGGAGGAAGGAAGACCATGTGTAAATATTTATTGATCTGAAATATGGTCTACACTAACTAGCGTTAAAAAAGAAAACAAAAAGGTTCCTTACAGAACCTATGTACCTATGTGGTGTGCACGTATGTATGAACATATTGTGTGTAATTATGTGTGCGCCATTTTTCTCTTATCGATTTATCTAAACACAAGAAAAAGAACAATTTCCTAGTAAAGTCCAATGGTAAAAATGATTGTGCATAAGGTTTTTTTTTACTGTACAAAAAATGCCTGAATGGTTCTGTAGAAAGTAAGTAACTATTGTACAGAAAATAACCTATTATTCCATGGAACAAAAAGTAAGATGAACCTACTTACCTTACTCTTTCGCTATTACGCAAAATACAAGTTTCTTCTCGCTCAACGTGAATATAGTTCAACAATCCGATTTTAGATATTTGGTATTTAGTGTACCTACGTTTGTAATGAAAAATCTGTCTTATTTGTCACAGTTGCCGTGAAATTAGTACATTTTTGAAACAAACAAGAAGACATTTTTAGTGTTTTTAAAATAATACCGTGTATAACGACGTGCAACTTTGTTGTTAGACCGTGACCGACTGAGGTGAATTGTTGGCAATTACCCTTCATTCAAGATGCCACGTAAAGAGGGTCGTCGATGACATAAAATATCATGACCAGCATCGTGAACATGATTGGAGTTAGTTTGGATTGTGATTTTGAGTACGAATATATTACATGAAAGACAAAACCAATCTCACGTCCCTACTACGTAAAAATACCTTACGTCCCTACAACGTAAATAACTTTAGTCCTTAATACGTAAAAATAACTTACGTCTTTACTACATAAAATACCTTACATTCCTGCTACATAAATATACCTTACGTCCCTACTACATAAAAATATCTTACGTCCCTGTTACATAAAAGAAACTTACGAGTTACCGGACTAGGGGCACTCACTCACCTTCAGCAATTTGTTCCTACCGGCTTCGGAGGTGAGGACCTTCACCGGTCCCGACATCCAGGGCCATTGAGATTCATCCTGGGCGCAATTGTCCTGTAATTACAACTGATCTGTTCTTCGGGCAAGACAATTCTTAATAAAAGTGAAAAACAACTTCAAAGATTTTGAAGAGTTTCCTGGTGTATCTTCGAAGTCGAAGGTCCAACTTCGTTTAAGCTAAAATAGTTCTTTAAGGTCATAAATTAATACAAGTTAAGGCTGAACATTCATTAAAAAAAAAAACATTCGAATTGAGTAACCTGTCTTTTTTTGAGATCGGTTAAAACACAAAAAAAAATAATTTATAAGGTTAAAATTGACGTTATATCTTTTTCAGATATATTGGGATTACTATACTGTTTTCATTATGAGATGTCATGCTGGACATAATTATGTCAAATGTTGTTTAGTTTAGGGATGTAGCATAACTTATTAAATTGATTGTTGATAATTGATTTAACGATTATCGATTCTTCTTAGAGCTAAATATAATCTAGAATACGAATATGCTTTAAATCAATTGAGGGTGGTGTATGCTATGGTCAGAAAATAACAAAAATAAACTAAAACAACAATTTCAAAAGAAATAAAAAATAAAATCGAAATTCTAAAAAATAAACTAATAAATTAGACGTACAACAGGCGTTCGCTTGATTCGATTAATTTTCGATTAAATTATTTTATTATTGGAGTTTAATAATTAATTTACTCATTAAAACCTCGGTATCAAAATTTTGTGAGGAGTAAAATTTATATAGGCGTTAACAAAAAGCGTTACGTTTTTGTGCGCAACCTACCTTTCACTTTAAAATACATACCATCATCTTGTTTGATAAATCATTAACGAATCAATCAATTAGTCGAATCGTCGATCGGTCGGTCGGTCGGTCGGTCGGTCTGTTGGCCAGTCAGTCAATAAATCATCTCATTGCCTATTGCATATATTCAAAAACAATCGTATTTAAGGAGTTAACTCCAGTCCTGCGTCGGACCTGACACACAAAGACTTTTTTGTCTACTGTAGTTTTAAGTAACATAAAAAGTAACTCTGTACGTAGTATGAAAAAAAAAAAACAAAATTCACCAAATAAATTGTAAGAGGAAGTTATTTACAATTATGTCGTGCCAAATGTTTTTCATTTTTTCGTTTATAATTTTTTTTAATAATGAAAATAATTTAATAATAATTTATTGATAGTCGAAATACATGTTTTTAGGTTATGTAGTAATTTGCACAACTTGACAATTTACGTCATACGACCATTCTTACAGTGAACAAAGTATAATCGAAAAATCATCGCCATATTGACTACAAAGATTAAAAAATGTTAATAAAGAAATCATGTCTGCACTACGCACGTGTCCATCGGTCTCGCACACTCACCGAACTGAAGATCCTTCTTCGAACTCTCTCGTACTCTTTCTCCCGCTGTTCCAACGATTTGCTCCGATTCGATGGTATCGCTCCTCCGCTTGGCTCGTCCAACGAATGTGTGTCCCTTTTCAATATTGACCTGGGATACAAACATTAGAGCTGGCAGGGCTCTCTTTGGTCTGGTGTTGGTGATAATCAGCTATATTTTCTTTTAATATTTGTCCCATTACCAGACATTTGAACGAATGATGGCTCAGTTGTAGTCTTTACGGGAATCTCTGCGATCGACGCGAGTTCGAACCCCTGTAATGAGCCTGAGGTTTGCTCTTAACTACCTGGCTAGCTACCACCCTCAAGTTTTACCTGTTTCCCCACTAGGCTTAGCGTGAAACCATTTTGGGCCACATCGTCTCTTAAACCCACTTTACCCATAGATCCTACAGGAGGAGGGTCACCGCGCTCGTCTTTAAGTGGTTGACGAAGCACATGTGTGTATGCTATGAACGTGCTTTAAGAAATGCTAGAACAATGGCCGTACATATCTGCCGCCTGCGTGACCTAAGCACCAAGTAAGTGTGCATGTTTCTTTCCATAAGCTCAACTGATTCTGCCACTTTCTTTCCATGTGGTTGAGCACTTCCATCTTATGCATTGTGTTGATACAGACAGCATTAATAATAAAAACCACAGTCCACATCTCTCTTTCATTAAACCCGCAAATTAATATGGTGAACTATGTACCCCGCATAAAATGATTAAACATTTTTAATTGGTCAACAAGCCAAATATTCACCAATCGAAAAATAAAAAAAAAATAGCGATACGCTGTTGAGATTTTAGTTAATGTACATACTTCGAATTAAAAATTATAATGTCATTAAATTATTTTTAATATAATTGAGTTTTTTTTAAACCCTGGTTTAGGCTATCCGCGTTTATCTTTTTAAAAAATTTCACTTTTTTTAAAATATTAGCTTGTCTAAATTGCTGTACAGTTTCGGATGGTAAGTACGTTACAGTCCACAAAGGACGGCAACCGTCGGTGATACAAACTTCATCGGCAGTCGTCTGATCTGATTTATAAGGGCTTATTTTATTACTACCCGACTGCGAAAAAGAGTTATGTTTTTCGAGAGTATATATTTATGTCTATTTCTTTGTCACACTCTGTAGCCTAAACGGCTTGATGGATTTTATCATACGAGATGTCGTTAGATTCGTCTTAATTGTGTGAGTGGCATAGGCTATATAATATTTCAGTACAACGTCTGGGAATCAAATAAAAAGCAAAAATATTTTATTTTGAGTCGTGTTTTTTTGCACTAGCTTTTTTTGTTTCCTTTTTAATAATTTAACTAGTTATGCAGTCTGTACATTTCTTATTGCGTCTGTTTTAACAGTAAATAATTTAAAAATGCTAACGTTGCATATTTACCCATTTGTTATGTATACGAATTGGCGATAAGCACTTGGTGTTTAGACTAAATCGATTGCGACATATTGTTACGACCTGTTTGAACCCGATTAAAAAGATAGAAAAAAAATCCTGTTCCGGAAATATCTCGAAGCAACTGGAAACTTATCAGGACATCGAAATAATGTTCGCGTCGTAAACAACCGCGGCGCATGTTTGTGTAAACACCGGAGTTTACACACACACATGTATAGGGCTTATCGCCTCGTCTACGTCATCGAGCGGGCATTGAAAATAAACATTAATGAAAAGTTCGCGACGCTTCACGATGTTTCTGCGGTCGTTTAGTGTAGTTATATAAGCAAATCAGGCGCGGCGCCGAGACAGTTCAATTTGAATTACAAAGTGATAAAAGGAAGCGAAACCACAGTGTAATAAATAACAGTGTTGTGAGTTAGTGTAATTTGTAACTGTGTGGAATTCAAATAAATCTTCTTCACGTCAATTACCGGCATTTTTAATACTAAAGGGTGAAACAATATTTTTTATTATTTCACTGTAAGCAACCACCTAATGTTTTTAAAATAAGATGTGATACATAAAAGCATTGTGCCATGTAATTCATTCTCGAATGAAGCATCTTAAGAATCAGTCTGGTATATAATTTATTTTTAAAACTCTAGGAGGAGCTCCCGATATTTAACTAACTTGTTCAAAGGTGCAATAAACATTTTTGTGTACAAACAGACAACGTACCTTGCATGGGTCGAATCAGGTTGATACCGTTGCGGGCTCGGCGGGAAGTTCACAGTGCACCACTGCCTGAAACTGGTGCAGGGGATGCGACCACCGCTTGTGCCTGAAAGTTACAGATTTGTTTAGCGCATTTTCTAATAACCGTCTGGCTAGCTGCCGCTCTAAAATTGAAAAATGTCGACAAGCAACTTTAAGCGTGATACAGCAGCTGCCCTTGAAAGTCAGTCCCTTTATAGTTAGCGTGTTACTATATATTAATTTTAGAGCCACTGCAGATTCTATAGCTATTCGTCGCTGTCATACGACCTGCGAGCCTCACGGCAACTGGATGTACCCTAGCTGATCCCGAAACGCGACAAACCAAAAGAGTATCACTGTGACGCGTTTATCACCATGTATGGTGGTCGCAATCAAGGCGGGTACAGATCCCTAGCATCCCGCTTGATTTCTGGGTATACACCGGCAGATGCTAAAACGTGACAAACCAAAACAGAACCACTACGACTGTTTATCACAATATGTATGGCGGTCATGACCCAGTTGAGCACGGATTCCTTACAACCTCGTTTGATTACCAGGGATATACACCGACTGATTCCGGAACGACTATGTAGGATGTTTACAACTGGTTTATGATGGCCGTGATTTAGCCAGACACAATTGTCGTGGCCTACCCATCCAGCAATTCTTCAGCCACACCACTAAACATAAGGTAGATTTTGTGATCCAGTGTCTATATTATATAGGTATATTAATTGATCTCTCACCGCTTTTCGAGACCATGACACAGGTTTTGCTGGCCTGGTCGAGGTGGTGCGACAGCTGGAAGAGGGACGCGCATCGGTGCACGAGCATTCTGCCGTATGACGTCATCACCGGGAATCGAACGATGCAACGTCTGGAACACAAGGGAAAACCTATAAGCTTCAAGATTGTAATATGATCATCTCACGCGTCTTGTTGGCGCGTGTTAATTATAAGGCTATAAATATTTCCCGCTAAACCTATCACCACATAACCCCTCCCCTCCCCCTACTCCCCGCTCGCAAGACAGACCGTTTCGGAACGTGAGCGCATAGCCATGCGGACAACGCCGCACGCTTTAACAAGTGATATAACCATTAAACAATGCACAACCGCCGCTGAAAATATATCCCGCAGTGAATTTAGTTTTTTTTTTCTTTTTTTTTTTATTTATTTCCAAATTACAAAATACATAATATATTATTTTCTAGAATCACCAAACTGAAAAACAGTTTGTTGACGAAAAACAAAATGCACTCAATGCAGTATTACATAACCTTTAAAACATTATTATATTAAATGTTTATTTCAAAAAATGGTGTCTAGTATGATGGTCTTTATTCTCTTCTTAAATTTATTTACAGTTTCATATTCTTCTGTTCTCAACATTTTATTATTATGTATTCTCGGTAATATGTACTCAGTAGTTCTTTCTCCGTAAAAATTACTTGCACCAGGCTCTAGGAATTTTTTTATAGTGGTTGGTCTTAAGTTAATGTGTTTGTTATATACCCTTGGGATAGCATATCTAGACAAAGAAGAAAAATTTGCAACTGCTATTAAATAAGATACCTTATCATGTACTGGCAAGATATTACATTTTTTATATAAAATATTACAATTATTATTACAAGAATCCTTTGTCTATTTATCAACCAAAAGTTTGAGAAACCGTGTCTGTAATGATAAAATTTTGTCTAGGTATGTACGAAATGTACGGCCATATGTACTTAAACCATAGCTTAGTGTAGCATCGACCAGAGCATGATACAATATATATAGATTTTTTTTACTGCACACATATTTTAAATGGTTGAATTTATACAATAAACTTCTTAATTTGTTACAAACATTTTCAGTGTGTTTCTTCCAGTTCATGCTACAATCAACTGTTAACCCAAGATACTTGTATTCATTTACAACCTGTATGGCGGGGCAACTGCACATATGTTTATTATTATGAAGGCAATCATATGAATGACCCAAGATGTTCAGTGTTTCATCAGGCTTTCGCAAATAAGATGACTGAATGAGCATACATTTGGTTTTTGACACATTCAGTATAATACCATTGTCATGTGCCCATTTTAAGATATTTTCAAAGTCCTCCTGAATACACTTTTCTATAACTTTCAACTCCTTGTCAGCATACATTATGCACGTATCATCCGCATACATATATATGTTATATATGTATATATATATATATGTTAATGATAACATTAGACATGCTATTTACGTGCATGATGTACCCAACAGGGCCGTACACTGAGCCAGTTGGGACACCATACCTTATAAAAGCCTTCGCCGCAAGTGACATTTAACGCACTGAGTTCCATTCTCCATATTTTCTCCGAATCCTCCACCTAATTTTTAAAGCCTCTTCGAGCTGAATACACCACGTCGACTGCCTCCTCCAATAATCGCCACAATAATCCAGGTCTTCCACCACTTGCGTACACTTCGACACCATCGGTCATCCGTTCTACGAGGTACATGCCCCGCCCATTGCCACTTATGTCTAGCTAATCCTAGTCAGTTACCTTGGTTCTTCTGTGGATCTCCTGATTTCTGATTTCTGATCATAGCCCTTTTAGTGACCTTGAGTTTTCTGATGGCCCCATAGTTAGCGACCATGTCTCAGTACCATATGTAAACATCGGCAACACACCCTAGTCAAAGACTTTCGTCTTGGATGAGATCTTATGCATCTTCCCGAACATTGAGCAGCCGAGTCGGATTTGAAGATCAACGTTTCTCTTTAAACTGGAGTCCAGGCGGTTTTTATAATATCATATGTGGGTAGATCGCGATACCGGGGTTGGCGGCTAGGTGAGATATTTTTTATGACGACCGTCAGTAAAAATTAATCACGGTTCGAGAGCGGACGACACAGTGTGTTATTTTATTGATTTATATAGAAATCCAGGAAATAAAAGGACAAAACCATACAGTTTGACTTTAGTACATGTGTGTGTGTGTGTGTACGAGTGTGTGGCAGTATTGTCGTGCACCGCAAGCTGAAGTCGCTACGATCAAGGTTAGTGGTCTGCTTCATATGGTTTTATGAAAACACCTGGATTGGGGAAACCAAGCCATCCTGCTTTGATTTAGTTTTTCTAGGAGATTCGCGATAACAGCTGGACTTAGTTTTACTTAAAATAGTACCCCGTTAATAGAACTGTCATTTGATTACGCTTATTGTGGCACTCTGATAGTTGCCTTTCAAGTCGAGGGTGGTAGCGATCCGGGCAGGCATAAGAATATGCCCTACCACCATGCTATGGTTTTACCATGAGGTTTTCCCTTATCGAAAACTCAGAAGACTCATTGTAGAGACGCAATATTCTTACATGCTGTCACAGAGCCATCTTCACAATGTTCTTTTTCAATACCAGGTATTAAAAAAAAAAAAAAAAAAAAAAAAATAAACCGATATTATAAAGAGGAATGATTTCATGTTTTGTTTGTAATGGATAAACTCAAACTACTGGGCCGATATTGAAAATTCTTTCACCAATGTAAATCTACAGTATCAGCGAGTAAGTAACATAGGCTATATTATAATTTTAAAATAAATATTTATTACTTTCAAAAATGTCGATAATTTTGCAAATAGTATAAAAAACTGCCTACGCGGGTGCGTTGGCGATGTTTGTTGTATAAAATTAACACGGGTTAAACCGTGCGGCACAGCTTGTTAAAATATATATAGGACTCACCCGGTGTCGTTTATAAGCGCGTGTAACTCCCTCTCTATCTTGAGCAGTGTCATGCGATCTCTTGAGTTCTTGTTCAGAGTTTCCTTTATAAAGTTCACCAGCTCCGGACCAGTCGGTTCTGATTTTTCATCTGGAAACATCGATAAACAATAGAGATGCCGTAATAGAAATAACCTCAAAACAGAGAAAGAAACAATTAACGTATTCAGCTTATATAAGAACCGTGAAATTGTTTTTTTTTTCCACACCAATATTACAGTTTGGCCGCGGAAAGAATGCGTTCATGATGTCTTATTTGTAATATTCCTCGTTTTACTAATGTCAATACCAGTATCTAGACAAGCGGTAGCGTGTCAAGCCAAGTTCAAGCTAACAGAATGACGAGCGGTACCGTGTGTAATATTACACGAACCATTTGGTCCACTTTTGACCCCTTCATAACTCAAATACTATTTCACATAAACATATCAAACTTGGCTCATATATTGAGACTTGCGAGATACATAAGTACTCCAAATTTCATAAACACACCTCAAACAGTTATTTAGATATTAACATCCAAAAATCGTAATTTTTAACACTGACTGACCTATAGACCAAATCTCTAACCCAGTTCCAGATGACCTAGAAAGTTTTATTATTGAAAGAAACCATTTGGTATTAATTTTATTATATAATAATTACAATTCATCTGTTTATTACCAAAAATAGCACAAAAAATATTACACGTATCCTTAACTCTAATCTTAACTAAAAAGATTTTATAGAAAAGGAGTTATAATACCTACTTAAATAACTAAATGGTTTTATTTAACCTTTAAAAAAATATCGCTTGAGTATATTTTTGATTTGGCTTCTATTTTTGTTTTCAAGCTTCTCGACTATAGCTTTAGGTAATATATTTAACGTACTGGGGCAGAATGCATCTCCGAACCCTCTCACCGTACACGTTGTTACATTTAGGTATTTCAAATGTAGGAAGATATACCAGATTACGTAAGGTCACGGGTCTTACTACCCTATTTAAGTTCCACTCACAGTTACTGTATTGAGTTACAATTGCCAAATCCAATTTATCGAAAATGCTCAGAACTTTACAATAATTAAATAAATAATGATAGTTATCTTTGTATTTATACTTAATTTTTAACGGAACAATGGTTTTCAATAACCTTATTTGTAAATTATATATATCCTTCAAATAACTCATATATGTATGTCCATAGCTAGCTAGTCCATAATTGATCACTGAATCAGCCAATGACATAGGTATACAAGAGCCTCAATGTGTTATAAGGAACTTTATGTTTAAGTATGCACAATTTTGACAGCACAGCTCTAAGGTTACAACATACCTGGCCAACATGCGGACCCCAATTAAATTTATGATCTATTTTAAGCCCAAGATATGTATGCTCTTCCACTACGTCAAGGTACGAACATGTGCATGAGGTATTGTTTAAGTGCATGCAGTTGTGCTCATGAGCGACAATCTTAGGTAGGTAGTTAATGGATAGACCTAAATCGTGAGCCCACTTACTCAACATATCAAAATCCTCCTGAATCATACCTTGTAGCGTATTGAAATCACTGTGAGCAGCGATTATACATGTGTCATCAGCAAACTGATATACCGAACCATGTTGAAATATATTGCACATATCGTTTACATATAATAAGTATTCTGTCGGTCCCAGGACGGATCCTTGGGCAGTGCCTTGATATGTAGGTATCTGGCTACTATGTTCACCAGCTATGGTGACTGAATTAAATCTATTTGTGTGATAACTTTTAAAGAGTTCCAACATCGGTCCCTGTATACCATTCTGCTCCATTTTTTTATACAGTGTCTTAAGGTTCAATGTGTCAAATGTTTTGCTGAAATCAACCATAACAGCAAGAATATATTTTCGGTTATCTAAATGGTCATTTATTTCATCTGTAAATAAGGACAATAACTGTGACGTACTTTTATTTTTTTGAAAACCGAATAGTCTGTTATTCACTATGTTATTACTTGACAGAAAATTATGTATTAAACTACCAAAATACTTTTCTAAAATTTTATCAATGCATGACAAAATTGTAATAGGTCTAAAGTTATTTGTATCATTATAACTACCCCTTTTATAAACTGGTCTAATTAGTCCTATCTGGATATATTGATCTAGTGATACATAAATTTATTAAATGTGTGAGTACTGGGGTCATTTTTTCTGAGATATATTTTATATCTTTCGCCCTAATTTTATCATATCCTGGACTTTTTTTGTCATCTATATTTTTTATAATTTTATGTAATACTTCTTCATTAGCTTTTTTAAGTCTTAGAGACAAGCTTGGTGAGTTTATGTATGTAAATTCATTCAGTAACGGTTCACTACATGTGTTCATTACATTTTTAACATTTTTATCGAAATCACTAACAAAAATATTCGAAAGTATTTTAGCTGGTAATTTAAAAGATTTAAGTAGTACTTCATCAATAGTTTTAACAATTCTTCCAGTCAGTCTATTTATAATTTCCCACATTTTTTTCGGGTTCTTAAAACTATCACAAATTTCCTTTTTGATTGAATTATTTCTAGTTTTACAGATCATCCTATTTGTCCTATTTCTATATTTTTTGTATATTAACTCATTTTGTTTATTGCTTGTATCATTTAAGAAATTTTTTAATAGATTTTGCTTTATACTACACATTTCAATTAATTTCTCACTGAAATAATTAAATTTCTGTTTTTTGAATAAATTAATTTTAGTTTGATAGGTACATTTTTTATAAATAGACTGAAACTGGTTAACAATAAAATCCATTAATTCATTCGGGTCGCCACAACCAAATACAGGGCTCCAATTAATCAGACTCAATTCATTTTTAACTTTATCGTTATTTAACTTATATACAACTTTACTCTCATTTGCACGATTTGAGCTGATAAGCGATAAACCGATTATAAAATGATCCGCCAATGAGTCACGAACGACAGCTGTCTGTATTGAACGCCCAAGTGTATCTCGCTCACTCGCGTCACGAATGAATAAATGATCAATACACGATTTCGATATACCGTTTATATTTGACTCAATTCTGGTAAACTGTGAAATACAACATTCAAAACCAAGACCATATAAGCTATTAAGGTACGATCTGACAGTATTATTTGTACAACTTATATCTATGTTAGTGTCCCCCACTAGTATACAGTTCTCATTGGTGGGACACGTTGATAAAAACTGTGTTAATTCATAAACAAAACTATTTTTATTTAAGCTAGGTGGTCTATAAACACAGCACAATTCCGTTCTATAACCATAAGAAGTTGTTATCTCACCATATAGGCACTCAAAATTCACCGCATTCACCAAGGTTTTTGCGAATGATATACTCTTATGAGTATATACAATAATACCACCTCCTTTTCTATTGTTCCGTAATTCTGTGCACATAACGTAATCCTCTAGTTCAAATAAACTCGACACTTCGCTGTTAATATTAGCCTCAGTTATAATCAGTAAATGTATAAGTAATTGACTTCCTTTAACAATATACTCTAACTGTGAATGATTTTTAATCATCGATCGAATGTTGACATGTAGTAGGAGAAATTTATTATGCTCGTCGGGTATTACAGACATGAATTTATTCCACTGATAATGAGTACTCTCAGTTACACTTTGATTAAATAAATCCATAGAATATATTCTTTAATCTAAACATAATTGGACAGTTTAACTTGTATTTATATTTATTATATATATTAGGTACTTAAGTGCTCATTTATGATATCTTTCTGTAAGTCTTTACCAATTCGAGCGATGTCTTTCTCAGAGTAGACATAGTGTATCTTTTTATCACCATCTTTTGACCGAACCATTATTTGCCCGTTCCTACACCATACATACTTGCAGAGTGCTTTTTCCTTGAGACTTGTCTTAGTTTTCCATAATAGGTAAGATGTCGTAGGTGTGAGTGATTCACGTAGGTAAACCTTTTTATCACCTTCTCCACCCAGGTCCTTAGCTGTAATCTTTGCTAAACGCGCGGCTTCGTACCAGTATTCACGCCTACCTTCACGTAAAGATATAGTGATTGGCGCTTCAACCTTGGCACGATCCGCTTGAGCTGAACCGGGACGAGTTGGTTTTTTTTTCCTAACAACTTTTATGATGTCCTGTGGATTTTGGTTCAGCAGCTGGCAAACTGATGTCGCAATTTTTTTAATATCCTCATCTTGCTGTTCAACGACTCCACATATTTCTACATCATTAACAAATACAACAAATTGCTCAATTTTACTGAGTTTTTGCTCTAAGACTTCATTTTTTAGCGTTAAATTCCTACATATACTGGTAATATCCTTACATTGATTCTCCATAATTTTAACACGCATTTCATGGTTCTTAACTTTCTCCTCGTAATCGTCTATTTTACTAGAGTAAAACTTCAGAGTATTCTGTAATTCATCGCGTATAATATCTCTGACGGTTTGATGCAATTTTCGAACTTCTTGACGTATTTCTAGTAATGTATTTTCTTTTTGATTGTTTGTTGTTCCTTCAGCATCAGATTGTTCTTCGTCGTCATGATCAGGAAGAATAACCGATATGCGTTTGCCTTTACTACTTACTGTTGGTGTACATCCGCGACACTTCCAGTCAACTGATTCCATGATTGACAATGCACTTAGCTGATCTGTCGTTAACGACGCACAGGTATCATGATACCACTTAATACATCTTATGCACTGCACTCCAGGACTTCTTTTATTGACTGATTTACTACACTTTGCACATTTAGACATTTTAATTTATATCAAAGGATGTATCGTAGTATTAATATACTCCAACAAGGTTTATTTTACAGTAGGTACTTGAATACTTAACAAAAGGAGCATGTGTGATGAAAAGGACGTAAGCGCCGTGAATAGGTCGTCGCTTACGCGTTTGCTTCAAATCGTATACTTGAATATTTCAACAACCGGTAGTTCAACAAAATGCGATTAAAACTCTTCACTTATTTCAAAAAATATAATTGTTTTTGAGCATCTAAACTTATCACCAGTTAGTTCATGTAACTATACACAAAATATATCACTTAAAAGCCGATGTGATCAATTAAATTATTAAAAAACTATTTAAAACAGACAGAAATTGACAGCGTTGTTACTTGCTCAAGCGTAGGTAGGTAGGTAATACGTATGCACCTAATAACCTGCTAATAATTTATCTACAAAAAGTAATGATATCCAAGGCCAATGCAATGATTCCAAGGCAAATATCATAATATTGAACTTGGCTTTCATTTCACATTTATGTTTTTAATGGTTCCAATTTTATTGAAATATTTAGTGCCTTTATTTATCGTAATAATATAAAATTTTAATGTGTCCTTTGTATAGTTATGCTTTTTATTTATATGTTTAACATATTATGTGGTTTTATATTACCCCTTGCAGTTCCCATAACAAGTATTATGTATAAATTTGTGACTGTTTCATGTCGTGTCAATGTACCCTTTTTATGGGTTATTCTCACAGGTTGTTCTCCAGTACCTACACCGAATATTTGGCAACTAAATTCTATAACGTGCGTTTGTCACGCTTGACACTGGCAAAATTGCCCACGTAAACAGAAATCCAAAATAAAAAAAATCGAAACACAAAGGCAGTCCGTCACGCCATTTAAGGTTGCTATTGTTACCAGAAATGTAAAAGCATAATTAAATAAAGTTTTTAAAACTTAAAAAAAAAAAAAAATCCGACTTCAATATATATTACTTTTTTGTACAAAAAGTATGGAACCATAAATATGATTATAGTCATACAAGTTCGTGCTCGACCGTCCTATGTTCCCGACTTACGTTGGCGGGGGTGAGGTATTACAGATGATAACGGGAGCGGGTAATGTAGCGGGGAAGGGAAACGAGTGCAATTGCGTAACGTATGCGAGCAAGTCATAGCACACTAAAGCTATACAATACTTTTACATTTCTATTAAAAAATGACATCTCCAAATGGCGTGATGGGCCGCCATTTTGTGACGATAAAACAGTATATTGTTACAGTCGAGAGAAACTTCAGTGACGGAACACTTTGCAGTGAGATTTTATAATTGAAGTTATAATTATTTAAGCGAATGATATTTCTCAATACGTATTTATAAATATCGATAAAAACAACACAATAAACGAATACCTGAATCCGTCCTTGTTAGTGGTATGTTCTTTGGTTTCTCTTTCTTTTCAGGGCATCTGAAATCAATGCAAAAAATTTATTATTATTGTAAAAATAACGGTCGAGGAATAATGGACACCTCCATCTATACACGGATAAAGAATGTTACTATGTCATATTGTAGATTCCCGACTCTATATAATTTATTTAATATCTGCATTTAACTTCATATGATTTTTTTGCAATTACAAACTATAATCTGAACTGTAGTTTTTATAGTAAATTTATCCAACGGAACCACTCCGAAGAAAAATTCCAAAATATTCATAACTACCTCGGTCACATTTTCCGAACATACGCGATTGATAACATTCAGAAGTTGGCAATTGGCAATCATAAACGATTTATATATTTTTTTGATTTGGCTTTTTGACGAGTATAGGCCGACGTTGGATTAAAATTTATTAATTTTTATATTTTAAACCATTATAAATAGATTTACAAAATCTGCTCCACATAAGCGTTATGTGTACATACGTAATTGACAAAACTTGTCGATTGAACTTAAACCGAGCATCGGAGTTTTCAGAGTTAATAATGTATATAAAATAGGAATTATTTGATGCGATGGCGGCGCTCCCCCGTTCGTGATTTATCACAACTCTTCATAGAGAATTCTTTGGTCCTTTAACGATCGAATGGCGTAATGAAATTTTGTATGTAGATGTTAGATATTTGTAGTTGCAATGCCAAACTCTATGCCCCGAATTTGTTATCATCAGTTTTTTGAATTGTCTCCCTTTATGTGAACAAATTTATAGACGTACCTATTTATGCCAAGTTAAACGACGTAATATTCCTCACCTGCAATAACAGTTTACGTCGTCGGCATCGAGACTGCCCGTTTTGTGTACACCGTCATAATTCGGTCCTGAAAAAAATGGCAGAGTGTTCAGACAATGAACCTGAGCTTTAGGTGAATGAAAACATCGTGAAAACCCATAGTATCCAAACCACATGACAAATGGTAAAATGGAACACTTTATAATACCATAAAATTAATAAAATTAAACATATTGAATTACGTTAGTTGAAAGATTAAACTAGGGTCGTATTTGAGGTTAATTATAAATATAACTGCAGTGAGCATTCATGTCCAGCGATGATTACATTCTTTATTGCACAAAGAAGTAAATAAACGACTTATTGCTAAAAAATATTCTCTACCAGTCTTCCAGGGGAGCAAGAGAAAGGTATATTGAAGGTGTGCATAATCTACACAATTAATAAAATTAAAGTGTCTGTTTGTAATGTCAAAATAACAGGTTTTTACTAAATGCATATGAGAGTATACACTACATATAACAAAAGACCAATTTTTACATTTTTTGTCTGTCTGTTTGTTCCGGGTAATCTCTGAAACGGTTGGACCGATTTCGACGGGACTTTCACTGATAGATAACTGATATTATAGGGAGTAACTTAGATTACTTATATTTAAAAAAAATTAGGGTGCCGCACAAATAAAAAAAAAAACTGGCCATGGTGAATCAATTCGTGTCCTTAAATGGCTTACGCTGAGTAAACGAGATATAACAAATTAATGTACTACACAATTGTAGACATTAAAAATACCTACAAAAAAGTCTTGAGAGTATATACATCTATCTTCTAAGGAACACCCACAATAAGCATTTTTGTCTTTAAAATAGCCGGGAGCGGCGGAGCAAGATTAGCGCGGGCATTCTGTAGCCCACGTGAGCGAAGCCACAGGCACAGCTAGTATTTAGCAAAAAAAAAAAGAAAAATCTAGCCAATATTCAACAGCTATAAGTAAAACCTACGTAGCGAATACTTGAAGGAATCCCGAGAGTTGGCTTGTTGGATGTTGATAGGAAGCGAATTCCACAGTCGTGCTGCTGTTACGGCGAAAGATCGGTCATGGAAATTAGTATGATGACTTGGTATAATGAGAATTAAAGAATCAGTAAGTGTAAGTAAGTCAATTGTGCTTATCCGTGAGAGATTGGAATTGATTCATTGACTGAGATTGATTCCATGCCTGATTACAACTTTATACCATGAAAAACCATATTGAGAAGGCGCAAACAAAACCCTCATTTATTATAGAGATGCCTTACAGAACTGTACGTTATTATTAGCCTATTCAATTTGATATGTTACTAGCTATGCCCTCGGCTGTCCTGGCGTGGTCTACAGACTGCCGTCGATCGGGCACACGCGCGATTCGTGCTAGCCCAGCTCCCGGTTGTTTTAAAGATAAAAATACTTATTTTGAGTGATCCTTAAAGGATAGACATATGCTTTCGTTGAATTTTGTGATTGTAATATCTACAATTATGTAGTACATTAATTTGATATATCTCTTATGGTTTACTGAACGTAAACTATTTAAGCACACGGATTGATTCACCGTGACCAGTTTTTTATTTATGCGGAACCGTAACTCTTTTTTCTAAAATAGACGTAGCCTAAGTTACCTCAATAAACACCAGCTATCTATCAGTGAAAGTCCCGTCAAAATCGGTCCAACCGTTTCGGAGGTTACCCGGGACATACTGGCACACGACAAAAATTTTAAAAGTAGGTTTTTTCTTAAAGGCGACATACATACCTTCATATGCATTTAGTAAAAAAAAAATTATTTTGACATTATGTAGAGACACTTCAATTTTATTAATTGTATACCTAGACTAGTTGACCACGCAGGCTTTCTTCTGCCATTTCTAGTAGTCAATAACTCGACTACAGCGCCACCTATAGCGTTCAGAAATAAAATAAAAACGCTTAGATTAACTAACAATATATCACTGCGATAGGGCGTTGGAGTTTGACATTCCCGTACTACACACCATCATTTGGTCAAGTTTTTTTTACTTGTTTATTTGAACGCGCTAACCTCTGGAACTACCGGTAAGATTTGAAAAAATATTTTTACATTTTATAGTCCATTTATTGAAGAAGGTTAAAGGCTATATAACTTCACGCTATCACCGTAACGAACGCAGCAGTAACCATGAACTTCAAATAATCTGACATGCTGTAGGCAAGTACGGGAAGTAGTAGAATTCACGGGTGCATTGGACAATCGTTCAACTTTTGGAAAATTGTTTTAACACTTGTTTAAGTTGAAAATAATACCCATGAATAATTATTTTTTTCCATTAATACACCATAAAAAGTAATTTAAAAATATTTAGCCACACAAGCGCGGCATTACGGTTCTGTGACGTCATCGTTCATTTTATATATAATTTTGTATGCTAATAGTGACAAATGTGACGATTTCCATAAATAAATAAACAATTACTTTTTCCAGATTAGTATTGTTTTAAGACTTTTTATCTAAAGACCAATCAATATTACTAAATAATTTACTTTAATTTTTAAACATACAGTCAACTCGCGGATTGCTCAAATTTGGGGTGTAAGGGGTGTCGAATGACATCTTCAGCACTTCAGCTGCCCGTGGTGTACCCGGCTGAGCAACGAACGAGAAAATGGCGATAGCGGGATGATAGAGCTGTACAATCCGATTGGGTCGCGACCACCATCCATGTGGTGAAAATGCCGTCGTAGAGACTCGCTTTTACGTGTCGCGTTTCGGGATCAGCCTGTGCCTATCCAGTTAAACTATTACGATCTCTCGGTGGTCGCCGTTGTGTTTGAACTGTGCTATGCTATTAATAAAAAAAAAACTAATAAGGGTAAAACCGTAGGCCACAGCTAGTGTTCTATATATACCTGATGCTTCATTGTCTGAACAGTCTGGACATTCATCAGAGCAGACGATACCAGAGTCCTGCTTTGTAGGGCAATACTGCCTCCTTCGACGTCCGCTGGAAAGAGACAACTATATCATTAGGAACAAACATACACTTCCCTTGTGCAGCAATAAAAGAGTAAAAAAGTTTTTTAGTTAATACTGTGAAAAGGTTATTATAGGGTGGATCATTATGTGAATGATAGTGAGGTCTGGAAGTGACTCCCTTTCTGTGTATCGATTAAATTATTATTATTGTACCTATTATATTAACACTTGTACAGTTAACAAAAAAAGATAAGATAAACCCGATCGAGTTTCTTACCGGTTCTTCTCGATGACTGGGATATTTTCCGAACCGGTAGTAGAGTTATGACGTTTATAAGTGCCTTCTTAGGGCCGAAATTGAATAAAGATTATTTTGATCTTGATTTTTTGAGCATAATTTTCTCGAAAATTTTACTAATCGACGGAAGTACAGAAATTGGTCTATAACTTCCAAGATTACTTCTACAACCTGACACCCCAAATATCTTCAGTATTTTTCAAGTTTAATTGTTTAAAAGTCCTTATTATTTCACCTGCACTAACATATGTAAAAGAAAATTTAGAATCCACAGGTGTAATAAGATTATCCAAAAGTGATGCAGCGCCCTGGGGTGATGATATTATATTTTTTGTTACTGCAAAGTGATAATTGTGAAATAATCCTGGAAAACAGTTGCTACCTCTGAACTGTTTGAGATATGTACTCCCTCGACGTTTAGATTAAGTCGTTTTAACAGTTTTGGTCCTATTAATAGATTTAAGAACTTTATCTCTTAAAGGTATCGCTTTTGCAGCTCCTTAGAGCCTATGTCACTCCTACAATTAATACGAATCTAACGGCACCTCGTATGCTAAAATCCATCAAGCTATTTAGACTACAGAGCGTGACAAAGAAATAGACATACGCTCGAAAAAAATAACCCTCTTTTTCGCAATCGGGTAAAAAAATACGCACTAACCGGCAGTGGGGGCAGGCAGCACAGCTACCGCAGACGCAAGCGACACGAGGGTTGTTAGAGAGCAGGTCACGTGACGTGTCCGACCGGTCCCTATGTCCGAGCCAGCGCTTCGTCCGCAGTCGTTGATCTCTGTGCTGTTCTACGTCCCAACCGCCCGATGTTATCTGAAGACAAGAGAACAATTTTATAGTACCCTACAGTCTCACTCATATTCAATTTACTCGATGACATTGAAGATTTTATGTAATACGTACTTATATGTACGGAAGTGAAAGCTGGGTGTGGAAGAAAAAGCATTAAAGTAAAATAAATGGAGTAGAAATGAGAGCGCAAAGAGGTATGTTAGGAGTGAAATTGAGTGACGGGATAAGAAATAGTGTGATAAGAGAGCTTTATGGTGTGAAAGAAGATATAGTCACGCGGATTGAGAAAGGGATGCTTAGATGGTTTGGGCATGTTAAGAGGATGAATGAAAGAAGAATGACTAAACAAATTTATAATGCGAGTGTGACAGGAAACGTTGGAAGGGAAGGCCTAGACGAACATTCATCGATCAAATCGGAGACGTTCTGAAGAAAGGTCAGGTCATGAGTACTCTAAACCGACGAGCATGCATGAAAAGATTAATAAATGTTGAAGAAGCGAAAGAGGTATGTCAGGATCGTAGCAGGTGGAAGGACGTGGTTTCTGCCTACCCCGTTGGGAAATAGGCGTGATTTATGTATGTGTGTACGTACTAGAGACGAAACCTAAAGCAGATTGTGTGTAACACACGTTGGAGTGCATGCACTCGCATTCACTTAGTCTCTGCCGGGAACTCGTTGCGATTACACGTTTGAGTGGTGAATTTTACTTCATAAATATGCCTTAATGTGCACTGAGATACTGTTTAAACAACTCGAGAAACACAATAAAAGGATGCCATTTGATCAACAAGCTCGATGTATTAATACGCGCGTGCCCCGCGCCCCGCTGTGTCATGTGAGGCACTTGTTTCGTTCGTAATAGCTGCTCTAGTACGTAGTAGTATGGGAAAATAGGGAAACAGGGGAATTTAAACTAAATAAATCTCTTGCGCTTATAAAATTATTTGATGTAACAGAACATTAGGTATAACCATTAATGATTATTCTTTTAGTGAACATCCAAACTTCCTTCCAATCTTTATTAAATTTAGGCCCTAACAAGGCACTTTTTTCTTTAATTTCAACTTACTGTCTATGTAGGCAATTTTGCCAATGTCAAGTGTAACAAATACACGTTATAGAATTTGAAACTTATCAACGTCAAAACACTATTGCCTTCATTCAATTACATTCACCCATGCATCAATTGTTATTTTCATTTTAATACAACTGAAATAGTGAATAAAAGCTTTTATAAAGCTATTTTTATATAATGATTTAATTTAAAATCCAATTATCTAGAAATGTTATGCCATGAAATGTCATTTCACTCCGTGGGATTAAAAAGGCTAATTAGCTATTACATTTACAAAGTAAAGAAAAATAATAATATACAAACCTGTATCTCGACCGGTTGCTTCACGTTATAATCATTAAAATCATTACTCGTTATATAATTAACACCATCACTACACCTATCGCTATGACTAGAATTCTCGCTCGTTTTCTCGCTAAGCGTTCTCGTTTCACTGTTACTTGTAACGTTATTTATAACGTTATCGACGCTACTTTCAACGTTATCCGCGTTATCGACTTTATTTCCGGGATCGCGTTTCGCTTCACCGGTGACGTTCGCGTCCGGTGTTGCTTGTTCGTTGTTGTCGCCGACAGCGGGGGACGAGGTTCGGGGGGGCGATTGCGTTTCGCGTATCGCCTGACTGCGTACCAGTTGTTTATACTTAAAACTCTGTAAAGAAAACACACATGTATGATATTTATTTTATCAGTTGGAAGCGTGTACGGACTCCGCGCCGATCGACGTGAGTGCCCAGTGATGGAAAACATAATGATGTAGCCATAGCATAATGAAACGGCTTTTTCTAATGCACAAACACCAATAGGTGTAATCCGACAACCGCACTTGAGATCCAGTCTTTAACTAGGCTTAGCGTGTTACCATACTGCGCCTGAGTTTGTTGCCAGAACGTTGAAACCTATAATAACAATAATAATATAATGGATCAACTATTATATCTAAAGTTAATAGCACATATCAAAATAATATGGTCGAAGCACTATGGCTTGATATTCAATACAGAGAACTTACCTTACTTATGGCTTGTGTATACAGGCCGCCCTCAGGGTCTCTTTCTGAATTGGATGAGATTCTTTTTAATACCATTGGAAAAGCTGCATCTGAAAATACTGTAGTCATTGCAGGAGATTTTAACTTACCAATGATAAAATGGCCTCTTTACAAAACTCATGGTTATGGCAGTCTCTGCGAAAATTTTGTTAGTATGTATTCGAACAGCAACTTAAACCAACTTATAACGCAAATTACCAGGAAACGAAACCAAGAAGAGTCACTTTTGGACCTTATATTATGCAATGATGACTCATTAATATGTGATATTGAATATCACCCTCCAATAGGTAAAAGTGATCATTTTGTTATCACTGCTACAATGCAAGTAATCAGTACCAGCACTAAAACTAATGAAAATCGAAATACCATTCAATATGACTATTTCAAAGCAGACTACGATAAATTATCTCTGTATTTTGCAAATAATTTGAATATAGTAGAAGAATCTGTAGACGATGTGTGGTTCACTTTTAAAAACCAATTCCTTTACGCAGTAGATAATTTTATACCAAAAAAGAAAATATATAATAAACATTGCACCAACAAACCCTGGATTAACAAAGATATAGTCAAGTTAACTAAACTGAAAAAAGTACTGTGGAATAATTATAGAATTGATCAAAATGAACACTCATATAAAGAATATAGAAAGGTCAATAACAAAATTATTAGTCTATCTAGAAACAGAAGAACCACTTTCGAATCAACTATTATAGACTCAGGTCCTAAGGCTTTTTACAGTTACATAAGAAAACAACTGAACTCTAAAATCTGCATCCCTAACGTAATAAAAAATGTCTCAAATGAACTTGTTATGAAGCCTGAACTAATTGCCGAAGCCTTCGCTGATCAGTTTAAATTGAACTTTGTCAACGAGCCTGATGGACCGATGCCAAATATCAACGTTCCTAGAGTCATAAACGCTATTCAAGACTTAAGTATTACTGGAGACTTAGTAAGAAAGAAGTTATCTAGCTTCAGTGATACTACAGCATCAGGGCCAGACGACATACCCTCAGTGGTATTGAAAAAATGCTCAAGAGCTCTAAGCGACGAAATAGCGAAAATGATGAACAAATCTCTGAAGGATGGAATAGTGCCAGCTGACTGGAAAACGGCAAATGTAGTACCGATTTATAAAAAAGGAAATAAATTACTGCCCGTCAACTATAGGCCCATAAGTTTGACCAGTGTATTGTGCAAAACCATGGAGATGATGATAGCTTGCCACATAAGAGAATTTCTAATACATGAAAAGATTACCCTGGATGAGCAGCATGGTTTCATCCCAAAACGATCTGTTACAACCAATTTACTAAATTGCTTAAACGAGTGGACACGGAACCATAGTAATGGACAGCCAACAGATATCATTTACTTGGATTATGAGAAGGCATTTGACCGTGTTCCTCTGAAACGCCTCATACATAAATTGGAACACCTTGGCATACGTGGAAGCATTTTAGCCTGGATATGCGACTTCCTTTCTGGTAGAACGTTTCGGGTGCGCATTGGCGAAGTCATGTCCGATCCGCGAAGTGTCCTCAGTGGCGTTCCTCAAGGTTCGGTGCTTGGTCCATTGCTCTTTATCTTGTTCCTCTCAGACTTGAAAAGTACTCTGCAACTACCTTTTTCGCTTTTTGCTGATGATACCAAATTTTTTTGCTAACCCTCGAAGCAACTGGCGAGCTATACAGAATGACCTTAATGCGATTTTTAAGTGGACTCATGACTGGCTTCTAACTTTAAATGTGAATAAGTGCTCCGTGCTACACATTGGTAGTAATAATCCTTGTCAGATATACTATCTTGGTGGTGAACAATTAACCGCAGTTGAAACACAAAGGGACTTGGGAGTTACAGTATCCAAAGATCTTAAATGGGGAACTCATGTGCTTGGGGTTGTGAAGAAAACTAATTCGATCCTTTATATCATTCGCAAAGCATTTAAATTCCTAACAGCTAAAACTTTTATAAAGTTATACAAGACCTATATTAGACCACTTCTTGAACATGCTTATATTATCTGGGATCCCTACTTCAAAAAAGACATTAAGCTCATTGAAAATGTACAGAGAAGGGCTACTAAGATGGTGTATGCAATGCGTAACTTACCCTATGAACAGCGCCTCATAAACCTTGGCCTTACCACACTAGAACACCGTAGACAAAGGGGCAGGTTAATCGAAACTTATAAAATCCTCACTAATTATTACGATGTGCCCAGCCTTAAAGATATGTTTAAGTCAAATGAAAATAAACACCTACGAGGTCATCCCTTGAAACTTTGGGAATTCCCAGCAAAAAGAAACCCAATGAAGCAGTTCTTGCCTAACAGAGTGGTCACAGCATGGAACAAACTTCCAGAAAAAGTTGTGATGGCTCCTACCATAACCTCCTTTAAGAGCAGATTGGACAAGGAAGATATCTCCAAGCTATTTGATACGCACGCATCAGCTAATTAGCTGCTAGTGTGTCTTACCAAATATAATAATAATAATAACAAAAACATTTGGGCTCCTGCTGTTAAGTTCTTTATATTATTATTTAATGGCAACTGTAATCGTCCACAATTCTGCTCGTAAATAGAATATTTTCCCTCGTTAAAACTATCTAGGGAGTTTTTGTTGCATCTTCAATTGTGCACAATAACCAAAGTATATTACGCAAAATGATAGCAATATTACAAATAGTATAGGGTGAAATAACGTAAGCTTATAAATTAAAACCAACACAGAATATAATAATTATAATCGATATTTTTTATAGTATAAATCTTACCCTATTTCTATTAAGTACAGCCGAATCTTCGGTATTTCCAATCACGCTGTCGATCTCCGGCTTATCCATGTCTGTAAGTACCCTGAAATATTACAAGCCCTCTGTTATCTATACAAATAAATACAATATTGAAGTGTCTGTTTGTAACGTCAAAATAACATGATTTTACTAAATACATATGAATGTTTATACGGTACTTATAAGAAAAAGAATTTTTACAATTTTTGTCTTTCTGTTTGTTCCGGGTAATCCCCGAAACGGTTGGAGCGATTTTGAGGGAACTTTCACTGGTAGATAACAGATGTTATACTCTAACTTAGGCTACTATTATTTTAGGAAAAGAATTAGGGTACCGCGCAAAACAATAAGCATTTTTATCTTCTTAAATAAAATCGCTCGCTGTGGGTGGAAGCTGGGTAACGACAATACCGACGGTATGTTGCAGTCAACGTGTGCAGAGACGCGGGCATAGCTAGTTCTTTAATATTATAAATAGCAGTATGATCAGAGCGTCATTGAAGTATATTTTTGCAGTGTCTTCGTCCGTCCACGCAGTACTTCTGACTATACTTTTCTTATGCCGAATAGAGATAAGGATAAAGTAAATAAATAGGCCACGTTTTTTTAAAAACTGTTTATAGGTTTAATTAATGTTTGGCCACAATCTCTCATCTGATATTAAGTGACGATGTGGCCCAAAATGGTAACACACTAAGCCTAGTGGAAGGATTTGCGGCACCTATAGATGCTTGGCGACAGATTTTCAACTTGAGACGATAACAAAAAATTTGTTTGAAAAAAAAAACCTTTTAAAAAGTTCGGAGGAAAAATCTCTTATTGTCCGGTTTCAACAACAATTTAAACGATGAACAGCCCCATGTAGGATGGACAACAAGCTTAACTTTTCGTGAAAAAAAAAAATAGATGGCGAATCCATTTAGTATTTTCTCTCCTTCCTATGACAATGGACCTTTCAAACGAGGCGTGAAGAGATATTTCAGCAGACTGGCATAACATCAACCAAAGCCGATGAAATTTGTGACACCGACACGACAGTCACCGTTGTTTTGGTTGTTTCTGAATTGTACTGTACTTAACATAAGGTGCTGTACCTACTGTTATTTTGCCTAAAAAATATACCAAAAAAGGAAACAAAAAACCCGACTGCAACACAAAAACTCATGACTAATAAAAAATAATAATCTATTTTTGGCTTTTATTTGATTCCCAGAAGCCATACTGAAATATTATATAGCCTATGTCACTTCCACAATTAAGACGAATCTAACGACATCTCGTATGCTAAAATCCATCAAACCGTTTAGACTGCAGAGCGTAACAAAGAAATATATATACATACATACATACATATGCTCGACACGACAATTTTTAAGAGAAAAGATAACCAACATCAACGATTTTCAAAAGTTTCCTGATGTATCTTCGAAATTGAAGGTCCAAGCCAATGGAATTAAAATGAGACCACCCTTGTGGTAACCCCTATCGAACAAAAATAGAATCATCCAAACTAGTTCATAAACAAAAAACTTAAATTAGAACATGGCTGAACATAAACAAAAAAAAAGAAAACATACATTCGAATTGATAAACCTCCGTCCTTTTTTGTAGTCGGTTAAAAACATAACCCACCTCTTTTTCGCATTCTGGTAAAAATAAACGGTTCTCAAAGTCATATATATACACACCTTTGCTTGTTCTTCCAGAAAAAAAATCTTCTCTAAAATCACTTCCTAAGTTTATTTACGGGTGAACTATTACAAATATTTATTATTACAGAAGAAATTGGACCAAACAACTACGGCTTAGAAGGCAACTATTTATTTTAGTTTTATATAATTACTTTTAATTATTAAATTCTCTTCTTCACTTAAATGAAAATCACCTTTCCGATATATTTTAAAGCCTCGTTCGAAATATAATAATAACAATGGATATATTTAAAAAAAAAACGCGCGGGAAATGTGATAACCTAAAAAGTTACACGTCTAAAATTTAAACTTAGAACTCATGGAATTTTTATACTCGACGCTTTTCTTTTTGATTTTTAAACTTTTTAAAATGTTCCTTTTCGTTTTCTGCTTTCGTGGACGGTGACTGACGGATTGCATTTTTTTTTTAAATCCAAATACTTTAATCAATCCAAAATGGTGGAACTCGGCCTCTGTGCGACATCGGAGTACTTATTCTGGTAGTTCTTGACTGTTTCGGTCGTCATAAATCTGTAACAATAAATAAATTTATTATTTACCTTTTTATTTAAATACCATTAACGGTTCTGGTATCTATACAATTAATAAAATAGAAGTGTCTGTTTGTAACATCAAAGTAACAGTTTTTCACTAAATGCATATGAAAGCCTTTATACGGTATTATATCTAAACTACATTTTTTTTAATTTTCGTCTTTCTTTCTGTTTGTTCCGGCTAATCTCCGAAACGGTTGAAACGATTTTGACGGGACTTTCACTGGCAAATAGCTGACGCTCTAAGGAGTAACTAAGACTACTTTTATTTTACTAAAAGTTTAGGGTTCCGCACAAATAAAAAAATCTAGTCACGATGAATAAATTCGGGCGCTTAAATGTATTACGCTGAGTAAACCATAAGAGATATAGCAAATTAATGTACTACATAATTTTAGATATTAAAAAGACCTACAAAAAAGTCAGCGAGTGCCTATGTCTATCTTCCAAGGATCACCCACAAGAAGCATACATCCGGGAGCGGGAGTAGCAAGATTCGAGCGTACGCCCGATCGACGGCATTCCGTAGTCCACGCGAACGAAGTCGCCCGCACAACTAGTTAACATTATAAAATATAAACAATCTAACTAACCGCTGTCATGTTACACATTAGAGTCAAGCTAGATTTTGTCAAAGATCAGCACAATGTTAATACTAGAAATATAGATAAATTAGTTGTACCGTGTTTTAGACTTAGTAAGACTAATAAAAGTTTTTTAGTTAATAGTGTTAGGTTCTACAATAACATTTCGAAGCACATTACTGATTTGCCGGACAACAAGTTCAAGGACCATGTCAAGAGGGTTTTACTGTCAAAAGGTTATTATAGGGTGGATCATTATGTAACGATAGTGATGTCTGGAAGTGACTGTGCATCGACTAAATTATTATTAATGTACCTATTCTAATAACACTTGTACAGTTGAAAAAATGATAAACCCTATCGAGTTTCTTGCCGGTTCTTCTCGATGTCTGGGACGTTTTCCGAACCGGCAGTAGTGTTTTAACGTTCATAAGTGCCTTCTTGGGGCCTAAATTGAATGAAGATTATTTTGATTTAAGACTAGCTAGATAGACTAACTATAGGACCTTCAATTTGAGGGTGGTAGCTAGCCAGACGGAGAGTAGAAAATATCCTACACGGTTTAACAACTAGCGGTGCCCGCGGCTCCGCTCGCGTGGTACACTTAATGTCGGTGCCGTGGTGACTCCGCTTCCACCCCACGCAGATCGCCCGCCAGTTATTTATAAGATAAAGAAATTTCTTTTTTGTGCGGAACCCTAATTCTTTTTTCTAAAATAAAAGTACCCAAGTTACTATTTATAACATAGGATATCATCCTGCCAGTGAAAGTTCCGTCAAAATCAGTCCAAACGTTTCGGAGATTTTTTTTTTTTTTTGTTATAAGTACCGTGTATATTTTCATATACATATGTTTAGTAAAACGCTACTATTTTTACATTACACACAGATAAGGTACTTCAATTTTATTAATTGTGATATGTATAGTATAGATAAGGCGAAATTGTGGTAAAAGACAAACTTTTAATAATAACATAAGATAATTTGAATCAACTAGAACAATGTATATATAGGTACAAGTCGATCAATCCACGCTATAGCTGTATCTATTCCAGTTCGCATTGTCACTTACGGTACGACACAACCTTACGATAAGTAACTAGACAGAAGTAAAAAGTCTATACTGTTCTCATCATAGAAAAGCTTGCATGACAATACATAAGTGCATGACAGAGCAGGCAAGATTGGCAAAATGGAATTTAAGTGTAGGAGTCGCTGTAAAAAGCAAAATAAGATTTTTTTTTTTTTTAATTATATTTCACGCACCTTCGGTAAGACAATGGCACAATTAGCCCTTCAGGTAAACAAGAGCTCAATATTAAAATGTATTATGTACGCCAAAGTTCTTTAAAAACATCCATTTATTCTGGAAGGAACAAAGACGCTTCTAAAAAGTGTAAAGCATATTCCACACAAAGAACAAAATTACTTCAGAACAATATTAGCAGAACAAATGTCTATCATGAGAAATTATTAATCCAAATACCTTTTTAAGTCAAACGATTTTTTTTGTTATGTTAAATGAATCCTAGAAAAATCGAAATATGTAAAATACTTTACAGTTCTTCCCGGTAACGAACAATACTATTATAATATTTAATAATATTATAATTTTATAATATTTATTACAAGATACCCTACAAGGTAGGTACCATAGATACGACTCCATAATCAGTATTATGAAATAAGAATAAATAAATCTTTAATTGTATATATATTACCGTATGAACAATGGAAACAGTGAAACGTAAATACCAAAAACCGTGACCCGAAAACCTTGTGAGTCAGCCAAGTTCACGACAACCGCCACGTAATACCATCACGCCGGGAAAGTGAACAAGAAAATTTACATTGATCATTAGTGATACCACAGTCGATACTATATATTTTTTAAAATATTTCATCCTTACAATAAGGTGAACGGGAAAGGTGTTGATTTTTTTAAATTGAAGCAAGGATGAGTAATTTTTAGAAATCCCCCTCCCCCCACACACACATTTCTGTTCGGTACACACAAGATAATTGAAGCATTGATGGCTCAGTTGGTAGCGTGTACGGACCCCATGTCAATCGAAGTGGGTTCGAATCCCTGCAAAAGAGCCCGACCTCTCGGTGAAGGAAAACATCGTGATGAAACCATTGCATGGTGGAAGGGCTTTTTCTAATACCCGCCTAGCTAGCTACCACCTTCAAGTTGAAAATATATAACCAAGCATCAATAAGTCTGTTCCGGTAGTTGTACTTGAAAGCCAGTCCGTCTCAATAGGCTTAACGTGTTACCATCTTGGGTCACATAGTCACTTAAAATTAGGTGAGATTGTGGCCAAAACGCTAAACGTGTAAAGAATTTAATAAGTTGAACGCTTACACGTGTCGCATTCCAAAATCAGCCGGTGTATATCCAAGAATCTCGAAACTACAAAGCACATGGCGATAAAGTCTCATTTTACCTGACTTCAAAAAGACTAATGTTACTCAATTCGTATGTTTTTTAATGAATGGTCAGCTATAACTTAAATGGCATACGCCTAGTGAACAATAAGAGGTATGTTCAGATCACTAAATACACATACACATGTTTCTGTCTTTCCTCCCAGGAGGCAGGGTACATGTATACGTTAGTTCGAATTTACGGATATGAAATTAGCCAGATCGCGACTTAATTGCGATCGCGGCAACCGGCCAAGCCGAAGTCCGGTCACTTTGGCACCCTTGAGCGCGTTGTCTTAACTTTAAGCGCACGCCCCCAAGTCACGGTGAAGCTGTAAAAGCCGTCTGAGGCTCCAGGGGCCCTAACACTAATAGTATAGTCAATAAATAATAAAGAGATATATGTCAAATTGATGTTCTACATTCGAACGAGAGCATATGTCTACCTTCTAAGAATCACCCACAAGAAGCATTTTTAACCGGGATCAGGGGTAGCACGATACGCGCACGTGCCCGATCGACGGCATACTATAGTCAACGCGAGCGCAGCCGCGGGCACAGCTAGTTTCTAATAATAATGTTTATAACAATTGACGAGTTATTAATACTAACCATCACCCTAAGGTCGAAATTCGACCAGCGACTTTTTGATCATAGTCTATTTTCTGTTTAACATTTGCAGTATTCTTAAACAATGATTATTATCTACATCACTTGCTGTCAATTTTCGTTGAGTGACAATGTCAATATTTTGGGGGGGTCTAAGTTCAATGGCACCGATCGTGTTAGGATTCGCAGTATTAATTTAATATATTAGTAGCAGATATTATAGATAAATTTTATCTTTCTGAACTCCTTCTCCATACAAACTTTAACCATGTCAAAACTCACAGTCTTCCGTGCACGCAATTCGCTTAAAAGGGGTAGAAAGCTTTTGCTTTACGCATTAATATATAGATTCCTTTAACAAAGATTAATTTTCATTTGCCTGGAAATTGGGTCACAGTTCCACGAGGTACATCTATGTGACATGCAGGTACAGGGCGGGGTTGTATGCAACGAGGTGACCTATATAACCACAGATCATTAACCCCGCGTCCCGGGCCGAGGTAGGATCCCTTAGGACTGCACCTCCCCCAAACCTATCCCCTTTGGTGACCTACTGAACTAATTGTAGAATTGGTTCGAGCGTACCCCTGGTTTATAGAATGCTCGTGCCTTTGTGCATTAAATTTCAGTTTTTTTTTCCAGCGTTCATAAGCTACGGTGGGTCGTTACCATCAGGCGAGCCGTACGCTTGTTTGCCAACTTAATTAGAGAAGTAATATTTACAGGACTAGCTGTGCACGCGACCCCGTACGCCACGCGTTTGTTACGCATTAATTACTTTGGACTTTTATTTTTATTTTTTCTTACTATTTTAAGTTTTACAAAAGTATTATTGACAGTTCATCAATTGTGGAATGACATATACATAGACTACTGAAATTTCATTAAAATCATTCCACTTATTTTTAAATGAAATACAAATATTACATGCAAACACATTTTTAACAAAAAGAAAACCAATTTCATAGATTTTGAAGAGTTTGCTCGTATATCTTCGAAGTTGAAGGTCCAAATGCCAATGAAATTAAAATGGGAACACCCTTGAGGAGCACCCCTAATGAACAAAAAAAGAATAATCCAAATCGGTTCATAAACAAAGAAGTTATTGCTGACTATCCATAAAAAAAAATACATTCGAATTAGGTAACCTCTCTTTTGTTGAATGAAGCCTGTTAAAAAATGTCATATGAATAATTAATCCTTTAAAATAAAGTCTAGTAAAGAATTTCATACATTCTGACATTCACCTGAAGAGAAAGAGAGAGAGAGAAAATACAATAAATAAATACAATACAGACAAGATAACAGATTTGCTAAACTTTATATAAATCTGGTACCGGAATTTAGGCTAAACAGCCGTGTAGGGCTGTGTCGTCATTACGGAGACCCCATAAATCTAACCGTCCGCATTGACCTTGGTGAATCATAAGACCTTCACCTTGGCACCGTACCACCGAACGTGTTATTACCCGCGTGTCCGCTTGCCTCGCATCGTCAAGATTGTTTTTACATAACGCGGCATTATGTTCATGTGGCGGCGCGTGACGTCATCATTCAATATATAAAACTAAGCTTAAAGGTATTCTATGTGCGAAGTTGTGTTCACTAGGATTTAAGTTGGGACTTCTACAGCACCTATATACATTTTAAAGTCAATATGTCTATAATTAATTAATTAGTAATAATTTCAGAATCCATTTATGACAAGTAATTATCTAATAAGACTAACACCACAATTGTGTACTTATATAGATATAGTACGATGACGTCACGTTTTCTGATAGGCCTTTCCAATCATGTGACTTACAGACAAAAAAATAATTATTTTTTTTAAAGTTTATATGGAGTTGGAGTGCAGAAAGCTAAAATTTATCTATAATATCTGTTACTAATATATTAAATAAAATTAATTTATACTGCGAATCCTAACCAAGCCAGTGCCATTGAACTTAGACCCCCAAAATATTGACAGCAAGTGATGTAGATAATACTCATTGTTTATGAATACTGCAAATGTTAAACAGAAAATAGTCTGATCAAAAGTCGCTCATCGAATTTTGACCTTAGGACGAACGCTAGTTTAAATTAATATGCCCACCAAAAAAATTTAACTGAAACCTTTTTCCAAATTTACAGAAATAAAAACTTAGATAATTTTTCTTGACCTGTCAGTCAGATATATCGGGTGTCTAGTGTCTGTATTTGTCAGATCAGACGTCAAACAACTAACGAATAGATAAACGCTTCATTTTGGTTAAACCAAATTTAACTGAAGTCTATCGTATGATGCTGTCTTCAAAAACACAATTCGATGAGTTATAGAACCAATAGCGC
This sequence comes from Saturnia japonica, assembly GCA_033032175.1. Taxonomy (NCBI): domain Eukaryota; kingdom Metazoa; phylum Arthropoda; class Insecta; order Lepidoptera; family Saturniidae; genus Saturnia; species Saturnia japonica. The sequence goes on from CM065331.1 coordinate 1,556,214, forward strand.
TAATGAACAGATAAATATACCTCAGAAACCGGTCATAAGAGATACCTATACCATAGTGGTCGTGTACAAACGTCGCGTCGCATTATAGGATGTAAGCGCGGATGTCACGTGGGACTTTTAATCCGTTTTTTTTTTAATGGATGTAAAGCCATACCTTCTTTGTTTATGACCCGATTTCGATGATTCTTTTTTCTTTGGAAAGGGGATACCTCAAGGGTCGGCATTGGATCATTGAAGTTATATGTGTAAGGTCATAAGCGAACTCGCTACATCCTTTTTGGCGCCTAAGTCGGTACGCTACAACAAAGGTATTATCGTTTGAAATCTATAACAGATTGTAACAGGGCACATATGCAACTGAGCTGTGGAGCGCGTGTGCGATGCCCCAATAACCTAGTCACCAGATCGGAATGGATCTGGCGCGCGGAGATGCACGAACAACGGCGGACATTGCCGAAGCCGCATCAGGATTTCTATCATTACATTTCACATTTTAAAACTACGATATTACAGCCTCATACAATGATATTATAAGTAACAAGACAATCTTTTTTTTTTAAAGAAGACCAACTTTAATGATTTTGAGGAGTGTTCTAGAATATCTTCGAAATTGAAGATCCAATAATTGCAACGAAATTAAAATGGGACCATCCTTGAGGTAACCTCTAACCAACAAAAAAAGAATCATCCAAATCGGTTCATAAATAAAGAAGGTTATGGACTGAAGATCCATTAAAAAAAAAAGTATATATACATTCGAATTGAGTAAACTCCCTCCAGTTTTTTGTTAAAGAAGGTTAAAAAGGCGTAGATAAGTTCTAAGCACTGTTTATGTGGCGCATTAAAATTATGCTATTTAGCAAACCGAGACTACACGGCTCGAAACAAATGTGTACTTGTCTCACTTTCGCTGCCTATATTAAAAATATGCCTTCCTACTTCCTCGTGTTGAAACATGATGATGATTGAGACATGATTTAGTCAAAGATCAGCACAATGTTAATACTAGAAATAGAGATCAATTAGTCGTACCGTGTTTTAGACTTAGTAAGATTAATAAAAGTTTTTTAGGTAATAGTGTTAGGTTCTATAACAAGATCCCGAAGCACATTACTGATTTACCTGACAACAAGTTCAAGGACCATGTCAAGCGGGTTTTACTGTCAAAAGGTTATTATAGAGTGGATCATTATGTGAATGATAGTGGTGTCTGGAAGTGACTCCTTCTCTGTGCATTCACTAAATTATTATTATTGTACCTGTTATATTAACACTAATTGTACAGTTGGAAAAAAAGGTAAACCCGATCGAATTTGTAACCGGTTCTTATCGGTGTCTGGGATGTTTTCTGAACCGGCAGTAGTGTTTTGACGTTCATAAGTGCCTTCTTAGGGCCTAAATTGAATAAAGATTATTTTGATTTTGAACAAATATACAAACACGTAACAAAAATGATATGTATGTATGCAGTAGCATGCTATTTGTCGTGTGAAAATTTAATGTAGGTAGCCTATATAACAACTTACTCAAAGTATCACTGGCAGGTTATAAAACTTTTTTTTCTAGAGACTACTTAAGAATCGATTTTCATATAAAGCCCGCGGTACGTAAATTAAACGGAGAGCAAAATCGAGTGTTAACAAAAAATTAAGTCGTAACCCTCCGCACATTATATTCGCACATCTTACTCGTATTCTGAACAAGTGTATACGCGTATAATCAACTTGTATACGAAAATAATAATGTATAACAATATTATAAAAAAGCGAAAGAGATTTTTTCTTTGTTTAAACACGCTAATCTCTGGAACTACCAGTCGGATTCGAAAAATTATTTTTGTATATGATAGCCAGACTCACGAGGAAATGGTATAAGCTATTTAACATATGGTTACAACTCTAAACTAGCCTTAAATATTGATTTTTATTAAGTAAGTTGGAGGCGGAAGCCCTCCCGAACGGCTATATACGCGTGCGCTGGCGTAATGGTCCGTGATAAGTAAATACAATGTTCTAAAAATATATTCTTCTATTCAGTCTCCCTCTAACTCTACACAACGATTTGAACGTTGCTCCCATGATTGGAAACACCCCCTTTGTAATCCTCCAAAGTTAACCCGTTCCAATAATTCCAATTACACAATTGTTAACAGGCTAAAGTGATAATTAAAAAGGAAACAAAAAACCAGATTACGACAAAAAACACTTAAAATATTTTTTTTCCTTTTTTTACTTTTTAATTGTTTCCCAGAAGTCTTACTTAAATATTATGTGGTCTATGTCACTCACACAATTATGACGAATCTAACGATACCTCGTATGATAAATTCCAATAAGCCGTTTAGGCGACAGAGAGTGCCAAACAAAAAAGACATGTGTAACATACTCACGAAAAACATAATTCTCCGTTTTCGCAGTCGGGTAAAAATTCGTAAAATGAGTTTAGTTCGTTTAAATTCTATAAAAACATCTTTTTATCGGGAGGAACAAAGACGCTTCTAAAAAGTGTAAGGCATATGTCACGCAAAGAAAAATTATAATGAGCAATATTAACAGAACTTCTTTAACATGATATGTTTAAAATAGTGAATAACGCAGAACAAATGCCAAAATACGCACACGTTTTATCTCCAGCTTATGCTATAAATGTTAGGAGTGGTTCACCAGCCCCAGGGCGAAGGTGATCGGTTCATTCGTATTTTTAGACCCGAAGAACATTTTTAGACAAGCAAAGGGCGAATTCATCCCGGATCGTGGAAAAATTTGAACGCGGAGGCGGCATATCGAGCACAGTCAATAATCTTTTTTTTTTTATCAGGGGGCTAATAAGGTGATATAATCCTATATACTTTTTGAGCCTAAAAAAACATAAATTTACTCCAAAAATTTTATCCCTCGTGCCAACAACATTTTTTGTGCCAATTTGATGAATTCAATGGTAACAATATTGTGAATTCAATTTACTAACTTTAATGCCATTAAAATTAATTCACATTTCTGATTTCGTCATAATAATCGTCGCGCAGTTTAATTTCTAAAGTGTTAATTAATTGTTTAGAATTCACTTAAAATCTATACAAGTAAAATGAATGAGGTTTGCCGTTGTCCGCGGGTCACGCAAAACCTACTGGATAGATTTTTATTTATTTTACCCCTTAGATAAGTAAGTATCAAGGACCAAGTGGTCCTTATAAAAAAAATCATGATAACTTCATTGGATAAAAAGTTATAAGAGACTACGATTTTTATAAATATTACGTGTTCTTCTGTTGTCCACGTGAGCGAAGCGATAAGCACAGCAAATAAACAATATAACAATTTTACAACTACTATATCAATTATATCTCAGGTAATGTTGTTATTTTTTAGCAAATCTATACTATTAGGTCCTTACATATGAAATTGGCGTTTTGTTGAACTGGTTACTTTGATCTCAAATATCTGGCGTCTGGTTAGAAATTCCAAATTCAAATTTATTTCAAATTTAGGCTTGTGTATTTGTGTTTCGAATTTAGTGATTCATTTGTTTTCGCACCATTTTATTTTTCTTTGACATCGTTCTTTTCACAAAATAGAACATTTAAAATATCGCCTTATTTACGAATATAAGTTCCATTGTGGCATTAGCGCTGCAGAATCATTGTTACTTGTGACGAAAAATGGATCCTTTACGACAATCGGAAACGCTCATCACAGTGGTTGAACTCAGGAAAACCGTTAAAATCCTATCCCAAGCGAAAGTCGTCTCAGAAATAGGTACTGGTGAGTGTTTGGTGGACCAGTGCTGGTGGCATCCACTACAGCTTCGTAAGATCTGTGCAGACGATAACGACAGATCTGTATTGTCAACAATTGCAAACCATGATGGAAAAGCTAGCCGTTAAACAACCGAGACTGGTCAATATCTTAAGCCCACTGCTGCTTCAGAACAACGCTAGACCCCATACTTTACGACCGACGGTCGCTAAATTAGAGGAACTGCGGTTGGAATCTCTCCGAAGCCCACTATATTCCCCGGATATTGTTCCAACAGATTACCACTTTATTCGGAATTTGGACAATTTCTTGCAAGGAAAATAAATTCAATTCAGATGGGGCTGTCCAAACTGCCTTCAAAGATTTTATTGATTCTTGCTCCCACAATTTTTTCAGCAATGGAATCAATGAACTCTCTTTAAAATGGCGAAAGTACATAGATAATAATGGTACATACTTCGATTGATTAAATGTATAAATTCATTTAAAAAAATCATTTTACTTTTACCGTATAAAACGCTAATTTCATATGTAAGGACCTAATATTATCTATATCTTCTATACAATTAATAAAATGTCAAATGTCTGTTTGTAATGTCAAAATAACAGTTTTTTACTGAATTCATATGAAAGTATATATGATACATATAACAAAACACCAATTTTTAAAATTGTTGTCTGTCTGTCTTTCTATCTGTCTGTTTGTTCATGGTAATCTCCGAAACGGTTGGACCGATTTTGACGGGACTTTCACTAGTAGCTAGCTGATGTTATAGTGAGTAACTTAAGATATTTTTGTTTTAGAAAAAGACTTAGGGTTCCGCACAAATAAAAAAAACTGGTCATGGTGAATCAATTCGGACGCTTAAATGGCTTAGCTGAGTAAATCATAAGAGGTATAGCAAATTAATGTACTAAATAATTATAGAAATTAAAATGACCTACAAAAAATTCAACAAGAATATACGTCTATCTTCTAAGGAACACTCACAATAAGGATTTTTGTCTTTAAAATAATCGGGAGCGGGGGAGCAAGATGCGCGCTGGCATTCTGTAGTTTACGTGAGCTAAGCCACGGGCTCAGCTAGTTTACATTATGAAGCTCAACCTTTCGTATATTTGTTTGCACGCGCTAATCTCAGGAACCACGGACCATTTCGTCCTTTATTCAGTTTAATAAAGTAAAGCTACCTGTCCGCCAAAGCGTAGCAGTGCGAATTTCGTTCCGCTCCGTTTAGGTGGACAGACTAGGTATGCCGCATCCATTCAGCCGCGAAATCTACTCACATCGACGTCTATCAGCGACGCTTAAATCTAGACTGTCAGTTAAACCGGCCGTTAAGATGGAACCGGTCTGATTCGACGGTTAAATTTAGTCTAACGGTCACCTCGCACGACATTTCGGCCTGAATGACGTAGAAGACATAAAGCCGTTGTTCGTTAGACTAAACATTACTGACTGGTTAAAACAAACTTAATATACGAGTGTAGTGCTTTTATTGAACTAGCTCTGCCCGTGGCTGCGCTCGCGTAGACTACAGAATAACGTCTATGAGGCATAGCACGCGCGAAACGTGCTACCCGCGCTCCCGATTATTTTAAAGACAAAAATGTTTACTATGCCCTCTCAAATTTTTTTGTAAGTCTTTTAAAGTTCTACAATTATGCACTGCGTTAATTTGATATATCTCTTATGGTTTACACAGTGTAAGCAATTTAAGTACACCAAAATATAAGTTTTCCTGAATTTATTTTTATTAGCACGGAATCCGAATTATTTTTCTAAAGTAAATGTAGCCTAAGTTACTCCTTATAACATCAGGTATCTGCCAGTGAAATTCCCGTCACATTCGGTTTAACCGTTTCGGAGATTTCCCGGAACAAACTGGCACACAAAAAAAATAAAAAAAAATTTTTGTTTGTTAGTACATACTTTCATATTCATTCAGTAAAAAGCTGTTATTTTGACATTACAAACAGACAATTCAATTTTATTAATTGTATAGATAAAAAATGTACGCATCTTAGATAATAATACTAAGTAGGTACGCGAGTAAAAAAACCAAGAGATTTAGCAAACAATTTCATAGCGCACACTTTTTGTTGCTGTGTAAAGAAATATTAACAAAAACGAAAACTAACTTAATGGTTTTCATGAGTTCCCTTGTGTATCTTCGAAGTTCAAAAAGTCCAATGCAAATAAAATTAAAAGGTGGGTCCACCCTTTTGGTATTCCCTATCGAATAAAAAGATATTCATTCAAATCGGTTCAAAAACGTAGTTACTGCGTAACATCCATAAAAAATTATATACATTCGAATTGAGTAACCTTTGTTGAAGTCAGTTAAAAAAAACTTTTGAAAACCAAACGATTATTTAATATTTCAATGGTACTGAAATGACCACAATCATTTTATACAAGAGCTGTTCTGAATTTTATTTATATATGTCAATAAGATACACCTAATACTCTGGTTACAGATCAAATAATGTAAAAAGCTTGCAAAGCGCAAGGAATTCGTTTACTTTAAATCTCCCTTTCACCCGTTTTATTTCCGATACAAGCTATTACGAACGGTAATATAGAATAAAAGCTTATTTATTCCCTTTCATTTGATACCCATATCATGGGGGTGCATAAGATTAACAGGTCCGCCATCTTTGGGTGTCCACCATATTGGATTTAGAACAACGTCACATAGCTAACAACGCATTATCGTCGAAACTAAACATGTATGCAAATTTTTAACTCAACCGGTTGAGGATAACGGATTTAAAATTCCTTGCAAGATTTGACCCATACTAAAAGGGCAAGTTAAATAAAAACTTGTAAACTTAGCTAAGCACGCTAAGCCCTCAGGTGGCTGGCACTCAAGTGCAGCTACCGGAATACCTGTAGGTGCTTGGTGACATATTTTTAACTTGAGGGTGGTAGCTGGCTACGCGGGCCCTACCATACTATGGTTTCATACTAATACAGTTTAAACTCTTTATAACGTTATCCTTTATAACGATAAACTCCCTATAACGTTGAAGTGAGCCCAACTTGGTTGGTTTGCGTTAAAACCCACATATTGAAACTCTACTCCATATAACGATAACTCTCTATAACGACAAAAAATGATCAGTCCCTTGAGTTTCGTTATAAAGAGTTTACACTGTAATTTCCTTCACAAAAAAGCTTAGCTAATTGTAAGATTCCAAATTACGTCGTTGGACGCAGTTGGAGCACTGAACAACCGTGACTTAATTTTTGAAGTGAAAACATCTTTCCTTCGTGACCTTCGCGTCACCGATGACCTCGACATGCTCGTGACGTATTGCACTTGCGTCATACTAACGACACGTAGTATAGCGTCCTGTGTACGTGTATACGCGTATATGTGTATTGTGCCTATACATTTTAAATACGTCTATGTCACAGATAAACTACTTTTGAGAAAATGATGTTATTGCTTTACGACTCCATTATTTTCATATAAACAGTTGGTATTTTATAACAACTATCGCGATTTAGGTTAGTTTGAAAAAACTCGAGCGCAAGATTCAAACATCATGAGCTAGAGACACCAATGGCAGCCATGACACTGCACAGTACTGTTTGTGATTGGCCGGATTGGACTTTACTGAATTTGATTTACACTGGGTGTTGAGACTTAGGCACTATTGAAATAAAATTAAACATTCTGACCCATATTTGTACGTGAATTGATGGACTTTTTAATTTTATAAATATCAAATTGTTGAATATGATATACGTAATAAGACAGTAAGAAAATATCAAAAATGTAATAGTGGACTTAAGCTCCTTTGATATGTATCGACACATTGTACACTGATACATTGTATATACTCGACTGGATCGTATACGTGTTTGACTTTTTGGATGGGAAAAATCTTGTGATTTCGCGTCACCGACATGTTCTGCAATAATTCTAATAATAATTGATTTAAAAATTCAAAATTGAGTCTATCGGCAGTCCTTATGACTGCTTGTTTTTTTATCGTCTACTCAAAAATCAAAAATTCATTTATTTATTTATTTTGTAAGAATAATTTCAGGCGTTGCGTGAGTATTCTTAGATGAACAGGAAATGCCTGTAGGCAAACTATAAAAGCGGGCGGCAAGGTCAAGAATTTCGCTCTTGGCTACGTCACAGCGGGAAAATTGAATGAATGCAGCGTAGTTAGTTACCCACGTATGTAGGTAGGCGTGAATGTTCCCTATTCAATAAATACACATTCCACTCAATCGAATTATTTTAGAAAAATACTAGCTATGCCCGCGACTTCGTTCACATGGTATATTGCTTGAATGAAAAACGGCAACTAAATAAAAACCACAACTCATCTCAATTTCACCTTACGGTATTTGACCCGTATATGCTTTGAGAATCAAATGCAAATCAATAGGCTCGCTCTAGGTTAAATGAGACCTAAAAAAATACCCGACGAACTGTGGATGTACATTTTTACACCTCTGCCTAACCCTTCGTGGATTCAGGCGTGATAGTATGTTATGTATAAGCTAAAAGAAAATATATTTAAGTGTGACAACAAATATCAAACCAATTTCGTGATAATTTAAACCAAGCCATACAGCGCCATCTATGAATACCTACTGTTAGAAAATAAAGATACATACGTTTCCGTTTATTGATTTTATTGATAATTATATAAAGATTAAAAAAAGAATTTGGATTGATTTGATATCTTTTCACTATATTTCAGTTTTTTTTTAAATATATTACAAAGTTACATACACATATTATATTCCATTTTATATATACATGTGACCGAAACGCAAATTATAAACCATACAAATGTACATACGTGTCAAAATGCATTGTAAAATATTTACTAGTTTACTACAATCATACCAAATTTCATTAAATTTGGTCCAGTAGTTTTGGCGTGATTGGCGTTCAAACATACAGACATACTAAAATTATAAAAACTACCGAAATGTGTTCTAATCACGAATCTAACCCCCCCCCCCCTCCCGTATTATCTTTTCTGGAATACCTCCAAAGTACAAATTTCGAATTTATTCGACTGCCGGCGCGCCGCTGCTAACGCTCTCGTGTAACCTGTCGTAGATCTCACTTCAAGTACTTGCCAGGTTGCTTGATTTTTCACGTTTACTGCTCCACTCCTTAGGGTCGTCGTATAAAGTTATATATAGTATACTAGCTATGCCCGCGGCTGCGCTCGATAGAGAATGCCGTTTATCGGGCACACGCGCGAATCATGTTACCTGCGCTCCCGATTATTTTAAAGATAAAAATATTTATTGTAGATGATCCTTTAGAAGATAGACATAAGCCCCCGCTGACTTTTTAATAGGTATTTTTAACATCTACAATTATGTGATACATTAATTTAAAATACCTCTTATAGTTTACTCAGCGTAAGCCATTTAAACCGACCGAATTGATTCACCATGACCACTTTTTATTTATTTGCACGGAACTCTAATTCTTTTTCTAAAATAAAAAGTAGCCTAAGTTACTCCTTATAACATAATCTATCTGCCAGTGAAAACCCCGTCAAAATCGGTAGAACCGTTGCGGTGATTACCCGAAACAAAGAGACAAACGAGAATGAAATGGAAAATTGGTGTTTTATTTTAAGTACTGCACGTACATAGGTACTTTCATATGCATTTAGGAAAAAAAAACTGTTATTTTGATATTACAAACAGACACCTTAATTTTATTAATTGTATAGGTAGATAAAAAGTGGAAAAAGAGTTTTTCAAATCTGACTTATAGTTCCAGAAATTAGGCTGGGTATCCACGAGACATATGCAAGGAAGCTAAGCGATGCGCGAGGAAATCATCCAACAATATGATTACTTTATATTCCTAGATGCGCTTACCGTAGCCCTGGTAGGAAAGGGCTAGCAGTGCTAGGTATTTGTACATACCAAACAGCGAGAGAAGTCAGCGAGAAATGTGTGCGCGAAATGCAGCCACTTGCATCTCAATTGAAAATAGTCCGCTACGCATTCTCGCATCACTCATCTACACACACGTTTCGCAGTTTCGCTACGGTTCCTCGTACCAGGTAAGTTCCTCGCGCAGCTTCCGTGGAAACCATCACACCGTTTCAGTGCGCCGGTACGATTTTTGACTTTAAAAAAATGTACTTTCAGTGAAGGGCCCGCATAGCGAGCTACCACTCACAAGTTGAAAATTTGTCGCCAAGCACATATAGTTGTGGTTCAGCAGCTGCACTTGAGAACCAGTCCTCCACTAGGCTTAGCGTGCTACCATTTTTCAGATAAGGCCAGATAGCGACTATAACGATAAGAAAAGAATAGTGCCAATTTTGCCCCCGTGCGCGCACGGCTTAACGCTGAAGCTATTAAAAAAAATCCCGTGCGTTAACTACTTCACTATCGAACAGATGCCCGTAATATTAGCCCATAGAGCGTCAATAGTTGGCACGGTAGTTTGTGTACCACATGTCTGAATGGTTATATTATTTTTAGCCTATTAGAATGCGAACTGTGACGTCACCGGCTTGCAGACAACCAATCTTACCGATATATTTATGTACACGTAAGACAGCCGTTCAGAGAGGTAGGGGTACAGGGAAATTTATTCAGAGATTTCTTTATACTCGGGGCATTCCGACTTACACCTTACCTCCACCTTACAGAATATCACATAACAACCTTGTGTTGTTTTCATGTGGTATTACACGTGTCCATAGGCTATGGTAGCCGCTTACGATAAGGCGGGACGTATGCTTGTTTACCACTTAAGTTGTTAACAAAATAAAAAAAATGTTAAAACGCCAGAGATTGTTTTTCTTTTTGTATTTTATAGCTTACTAGCGACCTGCCCGAGCTACGCATGGGTTCAAATTACAATGTGATGTAATTTATGTATTAAAAAGCATGTTCGATTGATAAATAGTTACGAAAAATACGCTCAGCTCGTGACACGCAATTCATACACTATTGGTAGGCGTCGGTGCGGATAACGACAGCGTACGCTGTCCAACCGCTTCGTTGCGAGTGATTTCTTTGGTTGCGCGTATTTTACGGGTTTAATTTAAATGATATAATGTAAAGTACAATTTTAAGCTATATTAAAATGCCCAATCTGACTATCGTTTTTTATCTGCTATACGGATTTTAATTATTATGCTGAAGATTAAAATGATTACTGTGAATTAACCTTAGGAGATAGACATATACCATCGCGGATTTTTCTTTGGGCTTTTTGAAGAACTACAATTCTTTAGTACATTATTTTGATGAATCTCATAAGGTTAGCTAGCGTAAGTCATGTAAGCATCCGAGAATAATTGTTTGATGGCTTGATTATAAAGACATTGAATTTGCTCTACTATACAAAAACTTAATTGGAATGTATTGTAGAAACAAACCTTCCGTAAAAAATCCTCTAAATGACAGTGAAAACCGTATAAATATTCGTTGCGTGGTTTAGAAGAAGTGAGCGGACAAACAGACAGACGCGAATAGCGACGTTACTTTATACTATGTATTGATTTATTGAGGAAGATTATCACATAATAAATAAATAACAATTAACATTCATAATAGTAATATTCATCTAAATATATAAAAATGAGTGTATCATTGTTGGTTTGTATCTTGCTAGATATGGAAACGACAATTGTATCTTGATTGGATCGCGACCACCATACACCGAGTATAACAGACGACTTACGGCATTTTTCAATAACATATCTGAGTTTACTTTTCCCGATTAGTACATATGTATTTGTAATAAGTACTATCTTTAACTTAAGACAAATATCTGCTTCCCTCTTATCTGTTCAAGCTATAGGATATGGTTATACAATATGTATTAAAAACCCCGACGAATCTGAAAAGGGTATATAGGTATCCCAATGACATTAGCAAAAAAAAAAATCAAATTTTATTTATTATGAAAATAAAAATGTTATTGAGATTTAAAATTAACATATTTAGTTATAATTGCCCTAAAATTTAGCAAATTTTTAAAACGTGATAACACCGTCGCCAGCTACTGCGTGGCGCAGCGGTACGTTTGTTCGTATGGCGGTACATACCTTGCGCAGCGCCGCCTGTATTGCCATGTAAGTTTCCTCATTTAACTAATTTTTTTAACATTTTATTCGGGGTGATTTTTTTTACTTATAATCTGAGATAGATAACATAAACATAATATAATCTCGATACCTAATAAAACGTTCACGGATTCGATGGGGTTTTTAATACACACTGATATTATGTATATACGAAAAACTATCCATTGATACAGGTTATTGAAAAAAAGGAAGGACAAAAGGTTTTATAATTTAAATAAATATGTTTACGAATCGATTTGGATAATTCTTTTTCTGTTTGATAGGGGTTACCTTAATGGTGGTCCCATTGTAATTTCACTGGCATTGGACCTTCAACTTCGAAGATAAACAAGGGATTTTTTTTTTCTTAAAAATTGTCTTGTTTGACGTCAGTTAAAAAGAAAAGATTTACTAATGACTTTTTTTACTAGATTACCTTAGAAAACATTGTTAATAACGAGTGAGGTATTTACATTTGTCTTGTTGCATTATGGGTCAATGTTGTCAAACATTACAAACTAAATTAAGAACAAGCTGAATTTTAAGAGGAGTAAATAAATGTAATTTTTTGTTTCAAAACAATTTTCAAACAAAAGTTCGGGGGATAATGTCCGAATGTCCGGGAATTTCCAATTTATTGTCCATCGTCAAAAATTAATGTGTTGCTTATGATACGATAAAAATTCTCGTTCACTTTTTAATTAATGTCAGTTCAATGTTAAATGAAAATGGATAAAAAAAAAACAGATTAGCATATGATCTGGAACTCGCAAAATTTTACACGAAACAGAAATAGTAACGGCCAGACGTGATAATTAAAATTTTAACGCGCAAAATTTTCTTTGTATTACATCACATCACTAAAGACGTCCGCTATCTGTGGCGGTCAATGTCGTATAGAGATGTCCGTTGAATATAGAAATTATCGATGTTCCAAATGAATTTTGCTGTTGTTTTTTTTTTGTTATCTCACACACTCTGTTGCATTTTAATATTATTATATTTGTATTGTTTACAATTATTATCACTATCTGTGAATATACAGAGAGGGAGTCACTTCCAGTTATCACTTTCATTAACGTAATATCCTTTCGACAATAATGCTTGCTTAACATGACTCATGAACTTATTATCCGGTAAATCGGCAATGTACTTAACAAGTTTATTTGTAGAATCTAACATAATTAATTACCTACAAAACCTTTCATTTGTCTTACTAAGAGCCAATTTTTCATTCTACAGATAATTTATTTGTGTAATGTTTTTTTTTTCTATTTTGACAGGTTTTCCATACTATATACATCAAAACCTCAAAATTATACTTCATAAAAAGTATCTAACGATCGAAAAATCGGCCCTAAGCCTAAAACATGCTGTAACTATTTTATATATATTTCTAGTACTGAAATTGTGCCTTTAATTTGCAGTTCAAAATTGTCCAAAATTTTCTCCTAAAACACATTAAATTTTTTAAGATAGCAGGGCAAAATTAAGACACTAATTTCTTGAAACTTCTTCCTCGGTGATTCTCGAAATCCCATGTGCTAAACGCTCCGCATAAATGTCGCTTCCGCACAGTATAAATTTAGCTAAAGCCAGAGTTTATCAGCCGTGCGCTCCAATTACCAATCGCTCCCAAACCAGTGTGTGTATGTAGGTTTATAAACTCTCACCACATCTTAACCCTCTCGATACCGGTCAGCGTCATAGATCGAAGGACGCGAGTTCCTATTCTCGCTTGCTTCATTCGCATCATATTCGGCATTCATTTACATTAAAAGTAAAAACCAATATCGCGTGCGATTAAAGTTACAATTTATCACATGGTTTACTTAGAAACTTGTATGTAAAGAGCACTTGTACAAATAAATGTATTGCAGTGCGCATTGTTAATAATGTATATATTACATAATACATCCGAGCCGCTTCAGTTGCGCACGAATATTACCTTGCTTAGCATGTTCTAACCACTGTATCATGTAAGCGAGTGTTCTGAAGAGCTGTTCAATCTATTTCCACAACAGAACCACACAAGCCTGGCTTCAGAAACACGATAACCTCCATCTCGGCATAAACTAAAAAGTTCTCAGGTCTAATCTTTGCCGTACTGTGGATTTATCTTCCGACCAGTTTGTTTCCTACTTACGAGATCGGGTACTTCAAGGGTAACGTGGAACGATTAATGCAGGCCGGCAACACAGCGGTGACCGTCGACGGATTACGATCTCACGGTGGTCGACGATATGTTTGGATTGTACTGTGCTTACCATCAGAGACATTATCGAGCTACTATATTTTTTTTATGGATGTTTAAGTATAGCTTCTTTATTTACGAACCGATGTAAATGATTCTTTTGTCCCCGGAAAGGGAGAATTTTTTTTACTCCCTGTTTAATTTCATTGACATTACACGTTAAACTGGTGGCATCTTCGACACTAGGGAAATCCACAGAATCTTTTTTTTCTTAAATTGTTTATTTTTCTCTTCCTGGCCAAGTAGGTACCTAATCAAAGTGCTTTTGCGTCAGAAGCGTTTCGTTGCAGTGAATTTCGACCTTGGAAATTTAGTCTCATCGGGACCAAATGACTTCCACTTTAAAAATAAATATATACCTCGTATCGACATCGATTCAATCAAGGTGCATCACTATCTAGAAACGCCGGAAATAACGCGTAAAACACAATCCATCGGCAGATGCCAGTCATTTGGCGCGTGCTGTTTTCGCATAAATAAAATTACAATGACTTGGAGAAAAAAAATGGAAGCTTTCGTTTGATATTATATTTCTTTTATGTAAAAGAATATTATGTAAACTAGCTGTGTTCGCGGTTGCACTCACGTGGACTACAGAATAACGTCGATCGGGTAATCGCGCGAAACGTGATATCCTGTTCCCGATTATTTTAAAGACCAAAATGCTTATTGTGGGTGATACTTAGACGATAGACATATGCCCCTGTTGACTTTTTTGTAGGTCTTTTTAGACCTAATTAAGATTTTTAAGATTTAATTTGATATGTCTCTTACAGTTTACTCAGCGTAAGCCATTTAAGTGCACGAACTGATTCATCATGACCAGTTTTTTTTTTGCACGAAACTCTATTGCTCATCCTTATAGCATCAGCTATCTGCCAGTGAAAGTCCCGTCAAAAGAGATCCAACCGTTTCGGAGATTACCCGGAACAAACACACAGACACACAGACAAACATTTTAAACATTGGTGATTCGTTATAGGTATCACGTATACTTATTATGCATTTAGTAAAAAGCTGTTATTTTGACATTACAAACAGACACTTCAATTTCATAAATTGTATAGACTATAAGGTGGCATTTTACGTGATACAATTTAGTTATTGTACACAAGTAGATTAAAAATATATATATGCATACTGGGAACATGCATTTTAAGTTGCCACAAAACTCCCTGAACAGTTTTAACACTGGAGCCGCCATTTTATTCGAGCTATGTTTGAATCTATAATTAATATTATAAAGCTAAAGAGTTCATTGTTTAAACTTAAATTCTATTTAAAGAAATTTTTGAAACGAAGTTTGCTGAAGTTTCGAAACGATACAAAAGATCGCTCGCTTTTATTATTGTAAAGAAAAATTGTTTCACGTTAAAAGTTGATTTTTTATGGTTTCTTATAGCATACCTGCAAGGTCTGAAAAGGTAATTTCGACACACAATATTTAAAAAAAAACATCTCAGCTCATTAAGACTGATTTTCAGGGGAGCCGTTTCAAAAAAGTTTAACAACATCATGATTTATTTTGTCACCAAAATTATTCAAATGTTAGAAAAGTATTGGATCAATATCTATTTTTAAATAAATCCCTAACGATTCAATATTTATGAATTGTAACTAATTAAACTTGGTTCGCCTTAAGAAGGTTTGCATGAGAGAGAATATGTCAAAACGTTTATTTTAGAGATGTAGCATATATAACTTAATTTGGTAGTTGATTTTTCGATAAACCCATTATAATAACTTTCTTTTGGTTTATCGCATTTCGAGATATTATCTATACAATTAATAAAATTGAAGTGTCTGTGGGAATATCAAAATAACAGTTTTTTACTACATGCATATGAAAGTATATACTTTACCTATTTACCCATCGTATATACGATACCTATAACAAAAAACAAATTTTTAAAATTTTTGTCTGTCTGTCTGTCTGTTTGTTCCGGGTAATCTCCGAAACGATTGGATCGATTTTAACGGGACTTTCACTGATAGATAGCTGATGATATAGGAAGTAACTTAGGCTACTTTTATTTTAGAATAAGAATTAGGATTCCGCACAAACAAAAAAAGACTGGTCTTGGTGAATCAATTCGGGCACTTAATTGGCTTATGCTGAGTAAACCATAAGAGATATAGCAAATTAATGTACCACATAATCACAGCCATTAAAAAGACCTATAAAAAAGTCCGGGAAAGTATACATCTATCTTCTAAGGAACACCCGCAATAAGCATTTTTGTCTTTAAAATAGCCGGGAGCGGGGGAGCAAGATTCGCGCGGTATTCTGTAGTCCAAAACCCCGTGAGCGAAGCCACGGGCCCAGCTACTTTATTATATTTTTGTTTATAAAACTAAGGTGGCTAACAAGCATACGGCCCGCCTGACGGTAAGCGTCTACCGTAGCCAATAGACATTTGTAATTCCACAGATACCACCAGCCTACCACGGTCGGCACCTTGAACCCCCCTTCCCCAAGAACCTCTCGAAAACTTACTAAGATTCCCAGTCCGGCATGATCGCCGATTTCTTAATGGTCACCAATACCACATAACTATACACGTAACTCTTACGACCAGTGTGCACGCGACCTTACGTTTTATAATAGAGTTTTTAGCACTGACCCAGAAGAGGTTGCTTATTTCTGTTTAAAAATATAATATAACCAGAACAATCGAAGCACGCTGTGGATTTCTCCGAAGAACCGGCCACGTAAACTATTTTACGGACTAATAACAAAGGGGTCGATTTCTTTGTAACGCTCCGAGGTGCACCGCCGTGACTCACATGACCCTGGCATTTGACGATCACCATCGCCCATCGGCCCTTTATCGTTTGGACCGATAATACCTTCACCTCAATTACACCGGAGTACATATTTCATGTTAGAAGTCATGATAGAAAACTCAAACGATACTAAGATAATATACGGAATATTATGGTGGTGGTTTTCAAATGGTAAACCACACAATATTGTACTCAATTTAGGTCCTAATAGCACATTTATGAACATTAAAAACATCTCAGTCATCGAGACGAGCCAGTAAGAAAATCGATCGGGTTTACCGTTTAGCATTTTTTTTGAAGTGAAAACTTGTTTAAGCAGAGCACTTTTTCTTTTTTTTTTACATACCTCACTGTTAGCTTGAGGGGCCCTATCCAAAAACAGAGCTGCTTTTACAGCTTTACCGGGCTTGAGGGCGAGCGCTTATGGCACTCAGCTGAGAAAACGTGGACAACAAGCGTGCAAGGGTGCCAAAGTGGCCGGACCTCGGCTTGGGCTGTTGCCTCGATTGCAAAGAAGTCGCGATCTGACTAATTCCCTATCCGTAAGATTCAAGCTAAACTAACATATACACATATACATGTCCCTGCCTCCTGGGAGAAAGGAAGGAACATGTGTATATGTATTTAGTGATCTGAAATATGGTCTATACAAACTAGCGTAAAAAATGTTCCTTACAGAATTGAGCATTTTATTTTGTGGGTATTGTATGAGAGTGTATGAAACTAGGTAACCACGACCAATGAAAAATGTTACAAAAACAGAAAAAGTTATTCCATATGAGAGCTTCAATTATGTGACGCAGACGAAGTTGCGCAGATCAGCTAGTTTATATTACTATAGAGGATGTACAGAGAGGGAGTCATTTCCAAGCATCACTACCATTCGCGTATTCCCCCCCCCCCCCCCCCAAATAATACCCTTTCGATAATACTAACTTTTATTACACTCACACAAAACACTCAATCACTAATGTCAAACTTGTTATGGTATATTTTATGTAACAATGATTTGTGTTGTAAAATGTTAAATGGTAAACTGAGAGGTTTTATTTATTTATTGAAATATTTTGTACTGATCAACATATCCGATATTCGGGAAACTATAAAATGTATAGGTATACATATTATGACGAACAAATTAGAAAAAAAAAGAAACCAAAATATAGGACGCTTAGTTTGGCATTCACATTAATTATTAGAGGATTCAATGTTTTTTCAGAAATTATATTAATACGTGAAGCAAAAGCTTTCGGTATCTTTTTAAGCGTATTGCGTGCCCGGAAGACTGTGAGATTTGGCATGGTAAGTTTTTAAGAAGTGCAGTAAGCTAAAATGTAACTATTATATCTGTTACTAATATATTCAATTAAATAAATTAATACTGCGAATCCTAACATTACCAGTGCCATTGAACTTAGACCCCGCAGAATATAGACATTGTCACTCAACGAAAAGTGACAGCAAGTGATGTAAATTATATATTGTTTAGGTTCTGGAATATTGCAAATGTCAAACAGAAAATAGTCTATGATCAAAAAGTCGCTGGACGAATTTCGACCTTAGGGCGATCGCTAGTACTTTGATATATTTACTCGTACGATTTTACGGTTAGTTCCGATTTCCGATTGGTGACATCACTATTTTAAAAACACAATAAACTACAAACACGCGAGATGTCCTTTTATTCCGTAGGAATAAAAACGCATTATAGAGCTATCAATTTAAAAGTTACTAAATTATTGAACATTAAAACAAGACAATTTTTACAAAAAAACAAAACAAACTTTAATCATTTTGGAGAGTTACCAGGTGTATCTTCGAAGTTGGAAGTCCAATACCAATGAAATTTAAAATGGGACCACACTAGCGGTACCCCCTATCCAACAAAACAAGAATCATCCAAATCGGTTCGTAAACAAAGAAGCTATGGCTGAACAACCATTAAAAAAAAATACATTCGAATTTGAGTAACGTCAGTCTTTTGTTCTTCTTCTTCTTCTTGTTTTGGCGCCGCAAAAGCACTTGCCAGTTTCAATGTTTTTAAGCCTTCATAACATTTTCCAACATACAAAGTGAGGTTTTCCGTGTCAATGTTTTAAAGTCTTAGTAAAATTTTCCAGCGTCAATGTTCTCAAGCTTTCGTAGTACACAAAGTGACGTTCAACAAGATGGTGACCACCTTGTTAGAACGATCTAGGGAATTTTTGTGTGATCCCACAATGCACACTCTTGTTAATATTTATAATCCACTTCACTTATGCGCAAAAACCAAACTATAGCACGCAGAACGCCACCAATATTACATAATATAGAGTCAAAACCTAAGTAAATAAATTAAAAATAACAACCACAACATGGCACTTCAAGATCCCGCCAAAAACTCCAGTCTTTTGTTGAAGACTTGTTACAACAGATTATTAATAGATGGCGCCACACCTCCATGTTAGTTGAATAAAGTTGTTGCAAATTTAAAATCTCTTAAATGTCATTATGGTTGAAAATTAGTTTAGCCGATATTTAAAAATATATTTTCAATATCTATCTACCATTTACAAAATCTTTTATGTAAATATCTCATTATTTCATATATGTAACACGTAAAAAACCAACTCAAGTGTCTGCATACATTTACCGTTCATTACTGTTTGTTTTTCTCGAAAAGATATCTTTAAGACAATAGATCTTAAATTTGCAACAAAGATATATTATTTTCATTAGGAATCATGAAATCGTATAATTAATATATTTTTTATAGAGCAAGAGCCTACGAGGGCCAGACCTTCGTTATTTTATAAAAGCTGAAAGTTCATCTGTGCATGTCCCCTATACAGGTAAGAACGACCAGGGACTATATAGTTTGGGTTGTGGTTACTTGGGCAGGTAACCGGTAGTAAAGGTGTATAAAATAGTACCTTACATTCGTTAACGTATAAAGCTCAATTTTTTTATATTTTGTTAAAGATGATAACCTTAGAAATCTCGTCGTCCATTGCCAGACACTTATGACAGTTGCTACCCCCTGCCAGACACCCCTAAACTTTAATAAATTATAATTATACTTTTGTTATAGTATAAAAGCTAAATTTTATATATGTTACTTGGGGACCTATGAAAAGACGTTACCTCAATAGCCAAACAGTTTTAATGGTTTTTACATCTTGCCAGACACATCGAAAGTCCGCTGTAAGTGCGAGCGCGAGGTAACAACTGTTCAAGCGGGTGCGAGTGAGATAGGGCGCTTAGTCGACTGCGATCTTTTACTGCGCATGCTGCGCATCATCTGTCTTTTAGTGATGTATTGAACAAGTATGTGCAGATGCAACCACGTTTTATAATCGAAATTTGTGCAGTTTTGTTGTGAAATAAAAGTGTAATTTTAGTAAAAAGTGTTATCATGGGAGACACATTAATTTGTTTCGTTTGTAATAAAAGTGATGGTAACATAATATTGTTCTCGGAGGAAACTCTAAAAAAAATGTAAAACTGTTTTGAAAATCAGCAGTCTCCGATGTAAACGAAGCTTTTGACCGAAAGAAGTTGCAAAATTTTGACGCTAGCAATCTACCACTTTTCAAAAGCTTGCACTTTTTAAAAATCCAACCACATATCAACCGGACAATAACGGCTGGGTATTGAAAGATGACAAATACCAGTTCAAATGGTTTGAAGGCGATCAGCTACCAAGTTATGTTAGTGATTCGCTCAAAACTCAATCAGGTATGTAATTATTATGACAAATTATTGTACATAATTTTTTAATTATTCCTAATTGTATAAACTTGCTTTTTTTTTTAGAAACTGACGAAGAACGCGATATTGCCGACGATCATGGCATCGACTGGAAGAGTAGTGACGAAGAAAATTAAAATATCGACGACAATGATGAAATTTATTAAAAAAATTGGATATTTTTTTTTACATGTAATAATACTTTTCTTTTGTATTTTATAATATTAAAATGATATTTTTTATATTCTATAACATAGCTATAAATGTAATAAAATTATTTTTTTATTAGATATCTTAACAGATCGTAATCGACTAAGCCCTCGCGCTTGCACTTACAGCGGACTTTCGATGTGTCTGGCAAGATGTAAAAACCATTAAAACTGTCTAGCTATTGAGGTAACGTCTTTTCATAGGTCCCCAAGTAACATATATAAAATTTAGCTTTTATACTATAACAAAAGTATAATTATAATTTATTAAAGTTTAGGGGTGTCTGGCAGGGGGGGTAGCAACTGTCATAAGTGTCTGGCAATGGACGACGAGATTTCTAAAGTTATCTTTAACAAAATATAAAAAAATTGAGCTTTATACGTTAAAGAATATAAGGTACTATTTTATACACCTTTACTACCGGTTACCTGCCCAAGTAACCACAACCCAAACTATATAGTCCCTGGTTGTTCTTACCTGTATAGGGGACATGCACAGATGAACTTTCAGCTTTTATAAAATAACGAAGGTCTGGCCCTCGTGGGCTCTTAGTCTATTACAAAAATAGTAGTTTTTAGCTATTTTTCTAAATTTCTCATGGGTGTAGAAAGGGGCACCCTACAAAACAAATTTTGCCTAACCTAGTAACATCTACAGTATTGAAGGAACATACTGCTTATATGAGAGAAACATACACCATGAGAAGAAAAAAAATAGACTTATAGTGCCTCTAGGAAAATTCGCTAGATACACCAATGACTTTTCTTTAATGGCGGGGAAAATAAGCTATCAAATGATGTTTGAATCCTTAATTTTGATAAGTAGACAATATGTTTAAAAATTAAAGTTAATTATTGAATCATATTGGTTTATTGATAAAATCCTAATACAATATAAATCTGGAAATAAATAATTGTTTATTTATTTATTTAATTTGAGATAAAATTAAATTTTAAATTTAAATTAAAAATAAAACGCCAATCAGCCTTTGCACATAACCTTCGATGTTATTTATTGTATGATGACGTCACAAGCGGGCACGTGAACAAAATGCCGCGTTTATGTGGTTTATTGTTTATTTCAATTTTAAAAACCATGTTATAAGGAATAAATATTAATTCAAGGGTATTTATTGTTTTCAACATATAAAGCGATTACAAGACTATTTTTAACAAAAAATAAAACAACTTGAATGATTTTGAAGAGTTCCCTTGTGTTTCTTCAAAGTCGAAAGTTGAATATCATCTTAATTGGTACATAACCAAAGAAGTTATAGCTAAAAATCCATAAAAAATATATACATACATTCAAACTGAAAACTCCTTTTTTTTAAGTCAGTTAAAAGCAACCTATCACAACTTGTCTATTCTTGGGTTAAGGAAACCACAAAAACATATTTGAGAAACAATATCAAGTTTTTACCTTTTTATTTTTACTTTTAAGACTACTTAATTAAGTTAGTATGTACGTCACGTGACGTCACCAGACGGCTCCAACGGAAGACCAGCGCTGGTTGTTACAACCAGCATTATGCTGAGCTGGAGCCGTTTTGTCGCAACAGGCATTTGATACTCGATATGTAATGTGTTATTGTAAATATTTTAAACTTTCTAGGGCATCAAATGTCTTTGTAGCAAATAAATATTTTTCTTTCTTTCTAAATACCATATACATAATTTAATATCAATAATTGTTGGTGGTAATTTTCTGTAATTCTTAAATAAAGACTTTTATATAAATATTTTCAGATTTTTTAATTTTATTTTTCTCTTCAAAGATAAACTCTCTACCTGTTCTAATTGTCCTTCTTTCTCTATTTTTTTTACCATTATTTCTGTCAACTGTAAAAATTTATTTTAATAAAAAATTAAATAAATCTACATAATACTTTTCAAACCAAAATAAGTTACTGTATTTCTATACCAATATTATAAAGAGGAAAGATTTGATTTTTTGTTTGTAATGGATAAACTCAAAAACTACTAGACAGATAAGAAAAATTATTTCACCAATATAAAGCTACAGTAGCATAGACTATATTATAATTTGAAAAATTTATTTATTCCACATAAAAATATCAATAGTTTAACACAAAGTATAAAAAATTGCCTAAATGGGTGTATCGGCAATGTTGGTCATATAAAATTAACACAGGTGAAACCGTGGGGCACGGCTAGTCCACATTTTTTATAATGACATGAAATCACAAGTAGGTATCTATATTTGCTGGCAACTTTAACTTGTATTTTTAAAACAATAAAAGATCCATTTTTCATCAAGATTCAAAATTCCCTCATTTTTATGATCGTAATATAAGCCAGTAATAATGACCTTAGGCAGCAGAGCAGTGTATGCAGTTTAATAAATTTAACACACAGGGCACAGCCATTCTACTATAACTTGACAAACAATAAGCTGGCCCTTTTAGGAAATGGACATAGTGTTATAGGAGTATCCATCACCATTCTTTTTGTCAGGGCCCTCTTAAGCATATTTGGCACCGGGGTGAGAAAGTTATCATTCCGCCACTAACCTCCCAGTTTTAACTAATAAATGCAATGTATTTTTTAAGGATTCATTAAATTATTACCCTAAAATACTGATAATCATACATGTAATACAATTTTTCAGGCTTTTGAGTGAATAATGTCATTTTATCACTATTATCTTTTCCCTACTTATAGTGGTCAAGTTTGTCAATCTATCTTGAGTCTTGGACCCATGGTTGACCTTAAATATGCTGTGCTCACAGATCTGCTTTTGTGGAATACTACAGTGTTACTCAGTGTTGTGGTCTGTAGAAACCTATCAAGACTTATCGCGGTCGGCTTGCCCTCCTAGGACTCTGTGCCAGGGTTCCTCCCCCCTTGAACTCCCGGGCAAAGAGGGCCCTGCTTTGAGTTAATAATTACCTACTTTCTTAATTTGATAACTGTTTTTGAACAAAATGTGTAGAAACTTATACAAAAATGGAACCTTTTTTACACTAAATTTTAACAAGTCTTGTTTTCATTCTATAACAATAAGTGTAGGTATATATTTAAGTTTTTTTTAGACACAACCAACTAGATGTTTGGACGGGGGAAATACACGCCAACCCGTTCAAATGGGTAAATTAACATGGTTTGTTATATAAACAATTTTACTTTATATAAATTTCTCAGTGAAAACATTGTCACAGGATATTCAAAGGCAAAATATATTATTGCATATTTGTTTATGTATATTACAAATTAATAAAGTAAACGAAAGATATACTTTGGTATATGCTGGAATGTTAAAAAATAGCGACGGTCTGTCGATATTTCTACGTTGTGGCGGGAACAACTGAAAGTTTATTTATTGTAAAATATTGAATACAATGAATTTACTTACGCGATTTCCTTGTCTGGCGTGGAGTAATTCATCAAAACAGTACACCATTGATATATATATATATATAGCACGAAATGTATACAAAAATAGACTTTTAATTAACGTTTAATGACGTACAATACCAATCACCTCATGTTTTAATAATACATAACAAAACACATGATATGTTTGATCGGAACATGTAAAGCGAATATCTATGGTAAAATAAAAGCAAAATAATATTTTCCTTCCGTTTTTACAAGTCTTGACAGCACGAACTTTTTGCACACTAGTGCGTATTGCAAACCATATTATTCATCACAACAGTCAACACAAAGGAGGGACACATCTTAACGCCACAACGTATGTGTATTTTTCAACAGGAATCGCCTCGTCTTACGATACCTATCACAAAATAAATTTTGTGAACTGTAAATTGAATGACATGTATTTTTGACATGCGCACTCCATTGCGAAAACGTGTAGTGACATCTTGCGATTGCTTTGTGCAAAAATTTGACAATAACTGAGCAATAGTACTAATAATATTTCTACTGGATACTAGATGGCAGTGATTTAAATAATTATTTGCAAAATTACTTTACAATACATTTTTATTTTAATTTAAATACATGTACTTATCGTTTGTTATTAAATATACAAGTCACATTAGATAAAAAGATAGAAGATAATCTAAAATTTAAATACGAACAAATAATACATAATCTATTTATGTACTGGAAATATAAAATAATTCCAATGTAACGTACTTATCACAATGTTGAAATCAAATATCGCATATTTTATAGGTATTTTGTCCCAAAATACAAATGATTCAACATGCGTGGTCGTTATTACTGCGGATAAGAAAATATAGACATGCCTTCTAAATTCATCTTATAACGAAATTTTTATTATCGTCAAAAGGATATTTTATAAAGTGGATCATTACGTGTATGATAGTGATGTCAGGAAGTGACTCTCTCTCTGTACATCCTCTAAAGTAATTTTACACATTTAAAAAACAAACTTCTTCTTCTTATAGATATATAAAACTCGATGCTTGTATGTACTTTGCCTATGGACTACAAAACGGCTGGAGCGATTTTGATAAAATTTTCAGACAATCTTCTATTTCATATTTTCCGGTCGTCGTTGTTTTTCAACTATATGGAATTTTCAACAGATGATCTGCAGTTACTTCTGAGATTAGCAACAATCTGTGATTTATGTATCGCTAAGTGAAATTTAAAGCTTAATCTATATATTAATACATGAAGCAAAAGCTTTCGGTAGGTACCTTTTTAAGCGTATGGCGTGCACGGAAGACTGTGAGATTTGGCATGGTTAAAGTCTATATGGAAAAAGAGTGCAGAAAGCTAAAATTTATCTATAATATCTGTTACTATATAATATATTCAATTAAATAAATTAATACTACGAATCCTAACATGACCAGTGCCATTGAACTTAGACCCCCCAAAATATTGACATTGTCACTCAACGAAAAGTGACAACAAGTGATGTAGATAATACTCTTCTTTTTTTTCTTCTTCCTAAGTTGGCAACCGGTCCTCTTTAATGAAGACCATTACTGCCTTTATCGAGTGAATTATATTGTCATGTGTTATGTCGATTCAGTATCCTAACAAGAAGGTGACTCCCTGTTTAGAACTTTCTATGAAGATTTTGTGGGATCTCAGAATGAATGTTATTAACTTATATTTATAATCCACTTCACTTATGCACTAAAACAAAACTATATCACGCAAAACGCCACCAATATTACATAATATAGGGTTAAAAACCTAAGCTAATGAATTAAAAATAAAAACCACAACATGTCACTTTAAAAACCCGCCAAGAACTCCCTAAATAATACTCATTGTTTAGGTTCATGAATACTGAAAATGTCAAACAGAAAATAGTCAATGATCAAAAAGTCGCTCGTTGAATTTCGAGCTTAGGGCGATCGCTAGTTACAATAAAAATAGCATATATCACTAAGGGATAATGTAGTTTCCTAATGGCGAAACGATTTTTAGAATCGGATCAGTAGTTTCAGATATCATCTCTTACATACTTTACCATTGTTCTTAAATTAAAATTATTTTTTGTAGTAGTAACGCGAGTATGCCGTAAGAAGGAACACACTGAGCGTAGTTAAATAATAGTGTGCGTAGATTTATTCGTAAATCATGGTCAGAGGTCTAAAAGACCTTCTGGGAACCAGTGTCAGGTAACATGACGTCATCCACAACGCTCTCCGCGACGTCTGAATACTAATGAACCTTCGAGAATAATTGCTTAGAACTCTTTAGAACCTTGTAAATTAACGTTGAGTTTTATGATTACATTTTTACTGAGTTTTTTTATCATAGCCTGATGTAAAATAAATGTAATAATGTAAATGTAAATATCGTAGATTTTAGACCTTTTTTGTCGTAGCACTAACTTTGTCGCACGGTTTCAATCGTGTTGAAATTATTTGAGGAACTCTTCATCACTTCCCGTACTTGCTTACAGCTTGCCAGATTACTTCACGTTTATAGTTACTGCTCTGCTTGTTATGGACGTAGCGTGATGTTATATAGCCTATAACCTTTCTCAATAACTTGGCTATAACATTAAATATACATTTAAAAAATATTAATTGTAGTTTCAGAGATTAGCTTGGTCAAACAAACAAACGATCTAATGAGCTTTATAAAGGTAAAGTGATGGCATATTATCATGGAAAATAAAGCAGATGATAATGATATTTGGGTGCGAAATATCTTTATTAATGTGATTTTTCAAATAATTGTCAGCTAAATCTGAAGGTTTGACTGAAAAAACAGTTTCGTCGGATCGTCACAAATGACTAAAGCTGATGTCAAATCTTGTTGTCACATTTCTTCTTTTTCTGTTTTGCCTTCATTTTATGTTTATAATAATTTCTTTTTTACTTTTTGCTTTTTCTTTGTTTTTTTTTTGTGAGACAATAAAAAAAATCTTTCTTTTTTTCTAAGGCATTGGGAATGCTCCAGAGCCCAGCACGCGTGGAAAACTACGAACACTTACAGAATATGATTTTACTACGATGTCTTCCTTTACTGAAAGCTCTTCAGTTTTTTAACCCCGACGCAAAAAAGGGGTATTTGGTATACGTTTCATATATATCTGTGTATCTGTCTGTGGCATCGTATCTCCCAAATGGGTGAACCAATTTTCATTTAGTTTTTTTGTTTAAATGGTTTCTTGATCAATCTGTTTAGCCATTTTCAGATCATCAGATCTTTTTTAGTTGATAAAGCGATGTGAAGAAACTTTAGATTCGAAATTTAGTATCCTGTCACTTCAACGATATTGCAAGAACAATACTGCAACAGCAACTATACCTACTAATATAATAAAGCGGATAAGTTTATTTGTTTGTTTAAACACGCTAATCTCTAGAACTACCAGTCGGTTTCAAAAAATTCTTTTTGTATATGATAGCCAGACTCACGAGGAATAGTAAAATCTATTTAAGATTAGGATACAACTCTCAGATAGCCTTAAATATTGTTTTTTGTTACGTGAGTCGGAAGTCAAGGCCCTTCCGAACTGCTTTATCCGCGTGCGCTGGCGTAATCGTTAATGATAAGGAAATATAATGATCTACAACAATATTGGTCCTTAGTATACCTAAAAAATAGTCAGCGATAGCATATGCCTATCTCTTATACATAAGCCACAATAAGGTATTTTGTGACATAAATTTGTTGAAAATTGATAAGTGATTTATAAGTATTATTTTTAAACATGACATATTAATCCTCACGAACAAAAGTTGCTACATCATAAAGACAATTTATGAAGTTAAATTTTGCTCTTTAGAGTATGCTATTTCGACATATAGTTTAGGAGATATAAATAATTAGGAAATCATTTGTAGTTGCGGGAAGAACAATTATGATAGACTACATGGGTGCGTTGGCGGCGCGATGTTTGTCGAATAAAATTAACACGGATGAAACCGTGGGGCACAGCTAGTTTTTTATATAACTAAAGTAGCAACGAAGCAAACGACCCGTCTCACAGTAAGCGGCTACCACAGCCTATGGACCCTTATTTACCATAAGTATCATAACCGCGTTGCAAATCTTGAATCTTCTATGGAAACCCAGCTCACCGCAAAAACACAACACAAGTTTACTTGGCTGCGATCATCTGTAGGGTGGAGGTGTTCCACCAGTCAGACTGTCCCAAGTAGAGACAAATCTCTAAAGAAATTTATCTGGGCCCTATCTGCTTTAAATCTTTCTTAATTATCTTGAATCTTGCATATCACTTAACTGCAGTGATGTTATGCTTGGGCTGATTAGAATGGACTCAATGTTAGTTACTTGTATCGGGATATTTTTTAATTTTTAATTTAACTAACTCGTTATAAATTCCGTTTGTTAAATTCATGGCCAGAATGACTTCAAAGTTGAAACTGGACGTGTAACGCTTAAAGTCTACGAATGACGTCACCGAGGCGCGTCTCGTGGATGCCTTGCGCCGCCGCGCCGCGTCGCGGACAATCTACACACGCTATTAGCGTCTAGGAGCTAGGGATCTTTCTAACATTATATTTTTCTTCTTAATTTTGTCAAAGGAGTTTTTGGCGGGTCCTTGGAGTGACATGTTGTGGTTTTTGTTTTTAATTCATTAACTTAGGTTTTTTGACCCTTTATTATGTAATATTTTGCGTGACATAGTCATACACAACAACCAAAGTTGTTGTGTACAAGTGAAGTGGATTTTAAATATAAAGCGGAAAATATGGATTTTGGGATGTCACAAAAACTTCTTAGATAGTTTTGATAAGGGTGCCACCTGTCGCGAAGTATCGCGTATATAAAATAATGTGGGTAGAAAACCTGTGCCGGTGACAAACAGGTGCGGCGCGCGATCACGCGATAGCAACCGGTGTCGGCAGGCGTGCACTACGAGAACACGGCGGCGCGACCTCTGTAACTGTCTGCTGACAGAGATCGGTTACAGTATATCAGTTTTACCAGAGGGTTAGTTTAAGTACAGTTAATAGTTCAGTCAGTATGCGGACAGGTATCAGTTCAGTTATAAGTTTAACCAGTATCAGATATTGGTTGAGTCTACCTGCAGGTAGACCAGTAACAGTTAACCAGACCGCTGCAGGTAGCATTAAGATATTCAGTTCAGTCAATGTATGTTACAGAGTTAAACAAATATCAGTCAGTTTTCGGAGTAGCAATCAATCAATAACAGTACTATTAATAGTATGCCAGGCGGAGTGGCAATCAGTCCGAGTAGCGCGGAGTAGAAATCAGACACGGCGTAGCAATTAGACCATGTTAACAGTAAGTTAGTAGTTTGTCAGTCAGTATATGTTACACTGCTAACCAATATCAGTCAGTTTGCGGAGTAGCAATCAATCAATGTATGTTGACAGTATTAACAGTATGTCAGGCGGAGTGGCGATCAGTAAGAGTAGCGCGGAGTAGCAATCAAACTATGTCATCACTGTCATCAGTAAATCTACTGATTTACATACTACTGTATGTCAGTCAGTGTTTGTTACAGTGTTAATTAATATCAGTCAGTTTGCGGAGTAGCAATCAATCCGCGATGTATGTTAACAATATGTCAGGCGAAGTAGCATAAGGTATGTTATCAGCATGTCAAATGGAGTAGCAATCAGTCAATGTCGGCCAATGTATGTTAGTGTTAACCAATATCAGTTAGTTTCACGGAACAGTTATCAGACCGCTTGCGGGGCAGCAATCCGTCAGTGTATGTTAACAGTGTGCGAAAGATATCAGTTAACCATTTTAGAGAGCAGTTAAATTTACAGCATAGTTACCAGGCCGCCAGCTGGGCAACAATTAGTCAATTACTGTGTATGTTAACCATTTCAGTTTACTGTTAGTTTCAGAAATTAGTTACAGAGATCAGTTTTCAAGCCACCTACGGGGCAGCGAGATGTTAACTACATTTCTGTTAACATTTAGTTTCAGAAATCAGCTTCCAGGCCACCTGCGGGGCAGCGAAAAGATAACTGCACCAATCAGTGTATGTTAACCATTTCTGTTAACAGTTAGTTTCAGAGATCAGTTTCCAGGCCCTGCGGGGCAGCGAGACATTAACTACACCAAACGGTGTATATTGACCGTTACAATTATTAGTTATTTTAAGAGATCAGTAACCAGGCCACCTGCGGGGCAGTGAGAAGAGTTAACCAGTACAGTCTGTGTATATTATTTACACTTCAGTTATCAGAGTTTCAGATATCAGTAACCAGACCGTCTACGGGACACAATCAGTAGATGTATTAGTTCATTCAGAGTTCATTCAAACTACGGACCAGAACAAGTTTCATATAGCAGTTAATCAGCATGCGAAGAAGATACGCGAGGCATGTGGTGGCTAAAGGGGAGGTTGGAGGCCACTGGCGGAATCTCCAAATAAAACAGTTTCAGTAGACAAGCAGATAGAACCCAACTCAGATACTAAACACAAACATTCATTCGGTACTTCAGACTACTTGGCGCCAGTTACCGCATAATTCCATCGATTTATAGTTGTAAACGAAAGACTCCCTGGTTCCTAGACTATAAGATCCGGGTCCGTTTACTCATACATAATGTATATAGTTGAATATCAGCTGTTTAGACTCAGATTTCGAATCCACACATCTGCTTAATAACCTAAATATTTAATAAGTTTATAGTTATTGTGAGATATTATTACTGACTGGTGAACTGTGTCACAATCACACACACACATATAGTAGTGGTAAATGTTAAGACACGAGAATTGTGTTGGACTGGACCGTGACCACCGTACACAAGGTGTTTACACCCGCTTTAGTGGTACTCTTAGGTGTAACATGCACACGTCTGTCGCACTAAAAACATATATTCTCTGTTCAAAAGCCAACGGTTAACAAGAAGTCGACTTAATATACAGTTTTTAATTATGTTCAGTCACTGATAGCGTTTGTTAATATTGAGATATTGATGATGTATCAATGTGCCCCCTGTATCAAAGTACCCCACTTCCCCCTAATAGCCTCGGAAAAACTATATTTGATATAAAAAAGGTAGCAACATTAATCCACAATCACTTTACTGTTTTATACGATTACGGTGGCAATTAATTATACCGACTTATTGTAATCGGCTACCGTAGGCTACGTTGCTTAGGTACCATGTTCGTAACTTATTTATCCATTTGCATTATGAATTTACATTTGTCCTGTAAATTATCCGAATACATGGACCCTGAGTAGGATATGGCAAATTATTACATTTATTTAAAAAAAAATACATTTTATACATTTTTATTTACTTAACTTACGAATTATTTATTTATTTATATATAAAAATTGTTCGTTCATTGTCATACATTTATTTATACGGTCATTTATCTCTATAATCATCATGTCAAATTGTTATTACATAACTTATTAATATTTATACTAGTATTTGCCTATACTAATTAAGAGACATTACTTCAGAAGTAGGACATACAAAAGCATATATTATTATTGCCTAAAGCTGTGTAGTACAAATACAAAGTTATGAAGGCCGAACTAATGCTAAAGCTGTTAGTCAAAATTCTCGCCGCGCTCGCCGCAGGATGTGCTCAAATACCTTGTTGTCGCGACTTTTTGGGCATTTCGGTTCCGTATTAGAATAGAAAAAACACTGCATCACACAAAATACTGGATATATTTTATTAAATTTTTTTGTATTACTCCTTAGATACTTGGTCCTTAGTAAACAAAAAAAAAATCAGGATATATTTATTCAATACAATATACCATTATAAGACCTGTTTTGACGTATGGATCTGAGTGATGGGTAGGAATAGAACTGGATGGAAGAAGATTACACGTGGTAGAGATGCGAATGTTAAGATGAATGTGTGGAGTAACTAGAATGGATAAGATCAGGAAAGAGTTTATTAAAAGAAGTTTTAGCGGAAGTGAGGAACAGAGAGTAAAGTTCCTCATCCGCCATTGAAACGGAAGGATCCTCCGACCAGACGGGTATTATGTCTGGCGGGCAGCTGCCCAACGGTTGTTGTCGGGTTCTTGTATATATACGCAATTGTTGGGTTAGTTTCAATATAGCGATGTAGGATAGTTCGTATGTGGCGAGATAGATGTCGCTACAAAGTCTTAAAATAGCACCAGTCACAGAGAAGTTGAGGGGTTATGGTACGGGGGCGTGGTACGGGCATGTCATGAGGAGAAATGAAAGTTTTATAACTAAAAGAATGTTAAGTACGAAGGTGGATAGATACAGAAGTAGAGGAAGACCGAAGAAGGTGTTGGGTACGCGTCACTTCCCCTTTGCGTGAGGGGGGGGGGGGGGTGACGCTTCCCGGTTTGGACGGGCGTTTTGTTGCGCCGGATGCCCGTCTCGTAGACGCCGTACGGATGCCAGTGGGACGCGATGTTAGTGAGGGGGTCCGAGGGGTGCAATAATGCACGACCGCTATTGCGCCGTGCCTCATACGGCGCCTCTTCGAGCTTAAGTAGTTCGGAGAGTGACCGTAAAGAGAGCCCCGCTTTATTTCGTTTTTTAATTTTAGTTTTCACTTTGGTCGCCCTGTTAATTGCTCTATATTTCTTTCATTATATATCTTGTGTATACATGTTTTATGTCAAAATATTCCTTGTCGTATTACCTATCCATTACACATTCACATATTATATACATCAAGTATATATTCCGTACATAAGCCAAAAACAATGCAATTTACGGGCGGCATCACCGCTTTCTGTTCGTAAAGTTTCCATAACATTGAATATCCTTACTCTATTGACTTATTCTACGCATTTATCTGTTCTATATTAGTTCTGTTTCCATATATGTGACACACAATACATAAGCATTTATATACAACTTAATACATAACATGCAACTTATAATGTAGCGTAGTCGCTAACATTTCTCTATAATATTATCCATATCGATCTATTTTATCATAACACATAGTACACAACACATAAACACAATAATATAACATAATATCCTAACACAAGACACGAAAATAACTGTTTTGTCGCCAACAGAAGGTGTGTATGGATTGTGTGAAGAATGATATGCGTATAAAAGGTGTTAATACTGAGATGATATTGGTGCCGACCCTACTTAAGTAGGATAAGGGGTAAGGAGATGATGATGATCTTCATTCAATACAAAGTTCATAAAGTTTTAAGAAACTACGATTTTTATAAGCTTTACGCGTTCTTCTGTAGTCCACGCGAGCGAAGCCACAGGCACAGCTAAGTTCCCTATAAATTCATAGGTACGTCTATTAAATACAAGTAATAATTTGTTTATGATAAGTGTGACAAAGTGTTTGTTATTTTACTAATTTTATTTATTTATTTATGTAATTTGAAATTTATATTTAATGTAACTTTTAGAGTAGTATGTGTATAAAAGGTGTGAATACTGAAATGCAGTTTATATAGTGAAAAAGGAATAAATGTTTTGCCGACCCTACTTAAGTGGGAATATGAGGTAGGACGAATTACTGGCGTCGACAAAAATGAATATATCAAATAAGTACCTTTTGAATGTAGGTAATAGCTGGTTCCCGCAGTCTTACCCGCAAATAATTTAAAAGAAATCAATGAGTGATAATTCATAATACTTCACTATAGACAATATTTTAAGAAACATTTTTTTGTGGAATTAAATTATATTGGTTTTCACCACATTTTCCATTATCTCCTAAATTATACGTCCAAATAATAACATGCTATAAACGACAAAGTTTGTCTTAATGATTAAAGAACTTTCATTCGTAAGGATTAATGTGCGATGCATAATAATAAGGATCATAAATAAATTTTTAACTTTCAATAAATTTTTGTCACAACATGCCTGATTGTGATGTATGTATCAGAGATAGGCATATGGTTTTACAGACTTGTTATAGATGTACTAAAAACCAATATTTTTGTAGAACATTGTATTTACGTATTACTGAATATTATAGCAGCGTACGCGGATAAAGCAGTTCCGGAGCGCTTTGTCTTCCAATTTACATAACAAAAATCAATATTTAAGGCTAACTGAGAGGTGTAGCTTAATTCTAGATAGCCTATACTCCAGAGCTCCTCGAGGAAAGGGGGGTACAAAGAGAGGTAGAAGGCACAGAGAAATTATATTTGGAGATGTCTCTCTACTTGGGGCTCTTCGAATGGTGGAATATCTACGCCTCCTCCGAGCTACCTCACCACGCAGCCTAAATACTCCTATTAATTCTGAATACAAAAACACGCATGAAATTACTGGTACCTAACATTAAATTTAATACCTACGGAACTTATATCATTAACTTCAAAACTTTGCTTTACGCAATTCTATTTTTTTTTATTAATCTCCCAACTCCTCGGTATTTTAAAGTTTAAAAATAAAGAGGCAAAAGAACAGTATCAAAAAATTTATTAAACGGTTTTGTATATTTTTTTTTCTGTATCACATTCGACCGCTGAGATGAGACCTTAGTTTTGTCCATTCGGAATGTCACGACTCGAAGTGTGCGGGTTCGTATTTCAAGGTCAACGTTTGAACATTACCTTAGGAGGTCGAATGATAATGAAACCGTGTGACTACACTACTAACATGGGGAAGGTAGAATTTAAGTCACCACAGTCGGCCAACGGACATGTGTAAACGGAGAAATCGTCGGGGTGTTCAGATATGCGATCCCAACCTGCCATACACTCGCTTGGGACACGCCACAACGGCTTGACACATTTTAAATTCTGCTCAATTTTCGTTGAATTCGTTGAAGACTGGCTCTTGAGTGTAGCTGATATAGCCGTTACAACAGTTGGAAAAAAAAAGATAAACCCGATCGAGTTTCTTGCCGGTTCTTGTCGATGGCTGGGATGTTTTCCGAACCGGTAGTAGTGTTTTGACGTTCAGAAGTGCCTTATTAGGGTCTAAATTGAATTTAAAAAAATTGGATTTTGATAATGAGTCGGATGTTTCGGGCTAAGTTACAAAGAAGCTTACAGATCTACATAACAGCGGTTGGAGTAACCGGCAATGGATAATCGATCTCTTGATGACCATCGTTTTTTTTGAATTGTACTATCCGTACAATCAGGCACCGTGCAGCCATTTTGCCTTGCTGCTATATAATCTATACTAATATAATAAAGCGGAAGAGTTTTTTTGTCAGTTTGTTTGTTTAAACTCGATAATCTTTGGAACTATCAGTCGGATTCGAAAAATTCTTTTTGTATATGATAGCTAAACTCACGAGGAATAGTATAGGCCATCTAATATTAGGCTATAGATCCAGCTAGCCTTAAATATTGATTTTTATTACGAAGGTCGGAAGTCGAGACGCTCCCAAACTGCTTTATCCGCGTGCGCTGGCGTAATTGTTAATGATACGGAAATACAATGTTCTACTATAGTATTGGTCCTTAGTATATATAAAAAAAAGTTAGCGATAGCATATGCCTATCTCTTATACATAAGCCACAATAAGGTATTTCGTGATAAAGATTTGTTGAAAATTAAAAATTGATTTATAAGTATTATTTTTAGACGTGACATATTAATACTCACGAACAAAAGTTGCTTCATCATAAAGGCAATTTATGAAGTTAAATTTTGCTCTGTATAGTATGATATTTGGACATATAGTTTAGGAGATAAAAAACAACTAGTAAACAATAATAATCATTAACAAGACTGTATTTAATTACAGATGACCGCGACACAGAATCAATAAAGGTGTTTATCAACATAATTAGATGTACGAACGTTTCGTGATAAAACAATCATAATTGCCATTCCAACGCGAGGTCTCAGGGTTATATCAAGGTCCTTTATATTATCTATTTATTAGACCAGCTTTAGTCGACAGTTTCATCGGGATTACCTTTCGTTTCGACAATATTAATATGTATAAAAAAATCAGGGTATGTTTGTCTGCAATACTCGAAAAGTAGTCGATGGATTTACTAGAAATTTTTACACAACGTTGCATTCTCTTTAAGTTTTTAACCGAGTTCAAAAAAAGACTGAGATTATGAACCGATTTCGATGATACTTTTTTTTGTTGGGTAGGGGATTCCTCTAGTGTAGTCCTCTTTTAATTTCATTGAAATTCGTCCAAAGTCCGTTTTCTTTTTTGTTAAAACTCCCAGCACTGCCACGTTTGAAACCAATTAATCTATGATTATTGTAAAATACATCTAATTTTATACATAACAAATGACCTAGGACTCAACACAAGTCTAGACTTTCGGAAAAGGTTACTTGCTCGTCTATGCTACTTATTAGATACTTTATAAACATAGATTTTATCAGTAATTTAATTCCAACAATTCTTTTATACTATAAACGTGACAAACAGTCATACGGGCATAGCATATGGACGCTTGTTATCACTAACGTGTTGCCGAAATAGAACCCAGTACCCCGAGGAGCTGTGGAAACCCTGCTCACCGCTGGAACACAACTCAAGGTTATTTGGTCCGACTGTCCCAAGAAGAAAGAAATTACTGAAGGCATTTCTCTGTGCCCTAAAGTTGTGTCGGTGAACAACTTTTCACTGATTTAAAAAAAAATGTAGAAGCAGGTTTCCATACCATGTGATATTGCTACAGACATTAGATAGGATATTGGTCTAACAAGGCAAATAGGACTAAAGTCTTCTCGGTGACCAGTCACTGATAGGTCACAACTCCTGAGGGAAGAGTTTGAATGGGTCAGGTATCAGTGCGTCTAGCCAGCCGCCATCCTTAAGAATGGACACAATAGTAGTGTGGTAGATAAAGGTAAAAGGTATAAAGGTAGGCATACACACAATGGTCCATTAACTCTATTATTTAGCAAAGAGGTTATGATTTCAATTATCGCATATAAAAAGAAGAAAATCAAATATTCCAAAAAGGAGCTGTTTCTCAATTCGTATTTTTATTATGGTAGACATAACTTTTTTGTTTATGAACCGATTGAGTTGTTTTTTTTTTTCGTTCGAAAGGGGATACTTCAAGGTTAGTTCCGTTTTAATTTCTTTAGCATTTGACCTTCAACTTCAAAAATACACCAGGGTACTCTACAAAATCACTAAAGTTGGTAATCTTTTTCGTTAAAAATTGGTTGCCTGTAAAGTCGGTATACGGGCGAAAGTTTTACGTGACAACGACTTTATGTCTGTCTCTCTCGCTCTTAGGCGGGCTAACCATGCCCGAGTGGAAGGGACGCGTGCCTCTCACTCGCTCTCATTGTGAGCGCATAACGTGAGCGGAGCGTAACGCAGTTTCTTGAAGTGTCACCCGGCAAACCAATTTATAAGACGTTGTCACGTCAAAATTGTCTTGTTTATTAACAATTTTATTGTACACTGCTTTGTGATAAGGTACTTTTAATTAGAATAAGTTGTAATAGTCAATGTATATCAATTCTTTGTCCGTAAGTTTGAACCCTGAAGATATTGTAAAGAATCATTCAAATTTCTCTAATAGTTCAAACAGACAATCTCTTGAGTGTAATATTAATAGTTTTGATTAGCTACATTGAACGCCAGTTTGTTAGATACAAAGATGTCGTTTAGATAAATTCATAAAAAGCTGTAAAACTCCTTTCAATGACAGATTCAATCATCACAGTGAACGGCGTGGAGTCACCTTGTTCATCGAAAGGTGTTAGATTTTAAAAGGCCACAAAAACAAATTTAAGCAAAACAATATCAGCCAAAATAACATAATATTATTAATATAATAATGTGTGGAACCTTCTCCCGGTCAGTGTGTTCTCTCCTTACGACATCGGGTCCTTTATGCGTAACGTGATGAGATATTTACCCAGGCTGGCGTGACAGCGGTGATCGCTGATGAATTTAGATATCTCGGTGGTCACCGTTTTGTTTGGATTGTGTTGTGCTTACCATCAGGAAGAGTAGCGTCAATGTGTGGAGTTATTATAAAAAAACTTCACTTTGAATGTCCCAGTCCTGGGAAAAAGATGAGTCCTTTTTCCTGGGAATAATTTATTTATTTATTTAAGGCAAAGACTTAATAAACACTGCGCCAAACCACGACGTATATCGAAGAGAATATTTTTCCTTTACAGCGCTACCAAATTGAAAGGCAAAAATTTACAATGTAAAATATCCAACGTACAAGAATAATCTATAAAGAATATATATTAGGATCAAACAGTTGAATACCTTTGCCTCATGATCTATTCATAATAATACGTGTTTGACATTTCGTCTTGTCATACGTATAACCTTGAACATTGACATTTCGTAGACGGTATTTAGGGTTCCTGTGGCGGATTTTGTAAAACCATTTTATTAGAAATTTTATAGATTTATTCTCAGCATGACAGTCGTGTCTATGGTCGTAATACAAAGTATATAGTGGCGATTGATATAAAATAACGGTGATAACAAGGTCAGCTAAAAAAACTGTCGTATTAAAATCTTTATAAAGAAATGTCTTTGATGTGCATACCTATAATCAAACAATGCAATTGTGTTTAGCTGTCTGTTTTATCTATTTGAATTACTAGCTATATCCCGCGTGTTAAATTTATTTGAGCAACTCTCAACCGTGCCGCCTACACACCGGCGCCGCGGTGTATGTATCCTATCGATGATTTCACTTCACGTACTTGTCTACAGCTTGCATATTACTTGAAGTTCGCTGTTACTGCTCCGCTCCTTATTGACGTGGCTTGAAGTTATATATCTTATAAGCTTTCTCATTAAATCAACACTTAACATAATAAAGCGGAAATGTTTTTTTGTTTGTCTTCTTGTTTAAACGTGCTAATCTCTGGAACTACCAGACGGATTCGAAAAATTATTCTTTTATATGATAGCCAGACTCGAATCAAATCAATTTAGGCCCTAAGAAGGCACTTATGAACGTCAAAACACTACTGCCGGTTCGGAAAATATCCCAGACATCGAGAAGAACCGGTAAGAAACTTGATCTGGTTATCTGTACAAGTGTTACAAATATAACAGGTACAATAATAATACATTCGTGGATGCACAGAAAGGGAGTCACTTCCAGACATCACTATCATTCACATAATGATCCACCCTATAATAACCTTTTGACAGAAAAACCCGCTTGACATGGTCCTTGAACTTGTTGTCAGGTAAATCAGTAATGTGCTTCGGGATCTTGTTATAGAACCTAACACTATTACCTAAAAAACTTTTATTAATCTTACTAAGTCTAAAACACGGTACGACTAATTTATTTTTATTTCTAGTATTTACATTGTGCTGATCTTTGACAAAATCCAGCTTATCTAAGTTTTTACGGACATACATTAAGTTATCAAAGATGTATTGGGATGGCAATGTTAAAATACTAAATTCCTGGAACTTGTTCTTTAGTGATTCGCGGGATCTTATATTGTAAATTGCTCGAACTATCCGCTTTTGTAATATAAATATGGTATCTACCTCAGCTGCTGAATCCCCACAGCAAAATACCGTAAGACATTAAGCTATGAAAGTAAGCGAAGTAGACTAACCTAGCGGTGGCAATATCTGTTAACTGGCGAATTTTGCGTACTGCGAATGCAGCAGAACTTAATCTTCCCGCCAAAGTTTTAATATGCGGACCCCACTGTAATTTTGAATCAAGAGTAATGCCTAAGAAGACAGTACTATCAACTAAGCCTACTAAATTCCCTTCTATCTTGATATTACTATCAACATGCCAAACATTGGGCAAGACAAATCTTATACATTTGGTTTTGTTTGCATTTAGTATTAAATTATTTAAAGCAAACCATTCAGAGATTCTAAATAAGGTGTTGTTTAATTGCCTAAGCTCCGAATCTATTCTATTCACTTTGAATATTCACCATTTTCAACCACGGACGATAGATCGTTTATATAAACGAAAAACAAAAATGGTCCCAAAATCGAGCCCTGAGGGACGCCGATTCTAACCAATGATCCCGAAGAGGTTGCTCCATTTACACTTATTTTCTGATAGCGCTCTGTTAAATAAGACCTTAGGAGGTCGAGAGAAGTTTACGCACACCATAGTGTTTTAGCTTAAGTATTGAGAGATCACAGAACACACCGATTGCATCCTGCGACTCCTCCCAAGCCCTATATATATGACTTAGCTGTGTTGCACCAGCGTCAGTGGTTGATTTAGATTTTGTGAAACCATATTGCCGACTATCCAAAATCTCTTGTGCTTTAAAATATTGTACTAGCTGCCTTGAGCATAATTTTCTTGAAAATCTTACTAATCGACGGAAGTACAGAAATTGGTCTATAATTTCCAAGATTACTTCTACAACCTGATTTAAATAGAGGAACTACTTTACTTATTTTCATTAAATTAGGGAAAGTCCCTGTTTTTATGGACTGATTAAATATATTAGCCAGATATGGTGAAATATTGACAATTATGGACTGAACTACGATTACTGACATACTCCAAATATCTTCAGTATTTTTTAAGTTTAATTGTTTAAAAGTCCTTATTATTTCACCTGCACTAACAGATGTAAAAGAAAATTTAGAATCCACAGGTGTAATAAGATTATCCAAAAGTGATGCAGCGTCATGGGGTGATGATATTATATTTTTTGTTACTACTAAGGGTACATTTGTGAAATAATCCTGGAAAACAGTTGCTACCTCTGAACTGTTTGAGATATGTACTCCCTCAACGTTTAGATTAAGCGAATTATCATTTTTCCTATCTTTTCCTGTTTCATTATTTATTATATACCAAACAGTTTTAGTCTTATTACTAGATTTAAGAACTTTATTTCTTAAAAATATCACTTTTGCAGCTCCACAAACACGTTTAAATATTTTAGAATAATCTCTAACATAAGCATGAAATGAATCACTAGTTTTCAATGATTTCCTATAATATAAATCATATAGTCGATCGAAGAATAGTATACGCTACTTAAGAGTAGGCTACGACTCTCAGATAGCCTTAAATATTGATTTTTGTTAAGTAAATCGGAAGTCGAGACCCTCCTGAACTGATTTAACCGCGTGCGCTGGCGTAATCGTTAACGATCGAAAATATAATGTTCTACAATAACATTGGTCCGCAGTATATTAAAAAAAAAGTCAACGATAGTATATATCTATCTCTAATACATAAACCACAATAAGGTATTTTGAGACAAACATTATTTGAAAATTTAAATTTGATATATAAGCATTATTTTTAGATATGACATATTAACCTTTACACAAAAAAATTAGTTCATCATAAACACAATTTTATGAAGTTATATTTTGCTCTTTAGAGTATGCTTTTTGGACACAGTTTAGAAGATAATGAAAAATGAAAATAATATGTACTTGCGGGAAGAACAATTATGATGCACTACATGGATGCGTAGGCGGCGCGGTGTTTGTCGACTAAAATTAACACGGGTGAAACCCTGGGGCACAGCTAGTAGGCTATAAAATGCAAAAAATAGTAGATTAGTGCCTTAAAACCACAAATATCCTCTTGAGCTTTACAATGTTAGTACAGATAATATAGTCCACAGATGATGTTGAGTTACAATCCTACTGTAATCATGAATTATTTATTAATAATTAGGTTAAGTATAGTTTAAAATAATAATATCTACTATTTATCTAATTAATATTATGTTAATTGTCAACCTAATTGAATTTTATAGGAATTCTACTCTTAACAATGTGTTCGAAAATAAGCCAGCATATGGTACATTTTTTTATATAACTAAGGTGGCGAACAAGCGTACGACCGGTCTGATGGTAAGCGGCATCGGTACCCTATGGATGCTTGTATAACCATAGGTATCACCAGTGCGTCACCGACCTACACAACATACAAAGAGCTATTGAAACG
Source organism: Saturnia japonica (assembly GCA_033032175.1). Lineage (NCBI taxonomy): Eukaryota > Metazoa > Arthropoda > Insecta > Lepidoptera > Saturniidae > Saturnia > Saturnia japonica. The sequence continues at coordinate 1,598,266 of CM065331.1, forward strand.
CTACTCACCGCAGGGCCACAACACAAGAATATTTAGCTGCGATCTGCTCCAAGTAGAGAGATATCTCCAAAGAAATTTCTCTGTGCACTACCTCTCTTGAAAAATTGACGTAAGATATACATATAAATATGCGTAGCGAACATTATTCTTTAGGCTATGAAAATTAAACATTGTAAAACATGGCTTTGGTGAGCGATGTCATAATTAAAAGTCAAATCTTAATGTCTTACTCTGATGAAGAGGGATTTTATTTCATGATTAGTGTGAAAAATTCTAATGTCAATAATTGCTAAGGCACATTGCTCACCAAAATATGTCACAAAGTTTAGCTTAATTATCATTTTAAAGTCAATTTAGCTTAAATTAAAGTCATAAAAAAGTGTAATAGGAGGTTAAAGATTGACTGTCTGGGAGTCTGACAAGGAATATTTTATTTGTGATATAGGAATGTGTTAGTTACGTAGAAAGTCAAATATCTTATGATATAAACGCAATGGGTACAATATAGGATATATAAGTTAGACATTAGAATATTCTAAATAAACATATGTTATATGACAATGTTTAACATATCCATCATAGTTGAAAACTATGGTAAAAAAAAAATTTATATGTACTTATGTACACACGTAAGAAGTTGTTCTAATGGGCGTAAGATGACAAAAATATTTACAAAATTTTTATTCATGTGCCATGAAGTTTAGCATCTATGATAATAATGTAAAAAATTTTACTCATTCTTGACCTTTTCTTTTAATAGTATTAAAATAAATTAACGAAATATTAATGAGAATTTAAAAATATTATAATTGAAATTTTTTTTTATTTATACAAGAATAAATTTATACACAATAAAAAAAAATTACAATGATAACGAAATTCCGTCACATGACGTGCATGCAACTTTTTAATTTTAACCTCTAGTAATGGCGACAAAAGAAATTAAAAAAAAAATCTCGTCTCCTATTATTTTTATCTTAAAATATAGTATATAAAACTACAGAACCCAAACAGAGCAACCGCCAAAAATCCAGTCTGATACCATAAGCAACTTTTGTTTTTTTCCACATTTATTTTTAAATCCGGCAACGGTCTAAGCGTCTCGCGGCCAGTTCGCGCGCATCCTCTAAAATGGCGCCACAAATTAATTATTATTAAAGCAACCAGTTTGTGGGCAATTTTAATCGATTTTCGAGGACATTTTGTATCGGTTCGATAGTCCGCCGCTATACCACTCTAAGGCGGTTTACCTTAATTCGATAATCAGTTTGGATTTTGTGTTTGTGAATGCGCGACGTGTGTACTCGGCATTAATAATATTTTTTTGTATATTTTTTTCTCATTTGTGTTACTACCTTGTTGGTTGGGTAAGTTTTTTTTTTGTTTTATAAAACATATAATTTTTAATTTATTTTATTCTCATATTTATGTTTGTTAATCTAAAAACGTATTTCAATAATTAAAGAGGTAACTTTTATTTTTATAATTTATTTATTTAGATAATGGTTCATCTATTCACCGCAATATAATAGTTGCACTCTCGACTTTATTCGAATCGACACAATGACTCGGACTTTAATATAATATGTATCTAATAATAAATTAATATAAAATCTTTAAAAAATGTGAAATAGTACAATAACTATATAATAAAAAAATCAACAGTACATAGTTCTTTGAATTCAATTATTATGTATAACCCTGAAAAAAGTTGTTAAAATTAGTAAAACTGGTTAATATGAAAATTATTTACATAGGAAAAATACCTGTAAACTTTTCAACTTCATTTAATTTACCTACAGTAGCAATTTTCAACATTAAATTAATGTAAAAAAAGTATTTTTAACAACCTCAGATTTTTTTTTATAATTTAATACAGAGGAATATATAAAAAATATACCCTCATTTTACCCGACTACGTCAAAGCGAAAAGGTAGGAATATGTTTTTACACGAATGCCCTTATATGAAGTGTTATGTTTTCAGGGTTCATTTATGTGAGTTCATTCCATCATAACTTTTAAATGCCTGAATAGATGTTGACGTTTGGGATATTATTACAATCCTTAGATCATGTCGAGTGACATTAACTATATTTTTGCAAAAAAATTAAGCTCCATTTTCCAACGTAAAAAAAATCTGCAGCAGTAGTTACATTTTTATTTATCTGTTTAATCAGTGAGTGACCTTTGTATGTACAGACTATTACAATTTGTTTTTTTTTTTTACTTTTTGATAAATGAGGTGTCAATCAATTCCTTATTATGATCCGGGAGACATAGGTTAAATTTTATACGAACAAAATCAATATGACGGATGTTACATCCAAAAATGTGAAGCTGCTGAATTTTAATTTTTGCTGTCGTATCGAGCGAGATGTCTTATTAAAGAGGAGAAAATTCTGACTTCATAAATATAGTACAATATAAAATATTAATAAAATAAACCAAGTGACAGAAAGACAATTTTATGTACAGTGTTTACGAATACTACTAGTGCCGTCTATCGGCAGTTCAGAATATCACTTGCGTAACAAAGATAAAAACGGAAAGAAAAAGCAATCCTTTTTTTGTGAACTTTGAAGCAATGATGGCTTCAGTTGTAGCGTATATGGACACCGCGTCGATCGACGTGAGTTCGAATCTCAACTAACCTGAGCTTCCGCTGAAATTAAACATCATGCTTGGTCGTACATTTCCAAAAGCCCGCATAGCTAGCTACCACCCTCAACTTTTAAATCTGTCGCCAAGCACCTATAGGTGTGTTCCGGCAATTGCACTTGAGAGCCATTGCCTTCCACAAGGCTTGGTGTGTTACTATATTGGGCGAAATCGTCACTTAACATCAGGTGACATTTTCGCCAATGGCTAAACATATAAATACTACGGAAAAAAATTGTTATTTTTTTCTTAGTCCGGCTACAGATTTTTAAACATTTTTAGTAGATAAAGCGAATGTCTCGATACGGATGTCTTTTTACTAAAATATTTCAAATTGCGTCATTTATAAGTATGAATTAAGGATGTGTCATTTGTTTAAACGCCAGTCAATAAAGGATTTCCCAAAACACGCTAACGTCCGTGAATGGACACGATGTGTTAAACATTCTGTAAATAAGTTTATTAATGAATTTTATAAACATCAGAAGTGTTATTTCGTACTATCTGTGCTCCACGGTTATATACGAGTAAGATTTATTAGAACTACTCTCCACCATGCTGCAAACGCAGCCATAAAGCATATCGTTGTCTTCATTTCCAGTACTTACCCACAGCTTTCTAGACTACTTGACGTTCATGGCTCCTGCTCCGCTACTTGAAGACACAGCGTGGTGTTTTATAGCTTATAAACTTCCTCAATAAATAATCTATTGAATTCAAGGATTTTTTTTTAATCTGACTAGTAATACCAGAGATGAGCGTATTCAAATAAACAATTAACAAGAATTTTTTTTTTACAAAAAAAAAATGAAAGCCAACAGTTCCCTTTTGTATATTCAAAGTTGAAGGTCCAATGTCAATTAAATTAAAACGTGAATACCCTTAAAGTATCTTCTATCAAACAAAAATCATATCGGTTCATAAACAAAGAAGTTATGGCTGAACATTAATAAAAAAAATATACATTTGAATTGAGTTACCACTGTATTTTTTTAAGTCTGTTAAAAAATAATCTCTTAAATTCTATATATTAAAATAAGTATAGATTTCGTATTGAGATCTGGAGAGTAACGCGAACCATCCTATAAGGGGGGGATAAGTTGAAAAGTGTCCTGCTGTATGCAGCAACGTTACAGTTCAGAAACTCACCAAAATGGCGCTAGCGCTGCGAGACGGAGTGATACTCTTTCGTGATTTCATAGGTTTTACTGTTGTAAAACTTAAATAAATAATTTAACAATAATAGGAAAACTATGTGTAGTGAAAAGTTGTCCAAGCGGGTGAAAATTAAAAAATAGTAAATTGGCGCTAGCTTTCAAATTAACGCTCTCGCTGTCGTGACGCCAACCCAGTTTGACGCTTTCCGACGGACACTTTTTCATACATAGAGATGGTACACTTGGTCTCTACCTTTTATAGTATTCAAAAATAAGCACAGAGTGACAAACATCTGTCTACAAGTCAAATGACCTTCAACATGATTTTGAAAGTTTCTGTGTGTTTGGAAATGTCAACGTTGTATTCGAGACAATATAATACAATTATCGTTTATGAGTAAACGCAGATTGCAAGATATTTGAAAAATACGTTTAAACAGAAATCGATTGCAACTCGGACTGATTATCTTTTAAACAAAAATCTCGTGTGACAGTGTTTACGGTCGCACTCGTCCGAGATGGCTGGACCAATTTTTATGAAATTTTTTATGTATATTTGATAGGTATGAGAATAGGTTGTAAAGACCCGTCACGTCCACCCTCTCTAGCGGTAACCCAAGCCTAGGTCCGTTCCTCGGTGTGAAACCCTTGGGTCAGGCAACCGCCCGCGCGATACAAGTGACACTTTACGTGCATCACTTAGCTACCTACATACAACACTACACACGTATGAACATACACACGTGCACACCACACAGGTACATAGGTTCTGTGAGGGACCTTTTTTTTTCTTTTTTTACGCTAGTTAGTTAGCGCTAGTTAGTGTAGAAACATTCCGATTATTGAATACACATACGCACGGTTCCTTCCTTCCTCCCAGGAGGAGGGGAACGTGCCTATGTGTATATTTAGTTAGCTCGAATCGTAGGTGTAGGGATTCGAATAGATCGCGACCTATTTGCGAACGCGACGACCGCCCGAGCCGAGGTCCGGCCACTTTGGCACCCTCGTGCGAGTCGTCCACAAAACTTTCGCGGCTGAGTGCCCTCTGCGCTCGCCCCCAAGTCCGGTGAAGCTGTAAAAGCCGCAGCGGCTTTAGGGCCCCTAAGGCTAACAGTGTAGTCAGTTCTAAAAAAAAAAAAAAAAATAGGTTGTAAAGTATATTTCATAACGCTATTTGTCATCAAAAAATACCTACAACCCCAAACTTTCACCCTCCTACCCTACCTTCTCATTTTTAATCGCAATTTAAGTATTTTAGTATGAACAAAAAATTTAATTTTTATCTTCGACTCGTTACCGAAGAGTGTATCCGTGTATTCCCCAAAAATATTTAAATATTAAGGCGAGCGAAGCCGTGCGTAACGCTAGTATTATATATAAACTATACATAGACGAAATCTTTACTTCGTATTCCTCTAAAACCAAAACACCAACCAATTTTTATATTGATTTCTAATTTATTGTTGCGAATTATTTTATTGTTCGCATTGAGAATTGAAAGATTTTTTACCCGATTGCGAAAAAGAAGCGTTATATTTTTCGTGCGTATGTATGTATGCGTGTCTATTTCTTTGGCACGCTCTGTAGCCTAAAAAGCTTGATGGATTGTAGCACACGAGGTGTCGTTAGATTCGCCTCAATTGTGGGAGTGACATAGGCTATATAATATTTAAGTACGACATCTGGGAATCAAATAAAAAGCAAACATACAAAAATATATTTAACAGTCGTGTTTTTGTTGCAATCGAGTTTTTTGTTTCCTTTTTAATAATATTGCTATTTTTTTTAAATATAAAACTAAGGTGATAAACATACAACCTGTCTGATAGTAAACGACTACCGTAAACTATGGACGCTTGTAATACCATAGTTATAGACTCTGGAACTAAAAAAAACTCACAAAAGGAACGCAGCACGAGGTTGGCTGCGATCTTTTATAAGGTTGAAGTATTCCCCCAGTCGACCGTCCCAAGTAGAGATAAATTCAAAAAGAAACTTTTCTATGCCCTATCTCTCTTAATATGTCTACCACCATGATTTACTTTTAAGTGTAGTCTAGTCGCGTCTAGTACAATAGTTATTAGTCAATTTGGGATCTCCATAAACATAGCTTTGTTCCGGCAAACTGTCTGACCTTCAATGTAATTAAATGATATTATACAAATGTGAATGATTTTTAGAAACGTAATTAAGTAGTCAGTTCTTCTAACTTCTTTATTAGTCGTCATTAAAACTAACGATGTTCCTAATTAAAATAGGACTTTTTTTCATATATGTATTGTATATTTTTAGAGTTTATTCCTTGAGAATAAATCCGGTATGTAAATTTTATAACGAGTGAAAATTATAAAAACGTTATCAAAAAGCGTTACGTTCTTCTGCGCTTCGCACGTTGCGCACAGTTTCACTTTGAAATCATGTAGGTATGTACATACATCATCTTGTTTTTAGATAAATCATTAACCACTCAGTTAGTGAGTTAGTGATTACATATTCAAAGACAATCATACATAAGGAGTGAAATACAGTTGTGGGTAAGAGTTGATGCACACATAAACTTTTTTTTCTTTTTGTTTGAGGGAGCTTTTACAGTTGATGTATGCCAGCTCCATTGAAGCACACCCAAATTCTACAAAAAATAAAATAATACCTAATAAAAAGACTATGTAGTCTTTCTATCTTTTAAACTGTTAATATTAGCAACTAGCTCTGCCCGTGGCTTCGCTCACATGGGCTACAGAATGCCCGCGCTAATCTTGTCCCCCGCTCCCGGCTATTTTAAAGACAAAAATGCTTATTGTGGGTGTTCTTACACCCTTGAGTGTCTTATACAGTTTCTTAGTTTAGGTGGGATAGATGTATACTTCCCTAACTTTTTTGTAGGTCTTTTTAATGTCTATAGTTATGTGGTACATTTATTTGCTATATCTCTTATGGTTTACTCAGCGTAAGCCATTTTTTATTTGTGCGGAACCCTTTTTCTTTTTCTAAAATAAATGTAGTCTAAGTTAGTCCCTATAACATCAGCTATCTATTAATGAAAGTCCTGTCAAAATCGGTCCAACCGTTTCGGAGATTACCCGGAAACCACAGGCAGACAAACAAATATTTTAAAAATTGTTTTTTTTTTGTTATAGGTGTGGTATTTACTTTCATATGCATTTAGTAAATAGCTGTTATTTTGACATTAAAAACAGACACTTTAATTTTATTAATTGTATAGATAAAGTTCCACAGCATACTAGCCAAATCGGAAGTTGGCTAATACTAACATCTAAAGAATACACACACGCACATTTACACATATTAGAAAGTCGAAATATTAAAAAAAAATGAGACAATTTCAACACTGACGTTTGATTCCAAAATAAGCAAAGCTTGTGTTATGATAACTAAACAGCTTATATATATTATATAGATATATAACATTCAGACACAATGGATAATTATTGTGCTCATCACACAAAAGTCAATAATATGCTGGGATCGCATCTATGACCTCTCGGCTCAATAGTGTTTACCACTGTGCCACAAAGCCTGTCAAAAGTCAGTTTTATATAACCGGGCTCATTGGGGAAGAGAGAGTTCAAAGAGAGGTAGGCACACATAAGTATCTTTGGAGATTTCTCTACTTAGAACAGTCCGGCTGATGGATCACATAACCACGCAGTTTCTCCTCAACTTCTATGTCACTGATACTACTTTCATACTTCTTCTGATATAATCTATATATTAATACGTGAAGTAAAAGCTTTCGGAACCTTTTAAGCGTATTGCATGCATGGAAGACTATTAGATTTGGCATGGTTAAAGTTTATATGGAGAAGGAGTACAGAAAGCTAAAATTTATATATAATATCTGTTACTACTTAATATATTAAATTAAATAAATTAATACCTACTGCGAATCCTAATCCGACCAGTGCCATTGAACTTAGACCCTCCAAAATATTGACATTGTCACTCAACGAAAAGTGACAGCAAGTGATGTAGATAATACTCATTGTTTAGGTTCATGAATACTGCAAATATCAAACAGAAAATAGTCTATGATCAAAAAGTCGCTCGTCGAATTTCGAACTTAGGGCGATCGCTAGTAATTGTAAATCTTCTCCATTCTAGTTACGCCTATCTGTGCCACATGTTTTCTTCTTTCATCCATTTCTTTTCTTTGCTAGCACTCAAATCTGATAGCTTTTCTAATGATTTTATATACATTAACGTGTTAAGAACATACGTCGTTCACATGTGATTTCGTGACACGTCGCCATTCTTAAAAGTGCTAATATCCTGAAGTGATGTTTTGTTGGACTTGAGAGCCAGTCCCCGTACTAGGAGTAAAGTGTAATCATATTAAGCGGTCGTGTTTAAACTCTTATAATAAAATATACTATTTGACAAATGTAAAATGACTTAATTTGAAAAAAGTTGGCCGTCATGTGTGATGTAAAACGACTTAGTGAATTAAAAAAAAAATACATCGGGTGATCCCGAAACATGCAAACCAAAAGAAAGTCATTGTGAAGATGTTTATTTTATTACTATGTATATGGTAGTCGCAATACCAACCAACCGATTTTAATATATCAATGTTTTAACATGAAACATTGAAATGATCCAGTCTGTCTATTAAAAAAACAAACACGGCTCCACACCGCCAACGTTGAGGGCAAAGCGTCACCACGCCAACAGCGGCCAACATTTGGTCCAACAGCTGGCCTGACTCGCTGCTTTAGACGTTTCACATCAATATAGTGACAACTCAAGCAACATGATGCCAGTTAAGAATGTCTCGGTAACAGAATAATTTTCCTAACTGGCTATATCTTTAACATCCCTCAGTATTTCTCAGTATCCAAAGTTAAAAAGTACTTATATTATGATTTTCGAATACAGTAAAACCTCTTTATTCGCAAGGTATATGTTCCGTAAATATGCCACGAATACAGAAACCTTGAATATGGAATGGAATGGTAATTTATATGAGATTATAGGGGATACTTTCCTAGGAGACAAAATAAAAAACAAGAATGCATATAATTTTTTTTATTTAATTGAAGTTTTTGACCATTTTGATTAATTATTATCTTCAGACTTAGGCAATGGTTTAAAGATTTTTTTCTTGCTTAATAATATTTAAAAGCTCCTTCATTTCAGACTGATATTCAGCAGTGGCATTAGCAATTTGCCTCTTAAATTAAGATTTCGTTCCATAGATCAATTTTCATAAAGAAATCTCAAAACTCGTTTGCCATTCTTAAACCTTCACTAAAGTTTTTCAAATTAAATGTCACGTTTCCCGTGCTTGTTGAAGCCACTTTTTCAATGGGCTCTGAATTTAACATTTCCTCCAAGTCGATTTCAGTCAAATCTTCATCTTACGATTCAAACAACTTCTGAATGTCACTTGATTCTATCTGTTCGAACCCATCTCGTCCTATTCCATTCGCAATTTCAGCTATGTATGCAGTCAAAGCAGTCAATTTACCGATTAGATCCGCGAATAAAGAAATATTTAGCCGTGAATATAGGAATTGGGTCACATTTTTTTAATCCGCGAATAGTGAAAACGCGAATGAATGAAGCGCGAATAAGGAGCTTTTACTGTATTCCATTACATAAGAGAAATCGTACCTTAATTACTAACAGTACTTATATATCCGTATTTTATTACGTTTCAGTTATTTATTTGTGTGTTGGTAGAATGTACGACTTTGGATGATGTAACTCACCGTTGAAGGGCGACCACCAATTTTTATAATAAGAACAGCGTATTTATGCAGTTAAATGTTAGCAGTCCTATTTCACACAGGATTGTATAGAACCACAATCCTGTCCTGTCCGGTCCAATTTCACATAGGAACCGGAAGTCACTTTTCACCATTTTCTTTTCCTGTAGATTAAATGGGACTGTTGTGTTGAAAACTATACCTTTGAGATCAGGACACAGTGAAACCATATAGTGACCTATTTTAACCAGTATATAGTCATCGACATACATAACCAATATGATCTCCATTTACATTAAACTAGTAGTATGCCCGCGGCTCTGCACGCGTTTGTTACTATGCAGTAGTTATTTACATCCCGTAATTATTTTTTTGGTTATATTATTGATGTGTTTTCCGTGTAAAATTTTCATGAAAATTGGTTGAAAATTATTATTATATTCTACGATTTCTAATGCATTATTAACTACGTTTATATCCCCTCAATTATGGTACGGTGTATGCTTCCCATCTACAAAATTTGATCAGAATTGGTAGGTAGAGAATAGATGAAAATTTTATTTTATGAAATTCTGTTTTATTTTATTTTTAGAAGTAATATTGACAATTCTTATAGCCCATTAATTATATAATTATTTATACTACCCGTATACAAAATTTCATCAAAATCGGATTATAATTAATAAACATAATTATATTTTGGAATTATTTCTTTTACGATTTCTAAAAGTGTTATTGAAAATTCTTATATCTTATCAACTGACCCATTACGTGTCTTATACCATTATATAAGCATCTCGTGTACAAAATTTCATAGGAATCGGTCAAGCCTCTTTTGAGTTAAATCCTTACATACAAATTAGTCTTCAGTATCGTTCATACTATAATATATGAATAGTATGTCTAACGAGATATTTGGACAAAAAACTACTGTACTGACAGAAATACAGATTTATTAATATAGATAACTTAAGTGACGTCACAACAAGACTTCAAAGTCTGTTCACTCCATCAGTATACAAGATTGAAGGATACTCCTAAAAAACCTAACATAAAATCTTGACTTTAAAGTATTTGATTAGCATAAATTTTAATAAATCCAGTGATACATGACATTTGCCCCGGTCCACTTTCCCTCAGCGTAGAGGTCTTTAGAACTGGTTGTACACGTTAACAGCACACCAAGGATATCTAGTTCTTTTTCCATTCTAAACACGTTTATTTGAGTTTTTTTATTATTTTATTTATTTCTAAGAAATATTTAATTCGTCTGTGAGTTTTTGATGTTGGAATTTTTGTGTATTTTTAGTCTGTTGTCGCGATAGAATTTTACCTCCCCGATTAATTTCTGAATATACACCGGCTGTGTATTGTGCGCCTTGGTTATATAAAAGAACACATTTTTTAAAGATGATAATTAAAATCAGCATCGACATCCGTTGATCCATGGAAAACCTAATTCAAAGTTGAAGAATTTGAGTTCAAATCCCTGCAATACGTCTGAGCGACCGGGGAAGGATAAAATCGTGATGAAATCATAGTATGGTGGGTAGGGCCTTTCTAATGCTCGCCTGGCTAGCTATCACCCTCAAGTTGTTAATCTGTCGCCAAACACCAATAGGTGTGGCACCTGCACTTGAGAGCCAGTCATCCATTACACTTAGCGTGTTAACATCTTGGGCCACATCGTCACTTAAGATCAGGTGAGATTGCGGTCACAACGCTAAACTTAGAACGATAAATAAACTCTAGTCGTGATCCAGTCAAACAAATTATAAGTATCCTATAATCAACCGGCATACACATACTTTTTTTTTAAATATAGTAAAATTTTCGGTATTGACGGTAACGGTACCTGATGGTAAACACAATACAATCCTAACACAACGGCGACCACAGAGAGATTGTGATCTATCGACGGTTATCGACACATGCCGGCCTGCAATAATTTAAATGGATATGCAAAGGCTGATCCTAAAATGCGACACGCAAAACCGAGTCACTATGGCGGACTTTTCAACACGTGCTTGCTGTACAGCCCCACCATATCCTCGTTTTGTGCAGGTGAGGTTGACTTGGGCATCTCAGGTTTAAAGATGTAATTCGACACTTTTTACACTCCAAAAGGTATATGTGTTTCCAGAATATTCTTTACTTAATCCATCGTTGCTTAATTAGATCTATTTTGCTTCACATTTAACTGCCTCATTAGTTTAGTGGTTGTAAGCTCAACTGCTATGGTCGGGGTCCTGGGTTCGATTCCCAGGTCGAGCAAATTGTTATTAGGTTTTTCTAAGAAATTCTCAGTAGCAGCTCGGAGTTTGGCTTTTGTGTCCGATTAATGGCAATAGGCTCGCCCCCTATTAATATACCCGGCGAACTGTGGGTGTACATTAGTACATCTCTGCCTAACTCTTCGGGAATAGAGCCGTGATGGTATAGTATGTTATGTTGCTTCACATAAAGACAAAAGTTCTCTGTTCCTATAAAACGTTGTTAAAACAATTTACACAGTTGTTCTTAATTGGTTTCGGTTCATTGACTTGCAACTAGTAACATGTTAATGACATACTTATTTCATTATAGATAATATAAATAATAAATATGGGGACACAATTTCACACACGGCCATTTAATTCCAAACTAAGCAAAGCTTGTATTATGGCAACTAAACAGCTGATATACATACATATATAGATAAATAACACACAGGCATGCAACTGATAATTTTATTCTCATCACACAAAAAATTTCAGTAGTATGCGGGGATCGAACACGCAACCTCTCGGCTCAATAGTAAGGCTTACTAACACTGCGCCACGAGACTTGTCAATGTACTTGTTTTCTTTTAATTCATAATCTTCTATCTAAAATGTATCTGTACTTATATTACTAAAATAATAGTTGGATTGGCAAACGTTGTTCTGTTCTTTCCGGTTGTTAATGGCTCGGCGACAGCGCCATCTATCGGATTCTAACATATCTTTAAACCAGCGTCTCGATAAAATTAATATATTTAGTAAATATGAGCTCAATCGTTGAAGTCGCTCAGATATTATAGAATCAGTACCCAGTGAACACGTTACCTTACCTTGACCATCACACAAAAGGTGTACAGGGTCAAAGCGTTTTGACATACAGGTGACATGAATTGATATAATTAGTGATCTGAATGTTATGTCATATTCTGTGACTTTCATGTAGCATCATACCAATGTAAAATATATTTTTAAGGTGATGTCATACCATTATTTTTATCCTACGTTCATCTTCATATTTCAGCGTAATATCAGATTTCATATATTTCTATATTTACATAACAGATAAGTCTCATTTTTACGTACTAAAATAAAATAGAAATTTTATATAAAAATAAATCAGCATATTACGTATATCTGATATAACAGTTAACCTTTTCGTTACATAAGTGGGATGTTAGTTTTTTACTTACGTATGTTTTTATGTAACGTACGTAAAGTAACGAAACGTATTTATTACGATAATAATAAATAATAATAATTTTATTTATGCAAAGTACAACTGATTTTACATTTAGAAACACAAAACAAAAAAAACATAACATAACACTTTTATAAGCTCTTGACTACCAAACTAGGGTTAGTAATTATATATAATATTGGCAACTGTAACGGATATCCAATGATAAATAAAATACATATTATATTGTTAGCTTATTTACAATGGTAAATAAAAAACTACTATTCTGAACAAAAATTGTACGTGTACACTTTACAGACCGTTGAACTAAATAGTCTTTGAATGTAATATCCTATATTAACAATGTTATTTACTCACAATGCGTTGTAACGCGTAGTAATGTTAGTAAAATGTTCTGATGAGTAACAGTCACAAAAATAAAACGACATAATTTTAAACTCGTTTCTGTCTAAAGTACTCAAATAGTATACGGCATACAAGAATTAGTTACTTTCCCATTAGAAAGATATCAACGCGTTTTAATTTTCCGAAAAAATTCTCTTTACTTTTTTTTACTTTTTATCATCGTTTTAATTTTTGGAGCAACGATGGATCTGTAGATGAGTGCTTGCAAATAAGCCTGAGATTTCGAGCAAGGAAAACGTCGCGATGAAACCATAGCATGGTGATCGAATATTTTCTATTGTCTGCCTGGCTATCTACTACCCTCATGTTGAAAATGTATCGCCAAACACCTATAGGTGTATTCTGGCAGCTGCATTAGAGAGCGGGTTTTACATTAGCTTAACCAGTTTCACCATCCTGAGTCACATCGTCACTAAACATCAGATAAGGTTGTAGCCATAACGCAAAATCTATAAACGATTTAAAAAAAGATATAAGTGTGTATTTTCGCTGTAAAACCTTGAGCAGGATCTGTTGCTCTTAAACCTAAACCCTCTTCAGAGGAAACACATTTAAATAATACGTTTTAATAGAAATCTGTTGCTATCGCGCTACTGTAAAACGACCGAAGAGAGCGCGAGAGAGACAACCACAGCTCGGATTGATTGTTTACCTTTATAAAATAGATGAAAGCATAACTTCGTGTTCCCCTGTTTCATCCTCTAAAGTGATCGGTCTCTAACGATGGGTCTGATAAGAAAGCTCAAGGTCACTCAGAGAGCAATGGAGAGGACTAAGCTCGGAGCTTCTTTGCGTGATCGAATCAGAATACTATTCTCAGAATTACCACATTTAAGTGGCAGTGAGCATACCATATCGCTCATGGAACGGAAGGCCTAAGGGACCGTAGAGTTCTCAAGTGGCAACTACGTTTCAAGATCGCAGAAGTGGCAGACCCACCATTTGGTAGACCGACGACCTAGCGAGGGTTGTGGGAACCCGCTGAATGCAAGCAGCGCAGAACCTGCCTGCCTGTCATTGTGGCGTTCTTTAGGAGAAACTTAGGCCTAGCAGTGAACATCTTTTGGCTGAATAGATGGATCTTCTAAAACTGGACCAATATAATAACGGTCGTATAGTTGGGCAATTTTAGTGATATTAGAAGACTCGTACGTCTTATAGTTAGTAAATTAGAAGAAATCTAAACATTGAAACATTACAGTGGTAAATAGATATTGTATGGTATAAATCTATTTGCTATAGAGAAAACAGGGGAATACGTTGTTACTATAGTCGTACAAGTTCGTGCGCGACAGTTCTATGCATAGAATTATGAACTCGGCGTGTTAGAGTATAGAACCAGAACAACGGTCTCGCCTGTCTTACCACCTATACATGAATTTTTCATGTATGTCTTCCCCGACGCCTGTACCTACGCTCAGTCTGTTCACGCGTTTCGTCCAGTGCTTATCTCTGTTAAAATAATACTTTTACGAATCAAAATGTCTAATTGTGCAGTGAAAACTTGTATAAACCATTATAGAAAGAAAAACCTGAAATCCAGTGGTATCTCTTTTCATGTGTAAGTACTGATAGACTATTATTTTACGTCAAAATAATTATTAATTACATGACACGCCGCCATGACAGTTGAGTTTACTCAAGACGCTGTAGTGTTGTGCCTACTCTTGTTTGTATCGAGTGACTATTACCGCATTTTATGAATATAGACTAGGTCCTACTTTATTTAATGATTATTGTTTCTTTTAACTATGATTTTAAATATAATTTCTTTCTAAATATTCATTAATAAGAATATTAATTTGTCCTATCACAATATTTAGTACCTAATATAATGTTTTCGATATTGTAATGATAATGTATGATATTTAAGTTATTTGAATTAGTATGAATATAATTTATTTACTTATATATTTTTAGAAATTTACTCAGTGAGAATTTTGTGATCTTACAGCTTTCCTAAAGACCCAAAGACAAAAGAGAAATGGATAGATGTAGTTCGTAAAGATGGATGGTTTCCAGGGCCTCGAACTACAATATGTTCTCAGCATTTTGAGGAATCATGTTTTAATTTGAGCAAGAAAAGGCGATATTTATTACCAAATGCAGTACCTACGTTAAAACTTGATGTGGGAAATTTTATAAAAATATTCTATAATTTATATTGTCATTAATTGTTCATGGTTAGAGTCACTATAAAATTATACCTACTTTAATTTTCATTGTATTTATTTTAGACTGAGGAAACTGTACAAGAAAATGAAAATGAAATGGACGTTGAAGTCACTGCTAGTTTTGTACCAGATATGCTTATTGATTCTCCTCGCAAAAAAAAACTAAAATCACGTATATCGCATCAACGTTTATTAAAAATAAAACACCTACAGTGCCATCAAAGGCGTTTGAAGCGTAAATTATTTATATTTAAATTATTATTAGTAAACATAGAGATTTAGGTGGATTAACCTATCCCTCTCCAGACATCGTATTAGTGTGCTCAAAAACGGAACAACTCCTACGTACCTATATCGTAGGGGAGCAAATCAGCAGCTCATTTAAAAAAAATGAATTCGTTGTTTCGTTAATGAGGTATTTAATTGTCTGATTAAAGCCGTTATTGAAATATATTTAAATATAAGATTATGTTATATTGTTAAAAGTAGGAAAAATAAAGTAAATTCAAAGAGACAGATTTACAATAAGTTAATTTTATTTGAAGGTTCTTGAAAAAAATTTCAACTTTTTGTTATTATATATATTATGTATTTAGTGGTTAAGATAATTATGTTATCATTATTATAATAAACAAGTAAAATAAACATTTGTCGAAGTTATTTTTAACACCAACGAATATATCGATACAATGTCCGTACCGGCGGACAACGCACATCACTTTAGAGATAAGGGACAAACCATGCCCTACCCCCGTGCCCTTCCTTACACCCGCGTAAATGAATCGCATTGTTTCGATACTTTTAACAAGTTTTGCACTCTCTAGGTACAGTGAGCGGACTTTATTACTCTATGGTTGTACCTCGTCCCAGCCAACGTCTATCGGAAACATAGAACCATAGAGTAATAAAGTCCGCTCACTGTACCTAGAGAGTGCAAAACTTGTTAAAAGTATCGAAACAATGCGATTCATTTACGCGGGTGTAAGGAAGGGCACGGGGGTAGGGCATGGTTTGTCCCTTATCTCTAAAGTGATGTGCGTTGTCCGCCGGTACGGACATTGTATCGATATATTCGTTGGTGTTAAAAATAACTTCGACAAATGTTTATTTTACTTGTTTATTATAATAATGATAACATAATTATCTTAACCACTAAATACATAATATATATAATAACAAAAAGTTGAAATTTTTTTCAAGAACCTTCAAATAAAATTAACTTATTGTAAATCTGTCTCTTTGAATTTACTTTATTTTTCCTACTTTTAACAATATAACATAATCTTATATTTAAATATATTTCAATAACGGCTTTAATCAGACAATTAAATACCTCATTAACGAAACAACGAATTCATTTTTTTTAAATGAGCTGCTGATTTGCTCCCCTACGATATAGGTACGTAGGAGTTGTTCCGTTTTTGAGCACACTAATACGATGTCTGGAGAGGGATAGGTTAATCCACCTAAATCTCTATGTTTACTAATAATAATTTAAATATAAATAATTTACGCTTCAAACGCCTTTGATGGCACTGTAGGTGTTTTATTTTTAATAAACGTTGATGCGATATACGTGATTTTAGTTTTTTTTTGCGAGGAGAATCAATAAGCATATCTGGTACAAAACTAGCAGTGACTTCAACGTCCATTTCATTTTCATTTTCTTGTACAGTTTCCTCAGTCTAAAATAAATACAATGAAAATTAAAGTAGGTATAATTTTATAGTGACTCTAACCATGAACAATTAATGACAATATAAATTATAGAATATTTTTATAAAATTTCCCACATCAAGTTTTAACGTAGGTACTGCATTTGGTAATAAATATCGCCTTTTCTTGCTCAAATTAAAACATGATTCCTCAAAATGCTGAGAACATATTGTAGTTCGAGGCCCTGGAAACCATCCATCTTTACGAACTACATCTATCCATTTCTCTTTTGTCTTTGGGTCTTTAGGAAAGCTGTAAGATCACAAAATTCTCACTGAGTAAATTTCTAAAAATATATAAGTAAATAAATTATATTCATACTAATTCAAATAACTTAAATATCATACATTATCATTACAATATCGAAAACATTATATTAGGTACTAAATATTGTGATAGGACAAATTAATATTCTTATTAATGAATATTTAGAAAGAAATTATATTTAAAATCATAGTTAAAAGAAACAATAATCATTAAATAAAGTAGGACCTAGTCTATATTCATAAAATGCGGTAATAGTCACTCGATACAAACAAGAGTAGGCACAACACTACAGCGTCTTGAGTAAACTCAACTGTCATGGCGGCGTGTCATGTAATTAATAATTATTTTGACGTAAAATAATAGTCTATCAGTACTTACACATGAAAAGAGATACCACTGGATTTCAGGTTTTTCTTTCTATAATGGTTTATACAAGTTTTCACTGCACAATTAGACATTTTGATTCGTAAAAGTATTATTTTAACAGAGATAAGCACTGGACGAAACGCGTGAACAGACTGAGCGTAGGTACAGGCGTCGGGGAAGACATACATGAAAAATTCATGTATAGGTGGTAAGACAGGCGAGACCGTTGTTCTGGTTCTATACTCTAACACGCCGAGTTCATAATTCTATGGGTACAACTGACGACAATGGGGGCGAGTGATGTATCGGGGAAGGGTAGCGCGTGCAATTGAGTGACGTAGGCGCGCAAGTCAGAGTGAAGTAAACAGTATTACGTCTTCATACAAACGACTGAATCGATATCTAGGTAAACTTCAGTACACAGTAGTCGCAATTACGCATTTCATAACTAATGACGAAATATTATATTACTTTCTACCTAGAATTTAAAATTGTTTTGATAGATTAAATTTGACACAAAAAAAAAATATTTTTATTAAATAAAACATGTACATTCTCTTCTTACTACCTTACAATCACTTTTGAAACTAGAAATAAAACAAAAATAGAAATAATTTAAACTAAAAGTTACAAAGTTTCTAGTAGATAATATTATATTTTTGGTGAAAAGTTAATAATGACATTTTAATATAGCATTATGAAATACGTAAGTATGTAATCTAAAGAATACAGTCAGAGGGCAGCCCTTGTGAGTGTTTCTTTACCAAGCGAATTTAGGTAATTATTTGAAGAACACTGCCGACACACCATACTGTTTACTTTAGTATACTGTAGTGACGTAATGTCGTGCTACCTCGTCCCCGCCAACGTCTCTCTCATTGTAAGTCACGCACGAAGTTGTTCAACTATAAGCAAACATTTTTATTGCATTTCCTCTTAGTTATGTTAGCAATATTTTATCGTAGCACGACAAAGTGACTGTAGTGCACCTGATGGTGGCCACTGTGCAATCCAATAACAATGATGACCACGTGAGATCTACAATCCATCAACAGACGACGATGTCATCCAGCCTACTCAGATGTACGTTTGAAGGAACCCATGTTGTAGAATGAAGAGAAACGCTCCCCTCCCCCTTGACCGGGAGACATTTCCACAGCTCACAGTACGGCAAATATATGAGGAAGAGAACTTTTATGTTCGTGCCAAGACAGGGGTTGTGAACATGTGATACTCTTATGAATGGAAGACGAGGGGATTAAGTTGGACAGCCCTTCAGACATGATGCAGTCCATTCAATTCAATTGGACAACAGGCATTTAATTTTTCATAAGAAGATATGTGTAAGCAGAGAAGAATCGACACCATGAAGAAAATGGGACCTTGACCTAGCCTCTCCTTGGCTTTGTCTGTGCCTTGCAGATATATCAGACATAGCCTGATAGAGGTTACGTTTTGTCCCTTTCTTTCGACGTTGGAGAAAAGAAGACAACGAACTTCAAGAGAAAAAGGAAGAAAGAAAATTATGTGTACATAAATAAGTGTAGTGAAAAGTTATTTGTTGTAATAAAACAGAAATAATTCCAAAAATATTATAATCCAATCAAAAAGTCTTTCTGCAATTTAAGCACCAAGAAGGCACATAAGAAAGTCAAAACACTACTGCCGGTTTGGAAAATATCTCCGCCATCGAGAAGAACCGGCAAGAAACTCCATCGGCTTTATCTTTTATTTTTCAATAGTATTAATATAATACAATAATGTCTAATTTAATCTTTTGTGTCCTTTGTCCTTTGCCCTTGCATATATAAAAAAAATGAACTTGTTTTATCCCGACTTCGAAAAAGGAAGCTTATGTTTTTGAGCGTATGTATGTTTATGTCTTTGGCAGGCTCTGTAGGCTTATTAAGGCCTTGAAGAATTTTAGCATACGAGGTGTCGTAAAATTCGTCTTAATTGTGAGAGTGAGATAGGCTATGTAATATTTAAGTACGACGTCTGGAAATTAAATAAAAAGGAAAAATAGATGGATTATTTTTGTCAAGTGCTTTTGACGCTGTTGTAATTTTTTTTCTTCTTTTAATAATTTAGCTATGTTTTCGTTATATTTGGTACAACTCAAATATTCAGAAATTCTTTATCTTTTTACCGTTTCTTTCCAGCGGTTGATCCTGTAAAGTTCGGTAGCGATCGGAACAATATTCCCTATGGACTCCAAAACCAGCAACACGTTGCCGAGTTTGCTAGTATTTTATAAAATGTTAACCACTTACCTATTACTACTCGTATAGTTTATGCCAAAAAAATTCTAACGTTATATTCCGAAATATTTATATTTATATATCCTTTCTAAATATTTTTCAATAACATTAAAATATAATACGAGAAAAGGCTATATTCGCTCGCCTACCTGCATAGACCGCTGTATATATTTAGAACGAACGTTAGACGTCAGTAGTTGATGCCCTTGGGTCTAAACGTCTAAGCACACATGTGCTCGGTCATCGGTTGTCGCAACTCGAAACACGACCAGTGTCATTTAAAAGTCGAATAACAACGATACTAATATGTTTCTCTTTTTTATTATACACACCTACCTAACACATAAATGATTTTACTAAATAATTATTAGACTTATATGTAGGTATAATCATATTCCATTGGATTTGTAAAGTTGTAATTTAATATATATATATACATCGCACCTTTAATCATAGATTTAATATCTTACCTAAAATCATCATATAAACTGACTTACTTAATATATTAGTGATTCATTTATTTTTAATTATGTTATCTTCAGCGTCCTTTTGCTTATAATTAGTACTTGATAAGAATGTAAGTTGTGAACATATGTCATAGGGTATGAGATTTAATAGCTATTTGGAGTTAAGTTATTGTTGTTATTATTTAAAAAAGTAAAAACTTAGCCGCGTTGAGCGATTTTTGGTAGGGGAAAAGCTTATGGGTTCACGTCACCGAAGATCTTGACATACTCGTGACGTATTGCGCTTGCACCAGACTAGCGAGGGGCAGCCTATGTAGCAGCCTGCATACATGTAAACATGTCATTCCCATCATTCCACAGCTATCTTAGCCCATGACAATGACAAAATTCCACAAAATTAAGGCTCTTTAACTTACAAATGTAGTAAAGAATTTGTGGAAGATGCCGTGGTCCATTATATTCAAGTTAAACTGACTTTTAAAGATTGTTCCGGTTATATTCTATCAACAAGTGTTGCATGTCTTCAATCGTTTCACAGGTCTCGCAATTTGGTGAATTTACTTTTTTCTTAAATAAACTTGTCGAGAGGCATATGCTTGGAACGCACTCTCTGAGCATTAAAATGAGGGATCTACTTTTACCAGTGTTAGTAAACCATGGTATAATACGAAGAGGCTAATTGAAGTTAAATTATTGTTAATATAATAATAAATACCCTTTTAAATGTTGTTCCTATGAAATTCTCAGTAGCAGCTCGGAGTTTGGTGTCGTGCCCGATTAATGTCAATAGGCTCACCCCCTATTACATGGGACCTAAAAACATACTCGACGAATTGTGGGTGTACATTAGTACACCTCTGCCTAGCCCTTCGAGGAATACAGGCGTGTTGGTATGTAAATGTTGTTTAAAAACAGTACGCATTATGTATATGGTAAAAATAATTTGGTTTATAAAATCATTAATATGATAAAATTCAAGTAAGTATTTAAAATGCTTCACAACAAGACACCTAGTATTATAGTTTATCATTAAGAAAGATCTGTAAAATATTGTGACTTTGAAATATAACTTAATTTATTACTTAAATAACGTACTTTAATATTAACAAAAAAGCTAAATGTATATATAGGATTAATTCTATTTTAAAGTAAGCTAATGATAATATTATGACCTAATTACTAAAAGCGCTATTTACATATTATTAAAATGCACAAGAATATACTTTACAAGATTTAATCAAAAAGAGGAATTTAACGCCCCTCTTTTCCTCCTCACCAGTTTTGAGATCGTTTTTCTGGCAACTCGTAACAGCCTCAATGATCTATTTAGGTGTGGACATTCGCAGCGACCTCAACTCCAGAGATTTCATCAGGAATGGTATCTCCATTACATATCGGAGACTCGGAGTCATGAACGGAGTCGACGGTTTTTCACGCTCGGTCAGCTGTATCTTCTTTACAAGGCACAAGTTCGGCCCTGTATGGAATACTGGTCGCGTCTTTCGGTTGGATCTGCAAAATACCTCGTCGATGCTTTGGACAGGTTGCAGAGACGGGTTGTTCGCATTGTTAATTATGCAGATGTTACTAAATACATTGAGCCGCTTCAGCTACGAAGGAAGATTGCCTCATGGTGAGTGTTCTGAAGAGCTGTTCAATCGAATTCCCTTCTCTCCTTTCTATAATAGAACCAATCGCTGGGCTTTGGAGTGTCAGTTTTACGGTAACCTTCATTTCGACACGAGTTAAATAGTTCTCTATGACTTATCTTTGTTATACCGTGAAGCTGTGGAACTTTCTCCCGGCCAGTGTGATCTGTTCTTCTTAGGACATCGGTTCCTTTAAGCGTAACGTTGAAGAGATATTTATGCAGGCTTGCATGACAGCGGTGACTGCTGATAGATTATCGATGTGTTGTATTGTTAGAATAGTACCGTCCGTTTGTCGAGCTACGTTAATGAAGCAATGATGGCTCAGTTGGTAGCGTGTACGGACTCCGCGTCGATCGACGTGAGTTCGAATACCTGCAATGAGCCTGAGTTTTCGGTGTAGGAAAACATCGTGATGAAACCATAGCATAGTTTCTAATGCCCGCCTGGCTAGCTACCACCCTCGAGTTGAAAATCTGTCGCCAAGCACCTATAGGTGTGTTCTGGCAATTGCACTTGTGAGCCAGTCTTCGACAAGGGTAACGTACTACCATTTTGTGCTACATTGTCACTTAAAATCAGGTGAGATTGTGACCCTAAACCTATAACAATAAAAAAAAACGAATGAACGGAAAGACGGACGGACGGTTCCATTTTCAAGATAATGGAAAAATCCAATAACCAAGATAACGATAACGGGAAAAGTCAACATAAAGGGGAAGTCCATGGTAAAAGTAAATCTTTTACTATTATGTGACCAGTTCTTGTATATAATATAATATGTAATTGGTTTCTTGGGATCGGTTCAAAGATGCGGATGAAATTTTGTTTATATATAATGTTGTCTATTCCAAGTTTCCTTGGGTTTTTTTTTTAAGACACCGTGCACAGTATGGTCGCCCAAGTATTGAATAATTATGCCATTTTTTTTTTTATGTTTTCAACGTCAATTTATTGAAAAATTTACAGTTTTTTTTATTAATATAATGTACATACATTATCGGATATTAATGTTAAAAAGAATAGAAAATTATAATAGAACCTTGAAACTGTAATAAGACCGCTCGCTTGGCAACATCTCATGAAGAAACCGTTCATGAATAATTTATAATATTTTAATTCAGAGCTACATATTTTGTGTTCACTGTTTTCGCTGTTAACCATTTTCCAACGTGCTCATCCTAGTATATCTATTCTTTAAATAAAATGATTGAGGTTTGCCGTTGTTCGAGCATCATGCAAAACCTACTGAATTGATTATGATTTAAAACAAATTGTTTCCCTCCTTAGATACCCAGACTTTGTCTAAAAAAATATCAAGATATTGCATTCAACAAAAGGATATTAAATTTTTAAGAAACTAGGGTTTTTACAAGCACTACGCGTACAGCGATTTGTTTTCTCGCTGTGGAGAAGTGGATATTTATAATATTAGTACCCATAGATTTGCTGCGTCCGCGACTTCATTCGCTTGGACTATAGAATGCCGTCAATCGGGCATACGCGTGAATCGCTCTTCTCTCGCTCCCGGTTATATGCAGCGAAAGACATTTTTAAGCGCCGGAATTGATTCAACATGATCACTTTTATTATCTTGATAACTTTTGATAGCTTATTGTATATTCGCAAAGACTTAGCCAAGATGGATTTAGTCAAAGATCAGCACAATTCTAATACTAGAAATAGAGATAAATTAGTCGTACCGTGTTTTCGACTTAGTAACACTAATAAGAGTTTTTTTAGGTAATAGTGTTAGGTTTTGTAATAGAATCCCGAAGAACATTACTGATTTACCGGACAACAAGTTCAAGGACCATGTCAAGTAGATTTAACTGTCAAAAAGTTATTATAGGGTGGTGGATCATTATGTGAATGATAGTGATGTCTGGAAGTGACTCCCTCTATGTGAATCCACAAAATTATTGTTATTGTACTTATTACACTTGCAAGTGTACAATTGAAAAAAATATATAAACCCGATCGAGTTTTTTACCGGTTCTTCTCGATGGCTGGGATGTTTTCTGAACCGGCAGTAGCGTTTTGACATTCATAAGTGCTTCCTAAGAGCCTGAATTGTATAAAGAATATTTTAATTATGATTTTGACGCGCGTAGTTCTCAATTTTACCCCATACTACACGCGACAAAAGAAGAACAACTTAAAAATCTAAATCTAAGAGAATCATAGAAATTTAATAAAAACAAACCGAGCAATGTTTTACATCCTCGACGTTTTAGATGATGTCATCAACTGAGATCATGCCTTTTCCGTAAATTATTAGCAATCGCTTGTTGCTAGAGAGCTAAGGTCCCTCGGAATGACGTCAGTTTTAATAGCACAGTTATAATCTAAATTTCTAAAAGTATGATTCTAAAAAGCATATAAAAATACACACATCGTTTTAAAATATAAGCGGGCACATGATTAATTAGTTCCGAGCTTACTAAGTTGAAAATTGGTACGTATTAGCTATGATTTCTGTTTAATTCATTTGCTCGAACTTAGAAACTGTATAGCGGCCATTTTGGAATAGCTACAGCTGTCAATTTTGGCGGGAATACTAATTTAATCGTGACATTTAACCATCAAACTCTACACGATTCAAGAACGTGTTGAAATGGTTAATATCTTTTATAAATTTATGCAATTAATAAAATTGAAGTGTCTGTTTGTAATGTCAAAGTAACAGCTTTTTACTAAATGCATATGAAAGTATATACGATACCTATAACAAAACACCTATTTTTAAATTTTTTATCTGTCTGTTTGTTTCGGGTAATCTCCGAAATCGGTTGGACCGATTTTTACGGGACTTTCACTAGTAGATAGCTGAATTTATAGAAGTAACTTAGGATACTTTTATGTTAGTAAAAGAATTAGGAGCCCGCACAAATAAAAAAAAACTGGGCATGGTGAATCAATTCGGGCGCTTAAATGTCTTACGCTGAGTAAACCATAAGATATATATCAAACTAATGTAATACATAACTGTAGATATTAAAAAGAACTACAAAAAATTCCGGGAGAGTATACATTTATCTTCTAAGGAAAACCCACAATAAACATTTTTGTCTTTAAAATAGCCGGGAGCGAGGGAGCAAGATTCGCGCGGGCATTCTGTAGTTTACGTGAGCGAAGCCACGGGCACAGCTAGTAAATAATAAATCAGTGCTCTGTTCACCTAACGTTCCATACGATGTGTCCAATTTCGTCAGTGAAAGAGGGAGATTTGGAGCGACGAAAATCCACGACAGATTCATCTAAAGCTGAAAATACATGCTGAAAAAGTCACTGTTTTGCGCTTCGAAAATGCACTGATAATGGCGACAGATATCGGAAGATGATAAAAAACTTTTTGTGACCTCGGTTGAATCTCCTAAAGATGTGATTCCAACAGTACGGTACCACTTGCCATACTGCACAAAAAACACTTAATTTATTAGATGATTAGTTGGAGGGTTTCTTCCCCTCGCGTGGCGACGACATTCACTCGCCACCGAAATTATGTGACTTAACGCCACTTGACTATGTTCTGTGGGGCTACCTGAAGACTCTGGTAAGTCTATGTAGATAAAATACAGACGATTATCGACCTGAAGGCCTACATTACTGGCGTTATTCAAGTGGACTCCATTTATGCGAAAATGTCATCCAAATGCGCCACCTACACCGGAGCCACTGCGACCTTTTGATCGAAATTATATTTCACACATAATGTCGTCGAATGCATATTATAGGGTGGCTGATTACGTGAATGATGGTGATGACTGGATGTGATTCCCTCTCTATACATCTAAAAAGGAAATGAAATGATGATAATACCGATCGAGTTTCTTGTCGGGTCTTCGGACCTTTCTTCAGATTTAGTAATATTAAATCTATGGTTGTGACAATATCACATAAATTGTTTGTTTTATTTAATTTCAAAGTTCGAGAGTTCTTAATTTAAAACCATAGTATATGACTATGTATTACATCTATGTAAATTCTATAAAACACTATTATTAACATAGATACTTGATTGTCCCGTTAGTGCTTCATCATCATCTTCTTACCCCTTATACTACTTAAGTAGGGTCGGCACAACATGTTTCTTATTCCACTCTACTTTATCAAATATCATCTCAGTATTCACACCTTTTATACGCATATCATTCTTCACACAATCCATCCATACCTTCTTAGGTCTTCCTCTACCCTGTATCCATCCATCTTCATACTTAACATTCTTTTAGTTATATGGATTTCATCCCTCCTCATGACATGCCCGTACCACGCCAGCCTATAACCCCTCAACTTCTCTGTGACTGGTGCTATTTTAAGACTTCCTCCAATAAACTCGTTCCTGATCTTATGCATTCTAGTTACTGCACATATCCATCTTAACATTCGCATCTCTGCCACATAATTTAATCTTTTTTCATCCAGTTTTTTTGTGGTGTTAAACACTTTTCCCTTACGCTAAAATAAAAAAAATTTGCTTACCCTTTTGTTAGACTACCAAGGTGGCACACAAGGATATAACCCTCCTGATAGTAAATGGCATCGTAGCCTATAGACACTTAAGTGATACCTGCACTAGAGCGCTGTAGGCCTTGAACTCCCAAGAAACTCTAGAAACCGTGCTCACCGAAGGAACACAACAAATGGTTATTTGGCTGTGATCTTCTGTAGGATGAAGGTATTCCACCAGTTGAACTACTCTAAGTAGAGATAAATTTTTCTGTGCTTTACCTCTCTTAAAACTAAGCTTGAATAGAGAAGAGCATGTTCCAAACCAAAACAGTACGTAGTATTTAGTAACAGCTTTTTTTTTTCGTTATAGGTTTAGCTTTGTGGCCACAAGCTCACCTAATCTCCGACGAAGTGATCCAAGATGGTAGCACGCTAAACCTAGTGGAAGATTGGGTCACAAGTGCTGCTGCCAGAACACACCTATTGGTGTTTGGCGATAGTTTGCAACTTGAGGGTGGTAGCTAGCCAGGCAAGCAGTAGAGAAAGTCCTACCACCATGCTACGGTTTCATCATGATGTTTTCCTTCACCAAACCCTTAGGATCATTAGCAAGGATTCGAACTCACGTCGATTGACGATCCAAACTGTTACCTGTAAAACCTATTCTTTGAGTTGTTCCAATAAATACGCCTCACTCTTAAAGTTCCCTTCTTTGTATATCACATGGTGATTATACTGATTGGTGTCGTGGTGGAGCTGACCCTGGAAAAGATGACACAGAATAAGTCAGAAGTGACAAAACAAAAGAGTCACTATGACAGGTTTATCCCGATGCGTATGGTGGTCGCAATCCAGTCACGTACAGTCAGACACAATTGTCGTGTACTATAATTTATTATATATAATTTACAAAGCACTGTTATATCTATATATAAGGCCACGAGAACCGAAGTGGCCTATATGTTTTTTTCGATAAATTGGCCTATTACCATATTCACAATCTAAAAATATACGTTCTACTAAACCACAATGGCCTAAGGTCATATACGTCATACTAACTTGAATTTAATAACTTTAGGCCATTGTGGCTTTATAATGGCACATTTTTAGATTATGAATATGTTAATAGGACAATTTATCAAAAAAACACATACGCAATTCTAGTTCCCTTGGTCTCATATATATTTTTATTAAATTAAAAGGATAATTGACGGACTGACTGACATATCAACGCACAACCCAAACTACTGTTGTTTGTTTAAGTTTGCTTGCGGGTTTCTTCTACACTGTAGATTAGCACTAACAAAGGATTCAGGAGGAATTCATCTCCTAAAGTGGTGAAAAATGGGATGAAAGTTTGTATGAAAATCCGTCGTTTTTTAAGATATATCTATGAAAATTTGTATTTAGCAATTCAGTTAGAAAGTAAAAAATTTGGGATATAAATATGATTAGAGTGAAGCCGCGGGTAAATGATTGTGTGTATATATTTCATTTTAATTAAAAGGTACTCTGTTCCTAAAACAGTCGAAAAGGTTACAATGAAAAAACCGAAGCAAGGTTACTTCCACATGTCAAGGGAGTGTTACTCAAGCCGACGCGTGCGCTGCTTTTTGGATGACGTCACCGTATTAGTATCGCAGATTAAAAAGACCAGACTGATCCCACTGAAGAACGTGGGTTCAAATCCTTTTTTTATCTGACTTCAACAAAAGACGGGATGTAACTCTATTCGAATATTTATGCTTTATCTTCTTTGTTTGTGAACCGATTTCGAAGATTTTTTTTTAGATTGGGGATACCTCAAGGTTCATCTCATTTTAATTTCATTGACATTGGACCCTCCACTTTCGAAGATATACGAAGGAACTCTTAAAAAATTAATTGAGGTTTGTTTTCTTTTTTGTTAAAAATTGTCTTGGTTTGTTTATTTTATTTTTACTTTTTTTTAATTTAGTATTACAATTAACTTCACTTAATTGCTACAATTTTTTACATTTCTAATTTTTTTTATTGTGCCTGTATATCTATATGATAATTAGTTATGCCAATTAGTATTAATGTTTTTAACTTAATTGTTAATTTGGTTAAAGTGGGATTTAAATATTGTTTTTTTAATTTCGTTTAATATTTTTATTAAGACTGTGTTTGGATGATATTTAATTTATATTTTATACTAGCTGTGCCCGCGGCTTCGTTCACGTGGACTACAGAATGCCCGCGCGAATCTTGCTCCCCCGATCCCGGCTATTTTAAAGACAAAAATTCTTATTGTGGGTGTCTCTTAGAAGATAGACATATACTCTCCTAGAATTTTTGTAGTTTTTTTTAATGTCTACAATTGTTTATTACAATAATTTGATATTCCTCTTATGGTTTACTCCATGTAAGCCATTTAAACGCCCGAATTGATTCACCATAATCAGCCTAGCAAAAGTAGCCTATGTTACTCCCTATAAATTCAGCTATCTACCAGTGAAAGTCCGGTCAAAATCGATCTAAACGTTTCGGAGATTACCCGGAACAAACTAACAGACAGACAAAAATTTAAAAAATGGTTGCTCTGTTATATGTATCGTATATACTTTCATATGCATTCAATAAAAAGCTGTTATTTTGACATTACAAACAGACACTTCAATTTTATTAATTGCATAGATTTAAAAATTTCATTGAAGATTTCTTTTTTTCAGATGACAATTAAGATGTGAAGATTACGAGTTGGAGTTTAGAGAATTGGAACTTAATTTTAAGATTGGATCGAATTTTTGCTTTTATTTAAGAATTAAAAGTAAATATGATTATGTCTTATTTATTACTATTTTCTTATATATATTTATCGTATGCTCAAGAAATTACTAATTACGGAAACACCTACTAACCGCATGAACATAGGCCAATGTTTTTTGGCTGTAATATTCTGTAGAGTGGAGGTACTACTCCATCAGTTTCCAAATCTCAAAAAAAAACTGTACGCTATCTTTCTTAAGTACCTGTTCACCACACAACAGCTAAATCTATGTGAAATCGAAGCCATAACCTGGAAAAATATTTGCTCTAGTTTGTATGAATTAAACGATGCCCGTTTCCCCCCAAGAAACAGAGTTTAAGGGGTGTTGAATTACATCTTTAAAACTGAGACACCCAATCCTTACCTGCACGTGATGCACCCTGCTGATTAATGAACGAGGAAACGGTGATAGTAGAAATGGTAGGGCTGTTTTGCCCGACTGTGTCGCTACCACCTTGCATGTGGTATAAATTCGAGATATTGTAGGCAAGTATGACAGTGGCGGCTAGCCGACTGCCGATGGATTTAGATTTTTCGGTGGTCGCCGTTGTGCTTACCATCAGGGTCGGTACCGTCAATTTGGCGTGATACTATAAGAAACAAACAACAAGAATCAAAGCCCGATCATGTTACCCCTTCAAAATATTAACACTTTAATGCAAGTACCTAGTGCTTAACCGGTATTTTTTGCAAGTCAAATGCAACAGCGTTGCGTCAAATTTAAATATATTCCGCGATAAATTTCAAGCTTATTTAAATTTGGCACAAAATGAATTTAAATTTAACGCAACGTTGTATTGACGGGAAAAAAATGTTAATCGTACACTTAATAACTACATTAAGTTGTATCATACATGTTAATCAGATTTTGTGGTGTTACAAAACAAATGATAGCTCAGTGATGGACGTGAGTTCGAATCCCTGCAATGAGCCTGAACGCCTGGTGAAGGAAAACCAACCACGACCACAAGTTTATTTCAACTTTTCAGTGATCCAGTCTCTATAGCTCGACCAGAGCGCCATCTATCCCGTATTCTTTTCATGAAAACTTTTCCAAGACCATAGCGAATATTTCTTTGTAGGTTATTCCCCTAGGCGTTCCCCTAAACCTTTCATCCAGTTGCGATGACACTTTAAGAGTATTGTAACGCATGCTCGCAAAGGTTCTGTAATAGTACAACCAATTTACAACAGATGGCGTGCAAGTAGCCGAGTAAAAAGTTGCTGAAGAAATAAAAACCACACATATAAAATCAAATAATTTATTAATAATAATAATAATAAATTAACTTATGATTAATCAAGACAATTTTTAACAAAAACGAAAACCGATTTCAGTTACTTTGAAGAGTTCCCTTGTGTATCTTTGAAGATGAAAGTCCAATACTAATGAAATTAAAATGGGACCAACCTTGAGGTATCGCCTATCGAACAAAAAAACAATCATTCAAATCGGTTCATAAACAAAGAAGATATTGCTGAACATCCATAAAAAATATACATTCGAATTCAGTAAACCTACGTCTTATTTTTAACGTTATAATATGGGCTAATAAATTTCAACATAAATTTATTCAGGACCGTCTTAGGAATATTCTGGCTGCGAAGTAAATACTCAGCTTTGCACTTACACTAACAGTCAAAAGATTGTGTGTGTAACTCAGTACACACGTGACACGAGTTAAAGCATACATACTCATCATATATATCTATACTAGTATTATAATAAAGCGGAAAAATTTTGTTTGTTTGTTTAAACATGCTTATCTCTGGAACTACCAGACGGATTCGAAAAATTATTTTTTGATGTGAAACATCTATAGGCGAGAGGTAAACCTGATTGTTGGCGTAGCGATAAAGGCCGTGGCGTGGCGATACAAGCCGTGGCGACTCATCGTCATACTATATGATGGAATATATGTACTATGAATTATGAAATTACGTGGTGATACAGGCCGTGGCGACGCATCACCACACTATATGATGGAATATATGTACTGTGAATTATGAAATTGTGAATATACAATTATGAAAATAATCTCTGCAACCTCACTGAACCCCCACTGAACCCCATTGACTCCCTTAGGACCCCCCAAAGAGACCCCACAGGGAAATTGCCAGGACACCCTTTGGGACCCCTGACCCCCTAGCACTAAACCCCCACGGGACCCCCAACAGGGAAATTTTCGGAACATCCTTTGGGACCCACACTGATCCCCACTGACTCCCCACTGATCCCCACTGACTCACCACAGAGAAATTGTCGCGACACCCGGTCATACCGTTTCGGAGATTACCCGGAACAAACAGACAGGCAGACAGACAAAAAAATTAAAAATCGGTTTATTATTATAGGTATCGTATTTAGTAAAAAGCTGTTATTTTGACATTATAAACAGACACTTCAATTTTATTCATTGTATAGATAGATAAATCACTCCTCATTCCCAACGGGGTAGGCAGAGACGACGTCCTACCATTTCCTACGAACCTGACATATATCTTTCGCTTTTTGAAAATTCATCAATTTTTACATGCATCTCGTCGATTTAGAGTACTCTTGACCAGACCACATGAGAACGTCCCCAGTCGCACGGGTATCTTCTAGAATAGCTAACATGATGTATTGAGTGACGAGACTACGCACTACGAAGCCTAAAGTAGCCGATTATCTCCCTCTTTAATTGATATACAGTCGTTTAATGAGAAATTCTATTCTTAATACATAAATGACTTTATTTTATTGGTATACGATAGGAGTTGACTTGTATAAATCGTCACATAAGGAAAAAGCGTTACGCCCCCTCCATGAGACTTTTTCTCTCTCTCTATCTTTTTATTATATACGAATCTGTGTGTGTGCGACTATCAAGCTTCGATCAGATGGACATCGAGGACGGCCGGTTGTATAACCCGTCTTCAGACGGCCTCCAAATTGCAAAACATTGCACTTCGAGCATTCGAGAAATAATTGATTTTTGAATAATATTATATATTATTTATTAAATTATTTCGTAACTTCATTCCTGACGGGGAATCCCGACCAAACACGTTTTAATTTTTGTAAATCTTTTATATACTAGTGCCCACATACAATATAAAGTCCGATATATCCATAGACCTATCGGGAAATTTAAATGTTTACGAATTTAATATTATATGTAAATAAAATTATTAACATATTGTTGTGAGTTGGATTTTTTGTTATTTGCAATGTTACAATGTATGTCGACCGACAATATCTTACACATTATAATCAAAATAAAAAAAAACAGATGCAGTTATAAGGACTACCGACAGAGGTGAAAACTCAATTTTTAATATCCTTAAATCAATTATAGTCTGAATTAATTGCAGAGCATGTCGGTGACGCGAAATCACAAGATTTTACCCATCTAAAAAGTCAAACACGCATGTGATATAGTCGAGTATATACAATGTATTAGTGTATAAATATGAATACATGTACACAGGCCGCTATACTACGCGTCGTTAATCTGACGCAACCGCAATACGTCATGAGCATGTCGAGGTCATCGGTGAAGTGAAGGTCACGCGAACCCATAAGTTTTTCCTCTACCAAAAATCTTAATCCTAGTTCTCAAGTTAGTCTCATAAACTATCAATATCATCATCAGTCTTGCAAAAAAGACGTACGTACCTACACGTAGGTAAACTCGGAAAGTAAAATATTATCTGAATATAAATTTTCATCCAAATCGTTACAGCGGTTTCAGAAACCCTAATTACATATATTTGTAATTTATACATCCAAGAATTTCTCACTTGTTAGTAGTAGACAGAAATGATCTTAGTTTAGCAATGGTTATAAGTTTATTACTACTCGATAAGAGATGGCGTTAGTAGTATATGTGTTATTAACGCGAGTTTTCGTGGCTTATAATAGCGTATTAAATACAATATAATAACTTACTAATTAACAATTAAACCCAGAGATAGTTAATATTTTCATTTTCTCGGTTTTTAACCAACCGCAAAACTATATAACACATAGTTTTAAATACAAATAAACATCATCATTATTATAAATACACTTGCAATAAAATTATTACGGCGACTTTTTACAAGTTATATTTCATTAAGCGCGACATGAAAAAAGGAAATTTAAAGTATGCGCGCACATTTGATCTAAAAATCTATACAATGAAGTTGCTTGCAAAACTTCTTGTTTAATTTACAGATAATTGATAATCACAGTCAATGCTATTCTTATAAATAGTCTATCATTGCCATCTGGAAATAAATTACAAATGATGAAGCCAATTACGATGAATGTTCTTTGGTTGGCTATGTCGTTCATCATTTTAACGCTAGATGTCAATATTATATTTTTGAGGTTTACAATTTTTTTTACTGTGCGTACAGACTCGCCAATCTTTTTGACCGCTCTGAATATAGCCGCACTCCGCTGCGCAGAACACATAAATTTAAGTATCAACGGAACGTAGAGAAGGGCGTGGGGAAGACGCCCCCGTGCGCGCGCTTCCCTCCGCCCGCTTTGGCTAGCGTTGCACTGTGAGTTAGTGTGAGTGCTTCAATCGTACATGTACTACGTCACTGATCTCTCGCAGTACAGTCGCGTTCCGAATAACTTTGTTGTTGTTAGCTTCTTGTTATATTTTCTCGAGTGATAGACGATTTAACTGACGAATTTATTATTCATGTAAGTGAAAATGAGTCTGAGACAGAAAAAGAAGAGAATTCAGATTTAAGTGAAAGTGAAGATGATGCTAGTACGACAGATGGAGAACCGTCCACTTCTAAAAATGATACATGTATGGAAGGCGTCGTCCCATTGTAAATAAATATTTAATTTTACTAATAATGTATTTTATTTACAATTCTTTATCCATTATATACTAAGCACCTACTTGATTAAATACATAGAGGCAACATTAAGACAATTTAATGAAAATAAATTCAAATTATAACTTCTCATATTCATAATATTTTAATTTTGTTATTTATTAGTAGAGGTGTAACTAATATATTCGTATTAGGTACAGGGATTATAATACGCGCCACGGACTAATATATTATGATCCACGTATACAGAATAATAGGTTACCAAATATTAGTCTAATAATAGGCACGTGATTCACGATCCGCGCGGCGAGTCACTGCAAGTACCTCTCTCTTTGTCCGATAAAGGGGCGCGCATCTTGCGAGTAAGCGAGATAACTACATGATTTGAAACTTCGTATAGAAACGGCCACTGGCTGCTGGCTTAACGCTATGCGCAGCTAGGTATGTATATTAAATTATCATTATACACGTCGGACTTCGTATGAAAACTGCAGCGTTGGTAACACAGTAAGTGAAGTTAACGACAGTCCGTAATCTATAATTAATAAAATTGAAGTGTCTGTTTGTAATGTCAAAATAACAGTTTTTTTTATCAAATGCATATGAAAGTATATACGACACCTTAAATAAAAAACCCATTTTTAAAATTCTTGTCTGTCTGTTTGTTCCGGGTAATCTCCGAAACGGTTGGACCGATTTCGACAGGACTTTCACTGGTAGATAGCTGATTTTATAGGAAGTAACTTAGGCTACCTTTATTTTAGAAAAATAATTAGAGTTCCGCATTAATAAAAAAAACAACTGGTCATGGCGAATCAATTTGGACGCTTAAAATGGCTTACGCTGAGTAAACTATAGAGATACAGCAAATTATCGTACTAAATAATTGTAGACATTAAAAATACCTACAAAAAAGTCAGGGAGAGTATACGTCTATCTTCTAAGGAACACCCACAATAAGCATTGTCTTTAAAATAGCCGGGAGCGGGGTAGCAAGATTCGCGCGTGCATTCTGTAGTTCACGTGAGCGAAGCCACGGGCACAGCTAGTTTATTAATACGAAAGAAAATTTAACCACTTTTTCATTTATGTTATATAATAAACATATGGATAATAATAATAAATACTCACAAGAATCTTTTATTTCATACTCACATTCTTTAAGTAGAGAATAGATACGCTTAATATCCGTATTAGTTTCAAGTAGGTAGGGAATAGCGAATATTGAATCGGTGACTATTATTTGACTAATACCAAATAATAGTACGGGAACCTGTTATGAGTTAACTAATATATTCCATATTAGTAATACCAAAATATCAGCCTAATATAACACCTCTACTTATTAGTTATTACCCTCTCGACTGTACCATGCGCAAGCCCGAACTTGCGACTATGTTCGGAGCGGCCAAAAAGATTGACGAGAACTATATGTATATCAGGGCTGCCATTTTAGCGTTTTCGGCGCTAGATCTAGCGGAATTTTAGTGTAATCAACTCCCATTTTTAGCAGTTGACTCCTAGCGGAAAATTTAGCGCTTTATCTAAATCGTTGTTCAATTATACCATACTTATTATTTTTTTATAACCATTTCAAAACGAAAGTTATTTCCACAGATTTTTTTTAAACTTCTAAATAAGTTTAAAAGTTATATCACTTCCATTTTCTAATGCAGGTATTGAAAGAATATTTAGTAGCACAATGAATATAGTGAAAAATAAATTACGTGATGCTCTCAATGCTGACAAGATTAATAAGCCCAATCCAACAACGGGCATGTAGATATCACAGAGCCACAGCCAGGATCATCCGGTTCTGGCACTGATCAAACATTTCCAACTGACGACGCAGGGTATGACGATTCGGTTGAAGACCTTGAAATTGTTTTTTTTTTGTCTTATTTTTGTTCATATGAGTTAAGAAATGAAAAATTATTTAAAATGTTTGATATTTTAAGTCCAATACTATGCCTTGCGCTATACTTAAATAAACTCATTTTTGTTCAGAACGTAAACGATAGGTAGGTAATTGAAATTACGAAAACTACCTATAATCTCTAATTTTTTTTGACAATCAAACAATGTATTTGTTATAGGGTGTTAATGTGGAACGTATCTATTTAACTCCTAGTTTAAAAACAGCGTTATAATCTAGCGCTTTTTTAAATCACACTTGTTTAGCGGAATCTCGCGCTTTTCTTGAAGTGATCTAACGCCCAACACTCAAAGGGAGCTGGCAGCATTGCTATGCATACCAGTAAGCAAATCCACTATTTTATACGATACGAATATAATGTTTTGCGGATGGAAATTGCGTACGTATTGCAAGTGGATGAGAGTGTTTTATGCCGAAAAGGCTACAATCGTGTCCCCAGCAGTTACACGTAACACGAAATTACTTAAAAAAATATCTAAATTAAATAATACTGAACAAGCAATGCTGAGACTCAAACAGCGGGCAGATACATGTAATTTTACTCTTCAGTAACATCATGATTTAATTTAGAAACTAACGAACTTTCCGTTTTACAGTTTTATAATCGGGTTTAAAACCCAGTTTTTGTGTTTGGTGAGGGTATTTAGAAAGGCTAGAAAGCGTTGCCTTAAAGGAATAAAAGTGCCAAAATCTATAATAATTCAAAAACTGTCGGCACATTCATTCGCAATAAAAATAAATTGAGTCTAAAGTCTTGCCTTTAAATACGTTATTTACTCGTTATCACAAATTACAGTATGCTGAGGCATTTTTATACGAAAAGTCAAAATCAATCATTATGTTACTTCGTGAAGTATTTTTTATCGATAAAATGCCGTCGTGTGGGTATTCTGAGAGTCCACTTTTACGTAGTTCCCGTATGGGGTGCTTATCGTTTGCGGACCGCCAGAATAGGGGTCGAACAAGGCGTTAACATTACCAACATTGTTTTCTTGCGCTATTGAACCTCCAGCTTTGCTCCAACCTGAAAAAGAGATTATTAGTTATTGCGCCATCTGTTGTGTCGTAGCTAAACTAACAAGTATGTTTTACATTGAATACTTTTTTAAGAAAAAAGTTAATATTAAAACTTCAGTCTTTTTTATCATAGAACTATTTTTAGACAAATTATGACATAAAAATTTAATCTGATTTTTCGTTGAAATTAGAAACAAACAAAAATATTTTTGACTACCTTGTAGTGACATCTATGAACACTAATAAAAATTAAATTCATAACTATATTAAATCTTCACTATCGACTAATAGATGGCACTAATATTATAGTTTAGAAATTACCAGTTGGCGCTGAATAATCACTGTGACCTTCAAGGTGACCATTAT
Source organism: Saturnia japonica (assembly GCA_033032175.1). NCBI lineage: Eukaryota > Metazoa > Arthropoda > Insecta > Lepidoptera > Saturniidae > Saturnia > Saturnia japonica. The sequence continues at coordinate 1,635,970 of CM065331.1, forward strand.
GTATATGCAAATGTATCTCCTTCTGATATGGATGATGTGGCTCCCACCCTGCTGCCTGATGCCCTTTGGAACCAAAGAGAGCGCCAATCTGAAATCGAGTTTATAAAATAGTCAATAGATGGCACTATACAATTCAGACCGGTATTTTTAATGAACTTTCACAAATATTTTCTTAGTAGCTCAGTTTCTAAAATATGTATAAAAAAGAAGGAATTGCTTTGTTGCTACAATCTAGAGTAATACAGTTATTCTCATTCAAATGTTTAAATTGAAATAAATATTGAATTTAGAATTGAAATGTTTTAACTGAGGATAGTCAATATTTTTCGTTGCTATGCTTCACACTTCCCGAGTATTGTTGCCAAAACATCGATTAAATATCGATAAATCGACAGTCATTTGCACTATGGAATAATTGATTACTTGGGGGTAAAATAAATGATTGTTTATTTATAAGGGAAAGTACATAAAAATTTGCGCGAGTGACTTTTTTTTAGCTCGTATAGTTATTAAACTACGCTAAGCTGCATTATACACTAAAGACCTTTTGTTTCGCTGCCATCGCTCGACTAACTATGCTGAAATACATTCTATATCAAGAAACAATTGATACCTAGTTTATCCAGTAATCGATAGTTTTTTTTACAAAGTAATTTATACCATCGGATTTGTATTTACACGATATCTTACGAACACTACTCCTGAGGACCGAATTCAAACATTTCGTGTGCGAGTTAGTGTTGCCAATTAAACACGCAGCAACGTAGTAGGTGCTGCAACTTTCCGACATAAATTTATGTACTTGGCTGTGGTCATAGCTGCCGCACCGCGCTATCTAACTCTTCAACGGTTTTGAAACCGGTCATCCTCCAACTTCTATAACTTATTAACTGTCCTCCACGGTATCACACGCATTTAACTTTTCTGATTCTCGGCGGGCGGCCAACCCACCCTCAGCCCGCAATACACGAAAAGATAATGTTTTACTTTCCAAATTTACCTAGATATGTTTTTTTTTTTTGTAATTCATCAAGCAAAGATCCTTCGACCATATATGAATTAACTATGAAACTAGTTTTCATAAATTAATTATTCATTTATGAACAAAGAAACTTTGCTCTCGACATTACAAAAAATAAATTCCGCGTGCAGCACCGTACACAAGATATACTATTTCCATTTCTTTATTTTCTCGGTGACAGTTCTAATTTGATAGTTGTAGTGTTGTGACCAAATAAGTAATGATATCGATCGCATATATTCATTATATCGAGTGACAGTGACGATTCATCAGATTTTGATCAAAATAAATAAATAAAGATTACATGTCGTTATAATTATTTCGTTTCATTGTCGAGTACCTACCTATACCTACTTATTTTACAACAGCTACGAAAATTTTGAAGAAGTTGGCATTATCAATCAAGAATTAATACGTGTAACATCTTGTAATGAAATTTAATATTAGTTAATAAATTTGTACAAAAGTATCCGGCACTAGTTTAGTTTCTTACATTTTGTAAAAGAATATCGGATCTGTTATAGTGTTACGTTTATCGATATAGCTCCATCCCTATCAGTTTCTTCGACTCTGGTATAACCTTGTACGTGTGTAAACGTCATATTTTTATAAAATAATGCATACATAATGTAAAAAAGACGCTCGTTCAAGTTTTCACATGAGCTCTCATCGAGAAAATAAAGAAATGGAAATGGTATAATAGGCGTGAAATTTCTTAAAATATACAACGTATTGCTGTCTCTCTCCTCTCTACGTTGTATCTTTCTTCTCTATTATGTAACGAAATATGCCTGTCACTTAAGAATTTATACTTCAAAAACACCTATCTAGTTAAATTTAAAAGTAAACCAGTCTTCAGCCAAATAGAGCCTTTTACGAGGAATATGTATTATATAAAAACCAGCTGGGCCCGCAAGCGTTTCCGTCTGTCTGTCTGCGGAATAGCTCAGACATTCTCAGTACTACAAAGCTCTAAGTTCGTTTGGTTATACATATTAATCAGGCCGCCAAAGTGGTCAAATAAAATCTGGAAAAAAAATTTTTTTTACTTTACTTTCCCTATTCGTAAAGTAGGGATAAAAAAAAATATCTCGTCTATCACGTTGTATGGAGTGTCGTTGGATAGTTAGTGAAATAACATTGGGGGTGTGCGAAAACCATTTTTCGATTTAGGGATCCCTTTGCGAAATTTTACCTTTAAAGTACTAATATTTGTTAGACTCCCCATGCCAATTAAATAGTTGTTTTTAACTATGCAAAAAATCACGGCAGCAGTATAATAATAACAAAGTTAAAAGGAAAACTATCACAGCAAAGTAGATTTTACAAGTTAACGGGTAATAGTCGACGCTAATAGTTTATAGAAAGTACTTGGAGAAATAATTTCGTACAAATTCCATTGAAAAGGCCCCTTCTAAGTATGTTTATTGTTACGGGCAACTACGGAACCCTACACTACGCGTGGCAGTGTAAATTGCTCACTGAATTATTATTTGGTTAGGTTATTATATATAACTGTTCTCAATTTTAAGTGTAATGCAAATTTTAGCATAGAAACCGAGTTCTAGCTTTGTTTAATATTAAAAAAAGCTGTTTTTTAGTAAATCGTAATTATATCCGTCTCGCTTTAATTCGTACGTTGTTATTGCGTCATCCTTGTCACGTGATAGAAAGCAACTTTCACAAGTATTCAAGAAATAGGTACGTATTAAGTTAGGAAAGATATTATAATCTTAGTATTAGATTGATCGTTTATCTTAACTTTGCCCTCACAATACTTCCTTCATAATATAAGGTACTCGTAAGTTTATGAAAACTTTGACCAGTTAGATTTTGTCAAAGACCATCACAGTTTTAATACTATATATGCCTATAAAGGCGGCGCTAGACTAATGTTATTTAAAGTTTTGTAAGTCTGTTTGTATATCCAGATTTAATTCAGTTAATTCTTGACCGACTTTGATAAAATTTTATACACGGGAAGTTTAAGTCATTAGGCATCGTAAAAAAAGAATTTCCTAAAATTTTAAGTTTCATTAATTTAGAACCGATTTTGATAAAATTTTGTATACGGGGAGTATAGGTCATTCCATAATTGATAAGCAATTAGCATCAGTCACATTCTATTTATCTCTTTTTTCTCTCTGGGAAATGAAAGAGACCTCGCAATGCGGATGTCGCCGACGTCCACATTTGGTCTAGCGCCGCCTATAATATGTCTAGTGTACAGCCAATTCGAAAGAAAATTAAAAAATAAGACATAAGTTCAAAGACCATGTTAAGCCGGTTTTACTGTCAAAAGTCCCTTGTATATCCACTAAATTATTAATTAATATGACCATGTTAACTGTAAATATTATTTGTAGATTTGAAAATGAAATAAAATTTTGAACCCGATCGTGTTTCTTGCCGGATTTTATCCGAACCGGTTGTTATGTTTTGACGCTTATCAGTGCCTTCTTGGGGCCTAAAGTGAATAAAGTTTATCCTGATTCTGGTTACCTACCCTAGGCGATTATTTTTTTGTTTAAAATCACAAATGCTGGAGAGAAGGGTCAACGATATGAAGTTTTTGCCTCAGTTCAGAAAAATCGTCGATCCAGGCCCGAAAATCAAATAAAGGTTATTTTTCTGTTTATTTAATGAAAATATAGTAATTTCATACTGAACCGATTTCAATGCAGTTTTCAGATTAATATAGAACTGATCCCGAGAAAGGATCTAGACTTTTTTTATATACTATGTCAGCGAAATGACTGTACTGCACCTGATGTTAATTACGGTACAGTCCACAAACAACGGCGACCGTCGTTGACACAAAGGAGACGGGTATTTCTGGGCCCAGAATGTAATTAGTTAATATATGGTTTATAAAATCGTACAATATCCTACTATTCCTTAATATTCCTACTTCAAAAACAGTTTAACTGAAGTTTATTACATGACTTCGATTTTACGAAATATCCTAAATCTCTGCTTTTAGATTGCAAAAAACCACTTTTCTTCAGTGACTGTTTGATAATGCATTAACTATTAATTTACACCGTTTTCATATTTTTACATCTCTTTTTTTACCCAGGCCCATGTCTGTGTGAAAGAGTATCTGTCTCCTTTCATCAACAGTTGCCTCTTCACGCCTCGTAGAAGACAATGCAGTCACAGAGAAGTTTCTTTGGGAATGTCTCTCTACTCGAGGCAGTCCAACTGACGGAATGCCTCCACCCTACAGAAGATCGCAGAACCTTGTGTTGTGTTCCTGTGGTGAATAGAGTTTCCAGAACTCCTCGGGGCTGGGGGGAGGGGGTTCAAGGCCGAAAACCCGCTATTGATACCTTTGGCGTTACAAGCGTCCATAGGCCACGGTAGTCGCTTACCATCACGTGGACCGTACGCTTGGCAAAAAAAAATACGCCGTGCTACGATTAAAAGAAATTTAGCTCACCTTCGCTGCACCGGCCAAGAGCAAAACTTTGAGGATGATGAGAGCCACGACCAGGGTCTTGACTCCGACGAGCGCCGCGACCACAGCCCAGGTGGATGCCGCTCCGATTTGAAACGCCAACGGAATTAGCGCTTGCGCCATCTTCTTGAATGGTCGCCCGAATGTTCTACCTGAGGTTAATTTAGTATGGAATCTATGTTAATAAATTTGTAGTTATGTCTGTACGTGTATTTTTCCCCCATGTTTCCTGATATTCAATCTTATATGAAGGACACAGATCAATAATATACCATAAAAAAAAAAAAACTCGGTATGTTTGTTTGTCCGGATTTAATACAAAATCTACTTTTCTATACGAATATTATAAAGAGGAAATTTTTTGAGATTTTTGTTTCTAATGCATAAACTCAAAAACTACTGGACCGATTTAAAAAATTCTTTCACCAATATAAAGCTACAGTATCAGCGAGTAACATAGGCTATATTATAATTTGAAAAACTAATTTATTCCTCATAAAAATGTCGATAGCTTTACACAAATTATAAAAAATTGCCTAAAAGTTTGCTTTTGACACGGGTGGAACCGTAGGGCACAGCTAGTTTTTTTAATATAGGAGCTTGCCAAATTAACGGTACTGACCCTGATGGTAAGCAGAGTAAAATCCAAACACGACGGCGACCACCGCGAGATTGATATCCCTCGACGGTCACTGCTGTCATGCAAGCCTGCATTATTAATCTCTTTAAGTTACTCTTGAAGGACCCGATGTACTTAACTGATTCTTATAAAATTTTGCACACGAGAAGCTCATATCATTGCCAGATTAATAATTTATAAGAATTGTCGATATTTCTTATTTTTTAAAAACGTGATGAAAATATTTCTTAAAAAATTAAAGTTAAAATCTGACTTCAAAAAAAGAGTAGGTACTCAATTCGAATTTTTTTTTCAGCTATAATTTATTTGTTTATGGACCGATTTAGATTCTTTTTTCATTGGAAAGGGTGACCTTAAGGGTGGTCCTATTTTAATTCCATTAGCTTTGGAGCCCGACTTCGAAGCTACACCAGGGAAAAATTCCAAGTTGTGCCAGAAGTACCTGTAAAAAATCTTTCCACGAATAGATTGACAACAAATTGTGTTTTAGTTTAATTATTTAAAGGTACATTTCATACAGTACCACAAAATAATGGTTAATTCATATATATTTACATTAAATCATAATTAATTTACAAAATTCACACACATTACGTGCAGTGTAGGGTCCCGTAGTTGCCCGTCAAAATATGCAGACTTAGAGAGGGGGCTTTATGTAATTCTCAATAAAATTTCTACGAAATTACTTCTCCAAATACATTTTATAAGTTGGTAAACAATTACTCGTTAACTTGTACGTAAAGCTAACTTAGCTGTGATAGTTTTCCTTTTAACTTCGTTTGTATATACTACGGACATATTTTTTTCCATATATCTAAAAACAGCTATTTAGCTGTCAGAGGATGGGGGAGGGGACACTTGACTCTTGAAAGTTAGTATTTTAACGTATAATCTATATGTAAGTCATACGGGCCCAGGTGCCTCAGACTGCTTTTACAGTTTCACTGTGGCTTGGTCGACCTATCCACCAACACTTCACATCATGGGATAGACGAGATAAAATATTCATCCCCGCTGTAAGTATAGGGGATGTAACCTAAAAAAATTGTGTCCGGGATTTTATTTTACAACTTTGTCGGCGGGAATGATATGTCATATCAAATTACAGCTTTCTAGTACTAAGAATCTCTGAGCTTAGCCGCGGACAGACAGACGGACATGGCGCAACTGGAAGGGTTCTTTGTTGACTTCGAAAATATGATAACACATAAATATTTATTGGCTAACATCGAGATACGCGTAGAAAATCAGAAAAAGTGGGTCAAATGTACGAACGTCGACCTTAAGTCGGCGTTGAGGTAAAAAAAAACTACCTATCGAAAGTTTCAAGGAAAAATTTGCTAAGTTAAAAAAGACGATGTCAATACCTGTCAATAACACAGAACCAGACAAATATTTGATTTAATACTAGTTGTGACCCGCGGTTCCGTACGCTTTTATTACGCAGTTAATATTTGGTAACATGACTTTATTTTTAGCTATATTTATGCTTTAGCTGTGCTCCACGGTTTCACCCGTGTTAATTTTATCCAACAAACACCGCGCCCCAACGCATCCCGTGTGCCCTATCATAATTGTTCTTTCCACAAATACAAATTATTTTAATTTTTCATTATCTCCTGAACTTTGTGTCCAAATAGCATACTCTAAAGAGCAAAATTTAACTTCATAAAATTGTCTTTATTATGAAGTAACTTTTGTTTGTAAGAATTAATATGCCATGTCTAAAAATAATGCTTCTAAATCACTTTTTAATTTTCAACAAATCTTTGTAACAAAATGCCTTATTGTGGCTTATAATAATATATAAGAGATAGGTATATGCTATCGCTGACTTTTTAAATATAAACTAAGGAACAATATTATTGTAGAACATTGTATTTACCGTATCATTAAGGATTACACCAACGTACGCGAGGGCCTCTACTTTCGACTTACGTAACAATATTTAAGGCTATCTGAGAGTTGTAGCCTAATCTTATATAGCCTATATTATTCCTCGTGAGTCTCGCTATCATATACGAAAATAATTTTTCGAATCCGACCGGTAGTTCCAGAGATTACCGTTTTTAAACAAACAAGCAAACAAAAAACTTTTCCTCTTTATTATATTATACTATAGTATAGTATAGTATAGATTTTTTTTAAATACTAGCTCGGTGTAAGATAATAAGTAACGGTACAAACAAAAGCGACCGTCGGTGACAAATTCCATGGGAAGTAGTCGATGCAACTGAAATACCTCTTCACGACTCATTCGAAGGACCCAATATCATAGGATGAAGGCAACACGTTGATTGGGAGTCTATTCCACATCTGTCCGGGAAAGGTAAGAATTTGCGAAAGTTTTTGTTTGTGCTATGACGAGCGCTATCGTATGACTGTGTCTCCGTAGTCCACGTGGTTCTTTAATGGAAGGGAGATGATGGGATTAGCCAAAAATTCTTCAAAACATTCCCCGTGATAAAGACGATAAAACACACGCTCAGCGAGGCAATGTCTCTTCGCAGCTGAAGCGGTTTTTTTTTTTAATTTTATTGATAATTCTCATGGCCTATCAGTTTCGAAATGGATTTTTTTATACAACTGTTATACCACTAGCAATTTTGCCGATCTTGAACTCCCCTAACCTCAAGAGGTTTTGGAAACCTACTCACCGCTTGAACACAAACATAATCTGTTGCAAGAAAATAAAAATTGAATTTGAAGATTTTTGTTCCTGTTTTCTTAAAGTTTTCATATCAATTCTTATAGCCAATTAATTGAAGAATGATATAAATTTCTTTCCTGTGTAGAAATTTTTATAAAAATCTGTAAAGGCGTTTTAAGTTAAACTAAGACAACAATTTAATGTCATATTCATGATCAATTGCCTTTATGATAAATATCACAAAATTTGAAATAATAAAATTACATGTACAGACAAAAATACAGTTTTATTAATATAGATTTAAAACCCGCGGCGTAAAGGCGTGGGTTAGGCAAACCATTGTTTCTGGATTATTTAATGAGCAAAAAAATATTATAAGTATACTGCTAATGAATTCCAGGATTACTGAACTTAAAAATATTTAAATTTCGAAGCCCAGGTCACAGGTGAAAACAGGGCCGAATTTAGGGCAGGGCTCAAGGGAGGATGTATATTTTTTATAAGAAAAAAATAACGCATGTGTTGACCAAAAAAATGTTCAAATTTACAAATGTCTTAAAATAATTTAGGGTTTCCACTTACTCCTTGTCCCAACTTCCAATCCCTTTAAAACGCGTCATGAAGAAGTTTGTAAAATAATAAATTTTCTAGAATATTCCTCATTCCTTACACAAAGTATATGCTAAATAAAATTATTCCTTACCAAACGAACTAGCTTCCAAGGATCTTTCCTTGCCAGCAACATTTGAAATATAATCACTTTCATTATCACTTATAATTTTATAAAACATACTTAATCCTACATTTTTGGTTGTATTAAATTGATTAGTTTCTAGAGTGTCTATCTTTGCGGCCATGCTGAGGCGAATATTAAAAAGTAAAACCAAACAAATACACATCAGACGAGCGTCAAATTTCACTTCATTCTTTCTTAATATATGAAAACACGGTATGAACCATTTAATTATCTCTTTTAAATCCATCATTGTGGTTTTTTGTTTTATTATTCAACACTGTACACGTTAAAATACTTTCGTGTTATTGTTAAAATTCGTTTGAACGTCATCTCGCGACGAATATAACAACCACACTAAGCGCGGTCAATGTCCGCCGTTCCATTTCTTCTTTCACTTATCGAGTTAGTGATGCGTTTTAATATCAATCGATATCGAACTTATGTTGCGTCATAATTCTTTACATTGTAGAGTTGTTGGCGGAATTTTGATATACGATGTTTTTTTTAATCCATAAATGATAAAGTTACGTTATTTAATCCTTTTTTGACACAACTAAAACAAGCTTAGAGCCCGACTACCGAAGCCTATGGACGCTTGTAATACCATTGATAATACTAGTGCTTTGCCGACTTTGAACCCAAGGAGCTCTGGAAATCCACCTCGCTGCCGGAACACAACACAAGTTGTTAGCGAGCTTCTGTAGGGTGGAGTTATTCCACCAGTCGAACTGCCACAGGTAGAGAGAAATATTCAAAGAAATTTCCCCGTGCCCTACTTTTCACAAAATATGTATCTCCTATGTATTATTGGTGGTATTTGACGTGATGCAATTAGATTATTGTTCACAACTGAAGTGAATTATAATATTATTGCTTGAATTTTAGGCAAATTTAAATAAAATACGGTAATGGCAAGCACTTTTAATGAAATTATTTTAAAAAGTATGTTAATTACCTAATATCAAGTACAAAATATACTGTCAAACTGCTGATAATCCAATTTATGATTTAATTATAATGTTTTATCTATTTAAAATAGAAAAATAAAACGTTCATCTATACTAATCGATACTATCGATAGTAATAAATATGCATGTTAACAACACTACCGAAGTCCGGCTCTTTGGTAAAATACAAGTGAGGAATTTGGTTAAAACTTTCGCTTTTTCATTGAACAGGTATTGACATTAATAAATCACTACTGATTTAGTTGTTTGCGTTAGGCTCAAGTCACATAGGATCTGGCACGGGTGTCTTTCCATTCCATTAAATTTTCGTACAAAACGGACGGAAATAAGGTCCCAATTTGAAAATACCAAATAAAGGCGAAGAAAGAAGACAGAAAATATATTTATTGCGGTGAAAATGGTATCCAATTGTCGATTTTTAGTTCATAATTAAATGTCCCACGCGAGACACGCTTAGTCCCGCTTTTGGGGGATTACTCTTGGGATTGGGGGAAAGGAATCTATAAAAGAAGTTAAATCTTCAGAAAATTATAAATAAGTAATTAGTGAGTAATATGTTACCTATATATATTATACTAGCTGACCCGCGCAACTTCGTCTGCGTCATATAAGAGAGAGAGAGAAAAAGGGTAAGAAAGAAAATCGGTCGTAGGCACTGTATTATAGGTACCGCCCGCCTCCCACATTATTTTGCATAATAAAAATGCGCTCGCGATACTTGATCGTTATTTTGTAGCCGAGTTATTTTAAAACTGTGATATCTCCTAAGATATAAATTTAAATCAATTACTGTAAAAAACCATTTTGTTCAAAATTAAATACTTGTGACGAATAACGTATTTATATCCACAAGGATTAATACCATGTATATAAAAACACCTTCGCAAATGATTAATTATTTTAGAAAAAAATATATACTGTTGAGAACTTTTTGTTGTTACGTTATTTTATTCATTCACGCAGCGCGCGCAGTGGGAGCTCTCAAAACGAATAAATTTCCCCCGTTTTTGCAACATTTTTCATTAGTGCTCCGATCCTATTGATAGTAGCGTCATGTTATATAGCCTATAGCCTTCCTCGATAAATGGGCTCTCCAACACTATAATATTTTTTCTATTCAAACCATTAGTTCTTGAGATAAGCACGTTCAATCATACAAACAAACTCTTCAGCTTTATAATATTAGTATAGATTCCTCTAAAGCAGGGCTTCTTAAACTATGGGTCGCGACCTCAGAAGGGGTCGCGTAGCAAAATTATGTGGTCGTGAGAGATTTTAATGTCAAATATTTTTATATATACCATTTTATAACATCACTAGAGTTTTATAATTTTTTGTGAAATTTTTAATTTTAGATTTTTGTATGTTTCAAAACGAACTCTAAAACTATATATTTTCATATGTATATGTGTATGTATATTGTTACCTAATAAATAAATCATCAAAAAATATTAATTTATTTTTCTTTTATATTTGTATGGGGTCGTTAAGAAACTCGCAATCATAAATGGGGTCGTGAATGACAAAAGTTTAAGAAGCCCTGCTTTAGACTTAACTGCCTTCAAGGTCAACCAGACAGTTATTTACTTTTCAATTTCAAATAAAAGAAAACCTATGTAGTAATAAACTAATCATTATTAAATTTTTAATTGCCTCGTTTCGACGAAAGAATCCCGCTTTTTTACTCTACAGGCTTCAAAATCGCGCTTTGCCCGAAATAAATCTGACAACGCTGGGCCAGATCCTATGTGGCTTGCGCAATACACTTCTTGCCTTGTCGTAATATAAACATGGCAATATAACTGTCGTTTTATAAATAGATGCGTTATACTCTCATTAAAAGCAATTTGAAAACGGTACAAATTTGGTTATCAGCAAGTTGAAACAAAAATTCGCAGTATTAATTTATTCAATTTAATATATTAGTAACAGATATTATAGATAAATTTTAGCTTTCTGCAATATTTCTCCATATAAACTTTAACCATGCCAAATCTCAGTCTTCCGTACACGCAATACGCTTAAAAAGGGGTAGAAAGTTTTTGCTTCACATATTAATATAATTATGTTATATGTATTCTCCAATTAGGTAGTTCACGATATAATAAAAACTAAAGCTTATCACTTCAACCTAAATAGTTAGATCGTAGGAAAAAATAAAATAGAAGGATATATTTTTCATCAGTAGCGGGGTCTGAGAGCTTGGCGATAAATGTTAGAAAATATTGCAATGACGGTGATGCGCTGATTGTATGGTTAACGAGAAAGGAACTCTAGTCGTTTTCATGAATAACCCAACCAAAGGTTTTCACGTCACAATTTTTATGGAATTCAAAAATTTTAAAACTCATTGTGGAGACTCCTTACGTGTGGGGCAACGCTCCTGTTGCCTACCTCTAAATCCAGCCCTGTTGCTTATAGTAAAAATGTTCAATTGTAGAGATAGGTGGTAAGAGTTTTTGGCGGGATCTTCAAGTGACATGTTGTGGTTTTTATTTTTAATTCATATTAACTTACATTTTTTTAATTCTAAATTATGTAATACTGGTGATAATTTGCGTGATATAGTATGGTTATTGTGCATACATGAAATGTATTATAAATACAAACCGGACCATGCATTTTGGGACGTCATAAAAACTCCTTAGATAGTTCTGGCAAGAGAACCAAATATTAAGGCTTAAAAACATTGACACTGGCAAGTGCTTTCTGCGGCGTCAAAACAAGAAGAATAAGAAAAAATAGATGGTCGTGTGAGGTTTTTCATGGATTGTTGGTGGTGGTGGTGGTGGTGGTGGTGGTGGTTGTTGTTGTTAGTGTTACAATATTAGACAATATCATCAATGCTTGAAAATAATTTGAAAAGTTAAATACGTCCAACAGATACCAACGTGAGGTTTATAAATTTGCACATTATGGAAGTAGACAATGTTTGCAATGGTGTTTTTTACACACTTTATGTGTTGAAAATAATACCAGTTAATTTAATGATTACGTCGTTATTGCATATTTTTAATTTAAATAAAAAATATACCATAAAAACGTGGTATTATGTATGTAAATAAATATAAAACTAAGGTTATAGATTTAATTTAATACCATTACAGTTGAAACTTTTAAAAGTTCTTATATAATTATATTTTATTTTAAAGTTAAAGAATAATACTCGACAGCGTATATGAATATTGTACGATGACGTCACGTTTTCTGATTGGCCTTTCCAATCACGTGACGCCCTGAAAAAAATCTCAATTTTCCCCAATGGGAAATGACCATTTTTTTAAAATCACTTTTTTTTTGTTTTAGACTTTTTACCAATATAATAAAATAAATCGATGATCTTTTATTGGCATAAACTGCTAAAAATTTTAGTTCCTCGTCGGCCATGTTCACTAGAATGTACGTGTTTTTTTAACACGCTTTTATTAGCTTCACCTGTATGTATGTATGTAACCGACCCCTTTGAGCTCGATTTTGTCCTACTTTTAATGATCAGATTTAATTCAAACTTTGCACACATGTCAAAACTCGATGACAATGCAATAATCCGATCAAAGCATCCGATTATCCTAATTAGATTCGCCAGGATTAATTAATTTCTTTCCGCATTCTTTACATGCGAGTAAGAGAGATAGAGCTAGTGCGCGAACTACGCATGGGTGCAGTTCCACACTTACTCTTTCGGGCATGCAAGGTTGTATAGTTGATCATGCAGTCATTTATTTGGGTCCGCGATTGTTTGCTGCTGGACAAGTTTATATGGCACTTAGTCGTGGAAGATCCTTGGACGGTATACGAATTGAAGAACTTGATTGCTCAAAATTAACAGGAATAACTCCATGTAACAGTGAAGCATTGAATGAAATGATTCGATTACGAGATAAACCATAAAATCTACAATCAGTCACAGAGTGGAAATTCACACTCATCCTCATTCTCAGTACCGCCAACAGATTCGCTCCTATGATTATAATATTATATAAAGTGATTACGGATTGAAAATTCCATACTCAAGCATTAATGTGACTGACTGTATATGTAAATAAGGTTGCACCTCTATGTGTCTCGCTGTTTATATTGGCATCATAGAAATCTTTGAATATGTGTTCTTAACCAAGATACAATCGGAACACATTTGTACATATTAAGGGCGGTTGATAGTTAGCAAATCGAACTAAATAATTTATAGTTTAAAAAATTTAACTAAAAAATGAAAAATAAATAATAGTTTAAAAAACTTTAAAAAACACGCTTTCATAAAAAATCCAACTAAAAAACAGAAAATAAAATTTAATAAATTTGATTAAGTACAGTGTAAAAAAAAATGAATGTACATTATTGTAAAAAAAGCGTGGGGTGTATTCAAAGTGCTTTTTAAGATATTATATTATCAAAGTGATGATTCTTCTACTCATTATCTGTCAATAAAATGTTTATAATTATTGACACTATGCACCCAACGCTTTTTTTACAATAATGTACATTCATTTTTTTTACACTGTACTTAATCAAATTTATTAAATTTTATTTTCTGTTTTTTAGTTGGATTTTTTATGAAAGCGTGTTTTTTAAAGTTTTTTAAACTATTATTTATTCTTCTTAGTTTTATTTTACCTTTTATAGGTAATTTTGGCTTAGTCGGTTCGCCGTATTATTTATAATAAATTATTTTTTCTATAGCTTTATTCGTGCGAAATACGGAATTAAAAGACCGATTTACATGGTCCTTGAATTTATTATACCTAGATCCGGCAATATTAATCTTGCTCATCTTATTTTTTTTGCGTTTATAACAATAGTTTTGGCTTAACTACCTGTTCCTACAACATGAATGTGGGTTTAGGTTACACGGAAAACTCGTAAATGTGATTTTGAGATAATAAATTAATTAATATTCATATATGCGTTATTATGAATAATAATATTACAGACAGAGGTACAAACTTTAAAATCCAGTTTCCTCTTGGAAACACTGTTATGATCTTCAATGTGAAATTCGTTTTACTTTATAAATAAAGGGCAAACAATATGAGCATGGGTGTTTCAAAATCGAATTTAGAGGATTTTTGTCGAATGGCACCGTTTCTCAAAAATACGTCATTGACTTTACCGCAACTATTTTCCACTGCTGTCAGCCTTGCCTCACATTCACTACTTTCGATCGATTGATATTCTGCCACAAGTCTTATACGTGTACGCGTAAACTTTTCTTAGTATCTCGTACAGCAGAAAGTCTCATTTGTCGGTACTCCCCCAGTTTCTATGCAAATTCTATGCACTTTATATTAGTCATTTTAATTAAATATTAATTCAAATCTTAACACCTTTGAGAAATACCCCAGTAATATTATATTAAATATTAACCGATATTATGCGTATGCCTTGTGAGTTTTATGTGTCGTCAAAGTAAGGTAACGCGTTCACTAGATTAGCGTACAAACTAACAGACAGACAGACAGACAAAAATTGCAAAAACGGTTGAAATGTGTTTTGTACATGTCCATTTTTTATCTTTCTTGGGTTTGCCTTTAATTTAAGATACTATGTTATTTGCTAGAAATTAATCCTTATCATTGACCCTGTCGATTGGTATCATAAATGTTCAGATTTTTTTTTTTGGATTTTAGCTCCTTCGATTCCCGGTTGAAACAAGCCATTTATAAAAATACTTTGTATGTAGTTTTATTTAATATATAAAAGGAACGCTTCTTTTCTGTAAAATTTGCCATCATCAATATTTAGAGTATTTTTTCTCCAACTACCGTATTTTTTTTCAGTGTATTTAGATGAGGTGTTGGTAGACGATGATGATGCCCACGCAGCACTCAGTTTTACCCCTTACGAAATGCACAGAAAGAAGTAGTTTCTATAAGTACAAAAACTTTTACATTGTAAGAAAATTATTAACAATAATGAAAATCAACTTCAATGATTTTGAGGTGTTCCCTGATGTATCTTCGAAATAAAAAAAAAATCATAAACAAAAAAAATTATATAATATATACATTCTAATTGAGAGCCTTCTCCATTTTTTGAAGTCGATTAAAATAACCATAGTTTTGCTTACAGCGGCTACATAGAGCCGGAATTCCGATTCGGGATTGCAACGCAGTTGATGAAGCGATGTGTAAATAATCTCTTCACCGCGGTGATCGTACTTATGCAAGTATGATTAATTTAAATTCTATTTGTATTGATATCCCTTGGCCCAATCTAGAATATGGTTTCAAAAAATAAGATTTAGGTGCATTGAACGCTAAGTATGCCCACTAACCTTTGAATCCAGCAACCCAGAACACTTCTGCTCTGCTAGTCTTCGGCAAACGTTCTTTCCAGCACAAAACCACAACTTCTTCAGAACTCAATGTTCTTTAACCGGCCGGGAATCACACAAAAAAGACACAAAGGTACTGTCATATACAAAAATTTCATCGGTAAAAATTATCCGACGAGAGTTTTAGGCACAGAGCAAATGCCAACTGCCGCCGCGTCGCTAGTTGATTACGTTTGGAGGTAGTTCGGCAATATATATGGGCCAATCAGATGCGCTTATATGACACGACAGCGAGAGTTTCAGTGAATCCAAGAGCTACATTCTAGGATCGCGGGAACACTAACATCCAATGCACGTTAATTTTGAAAACCGTTAAGTTATATACTTTAGGTATTTATGCCCAACCAGCAGTAAATCCATACAAATCTATGGACCTATCACACATATACGGTAGTTCTCCGTTCGTACTTTCTCCGATACGAAATTCCACATGGTAGCTTGTGCGTCCGGAATCTCGCACGGAAAAAAACTGTTTCGAATGCATCTCTTTCATATATTTTGTACGAGTCGCATCACACATTTGTTAATTCCGTACGGAACGCCAGTCAGTCAGGGTCATACGAGTGCCTCGTAATTTGTCCCTTTTGACTGTCCTGCAATCTTTAAGAAAGTGGATGTACCCAGTAACGGCGACGTATTTTCTTCTTCTTAGCAAGATACAGCAGCAATGCAATCGCAAGTAGAAAAACGTCGTCTATCGCTGTTAAAATATCTGAAGTATCGAATGTGACGAATGGTCGTCGTCTCTTAACTGTGCCTTGTTATTCCGAACGGAAATAAACGTATATGTGTGAAATATGTACGGAATCGCAAATCGATATTTCGAATCGAAATCCCGAAACGGAATTCCGACTGTGTGTGACCGCTCTAACTCGCAGTCTTCTTCCGTGTAAGGCAGTGAATAAAAAAAAACTAACCAAGTTACTCATGAGTTACAAACATATTTCCGTGTACTAATAATATTACGAACTATAAATCACATACATTTATTAATGTTAGTGAAACTTCGTACGATTTCAGTATAGTATGTTCCGGCAATTATGATTTCGCTAGCATACAACACGCTACGTTTTTTGATGTGTTTTACCTGACTGCGAAAAAGGAGGGTTATGTTTCTCGAACGTATGCATGCATGTATTTCTATTTATTTGGCACGCTCTGCAGCCTAAACGGCTTGATGGATTTTAGCATACGAGGTGTCGTTACGTTCGTCTTAATTGTGGTAGTAACATAGCATAGATAATATTTAAGTACGAGGTATGGATACCAAAAAAATATATATGGAAAAAAAATTTTTTTGCTAAGCGTTGTAGTCGATCGAAATTCGACCAGCGACTTTTTAATCATAGACTATTTTCTGTTTTACATTTGCAGTATGAACCTAAACAATGAATAATAAATCATTTGCTGTCACTTTTCATTGAGCGACAATGTCGATATTTTGGGGGGTCTAAGTTCAATGGCACTTGACGGGTTAAGATTCACAGTATTACTTTATTTAATTTAATGTTTTAGTAACAGATATTATAGATAAATTTTAAATTTCGGCACTCCTTCTCCATATAAACTTTAACCATGTCAAATCTCACAGTTTCCGTGCACGCAATACACTTATTAGGTAATATAATAATTGTAACTGTGCCACGCGGTTTCACCCGTGTTAAAACTATTCGACTGACTCTCCATCACGTCGCTGCGAATGCACCCGTGTGACTAGTCTATGCTTGTTCTCATTGCCCGTTCCTACCAACAGCTGGTCAGAGGCTGGCGAAGTTACGAATTCTGTTACGAATAAAAGACTGATTAAAATAACGAAATTCTTTTTATAATATGCATCATTATTTACATACTTAATATAGAACACAAAATCTGACAAACTAAAACTTTTTCTTCTGTTTTTACATAATAATTAAAGAAGGTTGGTTATAGCACCTTCCACAATAAATAGTTTATAAAACGTAACAAATATTTTTCAAATCTAAATGCTACTACCAGAGATTAGCGCGCTTAAACAAACAAGGTACGTACCTATATAGACAAGAACGCTGTCTTTTGTATGTTATTAAATTATTATTAACTAGCTGTCCACCCGGATGCGCTCGCGCTAGCGGTTTTTTAAAATACAAAATGCTCATTGTTAGTGACCCTCAGAAGACAGACATATACTCTTACTGACTGGTATGTATGTCTTTTTAATGCCTACAATTATGTAGTAGGTACATTAATCTGCTATATCTCTTTTGGTTTACTCAGCGTAAGTCATTTAAGCGCCCGAATTGATTCAACATGATCTGTTTTTTTTTTCTAATAGTGTGGAACCCTAATTCTTTTTCTAAAATAAAAGTAGCCTAAGTTACTCTCTATAGCATCAGCTATCTATCAGTGAAAGTCCCGTCAAAATCGGTCCAACCGTTTCGGAAATTATTACCAGGAACAAACAGACAGACAACAGACAAAAATTTTAAAAAATTGGTATAGGCATCTCTCATAAGGTTTCAGCGTAAGCTATTTATGTGACCGAATTAAATCCCCGTTACCATTATAGCGCGAACGGAACTCTAATTATTTTTCTTAAATAAAAGTTGTTTAAGTCACTCCTTATAACATAAGCTATCTCCTAGTTAAAGTCACGACAAAATCAATTTAACTGTTTCGGAGATTAGTCGATATAGGTATCGTATGCACTTTCATATGCATTTAATAAAAAGCTGTTATTTTGACATTACAAACAGACACTTCCATTTTATTATTTGTAATAGATTATTTAACATCTGACGATTACTGAAAGATAGCGTTTTTAGACACTGCATAACACGAACACACTGAGTTATCAACTTATCAGTGATGAAAACTTATCCTGGTAGTAATTGCTAAGCCCTGTCAAGTTTCAGTTAACACTATATCGTCAAGCATTTATAGATATGTCCCGGTGGTATGGAAGCAATGATGATTCAGTGGGTACCGTGTACGGACTACGCGTCGATCGCCGTGGGTTCGAATTCCTGCAATGAGACGGTGAAGGAAGTCATTGTATTGAATCCAAAGGGCATTTTCTCATTTTGGCTAGCTACCACCCTCAAGTTAAAAATCTGTCGCCAAATAACACCTATAGGTATGTTCCGGCAACAGCACTTGAGAGCCAGTCTTCCACTAGGCTTAGCGTGCTGTATTATCTTTCGCCATATTATATACAAAACTTACAATGTTCAGCGTTATAATTTTAGCTACCTTATTTAAAAACAGTACTAAATACATAAATATTGATGCCTGTTGCAGACCAAGAGCTAAGCCATGTTAGTATAGCTATGTATGCTAAGCTACTCGTATGTGAACTAGTTAAAATATATGAACCGAAGTTCTTTACACCACCTCTAAAGCTACGTGAAACACACCTTTGTACAATTTTGTTAGCCAGTGTTGTATTGAAAACATATCGATTGTTAACAAATCGTTAGAATCGATTGTTTTGTAAAATTTGGTTAATAATTATCGAATTTTTCTTAGTACGGAATGAATCAATGTAGGTACGGTAGGTACTATGTCAGGAGATCGAGTGACTACGGCGAAAAAAAGTTCATTCGGTGTTCTGCGCAGCTCGCATAAAATGTAACACCATGTTAGGTTCTTTTAATTGGTACGCAACAGTCGATTTTTGATGTGTTGCAATGAAGCATTTAAACGTTAAACAATTTCCAATCTTATACGATACGAAGGCGAAAGACTAGTCGTGACTCAACTATTGTACATCACTGAATTTGCTTAGCTAATGTACACTCTAGCACTACTCACTTAGCTGGCTTAAGGCACGTTTTCACTATACGAGTCCACTCGGATTACTACTCGGACGGTACTTGTAACATGACGACACGTGACCAGAGCGCACTCGGACGTCTGTGTCTGACCAGAGTAAACTCGGACGCAGTTCTTTTACGAGTTTGCTCGGATAATTTTATAAAAACAAAATGGCATCAAATATAGAAAAGTGGAATTAATGTGACACTGTGAAGATTTTTAAAGCGAACACAGGCTACCCAGATGCTTGTACTTGTACGTGTAAACAAAATTCAAAGTAGACTCCTGTAAATGATCTAGCTCGTATAATGAAAACTCGGCTTTAGTTCAGCTTCGGCATAGCTTAGCTCTTGGTATGCAATCGGCTTTAGGATGCGAGTACAGTGGCGGTCATGAGCCAGTAATTGTGGGTCAATTAAATTATCATAATAAAGTTGATTTTAAAACAACACACAAAAAAGTAGCGAAAAATGTTGAAAGTATGTTAATTGTCAGAAGTTATATTGATTAAATAACGGTCAGTGATTACATTTATAAAAGCATGTTTCGTGGACGTATTAAGGGAATGTCAAGGGGTCCGGACCACCATCGATGGTGCCCTTTTAAGTTGGATAAATTGGATTACAAAGCTTTTTTTTCTCTTTTTCTTTTGTTTTGTTTTTAATAATTTGGTTAATTTTCCTCTTTTTTTATAATCAAACGTAGACAGAGAAGAAACTAGACAGAAAGATCGTGTAACTGGATGAGTAAAACATAGCGATATTTTAGATTACTTTTATCCTTTTCAGTTCTTAGTTCATTAAGTTCCCTTAAAACGTAGTATTGTCTACACAAAATACTGTTCAATGTCAGATTTATAATAAAATAGTAATTTACTTTATTGTCGTTTGAAAACTCACACTCAAGCTCGACTATTTTATCACCAAAGAAGTGATTACAGCGATAGAGATAGCAAACCCATAGCTCTTCACATTTTTTGTATTTCGCTCTCACAGTTCGAAGTGAAAGAGTAAAAAATATTCATTATTCTTTTAGTTGTTCCCTCTACGTTCCCAAATGAAGTAGGTACTTAAATATTAAAAAGCCCAAGTTTAGGGTGCGGGGTGCGAAAGTTATCATATGGTATTTTCTAATGCCATCCAGACTAGCTACCAACCTCAAGATGAAAATTTGCACCTGTAGGTGTTCCGGCAGCTGGACTCGAGATCCAGTTTCCTCACTATGCTTAGCGTGTTATCTTTAGGTACATCAGATGAGAATGTGGCTAAAAGTTAAACCTATAAAAAAAACCCTGCCTCGTCATACTATTTTAATAAAACAGCTTCGCGTTGATTTATTCTAAGTATTGTAATATGTTTTAACAAGATCGGTACTGGGTAGGTAATATTTTTATTTTAATACCAATAAAAAAAAGTACAAAATTTCCTATCCACATTTTGAAATCCACGTAAAAGATATATGATAAGTACTTATGTACTAGAAACTAGTTATAGGCTTATTTTATTTTACCAAAATAGTCTAAAAATAAACTAGCTTCATTCACGTAAAGATTATACCTGTATAAAAAATCGATTTCTCGACCCCCCATAGTCCCAGTAGTCCCCGTAGTCCCTATTCTGCAAAGGACAGAAAAAGAAAAAGAAAAAACATAAAATATGAAGAAATACTTTATTTATTACTTATAATTCAATCAGCAACGCGGTGTGTGGAAACATTATATTATATAGATGGCGCCACGAATCGTGAGAAAGTAACGTAGTCGAGTTGTGGGAGAGTTTGGAGGTACGAGCGGGGAAGTGGAGTGTGCGGAATCGGATAATATTACACGATAGGAATTTATCAGAGTGCAGGGCAGGATTATCTTATATTGCCCCGCGGCCCAGATCTTTTTTAATGAGGGGGAGGGAGCACTAATTTTCGTGATAACTAAAAGCTCAGATTTAAGATATGCATATTTTATATAATAATATGAACAAACTCGGATTAGCCATAAATAAGTAACAATTAATCGTCGCTTCAGTTCTTATTTGTTCAATCCACCATTGGTTTCATTTTGAAATTATCATAGTTTATACTATGATATTTCTATGATATTTATTTGTTTATTATTAAACAAAATACTTATAGAAAAAAAAAAACTTTTTTCTATATCAAGTAACCAATGGTGGAATGAATAAATAAGAACCGAGCTAGCGATATACTGTGTGCTCAGACCTTTAGTGGAGGAGGGAGTGTGGACAGTGGAGGATTTACATTTTTTTATTGTTATCTTGAGAAAAGATTTTTTAAAGTAATTTTTGCTAGAGCCCCCTACGCCCCTGACCTAATTCGTCTCTGTCACAGCCTGCGTCATTGATTGGTCACCGACGCGCATGCGTAGTTAAATTCTACCCTTTGCTTCGTGCTCACGACTCGTGACGCGAAAAAAATAAATACAATCCTTTACAAATTATTTATTATAAATGGAATAAAATCGTGCCTCGTCCGTAGTAATAGTGTTCCTTAATTATTATTATTATCATCATCATCTACATCTGCTGCGTCGAATTTCCGTTCCATGTGTTGTTGTCATCGTCCCCGCCCATGTCGCCGGGGAGACGATGGATGTTGCCCCTCCGGCGAGGACCTGATGACGGTGGAGGAGGGGGCTGTGCGCGGGGGGATGGGGAGGGGGATCGGGGTGCAGTGGGCGAGAACAGGCGCGTGCGCACCCACTGATACAGCTGCTGTGACGGCTCCAGTATCAGCGAAGTGAAGAGTTGCGTGATGAAGGCTGTCGACATCAAAATCGCTTTGTTATTAACAATTTTTTGGTACGTTTTAATCAATAAGAGCGGCACATACAGTCGGAATTCCGTTTCGAAATATCGAATCGGGATTCCGTACATATTTCACACAGATACATATATTTCCGTTCGGAGTAACGAGGCTCAGTTGAGAGACGACGACCATTGAGTTCAGACATTTTAACAGCGATGGACGACGATTTTCTACAACGCACAGGTTATCATGCGGAATTGGACAGCTTCACCGGGATCGGTTTTTTTTTTTCGAACTTAACCCCCTCTGACACTACATTTCTCTATCTTTCATAACTAACTATATTTATTATTCAATCAAAAAAATATGTCGGATCTTTACAACCATGTTATTACGAGATAAGTTATTACATAATACAATTAGGATCTTAGCTAATAACCAGCGTAGAAAAACCATTTCCGAAGGTGACCATATTTTCTCTTTAATAGTTTTCAAAGGATAAAAATCCTCTCTTAAATTGTTTTGTCGTACTTTTAAATATCTAACTATCAACCACATTAATCTTTTCCAACATTATAAAACATTTTAATTTAAAATTATTTTTTCGTCCAAATTTTTGTTAATCGATGTTTTATAACGAGTTCTATCGATTTGATTGGTTATATAATATGACAACACTATTTTCTCCATGGATACTGTTTACGTTTGACAAACCTAAAAATTCGATAAGTTTTTTTAAGGCAAATAATAATTATGTTATTGATTTTTTTATATGTAAGTGTAATAACAATGTTTAAAAATGCCTAATATTAGGTCCTTACATATGAAATTGGCGTTTTATATGGTAAAAGTAAAATGAAAAATATATTATGAAATTATACATTTAATCAATCGAAGTATGTAACATTATTATCTATGCACTATAGCCATTTTAAAGGTAGTTCATTGATTCCATTGCTGAAAAAATTGTGGGAGCAAGAATCAATAAAATCTTTGAAGGCAGTTTGGAGAGCCTCCTCGGAATTGAATTTATTTTCCTTGCAAGAAATTGTCCAAATTCCGAAAAAAGTGGTAATCTGTTGGAGCAATGTCGGGGGAATATGGTGAGTTTCGGAGACATTCCAACCGCAGTTCCTCTAATTTAGCGATCGTTGTTCGTAAAGTAGGGTCTAGCGTTGTTCTGAAGCAGCAGTGGGCTTGAGATATTGACAAGTCTCGGTTGTTTTACGGCTAGCATTTCCATCATGGTTTGCAATTGTTGACAATACAGATCTGCCGTTATCGTCTGAAGAGATCTTACGAAGCTGTAGTGTATGACACCAGCACTGGTCCACCAAACACTCACCAGTACCTTTTTCTGAGACGATTTTCGCTTGGGACAGGATTTGGCCGGTTCTCCTGGGTCCAACCACTGTGATGAGCGTTTTCGATTGTCGTAAAGGATCCATTTTTTGTCACATTTAACAATACAATTCAAAATTCCCCTCGTTATTGTGACGGTTGAGTAATGTAATGCAGAACTCAATAGGTGTTTGTTGGCATTCTTCAGTCAATTCATGTGGTACCCATTTCTCGAGCTTTTTCACTTTTCCTGTTTGTTTCAAGTGAATTTTTTTTATCACTCACACCGAAACCTGCCGCTAACTCTGATGTGGTTTGCGAATGATCCGCTTCAACGATCACCTTTGATTCTTCATTTTCAACTGGGACCTCCGGCCGTCCACGGGGTTTGTTTCGTAGGTCAAAATTTCCAGAACGAAAACGTTGGAACCAAAAACGTACCATGTTTTCTTTTACAGTAGCTTTCCCATACACATCATTAATCCTTCGAACTGATTCTGCAGCGCTGATGCCACAATGGAAGTTATATTCGTAAATAAAGCGATATTTTAAATTTTCTATTTTGTGAAAAGAACGATGTCAAAGAAAAATAAAATGGTGCGAAAACAAATGAATCACTAAATTCGAAACACAAATACACAAGCTTAAATTTAGAATAAATTTGAATTTGGAATTTCTAACCAGAAGCCAGATATTTGAGATCAAAGTGACCAGTTCAACAAAACGCCAATTTCATATGTAAGCACCTAATATATAGTTCTAAAGTGATTTCAAATTAAATAAGTGAGTGGTAGAAGAGAAATTGATCAGTTTAGGGTTTGTTTACACTTTTCGAAGAAATAGACTATATGTCAATTTCTTTGTCACACTCTGTAGCCTAAACGACTTAATGGATTTTAGCATGCGAGGTGTCGTTAGATTCTTCTTAATTGTGGGAGTGACATAGGCTATATAATATATAAGCACGAAGTATGAGAATGTAAAAAAATAGTCCAATGTTTTTTGTTGCCTTTTTAATCATGTTTTAATGTGTTATTGCCATACAAACTGAGAAAAAAGTACTATAAATGATTAAAAAATTTCCATAACCGGCTACTTATATGAAAATCGATTCTTAAGTAGTAAATTCCAATAATAAGATGGTATAATACTGACTGATGAGCGTGGTGAATGTAGAGGGCGTGGCGACCGCTGTGGGCGTGCGAGTGGGCAGCACGAGCAGCGCTGCTGATGGGGCCAGTTCGAGTTCGCGGAGCGTCGCACTCGGGTCCGTCAGCTCCCGTCGAGGGAAAGCGGTCCATAATGCGAACGACGAAGCCGATAACTGAAACGATGAAGCAAAATCTCAGTCAGTATACGTGAGTTCGAATCCCTGCAATGAACCTAAGCACCCGGCGAAAGAAAACATCGTGATGAAACCTTAGCATGGTTGTAGGGGTGTTTTCTATAGCCCGCCTGGCTAGCTACCACCCTCAAGTTAAAATCTGTCTCCAAGCACCTATATGTATATTCCGGTAGCTGCACTTGAGAGTCAGTCTTAGACACAACGCTAAACCAATAAAGGACACTGGATAAATGGATAACATGTACACCGAGCGTTCTCGAAACGCGACAACCCCAAAGATAGTCATTCCAAGAGGTTCCATGAATCTTCCGACAGATAAGAAGAAGCCGTCAAATGTACAACCGTCAACATCGTCCCAGAATTTAAAGGAGCAGACAGCGAACTTAATACGGTCTGAGGCGTCCACACCGGCGAAACAAGCCCAACAAATAGAAGAACATCAAAGACCTGGTGAATCTTTGCTTCTTAAATTTACTATACGTGTTTTTATAGTCTATAATATGCTAGTTTTAATTCTTCAATCAACTAATGTACCCAAACTCTGAAGAGGTTAGATAAAAATAGCTTAGGTTAGATAGCTACCACCCTCAAATTGAAGATATGTTTTTATGTATTGTAGTACGGCAAATTGACGGTACTGTCCCTTAAGGTAAGAACAGCATAATCCAAACAAAACGGTGACCACCGAGAGATCGTGATTTCGTGATCCACCGACGGTCACCGCTGTCATGCCAGCTTGCATTAACTTAACTGGATATGCAAAGGCTGATCCCGAAACGCGACACGCAAAATCGAGTCACTATGACAGGCTTCTCACCACTTGCATAGTAGTGCGCAAAATACGTTGTGCAGAAAAACGCAACGCTTTTATAAATGTCACACATAAAATCTGATGCACCTCCTTGAAATTCTTCCGGTGGCGCCCATCCATGGATGCAGTATTTAAAATTAAGTACATAATAAGACAACACGAATTTTCGTTGACAATAATGTCCTTTGTTGTCAATAGATGGCGCTGTGCTGGAATTAAACTAGACACTAATATGTTACTCAAAAGTGTGTGTACCCTAAAAGTCGGCAAAATTGCTTATTGTGTAGCAATTGGTCGTCATTTTGGCCTTATCCCCAGAGGGAAAGTCCATTTTCCAATTAGAAACTGTGTGCGGGCTCTTCGGCGTCTCCGTAAGTCCGTAGAACCCCCATACAAGAATCATCAGCCCACGCAGTGTCATAACTGCCCTGTACGGGCCGCCACCCGCAACTGTTACCTTCGTCCGAGGTGGGTCAAGTGCCTAGAGGACCACCCGACTAGGGAGTGTACGCATCAACGTGACTCTGCGAATTATCGCGGATGCCCCAAGGCTCCACGCACCACGCGCCCTTGGCATGTTGCCCCTCGGAGGGCACCCTCCGCCTCAGTCCAGAGGTATTCCCCCCCCCCCCCCCCCCGCCGCACTCAGGTGACTGTAGGACCCCCGCACCCCGCGTGCAACCCCAA
Source organism: Saturnia japonica (assembly GCA_033032175.1). Lineage (NCBI taxonomy): Eukaryota > Metazoa > Arthropoda > Insecta > Lepidoptera > Saturniidae > Saturnia > Saturnia japonica. The sequence continues at coordinate 1,662,515 of CM065331.1, forward strand.
CCCGTACGTCCGACTCGGAGCAAATGGGCCCCCACCGTCCCAATCCACAGCCCATCATGGCTATGGATATCCCCGCGCCCCTGTCCGTATCATTGACGATGACCTCATGGTCTTGCTCCTCCGTGAGATGCAGGCAGATGAGGCCGACGATGTAACGCGCTTACCTATTATAGTTATATGCGGATGGGACTACCAACACAAAGTCTGAAGTTAGTTACTAATCCTATCAAATTATATAGTAATTACCGATGGTTATAATAGAGATATCTCGAGGCATCTTCATAATCGAATGATTGCATCTTTTATATTTTATACTAGCTGTCTGTGCCCGTGGCTTCGCTCACGTGGACTACAGAATGCCTACGCGAAATCTTGCTCCCCCGCTCCCGGCTATTTTAAAGACAAAATGCTTATTTTGGTGTTACTTAGAATATAGATGTATACTCTCCCCGACTTTTTTGTAGGTCTTTTTAATGTCTACAATTGTTTATTACATTAATTTGCTATATATCTTATGGTTTGCTCAGCGTAAGCCATTTAAGCGCCCGAATTGATTCACCATGACCAGTTTTTTTTATTTGTGCGGAACCCTATTTATTTTTCTAAAATAAAAGTAGCCTAAGTTACTCCCTATAAATTAACCTATCTACCAGTGAAAGTCCCGTCAAAACTGGTCCAACCGTTTCGGAGATTACCCGGAACAAACAGACAGACAGATAGACAAAAATATTTTGACATTACAAACAGACACTTCAATTTTATTAATTTTATAGATTACATCTCATGATCGCCCACCTCTACGACTTTATCGAAACACAATTTTTCCCTTCGTAAAAAAAAACTAGCTCAAGGGTCTCGGTACCTGTAGGTTCTGAGCGACATATCGCTGCACGTCGCCGAGGGTCCCGTCGGCGTCGAAGTGAGCCGTGTGCGAAGTCCCATCCGGCAACTTGAACTGGATCCTAGCTCCGGCGCTCGCATCTCCTGAAGCTTACGAAACGGAATAATACGCATATTTAGTAGCGACATTCTCGTAAGAGGTCATTTTGTCACATAGACTAGCTATGCCCGCGGCTTCCGCCGCTTCCGGTTATTTTAAAGAGAAAAATGCTTATTCTCATCCATAAAAAGATAATAGACATATGCTCTCGTTACGTTTTTTGTAGGTCTTTTAAGCTGCCTGTCCACTGAAGCAGAGGGGCGGAGCTGTGTAAATTTCGTACAAAAGATGTAGAAATGCAATTCTATACACTCAGTGGACAGGCAGCCTTAAACTCAACAATTATTTACTACATTAATTTGTTATATATCTTTTCAAGCCATTTAAACGTCCTAAAATCGTCGTTTTTCGAATTGATTTTTAATCGCGCATAACCTTTTTTTCATAATTAAAATTAGCCTAAGTTACTCCTCATAAAATCCGCTATCTGCCAGTGACAATCCCGTCAAAATCGGTCCTACCGTTTCGGAGATTACCCGGAACAAACAGACAGACCAATATTTTTTTTTATTGCTTTTTTTGTTATAAGTACCCTATGCACTTTCATTATGCATTTAGTAAAAATCTGTTATTTTGACATTACAAACAGACACATTTATTTTTACATATTTAGTGTTGCCCAATTTTTTAAAAGAAATAAAATACATCAAGGTCGGAGAAGGAACAATAAATACCCAGTACTTTAGAAAAATTAACAGTATTTTTTTTTGTTTTAAAAACTTTATTAATGCTTTTATATTTCTGGTAAAAAATGGCAACACCGAATGACGCGATGGGCCGACGTTTTGCGTAGCTATATTTTTTATTTATTTTGTCTATCTGCCTATGTAGGCAATTTTACCAGTGTCAAGTGTCACAAATACACGTTATAGAATTTAATTGGTGTATGTACTGTAGAATAACCTATAGACAAATTCACATGACACAAAAGAGTCAAAAAATTTATACATGTCTTTATGGAAAATGCAGGGAAAACAGTCGTCTGTAGTTTCACAATTAAAGGAGATGATTTAATTAAGTAATACAATAATTACAACCTATTAAAAACTGAGGCATTAGTTATTTTTCATTACGTGTATTTAATACACTACGCGGTAGTGAGATACCCCTGGTTATACAAGGGTCCAATGGACGCTGTCCTTAAGCTACGGTAAAGGGTCGTCCATTGATTACGTGAGGCATTTAGACGGGGAGAGGGGTCGAACCAAATCTCACCCAATCTAATGTGGGGAGAGGGGAGTATCGGCAAATATAACAATTTTTTTTTGTAGTAAAAACTATAAAATTTACAAAGAAAACTGGAGTAAATTAAAAACAACATGTTTCTCCACTGAAATATGGCTAAATCCTATACGATAATATTTATCGCGGCAAGATGCGAACCCGAGAAGGAATTACAGTAGTCCTTGAGAACGTTGTACCGAAAATCACATGGACATATTGGTCCCTCTTGAGACCACACACTTGTCCCTGTGGACTGAATTTGAATGAATATTTTCTTTTACGAATTTTACTAGTCCGTATTTCATTGTTCGACTTTCTCATTGTGATTCTAGACTACGTTCTGTCGTAAATAAAAATACCTAAATAAGCAAATTATGTTATTTTTTAAAATAAATCCAATGCCTCATTGGCAGTGGTCATAAGCGCGACTGCTATGACCGAGGTCCTTGGTTCGATTCCCAGGTCGAGCAAAGTGTTATTGAGGTTTTCCTATGAAATTCTCAGTAGCAGCTCGGAGTTTGGCTTTGTGCCCGATTAATAGCAATAGGCTCGACCCCTATTACATGGGACTTAAAAATAATTGGTAAAATACGTATTTTAAGAATCTCACGTGAGATTACGGAGGGTGTGAGGGAGGGATTAGCTGGTCTTGCCAATTCTCATCAAAGGGCTTCCTCCCCCTTTAATCGAAAAATCACCTAAGTCTTCTCACGTAATTAATGGACGTCCCCTAATTGCTTACCATCAAGGGGGCCGTTCGTTTGTTTCCCGCCTCAATTGTATGAAAAGAAAACTTACTGGCAGGGGGCGGGTTTGAGGGTTGGGGTTGCGCGGGGGCGGCGTCCCTCGCCCTCCGCTCGGCGCGGTCCTGAGCTATTTGCTCCAGTATCCGTTGTCGAGCCAAATTATTCTCCATTTTCTCGCGCTTTCGCTCCTCCTATAACAATCATATCGCTTTTGTAGGTTTTTTAAGATCTACAATTATGTACTACATTAATTTGATTTACTTAGTGTAAGCTATTTAAGCGCCCCAAATCACCATTTTTCTAAATTGATTTTTATTTCAGCGGAACCCTAATTCTATCTATTTTTAATGTCAAAATACATACAACTAGTTATAAATGCATATATGAAAGTATACGCGGTGCTTTTGAAAAATAAATTTTTAAAATTTTTGTCTGTCAGAAAAGGTGGAAGCGATTTTGAAGTGACTTTCACTGGTAAATAGCTTATGTTATAAGGAGTAACATAGGCTACTTTTATTTTAGAGAAGTAATTAGGGTTCCGCGCAGATAATAAGCATTTTTATCTTTAAAATAACTGGTGGGCGAAAGCCACCCACAGGTGGAAGCGAGGTTACCACAATACCGACGGCATTTTGTAGTCCACTCGAGTGGAGCCGCGGGCACAGCTAATCATTGTAATATTTTCACATAATGTCAATTATTGAAAGTGCGCGAGTTGAATGCAAGTTAAAGATTTCGATAGTGCTGTGACCTAATTAGAATTATTACTGTTGATTAATTTCAACGTTATTTTAAATTTAACATTTACATATCGGTTATCATAATTAAAAACTAGCTAATGATTTTTTTTTAAATCATATGTTTTATACAGAAAAATCAAGCTGAAAAAAAAAATATTTAAAATTTAATCAGCATCAGGTCCATGTTTCTCCATTTCCAGTGCTTGGCGATGAATTAAAACATTTTTTTTAACAGAAGTTTATGAAATTATTAACAAGACAATTTTTTACAAAAAAGAAAAACCAACTTCAATGATTTTGAAGAGTTCCCTGGTGTATCTTCAAAGGTGAAGGTCCAATGCCAATGAAATTAAAATGGTACCACCCTTGACCTCCCCTTTCCTAAGAAATAATAATTATACAAATCGTTCATAAACAAAGAAACTATGGTTGGAACATCCATAAAAAAAGAACATTCGAATTGAGTCCGTCCTCCGTCTTTTTTTAAAGCCGGTTAAAAACAAAATATAATACGGAACCGCAACTTGAGTAATCGTACGATAATTGTGAAAGACAGCACTCACACATCACTACAGTAAGGGCGCGTGAGGCGAGGCGTGCGGACGGCGGGGGGAGATTCTGCCGCTCTTCCCCTCAGACCCCGACTGCATTCAACTCGCGCGCTTAGTATTTATTATATACGTGCAAGTGTTGTTGCTTGAGTGTCTCTGAATGTCATCGGACACTTGTCTCATGTTGGATACCTGTAACTGTTTGAATTCCTGCTCGGCCTGCCACTTCTTCAGCTCAGCGACTCCCTTGCCAGTGGATCGCCTCTCTATTTCCTTCTGTTTCTCCAACTGTAAGAAAGAGATGGAAAACGTGTGATTCGTATGTTGTAAAGAGCTTCCCAGTGTCTAGTTAGGGGAAATATCATCATATTCAAAATCAAATAGAATTTATTTCACAAAGTAAATTGACAATGACACTAATGTCAAAATTTAAAATAATGTTGTCATATTTATTTCTGTAGTGTTGTGTATTTTTTTTTATTGTAAGATTTTAAATATTTTATTGAGGGTTTAAATTAATTCATTTAAATATTTTGTGTTATATTTACATAAATAAGGAAACTATGAAATGTAGTATATGGCGAACAAAAAAAAAAAAAAAAAGAACGCTTCAATTAGCCCACGAGAGACGCGATCTTGTCTGATTTATTCTACATTCACATTTGGAGGGTTCAATATATTTAAAAAAAAACTTATCAATATAGTTTATTTCAGCGAAAGGAATCAAAAGTGTAAAACAAACCCACAACTGAGCAATACCTCTTCTATCACTCACTTATTGAATTTGAGATCACTTTAGAACTATACCATTTCCATTTCTTTATTTTCTCGATGACAGCTCCTGTGAAAACTTGAACGGGCGTCTTTTTTACATTATGTATGCATTATTTTATAAAAATATGCCGTTTACACACGTACAAGGTTATACCAGAGTCGGAGAAACTGATAGGGATGGAGCTATATCGATAAACGTAACACGATAACCGACGCGATATTTTTTTACAAAATGTAAGAAACTAAACTACTGCCGGATACTTTTATACAAATTTATTAACTAATATTATATTTCATTACAAGATGTTACACGTATTAATTCTTGATTGATAATACCAACTTCTTAAAAAAATTCCAAGCGGTTGTAAAATAAGTAGGTATAGGTAGGTACTCGACAATGAAACGAAATAATTATAACGACAGGCAATCTTTATTTATTTATTTTAATCAAAATCTGATTAATAGTCACTGTCACTCGATATAATAAATATATGCGATCGATATCATTACTTATTTGGTCACAACACTACAACTATCAAATTAGAACTATCATCGAGAAAATAAAGAAATGGAAATAGTATATATGTTAGGCATTTTTAAACATTGTTTTTACAAACATCATTGCTTACTCTTGTATAAAATGTATGTTCGTATTTTTTGTGTATAAACAATATTATATATACTTATGTTTATATAAGATGCTAAATAAGAGGTTATTATTAATTACAGACAAAAAACAATAACACAGTTATTTTTTTTTATAAAATTAATGTTTTTGTCGCAATTTTAGGTTAGTCAGTCAGTGTCCGTGGAGAAAATAATTTTCATATATTATACAAGAAATCAAATAAATACAATTCAATGTAAAATATCGATTTATGTATAATAATTTGGGAAAAATAAATTTTTCAAATTAAAAAAAAAATTATGATGTTGGAGAAAGTTATGTGGTTTATAGCACATAACTATATATATATATATATATATATATATATATACAGTGTAAACTCTTTATAACGTTATCTTTTATAACGATAAACTCCCTATAACATTGAAGTGAGCCCAACTTGGTTGGTTTGCGTTAAAACCCACATATTCTCTATTACGAAGAAATGTGTTCATATTTTTAGACAGTAAATATTTATTATCGGTATTATTGTTTATTATCAGGTAACAAAAGACTGGCGACGCGCCGCGCCTGCGCGTTATTTGACCCGAGCAATCAGCTGTATTTAATTTGGTGTTCATTGCTGGTTTTTTTTTTAGTAATGTATTTTTTATGAAATTATCGTTTCATTTAGCTGTACTAACACGATGGAGCGTAAATAATGCTAATAAAAAGTTTAAATAATATGTTTTTTTTTTTATCAGGATCAATTTTTTTCCATCCCATCATCAAAGGTGTCATTAGTACTATCGTCTGTCTTCATTTTCGGGAGCGGTCTACTAATACCCTGTATATAAACCGATCATTGATAAATCTATGGATTTGATCTCGCAACACGTTTGTTTACATTATTTATTCGATTCACTGAAATAGACTGTAAGTATAATTTACTCATACAGATTTAAATAAAAAAACGCAGTATGGGCTGTAAGCAGGCACTCATGAATTCCTAGGCCACCGCCGGTTCGAGATGGACCTCGAGAACCGAGATGAAAGAGAACCTAGAGACAATACTCACCTCCTTCTCTTTCTCAGCTTTCTCCCTCAGTCTCAGTTCAATGAGCTCCTTGACTTTCTCCAACTTATTTTCGATGCTGGCAGCGCTTTCCGTCGCAGCGTCTAGCTGGGGTTCCGGCTGATTTACTACCTAATAGAAATAATAAAACGTATACCACTACCATACACCACAAAATATTTTGTTTGTTTGTTTGAACGCGCTAATCTCTGGAACTACCAATGAGTTTTGAATAATATTTTTTGCATTTTACAGCCTATTTATTGAGGAAGGATATAGGATATGTAACTTCACGCTACAACGTTAAGGTGTGGAGCAGAAACCATAAACATCAAGTAATCTATCGATCTATTATGGTTAGTATTAGATATGACGTTGGTCTTTCTGAGGTTGGTTATAAATAACTTTAATCTTTAGGATCACTTAAATTCAGATGGTTTATATACATGTCTATTTCCTACTTTATACCATAAAAAAGTTGGATTGCTGTAAAGGCGATAGAAATTACATCATGTAAATTATATCATTTTAAACGATGATTTATCATTGCATAAAAAGGTTTAGTAAGGAATGTTATATAACAAAACATACCATCACGCCTGTTTCCCCGAAGGGTTAGGCAGTTCGCCGGGTATGTTTTTATGTCCCATGTAACAGAGGGGGGGGGGGCTTATTGCCTAAAGCCTAAAGCCAAACTCCGAGCTGCTATTGACAATTTAATTAAAAAACGCATCAACACTTTGCTAGACCTGGGAATCGAACCAAGGGCCTTTGGCACAGCAGCCGCGCTTACGATCACTAGGCTAATGAGACAGTTACAATGTTGTTGTCTTTTTGTTATAAAGTGTAAAAATTCCGTCTTAATTTTTCAAAACACGCCTCATCATCAACTCCTTACCCCTTATCCTACTTAAGTAGGGTCGGCACCAATATCCTCTCAGTATTAACACCTTTTATACGCATATCATTCTTCACACAATCCATCCGTACCTTCTTCGGTCTTCCTCTACTCCTATATCCATCCACCTTCATACTTAACATTCATCTAGTTATATAACTTTCATTTATCCTCATGACATGCCCGTACCACGCTAGCCTATATAACCCCTCAACTTTTCAAAACGCGCCTAAAAAGTATAAATAACATCGAAAACTATTCTGAAAATTTCGAAAATGGCTGTTAAAAATTTTGACCAGTAACATTGTCACTTAACATGTTTACACTAAAAAGTTATTGTCAGCAATTTCTGATAATTTTTTAGTTATACTTATTATGTCACGTTTAGTCGAGGGTACATTTTTGAATTCAGTTGATTGATTTATTGAAGTCAGTTTAAAAGACAACATTTACAACAAAAAAAAAAAACAGAAAACAATCTTCAACGACTTTCAAGAGCTCCCTCGTTTATCTACCAAGTTGTCAGTCTAATGTCAATTGAAATTAAACTCGGACCACCCTTAAGGTATCCCCTATCCAAGAAAAAAATAATCATCCAAATTGGTTCATAACCTAAGAAGTTATGCCTGAACAACAAATAAAAAAAACATTCAAATTGAGTAACCTCAGCCTTTTTTTCAAGTCGGTAAAAAATGAATTTTGATTTTATCATTAATGAGTTAAAATGGGGCTTCTTAAACTTTTGTTATTCACGACCCCATACAAATATAAATGAAAAATAAATTAATATTTTTTGATGATTTATTTATTAGGTAACAATATACATATGAAAATATATAGTTTTAGAATTCGTTTTGAAACATACAAAAATCTAAAATTAAAAATTGCACAAAAAATTATAAAACTCTAGTGATGTTATAAAATGGTATATATAAATATTTGACATTAAAATCTCTCGCGACCGCAGAATTTTGCTACGCGACCACTTTTGGGGTCGCCACCCATAGTTTAAGAAGCCCTGCGTTAAAACAAAGTAATATAACTTCTTACGTACATAAGTATACAGTTTTTTTTCAAATTATGATCAACTAAAAGATGGTTCTTACAGGTTTATCAGGTACAGCATCCTTGCTGGTCGAAGGAGCATCCTGCTCGGACTTGGGTCGGCGTACGCAAACGTCACCGGCACAGACCACCTCGTACTCCTCAGCCGGAATCGCTTCCGTCTTCACTTCTGCGTCCGGTTCTAACCGGGGCACCTTCGCCGCTGGGCCCGATGACGTCTCTATAAAATATGATATTTTCATATTAATACAAGCTGTGTGTCCACTTCCCATATTTGCGTGATTTGAGCTTTATAATAGATAGAATACAAAGTTTCCGCTCTGATTGTGATGTTATAATAAAAATGGCCTCCAGATTGTCCGGATTAATTACAAAACAAACAAAAAATATTTAGGGAACCATCAATTTCTTTGTTAATATATAAGGCTTTTGGTTCGAAGTCTCCTCGCATATTACATAGTGCATGCTAGTTTCACATACAATAGGTTACAATTTCCAAAAGCAAGTTTATTATTTATGTGTTGTTGTAATATAATTTTTAATTGTAACCAGTTTTGTGAAATAATGCGTTCATGGTTAATGCGAGGTGTCCTAACGTGAAGTTGTGTATATTAATCTATACAATTAATAAAATTGAAGTGTCTGTTTGTAATGTCAAAATAACAGTTTTTTACTAAACACATGAAAGTATATACGATACTAATATTAAAAAGCCCATTTTTTTTATTTTCTGTCTGTCTGTTTGTTTGTTTGTTCCGGGTAATCTCCGAAACGGTTAGACCGATTTTGATGGGACTTTCACTGACATATAGCTGATGATATAAGGAGTAACTTAGGCTATTATTATTATATATTGAGGAATAAATTTCAAGAATTTGATATCTTAACTATGCCTTCCCAATACATCTTGGAAAATATAATGTATGTTCGGAAAAATGAAGGCAATTTTGAACTTGTTACTAACACACACAATTTCAATACTAGAAATAAATATAAAATAGTCATTTCGTCTTTTAGACTTAGTAAATCAAATAAAAGTTTTTTAGGTAATTGTGTTAGGTTTTATAATAAACTTCCTAAGCACATTACCGATTTGCCGGATAATAAGTTCAAGAATCATGTTAAGCAGGTTTTATAGGGTGGCTGATTACGTGAATGATGGTGATGTCTGGATGTCATTCTTTCTCTGTACATCTACTAAAAATGATACGGTGGGATATTGGGCGTACTCATAGGCTACCTTCACATTATAATGTTGTATTTTATTTTTAAAATAATATCTTTAGGGTTCTATGATGTAAAAATAACAGCTGTTGTCTTTATAAGTTCTTTTAATAACAGAAATGAACAATATTAGAATATACTGTAGAAAATAAGATACATAAGAAACTAAACTTTTTTCTTACAAAATGAAATTTCTAAAGAAAATGTATTTATTGTGAAAGAATAGAACAATTTAATACAAAGTATGGGCTCCTCTGCTATTCAGAACTTGTAGGCAACGTTTATTCATTGAATTAATGAGACTGTTTATGTCATCTTGCGGTATTCGCTCCCAATGGAATTGTAGCAAATCCTTCAGCTGTTGGGTTGTTGTCGCTCCGTCCAAGTCCTTCAAAACACGTCTCTGGAGGCATGTCCCATGCATGCTCGATGTGGTTGAGATCTGGCGATTGTGCAGGCAAGGGCAATACCCGGATGTTCTCCGTTGCAAAGTATTCACTAGTTCGCCGAGCTGTATGTGAACGCGCATTGTCATGCATTAACCTAAAATCGGAGCCAAAGGTTTGTGCAAACGGGTAGACATAAGGTCTGAGAATATCCTCAATGTAATTTTCAGCATTCATGTTTCCATTTACAAAAACGAGCTCAGTTCGCCTGTTCTTCATAATACCCGCCCATAACATAACTGTTGAGCCGCTGTATGGATGAACTTCCTGAACGCACCCGAGCCTTTCAGTATTTCCGGGCCGACGATACACTCGCACCCTTCTTGTATCAGACTTAAACCGGAATCGCGACTCATCGGAAAACATATTATATCCCATTGTTCCTGGGTCCATGTTATGCGTTCTCTACACCATTCATATCGACGAGCGCGATTCCCGTGACGTATCGGTGGGCACCTGATTGGGCGTCGAGCTCATAGGCCGTACTCATGCAGTCGATTTCGCACAGTTTGAGGACTTACATCAACACCACTTGAAATTTGTAGCCTCAAACTTATCTCTCGAGCGGTTAACATCGGCAGGCGTCTTGCAGTCAGTTGTATGTACCGGTATTGCCGAGTGGTTGTACTCCTTTTACGGCCTGGATTCTGTTCAGCGGGTTCTCCTGTATTATTGTAGCGCTGCCAAAGACGACAAATAACACTTCTATGAATGCCAAAATGTCGAGATACCTGAGATTGATTACTTCCCGCTTGCAACATCCCTACAGCTCTTTGCATTTCATCTGCCATCAAATGACGTCGCTTCATGACGTAAAGAATATCTAAGAATTCAATTTTGTCGCTAACTTTATTTAAATGGTTGGTAAAATTATAAAATCAAGACTAAACGTAGCAATTAAAACGCACTTAAATTCAAACAAATTCGCAGTCATTTGAATTTTATGAAAAAACAAAACATAATCAAATTTTTTTTTTAACAACCAGCCAGTATGTCATCAATAACAAAAAAGTTTACTTACCTACGCACTTTGTTTGAGTAAATATTTAGAAATTAATTAATATAAATGGAAAAATTTGTAATATGACGCATGTAGCTTAGACTTTTTTGATGTGTGTAGATAGCACACAAAGTTTCCGCTCTGATTGTGATGTCATAATAAAAATGGTCTCCAGATTGTCCGGATTGATACATAATCAATAAACAATACAAAACAAATAAAAAATATTTAAGGAACCATCAATTTCTTTGTTAATATATAAGGCTTTTGGTTCGAAGTCTCCTCGCATATTACATAGTGCATGCTAGTTTCACATACAATAGGTTACAATTTCCAAAAGCAAGTTTATTATTTATGGGTTGTTGTAATAGAATTTTTAATTGTAACCAGTTTTGTGAAATAATGCGTTCATGGTTAATGCGAGGTGTCCTAACGTGAAGTTGTGTATATTAATCTATACAATTAATAAAATTGAAGTGTCTGTTTGTAATGTTAAAATAACAGTTTTTTACTAAACACATGAAAGTATATACGATACTAATATTAAAAAGCCCATTTTTTTATTTTTGTCTGTCTGTCTGTTTGTTTGTTCCGGGTAATCTCCGAAACGGTTGGACCGATTTTGATGGGACTTTCACTGACAGATAGCTGACGATATAAGGAGTAACTTAGGCTATTATTATTATATATTGAGGAATAAATTTCAAGAATTCGGTATCTTAACTATGCCTTCCCAATACATCTTGGAAAATATAATGTATGTTCGGAAAAATTAAGGCAATTTTGAACTTGTTACTAACACACACAATTTCAATACTAGAAATAAATATAGAATAGTCATTTCATCTTTTAGACTTAGTAAAACAAATAAAAGTTTTTTAGGTAATTGTGTTAGGTTCTATAATAAACTTCCTAAGCACATTACTGATTTGCCGGATAATAAGTTCAAGAATCATGTTAAGCAGGTTTTATGGTCAAAGGGGTATTATAGGGTGGCTGATTACGTGAATGATGGTGATGTCTGGATGTGATTCCTTCTCTGTACATCTACTAAAAATGATAATAACTGTATATAATTAAATACTGTATAACCAGTTTAAAAAACAAAAAAAAGATAATAAGATAAAGTATCAAGTTTCTTTTCGGTTCTTCTCGATGTCTGTGATGTTTTCCGAACCGGTGGTAGTGTTTTGACATTCATAAGTGCCTTCTTAGGGCCTAAATTGAATAAAAGATATTTTGATTTTGATTTTAGACTAAGAATTAGGGTTCCGCACAAATAAAAAATAAACTGGTCTTGGTGAATCAATTTGGGCGCTTAAATGGCTTATAAACCATAAGAGATATGGCAAATTAATGTACTACATAAATGTAGGCATAAAAAAGACCTACAAAAAAATCCGGGAGAGTATACATCTATCTTCTAAGGAACACCCGCAATAAGCATATTTGTCTTTAAAATAGCCGGGACCGGGGGAGCAAGATTCGCGCGGGCATTCTGGAGACCACGTGGGCGAAGCCACGGGCACAGCTAGTATTATAATAAAGCAGAAGAGTTTTTTTTTGTTGTTTTTTTAAACATGCAAATCTCTGCAACAACCAGTCGGATTCGAAAAATTATTATTGTATATGACAGTTAAATTCATAAGTTAATATAGGCTATCTAACTTTAGGCTACAACTCTCAGATTGCATTTAATATTAATTTTTGTTACGTAAGTCGGAAGTGGAAGCCCTCGTGAACTGCTTTATCCGCGTGCACTGGCGTAATGGTGAATGATACTTAAATACAATAGATATAATATACAGACATGGATAGAGTATAAAAAATAATTGAAGGAAAATCAAAATAAATTAAGTTTTCTCGCTTCCATTCTGTTTTAGCCTTCATTCCAGATGGTGCCTGTCCAGGCGGTTTTTATAAAATTTCATATGTGGGTAGATCGCGATACCGGGGTTGGCGGATAGGTGAGATTTTTTTTTTTTGACGTCCGTCAGTTATAACTAATTACGGTTTGAGAGCGGACGACGCAGTGTGTTATTTTATTGATATTAATATTGCAATCCAGGAAATAAAGAACAAAACCTTACAATTTAACTTTAGTATGTGTGTGTGTACGAGTGTGTGGCAGTATAGCGGTGCACCGCAAGCAGAAGTCGCTGCGATCAAGGTTAGTGATTTGCTTCATATGGTTTTATGAAAACACCTCGATTGGGGTAACCAAGCCATCCTGGTTTGATTTAGTTTTCTTGGAGATTCGCAATAACAGTGCCCTTTGATAGGGCCTTTCGACCAGTTTAAAAGAAATGTCTTTTTTTCGACGTTATCAAACCTCTCCCAAAGTTATGGTATATTAGTTGATTGATCCATAAAAACTAGCATAAAAACCCGTAGGTATAGTAAAATTCCAAGCCAATTTTTAACAAAAGAGAAAACCAACTTGCAACAATTTTGAAGAGTACCCTTGTATATCTTCTAAGTTGAAGGTCAAATACCAATGAAATAAAAATTGGACCACGCTTGAGGTATCCCCTATTCAACAAAAAAAGAATCATCCAAATCAGTAGATAAACAAAGAAGTTATGACAGAAAATCCATTAAAAAAAATGCAATTTGAATTAATTAATTTGAGTCCTTCAGTTAAAAAAACGAAAGATTCACCAGGTTTTTGATGTTCTTCTGTTTGTTGGGCTTGTTTCGCCGGTGTGGACGCCTCAGACCGTATTAAGTTCGCTGTCTGCTCCTTCAAACTCTGGGACGATGTTGACGGTTGTACATGTGACGGCTTCTCCTTATCTGTCAGAAAATTCATATGATGAGAAGCTGAACCTCTTGCAGTAGCTACCTTTTGGTTTGTCGCGTTTCTAGAACACTTGGTATATATGCTATCCAGTTGCCGGAAGGTTCGTTATTGGTCTGGGTCTCAAGTGTAGCTGCCGAAAGACACCTATTGTTGTTTGGCGACAGATTTTCAACTTGAGGGGGTAGCTAGCTAGGCGGGCATTAGCAAAAAGCCCTACCACCATGCTATGGTTTCATCATGATGTTTTCCTTCACCGGCACTCAGGCTCACATTGCAAGTATTCAAAATCACGTTAATCGACGCAGAGTCCGTACATGCTACCAATTGAGCCATCAATGCTTAAAAAATGTATTATCATGTACAAAGCTTTTGTTGTACTTAGTAAATTACTCACTACTTGATTAATTAATCGCATTGTTCGAACTGGGCTTTGTTTGAAGCACTTTGGTATGCATATTTAATGACGAGAGAGTATTTTAAAGGTTCTCTATCAATTTTTAACAGCCTCTAAGGTCAATGAAAATTTTCATCTTTAACATTGATGAAATTTCTATGTATCCTTTTACCCACATTGACTCACTGTTGACTGAAAGCCTCTAATCACAGGACCAACCCTTAAGATCTTGTGCGGCTCTCGTTCATAGTTTCAGGTTCTATAATAAGCTCCCGAAGCACATTACTGATTTGCCAGACAATGGCTTCAAGGACCATGTCAGGCAGATTTTACTGTCGAAAGGTTCACATAAAGTGGATCATAATGTGAATGATAGTGATGTCTGAAAGTGACTCTCTTTCTCTGTTAATTAATATAAAATAATCATAATTTTTATTAGTGACTGACTATTGATAGTATTTATAAACAATTTGAATCAAAATACAATTTAATATGCATTTTAGTAGCCAATACCTAAGCATTTATACTGGCATGGAATATGATTTAAAAATCTCAAAATACACTGAGAGTTAAATTCAGTAAATTAACATGAATATTTGACATGAATCAAGGAATAACTAAAAAAATAAATTAAAAGGAGTTTCTTGTTGGTTCTTCTAGATGACTGGGATGATTTCTGAACCAGTAGTAGTGCTTTGAAAATCATTGGTGCCTTCTTAGGACCTAAACTAAACCAAGTAATTTTTAATTTTGATTATAGGACTGGCGGTCTGCTCCGCAATCATCTCCCACTACCACTTCATGAACACCTATTCATGCAAGATATTTATACTTACAATGTTCTTCCAAAATCCTGTCTATCCTTGTCGCCAGGTTGTTGGCTTGTACTCCGGCACAGACCACCTCCAGTGGGGTCCCATTCCTGCCTATGAAGAACAGTGATGGTACCGGTACAAACTGATCTGGTGTCATGGTTAAGGAAAATATGGATTTGGTGAAATCTTCGGCTAGAGTGATGTTACAGTGGCATGCATTATTAGCACTTTTTACCCGACTGCGAAAAGGAAGGGTTATGGTTTTCGAGTTTATGCATGTCTATTTCTTTGTCACTCTCTAAACGGTTTCATAGATTATAGTATGCGAGGTGTCCTTAGATTCGTCTTCATTGTGGGTGTGACATAGGCTATATAATATTTAAATAGGACATCTGGGAATCAAATAAAAAGTAAAAAAAAATAATTTCCATGAAGTGTTTTGGTTTTTGTTGCAGTCGAGGTTTTTTTGTTTCCTTTTTAATAATTTAGCATTTTTTTATAGTAGGACAGAAAACAAAAACAACTAATCAACAGTAACAACCATCAAATGATCAATAATCTATCACCAGCCTCTGCTGTCATACCAGCCTGCCTTTGAAATCTATGTAATTAATAAAATTGAATTGTCTGTTTGTTATGTCAAAATGACAGCTTTTTACTAAATGCATATGAGAGTGTATACGATACCTATAACAAAAAAAAATCATTTTTTAAATTTCTGTACAATACAAGGTTCTTTGGCTGCAATCTATTGTAGAGTGGAGGGATTTTCACTAATTGGGCTGCCCTAAATAGAAATTTCTAAAGAGATTTCGTTATACCTTACCTCTCTTAAACCAATTATGATAAATCTTGGATGGTTCTAACTTACAATTAAAATGAAGCATTAAAAAAGGATACATATTTGGGCAAAATGGGTATAATTCGAGGATCCACTCTTCAGCTTGATCGCAAGGAAATTATCTTGATTACCAAGTCTTGAGATCACTGCAGTATCATCAATCGTCTGTGACATCTCTTGAGAAAGTTCATTATCACCTGATGGAAAATATTTTAAACTGACAAATTATTTACTTTATAAAACAAAATCAACTGCATTTTAATTCAAATTCTCTGAAATAGCATTTTTAACAATTGACAATCAATTTTTTTTTTTACTTTCAATACTGAAAAAACTTGTAATATGACACAAGTATTATCTAAATTAGAATGTATGTACATAATATTCTTAAAAAAATTGCATGAAATTATAAATCTAAATTTGAATATTAGTCTATAATATATATAAAGTCAATACCTTAGTTACTATTAGATAAGTCTAAGATAAGACTAAGTTGGATTAGTGGTTACCCAATAGAGATTTAAATATTTTGGAAGGATTATATACCTACTCAAATTTTAATATAATTTAAGAGAGTTTATATATTCCTAACAGTGACGTCAGTGACACCAGACAGGTTGGTCTTAGACTCAGTTCATTAAGGAAGAAAATATGTTGTGCTTACTCTACTTTAAATGAAACAAGGGCAAGAAGAAGAATTAGGTCAGTTAGAAATACATTTCAATTAAACAAAAATCATCTTTTAGGTTAATATTACGAAATATCGGGGAATTATTATAAATAAGGTTAATATTTAGAGTAATTTAAAATAATTTTTTAGGTACAATAAAACCATTAAGAATAAATAAAGAGAAAAAATTGTTACGATTACCTTCAACAAATACGACAAATATAGCGTTTTTTTGTTTCGATAATGTCACCGCCTCAGCGATACTCCCGCCGTACCAATGCATTTTCTGGATGGAAATTGATTTTTCTATTACAGATAACAATTTATGTTGCACTGAATTGATCTTTTGCGGACGAGATACGGAGATAGTTTTGAAATAAAAATATAAATCCTACATGGACACAACAGATTTTGACAGCAGACGTGTTTATTTTAGATTCTTTTTTTGTCACTGGTTCGGTATGTTCAAAAACTTTATTCTTTTATTTTTAGGAATGTTTTCTTTATGTATTCTTCAAAGTATAATTTTTTTAGGTAGGTAAAGTTTAAAAATCTTATTTATATAAATAATAATTTTTGTTCGTTGTAAATCGATCTGTGCAATAATTTATTATGCCCAATTATCTTAACTAATTTTGTATTGTAATTGTATAAAATAAAATAAACTAAGTTGTGGCTCGTTTTTTATTCATATATGTACATGATTAATATTTGATATTACACTTTTATTTAACTTAAGTATATTATCTAATGATATTTTTGAACACATCTTTGTGAAATGACATTATGCGACCAGTTCAAATATGTAATAAAATAGGCATAACTGTATACTTTGGTGTTATCATTTTAAAGTAATAGAGTAATACAAATGATTTTCGCAAACGTCTATGGAATTTTACATGTGACCTTGTAAAAATCTACTCACCAATAGATGTCAGCTTTACTTAGTATAAAATTAAAATACACTATTACACACCAGATGGCACAGCCATACAAATACATAATTGTACTATTTTGTATTGATCATACATTAATTATAGTTTGTTTATATAATTATTTATTAGTTAGCTAGTATTACTTTCATGATGTGTTATGTTATGCCGTGGTGGTTCCGGCTTAGAATTGACCCCTCCATCTCTACCCGTGGATGTCGTAAGAGGCGACTAAGAGAAAAAAAAGCTAGGGGATGGGCAGCAGCATCCCCCACTTAAACAACAAAAAGCAATATCTGCGCTCGCCAACCCGCATGCTCAGCGTGGCGAGTATGGGCAAATCCCCCCTATGAAAACGACAAGAACGACCAGGCCCCCAGTCCCCGGCGGCCCCGCTATTCCTAGTTTCGGTAGCGGCTATGGTAACGGCGGGGCAGGGGGTGCTAAGAATCCCCGGAAGAGTTCCAGCTACCGACCCCCACGACAACTGGCCCTGGCAACATATAATAATCGCACTCTGAGGACTGACGAGAAGATTGTCGAGCTGGAAGAGGAAATAGACAAGTTACACTGGGATCTTATAGGATTATCAGAAGTCCGAAGAGAGGGTGAGGACACGATAATCATGAAATCCGGTAACTTGTTCTATTACAGGGAGGGCGACCAACAGTCCCTAGGTGGTGTCGGGTTTATCGTCCGGAAGTCTCTCATTAACAACATCGTGACCATCGACAGTGTATCGAGCAGGGTAGCGTACCTGATACTCAGAATATCCAAAAGATATTCGTTGAAGGTTATACAGGTTTACGCACCGACCTCGGCACATCCTGATGATGAAGTGGAGGTTTTGTATGAGGACATTAGTAGGGCCATACATACCTCGAAAACCCACTTCACTGTTGTAATGGGAGACTTTAACGCAAAGCTGGGCAAAAGAGATGGTGAAGAGTTGGGAGTGGGGAAATTTGGTTTTTTTTTTTTTTTTTATTTATTTTCCAAAATACAAAATACATAATATATTATTTTCTAAAATGGGCAAAATTTTATTTTTTATGGGCAACGGAACCCTAGGGGCCAGAGGTTGGCCGATTTGATGGAGAAAGAGGGACTATTTATGATGAACTCTTTCTTCCAGAAGCCACCTCATAGGAAATGGACCTGGATGAGCCCCGATGGTTCCACGAAAAATGAGATAGACTTCCTCATGACCACGAAGAGACAAATATTCAATGATGTCACTGTGATCCACAGAGTGAAAACCGGCAGTGATCACCGAATGGTTAGAGGCACATTGAATATCAATCTAAAAATAGAAAGGTCTCGCCTGATGAAGTCTACGCTCCGACCCTCTAATGCTCAACTGCAAAACCCCGAGAGCTTTCAACTCGAATTGAAAAACCAATTCGATTGCCTAGATAGTTGCGTCTCCGTAGATGATATTAGTAATAGGCTGGTAGAAACTGTCCATGCGGTTGGGTCCAAGTTCTTTAAAACTCACCGTAGCAATAGGACTCAAAAGATATCAGATCAAACCCGAAAACTCATGGCGGATCGGAGTGGTATGGCACTGCAGTCTTCCGATGACGCTAAGTCCTATAGGCAGCTCAATAGATCTATTCATAAATCCTTGCGACACGATGTCCGGTCTTACAATACCAAAAGTATTAAAGAGACGATAGAGCGGAATAAAGGCTCCAAAGTGTTCGCAAGGAATGTATCTATTGGGCAGAGCCAGTTGACGAAGCTGAAAATGGATGATGGCAGCGTAGCGTCCACCAAGCCAGAGGTATTAAGGGAGATCGAAAGGTTCTATGGGCAGTTATATACCTCGTCTACTAAGCCTGTTACTATCCCGGCTAAAGATCCGAGAGCCGGGCTGACCCGACACTATACCGAAGATATCCCCGACATCACCCTATATGAGATTAGGATGGCCCTTAAGCAGCTTAAGAACAACAAGGCGCCGGGTGATGACGGAATTACATCAGAGCTTCTTAAAGCGGGTGGAACACCGGTACTTAAGGTCCTGCAGAAGCTCTTTAATTCCGTTATACTCGAGGGTAAAACGCCGGAAACGTGGGGCGGCAGCGTGGTGGTCCTGTTCATCAAGAAAGTTGAAAAAACCTTATTGAAGAACTATCGGCCCATCTCGTTTCTGAGCCATGTTTATAAGCTGTTTTCGAGGGTCATCACGAATCGTCTCGAGCAAAAGTTTGATGACTTCCAGCCTCCCGAACATGCCGGTTTCCGAAAAGGCTTTAGCACCGTAGACCACATCTATACGCTGTGGCAGATTATACAGAAGACTGAGGAGTATAATCTGCCTTTATGCTTAGCGTTCGTGGACTACGAAAAAGCCTTTGATTCGGTCGAAACCTGGGCAGTGTTGCAGTCTCTCCAGCGGTGCCGTATTGACTATCGATATATCGAAGTGTTGAAGTGCTTGTACAACTACGCCACCATGTCGGTCCGAGTACAGGAGCAGTGCACGAAGGCAATTATTCCTTTGAGAAGAGGCGTTAGACAGGGAAACGTAATATCTCCGAAACTGTTTACCACCGCTCTAGAGGACGCCTTCAAGCTCCTGGAATGACAAGGACTCGGCATCAATGTCAATGGCGAGTACATCACTCACCTTCGATTTGCTGACGACATCGTAGTCATGGCAGAATCGCTGGAAGATCTTGGCACAATGCTCGATGGCCTCGACAAAGTTTCTCAACAGGTGGGCCTTAAAATGAACATGAACAAGACGAAAATCATGTCGAATATCCATGTGATGCCCACCCCAGTAACAGTTGGGAACTCTTGTCTAGAACTTGTTGAAGAATATGTCTACCTGGGACAAACAGTCCAGTTAGGTAGGTCCAACTTTGAAAAAGAGGTCAGTCGACGAATCCAACTCGGCTGGGCAGCGTTCGGGAAACTGCACGACGTCTTCTCGTCCAAAATACCTCAGTGCCTCAAGACGAAAGTCTTTGACCAGTGTGTGTTGCCAGTGATGACATACGGCACAGAGACGTGGTCGCTCACTGTGGGCCTCATAAGAAAGCTCAAGGTCGCTCAGCGAGCTATGGAGAGGGCTATGCTTGGTGTTTCACTACGAGATCGAATCAGAAATGAAGAGATCCGTAGACAAACTAAGGTAACCGACATAGCCAAAAGGATTAGCAAGTTGAAGTGGCAGTGGGCGGGGCACATAGTTCGGAGAACTGACGGCCGTTGGGGCAGAAAGGTTTTCGAGTGGAGACCACGCACCGGAAAGCGCAGCGTAGGACGGCCCTCCACAAGATGGAAAGACGACATAATAAAGGTCGCTGGGAGCCGTTGGGTGCAGGCCGCACAAGATCGGTCGCTCTGGAGATCTATGGGGGAGGCCTATGTTCAGCAGTGGACATCCTGCGGCTGAAATGATGATGATGATGATGTGTAATATCGTGTCATTTTTATATTACTACACACATTGTCAAATGTTAAAAATTACAATACTATAAAGAGTAAACATTCGGGTAAGAAATCATTGTATGGTGGTAGATCATTTTATGCTTGCAATTTTTCCTGTGCCGAAATATAATTATTTTTATCTGGGACGCAGACAATTTTGCCGCGCTGTCACGGTGACATCTCAGCGGAAGGGGCGGGGCTTCCGGTCGCGTTCCGTTTTACTTAACTTGCGGTTGAGATGACAACATCCATTAGTGAACGTCCAGATAAATATGACCTCCCCTCTTGATGTACTCCATTTAATCAATAGGATGTTGGTTAAGAGTATGACTGCTATTGAATTAATGATTTAATGTGTCTTATTCTAAAGTAAGAATGTTTCACTAACCATAATACAAATAAAATAATAAATTTGTATTTTTTTATTACACCTTCTTCAAATATATACTAATAATAATATCTCAGAGACTCCGAATTTTAAATATGGTGGAAGAGTTTAGACTAAGAGACTACAACGTGGAGTCTTTCAAACATAACGCGAAGAGTTATTTGAGCAAACCGGCCATCACAGCGACGACTGCCGAAGGATTGTAATCACACTGTAGTCGTAGATGTTATTGGATTGTTCAAGCTCAACACCAGGTAGAGTACCGTCAATTTACCGTGCTTGTGGACGCATCAACTAAGCAATATAGGGATCGCTAATCCCCGATTAAGAATATGAGAGAAATTACCTTGAAACTGGACAAGTATAGAAGCAGCTGCACAGCTTATTCTACGATCACCTTTATTTGTGTTTAAAGAGGAGATTCAAGCTGCATTTAGTCAATACAAACATTCCTCTGTTTTATCCCTAGATAATGGCACTAGAGCAATCTTTTATACCATACAATTTACATCTATCACGGCAATAAAATTTTTTTTTTCCATAAAATCTTTAGTGCGTGCGTACAAAGTACACAGGTCAGAAATGAAACGTCATTGGAAAGAATTTTCAAATCTCGTTTGTATTTATACTAATCTAAAGCTTTAGACTTCCGAGACTTAGAGGGAGGAAAAAGAAGATATTTTAGGAATTTAATGAATTTAATTGTCATTAAAATATTAAGTATATTAAATTCTTAAATGAAGAGCGGAAAACTAAAATGGCACATGTTATTTGTAAATATTAAAACTTCCTAACCTTCAAACGAATAACATAAAAATTGTATATTAACATAAAGATAACAAATATATTACTTAATTTGAATAACTGCTTAGTATTGGACGATTTACAGATTTATCACAAAACGTTTATTTATAAATTTAACACACTGTTTACACATTGTCTCCATGCGCGCAAAGTTTCACTTCAATAGTTATAATGATTTATTGGGAAAAAGTAACAAAATACATTTTAAACATGACATAATCCTGCATACACAATTTGGCAATATTACCGACTCAGTTGATACTATGTGGAGTGGTATTACCACACAGCGTAGGTTTTCAGTCTGCCACAAATCTTCATTAAAAATCTGATAATGAACATTAAGCGCAATCAGCAGATCGTCTCGCCACATAAATAATATTTGTTGAATTTAATTAAAAATGTCAAAAAAGTTAGAATTTATATGAAAAAGTACCATCACGCCGTATTCCCCGAAGGGTTAGGCAGAGGTGTAATAATGTACACCACCCACAGTTCGCCGAGTAAGTTTTAGGTCCCAATAGAGGGCGAGCCTATTGCCATTAATCGAGCACGAAGCCAAACTCCGAGGTGCTACTGAGAATTCCATAGGAAAAACCCAATAACACTTTGCTCGACCTGGGAATTGAACCCAGGACCTCGAATGAGTAGGTAATTATCGACTGCTCTGTATACAATATATATATTTCAAATAATGACTCTACGGTTTTTCCCCCTTCCAATGCTTTATTAAAATCAAGAATTTCGCGCTGTCAATTTCTGATGGACATTAAAATTTGTAGTTGGTCTGTTATGGCTATAGACTAACAATTTCAAATAAATTCTCAGGAAACAATGGCAGTCTATCCTATACGCGTTAAAATATATACTGTAAATACTGTAATATGCAGCAAGAACAGTGTTTTATGTAGTCCAACTGTTTTTTTATTTGCGCGGAACCCTAATTATTTTTCTATAATTAAAGTAGCCTAAGTTACTCCTTATAACATTAGCTATCTACCAGTTAAAGTTCCGGCAAAATCGGGACAACCGTTTCAGAGATTACAGCGAAGAAACAGACAGACAGAAATAAAAAAAATATGTTTTTGTTGTTGGTCTAAGTATTGAATATACTTTCATATGCATTTAGTAAAAAGCATTTATTTTGAAATTACACACAGACTCTTCGAAAATTTTATGAATTGTATACTTAGATAATAAAAAGAGATAATACATACTAAAGATACGAGGCATCGTACAACCACAACACGATGAGCCTGTGGAAACCAAAAATAATGTTACATTTAAAAAATGTAGCAAAATAAAAATAAAATACGAGATGTCTTGTTAAACTGGACGCCTGGTTAATGGCGTAATTAATAATGTCACAATTTATTGCGTGGAACGAAACGCCGATGCGTGTAGTCCTTGAACAAAGCAAATGGGAAAGACTGTGTGTCGAAAACGGTCCGCCCTAAAACCTCATTGAAGTGCTAACTAAGATCATAAATGCATAGGTACATACATTATTATCAACTAAACTTAAGCAAGCGTTTCGCGTTATCTTTGGGTCAATCAACTTTTTTACCTACACTTTGCTGTACCCGAGATCTTTAGAATTAATAAAATTGAAGTGTCTGTTTGCAAGGTCAAAATAACAGCTTTTTAATAAATGCATATGCACGTTAATACGAGACGGGGCATTTAATAAAAATCCCATTTTTTAATTTTCTGTCCGTCTGTCGGTCTTACGGTCTATTTGTTACAGGTAATCTCCGAAACGGTTGGACCGATTTTGACGGGACTTCCACTGGTAGATAGCTGATTTCATAAGGAGTAACTTAGGCTACTTTTATTATAGAAAAATAGCCAGAGTTCCGCGGGAAAAGAAAACTGATAATGGTGAATCAATTCGAGCGCTTAAATGGCTTACGCTGAGTAAACCATAAGAGTATATCAAATTAATGTACCACAAAAAAAAAAAACCTACAAAAAAGTCAACGAGTATGTATGTCTATCTTCCAAGGAACACCCAAAATAAGCATTTTGGTCTTTAAAGTAACCGTAAGCGGGCGATCAAGATTCGCGCGTGTTTCCGATCGATGGCATTATTTAGTCCACGTGAGCGAAGCCGTAGGCACAGCTAGTTATAAATATGTACCTACTAATTAATAATAGTCATAGAGAAAAATAATATCACATTTGTATCTTAGATTATTATTTATAGTATTGTTTGCTTCTATGATATTTCATAGTAAGGATAAATATCCGTTCCATACAAAATATTCCTTACCGAAACCAACATTAAGTTGTAAACTTTCATCAATTTATACATAATATAACACACCATCACGCCTGTATTCCCCGAAGGGTTAGGCAGAAGTGTACTAATGTACACCTACAGTTCGCCGAGTATGTTTTTAAGTAATAGGAGGCGAGCCTATTGCCATTAATAAGGCACGAAACCAAACTGCGAGCTGCTACTGGGAGTTTCATAGGAGAAACCCAATAATACTTTGCTCGACCTGAGAATCGAACCTAGGAACTCGATCATAGCAGTCGCGCTTACGACCACTAGGCTAAAGAGGCAGTTACTATTACACAATACAATTAATACAACAATACTACATACTACTTACAATTAATTACATATACAATTAATAAAATTCAAGTGTCTGTTTGTAATGTCAGAATAATAGCCTTTTATCTGTACTAGCGGTCGCCCAATGATCGAAATTCGACCAGCGACTTTTTAATCATAGACTATTTTCTGTTTTACATTTGCAGTATGAACCTTAACATTGAATATTATATCACTTGCTGTCACTTTTCATTGAATGACAATGTCAATATTTTAGGGGGTCTAAGTTAATGTTTTATACTTTTTATTATTGTTATTTATTTAGTAAATTTATATTTTATTTGTCATATATATATATATATATATGTATGTATTACATTCACAGCTGGCCCAGCGCAATAACTTATACTAAAAGGAACAGATATAGTTTTATCGTTAACACGTCACGTGACCATGTCGATGACGACTTACATGAATTTATCCCCTATCCAAACCTTTCTATAGAAGTTTTCACTTCAAAAACCACTTGTGTGTAGGTTTTCATGTCTATCACATAATTCTAAAACATTGCCTACCCTTGTAAAGTAAAGTATGATCGCGTGATTCTAAAACAAATGCAAGTAGGTAATTTACAAAACATACATTGTGAAGTCCGTCCGCTAACAAATTATAGACTTGAGGGTAGTCGCAAATTGTAGGGAATTTATCGAATAAATATTGATTTTTAATTATAAGTTGGCGCCAATGTTTGAACAAATCTATAATGGAGTTGTTAATCGGTTGCTTATAAAAAAATATATGATAATGTTATATTTTTATAAAAACTAGCGATCGATCGCCAACATCGCCAAAATTCGACCAACGACTTTTTGATCATAGACTATTTTCTGTTTGACATTACAGTATTCATCACTTGCTGTCACTTTTCATTGAGTGACAATGTTAATGTTTTGGGGGTTCTAACTTAAATGGCACTGGACGTGTTAGGATTCGCAGTATTCATTTATTTAATTTAATATATTAGTAACAGATATTATATATAAATTTTAGCTTTCTGCACTCATTCTTAATATAAACTTTAACCATGCCAAATCTCAGTCTTCCGTGCACGCAATAAGCTTAAAAATGTACCGAAAGCTTTTGCTTCACATATTAATATATTAAAATAATTATTTAGGTAACTGCAAAAAGTGTATTTTAGTTTATTTTCACTGTAAAAGTATTTACAAATGTAATAGTATTTAAAAGTGAAAACAGCGGTTTTTAACCGTTTTTAAAAAAAGGAGGATTTTATCAACTCGAATGTATTTGTTTATGGACGTTGAGCCATAACTTATTTGTCTATGAAGCGATTTGGATGATACTTTTTTTGGTTGGAAAGGGATACCTCAAAGGTAGTCCCATTTTAAATTCATTAGCATTGAAACTTAGACTTCGAGGATACACCAGTGAATGTTGTATGATAAAATATAGTTTATGAAGTCTATGAGCTGGCAACAATTAGATTGTCTGTGGTGACTCATCCCTCTCTCTCTCGATGGTTGTTACGTGTGATGGATGTGTAATTGTAATCGATGTATCTGAGAATAATAAAGTGTATAAATCTAATAAATAAGGAATATCATTTATAACATGGCGCTGAGGACAACAACAACAACCAACAAAGAATATAGTGGCATTGCTGGATTAACACCCCCGAGTCACTTAGTGAATTTAACAAATGAAAATTTTAAAAGATGGCTACAGAAATTCGAGATTTATCGGATGGCGTCGGGAGCACACCTGCAAGAAGAAAATGTGCAAGTTGCATTGTTACTCCATTGTTTAGGAGATGAGTGCATAGAAATATTTAATACATTTACTTTGACAGAAGAAGAATCTAAAAGTTATGAAAAAGTTTTAAAATGTTTCAAGACACATTTTTTACCAGAATGCAATGAGAGAAAAAGGAATAAGGAATAAATAAGGAATATCATTTATAACAGTGAACTGCTTAAAATTATTGTTCTACACTGTTAGCCTTAGGGGCCCTATCGTCAAACAGAGCCGCTGCGGCTTTTACAGCTTCACGGACTTCGAGCGCTTAGGGCACTCAGCCGCGAAAGTTTGTGACGACGCACGATGCCAGAGTGCCGAACCTCGTCGGCGGTCGTCGGAATGCGAAAAAGTCGCGATCTAACTAATTCTAATCTTATGAGAATTCGAGCTAACTAATATATACTCATATGCACGTTTCCTTGGGAGGAAGGAGTGGACCATGCGTATGTGTATTTAATAATCGGAATGGTTTTTTCTACACTAACTAGCGCAATAGTCTAACTAGCGCAAAAAAAGAAAAAAAAGTCCTTACAGAACTATGTACCTGTGTGGTGTGCACGTGTGTGTTTCATACGTTGAATGTTGTGTGTGGTAACTAAGTGTTGCACGTATAGTGTCACTTTGTATGTGCCTGACCCAAGCTTACACGAGAACGGACCTATTAAAATTATTGAAGTGGGCTTTCTTTTTATCATAAATTGTCTTGTCATAGTGTGACGACAAATACATATTTCAGTGTGCTATTAGGTATTATTAACAAAATAAATAAATTTTGCTTCTTTAATAATATTAAAATCATTATATAATTGTCATAAAACAGTATTAGAATCTTGATCTTCCCAATGAAATTTATGATTTGTATGTTATTTAAATAAAGTTAAATTTTAAATATAATTCTTGTTTTTTAAAGGTAAAAAATCTCATAATAAAAGCGGTATGAAAAATTTCCAAGATTAAACTACGTCACAAACTTTGTTCAAATGTTTGCCCAAACGTAATTAAGGCTTGGTTTACACATAATTGACAGTTTGTCGACATAGACCGCTCATTTACTTTGTTTTGTATCTACTAAAAATTGGACTATAATATTTATTTGTATAGAGTTAAGAACATTATTAGACACGTTCACATTTATATTCACGATTGAAGATAAGTATAATCATTATATTATTACGTGAGAAGAAAACTTCGGACACCTTTTTAAGCGTATTGCGTGCACGGAAGACTGTGAGATTTGGCATGGTTAAAGTTTATATGGAAAAGGAGTGCAGAAAGCTTAAATTTATCTATAATAACTGTTACTAATATATTAAGTAAAATAAATTAATACTGCGAATCCTAACCGGACAAGTGCCATTAAACTTAGACCCCCCAAAATATTGATATTGTCAGTCGATGCAAAGTGACAGCAAGTGATATAATATTCATTGTTTAGGTTCTACTGCAAACGTCAAACAGAAAAATATAAGCTATGATTAAAAAGTCGCTGGTCGAATTTCGATCATTTGGCGACCGCTAGTGTATTTAAAAGCATCGATGAGCTAGTGGTTGTGAGGATGGATGACACGTTCATAGTTTTGGGTTCAAAGCCATCAATAAACCTGAGCTTTCGATGAAGGAAAATATTACAATGTAACCATAGTTTGGTAGTAGGGATGAGAGATAAATGGTCATCGATGTTAAATACACACACGCACATACCAACACGTCTGTATTCCCCGAAGGGCTAAGCAGAGGCGAACTATATATACACCCACAGATCCCCGGGTATATTTTTAGGTGCCCAATAGGGGGCGAGCCAATTGCCATTAATCGGGCACAAAGCCAAACTCCGAGCTGCCACTGAGAATAACATTTTGCTCGACCTGGGAATCGATCCCAGGACCTCGAGCATTGTAGTCGTACTTACGACCACTTAGGCTAATGAGGCGTTTATGCTAGTATGTTTAATATCGCTAAGTAATCATCGATGTCAGATAATTAATATCGAAATAAAAATATCAATGTTTTGGGGTAACCAAAAGGAGATTTCTTCGGCGGCGATTCGATAATTGGGCGAGATTTGAGAGTTAAATTTCAAGGACGTTTAGGCACATGTTGTTACATGAAAGAGATGAAATATATAAGAAGGAGAAAGATAGCTATACATTGTATATCTAATATACAGTTTAGGCTATCGGTGTCTCCCTTTTTAAAAACTTTCATATTTATCACGTGTACGGTAGGTACTACGAGCGCAAAATTTTTTTTAGGAAAATTATTATATATATTTTGCTTACGTAAGGTTCCGCGAACTCCATTTACTACAGATAAATGTGAAAATATCGATATTTGATATTTTTGTTCATAATTCGTGTATCGATACTTTAGGAAACCTAATATCGATGTCAAATCATCGATGTTTCCATGCTCAACATCGCTCTTATCGATCATCCCTATTTTCTATTCTATATGATTAAATATATTCTCGAAGGTACACGGGTCTTATGTTATTGTCTTAACCCATATTTCATACACGGCGATAATGGCCTTGCATAATAACTATGGCTGTCCGAATACCATAATAAAAGTTTGCGGTTCAGATTGCATGATTATTAATTATAGTGCGGTTCCCGCGTGTCTGAACGTGCCCTAAAAGTGTAATAAAGTAACTTCTACGTCTTGATAGTTTTTCGCCGCAGAAACACTTGCGAGTATCAATGTGTTTTAAGGCTTCGTAGTATTTTCTAATGATTAACGTGGATCCAACAAAATGGTGGCTCCCTTGACAAAACGATCTAGAGAGTTTTTGTGGTCTCTGAATTCACGTTCCATGTTATTATTTCCAATCCACTTCACTTGTGAAAAAAATAACAAGAATTATTAAAAAAAACACAAATTTATGAATAAACAAGAAAAACCACTAAATGACAGTTTGAAATTCCGCCAAAAACTCTTCTTGTTTTGGCGCCGCCAGTGATAATGTTTTTACACTCGTAAAATTTTCCAATATAATTATAAAGTAGGGTTTTCTAACAAAATTATGGTTCTCTTGTCAGAACTATCTAGGGAGTTTTTGTGAGATCCAAAAATGCATGTTTTCCGCTTTATATTTTTATTCCACTTCAATTTTATGCGCAACAACCAAACTGTATCACGCAAAATGCCACCAATATTATATAATATAAGGTCAAAAACCTCTCTATTTCTGAAATTGTCAAATTTTACAATAAGTACA
Source organism: Saturnia japonica (assembly GCA_033032175.1). Classification (NCBI taxonomy): domain Eukaryota; kingdom Metazoa; phylum Arthropoda; class Insecta; order Lepidoptera; family Saturniidae; genus Saturnia; species Saturnia japonica. The sequence continues at coordinate 1,692,548 of CM065331.1, forward strand.
GGCAATTCTACATAACTTTGAAACTCACGGGGCGCGTTCAAGCGGAAACTTATATGTAATTTGTTAATATTTGGTTCCGTGACGCGCTTTAGCGAGTCCTTTAACGGGGGTAGGAAATATTTGGGGGCAACATCGCCCTTCATGCGGACACCCCTCATTTTATTAAATTTATTGGCTTGTTCTGAATGATCGTTTGGAAACAATGTTTTCATTTTGTTTTTTCCGGAATAGTAAGTCATTTTTCTATTAGTGATAACAGTGTTTTTATAATAAAAACGCACCGTTGAAGAAGATGAAATGAAAAAGAGACAAACACATTCATCTATAGCGAGAGAATGAGATAAAAGAATACATTATACAGGCTTAATATAAGCCCTGGTTTGCACGAATATGAACGTCATCAAATTGGCCTAGCGGTGTGACGACCAGAATTCTATGTACAGTACGAGTGGTCCATATTTCGAGTCCCACAGGTTTAGAATTTTTTTAAAGAGTTTTTAATAATGATATTTTATGTTTTCTAAAAGTTTTACTTGTTGCCTGTGAACTGCGAACCCATGTTTTTTATTAACTATCATTGATTTCCGTTATTTCATCTCCTTCTACTTAATAAATTTCTTAATACTGACTGAAAGATGACGCACAGCTTAAACTTGTGATTTTCACAGGAGTTCCTTATAATTTTCTTGTCGAAAGGGTATTTAAAGGGTTTAATTATTACGGTAGTATTATTACGTGAATGACGGTAATATCTGGAAGTTATTCTGTCTCTGTATATCCAATAAAAATAATAATTATAACTATAAACAGTTTAAATAAACACTAATCATCTATACAATTAATAAAATGGAAGTGTCTGTTTGTAATGTCAAAATAACAGTTTTGTTACTAAATGCATATGAAAGTATATACGATACATATAACAAAACACCAATTTTTTTTAAATTTGGTCTCTCTGTCTTTCTTTGTGTCTGTTTGTTCCGGGTAATCTCCGAAACGGTTGGACCGATTTTGACGGGACTTTTACTAGTTGATAACTGATATTATAGGGAGTAACTTAGGTTACTTTTATTTTAGAAAAAGAATTAGGGTTCTGCATAAATAAATAAAAACTGGTCATGGTGATCAATTTGGGTGCTTTAATGGATTACGATGAGTAAACTATAAGAGATATAGCAAATTAATTTACTAAATAATTGTAGATAATAAAAAGATATGCACAAAAGTCAGCAAGAGTATACGTCTATCTTCTAAAGAACACCCACAATAAGCATTTTTATATTTCAAATAGCTTGGAGCGGAGGGGGAAGATTCGCACGAGCATTCTGTAGTCCACGTGAGCGAAGCCGCGGGCACAGCTAGTATACAAATAAAATTAAGTATATAGATTTGTACACAATATGTCTGTTTGAAAGTATTTAAAATTTGTTTGAAGAAAGATTTTGCCGATTTTTAAAAATGTAACTTTCGATTTAATTAACAGATGTGTTATAGACTGTGATGTATTGAATATGTATTGGTAATGGCTATTAGTAGCTTCTCTTTACTAATCTGCCCGAACACTGTTCAGAATCAGTATAAAACAAACATAAACACGACAGAAGAAGATTTACATTTTAAACATACACAATGATATTTTATATGTAATACTGCTATTGTGAATAAAAGACGTCCACAATATTTTAATGTGTGCTAAATTAATAGCGCTTGTTTTATTCTTGTTTCTTACAAAGTTACAGTAGTTCGTAGTAACAATGTGGTTTCTTAATAACGTTCTTGACTGTAGTTTGCTTGTAGATTCGCTGCTTGCTGTTGCTGGTGTTGTGGTGTTTCTCGAACTGATCGCAGTACTGCCGCCCTCTCCGCTATATTTAACCTCGCCCTTTGCCTCGCAACCGGTAGTGCGATGGATTCCGTGCGGGGCGTCGCTCAGCCAATGAGCGCGCACGCCCCGTGTGCGCGCTCTCGGCAGTACCGTGAGTCACCATGCCAGATGTTCCGAGTCTGGCATGGTTCATCCTTACAACTAGTGAAATTTATACATTTAAACTTACAACTAGCTATATTCTTATTCTAATCGTTTTAAAATACACATATTCACACATATTCAGTTCATATTATTATATCTATTCCTAACACGTATTTATAAACCTTATTCCTAACACATATTATTTCATTTACTTGTTCATTTTATACTATTAGACTATCGTTATTTGCTCGCCCTGCTCGCTGTCCGCAACAACTGCATTGACTCTCTTTACATGCAATCTTGAAGTGAGCAATTAAATTGCCTTCAGTTCACTTTCGACTTGATAACGGCGTGAACGAGAACAAACTTTTGTCCTTTTTTGACAACACAGTTTCCACCTTACGCTATGATTTTCTATCTCTTTTGTTTCAACATACTGATAATAAAATTTGTACCGTGTTGAAATTTCTTTTAGTGAGAGTATAAAACGTCATTTAAAATATACAACTAAGGTGGAAAACAAGCAACATAGAACCTCAAGGAGCTCTAAAAAGCATGCTCACCACAATAACATAACACTACGATCTTCTGTCTAGCATAGAGGTATTTCACCAATAAGATAGGATCAAGTAAAGAGATATGACCAAAGAAATTTGTCTCAAAGAAGATTTTAACAACAACTGTGTTTAGAAAACATTAATCTAAATAAATAATTATTTTAAAGCATCGCTTCACGGAAGAACGGTTCGCTTAAGATGAAATAGCGAGCCGCTCTGTCACGAGACAACACATACATTTCTGTTCTCATCGCAACGAAAAGAATTCAAATTAAAATACCGTGCGCTAAATAGGTATAAATTGCGATCAATCGGCGCGTCACTGGCTGTTTTAAAATCTAATTTCGTGCCAGATGACAATTAACAAAGTCATCAATGCTTAACGAGCGAGATTTCGGTGCTGGGAAACGCCGTATCTGTAATTCTAGTGGGGTTAGTTTTTGAAGAGAAATATTTAGTGACGCGTTTGGATTGGAGTAAAAGCGTTGTGATGGGACATTGAAACGTACTATTTGCAATATCTGGTTGGCTCTTTCCGACTCAGCGCTACCCGGGATCTACACGGAAAAAATGTCCGATCCGATCGACACTAAAAAGAGACAAACGAATACATAATTATAGAATTTTCAAGACTATGACTGACGACGAATTGGCCTAGCTGTATGATGACCAGACTTGTACATACAATAGTCGATAGTTCAAGTTTCGCTAATATTTTTTTAGTTTATATTTATTCAGTTTTTATAATAATAATATATAGAAATAAATAAAATCTATGTGTACATTTGTCATGTTAAAATATCATTTTTTTAATAAATGCATATGAAAGTATTTTTAATGTTTACATCTGGCTGTCTCTTTGTTTGTTCCCGGTAATCTCAGAAACGGTTAGAACGATTTTGACGGTACTTGCACTGGCAGAATAGCTGATATTATAAGGATTAATTTAAGTTACTTTTATTTTAGAATAATTATTAGGGTTTGCACGTATATAAAAATTAATTTGGAAAAGCGACAACTTTGGAACGCTTAAATTGCTTACGGTGAGTAAACCATAAAAAATATATATAAATTAATGTAGTACATAATTGTAGATCTTAAAGAAACCTAGAAAACAGTCAGCAAGAGCTATCTTCTAAGAATAACCCACAAGAAGCATTTTTATGTTTAAAATAACCGGGAGCGGAGGTAGCAAGATTCGCGCGTGTGCCCGATCGACGGCATTCTGTAGTCCACGCGAGTGCAACCGCAAGCACAGCTAGTTGTTATTAAAACAAATACTGCTTATTTTTGCAAAATCTATGGTTTCAAAGTGTAATGTTATGTTTATGACACATGTTTAATGTGGTTACGTGTACAGTAACCGGATGTAATTCTTCGTACTTCCGTGAAATGATGAACGCGTAGTAGCTCTTAATTTCACAATACAATATAATATTTTTATTTGTCTGAATATGGTCAATACATGTATTAAATTTATAAAATTTTGCATCATATTCTGTCATTTGTGGAGTTTAAATTAATAAACGATTAAATTTAAATTAAGGTATATAATCATTACAAAAAAATATTGAATAATATAATAACTATAATATAATTAAATATCTAAACTAATTATTATTGAAACACATTTATCACACGACTAATAAATAGATTAAGAAATGTTATATTATTATGAATTCTAAAAAAGTATAATTTAAAAAGTAATTAATGTTGTAATAAATATTAAAAATTGTGTAAATACTTGCAATTGAGTACACCCTGTACTAAACTCGCCAAAAGATTGTATAACGTCCAAAAAGCCCGATCATTTGAAAGATGCTTTGTTAGAACTGTACCGATTGTAGTAAGTCCCTCGATGGACTGTCATCGTGACAGATCGTAATGGGCGGACTTTTTGACGTTTGTTTTGCTATAGAAGTGTCAGAGCGGGCCTGCAGACGCGCGTGACGGAGATTTCAGCTTTTATCTTTATGACTCACTGCGTTGTAGAGTGGACAGGGATCGTTTATTTATAAGTACATCTAAAGAAGTTGTTTTTTTATTATCATCTATAAACAATTAATAAAATTGAACTGTCTGTTTGTAATGTCAAAGTAACAACTTTTTACTAAATATAAGAAAGTAATATACGACACTTTAACAAAAAAAACATATATTTTTTTAATTTTTGTCTGTTGTCTGTCTGTGTGTTCCGGATAATCTCCGTAACGGTTGGACAGATTTTGACGGAACTTTCACTGGTAGATAGCTGATATTATAGGAAGTAACTTAGGCTATTTTTATTTTAGAAAAACAATTAGGGTTCTGCACAAATAAAAAAGTACTGGTCACGGTAAATCAATTCGGGCGCTTAAAAGACTTACGCTGAGTAAACTAAAAGAGATATAGCAAATTAATCTAGGACACATAGTTATAGGCATTAAAAATACCTACAAAAAAGTTTGCAAGAGTATACATCTAACTTCTAAGAAACATCCATAATAAGCATTTTTGTCTTTAAAATAGCCGGGAGCGGGGAAGCAAGTTTCGCGTAGGCATTCTGTAGTCCACGTGAGCGAAGCCACGGGCATAGCTAGTAATGAAATACATTTGAAATACTTCTAAACCATTTGGATAAGTTTATTTGGAATCGATTTACTTCGTTGTCTTGATTTAGTAAAGTAAATATCTGTTTAAATTCATGTAGCCTCGTGGCGCAGTGGTGTTAAGCCCTGCTATTGAGCCGAGAGGTTAAGGTTTGTGTGATGAGCATAAATGTCAGTTGTGTTTGTCTGGGTGTTAAATATCTATATATGTATGTATATCAGCTGTTTAGTTGCCACAATACAAGCATTACATAGTTTGGAATTAAATGACCGTGTGTGAAATGTGTCCCCATATTTATATATTATTATTGTTTATTTAATTCTCTCTAGGAGAGACTTTTTAATTAATTTATACCAAATTAAGCTAACGCTCAAGTAGATGGAGTTAAGTTTTTATTAATTCGTTGCTATGCCCTACGGTTTCACCCGTATTAATTTTATCCGACAAATACCGCGCAACTAACACACCCATGTAGTCTATCATAATTGTTCTTCCAGCAAGTACAAATTATTTTAATTTTTAATTATCTCCTAAACTGTGTCCAAATAACATACTGTAACGAGCAAAATTAAACTTAATAAAATTGTCTTTATGATGAAGTTATTTTAGTTTATAAGGATTAATATGCCACGTCTAAAAATAATACTTATAAATCACTTTTTTAATTTCAACAAATATTTGTCACAAAACCCCTTATTGTGGCTTATGTTTATCAGATAGACATATGCTATCGCAGGCTTTTTTTAGATATACTAAAGACCAATACAATTATAGAACATTGTATTTCCGTATCATTAACGATTACGCTAGCGCACGCGGATAAAGCAGTTCGGGATTCCGACTTACGTAACAAAAATAATTATTTAAAGTTATCTGAGAGTTCTAGCGGCTATTTCTCGAGAGTCTGATAATTTTCGCATCCCAGTACCGAATATACTTAAGAGGATCTGATTGAAAATAGAGTAAGGATAAAAGGTTGGTTATATTTACTAACTGCAACAACGGAGAGATAGGTTATTAAACGACCGTAAGTTTGTTTTGTAACCGCCATCAAACGAAGACCATTTTTAACGTCCGACGTAAAAAGAGGAGGGGTGTTATAAGTTTAACGTGATTACTATCTGTGTGTGTCGGCTGAAGCGATTTTGATCTAGTTTTCTTTGTTTGAAAAATCACTTAATCGAGAGTGTTCTTAGTTATAATTCATGAAAATCTGCAGCCGTTTGAAGATTATCAGCTCTTTTCTAGTTGAAAATGGATGTGAGCATCTTCCACGGGTCTGATTGAGTCGAGATTGGGTATTCTGTTACTTCAATGATATTAGAAAAACTTTAAGCTGATGCTGCAGCACTATCTGGAATCTGTAGGATACCTAACTCCTCACCAACTTACAGTAGAGATATCCTATTTGAGCTCATTGGAATTGGCCTCAATGAATAGGTTACTTGTATCAGAGGGTTAACAAATTTTCAATTTACCTTGTTTTAAACAACTGCATGTACATTACTTAAAAATCCTATCGGGTTTAACAACTTTTGAAAAAAGGAGGTTTTCAGTTCGAATGTTTTTTTTAAATAAATGTTTTGCCGTAACTTCTTTGTTTATGGACTGATTTGGATGATTCTTCTCTTGTTGGAAAGGGCATGCCTCAACGGTGGTCCCATTTATTATTGCATTGGCATTGGACGTTCTACTTCAAAGATACACCAGGGTACTTCTCAAAATCATTGACGTTGGGTTTTTTTTTGTTAAAAATTGTACGATTTAAAATCATGAAAGATCAATCGAATGCTAACCATTTTCGTAGTGAGCCGTCAGAGATACATAAAATGTAGTACTCATAAACAATATTAAATCTATAACACCGTGAGCGTGTACCCTTAAATCCATCCGTCCGTATCTCAGAGCTGTCAAACCGCCATTTATAGCAACACCAAAGGCGCGAAACGGTTTCTACATTTCGCGGCCCATTGCAATTTTAAAACGCAATTTTCAGTTCCATTTTCAAACGTACTAAAATGTTGCAACAGCAATAAAATAAAGCAAGCGGACCGTGGTGCTGCCAGACTTCAGTTACAAATTGGTTAATTGCCCGAGTTAAAAATAGACGAGAGGAAACTCCGTTCTAATTAGATCTCCTTTGACAGTGTTGACGTGTCATTAAATTAATGATTAACGTATAGTGTTGACAAATTAAAAAATAAATTAAGCGTTTTAAGTAAAAATATTTTATATAGGAAACTTGTGCACGATATTATGTTTACGTTTGTACCACCGCTATACATAGTACTGTAATAAAGAAGACTGCTTTTTTGCACTATATTCATCTGTAATTATCCTGTAGAGATATCCGGTAAAATTCAGTATCCGGCCGGATTCCGGATAGTAACATTTAAAAAAATCTCATTATTTTACACAAGGCAAATCATACCACAATAGGTAATGGAAACCGTTTATTTTTATAATCGCACGTGAAAAATATGTTTGTTTTATTAATTAGTTTAGTTCTCAAAATTAAAAAGTGGCAAATTGTGGTGAATTGATAACTAATTTTCCGTATTTGTTGGTAAGAGGCAAGTCCGCTTGGCTTCGTATACTAGACCAGCTTCTGAAAATAGCTTTCCGCTGTAAACGCTACTGCCAGGTACTGAAAGATAAATTCTAGCAAACCTTGACTACTGCGGGTACTAATTCAAATTAACTGACAATGGAATAAACAAACGAACTGAGAAACAAACACAAACTGATACGCGCGATAACACTTGAACGCTTCCGAGTCGTCCCGATCTCCGCTCACGTGCGATAACAACCGATCGCTCCCGAATATTTCCGATTTCGTTCACCGCGCCAATACTCAAATCAAACTGATCGCGTCAAGTAACGCGATAAAGGGCCGAATATCCGGTAACCGGATATCCAGCGCTCCTGCCGCTTAACTTGTCGAATATCCGGTATCCGGCCAAACAACTATCCGTGTCATCTCTAAATCTAATATCTTAACTTTGCCCTGTTAATACATCCATAAAGTTTTTTTTATGTTTGATAAAAGTTAAGTCGTCTCCTGTGATGTGTAATAGTATAGAAGATGCTTATCACATAATGGTTGAATGTGTGCGAAATCAACTTGATAGACTAGTACTACAACATAAAATTAATAATTTATTACGATGTATTCCGACAACTGAAGAAACAGGGATGCTTTACAAGCTGGTAAAGACGGCATTAGAAACCGTTGAACCTCAAGCTTGTAGTACTTAATTTGAAAAGATATTTTGTATTGTATTTTTTACTTTATTATAAATAAATTAATATTTTTTGTAACATTTACTGGGATGAAATAAATAAATGCAACATGCTCAATATAACCTATAACCTTTCAACATAGATACAGTCCCGCACACACTCACAAAATCACATACGCACACACACACGAATAAACAAACATATAATACTTACATGCACACTGACACATATAGTTCACAACTAATTACCATAGGACTCCGTTAATTGCATAAATTAATCAATTATAAATATGTGTTTATATAAACATATTTTTTAAATTTATTGTTATTTTTATTTTTTCTTTTACTATTGTTTTAGTGTTTCTCTCCTTTTTTGTATCAACACAACCTGTTAGTAATGGGAACCACAACTATGAATATATCTATTTTGGAGGCAAACCGAATGCCAAGATACGGGGAACCCTAGTTTAGCAGTCAGGAGCTCATATATGTGTTAGTTTATGTTTTTTGTATGTTTTGTGTTTCTAAATATAAAATCAGTTGTACCTACTTTACATAAACAAATTATTATTATTATTATTACAGATTGACAAAACCTCAATCAAAAATAAAGAAAAAAAATACATCCTAGATAAATTAACTCCCCTTTCATAACAGAACCACACGCGCTGGTCTTCGGTAACCATCTCGGCACCAACTAAAAAGTTCTCTATGACTTATCTTTGTCACACTGTGAAGCTGTGGAATCATCTCACGGTCAATATGTTCCCTTCTTACGACCTTCCCTTTTATGCGTAACGCGAAGAGGTATTAATGCAGGCTGGCGTGACAGCGGTGACCGTAGATGGATTACGATCTCTCGGCAGTCGCCGTTATGTTAGGATTGTTCTCTGCTTATCGTCAGGAACAGTACAATATAGGTAATGTGAATTACATTACTTAGTGTCGTGTTCTCGTGTTTTTAATTCATAGCTTAATTATTTATTAGGATTAGAATGTAATTTATTTTAAACTAAAAAGCGCAGTGTAAAATGTTGGCGTAGAAATATAACTTTGTATGGGGAAATTAGGTATAGGGGATCATTCTCAGAAGCGTATCGCTTACGAAATGGAGCGCTCGGCCTTTATGACGTTTTTGACAGTGGATGTGAAGGGCGCAGGGTGTCACATTAAAATTCGGAAATATTGTGATCTAGCTGTGTCCCGCGGCTCCACGTGCGATGTTTAAGCAGTAATTTTTGTTATATTTTATCGTTCTGAATAAGTTCATAGTTTGTTTATATTTTTATAATAAGAAATAAATAATAAAACGTGTATTTTCATAACTTTATAAACAAATTAAAAAAAGTTGCTCGAAAAGAAACTGCAGTGGGACTCGAACCAACGACCACAACACAACAGTGCGGACAAGCGGTACAAGTCTGGTCATGATCTATACTAATATAATAAAGCGGACAAGTTTTTTTATTTGTTTGTTTAATAAACACGCTAATCTCTAGAACTACCAGTTGGATTCGAAAAATTATTTTTGTATATGATAGCCAGACTCTCGGGGAATAGTATATGCTATTAAAGGTTAGGCTACAACTCTCAGATAACCTTGAATATTGATTTTTGTTACGTAAGCTGGAAGTCGAGGCCCTCCCGAACTGCTTTAACTGGGTGCGCTGGCGTAATCGTTAATGATATGGAAATATAATGTTCTACAATAATATTGGTCCTTAGTATATCTAAAAAAGTCAGCGATAGCATATATCTATCTCTTATACATAAGCAACAATAAAGTATTTTGTGACAAAGATTTGTTGAAAATTAAAAAGTGATTTTTATGCATTATTATTAGACATGGCATATTAATCCTTACAAAAAAAAGTTACTTCATCATAAAGACAATTTTATGAAGTTAACTTTTGCTCTTTAGAGTATGCTATTTGGACACATAGTTTAGGAGATAATGAAAAATTAAAATAATTTGTACTTGTAGGAAGAACAACTGGGCCAAACCGTAGAGCAAAGCTAGTGTAACATATAGACGAAAAGAATTTACTTCCTACCGGGTGTAAAAGGAAACCTCTCAAGTTTTTTTATACATTTATTTAAGTGTTATCTTGATATTAACATGTACAAATTCGCGGGCAGTTGCTAGTATCTTATATTTGTATAGTAAATGTTTAACCACAATAGCCAAGATGATGATCATTTCACGACTCGGTTGTCTACCCTTCATATAAACTCTTTTTTATGAAAGCAAAATAAACTTTGTCAAACATTAGCGTCGCTTGTTAAGTGCGTTCCCGAGATGTCAGGGGAATCGGATTTGAAATTATGTCTAGGGGTGTATTTGCGTAAATAATTCTGCATTTCTATAATTCTATTTGACCACTTTTATCTTTATAATAGTTTTAGAATTTGTAAAAAAAGATATTGCAAATTTTTTGGTAATTATTAACCGATTTTGATGAAATTTTGTTCACGTAAAGTACATGTCATTTCTAAGTGTCTATATCATATTGGCTCAATTGGCGCCTTCAGTAAGGCAAGACCTCAATTATTAATTAATATCTAATAGTTAAAAATATATATTAAAAAACACGCTTTTATAGAAAATCTAACTAAAAAATAGAAAATAAATTTTAATAAATTTGGATTAAGAATAGTGTAAATAATAAATAAAGATGTACATATTTTATTGTAAAAAAAAGCGTGTGGTGTTTTTAAGTTATTATCAAAATGATAATAACTACTCATATCTTTCAATAAAATATTTAAACCTATTAATTTACACCATGCAACCCACGCTTTTTTTTACAATAAAATACGTTTTTTTTCCTTATTTATTAGTTACACTATTCATAATTTATATTTATTGAAATTTATTTTCTATCTTTTAGTTGGATTTTCTATAAAAGCGAGCTTTTTAGTTTTTTTTTTTAATATTTTTTTACAATATCCTACTATGAAAACCAATGACTTTCGATAAAATCGGGAACTCCAGTTTAGGAAAACAAAAAAACGCTAACCTAACTGTTTGAAATATTTAATTGTCATCGGTCCTTGATAAGTGTGCCAAATTTCGAGTTAATTCGACGTTTTGAAGGGGGTTAGAATCATGTTCAAAGTTTCCGTTACATACATACAACTAATATTTTTTTTTTAACTGACTACACTGTTAGCCTTAGGGACCCTATCCTAAAACAGAGCCGCTGCGGCTTTTACAGCTTCACCGGACTTGGGGGCGAGCGCTTAGGGCACTCAGCCGCGAAAGTTTGTGACGACCCGCACGAGGGTGCCAGAGTGGCCGAACCTCGGCTCGGGCGGTCGTCGCGAATGCGAAAAAGTCGCGATCTAACTAATTCCCTAATCCTAAGAGAATTCGAACTAACTAATATATACTCATATGCACGGTCCGCTCCTCCTGGGAGGTAGGAGGGGACCATGCGTATGTGTATTTCATAATCGGAATGGTTTTTCTACACTAACTAGCACATTAGTCTAACTTACAACTAACATACGTATGAAGCTAATAAAAGCCTGTTAAAATACGTCGAAGTTAGAGTTACATATATACGCCTTATAAGTTCTATAAAAACATCTTTTTAGCTGGAGGAACAAAGACGCTTCTAAAAAGTACGAAGTATATTTAACACAAATAATAATTACTTCTGAACAATATTGACAGAACAATTACTTGGCAACTAGTCCTCTTTAATGCCATTATCGAGTGAATATAGTGTCATGTGTTATGACGATTTCAGTATCCTAACAAGATGGTGGCTCCCTTATTAGAACTTTCTAAGGAGTTTTTGTTGCATCCCAGAATTATGCTTCCTGTTTATATTTATAATCCACTTCACTTATGCACTAAAACCAAACTATATCACGCAAAACGTCACCAATATTACATAATATAAAGTGGAAAACCTAAGTTAATAAATTAAAAATAAAAACCACATCATGTTACTTCAAGATCCCGCCAAAAAGTACCAACATAATATACTTGTATTGTGAAAAATTACAAAGGGTGTAGTCATAGCCTTGTCTTACCCAAGGTCAGTTACTTATGTTAACTTTTCGAGTCAGTTTAAATAGATTTTCAGCCATAACTTATTTGTTTAGGAGCCGATTTAAATGATTCTTTTTTCGTTGGAAAGGGAATACCTCAAGGATGGGCCCATTTTAATTGAACTGTCATTGGACCTCCGACTTCGAAGATACAGCAGGGAATTCCTCAAAATCATGGAAGTTGTTTTTTTTTGAAGAATTTATAAGTGTAGGCTGATGTTTCCAATCACATGACACACAGAAGAAAATGAACAATATTTTTTTCGACATTTGCATTGTTTTTTAGTCTTTTTATCAATAGATTAATCAAGTTAGATAATTAATTTTAATTTTTAAACATACATACTCTCAACTCTTGAATTAATTTACTTTGCTTAAAAAAGGAAGCAATATAAACGGATATCTCGAGCCGCTAATGAGGCAGAATTACAAACAGGAGAAGCAAAAAAAAATAAAGCATTCATTTCAAACTTAGAACTCCATTAAACTCGACCAATCAACGACGAGATGTTTGATTGCGGGGCGTGACCGCTCTCATTACTCACGGAACAACGAACCAGGGCGGAATGTTTGAAATATATTTATCCTTATCGCGCGTATGTAAATTCGAGCGAGACGGAGTTCATTCGATTACGGAAAGCAATTTCGACCGTTAACGGTCTCATTCACAGACTGTTTTAATATTTAATTTTATGGTGATATTTAACATTGTTATGAATTTGTCGATTGTCGCGGATTTGTGTCGGAGGGGGAGGGAGAGGTAATGGGGTTTCCTCAATGGGGATTAATGGTTTTGATGTGTTTTGTCAATTAAATTACTCGTTTATATTAAATTAACTTTTGTTGTCACACAATGGGTTTTGTAATAGGAGTGAATATTTTTTTTCTAGCTTAAATAATTGACTTTTGACTTTATATTTGTTACGTTCATTTTCACATTGGGCTATCTTTGAACAAATTTTCTTTTTTAAAGTATATACTAGTTGTGCCCGCGGCTGCGCCGTCGATTGGACACACGCGAGTCGTGCTACACCCACTACTGGTGATTTTAAAGAAAAAAATGATCATTGTGAGTGTTGTGACCTCGTTGACTTTTTATAGGTAGGTCTTATTAAGGTTTACAATTTAAAGTAGGTAGGTATCTACTTAATAAATTAATTTGATATATCTGTTATGGTTTACTTGGTAAGGAGCGTCTGGATCCACGAGATGTTTTATAATTTTTTGTGCGAGAAAGTAACGTGTTTTTTTTTTTTAAACTTATAGGTATTTTTATCAATCTGACAGCTTTTACAGCTTCACCGGGCTTGGTCGTGCTACTGTAGGGGGATCCAGTCGGACACAATTGTCTTGTTCCACCACCCAACGCTAATTTTACCAGGTATAAATTTATTGGAAACCATGGCAAAGAGACAAATACCTAATTATTTTTAATCATTTTCTATTAAACTAAAAACGTTAGAATTAATATGATGCAGTTAAGATCTAACTGCGTTTTGGTGGTTTATGTAGGTAATTATTTTACATACCTACTACTTGACAGATGTCTGTTATAAAGACTTTAAAATCGAAAACGTTAAGACCGATTTTGATGAAATTCTGTAAACAGGACTTTTATGTCATTAATTTATCGATAAGCCCGGTGAAATCCATATATTAATACGTGAAGCAAAAGCTTTCGGTACCATTATAAGCGTATTGTGTGCACGGAAGACTGTGAGATTTGGCACGGTTAAAGGTTATATGGAGAAGGAGTGCAGAGAGCTAAAATTTATCTGTAATATTTATTACTAATATATTGAATTAAATAAATTAATACTGCGAATCATAATCTGACCAGTGCCATTGAACTTAGACCCCCCAAAATATTGACATTGTCACTCGACGAAAAGTGACAGCAAGTGATGTAGATAATACTCATTGTTTATGAATACTGCAAATGTCAAACAGAAAATAGTCTATGATCAAAAAGTCGCTGGTCGAATTTCGACCTTAGGGCGATCGCTAGTATCCAATAATAGATATTACCTACTAGCGTTATAAATGTCCTATAACGTAGTTTACAATTATAATATACCAGTTTGCCAAAAAATAGCATCACCGACGTGTACGTAACGATTAAAAAATCAAGGTCCCGGTTAATGAATGACCTATTGTTCGGTTAACCATTTAGATAATAGTCATTCATTGCGCAACGTTTGTACCGGCAGTGGCGGTGCCGGTGTTTTCTTATGTGAGAACTAAGAACGAGACTCGATTATAAAAATTGAATGTCAGTTCGAGATGGATCAGAAATCTTGATGCTTGACTTAGATGCCGGAGCCGCAATGTTCTCATACTCCACCCACTTTTAATACCGCGTTTGGGTGATTATCTATTCTTATTTTATCATCGCTTCAAACGATCAAAGTGTCTGACTGTAATGTCCAAATATCAAATTTTTCAAATTATATAAATTTTATACCTATAACAAAAAACCCATTTTTAAAACTTTTGTCTGTCTGGCTGTTTGTTCCGGGTAATCTCAGAAACGGTTGGACCGATTTTGACGGGACTTTCACTGGAAGATAGCTGATTTTATAGGAAGTAACTTAGGCTACATTTATTTTAGAAAAAAAGGAGTGGTCACGGTGAATCGATTCGGGCGCTTAAATGGCTTACGCTGAGTAAACCATAAGATATAAATCAAATCAATGTATTTCTTAATTGTAGACATTAAAAAGACCTACAAAAAAGTCAGCGAAAGTATATGTACCTACTTATATCTATCTTTTAAGGAACACCCACAAGCATTTTTGTCTTTAAAATAGCCGGGAACGGAGAAACAAGATTCGGGCGGGCATTCTGTAGTACACGTGAACAAAGCCGCGGGCACAGCTAGTATCAAATATAAACAAACATTTAATTTATGCCTTGAGAAGACACGAATGTCAACACTCCAAGTTTGCTTGCTCGCTAGAGCGGAGAGAAGCGGAACAGTAGATATATATTTCGAAAAATAGAATTATCTATATACCTATAGAAACTTTAGCTCCGCTCCATGGATTTGCGGAGTTGATTCAAAATTCAATTAATTTAATTCAATTTCATTCAGAAACGGAGGAGAGCTGAGTTCTTAGCCAAAATCTATGTTTTCTTATAACGATATTTAAACAGAATTTAGTAAGTAATTCAGATTATTCTGATTCCAACTATTCGTCCTCAAGCAATGCAA
Source organism: Saturnia japonica (assembly GCA_033032175.1). Lineage (NCBI taxonomy): Eukaryota > Metazoa > Arthropoda > Insecta > Lepidoptera > Saturniidae > Saturnia > Saturnia japonica. The sequence goes on from CM065331.1 coordinate 1,708,181, forward strand.
GAAAATAACTCAACACCTATTTTTCATCGACATGTCTTTTGTTCGTAACATTTAGCGTAAGTACTTTTAACTAAACTACCCACTTGAATAACTCGCACCGACGCGACACGGCGTCCTCGTCGTCCGCAATACTGCTCCGCATTCCGCTTCAATGGATAAACACAGTCCGCATCTGTGTTACATTGCTCCGTGTTCCTTCCTCACTCCACTCCGCTCCAGTAGACCAGGCACGCAGCCTATGTTCTTTAAGTCGGAGGATAGACCTAGCCTCCAGGTGTGTGTATAGTACGTGTATACATACATATCATAAAACTCAACTTCTCTCTGTCGTTTATGTTCTTTACACGCAAAAACCACTTATCGGATTTACATAATTTTTATTTCAATACATAGCTATGTTATCTGGTCAGGTTATAGGATATATTTTGTAAGACAAGATAACATACACAATAAACAATAATGATAATAGAATCAATTCGTAAAAGAACGCTTTTGGGGCGCTTAAATGCCTTACGCTTAGTAAACCATAAGGGATATATCAAATTAATGTATTACATAGTTGTAGATCTATCTATTTTCAACTAAAAAAGAGTTGATATTCTTTAAACGGCTGGACAGAATTTCTTTCAACTTAGAACACTCTCGGTCAAGTCACACAACAACAAAAAAACTAAGTACTTTTACATCAAAATCAGTTCAGCCGTTTGTGAGCTACGATGCCACGGACAGACACACAGATACACATGTTAATTTTATAATACCCTCATTTTGTTGTCGGAGGTTAACAAGTCAATTTTTAACAAAAAAGAAAATCAACAACTATTTAGAAGAGTTCCCTGGTGTATTTTCGAAGTAGAAAGTCCAATGCCAACGAAATTAAAATGGGACTATTCCTGAGGTATCCCCTATCCAACAAAAAAGAATAATACAAATCGGTTCGTAAACAAAGAAGTTATGGCTGAACATCCATAAAAAAAATACATTTGGATTTGAGTACATCATAACCTCCGTCTATTTTCGAAGTCTGTGTAAAATCATATAAATAAATAGTTTTCAAAGAACATAAACAGACAGACAGACAGAGAGACGTTGAGTTTTATAAGATACACATACATATATAGACTAAATATGAGAAATTATGTGTGTATTAATTAACAGGGTACAATAAAATTCTAGGCATAATAAAAATAACACGAATGAACAAGAGTAATGGGGTTATTAAACGAAGCTAAGCATTTGAAGGACAATACATCAGTGGTTTACCGAACGGCCACAATCAATTTGTCGGCGTCGCGGGGGTTGGAACGCGGGGTGCGTCGCGACGTTCGCTAACTGTTGCGGGGGAGGTGGTAAATTATCCCCTAATGACCAGCCGACGCGGCGACGTTAAGTGTATAATGCTGCGTTTGAATTTTGCCAGTTTTTTTAGGAACTGACTTTACTGTTAGCTCTAAGTACCCTGTTTTTTTTTTAGATCTGACTACATTGTTAGCCTTAGGGGCCCTGAAGCCGCTGCGGCTTTTACAGCTTCACCGGACTTGGGGGCGAGCTCAGAGGGCACTCAGCCGCGAAAGTTGTTTGGACGACTCGCGCGAGGGTGCCAGAGTGGTCGGACCTCGGCTCGGGCGGTCCTCGCGCATGCAAATAGTTCGAGATCTAACTGAATCCCTACTCCTACGATTCGAGCTAACTAATATATACTCATAGGCATGTTCCCTTCCTCTTGGGAGGAAAGAAGGAACCATGTGTATGTGTATTTAGTAATCGGAAAGGTTTTCTACACTAACTAGCGCAAAAAAGAAAAAAAAGTCCCTTACAGTAGAAGTACCCTGAAGCCTCCGATGGCTTTTATAGCTTCACCGTGACTTGGGGGCGAGCGCTTAAAGCACTCAGCCGCGAAAGGGTCTCGAGTGAAAATCAGTCACCTCCTTCAGTATATATGTTGGCTCGGAGCCCATTTGTTATACACACCATCTTAAGACGTTTAATTGCTAATTATTTTTTACTTATTTTTACACGGCTGAGAATAACGAGTGTACCTATGTATTTACGAGTACGTCTATTTCTTTGTTACGTTCTATAGCTTAAACGGCATGATATATTTTAGCATATGAGGTGTCGTTAGATTTATTTTAATTGTGGGAGTGACATAGGCTATAATTATATTTCAGTACTTTTTAAAAGTAAAAAGTTATATTTTAGCAATTTTTGATAGGGGAAAACTTATGGGTACGCGTGGCCTTTGCGTCACCGATTACCTCGACATGCTCGTGACGTATTGCGCTTGCGTCAGACTAGCGACGCGTAGTATAGCAGCCTGTGTTCCAATTGATCATACCATGAAAATGTAATTCGGACTAAAAAATAGCCAAATCAGTCCAGCGGTTCTCAAGTGATACGCTTACTAACGAACTCCATTTCATTTTTCTTTTTAAATAACTATATTCTATCCGCGACTTCTTTTCAATAAATATATCATGTTTATAAATTATCTGTGTGCCAAATTTCATTAAAATCCATCCAACCATTTATAATATACGAGTAGGTATTTATATTAGATATATATTAGTTTCCTCTCTTCTTCTTCTTTCATAAGAGGGCTCAACTCTTGATGGTGGAGCAATTACCACTGTTCCCTATCCTTTCTTTTGACCTCTTCATAGGTCACGACCCCCACGTTATCCTTCACTTTGAAAAATCTTCGTCTTGGTCTCCCTTTACCTCGCTTTCTTCAACTTTTTATTCTAAAATTAACTTAGCTAGCCATTTCAACCAATTCCTGTCAACCATTTTTAACACTTCCTTATTTGTAATTCATTCTGTCCAAATAATGATAGATACTTACCTAAGTACCATTAGCAAAAGTACTTTTGAAAACTGAGCGATATAATGTAAATTATACAAGTTTTTGAAAGGGATTCTGAGATGGTGTTTGCGCCTAAATGGTGTATTCGATGATCTCATAATCGGGTACAACCCTTCCATGAATGACGGTGGCAGAAACTTTTCCGCGTCCTTAGGTATCGCTAATTGCACCGCGCCATCCGGGGGGTGCAGTTTTAATACGTCTTTCTCCGCCGTGTGTCCGCTGCTCCGCACCCATGTGTGTGTCCGCTGCTCCGCACCATCTCTACTATTGAGTTGAAGAAATTATATACTGTAGGTGTCTGCAGCCTAAGATTCATTGAAACATTTTCTTGTGGTTGAACCTGTGCAAGAGATCCTCAAAATAAGAAGAAACCAGAGTTCAAGGTGAGTGGTTTTGCCTTATTATGAGAGACATCGAAATGCACGAAGGATTCCGTAACATTTTTTTTTTAGTTCTGACTACACTTTTAGCCTTAGGGGCCCTGAAGCCGCTGCGGCTTTTACTGCTTCACCGAACTTGATTCCGCAACATTGTATCTCAAAACTTAGATAACGTGACAGTCCACTAAACGCCCTCGCCCCAGATGATTTACGCAAGAAAAGAGCATGAATGAAAAAAAATTAGGTACCTACTAGACAGGGACCCGAACGTTCTGAGGAAAGACCATGTCCAGAGTACTCTAACGACCGTTTTCAATAATCTATCTAAGCACTGTTTTTGTTACCGACTACTTATAGAAAGATATATATTTTAGTAAGCGTTTACATTACAATAACGTATCTTCGGATAGCTAGTTCATACAAAAGCTTATCAACAGACATATCTTTCTATCTTCAGTAGCAAAAACAGTGGTTAGATAGATGATTGAAAACGGCTGTAAGCCGACGAGCGTGGGTGAAAGATTGATGAATGTTGAAGAAGCGAATGATATATGTCAGGACCTTAGCAAATGGAAAGACGAGGTCTCTGCCTACTATGTTGGGAAAGACACGTGATTTGTGTACTTAGGTAAGTATGTATGTTTTTTTAATGAATCTTGATACTTTCAAAGCTAACTTGTTATATTTTCGGACGTAAACATAGTTGGAAACGGTTTCAAACGAAATATTTTTATAAGCAATTAGTATTTGAAAAGAGTACCGCTTTGATTTATTTACACAACAACTTATAAATGCAAGTAGATAAATAGTAAGACATTGATATCTTGACAAATGCATCTATGTACCTAAATTGTAAAATAGACCAAGTACCTAACTTCATTTCGCATGCAAACACAGTAAAAACATGTAATAATAAATTGTAAGAAGATGCGGTTAGTATCGCAAACGAGGCATAACACTTTGAATTTATACAGAGCGCTGCTGACACTGGCAAAACATTTTGATCACCACCAATTATCCGTGTACACTGCCTTCACAAATATCCCTACTTCTGTCTCACTCACACGGCGTGTAACAAACTATATCTCGCTCTTTTTCACTCTTCATACAAAAGTTTCTTAATCATTCAAAACCTAGCAAAAAAGGTTGTTAACACAATTTAAGACAAACTATATTAGACTCTTCGTTATTGTAACAAGTTTCAAAATTATAAATCAAAACATGTAGATGTAACTTCAACAGCAGTTTTGTGAAAATAGTTCTTATCTAGTTTATGTTAAGGATTACTTTACAAGGTTACAGCGGGCTTATAGATTGTTGTCGTAAAAGGATTCTTGATAATTACCGTATCATTAATTGAAGAAGGATAAAGTTGATATTTGCCCAGCAAAAGCAATAATGATGTAAGAAATATTGTTTAGACTACACCCCGTACGTGGGCGTGGTCGGGAGCTAACTCGCTCCGAGCGAGTTCATTGTGAACGTCGCATGTGGACGCACGCGTTCCGCGTCGACATAAAGAATTCAATTATACAACAGTGAAGTTGACGAGGTGCATGACTTTTAAAATAAAACTCAGTGAGTGATTATTAACACAGATTATAAATTTTAAAAAGTGTGTGAATTATGATTTCATGAAGGTTTTAATTGTAAAATTAAAAATGGAATCCGAGATTACCGAGACACAAACAGAAAGGAGGCAGCCGAAATCATTCTCGATCGAATCGATTATCGGCAGCACGGAAAGGAAATCACCAGAGATCGATATTGAGAATAATCTATCGGAGAATTCTAGAAATTCAGAAGACGATGAGACTGAAAGATTGGATAGTTTGAACAGGATGCGGTATTATGCACCGTTTTTACAAAACGGCGTCAGTTTTCCCTTTTTACTCGGTTATCACGAGCCATGGCTGTCGAAGATGCTGGGACCGGCACAGACTGCGGAGGAGAGTAGAGAGAAGAGAGATAGCCCGGTCAGTGTTGGCAGCGAAGAGAGTGACGCTGGTGAAGACAATACGCAAGGTGAGTAATTTTTTAGGGTGTTGTTCCCAGAAAAGGAACCCTATTCCTAAGCCTACACTTTAAGTCTAACTTTTTAAGAGCTAAGTAGGGTTATATCATTTGAACCGTAAAAGCTAGTCAACTAAAATTTTCACGTAAAAAGTGGTACTTATTACACTGATTTTAGCAAAGCTTTTGAGAAAGTCAACCACAGTATTTTATCTCAAAAATTTCAAATCAATTGATATTTCCGGCAATTTTTTAAAGTGGTGTTAAGCTTATATCTCCAATCGTAGATCTCTGGTAGCTATTAATAGATGTACTTCCGAGTTCCAAACCGTTCAACATCCATTCAGGAGTTCCACAGGGTTCGAATTTGGGTCGTATACTATTTAATATTTTCATTAATGATATCTGCTTGGAGTTTGAGAATAAGTATTAGCAGATGACTTTAAATTGCTCCGTCGGATCAAATCGTCCAGAGACGTGACGTTACTGCAAAACTACTTAAATTTGTTACACATATGGTGTGGTGCTAACGATATGGTTTGTAATACTGATAAGTGATCTGTGAATCGTTTCTCCCGCAGTAAAATATTTTTTACCTAACGATACTTCAAAAATTTTAATAGGAACGTTGACAGCACTATACAACATCCGCAATCTCGTCATTTCTATGGATACTAAGTTGCGTTTCAATGTGCATTTTTATTTTTATTTTTTACTGTAAGAGTTATGATTTTAAAATAACACATACTAAGATTGTAGGTACTATTTAACTCACTCATATCTAGCCGGTAACAGTTTGGAATATTTAAGTGACGTATTGCAAAGATATGGAGGAAGAGAAATATTACTAAAGTTACTAAAACCAGTTCGAGTACTAGTGCTTCCTATATTTTTGTATGCTGGAGACTGCGAGATGTGGAAAAGAAAAAGATCGACGCTCTAGGGATGTGACGCTGGAGGAAAATGCTTCGAGTATCGTGAACCGAATTTTGTACCAATGTCTCGATACTTGAGCAATTTGGCATTAAGCAAAGTCTATCGCAAGAAACAAGCCTGCACGCTTAAATTCTTAAATTCTTTGGGTAGGGCAAGGTGGAAAATACAAAGATGCGCGAAAAGCCACTTAAGCGGTGGACCGATCAGATAAAGTCTGCTCTGGGCGGTCAATTGCATGAGTGTTCTAGATTAACGGCCGATCGAGAGGGATGGAAAGATATATTGAGGCAAGTGTCAACGGCCCCCGATTAAACTTCATAACTAAGACTACTCTGTCAAGAGTTAAACGACTGAGAAGTAGATGAAACTCTCAATAAGATATTTATGTAAGAATGAGTTCAAAAGAGATTCTTCTGGTACTTGTACTGTATCAATACAAAACTTTGTTTGTAAATTTGAGAAGTTTTTCATCGAAAACTAGCAAACGGTTTCGTAAAATTACTACACTTCTTTGTAGGTTTCTTCACATGTCTAAGAAAAATACTCGTATAGTATTATAATTTCGGATTACCATATATTGTTTTGTAATTTATCTTATACTTTGGTTTGTAAAACGATTGTAATTTTACAAAATTATTTAACAATGAAGCTACTTAGAGCTTCTCTTTTTAATATGTTTTCTACTAATCAATACTGAACACAGCGACTTTTCTCAGCGATGAATAGATCTATATCATACTATAAAACCTCAGACCTAGAAATCTTCTCGAATAACCATGCAAAATATAAATCCGCAAGCTGTGCCTCATAGTTTCACCTCTGTCGAAAACGTGCTGGGTTTCCTTTTTTCCGACTGACTATACTGTTAAGCCTTTGACGGCTTTTACAGCTTCACCGTGACTTGGGGGCAAGCGCTTAAGGCAAGCCGTGAAAGTAAAGACAACTCGCTCAAGGTTGCCAAAGTAGCCGGACCTCGGCTTGGGCGGTTGCCGCGATTGCAATTAAGTCGCGATCTGGCTGGAGGAAGGATGGAAACAGGTCTAGGTGTATTTAGTGATCTGAAAATATTTTTAACCTCCCATAAAGAACCTGTGTGGTGGAACCGTACTGCCGCCAACGCACCTTTATAGTCTACCGCTGTTCTTACTTCGTACTTGCCTACAGTTTGTCCGATTGTTTCTCGTTCATGCTTACTGCTCTGTTTTACTCCATTTTAGTAGAGTGTACATAAAGGGAGTCACTTCCATACATCATTAACATTTACCTGTAAATACCGTTTCGAAAGTAAAAGTAGCTTTCCATTAACTTTGAACTCTGCCTTCCGTAATGTGCTTAGGGAAGCTTATTGAAGAATCCAACGTTATTACCTAAAAAACCTTTCAATTGTCTTATGACGATGATGCACGGTAACCATAAATAAACCTTAGCAGGTGGTATGATATTTTTTAATGTCTCTTTGGCTAGCTATCGCACGCAAGTTACAAATCTGTTAATATTTACTAGTTTGGACCTTTCATTATTAATTTATTTAATTATTTTTATAAGTATTATATTGTGTCATAACTTATTGTAATGAGAATGTATCTTTATCTATATATCTGTAGGTACTATAATATAATAAAGCGGAAGTTTTTTTTGTTTGTTTGTTTAACCACGCTAATCTCGGGAACTACTAGTCAGATTCGAAAAATTCTTTTAGTATTTGATTACCAGACACACAAGGAATAGTATAGGCTATATAATATTAGGTAATAAGTCTCAGCTAGCCTTAAATATTGATTTTTATTACGTAAGTCGGAAGTCAAGGCCCCCCGAACTGCTTTAACCGCGTGCGCTGGCGTAACGCTAATGATACGGAAATACAAAGTTCTATAAAAATATTGATCCTTAGTACCTATATCTAAAAAAAGTCAGCGATAGCATATGCCTATCTCTTATATATATATATACCACAATAAGGTATTTCGCGACTGATAACTACGGGAAGAACAATTATGATGGTGGTGGCGCGGTGCTTGTCGGATAAAATTAACACGGGTGAAACCGTGGGGCACAGCTATTTTTAATACAATTGTTTATTAATTTGCACGAGACAAATGGCAGAATATGATGGAACTATTTTTCTAAATTTAAGACCATATTGAGATAAATAAATAAAGGTTTTGTATTGTATATGTCGCTAAGCACTAATAGGTGTGTTCCGGCAGCTGTACTTGAGAGCCAGTCCCTCTACGCTCAGCGTGCTATTTATTTAAATTCTTCCACAACAATGTTACTTAATGTAAACTGAGAACATGATGAAAATGCTAAAATTATTAATTTATTTTATTACCTTCTCTGAAACAAACCTTTATATTTTAATCAAATTCACATGATGCGCACGCAGCTTTCGATTGTACCTCTACTAAACGCGCCAAACGAAATATACCTTCATAATTTTCACACTCGAAAATTGACACAAATAATCGATTAGTTACACCTCCTTGACATTATGAGAACATTTGATGCAGCTAAAAGCAATACTTACCGTGAAATTGGTGCATCGGGAAGCGTAGAAATTGATTTACTGTTGATGTTTTGTATTTGACGCCAGCTGGCGTTATTCGAAACCCACGTCGAGGGCAAAAGGCCTATGATATCAAAAACAAAATCAGAAATACTTTATTCACTTTAGGCCCTGAGTAGGCACACAGGCATTTGTGAACGTCAAAACACTAACACCGGTTCAGAAAACATTTCAGTAATCGGGAACCGGCAAGAAACTCGATCAAGTTTTATAAATTTTTGTGTTGTTATGTAAATAAGGCTTACTGTATATATACTTACTAGCTGTGCTCCACGGTTTCGCCCGTGTTAATTTTATCCGACAAGCACCGCGCCGGCCTCACACCCGTGTAGTCTATCATAATTGTTATTCTCGCAAATACAAATTATTTTAATTTTTCATTATCTCCTAAACTATGTGTCCAAATAACATACTCTAAAGAGAAAAACTAAACTTAATAAAATTGTCTTTATGATGAAGTAACTTTTGTTTGTAAGGATTAATATGCCATGTCTAATAATAATGCATAAATATCACTTTTTAATTTTCAATAAGTCTTTGTCACAAAATACTCTATTCTGGCTTATGTATAAGAGATAGATATACGCTATCGCTGACTTTTTTATATATACTAAGGACCAATATTACTGTAGAACATTATATTTCTATATCATTAACGATAACGCCAGCGCACGCGGTTAAAACAGTTCGGGAGGGCCTCGACTTCCGACTTACGTAAGAAAAATCAATATTTAAGGCTATCTAACAGTTATAGCGTAATCTTAAATATCTGTACTATCCCTCGAGAATTTGGCTGTTATATACAAAAATAATTTTTCGAATCCGACTGGTAGTTCCAGAGATTAGTGTGTTTAAACAAACAATCTTTTCCGCTTTATTATAATAGTATAGATACAAAATCTATTCACATTGATAAGGAAGTGTCTTGGGAAGCCGTAACATGATGGTAGGGCATTTTCTAATGCCGTCATAGTTGGAAAGTCACCGTCACCCTCTATTTGGAAATCTACTGCCAAGCACCTACTTGTTTTCCCGCAATTTTACTTGAGGACCATTTAGGCCTATCGTTTTAACCATCCTAGACCCCATCGTCACATAATAGTTAGTGAAATATTTTCATCTATACAATTAATAAAATTGAAATGTCTGTTTGTAATGTCAAAATAACAGCTTTTTACTAAATGCATACGAGAGTGTATACGATACCTATAACAAAAAAAATCATTTTTTAAATTTCTGTCTAACTTTCTGTTTGTTCCGGGTAATATCCGAAACGGTTGGACCGATTTTAACGGGACTTTCGCTGGTAGATAGCTGATTTTATAGAAAGTAACTTAGGCTATTTTTATTTTAGAAAAAGAATTAGGGCTCCGCGTTTAAGGAACACTCACAATAAGGCTATGAAATCGACTTTCTAATTACTTACGCTTAAGCAGTTGCTGCGTTTTTAGATTAACCATTGCAGATCCAGCAATCAAGAGCGGTGGTAGAGATCTGTATCGGACAGGGTCGCAACTGCAACGCACTTTTATGAAGTGAAAACTTCTTTAGCATCGTTCTGATTTGACAGTCGATGAAACGAAAAAGCGAAAGCGACACTAAAAAGATTGCCACGCAATAATGAATTTTATTACCTCAAAAAAAGGCACGAAACAAAAACTTTTTAGACAGCACTTATGACATTCTGTTACTGATTGATATTATGTTAGGTTACCATGGATATTTAAAATGTGCTTTAATTGAAAATGATATTGTGAGTATCTACTTGTATGTACATTTTCATAAACTTTAAACTAGTGTGTATTTGATCATTTTCTGAATTAAAGAAAAACATAGATGTGAAGGTTTCACTTCTACCACGTGTGAATTGCACACGTAATTTTTTTTTCATAGTACCTCGGCAAATTGATTGTAAGTACTGACCCTGATGGTAATCACAGTACAATCCAAACACAACAGCGACCACCGAGAAATCGTAATCCATCGGCGGTCACCGCTGTCATGACAGCATTAATTTAACAGTATATGCACAGGTTGATCGCAAAAGCGAGTCACTGTGACGGACTTCTCACCATATACGCCATAACGCTCTACCACGTTTCTATAGGTGTAATTCGACACACCAAAAATCTGATAAACCTGTCACAGTACTCTATTTAGGTTTGTTGCGTTTCGATATCGGCCAGTGTATTCAGCAGCCCAGAGGCTTGCGGCCCGTATGGCACCGACAATGAGTGATGGATTCCACTATGCTTCAAATCAGACAGAAACCAGATACTTTACCGTGCTAGTATTTAAAAAAAATGTGTGTACATATGTATTAGAGGTGGACGATTATGAATGATTTACATATCGAGTTGTTTCAATGATGAGTGATCAATGATCATTCATAATCGAGCCCTATAAGTATACTCAGACGTGGGTGATTAGAGTTACTATGTACTTTCTTACTAAAAACATACTCGGCGAACTCTGGGTGTACATTAGTACCCCTCTGCCCAACCCTTCGGGAATACAGGCTTGATGGTATGTTTATGTTTTTAATAAAAATGTACAGTAGGAAGCTAAAAAAAAAGTTCTATTCTACATATATACCAATTAGCTAAAAAAATATCGTTCTAATTCTATCAAATTAGTAACTACTAGTAATAGCAACATTTAGTAACCTAGCATTAGTAATTACTAATCGTACTTCGGTTATGAATGATCACTCATCATCGATATTTGTACTAATATTAGTAAATACTAATGCCTATAATCGAGATATCTCGAATTATCCTCATAATCGAATGATTACATTAGTAAAATCTCATATCTAATCGCCCACCGCTAATATTTACATACTTATGAAGTAATACCTGTTTGTTTTTACATATTTTACATTTTTATAAATTGCTCGCTGAATAATTTTTTTATTTTAATAAATCATAAATTAATGTTGGAGTCAGTAATGATAATAAAAAGCCAAAAAGTCTAACAAAATTAATAAAAAATGTAGGTACACCGTAAATACACACATAAAAAAAGCAAAAAGGAAATGTCGAAATTAGAAAGTTGAATATGTCAAGAAAAAAAAATGTTATGTCAAAATAATTAAAGCAATATTTAATAACCTTAAATTGAAATAGATCATAGAGAATCATACATTGGTAGGTATGTACGCAACGAGAAAGTTTGTTCATGTTATGACAATCATGTTCAGATCACAATTAGACAATACGTGATGCATATATCTACATCATATCGTATTTTTTACAATTATATATCTAAAGTTAATAAATAAGATCGATTATTATTTGCTGTTTATTTATGTCAAACAAAAAACCAATAACAGCGCATGACGTCACTCGTGTGTAAGCGAATGTTACCCAATTGGTGCGTCGAGCTGACATCTGTTGTTTCCTTGTAAGTTTCTGCGTTTATTTAGTACTGAACCTACTTAGGACGTCACATGCTCTGCGGTATCGTTGCGCGACAATTTACGAATGTATACACTTAAACGTCAATTTAAGTATTTATAATGCGCTATTTATGTGAAATGATATTTTTCCTAGCTTTATAAATCCATAATGATTTTTGAAAAGATGTTAGGTACTCTTTCCCGTTTTCAAAAGATAAAATTATAATAATTTATTAAAATTTCCATAAAATGAGGTAAAGTCTAAGATGTTTTTATTTTGGCAATAAAAAAGTCAGGTAACTGCCTGACATTCTCTTATTCACGTATTATCCAGTTTCGCGGTTGCACGTCATTACAACTCAAAATATATTCATTTCGTTCTAACAACAAACATAACATATAATGTCTTAATATTCTTTCCATTTTTGTGCGTACTATATAAACTGAAAGCATTATTTATAGTTTGAATGTATAGTTTAATTACGCTGTTTTTTATTGAACTGATGTTGTCGTATGACGCGTCTTTCAATGAAATGATATTGGGTAAAGTATACAATTTTATTCTATTTATCAATGCTCAGCTAAACGGTCAGCCTCTTCATTACCTTTTAAATCGATGTAGTTATTTAAAATTCATGTTATGTTACGGACGTTCGTATGTAACTACGTAGTTCTGTAACTAATTTATTATTATTTTTTTACAAAATAATAAAATTTCCGTCCAAGTTTGGGATCTTCGAACTTGGACGTTTTCCATATGCTCGTACGTAATTCAACATATCTGAATTGATAATACAAATTGCTTGTTTTGTAAAATATAATTCATCGGTAGCTAATACCATTTCTTTCTATTTGTGACAGTTTGACTGTTGGAACTCGACCCATACTGAAAATCGCAGCAAAATAAACTAGTGTAGTATTCCTGCAACGAGGAGGGTATCCAGAGTTCCTTGGGGTTCTATAGGGGTCAAGGTCGGCAACACGTTACTGTTACCTATGGTATTGCAAGCGTCCATAGACTACGTAGCCACATACCACCAGGCGTTCCGTATGCTTGTTCGCCACCTAAGTTATACAGTTATTGGTAATTCGACGTATTCCCGTTAGAAAGTGATAGTGGTGACTGTTTACGGTAATTTTAACCCCCATATGCATTATGCAAAAGTGAACCATTTTTGAGATATCATGTTTTTTACTTCTGATTTATAAACATTCTGATTAAACACTGGTTTAATATTCATCAATATTTAAATAAAAAATTATCGGTCCTAATTGAAAAATGCGACATGAAAAACGATATTATTTCAATATTTTTTAGATATTCATTTCCACAAAAATGCCTTAAAAACAAAAACAAAACGTTATGAAACTTTGCTTGCAGATTATTTTAAAAACAGAACCGTTTTCTTAGCTCTCCAACAATGCATAACAACTAAGAACTTATTTCAAAGAAACTGAAAAAGAAAAATGATTACAAAGGAAGCAGGAGGAAATTCGTATTCAAACTAAATTATATAAAACTATAAAAAACAAGGCACCTATTTTTATTCCCTATGCAATTGTTAAAATATGATTTGATTTTGATTGCGTTGACTAAGAAGTTTGATTTTTTCACAACTCCAGGGATTGCAGACCTGAGTGTTTGATATTAATTTCAACTTGACACCTCCACGCGTTCCTGACAAAAAGGGTCTCTCCACCGAGCAGCCTCCATAGAACTTTTTAAGAGAAACAATTCCGTCACACGTGATTGTTGCATAACTTTAACGCAACGCATGCAATGGAAGCTCTCAAAAGGAACAATTTTTTTCCGTTTTTACAACTTTTATCATTCATACTCTGCTCCTATTGGTCGTAGCGTGACGTTATATAGCCTATAGCTTTCCTCGGTAAATGGGCTATCCAATACGAATATATTTTCTTAGTTTGAACCAGTGGTTACTGAGATTAGCGCGTTCAACTAAACAAACAAACTCTTTAACTTTATGATATTAGTATAGATAACCGGCGAGCGATTCCCGCCGTGGGCAACAGCATTCTGTAGTCCACGCGACCATAAACAAGCCCTACTTACGTGTTTTTTTTTTTAATACAAAAATAGTTATATTTTATGTTTGTTGGATTTTACGTTAAACTTAGCGTTTACATAATGTCAATTGATTTGTTTAAAATTCAACGAAAAATTTTCAACAATGATCCCGGTGTGAAAAATTTAAACCGATGCGTACGTGATCCGCGTTTAGTGATACACGTTTATCGATATCAAACGATAAATATCGATTTCAAATGAAAATCCGATTTAAAGTTCACGATCGATTTAACGCGTCGCGGCGCAGCGGTGTTCGCTCGCTCAGCCGAACGCGTTCCAAATTTGAAATTTAAAATTCAGATCGCATCACATCGGCGGGAACAGAGCTTTATGCGTCTGCAGTTTTATTTAAGACCGTTCGAAAAATCGATTATAAACCTTATTTAGTAGGATATTAAGTAGTTTATATACTTTTTGGCTTGTTTTAGGTATTGTTGCAAGGTTTTTACAATTCATTTAGCGCGCTCGATAACTGTCGATCGTTGTCAAGTCGGCCATTAGACATAAAAATATTTATTTGCTAAAAGGGTACGTTTTATCGTTGGCCGTTCGTGGAAAATGCACGTCTGCATTCAAATTTATTTGTTGGCAGTTAAATGTTTTGCTAATATGTACGTGCTGGGGGAATTTAAAATATTTTAATATACGTACATTTAAATAAATAAAAATGTTAATTTTCATTTGTTTATAAAGGAAAAAAAAGTACTTCGCCTAATTGTGAACGATTCTATAAACTTGAAGACAATATGCATCACGTATTTAGGGAATGTGTACGAAATTAAACGAAGAATAATCTAGTAGTAATCAAAAATAATTTATTCGAGTTTGGGTCCTAAAAAGGCCACTTATAAATATCAATACACTAGTAACGGTTCAGAAAAACATCCCAGTCATCGAGAAAAACCAGAAAGAAACTCGATGAGTTTTCGACAGTGTTTGAATTGTTTACAATTATTATCATTTTCAGTTGATGTACAGAGAGGGAGTCACTTTCAGATATCACCGTCATTCACTTATTGATCCATCTATCTTCTATACAATTAATAAAATTGAAGTGTCTGTTTGTAATGTCAAAATAACAGCTTTTTACTAAATGCATATGAATGTATATACGATACATATAGCAAACAACCCATTTAAAAAAAAAATCTGTTTGTCTGTTTGTTCCGGCTAACCTCCGAAACGGTTGGACCGATTTTGACGGGACTTTCACTGATAGATAGCTGATGTTATAGGGAGTAACTTAGGCTACTTTTATTATAATAAGAATTAGGGTTCCGCACAAATAAAAAAAAACTGGATATTCTGAATCAATTACGCTTACGCTGAGTAAACCATAAGAGATATAGCAAGTTATTGTACTAAATAATTGTAGATATTAAAAAAATCTACAAAAAAGTCAAGGAGAGTATACGTCAATCTTCTAAGGAACACCTACAATAAGCATTTTTATGTTTATAATAGTTGGAAAGGGGGGAGCAAGATTCGCGCGGGCATTCTATAAGTCCACGTGAGCGAAGCCACGAGCACAGCTAGTCTTATAACACATTCCGACAATAAAACTTACTGAACATGATTCTTGATCTTATTATCCGGCAATATGTGGGATCAGGGTGCCTTCCATGCCATATTGTCCAATCTGACAATAGTTTTACATACAAAAAAGGTGGCAAACAAGCATACGGCCCGCCTGATGTTAAGCGGATACCGTAGCCTATAGATACTTGTAATAACATAGGTATTGCTAGCGTGTTGTCAACCTTGAACCTCCCTACCCAAGAAGCTCTAGAGACCCTACTCACCGCAGGACCACAACACTAGGCTGCGGTCTTCAATAGGGTGAAGGTATTCCACCAGTAAAGAAATATCTCCAAAGAAATTTCTTTCTGCCATACATCTCTTCGTTGTGTTACCCTCCAGCGCAATATATACGCGCATCTTATATGAACGCGTGTCGTTATTGTATTTGGATTGTACTAAACTACCTCGTTAGCCTAGTGGTCGTAAGTGCAACTGCTATGAGCGAGATCCTGGGTTCGAAACCCAGGTCGAGCAAAGTGTTATTGGGTTTTTCCTATGAAATTCCCAGTAGCAGCTCGGAGTTTAACTTCGTACCCGATTAATGGCAATAGGCTCGCCCCCTATTACATGGGACCTAAAAACATACTCGGCGAACTGTGGATGTACATTAGTACACCTCTGCCTAACCCTTCGGGGAATACAGGCGTGTTGGTGTGTTAAACTGTAACTACCATTAGGCAAATTGCCGGCAATATACTACTAGTAAAAAAAATTGGCCGATAAAGATGTTTATTTCAATACTGTGTGTATAGTGGTTCGATCTCTAATGAAACTTTAAAATGATCCAGTCTGTCTATTAAAAAAAGTAAAGTATCGCCACGCCAACAATCGCCAACATTGGGGCCAATATTCGGTCTGACCGCATTATAATGATTCACATCAACAAAGAAAATAAGAAAGATATTGAGAAGGTACAGTGCTTTTAATAGAGCGCGATTGAAAAACATTATGTCGCTTTACCCATCTGATTTCTTAATCTCTGAGAGTTGGAACTCTCCCCGCCCTGCATCCGCCCGTCTCCTCCGCTTTTCCTTTACTACGAGCTTTGTTTTATTGAGTTCCATGCCAATGAATTTTGACGAATTTAGCATCTCAGACTTTACCCCGAGGGGTGACCGCTCTCTTCGCTAAATTGTCGAGTCCTTCGAAACTTACATTTTCATTTGTCACCGTTAACTTTTCTTTACATTTTCGAGCATTTATATTCTATTGCGTTTTGATGGAACCTTGATTACTAACTTGGTTTTATGTAAGTGGACGAGCGGAAGGTTGTAATTTTACTGTAAATTAATTAAATAAGCCTTTAATACTGTACTTATAATAGGTATTTACGCTAATCATAAACATACTAAATTAGATATAAATTTATTAATCGGCAACGTTTTTTTCTAATACGACTTGTCCTGCGACAAAGGCCTCGTCTAAAGACTTCTATATATCTTTCTCTATCTCTGGCTATTCGGATCTAAGTTGGGCCAGGTACTTCTTCTAATAACATCCTCCCATCTTTTAATCTGTCTACCTTGGCTTATTTTATTCTCTCCGGGATACCAATCATTGGTTTAGGCCGTCTCTCTCTTTAATTGTTTAAACACAGTATATTGACATTTTTAAATTTTGCTATTGCTTTAATTTTCCGATCACTTTATTTTACTATAGTATGCTATAATTAAGTATAATCATTGTTTATAACCTCGATAATAAAGAAGTAGATTTGTGCCTCGCTTTCACCATTGTTAAATTTTGAAGCCTATCGTTTTTCCCATTTCCCATACTTGACGTTACTCCTCCGCTGTTTAAGGTCGTAGTGTGAACTTATATTTGATATATCACCTATAACCTTTGTCAATAAATAGGCTATAAAATGCAAAAGATATTTTTTTCAAATTTGACTATACTTTCAAAGATTAAGACGCTTCATTTTCTTCTTCTTGTTTTCAGTTTCAGTGATTTGAAGAGTTCCCTCTGGTGTATCTTCGAAGTTGAAGGTCCAATGACAATTATATTATAACGGGGCTACCTTTGACGTATCCTTTATCTCACAAAAAATGTATCAACAGAATCGGTTTTTAAACAAAGAAGTTATGGCTGAACATCCATTAATAACAGTAGATTACACAACAAGTGAAAAAAGAGGGAATTTAATACGAGGGACTGAGTTGGATTCCGAGAACCGCTAAGGATTCTAAAGTAGAATCCTGAGCGGAGCGAGGGATACAAGAACCGATATTAAATTTTCTTTCACGAGTTATGTACTCTACTTTTTAACATTGATAGCGAAAAAACGTCTAAGGCGGTGATTAATTGACAGTGAAATTTAGTTTTAGGTCATTTCGTTACACTGGAGAGAAGTTGATATAATATAGAGTTATAAAGCGGGTTGGTAAGGATCGCAACAACCATACATATAGTGATAAACCCATTACAGATTTTCTTTTGGTTTATCGCATTTGCGGAGAAGTCAGTGTAAATTTGCGGTAATGAAACAGTATATAAAGAAATAAAGAAATTAAATAAAGATAGAAATAAGGAATGAAATAATAAAAAAAAATACATTTCATGCCTTGAAAAATACAGGGCACACAGGTTTTACAAAGAAAATTAATATAACAATGAAAACTAAAAATAAAATAAAAATGTTAAGGTAAAGATGATGAAGATCGGAAACACCAGACACATAGTAATAAATACTCAATGATTTTTATTTCAAGAAGTTTCATTCCTAAAACGTGTACGTGCAATTTTTTATACATAATTTATATAATTCGTGCTTGTTCTAAATTTAAAAAGTTTTTATTCTCTCGCGAGTAAAAGAGTGTTTTATTCACTGTTACCGATGAATAAAATGCCCTTTTTCGAGTGACAATGATGAACAAATATATACACAATCGAAATAAGTAACCTCCCGTGTCTTAAGTCGGTTAAAAATTCATAAAATTCAATGATTATTCAATGAAAGAGTGTATGGACACGGCATCTAATTATTTTCCCCCCAAAAAAAATGGTCATTAAAATGTATTCACTTTATTACCATTGACAGCTAACTTCATCATATCGCCCTTCCGTTACATGATGCGCGTGCGCAGCTATCAATTTTACCCTCTACTAAACGGGACAGAAGAAAGTATACCCTAAAAAAATTTTGCTAGTATGTTATAGGACCTAGTAGATCTGGGTTAGCTAGTAACGATAATATAATCTATCTTGACATGTCAAAGGCATTCGACTGTGTATCTCACAATCTGCTACTGGATAAATTGGATAAAGTATGGCATCCGTGACCTTCCATTGAAATTGCTATAGACATATTACAATGTATTGTATTATTTTGTTCTGTTTACTATTTGTTTATTTTTTCTTATTGGTGTCCCTGATGTCTGTTAAGTGGCCCAGTCAGAATACCAGGCGCTACCAATTATGCTGAGACTTGGCCCTGTTTATTCTGGCACAACACGTAACTTATTTTTTTTATTGTTTTGGTTTTATATTTGTCTATTTTTATAGGTTAATCTAGTTGTAGGACAAATAATATCGGAGCACTACAGGGTAGTACCCTGGGCCCGCTACTGTTTTTATTATACTTACATAAATGATCTTACTTGCATTACTTCTCATCATTTCATACTATTTGCCGATGACAATTCTTTAATTATGACATGCAATAAAAACTGTGACATTGATAAATTTAATAATGGCATTAAAATACTATTGATATAAATATAAAATAGCTTAGAGAAAATAATCTGAGTGTTAATCTAACCAAAACAAATTATATGCAATTTAGTACATACGTAAGAGTACATAAGGGTATGCACATTTGCTACAGAGATATTGAGTACAGGAAGGTTGAAGAAATAACATGCTTAGGTTTTGAAATGGATAGATACCTAAATTGGAAAGCCCACATAGAGAAAGTAATTAGCAAAATTCATCGTTTTACTATTATGCTGTACAAATTAAAAAAAAAATTAACTCAAAAAACCGTACTGGCAAAGTACCACGCACACGTCGCTTCCGTTTTATATGCCATGGTCTAATACTATGGGGAAACTCTGCTGATGTTTAGAGTTCTATTAATAGTAATTTAGAAGTATATTTTATGAAAATGATTTAAATTTAATGTAATGTTTCTATGTTGCAATGTGACTAAATGTACACGAACTCTATAATTATATATACGCCAACATCATTGTACTAAAAACAGCGTAATTAAACTATACACACAAACTATTAATAACGCTTCCAGTTATATAGTTCGCAATAAAGGGAAATAATATGAAAGACATTGTAAGTTACTTTTGTTGTTAGAACAAAATAAATATATATTTTGAGTTGTAATGACGTGCAACCGCAACACTAGTTAATATGCGAAAAAGTGAATGTCAGGCAATTACCTGACTTTAATATTGCCAAAATAGAGTGCGGGTAACGCATCTACGCTTATAAAAACATCTTAACCTAAATTGCATTTATAAGAAATAAATTAATTATTATTATTATATAATCTAGTTTGTAATAAACGCCACTAGTACCGTTTCAAGTTTGTAAAACGTACATTTTTTTTCATTTACGATTACATACGATACGATACGATTTTCATTTAGATATGTGACGATGTAGCCCAAGATGGTAGCACGCTAAGCCTAGTGGAAGACTGGTTCTCCAGGGCAGCTGCGAGAACACACCTATTGGTGTTGGCTTTATTACGATGCTTTTCTTTATTGAAAGCTCAAACCAATTGAAGATATTTGTTTCATTTTTATCATAGAGTTATGACTTTCCCTTTACCCTCAGCTAAATATATTTTTAATAATCGTAATAACTGTTCAAAACCATTGAAGTTGTATTTATTTATTATTTTGAATTTATTTAATCACTCCTTCCCATACTTAAACTCTAGATTCAGGACTGCTCAGACACCCGTCCCGGTTTAGAGGTGTGTTAATGTTGTAAGCTTATAACATACAGACAAAATGTCCAAAAGTAAACGATGTTAAGGTTAAATAAAGGGAGAGATCTCTCGGACAGCCGCAAGGCGGGGCCGCGCGCTGCTGACTCGGCTCTCATCGTTTTTTATCGTCCATTTGATCGACCATTCCCATCACTACGACCGTACTTTATTGTTGACACAAAAAAGTGCGAACAAGGCAAATAGAAAATTTCGATTCTGAAGCGACGCGACGCGACGATGGTTTAAGTGTTAGCCTGAACCGACGTCGTTTCGCACTATTTGGGTGCGAATATGACAACAAACTAAGCATAATACCTAACTGCGAAAAAGGAGAGTTATATTATTCGAGCGTATGTATGGACTATATCTATTTCTTTGTCACGCTCTGCAGCCTAAACGGCTTAGTGGATTTTAGCATACTAGGTGTCGTTAGTTTCGTATTAATTGTCGGAGTGACATAGACTATGTAATATTTAAGTACGACGTGTGAGAATTAAATAAAAAGCAAAAATAGAAAAATATTTTTGTTGCTGTCGGGTTTTTTGTTTCGTCTTTAATAGTTTAGCTTGTTTCGTTTATTTTGTTTTGCAAACTAACGTAAGGTCTGTCTGATGGTATAGGATTCTAGACCTAGATTAATTCTAACCTTCTAGATTTTTCTTTCTTTTTTGTTTATACTTATCTTGTTTATTTGTGGAAACTTGTAATTGGCCTTCTATTTCGATTATATTTTTACTACTTTTTCTATTAGCTGTATATTTCCCTAACAGTGAAAAATAAATAAATATAAGCCTATGAAGGATTGCAATACAATAATTATCACTAGAGCGTTTCCGATTTTGAAACCCCCTTCCACAAGGAGCTCTAAAAACCCTACTCACCGCAAGAACACAACACTAAGCTATTTGGCCGTGATCTTCTGTAGGGTGGAGGAGAGAGAAATATCCAAAGTGATTAGAATAATACTTGTAGAATACAAGTACGAATAAGCTATGATTATTTCTCTTATTTCATCCAGGTAACGATTCCGAGCAAGATCAAGAAGATTCCAGCACAGACACGCCCCGAGAGAACAAGGCGAGGCGGAGAAGAACCGCCTTCACGTCGGAACAACTCCTCGAGCTGGAGAGAGAGTTTCACGCTAAGAAATACCTAAGCCTAACGGAGAGATCGCAGATAGCGGCCGCTTTGAAATTAAGCGAAGTTCAGGTAACTACTTATAATTAAATTGCCTGTGCGTGCATTATAAATCGTTAACGCCGGTCGATAAATTGAAAATTCTCATACATTTGGGGAGGGAGGAGGGCAGGGTAATTTAGTGGGTATTTGCCGATGTAATTGGATTACACTGTGGTCACCATCAGTTACAGTGTAGCCACTGTGCCCTGGTATAGTAAAAAGGAAAAGGACAATGATAGAAGGATACACAAGTGTTTTGGCGGCAGCTTATTTGAATTTGGTCGATAAATTTAATACGGATAAAACTGTGGGGGCCATAGACAAACAATAAAAGTCTTCTATACATGCAATTAATAAAATTGAAGTGTCTGTTTGTAATGTCAAAATAATAGCTTTTTAATAAATGCATTTGAAAGAATATACCATACCTATAACAAAAACCATTTTTTTTAATTTTTGTCTGTTATTTCGGGAAATCGCTGTAATGGTTGGACCGATTTTAACGAGTCTATCACTGATATTACAAAGTGTAACTTAGGCTACTTATGTTTAAAAAAAGGATTAGGGTTTCCCGAAAATAATAAAAAAACATATTATCTTGAATCAATTCGGGCGTTTAAATGGCTTACGCTGAGTAAACCATAAGAGATATAGCAAATTAATGTACTGCATAATTGTAGATATTAAAAAGACCTACTAAAAAGTCAGCCAGAATATACGTCTATCTTCTAAGAAATACCCACAATAAGCATTTTTGTCTTTTAAATAGCCGGGAGTGGCGGAGCAAGATTCGCGCATGTTCTCGAACGATGGCATTCTGTAGTCCATGTGAGCGAAGCCGCGGGCACAGCTAGTAAACAAACAATTAAAAGATGATAATTATTTTTTACATACATAGTATATACTTCACGCCTCTCTTACAATCGTAACTCAACGTAAGCAGAGACCACGTCCTTCCCCCTGCTACGATCCTAGCGTACATCTTCCGCTTCTTCAACATTCATCAATCTTTTCACGCATGCTCGTCGCTTTAGAGTACTTTTGACCTGACCTTTCTTCAGAAGAAATATTTTTAAATTTGTTTTTGACAGGTGAAAATATGGTTTCAAAATCGCCGGGCGAAATGGAAACGCGTGAAAGCTGGCCTTGCATCGGGCAGTCACTCGGGGAAGAATGGTTCCGGGACCAAGATCGTCGTTCCAATACCGGTTCACGTGAACCGATTCGCCGTCCGTACACAACACCATCAGATGGAGAAACAGAACCTACAGTACCGCTTGGAAAGGACAAACCAACCTTTACCGGGAAGCCTCTTGCATTCCCAAACGTCCGCTTTCCTTAGCGCTTCCAAAATCGCCGAAAACCGATTAAACTTGCCCGACAACCGACGAGAATCAATAACTTTGAATCCATCGTTAAGTCACAACAATATTTACGATCCGTTGTCCGCTAGGTTGGCAACAATGAATCAGCCAACTAACATGAGATATCCAAATCAAAATGGCCGACCTAGCTAATTTTTCAGTCGTTTCATTTCGAATTGATTTAAAATTTGACAATAAGGTGAGAATGATTTCACGTTTCGGTTAAATTCACCTTTGGTTGTAAAATTCATATAAAAATTGTCAAATATCCATTAAAAAAAAAGGTAAAACAGATGGTCCTTCGAATATTTTCATGAAGAGAGACAAACATCTTAGCATTCCATGGATTCACCATACGGGAGCCGGGTCCATCCTGTAACAGACAGAGGGAACACGAGCAGCCCCCGGGACTTGCGACCCAGGTTTAGGTTTAAGGGGCCCCCTTATGATGCACATCAGCGCTCACCTTGACTGCCCGCGATACCCTCCCTGCCAAGCCAGATTTGGTAAGAGCCTGTTAATGCTGCTTTAGATACCCGTTCTAAAATAGAACTTACTGCAGTTCTCGACAGGCCGAGGTCATTTAGCAATTTCCGAATCCTTGATTGTAAATTGTTTTGCATGGATAAACCCACAGGAAAATACTGTGGAAGCATATGGCCTCCGCAATCTGATATTCAAAAGACGGTAGCATAGAAAATATTCAAAGTCACACTGCACAGTCGTGCTATCTTTTATGTTTTTTTTTACAACTAAGTTGTCTAACAAGCGTACGACCCGCCTGATGGTAAGTGGTTACCATAACCCATTGACTCTTTTAGCATTAGAGGTATCACCAGCGGGTTGCCGATCTCCCAGCCTTCCCCAAAGAGCTCTAGAAAACCTACTCAGCAGTCGGACTGCCCCAAGTAGAGAGAGACATATATTTATTTAAACCTACCTCTCAATTTAATACCATCTTAGTGAAACTTCTACAACTCTCAAATACATCGTCCTAACTCTCACGGGATGCTTAGTTACGCTAATCGTGACCACTGAGACTTTATACACATACCCGTCATCAAAGAAGGATCCAGAGAGGTACCATACCATATTATGTCTTGCCTCATAAAAAAAATGTCATAAAAATTATTAAATTCCCAATGTATATTAAAGTACTTATATAAATGTATATTGTATAGTTTATTATAATTAATTTTAGTTTGTAATCATGAATATTTATACAAATTAAACGTGTGGTAATTATAATTTTGTTTTTTTTTTTTATTATAGCTAAGTAAAAAGATATCATATCAGTTGAAGTTATGTAAACAAGGTAAATTGAAAAAAAAAAAATGCAGACAGAAGTGAAAACTGAATACTTTGGAATAACTGTGTATGTGTTTTACCTTTAAATTAATGATTATAGTATGCTTTAAAATTTCATAATTTGTAAATTGAGATTATTAACATTAATCTTGTTTTTACCGAACTGTGAAAACGAAGGTATGTTTTTTGAGCGTATGTATGTCTGTCTATTTCTTTGTCACGCTCTGCAACCTAAACGGCTTGATGGATTTTAGCATACGAGGTGTCTTTACATTCGTCTTAACAGTGGGAGTGACATAGGCTTTAAAATATTCAAATACGACGTCTGGGAATGAAATAAAAAGCAATTTTCTTTTCTCAAGTGTTTTTGTTGCTGTCAGGATTTTTGATTCCATTTTAGTAATATGTATGTTGAAATTATTCATATCTCTCAGCATTCTGAGTAATAACTACAGTAGTGTAGTATATGCTGTCATGCTCTGTTACTGAAATAATGTTCTGTTTCACTCAAACTTTGGCTCTTTGTCACGATCGCGCTCGCCCAAGAACTATTTACGCGTAACCCCGTTTGATAACTTGAGGAAAACTTCTTGTAATTGATTGAACTGTGTTGAGCCATGGATATTGATTGATATATACGTTGTTATATTGCGTAAACTTGTAATCTCGCCACGAGACGAATCAGTGTGAGAAGTCGGTAGATTAAGACATGACCTTTACCCCTTCCCATCTTTTCCTTGACTGATACCGGTGAATCATGGAGCTTCTCCCGTCAGCGTAGACGCCAACAGTGGTGAGTAATATTAATTATCATAATTTATCAGCCCTGCGAAACATGCAGGCCATTTGTGTGTCATCCACACTCGATCGAGGGTTCAGATGAGAAGTTTTAAACTACGCCTGAACATTAATCCCAAAACACTTGACAGAAGACAAGAACAGCCGCTGTTATTGGATTGCACTGTGCTCACCATCCGGGACAGTGTAGTCACTTTGCCTGGCTACGATAAAAAAAACCCCGCAAATTTATCATTTTGTTCTAATATCATTTAAGTAACAGAATATCAAATTTCGACTCGATCAGACCTGTGGAAGATGCTCAAATTCATTTATGAACTAAAGAAACGCTGAAATTCTTCGAAGGGCTGAACGGATTTTCTTGAATCATAGCTAAGAACACTCTCGATCAATTGACGCTATGAGAACCTGGGTGGCTTTCTTCTTTTTTTGATTAATTGACTTAGGGGGCGTTCAAGTATTACATAACACAGTTTGGGGGGAGGGTTTGTAAATCGTTACGATGCGTTACAAGGGCGGAAGGGGGTTCGAACATCGCGTTACGTAACATTGTTTTTTTTTCTCTTTATTTAAATAAAAAACTATGCTATTAACTGTTCCCAGAATCACAACCATTTTCGTTTATGTTTTACAGGGAATCCCTCAGTTTTATTGTACGTCATTTTTATTTTGTTCTCCCAAGTTGGCAACCCTTTTCGTTTGTTACGGGGAATCCTTCGACTGTATGACTGTAGTCAGTGTTGTTAAAGTGAGTTCATACTATAATGTCCTCTAAACAGGGAGATTTGCATCATCAGCTGTTCTTGGCCTAAATAAGCTTTCATGCTGGCTTGCTGACTTGGATATTACGTAACTTTTAAGAAGAGGGAGGCGGATACAGGAAAATCGTATGGTGCGGTACATGGGCGGGAGGGAGGCTCAAAAATCTTCAAAAATTGCGCTAAGTAATACTTGAACGCCACCTTATTAACATATTTCAAATTTAAAAATGTGTTTTTACAAAACCACAGTCACCTAAAATTTGGTTCTCGTCGCCTCAATTCACTTTCCAAACAACAACAAAAACTAGATCAAAATCAGTTCAGTCGTTTGAAAGCTACGATGCCACAGACAGTAAAAGATACACATCCTAACATTATAACTCGAAAGGGTTAAAAATATTGCAACTGACGTGTGAGGACACGACCCCGACCAGTTTTAATTGGTAGATTTATCTATTATTGTTATGAAATATCAACAGGTAGGTATACCACAACCCTTAAAAGGATGACAGTCTAAATGTTAGGGGCCGTTCATAAAATACGTTCGGTTACTGTGACAAGATGTATACAAGGGGGTTCAGGGAGGTCTAAGGAAATGTGACGTGCGCAGCTCATTAAACATTTCTGCTTTTTCACTCGTTTTTTTTTCAAGTGAAAACTTCTATGGAAAGGTTTGGATAGGGGGTAAATTCATGTAAGTCGTCATCAACACGGTCACGTGACGTGTTAACGATGACACTATATCTGTTCGTATTAGTATAAGTTATTGCGCTGGTTCATATAAAATAATAAATATTATAAAATATATTAATATTCTCAAATAGATATATAGTTTGAATAACGAAGAAAACGGAGTCTTTGTAGCAATATAACCTAAAAATTAAGAACATCATTTTTTTTAAAACTACAATTACTATGCAATGTGTATATTTTAGTACTTTAGGAGTTATTTTACTAACGTGATATAACAAATTTTCGAAAATTTCAAACAAATAATATTCGGCAGACCCTCCAACGTTTGTGACACCATTATTTAAGACAATAATAGTATGAATAAATGAACGACTATTGTATTGTATTGTATCTTCATCACCTGAACACATCTTTTATTTATATAAGCAACCAAGTTCCTACAAGTCCATTATTTCCCAAATCTCACTCTTTGTGTAAACACCCAAACAACCCCAAAATTTACAACAATAATCTTCTGTAATAGTAATAAGCAAATAGTTTATAACAATTCATATGTAATTTAGTGATAAGTTTCGGTATTAGATAAACTAAAATAAGACTCACTTAGTTATAGTACATAGTTGCATTTGCAAGTGCATCTTTTTTCATGTCAATTTTTAATG
Organism: Saturnia japonica; assembly: GCA_033032175.1. Classification (NCBI taxonomy): domain Eukaryota; kingdom Metazoa; phylum Arthropoda; class Insecta; order Lepidoptera; family Saturniidae; genus Saturnia; species Saturnia japonica. The sequence goes on from CM065331.1 coordinate 1,735,731, forward strand.
TTTAATATTATAAAAGCACCCACTTAAAAAAGGTGTGGACCAAGAGTCCGCACAGTTGCGTTATAGAAATAAAAACAACATCGTGATGAAACCATAGCATTGGTGGTAGGCCGTTTTAAATGCCCGCCTGACTAGTTACTACCCTCAAGTTGTAAACCTGTCGTCAAACACCAATAGGTGTGTTCGAGCAGTTGCACTTGAGAGCCAGAACTCCACTAGGCTTAGCGTGCTACTTATCTTGGGCCACATCGACACTTAAGATCAGATGAGATTGTAGCCACCACGATAAACTAAACCTATACGATACGATAAAGAAAAATCATTCGTTTACGTATATATTTCCATCATATTGGCTTAATGACTTGTTATATATATTTACGAATTTTTTGTTTTTTTTTTTGTTTTTCGACAATGGCGCTAGCGTTGTATTTCGACACAATCAAAGATTTATCATTGGAAATAAAAAATGTTTTAAAATATCGAAATTTGAATACTATTATAATAATTGCCATATATCATGTATGGTCTAGAATTCGTGACGCGATATTGATAGGGGGTCGTAGAAAATGTAACATAGCGTGGATATGTGGAGGAGGAGTTCTAAAAAGCAAAAATTTTGCGTGACGTATTTTATGAACTGCCCCTAGCATTATTCCCGAGGACTGATATTTTGATACTTACTTCTGTTTCAATATTGTTGGTCACCGCACTATTCAGAACAGAACAAGGTGTATGTATGAATGATAGTTATGTATGGAAGTGACTCCTTCTCTGTGCATCCACAAAATTATTATTATTAGTTTATATACACTTGTACAGTTGGAAAAAAACCCGAACGAGTTTTTTACCGGTTCTTCTCGATAACTGGGATGTTTTTTGAACTGGCAGTAGTGTTTTGACGTTCATAAGTGCCTTAATATTATTGATTATACACTAACAGCCTTAGGCTGATGCGTGTATTCTATGTTGTATTGTTGAGTCCACTATTTAATTAGCCAAGTGTTTATCTAGTTGATTTTTAAAAGAGCACACAGAGAGGGCACTTTTAATATGCTGCGGCAGCTCATTCCATTCATCTACCACTCGGTAATAGGCTTAAAAATTTTAAACTGTGTCCTCTGAGGTGCACATTTTCAATTTTGCTGGAAATGTTAGGCAGATCTGGTACATTATAATAGCCATTAAGTATTTTATATGTGTCGATTAGATCTCCTCGCTTTCTGCGCTTTTCTAATGTTGTAAGACCAAGGATCCTTAAGCGATCTTCAAAGAGACAATTTTTTAAACCTGCAACTATTTTCGTGGCTCTACGCTATTTTCTTTCTAGGAGCTCAATATATTTTTTAAAGTATGGGTTACAGATCTGAAACGCATACTCCAACAATGGCCTTACGTAAGTCCTATACAGTTTTAAAAATAGTGTCTTGTCAATGTTTGAAAATGCTTTTCGTATAATATAGAGAACAGAATCGGGCCTAAATAGAATAAAGATTTTTTTAAATTTGATTTTGATAAACACCCTGCCAATGGCGAGCGGCACGAAGGTACAACTGTACATTAAAATTATGGGGGGTATAGGGGTAAGGAGAAACATCTTTTACGGGGGACAAGCAATAAACAGCAACATTTCAATTCAATAACGCAATGCAAAGGCGCTAGCATAGCGAGAGAGAATGATACTTTTTCGTGATTTTAAAAGTTTGGAAAAGTTTTGTGAAGTGAAAAGCTGTCTAAGTTGACGAAAAATTTTTACTCAGTTGCTACCGTGGCGCCATCCTAATTTGACGATTTTCGACGGACACTTTCGTACATAGAGACGCTACTCCTTGGTCTCTACCATCCATCATTTAAATCCTTATTTTTATATTAAATTAGAGGCTCCGTATATGTTTGTTATTATGCAATTTTATTTTTACTTATATTATTTACAATTCATATAGTAAATAATTATTCAATAAATTATAGTTAATGAATTTTAATTTTAATTTCCACCAATTCATTCATTCATTCATATTCATATATATTTAGTCTATTGAATCAATTGAGGAACGCCATATACCTATTTCATCAAAATTGATTGAAAATTATCAAAATATTACATACGAACTTAATTTATTGTTTAAAAATATTACCTAAAGATGTATGTATGTTCTTTTACGATTCCTTAATGTGATATTAAAAATTCTCAGAGCTCATAATTCATGGAATTGTACAAAACTTCATCAAAATCGGCCAAGAATTATCAATTTATTATTTGGTAAAAGTAATATTAGAAATGTACAAGCTGTATTATGTGAACTAATGAAATTATACAATTTTAATAGGTATCCATTAAACAACTTGACAACTGTGATACAGTTTGTAAACGTGTTACAAGATGGCTCTGAACATTTTACAAACTAGCTAATGTTTTGTTTATCATATTTGATGAGATCTCTTTCTTATATTCTGAATTCACTGCGACTTCGCTCCGTGGGTTCCGTAATTATTTTAGGGACAGACAGACTGACACTCGGCTTTTAACTAAACGTTAAACCAGCCAGTGCCCGATTTTTGGAAAGGGCCGTTTGGTTCTTCATGTTTCGTAACTCTTAAAATCGAATTTATTAATTATAGAGGTGTGTTATATTAGGCTGATATTTTGGTATTACCAATAAGGAATGTATTAGGTTCGCGTACCTATAATTTGGTATTAGTCAAATATTAGTCACCGATTCAATATTCGCTATTCGCTACCTACTTGAATCTAATACTGATTGTTGAAGCAAAGAGGCTTTGTTGTAAAACTAGTATAATCTCTTTGCATATCATTGTATGTTTTTTCTTTATAAAAAAATAATGTTTTAAAATGACTTGTCAACTGAAAAATGTCAAGTGAGAAAATATAATATATTGTTTGAGATACAAATATATATTTTCTAACATATCGTGATATAATTAGCTAATATTGTTACCTATTCCAAATTGTTTATTATTTGGTATAACTACAAATAATGAAATATAACATTCATACGATTCCTGGCTAAAACTGTGTTTTCATATAACACTCTGCTTATGGTGTGAACAAACACACTAGATTGCTACATCGGCAATACTAACAGGTTATGTATGCCCAGCATTTATGGAAAACTATGAATAATGACAGATTTTGGAAATGGGAATGATGTAAACACAGTTAGCGTGAATGAAAAATTAGACGCTTTCCAAGGAGGTAACATGAGTTCGAGCCTACCAACAATGGAGAAGCTTGATGGTAGTACTGATTATAACACATGGAAGTTCATGATGGAACTGTACTTAATCCATGAAGATTTGTGGGAGTATACGATGACAACACCAGCTGCAAGTGATATCTCAGGCTGTAAAAGGGATCAAAAGGCCAGAGCAAAAATCTGTTTGATGGTGAAGGCACATTGTTTGGTCCACGTTCGCCATGCGAAGTTTGCAAAGGAGGCATGGGATGCTTTAAAGGCTGCTTTCGAGGATAAGGGCCTGAATAATCGATGCAAACTGCTTTCGAAATTGGTGAACCTGAAATTGGAGCAATTTTCTACAGTGAGAGACTACGTAACGGCCATGATGATTGTAGCGCAGCAGCTTCGTGATCTTGGCAAGGATATAGATGATGAAATACTTGCAACTTTGATGCTACAGGGGTTAACGGAGATAGTCCAACCCATGAGACTAGCAATAGAAAACACAAACATAGAATTAACCACTGATTACGTAAAAGCTAAGCTGTTTCAAATGGAGGACGCCTATCAAGCAGGTTCGAGTACTGCGACGAATGCTTTGCAAGCTAAAAACAAAAGTAAAAATAATAAGTAACAGAAGTGGAGTGCGACCAAATTTCGTACGATAAAATGCTTCATCTGTGATGGGCCTCACAAAGCGAAAGATTGTCTAAAGAACCCAAAGTCGAAGAAGGATGCTTTGACGTCATTGGCGATGGCGACTACAGGGAAACAAAGATCTGGAGATTGGATACTTGACTCTGGAGCCTCTAACCATATGACGAACAGAAGAGAATGGTTAACGGACTTTAAAAAATTAGACAAAGAAGTAGAGGTAGCTTGTGTAAATGGAGAAACGGTATTTGGTAAGGCAGTTGGTAATGTGGTTAATGAGAAGATGGGTGTTTCAATAAGAGGTGGAATGTATGTAAGAGCTAACCTACCGAGTGTGAGCACAATCGTTAGTAGAAACCTTGTTCTAGTATTCGATAAAACTGGCTTTAAGATTATGAAAGCAGATGGATGTAAGGTTACTGGTGAAGTTTCTCATGCAGGTATTGAAGAGAATGGATTTTATAAGATAAAATATTGTTCACCGGAAGTAGCTATGGTTTCAACAGATTGTGATCAAATGATATTATGGCACAGGCGAATGGGACACCTAGGGGTACGAAATCTTACATTACTTGTGGATAAGATGGCGCAAGGAGTAAGTTTTTCCAAGACTATTTGTAAGTTAGAGTGTGAAGCATGTGTTATGGGAAAACAGACAAAGCAGCCATTCAAAAAAACTGGTGCCAGCAGGGCAAAGGAGGTATTGGGTTTAATTCACACTGACGTGTGTGGACCTATGAGTGAGAAGTCATACGGAGGGTATCGATATTTTCTCACATTCATTGATGATATCACTAGGAAAACGTTTGTTTATTTCTTGAGAAATAAAGGAGAGGTATTTGAGAAGTTTTCTGAATTCGTAAAACTAACGGAGCGTCAAACTGGAAAGAAGTTGAAAATTATTAGATCCGATAATGGCAAGGAGTTTGTAAACAGGCGGATGGATGAGTTTTGTAAAGCAAGGGGAATACGTCATCAACTTACAGTGGAATATACACCCGAACATAATGGAGTTGCCGAACGAGCTAACAGAACCATCACTGAGAAAGCTAGAACTATGCTGGAAGAAGCTGGTTTAGGTAGACAGCTGTGGGCTGAAGCAGTTAATACTGCAGTGTATTTGTAAAACCGATCACCAACTGTAGCTGTGAAAAATATGACACCAGAAGAGGCGTGGACTGGAAGTAAGGTAGATCTGAGCTTCCTCAGAGTATTTGGGTGTAAGGCTTACCTTCATATTCCAGACCAAAAACGAAAAAAATGGGACAGTAAAAGCAAAGAATTGATTCATGTTGGATACTGTCAAGAAACAAAAGGTTACCGTTTAGTTGATCCAGCGACGGGTGAGCTGCATAAGGGCAGAGATGTTGTGTTCTTCGAGAATCAATAATACGGGAGCAAAAGAGAAGTACCTATAGAGCAAGATGTTCAACTGACAGAGGCTATGCTCGAACCAGAGGGTGTTCCAGAAACTACTGAAAAGGAAGAGGTTCAGGACATGAGTGTCCTACAGGAACAAGATGGAAATGATGCAGAGACGAAGCAAACGGTTTCTAAAAACGAAATTATTGAGATTGAGGATAACGAGTGGGCAACTTCTGATGAAAGAAAGGAATCAGATGATGAGGATATCTCGTCACATCTAGACAATGAGGTGTCAGATAGGAGATACCCATTGCGAGAAAGGAATGCAAAACAGTTTCCAGATTTTGTAACTTATCAAGCTGCTACTGCATTTCAAACCCCTTTAACCGTTCAATAAGCACTTTCCCGAGAGGATGCAGCTAACTGGAAGGTTGCAATTGAGGAGGAGCTAGAGGCTCTTAAGAAAAACAAAACTTGGATACTTGTGAAACCACCGAGATCGTGTAACATAGTTGATTCGAAATGGTTATTTCGAATTAAAGAAGAGGCGGGGGGAAAGACTCGTTATAAGGCACGACTCGTTGCGAGAGGTTTTAGTCAACGCAGAGGCTTTGACTACTTTGAAACTTTTTCACCTGTGGTAAGACACAGTTCGTTAAGAGTTTTAATAGCTTTAGCAGTTAATATGAATGTAAAAATTAAACAAATGGATGTTAAATCGGCTTTCCTGAATGGAGATCTAAGAGAAACTGTATACATGAAACAACCGGAGGGGTTTGAGATAGATGGCAAGGAGGATTGTGTCTGTCTTTTACAAAAGTCACTATACGGTCTGAAGCAGGCTCCACGTACGTGGAATATGAAGCTTCATTCTGCATTAATAAGATTGAAATTCAGACGGTCTGAGAATGTGCCATGTGTTTACATGCAGTCACAAGGTGGTAATGTGATAATTATTGCTGTGTATGTTGATGACATCCTGACTTTTTGGAACAATGAGCAGGAAATGCTCAAAGTTAAGAGACAATTGGAGTCTAGCTTTGAAATGAAAGAGTTAGGTAAGGCTGAATTAATGTTAGGAATTCATATTGTACAAGATGTCAACGGGATTAAGCTGCATCAGAAGAATTATGTGGAGAAGCTGTTAAAAACGTACAATATGGAGGATTGCAAATCTGTTATCACACCAGCTGTACCCGGCCAAAGACTAGAAAAGTCTAGACATGCCTGGAAACCAAATGAGAAGATCCCATATCGAGCTTTAATAGGATCACTTATGTATTTGGCAATTTGTACACGGCCTGATATAGCTCATGTGGTTAATTATTTGAGCCAGTTCAATGAGAGCTACGAGGAGCAACATTGGATTGCAGCTAAAAGGGTACTCCGGTATCTAAAAGGTACAAAGACTCTTGGCTTGAGATACATAAAAGAGAAACGTGAAGAGATTCTTTTAGGTTATGCTGATGCTGATTACGCAGGAGATAGCGATCGCCGTTCGTATTCGGGCTCAGTGTTCCTTATTCAAGGAGGAGCTGTTTCGTGGCAGAGCACTAAACAACGTACAGTTGCTCTTAGTACGGCTGAGGCAGAATACGTCTCATTATCGGAGGCAACTAAGGAAGCTGTATTCTTAAGGCGATTTATAGCAGAGATTACTGGTGAAAAGGACCAAAAAGCTATAACAATTTTTTCAGACAGCCAATCAGCAATAGCCATAGCAAACAATCCAGTGCGACATGTAGACATCAGATATAATTTTGTACGCAATGCGATTGAGTCTGATATTATAAAATTAGAATATCGAGAAACTGACAAGATGATTGCAGATGGCTTAACCAAACCTCTATCTAGAGGCAAATTTGAATGGTGTGTGAATGGTATGGAATTGTGTGTATGAAACCATATGAGTGTTGTTCGTAGCATTTAAGAATGTATGTATGAGATTAAGGAGGAGTGTTGAAGCAAAGAGGCTTTGTTGTAAAACTAGTATAATCTCTTTGCATATCATTGTATGTTTTTTCTTTATAAAAAAATAATGTTTTAAAATGACTTGTCAACTGAAAAATGTCAAGTGAGAAAATATAATATATTGTTTGAGATACAAATATATATTTTCTAACATATCGTGATATAATTAGCTAATATTGTTACCTATTCCAAATTGTTTATTATTTGGTATAACTACAAATAATGAAATATAATATTCATACGATTCCTGGCTAAAACTGTGTTTTCATATAAGACTCTGCTTATGGTGTGAACAAACACACTAGATTGCTACAGCGGCAATACTAAGACTGATATTATGCGAATCTATTCTCAGTATTTTCTATACTTATAGAATGTGTGTATGAAATAAAAGATTGTTGTGAATATTTATTAATATTATCCGTATGCTTATTATATAACATAAATGAAAAATGGTCAAATTTTCTTTCGTATTAATAAACTAGCTGTGCCCGCGGCTTCGCTCACGTGGACTACAGAATGCCCACGCGAATCTTGCTCCCCGCTCCCGGATATTTTAAAGACAATAATGCTTATTGTGGATGTTCCTTAGAAGATAGACGTATACTCTCCCTGACTTTTTTGTAGGTATTTTTAATGTCTACAATTATTTAGTACGTTAATTTGCTGTATCTCTGTAGTTTACTCAGCGTAAGCCATTTTAAGCGCCCAAATTGATTCGCCATAACCAGTTGTTTTTTTTTATTAATGCGGAACCCTAATTCTTGTTCTTAAATAAAGGTAGCCTAAGTTACTTCCTATAAAATCAGCTATCTACCAGTCCAGTCTAGTCTAAGTGCTGTCGAAATCGGTCCAAACGTTTCGGAGATTACCCAGAACAAACAGACAGACAAAAATTTTAAAAATGGGTTTTTTATTATAGGTATCGTATATACTTTCATATGCATTTAGTAAAAAAAACTGTTATTTTGACATTACAAACAGACACGTAAATTCTATTAATTATAGATTACGGACTGTCGTTACCGTCAAAATCTTTGTTATATTAAAATATATTATTTTAAAAATATCACTATGTCATGTACTATAAATGTAGATTTTTATATATGTCCATTAAAAACGTCAATCGATTTATTTTTTAGTTGATTCTAAACATAAAATAATAAATATTTACATTTCAAATTCTCCAAAATATATAGATACGATAACATGTATGTAATCGCAGCTAGTTACAAGGAACTGAAGAAATCGCTAATATAATACGAAATACCAATAGATTCCTAATACAAAAATTATAAACTAATCTATGAACCTAACTAATATCCGTATTAGCTAATACACTCATATTCGTTAAAAACGGTGCCTAATATAGTGATTCCATAATACGAAATACCAATAGATTCCTAATACAAATATTACAAACTAATCTGTGAACCTAACTAATATCCGTATTAGCAAATACACTCATATTCATTAAAAACAGTGTCTAATATAGTGATTCCATAATACGAAATACCAATAGATACCTAATACAAATATTACAAACTAATCTGTGAACCTAACTAATATCCGTATTAGCAAATACACTCATATTCGTTAAAAACGGTGCCTAATATAGTGATTCCATAATACGAAATACCAATAGATTCCTAATACAAATATTACAAACTAATCTGTGAACCTAACTAATATCCGTATTAGCAAATACACTCATATTCATTAAAAACAGTGTCTAATATAGTGATTCCATAATACGAAATACCAATAGATTCCTAATACAAATATTACAAACTAATCTGTGAACCTAACTAATATCCGTATTAGCTAATACACTCATATTCATTAAAAACGGTGCCTAATATAGTGATTCCATAATACGAAATACTAATAGATTCCTAATACAAATATTACAAACTAATCTGTGAACCTAACTAATATCCGTATTAACAAATACACTCATAATCGTTAAAAACGGTGCCTAATATAGTGATTCCATAATACGAAATACCAATAGATTCCTAATACAAATATTACAAACTAATCTGTGAACCTAACTAATATCCGTATTAGCTAATACACTCATATTCATTAAAAACGGTGCCTAGTATAGTGATTCCATAATACGAAATACCAATAGATTCCTAATACAAATATTACAAACTAATCTGTGAACCTAACTAATATCCGTATTAGCTAATACACTCATATTCATTAAAAACGGTGCCTAATATAGTGATTCCATAATACGAAATACCAATAGATTCCTAATACAAATATTACAAACTAATCTGTGAACCTAACTAATATCCGTATTAGCTAATACACTCATATTCATTAAAAACGGTGCCTAATATAGTGATTCTTTAATTCGAAATACCAATAGATTCCTAATACAAATATTACAAACTAATCTGTGAACCTAACTAATATCCGTATTAGCTAATACACTCATATTCATTAAAAACGGTGCCTAATATAGTGATTCTTTAATACGAAATACCAATAGATTCCTAATACAAAAATAATAAACTAATCTATAAATGTAACTAATATCCGTATTAACAAATACACTCATAATCGTTAAAAACGGTGCCTAATATAGTGATTCCATAATACGAAATACCAATAGATTCCTAATACAAATATTACAAACTAATCTGTGAACCTAACTAATATCCGTATTAGCTAATACACTCATATTCATAAAAAACGGTGCCTAATATAGTGATTCTTTAATACGAAATACCAATAGATTCCTAATACAAAAATAATAAACTAATCTATAAATGTAACTAATATCCGTATTAACAAATACACTCATAATCGTTAAAAACGGTGCCTAATATAGTGATTCTTTAATACGAAATACCAATAGATTCCTAATACAAATATTACAAACTAATCTGTGAACCTAACTAATATCCGTATTAGCTAATACACTCATATTCATTAAAAACGGTGCCTAATATAGTGATTCTTTAATACGAAATACCAATAGATTCCTAATACAAAAATAATAAACTAGTCTATAAATGTAACTAATATCCGTATTAACAAATACACTCATAATCGTTAAAAACGGTGCCTAATATAGTGATTCCATAATACGAAATACCAATAGATTCCTAATACAAATATTACAAACTAATCTGTGAACCTAACTAATATCCGTATTAGCTAATACACTCATATTCATAAAAAACGGTGCCTAATATAGTGATTCTTTAATACGAAATACCAATAGATTCCTAATACAAAAATAATAAACTAATCTATAAATGTAACTAATATCCGTATTAACAAATACACTCATAATCGTTAAAAACGGTGCCTAATATAGTGATTCCATAATACGAAATGCCAATAGATTCCTAATACAAATATTACAAACTAATCTGTGAACCTAACTAATATCCGTATTAGCTAATACACTCATATTCATTAAAAACGGTGCCTAATATAGTGATTCTTTAATACGAAATACCAATAGATTCCTAATACAAATATTACAAACTAATCTGTGAACCTAACTAATATCCGTATTAGCTAATACACTCATATTCATTAAAAACGGTGCCTAATATAGTGATTCCATAATACGAAATACCAATAGATTCCTAATACAAATATTACAAACTAATCTGTGAACCTAACTAATATCCGTATTAGCTAATACACTCATATTCATTAAAAACGGTGCCTAATATAGTGATTCCATAATACGAAATACCAATAGATTCCTAATACAAATATTACAAACTAATCTGTGAACCTAACTAATATCCGTATTAGCTAATACACTCATATTCATTAAAAACGGTGCCTAATATAGTGATTCCATAATACGAAATACCAATAGATTCCTAATACAAATATTACAAACTAATCTGTGAACCTAACTAATATCCGTATTAGCTAATACACTCATATTCATTAAAAACGGTGCCTAATATAGTGATTCCATAATACGAAATACCAATAGATTCCTAATACAAATATTACAAACTAATCTGTGAACCTAACTAATATCCGTATTAGCTAATACGCTGATATTAGTTAAAAACCGTGACTAATATAGTGATTCTGTTCTCATTGCTTGCTTACTGTGTTACCAACGCTGCAGTTTTGATACGAAGCCCGACGTGTATAATGATGTCTTTACTATACATACCTAGCTGCGCATACGATAAGCTTGCAGCCAGCGGTCGTTTCTATACGAAGTTTTAAATCATGTAGTTATCTCGCTTACTCGCAAGATGCGCCCTCCTATAACGGACAAAGAGAGAGGTACTTGCGGTGACTCGCCGCGCGGGTCATGAATCGTGTGCCTAAATTAGACTAATATTTGGTAACATATTATTCTTTTAGTGGATCATAATATATTAGTCCGTGGCGCGTATTATTATAATCCCTGTAACTAATACGAATATATTAGTTACACCTCTAATTAATTGTAACTAATTAACTATCGGTCGCCCTAAACTCGAAATTCGACTAGCGACTTTTTGATCATAGACTATTTTCTATTTGACATTTACAGTTTTCATAAACAATGAGTATTATCTACATCACTTTTCGTTCAGTGACAATGTCAATAATTTGGGGGGATAAGGTCTATAGCACTGGTCGGGTTAGGGTTCGCAGTATTAATTTTTTATTTAACTTAATATATTAGTAACAGATATATATTATAGATAAATTTTAGCTTTCTACACTCCTCCATATAAACGTCGACTTAAAAAGGTGTAGAAAGCTTTTGCCTCACGTATTAATATATCAGTCATATGGATTTTATTCGTATAAAATATAGCCTCTGTCACCCGGGTCATAATAACACCTCATTCAACAAAATCGGGTGAATAGTTTAATCGCTACGGTGGAAAAAACGTAAATACAAACGTACGTAGACCGCTGAAAACATAAACTTTCCTTTCACCGTTGCCGTAGTCGGGTAAAAAATAGTAGTGTTTGTAGTGTATTTAAGTTTTTAATGCTTTTTGTAGGAGGTAAAGAACGAAAGTGCTGAACTCATTCTAAAAATACTTTCTTTAACAGAAATCTACATGATTCTTGTATATTGTGATAATATAAACTATTTTTATTACCCGATTCCGAAAAAGGACGGTTTTATGTATGTCTATTTCTTAGGCACACTCTGTGGGCAAACGGCTTGATAGGTTTTTGTATACGATGTGTCGTTAGATTCGTCTTAAGTGTGCGAGTGACATAAGTAGTATTTAAGTACGATGTCTGGGAATCAAATAAAAATATATATGAGGACACAATTTCACACACGGCCATTTAATTCCAAACTAATCAAAGCTTGTAATATGGTAACTAAACAGCTGATACACATACATATATAGATATTTAACACCCAGACACACACAACTGGCATTATGCTCATAACACAAAGTCAGTCATGGGCGGAGATCGAACCCGCGACCTCTCAGCTCAATAGTAGCGTTTACAACAATTGCGCCACGAGGGCTAAAAAGCAAAAATAGAAAAATGAATTTTTTTAGTTAAGTATTTTTGTTGCAATTGCGTTTTTGGTTTCCTTTTTAATAATTATTATTAAATTTTATATTGTAATAAATCTATTCATATTTATATATAAATGAGTGTATCATTTAATTTTAAAACTAGCCATACCCGCAAATTCGTTCGCTTGGACTATAGAATGCCATCAATCGGGTACACGCGCGAATCGTGCTGTCCCCGCTCCCGGTTATGTTCTTATTGTATGTAGGTGATCCTTAGAAGATAGATATATGCTCCCATGACTCTGTAGGTTTATTAATGTCTACAGTTACGTAGCACATGAATTTGATGTATCTCTTACGGTTTACTCAGCGTTAGCCATTTAAGCGCCCGAATTAATTCGCCGTGACAAGTTTTTTTATTTGCTCTGAAAAAAAATTCTAAAATAAAACTACTCTAATTTACTCCTTCAGTTATCTCGTCGAAAGTCTCGTAAAAATTGGTCCAACAGTTTCGGAGATTACCCGGAACAAACCGATATATAGATAGACTAAAAAATTAAAAATTGGTTTTTTCTTATACTTAGGTACCGTATATACTCTCTTATGTAATATGACAATACAGTACAAAGCCGACCTACAATTAAAAAAAAATCATGCCTAATGGCTTACGCGGAATATTAACCTCAAAGTAAAACCATTATCTGAAGATTATCCCGGATTTATTCTAAATGTTTCGTTGGCCTGTATTCCCTTATACTCGGGGGCGTGTCGCCGTAATGTTATACTTACTATAAAAATAAGTGAATTTATATGCACACTCAAAAGATTTTCTACTTTATTACAAAGACTAAAGGTTGCTTTTTAAACGCACACTATTAAGACCAAGGTTTATTTTTAATTTCTGTTCGAGATTCGCGTTCGTAATACATACGCTATGGTGAAGGAACACGATTCCGTTTAGAAATATAGAATGTTATAAGATCTTTGATAAGCGACGTTATTTTAATAGCCATAAAGTTGTTTTTTTATTAAGGTTACAACAAGAACAGAAGTTGTCAATGGACTGTCAAAAGCACGGCTATTAATTCGATTGCCCTTTGACATACCCAACAATAGGATATGAAAGATCGACTCTATTGTCCGATTTGTAAGATCCAGGGGGATAAATTCGTTTGCGGAATCATAGAGCCAATATTTTTTTAAGGCCACAGATAATAAATTTCTTTAATGTCAAATGATGGATTGGAACTTAGAACCTTCTTCTTCTTCTTCCTAACTTGGCAACCGGTCCTCTTTAATGAAGACCATTACTGCCATTATCGAGTGAATTATAGTGTCATGTGTTATGACGATTCAGTATCCTAACAAGATGGGGGCTTCCTTGTTAGAACTTTCTAGGAAGATTTTTTGGAATCTCAGTATGAATACTTTCAGCTTATATTTATAATCCACTTCACTTATGCACAAAAACCATACTATATCATGCGAAATGCCACCAATTACATAATATAGGGTCAAAAACCTAAGTTATTGTATTAAAAATAAAAACCACAACATGTGTCTTCAAGATCCCGCCAAAACCCCCATCTAAATAAGTTCTAATTCAAGCATTAATTCTGAGATCCCACAAAATCTTCCTAGAAAGTTCTAACAAGGGAACCACCATCTTGCTAGGATACTATAATTCACTCGATAATGGCAGTAATGGTCTTCATTAAAGAGGACCGGTTGCCAAGTTAGGAAGAAGAAGAAGAACTTACTTAGATATATTTAATACTAATACTAAGGGCGACTTTCTTAACGTGTTTAAACATAATTAAAATAAGACTAAACTCATCTAAAGTGGTTAAACAAAACTAGCGTCTTGTACAAAAAGAAAAATTAATTGTTAAATATGTTTAACGAACTGTCCAAGTTAAACAGCCAAAAATGGATATTTAGCGCCGCTAAACACGTTTAAGTCACTCCTTAATATTTAAAACAACAAATTTTCTGTTTTTTTTTTTTTTTGAACTGACTACACTGTTAGTCCTTAGGGGCCCTATTCAAAAACAGAGCCGCTGCGGCTTTTACAGCTTCACCGGACTTGGGGGCGAGCGCTTAGGGCACTCAGCCGCGAAAGTTTTGGACGACTCGCACGAGGGTGCCAGAGTGGCCGAACCTCGGCTCGGGCGGTCGTCGCGAATGCGAAAAGGTCGCGATCTATCTAATTCCTTAATCCTAAGAAAATTCGAGCTAACTAACATATACTCATATGCACGTTCCCCTCCTCCTGGGAGGAAGGAGGGAACCATGCGTATGTGTATTTAGTGATCGGAATGGTTTTTCTACACTAACTAGCGCAAAAAAAAAGAAAAAAAAGGTCCCTTACAGAACCTATGTACCTGTGTGGTGTTCACGTGTGTGTGTTCATACGTGTGTAATGTTGTGTGTGGGTAGCTAAGTGTTGCACGTATAGTGTCACTTGTATCGCGCGGGCGGCTGCCTGACCCAAAGGCTTCACACCGAGGAACGGACCTAGGCTTGGGTTGCCGCTAGAGAGGGTGGACGTGACGGGTGTGCGGGAGCGAAGTTGACCGCCCGTCCTCTGCGGAGAGAACGGTGGTTACGCGGGCGTGGGCGGTGGCACGCTCTGTTTGGAGAGGCGGTTGAATAGAAAAATTTTCTATAAAAATTATGGGAATATAAGAGAACAGAGAAATAATAAGGGTCAGAGTGGTAATAACACTTTTACCACATTTCTCACTATTAAAAGATAATTGCACTATTTTCATATTATTCAATTGATTTTGACAGAGTACAAACAATGACATCCAACTATGCACGTTTCATTATTCACACTATATGCATAAGTTCTTTACATCATCACACTTTTCGGGTTAAGAAACTCGTCAAAACGTGAAACGGAACGCAGATACTGTTTATCGACTCGCTAATCATGTTTAACTAAATCAGCACACTGTATGTCTCGTGCAATATGACCCTAAATGCGTTTACGATAAATCCATTTAAGAGGCTAATTGTAATTAACTAATTTTGTTTATCGGTGAGTTAAATGCAATGTTGCGCAAGCCGCCCTTGGAATATGAACTGTAGAGGTAGGAAGTTAGGTTATATGAATTAATTAAGTTTTTTAAAATTAACAACAAAGGTAGCCAACAAGCGTACAGCCAGCCTAATGATAAGCGGCTTCCGAGACGTTGGTAATACCTAAGGCATTGCTAGCGCATTACCGACCTTAAACCCCTGTACCTCAAGAAGCTCTGGCATCCATACCCACAGCATGAACACAACACAAGTTTATTTGGCTGCGTTCTTGTATAGGGTATGGTAGGGTAGGGAATAATGTCCAAAGAAATCTCTATAACTGGGGAAGGTGCTTGTCAAAATGCAGCATGAAAGTAAGGCCTGATCAATAGCGGATCTTGGAAATAGCTGGAAGGGATGTAGAATTATATCTTCAGCACTGAGACGTCCAAGCCAACCTAACAACGTAGTGCACCCTGCTGAGCAACGAACTGTTATACCCGAAGTATGTACCCTAAAGTGCCAACCTTACTCTAGTATCACAAAACCATATCCTCCTTAGATCATTCCCAGTATTTAGCGTCAGCACTTTGCCCAGCCCTCTCACGATCCCGTAGCTCATCTTCAGTTCCATCTCAGACCCAGTCCGTGACACTCATAGTCCGTTTTAATTATAATATTAATTTTAATTCAGTGTCAAACAATTAATATATATATATATATATCTTAAAATAATTCTTTTTTTTTAAAAGGGATTTTTAAAGTCCCTTATAACAGAACGAAGAAATGCCGATAGCGGGGTGGTAGGTGGTAGGGCTGATTAGGTTTAGGTTAGGCTGACATTTTTAGTACTCTACTTCAGTTGGTCTCATATAGTGTATTGATCCTTATAAGAAACAGGATCGATTGGCATGAAAAAAAGTTTTTGTATAAATTGCCCATTTTTTTGCCGACTGTACACATTGAAAAAACTGTAAATGCCGGTCAAAATATCTCAAAAAGATATGAACAGTTTCCTCAGAAAGTTCTCGTGTAGCTACAACGGTTAATGTACCTACCTACCCTTACCGCCCCATCTCAAGAATCCACCCTGTATGTAAAAAATATTAACAAACAAACAATCCCGTATGCCTTTTTGGACAAGAATAATTGTCGCAAAACGGCAATATACCGCGTTAGTAACGACAGATGTGCATTTATCGGTATAATAGCTTCGTTAATCTGTGGGCGGAGCCGGGTGACACCGCTATAGGAGTGATCAGTTACAATGGCTTCGCTGTAGGGAACATAACGCATAACATTAAGTAATAATTGTAATAAATAAGCATAATAATTATTATTATTTCAAATCTCAACGGCACAGCGCCCCCTATGCCCACGCTTCAGCCTTTAGCGCTCACCCGCAAGCCCGGTGAAGCTGTAAAATTCTTCTGAGGCATCAGTGCCCTTAAGGCCTACAGTAGAGTCAGATCGAAAAAAAAACAGAGGAAGTCATAAGAACTGCCGACAGAAGTGAAAACTGAACTTTGAATGGGATTTTTCGATAGAGCTCGTGTTGCTAGAACAAAAAATCTAAAATTTATGCAAAAGTGACGATGTGGCTGAAAATGGTAACACGCTAAGCCTAGTGGAAACTGATTCTCAAGTGCAGCTGCTGGAACACACTTATAGGTCTTTGGCGGCATATATTCAACTTGAGGGTGGTAGCTAACCACGCGGGCATTAGAAAAAGTCCCACCATGCTATAGTTTTATCACGAAGTTCGAGGAGTTCGAATCTCTCTTTGGTGGTTTTTTTGGGATTGTATTAGCTTACCATGAGGCTCAGAGTAGTCACTTTGTCGTACTGCTATAAAAATCATTGTTCTTTCAATTGTAATAATCGGGTATCGAATAACAAAAAAAAAACAACAATTACGCGAGACGCTGCAGTGTTATACCACACGCCCCCCCGGGATAATCAATGTAGCTGCATCGCTAAAACGTCACTCAACGATTCACAAGACCACGCCTCCCGTGGGATTTGCCTTAGGGTTGCCACAATTATTATCCATAAATTATTTATGTGAAACATCTATTGCGGCGGATCAAACCGGTTTTTGGTCCCAATATTGGCCGTGACTGGCTGTTGGTGTGGTGACGCTTTGGCCCAACGTTAGCGGTGTAGCCAAGTTCGTTTTTTTAATAGACAGATAAGATCATTTCAAAGTTTTATGTTAAAACATGTATGTATTAAGAACGGTTGGTATGAATTGCGACTGCCATAAACATAGTAATAAAATAAACATTTTTCACAGTGACTTTCTTTTGGTTTGTGGTATTTTGGCACCCGGTGTCTTATTTTTTTTTTTCACTAAAATGTCACACATCTGCCGAGCGTCCCGTGACGGCCAACTTTTTTTATATATAAATGTCTGCAACTAAAGATTTAGCTGCAACTGGCAACGTTGATCAAATACCGCTCGAAATGCGTTAGCCTTGTTTTTACTTCATTTTATATTCAGTTTATGGAATTGATATTTTTTATAAGTACAACAAAGGTGACAAACGAGCACACGGCCCGCGTGATGGTAAGAGGCTACCGTAGCCTTTGGTCGCTTGTTATACCGTAGACATAAATAGCACATTAGCGAGGTTGAACGTCTTTTCAACGTCTAGAAAGAACACAACACAAGGTTATTCGACTGAGATCTTTTGTACTTAAAGCAACAAAATAATAATAACTTTTCAAACGCGTGCCAACCCTACACCAATTTTAGTATCACGCAGTATTTTGTCAAACGATTAACAGCGCACGCGTCCATTAAAAATCTGAAATAATACTATTGTCTAATGTTAAACGAGTATGTGTTTTAGTTGGCGAATATAATACAAAAACTAAAGTTCCCACTACACGATATCGACTTCGATGTTTGCGGGCACATTAAGCTGAGTGCACGACAATTTATTTATACTATAATTACTTAAGATATACAAACTTCACAGCACATTTTAAATATTGTAAAAAGATTAGAATATAATCCTCCTAAAGTGCCAATTAAGAATGTGTGTTTGAATGTAGGTATTTAAAAAGATGTTTAATAATTAAATGTGTGTTTGTGTGTGTGTAAAAATAAATAATTATTTTTTATTTATTTAACATAAAATAATACGGTTAATATTACTTCTGGCAAACTGTACCGCAACTCTCTTTTACTAAATTATTTATTTAGTGTTATATTTTATTTTTACACTATTCCCAAACGAAAATCTTGACAATTAGACACTTGGTTACTTTTTTTTATAAAAGATCTCTTTGTAAAGCAGTAACTTTCTATTTCACACGGTATTATATTAAAAATAGTTAGAATTCAATAACTCCGACATCTTTCTTCGTAATAATTGTTACACGTGGACACTTCGAATCGTTTAATGTTTCTATTATCTGAGGTCTTACGTGTACATATTTGAATTTAAACTCATTATTGCCACAATGTTCAAGTGTGAGTTTATATTTAATATTTTACACGACAATTTACGCATGACGCATTCCGGGATTAGCAGATTTATAACCATTAATCAAATAGGTTTATAGGGATCTATACTCGATGGATTCGGGACCACCATGTACATGATGATTAACTGATCCCGTCATAGTGACTTTTTACAATAGCTCAGCAAATTGAGGCACTGTCTCTGATGGTAAGCAAAGTATAATCTAAACACAACAGCGACCACCGAGAGATCGTAATCCATCGACGGTAGCTGCTGTCATGCCAGCCTGCATACATATCTCTTCAAGTTACGCTTGAAGGAGCCGATGTCGTAAGAAGGAGGCATTGACCGGGAGAAGGTTCTACAGCGTCAAGATACGACAAAGATAAGTCATAGAGAACTTTTTAATTCGTGCCGGGATGCAGGTTACTGTAAAGCTGTGAATCTGAAAACCTAGAGCGTGTGGAAATGAGAGGTAGGTATTAAATAGAACAGCTCTTCAGAACACTCACTATGATGGTAGAAAACGCTCATGAGGGGCATTTTTCTTATTTGTGTCGTTTCGGGACATCAAGCTGCCGAGAGGCTTGCAGGCTAGCATAACAGCATCGACCGTTGATAGATTGCTTATTTTTTGGTGTTCGTATTTGTTTTGGACAGTACGTCACTTTCCAGTAATACTATAAAAACAACAGCAGAAATGTCATATTGTAAATCGTTCATAGCATAATCCGACAAAAAATTTTTTTACTATGTGCCAATCTCACCCTGACTTCTCGCGAAGCCCCCCTCCGCCCTCCGCGCCGCGTCACGCCGCTCCGTGCCTCGAGGGTTGCACATTCGCCACCGCGTGTCGTTTTAAATCAATTTCCATGTTACATTTGTAATGTTAATGCTGTCCCATTTCGAGTATACGATACGATGTTGACAGATTAGTGACGCGTTGTAAACTTATCGATATGTGTATTCGTAAAATTAAACGTACCTATTTTGTTTTGCGGTACAAATATGGCAACAAAAGATGGCGCCCCAGTCGAGACTCCAATGTTCTGCGCAAATACAAGCTAAATCTAAATAAGAGATGTAGGGTACAGAAATTTCTGTTGAAATTTCTCTCTACTCGAGGCAGCCCGACTGGTGGAAACCTCCACCTTACAGAAAATCGCAGCGAAAAACCTTATGTTATGTACCAGCGGTAAGCAGGGTTTCCAGTGCGCCTTCAGGAAGGATGTTTCGTTTCGCATGCATGGCGCCGGTTTTTACGTGACGTGTAGGATAATTTTTAAATAAATTAAGATTTAGCCGTTTATAATTTTTTGACGTGACAACGTCTTATAATTCGATGGAGCCGGCTGCACGCACGAAAAAACATGACTCATGCGGCGTTACCTCGCTCTGAGGCGTTCCATTTAAGGCTTGAAAGTGCAAGCGAGAGCGCGGAACGAGCGACAAAGAGGCACAATCGGCCTCCGCGTTTGGCAGCGTTCGACATATGTCTCTCTCCTACTTGAGTGAGCGATGCGTCCGCGTGGACAGCTTGCTATACAATAATACATTTACATGCTTTCGTCAAATATGAAGTGCAGTGAAAAGTGAATGTGGTGTCAATTGTTTATAGCAACGATAATTGCGGCGATAAAAGTAATGATTCTTTCGATATTAAATATATGTTCAGTGATATATTGTCGAATATTCGTGCTTTCATCATTTAAAATAAATAGCATCGGTCCGCTAGTGCAGCGATTGTAGGTTATGCTATAATTGACAAAACTATAACAATAAGTTAACAGAACTATTTGTATTTATGCGTACAAATAAATGTAACTTGATCAATTAAATTGTCATTTCCATTTACCTCCTTCTCTATATCCATACAAAATATATACCAAACAAATAAAATTAAAATTTTCTTTTGAAAAATGATACCATTCCATCAGTATTTTCTTATGACGTTGTCACGTTCAACTATCGTCAGTAAACCGACATTTACAGAGAACCGATTTTTTTATATTGTTTAACCATAATCTCACTTGCTGTTAAGTGACGATGGTAATGGTCATGGTGGTGTTGATGGTGCTGTGATGGTGGTGACACAGAATATGATACGCTAAGCCTAGCGGAAAGAACTGGCACTCAAGTACAGCTGTCAGGATCACACCTATAGGAGCTTGGCGAAAGATTTTCAATTTGAGTGTGGTAGTTAGCCAGTCTGGCATTAGAAAATACCCTACCACCATGCTATAGTTTCATCACGATGTTTTTCCTTTACCAGAAGCTCAGGTTCATTGCAAGAACTCATACTTACGTACGTACGTTACGTAGGTACACGCTTGCCACTGACCTATCATTATTTCCACTGTATCATGTGTTCTATCGTCTGTATCATGGTGGGTGTTCTAAAGAGCTGGTCAATCTAATACCTTCCTCTCCCTTCCATAACAGAACTGGACGCGCTGGGCTTCATAGTCACAGTTTTACGGTAACCACCATCCCAACGCGAACTAAAAATTTCGTTATGACTTATCTTTGTCGTACCGTGAAACTGTGGAACCCTCTCCCGGCCAATGTGTTCCCTCCTACTTAAGACATTGGGTCCTTCAAGCGTAACGTAAAGAGATATTTATGCAGGCCGATATGACAGCGGTGACCGCCGCTGAATTTAGATCTCTCGGTGGTCGCCGTTGTGTTTGTAATGTACTTACCATCAGGGACAGTACCATGAATGTACTCAGTTATTATAAAAGAAGAAAGAAAATATGCGTCACGAAACTTGTCGAATAATTATCGTTATCGACAATCATTCATATCGATAACGTCCCATCACTAAACTGGAAAAACAGTCGGTGCATAAAATTCATACCCCGATAGAGACAGCCCGCAACGATGAATTTTGACAGCCCCTTCGTTATATCTTCAATGGATATTAGGCATACGTGATTGTCTATAGTGAGAGTTAAGCTTTAAATTTTTAACTAAAATGATTTATTTACATAACTTTTTTAGACATGTTCAAACAAATAAGAAAAGCAACTTCAATGGTTTTGAAGAGTTCCCTGCTGTATCTTCGAAGTCGAAGGTCCAATGCCAATGAAATTAAAATGGGACAACCCTTGATATATCCCCTTGACAAAAAAAAGAATCATTATCATCATCATTATATTAATACGTGAAGCAAAAACTTTCTACCCCTTTTTAAGCGTATCGCGTGCACGGAAGACTGTGAGATTTGGCACATGTTAAAGTTTATATGGAGAAGGAGTGCAGAAAGCTAAAATTTATCTATAAATCTGTTACTAATATATTAAATTAAATAAATGAATACTGCGGATCCTAACCCTTCCAGTGCCATTGAACGTAGACCCCCAAAATATTGACATTGTCACTCAATAAAAAATGACAGCAAGTGATTTATTATTCATTGTTTAAGTTCATACTGCAAATGTAAAACAGAAAAAAGTCGCTGGTCGAATTTTGATCATTAGGCGACCGCTGGTCTAAATGAATAAAAAAGTTATGGCTGAACAAAATAAACATTATATGTATACATTCAACTGGGTAAGAATTTTTAGATAAATTGGAATTTCAATCTTTCTCCTATCACGAATCTTATTATCGAAAGTGATGTTAAGGTTCAAAATGCAATTTTTAGTTCCGGTTCACTTATTTTTCAGTTTTTTTACCACCTTTTTTTGTAGAGCTGTTAAAAAGAGTATGAGGATGCAAACTGATGAAAAAGTTAAAAAGGCTTTTCAATCGAGATAGTTTAGTTTTAATTTTTAACTAAATTAGATAAGACCTTTTCCCAAATCGCACTATCGAAAGTTATTTTAAGGTTCAAAACAATCCCTTAGTTCTGGTTGAAAATTTGCCAGTTCTCTATTTATAAGTGTTTTAAGCCTAATTTTAGCACAATTCCCGCTATTTTATACTGGTATTATTGCAGGTTTAAAACTTATAGCCAACGTGACATACGGTTACACGTCAACGAATTTTAGTGGACGCATGCCCTGTGTTGAAGTAGGTGATAGCGTAGTCGCCAAAGCAAGAGAAACACTAGAGAGGGCTATTAAATTAGTTCAGAGTAATAGCAAGTGGAATGTCAAAGTAAGTTACTGAATTTACACCTATAGCAAAAGTTTAGTAAACTAGCTTAAATTATTGATTTTTTTCTGATAATTGAATGTATCTTTTTAATTGTTTCAATTAGTTTAGCGCAAATGTTCCCAAATAATGCACTGTCGCACCCTGGGGCGTTGCAGAGATTTAGCAGAGGCGCCGCGATGCGCTTCTGTTTACTTAGAAAACTAAATGATGTTAGGTAAGAGAGAATTAAAAAACAAAAACAGAAAATCTAATTCTCTAAAAATTCCATTATATACTGTTGTGAGCCTTAGATTTAACTAAACAAAAACATTAAAAAAAAAAAACCAACTTAGATGAATTTGAGGTTCTTCCCTGGTGTAACTGAAGTCGAATTTCCAATGCCAATGAAATCGAATTGCGAACTTTCTCCTTTTTTTGAAGTCTGATAAAAATTGTTTCATTTGGGTTCCTTGTTGGCCAGGGTGCCAATAAAGGCTACTGGATAGAGACTATTCCGGCGGGTTAGCCTGGCGGTATATGCTGAAGAGATCGACAGTAAACTTAGTTTATATGGAATTTTGTATAGCGAAAAGTTATTTGTGTAGATAATATATACACAATAATTGTAATAAATCTATAATAATAAAATTTCGTATGTTTTGTTGTACACTTAGGTTGTGTATGGTAATACGGACTCAATGTTTGTTCTCGTGCCAGGTGGTACTCGTGCTGAAGCATTTGAAATCGGGCAAGAAATTGCCGACGCCGTTACTGCAGACAATCCTTCGCCTGTCGCTCTAAAGTTTGAAAAGGTAATTTTACCAGTTATTTTCCCCGATTCGCGAATTCAACACAAAATTTTAAACGATAATAAATGATTGTCTTAACATTAGTTTGTTTACAAGATTGTTCTTAAAGCTATGTTAACATTATATAATTTTGTTCTTCATTCGTGGCTTGAGTTTATCCATTACTGGATTCTTCCTTTTCTTGTGTCACTTTTACTCCTGTGCTAATCTAAATTTAAACTCACGCAGGTATTTGTTTTCACCCAACAATTATATCCAGCTGATTAATAGCTGTAATATTTTCATCATCCCCAGGGTGAGTTTATCCTATACTGTGTCCTTCCTTTTCTTGAGGTATCTTCTTCAGTTCTGTTTCAATCTAAATTTATACTCCCCCAATCTAGCTACCTAACGAAACTTTTTATCATTCCCAGCTTGCCAACGACTCAGTGGCTAATATTACGAGCAATGGTATACCTGCTAACATAAGTTTTAACATACATTCAAGACTTCAACAACAGATGGAGGTTACACAATGCGAATGTTCAGCCGTAACTTCTTGGTTTATGATCCGATTTCATCATTCAACTTCGATTATACACAAGGGAACTCTTCAAAATGTTTGGAGTTGGTTCCTTTTTGTTAAGTAATGTTTGAAGTCAGTTAAAAAATACAATTTATTTAGGTTAGGCCTGAAGTCACTTATGAACATCAAAACACTAGAAGAAATTCCTCCGACAGCACCGAGTACCGGACAAAAAACTTCCAAATATAAATAAAAACAATCATTTGCTCTCGTGTATATAAAGAGGTGAAACTCAATAGAAATAAAAACCTTTTCAAGTTGCGGGCGCGTCGGCTGCTTTACTGCCCTAGACGCCGCGCGCCCGCGCCGTTGTACAGAGTAGGGACGTTGCGAAATATTCACATTAATTAAGCATCCGCATTCGCATCCGCATCAATGCATGCGAAGCTTTTAAGGATGCGAATTTATAAGTGCAAGGAGCAAGCAAGTAAGTAACGACATGTAAAGAAAGTGGTTGAGGCCAGTGTGCCATTTGCCTCGTATGTGACCGCCAATACTCAGTGAAAACATAAATAAAAATGTCACCACCTACAAAAAGCAGTATCTGGACTTATTTTACATTAGAAGATTTGAATGAATATCCACTTAAAACTATCTCTAGATTTGAATGCAGATATTTATCACCTCCACCATCCAGTGTTCCCAGCGAATACACTTAGGAACAGGATAGAGGCTGAGAAGGCTGCAATATTACTATTTATTAAATATAATTCACAATTTTTTTTACTATACATTTCTAAACTGAAAATGATAATAAGTCAGACTAAAAACTGTATTAGTTTTGTTCTCAAAATATGATTAAATAAACATTAAAATCAAATCGATTGTCATTTGTTTATGAACTTAAAATTGAAATATGTTTAAAACCCCTGATGTGAACCTCTAATAATCCGTATCCGCAACTGCATCCGCGGATGTCAAAATGATTGCATCCGCAACAACCCTGGTATAGAATAGCAGACCATACCTACATTATTACATTTTGCGCAGTAAGTAATACATTGCGCTAATAATGGTGTAATCGTAAATTCCGTTTTAAAAGTACCTACGTAAGTGTTTCTAGTGCTATTTATTTAATCATAAGTTAATAGACTTTATATTCATATAACTTAGTAACCAATATATTATATTACATAATCTATATTCACACATATACAGTGAATAATATAAATCACATACAACCATAAGAGATATATCAAATTAATTTACAACATAATTGTAGATATTTAGAAGCTTTCTGACTGCTTCAATTTCTGATTTAACCTTAAGTACAGACTTGCCATTAGATATGATATGACTCAGTACGAAAATATGAATTTATTAAACGGCGCCATCTATTATACATGTTTCGAATACCAACAAGGTAAAGATTCAAATATAATGGATTGATAAATTCCACTTTTTAATCCCCATACAAGGCGTTTTTTTACGTTAAATTAATATTTAAAAGTTATTGTTTTAGTTTTTTGTCAAATCCGCCGGAATTTAACTTTTTTTCATTTCACATGCATGGCGCCGGTTTTTACGTGACTTGTAGGATAATTTTTAAATAAATTAATATTTAGTCTAAGCGTAACTACCATTTTAAAAAAATGTTAAAGTGTTTGACCACAATCTCACATAATGATTAGTGACGATGTGATGTGGTGGTGACTAAGATGGTGATACGCTAAGCCTAGCGGAAGGAACTGGCTCTCAAGTGCAGGTGCCAGAACACACCTATAGGTTCTTGGCGACAGATTTTCAACTTAAAGGTACCAGGCAGTAAATAGTAAATGCCTTACCACCATGATATGTTTCATCACGACATTTCCGTTCATCGAAAACTCAGACCCATTTCAGGGATTCGAACTCACGTCGATCGACACTGAGTCCGCACAGGGATATCGACGGATAAGAAAGTTTCAAGACGTAGCCATTGAAATTTAGAAAAGACATTATAAAATATTATCACACAATAATTAAAATCAATTAAAAACTGACCCCATTTATGATCACTCGCAGAAACCTTAATATTTAAGCCACGATACGTTTTTACTGTCGCCAACGATCACTTAATTCCCCGAACCAACTACTGGCGGCATTGTAAAGATATTTAAAAAGAAATAGGGCCATAGACAATACCGTGTACGCATTGTCTATGGGCCGGCGGCACAAAGGAGTTTCGTTAAAGACGATTCTGAATTTTTAATCGTTTCGGAATTGATTAATTTGTTCGTGACATGACGGTATCGGCTGATTATAATCTCCAATGAGTATTGTATGTTTTATTAATAATTATTAAAGTACTTAGCCTACTCCTTTAATATTTATATAAGCCTGTGAATTTCCCAGCGTTGGGAAAAACTTCTTTCTGTAGACACTGGCTTAAAAGCACAGCGTTTTTGTGATTCGCACTTAAACCATTTGTGTAACCCAAGGTCTCTGCCTCAATGACAGGGGAAAATCGCAGTCCTCCCTATGTCCATGACAGAAGGAGGACACTAAAAAAAAACCATTTGTGTCGGTTTATTTTACTAACATGATGTTTTTGTTTTGTAATCGTGGTGGATTGACGGTGCTGTGTCTAATGGTAAACACAGCACGATCCAAAAACAACGACGATAATATAATTATTGTCGTGTAATACCACACAATAACGAATGCAAATCCTATTAGGTACGAGGTTTTATTGATGAAAAAATCGTAATGAAATTAATTTTAAAATGCTATCCATTGAATACATTTAAATTATATAAAAAGAGCTACCGCAACTTAATTAATTTGTATGTGCAATACGTTCATTTGATAGCATCCGTATTTGAAAGTAAACTGCGTTCGCGCTCGCAACCTCCTCGGAATAATTAATCCTTTGGAATTATAACCTTGTTGCCTTTGCTTTAAAAAATATATCAAGTTAATCAATGGCAAAGGTAAGTTTGTCTATGAGAAAATGATACCGATTTACTTTGACCTACCAACGTTAATAACTATAGCTTAGAAATCGTGCAATAAATCAATATGTAGAATATCCTTTTAAATAAATTGTCCACAATAAAAACATTGTAGTTTTATCTAAAGCGTCTCAGACAATGATGATTAATGGAATCTGTTTACTTTATATTATAGAATATACTTTAAAATATAACCCATTTGTTGTTTTTTCATACATCAATCAAATCTAATGAATTAAAAAATGTGTTTTGTTCTTTTTATTACCTAGTCCGAAACAAAAATTCACTTTTGTTGTATGGATTATTTGAACTGTCTTGACACTGGCAGAATTCGTATTTACGGGACGCCATTTTTAAGAAATGGAAATTAATAGCTTAATATAATAGGTAGTTAAATTTTATACATTACTTTAAATTCTCTAAGGCAGTCTAAGGTTACTCTTAAGGTTGCCATAACGTTGCTCTTAGGCCACAGCTCAAGTTATAGCGGTCAATTTTATAAATGGCCACCGTGTTCGCATAACTATGTTTATGCTAATTAAATAATTGGAACCGGCCATCGCGCGGTGCCACAAAGTTGGCTCGTACTAAATGATTCAGACAATTGTTTGGACTTCACGTAACCGTTTCGTTGAACTGCTTGGGAAACGAACGCGGGACGATTTCCCGCCATTTTATCTGTCATCGTTGTCAGTGGCTTTACTTTTAATAAAAATTTTTTTTTTTTTGGTAAATGTAAGAAGGTATAAAACTTATTTTAAGAATATTATATGTACTCGTTTATAATAGAATAAATTAAGATTAAATTATTTATAAATTCACAGTTGTTTTTTTTTTTTAAGTATTATTTTATCTGGTAAAGACTTGAGTAGGTACGTACGTACATAAATATCATGAATAATGTACTTTGGTATAGTTTCTCATGCATGAAAATTTAGTTTATTATTATGTGCTAGCACTACACTTCTACGGGTTTTGACCGCATCTTTTTAATCGTTTCAGTTACTAACATTTCTCTTTTTGATTTTTCTTCTTATCTACTATTAGTAAAATATAACATTTTCAAATTCACCTCAACAATAATTAACAAACGTTTTTTGTTGCAGAAAAACGAAACCGTCTATCTTTTCAGAAGGAAGTAGCAAAGACAATTTCGATAAAGTACTTGAAATCTTCTTATATTTAACCTACTTATATTTTTTTATATTTTAAAATAGGTAATTTAGAAAAATTCGCGTGCATCAGCGTACACGTGATAATAGTGAATTTTTTTACAATAAAATGTACTTTCTCCTTCTCTCTACGCTATATATTTCTTCTGTCTCATATAACGAAATAGGTATGCCTAAACATAACGTCTCTTTATGTCCTCAAAATTGCACTCTCGATTCCGCCGCCTAAGGTGTTTCACTTTAAAAAAAATAATTCAAATCTGTCATGAGGGCTGCCGACAGAGAAGTGAAAACTTAAAACTGTAAACATTTTTTCTAAACTTCAAATGATAGAATTAATAACAATAATAGAAGTAACTACATATTAATTAAATACAAATATAATTTGAAATAAGAAATACTAACTTTGTAAAATATAATTGTGTAACATAAGAAAATATTTTTTGATAATCCTTAACACGTTATTTGACCATGTCGATGACGACTTACATGAATTTACTCCCTATTCAAACCTTCCTATCGAAAATACAGAAGCAGTCATAAGAATTGCCGACAGAAGTGAAAAGAAAATCACAAGATGTTACCCATCCAGAAAGTCAAACACGCATATTATGGTACAGTCGAGTATATACAATGTATTAGGGTATATATGCGTATACATGTACACAGGCCGCTAAACTACGCGTCGCTAGTCTGATGCAAGCGCAATACGTCACGCGCATGTCGAGGTCATCGCTGATGCGAACCCATAAGTTCTTCCCTACCAAGAATCATTCAACGCGGCTAAAGAAGTTTTCACTTAAAAACGACACTTTTTGGTTTTGTTATCAATTGCAATATTAGAACCACTGCGTTGGAAATTTCTCTGTTTAGGGCAGCCCGAAGATCGCAGTCAAATAACCCTGCGTTGTGTTCCTGCGGTGAGCGGGGTTCCCAGAGCTCCTTGGGTTGGAGGGGTTTAAGATCCGCAACGTGCTAGCGATATCTATTGTATTACAAGGGTTTAAAGGTTATATGCGAGGACCGTATGCATATTTTCCCATCTTCTTTAATTTAAGAGCTAAAATCTTGTCAGTGGAGCAGTTTTACCAATGGTCCCTATACTCGGCCTTGCTCAATGCTCTCTTTTTAGGAAATAGTGTAGTGCAGTGGTTTCTCTTAGTTGCCTTCCACACCGCAGTTACCCACTCACTACATTCCATTCATAGGCCTTACCGAAATCCACTTCCTGTGCCTCTTGCTGTACTGGTTTCACTGTTGCCTGACACCTGGGGAATGCCTCTTTAGTGGTGGCATTTATTCGCTACGTCACAAGGTTATTTCCGGCCTATTGTAGCATTTTATAGGTGTGTACTTCCCACAGAAATCCGAACCCTATCGCTGCTGGTTGCGGACTGCTTATTCGATATATTCACAGTTAACCATCATCTCTGATGGCCTATCATCATCCGCCAACTGTGACCGCGTTGGTAGCTTGCAGCTTAGCTCCAACCACGACCATCACACTAACCACCTTATTCGTATAAAAAAACTGTAAGTACATATTCTTGTAAGAAGTAAATTCACTGGACATCCTTTTTACTTTTAAATACTAAAATCAATTCATTGGTGTCGACACTTTGAAATGTCAAAATATGACGTAACATCGAAACGTTTCTCGAAAACAATGACTGTCGCCGTGACAGCCGCGAACAAATCAATTAAACGGCATCCATTGCGATTGCATTACGAATGCAACTCACAACGCTGCGCTTTTCTTTCATACAGCCGACGCGGACGCACGTGGCATAAAGCCGAGAAGCCAGCGCTATAAAGGGCGAGCAATTAAAAAAAAAGAATATTGAAAATTAAAAAGTTACACCGTACATGTACGCGATCGGAAAGAGAAAAGAACATGGATCGTAAATTTTATTCTTAAAAATTATACTATTTTATTGTCTACAGGTGGCTTTTATTTCAAACTAATATTCTTCATTCTTTTTTTAAAATAAATTTAATATGTTTTTTATTGCTGTTCTGTGATAATATACTATTAAACGTTGTTATTATATTGTCAGTTATGTTTTTATTGTTTAGTTTAACCAGCTAAGTGATTGTTGTTTAAATATTAATGTTTTTTATGGCAGTTAACTTCTTATCGACCGATAGAATACGTAATGATAAACATAGTCAATCCTAAGAATGAAAGCTCACTGGAAAAAAGGTAATTTGGAAATTCATAATATATCTCTGCTTTACATATATTTGCATTTGGCAGCCTCCAGTTCGAAGTAAAAGCCAATTAATGTCTTCTAAGGACCCTAATTTTAGTTAGATTTTCACACGAACATATGTTTATGGAGAGAAAAATTCCTTTCCGAAAGTTGACAACTTTTGGAAAATTGTTTTAAACAGTTTATATTTTGAAAATAATATCAATGAAGTATGAATAATTTTATTTCATTAATGCACCATAAAACATGATTTCAAAATATTTTTTATATAAATAAAAAATACGCCACAAAAACTTGGAGTTATTGTCCCGTGACGTTATCATTTATTTTTTAGGTAGATTTTGTACGATAACAGTGACAAATATGACAAACCAACGTCTTGAATTGTCGTCATACGTCAATGGTGACGTCACGTTTTCTAATTGGCATTTCAAATCACGTCACTCACAGATTTATGTATTACTTTTTCCAGATTTGTATTGTTTTAGGCTTTTCTATAGACCAATATTACTCAATAATTAACTTTGATTTATAAACATATAGTCAACTCGCGGATTTTCGGGATATCGTGGCTTATGATTTTTGCATTTGGCAACCCATTATTCTAATTAGTAATCGAGTTTTTGGCGGGGACTTGATCTATCGTGTTGTGGTTTTTATTTATAGTAGCAATCGCCCTAAGGTCGAAATTCGACCAGCGAATTATTAGCGAATCGACTATTTTCTGTTTGACATTTATAGTATTCATAAACAATGAGTATTATCTACATGACTTGCTGTCACTTTTCATTGAGTGACAATTTCAACATTTTGTGGGGTCTAAGTTCAATGGCACTTGTCATGTTAGGATTCGCAGTATTAATTTATTTAATTTAATATATTAGTAACAGATATTATAGATAAATTTTAGCTTTCTGCACTCCTTCTCCATATAAACTTTAACCATGCCAAATCTAACAGTCTTCCGTACACGTAATACGCTTAAAAAAGTACCGAAAGCTTTTGTTTCACGTATTAATATAAAGATTAATAAATTTATTTCATTTGCATTTGCATGATATAGTTTGATTATTGTCCACAAGTGAAGTGAATTGTAAATAATAACCAGAAGCATGGATTTTCACATACTCATTGAACTTACTCGGCGAACTGTGGGTGTACATTAGTACACCTCTGCCTAACCCTTCGGGGAATACAGGCGTGATGGTATGTTATGTTATGTATGAATTTTAGGCTGCCACAAAAGCTACCAGGATAATTTTTATAAAGTGAGCCAGCTGCCTATATTCTTAGCGTCAGTTTTGAAGATTAGAAACACTACGAAGTTAGGCTTAAAAACACTGACATTGGCAAATGCATCTGCCACTCTAAAACAGAAGAAGAAGTCATATCGGATATACGGTCATCACAAATCTCATTGTCAGTGACTTGATACTTGTGGATTCAACTATAAAATTTAAATGAAGTTATATTTAATTTAGGCTACTTTTATTTAAGAAAATTAATTAAAATACCGTGCAAATAAAAAAAGCGGGTCACGGTGAATCAATTCGAGCTTTTAAATGGCTTACGCTGAATAAATCATAAGAGATATACCAAATTCATGTACTAGATAATTGAAGACATTAAAAAGACCTACAAAAATGTCAGCGAGAGTGTATGTCTATCTACTAAGGAACACCCACAATAAGTTTGTCTTTAAAATAACCGGGAGCGGAGTTAGCAAGATTCACGCGTGTGTCCGTTCGACGGCAATCCGTAGTCCACGCGAGCGAAGCCGCGGACACAGCTAGTATAGAATAAAAAAGGTGCGAACAATAGTCTAAATATACCGAGGCTCGAACTCGTGGACCGATATTTCAATGGTTTATCCTAACCATTCAATATTGAATGGTCATTAATTATACATTACAAAACTATCGATATAATCGTTAAGCTGTCAAAGGACAACACGCGTGGCATAGACAGTGGGTAAATCATAGAGCACGTAGTCCATAGAGTATAGACCGTAGCCGTAGGGCTGCATTCGGTAACATAATGAGTAATTGATTGTTTTGTTAACCGTACCTGGCCGCGTTCCTTCACGGGTTTTGCAGCGATAGCAGAAAAAGTTGAATATAATATTTCATTTTCAATTTTGTTCTCAGTGATAGTTATTACTTATCTTTTTGAATTAAACTTAAAATTTTAATAGCGATTGACAAAAAACTTTACTTTTTACTTCTAACTTCTAAGTCAACGCAACCAAAAGATACGGCTGTTTACGCCGTGTTGAAGAAAGTTGCTGTTGTCAAGCAATGAAGTTAGTTACGATAGATAAGAAGTGAAGTTAGGTACAATTATTAAGCAATGAAGTTAGTTATGGTTGTTAAGAAGTGAAGTTAGGTAGAATTGTTAAGCTGTGAAGTTAGTCGCAATAAAAATATAATCACGGAACGGTCGTGTTTCATTGTATAATATTACACATCAACACGCCGCATAATTTAACATTCGCAAAGGGAATAAAACCCATAGGGTACTTGAAAATATGAAACTTGGGAAGAAGCAATGTGTTATAGCGCAAGTAAATGAAAAATTAAAGTTAAGTTAAGTTTGTCCTTCAAAATATAGTTTATCTATTCGTTAAAAATGTTCGATGCTTTTTGATTGTGGCTGTACAAGTCGGTGCGCGGGTCCGACTCGCACTGTAGAAGAACTATAGAAAAAGGAGGATCCTCCGGCCAGACGGGTGTTATGTCTGGCGGGCAGCAGCCCAACGGTTGTAGTCGGGTTCTTGTATATATACTCAACGATTGAGTTAATTTCTATAGCGCAATGTAGGATAGTACGATGCGTCTTATGAGACTCGACAGATGTCGCTATGTGTCGCTATGTAGATGTCGCCACACGCACTTGGCCGGTTTTGTAATTGTCTAAATTATTTTAGTACGTTGTAAAAAATTCCGTAAAATTGTTTAAATAGTACATAATTTCTAAAATTAAGGACACAAATTATGATATATATCGTGATAAATTTGGCTTGTTCTGCTGACGCTACATTCGGTTTGGGCCAGCGTCCGGTCTCTACTCTCCCGCGGTGAACAAATATCTTTATTATGATAATTATCACGCACCTTAAACTCATTGTTTCAGACAAAACGGATATTATTGATTTTAAATTAAAGGATTGTTTATTGATGACTAATCATACATCGCTTATTATGCGGGTCAATAACGGTTTTTTTGTCAACCGTATTTCTTTTGTAATATTATTAATGACAAGCTGTGCCCCACGGTTTCACCCGTGTTAATTTTATCCGACAAACGCTGCGCCGCCAACGCACCTACGTAGTCTATCATAATTGTTCTACCCGTAAGTACAAATTATTTTAATTTTTCATTATCTCCTAAACTATGTGTCCAAATAGCATACTCTAAAGAGCAAAATTTAACTTCATAAAATTGTCTTTATGATGAAGTAACTTTTGTTTGTAAGGATTAATATGCCATGTCTAAAAATAATGCTTATAAGTGGACTATATATTTTTAAACTAGCTGGAAGTATATACCACACAAAATCACCGCCAAATATGGTAGGTATACTATAATCAGGATGAAGGCTTTCGCTTTGCTGCCGAGGTTGCCGCCGATAATGTCTATCCGGATGTTCCAGGATCCAAATGCTTTACTCCAAACGCCAAGAACGAAATATGCACAGCACCTTTCCGTATGTACTATACAGTATATTTAAAAAAAACTGGCTCATTAGACGTGAGCCGCCGCGCCGGTATCCGCTCGAGTCCCACGCGAAAGCGACCAGTCATCACCGATTTTCAATGTAGAGGTAATTTTAAAAATAAAATAATTTTGCATACCCTTAACCAATTTATGAGCCCGAACATTGTGGCTTATGTATAAGATATAGGTATATGATATCGCTAACTTTTTTTTAGATATACTAAGGACCAATATTATTGTAGAACATTGTATTTCCGTATCATTAAGGATTACGCCAGCGCACGCAATTAAAGCAGTTAGGGAGGGTCTCCCCTTCCGACTTACGTAACATAAATCAATATTTAAAGCTATCTGATAGTTTTAACCTAATCTTAAAAAAGTCTGGCTATCATATACAAAAAGAATTTATCAGATACAAAAAATAATCCGCTTTAATAAATTATATTGATTAATGATTGAAACTTTATGACTTTTATTTAACAAACTGATTGTGCTTTACGGTTCCACCTTTTACAATTAATTCAAGCAATTCTCAATAGCGTGGCGCCCTCGTCAACGCACCCGTGTAGCCTACCGTTGTTCTCACTTCACGTACTTGCCTATATCTTGTCCGATTGTTTGACGTTCATGACTACTGCTCCGTTACTTGAAGTAGTAGCGTGAAGTTATATAGTCTATAACCTTCCTCAATAAATATGCTATGAAATGCAAAAGACTTTTTTAAATCTGATTGGTAGGTTTAAAATTTCAGCACTTTTAAACAAACAATCTCTTAACCTTTATAATATTATAGTATAGATTAGAAGAAATTTGGGTTTGTTGGTTTGGCTCTTGGTCGTCTTCTCCCGAATTCGCGGGGGCCGAGGGTGAGCTGCCGCCGTTTGTTCGTGAGAGTCGTGCGAAGCATGGCCGTCTACGGTGCACCGATCTGGGTGGATGCTCTCGGCGCCACAAACAGACGCGTGCTGCGTGCTGACAGCTCTGTCTCAACTCCCACGGAGGTAGCAAATATGCGGAGGGCCCTGAAGGAGAGTGGTTGGGAGATGGGAGGAGTTACTGGGGAAGAGGCGTGTCGGTGTTACGTTGCTGTCCACCCTATCCTCTGAGACCGTGAGGAAGAAAACCTCGTTAAAAAATTACTGAGGAAGAAAGCCTAGTTAAAAAATAGCCGAGGAAGTCAACTTCGTTAAAAAATCACCAGGCGTTGGGATCTGGTTGGACGGTGGTGCTTGAAAACAGAGAAAGAAAACCTCCTTACAAAATCTCCGAGGAATAATACCTCACGAAAAAATTGAACTCAGGCTGGGGCTGCGGTCGGTGATAGTTGCCTCATTGGAGAGAACCTCTCTGCGGGGGGGCAGCGCTTGTCCGTGGGAACAGAGGTAATGCAAAAGCGGGTCTTGTGCTCCCGGCACCAAGATCACCAGAGGCGACGTTTGGATTTTTAGTTGGTACAGTCTCACATAAGCCGTTCGCTGTCCTCCATGGCTTGTCTGTCTGCCTGTTTGTTCCCGGTAATCTCGGAAACGGTTGTACCTATTTTGACGGCACTTTCACTCGTAGATGACCGATGCCATAAAGAATAATTTAGGCTATTTTTATTTTAGAAATAGAATTAGGGTTTCGCTCAAATAAAAAAAACTGGTCATGGTGAATCAATTCGGGCGCTAAAATGGCTTACGCTGTGTAAACCATAAGAGATATATTATCAAATTAATATATTACATAATTTTAGATATTAAAATGACCTACAAAAAGTTATGAGAGCATATGTGTCTATCTTGTCTATCTTCTAAGGGTCACCCACAATAACCATATAGCCGGGAGAGGGAGTAGTCCAGCTAATAATTAAATAAAACATATCACACCAAAACACCGAAACTAACTTTATGTTAATTAATATAAAATTAATTGAGCAATCAATACCCATTGTTATTACGGTTTGGGCCATAGACAAAGACGATAATAGCGCGAAACCAACAAATATGGCGGAACAATTACCCGTCGATTGCGCACCGAATACAATTGAGGCGCGATTGTATGCAAAACAAAACATTGTGTGCATTCATTGATCGATTTCGATTGTGGTTATCAAACCTTATAACCGTAAGACATGATAAGCCCCTTTTTAAATAACTTCAAGAAAAAGGAGAAGGTTCTAATATTCAATTGTTTTTTTTTACATGTTCAGCCAGAACTTCTTTGTTTATGAATCGATTTAGGTGATTCTTTTTTGGTTAGAAAGGCTTATTTTAATTTCATTGGCATTGGATCTTCGACTTTGAAGATACACCAGGGAACTCCTCAAAATCATTGAAGTTAATTTTTTTTTTGTTAAAAATTTTCTTGTTTGTCTCCTCATATTGTCGTATTTAATTTTAAAAATTTCTGAGGGTTCCATAAATGTTTTTTGTATATTATGCTTACATTGCTCATCGTTTCTGATGAGCGACAGTACATATTTAAGTTACAAACATTTTATATTGCTGGCGCTCACAATGTACCCTGTATGTACCTACATACATACATAACATCACGCCTGTATTCCTGTGTTAGGAAGAGGTGTACTAATATACACCCACAGTTCACCGTATATGTTTTTAGGTCCCATGTAATAGGAGGCGAGCCTATTGCCATCAATCGGGCACAAAACTAAACTCCGAGCTGCTACTGAGAATTTCATAGGAAAACCCCAGAACACTTTGCTCGACCTGGGATTCGATTTTTTTTTTTTTTTTTTTTTTTTTTTTTCTGACTACACTGTTAGCCTTAGGGGCCCTATCGTCAAACAGAGCCGCTGCGGCTTTTACAGCTTCACCGGACTTGGGGGCGAGCGCTTAGGGCACTCAGCCGCGAAAGTTTGTGACGACCCGCACGAGGGTGCCAGAGTGGCCGAACCTCGGCTCGGGCGGTCGTCGCGAATGCGAAAAAGTCGCGATCTAGCTAATTCCCTAATCTTATGAGAATTCGAGCTAACTAATATATACTCATATGCACGTTCCCCTCCTCCTGGGAGGAAGGAGTGGACCATGCGTATGTGTATTTGTTAATCGGAATGGTTTTTCTACACTAACTAGCGCATTAGTCTAACTAGCGCAAAAAAAGAAAAAAAAAAAGGTCCCTTACAGAACCTATGTACCTGTGTGGTGTGCACGTGTGTGTGTTCATACGTGTGTAATGTTGTGTGTGGGTAACTAAGTGTTGCACGTATAGTGTCACTTTGTATCGCGCGGGCAGCTGCCTGACCCAAGGGCTTCACACCGAGGAACGGACCTAGGCTTGGGTTGCCGCTAGAGAGGGTGGACGTGACGGGTGTGCGGGAGCGAAGTTGACCGCCCGTCCTCTGCGGAGAGAACGGTGTCGGCGTAGAACGCGTTAGCTTTTTCGGTTTGGTCGGGCGGGTCAGTGAATATATTACGCGGCCGGCGTTTTCTCCGGCAGGCGTTGGGGTCGGGAACATAAGAAGCTGCCGCTTTTATTAAGGGATTCGCGTGGTTCGACGCGGTGTCGAAATACGAGCGAGAAAGGTGTTTGGCATATGCGTGTATCGAGGGAAGGTCCATATCTCTATGGAGATCCTCCATACGAACAAACCAGGGGGCACCGGTAAGGCGGTGAAGAAACTTGTTCTGGATGGCTTGTAAGCGTTCCCAGTTATAACTTGACATATGTGCGAACGCAACGCAGCTATATGTCATGATCGGACGGATACACATCTTGTAGAGCGTAAGCTTGTGTCTCGTGGACATTTTGCTTGCAGCACATAACAGGGGATGCAATCGGGCGAGGGTCCAGGAGGCCCTTTTCCTAACTAGATTGATGTGACGTATAAAAGAGAGTCTGCTATCTAGGGTTACACCTAGATATTTGGTCGCCTTTTCCCAGGGGATCGGATTACCGAAGAGTTCAAGGGGATTGTCCTTGAGTTTTTGCGGTATCTGTGTGGCGGTTTGGTCGAAGAGCACCGCTGCGCTCTTCTTGGGGTTTATGGCTATTCGCCAGTCGTTAAACCACTTCCCGAGAGTGGTCACGGCTCTTTGGATCCTACATTTGAGGTTTCTCGTTTGCCTTTGAGAGGAGTATATGACTGTATCGTCAGCGTATAGACCTACTTCAACTTTCTCTTGAAGTTTTGGTAGGTCACTGACGTACAGATTGAAGAGGCTAGGTGCCAGGATGGAACCTTGGGGGACGCCTGAGCGTATGGGATGTGGTGTGGATAGTTCACCTTCCACTCTGTAGCGAAAGGTGCGGTCTTTGAGGTAATCGCGGATGATTTTAACTAATCTATCGGGGACTTCGTGGGAGTACAGCTTATAGACTAATCCTTCGTGCCAGACCTTATCAAAGGCCTTGGCTACGTCGAAAAAGACTGCCAGCGTGCGACGGGGTTTGGATAACTCGGAAAAGTTAAACAAAATGTGCTCCGTGAGGCGGTGCACTTGATGAGTGCAAGAATGTCTAGCACGAAAACCGAATTGCTCAGGCGGGTAGAGGTTTTTCTCCTCTATTACGGATTTGAGACGGTTCAGAAGGATCCGCTCATAGATTTTACCTAGGGTATTTAGGAGACTGATAGGGCGGTAGCTGTCGGGAAGCGACGTGCTCTTGCCGGGCTTGTGAATACCTATGACAATGGCCGTTTTCCAGACGGCTGGAAAATGGCAGTTGGCTATGGCTACATTGAATATGCAGACCAATAGAGCTATGAGGTGATCGGGAAGAAGTTTGAGTACTTCGTTCCTGATACCGTCGGGACCTGGTGACTTTCTGAGCTTAAGGCTTTTGAGAATGGCAGAGATTTCCTCAGAAGTGACTGGGGACAGGGATTCTGATGCCGGGAGCTTATTCAGCTCCTCCACGCGGGCTTCGATGTCTCTGACTCGGTCGGTGTTCTTGACGCTGTTCGGGGAGCACTGGCTCTCCAAACAAGCGGCAAGGCACTCCGCCTTGTCGATGGTATCGAAAGCGGGTGTAGTGCCGGGACCCCTTTCGAGGGGGGGCATGCGAGGTTGGGTGTCTATTTTAAGGGCGTGGGCTACTTTCCAATAAGTCAGATGTGACGGCCTTAGCCCTTCGACTAAGGTGTCCCATCTGTGACTTTTGAGCTCGGTTATACGGGCTTTAACCGCTCTCTGAAGTGCGCGTAATCGTGCGCGGTTTGCATCGGTCGGATAAGAGTCATGCGCATGAGTCGCAGCGTTCTTCTCCGTCATCAACGCTCGCACGTCGGCAGGGAGTACAAAGCGGCGATCGTTCGCCGCTTCGACCTCTCTCGAGGCCTCTCCGATGCCGACTTGGAGGTGGTCAACTAGGGAGTCGATTGCGAGATCTACGTGCGCAACTGACTCCAACACGTCCGGGACCCTAACGAGACTGGGCGAGGACTACCTATCCGCGAGGTAGTGTTTTAATTTTGCATAGTCAACCATTGTGACTGTAGGAGGGCTGGAGTCATCTAGTTGTCCTAGCTGTAGGATGACCGGGCGATGGTCGGAGTCGAGTTCGTGTACAACCCGAATGAGTCGTACCTGAAGCGCGATATTTTTCAGGAGGGCTATGTCAAGCACTGTCGGTGTACAGTGATCTTGAAAGTGGGTGGGAGTGGGAGGCGCTATGACGTCAAAGTTTAACTCGTCCGACAACCCTTCGAGAATAACCCCATTGCTGGTCTCTCTCCAATTGTTGAAGGACGTGTGTCCACTGTTGAGGTCACCTGCGATAATGACCGATGTGCCGAGCGAGAGTAGCTTCTCTAGGTCAGACCTGAGAGGTACTTTCGTCGGTGAGAGGTACGCGGATACGATCGTTATGGACGGATGATCGGTCATTCCTAGTCTACACACGGATACTTCCATATTGGTAAGTATCGGAGGATCTATCGGCATGCAATACAACGAGCGCTTGTAGTAAATGAGAGTGCCGCCCCCTCGGCCGTCGCGGTCATTTCTAACGATGTTATAGTTTGCGATACTCGGATTGCGTTTAGCACGCTTTAAGAGCGTTTCCTGTACTAAGAGAACGTCTATTTGGTGATCTTTAAGATAAGTCGCGACGAGATCACGCTGCGGATATAGGTTCCGCGCATTAAAAAAGGAGATGTTTAAACCTCTCGGCTTGAGTTTAGCCATTGAGAGGCCTGAGGTTGGCGGCTTCGCGATCGAGACGCTGTAACGTCTCTACGAGCCGGGGAAAGGCAGCTATGGTTTCGACGAAACCGTACTGCTCCATATGGGCCTTGTATGCGAGGATTTCGCGTATCTCATGCTCACGAGTGAGCGATAACATAAGGTCATCCATTGTGGTGGCGCGGGACGCTGGAGCGCGTGGTGGTGCAGGGATGTCCATAGCCATAAGGGGCTGCGGTTTGGGGGCCCATGCGTTCTGAGTCGAACGCACGAGTTTGGGCTGCACCTGGGGTGCAGGGGGGCCTACGGTCGCCTGAGTGCGGCGGGGGGCAGGGAGGGACGGAAAGACCTCTGGATTGAGCAGAGGTTGCTGCGCCCGGGACCCTGAGGCGGGGGGTGCCCGCTGAGGGGCAGCCTGCCCAGGGCGGCGGGGGTGCATGGTGTGCGGGACCTTGGGGCATCCGCGATAGTTCGCAGGATGTCCCTCCTCCCTGCACAGTACGCAGCTCGGGGGGGTGTTAGAGTCACGCTGACGCGTGCACTCCCTGGTTGGGTGGTCTTCGAGGCACTTAACGCACCTCGGACGAAGGAAGCAGTTGCGGGCAGAGTGTCCGTACAACTGGCAGTTGTGGCATTGGGAGGGCTTCGAATTTTTGTATGGAGGCTCTACGGTTATTCCGGAGAGCTCGCATACAATTTCTAGGTTAAATATTTTTTTGCCCTCAGGCGTTTTATCTAAGATTAACACGAGCATTGGAAGGGCTCGTTTCTCTTTATTATACATCCGATGGACCTCTCGGATGGGGAATTTTTGTGCTTCAATGGAGGCAAAGACTTCCTCTGGTGAGATTTCGACTGGGATGCGCCGAAGCACAACCCGTAGGACAAGCTCCTCTTCGAGGGCGTAAGTGTAGTAGGGAATGTTCCTACTACGGAGGAGGGTGGTCAATCTGCGATGGCAGTTTGACGTGCTCATTGTCAGGGAGATACCTGTCGCGGTATTACGCGCTTTGGTGTATCCTATTTTTAGTGTTTTAAGCTCATTGGTGAGTTTTGTCCAGACAGTTTTGTCGTGGATAATTATCGGAGGGGGTTTTTGCTTTTTACCGACGACCGGTTCGTCGGTATACGAGGAGGGTGCGGGGGCGGCAGAGCCGTTCGCAGTTTTTGATGTTTTAGCCTCGTTTTCCTCAATCCTCAACGGGGCTATCACGGGGCGCGCGTTTGCGGGATTTGACGACCGTGAATTCGTCATTTTCCGCGGTAGGTTCGGTTGGGATTAGGACCGGTTCTTGGAAGTGGAGCGAGAGTTCCATTTCCGAGGAGGGGGTTGGACTTAATGGTGCATCCATATCTGTTTCGGCTGGAAGGGCCGAAAAAGAGTTGGACACCGGTGTTGATTTTGTTGCCGCGGGGGCAACGGGTTTAGCGGGGCGGCCATAGAGACCGGGGGTAAAGGATCGCTGTTGCGATTTTGCTCGAGACTTAGGGGCGTGGCTCACGCTTGCGAGGTTAGTGGGGTGGGGGTACTCGGTCGCAGGGACCGAGGCGGGTCGCGTGAAACCGGGTGGTGCGGCGGCGGTAGAGATCGCGGCGGAGGTGGAGGGGATGGCGTGCGCGGTAACGGCGCTCTGATTGGTTGACGGCGGACGTAGCGAGTCTGCCATCTGTGACCTACTTCTATACTCATCGTTGAGCGCGGGCATATGTAGGGCTACGAAGTTCATAAATCGCTGGTGTTCGGCTTCCAGCTGTTTGAATTTAGACTCTAAGTCTGCGTATTTTAATTCGGCCATCGCGGTGGCAGTTTGGAGGTCGGGGGAGTGAATTTTATTCACCTCCCTGCCTGGAGGGCAGGGGGGTACGCCGAATGAATTTAACGGGCTATCCGAGCCCGGAGCAATGAGACCTGTGTGTCACGGTGTAATGAAACACAGGAAAAGGACCTATCGTTTCCCTAGGGGAGTCCCTAGCAGTCTTGTGGCAGAGGACGCGGGCCGGTATATACCGTGGCTCCGCCCAAACAACCACAAGGATGGATGGTAAGGATAGGAAGGGTTGGGTAGGAGACACCTGGGGCTTAACTATGCAAAAAGGCAAAGGCTAAGATTCCCAGGCCCGTCCGAGTTATCGTTTACCTCAGAAGGAAGTAACCGGAGAGCGCTCGGGTCACGCCCCGTTCGTCTTCGTTAGCACCGTTAGGTATCCGACGAACGACCACTAAACCGTGGATTTGCGTGTCTTTAGAAACAGGATTTCGCGCTGAAAAGCGCGTTTATTGTCGTACTGACAAGTACGGTTTTTTCGTGTGCACCGAAGTGCTACACGAAATGTGCGAGCGAGACGGCGCTATGCGCGCAACGAGTACCTAGATACTCGCTACACAACAATAACACCGACCTCGCTATAACACGCGGTATGAATAGCTTAATAACTAGCTTAAAACTGTGTGCTTTGAACCGGCAGGCCTAGGACCGGGTCCGTTGATCAAAACAAACAAGTCGTACACTAGTACAAGCAGAGCGCGAATGAAATGGCTTAAAAAACTAGCTTTACACTGTGTACTCTGAACCGGCAGGCCTAGGACCGGGTCCGTGGATCAGAGTAAACAAGTTGTACACTAATTTAAGCAGAATTCGGAAAGCGATCGAGAGCGCGAGCGGACACGTCCTTTCACGTCAGCGGTCGAAATCGGAATCCCCCCTGGGATTCGAACCCAGGACCTCGCTCATAGCAGTCGCGCTTACGACTACTAGGCTAATGAGGCAGTTCAGTTCAGGAGGTTCAGTATGTACCTACTGGGTGTCAAATATAACTTTGTCGCATATTAATTTCAGACGAGCTTTGAAATATATTAGTTTCAGATTTATTGTATAACATAAGCTCCTCTTTTGCCAAATTTCAAGGCAGTAGACCCCCGAGCGGTTTTTAATTTTTTATACTTTTAAATGAAAACGAAAAAATTAAATAAATGTTCAATTAATTATTAAAATTAAAGAAATATTTTTTTAGTAACGAAGTATACACCCACCTTCTAAGTTGCTAGGTCCGTCAAACGAGCGGTGAAGAGGCAGGAATGTCGGTGACGACTGTGCATTCACTTTACGGGGCTCCCTACACCTACCATATATAAAAGGTTTAATTGTATTTTATATAAAACATGTAACATAATTAACGCACACTGTGAAAATAGTTTGTTCAGAATCGGCTACTGAATCGATTTCAGTTATTTTCCATATAGGTAATTGAAGTGAAACTTCTTTATCGACGTATGGGAGAAATTTTTGTAGCAATCGTCACGT
Organism: Saturnia japonica; assembly: GCA_033032175.1. NCBI lineage: Eukaryota > Metazoa > Arthropoda > Insecta > Lepidoptera > Saturniidae > Saturnia > Saturnia japonica. The sequence continues at coordinate 1,779,823 of CM065331.1, forward strand.
TTTTCGGTTACGCGCCATGTTGCTTTTTTTATCAAAGTTTAGTATAGTGACGTAAGGAATATAATGTAATGTATTATAATAATAACAACAATATATTAGTTTTGAAGTTTGGTTTGAAATAAGAATAACAATATATTAATTTGAAAGTGATAAAATAAAAAGACTTATTCAAATTTAAGTGAATTTACAAGAAAAGTGAGAGTGGTTATATATTTCGTTTTATAAATTCAACACGTATGAGCATGATTTTAATATTTATTTGAGGTTAACCTCACTTTTTGATTGTAAGTATCAGTGAATGTATATAAATCTGTTAAAATTAGCAAGTATTAATAAATATGACTGTAAATCTAGTGAACGTTATTAATTCAAAAAACAATAAAAAATATAAATTAAAAAAAATTGGTTGCCTGTAAAGTCGGTATACGGGCGAAAGTTTTACGTGACAACGACTTTATGTCTGTCTCTCTCGCTCTTAGGCGAGCTAACCATGCCCGAGTGGAAGGGACGCGTGCCTCTCACTCGCTCTCATTGTGAGCGCATAACGTGAGCGGAGCGTAACGCAGTTTCTTGAAGTGTCACCCGGCAAACCAATTTATAAGACGTTGTCACGTCAAAATTGGTTGCCTGTAAAGTCGGTATACGGGCGAAAGTTTTACGTGACAACGACTTTATGTCTGTCTTTCTCGCTCTTAGGCGGGCTAACCATGCCCGAGTGGAAGGGACGCGTGCCTCTCACTCGCTCTCATTGTGAGCGCATAACGTGAGCGGAGCGTAACGCAGTTTCTTGAAGTGTCACCCGGCAAACCAATTTATAAGACGTTGTCACGTCAATAATAATTTAAAAATAAAACAAAACACGATTAGAAAATAAAAATATGTATACGTACATCTTTTTTAATTATTCGTTTTTAATGATTTATTTATTCATTTTTAATTTTATAAAATCGTTGCATTTCTACAAGATTAACTGTCATCATATAATTGTATTACTTTGAAAAGATAATTCCAATTATTTATTCATAACTTGCAAATATATTACAATAAATAAATAGCAATTATATTATAATAAGAACAATGATAAAATAAATTACTCATTAATTGTATGCATGTCTATAATAATAAAATAGCTTTAATTTAATACGGAAATATTGTTTTTCTTATTAAGGCTTAAGCCTTATCTACCCCATTTTCGTGAAGTTGCAAATAGTAGAAAAATGATATCGTAATGAAGTTTCACTTCTTACCTGTGTACTCTGGTACACACACACATTTTTTTTATTCAAAAAATACTCAAAAAGAAGTAAATTAATCACCCCCTCGTCGAAGAGTCGAAACAAACGAAAATGATACATAAATCCAAATAATAAGGCTTTCTTTTTCAATGTAATTGGAAACCTAAAATGTTATTTAACAAATTGATTTAAGAATTAACTTTATTACAAGGACAATAAAGTTTTTTACAACAATAAAAATAAAAACTCAGTGAACGGTGTCAATTGTCATCAGCTGATGAGACCGGCACAGGCGGCGCGCGGCGTGGCGTGATCAAAGTTATACAAACAAAACAAGCTAGTGAAACTTCAATCTAGTCACGCCTCGGCCTTATCAGTGAGAGCGTGTTTTTGGAAATATTTTGATAACTTTCGGGCGCGATGTCTTTTCGATATACTAATATTCAATACACCGAAATGGTGAGAACTTTGGCACAGAGTGGAGTTAATGTGGCACTAGCTTGCAGAACATTTAATAATAGGCATGGTACCAACGTAGACCGCAGGACTATATTAGCCACAACTCAGTGGCTCCGAGACCACGGTTCTTTTCATCCGAACACGGCCCTATGGCCGAGATATTGTATGCACATGTACACGTCTTAAGAACGAAATACTCAATTATTTTGACGAGAATCCCCATAGCAGTACCCAAGAAGCAGCCCCACATTTTGACGTCAGTCACATGTACTTATGGCGAACCCTTCGTGGTGACGGTGAGCATATATTTCACCTGAGACGCTGTCAGGAGTTGTCTCCACGGGATTACGTACTAAGGTTGGAGTTCATGCGGTGATTATTGGAAAATTGTCAGTGAAACATTATTTGGACCGACAAAAGCTATTTAACATTCATTTACACGTAGTGACCGCCTTCCAAAAAGTGAAAAGTGATACTAGTGTTTTAAGCAAAGTAAGACAACAATTACGCAAATGGGCAATAAAGTGCAATGAACAAGACGGTGGACATTTTAAAAATGTTTTGAAGAGAGCTCGCCGTATGAGTGAAAGTTAATTAATAAACTCAAGACTGCAGTCGACTGTAAGTACTAAGTTATGTACTTCATTCTTTAATTATTGAAAAAGTATGATTCACATCTTCTAAATACACCACCTTTATTTAACTTATCTATTAAACATAAACAACTCAGTACTCTGTTATTATGCATGATTCGTATTTCGTTTGTAGGTACTTATCGATGCCGCGCCGCGCCAATAATTGGGTACTGTACTTACATATTTTTTGCATAGATTTGTAATGTGACCATACTACTCGTCCACAAGTGAGTATAACTAATTTCAAAAATAAAAAATATCAAAACACATACAAGTAAATTTGTTTTGTCGGTATTATGATTATAAACTGATTGTTCTAATTGGGGTGTTTGAGGGTGTGCGTTATTCCTGTTACATGTTGTATATTCAAATTATGTACATATATAACATTTTTTTAAGTGAGTTACGTATGTTCATGTGTTAGAAGTTATACTTCTTTGAATACTCACACTCATTATTAAGTAACGCAAAACATTCAGTATGACTGTTTTCAAGAATCAAATCAAGAAGTTCACCAAGTATCTTCATCATATAAACTTTTACCAGGACGCGCTAGCGCATCGTAAAAAGTCACTATCTTCGTTTGTCATAACGCACCTAAAGAAGTTCAACATAAAAAATATTAAAATGGGGGACCGATTCACATAGTTTGAGAAACATAATAGGACAAATCAATGACACAGGTTATCAAGAAACTATTTAATGATATAATAATGGTAATTGAATTAATTTTTTTATGTCCTACGCTATAAAACAGTCTGTCTGGGTATACAGGATGTTTTGTGACAGGATATCATACCATAGACAATACATTCGATTCTTAGAGGAAGGTTTGTTTTTGTCTGTAGTCAGATGAGATCACAGATATGCGTGCCTATGCATATTTATATTACAAGAAGGCTATTTTTTTATTGTTTATAGGTGTAGAGCTATGGCCACAATCTCATCTTATGTTAAGTGACGATGTGGCTCAAAATAATGATACGTTATGCCTAGTAGGTAAACTAGCTGTCACGCCCAACTGTCTATTCATTTTTTCCAAATTTTTTTGTTTATCTCTGTTTTCATAACCGGATTTAACTCAAAAACGGTTTAACCGATTATAATGGAATTTTGTGCACGGCAAGTATATGTCATTCCTCTATTGATAGGCTATAAGAATTGTCAATAATGTTGGCAAAGAAGCATGCGTTCCTCCTGATGATAAGCGGTTATCGCAACTTTGGACGCTTGCAACACCAGAAGCAATACATGTGCGTTGACGACCCTTTAAGAACATATTGACTCTTTTTATGAAAACTCCGGACTGTATAGTCCCCTGAGAAACCTTAGCAGAGCGCTCAATCCAGAAAAAAACCCGTTTTTGGAAGGAAATTCCTCTAAAGTCCGCGAACATTTTTCAATTACAAGACAAATGCAATTACTATGTATTATTATGACGTGTGCACCGCCAATCTTTAAATTAATACGTGAAGCAAAAGCTTTCGGTATCTTTTTAAACGTATTGCGTGCACGGAATGCTGTGAGATTTGGCATGGTTAAAGTTTATATGGAGAAGGAGTGCAGAAAGCTAAAATTTATCTATAATATCTGTTAATAATATATTAAATAATATAAATTAATACTGCGAATCCTAACTCAACCAGTGCCATTGAACTTAGACCCCCCAAAATATTGACATTGTCACTCAATGAAAAGTGACAGCAAGTGATAAAATATTCATTGTTTAGGTTTATGAATACTGCAAATGTCAAACAGAAAATAGTCTATGATTAAAAAGCCGCTGGTCGAAAGTCGATCATTGGGCGACCATTAGCTTCTATTATGTTTGTCGAAGAAACTAAATAAATCATCACAAAATCATTAACATTTTTTAACTCTACCAGCATCGAACCCAAGTTCTTGATGCGGATTACCAATGAGCCGTTTAAATTGCACATTTATTCATAGACAATGGGCTAAGTATTTACTGTTTCATTAGAAACGAAACCGAAAACGTGATTTGATAATTTATAAGGCGTAGTCATTGTTGGAACTGGAACCGGTATACTAGTAAAAATACATATTAATACTTTCTGTCCCTACGACTTCATCCGCGTGGAATTTCGTTTATGAAAAACAGCGGAAATAAAAAGGTATGTCGGTTAATTTCACTTCGATTACAAAAAATATATACCTATATAATAGCAACCCATCTCGGCTTCGCGCGGATGCAATTATTTACTTATGAAGAAAAGAAATAAGAAAGGATCTTTCCTTTATTTATTAATTAATTTTATTATTTAAAGGTTTCTCATCCTTATGAGAAACCTTTAAATAATAAATTTCATTAATAATTAAACAAAATTTAATAATAATAACTTATTGGGACCAAAACTATCCTATCTTTTAAGTTGGAACAAATTACAGATAGTTACGAAATTTTATCAAAATCGGTTCAGTAGTATCGGATTTTATCCCGAACATACATCGTAACACGAGATTTTTATGTATAACCAAGATTTTTTTTGTTCATTATAGGTTTAGCGTTATGCCCAAATCTCACCAGACCGTAAGTGACGATGTGGCCCAAGATGGTAATACGCTAAGACTAGTAAAAGACTGGCTCTCAATTGCAGTACAGTATTACATAAACATATTTTTTAAATAATATATATACTACCTGTGCCCGCGGTTTCGCTTGCTCAGACTACAGAATGCCTTCGATCGGGCACACGCGCGAATGCTACTACTCCCGGTCCCGGTTATTTTAAATATAAAAAGGCTTAATATGGGTGATCCTTAGAAGATAGACATATGCTTTTGCTGACTTCTTTCTAGGTCTTTTAAATGTCTACAATAATGTATTACATTAATTTGGTATCTCTCTTATACTTTACTCAGCGTAAGCCATTTTAGCGCCCGAATTGATTCGCCATGACCAGTTCTTTTTTACTTGAGCGGAACAATTTTTTTATTTTTCTAAAATAAAAATAGCCTAATTTACTCCTTAAAAAATCAGCTATCTACCAGTAAAGGTTCCGTAAAAATCGGCATAACAGTTTCGCAGATTACCCGGAACAGACAGACAGACAACATTTTTAAAAATTGGTTTTTGGTTTTGAGGACCGTATATACTTATGCATGCTTTTGTATGCATTTAGTAAAAAGCTGTTATTTTGATATTACATACTGTATATAGACAACCTAAACGCATTTTATAGACTATACAAACGTTCATACGTGTAAAAATGCATCCTAAATGTTACCACAGACTAAAAATAAACTACAACCATACCAAGTTTAATTAAATTCAGTCTAATAGTTTTTGCGTGATTGGCGTACAAACTAATAAAAGACAGAAAGGCAAAAATTTCAAAAGGTTTCGAAATGTTTTCTGTAAATGGTTCTAAACCCCCTTAGTATGTTCCTCAGATATGTTTTCAGTAACAGTACAAACGATTAACAGGAAATAATAAAAAAAAAAACTAACTGTCACAGTTAAAAAAAACAGTAATAGAATTATATTTAAAAAAATCAAAACAAACAAAAAAAAAAAAAACATAACGGAAATAAAAAGCATTTCACATGGCATAAGATTTGGCATCAGCTTTTTGTCATTTGGGACGATGGTCATCAGACGACGCTGTTTTTTAGACAAACCTTCGGATTTAGCTGGGAATAATATTTTTACTAAGAACAATTAAAGATTACAGCCTTTTAAAGATTGGACAGAGAGCATAACATACAGTTAGCGTTAGGTTTCCTTTTCTGGGAACGGACCGCTAAACTTATTTAATTTGACCATGACATATTTCACCGATCATATCATTTTATACGGTAGTATTATGCGATGATTTTTATGCAGAGCGCGTACCTATCGGAAGCAATAGACAGTTTTATTACCTATCACTATGACAGACTACACCTGGCAATACTAAAAGAGTTTTATTAAAAACTAGCTGTACCCGCGGCTCGCTCGCGGGTTGGCGTAAAGATAAAAATGTTTTTTTAGCACGAATTCCTAATTATTTTTCTAAAATAACAGTAGCCTAAATTATTGCTTATAATTTCAGCTATCTGACAGTGAAAGTTTTGTAAAAATGATGAATGACTTTTTTTAAATGTTTAAACTTACATTTGAATTTAGTAAAAAGCTGCAATATTGACATTACAGACCACAAACCACATATGTTACCTCAGGCCAAAAGAATAATGTTGGTCTGAGACATTAAAAAAAAAATCTCTATATGTTTATCGTTGTGGCCACAATCTCACCTGGTCTTCAGTGATGATGTGGAAGACTGGGTCTCAAGTACAGCAGCCGGAGCACATTAGTTGCTTGGCGACAGATTTTCAACTTGAGGGTGGTAGCTATCCAGGTGGGCATTAGAAAAGCCCTACCACCATGTTATGGTTTCAGCACGATGTTTTCCTTCACCGAAAGCTCAGACTCATTGCAGGGATTCCTATAATACCTATAGTATTACTATAGTCAATAAGCTTAACATCGGTGTGCCATACGCTTGTTTGCCATTTAAATTGTATTAAAAAAAGGCAGACACTCTACCACCTGTAGTCAATGTCAAGGTTTTGCCCCGGGCTGAAAAAATCGTATGCTGGTGTTATTACTGGAGCAATCAACCATGATTTTTTTTAAATTAAGAATTCTTCTCAAAACTACTTGACAAAATTAAGTGAAATTTCTCATTATATTTACATTGTTTCATACCCAAAAGAAAAAATATGTAACAATCATGACTACATTTATTAAAGGTGTTAATATGCGGGCGCGAAGGCATCCTCTATTGTTAGAAACCTTATTATATTTAAACATGAAACGAAAAAAAAAACTAAACAATACCCGTAAACCATAGACAATCGCGCCAAATTTCCAAACAAACGCAACCGAGATCCGTCTATGATATTATCGGGACTAATATAAAAAAATAACATAAATAAGAAAGTGGAAAGTGACAAAACAATATGTAAATAACATTATTTAGTCGTTTTTTCGCCGCGTCATCGAACCAATTTGTTGGTCGTATCGCAGCGCTGCGCCGCCATGTTATTGATTATTTGGAACAGGGGATGCGTGGAGCAGCTCCAACCCGATATTTTGTATAAAAATAAGTGTTAGTATTCACTTAACAAACCCAAACAATTATATTGTTTAAGCCATAAACATTAAATAGGTAGATACTATAATATATATATCGACACATTATATTATATGTTTTCTTCCCTCCTATCTCTTGCTCTTTTCCCCTTTATTATTAGGGAAGTTGGGATTTTAAGTTATAAGTTAGGTTTCATTAATTAAGAACAAAAGTATTGTATTTCCTAGAAATAAGCTTCATATTTTTGTATCTTATTATCGGCAAATAACGTTATTATTATTATTATTTTATCGGTACATATTCGTGTAACTAAAGTGTTTTTTATTTGTGTTTTTAAATGAGCTTGTAACCATTCTTTTTTTCTCATTGACACCTGTGAAAGAAGAGGATACCTCCTATAAACATTAAGATAACCATCTCGTTCCTGTCTTCCTCCATTATCATTTAACCTTGTTGTAATTCATTTTAGGGAAGTAAAAAGAATCTCAGTCTAATAATCCAATTAATTCGATGATAATATACAAATATAACTGGAGAGGATAAATTAAAATGATTAACAAGTAGACTGGATCATTTCCAAGACCTCAAACTGTTATTATTCATGAAAAACCGACCTAAATACCTCTAGTATTTTAAGCGATATGCTTAACTTAAAAAAATCGGTTGTCCGTAAAATCGATTTACTGACGATAGTTGAACGTGACAACGCCATAAGAAAATACTGATGGAATGGTATCATTTTTCAAAAGAAAATTTTAGTTTTGTTTGTTTGATAGATATTTTGTATGGATATAGAGAAGGAGGTAAATGGAAATGACAATTGAATTGATCAAGTTACATTTATTTGTACGCATAAATACAATTATGTCAATCTTTTTTTTTAACAATGTACATAGTTTTTACAACTATGAATCTGCTTTGAACAATTGTTTTACAAGTTTTATTTACAACTTTTAAACATGTGTGATATTTAACTTCTGACAATTTGTGTTATTCTGTTGAGAATAGGACGATGATAGGAAAAGTAAGAAATGAAAGGGCCGAACGGAGAGGCCGATTGTGCCTCGTTGTCGCTCGTTCCGCGCTCTCGCTTGCACTTCAAGCCTTAAATGGAACGCCTCAGAGCGAGGTAACGCCGCATGAAACACGTTTTTTCGTGCGTGCAGCCGGCTCCATCGAATTATAAGACGTTGTCACGTCAAAAACATAAACCTTATTCAAATCATCATTATCATGTCAGATCATACCGCACCGCCGCGACCTCCATCTCTCGCGGCAACCTAAGCCTAGCTCCGGTCCTCGGTGTGAAACCCTTGAATCTGGCAGCAGCCCCCGCGATACAGACGACACCGCACTTGCATTCACTTAGCTACCCACACACATCCTTACACACAATATATTCATACATACGTGCATACTACAAATGTAGGAACCTATTTTTTCTTTTTTATGCTAGATAGTGTAGACCATATATCAGATCACTAAATACAAATACACATGTTCGACCCTTCCTCCCAGGAATATATATATATATATATATATATATATATGTTAGTTTAGCTCGAATTTTACGGATAGGGAATTAGTCAGATCGCGACTTCATTGCAATCGCAGCAACAACCCAAGTCAAGGTTCGGCCAGTTTGGCACCATTACCTTAAGCGCTCGCCCCCAAGCCAGGTAAAGCTGTAAAAGCCATCAGCGGCTCTGTTTTTGGATAGGGACCCTCAGACTAACAGTAAGGTCAGATCGAAAAAAAAAGTCAGTTCAAAGACGTCCACTGCTGGAAATAGGCCTCCCGTATAGATTGTCACAACGATCAGTCATGTGCTGCCCGTATCCAGCTGCTTCCCGTAACCTTTATCAGGTCGCCAGACCATCTTGTAGCAGGTCTGCCCACGATACGTCTTCTGGTAGGTACGTGACCGCCACTCGAATACTCTTTGGCTCCATCGGCCATCCGTTCGAAGAACTACGTGCCCCAACCACTGCCACTTCAGTCTAGCTACTCTTATGGCTATGTTGTTAACTTTAGACCTACTGCGAATCTCGTCATATCAAATTCGATCATGCAGTAACACTATCCTACTAATATTATAAATATGAAAGTTTGTATATTTGTTACTCAGTCATGCAAAACGGCTGAACGGTTTTGGATATAATTTGGCACTCTACAGATGGCTTATAAACTGGATAAACATATAGAATAGTTTTTATCCCGATATTGACTCAATTCTGAAAACCACGCAGAAGATGTTGCGTACAGAAACTAGCTTTTTATGAATATTGTGTCCTAATGACTAATTATATCAACACAAAATTAATTATAGAAAGGTAGGCATCTTACCATCTTTGAAATATTACGAAATTATTATCAATACAGATAAATAAATAAATGAATATTTAAAAATGATTTCTTTTTTTTTTTTAGGAACAACAGCTACTCTATGGCTTTGCGGTCGATCTGCATTTTGAAATTGGAACTCTTCGAGTCATAGACAATAATGATGGTATCGTTAGCCGTTTAGCATACTACACGCCGGGTTTGGCAATGGAAACCGAAACATGCAGCCTAGCGAGCCGGTCGGACACGTCCATTCATTTTGTATGCAACGGAATGATTGTTGATGATTGGTATCATCTCTCTATGTATCAAATGAACGATGTCTGACTTTCTGTGTGTATGCACAATAAAAACGCTGTAAAAAATATTTTATAAATATACATGCATACATACATACTTCACGCCTCTCTCCCAACGGGGTAGGCAGTGACCACGCCTCTTCACTGGTTACGATTCTGGCATAGATCATTCGGTTTTTCAAAATTAATGAATCTTTTCGCGCACGCTCGTCGGTTAAGAGTACTCTTGACCTGACCTTTCTTTAGAACATCCCCGATTTCATCGAGAAACGTTCGTCTTGGTCTTCCTCTTCAAATTCTCCCTTTCACACTAGCCTTATAAATTTGTTTAGTCATTTTTCTTTCATTCGACCTATCTATATGCCCAAACCATCTTAGCATTAATTTTTTTTTTAAATAGTATCGAAAAACTTAGGGCTCATGTAATATTATATAAAATGAACATATGAATACTTGGAGTAGTAACTTAATGCGCTACAACCTGCAACCAATTACATTTGATATAGACGCGTCATATGCCAATACCACTCCACTAAAAACACCGCAATTTATTTATATATAGAAACTATAAGTAATGCTTCCAGATAAATAGTACGCAAAAAAGTAAAAAATATGAAAACATTTATGTCATTTTTGTTATTAGAAGGAAATAAATATATTTTGAGCTGTAGTAACGTGCAACCGCGACAACGGATAATACGTGACTGAAAGAATGTCGGGCAATTACCTAACTTTAGTATTGCCAAAATAGAACGCGGGTAACGCATCTACATTTATAAAAACGTTTTAGGCTGCAACTGATAATAATGTACCATTGTGTGCGTATTCAATTTCATTGCAATTCAAGTTGACATTTCTTATCTATCAATCAATTGAGTAATAACATAAACGTCCCGTGTACTTAATTCCATAGAGATCGGTCAAGCCGTTTTTTAGTTAAGTCCGGAGCCGGACACATACAGACAATTTATTTAAGTCATATTCATGATCAGTTTCCTTTAAAACAGATTTCTATTAGGAAATAATACAAAAAAATACATTTATTTATTTTTTTGATTTTATTCGTAATAGGTTTAGTGTGCGACCACAGTTTCACATGATCTTAAGTGACCATGTGGCCCAAGATGGTAGATCGACTATTAGAAAACTGGCTCTTACGTGTTGCTTGCCAGACACACCTATTTCAACTTGAGGGTGGTAGTTAGTCAGGCGGGCATTAGAAAAAGCCTTACCACCATTCTATGGTTTGATCACGATGGTTTCCTTCACCGAGCGCTCAGGCTCATTGCAGGGATTTCGTACGGAGTTCGTACACGCTCTGCCACCGAGTCATTATTTTATAGCATGGCGATAATTTGTGTAGAACTACATAAGATCAACGCTTCGCATTACTGTTTGAGCCGTCTCAGACGTGTGCGTCGGCCTGAGGTAACTTTTAACGGTGGGCGATTATGAGGTACACTAATGTAATCATACGATTATGAAGATAACTCGATTATGGCCATTAGTAATTACTAATATTAGTAGCAATTTCGATGATGAGTGATCATTCATAATTGAAGTACGATTAGTAATTACTAATGCTAGATTACTAATTTGACCTTTTCTCGACCTTTTTTTTACCTACCTAATTGGTTTATATGAGAACTTTGTTGACGACTGCGCGACCTTTCTTTTTTTTAGCTTTCCACTTTTAAGTCATCAACTCATCATTCATAATGGCCCACCTCTAAGTATACTTATCTATAAGGCTCGATTATGAATGAACAATCAGCATCGTATTAATTCGATTTTGTAAATCATTCATAAGCGCCCACCTCTAGTAATTTTCAATTATTTATTTTTATGGGACACAATGTCACACACGGCGATTTAATTCCAAAACTAAGCAAAGCTTGTAATGTGGTAATTTTTCAGTTGATATAAAGGGTCTGTTTGTAATGTCAAAATGACAGTTTTTTATTATATGCATAATAAAGTATATACGATACCTATATCAAAAAAATCATGTGTGCAATTCACACGTGGTAGAAGTGAAACCTTCACATCTATGTTTCTTTTTTTTAATTCAGAAAATGATCAAATACACACTAATTTAAAGTTTATGAAAATGTACATACAAGTACTCACAATCATTATTCACAATATCATTTTCAATTAAGGCATCACCTTCCACATTTGAAATGTCCATGGGAATATCATTTGAAAAAAGTACAAGCGTATAATACGTGCACGTATACTAAACACCACGGTTGTTGTGATGCCTTTTCCCAACTAATAACTAAACAATGTGGGATCTTCTGACAAGATTTTCGCTCTCTTTTCCGAACTAGCTAGGGAGTTTATTCGGCATCTCAAAATTCGTACTTTTCAATGTTCGTACCTACTTTTGTAGTATTGGAATTTGGAACTTACATATTTTTATTTAAGCGCCCACTATGGAGTTTTTATGACAAAATGCAAACTTGTACCTTGGTAACGTAATTTGTAAAGTTCTAATTTTAGCGCCCTCTATTGTTACTTCTGTACGAACAGGAAATTGTGAAATTTCTCATCATTGATCATTCAAAATTATTCCCATATTTTTTGTACAGAGGACGCTAACCGAAATAATTTCATTTCTACGACTAAAGTAACCTAACACAATATCAATCAGTAACAGAATATCATAAGTGTTGTCTAAAAAGTTTTTTATTTCGTGCTGTTTGCGTGAGGCAATAAAATTTATTATTGCGTGGCAAGAAACCTCTTTTGTACCATTTTACCATTGCCTAAAACTTTCCTATCTCATTTTCTCCCACGTTAAATCTTATAAATTTATGTTTCTGTCTCTTTTTACTGTCGCTTTTTCGTTTCATCGACTTTTAAATCACTTCAAAACCCTTTGTTTTTTAATTTTTGTCTGTCTGTTTGTTCTTGATATTAACCGGTTATAATACCGGAAAGAAACGGTTGGACCGATTTTGACGGGACTTTCACTGATAGATTGGTGATTTTATAGGGAGTAACTTAAGCTACTTTTATTTTAGAAAAATAATTAGGGTTCTGCAAAAAATATAAAAAAGTGGTTAATCGATTCGTTTATATGGCTTACGTTACAAACTTACAAAAAAGCCCACGAGAGTATGTCTATCTTCTAAGGAACACCCACAATAAGCATTTTTGTCTTTAAAATAACCTGGAGTGGGGCAAGATTCGCGCTTGTAACCGATTGATAGCATTCTGTAGTCAACATGAGCGAAGCCGCGGGCACAGCTAGTATAAAATAGCATACTAATTAATATTAATATGTCAAGAAACGTCGATATGATTATGAAATACGTACTAATGACTTAGTATCCGTACTGTTGACCCGCACCCCATTGGCTGGATGCGATAGCAACAGGGTATGACCACACGCACTTTATAAGCAGGGAACAATTAGTTTGAAGGGGATTCTCGCTTCAGACATGAAAGGCCAAAGGGTGATAATATTCTCGCTTAGGCCGTAAAATAGTAACGCCTCATCCATACGCGTGCTACTTGCCGCAATTTTTAAGCACCGTCCACAGGTTTACTAAGCTTTGGCAAACATTCACAATACATACATACATTTACATATACAGACATTTAACCCGCAGACAAATAACTGAGAATTATAACATAAGATACGATCACGCCTGTATCCCCGAGATTCGCACAGTACGACGAGTATGTTTTTAGGTGCCATGTACGAGCCTATTGCCATTAATCGGGCACAAAGACAAACTCCGGTCTGCTACTGAGAATTTCATAGAAAAACCTAATAATGAGGCACACTAAAGTCAGTCATGTGTTTGGATCGGACCCGCAACCTCTCGGCTCAGTAGTAGGGCTTGCTATCACTGCGCCACGAGGTTATCACTCGGGGATAACGTAGCCAGTGGCGTAGCTAGCATAGGTGGCACCCGGGGCGGATTTTATAGGTGTCACCCCAAAACTCAATCGAAACTGTTAAAATAAAAAAAGTTATAATCATTTACGTTTTATTAAAATACGAGTACCATTACAAATATTTGAATATTACATGAAACAAATTACTTTGTTAAAAATTAAAATTTCTTCTTTCTAGCTTTGACACTAGCGAACTCCGAAATCACGTCTTCAAAATTTATATTTTGTGTTGCTTCATGTTCTATCGTTAAAATACCAAGATTGTTTAATCTGGTTTCAGTCATTGTAGACCGCAAGTAATTTTTAATTAATTTTAATTTGCTGAAACTTTTTTCACATGAAGCAACTGATGCACATATTGTTATAAATAACTTTAATGCGACCGTTAGATTCGGAAGAGATTCTGTAAAATCCCATTCCGCAATAAATTTCCAAAAGTCCAGTGTCACCCAATTAGAGACAGTAATATTAGCCGCATTTAAATGTCTTCTCAATCTTGGTAATTCTAAAAGGAGTTCTGTTTCTGTTACTTCATCGTAAAGGTTAGTAAATTTTGATATAGCAAATTTTAACTGTTCAGTGTTTGCCGAAAGCAAGGTCTTTGACTGCACAACCTCAAACAATGAAGCTACGTCTTTAATGGACTTTACTCTTGTTTCGAGTTCAATATTGAATCTGTCAAGACATTCTAACATGTCCTTTTGAAGTTCCGCTCTAAGTGTAAGTCCAGCATCGGTGGACTATGCTAACTCACCGGGCATGGGTTTCTTGCGACGAATTCGTCGTTCCATCGAAATGTTGTATTTTTCCGATTTTTGTACAGCAAAATCTATTGCCTCTTCTGCTAGATGCAACCGTTTCTCTCCAATGAATAGACGAAGAGCTTCTAGTTTCATGATTATTTCATCAACACATAAACCTTTACTTTGTAATGCATTCTGAGCATTGTTCACTTCCCTTAGTACATCATTCCAAAAAAAAGAAAACAAAGAAATAAGAAATTGCACACAGCAGGCATAAGATTTTGTGCAGCACCTCTAGTTTCTAAATTTACGTCTCGGTCACATAGTTCCTCAATTGCAGATATTATCCCATCAAAATTTTCAGCCAATACTTTTACTGCACCATAATGAGCACACCAGCGCGTTGTCGAAAGTTTTTAACATATGTTTTGCTGTGATTGAGGAGCACTTCCCAACGGCTTGTGGAAGTTGAAAAAAAGATAAATATTTTTTCCACTGCTCCGAAAAATGTAATACAAGTCACATTTTGTGCGAACGAATGTTGGCCGCATAAATTAATTGAATGATCTATACAACCAATAAAAATTGCTTTATTGTTTTTTTCTTTTATAATAGCTTGCACTCCTCCGTATATACCACTCATAACTGCAGCATTATCATAACCTTGAGAACGACACATCATAATATCTAAGCCATCGTTTTCAAGCTTCTTTAGTATTTCAGCGCTTAAATCAGCTGCTTTTTTTTCATGTAAAGGATAGAATCCTAAGAATACTTCTTTGACTTCTACTTTTCTATTATTAATTTTTACATAACGAATCACTTCAGACATTTGATCGACATGTGAAACGTCAGGTATGCTATCAAACATGATTCCGAAATATTTGACAGATTTAATTTCGTTGACAAGCTGACATTTTAAATGATTAGCTAAAACATTTATGAACTCATTTTGTATTTCTGGCGATAAATATGTTACTTTAGGTGGTTTTTCCTACTCCAAATATAGTATATGTTCTTTGAGTACTGCATCATACTTTGACAGCAGTTTAACTAGTTCTAAGAAATTACCTTTATTAGACGTCCCTTGGGTTTCATCATGTCCACGAAATGCTAGGTTTTGTTCAGCCAAAAACAATGTTATATCTAATAATCTAGATAAAAGATTTTTCCACTTCTGTTTTTACGTATTCATTAATTGCAAGGTTGCATCATCTATTGTGGTGTGAGATTTTAATGTAATTTCCAAAGTTTTCCACTTTTCGAAATTTTCTAAATGTTCACATGAAGTTTCATGGTCCAATACGTTAGGATTTAGTTTCCACCACTTCTGAAATCCAGTTGTAAATGTTGTTTGTATGTTACTGACAGCAAATAAACGACAGCAAAAACAGTACAGGTTATTTGATATAGTAGAAAATACCATCCATGATCGTAGAATTTTTTCACCACTAGGCATTCTGTTTATAAAACTATTCCTGTGAAAGATGACGAGAATCACCTTTAATCTTTGAACCATGACGAGATACAGTAGGAAACGGTCCTTCTTTGTTCTGGAAATGTTCACTGCCCTTTTTTATTATGTCAATGCGAACATTATCAGGTACCGGTAAACTCCAATGTGAAACATTTCTCAAGTGTTGAACTGATTCTTCGAAGCTAATGCTATCTCCGAAAGTAGCACTAACGGCGTCATTTTCATTATTTATTTTTATTCCGTCAAGGTCCTGGGTCGCCTTCATTGATTCTGTATTGTCGATGTTGCTATCTTAATGGGAGTCTCCAAGATGCGAATCATAACTTTCGTCAGCAGGAGACTCGGGTACTTTACTTGAACTTTGGCCGCTATCTGTTTTTGTGACATATTTGGAAAGAGAACCGGCCATGCTCTGAATTTCATCCATTTTAGCCTTTTTCGCTTTTCTCTGTTGAAACCGCTTTCTCTTTTCTAAGAATGAATTCCCCGAGGCATATTTCGTTCTGGGTATTCTAAAAAATATTTTTAGTTAGTAAGTGATACGTTGATTTTATAAACTATTTATAACAGTAAATAAACACCTACACGTTACGTAACTAGCTTTGTGAAATA
Organism: Saturnia japonica; assembly: GCA_033032175.1. Taxonomy (NCBI): domain Eukaryota; kingdom Metazoa; phylum Arthropoda; class Insecta; order Lepidoptera; family Saturniidae; genus Saturnia; species Saturnia japonica. Next base: position 1,796,637 of record CM065331.1, read on the forward strand.
TATTTTTATATAAATTAACAATCCTGCGTCTGGGTGTAAATATGTATTTAAATATTATTAGAAAAATACTAGTTAAATACTCCACCGTTGATTGTGATATCCGTGCCACGAGTGCTCGAGCTACTCATCTCGGAGCCAAATCAACGTACGCGAAGTTGTATGATATGATTATGATTACTTTCAATCAAAAATCTAAACTTAATATATTCCGTTTTTGTAAACAAATTCCATTGCTATTAGATCGGTTTATATACAAAAAATATTGTTTATAATATCTAATAATTAACAAACACTTTGCACTAGACGGTTCACACGTTCACGTAAGGGAATATTGAAATGAATGCGGTCGGAAACAAAAGAAATGGCCCAATCCACAATACAAGTGACGAGCGCTATATCGAGGGAATCCCCTGACTAGCGTTGGTTATGCGCGAACGGGGTATTAAATTTTGGGGGAATCCCAGATCGATTGACAGTGTGCACATTGTTTTTTTTTCTAAATATCAATTTATTATGCTCGTGGTACGATATCATAGTTACCTAGATAATTTTATTAATAGCGGTTATGCTCTCTGCCATAGATTTACGATTTTCTATAGGTAGAAAGAACTACAACTGATGGTCATAGTCAGGTTCGGGTGTCACCCCTAGACGGGTGACACCCGGGGTGCCCCCCCCCCTCCTTAGCTACGCCACTGAACGTAGCTTTGTATTATTGGATGAATATTTTGAATTGGACCACATATTATCTATGGAGTGTAGAGACCAGAATTACTGTTATATAGTTATTATTTTTTAATTTTCAGCCACTTGGTCAATTTTTCACTCAAACTATTACAAACAGTAATAAACATTAAAAAATCACGAAAAAGTATCATACTCTCTTGCTACGCTAGCGCCATTTTGATGAGTTTTTGAATTGTAATTTGTAACAGCTGGACACTTGTTAATTTTTCCCCATAAAAGATTGTTCTGTTTACCTCAAATCTCCATAAAACATATTCACAGAGGTATTAGCGAGACAATTACTAGCAGCGCCTCTAGTGGCAACGCTTGGCAACTATAAACGCTTGCTTCTATAAATAAAAAATTTATTGTAAAGATCATGATAACATACGCCTTGATTTCATTTAGGACATATCGATAAATATGTCATCATAATCAACCCTTATGTGTCAACTGCTGGACCTGTCCTCTATGCCTCTTCTTAGAATCGCCATCGGGTCCGATCACTGGATTTTCGCATCCAGTCACTTCTAACAGTAGGCGTAAAACTAGAGTTTAAGTTAGAAGAAAAAAATTGGTTGCCTGTAAAGTCGGTATACGGGCGAAAGTTTTACGTGACAACGACTTTATGTCTGTCTCTCTCGCTCTTAGGCGGGCTAACCATGCCCGAGTGGAAGGGACGCGTGCCTCTCACTCGCTCTCATTGTGAGCGCATAACGTGAGCGGAGCGTAACGCAGTTTCTTGAAGTGTCACCCGGCAAACCAATTTATAAGACGTTGTCACGTCAATAAATAAAAGTGCAGTATTACATGAAAACGTACTAGTATATTAAATATAACTGGTTCTACATGTTAAATAATGTAACAAAACAATATTCTCAAACCAGGCGAGAAATTACACCTATGATTTTTAAAAGAATAAAGTCAATAGGTTGAGTGATTCTTAAATTATAATGTTCCTTACGATAAAAATTATTAAGTAATTACTCTGAATAATAATGGATTTATTAATGATTACATATTTAGTTTTATATCTAATTGTTTCTCGTGATAAGTTCGAAATATTAATTATGCAAAACTTTGTTTTATTTTTATGAGTCTCTCAACGCCATCTATCATCGAATAGCGTCATCAAATCTATTTATAAATGTTAACCTTGTCTATGACCATTTGGCACAAGTACTTGAGTGAAGTTCAGTTTTGACAGTTGTAATGTAACAGTGGTCATCCTATTTTTTTATACCTCCTTGCATTTTGATACAAAAATATTAGTTATTCGCGAAGTGGTATTACGTGAACAAGATGAAAATCAGAACCCACGCACTTCGGGAAAGGTGGAATGCGAACCGCTAGCATCGGTAAGTCATAATATAGAACGAATAAAGTACGCTGATGCCTGTATTTTTAACTGATTAATAAAAAACTGTAGTCAATTGGCTGTTAACCTTTTAACTAAAAGCGGGAGACGCGTAATTTGACGCTATGCCGTGTATAATTTTATTACTATTCGGTCGACGCCGCATACATTAGTCTGAGTATATGTATTCGCCCACAGTTTTCGACGATCTGTAAACTATAAAACACCTAAAGTTACTTATCAAATAATTGTTTTGTTATCTATATTAGTACAAAATTTACATTTTAAACCCTTGATTGGCTCTAAACTGCTAGATAATACACGTTAACTGTGTTTAAAGTTATTATCTTTTGTGAAAAATATTTTAATCAGTGATTGGAATTAATTATTATTACGTTGTGTATGTAACATTTCGCGGTTTTATGTGAGGTTTCCGTTGCCTTTGGTGTCAAAAAATATCTATAATAGTCCCGAGGTATGTTTACAAATGTATTTCTTTTTAAATTTTATTTTTTTCATTCATCAAGAAATTTATTTCAATACTATGCCTCTATCACTTATCACATAGATATGCTTAATCTCATTGGCACAGATACAAACCTTTTCTATTCATAAAGTAACTTAGAATTTTTATTTTATTTTCAATAAGAATGTGCTATGTATTGTCTAATAAAATTATTCTTAAATTAAATTAAAAAATATGCAGTGATTGATAACTTTAGAAAAAGTTCTAAATATAATATTCACAGTTACTTTTATGGTAATGTCTCATGTTAATGTTTTAAAATATGCACATTATATTATGTAAATTTTTTAAATGGCTTCTTTTTATAGGTATTAGTTTTTGGATAAAGATCTTTTCCCATACTATGGCATACTTTTAACAGATTTTTTTAGTCATCAAAGAATTAATCATAATATAATTTTATTAGTATTTGATATACTTCCAATAATATTCATTTTGTGAATTTATAAATTTAAAATAATAAAAAAGATGATATTTGTCATCATGCTATGTCTTAACTGGGATTGCTAGAAAAAGTGAATCTATATTTTAACAAATTTTTTCAGTATATTTTTTTTTGTGTTGGTCTTTTCTCAGTTACACTGAATTAATTTAATACATCAATATACTTAACACTTCATCTCTTGGAGTGTATTTTAACTGATAGAAACTTATTTTATATGCATAACATATATTATCCCTGCAGATCCTTGAACAAATTTTATGTGTAAATTTGTGACTGTTTTGTATTGTGTTTTGTCTAGATATTTCTACAGTACATTGACATTGGATAAATTGCCTCTACCTGACTAGCAGCAAGCAAAAATTAAAAAAAAACTTTTTTTATTAACAAATACAATTAACTACTCACTGGCTTTGTCTCATTGAATTAAAAATACCATATAGATAATCTTAGGTCATACCAGTATACCAGTTACTTTTGTTTATTTCATAAAAAATTTGCATATTCTTACAAACTAAAAACTTATTTAGGAGAATCTGTTTGTTTCTTCAAAATATGTATGATATTTTACATGAAATTTTCTTTGCTGTTATAAAATAGGTTGCCGGTGTCAGTAACTGCAAATCTCCATGTCCTGAACCTGATTCATAACCACATTTTTAGGATAATTTGTCTTTGCGTAAAAAGGGATAAAGGCTCTTACCAAATCTGGCTTGGCAGGAAGGGTATTGCGGGCAGTCAAGGTGAGCGCTGATGTGCATCATAAAGTGGCCCCTTAAACTTACACCTGGGTCGCAAGTCCCGGGGACTGCTCGCGTTCCCTCTATCTGCCACTCAATGGGCCCGGCACCCACACGGCGAATCCATGGAATGCTAAGATGTTTGTCTCATATCTACATTACTAATTGATGATTCAAAGTGTAGCTACAGGCTGCATGTGGCCTTATCTTAACTCTTGATAAACTTAACCATCACTCCTGTATCCCCGAAGGGTTAGGCAGAGGTTTCAGGGTATATATTTTTTAGGTCCCTTGTAATAGGGGGCGATCCTATTTTGCCTTTATTCAGGCACAAAGTCAAACTTCGAGCTTCTACTGACAATTTCATAGAAAAATCGAATAACAAATTCCTTGACCTGGCAAAAGAACCCAGGACCTTGATCATAGCAGTCGTGCTCACAACCACTAGGCTAATGAGGCAGTTTTTGATCATTTTTGTTAAATGAAGCACAGGAACAAATGTAAGAGAGCTAATAGATATGTTCAATGTAAAATTTTTATTACTTTAATAGCATTGCCTTGCAGTTTCCCGCTACTTTCTGACCCACGTTTTGTATGGTAAAATCTCCTCTCCTAATATTTGCGTCATGATGTTAGATAGCCTAAAGTCCTCCCCAATAAATAGGCTATAAAACCCAAAAATATTTTTTCAAATCTGAATGGAAAAAAATTAAAAAAAAAACTTTTGATTTTTACAATAATAATAATAGGCTATCCTTCTTTTTAGTGACAGTACTTGCGCCTATCTGCAGTACGTAGAGTGTAGTTATATAGCTTATAACCTTCATCAATAAACAGGCTATAAAAATACAAAAAAAAAAATTTGATATCTTTCTGGTAGTTCCAGAGATTAGAGTGTTCAAACAAACAAACAAATCTTTCTAGCTTAAAAAGTTCGTACAGATGAAAACTATGCAGTGGTATCTACAAAATTAAATATTTCTCGGCAAATGAAACCCCAATAGGTTTCGAGATGTCGAGGTAATTGAACCTGTGGTTTCATTCGCCAAGACACCTTCATTCATCAGTGGGCTGATAACATAGTTATTTAATAAATCTATATACAATTAATAAAATTGAAGTGTCTGTTTGTAATGTCAAAATAACAACTTTTTACTAAATGCATATGATGCAAATGCATACGATACCCATAACAAAAAACCAATTTTTAAAATTTTTGTCTCTCTGTTTTTTCGGGTAATCTCCGAAACGGTTGGACCGATTGTGACGGGACTTTCACTGATAGATAGCTGATATTATAGGGAGTAACTTGGGCAACTTTTATTTTAGAAAAAGAATTAGGGTTCCGCACAAATAAAAAAAGCTGGTCATGGTGAATCAATTCGGGCGCTTAAGTGGCTTACACTGGGTTAACCATAAGAGATATAGCAAATTAATATACTAAACAATTGTAGACATTAAAAAGACCTACAAAAAAGTCAGCGAGAGTATACGTCTATCTTCTAAGGAACACCCACAATAAGCATTTCTGTCTTTAAAATAGCCGGGAGCGGGGAGCAACATTCGCGCGGACATTCTGTAGTCCACGTGAGCGAAGCCACGGGCACAGCTAGTCAAAACTATAATATTAAATTTAGGCCCTAAGAAGGCACTTATGAATATCAAAACACTACTGCCGGTTCGGAAAACATCCCAGCCATCGAGATGAACCGACAAGGAACTCGATCGAGTTTATCAACATCTTTATTTCTTTTTTCTCATTGTTTTTACAGCATTACTTAAATTGTATACAGTTCTTATCAATTTCATTAGATTTACAGAGGGAATCACATCCAGACATCACATTCATGTAAATTGTTCCCTCCTTACGACATCGAATCCTTCAAAACTAACGTGATTTTAAGCAGGTGGCGATGAATTGTTAGTCTCTTGATGGTAGCTGTTGTCTTTTGATTGTACTTTGCTTACAATTAAAGACAGTACCATCATTTGGTCGCGAGAAACCATCTTTCGAGGTGGCTGTTGTTGGATTCCCATCTCTCGGTAGTTGTTATTATTTGGAAAACTTATTTATACTAATATTATAAACCTGAAGAGTATGTTTGTTTTGTTGGTTGTTTAAACACGCTAATCTCTGGAACTAACAGTCGGATTCGGAAAATTCTTTTTGTATATGATAGCCAAATACGCGAGGAATAGTATAGGCTATCTAACATTAGGTTACACCTCTCAGCTAACCTTAAATAGGATTTTTTGTGAAGTAAGTCGGAAGTCGAGACCCTCCTGAACTGCTTTATCCGCGTGCGCTGACGTAATGGTTAATGATACGTAAATACAATGTTCTACAAAGATATTGATCCTTAATAAATCTTTAAAAAAATCAGTGATAGCATATGCCTATCTTATATACATAAGCCACAATATGGTGTTTTGTGACAAACTTTTGTTAATGTTTAAAAAGTGATTCCTGAGCAATATTTTTAGGTATGGCATATTAATCCTTACGAACAAAAGATACTTCATAATATAGGAAATTTTATGTTAAACTTTGCCCTTTAAAGCATGTTATTTAGATACATAGTTTAATATAAAATTAAAATAATTTGTGCTTGCTGGAAGTTAGTGGAAGCTACACGGGTGCGTTGGCAATGTCTGACGTATAAAATAAACACGGGTGAAACCGTGGAGCACAGCTAGTATTATAATAATAATAATATTAATCTCTCGGTGGTCGCTGTTGTGTTTTTGTGTTGTAGGTACTGTGCTTAACACGAGGCACAGTGTCAACTAGGGTTGCCACCATTTTTTGGAAGAAAAGTAGTATATTTAAAAAAATATGCAAATATCGTCTGTTACTTGCAACTATTAAATAGAGTTGAAAAATCTAAATATTTTTAGTGATATATTTGTTTTGAATATTCGATGTTTTTATTTACCTATCACAGTTAATATATTATACCGTGGTAACACGTGTAACGACTTCGCACCGCAGGTCACTGACAAATAGGGTTGCCAGCCAAGGCAACTCGAGATTTACCGGAAATTGAAAATACAATTGCAGCGTGGAAATAAGCAAAGCGAGATTCTTAGTTTTTATTAGAAAGAGAAAGAAATTGTTTAAGGTACCTCCTCTACACGTAAAGTGGGACTTTATTTTCTCATCTATCCCATCGTCGTGGATGCCGTTGGATAAATAGTTCAAATATATTGCCGGTGTTTGGAAACCATTTGTGAATTCAGGGATAACTTTGCTAGATATTAACTTTTAATAAAGTGTTAATTTTTGTTAGAGTCAAGTGTTTGTAATTTACACCGTCTTCCCGGCTTTCGCGCTACAGCTGGCAACACTAACGGCCACCCTACATAAACTAAACATACGGGTGAGTCGCAACCGCCTTGAAATGCTAAAAGAACCGGTTTCGCGGACTAATAATTCCGACTTCTCGATATAACACATTAACTAACTCAAATAAATAACAAAAAAAAAAAAAAAATACCTAATGGCAATCTAATTCACCTGTTTGTTTGATTTTGTTACCCGACTGTGAAAAGGGAGGGATATGTTTTACTAGCGTATGTATGTATGTATGTATGCTATTCATTTGGCCTAGTCTTATTTGGGGGAGTGACATAGGATTTATTATATTTAATTATCTATTCTATACAATTAATAAAATTGAAGTATCTGTTTGTAATGTCAAAATAACAGCTTTTTAATAAATGCATATGAAAGTATATACGATAATTATAACAAAACACCCATTTTTTAAAATTTTTCTCTGTCAGTCTGTCTGTTTGTTCCGTGTAATCTCCGAAACGGTTGGACCGATTTTGACGGGACTTTCACTGGTGGATAGCTGAATTTATAGAGAGTAACTAAGGCTATTTTATTTTAGAAAAAGAATTGGGGTTCCGCACAAATAAAAAAAAACTGATCATGGTAAATCAATTCGGCCGCTTAAATAGGCTTACGCTGAGTAAACCATAAGATATATAGCAAATTAATGTACTTTACAATTGTAGACATTAAAAAGACCTACAAAAAAGTTTGGGAAAGTATACGTCTATCTTCTAAGGAACTCCCACAATAAGCATTTATGTCTTTAAAATAACTGGGAGTGTGGGAGCAAGATTCGCGCGTGTGCACGATCGATGGCATTCAGTAGTCAACATGAGCGAAGCCGCGGCCACAGCTAGTATTTAATAAGTACGACGCCTGGGAAACAAATAAAAAGCAAAAATAACAAAAAAAATTTTTTAGTCGACATTTTTTTTCTTCACTTAGTATTCAGCGTTGTGGCCACAATCTCAACCAATATTAAGTGCGGCTGTCAAAACATACCTATAGGTGCTGGGAGACAACTTCAGGGTGGTAGCTACCCGAGCGGGCATTAGAAAAAGCCCTACCACCATGCTATGGTTTCATCACGATGTTTTCCTTCACCGATAGCTCAGGCTTATTGCAGGGATTCGAACTCACGTCGATCGACGCGAAGCCCGTGCAGGCAACCAACTGAGCCACCGTTGCTACAAAACTAAACTAAAAGGCAAACCCGAGAACACAGAGAACACTGTTTTAGTTTTAGTTAGCTGATTCTGAATCTATATATTAATACGTGAAGCAAAGCTTTCGGTATCTTTTTAAGCGTATTGCGTGCACGGAAGACTGAGATTTGGTATGCGTAAAGTTTATGTGGAGGAGTGAAGAAAGCTAAAATTTATGTATAATATCTGTTACTAATATATTAAATAAATTAATACTGCGAATCCTAAAGATATATTTTACCTTTAATACCACACCCATAGCTCGATTGAAAAAGCAAGGCTGTTACACGTTACAAATACCTTGAAAATTACTGAACCGAATTTGATGAAACTTACACTGTTCCCTGTTCCCTAAGTTGAAGTAAATGTAAACCAATAAAAAAGAATGGTCAAAATCCGATGAACAGTTTCGGAGAAATGTTTTGACAGACATGTATGTATGTAAAACATACAAACATACAAACCCACCTGTAATATTATGTAAATTAGGAAGCCCTAATAGATTGTCATATTGTGAATATTTTGCAACATGTTACATACATATGTGTCGAATAGATAATCTCTTTTCTTGAATTCGGTTGAAAAAATAATAAGAAACTTTTTTTAAACAAGCTTTTATCCAATATTTCAATACTTTTTTAGTTTTTTATTAACATTTTTTCTTCTCATCAAACCCTTTCATTCGATGCCCATATCATGGGAATGCACAAAAACAACTGGTCCGCTATCTTGGGCCGTTCGCCATGTTGGATTTAGAGTAAAGTCACTTTTTTTTCGTATTTTTCTGAGCAAACCCTTTAATTTGATTCCCATATCATGGGAGTGCACAAAAATAACTAGTCCGCCATATTCGATTTAGAATAACGTCACTTAGCTAACCATGCATTATGGTCATGCAAACTAATGTGTATGCAAAATTTCATCTCAATCGGGTCAGAATAACTGCTTCAAAATTCAGTTATAAGATTTGTCCCGAACATACTTAGCAAAAAGCTTGTAATAAATTATGTTTAAAGTCATTTACCATCATGGCAACTGTGTCTGATTTGGGTTAAAAAAATGTGTTAAATATAGCAGGTTTAAATTAATGCTTCCTCTCCAAAAATAGTAGTTCTAAAAATCATTCCAATCTAAAACACATTATTAAATATTTGAATATTAAATTAACCATTTACACGCCTTTTAATGTGGGCTCTAAACGTCTTATTTAAACGCACCGCTATTATAAATTGATACGAGATATATTTTTATATATAACTTTTATTGCTCGTTTGAGTTTGTAATATCTGGGCGACCGAACTTTGTTCGATGTTTTACAAAAAAAAAAAAAAAAAACACTTATCTAGGTACACTTGGAATGTAAAACATTATCTAAATGCAAAGTTTCATCCAAATCGTTGGAGCCGTTTCCGTATCTCTGTATTTAATTATATAAAAAATCAATTTTTGTGCGTTAGTTAGTCTTGTTAAAAACTCGAAAATCGCTTGACCAATTGAGTTCATATTATCGAGACACTATGGTTTAAGATGCGATAGGTGGCCCAGATAGTTTAGGAGCTCTTGAACCCTACTCGCCGCAGTATTTTTTTCTTCTTTTTCCAACTATACTGTTAGCCATAAGGGCCCTGAACCCCCAGACGACTTTTACAGCTTCACCGTTACAACCCGCCGCAGTAACAACGGAAAGTTATTTAGCCGCGATCTTCTCTAGGGTGGAGGGGAAGTATTCGACCAGTGGAACAACCCCAACTAGAGAGAAATCTCCAATGAAATTACCCTCTTAAAAAATGACCCTACATCTATTAAAAAAAAAAACCGTTTTTTTTTAATTATAATATAAACAAAACTTGTGTGACTTAAGGTATCACAGGCGAGTAGTACTAACAAAATTGCAATTATTATTTTTTAGTTTCATATTCATCGAAAGTTCTTCACTCAACATATTTTAGTTCGCTTCGTTATTAGTTAGTTCTTCCTCCTTCTGAACAGTTGGATAGTAAGCTAAATTATTAAAAAGGAAACAAAAAATAAAATGAATAAAAATATATTAGCTTTTTATTTGATTTCTAGACATCGTATATTATACTTTCATACGATACTTATAACAAAATCCTAATTTTAACATTTTTGTCTGTTTGTCGGGTTTTCTGGTAATCTCTGTAAACGGTTGGACTGATTTTGATGGGACTTTCACTGGCAGATAGCTGAGGTTATAAGGGGTAACTTGGCTACTTTTATTTTAGAAAAATAATTAGTGTACCACGCATATAAAACATGGAGCATCGATTGGGCGTTCAAATGGTTTACGCTGAGTTATCAATAAGAGATATAGCAAATTAATGTACTAAATAATTGTAAACATTAAAAATACCTACAAAAGATTCAGCGAGAGTATATATCTATCTTTTAAGGAACACCTAAGCATTTTTGTCTTTAAAATAGCCGGGAGCGGGGAAAAAAGATTCGCGCGGGCATTTTGTAGTACACGTGAGCGAAGCCGCGGGCACAGCTAGTACGCTATATAACTTCACGGTCCATCTCTAACCATGAACGTGACTTAATCTGGAAAGTCGTAGGTAAGTACGGAAGTGATAACCACGGTAGGCCACAAGGGTGCGCGCGGCGCGGTTTTTTTTTGGATAAAATTAACACTGATGAAATCTTGGGACACCGCCTAGCGGCTTTAATAATATATCATCATTATATTAATTCGTGAGAAGAAAACTTCGGACTCCTTTTTAAGTGTATTGCGTGCACGGAAGTCTGTGAGCTTTGGCATGGTTAAAGTTTATATGGAAAAGGATCGCAGAAAGCTAAAATTCATCTATAATATCTGCTACTAATATATTAAATTAAATAAATTAATAATGCGAATCCTAACACGACCAGTGCCATTGAACTTAGACCCCCCGAAAATATTGACATTGTCACTCAATGAAAGTGACAGCAAGTGATATAATATTCATTGTTTAGGTTCATACAGCAAATGTCAAACAGAAAATAGCCTATGATTAAAAAGTCGCGGGTTGAATTTCGATCATTGGGCGAACGGTAGTATTAATAAATGCGTATTTCTCGTCTGTAAAATATTTTTTCAAATTTCCCGATAGACATACTATATGAAGGCAAGTGATCGTGATTATATCATTAAAAATTGTTTTTGTCCGGATTTAACTTACACGTTGGCGTACACGGGAAGCTATGTCATCTCGGTCAATTTGATATACTATATTAATTGTAAATAATAAGAGTAAAAATAAAATTACGGGATGTAAATAACTATTGCGTAATAATTAAACGCGTGCGGAGCCGCGTGCACACCGCTAGTCTTTAATAAAGTGGATTGCTTGACAACAAAAAAAGCTCTGAGGCTTCCTGATTATAAATGAGGTTTTATTGACAAGCGCCTTACAGTACTTAGAAAGCGATTAGACAAACGTTGGCCACGAATCGAGTCACTATGTCTAACTTAACATATCGTGCCTGCTTCATAACTAACTCGCCAATTGATATGCGATCTTTAACTAACCTTGAAACGAAATCGGTTTTCTTTTTGGCGAGGTTCAGTTTTTAAATGTTAGACAGAAGGGAAACGAAATGTCAAACGCTTAGCCGGTTTAACGAAGTGGTAATAATGAATATTTGTATTTATTATCGAGAATTCATCATCAAGCTATTAACCGTTTCGGGGTGAGTAGATAGATAGTAAAATGATTGTTTTCTTTGTAAACGGTAAGCGATTACCGTAGACTATGAATGCTTGTAACACTAGAAATTAATATATCACTATTACTAATGTGTTGCCAAACATAAACCCCTTTTCATAAGGAGCTAAGGCCCCCACCCGCCGCAGGGTATTTGACTTTCGGCTGCAGTCTTCTGTGGGTAGGAAACTGGATATATTTCACTAATCAGGTCTCCCCAAAAGATTTGTTGTTTTGGCGCCAAAGAATCTCTGGCCAATGTCAGCGTTTCTAAGCCTTCGTAGCATTATTTAATCTTCAAAGTGGGTTAACGAGATGGTGGCTCCCTTGTCTAGAGCTACCTGGGGAGTTTTTGTGGCATCTCAAAATCAATAAACAACACAATAACCAAACTATTTCACGCAAAATTCCACCAATATTACTTCTATACTACAATCTAATAAAGCGGATAAGTTTTTTGTTTGTTTAAAAACGCAAATCTCTAGAACTACCAGTGGAATTCGAAAAATTCTTTTTGTATATGATAGCCAGACATTCGAGGAATAGTATAGGCTATTTAAGATTAGGCTAAAACTCTCAGATAGCCTTAAATATTGTTACGTAAGTCGGAAGTTGAGACCCTCCCGAATTTGCGCTGTCGTAATCAAAAACATATCCCTGTTTTTTTTTAAATTCAGCTTTGTGAATGAATATTTCAGTTTTCTGTTATCGTAGCGCGGTGAAGCGATTGCATTTGTACCTGATGGATCTACAGTATATGGTCAGTCGTCGCTGTCATGCTGGCCTGCTGAAACGTCTCTTCACGTTATGCTTGAAGAACTTCCATGTTGTTGGAAGGAAGGAACCCACTGGTCGGGAGGTAGTTCTTTTTTAGGTTTAGCATTATAGCTACAATCTTAAAACAATAAAATAAATAAAAATAACCTTTATTTACTACTACATTTAACTTACACAATAGATTTACCTACGTTAAAACAATGTTATTTAAATATTTATAATATAGTAGTCGCCTCTGTGGCGTAGGCTTCTCCTAAACCTTTCCATAGTTGTCCTTTTTCGTGCCTTTTGCATCCAATGAGGTCCACATCTGTGACTGAAAATGTCTCTCCATCTTTTACTTGGTCTTCCTTTTCACCTTTTTTATTCCCTTGGTACACATTCTGTTAAACCGTTTTGCCCACCTATTATTATTAATCCTGCAGATATGTCCTGCCCAGTGTCATTTTAGTATTGTAATTCTTCTCCGTACATCTATTACTTTTGTTATTCCTCTGATATTATTGTTAGAAATTTTATCTGATAGCTTTATTCCAAGCATACTTCTTTCTATTTTACGTTGGCAGATAGCGATTCTTTCTTCGTCTTCTTTCCTTAACGACCACGTCTGGAAACGTTACGATGCGTTAACAAGTGCGCGAGGGAGGTTCGAACAACGCGTTACGTAACATTGTTTTTTTTTTTTAATTTAAATAAACGAGGCAATTAAAATTTCCAAGATCGCAATCTTTTTGTTTGTTTCACGGGAAATCCCTCGACCGTATAGCTGTAGTCAGTGTTGTTAAAGTGAGTTCATACTGTATTTCCTCAAAACAGGGAGATTTGCATCGTCAGCTGTTCTTGACCTATAAACCTCTCATGCTGACTTGCTGACTTGGGTGTTACGTATCGTTTAAGGAGGGGGGGGGGGGGCACAGAACAATGTTACTGTGCATTACAATGGGGGGGGGGGGGGGGAAGACTCAAAAATCTTCAGAAGTTGCGTTATATCATACTTGAACGCCCCCTAATAATGCACGCCCTGCTATCTGATAAGCTGTATGCAAGTACGAGAGTGACAACAATATGCTACACGGGTGCGTTATCGACGCGGTGGACTAGGTAATCGAATGAATTAACCACGGGTGAAACCGTGGGGCAAAGCTAGTTATTACATAAAGTTAATGAAAACTTACTTAGATCACGTAACTTAGTAGTAAGTTTAAAAAATATATCTACATATTATATTATCTCGCCTATTTTGTATGGTTAAAAACGAGAATGTTGAGTTGTATCATTTTCCTATTTACAAGAAACTACTAAGTAAACTAGCGATCGCCCTAAGTTCGAAATTCGACCAGCGACTTCTTGATCATAGACTATTTTCTCTTTAACATTTACAGTATTCATAAACAATGAGTATTATCTACATCACTTGCTGTCACCTTTCGTTGTGTGACAATGTCAATATTTTTGGGGGGGTCTAAGTTCAATTGCACTGGTCGGGTTAGGATTCGCAGTATTAATTAATTTAATTTAATATATTATTAACAGATATTATAGATAAATTTTAGCTTTCTACACTCCTTCTCCATATAAACTTTTAACCATGCCAAATCTCACAGTATTCCGTGCACGCAATACGCTTAAATAGGTACCGAAAACTTTTGCTTCACGTATTAATGTAACTCTAAAATCTTAGTCGTGATTCCCATTAATTCTATAAAGTGTCGCTAAAATGCGAACTAATTAAGGCCTAAATAAATTAACTGGTAATAATAAAAAAATAAACTCGTTCCGGTTATCAACGTTCACAAAATCAACTACTTAGTTACCGCCTAGCCATAGACCCGACGGACTAGACGTGAATTATCGAGCACTCGCTCTTAGTGTCACGAATACCTATATAATAAAAATAATTGAAGTTTCATTCTTTTTAATCGAATTAAAAAAAGGAGGATGTTCTCAATTCGATTGAATATATAAATATATTTGATGGATGTTCAGGCATATCTTCTTTGTTTATGAATCGACTTAGGTTTTTTTTTTCGCCTGAAAGGGGATAGATACCTCAAGGGTGTTCCTATTTTAATTTCATTAGCATTGGACCTTACACTTCGAAGATAAGTGTACTCTTCAAAATCATAGAAGTATAATTTGCGCGCGTATCGTGTGACGGAAGTACGTCACGATAAAGTTAGCTATATTGCAATGATAATAAGGTTAATACATTTTACTGTATTTTTCTAATTTGTGTCAAAATAATTTAACCTTTTATATATAAACATTATTTTAATATTATCTAACATTTTAGTTGTCGATACGAGGGATAAAAATCTTGCAGTTAGTTTTGTTACGGTAAAGAAATAAAACTTCTTATTAGAAACGGATTTGTTATCCATGACTTCGGTTGTTCTTCGGGGTACGTCAACGCTATTCTCATAATATAATACAAACAAGACTTCTCGGATAGTGGTGTGATACAAAAATTCTGTCCAAGTGAACCGTGACAACCATACATATGGTCATAAATTAATTATAGTGACTCTCCTTCAATTTTTAGCAAAAAAGAAAACTGATTTCAATTATTTTGATGAGTTTCCTTGTGTATCTTCGAAGATAAAGTTCCAGTGCCCATGAAATTAAATTGTTGGCCCATTCTAAGGTATCCCCTATCCAACAAAAAAAGAATTATCCAAATCAGTTCAATCGAATCAATCCAAAGAAGTTATGGCATAAGAAAAAAAAATTGAATTGAGTAACCTACCGTCTTTTGTTGAATCCGTTTAAACTATAACTTATATTAATATAATGTAAATATAAATTTAATATGATAGAGTTTGCACTCCGATTAGAGTAATGCACAACATTTTCTTAATAAACCGGTAACAGTCTGTAACACAATAATAATTTGCTATTTACATATATATTCACTGGTATCCCATTTAGTATTTATTCACTATCTTCTGAAGGGCAGAGTAACCATTTGATGTTACGTCGGAATAACAAGTTGTTATTATTAAATGTTTTAATCTATATTTCGAGATTGAATTTCGACAAACCCCGGGATTTTTGGGATTAACGAAAAAAAATTTTTCTTGTGATGTTTTTTATGCTTGATTTTATTTTCGCAATACAAGTAAGACATGTTTTTTGTATAGACATTCTTGTTAAATAAACTTAATTATGATTAAGTTTTTTAAGAATTAATGAACTACCTATAAAATCTTTTCCTTTTTTCATATAAAACGCTAATTTCATAATACATATGTAAGGACCTAATATTTATGCAGGCTGGTAGGACAACAGCGACCGTCTCGCGATCTCTCGGTGGTTGCCGTTGTGCTTGGATTATACTTTGTTCACCATCAGGAACAGAACCGACAATTTCCCGAGCTAGTAAAAAAAATATAGATTTATTAATGGTATTTTGTGATCAAGTTAGGATCCAAACAAACTACATGCACAGACAGAGTTACAAATGTATTAGTATAGATTAATCTGTGAGTTTCAACTATAATGAATGTCTAGTGATAATCGGTCTGTGGCAGCGAATTCACTAATGCCCGTCAAATATTATTACTTCCCACTGTATCATACGAGATCTGCTAATGCGAGCCGGTAAAAGGTGTTTCAAGCCAAATTGCGGAAAGCATAGGTAATTATCTATTTAGAATTTCAATCGTAAGTTAATATTAATTCGGGGCCTCGCGGAAACCAGTCGATCGCACTAAAAGCTACGAGTCGTTTTGGCGCGATTGTACAAAAAAAACCATGGCACGTGTATTAATTTAGACTAAATCTTGTTTCTAGACTTTGGTTTTGTGGAACTTAGGGCGGCTTGCACCAAATGACTTAAACTCGATTTAGTGAAATTAAAACTCAACTTAGGCTTAAATCTAGTTTAACGTCTTGCACGACGTCAGTTTGACATTAATCTCGATTTTAGAAGCTGTCAAAATTAAACCGACAATTTTGACGATTTAACTTCCTAATTCTTGATTTAACTGTATAGTGTTTCACATTTTTGTAAGAAATTTGTTTGTGCTATGGAAATATTTTCGAGCCCAGTAGATGTTATTACATCCGACGAAGATTCCCTTTCAGATGACGATGAAGTGATTTTTCAATTTTTGAGTACACCTTATTTCTATAGAAAAGTCAATGAACGTAGTGACTTATTTAATAGTTTAAGGGATGATGAATTTATAAAGAGATTTCGCTTGAGTAAACAAAGTGTAATGCTGCTTTTAAGTCAAATAATTGAAAATTTGGAATTATGTTCAGACAGGTAAGATATTTTAACTTCACAATTTGTGATTACTTTTTTTGCCTATACTAATCGGTACCCATTATTGTTAACGAGAAATTAAATATCAACAAAATTTCAGAAACAATGCTGTTTCACCAAAAAACCAACTTTTGTGTACTCTGAGATATTTTGCAACGGGAAGTCAATTAACAGCATGTGGTGATATAATTGGTATTCATGAATCTACAGCCTGCAGAAATGTTCATCGTGTAACACATGCCATTGCCAGCTTATATTCCAAATATATAAAAATGCCCATCACAGAAGCAGAACAAAACAGTATTATAGCAAAGTTTTATGAAATCGCTAAATTTCCTAGAGTTATTGGTGCTATAGATTGTACACATATTAAAATCTTGTCACCTGGTAAGTTTGATTCCTACTTAAGGAGTGTTTTATTTCAATAATATTATTACTGAGCAGAAGAGGAAACAATATAAATTATTTAATATGTATTTAGGGTAGGTACTATGCATATATAATGCAAGAATATCATTATTTACTCTTTATATCTTAATATATATCAGAAGTTAATTGTTATTATTTTTGTAGGTGGAGATAATGCAGAAATATATAGAAATCGCAAAGGTTACTTTTCAATTAACACTCAGTGCATATGCACAGCAAATCTATTGTTTCAAGATGTGGTGGCCAGGTGGCATGGTTCAGTACATGATGCGAACATTTGGGACAATTGTGCTCAGAAACGGAGCTTTGTACAAGTATGTACATACTTTATTTAATAACTTTAGTTATATATCCATACTTAACTTTGTTACTATTAATAAGACTGATAATATTGATAATCAAATGCTGTGATTTTAAGGGTGTTTATAGTAATAAATTACTTTTGGGTGATAGCGGATATGCCCAAACAAATTATATGATGATACCGTTGCCTGAATGCATACCATCAAACAGGGCAGAAAAATTATACCAAGAAGCCCAAATCAGAACTAGAAATGTGGTGGAAAGAGCATTTGGGATCTGGAAGAGAAGATTTCCTATATTATCAAAAGGGATAAATGTAAAATTGTGTAGTGTACCAGGTAATTTTCTTGAAGATTGCACACATTTAATATATTTTTTGGATTATAACACTAAACTTAGTTCATATTCATTTTATTTATTATCTACAGTTATTGACTTATGTACTAAGTTTATTTATAAAAGATTTAATATTACAGGAATAATAATAGCTACTGCTGTTTTACATAATATTGCTTTACTGCAAAATGATTCACTCCCTAGTGGAGAAGATATATCACTCCCTAGTGGAGAAGACATAACAAATTATAATGAAGAAACTGTGGATGATATATCACCAAGAAATGCCAATCAATCTGGAAATCGGGATAGAAGATTACTCATAAACAGTTATTTTGCAAGGTTGTAAATATTTACAATATCCATATGAAATATTTTTAGGATGTAAATTGGTTTTTAAATAATTTTAATCACATCTATTTTCAGATTGTAATCACAGGAAATTTGCAAGAGCTCAATTATAAAAATAAATTATTTTACCTATTTTAAATTGCTTTTCAATGAACAGTCACTAACACAATTTATAGCATTATTTAATTTGAAATAATCCATTCTTCCCATAAGTTAAAGTATTAATGTAAAGATATATAATTGGTTATTGATTATTTCTAATAAGTGTGTTCTTGAGAGAAATACAGTCAAGTCAATATATGTGATAATAATTAAATACAGTATTTAGGATTTCATGTTATTTTATTTGATTTATTTCTAATTCATATTTCTCTTTTAAAAATTTCAGTTCCAACTCATTTTTAATTTTTTCATGTTTCTGTCTGTCTGTCAATATTTCCATATTTATTTTGTGTATTTCCTGCTGATTATGCAGCTGATTTTGTGCCAATATTTTTTTAATATAAATTAACTCCTTTTTCTCTTCTGCCAACTCTAGATATGACTCAGACATCTTTTTCCTTCCTGTAATTACAAAAAAACTTATATGATATTAAACAAAAATACCTAGGAATCATCCATAATCTATGGAACAACTTTTTGGGAGCCTGGTTTTGATGTTATGTCTTTATGACACAAGTATATGTATATTTACCTTTATTATTTGAATGCACATCCAATGAAGGATCGACTCTCTTTCTCAATATGTTCAATCTTTTTGGGAATATTGTGTTTAGTGTCTTCCCGTTTTCTTCTTTACTACTCACTGGAGAAGAATTTAGTAATTGATCTGAAACAAAACAATCTTATTAATATGACATAATAAATCATAGTGAACTTATAAAGAACTAGTCAGAAACTGTATTAAGAAATACCTTTATCAGAAACACTTGGCATTTGTAGAGCTTTAGACTCATGCTCTACAGTTTTTATGGGGGTCAGATTGTCCACAAGCTGTAATCTTTTTTCAATGGGTAATAATTCTTGCTGTTGTTTCATGAATTCGTAGTCTCCACCATACATACTGTATAAACCCTCCAGGCTGGGTCCAATCAAAGACTTCACCTTTTCGAGGACTAAATCACTTGGTGGTTGTGGTGGAGGACCTCCTCCTAAAAAAAGACACAAGTAGTTAGACAAATAATATTATATGTGTTTTATTTTACAATTTAAGAAAAACTGAACTGATTATAATAATTAATTTTACACTTGCCACAATTAAATTTGTATAACATAACCTTGGGGAATAACTGATTTTGGATATGTAAGTGTTATAATGTAATAACACTTACATGACCATGTCCATAACATTTTATTTTGATAAAAATATATTAAAGGCAACACCTGTGAGCTTAATTTCTTTAATAAATTTCACATCTTGTGATTTTGCTTCTTCAGCCAGATTGTTAAATATTGCTTTACAATGTTGGCTTGGAATGCTAGTGATTTCTGACACTGAATCCCAATCCTGGCCATGGATTTGTACAGCATCAACAAACCTTGTAACAGAATCACCATGAGATGTTCCAGGTTCGGTAATATGACGTGCCGGTACTAAAACAACACCATAAAAAAATCAATATCCACATGTGCATACAAAAACAAACATAACACGTTTAAAAACATACCTGGTATACTCATTTTAGCATTAGAGACCTGCTTTTTTAACTTAATTTTTTGGTTCTTATAGCAAGCAATAAGATTTTCCACAGACCTAGGCCCAGCAGAGGTTGTGGAGTTATACTCGGCAGCCAGCGCTTTCCAGACGTCCTGCTTCTCTCGGGAGGTTGTAGCATCGGTTTTTTTATTTTCAATGATAGGGTATTTTTCTACCAATTGCAATAAATGCATAAGTTCAGCTGTGCTAAAATTAGGCGCTCTTGACCTTTTCATTTTGTAATAAAAGAACCGTATATTGTTTTTGTGAAGCACAAAATATGTACGACCGAAGATACTGACCAGTGACAATATCTTCCGTTTACTTCGCCTGTCAAATTCAAAAGTGACATTAAAAACGTTTCTTTTCACGACACTCAGTAAATGTTTTCTTAATTAATATTTTTTTGTGGAAAACGAACCGTAATTACGCGTTAATTGTATTATCTATGGCATAAACTCGACTTAGTTAAATCGAGTTAGAGAACCGATAATGCAAGACAAACTTAAGCAGATTTAAGTTAAACTGAGTTTAAGGAAAAATCGAGAATTAATAAAATCTAGTTTTAGAAGCTTTTGGTGCAAGCCGCCCTTAAAGTCGTATTCATATGTGTGTTATATTTCTTTCATATACTTGTATAGGTTTTAGCTGTGGCTAGCATTCACATGGGGGCAGTTCTGTCTGAATATTATGTACTAGCTGTGGCCGCGGCTGCGCTCGCGTCGACTACATTATGCCACTTATCGGCCACACGCGACAATTGTGCTCTATCTACGCTTGCTCTCGGTAATTTTAAAGACAATACTGCTTATTGTGGGTGTTCGTTAGAAGATATACATATGCTCTCGCTAAATTTTGTTGTAGGTAATTTTAATGTTTACAATTATTTAGTACATTTATTTGCTATATCTCTTATGATTTACTCAGTGTAAGCTATTTAAGCGCCCAAATTCATTCACCATGACCATTAATTATTATTCTAAAATAAAAGTAGCCTAAGTTACTCCCTATCAAATCAGCTATCTACCAGTGAAAGTCCCGTCCAAATCGGTCCAACCGTTTTTTTGTTATAGGTATCGTATATACTAACATATGGATTTAGTAAAGAGCTGTTATTTTTATATTACAAACAGACACTTCAATTTTATTTATTTGTATACATACTATCACACTGTATTTATAAAAGAAAGATTTCGTCAACGTTTTTTGTGTCTGTCTGTACGTCTGTCTGTGTGATTCGCGAGGAAGATTTAGATGTATAATTCTTGAAAGCTTTATGTAAATTGGCTGAAATATGACGATGACTCTTAAAGATGTTGGAAAAAATCATACCGGCTGGGAGCTTTACTGGCTTGCGCCGCGTAAACCAATAGAGTTGTATGTATTATTCTCTGCTACACGCTTGAAGCCGGGGCGGATTGTTAGTAATATTATAAAGATCACGAGATTGGTAGTTTGAACGCATTAATCTCTTGAACCATCAGTCAGAATGTAATTTTTACAAGATAATTTTTATATTTGTTTTATTGATTTTCAGCTATAACTCCTTTGTTTATGGGCCGATTTTGATGATTCTGTTTTCATTGGCAAGGGGATATGCCTCGAGGGTGGCCCCATTTTAATTTCATTGGTGTTGGACCTCCAACTTCGAGAATACACCAGAGAACTCCCTTCAAAATGATTTAAGATGGCTTTCTTTTTTGTTTTAAATTATCTTGATGGTAGTTGTGTAATATCAACATATTTTACAGGTCGATCGAAATCATCTAAAGTATATTACTACAATGAAAAAAAATAATATATCAAATATCAAATTAAAATTTTCCAGAAAACTTATCATGTATGCTATGGACAATTGACATGACGAGCAAAAAGGTTTTTTTTTAATATCTTCAGTGTCTGTTACCTGACTTTAGAAAAAGGAGGTTCTTAACTCGATTGTACATTTTTAAAACGATTTTATTTTGTAGCTTCATACGTATGTACCTAACGGAAACTTTGAACATGATTTTGACCCCCTTCAAAACGTCGAATTAACTCGAAATTTAGCATACTTATCAAGGACCGATGACAATTCAATATTTCAAGCATTTAGACCCGTTATCCTTACTAGGATGATCAGGATTAGCGATTTTTTGTTTTCCTAAACTGGTATTGTTTCTGCGCCAAGACTGAGAAGGGAAACTACCAGGCGCGCCGATCACCTATTTCTAGGATAAGTTAACGACTTTGTTGAATAAGATGAAATTTTCGCAGAGGGAACCTGGGAACCGCTTATCTCATCCAAGGGAAGCAGCAGGCGCCCAAAATGCTCATTTCTAGGATAAGTTACTGACTTAGAATAAACAACAAACATCAAGACTTAAAACACGCTTTTATGGAAAATCCAACTAAAAAAAATTAAAAATGTAAAAAGCGTTGGGTGCATGGTGTCAATAGTTATAAATATTTTATTGACAGATATGAGTAGACGGATTAATATTTTACTTCTACACCTTTACATACTATACACTCCGTTGCTGCTCTCTAGGAGCTGTATACATTTCGATTATAGTATACTCGACATATAGTAGTATATTCTGTAATTATTATTAGAATTAGTGTAATATGAAAATATTGATTTTATTAACAAAGCTCTACACTTTTTCAGTTTTTATATTTATTCATTAGAGATGTTGTTCAAGTTGTTTCCCGTGTTTTTTTAATTATTTGTAGTGGAAAAAATTTAGTATATTCGTAAATGTTGATTTATTGCTTCGTTTCGTTAGTCAACTTAGGGCTTACGCTCAAAAACAATAGAATGCTTTCGCGTCATCAAAATTTTTATTTATTCATTTTGATTTGTTAGCAGTAACAAAATGCAACGTGGATATATTGCAACAGTAGTTGTCTGGTGAGGTCGATGACATATTTATAATATTAACATAAATATTAATATAAATTTTGGACACGTTTCGATTATGTTAGCCCTTTCAGAATATTAAAATTTTGTTTAATTAATTTTTTAACAGATTACAAATGAACGTACTGACTACCACGTAATGACCATCGTTTGATATTAAAAAAATTGTTTATGAATGTTTATTTTATTTATTTGCAGTAATGTATGTACATTTTGTTCTTATATGCTAAATGGACCATATAACATGGATCCTAAATAGGGTATGGCAAAAATCATTAGGTACTTACATTATTTTTCAAAACAATATTTGTACGTTTAAAACTTAGTTGGTTCATCATTGAAGAATAAATTTCAGGAATATAACGTCTTAACTTTTCCCTCTCAATACATCCTTGATAACTTAAAAACTTAGTCAAGTTTGGTTTTTAGAAAGATGAGCACAATGTTAATAATGTCTACTAGAAATATATATAAATTAGTTGTACCGTGTTTTAGACTAAGTAGGTCCAATAAAAGGTTTTTAGGTAATAGTGTCAGGTTTTATAATAAGATCCCGAAGTATATTGCTGATTTGCTAGGAGTTCAAGGATCATATCGAACAGGGTTTACTGTCAAAAGGTTACTATAAGATAGATCATTATGTGAATTATAGTGATGTCTGAAAGTGACTCCCTCTCTGTGCATCCACTAGATTATTATTATTGTTTTATAATAATACTTTTGTATAGTTGGAAAAAGAAAGATACACCCGATCGATTTTCTTACCGGTTCTTGTCGATGCCTGGGATATTTTACAAACCGGTAGTAGAGTTTTGAGCAGAGTTGGCCTAAATTGAATAAAGATTTTTTTAAATTGATTATTTATACATACAAAATTATTGTTTTCTTTCGTCATTCATTTATTTATTTTTATTTGTCATTTATCTAACATCATGTTAAGTGTTTATTATATTAAATTATTAAGCACTATTCATATTTATATCAAAATTATTCTTCTGTATTATCCACTCGAATATTTTAAAGAGGAAAAATTTGGTTTAAATTCAAAACTACTGGACCGATTTAAAAAATTCTTTTACCAATACAATTTTAAAAATTAATTTTTTCATTCATAAAAATGTCGATAGTTTTACACGAAAGTATAAAAAATTGCATACGCGTGAAACCGTGGAGCACAGCTAGTCTTCAATAAGTTTGTGTAATTTCAGAGTGATATGTCAACACGCAGCGCCGTGTCCTCGCTCCGCGCCCGCCGCGGTCACAAGGAACGCTCGAAGAACTTCACCGAGCTGGAGAAGCGGACTGTCCTTGAACTGATAGCCAGGCATCGTGACGTGCTCAGACAGGGCCGCAGTAACAACGCCACCAACAGGAGCAAACAGGTACTAAACAGTGCCATTGAACTTGGACCCCTCAAAATATGGACATTGTCACTGAATGAAAAGTGACAGCAAGTGATATAATATTCATTGTTTAGGTTCATACTGCAAATGTCAAACAGAAAAAAGTCGCTGGTTGAATTTCGATCATTGTAGTAAAGACAAAAATGCTTATTGCGGATGATCCTTGGTAGAGAGAAATAAACTTTTGGTTGCTTTTTTGTAGGTCTTTTTAACATCTACAATTATATACTATATTAATTCGATATACACATATATATCTTTTTCTAAAATATAAATAGCTTAAATCACTCTTTACTGCATCAGTTATCTACCAATGAAAGTACCGACAAAATCTGTACAAACGTTTCGGTGATTACCCGGAGAAAAAAATGTAAAAATTGTTTTTTTTTTTTTGTTATAAGTACCGTATAAACTTTCATATGCATTTAGTAAGAAGCTGTTATTTTGTTATTACAAACAGACACTTCAATTTTATTAATTTGTATAGATAGGCAAGAAATTTAGAATTATATCTAATTTTAATGCACATTATATAAATTACTAAAAATTTTCAAACGGTAACATAAGGATGATATGTCTTATTAGATTCTAGGTCATAATTATTATTACTGGTATATGTTACGTCACGTGCCAATATCTAGGGTTAGCGTTTGAATCTCACCTGATGTTAAGCGACGACGTATCCCAAGATGGTAACGCGCTAAGCCTAGTGGATGACTGGCTTTCAAGTGCAGCTGCCGGAACACACCTATAGGTGTTTGACGACAGACTTTCAATTTGAGGGTGGTAGCTAGCCAGGCGGGCATCAGATAAAGCCCTACCATCATGATATAGTTTCGTCAGGGTTTTTTTCCTTCACCAAAAACTCAGATTCATTGCAGTGATTCGAACTCACGTCGATTAACGCGTAACTATCATCGGTCTATCCATTCAGCTGAAAGATATACACTGGTGAACATAGGCACCACATAAAGGTCTCCACAACTACCAGGCCCCGTCTTCTGGTACGTTGCGGCCGCTTGAGAACGCTTCGGTCCTACGAGCTACGTGCACCCCCCACTGCCACTTTAGTCTAGCTACTCTGAGGATTATGTTGGGGACTTTGGTTCTTTTGCCGACCCCCTCATTTCTGATTTGATCACGTAGAGGCACTCTGAGATTGCTTTGTGGTTCAGCAGCTGAGGTAGATACCATATTCATATTACAAAAGCGGGCAATTCTAGCAATATACAGCATGAGACCTCGCGTATCACTAAAGAACAAATTTCAGGAATATGGTATATTAACTTTGTCCTCGCAGTATATCCTTGATAATGTATATTCGCAAAAACTTAGTCAAGCTAGATTTTGTCAAAGATCATCACATTGTTAATTTATACATATAAAATGCTTTGTCCTGACTGACTGACTGACGGATCAACGCACGGCCTAAACCGCTGATAGTAGAGACCTGAAACTTGGAGGGTGTGTTCTTTGTATAACGTAGGCATCCGATAAGAAAGGATTTTCCGAAATTCTACCCCTACGGGGTAAAAGTGGCCAAAGTTTGTATGGGACAACGTGATTCCTTGGTCTAATCTACTTCAAATTTTGCATAAACCTTTTTTAACAGAATTAATGGAAATCGTGTTACGTATTTTGTTGAAATTCATCCACTAACGGGCTTAAAAAGGGGTAGGAAGTTATTTTGGCGGTGATTTGCTTCGAAGTTGATATCAATACTCCTTATTGCTTGTGATTTAATTGACATTTTATTTTGACACATGTTTGAAAACTCAATCCGATTTATTCAAAAAAGGTTGAACTCGCTTAATTCTTTAATAAAATAGTACAAATAAATTAATAATAATTCTACTACAATAATATTCTCACATTTAAAAAAATGAAAGATCTGATAGTTTCATATAAACGGATATATCTGTAGCTCTGTCTGTACGTGAAACTTTTTTGAAAACTTTTTGTGTTACATCATTATCTATTATAAAATCTGATCGCGAATATAAAATTTGAAAAATTACTGTCAGTTTGTCTGTATATCGGAAAATAACTCGTAAACGGCTTGACCGATTTTTATAAAACACGTAACTCTGTAATGTATTTAGAATATTTACTCAAATAAAGTGAAAGGATACCAAATTAATCTAAATTATTTTACCTTTACATAATTTTCAATAAAATCAATAAATGGAAATACATGTTTTTTTGAAGTGAAAACTTCTATATGAAGGGAGTAAATTCATGTAAGTCGTCATCGACATGGTCACATGACGTGTTAACGATAAACGGAGTCTTTGTAGCAATATAACCTAAAAATTAAGAACATTATTATTATTTTGAAACCTACAATTACTATGCAATGCGTATTTTATAGTAATTTAGGAGTTATTTTACTAACGTGATAAAACAAATTTGTTGTGTGAAACAATTTTGATTTACAAGCTTTAATTTAAGAGCAAACAATTTATTTAGATATCTAAAAATAACAACTGTTTGTGTATAGTTTTCATTTTTCACTTCTGTCGGCCGTCCTCGTGACTCCTTTTTCTTTTTTAATTTTCCAACAGTATTCATAGAAAGCACTATACGTTACTGGGTACGTACACTTGGTTTAAATTATAACAAAATTGCTCGGATATTTATTGTGGCAGTTATGTATATTTTCTAAAAGCACGTATTTTAGATAAATGTTTGGATGTTTTTAAATATTTAAATTAGTAACAAAATCTTTTTTATCTACATCTCTACGATACATGTCGTTGTTTGCTATTTTTAGCTACCAAGACTTATATTAAATTACACAAACCAGACTAACTTATAAACTCTATAGTATAAATCGTAGGTGCACTGGAAAATAATGATTTATAAAAATAAAGTTATTAAACAAACTTAGCGATTCGTAAAGGATTGCAAAACTCAACTTTTTTGTATCCTTTTATGCATATATATTCCCCGAAGTGTTAGGCAGAAGTGTAATATAATGTATACTCAAAGTTTCATAGAAAACCCCAATAACACTTTGCTCGACCTGGAAATCGGACCCAGGACTTCGAGCATAGATATCCATCAGTCTTGATGTATTTTAGCTGGGTATTATTAATGCTTAAACGGGTCAAATACTGTATGGTGAGATTGAGGCGAGGTGAGGTTTTTATTATTAGTTGCAGTTTTTCATACACGAAATATACTACGTGGACGAAGTCGCGGGGGCACAGCTAGTACTAGAAATAGTGATAAATTAGTCGTACCGTGTTTTAGACTTAGTAAAAATAATAAAAACTTTTTAGGTAATTGTGTTAGGTCCTATAATAAGATTCCGAGGCACATTACTGATTAGGCGGACAACAAATTCAAGGACCATGTCAAGCGGGTTTTACTGTCAAAAGGTTATTATAGGGTGGATCATTATGTGAATGATGGTGATGTCTGAAAGTGGCTCCCTCTCTGTGCATCCACTAAGTTATTATTATTGTAACATTTGTACAGTTGGAAAAAAAACCGATCGAGTTTCTTGCCGGTTCTTCTCGATGTCTGCCATATATTCCGAACCGGCAGTAGTGTTTTGGCGTTCATGTGCCTTCTTAGGGCCTAAACTAAATAAAGATTATTTTGATTTTGATCTCCTCTCCATTACCTTCTGAGTGACATTGGCCTTTTTTTATCCGGCTCATAGCGACCATGTCTCGGCACCATATGTCAACAAAGGCTGGTCAATAACCATTGCTTCAAATAAAATTCATAAGGAAGATATTACATTAATATATATCAGTTTAATAATGGCCTTGTATTTTAAAAACGATAATCTATTTATCGTTCGATTTACAGTTAATAAAGTTATGTAAGATATCCAGTGTAAATTAACACGCCGTTACGATTAGCCTATGACCGGTTTAGAGGTCTTCGATTGTGGTGGTTGTAAATAATCCTCAATGTCAGAGATAGATAGTAATTTTGTCTAAATTATAGTAATGGTAATTATTGACTATGTATTTAATGTACTTCATATAAAACGTATAGTGACGTCACTCTGCCTGATGGTAACCACAGTACAATCCAAAAAAATGTAAAGAGTAATTTTGAACTATTTTTTTTTTTTAAAAAGAACTATAATTTCGCGCTAATAAATATCAATTCGGAAAAACGACGAACGTTTGAATGGCTTACGCTGAGTAAACCATAACAGAGAGATATATATATCGAATAAATGTGCTACATAATTGAAGGCATTAAAAAGACCTACAAAAAAGTCTGGGAGATTATACATCTTTCTTCTAAGGAACACCCACAATAAGCATTTTTGTCTTTAAAATAACCGGGAGTGGGGGAGCAAGATTTGCACGGGCATTCTGTAGTCCACGTGAGCGAAGCCACGGGCACAGCTAGTAGTTTATAAAACGGATTGCTATCATTCCAATTAAACGTATCTATGTAACTGATTAACACGAGGCAAAAAATGCTGGATCAGCTGTTTCTAAGTGCATATTCGTTATATATCTTAGTACTGACCGGTGTCATATTATTTAACTGCGCAGTTTTCAACGGGTGTGCCGACGAGCGTTTATTTAGCGGAATGACTGAGGGTTTTTACAACTCAAAACCAGTTACGGCAAAGGACAAAGTAGTCTTATCAGATTTAACTGTGAACGAAGTTATATAGAGTTCTATCTTGCAATCTTTCTTTTTTTGACAATAAATACTGATACGTTACCGGCCAGCTACCACTCTTGAAATATGAATATATTGCTAACGACCTGGCTAAAGTACGTGGCTTTCAGCCGCTGTATTTGGGAGTAAGACCCCTTCTACGCTACGTTTTTTCTCATATTAAGCCACAACGTCAATTAACAGAGGTCGCATAAAGTGACAGGTGAGATTATGGTCAAAACGCTAAACAAATTATTTAGCTATACAAAAGTTACTACTTATTTAGTTGTGGCAGACGTCGGTTAGGGGTGTACCAAATCATATTTGATATTGGTTGGCATGCAGTGATTACTTAACCTCAAGTGGAATACTTGCAAGGTCACTTCATTCATATTAAAGTGTCTATTTTTTATAATGGTTTGGACTTCCCCTGTAGTACGAAAATTGATGATGTCATTTAAGTTTGATAATTTGGAAATAATAAGTGCCTTTAGTTTAATAATACGATAGTTGACACGATATTTTTACGTGTTGTGTGTGCCTCTACTTACAAGTAGAAACAAAAAAAAATCCTGAGCTCAGTTTCTAAGTATTAATTGTATTAATAGTGTTTAATTATAGAAAGATAGTGTCAGAATTAACCTTCGCGCAGCAACGGCAAACGGCGCGGAATTAACGTTTTAGAAACGCTCGTCTGTACTGCCCGCACGAATAACACTATCATATTACTCAACAAGCGTTCATTTAAAGTTAATAAGAACATGTCTCAAATAACGTAGACGATAGTTTTAGTGGAATACAATCTAGACTCAGGTTTGGACTGACTTCCGCGAAATTAATCGTTAGGGATGACATTAGTAAAATAATATATGATTTACTAGCTGTGCCCTTGGCTTCGCTCACGTTGACTACAGAATGCCCGCGCGAATCTTACTCCCCCGCTCCCGACTATCTATTTTAAAGACAAAAATGCTTATTGTGGGTGTTCGTTAGAAGATAGGTATATACTCTCCCGGACTTTTATGTAGATCTTTTTAATGCCTATGATTATATAGTAAATTAATTAGCTATATCTCTTATGGTTTACTCAGTATAAGCCGTTTAAGCGTCCGATTTGATTGATCATGACCATTCTTTTTATTTTCGTGGAACCCTAATTTTTTTTCTAAAATAAAAGTAGCCTAAGTTACTCCCTAACGGCCGTTTTCAATAACATCTGAGTTTACTATCCCCGATTAGTACATATTTGTAATAAGTACTATCTTTAACTTAAGACATATATCGGCTTACCTCTTATCTGTTCAAGCTATAAGATATAATTATGTAGATACGAAAAACTATTCATTGATACGTTATTGAAAAAAAAGTAAGGACAAAAGGTTACATTTGTTGTTACTTTTGGAACTGTCTCTTTTACTCCTACCTCGTTAGCCTAGTGGTCATAAGCGCGACTGCTATGAGCGAGGTTCTGGGTTCGAACCCCAGGTCGAGTAAAGTGTTATTGGGTTTTTCCTATGAAATTCTCAATAGCAGCTCGGAGTTTGGTTTCGTGCCCGATTAATGACAATAGGCTCGCCCCCTATTACATGGGACCTAAAAACATACTCGGCGAACTGTGGGCGTACATTAGTACACCTCTGCCTAAACCTTCGCCGAGTGTTGAATTATTTTAATTTTGCATTATATCTCAAACTATGCGTTCAAATAACATGCTGTGAAAGAAAAATCTTGTCATCATGAAATTGTCTTTATGATGAAGTAACTTTTGTTCGTAAGGATTAATATGCCATGCTCAAAAATAATACTCATAAATTAATTGTTAATGTTCAACAAAAAGTTTTGCATTTTACCTTATTGTGGCTTATGTATACGAGATAGATATATGCTATCGCTGACTTTTTTTTGATATACTAATGAGCAATATTTTTGTAGATCATTGTATTTACCTATCATTAAACGGGATTTAAAAAAAAATAAGAAAATATATCTTACATAAGAAAAAAATTCATGGCATTCAAACCTGCTTCCGTAATATGGCTGAATGCTCACTTAGCATACCTACAAAATGTTATAAGCAGGGTCGTAACTCTAGCCCTTTAAAAATGTTATTACAGGTATTGTTTGTGATCCTCGTCTGGACAATTCTGTGCCCTGTGCCTGGGCACCGCCCTAGTTACGGCAATGATTATAAGGGTAGGTTGGCTTGTTCCAGCTCGTGTGGTCAACTATATGCGAGGAGGTGAACAAAAGGTGCGGCGGCGAGAGACCCCGCACTCCGGCCCAGGTTAAAATGTGGTACGAGAATTATAAAAAGAAGTGTAAGATGCGCGCTCACGACACTCAGGTGCGTGTCACATTCTTCATCGCTTTTCTTTTTCTGTAATTGTTTTTTTTTTAATTCTTTGCAGGTTTTACCGTTATGGCTACAAACTCGTCTGATGTTTAGGTGCGGTGTGGTCGAAGATGGTAGCACACTAAGCCTAGTGGAAGACTGGCTCTCAAGTGCAGCTGCCAGAACACACTTAGCTAACTAGGTAGCTAGCCAAGCGGGCTTTAGAGAAAGCCCTACCACCATTCTTTTGTTTTATTACACCGTTTGGCTCATTGCACGGATTCAAACTCGAGTCGAACGACGCAGTGTTTATCTAGGCTACAACTGAACCATCATTGTTTAATACTTCTAGTTGATTTGAAATATTTTCTGATAGTGGTACGGCTTTAGAAAGCGATAATCGTTTTCTATTTGATCGCGACCACCATACCCCCCCCCCCCCCCCCCTTCATAGTAGCAAAAAAACTCGTTTTTATGAGTCTATATGATTCGCTTTAGATTTTTAAATTTTATTAAGCTTACTAAGTATTATTAAATGTAATGTATAAAACCTTGTAGTCAAAGTTTTTTTTCCTCTTTCCTATTTAGGGACAACTGCACAATATGCTGGTGGCACAACCGGCTGGTTTTTACCGTAGAAATCGGCAGAAAGCCGCGAGAATCATCTCAAGTGTAGTAGTTTACGCTTCGCGATTTTTCGAGGCAAGCCTCTGTCGGTATAGTTTGTAGTTGACTTAAAATGTAAGGTTTAAGGGAATTTACAAATTTAATGAATTCGTCGTTGTTTCTTCAGCAAACACAAGCCGACGCTCCAGGACTGCTAGACGGCATGCTCTGGCAGAATATACATCCTTTAGATGTTAAAGGTAAACAATTTTCATACTAACTCATAACAATCTTTGATAAAAAGTAAATTAACTGTACAGTATTAAAAAAAAAAAAATCAAAATACTTTATTTAGTTTATGCCTTAAGAAGATACTTGTGACTTCTTAAGACTACTCCCACGTTCAAGCTGGTATACATCTTTTGTACTCCGTTTTTTAATCCCACAGAGTAAATAGACAAACCCTAATGTCAAATTTGAAAAAAATGTTACCACAGTAATTTTTCTAATGTCGTGGTGCCGTCTATTTCAAGTTCCAATTTTTTTTATCGTAAGTTTTTAAATACTGGATTGAGGGTTTTTATTTATGAATTGACAATGATATACTTTGTATCATTGTATGTTAACACGATAACTTACTTTTACACACAATACACTACACACTACACAATTTAGGATTCTATAAAATGTATATACGGCAAAGTGCTATTAAAAAATCTACAAAAAAAGAATGCTTTGGTTTGCTCATGACAATGGCAGATTTGTGTACAGTATTCGGCCTTCTTCAAAAACTATAAACGAAATAAAAATTTAAATAACTTATTACTTGATATCTGGGGAAGAAGAGTTAGCTAATTAAAAAGAGAACTTAAAAGAACAATACAACGTTCTGGAAACTTCCGATGTCGGTTCGGCCAGAATCTGTAATATACACCAAAACCTAGACACCATTTTTTTTATTTATTGAGTAAAGATATCCTATAATTATTATTTCTGGAACACTCCATTACGAAATGATGGATATCGTCAACCTTACCATACTCTTTGTTAAATGGTGAGTCAACTACTTTCATGAGATATCCATATTTTCTTAATGGAATGTGTCTAGAGCAGTATTTTTTGAATACAAAGAACTGGCAACACATGAAATGTCATACGACTCCATGGAATTAACAAAATGGATGAACGTATAATATGGTAGGTATTAGGTAACGAACATAGGGCGTAGCTATCAAATTTTATTAGAGGGGGGCTGACCAGCTGCATCCAAAACAAATTCGATAATCTAATTAGAAATCATCTAATTTTTGAGCAGGGATGAAAAAAATGTCATGACATGCACGTAACGATATCCTGATTAATTTACTAGTATATTCCTTGAATACTGTCGCTTTTTCTTCGTTGGACAATGAGCCCCCCCCCACACACACACACACAATCACTCGTACACATATCACATTTACGTGTCCAAGTATTACACGGACCAATAACTTACACCAACCTCTTATTGTTCCGATACCCGAGTCACAGGCTCTTTGTCTAGTTCGGGTACCGGAGTTTTACTAATAATCAAATTTGGATTGGCACAAAAAAACTATGATATTATATGTAAAAAGGCATAGATAAGATAAAGTGACACATTGAAACTATGCTAGTTAGCAAATCGCAAACCCAGACTTCAGCGTTGCGCCGGCGCAACTATATACTACACGACACGAAGTACAGGAATATATACTTGTCTCATTTTCGCTGCCGATATTAGAAACATGCCGTCCTACTTCCTGACATCATCTAATGATAATGTATGTGTGTGTTAGAGTGACATTTGTTTTGTGAAGCTGTCATGTAGGTAACTTAACTTATCATCGTATTCGATCATCAGAACTGATAGTACACATATATGGGAACGTTTCAGAGGAGGAGGGCGAAGCTGCCACGAGTGCGGACGGCGGCCACAGCACCAAGGACGACGACTGCATACCAGTCAACGTTAGTGAGAACCGCTTACATTTGGAATTTTTGTAAATTTTTAATTGCGATCAACAGTGATTTTAAAAAACCGCTTTTGGTGGGATCTTGATTTATTTCTAACTAGCTGTGCGAATATATGCTTATTGTGGGTGTTCCTTAGAAGATAGACGTATACACCTGGTGGCTTTTTTGTAGAACTTTTTAATGTCTACAATTATGTATGTATACACTAATTTGCTATATCTCTTATGGTTTAATCAGCGTAAGCGATTTAAGCGCCCGAATTGATTCACCATGACCGGTATTTTTTTTAATTTTATTTAATTCTTTTAGTTTCTTTTTCTTCCTAAAGTAGCCTAAGTTACTCCCTATAAAATCAGCTATCCACCAGTGAAAGTCCCGTCCAACCGTTTCGGAGATTACCCGGAACAAACAGATAGAACAAATGTTTAAAATGGGTTTTTGTTATAAGTATCGTTTGTACTTTCGTATGCATTTAGTAAAAAAACTGCTATTTTGACGTTACAAACGGACACTTCAATTTTATTAATTGTATAGCGTTTGGGTACAATCTCATCTGATGTGAGATGTCAATGTGGCCCAAGATGGCGACACGCTGAGCATAGTGGAAGGACTGGCTCACAAGTGCAGCATCAAGAACACACATATAGGTGCTTGGCAACAGATTTTCAACTTGTGGGTGCCTCGTTAGCCTAGTGGTCCTAAGCGCGACTGCTATGATCGAGGTACTGGGTTTGAAACTCAGTTCGAGCAAAGTGTTATTGGGTTTTTCAATGAAATTCTCAGTAGCAACTTGGAGTTTGGCTTGTTGCCCAATTAATGGCAATAGGCTCGCCTCCTTTTACATGGGACCTAAAAAACATATCCGGCGAACTGTGGGTGTACATTAGTAAAGCTCTGCCTAACCCTTCTGGGATACAGGCGTGATGATATGTTATGGGTGGTAGCTAACCAGGCGGCCATTAGAAAATGCTCTACAACAATTCTATGGATGCATAAAGATGTTTTTCTTCACCGAAAGCTAATGCTCAATGCAGGGATTCGAACCCATGGTGTCCGTACACGCTACCATTGTACCATCATTGCTTCGGCCAATTTTTAAGCCAAGCGGCAGCAAATAAGCTAACAAAGTAACTAACAATTTTCC
The DNA here is from genome assembly GCA_033032175.1 of Saturnia japonica. NCBI lineage: Eukaryota > Metazoa > Arthropoda > Insecta > Lepidoptera > Saturniidae > Saturnia > Saturnia japonica. Next base: position 1,831,862 of record CM065331.1, read on the forward strand.
AATCACCGCATGCTTAAAATAATGTTCTAAGAATTTCTAAAATTTCTCGAAATTTCTATCCCCCGACCCACAGATGTCAAACGGACGACTATCGAGCACGAACGACAGCAACGACGCGATCAACGTACTTGAGCCCCAAGTCCAAATCATCCCCCATTCGTCCCCCACACCTCCACCCCACAAAACCATCCCCGTCATCAATCCCCTATCCATACCGAACATACCGATACTCCAGAACCCGCTCCAAGCGATCGAGCAGGCGAGGATACAGCAGAACTTCCTGCAGAAGCTGAACGAACTTTCAAATACTCCGTTAAACTTAAGCAACTTGGAGGAAAGCGGAAGGAACGGTCACGATAAGAGCGAGAAGGAAGATGCGAGGCACGACTGTGCGACAGCGACGGAAGAGGAAAGGCTCTACTTCACGGCGAAGAGGCAGCACGCGATATGGGAACATGAGGCGAAGATGAAGATCCTCAACATGGAATTGAGGCAGAAAGAGGAGATATTCTCGTTACAGAAGCAATTGTTTCTTGTTGAGTTGAGATTGAAGATGGATTTCTTGGAGAAGGCCAGCGCTAAATGAAATTCAGTGAGTCTCTTAGATTTGTGTTTCCTAAACTGTTCCTTCTGTCGTCTTGATAATAGGCAACCGGAAAACTTTTCAAAAACGTTAATTACTAATCGTTATGGATTAATAAAGCTAGGAAAAATATATTTTCTTATGTGAATACTTAAAGTAACGTCTAAATGGATACATTTTTAAATTGACGCGCGAACGATACCTCCATTAGCCTAGTGGTCGTAAGCGCGACTGCTATGATCGAGATCCTGGATTCGATTCCCAGGTCGAGCAAAGTGTTATTGGGGTTTTCTATGAAAATTCTCAGTAGCAGCTCGGAGTTTGGCTTTGTGTCCGATTAATGGCAATAGGCATGCCCCCATTCCATGGAATCTAAAAAAATATAGTCGGTGAACTGTGAGTGTACATTAGTACACCACTACTTAATCCTTCGGGGAATACAGGCGTGATGGTATGTACGATACCGCAAAGCGCGTTACGTCATACGCGGAGTCAGTACTAAATAAATGCACCGATTGGTTAACGTTCGCTTACACACGAATGACGTCATGCGCATTCGACGTTTGACAAAAAATAACAGCACAAATTATTCCGATCTTATTTATTAATTTAAAAATATAAATTAATTTAACAAAAAAGTTTATAATATTAGGAGGGTTATTTTCAAGTTTTTTTTTTTGGGATTACTGCTTCTTATTGTTTTAAATTAAGACTAACCAGTGTTCGGCCACCTTATGAGCGTTTGCTACCGATAGGTAAGTGAATAAGAAGGAATTGGGGCACAGAGAGCATGTTAGGAGATGTGGTATGGTTTGGGTATCACTACAGCCACGTAGGGCTTCGTTTTGTAGATGAAAGCCCCATTTAACCATATTGTACTTGCAGCGGCCCACTTGAGTTCGAAGTGGGTTTAATGATTTCCAAATAGGCCATGGCTTTTAAAACAAATAAGGGAAATTTTCCACACAGGAGCAAAGGGGATTTCTCCATTTGGGACAGTCCGACCTTACAAAACTTCGCTGGTATTAACCTTGTGTTGTGTTCCTGTGATGAATAGGGTTTCCAGGGCTTAGGGTATTGTTAAACACCTTAGTAAATATTTTAAAAAAAAGTTTGTGTGCGTGTGACTAATTGGCTGACTGTACAAGTACCAGTAGCAAAAAAAGTCACTGTAAAGATGTTTATCGTGACCTCAACCAACCTCTTTGAACATGAAACATAAAAGTTTGAAATAAATGAACTCGGCTCCACACCGCCAACGTTGGGACCAAAGCGTCGCCACGCCAACAGCCGCCAACATTGGGTCCAATAACCGGTCTAAACCGCCGCATTAGATTTTACACATCAAAAAAATAGTGTTTCCGGGCGGTAACTCCTCTGCGGTTTCTGCATAGCCAGTCGGTGGAGCTAGTTTTTCCAGCCACGGTCAGTCTCTATTGGAATTTAGAACTGCTTATATAGACCCTGATGGTAATTAACAGTACAACCATAAAAAAACAAAGCGTTGGATGTAAATTGGCTGATCCCGAAACGCGAAAAAACTAAAAAAGACACTTTTACAGATTTTATCACCATTTGCATAGTGATCGCCGTAAAGACGAGTACAGATACCTGGTCACTCCTAAAATATAATATTGTCACAAATCGGCTATATACCTATAGGCTAGGGTAAAAATTTTCGTTTTCCTTATAGGGTGTCATCTAATGCCTGCCTGGCTAGCTACTTTCTTGATAGCTGGGCCCTCTAGGCTTAGAGTGCTACCATCTTAGCACGAAAAGTGAAAAACTATTAACAAAACAAAATAAATTAAATTGTACTGTCTTTCGACAGGCCGCATAGGAGCCGAGAAAAGATCGGATTCGCCGTTCGGAGTAGAAATGTCAAAGTGTCGTGACGTCACACGGTTGACAGCGGCGAACTGTCAAACGTCAGCGAAGTGTAATAACGTTGTCTAGTTCAAGAAGTGCCATCAACTAGTTACCGAATTTAATGTATCATTTTCTTTTATCTCTCTCTCTCTCTCGCTCTTCCTTGGATTTGATTATATTTTCAATATAAATGGCGTATAGAGTACATACGCTTAGCGTAAACCTTATTGTAATAATCAATAAAACAGAGTTCGAGACCGACGCCATTTTGTAATTTTAAAGTAGTTAAACTACATGATACGTGCAATTCTACTTAATAAACAGTAATTATAAGTTCTAATTAGCGACCGAGATTTAACAAAAAATCATACCTAAAAATACTCAAATAATTTTCAGTTTTTAACAGTGAGTTATTAGTACCAAAAAAAAAAATTTTTTTAATCTATATTAATAGATTAAAATGATCGTGGTCTAGCCATTAATAAAGCGCGTAATAAAAAAAAACGCTTATGTTGGAGACAGGTTAATTTTTTTTTTTTTTTAAATAAAATATTAAAATCGTCTCGGTCGCCTGCCTTGGTATTTTTCTGGCTTTATATTATTCTATCTTTGCTGTATTTAAATACCGAAATGATTTTTAAAAACATGTGATTAAAAGAAAATAGAAAAACTATTATTTTTGTATTCGTTATTTTATGCATAAAATGTTATACATAATAGCTTATTTTATACGTTTTTTATAGTGTATAGTTATTAAAGTCCTTAATTAAGTTTTTCTTTTTCGCGCGTCATTTTTTTTTTATAAAGTATTATTATACATTTTGGCAGCTTGTATAGAATAGTTTCGTTTTTTTTTAAATATATTTTTTTAGGTCCAATGTTTAAACTTTGTCAAAATGCACGAAAAATTTATTACGATTAAATATGATTTTTGTTGTTGTTAATCATGTCTGTTAACGTAAACACATTATTTAATTTGGGTCCCAAAAATTTACATATTTCAATTAAAATTAATCATAGAATATAAAGGTTAAATTTAGTTTTGACGAAGTTTAAGCAAAGGCCAATTATTGAAACTGCCAAAAAAATGAAACTTATTATTATTAAATAATTAAGTACTTATAAATACCCGGTTTACGGGTCGAAAGGGCCTCAAGTATTCATTGTAAGGCCACGAAAGAAATGGTAGTAAAAATTAATTGGAGGAATATTTACAATTAGTTAACAGTCACAGATCGAACAAATTTCTTTGCGTGCAGCTTGTAAAAAAAGTATTGACATTAGCACTTTAAAAGTCTACACAGTTTTACGTTCAAAAGAAGGACAATTGTAGAAAAAGAATTTATTAAACTTTATATTGTGTTATTATTAAATTTGAAAAAAGAAACTTTACGGCGGATTTTTTTTGTAGAAAAATATAATTTAAACCCTAGTCTTTAAAGTTTTTGAATGTTTTTATATGGAGTAGTATATTTGACATTTGCTATCTCATATATTGATGATATATGCGGTGTATATAGGTGTCGAAAACATGGAAATCGATTAGAAAAATGAAAATTAGTTTTAAAAAAAACTATATGATATGCGTTTGATTTATATATCTCGGTTGATATAAGTATTCGTAACGCACTGATTCAAATCACAAAAGTTGTCTGTTTCGAGTTTGCTGTCTATTATTATTTATAACGTCACAGCTGCCGGTACTGTCAACAAACATAATTATATTTTCGACCTTTGGCCTTGGGAATGTGATAAATAATTTCCTACTTTTGATTTTTATTTCGCAAACTTTTTCAAGTTGTGTCAGGCCGTATGTATATTTGACGAAATTGCGCAAGGGTCTTCTTTTTCGTAAATTGCCAACTAGTTCTCTTTATTGAAAAGTCATTATAGAGTGAAAACAGTGTCCAGTCTTATGACGATTTAAGTATCCTCACAATATGGTGGCTTTAGGGAGTTTTTGTGGCATTTCAAAATTCACAATACCAAGTTTTATTATGCAATATGCCACCCGTATTACAAACAACACAAATTTATGAATAAAAAACAAAAACCCCTAGGTACATGGCAATTTGAGATCCAGCCAAAATCCTGCACAAGTCTCATAAAACGGAAAAGAGTCTAATGTTGCGTATAAATTATAAAAAAATGCAGTAACAAATTTAAAAAAGAAATACTAGGGTATTATTTTTCGATGCTGTCACTTTAAGGGAGGTACGAGGTAGCGCGGCGGAAGGTAACATCAAATTTGTAACAAATAGCAAATATTATAAATATATCGATTGATTAATAAAATAATAATTCGGAATTGAATCGACTACTTCATATAAAAACATTTCGAGTCAGGAGAACGTGCCAATAAATGATAAAAAAAGCCATTGTTAACGATTGATAATATAAAATAATAAATATATATAGTTATTACTTTTATAAGACATGAAATGTTGAATTAGATTGTAATTTTTTAGATGTGGGTGGTGTGTAAAGATTAGGTCATGGTGTTTTGGTTCGCACGTTAACAAAATCGACTTGATTAAAGTATCGTATTGACAATAATTTACGGACTTCGTGTATTTTCTACTACAGATTTTTAATTAATTTCGTAAGAAATTTTGTGTTGTATGAAAATTCTTTTGGCGTGTTTAGTAGAGGGTAAATTGAGAGCTGTTTATCATGATGTAGGTTAATGTTACTAACTTTTATTTAATTGTGTAAAAATTATATAACGCTGTAAAAACAAACATTGTTTTAATATAATTAAATTATTTTTACACAATTAAATAAAAGTCAGTAAAATGAAAATACATATTCGTCATTCATGGCTAACTTCATCATGTTGGGACGCGGAATTTAAACTTTTGGAGTTAATTTTGTTTTGTTATGCCAAATAAGTATAACTAAAATGATTTAACGTTGTAAAAACAAACATTGTTTTAATATAATTAAATTATTTTTACTTAATTAAATAAAAGTCAGTAAAATGAAACTACTTAATCGTCATTCATGGCTAACTTAATCATGTTGGGACGCGGAATTTAAACTTTTGGAGTTAATTTTGTTTTGTTACGCCAAATAAGTATAACTAAAATGATTTAACGCTGTAAAAACAAACATTGTTTTAATATAATGAAATTATTTATACACAATTAAATAAAAGCCAGTAAAATGAAACTACTTAATCGTAATTCATGGCTAACTTCATCATGTTGGGACGCGGAATTTAAACTTTTGGAGTTAATTTTGTTTTGTTACGCCAAATAAGTATAACTTCTTCTGTGCGTAATTATTAAATATATCAAAAATTTATAATAACAAAAGAGATATTAGAATAACGTGTGAACGAAACGCCTTTAAAATCGACACAGTATGATATTATTAAAAAGTAATTTTTTTAGCTGTTATTCGTAATTTTTAGAGCTGGCAATAAAACATTTAACAGTACAAAGGTTTTAAACGTTTAAAAAACCATTACCTCAAGTAAAAACAGTGTATTGTAAATAAATAGGTTATAGTGTGTAAAGAAGGTTTTAGAGAGATTTTATATATTATAAATATTAAATGGAGGCGACTTACACCTTCCGTTTTTTGATTTTTTTAATTAATTATTAATTTTCGAACGAGGTTGCCAGTTGAAACGAACGAAGCATTAATTTTGTTTTTTTGCTCAATAACTAATTGGCAACCTTGAAATTTGAAATTATTATTTTTAAACGCTCTCATTGGGCTTGGGGTGTGAATCCACCTTAATTATGGCAATATATTTGAAACTTTATAGCAATCTAACATTGTGATGTATTTTACGATCTCAATACAGATTAAAAATATATATTTTTATCTCGGGCAAGTTGTGTCATGTAATGTTTTTTTAAATATATCTATAGTACGTAATATGTAGATGAAATAATTTCGAACAATTTGATACGTTAATATGATTAAATTGAATATTATTGAAATTATACGAAATAAAGAATTTATTTTCTGTTCTACTGTATTTCATTTTGAAACCTCTCTTTATATACAAACTAGGTGTGCTCTTGGCTGCGCTCATATGGACTACCGAATGCCGCGGTCTATCGGGCAGATGCGGAATCGTGTTACCCCACGCTCCCGGTTATTTAAAAGATAAAAATGCTTAATGTGACGTTCCTTAGAAGATAGAAATGCTCTTGACTTTTTATAGGCCTTTTTAGGATCTTCACTTATGTGATACATTAATTGATATATGTCTTATGGTTTACATAGGGTAAATCATTTAGGCTCCCGAATTGATTCACTCGCTACTTATTTCGTCTTAATTTTATTTGCACGGAACCTTATTCTTTTTCTTTTTTATTAAATACAAAAAAGGAAACCAAATCTACTGAACTTAGAATTGTGATATTTAGAACGTTTGTTAATGGATTTTTAAATTAGTTTTGAAAAAAACTAGACAGATATATCTGAAACGTTTTGAATATATAGCCGTTGACCGGCTTACTTTATAGTTCATATGCTTAGCTTCATAAACAATCAAATAGGATGAGGATGATCATTCTTGTAAACATCGATTTTTGTATGTTATAAACTGAGAATGAGGATCTGTACCTAACCAAAATATAAACAAATACAATATTTTCTAAAAAAAAGGGTACTCTAGATAGACAGACATAGCACCCAAAAACAATAAAGGTCGTTCAATTTGGTAGCACCAAAACTTCGAAGGTTTTTGTTTCGATATTATGTATTGTGTGTTACTATGGTGCAGATTGTCATCGCTGAGTATGAAGTACCTAATAAAAAGTCATACATAAATATGTATTAAGTTTGTATTGTTTACACACATTTATGAAATTGAGCGGAGCAAATTATACAGCCCCAAATTGTCAAATTGAGGTGAATAGATAAAACTTTTAAATATGTTTAAATTTTAAGTGAGTTAATTTTGTTCATTTGTTTGTGTTTTTGTTGGTGACAATAAAAATTGAGGAAGTGAATATTATCGAATAAATAATAATTGAAAGTAAATTGCCGTTATATGGTATTTTATGAAGGTAGCCTTCTTTAGTAACCGACGTGGTTTAGAATTTTTTGTCTTAAAAGACTAAGATGTGAAATCGAGCAAATTTCAATCACTCATTCGAGTAATCGGATAAAAGTGCTCTGACAACACCACAGACAACTTGACATCCTGTACTCCTCTGGTTATTGGTCTATGATCCTGTACCGTGCTCTCTGTCCTGTACCACATCTAATTTAATATCTGCTGAAATATCCAGATAAGGGTGTTTTGCCCCATTTTGGGGAAAAATAATATCGCTGAGGAATTTTTGGGGAAGAAAATTTTGGAACCAGGGGTATTTGAGGAAGAACTTTATCTGCACATACACACGCACGAAAAACATAACCCCACATTTGTTGCAGAAGAGTTAAAACAGGAATGTTACGCGTGTACGTGTCTGTGTGCACGCGCCATGTTTTTCTATAATTTTTATTGCGGATTTTTTTGTATTTTATAGGTATTTGTTATGTACCTTATAAATAGTGCGGCTGTAGTTATACTTTTTAGTTGCATAGCTCTGTTATCTTTTTCTAAGTTACTATACATTCTGATAGTAAATCAATAGAACAGAGAGGAATGCACGAAGAAAGCAAATGTGACTCCTATAGTGCAATTTTGTTTTTTTTATCTATTGAAAATATCTGTTTGTACTTAAAAAATTGCATATACCTTTATTTTTTATTATACGATGATACTTTTATGGTTCTGTACACATATACCCTCTTCTTAAAGCCACCTATACTAGATATATTTTATTATTTTTTTAGGGGTTCTGTGCGCGGATCACCGCGCTCATTGGAAAACAGCCACCGGATTTGATTTGAAGGCTGTTAGCGCTTAAGAATCTGTCGCCCCTATGACAGGAATTCTTACCTTTAGCCACATACGCTCGTTCGTCCAGCTGATGGGAACGTCCTGGATTATCAGATCTGATGAGCTGGAGTACGTAACGCACGCAGGTTTGCCCGTTGCACTTTGTAATGGTAACTCAAGGATCGCACGCCGTCTTATTGTTTGTATTTGGTAATTATGTATTTCCCGTAATCCCCTTGAATCGCAGGCAGTTGTATGCGCCGGCAAAGCACGACACTTTCTCACTCAGACGCCATTAACAACGGCGCCATAAATACGTTGTGATTGGACGGGAACGTATGAGCGCTTCACAACGCTCTGCTAATGGTTGAAACCCATCACATTAAGCGACAGATTCATACGATGTTCACAATGTAAACCGATGCAGATTAGTACCTAAATTTAATACCAGTTATGGTTACGAAACATTCCGCCCACCAAAATACATTATTGGATTTTCTAAATTGAAATTTAAACGAAGAGTCCCTAACCTAGAGTAAAGAATGCATACGAACTAAGAATATAAACTAAGTGTTACGAACAACTAATTATGCTTGGTTAGGTAAAGAACACAACTTAACTAATGGTCTCGTTAATTGAGATCCATCAGCTGTGCGGATGGTCGCGATACGTATTATTCCGTCCGGGCTAGAATGAAGTTTTTTAACACGCGCTAGTGGCCAATGGAGCAGCACAACGTTATCTATTTTCAGGTTTACAACGGATCCTACTGTTAAAGGTTTCGAATGCTTGGTCCATTTTGCCCGCTGAGTTAGCGTATACAGATATTCTTTTCTCCAACGATTCCAAAAATCTTGTTGGAAACGTTGCAGGAGCTGCCAACGACCGAGGCGGTTTATGTTGATGGAGGTCAAGTCCTCATTAGGGACGGACGTTAACGGCTCCAACGTCAAAAAGTGACCCGGGGTGAGGACGTTCAAATCATTGGGGTCATAACTCAACAGACAGAGCGGTCGAGAATTAAGCATCGACTCAATTTGTACAAACACAGTGTTTAATTTCTCGAATGTAAGATTTTGTTCGCCAATGATTCGATACAAGTGCGATTTAACAGATTTTATCTGAATTTCCCATACTCCCCCTAAAAGAGGACTTGAAGGTGGATTGAAACGGAACTCGATATTCTCATAGTGCGCAGCAGATTGCATAAGCGAAGAAAGTTGACGGCTCGCACCTACGTAATTCGTGCCACAATCAGAGTGAATTATGCTAACCCTACCACGGCGGCTAACGAATCTACGCAGAGCGGCAAGGAGCGCGTCAGTAGAAGATCTGAAACAGTTTCTAGATGCAAAGCTTTTGTACTAAGGCATACAAATAAGCAAAGATATGCCTTTCCGATTTTTACACCGCGATGCTTGCCGAGTTTAATTCGGAAGGGACCACCGTAGTCTGTACCGACAATGGAGAAGGGTTTTACTTGTTTGACGCGAACAGCCGGTAGATCACTTATGAACGGTTCGAGAGGAGTACGGTTCGTTTTATAACACTGTAAGCACTTTGACAAACAGTGACGAATAGCGCGTTTCGGGAATAAAATCCAAAATTGTTGACTTAAAAGATACTGCATTGTATTTACACCGGCGTGGCATTTCTCACGATGATACGCATTGATGATCATGTAAGAGAGTTGCTAATCGTGAGGGAGGAGAGCAGGATGTTTAGTTCGAACTCAAGGCCAGATCTGGAGAGCCTGCCGCCTACCCTGAGAACCCCTCGTTCATCTATGAACGGATTCAATTTATGCATTTGTTTTGATATAAGAGTTCTACATTGCAGCTGTTGAATTTCAGCAGCAAAATGGTGAGCCTGAACATGTTTCACGATAATCATGAGTGCGTTATGAAGCTCTTTAAGATGGGATTTAAGATCATAACAACAAGTACGTTTAGTACGAATAAACGTAACAAATTTTATCCACACGCAGACAATGCGTTGGATTTTACGAATTGATGAATAACTTTCGAGCAAAGTATCTATGAAGGAAATTGGAATTTCACTATGGGTGAATAGAGTATAAGGTTGTTTTTCTTCCGGGACTAACGCATTTTCATCCAAAACTTGGTCAGAACGAGGCCAAGAGAGAACTGGCTGGGAAAGCCACGAGGGACCCACCCACCATAAACGATTGTCGGCTAGAACTGACGGAAACTGACCGCGCGAAACATCCGCCGGATTGTCTTCGGAAGCCACGTGATTCCAACGAGTGCCCGGAATGACATCAAGAATATGACCTACACGGTTCGCAACAAAATTTTCCAGCGTGAAGGGTGCGAACGAATCCACGTAATTACAACGGTGGACTCAGACCAAGCGAAGATACCCGCACATGGAAAAATAGGCAAGTATAATTCTTTTACGAATTTTAGAAGGTCAGTGAGAAGGGCGGCAGCACATAACTCAAGACGAGGCAAAGACGTCGGTTTTAGTGGAGCTACTCTACCTTTAGAGGAAATGAAGAAAGCCTTGACATTGTTGTCCACGTCCGTCATGCGTAAGTAGTAAACAACCGCACCGTAAGCGGTCTCTGAACTATCTGAAAAACCATGTATTTCACATGACATAAGGTTTTTACAGATACACCACGTGGAATCTGTAACGACAGCAAGAGAGGAAGCTCCTCCAGGTAACGATTCCAGCTATTTACGACGTCCTCGGGGGGATCATCATCCCATCCAATATTACGAACCCACGGGCGCTGAACTAGAACTTTGGCAATAATCGTGAGTGGCGAAAGAAAGCCCAAAAGGTCAAATATACGCGCGAGTTCACTAAGAATATTTCTCTTGGTACATTTCTTTTCCTGTGGAATGACTTGAAAAGAAGCAGTCACGGAGTGGATCATACTTAAGGCCTAGAACCTTAAGAGTAGGGTTGTTTTCATCGTCTAGAGTGACTGAAGATGTCAAACAGTGATCGGAAGGCAGATCAGCCAAGAGCTCAGGAGTATTACTAGCCCACTTACGCAACTCAAAATATCCTCTTTTGAGTAATTCGATGATCTCGGATTTAGCTTGTAACGCCCTATCAAAGCTATCAAATCCAGACACAATATCGTCGATATATACATCTGAAGATAGAATTGGACTAGCCAGTGGAAAATCACGACCTTCATCAGTTATAAACTGTTTGAGACTACGGCATGCGAGAAATGGAGCGGAAGACACACCGTTGGTAACGGTATTGAGTCGATATTCTCGAATAGGGTGTTCAGTGTTGAAGCGCTAATGAATGCGCTGGTAATCGCGATGATTATCGCTGACTTCGATCATTCTATACATTTGGCGAACATCAGCTGTGAAGACAATAAAATGTACGCGAAACTTAAGTAGAATTTCAGTAATATTCGTTTGAAGTTTGGGACCAATTAGAAGTGTGTCGTTAAGCGAAGTTCCCCTAAAATCCTTGCACGACGCATTAAAAACTACACGCAACTTGGTTGTTACGGCATCAGGGCGAAGAACGCAATGATGTGGAATGTAATATTTTCCTGACGGTATCTCTGGAACAGGAACCAGACTCATATGACCCCTGTCAAGATAGTCTTTCATAAAATCACAATACTGTTTGTATAAATCCGTATTTTTAACGATTCTGCGCTCAAGAGAGAGAAAACAGCGCAAAGCGATGTCGCGAGACCCTGAGAATTCGACTTTACATTCATCTTTAAACGGCAAGGTAACCATATATCTACCGGTAGGGTCGCGAGTGTGTTGTGCTGCAAATATCTCCTCGCACTGCATCTCGTCAAGAGTTAGACGTTTGATTGAACAAAAGGAACACTTCATGACCGGTAGCGTTGATGCTTCAACAGCTGTTGACGGACAAGATTTCAGATTTGCAGACTGAGCGGCAAGCTTCGATTTCGGTTCGTTTATGTTGGAAAGAAATATGGAAGAGTTTTGAAAATAGAATGTTTTATTACTTAATTTTTTAGAAGTATGAACTTTATCTGAACCGCGATTAAACTTTGTAGATTGGGAACGATTTTGTGCGGAGAAATGTGTGTCTCGTACCAGTGCCTCACATTTAGTATACAAGAATTCCAATAAACCAGGGAAGTTCGGTATCTCCGCAGAAGAGTGCTTTTGTTCATAAGCGTAACGCGTTTTGGAATCTAATTTCGATAGGAAAAGGTAAGAAAGTACAAAGTCCCATTCAGCTGTAGGTAGTCCAAGACCCTTTAAAATATTTAAATTCTCTTTTGTAAGATCAAGAGCACATCGGAACTCGAAAGCCGAGTTTGAATTAAAATCAAGATTTAATATCTCCTTCCAGCACGTAAACGCTAGCTCGCGTTTATCTTGATATCGATCAGTCAAAGTCTGGTATGCTTCTCTATAGAATGCATCTTGAGCAGGGTACGAGCGTATGAGAGCGAGAGCATCACCAGACAGACTTGACGTGAGGAAGTGCATGCGCTCAACGTCCGAAAGCGATTCATTGTTATGAATTAACGAATTATAAAGATCGTAAAACTTAGGCCATTCTTTAATGGTACCCGATTACATAGGTATATTAATGTTAGGCAACTTGACGTTTGAAAGGCTAGGATGGTTGTAATTAATTTCATTTCATTTTGATTGTCCTGCATCGGAAGGAAATAAGTGCCTATGATTCGTCATCAGGTCAAAATAAATCATATCAAACTCTTCACGGATTAAATCTTCCTGTTCCTCAGATTCACTATCTATCATGCAGAGAATGTCAGAGTGAGCTTCTTCAAAGTTATCGCACAATCTCTGCACGACGGAGTAATGAGCGAGAAACGTGTCCACATGAGAACAATCCTGCCTAGCTAATTTAGCGACGTCTAAAGTCCTTTTTAATCGATTTAATGCAAGTATACGTTTGCTGCGCAGACCAAGTAAGTCTCGGATAGTAATTGAAGGTTCATCACCATCCATAGTAAGGGATTTGCGTTTCTTAGATAACACGTTGGTTTTAGATTTTTGTCTAATACTATAAGACATCTTTGATACGAATTGAAACTAACGATTAGAATGGTGTCTGGTTTTCACAGTTATCTATGATGTGAAAACGTAAATAAAATTATGCTATACAACTCGAATTATAAACTAAGAATGTAGAACAGCACGAATCACTTGGTGAACAAGTGCTCCACAGTATACAGAATGAACACAACGTAGTTGGTATATACCTAACTAATAAAAGTTGATAATATATTACATTGAAAGATATTAGCATTATACAAGAGAATAAAAACCGAAAGTTGTATAGTACAGAAAACCAAATAACATAAACCAACTTTAACAGTCATACGTAATCATAAATGATTTGGTTGGAAACGTATAGGTACTGCACAAGAGAAATATAACACGAAAGTTGTGTAGTAGGTCCATAAACCAAACTAACTAATTACTAACGTGAACAGTTAGTCGTGTGTAACGTCGCGTCGTAGGTATATTACGATTATAAAATTATTATATAGGTTGGAAACGTATAGGTACTACACAAGAGAATAAAATGCGAAAGTTGTGTAGCACAGAAACCAACTTTAATTATTTTATGTTTAAAAAACTACAACGCACACTTACAATACAATAGTATAAATACCTGCCTTCACTAAATTATAGGATGAAAGTACAGTATAAGTCTACGAATATCCACTAGATTAAAATATTGTTACATACTACATAAGACAATAATCACGATAGTCATGTAGCACAGAAGTTAAAATCCAATAGACAACGCAGGATTGCATGTGTTTATTATTGACGTGAACTTATTATTAAATAAATAATAATTTTGTTTTAAGAAAGATAATAAAACTCCAACATAAAGAAACGTAAACAAAGTTGAAATAAATCCATTTCCAAGAATGTTGCTAAAAGATTATCCGCCCGATGGGAAATGCAAGCGATATTGAACCGTAGGTAATTAACGGATAGTCGATCGAGTGAATGTTACCTAGGCGCGAGGAGACAATCAACTTTGTTTATTATTATTATATTGTCGCGAGAAAGATGAGTGAGTACGGGAAATAGACACATGGAAATATGAAACGTCTAATACGAATTGCAAGATAAAGAAATAGACGTTAAATAACCAAAAGAAAACACCTATTTGTACGAATTGCTTTCGAGATTATAATAGATCACTGATAACAAATGTTAAGCGTCTAAATTCGATAGGTACAGAACGCGACATGGAATGAACGTATTGAACGAACTGCCGCGGCCGCTCCGACGGGTGACCTATGTAATTTAGACACGTTATATTACTGTTCACTTGTTCATTACTTGAGTACCTACTAAAATGAATGTATATTTTTATTTTTACTTAATAATACTCATTAACCACTACACAAAATAAACGAAAACGGTCTTATTTCATATGCATTCGAATTATAAAATAGGCTCGGGCAAATTGAAATATAAATTGAAATTTATGACGAACAATTACTAAATGTCGGTACCTAAGTTTTAGTTATTTACCGACATCATGAACATCGAAATATTATGATGTAAAGCACTGAGCTGGAGTACGTAACGCACGCAGGTTTGCCCGTTGCACTTTTTAATGGTAACTCAAGGATCGCACGACGTATTATTGTTTGTATTTGGTAATTATATATTTCCCGTAATCCCCTCGAATCGCACGCAGTTGCATGCGCCGGCGAAGCTAGACACTTTCTCACTCAGACGCCATTAACAACGGTGCCATAAATACGTTGTGATTGGACGGGAACGTATGAGCGCTTCACAACGCTCTGCTATTGGTTGAATCCCATCACATGGTGCCGTGGTGGTTCCGGTTTAGAATTGACCCCTCCATCTCTACCCGTGGATGTCGTAAGAGGTGACTAAGGGGAAAAAAGCTTGGGGATGGGCAGCAGCATCACCCACTTAAATAACAAAAAGCAATATCTGCGCTCGCCAACCCGCATGCCCAGCGTGGCGAGTATGGGCAAATCCCCCCTATGAAATCGACAAGAACGACCAGGCCCCCAGTCCCCGGCGGCCCCGCTATTCCTAGTTTCGGTAGCGGCTATGGTAACGGCGGGGCAGGGGGTGCTAAGAATCCCCGGAAGAGTTCAAGCTACCGACCCCCACGACAACTGGCCCTGGCAACATATAATAATCGCACTCTGAGGACTGACGAGAAGATTGTCGAGCTGGAAGAGGAAATAGACAAGTTACACTGGGATCTTATAGGATTATCAGAAGTCCGAAGAGAGGGTGAGGACACGATAATCATGAAATCCGGTAACTTGTTCTATTACAGGGAGGGCGACCAACAGTCCCTAGGTGGTGTCGGGTTTATCGTCCGGAAGTCTCTCATTAACAACTTCGTGACCATCGACAGTGTGTCGAGCAGGGTAGTGTACCTGATACTTAGAATATCCAAACGATATTCGTTGAAGGTCATACAGGTTTATGCACCGACCTCGACTCACCCTGATGATGAAGTGGAGGTTTTGTATGAGGACATTAGTAGGGCCATACATACCTCGAAAACCCACTTCACTGTTGTAATGGGAGACTTTAACGCAAAGCTGGGCAAAAGAGATGGTGAAGAGTTGGGAGTGGGGCTATTTGGTTATGGGCAACGGAACCCTAGGGGCCAGAGGTTGGCCGATTTTATGGAGAAAGAGAGACTCTTTATGTTGAACTCTTTCTTCCAGAAGCCACCTCATAGGAATTGGACCTGGATGAGCCCCGATGGTTTCACGAAAAATGAGATAGACTTCATCATGACCACGAAGAGACAAATATTCAATGATGTCACTGTGATCCACAGAGTGAAAACCGGTAGTGATCACCGAATGGTTAGAGGCACATTGAATATCAATCTAAAAATAGAAAGGTCTCGCCTGATGAAGTCTACGCTCCGACCCTCTAATGCTCAACTCCAAAACCCCGAGAGCTTCCAACTCGAATTGAAAAACCAAATCGATTGCCTAGATAGTTGCGTCTCCGTAGATGATATTAGTAATAGGCTGGTAGAAACTGTCCATGCGGTTGGGTCCAAGTTCTTTATAACTCACCGTAGCAATAGGACTCAAAAGATATCAGATCAAACCCGAAAACTCATGGCGGATCGGCATGGTATGGCGCTGCAGTCTTCCGATGACGCTAAGTCCTATAGGCAGCTCAATAGATCTATTCATAAATCCTTGCGACACGATGTCCGGTCTTACAATACCAAAAGTATTAAAGAGACGATAGAGCGGAATAAAGGTTCCAAAGTGTTCGCAAGGAATGCATCTATTGGGCAGTGCCAGTTGACGAAGCTGAAAATGGATGATGGCAGCGTAGCGTCCACCAAGCCAGAGGTATTAAGGGAGATCGAAACGTTCTATGGGCAGTTATATACCTCGTCAACTAAGCCTGTTACCAGCCCGGCTAAAGATCCGAGAGCCGGGCTGACCCGACACTATACCGAAGATATCCCCGACATCACCCTGTACGAGATTAGGATGACCCTTAAGCAGCTTAAGAACAACAAGGCGCCGGGTGATGACGGAATTACATCAGAGCTTCTTAAAGCGGGTGGAACACCGGTACTTAAGGTCCTGCAGAAGATCTTTAATTCCGTTATACTCGAGGGTAAAACGCCGGAAACGTGGGGCGGCAGCGTAGTGGTCCTATTCTTCAAGAAAGGTGATAAAACCTTATTGAAAAACTATCGGCCCATCTCGTTGCTGAGCCATGTTTATAAGCTGTTTTCGAGGGTCATCACGAATCGTCTCGAGCACAAGTTTGATGACTTCCATCCTCCCGAACAAGCCGGTTTCCGAAAAGGCTTTAGCACCGTAGACCACATCTATACGCTGCGACAGATTATACAGAAGACTGAGGAGTATAATCTGCCTTTATGCTTAGCGTTCGTGGACTAGGAAAAAGCCTTTGATTCGGTCGAAACCTGGGCAATGTTGCAGTCCCTCCAGCGGTGCCGTATTGACTATCAATATATCAAAGTGTTGAAGTGCTTGTACAACAACGCCACCATGTCGGTCCGAGTACAGGAGCAGTGCACGAAGGCAATTCCTTTGAGAAGAGGCGTTAGATAGGGAGACGTAATATCTCCGAAACTGTTTACCGCCGTTCTAGAGGACGCCTTCAAGCTCCTGGAATGGCAAGGACTCGGCATCAATGTCAATGGCGAGTACATCACTCACCTTCGATTTGCTGACGACATCGTAGTTATGGCAGAATCGCTGGAAGATCTTGGCACAATGCTCGATGGCCTCGACAAAGTTTCTCAACAGGTGGGCCTTAAAATGAACATGGACAAGATGAAAATCATGTCGAATATCCATGTGGTGCTCACCCCAGTATCAGTTGGGAACTCTTGTCTAGAAGTTGTTGAAGAATATGTCTACCTGGGACAAACAGTCCAGTTAGGTAGGTCCAACTTTGAAAAAGAGGTCAGTCGACGAATCCAACTCGGCTGGGCAGCGTTCGGGAAACTGCGCGACGTCTTCTCGTCCAAAATACATCAGTGCCTCAAGACGAAATTCTTTGACCAGTGTGTGTTGCCAGTGATGACATACGGCACAGAGACGTGGTTGCTCACTGTGGGCCTCATAAGAAAGCTCAAGGTCGCTCAGCGAGCTATGGAGAGGGCTATGCATGGTGTTTCTCTACGAGATCGAATCAGAAATGAGGAGATCCGTAGACAAACTAAGGTAACCGACATGGCCTAAAGGATTAGCAAGTTGAAGTGGCAGTGGGCGGGGCACATAGTTCGGAGAACTGATGGCCGTTGGGGCAGAAAGGTTCTCGAGTGGAGACCACGCACCGGAAAGCGCAGCGTAGGACGGCCCCCCACTATATGGAAAGACGACATAATAAAGGTGGCTGGGAGCCGTTGGGTGCAGGCCGCACAAGATCGGTCGCTCTGGAGATCTATGGGGAGGCCTATGTTCAGCAGTGGACGTCCTGCGGCTGAAATGATGATGATGATGAATGATGAAGCGACAGATTCATACGATGTTCACAATGTAAACCGATGCAGATTAGTGCCCAAATTTAATACCAGTTATGGTTACGAAACAATTTCAATGACACACACTTTTTTCCTTAATAGATTCATAATCTATTACTAAGCACACAATGGTTTTAAAAGTCGTTGTAGACATGAGTAGAGTATTGCCAGTTATCCTACTAATATAATAAATGTGAAAGTGTGTATGTTTGGATGTTTGTTACTCAATCACGCAAAAACCGCTAAACAAATCTGACACACTAATAGTCTATGACATGGAATAACACATAGGGTACTTTTTAACCCGGTAAAAGTCATAGTTTAACCAGTGTTATCCTACAAATATAATAAATGGAAAGTTCCTAGGTTTGTTACTTAATCACGGAAAAACGGCTCAACAGATTTAGATGAAATTTGGCACACAGATAATATAAGACCGAGAATAACAGATAGGGTACTTTTATCACGGTAAAAGTCATAGTTTAACCAGTGCTATTCTACAAATATAATAAATGGAAAGTTTGGATGAAATTTATCACACAGATAGTCCATGACCTGGATTAACACGTATGTAGGATGTTAACAATTCACATCTAAACCTAAGCCTAAACCCAAAATTATTTCGTTGTGGTAAAATTGGTAAAATTGTTTGAACTATGATTATAAAGCATGAGTTGAGAAAATGAAGTGAGCGGGCCGTTACAGCGATCGGCGAGTGCTAAAATCAAATAATTATTTGTTGAAAAATCATATACAACTCTTAGACAGACATAACAACAAATAAGAAAAAATATTTACTTAAAAACTATTTGTTTCCGTACTTTTCCCTCTTTCCTCTCCACCTACCCCGCCCCTTCACATCATTAAATGCAGTGCCATTTAATAAAAAGTCCAAACCTTTTTAGTTTTTGAACGATTATTGTATTGTTTACGTAAACAAAGCCTAAACTTAAACACATACTATCATGCCTATATTCTCCGAAGGGTTAGGCAGAGGTGAACTAATGTACACCCACAGTTCACCGAGTATGTTTTAGGTCTCATGTAAACCGAAACAGAAACATAAACCTAAACCTATTATTTTGTAGTAAAATCGGTTAGATTATATTTGAACTGCGATCATAAGACACGAGCTGAGCAAGTGAAGCGAGTGGGCTATCGCAGTGGCCGGCGAGTACTAGAAATAAAATAATTATTCGTTGAAAATTCTTATACTTACACAACTCATAGACAGATACATATTACAAAAACATTGAAATAATAATTTTTAGAAATTATTTGTTTGCACACTTTTTCGTTCACATAGAGATTACCCCTCACCCTCCCACAAGCTTCCACGTCATCAAATTCAGTGGCATGTTATCAAAAGCCCAATCTCTTTAAGTTTTAGAACGATTATTGTATTGTTTACATCAACTAAACCTAAACTTAAGTCTGAGCCTAATCCCAATCATAATCACAAGTCTAAAGCTAAACTTAAACCTAAACCTAAACCCAAACTTAAACCTAATCTTTAACCCAAACCTAAATCCATAAGGCACGTCAACTTGTTTATTGATATTGATATACATATTGTAAATTATCTGGATTATACAGTTTTGCTATGAGTGAATTATTTCATTGTGTTATTAGTTAGGTTTTTAAAATAAGACACGAGTAATTCCTAAGAAGGTTTACTGTAGAATGAACCAATTATTACACAGATCTTAAAAGTAAACTCTTATAATCTAAACACCAACAACATCGCATATCTCTGTAGACTAAACACCAGGTCATTATCGCTAATTTTAATTAAATGACCCATGAATTAGCTCACATGTGATGATTCCGACTTGATATGAACACGCAACCTTCTGACTTTTTGACAAACTTCAAAGCAATCGTAATGAATGTATGTACCTAAATAGATATATTGGACCATGGAGAAGGACATAGGCTACCTTAAGTAAACTTGAATGGGTGAAATAGAGGATGAATGTTTTTATGAAGAACATATTGAGTCAAATTAAAAAGGTGAAAATTCATATTTATTCTTTAGGTAAATAATAAAGGGAGTTTCATGTTTTTCAAAAAACCTTCTCACAAGCCGGTACAGTAAGGGTGATTTAAATTATTTTTGAAGCTTTATTGGGACGATTAATTAATATGTTGGTCTCATATTGGCATATAATTATAATACCATATACACAATGATAAACCCTTCTATGATTTTCTTTTGGTTTATCGTGTTCCGAGATCAGTCCGTGTATATCCAATGATACGTAGACGAAGTCGCGGGATACCATCTCGTTCATAATAGTTACAAAATCGTGTTATAATACTAAATACTATAAAACAAAAATTTTAAGGATTAAGCGGGATTAAGTTGTTTGGGGAAAAGTTTTTGATATCGTATCATATTGGGGAATTTGTCTGTGTTTGACAAGTTGACATTACCAAGTAACAACACTAAGATATCACAAGCTGACTGATTTTGTCGTAAAATTTTGTAAATATTGTAACTAATAAATTCATATTGAATTTAATAATGAACTTAACGATTGATTCTTTTGATAAAATATGTCGTTCGTGTTTAAGTGAATCTTCAAACTTGAAGTCATTATTTAGCAGAATAGAGAGTGATCGTAATCTTTCGGACGTGTTAAAGTACACAACTAATGTGAACGTTCGAACGGATGATATATTACCTAAACTGGTTTGTAATGAGTGTGAAATAATAATGTGCAAGGCCGACGCATTTAAGCGCCGTTGCCTCGAATCGGAACTGATTCTGATAAACATATCCATAGGCAGTGAGAACGATTTTAGCGAACTTCAAATCGATAAAAAATGCTCTGTTAAGAACGAAAGCGATGATATAGAGATCAAACATTTATTGAAACAGCCTTTGGACGTGCCCAACGACAGTTTACAAGATGATAATTATGAGGTAAAGCGAGACATTTTGAAAGAATTAGATGATGAATGTGTTAATTCTATGGAAGTGGATAAATCTGAAGATGTCATCATAAAAATCGTGAAGAAAGAGTATAGTGACGATTTCCATGATGACGATTTCCCTATATTCCAAGATGACAACAAAAACACATCTGAAATGCTAGGTAAAGAATACAAACATAAAAAAGCTGAAATTCTTACATGTTATTGTAAAAACACATTTGAAAACAAAACCAAATATGAAGAGCATTTAAAACGTTACTGTTGTAATAAATATAAAAATATATTTAAAAAGTTGAATAATGTTAGTGTTATAAAAATTAAAAACGAAATAGTTTGTCAGGAATGCAACCGACAATTCAATACTGTTGCGGGCTGGAAGGCACATCAACGGGCCCACGAAAACAAGAACAAGCCTATCCAGAAATTGTTCAAATGCTCAATATGTTTACGTAAATTCAAACACAACCATTTATTAGCGGCACACCTCCGTCGACATAACAAAGTAGCAGTGAAATATGTTTGTGACAAATGTAAGAGAGAATTTAAGTACAAAGCATACCTGGAGAATCATATAATCTCATTGCATATGGGTAACAAGCTCTCATGTGATATATGCATGCAAAATTTTACTGATAAGGAGACTTATAAAACGCATAGAGATAGCCATAAAAACAAAAGGTGCTATCAATGTGCTATATGTAATAAATCATTCTACATGTCATCAACATTAAAGGATCACTTACGGACACATACTGGAGAAAAACCATTCTTATGTTCGGTTTGTGGTAGAGGGTTTAGTCAAAGAAACAACATGATTCAACATATGAGGCGGCATCAAGGTGTTAAACCTTACAAGTGTGAAAGTTGTGAGAAAAGGTAAGCCATATGTCTAATTTAAATAATTTTCCATTGCCTAAGTTTTTTTTTAATATTATTGAGTTTGGTGCTAACATTTTCGCTGACTGAAGATACTTAAAAGACTTATAGGTTTTTGAAGTTTACTTCTTTATACCACAAAATAGAATTCCAAGATCAAAAATGTAAATAAAGGTGTTGCCAAATTCAAATAATAAACCTCATTTGTGCAGTTTGATGAAAAGTACTAAAATATCCTTTTAAAGTTATATGCATTGGTTAAACACTTAAAAACAAAGGTTTTCAGCTTCAAAGTGGCATAATATAAAGTGTAAAATAAAATATAAAGTATTCAAAATAAAATTGTCCCATTATTTTTATGATACTGGTAGTGAGATAAAAAGCTCCAAACATTTGGCTCTTCCTATTTCATCATTATCAAAAAATTGATAATATCATCCTGAAAATAATAAATTTATTTTACATTTATAACATCAAATTAAAATCACTTCAGAGGATATGTTTAAAAAAACATAAAATCGATTCAGGTTGTTACAATTTTTAAATATATATATAACCATATTTTATGTTTGAAGAAACATAAACAGCTTATCAAAAAAAATCTCCTATTTTCATTAACAATTGGAATTAAGTTAATAATTAGTGTTTTTCATTGTATTTTGGAATGCAGACCTTCACTAATGTAGCTAATAACATACATTTTGTTTTTGTTGTAACATTATTTATGGTTCCATTAAATTATTATTAATTGGTCAGTCTAGAAAAATGTTCACTACCCCTTAAACATTACTTTGACAGTGATATATCTTTGTTTACATTTTTAGTACTTTAATTATAGGTTAGAAGAGAGGTAAGCACAGTAACAGAGGTAGGTAGGTTACAGAAAAATTTCTTTGGATTTTTCTCTCTACTTGGGGCAGTCTGACAGGTGGAATTTACCTTGTGTTGTGTTCCTTTTATTGTACTGCTTACCATGAGGTGGGGGCCATATGCTTGTTTTTTACCTTAGTTGTATAAAAAAGGTATATTATAAAAAAAATATGAGTGAATTTTAACAACACATTAAGGACATATTGCCCTTCATAGTGCCTTGGCATATTACAATCTACAACCAACAAGTGTATTTGCTGCTGTTGAGAGATTTGCAGGCTAGAATGACAGTAACAGTTGGTGATCTCTTGATGGTTACCATTGTTTTCAGTTTTTTGTTAAAATCATGATGGTGTCTGCCTGATGGCAAGCAGTCACAGGTGCTTATAGACGCTTGTAACACCAGAAGAACCTCATACTGTAATTCTGTGGGAAAACCACAGCAGAGAGCTTATTCCACAACCTGTTTGCAGAAGGATATTCCTCTGAAAACGGACTGTCCATGACCATTTAGGTCCCAAAGTCTAAGGATGAAGTTCCTGATGATGGTGAGCGGTGCGATAGTGGAAAGTTGCTCTTGGCATCATGTCCAAATATTCCTCACGGCCAATGACATCACTTGCCACACTATGATTTAAAAATATAGTTACAAAGTTTTTCCACTACATTATATGATTAAAACTTACTTCTGTGACATTGCTTATTTTTTCATTAAAGGAATATATTGTAGGTTCGTTTCTAAGGGTGAATTGGACGCGCATATGAGGAAACACAGCGGTGCTCATCCCTTTATGTGTGATGAATGTGGGAACGGTTTCACCACTTCGAGCTCTCTTGTCAAACATCGAAGGACCCACACAGGTTGTGACCCCTTGCTTTATATTGAATACTGATATAGCTTGCACCTTGCAACCTTTCAACTTGCTCCGCACGTTGATACTATCGTGGTGATGCGACGAGTGACATTGATGAAGAAAACATCAACGAATTGCGATCTACTTGCAGGCGGAGAATAATCGTCTCGCTTGTGGAAGTGGCGCCTAATACTATTGTTGCAATCGAATGTTTTATAACCTAAATCAGTTTGACTGTGATTTAAAAAAAAAGATTGCCTTTAAAAAAGTCTTGAGTAGTTTATAAATTTTGCAATTGTTTATGTGGGGGTTTTAAATTTTCGCACGTTTGTCTAGAGCTCATTACGAATCCAACTTGGTATCACACGTATTTTAATTAGCAGTAACAAGAATTAACATGTTTTTTTTACTTGTTGATTAGACTACTAGTTAAGGCACTACCTCCACGAATGAGTGTATCGTCACGAGTCTGTCCTGCTATCATCGGGTGATCTCCACGAGGAGGCTATTTTTCCACCTGCGTTTCGTCGCAACTAATGACAGTTCCCCGTGTTACCACTACAACTCTTCGTCTTCTTCTTCTTCCTAACTTGGCAACCAGTCCTCTTTAATGAAGACCATTACTGCCATTATCGAGTGAATTATAGTGTCATGTGTTATGACGATTCAGTATCCTAACAAGATTGTGGCTCCCTTATTAGAACTTTCTCTAGTAAGATTTTGTCGGATCTCAGAATGAATGCTTTCAGCTTATGTGTATAATCCCTAACTATATCACGCAAAAGGCCACCAATATTACATAATATAGGGTCAAAAACCTAAGTTAATGAACCAAAAATAAAAACCACAACACATCACTTCAAGATCCCGCCAAAAACTCCCCGCTACTACATTTTACACAATTATTTTGTTAACTTGGAGACACTGCCATAGAGTTATTATATAATAAAATGGCAGGACAATAATATCGCCGCGATAAACTCGCTTGTAGAGGTGGCGCCTTACATGCTTTCTAGTTAAATTACAGTAAACAAAGTTTTATTTGCGACGACGTGACTTTATTTCTCATTGTAAATCATCAATACCAACCATTACATTGAAGAAAATGTTGAACGTATGAATTATTATTTCAGGTGAGAGGCCGTACGCGTGCGACCTCTGTCCGATGCGTTTCGCAGCGACCGGGACCTTGAAGAATCACCGTAGAACGCACACTGGTGAACGGCCATACCAATGTTCTTACTGCGAGAAAGCCTTCGTTCAGGTAAAATACTTGCACTATCTTTCACCTATACAATTAATAAATTGAAGTGTTTGATTGTAATGTTAAAAAAAACAGTTTATAATAAATTCATATGAAAGTATATACGGAACCGAAAACAAAAAAAAAATTGTCTGTTTCTTTGTACCGGTTAATCTCCGAAACGGTTGGACCGATTTCGACGGGACTTTCACTGGCAGATAGCTGATTTTATAGGGAGTCACTTAGGTGACTTTTATTTAAAAAAAATAATTAGGGTTCCGCGCAAATTATAAAAAAACTGGTCATGGTGAATCAATTCAGGCGCTTAAATGGTTTACGCCAGTAAACCATTAGAGATATTATATCAAACTTATGTACTACATAGTATATAGCATAGTAGATATTAGTAACCGGGAGCGGGGGTAGTAGGATTCACGCTTGAACCAGCTCGACGGCATTCTGCAGTCCACGCAAGCGCAGTTGCGGGTACAGCTAGTACTACATACTATGTGGTAGCGTGTACGGACTCTGCGTCGTACGACGTGAGTTCGAATCCCTGCAATGTTTCTGAAATCATCGTGATGAGCCCATAGCATTTGATGCATTAAACTCCCATTACAAACAGACACTTAAATTTTATTAATTGTATAGAAGATATGTATTAAAAACTCCGTGAAATCCGAAAAGGGTGTATAGGTACTCCAATGACATTACCAAAAAAATATCAAAATCGTATTTATTATGTAAATAAAAATGTTATTGCAGTTTAAAATTAACATATTTAGTTTTAGTTTCCCTAAAATTTAGCAAATTTGTAAAACGTGATAGCACCGTCGTCGGCCCCGGCGCGGCGCAACGGTACGTTTAATCGTATGGCGGTACCCTGCGCCGCGCCGGCTGTATTGCCATGTGAGTTTCCTCATTTAACTTTTTTTTTTGACATTTTATTAGGGGTAATTTTTTTACTTATAATCTCAGATAGATAACATAAACAGAATATAATCTCGATACCTAATAACACTTCCACGGATCCGACGGGGTTTTTAATACACACTGTATATATATATATACAAGAATTGCTCACTTAATATAATAAGATATGTTGCGTTCAGAAACGTAAAAGGCGCAAAGACGCATACATACAGCCAAATGGACTATAAAAAATGACGTCAATTTCAAAAGCTATTACGCCCTCGGGCGTTACCAATCGCTAAAATAGGTTTTATTTAAGATAGCTTGCATATTAAGACACTGTTTACGTGCGAATGTGATGAAAACACCTATATAGAATAAAATTATTTTCTTTTACGAAATAAGGCTAAATAATTCCTCCATTTTCGCTTTACAGGATTTTAACATTTGCTCTCAAGTGCGTCTATGGTTTTATAACATTGTTTTTGGTTAACAAATGCCCAACTGGTTGTTAATCGTTATAGGTTTTCGCGTTATGTCCACAATCTCACCTGATCTTAAGAGTGACGTTGTGGCTCAAGGTGGTAGTTACACGCTTAGCTTGGCTCTGAACTGCGGAAAATACCACTAGTTCTTTGGTGAGAGTTTTTCAACTTGAGGGTGGTAGCTAGTCAGGTGGGCATTAGAAAAAGCCCTACCACCAAGCTATGATTACACCATGTTTTCTTTCTCCGGGCGCTCAGGTTCATTGCACGGAATCGAACTCACTTCGATCGACGCGGAGTCCGTACACGCTGCCAACTGAGCCATCAATGCATAATTATTGTTTTTGATACCATCTTCCCGAGCACTTATGAGTGCTCCAGCAGCTGCATTCAGGAATCTATTCCTTAGATACTTAGCATGTTACAATCTTTCAAGAATCAAAAAAGTAAAAATATTATCACTATTAAGTAAAGGTTTCCTATTTATAACAGAAAAATGACCTAAGTTCTCACATACGTTGTCACACCGGAGAGCGGCCGTACGTCTGTAACCACTGCGGTCAAAGATTCCGTAAACCGGCCGGACTCAAGGCGCACGCGCGACTTCACCCGCATCAAACGCAAAACGAACCGTCTCTAACACTGCCGGTTCATAACCAAATGCTGTTATCAACTCAATGTGAAACAATAAAATAATTCAACTAGTGTCGTTTGTATAATGCTTAGTAAATAAGTTTTTTTAAGTGTAAGTAGTCAAGGCTTAAGTGTAAGTGCTACAGACTCAAACACGAATATTCAAGTCTAAACACGCGAGTGATTACGA
Organism: Saturnia japonica; assembly: GCA_033032175.1. Classification (NCBI taxonomy): domain Eukaryota; kingdom Metazoa; phylum Arthropoda; class Insecta; order Lepidoptera; family Saturniidae; genus Saturnia; species Saturnia japonica. The sequence continues at coordinate 1,859,182 of CM065331.1, forward strand.
TTCAAGGTGAATGTTCAGTATGTGAATCAATCAACTAATATACCCACACATTGGAGAGGTTAGATAACATTTCTATAATTTTTCTTTCTTCTAATCAAAGACTCGATGAAAGGGCAAAATTCCTGAAGGTAACTTAGTTTACGAATTATGCCAGGAACACAAATAAGAGGGGTTTTAGTGCTATTTATATTACACACAATAAACTGTGACACGTCATCTTGTTCTGTAAAAAAAATTAACTTTAAGTCACAAGTAAAAGTATATTTGTAATGAAAGTTTACAAGTTAAATGTGGTCGACGAACAGGAATATATTTTTAAAGAACGTATATTTTGTGTTTTGCGTTACCTTGTAATTTTATAAAATCAAAATGAAAACTTAATCAAGTTTTCCGTTGTTCGAAATAATCTCAGATATAATTGTGATATTACTTTTGTGTATCACTATTATCAATTAGTACATATTTATAATAATATGTCAGGGACAGCAAAGTGCGGGTATAATAGTTTATTATACCCATTCAGTCACGAGTACCTACTTAAAAACTCGAGTTGCGAATAATTGAAAAGACCGGTTATGAGACTTGTTTTATTTTTATATCATATGTCAGAAAAAAAGTTCACGTCTCGATCAATTATCCCCAGATAAATGATTCATTTCATTAAATTTACTATGGAATTGAGTCAGATAACAGGAAGCTAATACAGTTTTAAGATATACCCAGTAAAGTAATTGTTTGTCCGAATCCTATGCTTTGTAATATTCCTTGGATAGACAAAATCCAGGAAATAATTCATTAAATTTTTATTATAATTACAATATGTGTATCAATTTGTGAGGATTTTTTTTTAAATAAATATTTTTGATGTGAATTTGCTTTTTTTTTGTCAAGCCACTCAACGTCAGAGGTAAGTGTGTAATAATTTAATTCCTGACAAAGGAATACAACCTATTATTTAAAATATAAACAAACTCTAGATTTACCAATAAGTTTCAAATGTGTAAGTAAGTGTAAAAGTCTGTACATGTCTTATAAGTTTGATATTTTTTCCAAACTTCATAGAAGTAGGGTTGTTTTTTGAGCATATATATGTATGTTTCTTTATCACGCTCTTTAGCCTAAACCGATTTATGGATTTTAACATACGAGGTGTCTTTAGATTCGTCTTAATTATAGGAGTGACATAGGCTATATAATATTTAATTACGACGTCTGGAATCAAATAAAAAGCAAAAATAGAAAAAAAAAAATTTAGTCCTCTTCCTAGTCTGGCAACTAGCACTTTATTAAAGTCATTACCGCTATTATCGAGTGTATCTTGTGATGATTTCAGTATCTTAACAACCTGGTGACTCCCTTGTTAGAACTTTCTATTGAGTTTTTGTGGCATCTCAAAATTCATTATCTATATTATTTTTTAATATTGTTAGAGAATCGAAACAAACCAGGGATGTTATCTCAACAACGCGCTAGTGATACGTATATATACCTCCATAGGCTACGGTATCCGCTCATCGTCAGGCGGGCTTTATGCTTGTGTGTCACCTTTTCTGTACCACGGAATCTACACTAAATACTATACTATTATAAAGATCAGGTGATTGTATTTTGTTAGTTTGATACCAGAAAAAAATCCGAAACCTTTAGAGTATCCCATATAAATATTTTAAATACTTTAAATGTAAGTGAATTAAAAACATATCGAATGAGATAAATAATTTATTTGTTAAGTTGAAGGGCAGCGAGCCGTTTCTTCAGATCCAAAAGTACATTCACCTCTGGCTGCCAAACAGACTTGTCCTTTGTTGATGACTTCAACTGTCTCACTTTGTCACCCTGAGTTAAAAGAATTAATCATTAGAAATAAGGTGAATATGGTTTCTTCATATGCATTAAAATATTCGTATATTGTACAAAAAAAAAAATCCTCAAGTGAGGGGTCGTCTGCAAATATGCCACGCTTATTTGCATACTAAGCGAAAATGATATTTTTATTCGCATACTCAGTGAATATACCTTTCTTTTTCGCATACTCAGCGAATATTTCATGTTTATTCGGAAACTCAGCGAATATTTGTTATTTATTCGCGCATACTCAGTGAATATGTCATATTTATTATTCGCATACTCAGCGAATATGCAAAGTTGTTCATACACTTATTTGCGCTTCCTGCCTACTTGTTCGCTGACACGCGAACTTGTGGGATACTACGTGAAGGTTCGAGCTACACGGCGCGCGGCGTTGATGCGTGTAGAAACGACACAGCTTGGAAAAGCGTCAATATTGTCGAAATCTTGTATATTAATTTGCGAATGTTGTACAACTTTTGTAGCTCAGAAACCGATCTTAGGTTCGGTTTTGACATTTGCATAAGCTGAATTTTGGATTTTTTCCCTTATCACGGTGATGACAAGAAAGAACACGATCACCACTGTACCCAAATTTGGAGAACTTTCACATATTTCCATTGTTAATTGTTTTTTCGCTAATTTACCGACCCGATATCTTTTTTTTAAACATATTTTATATGTCATCTAGTCTTTAGTATTGTTTTATGCAGTTAGCAACCCTGATTAAGCAAATTTTTACTCATCTTATAATAAAATCTGACTCGAAACGTCGAACAGTTTAACTGAATATGGCAAGGAAGTCAAAACTAGTAGTCTAGTCGAAAGTGGAAAATAGCATTTTAAAAATATGTAGCGACATCTACATAGCGATACACAGCGACATCTATCGAGCCACATACGACGCATCCTACATCGCACTATAGAAATTAACTCTTCGATTGAGTGTATATACAAGAACCCGACTACAACCGTTGGGCAGCTGCCCGCCAGGCATAACACCCGTCTGGTCGGAGGATGTATTATTTATGTATTGTAATATACCTGTTCGGTTATGAGTTTCTCTAAGCTGGCAACACTATCGCCAGTGGGTTTCGGTTGCGCCTGCGCAGAAGTGAGGCGTTTCTTCAAATCCAACAGCTTGTCCACCTCAGGTTTCCATATGTTTTTATCTTTCGTTGAGGCTTTAAGTTGTCTTACTCTTTCTCCCTAAAAATAATAATCGCAATTTTAAGATGGTCACCTTTTTATTACCATTTTGTTTTCTCCCTAAAAATAATAATCGCAATTTTAAGATGGTCACCTTTTTATTACCATTTTGTAGTAAGGGTTAGGTTTAGACAGACCTGTTACAAAGTGTCTTGATATCTTTTACTAAAAAATAGCGCCATTAGGTTTGTTTGTTCATCGATCATGCTCAAACGACTGGACAGATTCTAATGAAATTTGCCATAGAATTTGATTATGTTATGGAATAGGACTTAGGAATATTTTTTTGTATGGTCCAGCTAAGCGGATTGACAAAACATATGTACAACATTGGTGCCCAGGGCACAAAAGATTGCAGAATCTCCCCCAAAGCACCTCTTGTGAGAATGTGATCCACTGATACCTAAACGCAACCGGATTTCAGGCAAGCACGTGCTGCTCCCAGTAGAGGTTCAGTTGCTCTCTGTCAGCAGAGTCCTGCAGTATATTAAAACTATAGGACTGAATGGGAAGCTTTAGAAGTGTGGAGCGATCATAATAGATCTAATTGTTCATATTGATACAGGACTGAATAAGCCTGCATGGTCCCCGTTTAGAATAATAATAATAATAAGCGAATGGACAACAGCTACTATTTTAATACAACAAAATTCATTTGTTACCTGTTCTGCAATAGCTTTTTCTAGACTGACAACGCTGTCATCGTGGCTCGCGAGCCCGTTAACAGGAGTCTGCGCTTGCGCTGCCGCGAGCTGTTTTTTCAATTCGAGGAGTTTGTTCACCTCCGGTTGCAACACAGCTTTGTCCTTCGTCGATGCTTTTAATTCCCTCAACTTTTCACCCTGTCATATAAATCATCTTATACTATGATATAATTACTAGCGACCCGCCCGCCCCTGCTTCGTACGGGTTCAATTTACAAATTTGTACCATTTGTTTAATAAATCATGTTCGATTGATTTAGAGTTTATCTTTTTAGTATTCATAGTTTTAAATTCATAGTTACGAAATCTGCGCTTAACTCGCGACGCGCAAAACATCATAGATGCAGAATGCCGGTTACCCGTTTCGTTTCAAGTGATTTTTTTGGTTGCGCGTAATTTTGAATACGTGATATCTTCTACGATATTCATTTAAATGCCCAAGTTAACACTAACATATTTATCTGGGAAAAGATGAATACTGAATTGTAGAAAATAGCCTCGCAAATAACCTAATATTTTTAATTATAAGGTTGAAGATAAAAATGGTTACTGTGAGTCAACCTTAGGAGATAGACATATGCCATCGCGATCTTTTCTCTAAGCTTTTTCGAAAACTACAATTCTTTAGAACATTGTTTTGATGTATCTCTTAAAGTTTAGCCAGCGTAAGCCACGTAAACACTCGAAAATCTATACTAACTTTTCGTATAAAATTATCCAAATGCCAATGAAAACCGTATGAAAATACATTGCGTAGTCTATAAGTAAACGGATAAACAGACAGAAGCGGATAACGACTTTCTTTTATACTATGTATAGATATATAATATAAATCTCAAGAGACTGTTTGTTTGAATACGTTAAACTCTGGAACTACGAGTCAAATTTGAAAACATATTTTTGCATGCTATAGCCAATTTATTGAGGAAGGTTATACGTCATATAACATCACGCTGCGACCATAAGTACCGAAGCAGGCATCATGAATGGCAAACTGTAGGCAAGTACAATAATGGCAATGGCGGCGGTGCTGTGGAGAGTTGCTCAAATAAATGTAACACGAATGAAACCGCGGGGCACAGGTATAGTATACATGTGAACGTTTATTTGGTCACTATATGTTTCTAAACCATAAATCTGGTTGCGAAAAAACTTTGATAAAACACCCGCGAAAGATTCTGTAATAGTACAACCAATTAACAAAAGATGGCGTGAAAGTCGTACCATTTTCATGGAAACAAGATTGGAAAAACCTAGTGTTATTGGGTTTTTTTTTTTTAAGTTCTCAGTAGCAGCTCGGAGTTTTAGCTTTGTTCCGGATTAATGGCAATAGGCTCGCCCCCCTATTACATAGGACCTAAAAAACATACACGGCGAACTGTGTGTGTAAATTAGTACGCCTCTGCCTAACCATAATTCCTTCAGGATGATGTTATGTTATGTTTTTTGTGACAATACCACATCTTAAATCTTAACTGAAATTAACAATTCAAATACCATATTAGAGCTTATTGTTTCCGTTAAAAAAATAGACATACAGAAAATTAATTTACCTGCTCAGAAACAGCTTTTTCAAGTTCAGCCACAGAATCCCCTGAAGCTGAACTAGATTCACCCTCCTGGAGAATAATATATATTTTTTTTGTTATTTATAAGCAGTTTTAGAAGTCGAGCCCAAGACCAATCATTGTTTATTCAGGCGGCTGCTACTCCTGAAGCCGAATACAGCACAATAGTCAATAATATGGGTTCCTTATACTTGGAATGTAATTATGCTTTCCTTATGTATATGAATTCCTTTTTATTAAATTGTTTTTTCTTTTCTATTATGGCTAAAATTATTGACTTTTTCTCAATAGAATTTTACAGGTAATAAAAGCTGCATAAGTATTACTTTTGTCTTTTTATATCAGGAAGGGTGATATTTATGTGATGAAGTCCTTTAAGTAAATGAATATTTTAAATACCATAGTAAAATCCATTGACATGTATATGCAGGACCTACATATAGTAGCCGGCATGTATTTTATTTAACAGAAATAACTGTGTTTAAATAATATTATTACAATAAAAATAAATATTTTGTTATTGAAATCCAAAATCGATTTTTTCATAAAATATTGTAGATGCCAGCCCTAGTACTACAATCGGGTGTAGGTGACCAAATTCATAGTCGGCCGGAACCGCTTTTCTGTAAATACCTTCTTAGCTCTGTCGCTTTGAGTTCCCGCGTACTTAACTCGCAGCTTGTCCAGGGTTTCCTGCTCGATCTTTGCGAAGAGAGGCTCCGGCTTGCCTATCACGTGTCCCGAGGGTAGATACTGCAGTAGAACCGGTTTTCTGGTAACATTATGAATTGAAGATCGATAAATGACCTAGAGGCACGCTATGCAATCTAACAATCAAAATTATTAAAAAGGAACACAAAAAACCGACATTAACAAAAACACACGAGTAAAAAATTATTTTTTCCATTTATGTGACGCCCAGACGTTCGCATTTATTAATATTATATATCACTCCCACAATGAAAACAATTCTAACGACAACTCGTATGCTAAAATCCATGAAGCCATTTATGCTACAGAGCGTGACAAAGAAATATACATTAATACATACATACGATCGAAAAATATTACCCAAATTTTTCGCAGTCGGGTAAAAATATAACTCTCTAATTTCGCCGTCGGGTAAAAACATAACTCTCTAATTTCGCATTCGGGTAAAAACAATAGCGACGAACAAGTGATCGGCAAACTATTCCCGGTCGCCGCTATCATGCCGACCTGCAGCTGGTTATATATACTGGCTGATCCCGGAACGCAACAAACCTAAGCGAGCCTGTATGGCGGATGTTACACCTGGTATATGTTGTTACGATCCCTTCGAACACAGACGTTTTTTGTTTTCTACTACCCAGGTTTTTATTGTTACTAGCAATCAAATTGTTGTTTATTGAACTACAATTCTTTATTTCAACAACCATAGAGTAGTTAATATATAGTGGATAAGTAATTACAACAGAAAAACACAACTACTTCTCTCTATCAATTTCGGAAGTTAAAATTCAAACTCTTTGATGGACTTCGAACAATAGGATTTTTTACTTCTTTATTAAAGGGGATGGAACCTTCTAGAATAATTTAAAAGTCAATGATATACAATGGCGCTAGAAAGGCCTTATTAAATGAACACAGGTAACCGATTACGCAATTTTTGAATAATTAAAATTTATTGAATTATCTACAATTTTCTAAATTATCCGTTTGAAACAACCTGTACATAAACAGCTGTAGCTCTACGGTCATCCGCCGGGGTCACGGATTTCTAACAACAATTCAATGAAATTAAAACGTAAAGAAATACTATTAGAATAAGACACGTGACACTTCTGCGTAATGCAGGAAAGAGATAGCCCTATGATGGTAAGGCGTTGCCGCTCCGATTAGGTTAGCTAATTTATTATTTAGTTTGTTTGAAAATTCTATTTCTTACATTTCACAAAAAATTTAATTTCATTGTTTTATATTTATGATCACTGACCACTATAACCCGACACAGTGAAATCGAATCTTCCAGAAGTCGAAGAAATTAACTACTTAATAGTACATTTAATTATTATACTAACTGTGGATTGATTCGTAATGCTGTCGAATCTATATTGAGCTGGTCCCTCAACCTTCGCGCCGTCTCCGGTATGTAGGGAGCTAGCAGAGTACATAGTAACGCGACGAGTTGGCAACAAAGACCTATGGCAGTTGCACCGCGTACTCTGGAAAACAAAAGAAAATAAATCAGATCATAAAGCCTAAATTGGTGGAGCAGAAATACTGGATTTTCTGGTGTTGGCCTATTAGAAGGCTACGTTTAGCTTTGGACCAAAATTTATTTGATTTTTAGTGATGACATGGCCTAAGATGGAAACACGCTAAATCTAAAAAAACTTTTCAAGAGAATCTTCTGGAACACACCTACGGGTGCTTGTTACAGATGTTAAAATTGAAGGAGATACATAGTGAGGACGGCATTAGAAAAAGTCCTCACCATCGTGTCATGGTTTAACCACAATGTCTTCCTTTGCTGCAAATTTAGCCTTATTGCAGAAATCTAACCTGAATTGCTGGAAGTAGTTTCAAACAATTATTTAATGCTTCAAACAACAAACTGAATTACTAAAAAGGAAACAAAAAACCTGACCGCAACAAAAACACTTGACAATTTTTTTTCTATTATTGCTTTTCATTTGATTTCCAGACGTCGTACTTAAATATTAAATAGCCTATGTCACTCACACAATGAAGACGAATCGAACTACACCTTGTATGCTAAAATTCATCAAGCCGTTTAGGCTACAGAGCGTGCCACAGAAATAGACATACATACGCTCAAAAAACATAACCCTCCTTCTTCGCAGTCGGGTAAAAACTGTATATGGTTCAATTGATTTTCAAAACCCCAAAAATTGAGTGAACCTTGGTGTATATTAATCACTGTGTTCCAAGGTTTTACCAGCGTTAAATTTATTTGAGCAACTCTCCAACGCATCGTTATTCTAATTTGCCGAACTTGCGTACTGCTTGCCAGGTTCATGCCTTCATGGTTACTGCTCCGCTCTTTAGGACCGTACCGTGAAGTTATATAACCCATAGCTTTCCTCAATAAATGGGCCATTTTTTTTTTGTTTGTTCTACGCATTATTCTTCTACCGGGTATATCAGTCCCACTGTACTCTCTTCTTTATAGCATCGAATCAGGAGAGTCGCTGTTGAGATAGCATTTTAAAGTCATATAACATGTTGACGTCGTCCGATAAAGACTTATATTCTGATAGGTTAAATTCATGCTAAACATCAGCGACTACATTTTAAATAGCCAATAAAAAATTATACAAAAAGAACTGTGGCGAAGATAACAGCGCGTGGCTGTGCCGTGCAGGTGTGTACCTCACACCCCTGCGCCCGCGCCGCTGGAATGCGAGCTCTGCGGCAAGTCGCGATCGCTCGGTCACAAGCGCCAGTCCGCTACCTACTCTGACGGCGAATGCACGCGCATTTTTATATAGCTCCGTGCAAGTTTTATAATCACGTGTGCCTACCCTGTTTATACTTTTTAATAAACAACATTTTAACTTCCACACACGCCTAATTTATTCTCTCCACAAGTTGTAGACCCTGGACGAGGGCTACAGAACTTTTAAAATCTTAGTAGCAGTTACAGATATTAGCGTGTTCAAACAATCTCTTGAGATTTATAATACCATATACTAGTATAATAAAAGAGAGAGACGCCTAGTGGAACCAGAAATAGACAAGAAAATATCGCTGTTTAAGCGCTATCAAGGAAATTTAAAGAGAAAGAGAGAGTTCACTTACTTATCCTCATCGTTACCCTTCAGCAACACCCAGGGTTGCTCCGACTGCATGTGCTGGTTACCCAATCTGGATATGGAGAGTACGTGCCTCAGAGCCTCACGTAGACGACCTTTCTCCTGATGCTGTACGTAAGCTGGAAGAATGCAATGAACAGAAAAAATGTGGAGTTTTTCTTTTAAATATTAGTACGGTAAAGCCTGCGGTAAGTTATTGTGCAATGATGACTTAGTATTTTATGGACACTAGAATCAGAACCATAGCATGGTGGTATGATATTTCCTAAAACCACCTGGCTAGCTACCACCTTCAAGTTGAAAATCACCAAGCACTTATAGCTGATTTCCGGCAGCAGTAATTGAGAGCCAACCTCCTACTTCGCTTAGCGTATTACCATCTTGGGCTCTATCGTCACTTCGAATCAATTGTTCCAAGTTCATCCTATCATAGAAAATTATGAGCATCCTCCAACCAGAAGTCAGCTAAAGAAGTCATAAAATTAGCAGCATAAGTGACTATACTGGACTCACCGCTAATCTCCCTATTGATAAGTGCCATCAGCTCGTAATCTGCTTCAGTCAGCACTAGGTCCGGAACACGCCCTTTGAACGTGTTAGCGCAGAAACTTAACGAGCGGTGACAGAAATTGCCTAAATTGTTTAATAACTCCGAATTGTTCCTGAAAACAGATGAGTTAAGGTATAGTATTACAGAATCCAGGTCCATCTGTTTAATGGATCACCAACGATTATGATCTTAATGTAATACGAAATTTCCTCTTCAAAAAAGGAGAATTCAGTTCTTTCTGTAAAATTGATCACCAGCAACTACAATCTTGAGGTAACAATCGAAATATTTTATTCAAATTACCTGGTCCCAAGTTCTGTCCAGCTGAAACTTGAATCCGAAGTCTCCGGCCTGATGCTGGCCAAATAGAACCGCCAAACATCCGAAGGTATGCCGGTATCCTGTAAATTTTTATCCTTACTTATGGTTATGGTACAACTATCCTGAAGTTACAAGTTTATTAGCAACCTATCGGTGTATTCCAGGAGCCATACTTAAGGTCCAATATCATTTCTGACCATATCACCTTTTTATACTTTATAGGTCTCTAAAGTTTTGGCCTCAAAATTAATTGATGTTAAGCGACAATGTGACCCAAGATGGTAACACGCAAAGCCACGTGGAGGAACTAGCTCTCAAGTGCAGCTGCTGGAACACATAAGTTCTTGCTGACTAATTTTCTACTTAAGGATGAAAGCTAACCAGGCGGGCACTAGAAAATGGCCAACTACCATGCTGTAGTTTCATCACGATGATTTACTTCACCGAAGGCTCAGGCTCATTGCAGGAAAATTGAGCTTACGTCGAAAGAAGCTATGTCCGGACCCGCTACCACTGAATCATCATTGCTTTACCATCGGCTGAGGTTATGACCAAACATTATACCATTAATGCAATAAAAAGACCCAAGCACCAATATGTGAAGAAGCATTGGGACACTCGGTGGTGTTTGTACATGGTCTAGGTAGTTAATATAAAAGACTGATCATCGACACATGGAAATTATGGACTAGTAATTGATTGATCAGCTTCGACTTGGGACGATCACATCAAGACCTAATGTTTATGATAATGCTCATAGGCTTTATTATGTGGTCCCACGTCCACATAAACCACTTACAGCATTATTTGCAAAACTCTGTAAAATGCACTTTACTAAAGTGTTTTCATTTACTTAAGTATAATTACACAACACACTATCACAGAGGTATGATAAATATTTCATACAGACCTGTGCATCCGTCCCGAAGACGCCGACACCCCTCGATTTGGAGAATTTACCTTCCTCGTAGTTTAGATATTCTGGAATATTCGAATGCCAATATTTAGAGTTCTCGACGAAAACTAGATTAGTCAAGTTACTTCATTTGGCTCTATATTATATAAATTTGGTGACGATTTGAGGAACGTAATAATAACCAAACAATGAAATGAAAATTGAACACTAATTAAAGTAATTGTAAAACCACACATTAGAAGACTCTAAACTATCTCAATGATACGTGACATCATACGATCACTGTCGGTACTGCGATGGCGGAGCGTTGCTCCTATAAAGTGTAGGGAGCCCACTAATGAGGGCATTCTACTTCTCGTGTCGTATTGAGACGTAACTCTTTCCGCGTAATCAGTCATTGTCAGTCATCATGTGTAGCATTATATTAAAGTGTAAAGTAATAAACCGATTGCTTAATATTCTTAGCCTTTACATAAAATTTACTTTCCTGAAATTAAATTAATGACACTGACAAATGATACTTAATGGTGATAAAGTAAAACATTACAACGGCGGTAATTCCCATAATTTCAACAATGTATGGACCAGAGTGCTGGGCTACGAAAGCGGTGGATGAAAGGAGAGTGCATGTAGCAGAGATGCGAATGTGGAGATGGATATGCGGAGTGACAAGAATGGATAGAATAAGGGATGAGTATGTTAGGGGAAGCCTGAGAGTAGCACCAGTGACTGAAAAGTTGAAGAGTGGAAAATTAGTATGGACATGTTATGGGTAGTGATGAAAGTCATGTAGAGAAAATACAATGGAGATGCTATTAAACGGAAATGCAAAAAGGAGGTGCCCTGAATAGATTTAGATGAGAGAAATAGGTTATGCGTGTACGGGGAGCGAATGTAGAGATGACGGCTAGAATGGAAGAAAACGTGCTGTGCGACCCCACCTAGTGTGGGATAGCGACAGGAAGAAGAAGATGAATTGTATCAAGGGATCTAAGCAATGTTTACCTAAAACTATACTGTGTAATAGGATACGACAATTATGTCCGACTGAATCGCGGACCACCACACATAAAGTGTAACACCCGGTATAGTAGCACGCTGTGAATATGTATGAAGCGAGGCGGTAGGAATCTTAACCCGATTGGCTCGCGACCAATCAGCCAATGGTAATAAACTCCTAGTGACTTATCCAGCTTCCGAGGCTTGCGTGACGGTATGATAGCGACGACCGGCGATGGATTAGAGATCTCTCGGTGGTCACCGTTGATTTTGTATTGTATCATCCTTACCGTTATGCATAGTGCAGAATTTTTTTTTTCTATACTTTAAAAAATGTTTACCCGATAAAGGAAGCCTAAATTCATTAGATTAAATAAGTAATAATAATAAACTAGAATAAATGAAGTAGAAATGGGAGCGCTAAAAAGTATGTTAGTAGTGAATTTGAGTGACAGGATAAGAAATAGTGTTATAAGAGAATGTTGTAGTGTGAAAGAAGATATAGTGACACGGGTTGAGAAGGTTTGGGCATGTAGAGAGGATGAATGAAGGAAGAATGACTAAACAAATTTTTAAGGTGAGGTAACAAATCGGGGACGTTCTGAAGAAAGGTCAGGTTAAGAGTACTTACTCTAAACCAACGAGTATGTATGAAAAGAATGATGAATGTTGAAGAAGCAAAAGATGTATGCCAGGATAGTAGCAAGAAGAAACATGGTACATATATGTGTGTATGTAATGCATTAGACTCAAGCGTGTAAGGCGCTTAGATGATCTAAAGCACTGACCTGTAGCGAAGATATGTTTGACCAGGGTGTGACCCTCATTGACTCCGATCAACGTAGCTGGGAACATGACCACGTGGAAGGGTACGTTGTCCTTTGCCATGAACTGGTATAGTGTTACCTAAACGAAAAATGTTGCGAGGTAAACTTTGTAATTTTGTTTAAATCTTTCTCCATTTAGCGCTTGGCCACAATCTCAACAAAATTTAAGAGGTGATATAGCTCAAGACAATAACGATAAGCATATTAGGGGATCTGGCACTAAAGTGCAGCTGTCGGACCACAACTATAAGCGCTTGCCGACAAATTTTCAACTTGAGGCTGATAGATAGCTTGGCGAGCATTAAAAAAATGCTTTACCATCATATGGTTTCATCACGATATTTTCGTTCACCGTCTCATTGCTGGGATTCCAACCTACGTCGATCGAAGCGGTGTCCTTACACGCAACCACTGAGTTATTATTGCTTCAAAACTTGACTGTTAGCAACATTGGAACAGTTATTCTTACTCTTTGCTTGCAACACGCATTGACATTCCTCAGTTAAGGTTTGCCTAAATTGATTTTAAAAAAAGATAGCACTTACATCACAATCCTTCTCTGGTTTCCACCAGGCTTCGTACTGTTTAGTCGCCATTTGAGTTATACTCAGATAGCCAATCGGGGCATCGAACCACACGTAGAAGACCTGACAAAAATATAATACCATCTTCATTAAGAACAAAGCAATATTTTACCAGATTTTCAACAAAAAATAAACTTAGAACGTTGCTATGAGAATTGACGTCAGCATTTGACGATGCAGAAGGTACTCACATAGACAGCCTTATTGAGCTAACTCTACCAAGACAAAGATCTTAAAAAGTAATTTGACTAAGAATGCGTATCCAACAGAGATATGCGAGCTGGCTAGGGCAGTGCGAGGATGTGTACCGGTGCAAGAGGTACGAGGATGCGTGAAGTGGTGTGTTGATTGGATGCGAGATCCATAGAGGTCCAATACCTCTAGTTCCCCTTACCGTTTTACACATTTCTCGCAAACATCCTCACTTGCGTCTTTCGCACAAATTCTTCACTCGCGTCCTTCGCACACATTCCTCGCTCGCATTAATAATAATAATGTTTATTTCCAAAATACCGAATTTTAGGTTTACAAAAGTTAATTTAAGACTACTTATAACACTCTTCTCAATATGCTGGTAGTAGCTCCATAATGACTGTCGTAGAGATCTCCACGCTACGTCCAAAGACCTGTCTTGTAGATATCTGTATTAGAGATGTTTCATTACACGATTAACATCGTCATCACATATTCAGATAGAATAAGTGTTTTTGTGTGCATTAGTCTGTTTTAAATTGTACGTACGTGCGTGATATGTGAGTATGTGTGCTGTGTGAGAGAGAATGTGTTTATGCATGTATTGCTCGCACACATTCCTCGCTCGCATCCTTCGCACGCATTTCTCGCTCAGATCCTTCGGACACAAAATAGATAAATAGCTTCGCTAGCCCTTTTCCATCAGAGCTTCGTTAAGCGAGGCTAGGAGAATAAAGTAATCCAACTGGTGGATTTCTTCCTCGCGCACAGCCTGGCTACCTCGCACATCTTTGGTGGATCTCCTACTCTCTACAACAGAATTACGAATAATGGCTCCAGAGTCACAGATTTACTACAGTCTCCATTTTCATACAAAAAATGTTCCACATTTTTACAGCACGTTAAGGCTGCGGAACCATCTTCCTCCACAGTATGACATAAGGGTCCCTCAAAATGCAACCTTGAAGAAGCAGACAACGAAAAATTCCGATAACTTATGATCCTGATATTTTTGGACAAAAGTAGATAAGATACAGTGCATGGTAATACGGATGCGAAAATGAAATATAAAAATTAAAAAAAGAGTGTGGTTCACCTGCCCTGGACATACGTTTATACCAAATCTTAGGTATCAAAATAAAAATACGTACTCACCTACTCGAACTCCTGAACGGCAGATCTTGAATTTATTGTGAACTATTATGCGATGTCTTTATTATTTCTTTTTTTATTATGCGATACGTTGCGTTTTATATTTGATTCATTAGATTTCCAAATTCTTCAATATCTATTTTCTCATAGCGGAAAAATATTTAATGCGTTTTTGTTCGAAATGTGACAGAATTATATCGAACATGCGCGTTTGGAAGCTATACTAGCGCGTGACTTGTGAGCGGCGGATGATGGGACTAGCGCCGACGAGCCATCGATACACTACACCTACCTATCGATACACCTTGGATTTGATGTGAATGTGAAAATGTATAGAAATCCAAAGCAGCGTAAACAGTGCAGACTCAGCTTTATAACATTATCTCGTCAACACATCAATATAAACCTTATATTTAAATATACGAGGATTTTGGATTAATTATTAAACCGGATCGATATCACGACTTCCAGCTCACGTGCACCAAAAATATCACTTTAAACTAGTGCTGACCTTATTGGCGTATTCTGGTAGAGGAACTGGTACCCCCCATTTAAGGTCTCTGGTGACGGCTCTGGGACGGAGCTGTTCCCGCAGCCAGGCTCTAGTGACTGCTCGAGCTGGCGCTGACCATCCACTCTCCACCGTCGAAATCCAAGTCCTGATCGAAGGTTCCAACTGCCGTTGACAAATATCATTAAAAAATTCTTAAGACATCGACAAAACTGGAGAAACTAAGATATAGCTCAGAAACCTTTATTTTAAAAGGGGCAAAGAGTGCAGATGCTGTCAGTTAAGGAGTAAGAAAGAGATGGCGAACAATAAACTGGTTAGTAAGAAATAGACATACACTCGAAAAACATAACCCTCCTTTTTCGCAGTCGGGTAAAAGATATCTTTACTTGTACCGACCTGACCAAGTTCGAGGAACAGCTGCTCGCTAGGCCTGACTGTCGGCTCGTGCCCGCAGACTTTGCACCTAGGTTTGATCAGCTCGATCGCATTGATGAGTTTCCCGCATTTATCACACTGGTCGCCGCGGGCGTCCTCATACCCGCAACCTGGTAACGGGCAGGTGCCTTCCACAAACCTGGTGGAGAATGTAAGGGTTACTGCATACGCTGGCTGGTAATGCGGTAAATGACAAATTTGTCTTTATTTGTAACTAGCTGTGCGCGTGGTTTCGCTCACTTGGACTACAGAAAGCCCGCGCGAATCTTGCTCCCCGCTTCCGACTATCTATTTTAAAGACAAAAATGCTTATTGTGGGTGTTCCTTAGAAGATAGACGTATACTCTTCCGAATTTTTTTGTAGGTCTTTTTAATGCCTACAATTATGTAGTACATTCATTTGCTATATCTCTTATTGTTTACTCAGCTTAAGCCATTTGAGCGCCCGAATTGATTCACCATGACCAGTTTTTTTTTAATTTGTGAAGAATTCTCATTTTTTTTCTAAAATAAAAGTAGCCTAAGTTACTCCCTATAACATCAGCTATCTATCAGTGAAAGTCCCGTCACAATCGGTTCAACCGTTTCGGAGATTACCCGGAACAAATTGTTTTTTTCTTATAGGTATCGTATATACTTTGATATGCGTTTAGTTAAAAGCTGATAATTTTGACATTACAAACAGACACTTCAATTTATTATTTGTATTGTATATAGATTTTAATAACGACTTTGATGTTCGTTCATATAATATAGCTTATTTAAGTTTTTGCGATAATACATTAAATTGTCAAGAATTTATTGGAATGGTAAGATTTAAGATATTACATAGATTTAGTATAGTACAGATATCGGCAATAGGTTGAATAAGACGAAACCAAAAACGGAAAACACTACAGCCGCACAAGTTTGTGCGCGACCCTCCATGTTTCCGACAGACATTGCCGGAGACGACGTAACTATAGACGACAACGGAGGTGAGTAATCGAGCGGGGAAGGGAGGCCCGTACAATTGCGTGACGTAGGCGCGCAATCCACAGTACACTGAAGTAAACAGTATTACGTCTTCATAGAAACTGCCGAAACGAAATCTAGGTGTTAATCGCGATTACGCAATTTATAACTAATGACAAATTATTATATTACTTAGTTCCTAGTATTTGAAATTGTTTTTGATTTATTAAACTTTAAGCAAAAATGTACATTCACTTTTTAAGAACCACTTTTGAAACTAGAAATAGAAACCAAGTAGAAATAATTTAAAAGTTACAAAATTTCTGGTAGATAATATATTTTGGTGAAAAGATAATAATGACATTATCAAATACGAAAATAGGTAACCCAAAAAACACATTCAGGGGCAGCCCTAGTGCGTGTTTATCTACCGAGCGGCTGCAGGTAATTATTTGAAGAACACTACCCAGACAACATACTGTTTACTTTAGAGTGTACTGTAGTGACGTAATATCGTACTACCACGCCCCCGCCAACGTCTCTCACATGGGACGGTCGCGCACGAACTTGTACGACTACAGTGCGCGTATTATTTTGTTATTTTTCTTCGTTATACAAGTAAAATTTAGTTACAGTATACATGACCAAAATTAAACACACCTACTAAACATTAACATTACACTTTAAAAGAGAGACAAACATCTTAGTACTGTAAATGTCAAACAGAAAATAGTCTATGATCAAAAAGTCGCCGGTCGAATTTCGACCTTAGGGCGATCGCTAGTTATGAGATAAATTAATATTTAACATAAGACGATGACTTAAAATCTGGCGATACTTTGATATATTGAACGAGAACCATCAAATTGTATGTTGAGAGAAACGCACCTGTCAGCTAGGAACCGATCACAATTGGTGCACAGCAGCTGCTCGACCGACTGTGAACTTATGAACCCGTTCTCCCTCAGTTTCAAGAACAACCGCTGAGCTATCCTGTCGAAAAAGATACAGTAATGTTATATTGGCTTTTTTTACACAACAAAGGTGGCAAACAAGCATAATACCATAGATTTCACAACCAACCCCAAAGAGCTCTGGAACCCAACACAGGGTTATTTGGCTGCGAACTTTTGTAGGGGTCGAGGAATTCCACCAGTCGGACTGCCCCAAGTATAGAGAAATCTTCAAAGAAAAATCTCTTTCCCATACTTATCTTTGCAAAAAAAAGAGCTGCAAAGCGTTTTGCCTATATTTAGATTTACTATAAGTCTGACTAAAAAAATTATCCTGAAACAGAGTTAAAGAAGAAGAAGAAAAGAATCAAGAATTTGTTTCTACGAAATACATAAATGCCCGAGTACACTTTTTATTTCAAAAAACAGAAATAGATTCTCGATATTGGGTAAAGTCACGAACGTTCTCGCTTCTGAATGAACTAAGTCGAGAACGTTCCACCCCACTTTAAATCCTAATATTATAAATGCTAAAGTGAGTTTTTTTATTAGTTTGTTACTAGATCACGCAAAAACGGCTAAATGGCTTTGAATGATATTTGGCACACGGATAACTTATAACCCGGATTAAGACATAGGATACTTTTTATCCGGGTAAAGAGCCAATTCTGAAGTCCACGCAGACGAAGTCGCGAGGAGAAGCTAGTAACGTATACGCTTGAGATTATGGTTTAGAAACTATATTTTTAGTATTGAATACAAATGAAATAGACAAACGACCTAAGGGATATGGGCAAGGGGGTATATGCACCAGTGAACCATCATTGCTTCAAACATCGTTTATAACCCTTAAAGCAATCAAGAGAAATGATGGGACAGTTGGTAGCGTCCACGGACTCCACGTCGATCGACGTGAGTTCGAATCCCTGCAATAAGCCTGAGCACCCGGTGAAGGAAATCATCGTGATGAAACCATAGCATGGTGTTAGGACTTTTTCTAAAACCCATCTGGCCAGGTGTGTTCGCACAGCTACACTTGAGAGCCAGTCTTCCACTAGGATTAGTGCACTATCATCTTGAGCTATATCATCACTTAAGATCAAGTGAGATTGTGGCCACAACGTTAAACCTTAACGATAAATAATAAAGTGATATTAACTCAGTCTGTTCGTTGGTGCTGGTCCGTCCAAAATAATCGAAGCCGATATTAAACCACCTGTATACAGAATTGTGGATCTCGTAGTATTTGTCGCAGATCTGTTTCGGCGTCAGACCTTCCTCTAGAGCCTGAAAGACAAACATCATCCATGGCTTGAGATTCAAGTTTTTCATATATATTATCAAACATATTAATACTCGATAATCTATAATTATAATAAAAAAGTAAAGAATCGAAATCTGTTCATTGAAGATATTTGAGAAAAAACAATACGGGCGGGTTTAGAATCACGGACAGAACACATTTCGATAGATTTTGTTGTTAATCAGTCTGTCTGTCGGTATGTTTGAACGCCAATCACGCAAAAACTACTGGACCAAATTTAATGGAATTTGGTATGATTGTAGTTTATAGTGTGAAGGTACATTTAGAATACATTTTTACAAGTATGGACATTTAATTGGCTAACATTAAGTGATAACTTATCATAAAGTCTTACCTTTGTTTCCGTCGCAGTACCGTACTCATCAGTACCGCATATATAAAACGTGTTATAGTCACATATTCGACAATATCTGAAACAAACGTCATAATGTTACTTTTTTTTACTAAAATGGCGTCGTGAAAACATTCGCCAGTGCTAATGTTTTTTTTATCGTTATAGGTTTAGCATTATTGCTCCAATCTCACTCAATCTCCCAACATACAGTAGCACGCTAAGCCTAATGGAAGACTGGGTCTCAAGTGTAACTGCCGGAACACATCTATTGTTGCTTGGTGACCGGTTTTCAACTTGAAGGTGGTGGCTAACCAGGAGGACATTAGAAAATGACCTACCACCATGCTATGTTTTAATTACAATGAAAGTACTGTAGAAGCACGTTTTATAAGCGAAACAGTAATCATGAACGTAAAGGGATACATCAAAATAATGTATTAAGAATTGCAGTTCTTCAAAAAGCCTAAAGAAAAGTATGCAAATCCATATGTCTAAATCTTAAGGTTGACCCGTGTAAACCATTTTAATTTTAACATAATAATTAAAAATATCAGATTATTTGCAAAGCTATTTAGCTTTTTTCTCCAATTCATTATTAATCCTTATCCACATAAATAAGTTACTTAACTTGGGCATTTAATGTAGATTATAATTGTCCCTTACATTATATCATTTAAATGAATTCCGTAGAAGATATCACGGATTCAAAATTACGTGCGACCAAAGAGATTACGCGCAGCGAAACGGTTGGCCGGCACTCCGCATTTATGATGAATTGCGCGTCGTCGCGAACTAAGCGCACTTTTCGTAACTCTATCATCACACTAAAGCGATACATACATACTAAAACAAACGAACATGCACTTTTAAACATAAATGACACCACTTTATAAATTGCACCCTCGCGAAGCTTAACTATCTGTAATGTGGTCCAATTTAAAAGATAGGATAGTTTTGATCCCAATAAATAACGCAGTAGTCGAGGTCAATTTTTTTTTTACGATAATTTTTTTTTATTATTTAAAGATTTCTCATCCTTTCCTTTCCATTTCTTTTCTTCATAAGAAAGTAAATTGCATCCGTGCGAAGCCGGGGTGGGTTGCTAGTAATATTATATATATACTAAACTTATTTTATTCTGAGCAATATTTTTGATCGCCAAAGCTATTTTATCTTATTTAACACGTACTAAAATATACGAATTTTTTTTTTCAATATACATATTTATTTTTGCAATTTACCTTGCGAATATATCCGCTGAGAGGACGCACCCTATGATGTTACCCAGATGGGGCACGTTATTGACGTAGGGCAGCGCTGACGTCACCAGCACATTCTTTCTGCCCTTTATTGGTAACCTGCAACCCAAAAATTATTTTTCTGCTTAAATCTATAGGATAAACTTTACATACATCATATCACCTGATTTTTAACAGACTTCCAAAAGAAGGAGTTTCTTAACTCGAATATATATTTATTTATATCTTCTTTGTTTATTAACCAATTTGGATGATTATTTTTTGTTGGATAGGGGATACCTCAAGGATGGTCCTGTTTTAATTTCATTGGCACAAGACCTTCGATTTCTAAGATACACCAGAAAGCTCCTCAAAACCATTTAAGTTGGTTTTCTTTTTCGTGTAAAAAAAAAAAAAAAAAATTATACGATTAAGCCCGCCTGATAGTAATCGGCTTCCTTAGTCTATGGACACTTGTAACTCTATAGGTGCCCAGGAACAAAACACAAGGTTATTAGGCTGCGATCTTCTGTAGGGTGGAGGGGAGATAATCCACCAGTTGCTGCGAACAAATTTTCAACTTGAGGGTAGTAAAAAAAAAGGCAGGTATTAGAAAATACCCTACCACCATGCTATGGTTCCCATACTCATGATCCTAAGGTTTCGACATACGACAAAATCCCAGTTTGGAAAAAAATATTCTTACACTAATTTTTCCTGTTTCAAAGGCGGTTGTAGATCGCTGAGACCTTTCTTCCAACTGTCCTTTGCTGCGGCCACCTCTTCAGCTGATGGACCCACTTCAGCCAAGCCGCCATCGTCTGGAGACCTGTCAAAATATTCAAAAAGTGACATTTAATAAAAAAATATTTTAGTAATTCTTGAAGCGATGTTCAAATTGTCAAGTTCGCAAGATGGCCACATATTCACTAGTAAATATATTATTACGATCTGAGTAAAAATAGAAAATTCACTATTCTTTAAATCGAATGTGTATTCGTGCAGTTTACACACACACACACACACACACACACACTCATTATCAAAAGCTCATGGGTCTGATTGCGTAATCTAACAAACAATAATCTTGTTGGGTACGCGTCAATTCCCATCTGCGTGAGGGAGGGGGAGGGGGGGGGGGTGACGTTTCCCGGTTTGGACGGGCGTTTTGTTGCGCTGGATGCCCGTCTCGTAGACACCGTACGGATGCCAGTGGGCGGCGTGATGTTAGTAGTGAGGGGGTCCGGGGGGTGCAATAATGCACGACCGCTTGAGGTGCCGGGTCTTCAATGAAAGTCGATATCTTGAATTAATTGTTCGCAGGACGACCAAAGCTTTCTTCTCGTAGTTACTTGTTGCTTGTACTTGTAGACTCGTTGAATTGCACCGTGCCCAATACGGCCCCTCTTCGAGCTTAAGTAGTTCGAGGAATGACCGTAAAGAGAGCCCCGTTTTATTCCGTGTTTATTTCGTGTTTTAACTTTACTTTTCGCTTTGGTTGCCCTGTTAAACTCTTTATATTTCTCTCATTATATATCTTATGTACACATGTCATATATCAAAATGTTCCTCTTTGAATTACCTATCCATTACATATTTACTTATAATATACATTAGGAATATATTCCGTATATAAGCCAAAAACTATGTAATTTACGGGCGGCATCACTATTTTCCGCTCGTAAAATCTCTATAATATTCGATATACTTACTCTATTGGCTTACTCTATGCGTTAATCTATTCTATATTAGTTATATTTTCACATATGTGACACACAATACATAATGGTTTATATACATCCTAATATATAACGTGCAACTTGTAATGTAGCGTATTCGCTTACATTTCTCTATAATATTGTCTGTATTAATCTATTTTATCGTAACACATAGTATATAACACGTAAACACAGTAATATCACATAATACCCTAACCTAAGACACGAAAAACAACTGTTCTGTCGCCAACAAGTCCAAAAATAGAACACTTCCCCTTTTAAAATATGTCGGAATTTCGCATATCATAACATGCAAATAGTAGGTTTATTCGCTCGCTTGAGAGTGTATACTGTTACGACTTCTGATGGCACCTGATCTTTCGACGGGCACGGGTGTTTTTAACCTGTATTTTACCAACTTAAGCAGAAAACAAAAAACCTGATTGCAACAAAAACCACTTGACTAAAAATAAACTGAATATCAGATTGAAAAAATAGAAATCCATAGAAAAAATCATTTTATTCCCAGACGTCCTACTTAAATATTATATAGCCACAATAAAGACGAATCTAACGACACCTCGTATGCTAAAATCCATCAAGCCGTTTCAGCTACAGAACGTGACAAAGAAATAGACATACATACATACGCACGGAAAAACATAACCCTCCTTCTTCGCAGTCGGGTAAAAACAGTAAATCTGCTGAGCTTATTAAAAGAAAACTGTACCTTATAGGAGAGACTAAACTGGCCACTTGTGGTATGCCAAGGGCTGAGGTCGCACCAAAAGGTCCCGTCGCAGAACCTCCCCACTGTTTGACAGCTTCCTAGAAAACGTCATTATAAATTAATTATCAATAAGCCCAGAATTCTTCTTTTTTTTTAACGGTAACGTGCTCATCCACAATTCTGCCAATGTCAGGAGAACACAATATTCAAATTATTCTCGATGACTAACATCTTCACGTTATTGGCATGCGGAATACAATTTTTTGGAGTTATTTTTATGTCGTTAGAAGAAAAACTGCTTAAGAACGTGGACAGGGCGGAAATGGAACGTGGTGTTATGAAAACACGGACGGGTGTTTAATGCAACAGTGACGTGCAACTAACGTGCTAGTGTTGTGAACAAGAAAAAATTGATAAATCGATGGATTTTTTTTTAAGAATTGGCATTAATTACTGTTGCTTTAGATGATGAAGAAGTTACAGCCGTTAAGAAGAAAGGGAACAAGAAGAGGAATACTACACTCTTTACAAAGAGCTTTTAGAAGATAAGACTCAATTTTATAAGTATTTTCGTATGTTGTCCATTTTGTTTGTTTCATAATTACGAGACATGCTCACTTAACTAATTAAACTCTCCGGTGCGTCCTGGGCGACTGTGTATACGCAGCGGAATCACGGACGGGACGTGGCGTGCGCGGGGCAAGACGTGCAAAATATCGTCGCCAACGATATTTTTACCGTCCCGTTGGTGCCACGTAACCGTCCCGCCCGTGAACTCGTGACGTATGCACATTCCTATACATTTTATATGAAACGATGTTTCCAAAAATTGTCGTCCCGTTCCGTCCGGTTTAAACACGTTACGTATGCAGCGGCCTTTACTTGTGTAAATCTGAATACAGAATGAATTTTTGAAATGAGGCAGGTTATTAGTAAACTGTAAGTAGGGCTTGTAAAAGGCTCTAACAACAGGTGGTGCCATAGAGTCTATCGATCCTTGTAATAAACAGGATC
This sequence comes from Saturnia japonica, assembly GCA_033032175.1. Taxonomy (NCBI): domain Eukaryota; kingdom Metazoa; phylum Arthropoda; class Insecta; order Lepidoptera; family Saturniidae; genus Saturnia; species Saturnia japonica. The sequence goes on from CM065331.1 coordinate 1,883,084, forward strand.
GATTGGCATGAAAAATATTTTTGGAGTAAATAGACCATTAGATTGCTGACGTACAATAAAAAAAAATTGAAATACCGGTCAAAATGTCTCAAAACGTGAAGGTGAGCTTATAGTGCGCTTTTAATCCCACGGAGTCATAAGTAATGTCAATACAATTGGCAACTAAATTCTATAAAGTGTATTTGTCACACTTGACATTGGCGAAATTGTCCACGTAGGCACCAAGCCAAAATAAAAAGAAGTAATGTCAAACTTCAAAATAATGTGGCCACCATCATTTTTGTAGTGTTGTCTTCCCGTATATTTTACGTTTGAATTTTATTTTAATTGTTATATTTTAAATACTGAATTGAGTATTTTTAATTAATTAAAAATTCAATTTACTATTGTCGTTACATAACTTAGGGACCTATAAATGAACGTATTATGGTGAACTACTTGCATTATATAATGCTTCAGTTGGTCCACGAATGTCGCGATTTTGTCTACCTTATTTCAGCCTTCACCTTATGTCAGAAGGCTTGAGCCTTCTACGTTTTTTTGAGAAAAATTTAACAATAGGAATATCATCATATGGCTTTACAATTACTTCGGATTAATGGACACCATTTTTTGAAAAACAATAAACTAGAAACACATAAAATGTTATTGTAGACTTTGGGAATAATAAAAGACTATACTTTTGTTACTTGGTGATTTAATTCAACTTTGATCTTAATTATAACCTTTGGAACTTCGTACTGTGCAAATTTTATAATTTCTTTCTTTGTTTCGATTAATGAGAAAACTGCATGACACCGGCTGAAGTGTGGATTAATACCACAGTTGCCATAAACTAAATTTAAAAATGAAAATTGTACCTGCACAGCCTTAGCGGCAGCCAGGTCGTTGGACCAGCGAACTAGGTTCGAGAACTGACCCGTATACTGTCTTCTGAGATCATCGTCGTGCTGCACCGGGTACAGGGTGCTCCAAATCGATATATCGGCTGCTGACAGCTTCTTCTAGCCATATAAAAAAAACTATATACAGTCTACCATGTTTTTCAGTTGTACCAATTTCCTTACGCAGTTACAAGTTTAAAAGTAATATAAAAACATTGTTTATTAAAATAAAAAATTTGCCTTAAAAACGCGACACTATGATCACGTGACTGTGTAACGTCATCATTCCATAGGTAGGATAAAATTAAGGTTTAAAGTATTATGTGTAGAGTTTTTGGTTTTAGTACATTTTCAGTTATGCATTATTTCTTCTTCTCCTGTATAATTAGTATAGTTTCCAAATCACTATTATCACAAGATAACCTAACAACGCTCAAGTGTATATATTATATTTATTGACCGATGACGTCACGTTTTGCGATTTGTTTTTTCAAGTATTTAATAGCCAATTCTAAATTAAACATATTGTCAATTGGCGGACTGGTTGGCCCAGCTCTAACGTAGGGTAATAAAAACGCATGCAAAAATGTATCTATAAAAATAATCTTACCCCGAGTATGTATTTATGTTTTTGCAACAACTCGTCGACTACTTGTAGAGATGCGTTCAACAGTTGTTTCAGATCAGAAGGTACTGTCTTTGAGTTTATAACTGAAGCGACAGCTGGCTGAAGGCGAGTCGCCTCCCACTCTTGCATCTGTTGACTACAACATATGTTGTTGTTGTACTTTTATAAATAAATACCTACTTTTTAGTTTCTACAGGCTTTCATTGATCTTGCTTTGTTATTTAGTGGTCCAATCTTGCAACTGAATTTTAAAACCGTTATCCCCGAACGATTGAGATGAAACTTTGCAAAGAGGTTTAGTTTGGATGACCAATGAATTTTAAATAAGAATTATAATTTTCAGATTTGGCGCGAGCAAACAAGTTGTTTAAAATATAACATTTTAACAAACAAGCTAAATTATTAAAAAGAAAACGAAAAACCCGACTTCAATAAAAACATATGAATATAATTTTATGTATAAAATACATTTAAAAGTATTTATATAATGGTCTTGTATGTACTTATATTTATTTCTGTTTCATTATTTATTTAGTATATATGTAATTTAAAATTATATAACTTTTCTAGTTTTATATTTTTGTGTTTGTAAATTTTTGTCTTATTTTAAATTTAATTTCCTATTGCATTACCGCTAGTTAGCTGAAAGAAAATGCTTTAAACATTAAAATTGTATTCAATCACAAAAAATAAACTGTTTTTGATTTTTATTTGATTCAAAACATCGTACTTAAATATTAAAGATCCTATGACACTCCCACGATTAAGACGAATCTAACGACACCTCGTGTGCTACAATCCATCAAGCCGTTTAGACAACAGGGAGTGCCAAGAAAACACATACCCCTTCTTTTTCGCACTTAGTGACAAAATAATGTACTGTATTTACCACTGTCCATTATCAGATATGTCAAGTACTGGAAAGAGATACTGCGTCGCTGCGTTGCTCGAGAAGAAGGTCAGCTGAGGGTCCACTTCGAGGAGGGGCAGCTGACGAGGCCCTGTGAATACATCGTCTGCAATGACAGACGTACCACTCAGTATTGGACACCACCGAACCCGACCACCCACTGTGTGTTAATAATGCATGTTAATTTACAGAAGAAAAAATACAAGCATACAAACTACAATTCTGTTTTCAATGCAATGCAATAAAAAAGCAAACAAATATTGAGAGTGATTGACGGGATGGACGACCACTGCCGACGTCACTGTCATATTAATAATATGTGAAGCAAAAGCTTTCGGTACCTTTTTAAGCGTATTGCGTGCACGGAAGACTGTGACATTTGGCATCGTTAAAGTTTATATGGAGAAGAGTGCAAAAACTAAGATTATCTATAATATCTATTACTAAAATATTAAATAAAATAAATTAATACTGTGAATCCTAAAACGACCAGTGCCATTGAACTTAGACCCCCCAAAATATTGACATTGTCACTCAACGAAAAGTGACAGCAAGTGATGTAGATAATACTCATTGTTTGGGTTCATGAATACTGGAAATATGAAACAGAAAATAGTCTATGATCAAGTCGCTGGTCGAATTTCGAGCTTAGGGCGATCGCTAGTGTAAGTAAAATAGCTAATAGAATTCTCTGTGTACATATCTCGACACGCACACTTAGTCACTGTATCTATCTATACACGCTTTACGCACACATGGGTTCTTGCGCTTAAATGAGTTGAAAAGTCTATAATAATGTGAATTCATTTTACTGATTTTCACTTCATTGTATAAAAATAATTTAAGAGTAAAAAAAGGTTATATTCGATCAAACTAAAATTATTGATATAGTCGTACAAGTTCGTGTTCGACCTTCATGAGTTTTAGAAGTTGGTGGGGACGAGGTAGCACGCCACTACACTACACAGTAAAGTAAAAAGTATGTTATCTCGGCAGTGTTCTTGAAATAATTACCTGCAGCCGCTCAGTACAGAAACATGCACTAAGGCTGCCTTCTATGTTTCTTGGGTTACATACATACATAAATCACGCCTATTTCCCAACGGGGTAGGCAGAGACCACGTCCTTCCACCTGCTACGATCCTGGCATACCTCTTTCGCTTCTTCGACATTTATTAATCTTTTCATGCCTTACCTTATACCTTTCTTCAGAACGTCTCCGATTTGATCGATAAATGTTCGTCTAGGCCTTCCTCTTCCAACGATTCTTTTCACACTCGCATCATAAATTTGTTTAGTCATTCTTCTTTCATTCATCCTCTCAACATTCCCAAACCATCTAAGCATCCCTTTCTCAATCCGTGTGACTATATCTTCTTTCACACCACAAAGCTCTCTTATCACACTATTTCTTATCCCGTCACTCAATTTCACTCCTAACATACCTCTTTGCGCTCCCATTTCTACTGCATTTATTTTACTTTCATGATTTTTCTGCCACACCCAGCTTTCACTTCCGTACATGAGTGTTGGAACCAACGCTCCTCTATGCACAGCCAAACGAGCTTTCATAGAAATACTCTGGCTGCTCATAAAGGAGTGTAATGTCCCATTCACCATATTACCGGCATTTACTCTCCTTCCTATATCACTCTCTCACTTTCCATCCCTGGTAAACATCGATCCCAAGTATACAAACTCACTTACTTGCTCCAATTCATCCTCATCAATTCGGACACATACTTCTGTCAGGTTTTCTTCCTTTTCAAACACCAAAACTTTCGTCTTCTTTGTATTTACTTTCACTCCCTTTCTTTCTAAGGTCTCATTCATAATAGTCACCATCGCTAGCAAATCCTTAGCCAACGATGCAAGTAAAATTTGATCATCAGCGTAAAGAAGACATTTGACAAGTAACTCGTTCATTCTCAGTACACAATCACTCTCTTTGAAATTTGTTAGACAATTATCCATGAATAGATTGAACAGCCATGGAGACGCTACACATCCCTGTCTGACAACCTTTTGGATATCAAACCATTCAGTGTATGCTCCATTTATACTAACACAAGCACTGGAATCCTCATAGAGAGATTTCAATGCTTGTATCAGTTCCCTGCCAACCCCATGCCTAGATAATGCCAACCACAACTCATTCCTCATCACTTTGTCATAAGCCTTTTCTAAATCCAAGAATGCACAAAAGACTTTTTGGTTTGTTGCCAAATATCTTTTAATTATGCTCCTTAAGGAAAAGATCTGATCTGTACATCCCATACACTTTTGTAAATCCCGCTTGTACATCCCATATTCCATATTCTCCATGTTCTTGGGTTACTTACTTACTTATTGGATAATGCTATATTAAATTGTCATGATTATCTTTCTACCAAAAGATATTACTGCTGTTATAAGTTTTTATAAAAATTATTTCTACTTGAGTTTTATTTATAGTTCCAAAAGCGACTGCATGTTAGTAAGAAAATAATGTACCTTAAATATTTTTATATATTTTTATTTTATTTAATGAACTAAAACCAATTTTTTATTCTAGTAAGTAGGTAATATAATATTTCGTCATCAATACACAGTACTAAAGTTAAAAACAGCGTCGCTGTCCGCGTCTGTTTGTCCTGTTTGTCTAAACCCAGCAACGGATATTTATACGGCTGATTTGTATATAAGTACAATACATTAGTAAAATTGTATTTTACATTATATAATTTCAATATATACCGTAAAAGATATAACGGATTCAAAATTACGCGCAATCAAATAAATCCCTTGCAGCGAAACGGCTGACCGGCACTCCATACCTATGATAAATTGCGCGTCGCCAGTATACTTTAAATCATGCTTATCTAACTATATTATAAAACAGAGTCGCTCTGCCGCATCTGTCTGTCTGTCTGCCACGCAATTGCACGCGTTCCCTTTCCCTGCTACATTACCCGCCCCCGTTATCGTCTCTGGTACCTCGACTCCGCCAACGTCTGTCGGGAACATATGACAGTCGCGCAAGAACTCGTACAACAAAGCTATAGTCGTCCTTCCTTCATCATCTTATGATTTGGGATTACAATTTTGTAGTTATTTTTGTTTTGTTATAACAAAGAATTCTTACATAAGTACACACAGTATATTTTTTTAATTTAAAGAATGTTAACACATATATAATTTTTTATGATTAATTTTACATACTCCGATCAATGGTCACACATGGCCATTCCACTAAGCCAGTTAAATGAAAAATTAGAAATCACTCTCATTAGACTTTCACCTTATTTTCAGTGACAGTGTGGCCATAGATAGTGGCACACTAAGCCTAGTGGAAGACTGGCTCTCACGGGCAGCTGCGAGAACAGGCCTATTGGTGCTTGGCAACACATTTTAAACTTGAGAATGGTCACCAGCCAGGTGGGCAAGACACTCCACTGTAATAGATGGTCTTCATACAATGCCAAAAATAGCTTGGCTTTAAGAAATGGCTCATTGAACGGCTTTATGTTAATAATCCATAAGCCCTACACCATTCGAAACTCATGTATATATTCTTTTTATTTTAAAGAAATCAACAGTTATTAACTATTGTATACAAAGATATACTTTAAAATATTACACTCACCAAGAATGGTGGTCCAAACATTTGCATATGTTAAATATAAAAAGCTTTTAATTTTACATTATTTCTAATGTAAATAAATACACACATGTAGAAACTGAACATATTGTAGACACTTTGTCGTTGGGAAATATGTATGTAATTTATACCACACACTCAACTAATCTACGAGAATTGTTAGTCAGTCAACTTAAATAATAAAAAATGAGCATACCTGAAAAATTACTTTATTAAATTCTGAACCATTTAAATTAATAGATAGATAATACAGTTAGTTTCAGTGCCTTTGACAGTACCAATACCCACCAATACCCTCTGTGTTAGAAATTGTAAAGAGAAAAAAAAATTAAATTTAAAACATTTACTCCTGGTCAGAACTTTCATAGATCAATCTTTGTCATCATAGGGTTAGCGTTTCACAAAAATCTCACTTAATGTTAAGAGACAATATGGCCTAATTTGATAACACAATAAGAACACAATGGCCCATAAGAGCACCTACTTGAACATGCATATAGGTGCTAGCAAAAATTTCAAACTCATAGGGCTACCCTAGCCACCTGGATAAGCTGCATAATGAAATATCTTACCACCATGCTATGGTTTCATATTTCATCACAATGTTTTCCTTAGTCTTAACCTCAGGCTCGTAACAGGGATTCTAACACACATTGATTGATGCAGTGTCCGTACATACTACTACTGAGTCTTAATTACTACAACGAGTCAGAGGAAACATCCTACACCTTATGGGCATAAGGCTCCTTGAACCGCGAGGTTGTAGGCGTTCGTCCAAATCGCTTCTGTTTAGCAATAATGTATGAATAAAACTAGCTAATCATACATTCATAATATATAACTGGTTTGATATAAATTTATGTTAATAAGCTGATTATTTTAAGGAAAAATGCAGAAAAATACTCGAAACGTGTGAAGCGAAGCAAATTAATAATGAAATCTATTAAACTATGATGAGGGGAATCAATAATAATATTACTATGTATTCGTTAGTTACTCTGACCATTAATAATAGTTATTTTAAGTTAATAAACATAAGATAAATGGAAAAAATTGATACATACCTTCGAAACTTACTTCTTCTAATGCAACTTTTTTTCCAGCCAAATTAGCCGCTATCAACAATTTTAACGTAGAGGTGTTGTTTTTGTTTGTGTATATCTTCATTTTTAATATATTTTATTAACAATAACAGTTTCTTTATAAATACATTTACGACATAACCTTAATAAACAGCTGGCATTCGCCATAGACATAGACAATAACCAGAGGAGCATTCGCCAAAATACTGGTAGTGATATCGATCATTAACGTTAACAAACATTTAAACTTTTTAAGCATGAGCTGTTTGTAAATCATTATATTTCCACACAAACAAAGACACGTATGTTTAATTTCATGCTAGTAATTGTATCATTAATAGTGTGGACTATGGAATGGAACAAGAAATATCAAATGTTCTCTGACATTTGAATATTCTTGCCAGTTGTGGAAGATTCCCTTCAAATTTGAGATTTACTAAGACTATATGTTTTAAAAAGGAAAAATAATAAGACAATTTTTTTTAGTAATATTTTTTGGTGTTTTACATTCCTTGATGCGCTAAAATGAAGCATGGGTATTTCAGAAGAAAAATTAAACATAAATTCAGTAGAAAAACGAATAATTCGATTAACAGTTTTTCTTGATCTATTTTTATTTATTTTAAACTAAGCTACTGTGCTGATAACCCACTGTTAACAATGATTTGCGCCGCGTTATGCCGGTCACTGATCACCTACTGTATCACAGTGTGGTGCAGCGCTGAGAGCAAGCAAAGCTCGGTGTTGAAAAAGTGATGTTAGAAAAAACCATTTCGATTTCCAACAGTAGCCCTATATGCTGAGGGGAAGGCTTTATCTGTTCGTAAATTATTTTTGTTTAAAATTGCTTTTGTTACACATATGTCACTTAAATCCATGTCATTCTATAACTCTGTACGTAGCAAACGCATTTTCAATTTACAGGTACCAAGAACACTCACCACTTTCGGCAAACGATTCGATGACTACTTAAGTGCATCAACTTACAAACGCCATTCAGAAACATCTTAAAGATTGTACTATATATGATGCAAAAAACTATTTTTAATTTACTTATATCTTTAAACTATGCTGAGACAGAGAATATCCTAGTTAAAGTATCCTAACTTATTTGTTTTTACGTTTCATTTATATAAGAATTTGTAGCAGTTTATTTTGTACTATTTTATTTTCTGTTCTATTAAGTATCTCACTATTTTTGTAACTTTGTAAATTCTGATATGTAATTTTTAACTGGTTCTTTGCATAAGCAGGCAAAGCCTTGTGCAGGGGGGACCCCTGACAATATTGTTACAAATTTTGATACCGAATAAATGATTATCTTATCTGTATATAAATACTAGCTAGTGACTGAACTTCGTTCACACAAAGACGCTTATATCATATACATATATTACTTAAACTAATGGTGGTTTGTATTTTTACAAGCTTTTATTTAACTTGCTTTGTTCGTATGTAAATTTGCAAACCATTTTTCAACCAATTCCTGGTATCCGATTGAGATGAAATTTGGCATAAGTATGTAAGTTCCAAAGCAATATTATGGTACCATGGAACTGATCTGACAATGGAGTCATGGAACTCCTTAATGATAAATGATAGGACATTCGAATTTGGGTTAGTTTGATCTGTCATGAATGCTTTTTATTGAAAAAAGTCAACTTTTCGAATTAGTTGTAGACAGACTAATTGTGTGCCTTCGTTTTAAAGTACACAAAATATCAGGAATAACAATCATTTCCACTCCTACTATTCCGATTCCGATTGTTCGATAGTGTACACAACCATTGATAATCATATTATGTTTAATGAACACTAACCGAAAGTTAAAATTGGTAGTATTATTCGAATTTGTTTTGAGACATTATGTGACATTTCCTCTAAACAACAATCACTTCAGATCATCGACTAAAGGCTTACGGGGTACTGCAAATGGTAGACAATCAAATAACAATTCAATTCACGACATATTAATTTTATTTTGTAAAAATTAAATAATTACTCATCTCTATACATTTACAACTTTAAATTATAACCTACCGATTTTGGAATAAAACTTAAAAACATACAGTAAAATGCGAAAATATGAAATGTACTTATTATAAATATTTGCATGAAATAATGTATAAGAAATCGAAAATTAATATCAGTTATATAAATAGCTGCATGACCTATATATTGTATTCCACTAGACGTGAATTTGTAGACTTAAAAAGTGGCCATTATTGTCCGACTTTCAAAATTTCACGATAAATAGAGACTTCCCTATGCGAGCGACCAGAAAGGTCGCCTAACATACCTATGTGGCTCTATACTATGACACAATATCAAAGCCACAACCAAGAAAATTCATTTTTCTCGCTTAATCCATACTAGAAATATGTTAGTTTGGAGAATATAAAATTGAATATTGTGATGTTCCTGTCCCTATATCAAGGCCGTCGAAGTTATGGGAAGAGTTTTCGTTCCAAATCTAGCAGATTACATAGCAAGTTTCTGGTTTCATGTCCAAAAACGTCTGAGACTTTAGAGTCTCTTTTTGGATATTACAAGTAAATTAATTCATCTTATAATTACGATTCATATGCACAAAGTATAATAGATTGTAAGTATATATGATGCAGTTAGTGTTATCAACCAATGATAGACGGCGCTGATTTAAATATTCATAGGGAATTGCGACTGTAATCTAATAAATTAATTTAGAATTTGTCCAAATAAGCAATAGATAATATTAAGGTCGCTTAAACAAAAAATAAGATTGATTATTTTGTTTTTACGCGTTAAAACCACATTTGATTACAATTTGCCGTATTAGCTGTTCGTGCTATGGCAAATCACATCACTTAGTGTTGCCACACTAACTTTGTAGGTAATAAATTAGTATTGCTCCACACTGAAATTATTACAACAATATTTAACACACATATGTAGTTAATTAAAATGTCCTCTAAACAATTGTAATTGTTAAAATGTAGTGCATGAGAATAAACTGATACACAGCATGCAAACCTATGTACGCACATATTAAATATAGTCTAATTCGATTAAATTAAAAATAATGATATTTACACACATCTTGTACCAAGAATGTCATGCATACATACTTAATATTAACAATATTTTATAATTACATGTAAAAAAAATATATGATTTTGTGTTTTATATTAAATCTTGGAAAAATATTTACTATACAACGAAGAGGCTCAAAGTAATTCTTATTGCAAAAACCGAGGCAATATATATTGTTTTTTACTATGTTTACCGGTGTTACTAGGTTATTTATAAAAACGTAATGAATGGGTTCACGTCACTTGCTAAAATGATCCGAATTTTGGAGGAATTTGTACGTATTACTTATTATGTAAATAACATAATATACCTATTTGGACTATTTTTATTATTCAATCTTCTATGTATTTTTTCTATACGTTCTTTAAAGTAAATAAAATGTACAATTTGGGAATTTGGTGAACATCGATTGTATCATCCTTAGTTTTGGGGGAATTTTCAGCATTTTTTTTTTAATATGCCTCATGTTGTAATATGCTAAAAACGTATCTTAACTTATTCATTAATTACATAATATTAACAGTCACGCTATCTTAAATCTAAATTAGCTTATCTACATGTAAGTATTTAATAGAGTCAAATATAATATCTTCTCGATAATGCAATTTTTATTGATTTGTACCTACACATCCGGGTTGCCAGGTGTACAAGTACTTACTTTAGTAATTTTTAAGAGTATTTCAGACGTTAGTTAAATTTATCATAAACACAATTTTAATTAATATCTAAATGTATATTTTACTAAAGCTTAGCAGTCCATTTATCTATCTATCTCTCAGTCGGGCATATTCAACAACCCTGGCAACCCAAACTACAATTGAATTCTAATTAACTTATAATTAAAAACAATTCAAGGGAATATCACAAAAGTTTATCAATTCTAGTAAGTTTTGAATATTCTATGAATAGGCAAGCCGAAACGTATGTCCGTGTACTTGTTGATTTTTAACGCTACATTGTTATTTATGGAAAGCGATAGGAAGATGGTGACAAACCAGAGGAATGTTTTTAATCTCTCCCTGTAACATTTTCCAATTACCCGTCATTCGGCCTATAGACAATTACCAAAATGACTTTTTATTTTTAAACATTTATATTCTAAATAGCAGAGACATAGAATTTTGACTACTTCTAAAAATTTTATCACACCCGTATTTCAGGCATTATTTTGTCAAGGCCCGCTTTAACACAAGCGATCGTCCATTTCCTGTAAACTCGAGTTGCAAAGCTGGCAACCCCGATTACAGTGCACAATATTGATAAAAACAAAAACTAAGTATGACGTAACAAAGGAGTGAACGGTTCACTCCTCCCTCTCGCACTATAGACTGTGGGAGAGAGGCGGGGATAGCGGCGACACTTTCTCCTTTCTGTACTGGTTCGTGTTGACCGAACCTGACCAATCACCGAGCTGCGACTTAGGCCTGTAGAACTTTGATGATGTCCTGTTGAAAACGGGTAAAAGTTCGTTCGCTTCGTTCGTTAACGCCTGCAACAGAATTTTATAACATTTAATATCTTTATTTAATCAATGACACTTCATCACACGGATTGAGAAAGGGATGCGTAGATGATTTGTTCATGTAGAGAGAATGAACGAAAGAAAAATGACTAGAGAGATTTATAAGACGAGTGCAGATAAGGGCATTGGAAAAGGAAGGCCTCGATGAACTCAGTGATCGAATTTCAGTATAGCTAGGCAATTGTAGTAATTTTGGACGGTTTCTATTCCATAAAGTAAAAATATATAATTTATGGGAAAAATCAAAAATATAGGAACATGTCAGTTAAGTATTATATATATATTAAGTACAAATGGAGGACTTAATGCTAAAAAGCATTCTCTACCAGTCTTCCAGGGGACCAAGAGAAATAATATGTTCATAATATTCAGTAAAAAAAATCTAGCCAATATTCAACAGCTACAAGTAAAACCTACGTAGCGAATACTTGAAGGAATCCCGAGAGTTGGTTTGTTGGATGTTGATAGGAACCGAATTCCACATTCGTGCTGCTGTTACGGCGAAAGATCGGTCGCGGAAATTAGTATGATGACTTGGTATACTGAGAATTAAAGAATCTGAAGATCTTAGCTGGACATTAAGCGTAATCAGAGATGTAAATAGTGAAATAATTTTAGATGAAGACATTTGCATGACTAAATCGCACTGGCCGTATATACCCTTTTAACTGGCCTCAGAACTGCGTTCCTTTTAAACGTTGGTCTACAAGGCTGCAGTGTAGTATAATAAAAATCACTCACCTTGAGATAGATGACAGCGTCTGTCCCGTAACCTTCACAGGACATGACCACAATGTCACCGTGGAAATACCTCGCGTAGAGCCTTGATATCGGCAGACCGTACCCATAACCTGCCGAAATGGTATCAAATCAAAATCAAAATAATCTTTATTCAATTTAGACCTAAGAAGGCACTTATGAACGTCAAAACACTACCACCGATTCGAACAAACATCCCAGTTATCGAGATGGACCGGTAAGCAACCCATTTCTTCTTTTTTCAATGATATTCGATTAATAAAATAATGTTTAATTTTATGCAATAATAATAATAACCATATAATTTAGTGGATGCAGAGAGAGGGAGTCACTTCCAGACATCACTATCATTCACATGACGATCCAACATAACATAGCATACCATCACGCCTGTATCCCCAAAGAATTAGGCAGAGCTGTACTAACGTACACCCACAGTTCGTCGGGTATATTTTTAGGTCCCATGTAATAGGGGGCAAGCCCTATTGTCATCAATCGGGCACAAAGCCAAACTCCGAGCTGCCACTGAGAATTTCTTAGAAAAACCCAAAACATTTTACTCGACCTGGGAATCGAACCCAGGATCTCGATCACAGCAGTCGCGCTTACGACAACTAGGCTAATGATCCATCCTATAATATCCTTTTGAAAGTAAAACCTGCTTGATATGTTCCTTGAACTGATTGTCTGATAAATCAGTTATGTGCTTCGGGATCTTATTATAAAACCTGACACTATTACTTAAAAATCGATCGATCTTTTATTGCACCTACTTAGGTCTAAAACACGGTACGACTAATTTATCTCTATTTCTAGTATTAACATTGTGCTGATCTTTAAAAAACCTAGCTTGTCAAAGTTTTTACGAATATATATTAAATTATCGAGAATGTATCGGGAGGGCAAAGTTAAGGTGTTAAATACCTTTCCTTTAGTGAACACATTACTAGCTGACTTGTGAGAATATTACTTACATTAATACATCATGTAACCTATCTAACAGACTGCCATTTTGGTCAACCAGATTAATAATAGATAGCGCCTTGATTATATTTTCATTTGAATTAACAGATGGCGCTAGTAATAGAAAAATTTTGATACAAAAATTGTAACGAAACCAATTATTTTATAAACTTTTGTCTATGTTCCATTAACAGCGTAAATAATCATTAATTTTGATGAAGAATATACGGACATAATATGGCGTCGCCAGAAGAAACTACTTTAGAGAATTAATCTATATGGTGGCTGGTGGGCTTGTGGAGCATTTTCTAATGCCAGAATAGTTGAATACAACCCTTACAATTGAAAATTTGTAACCGAGTATCCATCCATAGGTGATTGTGTGGAGAATAAAATTTTATTTGGTGTTTATAAATACCGTAATTCGTCTTAAAAATATATATAAAAAAAAAACTGTAATCTTAAACAAAACTTTAACTTATATGAAATTTTAATGTTTTACTGTACACTATAGCTGTGCCCCGAGGTTTCACCCTCATATAATTTAAAAGAAATCACTGATTAATGATTTATAATACTTTAGTATAGACAATATTTTTATCGGGCGGCCAAATGGTCACATTGCGGCATCGAACGACTCGTACGCGCCACTACTACTATAGAGATAGACCCGAGCCGAGTGTTGAATTATTTTAATTTTGCATTATCTCTCAAACTATGAGTCCAAATTATATGCTGTAAAGGACAAAGTTTATCTTTATTATATTTTCTTCATGATGAAGTAACTTTTATTCGTAAGGATTAATATAAAATGACAAAAAAAAAATGCAATATACCTTATTGTGGCTTATGTATAAGATATAGATATATGCTATCGCTACTTTTTCTTAGATATACTAATGAGCATTATTTTTGTAGAATATTATACTTACCTATCATTAAACATTAAGCCAGCGCACGCGGATAATGCAGTTCGCGAGAGCTTTGAGCTTTGAGCTTGGAATTGTAGCCTAATGTTATATAGCCTATACTATTCCTTGTGAGTCTGGCTATCATATACAAAAAGATTTTTTCGAATCCGACTGGTAGTACCAGAGATTAGAGTGTTTAAACAAACAATCTCTTAAACCCTATGTTATAAGTGATACTGTTTATAGGTTCAGAAGTAATTAGGGATCTTTTCCTTACCAGCTAATGGTACGGTGTGCGAATCAGACTTCGAAGGTTGCGGTGCCGTGCTGTACATATACTTGAAGAGGAAATCTGTCACGCTGCGAGGGATACCGCCTCCGCGGTCTGACATCTGTCATAAATAATTATAAATACTTGACTTAAAAATATTTTTTCCTATTCTTGATTTTCATTTGATTCCCATATGTATTATTTAAATATTATATAGACTATGTCACTCCCACAATTAAGAAGAATCTAACAACACCTCGTATGCTAAAATCCATCAAGCCGTTTAGGCTACAAAGCGTGACAAAAAAAATGATGGCTCAGTTGGTAGCGTGTACGGACATCGCATCGATCGATGTGAGTTCGAATCTCGCAGTGTGTCTAAGCGCCCGGTGAAGGAAAACATCGTAATGAAACCATCATAGCATGGTAGACTTGGCTGGCTACTATAACATCCTCAAGCTGAAAATCTGATAAAACATTTTTATTTTCCATTTTACGATAAAAAGTAATAAGAATAAAGTTGTAGACAATTTAATTTGATACAAATAATGTCTTATAATCGTTTCTGTAGGGTTTGCTAGTTTTACGAGATACAGCGCGAAAACCCTTTGCACCCCTTTTTCCAAGATGGCGGCCTGGGGACAAAGGTAGCGACCCCACAAACTTGAACTTAAGCTCATACTAAACCCCCCCCCCCCCCACACATCAAAAAAATAAAATTGCGTCCTCTGAAAAACGCACGCTAAGGGCTAAAAAATGTAACATTTCAATGGATTAATAATAACTTAGTAAAATATAATTGTGTGACGATAAGAAAATATTTTTTTGATAATCGTTAACACGTCACGTGCCCATGTCTATGAAGACTTACATGAATTTACTCCCTATCCAAACCCTAATCCAAGCCCTATAGAAGTTTTCACTTCAAAAATCTAATAGAGAGACTTTATTTTCAGCGTGGTAACGGATCGCTTAAAATGACTCACCTTAACGGAGACATCTTCCTTGCCGTGTACGAGGTTCACCTGTACGGGCGGCGGTGAACCTCCGTGGTTCTCCATGACCGCTCGCATCGCGTTTTTGAACAGCTCGAACAGCATGTGGTAGAGATGCGACGGGACGTACACTATAGGCATGGGGCGATCGCTTGGCACTGTTGAATCAATTCAAATAAAGCAATGTAAGCAGCTGTTTACGATGTGAAAAACGTAATGGCGGGTTTGGAGGAAATAAAAACAACAAAAAAAAACAGTTTGTCTATGCCAGTTCCGACGCACGACTGGAGTTTACGCCTTAAATGCGATTGTCTTTGGATATGCAATAGACAAAGAGGTGATTGATTGATTGATGACTGACTAACGAATTGATAGATTGCTTGTATAATTGAGTGGTTAATTATTTATCTAAAAGCAAGATGATTTATGTATGACGCATGCATACATGATTTCAAAAGAGAATGATACGCAGATAAACGTAACGCTTTTTGTTAACGCTTTTATAAATTTCACTCATAAAATTTCTATACTGGGCTCCTTGTATGAAAATCGATGCTTAAAGAGTAAACTCCAAAAAATTGACAGTCATACAGAGTTAAATCTTTGGAATAACTCAAAAATTTTTTTTTTGTATGTTAAATAAACTAAGTTATCAACATTAATCTTTAATTTTTTACATCTATTCGCAACTCCGAGCAATAACATATAACAATATAGATCAAGTTGAGTAGTCCACGCATGCGATATGCTGTCACGCTCTGTTATACCGAAATAATGTTCTGTTTCATTCAAACTTTGGCTCTCTGTTACGATTTGATCGCCCAAGAACGATTTTATGAGTCATTTAAATTTCATCGTATATTACTCGTTTGCAGTAGAGTTAACTTTGGAACATCCAAGTAAAATGGAAATGTATATGTATCGCGAGGTGACGCGAACTCATAAGATATAAACCCACACAAAAATATTTTTTTTTGTTTGTGTGAAAACTTGTGTAAACTGTGTATTAGATATTACACAATATATATTTCTTTTTCTCCTTCGCTTTACGTCATATCTTTCTTCTCTCTCATGTAAATCTCTCAATTCTGGTCCAATTACCGAATCGCCGTCTAAGAAGTTTCACTACAAAAAGTAACTAACAATCTACAACTGGACTAAATAAGTAAGAAATCTCACCTCCGTTTTGAAGCAGCTCCAATTCTGGCGAGGCGAGATAATATCTGTCGCAGAGGAACCTCGCATTCTCATACGCGTCCCTGACCACGGCAGCGACGTCACAAGCCGGGTCTATGGAACCGATGTGACGTCCGCCATTTCCTATGCCGTTAACTGAAGCCTGCTTCGCACCCAATTGCTCGCCGAAGAGTAACGCTTGAATATTGAAATAGACAAACTAAATTATTAAAAAGAAAACAAAGCCGTAACTGCAACAAAACACGACTAAGTAATATTCTACTTTTGTTTGCTTTTATTTGATTCCCAGACGTCGAACAAAAAAATTATATAGTTTATGTCACTCCCACTAACGAATACCTCGTATGCTAAAATCAATCAAGCCGTTTAGACAACAGGGCATGGTCAAAGAAATAGACATAAATCCATACCATACCATCACGCCTGTATTCCCCAAAGGGTTAGACAGAGGTGTACAAATGTACATCCCACAGTTCGCCGAGTATATTTTTAGGTCCCGTGTAATAGGAGGGGAGGGGGGAATACATACATATGCTCGAAAATTATAACCCGCCTTTATCGCAGTCGGGTAAAAAGTTTAAAAACTTGGTTTCGATAAGATTTTAACTATCGCCAAATAAAGGCACGTTCAATGACCAAATTAGTACCATTTGTCCCTAAAATAATAGATGTGTCAACAGAGTCGAATCACCAAACAATGTAAAAACGTTTACCTACCTAAAACTTCTTCAATATTATTAATATCTGCCGCTCCCAGCCTCCCGCTGTTTCTTACCACAAGTCCAACCTAACCTAACCCAGCCACAACTTCCGTGAATCCATTTGGTGACCGTTTTCATTAATATGATAACAAAAATATTTGTTGGGAATAGATTAATGACAGAAAATATTGTTGCCAAGAAATTACTTCATTTAAAACTAAAAATATATCCAAATTCCTTTAACCCAACTTGTTGTTCTGTCATATAATTTATTTATATTTATGAACTCTTGAATTTTTCCCTCTTTCATTTGAAGTCTCACTCGGTAGGACAGCAAAAACCTCTTTTTTGGGTGTAACATCCGTGGTGATGAGATTGTTGATATAAAATGTAGCTTATATCACTCGGACTATAATAACAAATCGACTGACACCTCATTTATCAAAATCGGATGAGTAGTTTAGGAACTACGGTGCAACACATAAACTGGTACAACATAATCTTTCCTCTCTGACTTGCCTTAATAAGGTAAAAATTAAAAACATTAATAAGTTTTGAAGGTATGACAAGCCAGTGATGCTGTACATTTTTGGCAAACTATGGTTTGGGCAAATATAGATAAAATTAAATACAAAACACTCACTGTGCTGATTAATAAGCATCCTAATAGATATACGGCTCATGTAGAACCTGTCGAGGAAGTACTGGATCGAATTCTCCGTGCCGGGATCCACCTCATGCGACTCCTTCAGCTCGAGCACACCCTGGGCCATGGTCTGGACGACGTCCGCGTGACGGTTACGGATATGTACGAGACGCTGACAGAACCTGGAAAATAGTTTATACCATTGGTAGCCGACCCGGTCCCTGCGGGAGCAACTGTGGGATAAATGGGCGTTGCAGCTTTCAAGGCGGGCGATTGGCGTTTTCCATTTCATCGCACTTTACGCTTCTATGTTTTTATTTAAATACTACTAAGGTGGTAAAGAATCTTACGCCCGGCCTGATGATAATTTGTTAACGTAACCTATGGAGTCTTGCCACATTAGCCACTCCCCTACCCCGAAGAGCTCTGGAAACCCTACTCACCGTAGGAACACAACACTAGGTTATTTGGATGCGATCTTCTGTAGGGCCTAATTCTTATTTGCATTTAGTAAAAACCTGTTATTTTGACATCACAAAAAGACGTTTCAATTTTATCTAAACTGCATCAGGTAAATGTTGGCTTCATTTTACACACATAATATAGGGCCAAATGTTGGTTCCATTTTAAACGCATAATACAAGGTGTCCAGAAAGGGTATCTGGTATTTGTTTTAGCGCCATTTTCGAAACGGGGCGTCTAAAGGAGTGCGGGGAGGGGTTCGTGGCGTCCGCCATTTTAAGGAGTTTTAGTCATGATGGAACAGTACTCGGGAACGCATCGCGCATTTTGCGTACGAGCGTATTATCGTAATGGTGATTCAATAGTGACTGCTCAACGTCTCTATTGTGCGGAATATCGTACACGCCACGCGCCAAGTGACGATAGCATTAGGAAATGGATCAGGATGTTCGAGAATACAGGTGCGACAGTTAAAATTCAAAACTCTGGTCGTCCTCGTTCAGTTTGCGATGAAGAAACAATTGAAGAAGTTGAGGCGTCGATTCGTCAAAATCCGGCTTTATCCATCCGAAAGCGAAGCCAAGCGTTGAACATCAAAAAATCGTCTTTACATTCGATTTTAAAGAAAGACTTACATCTAAAAGCCTATAAAAATCAATTGGTTCAAGAATTGAAGGATACGGACTATGCTAATCGACTGAATTTTGCGAACGAAATGCTGCAGCGATTTAACAACTTTAACAACATACTGTTCAGTGACGAAGCAAATTTTCACCTGAATGGTCATGTTAATAAGCAGAATTGTCGGTACTGGGCAGTGGAGAATCCGAGACGAAAGCCTGAACGACCCCTGCATAGCCCAAAGGTCGTTGTTTGGGCCGCTATGTCTGCTAAAGGCATAATTGGTCCTTATTTTCATGAAGATCAACGAGGCCGAGCAATTAATGTGAATAGTGACCGTTATTGCGATATGTTGCGAAATTTTTTGGTCCCAGAGTTGCCGGTTTCAACTCAAGAATGTGGTTCCAGCAAGATGGGGCCACTTGCCATACCTCAAATGACTCAATGGAAGTTGTTAACGAATTATTCCCTAATAAAGTCATTTCACGAAGGGGTAACATCAACTGGCCTCCCAGAAGCCCCGACCTTAGCCCGCTTGACTATTTTGCATGGGGATACCTTAAAAGTAAGGTTTATCAAAACAATCCGACGAATCTAACCCAGTTAAAGCAAAACATCAGGTCAGAAATGGCAGCAATATCGATAGCTATGTGTCAACGTGTTATCGCCAATCTTCGTTTCCGTTTAGAAGAGTGCCAGCAACGTAACGGTCATCATTTGGATAACATCATCTTTTCCAAATAATTCTCCAATTCATATGCTAATAATAAACAATAAACTTTTTTATTACATACAAATAAATTTTTTTTCATTGAACTTACAAATACCCGATACCCTTTCTGGACACCTTGTATAAGGCCAAATAACATAGTTTATGAATTAAAATAAAAACGAACACATCACAGATCTAGATACCGTCAAAAACTCCAAGATTTTTTTCAAGTTTTTAAAGTATACTATGCCTACGTACTGGCTTAGGGTTGGTGGGTCTGGTTCCATCTGCTCGAACTGTATGATCTCCTCGAAAGACCGCTCGTACCACTGATTCACTAGGCTGACTGACGGCATCCGCAGCAGGTTCTCGGGAAGCAGAGCTATCTCTTTCATTATATTCGCTAACCTGCGGGAAAGAAAGAAATGCACATTTGAAAAAAAGAAGTATCATAATGTCCAACTGGATCCCGACCTTCGTACACATGGTGTACCCACTATAATACCCACCATAACGGCACGATTAGGCCACAGGACGTGAAGAGTGGTGGCGTTGTTCTGTCCGACTGTGTTTAACCATACTTCCTCCACGTCCTTTAGACGTCCACGCCTCGTCTACGTGCCATCGTTTAAGGGCAATTATCGACGGAATAGTTTTACTGTATAATTTGATTATCTGTCACTATCATTATTAGGGCGGATTTTTTTTAAAAGTGTACCAAAATTAAGCGTTCCCTTCTGTAACAAAATGCCCCATTGACTAACGTTTTTGAAGTGAAAACTTCTTCTAGTGCGGTACGCATATTTTTTTATGAGATAAAATCTCTGGAGTCGCGACACCGTTACGAGACGCAGATGTAGTGTGTGCATATATGCATGTAAATATTGCAGACTGCGAACGCGTCTTTCATAAAAGAAAATTAAATGTGTTTTAAAGTTTCTAATAATTAATAAAATACAATTCATAAATAAAATGCGCTTCATCGGTTTCCATTAAACCTTGATCGTTCATATTATGACCTCGGACAAAATCTAGATTAAATCCACTCACGCATGATTTAGATACACGCCACATGACACATTTATGTGGCATAATATGTTTATTACGTAACTATCTAATCAGGACTCGGTGACAATCACTTTCAAAAATCAATGATATTTTTTTAAATCAAACAATTTCATCATCAATTCTGTTTAATTCTTATTATAAAGCAACGATTGCTTTAGAGTACCGTGTACTGCAATAAGCCCGCGCTTTCAGTGTAGGAAAAACATCGTGATGAAACCATTGCATGGTGGTAGGGTATTTCTCATATCCGCCTGGCTAGCTAACCACCCTCGGGTTGTAAATCTGTCGCCAAACACCAATAGGTGTGATCCGGCAGCTGCACTTTTATATCATCATAACATTTGAATAGATTTTTTGTATTTTGGAAATTACCTATATATTATATTATGGCGTCTTTTACAAAAATCATGATAATACTACGGTACTTATCGATGAATATTTAAATATTTATAACTATAGTAAGCGAGCGAGTTGAATGCACTCGGGGCCTGAGGTGAAGAACGGGAGCATCTCCCCCCGCCGCGCTGTCCGTACGCCTCGCTTCACGCTAGTACTGCACGTTTCGTTTAAAACGAACGAGACGCGCGTCAAACGTTTTTGATAGAACAGATCTATAGTCATTGTTATATGGACTATTATTGAATGAACAGTAAACCGATAAAAGAAAGTACTTTAAATTTGAAATAACGAATAAGCTATAATGAATCTTGTTACTACAGCTATAAAATACAAAATTGGTTGTAAAAGAAAAAACGAAAATGAAGGAACGAAAAAACGTTGGTTTTTTGGTTAAACGTCAAATGTTCGTTTTTTTTTTTTTTTTTTGTTATGATTACAGTTCGTTCAGTACAGTTAGTTCTCGAACGTAAGAAAAAAAACCGTTTCGTTTCGTTTAAGGAAAAATGAGGAACGACTCAGTACCACTTCACGCGCCCTCACTGTAGTGATGTGAGTGTTGTCTTTGACAACTATCTTACACTTACACAGATCGCGTTAATACTCAAGTTGCGACCTCGTGTTATTTTTTTTTTGTTTTCAATAATGACTGATATGAGACCGTCAAGACCTCTTAAAAAAAAAAATCTTCACCAAGCACGGGAAATGGCAAAAAATGAATCTGATGCTGATTAAATTTCATGATTTATTTTTCATTTTCATTTCTTTACGTGAAATAATTGATAAGGAATATGTGATAAATTTAATACCTTGTTTTTTCAAACAAAATGCAAATGTTTAATTTAAAACAGCGTTGAAATTTACATCTTCATTATCGACAACTAGCTGTGCCCCACGGTTTCAGTCGTGTTAACTATATACGAACAACATCGCCAACGCACCCGTGTAGGCATCTTTTTATACTTTTTGTGATACAGCCTACGTTACTCGCTGATACTGTAGCTTTATATTTGCGAAAGAGATAAAACAAAAAAATCAAATCTTTCCTCTTTATAATATTAGTATAGAGGTATAGATAATAATTCTAATTAAGTCACAGCACTAGCGAATTCTTGAGTTCTGCATTCAACTCGCGCGCTTACTATACTTACGAAAGCATTACTTCAATATTATTTCAAACGCATATTTCAAGTAACTTCATACAAAGGTACCTATAACGTAGAACTCATATAATTTTCGTGTGTTAGTTCTGTGAGTTTCATTTCATTTAATATTATCCAACCAGGATGTTATAATTATATGATATTGTTTTGTTATTTCACCCGTTTACACAATTCGCATAATTAAAACCAATTAATAATTCTACATGCGTTAATTAAAAGCGTCCGGTTATTTTTAATACCACGATAAATAGAGTATATGTATTTACAATATTTTAGCTTTATTATTTTGTTTAAATCTTCGTTAAATTCCAATCTCTCAATTGACTCTTGCCGGTAGTGACTTTTAAAATACGTTCGAGAAATCAGTTGACAAGTAATTCTAATTGGTGTTGGTCGTAGCGTAATGATATTATAGCCTTCCTAAATAAATGGGCTATCCAAAAGTAAAATATTTTTTCAGTCCAACCAGTAGTACCTGAGATTAGCGTGTCCAACCGAAAACTCTTCAGATTTATAATATTAGTATAGATTTAAGCACGACGTCTGAGAACCAAATAAAAAGCAAAATTATTTCTTTTTGCATTCAGGTTTATTGTTTCATTTTTAATTTCTTTTAGAGCAATGACAACTTAGTGTTTGGCTAACAGCTACCACCCTCTTGAAAATGTCTCACCAAGCGACTGCAGGTGTGTTCCGGAAGCTGCACTTGAGAAACAGTCCTTGTAGCTAGAGTCTAGGCTTAGTGTAATATCATCTTGCGTCAAACGTCACACACTTCACCATAGGTGAGGTTGTGTGTTTCAAGACATTCGATGTTCTTTCCTATTAATTTTTTATTCAGTACATCAGCCTCGTAAATAAAATAAAAATAAAAAAGCCTTTTATGTGTAGTTAAATATTTTTTACACGTGTATGATTAAGATGTAGGTAACGTTTTGAAAATAATTATCACGTTACACTATTTTACTTTGTAATAAATCAATACAAATAAATAAAATTGCAAAAAGTAACCATGAAAATATTGAATTTGATTTGATATATCAATTGATCTATACTATTGAAGTGTCTGTTTGTAATGTCAAAACAACAGTTTTTTAGTAAATGCATTTGAAAGTATGTACGATACTCAAACAAAAATAAATACAATTTTAAAATTTACTGTCTGTTTTGTAGACATGTCTATCTTTTAAGAAAGACCACAATAAGCACTAGCCGGGAGCGGGGGAGTAAAATTCCGGTATTTGGCTGCTGTCAGACAGTTTTTGCCTGCGACTCGTGTGATGTCGTCTGCCCATCTAGTCACAGGTCTTCCTCTTTACCGAGTGCCTCTAGGACCTGGGTATGATGTCACGCGAATAGTCCTTTTTTTCTGTCTGATAATAGTGTGACGAATTTTTTGACATTTCCTCATTTTTGTAACACTTCTTTTCGTACTTCGTTGGCAGGACATGATTTTATTTTTAGCTCTTTTGTTAGTTAGCGAAGGTAAAAGCCAGGCAGATAAAGTTTTAAATGTTATTTGAATTTACCAGTCAACGAGACCAAAAATAAATTATCCGGGCCGCATCAGAAGCCATGGGTCCTCCTAAAATAATATTGATCTCTCCTACGTTTATCCAGGACTCCAAGAGCATTTTTTGGTGCTATTCCTCGAATCCCATCTATACTAATAGAATAAAGCGGAAAAGTTTTTTGTTCGTTTGTTTAAACAAACTAATCTCTGGAACTACTAATCGGATTCAATAAATTATTTTTGTATATGATAGCCAGACTCTCAAGGAATAGTATAGGCTACAACTCTCAGATAACCTTAAATATTGATTATTGTTTCAAAAGTAGAGGTCCTCCCAAACTGCTTAAACCGCGTGCGCTGGCGTAATCGTTAATGATACGAAAATAAAATGTTCTACAATATTGGTCATTAGTATATCTAAAAAAAGTCGGCTGTAGCAAATGCATATCTCTTATACATAAGCCATAATAAGGTATTCTGTGACAAGGATTTGTTGAAAATGAAAAAGTTAAAATATCTTAGGATTCATAAGCATTATATTTAGACATGGCTTATTACTCCATACAAACAAAAGTTACTTCATCATACAGATCATTTTATGAAGTTAAACTTTGCTCTTTATATCATGTTATTTGGACACATAGTTTAGGGGATAATGAAAAATTAAAATAATTTATACGTGTGGGAAAAACAATTAAGATAGATTACATGGGTGCGTTGGCGGCGCGGCGTTTGTCGGATAAAATTAACACGGGTGAAAACGTGGGGCACAGCTTGTTTTATATATTTCTGCCCAACCCAAGAAGGACATGGCATAATGATATCATTATATTAATAAGTGAAGCAAAAACTTTATACCCCTTCTTGAGCGTATTGCATGCACGGAAGACTTAGATTTGGCATGGTTTAAATTTATATGGAGGAGTGCAGAAAGCTAAAATTTATTTATGATATCTGTTACTAATATATAATATTAAATTAAATAAATTAATACTGCGAATCCTATCCTGTCCAGTGCCATTGAACTTAGACCTCTCCAAATATTGACATTGTCACTCAATGAACAGTGACAGCAAGTGATATAATATTCATTGTTTAGGTTCATTAATACTGCAAATATCAAACAGAAAATAGTCTATGATTAAAAAGTCGCTGGTCGAATTTCAATCATTGGGCGACCGCTAGTACAGATAAATATGTAGTATTAATTGAATGTCAAACGCGTCACGCGTTTATCAGGTGCGTTCTTAGGCAAGGATTAGTAACACCTTATCGTATAACGTACACTTTTACGATTCTAGAAATATCTGGAAACGTCTAGATGCCTAGAATCTAATCGAAACAACGAATATGTATTCATAGGTTCAAAAAGGTTTTACTCCCACATTCAAAGCCTATCGCTGCAATTGTGTAATCAAAAAAACATCCTTTCTAGTGATTTCGTGTGTGTTAGAGTGAACAACGTTCGCCCCTACCCCCCCCCCCCCCCCCCCCCGCATAGCACCTCCACATTATTCTGTATAATAAAAATGCGCTCGCGGTACTTGATTATTATTTTGTTGCCGAGTTATTTTAAAACTGTGATATATCCTAAGATATTCATTTAAATCAATTACTGTAAAGGGCGATTTTGTTCAAAATTAAATACTTGTGATGAATAATGTATTTATTTCGATAAGAATTATTACTATGTATATAAAAACAACTTCGCAAATAATTCATTATTTTAGAAGAAATTTTATAACCATAAAAAAGGTTACTTAAATTGAGTAAACCTTAAAAGATAGCGAACTTTTTTTTTCAACTTTTAAAAAGAAACAATTCCATCACACACGATTGTTGCGCAACTTTAACCATTTACGCAGCGAACGAAGTGGAAGCTCTTAAAAGAAATAAAATTCCCCGTTTTGCAACATTTTTTATTGATGCTTCGCTCCTATTGCTCATAGCATGATGAATTCACTAAAAACAATTGTACTAACCAGCCTACACGCTAAGCGAGCTTTTTCAGCCACTGGCTACCTTGTGTGCAATATCAGGAGCTGTTTAGCAGACGACACAATTAATACTTTTGAATTTAAGGTATGTATGTGCCTTTATGTGTTTGTGGTGTGACGTGTTTATTTCAATTTATGTTGGTGATGTTGACGTGACTATGTCAAGTTATGTCTAAAAATATTAATAAACCATTTAATATGTAGAAAAAAGCTTGTATAATTTGGGTTAAAATGAAAACTATGAAAATGAGGTCTATCGGGTCTTTATTACGTTTAATTTCAAAGGTCCAAGTCCAATCCGCTAGATCTAGCGGCGCAGTGCTACGACGGGGGAGGGGAAAGTTCAGACGAATGTGCACTTGCACGCAAAATTATTTGAATCGTAGAATACTTTAATTTGTACCATTTACTTCTATCAACTGATATTTATACACAAAATTTAAAGAATACCGAGATTATAATTTGAAACGTTAAATTTCAAAGTGCATGTTACTTATTTAATACATTGATTGCTTTTAATGATGCTTTATCATTCATACTAACCGCTATCTGATTAACTTGTCGTACTCATTACATTATATGATTTAAAAATGACATTTTAAACGGATCGTCATATCCATTAGAATAATTTGTTTTTAATTGGATGATGTTCAGCACGAATTTGTTCAGACACCGCGTCAATTAACGTGGGTTTCAACCCTACAACAACACTAGAATTTTAGGTGAAAGGAAACGTAATGAAATCATAGCATTGTGGTAAGGCATAACGTAGCATATCTAGTGTCCACTCAAGCCCGGTGAAGCTGTAAAGTCGTCTGAGGCAACAGGGCACTTATGGTTACAAGTATTTAAAAAAAAATAGAACCCACTTCCAAGTCATCCCGTCATTTACGAGTCGTTACTAATAATGATTAATAACGATGTACATACGATAAAGTAGACGTATTCCTGATTTTTCACGATTCGTAAGCGTGTGGATACGGTTAAAGGAGGTTTATGTACCACCCAAAAAAGAAAAAGGAATCGTTTCGAATCACGGTTCGGAAAAAAACAACTATTCGCCTATGTGTGAAAAGCCCTTATGGGGACTTCCGATGCTTGCGTATGTGACCCATTGCCCCTCTAGGTTAAGCATGTTACCATCTAAGGCCTCATTGTCACCTAATATCCGATGAAATTGATGTCAAATGCTAAAATGATAAAGAATAAATAAATAAAATTATATTTACGCGTTTTTTTAAGTGTTTTTTTTTTTATCAAGTACCTTTATTAAAATATAGTTGAAAATGTTTTATACGGTTTAATTATACAGGTCTTCAAAATGAGTCTCGACTTTAATGTGTTCGAAGATAGAACTAACATAAGATGCGTTAGTGTCAGCTGTTTACATTTCTTCTTCAATGTCGTCGTCTTCGTCTTCATCAGCATTTTCAGAACCAGAATTTGAGCTGGAATCATCGACATCCGCGAGGAATTCTAACTCCTCAGTCATGAGATCAATTATATGCTCATTCTTGAATTCATTTTTATAAAATTGTAAAGCTGGGGTTTCAGCATCTTCTCGTCGTGATGTATTCCTTTTTGCTGTAACCATGCTCGCATGTCTGATTTTTTAATATTGGGCTCTGGTGCGGGATTATACGGTTTGTTGTGATAAGACCCGTTGCAAAAGATCACAACGGATCTTGGTGGTATATTTGTTATTAATTGAGTGCGGAAATTTTTATAATTTTCATTATTAATATCGTTATGATAGTTCCCAGATTTTTTACGAGGTTCGAACATGAACAGCGAATTCGGAACAAAGCCCGTTTTAGTCCCTGCATGGATTATTACAAGTCTATGACTCTTAGGTACTGATTTTTTGTTCCCTAGACTGGATCTTTTTAACGTCGCACTGGGACATGATTCATATAAGTCTCTGTAGAATTCACCCGTAAATATTATAGGTCTTCCTGCTTTTCTGTATTTTACTAGCTGCGGTAGGTACTCTATTCGCTAAAAATAATTATAAGCGATTAGAAAAATAATGACGCTTTTGTAGTTATATAAAATATAATTAATTAACCCCATGGCAATCAGCTGAACCCTAATTGATCAGCTAATGATGCCATATTAAATATACCTAAAGACCTCTAAATGTAATGAAATACCTACATTTTAAATTATTGACATATAAGCAAACATTTTACATTTTGTCAAAATCATAGTAACTCCAAAATTTTATTGTAATCTGCTTAATCTTTGATTCATTTGCAAAAATATTTCTTTTAGTTAAATATAAATACAACACATAATAAAAGTGATAAAATAAATCAAAATTTAGTTCTTTTGCTCGTGAATTGGACAAAACAACATGATATCCTAATCAGAAATAATTATGTTTTCATGAAATATTTAAATAGGAATAATTCAGTAATTTATTATATTGTTCATAAAGTTGTAGTCGTCCAATGATTTATAGCGATTAAGTATTGATTCGATGCTTCGAGTTTCCGTATTCACCAACAGACTTTCAGAATCACCTTACATTTTACTAATTAAAATTTAACTGGTAAAACACTCTTTAACGGATGAAATTGAAGAAAAAAGAAAGCTTTACAAACGTTTTCATAGTACTACCCTGGAGTGTAAAAACCTAGAAATATACATTTCGTAACTTTTTAAATCGCCTACACTTCATGCATTGGCGTGATGATTAAGGTGATGACTTCCTCCAAGCCTTTACCTAAGTGAGAACTGTTTGTGTTGGTATAATTTATTATAAAAATATATCTGGAAACGAATGTTAGACTTTTAAATCAGAGCCCTTCTTTTATTTCCACTTTCTTACATTTAAAACCCTGCCGTTTTAAGATACGCCTAAGACTTCCTTCTGGCCCTTGAAAATTCAAAACATTTCATAACTTTCTTTGAAGTTTCTCTATTGTGGGTAACTCTTTGTTCGTTTTGTGAAAATTATGAATACACCTTCTTACGATACCCCGTTCGAAGCTCTCGAGATCTGTGACAGGGTGATTTCTTGGCTTTTTTTTATTCGGTGTCTTAAAACACACTGACTCACTCGCTTCTTTGACAATTCTCCTCACGGTTGCCACGGAGCTGTTAGTCGCTTCAGCTGCCTTTTTATAAATGTCGACCGCCCTGTATGTTCCGCGCGATAATTTGGCCTCTTTTTCAATATCGTGTTTTTTAGTCTCGGCATTTTATTGGTGAGAAGTAAAACGTGGCAATGATTTGGCACGCAAGTGTACAGAGGACAAGCGGCACGTGAACACCTGACGGACGACCATAGGCACCATAGCGAACTATCGAACAATCTCCACAATCTTTCGAAAGCACGACAAGGACCTAACCCCGCTCCTCGAGATTACCGAAGCAGATGTTTGAGGCTTTAAAGTTATGTTCACAACTCATGACGTACACTATTACGTTATATTATATTTTGATTGGTACATATGCTGTCACGTAATGCTATGAGGATGCTATAGTTAATAATAGGAGTATATAGATTTAGGGTCTACTGTGCCACTCTAAGATTATGTAGTTGGTATAAATGAAACATACAGTCAGAAGGTTGAATATAAAGTATATATACTCAATTGTGAGTTAATTTCTATAGCGCGATGTAGGATGCGTCGTATGTGGCTCGATAGATGTCGCTATGTGTCGCTATGTAGATGCGTCAGTTGTGGCGAGAGATGTCGCTACATAGACAAACACTAATGTATGTATACGCTATCACTGAATCATCATTTCTTTAAATTCCTACTGAATTTCAGTTTTTTTGAAGTGAAAAATATTTAGCCGCGTTGAGCGATTTTTGGTAGGGGAAAAAGTTATAGCCTCGCGTGACCTTTGCGTCACAGATGACCTCGACATGCTCGTGACGTATTGCGCTTGCGTCAGACTAGCGACGCGTAGTTTAGCGCCCTGCGTACATTTAGTCGCATATATACACTAATACATTATATACTGTATCATAATATGCGTGTTTGACTTTCTGGATGGGTAACATCTTGTGATTTCGCGTCACCGACATGCTCTGCAATAATTCAGACTGTAATTGATTTATAAATTCAAAATTGAGTTTTCACTTCTGTCGGCTGTCCTTATTTATTTATCTATTACTGCCTCAGTTTTTTTAAACTTGTCAAGCTTTTAGTTATAAATTGCAGTAAATGTTAAATTATTCATTGAATGCAAATCGAGTGTATGCCTGTGTATCTGGAAACATCTGGAATAATGGTTCATATGACATACGAGAGTCATAATAACATGACGCATTGTTTGCATTTTTAATCGAGGCCGGATTATGCACACTCCTATAAACATCTCAGCTTTATATTAACATCGTTTGATGTTTATCTCTTTAAAACCTGTTTTCCTGGTACCTTAAGAACATTCAAGTGTTACGTGTGTAAACTATCAACGATTTTAGACATCCTAACCCCCTCATGTGTAAGCAAAAATGAGAATATTGGCAGTTCCCCCTCCCCCCTTCCCAAATACTGTGAGGTCAGAATTTTTTACACCATTTTTTAATGTACAAAATTTATAAGAAAATGCTAAACAGAGATAGAAACAAACATTAAAAAGAGAGGAAGTAGATAATTAAAATTAAGCTAATTACGACAAAACGGCCATTTGATTTAAATAACAAAACTCCGACAAAAGTATGTATGTTATTATATAAAAATAATGCATAATAAATCTACGTTGAGCTAACAAAATCACCTACCTATGTAATTTTCAGAAGAGTTAACAAACGGTACATTCGCGGAAAAGTGCGTAGGTATTGTTAAATTGCAAATATGTACCTACGTTTAAACTTCCCATGGCATGGCACAAGGATTGTATTCTGTTTCCTTATTAATTAATAAAACTAGCGATCGCCCTAAGGTCGAAATTCGACCAGCGACTTTTTGATCATAGACTATTTTCTGTTTGACATTTACAGTAGGTATTCATAAACAATGAGTATTATCTACATCACTTGCACTTTTCGTTGAGTGACAATGTCAGTATTTTGGGGGGTCTAAGTTCAATGCCACTGGCCGTGTTAGGATTCACAGTATTAATTTATATAATTTAATTTAGTAACAGATATTATAGATGCATTTTAGTTTTCTGGACCCCTTCTCCATAAAAACTTTAACCATGCCAAATCTCACAGTCTTCCGTGCATGCAGTAAGTACGCTTAAATCTTATTTCCCATAGACAATTTGGCTTCCGACAAGGGAAGACAACAGAAGAAGCGGTTTCTCTTTTAACGTCAACTGTTGCATTTCATTTAGATAATAGAAAGTGTAGCATTGGTAGACACCAAGAAGTGAAGCATTGGTAGAAGACTCCTGGACAGCCAAAGCTTTCGATTCCGTTTCCACTCCGATTCTGCTGAAAAAGCTTAAATGCATGGGGATAAGAGGAATTGCTCTGGATGGGTTTGCTGGCTACTAATTGTAGTAAATGTGTAAATTGTAGTAATTGTTTGTAAATCTTGGGTATAATAATTTTTTTTTTTTTTTTTTTTTATTGAATGGTACCGAAAGCTTTTGCTTCACGTAATATAGACTTAAAAAACTAACCAACCAATAATTTAGTATACAATACAGAGTCACTTTATCAAATGTATTATTAGAAAAAATAACAAGCTGAATTATTAAAAAGGAAACAAAGAACACCATTGCAAGAACAAAAAAAAAACACGACAAAAAATATATTTTGCTATTTTTGCTTTTTATTTGATTTCCAGACGTCGTACTTAAATATTACATAGCCTATCACTCCCACAATAAGACGAATCTAACGGCACCTCGTATGCTTTAAATCCATCAAGCCGTTTAGACAATAGAGCGTGCCAAAGAAATAGACATACATTTACATACAGCTCGAAAAACATAAACCCCCCTTTTTCGCAGTGGTATATTATGCTTTTTAGCTGACCTTACACACAATGGTTGAGCCAAGTTCAACGATCGTTGTTACTCGGTTTATTTTCGACGATATAAAACATTGTATTTAATTAAATTTAACCTTGTAAAAATAATAAATAAAGGGCGTTTAAACTGCGGAAGTAAGCGAAGTCTAGAATATCTGTTAACTGATAAATTTGACGCACTGCAAATGCCGATTTTAATGTGATAAGATCAACTATTCGACATTGGGAAGAAATGAACCTGTGACCTCGAAAGTTTAGTCCGGTTTGACCGCTGAATCACTCAAGCGATCAGGTTTATTATTGTTGATACGATGTTTCTGCATTCAAAACAATATAATCAAGCATTACATCATCAGTGTCGATTCGCATTAAAAAATGCAAAAAAAAAACACGATTACTGATTCGCTCCACGCTGAGCGACACGTGCGGAGTTGCGCTGCCACAGAATAAATTCGACACAGAAGGCTGGTTTTGATTAGCTACCTACGCTCTCGTTAAAGGTAGTAGTTGTAGTTAGTTGTTCGTAATCCGGGAGTGAATTTTGAAAAAATATTTTAAACTCCATTTATGTTGAAAATTATACCCCTGGATCAATATTTATCTATAGAAATAAATAAAACTGAAGTATCTATAACAAAAATAAATAAATATTTAAATATGTTATCGGTCTGTTTGTTCCGGGTTATCTCCGAAACGGACCGACTTTGACAGGACTCACTGGCATATAGGCGATGTTTTGAAGAGTAACTTGCTAATTTTATTTTTCAAAAAGAATTAGGTTGCCGCTCAAATAAAAATCAATTGGAACAAAGACGATTTTGGGTCGATTAATTGGCTTAAAGCTGAGTAAACCATAAGAGATATATCAAATTAATGTAGTACATCATTCTAGATCTTAGGAAGACCTACAAAAATTTTAGTGAAACCATATGTCTATCTTCAAAGGGTCATCCACAATAAGCATTTTTGTCTTTAAAATAACCGAGACCGGGAAAGCACGATTCGAGTTTGTGCCCGATCGACAACATTCTGTAGTCCACGCAAGCGCAGCCGCGGACACAGCTAGTTAATTATATTTTCTTCTATCGTTTTATAGGTTTAACGTTATGCCCATAATCTCAAGTGATGTTAAGTGACGATGTAGCCGAAGTTGGTGACACGCTAAGCTTAATGGAAGACTGGCTCTCAAGTGCAGCTGCCGGAACACACCCACAGGTGCTTGGCGGCAGGTTTTATTCCAAACAAAACACTTTTTTTTAAGTTTCTTAGCCTTCAAAGTTTAGGAACCGCTAGTTTTTAAATACGAAAACTTAATTCTCGTGTTAACATACATTTTTTCCAATTAAATATTATAAATGCTTAATTAAGTAACTCTTGCACGTAAGATTTGGCACGAGATTGCCTGGGACCTGGATTGGGAAGTAGTCCTAAAAATACGCAGACGAAGTCAAGGGAACATGTCAGTTAATAATAAAATAAAATAGTGTACCCACCTGACCGGTAACTCTTTCCTAAGAAAGAGATAAGACTTCCCCTCACATGCGTTTAAACCTGAAACAATAAAAAAAAATGTAATACGCCACATAATACCCATGAATGGATTAGTAGACCACACATTAAATAATTTTACTCAATTTTTTTTTTTATTATACATATACATATATATTTTTTATAAGCCTTTTTTCAATATTTTATTTATTTTAAAAGCTCGTGAATTGAAACGCGCAACCCCCCTTCCCTTTATAAATTTTAATTTGCGCCTACAAGCTTCTAAAATTATTAAAGTTTTGAATGAAAGCTTGTTTTTAAAAGGTTTTTGTTTCATATTCTTCTCAGCAAATTCTTTCATTTCATACCCATATCATGGGGATGCACTAAGAACAACTGGTCCGCCATATTGAATTTAGAAAGACGTCACTTAGCTAACCATGCATTGTCATCCAAACTTTCGCTTAATTGGTTGGGGATAACTGTTTTAAGAATCAGTTGCAAGACTTGACCCATACTAATAAAGCAAGATAAATTATAAGCTTGTAAAATTTTGCAATCTCGTCGTAAGCAAAGCCGCTTTTTGATTGATACATTTGAAATGGGGCACAGCAAGTAATTTCACATTAGAGTCTGGCCATCGAAAGCTATCCCAAGAAATAGCGGGAATTTAAAAAAATCTGAAGCTGTTAATGCTAAATATACTCAGCATAAATGTAGTTGAATACTGAACACAACAAATAGTCTCTAATTATTACATTTTAATTCTCAGTGTTTTACAGGTTACAATTTGGAGAGCGTGCACAGAAATTGCACGTTTTAATCCCGCCTAATCCGTTCCACTATAGGACAACTAAACACCGTGAGGGTTTCCATCCTTATGTTGTATTTTTCCATAGAATTATGAACTCGGCGTGTTAGAGTATAGAACCAGAACAACGGTCTCGCCTGTCTTACCACTTATACATGAATTTTTCATGTATGTCTTCCTCGGCGCCTGTACCTACGCTCAGTCTGTTCACTCGTTTCGTTCAGTGCTTATCTCTGTTAAAATAATACTTTTACGAATCAAAATGTCTAATTGTGCAGTGAAAACTTGTACAAACCATTATAGAAAGAAAAACCTGAAATCCAGTGGTATCTCTTTTCATGTATAAGTACTGATGGACTATTATTTTACGTCAAAATAATTATTAATTACATGACACGCCGCCATGACAGTTGAGTTTACTCAAGACGCTGTAGTGTTGTGCCTACTCTTGATTGTATCGAGTGACTATTACCGCATTTTATGAAGATAGACTAGGTCCTACTTTATTTAATGAATATTGTTTCTTTTAACTATGATTTTAAATATAATTTCTTTCTAAATATACATTAATAAAGAATATTAATTTGTCCTATCACAATATTTAGTACCTAATATAATGTTTTCGGTATTGTAATGATAATGTATGATATTTAAGTTATTTGAATTAGTATGAATATAATTTATTTACTTATATATTTTTAGAAATTTACTCAGTGAGAATTTTGTGATCTTACAGCTTTCCTAAAGACCCAAAGACAAAAGAGAAATGGATAGATGTAGTTCGTAAAGATGGATGGTTTCCAGGGCCTCGAACTACAATATGTTCTCAGCATTTTGAGGAATCATGTTTAGATTTGAGCAAGAAAAGGCGATATTTATTACCAAATGCAGTACCTACGTTAAAACTTGATGTGAGAAATTTTATAAAAATATTCTATAATTTATATTGTCATTAATTGTTCATGGTTAGAGTCACTATAAAATTATACCTACTTTAATTTTCATTGTATTTATTTTAGACTGAGGAAACTGTACAAGAAAATGAAAATGAAATGGACGTTGAAGTCACTGCTAGTTTTGTACCGGATATGCTTATTGATTCTCCTCGCAAAAAATAAATAAAATCACGTATAAAATGTCTGGAACGTATATCGCATTAACGTTTATTAAAAATAAAACACCTACAGTGCCATCAAAGGCGTTTGAAGCGTAAATTATTTAGCATGGAGGATTTACTTCAAGACTTGAAAAAGAAAGATTTAATAAACAAAACCGATACACGAACATCAATTTGATCAATATCCTTTAGATAACCATTTAAATTGTCTGATTAAAGCCGTCATTGAAATATATTTAAATATAAGATTATATTATATTGTTAAAAGTAGGAAAAATAAAGTAAATTCAAAGAGACAGATTTACAATAAGTTAATTTTATTTGAAGGTTCTTGAAAAAATTTTCAACTTTTTGTTATTATATATATTATGTATTTAGTGGTTAAGATAATTATGTTATCATTATTATAATAAACAAGTAAAATAAACATTTGTCGAAGTTATTTTTAACACCAACGAATATATCGATACAATGTCCGTACCGGCGGACAACGCCCATTACTTTAGAGATAAGGGACAAACCACTCTCTACCCCGTGCCCTTCCTTACACCCGCGTAAATGAATCGCATTGTTTCGATACTTATAACAAGTTTTGCACTCTCTAGGTACAGTGAGCGGACTTTATTACTCTATGTATTTTTCAAAAAGAATTAGGGTTCCGCGCAAATAAAAATCAATTGGAATAAAGACGATTTTGGGTTCATCAAATGACTTAAAGCTGAGTAAACCATAAGAGATATATCAAATTAATGTAGTACATCATTCTAGATCTTAGGAAGACCTACAAAAATTTTAGTGAAACCATATGTCTATCTTCAAAGGGTCATCCACAATAAGCATTTTTGTCTTTAAAATAACCGAGACCGGGAGTAGTACGATTCGCGCGTGTGCCCGATCGACAACATTCTCTAGTCCACGCAAGCGCAGCCGCGGACACAGCTAGTTAATTATATTTTCTTCTATCGTTTTATAGGTTTAACGTTATGCCCATAATCTCAAGTGATGTTAAGTGACGATGTACCCGAAGTCGGTGACACGGTAAGCTTAATGGAAGACTGGCTCTCAAGTGCAGCTGCCGGAACACACCCACAGGTGCTTGGCGGCAGGTTTTATTCCAAACAAAACACTTTTTTTTAAGTTTCTTAGCCTTCAAAGTTTAGGAACCGCTAGTTTTTAAATACGAAAACTTAATTCTCGTGTTAACATACATTTTTTCCAATTAAATATTATAAATGCTTAATTAAGTAACTCTTGCACGTAAGATTTGGCACGAGATTGCCTGGGACCTGGATTGGGAAGTAGTCCTAAAAATACGCAGACGAAGTCAAGGGAATATGTCAGCTAATAATAAAATAAAATAGTGTACCCACCTGACCGGTAACTCTTTCCTAAGAAAGAGATAAGACTTCCCCTCACATGCGTTTAAACCTGAAACAATAAAAAAAAATGTAATACGCCACATAATACCCATGAATGGATTAGTAGACCACACATTAAATAATTTTACTCAATTTTTTTTTTTATTATACATATACATATATATTTTTTATAAGCCTTTTTTCAATATTTTATTTATTTTAAAAGCTCGTGAATTGAAACGCGCAACCCCCCTTCCCTTTATAAATTTTAATTTGCGCCTACAAGCTTCTAAAATTATTAAAGTTTTGAATGAAAGCTTGTTTTTAAAAGGTTTTTGTTTCATATTCTTCTCAGCAAATTCTTTCATTTCATACCCATATCATGGGGATGCACTAAGAACAACTGGTCCGCCATATTGAATTTAGAAAGACGTCACTTAGCTAACCATGCATTGTCATCCAAACTTTCGCTTAATTGGTTGGGGATAACTGTTTTAAGAATCAGTTGCAAGACTTGACCCATACTAATAAAGCAAGATAAATTATAAGCTTGTAAAAATTTGCAATCTCGTCGTAAGCAAAGCCGCTTTTTGATTGATACATTTGAAATGGGGCACAGCAAGTAATTTCACATAAGAGTCTGGCCATCGAAAGCTATCCCAAGAAATAGCGGGAATTTTAAAAAATCTGAAGCTGTTAATGCTAAATATACTCAGCATAAATGTAGTTGAATACTGAACACAACAAATAGTCTCTAATTATTACATTTTAATTCTCAGTGTTTTACAGGTTACAATTTGGAGAGCGTGCACAGGAATTGCACGTTTTAATCCCGCCTAATCCGTTCCACTATAGGACAACTAGACACCGTGAGGGTTTCCATCCTTATGTTGTACAAATTCTCCTAATTAGCAATTAATTCTTTGTGAAAACTGATAGAAGCACTATTGCCGATTCAAGAGGGTTTTAAAACCGTATGGGAGGAATTTAAGGGAGACGAAATACTCAAGGAGGCTTTACGGGATGAAAAAAAGGAGGATTTGGAGGATTTTTGGAATATTACTCATTGTGGACTCGTTCATGTTTTGCATGGAAAATAAAAGTTATTACTTCTTTGGAATAACAGAATAAAGATACTCCAGAATTGTATCCCGCGTCTACAATAAAATGATTAAGTTAAATAATATTACGTCCTGTAAATTCATTTTAATGGCTTTGTTAATTGTGTAAAAATAATTTAACGATTTAATTATTTTTACACAATCAAAGATATTTTTGATTGATATAGGCTTTACTTTGCGAAAATCCATCGAATTACGATGAAATATATTAGGTACTATTATATATTACTTTATCCAAAACTTCTTTGCTACTTCCGTTAATAACGTTCGGGTCTACGGACTTGACCGCATCTCTATAATCGTTTCAGTTATTAACATTTTTTTTTCTTCTTTTCCACGATTAGTTTCAGATTTAACATTTTCAAGTTCAACTCGACAATTAGTAATAAACATTTCTGTTGCAGAAAGACGAAATAACCGTTTTGTCATTTCACACGGATGTAGCACAGAAAATTTAGATGTAGCAATTAAAGATAGTTATATGACTTCACATTACTCTCATTGATAACTTACTTCATCATCTCACACTTATACCCAGAATATTACCCCTTACTACACGCGGCATAAAAACTATAATTTCAAAAAACATAATAATCATGCAGTCAGCATATTTATACGTATAGGTGCGATATATAAAATTTATAATAATTTTCACAAATTCATCGCCATTTCTCAAGAAATAACTCGGAAAGCTGAATCGACGCCAAATAGTTACGCTGGACTTCGAACGTCTCGTGGGATAATAAATTGTAAAGACAAGTTCACACGTGTTAGAATGTTAGCGGGCAAAGTGCGGAGTTGAATGAGCGAGATTTGAATCTTACCGATTGCATCATTGGCCAATATTTGGACAAACATTGGTAGGCATCTTTTTTTTTAGAACTGACTATACTGTTAGCCTTAGGGGCCCTGAAGCCGCTGCGGCTTTTACAGCTTCACCGAACTTGGGGGCGAGCGCAGAGTGCAGTCAGCCCTACTCCTACAAATTCGAGCTAACTAACATATACTCATATGCATGTTCCCCTCCTCCTGAGAGGAAGGAAGGAGACATGCGTATGTGTATTTAGTGATCGGCAAGGTTTTTCTACACTAACTAGCGCATGACTAACTAGCGCTCTGGTAGGCATCCATATGGGAATTGTTTTATAATAAATTTTGTATTGTATATTATAATTATTTTAGAACTTGGGAAGCGTTGTTGGACACCAAGTAAAAACGAAGTTCCTTTCGCTAAGTTAGGTTATGACCAGACTTGGACGTGCGTTGGCGTAATGGTTAATGATACATAAATACAATGTTCTACAAAAACATTGGTCCTTAGTATATCTAAAAATAAGTCCACGATAGTACATGCCTATCTCATAAACATAAGACACAATAAGGTGTTTTGTGACAAACAATTATTAAAAATTTAAAATTGATTTAAGAGCATTATGTTTAGGCTTCTCAGATTAATCCTTACGAACAAAAATTACTTCATCATAAAGACAATTTTATGAAGTTAAACTTTGCTCTTTATATCATGTTATTTGGACACATAGTTTAGGAGATAATGAAAAATTAAAATAAATTGTACTTGTGGGAAGAACAATTATTACGATAGGTTACACGGGTGCGTTGGCGGCGCGGCGTTTGTCGGATAAAATTAACACGGGTGAAACCGTGGGGCACAGCTAGTAGAATACATTGGTCGAAGCTATGCAAACATTTGACGCCAACCGACAAACAGCTGTTTCGTTTTTTGTGTGTGAACACGCCACGAGCCAAAAGTAGGAAGGACAGAGTTGTTTATAAATACTGAAGCGGTAGTACAAAGTGCGCGCGTCACACTGAATGAATCGACGCGGAGTGCGAGCGAGACGGAAATACCATCTCTCTCTCGTGTTTACATAGGCAAACTAAACTGGAGATTTTATTGGAAAATTCTTCGAAGCCCAGATGTTTTGTTTGAAAACATCTTTGTGTTTGCATTAAAAGTGCTACAATCAACAACATTTTTTTTAAATATGAAAACCAACTTTGCCTGATGTTAAGTAAGCATAGTACGATCCAAAAACAACAGCAACGACCGAAAGATTCACCAATCCATCAACGGTTATCTTTCGTTGTCATGCCGCGTAAGCCTGGATATAAATATTGTACGATGACGTTACGTTTTCTGATTGGCGTTTCAATCATGAGACCCCGTGACACACAACTTCTTTTTCCAGATATTTATTGTTTAGGCTTTTTATCAATAAACCAATATAATTAATTAATTGGCTTCAAAAAAGAGGTTCTCAATTCGAATGTATTTTTTTTTAATGGACGTTCGGCCGTAACTTCTTTGTTTATAAAGCGATTTCGATGTATTTTCTTTTGTTTGTTATGAGATACCTCAAGGTTGTTCCCATTTTAATTCAATTGGCATTGCACCCTCAACTTCGAAGATACGCCAGGGAACTCTTCAAAATCATTGAAGTAGGTTTCCATTTTCGTTAAAATCGTGTTAATTTTGAAATATTAATGTCGACTAGCGAATTAATTGGCTTCATATGAAACGACATAAGTCGTCAGTTCACACAGTGCACCGGTAACTGCGTGTGTTTGATTTGACCTTAAGGTTACAACAGACTGTCCGTCCGATACCTGTTGAGTTGACTGAGTCTCGTGTTGCCGAGAGCCACACACTCCAGTCCGGTTAAACCGTCAGTCCAAAACCATAAAAGAAACTGCCGCATGATTTCTTTAACACTGTACCATTTTCGTAATAAATTTTGCTAACCACGAAAATTATACACGTAGGTATAATGAACATTTGTGCTTTAATTTAAAAAAAAAATAATTAGTGTTTGCATATAATAGGTATCCTACTAATATAATAAATGTGAAAGTGTGTATGTTTGGATGTTTGTTACTCAATCACGCTAAAACGGCTGAACAGATTTCAATGAAATTTGGCACAACGATAGTCTATGACCTGGAATAACACATAGGGTACTTTTTATCCCGGTAAAAGTCATAGTTTAACCAGTATTATCCTACAAATATAATAAATGGAAAGTTTCTATGTTTCTTATTCGATCACGCAAAAACGCCGAATTTTTGCTTTGTCGTGTTCCGAGATCAGTCTGTGTATATCCAATAATACGCAGACGAAGTCTGAGGGTACCAGCTAGTATCTAATAATTTGTTGATTGTTTTGATATTCATCCGAAGATAATCACAAAACTTGTAAATATTCATAAAGTGTATGGAATCTACCATGTCGTTTACTTTGTATCAAAATAGGATGAAACCTAGGAAGTGTCTATTTGATTCCAACTTTGATTTTGCCAATTACTTTACAAACAGTATACAAACACTAACTTCTTGTTTTAGTTAAATTCAACATGTTCATTTTGCCTACACGTAATGTTCGTGGCTAGAGCTGTATTGCTAAAAATGTACATTGATATGGCAAATCAAGCGGACGTGGAACGGAGGTGGAACGGCGGCGAAGCGTGTACATAGCATAGAGACACGGAAGCACGGCGAAAAAAGCGGCGCTGGCGCGGTAGCAGCGTGTCCGCAGCGCCCTCTGCACAAGCACTAAGTTTGTGATCTATTACTATTAACTGTCATGTAATATCTGCCGACCAACTGTAGGTCAGTGGGGTCCTTAACATGGAGCCATTATTGTTTCACCTGCTTGCTTGCATTATTGCTTTTTTACAACCGACGAATACGCAAAGTAATAAATATTGTAACAAAGGAAAATTCATGATAATGCCGACAAAAACAACACACGTTTTATTA
The DNA here is from genome assembly GCA_033032175.1 of Saturnia japonica. NCBI lineage: Eukaryota > Metazoa > Arthropoda > Insecta > Lepidoptera > Saturniidae > Saturnia > Saturnia japonica. The sequence goes on from CM065331.1 coordinate 1,924,811, forward strand.
TCCTATTGTTTGTAGAACAAATTTCCATTTCCATATATTATAATAATTTATATATTATTGTACTTATTATATTTATAATTGCCATCTTTATTGATTTAAATTTAATCTACAAAACAAAGATGGCCGATAATCCAATGCCGTATGAATCTATCGGTGTAAACTTCTGCAAACTATACGGACTATTGGACGCGCAAATTAAAGATAACTTCCAGTCAGAATTTCAAATTTTATAGTGTATTTTATTGAGGGAGGTAATATGCTCGTAATTATATTTTTGACAATTTTTTTAACCTACCAATTGGGGAATGATATAAGCTTCCCGTGTGCAAAATTTCATAAAAATTGGTGAAGCCGATTTTATGTTAAATTCGGCCACACAAATAGACAGACGACAATTTTTTAATGTCATGTTCGGAACAAGTGCTCTTTATAATGGATATCTATTAGGAAATTCGAAATAAAAATTACTTCTACAGACTTAACTAAAGTCCTTATAATGTAAATATATATAGATTTAACACGTTCGGTTGCCAGTAATAAGCAAAAATGTATATAATACTGAATGACAACAAGAATTTAATACAAAACACCTCCTAAGCTTTATCGTATCAAATTTTCTAATCTGCTGAGCCGGAAAACTGTCTGAACAATACATTCTCGTTCTAGCGCTGTTAAATTTCATTTCACTGAACTCACTATATCTACCCACCCACCTGCATGTAATATGGCAAGTTATATAGTAAAATTGACAGATCACTAAATACATATACCCAGGAGGCAGTTTAGCCCAAGCCGAAGTTCGGCCACTTTGGCACCCTTGAGCATGTTGCTGCGCTTTCATGGTGAAGCTGTAAAAGCCGTCTGAGGCTTCAGGGCCCTTATAGCCAACAGTATAGTCAGTAAAATAATAATAACTAGCGATCGCCCTAAGATCGAAATTCGACCAGCGCTTTTTGATCATAGACGATTTTCTGTTTGACATTTGCAGTATTTTCTGTGATCAAAATATATATTCATCACCAATATGTAACTAATTATAATATCAATTCCTAACAAATATTTTTGTCTTCATATTAATGAAAACAGTCTCCAAAGGGGAATGATAAAAAAGGGAGTTTCCGATCAAATCCCTAAGCTAGATGATCAATACACGGAAGATGTGGCTGGGTTAGGATAGGTTGGACTTGTTTTATAAGAAACAGCGGGAGATTGAATAATATTGAAAAAATATTAGATAATCATTTTACCATTGTTTGGTGATCGATTCTGGTAACACATCTATTATTTTAAGGACTAAATCTTATTAATTAGGTTATAAAACCTTCATTTTTTTGGCGATAGATGACGAATCACATTGAAAGAATTTGATACTTTTTTTTTTCAAGTTTTCAACCCTGGGACCGTGTAAGGTGTGAACACGTAAAGTTCATCACTCATTTATCAACCTGGCATCCGACCAGCACCGCCTCCTCGCTCGACATCCACTCGTTGTCGACAGGTGAACACCGCGTGGCCAACTAATCAACACCGCGTATCAACGAATTGATGTGTAGTAAGTGAGCGATTTTCATCGAGGTGAACGTGATGTCGCGCCGTCCTTGCGTTGACAACTCGCGGTCCACTTGCCGTCCGTATATGGACTAATTGCGTGCGAGACGCCAGGTGACGTTACGGAGTTAACGAGTGCAAATTTAAATAACAAAATAAAATTTATTCCAGCTAATATTACATAGTAGGGTTGGTAACCCTACTTCCGTCACATGATGCGCGCGCAGCTTTCAATTTAACCCTCTACTAAACCCGGCAAAAAACCTGTACCCTCAAAAATAACCATGCAAAGTAAATAACGTTGAAAAACACATAACGCCATTACAACAATGATAAATGAACGTTTGTTTACTTATCGAGTTAATGTGACTTTAATGAAAAAACAAATAAGTTATTTCAATACCCGTGATGTTGCAGTATGCAAGTATTAGTAGCTAAGTTATTCACAAATATTTTTCCTAGCTATCTTTGTTTATCTTAAGCTCAATTACGCGACAGGTGACATTCTCGTCTGACATTAAATTGACATCAAAATAGAAAAAAAAAAAAAACAAATTGTTTGCGAGCTAAAAGTAGTTATCACATTTCTCTTTACATTCTACGATACGATATCGTAAGACGATAGTTTATACGCGATATCGACTGTCAATTTTTTTTAATATTACAAATGTGGCAAAGTATACGCTTTGCCAACCGTGAATTCTCCCTAGCCCAAGAAGCTCTGGAAACCCTACTCACCGCAGGAACATAACACAAGGTTATTTGACGGCTATCTACTGTAGGGTGGAGGTATTCCACCAGTCGAACTACACCGAGTAAAAAGAAACCTTTAAAAAAAAAATTCTCTATGCTCTACCTCTCTTTGAACCTGAAGTTCTAAGTAAATTCACAGCGTTGACCGAGATAAATTCACACGACGATTGTGTTTGACTGAATACTGACCCCCATACACCAAGTGTAACTTCCACCATTGTGGCAGAGTTAGGCATGCCACGTTCCGGCATCAATCACTAGCTACCAACAGACACCATCACACTTGACCCCCCACACACGTGCACACCTCATAGGTTCTGTAAGGGACCTTTTTTCTACTAGTTAGTTTAGACAAAAATTGACAGATCATTAAATACATATACAAATGTTCCTTCCTCCCAGGAACCAGGCATGTATGTATATCTAAATAATTTAGTTTAGCTCGAATTTCTACGGATAGGGAATTAGTCAGTTCGTGACTTAATTGCAACTACGGCAACATCCCAAGCCGAGGTTCGGCCACTTGGCACTCTTAATCATGTTGCCACGCTTTCGCAGCTGAGTGCCTTAAGCGGTCGCCCCCAATTCACTGTGAAACTGTAAAAACCGCCTGAGGCTCCAGGACTCTTATGGCTAACAGTCAGTTAAAAAAAAAACAAATAATAATTGCTAGATCATTTTATACGGATGCAAAAAAAGCAACAAAATTAAGCGTTCCGTAGAATTAGAAGTTTAAAAACCTCTGCTTTAATCTGTTACTATCGGCAGAAAGATTTCCGCCGCTATGGAAACACGGTCATAATATCAACGTTATTATGTACACAATAACATGTTGAGAATTTTTTAATAACGTATTTTCCCGTTAGATAAGATCACTCCGATATCATTTTTCGAACAGATATATTCAATACGTGTAAATATTGGCTTATCTCAGAAACTTGTGCAGTGGTAGTAAACGCTACTATTGCGCCGAGAGGTGTAATTAAATTGTATCCTCATATTATATTAAATAGTTTCGAACCAGGAGACAATCCAGTCAATATTCCACAGGTCAAAAGACAGTACCGACCTTGGGGTAGAGCAAAAGAAGCAGTTGGTCTAGGCGCCAGATGGCAAGGACTACTAAAATCCAAATGAAACTTTCAAGCTAATAAAAAATAAAAATGCGTAAGTCTCGTGGAGCACTCGGTTGGAATGATGTTCGTAGCCTTGAACCAATAAGCGTGCACCTATGACTGGGTACAGCCAATAGCATACGTGATATGGATAATCGTCTACACTATAGAAAGGGTCGTGACGGAAAACTCTTACATTTTTTTTTCGTCTAGCCCCCATGCGCCAAGTCTGTATCATGCCGTAACGAACTTCGTTCCAAAAGTTAATTTATATTCAATTATAGTATTGATTATTGAAAAATTGATTTTATTTGAAAAAAATGTTATTGATTTAACGTGAAAGCATTGACTAATAAAAAGTGCACCGAAATACAGTCGCGCTCTACGACAAAGGGCTAGGGGCCGGCACAGTGAAGAGATTCTGATCAGTGTACATACACATTATCACAAAACCAATTTTTTATTTGTCCTTTGGCCGTTTAATTTTTTATTTTATTTCATTTTTTTTTTCTTAATGTGTAATAATCTACTTGATATTTTACTAGATAATGTAGTGTGATGCATTGTTTATGTATTTGGGTAGCCTTGGGTGCTTGTCATCTGTGTTTTATTTGTATCTTATCCGTGAGGACTCTTAAATGGCTGTTTGTCTCTAGCTTGTAATTTTTTTTATATTTGTCAATAAATAGTTGTTAGTATTCCTGTAAAATAAATTAACAAATATCGAAATCTCAGATCGGTATCCGAAAACGACAACCTCGTATCGTCTACTGTAAAAATAAAGTACTAAGAAAAATATACACCAGACAAATATAGAGAAATACAAACAAAAACATATCGCTCTGCCTGTAAAATACGTCTAAACATGTTAAATTTAGCACCATACGACATATCAATTCACAAGTATACGTTAGAAAGTGACGTCATGATACATAAGAAGACAGCTTAGTCGTGAGTTGACTCATTTAAAGATTGACATAGCGACATAATATTGTTAAACCAGCCTTTTATGTACAGCGATTGGTTTATATGGGATATTAAAATAAATTATGTTTAATATAATATTTTTTATACAAGTCATCAACTACTCTTCCGCACTAGCTTATGTTGGTATAAAAACGGTTTTGCGGACAATCGATTGACTATCGATTGTTTTTAGTATGAAATATAGGTATATTCGAGGACATAGGTATGTCAGCTCCTCGAAGGATGACAGCGAAAAAAGGGTAATTTGCGCAAAATCTTCCTTGTAATACATCGTATTATATATTGAAAATCAACTAAATTATTTAGAATAAACATCTACCCACATTTCGTTAAACTTAATTGATCAACTCTCCACCGCACCCTTGTACACTATCGTAATCTCTCGTACTTGGCCTGCAGCATTTCAGATTTCTTAGCTTCCATGATTACAGCTCTGCTCTTTATTGTCGTAGCATGAACCTGTATATTTTATAACCTTCCTCAATAAATAGGCTATAAAATACAAAAATATTTGTTATAACCCGACTGGAGACAATCCCTTGAATTTTACAATATTCAGTACAGTTTTAAAAATAAACAACATAAATAGAATGACCACGGAATCCTTGGTAGATACAGACGCAGTGTATCTGTTAACCGCACACGACCTTACCTTGGAAATAACAAGTATGGCACACATAGATAATGTATCCATCGATAAAATAACAATGAATATACGCAAATATAACGACAGTGTCGTCTAATGAATAATACATATTTTAATACTTGAAGCAAAAGCTTTCTACCCCTTTTTACGCGTATTGCGTCCACGGAAGACTGTGAGATTTGGCATGATTAAAGTTTATATGGAAGAAGGCGCTCACAAAGCTAAAATTTATCTATAATATCTGAAACTAATATATTAAATTAAATTAATTAATACTGCGAATTCTAACACGACCAGTGCCATTGAACTTAGACCTCCCAAAATATTGACATTGTCACTCAACGAAAAGTGACACCAAGTGATTGAAAAACCTTATTTGTGAACTGACTTAGATTTAAATAAAAATAATACTCAATGTTTAGATTCATGAATACTGCAAATGTGAAACAGAAAATAGTCTATGATCAAACAGAAATGCGCAACCAATAAACAAGTTTTTTTAAAGATTTCACATCTTCCCCACATCCTTCATATAATTCTTCATATTTTATCACTTTCACTCTATACCAACAACAAAACACACCATGGACGTTTTTGCTTTGAATTTATTATATAGGCAAAAGGTTTCATATAACAACCTACATTAATTTAAGTCCTTAAACTGAAATTAGATCCTTGTTTTGTAGAATTTGCACGAGAGAACTTTATCGAGATCAAAGCACTCCAGAAAATTAAGAATTCGTTTCTCAATAACCCAACATGCAAACGGTGCATAAGTTTCCAATATACAACTGAAGTGTCGGCTGTATGATGCTTTAATAGATTTAAAACAAAATAATTTCTACATGATTTTCCAGTTTATTAAAACTACCAACGAAATTTATTTCAAATTTGTTTAGAATCGACTGTTCAAATTTTACCTAGGCAGATACGGTATAATATAAGGACCTGATGAGACCTGGTCGGCAAGTTAGATTAGATTTCATGGATTGTTGAATTATGGGGTCGATTTTAAACACGGCCATTTAATCCTAACTAAATAGCTGATATACTATACAAGAATACATAATATAATATAGATATTTAAATCCCAGATACACAACTGACAATTTATGCTCTTCAAACAGAAGTCAGTCATGCGCCACGAAGTCATGCTACAATGCGCCAGTCTGCCGACAAAGCTGGAGAGAAAAAGCTAGTTTTATAAAGAGATAAATATATTACAGTACGTACTCACAATATACATAAAAAAAGTAGAGCATGACAACGTAAAAGCGATCGCAGCTGAGTACATAAAGTAATATTGAATGGGTCACAGATACGGACATTGACTTAGCAAATCAAGAGATTGATAATATTACAAGGTCTAACGGGTCATCACTGATGAGTGATGATCAAAGACATGCACCATTGTAACATTTAGCAACCTTGCCTCCGGTTATCGACATCATTGCGCCTGACGTGCGTGCGCGCACGCAAACTTACCGCCGCGTGATCTACAATATAATGGATGCATTATGCAATGAGGGTCGCTGTGAACAAACATGGAATTGGGATAAAGATATCGTTTGTTGAGTTGACTGCGTATTCACTGTATATAATCGGCATATTATACTCGTAAATTACATAAATAAATAATGATAACGAAAGTAAAGATCTTTCTAGTAATTCTGGAGTACTCAAAAGCAGTAATCTGGGACCGATCCTATTTTTTCTTTTTAAGGCCCACTATTTAATATTTTTTCATCACAAGATTAGTGCAAACCTTATAAATAGTGGGAAGTCAACATTTTCATCCAATATGGATTTAATAAAATACAATTACATCTATATATTTGAATATTGGGATAGACCCTATTTTTTCCTTTTTAAGGCCCACTACTTTTTTTCAAAGTCGGAATATAATTGCATATCTTATACCATTAAAAGGTTAAAACTTTAGTACGAAGTGGAGATTTATAAATATTTGTCAGTTCTAACAGAGGTCAAAGGCTTAATAAAATAAATAAATAAAAAACCTTCGTAATTTTGGTGATAACTGATAAGCCTTGTCATATAATTATGTATCTTTTTCAAGTCTTTAAAACACCATTAAAGAGTGGAAGAACCTGTAAGAAATTGGACAACGGAAGCACCACTGCCACTGCTATTTCTCCTTAATTAAAGCAGCAGTGATAAGAAGTAAGAACCTATTAAAAAAATTGTATAGTATCACGGCATATTCCTGGTACTGTCCCTTATGGTAAGTACAGTACAATCCTATTTCAACGGCGACCACCGAGAGATCGTAATCCACCGACGGTCACCGCTGTTATGCCGCCCTGCATTCTTTTAACTGGATATGCACAGGCTGATCCCGAAACGCGACACGAAAAAGCGAGTCACTAAGACTTGAAATAAGTGGATACCTGTGTTTTTGCAATCAATGGCTGCACAACGGGTCATTTTAGAGAATTATTCAGAAAATAGTATGATTGTTTATAACATTTGTATAGGAAATGACAGCTAAATGTCAAATTGATGGAACACTCAACCGTACTGACATCTGACGTGATATGTTCCGGTCATCAGACTGTTACATTTCTCTAACTCGCTTGCCTCCCGTAACATTTTGCTGGGTTACGGCACAAATTTGAGTGAACTCAAAAGCATCGGCCCAGTAAGCTACGCTCGAGTTATTAAGTTGGCGCAAGGACCTTTGCTGAGTTACCCATGTATATTTGAGAGCCGGTCCCTCGAGGCTTAGCGTGCTAGTAATAAACGGGCCACATCATCTCATAATTTCAGACGAGACTTGGCAAAACGCTAAACCTATAAATATTTTTAAAAAAGAGTCATCGCTTTATTTGTTAAGAGAATAATCAAAATTTATGACATTAATTATCTTGGTTAGCACCCCACGATGTTTGTTTTATCCAAATGTACACTTCATAGATAAAACCATTTATTACTATTGTATATTATCATGTTTCTTTATTTTACGTCAATGTTATTTTTCTCGTCTTATTGTTTCGAGCCTATTATCATTGTATTGATAAGAAGTGAGTTGACCTTGGACCGCATAATATAAACGGCTCTATTGTAAGTCATTTGTCATAGATTAAGTTTTGCGTAAATTACAGAAGGCACGTACACTAGGGTTGTGGTTTTGGTTACCCGGTATAGTTTCCCCCAGGGCCATGACATAAGGCTCTTTAAAAATAAATTGAAATCGGAGACCGTTTACATGATAATAATCCTTAACATAGCATTTAAATTTGTTAAAGTATCAATGGTCAAATTTTTCCAATAGTGAATAGTGGTTTTTTTTACCAGACATTTACTATGCTCGCGTATCAGAGAAGAAATCCAAGTAGGTTTACGAGAAGTTTCTTTGGAGATTTTACCTACAGAAGATATTTTGTAACAAAGAACGATTAGTTTTGCTTACGAACGGTAGTATTTTCAACCAAGCGTACGCTAAAAGCGTTCCTTTAATAAATGTTTCGTCAGCTAAGCTACCAATGACGTGCTACGTACGGTTGGGAGGGCTACGACTAACAACTAGTAGGGCAAATGTATGGGGATGACAGCTTGTAGTGTTTCTATAAACATTTTGACACAAAGAGGCGTTGTTAAAACTCCTAGACGTATTTGGTTACCGACCGAAATCGGCCGGTTGACTATTTGTTTTACGTGTTTTCGTAATTATTTATAAATTATATTGAAGTTTCTGGTTTAGATATTATGGGAAGTGCTCTATAAAGGTTATCTATCGGACTGTAGTGATTCTAGTTATTATGAAGAAAGTGGTGTTACTACGAAATTACCAAACAAAAATTTAGCATTTATTGGAATCATGTAGTGTTGGCTACGCAATGCATCCTGTATATAAATATTATATTAAATAAAATACAATATAATACATAATATATTGGAATAAACTTTATTAAAGTGTATACTCGGTCTGTGTTCTTTTTACATGAAACATATTAAAAAACCTTTTGTTTCCTTTAGACAATGTGGCTCAACTATACACATCTGTTCCTATTGTTTCAGTCTGCCTTTTTTAAATTGTCTTGTTTTAACTTCGACTTTTGACGTTAAATAAAATTATGAAAAAAAATTATATCGGTAATGTATCTTTTATGTTTTTGTAGGTGGCGGAGTTCTTACGATTAAATATTAGATTGCTTTGTATTAAATCCACTAGCAAAGCAACTTCGTATTTGATCGTACATTTTTAAGTTTTGTATAATTTAATTAACAAATACAATAGAATATGAATTCAATTCATTGAGTATTTAATTTATTTGACATTATTTGAACAAAATTAGGTGAGTATGTAAGTAAGTTACCTATCAATACAATACTAGCACATGCAATAAAGAAGATTACATAATTTATGTTTAGGTAGGTACCTACAAGTAATGTGTCGGGAAAGAAAAAGTTTCGTTTAATTGGTTGGACTTTGTTGCGTTTCGGTCACTTCAGTGCGAGTGCCAAAAAGTAGTATTTTTTTGAAAGTCACTAAAATGCACTAATAATTAAAAAACGTAATCTTGTTACATAAATGATGCATACTTGTCTAAATATAACATTTTGTACATTATATTCCATTTGTATTCAAATAAACTTGTCCGTAACAACGAAACGCAGCGACGCGACGCCTCGGAGGGCTTTGGTGGGCGGGCCAACCGACAACTGCAGATGCAAAAACGAATGGTAGCGAATTTACAATGTCGACTCGTTGATTATAGGAACCGCGTGTAAGTTGTGTTCCTGCGGTACCTTGAATAGGGTTTCCAGAGCTCCTTGGGGAAAGGGGGTTCGAGGTCGGTACATGCTAGCGATCACTTATCATCAGGCAGGCCGAAAACTTGATTGCCAATTTCGATGCATAAAAAAAATGTTTGTTGAAGTCTAATTGTACAGGAAAAGTATTATAAAGCCATTTCATGCGATAAAAGCTGCATGTACCATCGTGATATAGTTTCACAAATTAACCTTGACCTCGTCCGCTTTTGATTATCACGATCGTTTTACCAAAATAATTCAACAACTTGTACAAGGAAAAACTCAAAGGATACAATGAAATATTTTATCATGGCATCGGGAACCGAGGCCTGCACCTGCACTCCTTCTCACTATAAAACTTACGGAGTTCTAATTTTTAATTATCTAAACAAAACATCAAATCTAGAACACGGAGCCCCAAACAAGGTTACAAATAAAAAAAAATGATTTAATTAAAACTCTAAGAAGCGATTTACGAATGCCAAAGTTATCACAGTTTCTTAAAACATTGCTGTCATACGAGAAGAGACCAAAAAAAACTTGTTGGTCTTTTCATTAATATCCATATTCAATTTTTTTTTTTAATTTCGCGATCAACACCTTTATGACACTTATAAAGGACGCTGTTTACGAATATGAAGAATTAGTTCACCGATTGATAAGGATATAAGAATTGTATTGACTATAGGTACTGTTAACCATAAGGGTCCAGGAGTCTCAGACGGCATTTACAGCTTCACCGATGCTTAGAGGCGAGCGCTTAAGGGCACCCTCAGCCGCGAAAGCGTGGCAACATACTTATGGGTACCAAAGTAACCGAACCTCGGCCTAGGCTGTTGCCGTAGTTGCAGTGAAGTCGCGAACTTGCTAATTTCCTGCCCGTAGAAATCCAAGCTAAACTAACATAAACATATATATACATGTTCCTGACTCCTAATCGGTAAATTTCTGTCTACACTAACTAGTATAAAAAAGGTCCCTTAGAGAACCTATGTACTTTGGTGGTGTCTGTTGGTAGCTAGTGAATGCAAATATAGTGTCACTTGTATCGCGCGAACGGTTGCTAGACTCAAGAGCTCCACACCGAGGGATCGGACCTAGGCTTGAATTGCCCCAGGAAGAGATTGGACGCGGCGAGTTAATACTTTTAAAAATCGTACGAAAAAACAACACATAATTTTAATGAAATTTTGTATGTGTATAAGAATTATCGTCAATAACTGCTGCACTCAGAAACATTCATTAATTTAGCGCTAATGATTACTTAACTAACTACCCTTATGTATTTTAATGACAGATTACTCCCAGAGTCTAAATTTAAACTTTAATTAGTTAATGACAACTTTAAGAAAACATTGAGCGGTGACGGTCAATACTGTGTTGTCGACAACAGACCGATAAGTTCAGATGTTGCCACAAAACTAAATACGTTAGAAATTTTTCGTAAGATTAATAAGTTTTTCATAATTTACATCCTTACATTCATTCATAAAAATCTATAATTGTATTTCCCATACTTTGTTTTTACTACAAAATAAATATAAATCGTAGTTTTAACTAATATTATTCGTATGTGTATAATAAATAAATTGTATTTTCTGTGACAATGCAAAGCGTCTTTAGTGTAAAAAAGTTACAAAAATTCAAAAATTTCTTTTTATTTCATAAAATCTATAGTTTCTATTCAATTTTTTTTAAATAACATTTTAGGTAACAACAAATCTTTCATCACTTTTATGTTTATGGTAGGGACTGCAAATTGTACCTGCGTCTATTGTCACGAAGCTTCATAAGTACAATGAAACAATACATGCAGATGTAGTAAACCAGCCATTAACGGTTATGGTCGCGAAAGTTCGGTCTGTGTTAAAGCGGAGACAAGTTAAAACAAGAAAAGTCATTTAAGTTTTGAGTCAAAATTTGTAGAAATTGTATTGTTATGGCCATTTAGGATTATTATGTGTTAATTCATATACAGTTAGGAAGCCGCTAATTTAACCAGTGCATGAGCGTGGTAACGTTTTATCGAGAAAAACACACAAAGCTAAGACATGCAGTGCTTTGTGGCGATAGATAGACGCAGCTGCAGATAAACATTACAATAACCACACCTCAATTTCTCTATGAAAACGTTAAATCTCTCATAAACAAGTTAAGCAAGGGTTGTAGGTTCATTAAAGTTAATTATCCTTTAACGTTACTAATGAAGCATTAACTAACCATGAGAGGTAACTTTTTAAATCTGTACTCAGGGTTTCCTTAAGTAACCATTAAACGTCTCTGAGTGCGGCAGTAAGCCTATTAGAACTGGCTCAAATGTACCTGCCGGAGCACACCTGTAGGTGCTCGGGACTTTCAACTCGAGAGTGGTAGCTAGCCAGGCGGGCATTAGAAAAAGCCCTACCACCAATCCATGGTTTCATCACGAACTTTCCTATACCGAAAGCTGAAGCTCATTGCAAGGATTCGAAGTCACGTCGATCTACGGCCGTTTTCAATAACATATTAAAGTTTAATATCCCCGATTAGTACATATGTATTTGTATTATGTACTATCATTAACTTAAGACAGATATTGGCTTCCCTTTCATCTATTCAAAATCAAAATTAAAATAATATTTATTCAATGTAGGCCCTACTAACAAGGCACTTATGAACGTCAAAAAACTACTGCCGGTTCGTAAAACGTCCCAGACATCGAGAAGAATTGGTATGAAACTAAATCGGGTTTATCTTTTTTTTGTCAACTGTACAAATGTTAATATAATAGATACAATAATAATTATTTAGTGGATACACACAGAGGGAGTCACTTCCAGACATCACTATCATTCACATAATGATCCCCCTATATTATTATAGGTTATCCTTTTGACAGTAAAACTCGCTTGACATGGTCCTTGAACTTGTTGTCCGGTAATATGTGTCGGGATCTTATTATGAGATTATTTCATGCTATAGGCTATACGATATGAATATATACATATTATGTAGACACAAAAACCTACCTATTGAAAAAAAATCATGTGTGCAATTAACACGTGGTAGAAGTGAAACCTTCACATCTATGTTTTTTTTTAATTCAGAAAATGATCAAATACATACTAATTTATAACTCAAAATCATTATTCACAATATCATTTTTAATTAAGGCAACACCTTGTACATTTGAAACAACCATGGGAATATCATCTGAAAAAAGTACATCCTTATAACACGTACACGTATACAAAAAAACACCACGGTTGTTGTGATGCCTTTTCGCAAGCTTTGTACTACGCATGCGCGCACAAACACGTGTTAATTAATACACGTACAACGCTTAGGCCCAAGCAAACTCCCACTGTCTAAAAGAATATAATAAACAGTGTATAATGCTTCCTATCCCATTTTCTCCCACGTTAAATCTTATGAATTTATGTCTGTCTCTTTTTACTGTCGCTTTTTCGTTTCATCGACTTTCAAATCAAAAAACGATGCTAAGGAGGTTTTCATTGCAAAAAAATAAGCACAGATGGTTACATTAGTCTATCTTTAGTAACTGAAACAACGGATAGACAGGTTATTGAAAACGGTCGTTACGCTGCTGTTGAGCCATTACTGCTTCAAAAAACTTAACACTGTTGTTCAGTGTTTAGTGCACTTCTTGATTAGGCAAGGATTGTGACTGATCGCGTACATCCGCTACTGATCCGACGGAACTGTCGATTGTACCGGAGAGTCGTGGTCCGGCATATCCCCAATCCTAAAACCAACCGTATAGCCGTAACGGCCATTGTTAATGTGATCACGCTCGCGAGTGTTCGACCGCTGGGAGCAAAAAAAGGAATTCTTTACGCCGTGCGTGCTAACAAACCCACTGAAGTGCCTGGGATTATTCTTAAGCATTCCACAACCTTCACGCAGACCACCAACGAGCAGCTGGACATTCCAGAAGAACGGTAAGTGGATTTGCGTTGTTAGTTGCAGACCTTTTGCCAACTAGGGGTACACTGAACACGGTAACCAGCTCAAAGTTGATTACAATCATCAACAACTGTCCATCCGATTTACAGCGCAAAGGTTACCCTTAAAAGTAATTGAGTCACAATCTCAGAGCCGACATCCGTAAGCGAGTTCCGCGTACATTTTCCGGTGTCGAGTAAAAATATAACTACACTTTATTCTTATGAATCAAGATCGGAACAAGTTGACCTTTGGCGGTCGCATCTATGTAACACTTTTTACCCGACTGATTATTATCTCTACAATTATTAAAGTTCAAGTGTCTGTTTGTAATGGCAAAATAACAGCTTTTTACTAAATGCTTATGACAGTATACAAACAAAAAACAAATTTTAAAATTTTCGTCTGTCTGTCTGCTTGTTCCGGGTAATCTCCGAAACAGTTGGATCGATTTTGACGGTTTTGCAGATTGACGATTGATCGTTTTGACGGTGATTTTGATTTTGCAGATTTCACGCAAAAAAAAAACTGGTCATGGTGAATCAATTCGGGCGTTTTATTGGCTTACGCTGAGTAAACCATAAGAAATATATCAAAAAATACCTACAAAAGAGTCGGCAAGAGTAAATGTATATCTCCTAAGGAACACTCACAATAATCATTTTTGTCTTTAAAATAGCCAGGAGCGAGAACAAGATTCGCACGTGTGCCCGATCGATAGCATTCTTTAGTCTACGTGAGCGAAGCCACGGGCACAACTAGTCCTAAATAAATAACATTAAAACGAAAGGTTTGATAGAAAGAAATAGAGCTATATCATTTCAGCATATACACCGGTAGCGATATGGTCTAATCAGATGCATATTTCAAAGTAAGTGACCTAAGTATATAGTGCGACTAATTCACCGAAGTCTATGGTATCACTAGGACGTTGCCGGTCTTGAACTCTTCCTTTCCCAAGAATCTCTGAAAAGCCTGCACTCCGCAAGAACAATTCGGATATTCGGTTGCGATCTTCTGTATGGGCGGAGGGATATTTCAACAGTCGGACTGGCCAAAGTATAGAGAAATCTGCAAAATAAATTTCTCTGTGACCTACCTTCCCAAAGAGATATCAAACAGGCAAAAACTTTGATACAACCTAAACTGGGATAAAATTGGACCGATACGTCTATGTCTGATTACGTTATTAGAAAGAACAAGTGAAAACAGATTACGTACAGCTGTTCTCTACGCTACGCCTGAAACAAACAAACAAACTCAACTGTTTGACCTCGTACGTGTCTCTTCACGATACTTATAATAAAACTAAAGTGTTATACTTTTTATTTACATCGT
Organism: Saturnia japonica; assembly: GCA_033032175.1. Classification (NCBI taxonomy): domain Eukaryota; kingdom Metazoa; phylum Arthropoda; class Insecta; order Lepidoptera; family Saturniidae; genus Saturnia; species Saturnia japonica. The sequence goes on from CM065331.1 coordinate 1,939,919, forward strand.
ATTTTATAATCTAGACATAACTAATCTATGTACTATAATATATTAAACAAAATGTGAGTGCATACTTATGTCCACACGTATTTTTTTGTTTTTTTTTATTTTGACTTTATGTCTATGTAGGCAATTTTGCCAATGTCAAGTGTAAAATGTTCGGTGTACTGTAGAATAACCCATAAAGAGTGATACATTGACACAACATAAAACAGTCACAAATTTATACATAGTATGTACTTGTTATGAGAACTTCACGGATAATATTTTATTTTTTATTAAAAAATGTCTCTCCCACAATTGAGACGAATCTAACGACACCTCGTGTGCTAAAACCACTCAAACCGTTTAGGCTGCAGAACGTGTCAAAGAAATAGACATACGTTCGTAAAACATAACCCTACTTTTGCAGTCGGTTAAAAACAGAACAATCTTCAACGTTTATCAGGAGTTCCCAGGTGTATCTTGGAAATCGAAGGTCCAATGCCAATGAAATTCAAATGGGACCAACAATGAGGTATCCTATTTCTAAAGAAAAAAAGAATCATGTAAAGCGGTACATAAACAAAAATGATATGACTGGAACATCCATTAAAAAAAAAAAAAAATTTATACAATTTCCCACACGGACATTTAATTCCAAACTAAGCAAAGCTTGTATAATATGGTAAATAAACAGCTGACATACATACATAGATAGATATTTAACACCTAGCCCACACACCACTGACATTTATGCTCATCACACAAAGTCGGTCAAGGGCGGGATTCGAACCCGCGACCTCTCGGCTCAATAGTAGCGTTTACTACCACTGCGCCACGAGGCCTGTCAATACATTTTACTACGTTCCAGCCATAACTTCTTTGTTTATGAACCGATTTTGATCATTCTTTTGTTGTTGGATAGGGGGGGGTTACCTCAAGCGTGGTCCCATTTTAATTTCATTTGCATTGGGTACCTTCAACTTCGAAGATACACCAGGGAACTCTTCAAAATCGTTGTCTTGTATTGTTTAAAAATAGTTACCAGACTACGGTGAAGAGAAAAAAGGAGGTTTATGATTTCTCTTTGTTATTACAAAATCATTGTTTTAATTTAACTTTACCCTAGACTACTAATCGCGCCAAACGATGTTTAAATAAGTAATAGGTCGGGGAAAAAGTGTTTTCGATAACTTAGGTATAAACTTGTAATAAAACTTACTATTATGTACTATTTGTATCTGGCTGGTTTTGGTAACATTAAAAAGTTTACATTAAAAATAAAAAAATAAAATATAAAAAGTTGTTTCCCGTTATTTTTCATTTGATTTTGCTTCTGTAAAAATGAGTGAATCTAATGAATAAATTCGATACATTTTAAAACATTATTACAAAAAAGGCAAAAATGCAACTAAAGCAGCGAAATTTTTTTTTCTCCTCCGGGATGAAAAGTTCACTTTTAGTCCCTATCACGCAGGAGAAAAGTACCCGATTCTCTCCCGGTGAGATGGCAAATGTGCGCATGCGCGTACTTTACTTTATCTCCCGGTAACCTAGCAACTGCGTGTTTATATATAAAATATAGAAACTTTTCATCCCGGAGGAGAAAAAAATTGTAAACGCACCTAGGGAGAAAAGTAGGACGTCCCCACCCGTGGGCGTGAATGTCCTACTTTTCTCCCTAGGTGTGTAATATACTACTATTTGATGTTTATGGGCCTAATGCAGTGTCAGTAAGAGTAGCATAAAGTTAGTTCAAACATTTTTAGTCCGGAAAATTTCATGTTAAAGATGCACCTCGATCTGGTCTCATCGATGTAGCTGAAGAACTGGAAATTGACCACAAAACAGTTTTACCCCATTTGAAGAAAGCTACCTATACCAAAAAGCCCGATATTTAGTTGCCACACGAGCTCACTCAAAGAAACCTAATGAACCGTGTACTCATTTGCGATTCATTAAGACCGATTCGAGATCAATCGATTAAGAGATTGATAACTGGCGATGAAAAGTGGATTACGTACGACAAGAACGTGCGAAAAAAGTCGTGGTCTAAGGTCGGCCAGGCTTCACAGACTGTGGCTAAACTTGGGCTAACTCGAAATAAGGTGATGCTGTGTGTATGGTGGGACTGGAAGGGCATTGTTCATTATGAGCTTTTACCGCCCGACAAAACCGTCGATTCGGATCTCTACTGCCAACAACTGATGAGATTAAAGGAAGCAGTTGAGAGAAAGCGGCCGGAATTGATCAACACGAAGGGTGTCTTTTTTTCATCACGATAACGCTAGACCACACACATCTTTAGCCACTCAGCAAAAATTAAGAGAGTTTGGCTGGGAGGTGTTAGTACATCCACCATATAGCCCTGATCTTTGCACCTTCAGATTTTCACCTGTTTCGGTCTCTTCAGAATTCTTTAGGTTCTATAAGGTTCATCATCATATAAGGTTTTACGTCAAGAAAGGACTGCCTAAACTATTTGTCACGTTTTTTTGATCAGAAGTCCCAAAGTTTCTACAGCAACGGGGTCATATCTCTACCTAAAAAATGGCAGAAAGTCATCGAACAAACCGGTACATATATACTGTAAATAAACTTTGAAAAAAATGTCCTTGAGTTTTCATATAAAAATGCGAAGAAATAATTAAATAAATACTTGGCGTGAAAAAAGTTGTGAGCTGAAGTATTAAAAAAATAAACAGTATAGTGACGTCATTGAACAAATATTAGCTTTATTTTTTAACCGGAAAATTTCAGTAGACGGGACATTTGCCAGCATCGGATGTGTTTTATTACATCATAACTTCAGATGATGACGAGAAAAACAAGATTATTTTTTGTACTTTGAACTCTCGTTTACAGTTTACAATGTCATTTAAATCTGTTTATAAAAAAACTAGCTGTGCACGCGACTCTTCACGCGTTTACTACGCAGTAATTATTTACGTCTCGTACTTTTAGTTTTTCAAAAATATTTTTTATAACCTATCAACTATGGAATTACTTACGTGTAAGTACCTCCCGGATACAACATTTCAACAGAATCGGTCCAAACGGTATCGGACTTAAATTCAGAGTCTGGAATTGAATATTGTAAAATTAAAATCAAAAATACTTTATACCTAAAAATATACGATGAATGTGAAAACACTATACCACCGGTTCGGAAAAGATCGCAATATCGCATCGACAAAATCTTCTTTTTTTACCGTGTAAACAATGTTTACAGTTATGTAATAATTCTAATTATTTTGTTAATGCACAGAGAGGAGCTAATTTCAAACCTCACTATCATCGAATCAATGAACTAATGATTCACCTCTCTATAATAACTTATTGTCCGGCAAATACATAGGTAATGTAATATGTAAATAATCTTATTATAGAAACCTAACACTGAATGAAAGAAAGATTTATTTATAACAAAGGCATTTGTAACTACAGCCAAAAATATTTTACAGCAAAAATGCTAGTTGCTGCAACTTGGGATAGTAACTTGCAACATTACTTACAAGTAATTTGGGGCACTTTTCTTGTGTGAATAGAATCCAATAACAATACAACAGCATAAGCATGGATCCCAACATAGACATATTTGGCCAAAGTTACAATTGCTATAGAGACAATGATTTGAAACACATGTGTAGTGTACCTACCTAAGTTATTCATCTAGATTTTCGTGATTTTACATACATTTAAACTTACTTACACTACTTATTATTAGCAATCAAGGCAACACTTAGATTCCAATTTAAGCATGTTTTGTATTTTTTAATTTTAGTAACGTGCATGCCTTATTGGTAGCTAAATAAAACAAAACTTAAAAATTTTTTATTGTCCTAAGTCTAAATCACGATAAACCTAATTTATGTCCATTTCTAGCATCAAAACTAGATCCCATATAACCTATAGCGATTGTGGAGTCACAAGGAACATTTCAAAAAAAGTTTCATCAAAATCGGTCAAACATATTTTAATTTAAATCCGTCCAAATGTATATATAAATATAATATATCTATATACAAAAGATTTTGTATTTTAGCACTCGTTTACTACAATGTATGTTTGTTAGTAAACACTTTCCGGTTTGGCGAGGTCGTTGAGTCACGATGTTTTTATATAACTTTGTATGAAAAGCCAACGATTTATACCGGTTATGCAACCTACATAGGTAGTATATATAATTGAACAAGCTAAAGTATTAAAAAAGAAACAAACAAAAAATTCGATTGCAACAAAAAAAAAAACTTGACTAAAAATGTTATCATTTTGCTTCTTATTTGATTCTCAGACGTCGTGTACTTAAATATTATATAGCATGTCACTTGTACAATTGAGACGAATCTAACGACACCTAGTATGCTAAGATCCATCAAATCGTTTAGGCTACGGAGCGTGACATAGATATAGACATACATAGGCTCGAAAAACAACCCTCCTTTTTCGCAGTCGGGTAAATACAACGGCAGACACCGCGAGATCGAGAATCCATCGACGGTTATCGCTGTCATGCAAGCCTATCGGCAGCTGATTATACGCTGAATGTATGTACCTACATTGGCTACTCCCGAAACGCGTAAATACAGTCAACCAAACGATGAACACTACGACGAGTTTATTACCATGTGTAAGGTGGTCGCGACCCGGTCGCACGCAATTATCGTGTCCCAGTAAAATTAAATTTAATCATAACTTTCCTAGTAGATAATAAAGATTTATTATTTTGTAAATAATAACATATTTACTTGCATAAAAATTTCTTATTAACTAACTGGATGAGCGGACGTTGTTTCTGCCTTTTCAGTAGTCAATGACTCGACCACAGCATCATCTATCGAATTGTAACATAGTTATGAACCATAAACTCGATAAAACAATATAAAAAATAAACAAGAAGATAAATATGAGCACAATCGGTTAATTTGTTCAGAAGTGATATAATAACTAATATACGCACATAATAACCGAACCTTGTCGGTTCTTCTCGATGGCTGGGATGTTTTCCGAACCGGTGGTAGTGTTTTGACATTCATAAGTGCCTTCTTGGGGCCTAAATTGAATAAAAGATATTTGGATTTTGATTTTTGAATATTTTTACCCGACTGCGAAAAAGGAGAGCTATGTTTTTCGAGCGTATGTTTATTAGCATACGAGGTGTCGTTAGATTCATTAATTGTGGTAGTTGCATAGACTATTTATTATTTAAGTACGACATATGGAAATCTAAATAAAAAAACAAACATTTTTTTTTAAAGTCAATTGTTTCGTTGCAGTCTGGTATTTTGGTTCCTTTTTTGTATAATAATTCAGCTTGTTAAACCATCATACCTACCATGTTTTTAAAGTAAACTTATAAATATGAAATAACTGCAATAGATAAGGCATGAATAGTTGACCCAAGTAACTAACAATTACATTGAACTGCCAACCTATAAACTGACGAGTCAGTTTTCACAGCGATACCTACTGCCTACACTCCACTGTTATCTATTATACGCGTCATACAATTGACTAATTTCGAAATTTCTTAATTTCATAATTAACATGCGTTTTTAAACATTACATAATCATTACATTAGTCAATTACACATTGTCATGTAACTTGTGTATTTACACAAAGCAAATCGTGTTTTCTTTCTATCTGTTCGGCCTTATAATTACATATTTCAAAGAAGGAAAGAAAAAATCCGACTGCAACAAAAAAACTTGACCAATAATATAATTGTTTATTTATGTTTTTCATTTGATTCCCAGATTAAATATTATATAGCCTATGTCACACCCACAATTAAGACGAATCTAACGTCACCTCGTATGCTAAAATCCATCAGGCCATTTAAAGGTCCTTACTACTAACCTATCAACCCGACACCTGACCAGCACCGCCTCGCCTTGTGTGGTTGAGTTTTTTTCAACTCCGTTACGTCACCGTATAGACTCGTACGCGAGTTGACTGCGAGTTGTGAACGCGCCAGACGCAGGTGGACTGCGAATGATTTTCTAAAATACACAATACTAGCTGTGCCCCACGGTTGCACCCGTGTTAATTTAATACGACAAACACTGCAAAGCCAACGCACACGTGTAGTATATACCATAGCCTATCGTAATTGTTCTTCTCGCAAGTACAAATTATTTTCATTTTTCATTATCTCCTAAACTGTGTCCAAATAACACGCTATAAAAGAGAAAAATTTAACTTCATAAAATTGTCTTTATGATGAAGTAACTTTTATTTGTAAGGATTAATATGCCATGTCTAAAAATAATGCTTATATATCACTTTTTAATTTTCAATAAATCTTTGTCACAAAATACCTTATGGTGGCTTAAATATAAAAGATAGGGATATGCTTTCGCTGAATTTTTTTTTAGATAGACTAAGGACCAATATTATTGTAGACCATTTATTTCCGTATCATTAACGATAACGCCAGCGCACGCGGTTAAAGCAGTTCGGGAGGGCCTCGACTTCCGACTAACGTAACAAAAACCAATATTCATGGCTATCTGAGAGTTGCAGCCTAATTTTAAATAGCCTATTCTATTCCTCGAGAGTCTGGCTATCATATACTAAAAGAGTTTTTCGAATCAGAGTGGTAGTTCTAGAGATTAGCGTGTTTAAACAAACAAACTCTACCGCTTTATTATATTATTACTATTATAGAATATAGATTAAGCAGATTCGCACCTCCTTTTTAACAAGCTTTTTTTAACTTTATCTACTATAACAACAAACAATGTAAGCAAATCTTAGAAGACAATTTTAACGTACTTCTGATTGTGGTATCGAATTTTAAGAAATGACAAAACTATAATTTGGTATCTTGGAGCTAATCTGATGATGGAGCCAGGAGGTGGATAGTGGAACTCTTCAGTGGCTTCTAGCAAACCTCTCAAGTTTAGGTTCATATGATTTGTTTGGACGAGTCCAATAAATTGGGCTTAGTGACAAGGGTCTGGCGACGGAACTAGGATATGTTTTATATTTTTTTAGTGCGTGTTATTAGCGTGTTTTTTAGTTTTTTTCTTTAGACTATATACTTTTATTTTGATGTCGTCTATAAAGCGAGAGTACGCAGTCTCCGCTCTATTGCTATCGACAGCACTAAGCGAGTGTCGCTTGAAGTACGATGTTAGGAAGAGCGGCGCAGCGCGGCGGGTGGTAACAAAAAAGCTTGTATCAGACAACCGGTAAATAAATGCAGGGGAAAATATCTGGAAAATTCCAAACGTTTCTTTGTTTAAATGAGATACGCAGTTACTTACAACGGTAATTTTGAAATATTCTTGAACGTAAGCCAATTCACGGGTAAATATTTATAAAAACATGGTAGGTAGATAATGATTTCTAACTAGGTCAATTATATAATGCAGCTTTTGGGGGGATCCTGAGCTCTCATTTTTTTAAATGTATCACAGCAAATTGAAGGTACTGTACCTGATAGTAAGCTCAGTGCAATCCTAACACAACGGCGACCACAGAGAGATCGTAATCCAACGACGGTCGACGCTGTCATACGAGCGTGCAATAATTTAATTGGAAATGCATAAGTTAATACAGAAACGCAACACGCAAAACCGAGTCACTATGACGGACTTCTCACCACGTGCATGGTGGTCACGACCTAGTCGGGCAAAACAGCCCTACCACCCCGCTATCAGCATTTCCTCGTTCGTTACTCAGCAGGGTGCACCACGCGCAGGTGAAGTAGGCTTGGACGTCTCAGTGTTGAAGGCAGGAACGCGTATACATGTATAGTTAGTTAGATCGTATTTTACGAATAGGGAATTAGATTATTATGAAGATTTGATTTTTTGTTTGTAATGGATAAACTCAAAAACTACTGGAACGCTTTTAAAAATTCTTTCACCAATATAAAGCTACTGTATCAGCGAGTAACATAGCATAAATTATAATTTGTAAAATTAATTTATTCCTCATAAAAATGTCAATAGTTTTACACAAAGTATAAAAAATTGCCTAAACGGGTGCGTTGGTGAGATTTGTCGTATAATTTTAACACGGGTGAAACCGTGGGTCACATATAGTATAATATATTTAATCTATGTCCATTATAACGCGTTCGTCTATTAATGTTAATATGTTACCATGCACTTGTGAAGGCGTGTCAAGCGATGTAATAAAATAAATATTTACTTCCGTCATTAGTTAGTTAACAAATAGCTTTAACATTCCGAGAATTATTAAAAATATTATTAAATGCTTTTGAAACGTTTTTTATATCGGAGTTTCATTTTTTTTAAAGTTAAAACTTGTAAATGCGCGCTGAGCACTTTTTTTAAACTATGGATAGGCTTGCGTTTGACCATTATCTCGCCTGATTGTAAGTGATGATGAGGTCTACGATGGAGCACGTTTACCTAGAAGGTACCCATCTATTCACTCGAGACTTGAAGATACCCAGGTAATAATTATCGGGAAATACGAAATCCGGCAAAGTATTCCACTCTTTAACTTTATTTTGTGTTTATTGAATAAGAGTGACTCGTCACGCTCGGCTATGTAACGGTCGTTCGGACAAACTCGGCTCGAGTCGACTAATTATATTAACCATGCCTTGATGAGGTTTTCACTTCTGTCGTGAATCCTACACACACCGTTTTTTTTTATACTACAAAGGTGGTAAACATGCATTTACAACGGGCCGTAGCCCGCCTGATTGTAAGCGGCTACCGTTACCTATGGACGATTGTAATACCATAAGTATCACTAGCGCATTGCCAACTTTGTACCTGCTGCCCATGGAGCTCTGGAAACCTTACTCACCGCAAGAACACAACCAACCAGTCGGACTGCCTTGAGTTTATCAGTTCTCAAGTGCAGCTGCCGGAACACCTATGTATGTACTTGAAGACAGATTTTCAACTTGAGAGTGGTAGCTAGCCTGACGAGCATCAGAAAATGCCCTAGCAATATGTCTTCCTTCACCAGCTCAGACTTATTGCAGAGACTCGAGTTCATGTCGATCCGATCCAATCTGCCTTAAAGCCAACTGCCAAAACAAGAATAGGTGACTAACGGCAATTATACAGGGTGGTATCTAGACAGAATGGATCACGACCACCATATACAAGCATATCGTTATAGATTTAGTGTAGTGGTCAAAATCTCACCTAATTTTAAGTAACTAGACGCAAGATGATAGCACGCTAAGCCTAGTGGAAGGCTGGCTTTGAAACACACTAATTGGTACTTGGCGATAGATTTTCAACTTGAGAGCGGTAGCTAGCTACCACCATGCTATAGTTTCATCACGATGTTTTCCTTCACCGGGCGTTCAGGCTCATTTCAGAGATTCGAACTCAAGTCGATCGACGCGGAGTCCGTACACGCTACCAACTGAGCCATCATTGCTTGAATTCGTTTCCTTTCCGGAATCAGCCGTTGTATATTTATTTATTCTGGATTGACAACAGTTGTTCATTAAAAATATATAAATAATAGCAAATAAGTAATAAGATTAATGAAGAACTAATGACAGTCAATCTCAGCATGCATTAAATAAATCGATATATTTTTTTTTTTAATTAAAATGAAATTTACCTACCTACAAAATTATTGTATTATGTATAAAAAACGAAACATGCTTTTTTAAACATAAAATAGGTAAGTACACAGTACACCACTTTGTAAATTGCACCCGTGCAAAGCTGGGGCGGGTCGTTAGTTTTAGATAAAATACAAAATTCTTATGTCCATATTATTAAAGAGACGTAATAAATATATACATGCTTAAAAATAAAACTACTATTAAATAATGAAGAAATAAGATTTATCATTAAAATAAGCTAGTTAAAGTACATACATAGCTAAATTACAATCGGAATTATTGAATTTAAAAAAAATACATTAAAAGCTCGTTAAACAAAAACATTCAAATTAAAAAAAAAAATAGAAGCTAACAAAGAATACACTTTTATTTCAAACTGAGAAGATGAATTGGCAAATATCAATGGTGTCATATTATTTTAACCAACTCGTTATATTGACGTGCTAATCTGGTTATAATAATATCCAGTAATCAATCGGGGTGGTAAGGGTCTGGCACCTGACTAGGTCCCGACAACCATACACATAGTATTAAACCTGTCTTTTGGTTTATCGCGTTTCGGGACCAGCCAGTGTTTAACCAACCGCCGATAGGCTTGCATGACAGCGATAACCGTCGATGGATTCTCGATCTCGCGGTGTCTGTCGTTGTATTTACCCGTCTGCGAAAAAGGAGAGTTATGTTTTTCGAACGAATGTATGATGTACTTTCTTTGTCACGCTCCGTAGCCATAAAACGGCTTGTAGGATTTTAGCATACGAAGTGTCGTTAGATTCGTATTAATTGTAGGAGTGACATAGGCCATACTATATAATACTTAAGAACGATGTCTGAGAATCAAATAAAAAGCAAAAGTAGAAAAAATTTTTTTTTTAGATCAAGTGTTTTCGTTGCAGTCGGGTTTTTAGTCAAGTGTTTTTTGTTGCAGTCAGTTTTGTATCCTTTCTTTAAATAAAATATTACTGCTTTTGTTTTTGTCATTGTTTTCAAAATATTTGCTGATTGGACGGAGTCAAATCAATAACAGGCGTACATCATCCGAACATATTTTATCGCTTTGTTTCTATGAATTGGGGACGCTTTGCGCACGTGACTTTGTTCATGTCGGTTATTTGGGGGTATTATTTACTCTCGGACACAGCGCATCGATTGTCCCGAAAAGCGGGTATTAGGTAATTGGTACATATTGGGACAACGTGACAGACTACACGTCGCGTCGGTACTAGGGCACAATTAGTCGTTTTACGCAAAAGAGGTTTTCGTTTTATTTATATAAACAAAGACTACTAGCGGTGTGACCGATTGTACGCTTGTGAGCGTTTGTTATTACTTGGTAGTTATTTACATCCAGTAATTTAATTTTTGAGAAGTGGCGTGTATTTTCCCTCGTAGAATTTTCATCAAAATCGGTTGATAATTATTATTCTATTCTACGATTTCTAATACATTATTAATGATTCTTAAAGCCTCTCAATTATGGTAAGATATATGCTGTCCGTCTACAAAATTTGATAAGAATCGGTTGGAAACCCATGAAAATTGAATTTTGAAACTTTTTTTTTTTTATTTCTAAAAGTAATACATATTGACAATTCTTATACCCCATCAATTATGTAATTACATAAACTACCCGTGTAAAAAATTACATCATAATCCGTTTAGAATAAAAAATATATGAAATTTTTGGAATTTTTTTTTTTACTCTTCCTAAAAGTGTTCTTGATAATTCTCATATCCCATCTCATACATGGAATGGCTTATACTTCCAGTATACAAAATTTCATCAAAATCGGTTAAGAATTAACTTAAAATATTTTTTTTGGATTTTTTTTACAATTTCTTATACCCTATCAATTGACTAATGACATAAGCATCGGTCAAGCCGTTATTGAGATAAATCCGGGCATACAAAAGAATTGTTAAGGGCATATTTGCGATCAGTGTGGTTCTGATAGTATGCCTACCGGGAAATTTTATCAAAAAATCAACTGTACAGACAGAACTTCAGATTTATTAATGTAGATAGATAAGAATTGTAGTTAATACTTCTAGAAATCATGACAAGCTAAATTATTAAAAAGAGAACAAAAAGCACGACTGCAATAAAAACACTTGAATAAAAAAAAATTTTTTTTTTTTTGCTTTTTATTTGATTCCCAGACGTCGTACTTAAATATTTATATAGCCTATGTCACTCGCACAATTAAGACGAATCTAACAACACCTCGTATGCTAAAATCTGTCAAGCCGTTTAGGCTGCAGAGCGTGACAAAGAAATAGACAGACATACATACGATCGAAAAACGTAACCCTACTTTTTCGCAATCGGGTAAAAAATTACTAGACCGGACAGTTACACGATCACTAACTGAAGTATAAGATTTTTATACGTAAAAAGATATATTAAAAAATGTGTTCAAAAAAAACTTTATTCAATTTAGGCCCTAAGACGGCACTTATGAACGCCAAAACACTATTGCCGTCAATATAATAACTACAAGGTGTCCAGAAAGGGTATCGGGTATTTGTAAGTTCAAAGAAACAAAAATTATTTGTATGCAATAAAAAAGTTTATTGTTTCTTTTTAGCATATGAATTGGAGAATTATTTGGAAAAGATGATGTTATCCAAATGATGACCGTTACGTTGCTGGCACTCTTCTAAACGGAAACGAAGATTGACGATAACACGTTGACACATAGCTATCGATATTGCTGTCATTTCTGACCTGATGTTTTGCTTTAACTGGGTTAGAGTCGTCGGATTGTTTTGATAAACCTTACTTTTAAGGTATCCCCCATGCAAAATAGTCAAGCGGGCTAAGGTCGGGGCTTCTGGGAGGCCAGTTGATGTTACCCCTTCGCGAAATGACTTTATTAGGGAATAATTCGTTAACAACTTCCATTGAGTCATTTGAGGTATGGCAAGTGGCCCCATCTTGCTGGAACCACGTTCTTGAGTTCAAACCTGCAAACTCCTGCAACTCTGGGACCAAAAAATTTCGCAACATATCGCAATAACGGTCACTATTCACATTAATTGCTCGGCCTCGTTGATCTTCATGAAAATAAGGACCAATTATGCCTTTAGCAGACATAGCGGCCCAAACAACGACCTTTGGGCTATGCAGGGGTCGTTCATGCTTTCGTCTCCGATTCTCCACTGCCCAGTACCGACAATTCTGCTTATTAACATGACCATTCAGGTGAAAATTTGCTTCGTCACTGAACAGTATGTTGTTAAAGTTGTTAAATCGCTGCAGCATTTCGTTCGCAAAATTCAGTCGATTAGCATAGTCCGTATCCTTCAATTCTTGAACCAATTGATTTTTATAGGCTTTTAGATGTAAGTCTTTCTTTAAAATCGAATGTAAAGACGATTTTTTGATGTTCAACGCTTGGCTTCGCTTTCGGATAGATAAAGCCGGATTTTGACGAATCGACGCCTCAACTTCTTCAATTGTTTCTTCATCGCGAACTGAACGAGGACGACCAGAGTTTTGAATTTTAACTGTCGCACCTGTATTCTCGAACATCCTGATCCATTTCCTAATGCTATCGTCACTTGGCGCGTGGCGTGTACGATATTCCGCACGATAGAGACGTTGAGCAGTCACTATTGAATCACCATTACGATAATACGCTCGTACGCAAAATGCGCGATGCGTCCCCGAGTACTGTTCCATCGGAATAAAACTCCACAAAATGGCGGACGCCACGAACCCCTCCCCGCACCCTTTAGACGCCCCGTTTCGAATATGGCGCGAAAACAAATACCCGATACCCTTTCTGGACACCTTGTATATTAAGTTGCCACAAAAACTCCCTGGCCAAACGAGAAGTTGGCAAAACTATGATTGAACACAGTTGTAAATCAAAAGAGAAAGAAGAAGACATCGACAAATTCCACAACATACGACATGTATTCGTAAAGAGAACAAAGAAATTTGGCAGCGACACATTGAAAAAAAAAAATTAAACTAGATTACCATTCAATGTGACAAAACGACGCGATTTGTTTTATTTTTGTACATCAAATTGCGTTTTAGCACAGATTATAATTCAGTTATTTTACAACAATTACAACTCAATAGCCACCTATAAAAGTTCACAAATTACACGTCATCAGAGTAATTATTATTACTTTCGTTTAGGTTTAACTCAATACAAGACAATTTTTAACAAAAAAGAAGATCCAACTTCAATGATTTTGAAGAGTACACTTATCTGCGAAGTGTAAGGTCCATTGTCAATTAAATTAAAATAGGACCCACTCTTAAGGCATCGCCTATGTAACAAAAAAAAAACATCCAAATCGGTTCATAAACAAAGCAGTTACGACTAAACATCCATAAAAAAAAAAAAATATTGAGTAACCTCCCGTCTTTTGTTGAAGTGTAAAAAAAACGATAACTGTATCCTCCGTTTGCGCCATTCTAAAATTGAAGTGTCTGTATAAACTTAGGGTTTCGCGCAAATTAAAAAAAAATGGGCATGGTGAATCAATTCGGTCGTTCAAATTGCTCATGCTGAGTAAATCATAAGAGATATATCAAATGAATGTACTACAATATTTTAGATATTAAATAAACCTACAAAAAAAGTCAGCGATAGCATATGGCTATGGAAGCGGAACTAGCACGATTCGCGCGTATTCCGCCGATCGACGGCATTCTTTAGTCCATGCGAACGAAGTCGCGGGCACAGCTAATCTATACCAATATTTTAAAGAGGAAACACTTTTTTTTTTTTTTTTTTGTAATGGATAAACTCTAAAAAGAGTAGTATATTCTTTGCTCTAAAACTACTGGACCGATTTCAAAAATCCTTTCACCAATATAAAGCTACAGTATCAGCGAATAACATAGGCTATATAAATAAGGTGCAAAATCAATTTATTCCTCATAAAATTGTCGACAGTTTTACACAAAGCATAAAAAATTCCTACACGTTGGTGATTTTTGTAGTATAAAACTAACACGGGTGAAAACGTAGGGCACAGCTAGTAATAAATAAGTAAATATGTCTGAAACGCAGTGTTATCGTTAACGCGCACGGGTGAATTTTGTCACCGTGACTGTTTCGTTACCCTTGTCCGGTCCTATGGATATGTACACAAAGGTGCGTGCGCGCACGTCACCACGCTACGCCGAGCGCCGCGACGCGCCGCCGCGCCGCGCCGTGACAAATCAGATTTATCGCTAAACTTGACCTGGGTGACGAACCAGTCATGGCGACAAGTCACCCGTGCGCGCTAGCACTTAGTCTTTATTGATAAATCTTTAGTTCTGTTTGTACAATGAACATGTTTTTTTTAATATACCTAATAACTATTAAAAAAGACAGATCATGAAAGTGCCATAATTTTCTTTTTCTGTCTGTCTGTTCGTTTGTATGTCTGAATTGAACTCATAAACGGTTTGACCGGTTTTTAGATTTTTTTTTGCAAGGGAAGTTAATATCATTTTTTCTATTGATAAGCAATAAATATTATAAACAATACTTTCTGAATGATAATTGTCATTGTGAATGAGAGAGAATTACGATGATACTAAATCGCTAAAGAGGAAATGCGACAAAAGCTAAAAAGCTATACCATTTCCATTTATTTATTTTCTCGATGACAGCTCCTGTGAAAACTTGAACGAGCGTCTTTTTTACATTATGTATACATTATTTTATAAAAATATGACGTTTACACACGTACAAGGTTATACCAGAGTCGGAGAAAGTGATAGGGATGGAGCTATATCGATAAACGTAACACGATAACAGACCCGATATTTTTTTACATAATGTAAGAAACTTAACTACTGCCGGTTACTTTTGTACAAATTTATTACCTAATATTATATTTCATTACACGTAAAAATTCTTGATTGATAATGCAAACTTCTTCAAAATTTTCGAAGCTGTTGTAAAATAAGTAGGTATAGGTAGGTGTTCGCGCCACTTAATTGGCACTTCTTTTATATTTATCAATCCGCTTCAACGGCTACCTGTCGTCCCTTATTCCGTCGCTGATTGGGAAGCTGTTTGTAATTACCAACAGTCTACGCTCACCCGCGCGCGCGTATTGACATCGCGCATTACATTACGACCCCGCTATATCAAGTGCACGTGCGCCCGGACGGCGCATGAACGTCGTCGTGAGTTATATTTACCCGCTATACAGTCCACTAAAACATATCAAGGAACGCGCTGTACAACCTGAAGACCATCAACGAGGTGGCGTAGCGTATTCCCGGTCTGCACCGGTCAAGGAGCTACAGGTCAGTCAGTTTCTTTTATCAGCGACCATCCCGCCGTTGTTGACGCGCTCGGCTATATAGCTTAGCCGCCGCGCTAACAGTAGGTACTCGACAATGAAACGAAATAATTATAACGACAGGTAATCTTTATTTATTTATTTTAATCAAAATCTGATGAATCGTCACTGTCACTCGATGAGCTCTCCCCAACATTTCGATATCATTACTTATTTGGTCACAACACTACAACTATCAAATTAGAACTGTCATCGAGAAAATAAAGAAATGGAAATAGTATAGTTAGCACGATAAAACGGAAACATATGGATGTTTTGTGACGTCACAAAACACGTAACAAGCCAAATGACGAACAGAGAACGACGGTACGGGAAATAATATTACATCTATATTTAGTCCGGTTCGCGTGGACTGGTGTTAGCATTGACCTAGAGATAATCGTGGCTTCACGCCAGCATGTTTTGGCGTCATCGCCTTTATCCCTAAACGCTGATGTATTCTCGAAAATCGTCGAAAGTAATTATACCTTTTTATTGACCTCGACTGTCTATTCACAAACACAATTCTAAGGGAAAACGGCTTCTTTTTAGGGTTCCGTACCTAAGAAGGAAAAAAGGAATCCATAAGGGATCACTTCGTTGTTCATTTGTCTAGTCTGTCAAGACCCTTTTGCTCAGGAACACGTGGAGGTGTCAATTAATATCAAATACTCAGGTCTGCAATCCCTTGGAGTTGTGAAAAAACCAAATTTCTTAGTCAATGCAATCAAAAGATACGGCTGTTTATGTCGTATATTTTAAAACTCGCAAAAGGAATTGTTAGCGCCTAATGCTTTGTCATTAGCTACTAGGTTTATTATTTATTGGGGGTAGATTTATTATTAATTTTTTCTTTATTATTTTAAGTCAGTCTTTGATTGACCACCGCCGCCGCGAGTCGATTTATCTCGTACCGCGAATTATATTATCCCGCTTGTTGAAGTTGTTCACGCTGCACGACATCCAGCTGGTCCACTGCTATCGAAGACGCAAACCTAAAGAATTGGGCGAGAAGAAGCGCTGCCAGGATCCAGTAGAACATAAATAAAGGTGATCGTAGAATAAGCGGTGCAGTTGCTTCTATACTCATCCAGTTTCAAAGTAATTTCTGTTATATTCTTGAACCACCCCGCTCGTGGATTAGCGACCTTCTTTATTGTTTAGTTGACGCGTCCACAGGAATAAAAACCTAAGGGTACTTCCAGTTGAACTAGAAACATGAAAGTTGGCAAGAAGCAATGTTTTATAGCATCAGTAAAGGAAAAAAATCCGAAAACCGTAAATTTGTTATTATATCACAAAAATATTTCTTTTTTCTTTTTTTCGATTACAAACTTATTTGCAGTTGGTAGACTGACCGCGGCATATATCGATGTATGGGGACCACACTTTTCCAACAGCAAAGTTATGTTTAGTGATTTTATATATAGTTTATCTTTTTATTAAAATTGTTGGGTGCTTTCTTCAGTAATGTTACTTAATTATTTTGGTGAATGTAGCTTGTACAATTAAGGTACCTTCAGTGCGCGAGTTAAACTCGCAGTTGGCCAGTTTTTTTATATACCACGATGGTGGTAAGCAACATAAGTCGATCCTTTAGAAACCTGTTCACTGTCCTTTTGAAGAACCCCATACTTTAGTTGTGAGAACCACAGCAGAGAGGTAATTTCACATCCGGAGCTTTAGCGGGATGAAACTCCTTTGAAACCGGACTGTCCGAACCGGATTTCGGTTCCAAGGTGTGAGGATGAATTCCCTGCAGATGGCGAGCGATGCGATAATTTCTCGAACAATGTGCACAAAATAAATTCACTCTATCATTATTTGGTAAACCGCATAGAAGAGTATAACTTTAGATATCGATTTTGTATAAGTAGTATATTATATAGATGTGCAATAGGTTGAATAACAGCCACTTTCAATAAAATATCTGAGTTTACTATCCCCTATTACTACATATTTGTAATAAGTACTATCTTTATTTTAAGACAAATATCTGCTTCCCTCTTATCTAGTCAAGCTATAGGATATGGATATATATTATGTAGATACGAAAAACTATTCATTAATTGGTTGTTGCAAAAAAAAAAAGGACAGGTTATATTTGACTATCTATAGTAACAGAAACAACGGATAGATAGGTTATTGAAAACGGCCGTAAGACGAGACCAAAAACGGTGCGCGTATTATTTTGTTGATTTTATTTGATAAACGAGTTACATCAAGTTACTGTACGCGTAAACACAAACACGTCTAATAAACATTAAAATTACACTTGAAAACCTTAGATTATGCAAAAATAAACGGGATTAGTTTTGATAACGGTTTACATAAGCCGATTCAGGCTACTAAGTAGCACATACGAAAATGGTCTCATATCCCTGTCTCGTTCTAACACAAGGATTCTACTATGCTGAGTAGGCTTTTACTCTTTCAAATTGCCGATCAATATTATTATATTAAATCTATGACTTCAGTAAAAATAGCATGATTAAAACAGTATTTTGTAATAAGTTACAACGTTATCGTTAGAAACTATAAAATGAAAACGAAACCTGTTTGTCAGTTGACTGATGTACTAAATTAGAACAATATTGTGTTACGCTTTGTGAGATAGGCGCTGTGGTTGTGCGCGTACGCATATTTGATTACAATGAAAATAGGGTTGGTCATTTAATAAAATATTGGTAAACGAATTCCAATTACAAAAATAAATTCTTCGCTCACATTGATATAATCCATTATAATATATGAGTTTAAAATACAATTTAACAAATCTTTTCCCACAGTAAAATAGCACAATAGACAATTTTTTTGAAAGAAAAAGAAAAGAAAACTTATGTTTTTGGAGCGTGGATATTTCTTTGGCACGCTCTGCAGCCTAAACGGTTTTATAGATTTGAGATATATACGAGGTGTCGTTAGATTCGTCTTATTTCTATTAATTATATGTATTTAAATACGACGTCTGGTAATCAAATAAAAAGCAAAAGAAAAACTATTTTCTAGTCGCGCTTTTGTTGTAATTTAGTTTTTTGTTTCCCTTTTAAAAATTGTTTTTTAAGCTTGATCGCTCTTCCAAGAAATTTATTTTGAAGCTTTGAAGGCTCAGTGGTAGTAGGTCCGGATACCGTGTCGTTCGACGAAAGTTTGAATACTGCAATGAACTTGTAAAATCGGTGAAGATAAACAAAAATCATAGAGAACCCATAGCATGGTAGTAGGAGATTTACCGCAATTTTTTTAAATATATATACATAATATATATATTTTTTTGATGTTCAACCATAACTTCTTTGTTTATGAACCGATATAGATGATTCTTTTTTTGTTGGAAAGGGGATACCTCAATGTTATACTTATTATATACATACATTCGAATTGAGAACCTATTTTTTTTTTTAGGTCGGCTAAAAAGATTTCCTGCAATGAGATTTTTGTTGAAATAATTACTGGCGACAATACTCACTAAGTTAAATAACAGTCAAGTTGAAAAAATCATTAAAAATAAAAACTACAAATAATATAAATAACAGAATATTATATCTAAATAGGGGATAATTTTTTCCACAACAATACTTTCGTTCTACCTGACCTAATACAGTTGTTAAAAAAATAAAATAATTAAAATGAATATCTGTTTATTTCCCTTTGCGTTCCTAAACCATTCATGCCCATTGCGATAAAAATTTTGGTAAATTGTTGCATGCATACTTGCATAATGTCTGTTTTAGTACAATTAATTTACGACAAATGGCGTGTAAATCGTAGCAATTTCAAGCCATCGGGAACGAACATACGGGCAATTTCTTGTATTACAAACTAGCTGTGCCCGCGGCTGCCCTCGCGCAGACTACACAATGGCGTCGACTGGGCACAAGCGCGAATCGTACTACCTTCGCTCCCGATTATTTTAAAGAAAAAAATGCTTATTTTGGGTGATCCTTAGAACATATACATAATATACTCCTACTCCCTTTATTTGTAGTTTTTTTTATATATTACTTAGTCAGCGTAAGCCATTTAAGCGCCCAAATTGATTCACGAATTAATAACCAGTTTTGTATTATTTGCGCGGAACCCTAACTAAGTTACTCCTTATAACATCAGCTATCGGCCAGTGAAAGTTCCGTCAAAATCGGTCCAACTGTTTCGATATTACTAGGAACAAACAAACAGACAGACAAAAAATAATTTAAATTGATTTTTTATACTTTCATATGCATTTAGTAAAAAGCTGTTATTTTGACATTATAAACAGACACTTCCAAATTTCATTAATTGTATAGATATAAATGTAACAACCCTATAACAGAAACCCAATTCCATTAATGACAAAGTAGTAAAATGATATTATTTCGAAATAAGTACATCATGACCCTATTTACATACTATAGGTATACAGGCATGTATTGTAGATATTTAACCTATGTATTTATAAGTATAACTATCTGACTGACTGAAATATCAATGCTTTTCATCAATTTTTGTAAATTCAAGCTCTACAGTGGAAATTCAGGATGTATATATCCAGTTAAATTTATGCACAGTAAAATCTATAGTATTAATAATTTAATTAACTTGTGCACAATAACCAAACTAGATAATGCAAAATGTCTCCAATATTACATAATATAGGGCCAAATAAACTAGTCAATGAATTGAAATAAAAACCACAACATGGCAGATTAAGATCCTAACAAAAACTCCAGATTATAAATTTATAATACATTACTCATCAGTTAAGTTACAATCTCATTGCAGAATCAAGTTGTATAAACAAAAAGTAACATGTTGCCACCACAAAAGATTCTAAAATCAACATAAATGTTATGTTAATTTTATCAATTAAATTAATTACACAATATGAATAAGATAAAGTAGCTTCCAGATAATGATATCAATTAAATTAAATAAATGTTGAATGTAATTTAACTTTGTTTATGGGCATCACAGATACTGTAATAACATAATATATAATCATAAGTTTTTAGTGATGGAATTATTGTAATATATTCTTAAATATGTCAACATAATTATATCTTTAATAATGTATGCCTTACATGAAGTTTTTTTTATTATTTCCCATTGTACTTCTCTCTCCTTTTCTGGGACAATAAAAATAGAAGGTTGGTTGGGGTTTTGATTGACATGCTTGGTATGCGACTTATGTTGTATCCTAGTTTAATTTACTGGGATTTAAGTACACCCTAGGTCATTTTCTGTTTTTGTCTGTGAGTTGTTTGATCTTCTTCAGTCTCTTGCCAAGCTGTTTGGCTGGTTTGTTAACCTCTTCGTGTAGGTTTTTGTCTGTTACAGGGTTTCCTAATGAACTGTTTTCATTTGCAGGTCATAATGCAGTTGTTAATTTCATTTGTCACAAAAAGTAGGCAAATTTAAAAACAAAAAAAGTCAAATAATGTAATCTATATAAATAAAATTATTAAAGTTTGCCTTTATGCATGCATCCTAGAAAAATTACTGGATATATTTATACTGATAATTTATTTTCTTTTACGCCTTAGATACTTGTGAAAAAAAATCACAATATCTTCATTCAATAAAAAGTTATTCAAGTTTTAAGAAACAATGATATTTATAAGCATTATTCATTCTTCTGTCATCCACACAAGCCTAAGCCTGGGCACAGCTAGTAAACAATAAAATAGATTAATTATTATCTACTCAAGTCTGTTTTATCTGGATACAGATAAGAAAGAATATACTAAATAGGTACCAACTTATTTACACAAATAACTCAAATACATTTTTAATACCTACTATGTATGTACACTGTACTTTGTGCATCAAAAAATTATATGACAATTAACTTTTACATAGTAAACTATCCAAAGAATCAACAATGACTGACTAAAGTATTTGTTTGGTAAATTATTTAACACATTGTAACCAGTATGTAACCAAAGTAGATAACCATGTAACCAAAGATAATAATTTAAATATTTACATTTTATTATATTCCTCTGTATGGGTTATTAAAAACAAAACAATTTATAAAATGCAAATATATAATATATGTATTTACATTATTTATTACTCAGCTTTTTGATTCCTCATTGAAAATATTACCTAAAAAATTCTATTTAACTAATCTAAATGGATTTTCTTGTGTAAAAAATTTAATAAGTAATGTATATTATCTTTGTCTTAGACAAAATAGTTTTTTATGAATACAAATTTTGCGTTTTTTTTTTATAGGTACAATGGTTTGTACATACAAAATTAAACACAGAATGATTCTATGTTCGGAAAACAATGAATTATGAATATGTACATGTTAGTAGTACAAGTGTGTAGTTTACGTAAATCAGATTACGGAAGAGGTTTGATATTCTAATAATAGCGTGCTTCAAACTACAAAAGTTAATTACGAATCCCTATAAAATAAAACCGATAGATGTATATTTCTACAGTTTTATCATATCTAACAAAAACATTTTAAAAAAATAAGGTCATTTTGCTAACCTTGACACGAAGTCAATAATATGAAATATATTTGGTAATAATTATAAAATATATATTTTTAATTAGCTAAAACTTACCAAAGTCTATAAACTGCTTTATAGACAGCGGAGAAGGGTTGAACTGCGAGTAAAAATCGAGCATCTTCGTAACATTCGTGAAAATAGCCCCTGCTAACCTCATTTTGTATAATTTTTCACTAACAATTCTTTTAGAATTATATGCTAATCACTGTTTTAAAAGTTCACAGTCACAAGAACTCGGAACATATTATGATTCAATTCATAACAAATATAATCATACAACAGAGATCGTACCGCCGAACGTCCATAACAAGTAAAATTTTCTACTGAACTGAAGTTTGAATAACTGACTAGAGTTGCCCGCGCTGACATTTTTATAATATGTAGCCAATGCTATACTTTGAACTTTATAGAGGGTTTACTGATCTTTAGACCAGGAGTACCATCTCTATGTCTTGTATCATCTGTATGAAAAAGTGTCTGACGTCAAAAACCGTCAAATCATGATGGCGCCACGGTAGCAAGAGCGTATATTTAAAAAATAACGCCAAAAGTTTTACTTTTCGTCCACCTAAACAACTTTTCCCATTATTGTTCTTTGTTTTACAAAAGTAAAAACTATAAACTAACGAAAAATAATAATTCCCTTTTGTTAATTAGAGCTATTTTGGTGGGTTTTTAATTTATTGGACTTTAGAATCGTTATCGCTGAATTTGATGATGTGGAGAGTTGAGGGAGGTAGGGGAGTTTTTTTCCAATTTTGAGGTCAAGTCTATCTAGGAACTATGTATAATTATTCAACAAATAGTTATTTGTTTCTGGTACCCGCTGGCCGTTACGGCGGCCAGCTTGCTGCTATCGCTCGGCTCGTAAGTGATGATTACAGTTCAAACATAATATAACCAATTTTATCAACACAACGAAAAAATGAAAATATCTCACTAAATAAAAAATACGGCATAAAATGTTAAAGTAGGTCGTATTTGACGTAAATAACACAATAATTGTTCATAAACTAACAAAAAAGTTTATAGAAAAAAATACGATCTTCAAACATTTACCTGTCATTCAAACGTGAACTTTATGACAAATATTTAGTTATAGACAAATATTTTATGGTCAGATTTGCAAAAATGCGATTTAAAAAGCGCAATTTCTTAAAAATTATTTGTATACGCAGTTTGAAAACTTGTATTTAGAATTATTATAAGAGTGATTTAAATGAAAAAAAAATTGGAGTCTGAACTCGATGGTAGCGATTCTAAAGCAGAGCCTATAATTTAATGCCAATAATTATAACATACGGCCAAAAAAACCAGAAAAAACTAAAGTACCATTAATATTCTATAACTATGACATCTTTGACATAAACAAACGTACAGTAGAGGTATTTTATTAGGCTCATAATTTGATATTCCTAATAAATATGGAATTTATTAGATAACTCATATTAGGTTACTGTACCTATTACCATGGTATTAAGGAACCACTAATATAATACGAAATATTACAATACTATCTCAATAACTTTATTTTCACAATGAAAAGTAATACCTTATACAAAAATTACAAACTAATCTATGAATATAACTAACATTCGTATTAGCTAATATAGTGATATTCGTAGCCTAATATAGTGATTCTGTTCTCATTCCTTGCTTACTGTGTTACCAACCAATGGAGTTTTCATACGAAGCCCGAAGACTCGATGTGTATAATTATGTAGTTACAATATATACATAGCTGCGCATACGATAAACCAGCGCCCAGCACTCGTTTCTATTCGAATTTCAAATCACATAGTCATCTCGCTTACTCGCAAGATTAGTGACGCTCTAACGGACATAAAGGTACTTTGCGGCTTGCGTTGACTCTCCGCGTTAGTCATATTCTGTCGCTTGCTTATTATTTAACTAATATCTGGTAACCTATTAATCTGTATTCGTTTATTATAATATTAAATTAGTTCGCGGCTCATATTATAATACTTATTACGAATATATTCATTACACCTCTAACGTAGAAAGAACAACTAAAAAAATATGGGCAGAGACAAGGTAAAACAATGCGTAAATCTTCTATATAATGACATTAATACCCGGAATAAGTACTGGAAATCAAGAATGATAGGCAATATTCAAACAATCGATTAAAAGAAATTTCCAATTAATCGATATTTTAGCAACACTAAAGTACTATACTGTACTATTAGTATTGACATGCATCAGCATTGCCAGATGTACGAGAATTCTCGTAACTTTACGAGAATTAGCACTCCTAAACGAGATATGAGAAAAATAAAATTCTCGTACTCTTTTTAAGAGATTTTAACAATGTTGACTGCATGCGTCATGGATAAAAATATAATAAATATTATTTATAAAAAGAATATATGTCCATGCTACAAATGAAAGACTCAGCAGATGACTAGATTCATTACCTCATCACCAAATGTATATTTAAACGTTGACAGGAGAATCCCCGCTAAGATGAATTTGTAGTCATTACCCATAAAGCATTAATTAATATATATTGCTTTCTTATCTCTGTTACACTAACTGAAACATGTGGGGAAATGTATTTTCATGCAATAGTAGAAGTTCCAGGGCATTGCGGAATTTTATGCTAATTATTCAGTAGTTAATTTTACATAATGATTACTTAGTGACAGTGACTTTCGCAATGAGTGGTTAAGATATCTGATATATCAAGACTGGCTGCAGAGGCTTAAATTTCCTAGAAAGCGAAGTGTGCATAATATCCATCAAACTCTCTGGTTGCTAAAATCACAAATCTCAAATCCCATGCCGAAATTAAAAAAACTTTTGGCAAAAAAAACTTGTTTCATCAGGTCTATGGTCTCAAAAGTTGACTTCGTTTGGTTTGCATAACTCCATAAAGGCACGCGTGTGAAGGTTTTCAACAAAATAAATTAAATTAACAAAGACCTTTAAAATCGTCTTATTACAGACTAGGTGTGGCTGACATAAGAACACGTAATTCTTATAGAAATCGTAGTTTCTTAAAACTTTAATATTTTTTTATTATATTAAGATATCGGGATAATTATTTTCTGGATAAGGAGTACGAAATAAAATAAAAGAAATTGATCAAAATTTATCGTGTAGTTTTTGCATGATGCGCGCTCAACGGCAAACCTCAATCATTTTATAAATATAGATACAGGAAATGGTAGACTTCTAGCTGCAGAAAGTACTAAAGACCAAAATCGAAAAGGAAATAGTATAAATTTCAAACTATCTAAGGAAATGTATTTCAAAATATGAAACACTGATAGCGGGACAAGGTAAAACAAGGTATATTTATTTTTCATTTAGCGGCCCCAAACTAAGCTAACTGAATTTAACATAACTTAAGTTATGGATAGCTAGTATTAGCACATAGAGTAAATTAAGGATATTAAGAGATTTTTTAAATTTATACTTTTACAAGATTATGTATGGAAAGTACGAGATATTTGGCAGCTCTGGTACGAGAAATAAATTCGCGATCTGGCAACCCTGACATGAATTTTACTATTTCAGCGTTTAATTTAAAAAGTGGGTCGTTCTGTGATATAATGCGATTGTTTATTTAATTATTATTAGTTTATATGTTGTTGTTGCCACTTGCAATTAAGAGTACTAGAATCTACAATCCAGTAATTCTACGAAATGTGAGTATCTATTAAATAACCTATAATGATTAAAATGTTGTCATTTTGTCAACATAAATCTCGAATGAATCCATAGAGTAGAGTAATAATACACAGGGAAAATGAATCTCAGGAGAATGTAGGTACTAGGTCGGTCAAAGAAAATATTAGGGATGTTCTATCTAATCTGGCACTTAGGTGAATCGATCTAACGGTATATTATCCACCCGATCTTTGTATCGATACAATGGCTTTCGTTTCGTTAATGGATAGATACGCGTACACGGAGGATCGGACCGAAAAATATTAGTTTTCAATTTGTATAAAATATAGAGTTAATCAAATCTTAACCCAAAATATTTATTCGTAAGACTAATACCGCGTCCTTAACTATAAAGTATAGTCTTTTTACAACAAACAAATTCACATTTCACTAATATAAAAAGTTATTTTTAAAGTGAAACTTTTATTAGATTGTCTCAAACTTTTTGGTCTGTATGTTGCATGTCGCGTGACGGTCGGCCGCGGAGTAGGGATAAAGTGAAAGGCGCTCGCCAGAGCAGCCAAGGCCAATATGGCGGCGCCTATAGTTCGCAGCAACTGACCGTGTAGTGTATAGACTATTACTCATTTGTGAATTTTTAGTTAAATGTCTATAATGTGAAAAAAAGTTTACTTTTACCGTGGTTTCATAAAACCACACAATCTTTTTTTTGTTTTGTTCATTTAAATTAAACTTTGATGCTATAAAATATAACATCTTTTATTTAAAAAAATACTTGATATGATATTGGATCGATTCAAAAAGTTGTATCCAATTAATAGGATCGATACAGTCTAGGTATTACGATCCAGAATATCGATACAAAGCACCTGGATCGAAATCCCTAGACAAATTATAAAATGTACCTCGATGACAGGAGTTGACAGGACCTCTACATACTTCTTTTTCTGACTGACTGTACTATTAGCCATAAGGGCCCTGTAGCCTCAGACGGCTTTTACAGCTTCACCGTGACTTGGGGGCGAGCGCTTAAGGCACTCAGCCGCGCGAACACTACGTACCAAAGATTACCTTTTTTATACGTAATCTGTGTGATAGATGGTAGTTCAATGGTTGCCAACTTTGGAGTTCTACCCAATTCTATTTTTATATTTAGATGAAAAACCTTATCATTGGGATTTTAAGAACCTACTTTTTATACTTTATAGGTTCATTATTCGACCACAATTTTATTTAATTATTTTAATGATTTATTACTTTGAAGTTTATAAAAATACATATTTTATACATTTATGTCTGTATCATCGGGATAAATTTTACTGTTGGTTTTAAAATCTTTAGCAATCTTGACCCCGACAATCTTTTATTAAGTATTTTTTCCCTTTATTCTAACTTATTAAAGGAGTAACATGAATTACTTTTAGTAATAGTTTTATAAGAAGGATTTTTTATTGATTTGCTTATCTTGGAGAGTTTATAAAAAATATTTTAGTATTTTAAATTTAGGTGAATTTTCATATATGTCATATTATTAACTGAGTAAGTGTGTGTGTGTGTGTGTGTGTGTGTGTGTGTGTGTGTGTGTGGGCATGCAATTAATTACTCGGAAACTGCTCTAACAATTAGGATGATAATTTGTATAAAGATGTTTTACTTTCGCAGCTTATCTACTTAAGTGCTTTTTAATCAAAACTTTATTATAATATTTTATTAATGATATCTTATAATGTGATAATCAAACAACAGTAATACGAATACTTTAATATTAGAACACTACATGGTAAATTCATTCGGAAATAGAAAAAGGAAATAAAGTGTATAAATAAATAATTCAATATTATGAGATAATAAATTTGAACTTATTAAGATTAGATTAGATACAAAGGCTGGATCAGAAAGGGCATTTTTTCCTTTTACAGATGCATCACAAAGTTTTTGTATATGGCACATTAAAATGCAATGAACCTAACCACCACTGGTTAACGGATCTAGAAAACGGAATCGGCAAGTTTGTTGATAGAGGAACAACGAAGACTAAATACCCATTAATAATTGCTACTAAGTATAATATACCATTTTTATTATACAGCCCTGGTAATGGTAATTATATAAAAGGTGAGATTTACTGAAATATAAGGATTTTATAACTGCCTCATTAGCCTAGTGATCTTAAGCGCGGCTGGTATGCTCGAGGCCCTGGGTTCGATTCCCAGGTCGAGCAAAGAGTTATTGGGTTTTTCTATGAAATTCTCAGTAGCAGCTCGGAGTAAGGCTTTGTGCCCGATTAATGGCAATAGGCTCGCCCCCTATTACATGCCATCTAAAAACATGCCCGGAGAACTATGGACGTACATTAGCACACCTCTTCCTGACCCTTTGGAATACAGGCGTGATGGTGTGGTATGTAGTGTTGTAATTATTAAAAATTGGATCTATGTTTGGTGTGTCCGTATGTATGAAGCAGAAGTTCTTAGTATTATATTCAGTTTCATTCCATAGTATTCTCTTAACTTAACACATACTGTGGCCATTCTTTGTAGTTACTTTAAAAATGATGTTTTTTTTTATACTAGGAGAAGTTTACGACATAGATAACATGATGCTGAGTAAACTTGACATCCTAGAAGGGCATCCGGATTACTATGTTCGAGAAATAGATGATATTATAATTGACACGTAAGTATAATATATGTCTTTAGAAATACCTATTGATAAATCATTTGCTTATTATCTCCAGTTAAGTAATGTAAAATTTACTACCAAGAGAGTCTGTTGTAGGATTTCAATATTCCCAATCTAGCTATATCGTAATGTTATGTTCAAAATTTCGGCACTTGCTTCGAGTTTTCTGCAGGATTTTTTATAATTTTTGTGACAACTTTAAAGAAATATGTTCCTTTTACTATTGGCTTTACAATTATAGACAAAAAGTGTTTAAAGACAAAACGTTTTTGTAGATAAAAAAGCGCTTGCAACTTAGTCACGTTTAATAAGCCGAAATGAATCAATCACAAATACCTATTATCTTTTTCTAATACCTTATTCGTCTTGTGGCTTGATTTCGCGTATAGCATAGTTCTTTATTTCTCTCTCCCCCTCTGGCTAAATTCCTATTCTCTGTCCTTATGGACAAATATTGCTATTGCATTGCTCACTATATGAGAATACATTGCATTTTTAAACTATATGTACTTCAGACTATATTACGCAAAGATAGCACATTTCCATTTGATCTGAGTTATATTGTTAACCCCCGTAAAAAAAAACTGGGTATGTCCTTCCATATCTCACATGACCGCACTGGCAAAGTGACACTATACTGTTCTCAGTAATATGTTATATAATAGAGCAAATAAGTCTCTCCTTATTTATCCGCTGACGCAATCTAAATGCAAAAATATAACAAAGAACTGGTTACAAAATCTTACCTATTAGGAAACTGAAGATTTATTTAAAATTGCAATTTAGCCTAGTCCAATAAATATATTTCACTAATATACGCTATAGCTGCATACATACATAATTATAAGTAACTACACTCATACTTAAATTCCAAGTTCTCAACACATATATGTGTCACGTGTACACACAAGTTTGCATCCAATCATAATTGTATTAATTTTATTTGTAGTTTAATATTAATTCTTGTAAGGAACCAACTGCCAAAATACAGGTTACCCTAGTTTGGTAGTTGGGGACACTCACTTTGTATCTTTCTTTTCTGCTAAATAAACTGTTTTTTTAGTGTCTCATAAATTCATTACCAAATGATACACTAAAAATGAGTCTTGGAATTTTACTCTTATCGCGCCGGCATTTTAATCACATTTTAAATATATTTTTACAGAACTAAGGAGGTAGCTAAATGCTGGGTCTACTTCCTAAAAACTTTTAAACCTGATTTGCTTTCACTACCCATAATGGACGAATATTTCTCGAAGGGAAATCATGGACTACCCTACATAGAGAGGTCTAAGCGAGATCCTGATTATAATTATACTGTTGAACTTAAATAATTTATTTCAGGGTAGGAAGATCACTGCTATTTCAAAATTTCTGATTTTTGATAAAGCGTGAACAAACCCATTAGTTTATAATATTTACCTAAAAAATTAATATATATATATATATATATATATATACCCGATATCCGATAGATCATATAATAAAAACATATTTTAGACTATTTCTATATGTTAACTTTCACCATCAAAATCACATTTTTCAGTTCACAGTACTTACAATATAATTATTTAAAGCGTGACATTTCTATGTGCTATAATGTGTTGTCTACTATACAAAAACTAAAAATAGTCGTTTATTCAGGTCTATTGACCTGTCGTATATCAAGTAACTTTATTTTTTTTTATTACTTTTCAGCAACAATGAATCTACAGTAGAAGATTTGGGCGATCTAAAACCATAATAACAAACAAAACATCTTACAAAATTCTAATTATTTAACATGAAAATATCAAATTTATCATTCCTTTAAACACCCTTTACGTTCCTTACGTACTTACACATGTTATATTACAATCAACTAATGATCATATTAATATATATATGTGTAATATTTTTAATATTTGTACTATTAAATATAACTATTATTATGATTAAAATTGTGTTTATTTATTTAGGTTTATATCCGTCAAGATATACAATGTATTAAAGTTAATTTTAATATTTAATGGTTTTGGAGGTATGGCATGGTTGTAGTAGTGTTAGAGGATTTTTATTTCAAGAAGCTAGCAAGCCCCGTTGATTTCTTAAGAAAAATTTAGTGTAGTTTATGCATATCAACAACGGCTTTAAACAGAAAACGCGTTACAACGATGTTATATTAAAAGCGCAAAATATTGTTTATGTTATATATTTAAAAGCAATAAACCGTTCGCAACCTCGACTACATTTTAACTTGCAGCCCGCATTGCGTGTTCGGGCAAAACGCTCCATATTATAATTTTTTAAACTGTTTTTCCAAAAATACACTGAATTATGTATAGAAAACCACCAACCGATTGTTTAATTTTCAACAATCAAACTCTTGAAACTCGTATTGACTATCGAGCTTTTTTCGAAATCGATATGTTATTAAGTATCAACAGTACCCTAATAATTATTTTACTCTTTGAGTCAACACATAACAAGATTAACAAGTAACAACACTAATTTATAGAACATCAACGTGAAACTATAAATTAAAAATTATTGATTTTAGGTTATGGAAGTTTTATTGATTAAATTATCATTCCTATCCTATTCGAACTTATTATCATGGGTTTAACTTATATAATGTACATTCTAATTTTTAATACAATACAAAAATGGATTTTGCTAGAAAGCAACTCGAAAAATACGGCTGGACCGATGGTAAGACTGTAAATAATTATTAATTTATTAGATTTATTATTATAGGTAAACAATATAATCTTTGGGAGAACCGTGTCCAGTATTGGATTTGTATGGGCTGAATGGATGGACATCTAATAGATATTTAATTCAGCAACTAACTTTAAAAATAATTATCTTGGCAATAATACATTACTATTTATTTGGTTTTATCTTAATTTATGATTATTATTTTATTACTACGATATGGAACAAGACAATTTTTAACAAAAAAAGGAAACCCACTTCAATGATTTTGAGAAGTTTGCTGGTGTATCTTTGAAAGCGAAGTTCCGGTGCCAATTGAATTAAATTGGGATTGAGGTATCCCCCTTTTCAACGAAAAAATGATTATTTAAAACGTTTCATAAACAAAGAAGTTATACCTGTACATCTATGAGATATATATATATATATATATATATATATATACAATTGCATTTAGAACCTACTCCCTTTTTGAAGTTGGTAAAAAAATTTAGAATCATTTTGGGTAAGTATCATAAAGCTATGAAGTATCATCATTATATTATTATGTGAAGCAAAAACTTTCTACCTCTTTTTAAGTGTATCGCGTGCACGGAAGACTGAAATTTGGCATGGTTAAGTTTATATGGAGAAGGAGTGCAGAAAGCTAAAATTTATCTATAATATCTGTTACTAATATATTAAATTAAATAAATTAATACTGCGAATCCTAACCTGAACAGTTCCATTGAACTTAGACCCCCCCAAAATATTGATTTTGTCGCTCAATGAAATTGATAGCAAGTGAGATATAATATTCATTTTTTAGGTTCATATTGCAAATGTCAAACAAAAAATAGTCTATGATTAAAAAGTTGCTGGTCTGATTTTGATCATTGGATGACAACTAGTATTAGTAAATATTTACTACCCAAAAGCTTTTTTAAAGCCAATTTAAATAGTTTAAAGGCAAAAGCCAATAAAAAATTGAATTGTGTATTCAGTTAGTATTAAAGAGTCACTGGTGAAATTGTGACAACTGGGTCACGACCACCATGCATGTGGTAAAAAGTCAGTCAGCCAGTTTTGCGTGAAGCGTTTTGGTATTTGCCTGTGACTATCTAGTAAAATGTATGCAGGCTGGCATGACAGCGGCAACCGCTGATGGATTTAAAAAAAAAAGTAGTATACAAGCCCTATGCACAGAGCAACAAAAAAAAAAAAAGGAGGAAAATATTTGGTTTCAAAATAAACATTCTATTCAGGTAAAGGCCTAGGTAAGAATGAGAATGGTATATCACAAGCTTTGAAGCCGAAACTGAAGAGGAGTGTGACGGGTGTTGGCCATGATCCTGCATCTGAGTTCAACGAACACTGGTGGACAACATTGTATGATAAGGCTGCTAGTAATGTTCAGGTCAGTGTTACCTGGTGTTGTATCAGTGAATACCCAATAACTGAGTGGTGACATTGCTGTTGTTTAGTAATAAATGACAAGCCACAAATGCCATAATACATATCTGTGGTGTCTGGGAGAAACCTGTTAACTCCAATTTGGCCATTTTTTGTTAGGTTACTAAAATTTTTCATATTTTTTTTTTTTCGGTTTGTTAGTTTAACCAACTAAAACAGAAGTGGTAAAACTATTCTAGTAAAAAGATGATAGATCAGATTTTGTAAAGATAATTTTCATACATCCATGATAAGTTAACTTAAAAGGTCTTATTGGAGTTAACAGGTTTCTTCCAGACACCACATATTATATAATAATATCTGCCTGTAAATACACCAAAGGTGGGCAAAGGCCTCTTCCCAAGGAAAGGTTACGGGCTTAGTCATAATGCCAGCCCACAATGTATTTGCGATTTCAGACACAAATAAATCAATAATTCTATATTTTTCCCACAATACATAAGGCTACAGCCAGAGCAGTTCAGAAGAGACGTTTCTGCACTTTTAGTAGTGTACAGTATAGTATACAAATGGGTAGTGTAGCAGTAGAGTGCAGCACATGGTAGCTACTATCCAGGTTTATTGTGATACTTGGTACTAGGTGAGCAGACTGGTGATTAAACCTTAGCATGGTGGTAGGGCTTTTTCTAATGCCCGCCTGGATAGTTACCACAATCAAGTTGAAAATATGTCCTCAAGCATCAATAGGTGTATTCCGGCAGTTGCACTTGAGACCCAGTCTTCCACTAGGCTTAGCGTGTCTACCATCTAGAGCCACCTCATTACTTAAGATCAGGTGAGATTGTGGCCATAACGTTTAGCGTATAACGAACTAAGGTATTGTGCTCGTTAAGACCCCAGCCACTGCACTCTAGGAGCACGTGCGCGACCATCTTTTTTTTACGGCATATTGACGGTACCGACCCTTATGGTAAGCACAGTACAATCCCGACGCAACGTCGACTACCAAGAGTTCGTAATCCATCGATCAAACATAAAGATTAGGGTGGGTCAAAAAAATCGACTATTTTTTTTTAATTTGTACTCTGAAAAATAGGTTACTAGATACCTCTAGAAAATTCTCTCTAAATATAAGCTATTATTTTAATAGGAAGGTGCTCTGCCTTACAGTTTTCCATTTTTTCTTTAGTATTAGAAAAAAAAAAATGTGTGTGTGTACCAGAGTACACAGGTAAGAAGTGAAACATCTTTACGACATATCATTTTTCTACTATTTGCAACTTCACGAAAACGGGGTAGATAAGGCTTAAGCCTTAAGAAAAACAATTTTTTCCATATTAAATTAAAGCTATTTTATTATTATAGACATGCATACAATTAATGAGTAATTTATTTTATCATTGTTCTTATTATAATATCATTGCTATTTATTTATTGTATTATATTTTCAAAGTAATACAATTATATGATGACAGTTAATCTTGTAGAAATGCAAGGATATTATAAAATTAAAAATGAATAAATAAATCATTAAAAACGAATAATTAAAAAAGATGTACATATACATATTTTTATTTTCTAATCGTGTTTTGTTTTATTTTTAAATTATTATTTCTGTCCTGGGTTCGATTTCCAGTTCGAGCAGAGTGTTATTGGTTTTTTTTTATATGAAATTCTCCATAACCTATCTCCATAAAGATAACTATCCTTTTTCGCAGTCAGGTAAAAAATAATATACAGGTGTGATTTAATAAACAAAATGATTAATGTTTCAGGTTAAAGAAACCAATGGTAAAACAAAAAAGATTAAAACTAAAGACGATTTCACGATTACAAATAATATTTGGCAAATGAAGCGAAATTCCAAAAAGGGAGGAAAGGAACAATACTCTGACTACTTTGTACGCACTGCGGTCATGAGCGGTGCAAGTAAGACGGAGAATATCGAAGATACAGAGTTAGAAGAAGAGGTGGAAACCAAAGAAGTATATAGGATGACAGACGAAGAATTGTTTGCTGCTTGTGAAGGGAGAACTGCTCACAAGTAAGTATTTAATGAACCTGTAGAGACATCTATCTCGCCACATACGAACTAAGAACTGACGCATCCTACATCGCGATATTAAAATTAACCCAACAATTGAACATATATACAAGAACCCGACAACTAGCGTTGGGCAGTAGCTTGCCAGACACAACACCCGTCTGGTCGGAGGATCCTCCCTTTTCAATGGTGAATGAGGAACTTTACACCCTGTTCCTCACATAAACCCCCAAAAACCTATAAACCAGTTTTTTCAAGATACCTAGAGGTCCACACTGAAACCAAGTTGTTAATAAACCTCATAAAGGCTTTAATTATTAATATCACTCAGTATTAAGGTATTTCAAGGTGGTAGGGCTGTACAGTCCGATTGGGTTGAGACCACCATGTATATGGTGATAAATCCGTCCTACATCTTTATGCTAATAAAAAAAATGCACAATTTCTATGGCATATAACAACTAAAAAGAACTCCAAAAATGTTATGCCCATAACATTATGAAATTAGCCACCAATGATAATAATCTGAATAAATTGTAGTGAGCAAGAAACTTTATCTTTTTTTGACAACAGAGTTTCCGCCTTACGCTGTGATTTCCTATCTCTTTTGTTTCAACTTGCTGATAACAAAATTTGTACCGTATTCAAATACCTTTTACAAAATAAAAAAAACTCAATAAAATTCATTCACAGTATTATAATCCGGCAGTAGACAACTTTTGGAAAATTTGTTTTAAACGCTTTATATGTTGAAAATAATAAATATGAATAGTTTTTTTCATTAATACAGCATAAAAAGATTCATGTTATATGTCATTTTGTATGATAACATTGACAAGTTTGACAACTAATGCAAGAGTCTAACATTCATATTACCTGAATGGTGATGTCACGTGTGGCGTTTCTCACAGACAAAAAAATATTAATTTTCCAAAGGGAAAACTAAATAAATACACAATTACTTTTTCCAGATTTGTATTGCTTTAGGCTTTTATATCTATAGACCAATATTACTCAATAATTTACTGTAATTTTTAAATATGCAGTCAACTCGAGGCTTGCTGACTAACTTTATAATGTCGCACTTCCATTACGTGATGCGCGCAGAGCTCTGAATTTTATCCTCTGCTAAATGCGGCAAAAGATGTATAATCTCATCATAATAATATAAAAAATGAAAACCCATTATTTTTCTTTCTCCAGAGGTGCCCGCCATGGTTTGAAGGCATTAGGTAAACTGGCCCGGATAGCAAAGCAAGAAGAAATACTTTTGTCCCAGTCAAAATATAATGGTTATTCTCATGCTAAGAAAAGAAAAGAGAATACTGAAGATGTGATAGAAGAAGTAACTTTCAAAAGTGAGGAGGAACCTAAACGTAAGAAAAAGAAAAAAAGAAAACGTTGTGTCAGTAATGAAAATAGAAATTGTGAATTTGAAGAAACTGAATTAGCAGAAGCGGAAGCAATGGGAGAAGACGAAAAAGGAGATGTTATCAGAATTTTGCAATATGAAAGTATAGAGGAGATTGATAAATTTAAGGAACCTGTAAAAGACGTGAATGTTACTGAAGATAATATTCGGGAATCTAAGAAAAAAAGAAAACGGAAGGATATTGAAGCTGTAGAAACAGCAATGGAGGTTGATAATATTGTTCAAAACATGGAAAATGTAAGCGATGAAAAGGTTAAAAAAAAGAAAAAGAATAAATTAAAAAGCACAACCAATTTTCTTGTGTAAATAAATATTTTCTAATGAATTATTTGAATTTATTTTCGATAGTACTGATTTGATATTAGAAGTACATTGAAAAAGTTAGAGAATTGAACCCGAAATGTTTTTATGACGTTCACACGTCATGTGGGCGTCATCAGGGTTTGATGCAAGCACATAGTAAAGTATCTCTGCCAGTCACGAAATATGTGCAATTTGGTTATTCGGGAATGGCTCTAGCGATTTTGATGAAAGTTCGTATTTAGTTAATGTTTTACATTCTATGTTTACCTAGGTAGGTGTTTTTCTTTTTTCTGTAAAACACCGAGCGCAGCTTCGTCACCCAGATATTTATAGTTAATACCTCATAATAAGTCACAACTCACGATATAGGTATTTCGTTGTTAGATACAGTTTTAAAGTATATTGCCTTAGTTAAGGAAGGGAATCAGTGCCCATGGTGAGTAAACTAAAACTTATAACATGAATTTTAGTTTCAAAATAATTATATTATCAGATAGATAATGCTATGGAAAGAGCTATGATAGGAGTTTGTTCTGAGGAATAAAATTTATGATGAATGTATACGTAAGAGAACTAAAGTAACCGACATAGCTGAAAAAGTAAGCTAAAGTGTCAGTTCTTGAGTGGAGACCATGTCTTAGTACACGTATAGTAGGACGCCATCAAACCAGATGTAGCGACGACTTGCAGAAGACGGAGATGGGACTGTGCACAACCAAAGCAAAAGGACCCCTGCAGAATTGTCCTCACAACTAATACGTAGCGCGGGACTCAATGTATTATGTAAATGTTAAAATATTAAAGTAATTGTAAATATATTAATGTTCTTATGTACCTGTATTAGATGTAAAAAGCTAAATTATCCAATGTTATAGGTATTCTTGTATAATAAATGTGTTTATTTAGTGTCTTTAATTTCTTAGCTTGTAAGAGTTGGCAAGTTGTACCGTATAAATAAATAATTATTATTTACAATATGATTTAAAATTAACGGTTTTATGTTATGGACTGTAAATAGAACGTGAAATAAATAAACAAGGGATATTTGGGGGTAAGATGAGAACTCTTTTATACGAATTACGTATAAGGCCAGTCGATTGGCGACTCATCGTAATTGTAATAAAGAATTTTGCCGTTCCATACGACCATATTGCAAGCACAATATAGTAACCACTTGAAGAGTTCTGCCTCGGCTCCAGCTGCCCCATTGTGAACATAAGACTCCATTTTATTTAAAACGAAGTTGAATACGGACTTGAAGCACTAGGAGAGTTATATGTGCAACCCGCACAGATCTCATGTCGAACCTTGGTAGAGGCATATGTCCAACAACTACACGAACACGACACACGTATGAATGCGCTTGAGTTGATTCGAGTAAAAATCGCTCCTTCTCGACTGGGTCTTGGTTAGCCGCGCGAGTCAGTTCACATTCACGTCCTACTCGCAAGTTAGAGATATGAACGCATGAGGGATGAGGAACAGAGGAACAATTAATATCTGTTTGGATATCCCTAACCAAAGCGTCATTGTGGCGGATTTGGAGAAGATACTTTGCTCTCCAAGCTTTAATAATGCTTCGTTACAGTAAAACTATCCTGTTTTTTCGACATTTTATAAACCGAAACCCTACTTAGTTTATTTTTTAAAATTGAACTCCGTGTCATTTTTGATCCTGAGAAATTGGACGTCTTTTATTGCCAAGGCCATTATTTTATTTAAAATGGGAACTTCTTTTGGCACATCATAAATAGAGGAGATTATACACC
The DNA here is from genome assembly GCA_033032175.1 of Saturnia japonica. Taxonomy (NCBI): domain Eukaryota; kingdom Metazoa; phylum Arthropoda; class Insecta; order Lepidoptera; family Saturniidae; genus Saturnia; species Saturnia japonica. The sequence goes on from CM065331.1 coordinate 1,978,261, forward strand.
GTAAACCGGGTAAACCAACCAGTGTAAAACTTATCTACGGGAACTCGTATCTAGTATTATTATCAGTTAAAAGAGTCCTCTTTGGACCTTACATTGGCGCTTACAATTTAATTACAAAGAACCAATTGTTGTAGTCCTTTCCAAAAATCGGGCACAAGCTAGTTTAACATAAAGTTAAATAACAAGTGTCTGTCTGTCTGTTTCCTAAACGGAGCGGAGTCGCATAGACGAATAGTGTAGGAAAAGATGTCATCGAATAAGGTATACCAAACGATGCCTAGTTTGAAAAGCGTTCAGCGCCATCTTGTAACACGAGTATAAACAAAACAGTTGTCAGGTCTCTTCTTCTTCTTCTTATTTCAATCTTGGCAACCCAGTCCAATTAGATGCCAGGTCGTTTAATTTAATAGTAAAATTGTGTAATTGGTTAATTCACGTATACGGCTTGCATAGCAGATTGCTTTGTAGCTATAATTAATCTATTTTCTATTTAAATAAAATTATAATACTTTGTCGTTGTGTGTGCATCTCTCAAAGATTTTGATCCAATTTTTTTTATTAATTAGATATTTTGCCATTATTTAAAAAAGTCAAGATATCTTCATAAACAATAATGTTGTAGTTCACGCGTGTGAAGCAGCGGGCACAACTAGTTGGATATATGTTAAAATGAGAATTTAATGTACCGCTGACCATTGATGTGGGGCTTATCCTCACACATTAGGACCTTAATTGATGTCTATTGAGTTAAGATGAGAGTAGCACCTCTAATATTTTAGATTACGGTTTTATCAATGAATTAGCCACACGTTGTTCATGTAGCTTATGTTAGATTGAAATAAAACAAGTGTTAATATGAAAAATGGCTCGTTTATATTCTTCTCCAATAAATAAATCTAATAAAAGTGGCTAATAATACGGTGTCAAAGTAGTAATCTATCGCGAACGCTGGTTGTGGAATGAACTCCTCGCTGAGGATTTTCCATGAGAGAAAAATCGGATTCTTCAAGTAGGAAGTGAATAGTTTTTTAGTGAAGGTTGTCAACGCGCATGTGATGTGACACTTCTGATGTTGCATGCGTCCATAGGCTGTGGTTACCACCTATCGGCAGGAAAACCCTTTTGCTTGTTAAACCATTCAGTGTATGCTTCGTTTATTTTGATACAAGCACTGGAATCCTTATAGTGATTTCAATGCTTGTAACAGATCACTGCTCACCCCATACATAGACAACGCTGACCACAGCTAACTCAATTGTCAACTCTTTGTCATAGGCGTTTTCCTAATCTACAAATGCACAATAGACTTTTTGGTTTGTTGCTAAATATTTTTCAGTTATGAACCGTAAGGACAACACCTGATCCGTACATCTCATATCTTTTCTAAATCCCGCTTGTACATCCCATATTCTTTCATCTGTTTCTAAAATAACTCTTTCAATTATTACTTTATTTAGCATACAGTTTGCCGACAACATTAAGAATTCTAATTCCGCGGTGATTTTTAAAGTCTTGTACAACGGCACAATGACAGCCTTGATTCAGTCTCCCGGTACACAACGTTCCTCCAACACAAGTTAAAAAAGGCGGTACAACTGACTTTCTACCATACCCTGTCCAGCCTTCAGCATTTTGTCAGACACCCTGTCATATCCCACAGCTTTACCAGATTACATTATTTTTAATGCATCATAATCTCTTCCATTCTGATCTTGTTTTCGTTCACTACTTTGTATAATTGAATAAGAAATTGAATGTCAAAAATCAAGTGATATAAAACAAGTTCGCTCTACTGACAGTCATGAATTGCATTACTTCTTTCTTAATACATTGTTATTAAAAGTTATTTTTAGATAGTCATATTCTGTAAAGAATCTTATAATAACAACTAGACATTTACTTTGTGACAAATAAAACTACGAACCAGTGAACTGGATGTAGTAGAGGAGAAGAACACAGAGTACATTATAAACAATAACTTGCTTTAGAAAGGTTTATTATTGTCTCTATAACTTGCTAAAAGACCTCGGCCTGTAGAGAACGGCAGTAAGTTCTATTTAAGAACTGGTAGATAAAGGAGTATTAACAGGCTCTTATCAAATCTAGGTTGGCAAGGAGGGTATCACGAGCAGTTAAGCTGAACGCTGATGTGCATCATAATAGGGCCCCATAAACCTACACCTGCGTCGCAAGTCCCGGGGACTACTCGTGCTTCCTTCTCTCCGCCAAACGTTGGACTCGGCATCCGGACGGTGAATCCATGGAATGCTAAGATATTTGTCTCATAATCGTTCTTTAAAAAAAGGCATTCATTTTGAGGAAACTGAATAACTATTTGTACAAATTTAATAAATCATATCTGGCAGCACGTTCTCAAGCAAAAATAGTTGTCAATCTGTCATACTAGCAGTGTGACTATACGTGGCAGAATCCTGCCATTTGGGCAGGATTACATTTCTAATTTGACATTCGGCAATTTCTGTTGACGTTTTTAAATTTGATAGCTAATAGCAGGATTGTTTTAAAAGCAATAATTTTTTTCATAATAACAAAACCAAATATGAAATAAGAAACCCTGAAGATCAAAACCCGTGGACACATCAAAAATACTTTAAAAAACTTTCCCCATGTTCCTGTTAAGTATATTATTTGTATCGTATCTTATTATGAACCTCAAATGCTATAAATAATGTTTAAAAAAAATATTATACAACTGCAGTCTTAGTTCTTAATCGTAAAGTTTTTTGCTTCTGTTTGTGAAGAAAGGATTATATTTTTAAGTCTCATTTGGCTTACTATTCAAAAGATCTTTTAATTTGTAATAAGTATCCACGTAAATCTTTTCAGAATAAGTTTTTTATACTAGGTGTTGTAAAATAGTAAAAAGTGAAATATATGTACAAAAATGTACTTTTTTCCTCTATCGTAAAAAACCGGCATGCATGAAACATTATTATAGAGCAAACTCTAAAGTAAAATAACAAATAAAATAATAAGCAAATAGCCCGCTCTATATAACCTTAACTGCAACAGAATGAAAGAAAACACATTATTTATGGTAACTAGATTTTGTGATGGAACCCTTGTTCAGATTTCAACGTGACTGTTTTTTTGTAGTTAATTATATACTTTCACAGTCTATATTACATTAGAATATCAGTTTTCAGACGGCTGGAAAATGACAGTTGGCTATGGCTACATTGAAGATGCAGACTAATAGAGCTATGAGGTGACCAGGAAGAAGTTTGAGTACTTCATTCCTGATCCCGTCGGGACCTGGTGACTTTTTCAGGTTAAGGCTTTTGAGTTTTAATAATAAAAGGAATGAATAATTATATATATATATATATATATATGTAGGAACTTGGTTGGTATTAAATAAAAGATGTGTACAGGTGATGAAGATACAATACAATAAACGTTCTTTTTTTTTTTTTGAATTGACTACACTGTTAGCCTTAGGGGCCCTATCCTAAAACAGAGCCGCTGCGGCTTTTACAGCTTCACCGGACTTGGGGGCGAGCGCTTAGGGCACTCAGCCGCGAAAGTTTGTGACGACCCACACGAGGGTGCCAAAGTGGCCGAACCTCGGCTCGGGCGGTCGTCGCGAATGTGAAAAGGTCGCGATCTAACTAATTCCCCAATCCTACGAGAATTCTGACTAACTAACATATACCCATATGCACGTTCCCCTCCTCCTGGGAGGAAGGAGTGGACCATGCGTATGTGTATTTAATAATCGGAATGGTTTTTCTACACTAACTAGCGCATTAGTCTGACTAGCGCAAAAAAAGAAAAAAAAAAAGGTCCCTTACAGAACTATGTGCCTGTGTGGTGTGCACGTGTGTGTGTTCATACGTGTGTAATGTTGTATGTGGGTAGCTAAGTGTTGCACGTATAGTGTCACTTTGTATCGCGCGGGCGGTTACCTGACCCAAGGGCTTCACACCGAGGAACGGACCTAGGCTTGGGTTGCCGCTAGAGAGGGTGGACGTGACGGTTACTAAGCATTCATTTATTCTTATTATTATTATTTTAAATAACGGTGCCACAAACGTTGCACGGTTTGCCGAGGACAAAACATTGAAATCGTCCAATCAGAAACGAGAGCGAACTCAGCCCGACGCGGCTCATGTCACCACATAAAAATAGTGCGCGTTTGATCAGCGATGCGGCGCTTGGGAGGTGCACTGCTACTTAAATAATGTTGCTTAATGGACCTATTTATTTTTAATATGATAAACAAACGAAAACTATAGGTATAATATTATAATTTTATTGTACATTTCATATTATATATATATATATATATATATATATATATATATCTATGGTCAACTGTCACGTTGAAGACTGTCTGATTGTCATGTTTCTAAACTATAATTAACTGTAATTTTTTGTTAAATATAACCAAGATTTAGTAGATACTGCTCCTTTCATCCATTATGGCTGTTTTTTTCGGTATGGTTGGCATGATTTGGTAGATTCTTATGAACAGATGGTCACCCTGCTCAGTGCTCACTGCTGATATTTATTTGTCAACTTGTCATTTCTTTGACGGAATACGTAATATAAATATCTAAGAAATATATGAAACGATGTCGCTAGGAAAAATATTAGGGTTAGATAAAGTAGCTACATTCTTTAATATCATTAAACAGAATGGTGGCATCAGAGCATCATTGTACAAACTGTACAGGTATGAGAACAAATATTATGTAATTTTCATGGTTTTGTTTTTCAGTTTATGTAGGATTTTGTAGTGTTTTTGCTAATATATGTTACTTTTTAAATATCACTCTTTTCATAATAACCCTGTTACACAACCCCGAAGCTAAAATATAAAAACATATTTGAATTTTAATGTCTTACATTCCAAGTTACCTTTTTTTTTTTGTAAGACACCAAGCTCAGCTCGGTAGCCCAGATATTATATATAAACTACGTATAATAAGAATTTATATGTTGTATTTACTAATTCTTTAAAAAATATTACTGGAGTTTTATACCTATTATCATAAAAATATGAGTGATTGATTGTCACAAGACAATGGCAGACACAACCACACAGTTGAACCACAATATTAGAAGAAAAATAAAATTAATCTTTCATTATTTACATATTTCATTACCTACTATTTTTATATAAAGAAATCTTAAAAGTCACTTTTCATAATTAATGATATTTTTTAATTTGTTTACATTTTTCTGTGACTTGATTTGAAACAAAATATAAATTTTTTTTAGACAGGATGAGTTAAAAGATGGTGTGCTCGTTGGAGAGGACAAATATGGTAACAAGTACTATGAAAATCCAAGGTACTTCTACGGCAGGAATAGATGGGTGGAGTATGCAGACAAGTATTATATGAACTATGATGGAAGTCAGGTGAGATACAATAATTACTTTATAATTTAATATCTTTACCTATACTAATATTATAAGGAAACAATTAGGCAAAGTTGGCTCTGTGATAGTGTGTGTGTGTGTGTGTAGTGTGTATGTAGTGTTTATTAAAATGAGTTTGAATCTCTGCAATGAGCCTAAGTTTTTGGTGGAAAAAAATATTGTGATTATACAGTAGCATATTGGGATATTTTTTAATGCCTGCATGGCTAGCTACCACCCTCCAGTTGGAAGTCTGTCACAAAGCACAAATAGATATGTTCCAGCATGCAGCTACACTTGAGAGCCAGTCCTCCACTACTATTCTTAGCATTTATGGCTCATATGTATCTTGATATTCTTGTGTACATCTTGTGTTCTATCTTGAGAGTTATGTGAATACAATTAAAACTTAAAATACTCAATTCATAGTGAATCTCTACCTTCTATTGATTTTTGTAAAGAGTATATGTGACTTTTTTTAAAAGAAAAAATTGAGATACTACATCCCTATAATAATAAATAAATGATTAAAAAGGAAACAAAAAATGATGTATTTTTCTATTTTTGCTTTTTATTTGTTTCTCAGACGTCATACTTAAATATTATATAGCCTATGTTACTCCCACAATAAAGTTGAATCTAACAACACCTCATATGCTAAAATTCATTAAGCCATTTAGGCTACAGAGTGTGCCAAAGAAATAGACATACATACATTACACACGAAAAACATAACCCTTCTTTTTCGCAGTCGGGTACAGAAACAAGTTATTTAATTTATTTAAGTCTAAATTTAGATATGGCAACTCTGACAGTAATGGTATGGTATAAAGTATATTCATAAGAAATTCTATAAATTTCAGATCCCAGCAGAATGGTTCGGTTGGATGCATTACAAAACTGACTTGCCACCGCATCAGGTATTTCCCATATTATTTAAAAGAGTATGATGTTTATCTGTTACTCATGTATATTGTTCATAGTTAAATAATCTATCTATACTAAATTATAATATAATAAAGCGGAAAAGTTTTTTTGTTTGCTTAAACATGCTAATCTCTGAAGCTATCAGTCGGATTCAAAAACTATTTCTGTATATGATAGCCAGACTCTCGAGGAATCGTATAGGCTATTTAAGATTAAGCTACAACTCTCAGATAGTTTTAAACATTGATTTTTGTTACGTAAGTCGGAAGTCGAGGCCCTCCCGAATTGCTTTAACCGCGTGCGCTGGCGTATTCTTTAATGATACGGAAATACAATGTGCTACAATAATATTGATCCTTAGTATATATAAAAAAATTCAGCGATAGCATATGCCTATCTCTTATGCATAAACCACAATAGGGTATTTAGTGACAAAGATTTGTTCAAAATTAAAAAGTGATTTATAAGCATTATTTTTAGACATAACATATTTATCCTTACAATCAAAAGTTACTTCATCATAAAGACAATTTTATGAAGTTATATTTTGCTCTTTAGAGTATGCTATTTGGACACAATTTAGGAGATAATGAAAAATTAAAATAATTTGTACTTGCGAGAAGAACAATTATGATAGAGTACTAAACGGGCGCGTTAGCGGCACGGTGTTTATCGGATAAAATTAACACGGGTGAAACCGTGGAGCACTGCTAGTACTATTAGTAGTACTAATAAACTAATAAAGGTCAAGAGATCGTTTGTTTGAACACACCAAACTCTGGAACTACCAGTCTGATTTAAAAAAAGCTTTCTGTATTTTATAAATCATTTATTGAGGAAAGTTATAGGGTACATAACTTCACGCTATGATCCTAAAGTGCAGAGTAGTAACTATCAACGTCACGCAATTTGGCAAAAAGTCGTGAAGAAACCTGAACGCTTGAGAAATATTCTTGTAGTACCGGTGTATGTAGGAAATATATATTACTATGGATTTCACGGCTTTTGAAATTTCCAGTATGTCGTGGTTTGGCGCACAGTGGGACGAAACTGCAATTTTAGGGACTTAGGAACCAACCTTCACTTTTTCCCATTTTTTTCATGACTATGGATAGAGCTAATTAATTTTAACAGTAAATTTGTTTTTAGTTATTTTCTCGTAAACCTTATAGTTTGGGCAGAAAAAAATATTTACTGTTTTTTTTTTGTATGGAACTGATCTAAAAGAATTAGATCCTTGCTAATCTAAACTTTGTCTACGTCCTCGTTTTAAAACTTGTTTAAACTATGAGCATATGCATAAAATTTCAATTCATCCAGATAGATGGACTGGAAATGTGTATGTATCCGTTTGGAATAACTGCTATTAAGCTATTTATAGTTGTTTTTTTAAATATAACTGAGGGAAAAACAAGAGTACGGTCCAACGAATGGTAAGAAGCTTGTAATAAATAAAATCGGTATCAACAGCGCGATGCCGACCTTGAAACCCACCTTCTCCAAGAAGCTCTGGAAACCTTACTCACTGCAGGAACTCAACACAAGGTTATTTGGCTGCGATTATCTGTAGAGTGAAGGTATTCCGCCATTCAGGCTGCCCAAGTAGACAGAAAGAGAAAGTAGAGAGAGGTAGGGCACAGAGAAACTTTAATATTTAATATTTACCTTTTTTACAGGATCCAAGTCGTCCTCACTACAAGTGGATGACGGACTTCACGGAGAATCTATCGGGCACCACGGGTCAATATACCCCATACAGCACAACTAGACCCAAGATAGAAGCATGGATGCCCGAGCGCAAAAACCCTAGAAATTTATAAGAAAATCGATGTTATAAAGTGACCTAGTTGTTTTCTGACGTTACCCAATTTAAGTTATCAAGTGACTCCATTGTTTTCTCAATTTACCCTATCCAAATTGTTTTCCGAAATTATCCCATCAAAAAATTGCTTTTTTAATTCTCGTACTTGTATTACATCCATTCATTTCATTGTCTTACTTTCTCAAGGATTAGTATTTATGGAATGAAAAAAAAGCAAACGCTTTTTAAACAAAAAAAAAATTACAAAACTGTTACTGCAACCTGAAAGCTGATTCCTTTTGATTTATTTAGTTTTAAGTAGAAAATGGAATAAATGAACATTATAAAATTAAAATATGTATCTTATTTTTATGTACTAATTTTACATAATATACTTATAATAAAAGTCTAAATAGTCGAAATCTGTACTTTAATGATATTTGAGAAAAAATAATGAGGGTATCTAGAATAATGAACAGAACACATTTCCATAGTATTTGAAATTTTTGTCTAACTGTCGGTTTGTTTGAACGGTAATCACGCAAAAACTACTTGACCGAATTAAATGTAATTCAGTATGACTGTAGCTTATAGTCTGAAGGTATATTTAGGATGCATTTTTACACGAATGGACATTTTTTTGGTCTATAAAGTGTTTGGGGTAAGTACATATAAAAAGGAATGTATGTAATTCTGTAATATATTTAAAATATTTACTAAAATAAAGTGAAAAGATACCAAATTATTTTATCTTTACATAATATTCAGTAAAACAATAAATGGAAATGTAAATATTTTTTTTATCAACAGTATTCATAGATGGCGCTGTACGGCTTGGTTTAAATTATCACGAAATTCGTTTGATATTTATTGTCACACATAAGTATATTTTCTGTGAACTGTACACAGAATATTTGGCAACTGAATTCTATAACGTGTATTTGTCACACTTGACATTGGCAAAATTGCCTACATAGGCAGAAAACCAAGATAAAAAAAACACGTATGTATATTATAATTATTTAAGAATGAGGTTTTATTATTATTTTTAGATAGATTTTAATGATTAAATAAATAATAATATGTATTCTATCTAGAATTCTATGATACATGTGTCGTTGTTTGGTGTTTTTGCGCAATTATGATTATTAATAAATTATACTAAACAGATTTATTAAAGCGTTATTATTGTACATACACACATATACCATCATGCCTGTATTCCTCGAAGGGCTTAGGCAGGGGTGTACTAATGTACAAACCCAATTCGCCGGGTATGGTTTTAAGTCCCATGTAATAGTGGGCGAGCCTATTGCCATTGACGGATACAAAGCTAAACTCCGAGCTGCTACTGAGGATTTTATAGAAAACCCAATAACATTTTGCTCGACCTGGCAATCGAACTCGGAACCTCGAGCATAGCAGTCAGTTATGCCTTTTAGATAATATTGGTATGATTGTTGAACTGCGATATCGGATAACATTTAAAATGATTTTAGTTGGGTATTATGACGGGTCAAGTACTGTAAGGTGAGGTTTTTATTTAGTTGCTGTTTTCCATTCATAAAATATACCACGTGGACGAAGTCGCGGGCACAGCTAGTAGTGTTTTGTAGCAATGATAGGTCAGTGGTAGCATGTACGGACTCCCTGCAATAGGCCTGAGTGCTCGGTGAAGGAAAACATCGTGATGAAACAATATCATGGTGGTAGAGGGCTTTCTCTAATGCCCGCCTGGGTAGCTACCACCCTCAAGTTGAAAATCTGTCGCCAAACACCTATAGGCACTTGAGAGCTAGTTCTCCATTAGGCATAGCGTGTTACCATCTTGGGCCACTTCGCTGCTTCAGCTGCACAGGAGCATCGCCTCGCTGATCGCGTTCTATCGTCTCTATCATGGTGAGTGTTCTGAAGTGCTGTTCAATCTAATACCCTCCACTCCCTTCCATAATGGAACCACACGCTCTGAGCTTCGGAGTCAGCTTTACGGTAACCTCCATCTACCAACTGAAAAGTTTTCTATGACTTATCTTTGTCGTACCGTGAAGCTGTGGAACCTTCTCCCGTATTAAAAAAAAAAAAAAAAAAAAAAAAATTATAACTAGTTGTGCTCGTGGATTCGCTCACGTAGACTACAGAATGCTCGCGCGAACTTGCTCCCCCGCTCCCGTCTATTTTAAAGATAAAAATGCTTACTGTGGGTGTTCCTTAGAAAATAGATGTATATTCTCCCGGACTTTTTTGTAGGTATTTTTAATGACTATAATTATGTGGTAAATTAATTGGCTATATCTCTTATGGTTTACTCAGCACAGGCCATTTAAGCGCCCGAATCGATTCACCATGACCAGTTTTTTTTATTTGTGCAGAAACCTAATTCTTTTTGTAAAATAAAAGTAGCCTAAGTTACTCCCTATAAAATCAGCTATTCACTAGTGAAAAGCCCTGTCAGAATCGGAGATTACCCGGAATAAACAGACCGATAGTCAAAAAATTTTAAAATGAGTTTTTTATTATTTGTAAATACATACTTTCATATGCATTTAGTAAAAAACTGTTATTTTGACATTACAAACAGACATTTCAATTTTATTAATTGTATTGATGTGTTTTTCGCACTAGGTACTTAAATGATAATTTCCCTACGGAAAATTGAATAAATGTTTTTTTTTCCAAATTTGTATTTTTCACAATTCTTATCAATAAACCAATACGATTAAAGAATTAACTGAAAATGTTAAACATACTGACGACTCGTAAATTTAGAATTTGTTATTAAAAAGCGAGTAGTTTTATTTCCCCAAGCAATAATGTTAGTTCATAACGCAGGCAATAAGTATGTGACCACGTTGCTTATCTAGAAAAAAATTCGTGAGATTTACACTCAGAATGTTCTGTATTCTGAGGATTTACAATAAATTCGTGTGTTATATCTTAGTATGTTATTATTTCCACGAAGCAAACTGGTTTGCCTGTACGGGTCCTGGACAGTGTTTCTCAAACTTTGATCAGTTTATAGGTACAATATTTTTGTCAGTCGGGAGCCTTTTGTATTCTTTTTTCATTCATAGCCATAGAACATTTTTCTATTTAGACGGTCTTTTAGAATATCATATGAAAAGCAATTTAATATTAGTCTTTTGTGAAAAGTAACCAAAAGATAGTTTATTCAAAACAATCTTACAAATAACCTTGTGTTATAAATTAAGTAATTTATATTATACTAGCTGTGCCCGTGGCTTCGCTCACGTGGACTACAGAATACCCGCGCGAATCTTGCTCCCCCGCTCCCGGCTATTTTCAAGACAAATATGCTTATTGTAAGTGTTCCTTTTGAAAATAGACGTATTATTATTATTATATTCTTTATTGCACAAAAAAAAAGTACAAATGGAGGACTTAATGCTAAAAAGCATTCTCTGCCAGTCTTCCAAGGGAGCAAGGGAAAGGTATATGCAAGGTGTGCATAATGTTAAGTAAAAAAAAAGTTTATAACGATTATTAAGATTATATATTATTAAGAAGTATTCAATTGCTCCAAGTAAAACCTACGTAGCGAATACTTGAAGGAATTTCGAGAGTTGGCCAGTTGGATATTGATAGGAAGCGAATTCCACAGTCGTGCTGCTGTAACGGCGAAGGATTGGTTGCGGAAATTAGTATGATGACTTGGTATACTGAGAATTAAAGAATCAAAAGACCTTAGCTGTCTATTATGCGTATCCGCGAGAGATTGAAAAAGTGTTTTTAAATATTTAGGGGATTTGGGATTATTAAGTACGGAGAAAAGAAGACAAAGTATTCTTATATTCCTACGTTGCCGAATAGGTAGCCATTTCAACCTGGCTCGGTATTCAGAAACATGATCAAACTTCCGAAGACGGAAGATGAAACGGATGCAGTTATTGAGTAGACGATCAAATTTATTTAAGAGATCTTCGGAGAGGTCCAAGTAAGCAACGTCTGCATAATCCAGAAGTGGTAGAAGAAGAGAATTCACTAGGGAAATCTTAGTATTAACAGGATGAAAGTTTTTCAAACGCATGCGAGGATGAAGAGAAGCATAAAATTTTCTACTAACTTCCTTGACCTGGTCTGCCCAGCATAATTTAGTATCGAAGATGATACCAAGATTTTTCACCGTAGTTGAGTAAGGAATGGTACATTTATTGTATTGAAGAGGAGTCATTGAATTAAAGTCTATTTTAGCAAGCTGTTTTGAGCTACCAATTATAATGGATTGACACTTAGTTGGATTAACATAAATCCCGTAAGATTCAGGACCAGGAAAGTAAACTTGAGAGGTCCTTGTTTAAATTATTGATTATAGAAGGAAGATTCTTTATTTCGCAATGCAGATACAATTGCAGGTCATCAGCATAGAGATGGTAGTGGGATTGTAAAATAGGCGTAAGTAAGTTTATAAAAATAGAAAAAAGTAACGGAGAAAGAATGCCGCCTTGGGGAACACCAGCTTCTAGAGCACACCAATCTGATTCGCCATCATAGACGCGAACAGCCTGGTGACGATCTCGGAGATAAGAAGAAAACCATTCCAGTGCTAAGGGTGAAAACTGAAGACAAGAAAGAGCGGCAATCAGAAGATCGTGGTCAACAGCATTAAATGCATTGCTAAAATCAATAAGGACCAATACTGTGACCATACCTTTTTCCATATTAGATCTAACATCTTCCGTGATCTTAAGCAGAGCAGTAGTAGTACTGTGGGCGGTTCGAAAGCCAGACTGAAATTGATTTAATAGATCGTTGTCAGTGAGGAAAGAAGTAACTTGTTTATTGACAATAGATTCCAAAATTTTGGAAAGGAAGGGAAGAATAGAGATAGGTCGAAAATGATTAGGAGCTGTGGGATTGGTAACTTTAGAAAGCGGAACAATATAAGCATTCTTCCAAGAAGCTGGATAAATCCCCGTGGTTAAAGAAAAGTTTATGATAGAAGTCACACATGGGAGAATAAGCTTATAAATATATTGTAGCATGACACGACCAATATTATCACAAACCACAGCTTTGGAATTGAGAGTTAGGAATATTTTTGTAATTTCATCTTCACTAGTAGGGGAAAACTCAAACTGCTCAATCTGAGGACGGGGTAAACAAGCAAGAAATTTAAGAGTAAGATTTTTAACATTCAGTGTGAGCTTAGTAGCACTTGCAAAATATTTATTTAACAAGTTCAAGTCAATAAGAATTTTATCGTCCCTATTCAAGGGTTTGGATAGTCGTATACTCTCCCTTACTTTTTTGTAGGTCTTTTTAATGCCTACAACTATGTGGTACATTAATTTGTTATATCTCTTATGGTTTACTCAACGTAAGCCATTTATGCGTCCGAATTGATTCACCATGAACAGTTTTTTTTTATTTGTGCGGAACCCTAATCCTTTTTCTAAAATAAATGTTGCCTAAGTTACTCCCTATAACATAACAAACAGAAGACAGAAGACAAAAATTGGTGTTTTGTTATATGTATCGTATATACTTTCATAGGCTTTTAGTAAAAAGCTGTTATTTTGGCATTACAAACAGACACTTCAATTTTATGAATTGTATACATTGCATCATCTGTAGTTCTGTTTTTTATTGTATTTTAACAACAATGAAATCTTTATTCTTAAAACATAAAAAAACTATTTAAAAAGCTGCCAAACGTATTTTTTAAAACTATATTCGTATACCTAATAACTATTGAAAAGTTTATTTAACAAAATTTGTCTAAAGCCGCCATAAACTAACCTCAAATATAACTGCAGTTGTAACTAAGGCTTTTGTCGTTACTCTGTAGGCCCAAGTCATAGTGTTTCTTATGCCAATTAATATGTTACATACTTTTTAATAATAGAGTATAAGTATTGCACTACGTTACAGCAGTCTTTTTAGGCATGCCCTTTATATCGTCTATCATAAAATAACATGTAATATTAAATCATCAAAAGGCGTCCATTAATGGACATGCTGCATCTTATGGCAGATCTGTCCACGCTGCGTCTTCTGGAACGCTGTGGTCACTCGAAAACACTTCGGCCGAGCAAGGTGCCCGCCCCGTTCACTGTCGGTTTAATCTTAAATTTACGGCTATGTCGGCGATAGTGTTTCTCGTGAGGATCTTCTCACTTCTGATCCGATCACAAAAATAAACTCCGGGTATAGCCTTTCTATTGTCTTTTGAGTGACTTTAAACTTTCTCAAGATACCCATAGTAAGCGACTAAATGTGAGTAGGTACCGTAAGTCATGTTTAATCTTTATGTTTAATTTTTGTTATTTTAGATGTATACAGTTATATTTGTTAAATTTAAAATAAGTAATGGCATTTTAATTTTGCAATAAGTCACACTGGTCTAAGAGTTGCACTATTACTAAGACACTAGAGTTACTTGAACAAGTAGATTTTATGTAATTATTTGAACATAGCTCAGATGATTTGGATTGGACTTTGGACTTATTTCTTTGGAACCAAATGCAAACCAACCAAATGAAATCCGAATATAAATACAATTTTATTAAATGGTAAGACCTACATTCAATAGAGTAAAGTATTTGATATTGGCGCAAACAGAAAAGATATTAATCCACATCAAAAACGGTAACTGATGCTATTTGCGGACGACAAATCTATCTTTACTTAAACATTTATATTACGTTCCCCAATTCCCATAACAGACCCAGAAGTAGGTAATTCATCAAAGTCAATTAACTAGGGCACAGTGATGTAATTTATATTTACTTCTGGTTTTTATTCTGAGTGCGCGAGATAATATTATAAGTTTTAAATATTAAAACAATTTTTGTCGATCGGTGGGTAGGTGACTTGGTATGTGAACATTAATACGCGTTGATGGCTTATAAAATAAATGTTGTGGTAGTGAGCTCAGTAGCCATGTGTGTGTGATACCGTGGATTCAAACAATATTCAAAGAAGGGTTCGTTCGTGATTAAACAATAGCACAGTGGTAGGTCTTTTTAGTGATTATTTGCCTATTCTATACTTATCAGTTTTTAACAGACTTCAAAAAAAAGGAGGAGGGTTCTCAGTTCGATTGTATATAGTTTTATAGGTATTGAGGCATATCTTATTTGTTTATGAACCGATATAGATGATTCTTTTCTCGTTGGAAAAGGGATATCTCTTGGGACCACCATTTTAATTTCATTCGTATTGGACCTTCGACTTCGAAAATACACCAGGCAACACCTCAAAATCATTAAAGTTTGTTTTCTTTTTTGTTACAAAATTGTCTTGTTTATTTAATATTTCCAATAAGTCTTAAATCAAATCACGATATCGTTTGGAGAGAAGACGTATTAGATGAAGGGAATTTAGAAATAAAAAATATATGTATTTACAAGAAAATCAAAGTGCAAAAATGTTATTCATAAACTTTCAAATAAGTTTTAGAACCTTTGATCTGTAACAACTGCCCACAATCTATCTAGAGGCAAAGAACATCGGCATGAGCTTTTTAACGATCAATAAATATGAATTTAAACTCTATGTCCTACAAAATAACAACTAATTTTAAATAAAACCATCTATAACTGGAGTTACACTCGTGCAATTTATTTATTTTAAAGAAAAATAAGCCTTGATTCAAACGTAATAAAGGCACAAGTTATAAAATGTTATAATTAAGTTCCAACATGGACGAAACTTTTTTTGCTGCCACAGGTAAAAATATCTTTTCAAGTCAGTGAAAATGCGACGCGGCGTAGTTCGTACGCGTCACAAAACCTCTTTTGTGGCAGCGATGAGTTTATCAAATTAATATTATCTATCTTGAATGGAATTCTTTAGTAAAAGCTTTCAAACTGTGTAAAATATTTCGTGAATGTGTAAAGTTTATTTATGTGAAATGTGTAAGAGACAAACGAATGATATTTTTGTTGTTTTGTGCATGAAAAGGATGCTAAACGTTTAAAAACAGGATCTTGATTTTAAGGTAGGTAAGTTTAAGTTGCATAAGTTTTTGTAAAAGTCACTCGAATCTGGAATTATGTACGTTAACGTTACGTGTAAAATCTACGGGTTGGGCCGGTAAAGAACAAAGGCCAATCGAGATAAACTAGTTTGGAAAGTGGGCGTTTAAACTTTTGTAATTTGTTGCTTGTTAACCGTTGGGATCGAGGACGTTTGATGGTAGGATCATCTTGACTTTTTTTCGCAAAAAAAAAGTTAAACGACTCGACAGAAACTTGTGCCCGTAAACCGTAAATTAAACTGTAGAAGTTACGAAGTTAGAACACTCATGTTTGGAAACAGAAATATTGCTTTTTTAGTTTTCAATAAAAATAGATATTACCGGTATCTACCTATAGTTTTGGAAAAGTTTTAGTTATTCTGAATAGTTGAGTTGGTAAACGTGTACCTACAAGTATTCTCGTATTAGTATACCGTAAACATTTAACAAGCCATACTACGAATCGACTTGATCCGCTATGTGCTTTTTACTGGATCAAAAAAAGGTGCATTTTTATTTTAGATCCGTGCGTGCTTGATAAGATTAAACACAATGGTTTCTTTGTTTCTATTAATACTAAACTTATCTTATAAAACAAACAGCATATTTTATTAATATGTATGTAAATTGCTTTTGTTTTGTTGTTTTATCTAGTTATTGCCTAGGATTTGATCGGAATCCCATGATCGCTGTACCTACTTTGACTACCGTACCTACGTCGACTTACTTCGTATTTTTTAACTGACTTCAAAAATAGGAGGAGATTCTCAATTCGAATGTACACACAAAAGCTGTGGCCCACGGTTTTACCCGTCTTCACTTTATTCGACATACACCGCAACGCCAACGCCGCGCAATTGCTCTCGCTTCCCGCAGGTACAAATTATTTTAATTTTTCATTATCTCCTAAACCATGTGTCCGAATAACATGCTATAAACAGTTAAACTTAACTTCATAAAATGTAAGGATTAATATGTCTTGTCTCAGAATAATGTTCATAGATCACTTTTAATTTTTAGCAATTGTTTGTCACAAAATACCTTATTGTGGCTTATGTATAAGAGATAGGCATATGCTATCTCTGAGTTTTTTTAGAAATATTAAAGACTTATTTACTTTAAAAAAAAATACAAAAAACTCTTCCGCTTTTTTCTAAAAAGTATATAATGATATAATATGGTCTAAATTCTTACCAGTATTTGCCGAGTGCGGAAGCAGTGTAACTAACCGTCGGCGAAATAGGTATTAGAGATACATTAACCCTCCTTTTCGCTTCACCGTAGTCGGGTAATAATAGTAGCCAATTACACTGGTATTTCTCCCACAGTCATCAAATGCCCAAGTGTTCAGTTACTTAACGTGCTAAATATGTTAGGGTGGCTATGATTGAACTAGGAAAGAAAAATAAATAAAACATGTGTGCAATTCATACACGGTTCCGGCAGAAAACATACAAATATGTTAACTTCCTTCCTCCCAGAAGGCATGGACATGTATATGTATATGTTAGTTTCGCTCGAATCTTACGGATAGGGAATTAGTCAGATCGCGACTTATTTGCAATCCCGGCAACAGCTCAAGGCGAGGTCCGGCCTCTTAGGCACCCTTGCCCGCGCTTGTTGCCCACGCTTTCGCGGCTGGGTGCCTTAATGCGCTCGCCCCAAGCCCGGTAAAGCTGTAAAAGCCATCAGCGGCTCTGTTTTTGGATAGGGCACCTCAAGCTTATAGTAAAGTCAGTTAAAAAAAAACTTTAATTTTTTTTTTCGAATTTAGTGTAAACCTAACTATCGGCCACTCCTACTTAACGTACAACAGTTCGTATAAGTCTGGTCGACACACCGCTAGGCCAATTCGACGACGATCTTGTCGTGAAAATCAGGACTTACATTAACCGTGTATAAAATATTCTTTCTCACTCTCTCACAAGCTAAATTATATAGATATATTTTGCATGCATGCATGCATTTTTGTAGTGAAAACCACTTTAGGAACGTTGTGATTTGAAACTCGATCAAATGAAAAACCTACACTAAAAAGAGAAAAAAAAACATACATCTATAGGAAGAGACTGAGATAGAATACATTCTACAGTCTCCTGTTATCTTGTACTCCTCTTTGTACGTGTATGTGCACCTGCGCATTACGAAGCTTGAGAAAAGGCGTCATAGCCAGCGTGGTGTATTGTTCACGTGTATTGATTATGTGATTATTTTTGTTTTGTTGTTGTTTTTGTTTTTTCAGTTTTACCACGTGTGAGCTGCACGCATATTTTTTTTTAATAAAACGAATGTGGCAAACAAGTATACGACTTGCCTGATGATAAGCGGATAACATAGCCTATGTACGTTTGTAATACTATAGATATTTCTAGTGCGTTGCTGACTTTGAAATGCCCTACGCTACCCCAAAGAACTATGGAAACCCTACTCACCGCAGGAACAAAACACAAGGTTGTTTGATCTACTTTAATTAATTAAATTAAATTAATTAAAAAGCCTTTATTTCATCTTAGTAAATTACATAATGTTAAAAATTATTTCCTAAGTTAACTTAAGTCTAAATGAAGAACCCCTAGTGGGTATAGGCCTTCTCCAAGGATGTCCAAAATTATGTATTTTGAGCTGTACCAATTTGGGCCTGCAATTTTAGACCTACTGCAGGGTGAAGGTACTCCACTAATTAGACTGCTCTAAGTAAAAAAATCTCGCAAGAAATTTCTGTGCCCTTATCTCTCTTAAACTATTAAATTCCAAACCATGCACGTGGTCTAATATTGGCCTTCTTGTAAAATGAGCAAAAAGCAATGATGGTTCAGTAGTTGCCTGTACGTATCGGTATTCCGTGTTTATCGGAGTAGGTTCGAATCCCTGCAACGAGCCTAAGCCTTAGGTTAAGGAAAACATCGTGATGAAACCAAAGCATGTTGATAGGATATTTTTTTATGCGCAACTGGCTAGCTACCACCTTCAAGTAGAAAATATATCGCCAAGTACTTAAAGCTATATTCCGACAGCTTGTAAGCAAGTTACCCCCCGCTAAGTGTGGTGTATCACCATTTTGAATTAAAAACAACATACGTCAATGTCCATTACCGTGTCAAATTTGTGGTGAACGTGGCCACTAACACACATTATCGACGCACACTGGGATAAAAATTGCCGCTAGAGGAAACACGATATTTAAAAAAAAAAAATTGTTATCGACAAAAACTGTCCATGTAATTTGATTTAGAGACCATAATTATAAGACTTTTGATGTATAGCTTATTTATAAATAATGCATAGTTAAGTAAAATAACGTCTTAGTAGATTCTTGTTGTATGGAAGTTGAAATTTAATTAGACTCTGTTACTTCATTTTAACATATCTATAGCTGAAACTTCCATGGATTGATAGGCCTAGTGATCGCTCATCATTCAGTTCAAAGTAAATAACCACATTTGCCGAAAACCAAAAATATATATGTAAAAATCTTATTTCCTCTAGCGGCAATTTTTACCCCAGTGTGCACTCAAAGCACTGCGTATGTCCATTTTGTTATCTGAAGTATGGTCATAAATTTCTTAGTGTCTATCTGAGATCGATAACTATTAGAGCTTCTTGATTACTTTTGGGCAATTACCGTAATGAGTTTGCCCAGCAATGATACCCCTTTGTGGTAGGGTTTTCTTCTGTTCTTTATTTTACTATGACAAGTGGAAGGGTTTCTATTGGTTGTTGTACTCGGTTTGATGGATTTTATCATACGAGGTGTCGTTAGATTCGTCTTAATTGTGGGAGTGATAGGCTATGTGATATTTAAGTAAGTACGTCTGGGAATTATATAATTTAATGTTGTATATTATTTTATGGATTAATTTACTGAACTAAGTAATTTTAAAACCAAATTGTCAATGTAATGAGTTCTGTTGGCGCTGTCTTTATCTATACAATTAATCAAATTGAAGTGTCCCTTTTTTAATGTCAAAATAACAGCTTTTCACTAAATACTTAAGAAACTATATACGATACCTAGATAACAAAATACCCTTTTTTTTGTCTGTCTGTCTATTTGTTCCGGTTAATCTCCGAAACGGCTGGACTGATTTTGACGGGACTTTCACTGCTAGATAACTGATTTTATAGGGAGTAACTTAGGCTAGTTTTATTTAAGAAAAAGAATTAGGGTTCCGCACAAATAAATAAAAAAAACTGGATATGGTGAATCAATTCGGGTGTTTAAATGGCTTACGATTAGTAAACCATAAGATATATAGCAAATTAATGTATTAAATAATTGTAAACATTAAAAATACCTACAAAAACGTCTTGGAGAGTATACGTCTATCTTCTAAGGAAAACCCACAATAAGTATTTTTGTCTTTAAAATAAGCCGGGAGCGGGAGAGCGTGTTCGCGCGGGCATTTCGTAGTTCACGTGAGCGATGCCGCGGGCACAGTTAGTTAATAAATAAATAAATAAAAAACAAAAAAGATTTTTTTAGCCACGTATTTTTGTTGCAGTCGGGTTTTTTATTTCGTTTTGAATTTATAATAACGTGTAAAAAGTGTTTTCATCACTCAAACTTTTCAACAGAGCCAGATTTATGATAGTACAATCGGAGCTTCAAGCGCGTGCCCTCCACAGTATGAGTTGTAGAATTAAAGTAGCACACATTCATGAAGAAATCAGTTGAATTATCTCGAAGCATATTCATAATTCATATACAAAATGGATCAGGAACTTCATTTCTTCTCCCAAAATGTAAAGCAGCACTGCTTTTCAAAGATTTTTGATGCTGAATTACAAAAACTGAATTGAATTCACGAATTTTGGAAGAAAGGGCACTGAGAAATCTCTATAGGGGTTTTTTAAAAATAAAACTAAGTTGACAAACAAGAGTACAGCTCGCTCGATGGTAAGTGGTTATCGTAGCCTAAGGACGCTTGTAACACCAGAGGTATCAACTAGCGCATTGTCAAAATTGAACCTACTCTACTACTCTAAACCCTACTCTCCACAGGAACACAGCGCAAGGTTATGTGACTGTTTTGTTCTGTAAAGTGGAGATATTACACCAGACGGGCTGACTATACTGTTAGCCATAAGGGCCCTGAAGCCGCAGACGGCTTTTACAGCTTCACTGTAACTTGGGGGCGAGCGCTTAGCTAACAAGCTAGCAAAGTGGTCGGACCTCGGCTTGGGAAGTTGCCGCAATTGCAATTAAGTTGCGATCTGGCTAATCCTTAGAATTCGAACTAACATATACATGTATACATGAGGCTTTGTCTCCTGGGAGGGAGGAAGGGAACATGCGTAAGTGTATGTATTTAGTAATCGATAAGTTATTGTGTTCCACTAGCATAAAAAAAAAGGTTCCTTACAGAACCTATGTACCTATGTGGTGTGCACGTATGTATGAACATATTTGTAATAATGTTGTATGTGGATAGTTAAGTGATCCACGTGCAGTGTCACTTGTATTGCGCGAAAAAAGGGGTTTTTAAAGTTTGTTAAAAACACATAGACGAACTCGCGACAAAAAGTGACGAATACACGGAGACAAATAGAACGGAGTTTTTAGCGGGATCTTGAAGCGATATATGTTGTTGCTTTTATTTTTAATTCATTAACTTAGGTTTTTCGACTCTATACTAAGTAATATTAATGGCATTTTGCGTGATATAGTTTGGTTGTTGTGCATAAGTGAAGTGGATTATAAATATAAACTGTAAAACATTGACACTGGCAAGTGCTCTTTACGGCGCCAAACAAGAAGAATACAAATACACCTCGATATTGAATATTACGTAAAAGGATAAAGTTGGCAAATTTTTTCATTCAAATCATTCTTGCGCCCAGTACCTACAATATATTTCCAAAATCACTTCATTATTATTTATCGAGGAATGTCGAGCGTATAAATAGAATGGATATATTTTTTGTATGACGTTTAGACATATCTTCTTTGTTATCTCTTCAATGGTTTATATGCCTACCTATACTCCCACACACCACAAAAGCTATACCATTTTGCTGGAGCTTTGTGTGAACTTGTGAAGATCAAAAAAATATTTAACTACTTGAAATTGGTTTATTTCTGTTACCATTAAATAATAAGAAAATATTATAATGTTTAACTAGCTGTACTCGCGGTTCCGCTCGTAGAAGGAAACTTTAATACCTTGTTATTGAATGAAGATAGCGTGATATTTTTTTTAGTTAAGGTACTTCAAGTATCTAAATTCTATGGAATAAAACGAAAAAATTGATCTAAATGTATCAAGTAGATTTGCGTGTTGCGCGCACAACGGCTAACGAATGCACCTATATTTTTTTATGGAAATTTGAAAGAGGATACCTCAAGGGTCGTCCCATTTTAATTCCATCGGCATTGGACCTTTGATTTCGTAGATGCACCAGAGAACTTCTCATAATACCAGGTGTGCCCCACGGTTTCACTCGTGTTAAATGTATTCGACTACATAATATCTATCCACTGTGCCGTCGCGCGTCTTGCGTCGCGTCGCTAACGCACCCGTACGTAGTCTTACTTCCCATACTCGCCTAAAGCTTGTCAGAGTTCTTGACGTTTATAGATACTGCTCCGCTCCTTAGAATCGTAGCGTGAAGTTACTAATAACAATAACTTATAATTTACTTATAACTTACCTATAACTTTCCTCAAGAAGTAGGCTATAAAATGCAAAAAGATTTTCTCGAATCTGACTGTTAGTTACAGATAATAACGCGTACAAATAAAAATACAAAGACAACGATATTTTCTGTCACCAAAGTTTATATTCGTCACCAATTATCCAAGTATCCCCTAATTATAATATCAATTCCCAACAAAAATTTTTGTCTTCATAGTCTCCAAAGGAGATTATAAAAACGGAGACTTGATTAAATATCTAAGCTAGATGATGAATTCACGGAATATGGCTGGGTTAGGATAGGTTGGATTTGTAGTAAGAAACAGCGGGAGACGGCGAGGGCGCGATATTAATAATATTGAAGAAGTTTTACGTAAGCGTTTCATTGTTTGGTGATTCGATTCTGGTGACACATATAATGTTCTAGGGACAAATTTTATAATCGATATTAATACGTGAAGCAAAAGCTATCGGTACAATTTTAAGCGTATTGCGTGCACGGAAGACAGATTTGGCATGGTTAAAGTTTATATGCAGAAGGAGTGCAGAAAACTAAAATTTTATGTATAATATCTGTTACTAGTATATTAAATATAATAAATTAATACTGCGAATCCATTGAACTTAGACCCCCCAAAATATGGACATTGTCATTCAACGAAAAGTGACAGCAAGTGATGTGAACTCATTGTTTAGGTTCATACTGTAAATGTGAAACAGAAAATAATCTATGATCAAAAAGTCGCTGGTCGAATTTCGACCTTAGGGCGATCGCTAGTTTAAGTAATTGAACGTGCATGTATTATAAGTTAATCTCATACACAAAAACAAACAATATCTTGACTTTTATAGTATTGCGTATAGATAGTATGACATGGTATAGTAAGATATTACATTTAATAAACAGGACAAGTAAATTGGCCGCCGACATATTTCTACCAATTGACCGTCTCGTGTCTAATTGGTGTAAGGAGACAAATATTTAGACCGTGCATTGAGACACCAAAGTCAAGTGACAAGAAATGGTGTTAACCTTTTTTTTCTTAGAACATATAATATTTTTTTATTCTTTATAGGATTATCGTATGGCTACAGTCTCACTTGATTGTGAGTGATGATGTGATCCAAGATGGCAAACGGCTAAGCTAAAAGGAACTGGCCCTTATGTACAGTAGCTAGCCAGGTGGGCATTAATAAATGCCCTAACTCCATGCTTTCACTTGCTCCATTTGGTCGCCACCAATCCGGATACATACTTCTGTCATGCGCTCTTCCTTTTCAAAAACCATAACAATCGTAATTTCTTTGTGTTCCGTTTCATTCCCTTTCTTTCCAAAGCTTCATTCATAATAGTCACCATCGCTTGTAAATCGAAAGTTGATTATAAATACTCCTGAGATGTAATAGAGTCACAACGTGAGTTGATCACATGACGGTAGGAGAACCGAAGACATAAGAGATGAGATTTTTGAACAGGCCGGCATGGCAGCAACAACTAGCGATGGGTTGTAGATTCCTCGGTGGTCGCCGTCGTTTTGGGATCGCATTGTGCTTACCGTCAGATAGAGTGAAGTCAGCTTGCCGTGCTACGATTAAAAAAGGACCTGGAATTTTAAGAAGAGCAAAATTCATATGTTCGGCTATTCAAGGCGCGTCGTTAAATGTAAAGATTCTACTCTAGTTCAGAAAAATCGTAGATCTGATACCGGAAAATAATATAAGCATTGAAAAGGGTAAATAAATATATCATACTTCTCATAGAATGATGACTGACGCTGGCGAATGTTTTTGTGGCGAGAATTTACAAAAAAAAGACAAAGCTGTAATGAGGGCTGCCGACAGAAGTGAAAACTTAAAACTATAAACAAACACTTGGTATTTTTGGATATCCAAATTAATTGTTTAATTATTTTTTTTGGTTTGTTTGTTCGATTTTTAGGTTGTATTGCCACAAAGAGTCCTTTTATCGTATCGATGACGACTTACATGAATTTACTCCTTATCCAAACCTCCCTATAGTTTTCACTTAATGGATTTATTACTATGTGTATGGTGGTCGTGATCTTTATCATCTTTATTTAGGTTATATTGCTACAAAGACTCCGTTTATCGTTAACACGTCACGTGACCATGTCGATAACGACTTACATGAATTTACTCCCTATCCAAACCTCCAAAGAAGTTTTCACATCAACAAGAAGTTTGAAGAAATGTATTTTTTTAATTATCATGAGTTTCGCATTCGATTAAAAAAAGCGTTTGATCATCCTTAACCTGACTTTCACTGACCTCTGGCACGGCTTCGTGCGAACCGCTCTAATGTTGCCATTGTACAAAAATAAATTATCAACAATTATTGAAGTTATGGGAGAATGAGCGTCACGATTACTACTTGCTTTCGTTAAATAAAATTTCAAAAATTTTGTTTGTGAAATCTATTTAAACTAGTATTAATGTATAATGGCCTATAACTTTCTAAAATAAAAGTTGCTTAAGTTACTCCTTATGACATCAGCTATCTGCCAGTGAGTCCCGTCAAAATCGGTCCAACCGTTTTGGAACTTACCCGGAACAAAGAGACACATAGATATCAATTTTAAAAGTGGTTTCCTTGTTATATCTATAACGTGTTCCGTGTATACTTTCAAATGCATTTATTAAAAAGCTGTTATTTTAACATTAAAAACAAAAGCTTCAATTTTATAGAAGACTAGCTGTGCCCCACGGTTTCACCCATGTTCATTTTATACGTCAAACATCGCCAACGCACCCGTGCAGGCAATTTTATATACTTTGTGTAAAACTATCGATATTTTTATGAGGAATAAATTAATTTTTCAAATTATAATATAGCGTATGTTACTTGTTGATATTGTAGCTTTATATTGGCGAAAGAATTTTTAAAATAGGTCCAGTGGTTTTTGAGTTTATCTATTACAAACAAAAGTTCAAATCTTTCCTCTTTATAATATTGGTATATTATATAAATTTCGTTTTATTTCTAAAAATTAAAAATATTGTACTATTAATCGAGATAAATTTGACAAAGTGTCTTGGTATTATAACAATAACGTGTCGAATTATAATTTACTCTTTAAAATCAACATTTAGGAGCCATATCCTGCAAACCCGCCACCTACACCCTATCCTATGGCAACTCAAGCCTAGTTCCGTTCCCTCGGTGTCGAGCCCTTGAGTCTAGGCCACTCGCGCGATACGGTGACACTGCACTTGCAATCACTAGCCACCAACCAACACTCTTGCACATCACACAGGTACATAGGTTCTGTAAGGGACCATTTTTTTTTTTGATTGATTTTGACAAAAATTTACAGGTCACTAAATACATATACACATGTTCCTTCCTTCCTCCCAAGAGCCAGGAACATGTTTATATGTATATTTTATTGAGATTGAATTTGTACGCATAGGGAATTAGTCAGTTCGCGACCTAATTGAAACTACGACAACAGCCCAAGCCGAGGTTCGGCCGCTCTGGCACCCTTGAGCATGTCGCCACGCCTTCGCGGCTGAGTGCCTTAAACGCTCGCCCCCAAAGCCACGGTGAAGTAGTAAAAGCCGCCTAAAGCTCCAGGGCCCTTATAGGTAACAGTATAAAAAAAGGAGCCATATTGATCTCTTTGTAAAAAATTATTTAACAATTTAGTCTATGTATGTCATAGAAAAATTATATCATCATTTGTGGAATCACAAATGAAAAGTATATTAAAACCAAATTAAAATATAATTTGAGTAGGATGTTGTGGAATCACATTAAAAATATATTAATACCAAATAAAAATACAATTGATTACCTACGATGTTACAAAAGATAACTGGTTTGTATGTACGTAGTTCCCAAATCTTGTACTAGATGGCGTTAATCAATTTTTAAACTTGCCATCGTTTTGTATTAAAAATATGGTGTGGTTCCGACAATGCGTCTTATGGGTTAGAGCTACAGTTCCCCGTAACTGGTTATAGCTGTTACCATCAATTTTTAAAGAAGGATCCGTCGATTAAGCATTGATTTGGGTTCTTAATTTCACATCCGTATTAATTTTAACATTCTCTACTGACTGTGCCGCGGCCTATCGTGTACATTGTCATATTAATTTAAAATTTATCTCACCGCAAGTATAAATTATTTATTAAAAAAAAAAAATCTCCTAAACTACGTATAGTGGATAATTATGGTATTTAAGTCTTTGAGAAAATCTTTCACCTTGTTTGATGAAGCGGTCCAACGAAACTCGTTCAGTCAGACAAAATCTGATATCGATTAATCGAAGAACTGATTTTTTAGGCCAATAAGATCGATTCATAGCACTGAATCAATCTAGTGAATCGATATTTCAACCTAGAAAATCGAGATTAAGTAAGTATATTTAATCTGTTTTGATAAGAACCATAAAATTACTTACAATTACTTGAATACACCTAAATTACATGTAAAGTAATGACAAATTTTCACTTAATTATTTAAAAACTCACGAGATGGCTGTATTGGCTGTGTGCACTGGTTCCTTCGCCTTTTCCCTAATTAAAATCTATAGGCCGTTTTTGAGTTAAATCCAAGTAGAGTTTTTAATGTCATTTTCCTGGTCAATGGCTTTCACAAATTCACGTTAAAGAATTTAGTTGCCAAATGTTCGGTGTACTATAGAATAACTCCTAAAAAGGATACATTGGTACAACATAAAACAGTTATAAATTTATACATAATAATTGGTAAGGGAACTGCAGGGGTAATATAAAACTACATAATATGTTAAACATATAAATAAAAAGCATACCTAACTACAAGATATATATATAGAAACATGAACAAAGTACGACAAATAAAAATATTTCAATATAAGTAAAATATACATAATACGTAAGGTAATGTATTGATATTAGTGGGGCGAGGAATATTACAAGGCAGAAGATCATTATAAGGAACAAGATAGTTTCGGACAATTAAAAAATAAGATGTGATCCTATTTATAAGGGAATAACGTTGGCGTTTTAACCGATAATGTATGGAAAACCTGTCATAATTGTAATATTATTTCTTATCTCTCTCTCTAACCATTCAAAATCGGCTTTAATCGACTATTTTACGCACGACTTGCTTTCCCTGACATTTTATTATAAATATGTACGTACTAATTGACAATAACCATAAACAAAAGTAATAAACCAATAATATCAAAGTTATTATTAGGCACAACGGAAAACCTGATTACGTTCTCAAAAATCTTTTGTTTTTATTAAATTTAATGATAACTCAGAATACCAAATACCATTGTATACAAAACGTCTCTGTCCGAAGATGACATTAACTTGTGTAGTCTCATTATAAATTAACTTTTAATTGTCACTTGCGGTTCATTTTTAAGGAACAACTACGGTATAATATAGTTTTATCGTGTGTAATAGACTAATAGTAATTAGAAATGTGGCACTTAAGAACGCCAAAACATTACTACCAGTTCGGAAAATATCCCAGACATCGAGAAGAACCGGTAAGAAACTCGATCGGGTTTATCTTTCTTTTCCAATTATACAAAAGTATTATTATAAAACAATAATAATAATTTAGTGGATACACAGAAAGGGAGTCGCTTTCAGACATCACTATCATTCACAAAATATCCATCCTATAATAACCTTTTGACAGTAAAACCAGCTGCTATAAAACACTGTTATTTGAGCCCTTTACAAAATACGTAAGACTAAGATAGCACTCGGAGAATGTGAAATATATACTGTTGTGGAAGTACACAACATTCAAAATTCTCACGGCACTAATTCGACACAAAACATGAAATAAGTCATTCAATATACCGTTCCTAAAGTGAATTAGCAAATGTCTTTTTTATTATAATAGAAATGAACCGTGTCGAAAGCTCTTTCATTGTGTATCAAAATGTACGTCGCAATATTTCGAAATTATTAACTTAGACACAAGCATAAAAATGATAAAATTACACAACAGAATAGTACATATTATTAGACATATTGTATATATTAATAGATTTCCTGAAAGACATCTTATAAATTATGAAGAACACTGGATCACGAATATGGCATTAAAAACTTTGGTCTGGTTGTCTTTCTTTTTTCTTTTGTCTCTTTGTATGTCCAGATTTAACTTAAAAACGGTTCAACCGATTCTTATGATATTTTGTACATGGGAAGCTTATGCCATTGGCCAATCGATAAGACTACAAGAATGTTCAGTAATAAACTAATAATTTTTGAAATCGTAAAAAATAATTCAAGACATATTTTTTTATTAATTCCTAACTGATTTTGATGAAAATTTGTTCACGAGAATTCTATGTAATTTCGTAATTGACGGGCTATAGTATGAATTGTCAAGAAAACATTTAGGAATCGTAAAAAAAGAACATGTTTCTCACGTAATTAAGTAAATAAAAATGTATGTTTGAAAAACAAACATACCCTGTACCCATGTATTCGGATACTTTATGATATAAGAACAAATGTATATACATGATGCAAATGGATAAATATATAATTAGTACATCTATTGTACAATAAATGGTGCGCGTTTTAGATTATAGTATTGTTACACCCGTGGGTATTAAAAATGCCAGTGTTTGACGTGAAGATGATTTATTTCAATTCCACACAGTTACAAAATACACGAACTCACAACACTGTTATTTATTTCACTGTGGTTTCGCTTCCTTTTATCGCTCGATGTTATCGCTTTACAATTCAAAACTGAACTGTCTCGGCGCCGCGCCTGAGCCGCATAAATACCTACACTAAACGATCGCAGACATATCGTGAATCATCGCTAACTTTCCCGAAGTTTAGTTTCTATGCCCGCTCGATGACGTAATCGAGGCGATAAGCCCTATACATGTTTGTGTAAACTGCGATGTTTACACAAACATGCGCCGCGGTTGTTTACGACGCAAACATTATTTCGAAGTCCTGAGAAGTATGTAGTTGCTTTGAGATATTTCGGAAATAGGATTTTCTCTCTTTTTAATCAGGTTGTAACAAGTCGTAACAGTATTAATGATTTCTAGGCGTATGAAATCACCAATACGTCGGGAGCTGGTGTTGTGACTATGTCCGTTCCTTCTAGAGCCTTTTGCCCGGTAGTGGGAATTTTACCTGTTGGTCTATATCACAATACCATACCTGGTATAATGGAATATATATATGAGTAAGGCGATGATTAAATAAAACATTGTTAACATAAAACATGTTTGTTGGGAGGTAGGATTCGGCAATAATGTCAGAGTGGATCGTTACCACCATACACTATAAGGTTATACTATAGTTGCCATAGGGGTATCGCTTTCCGGAACCAACGTGTGTATGTCCAGTAATCAAGTGGGTAGGTTTATCGCGTTCCGGGATCTGCCAGAGTATAGGTATCCAAAAAATATATATTTCTTAACATATTTCAAAGAAATATGTTCGGAAACGAATTATTTCCGTAATAGTTGCTTCTATGCAGAAATCCCCGATGTATGGACTAGAGGTGGGCGATTAAGAATGATTTACATAATCGAGTTATTCGATTATGAATTATTTACATAATCGAGCCCTATAAGTATTCTCAAAGGTGGGCGATTATGAATGATGACTAAATTGAAATATATGTAAGTTATCAAGAATGTAGAGCGGAAAGTTAAAAAAAAGGTTGCGCAGTCGTAAACACAGTTCTAAATATATACCAATTAACAAAAAAAGGTCGCTCGGTCGTAATAATTACTAATTCTATCAAATTAGTAACTACTAATATTAGTAACCTAGCATTACTAATCGTACTTCGATTATGAATGATCACTCATCATCGAAATTTCTACTAATATTAGTAATTACTAATGCCTATAATAGAGATATTTCGAGATATCCTCATAATCGAACGATTACATTTGTATATCTCATAATCGCCCACCGCTATTATGGACCTGCTCGGTTTACCAAAATAAACTTTCTAAAATGGCAGATAATATTATTATGTAGGTACAATGGCAGCCTTAATCAATGTACGTTTATGTTAGGTAATCGCTATTGTTATGTATGCATTTATATGTATATTAGCTGTATTTCACGGTTTTACCCGTGTTAATCTTATCCGCCAACTAGCTGACCCGCGTAACTTCGTCTGCGTCACATAAGAGAGAGAGAGGGCCGTAGGCACCTTTAATACAATTCTAAAGGAGCTGAAACTTTATTTAATTTGCTGCGGAGTTATTTTAAAACTGTGATATCTCCTAAGATATTTATTGAAACCAATTGATGTAAAAGGCAATTTTGTTCAAAGTTAAATATATACTTGTAACAAAAATAGTTCACTTTTGCATAATGCTTATGGGGGTTAAAATTATCGCAAATAGTCACCCTTACCACCTGCTAACGGGAATTTGTCGAATTACCAATAACCCTGTATATTATGTAGATATGAATAACTATCCATTGATAGGTTATTGAAAAAGAAGTAAGAACAAAAGGTTATATTTGTCTATCTCTAGTAACTGAAACAACGGATAGATAGGTTATTGAAAACGGCCGTAAGTGCATCAAAAGAACGCACAAATACCATGAAAAATATTCATTTTGTTGCATTTAATTTTTACGCTAAATACATCAAGATAAATTGATAATTTAATAAACCCCCGACACAAGTAACCTATTCATTGAGATCGTTCCAGTAAACCCAAATGCGATATTTCTACCGTAAGATGATGAGGAGTTAGGTATCCTACGGATTACAGATGGCGCTGCAGCATCAGGTCCAGATTTTACTAATATCATTGAAGTAATAGAATAGAATAATAATACTTGTGATGAGGCAATAGGTACAGTCAGGCACTTATTAGTAGGATGCAAGGTGCTTCTTGATAGTTGTCATGATAGAGTACCTCAGTTCATATGTGAAGCAGTAAGTCTTTCAGTAGCTAGAGCTGAAAAACGATAGACCACTAACAGGAGACAAATTAACTTTATAAAAGAAGGCTCAACAGTAAATGCTAAAAGTAAGCCCTTCTCAATCCTAGGTTCTGTACCTGATTGGACTATCTTAGTGGACACATATGAAAAACATTATAAAATCCCAGAGGATGTGGTTGTTTCGTCATCCAGACTGGACATATTTCTTTATTCTCGAGAACTCAAGCGTATAGTACTTGTAGAGCTTACTGTAACGCGGGAGACTAATATACCTAAACTTCACGCAATAAAAAAACCAAGAACGGCTATGCGGTGTAAGTGGGAGCGAGAGGTATTCCAGCGAAATATTTCTATAACTTGTTAAAAGACCTCGGCCTGTCGAGAACTGCAGTAAGTTCTATTTTAGAACGAGTATCTAAAACAGCATTACCAGGCTCTTACCGAATCTGGCTTGGCAGGGAGGGTATCGCGGGCAATCAAGGTGAGCGCTGATGTGCATCATAAGGGGGCCCCTTAAACCTACATCTGGGTCGCAAGTCCCGGGGACTGCTCGCGTTCCCTCTGTCTGCTACACGATGGACCCGGCACCCGCACGGTGAATCCATGGAATGCTAAGATGTTTGTCTCCAAATCTCGACTCAATCAAACTTTTGAAAGATGCTTACATCTATTTATCAACTAGAAAAGAGCTTATAATCTTCAAACGGTTGAACAGATGTGAGCG
This sequence comes from Saturnia japonica, assembly GCA_033032175.1. NCBI lineage: Eukaryota > Metazoa > Arthropoda > Insecta > Lepidoptera > Saturniidae > Saturnia > Saturnia japonica. Next base: position 2,010,643 of record CM065331.1, read on the forward strand.
CTGATGTGCATCATAAGGGGGCCCCTTAAACCTACATCTGGGTCGCAAGTCCCGGGGACTGCTCGCGTTCCCTCTGTCTGCTACACGATGGACCCGGCACCCGCACGGTGAATCCATGGAATGCTAAGATGTTTGTCTCCAAATCTCGACTCAATCAAACTTTTGAAAGATGCTTACATCTATTTATCAACTAGAAAAGAGCTTATAATCTTCAAACGGTTGAACAGATGTGAGCGCTGATGTGCATCATAAGGGGGCCCCTTAAACCTACATCTGGGTCGCAAGTCCCGGGGACTGCTCGCGTTCCCTCTGTCTGCTACACGATGGACCCGGCACCCGCACGGTGAATCCATGGAATGCTAAGATGTTTGTCTCCAAATCTCGACTCAATCAAACTTTTGAAAGATGCTTACATCTATTTATCAACTAGAAAAGAGCTTATAATCTTCAAACGGTTGAACAGATTTTCTTGAATCATAGTTAAGGACAGTCCTAAACAGTCATCTTTAAAAAAAAAAAACTATATCAAAATCGATTCAGCCGTTTGTGAGGTACAATGCCACAGACAGACACACAGATACACACGTTAAACATATAACAACCCTCTTTTACGTCTGGGGTTAAAAAGAACCAAGTATTTTGAATATCGACGCCATTAACATACGTGTAAAGTCGCCCAATTGTTTAATAAAAGCTCATAAAGCCACAGATCGCATTACATGAGTGAGTGAATGATTGCGTGAGGGTCGTTGACCCCGCCCGCGGCCGGTTGTCAACAAATTTCGTTAGTTACTTTTTTGAGCGTGGGAAGCAAAGGTAACGAGACGTTATACTGCTTTAATTATTGTATTGTTTATTTTTTCCGGTAGATTGCGTTATTGTTAATACGTTTCAGCAGATTTGCACTAAGTCTATCAACATTTCGAATTACAAAGAGCGTAAATAACACAAGCTATATTATTATAAAGGAAACAAAAAACTCGACGGTAAACAACACACACACTTCACTGTAATTTTTTTTTCTGTTTTATTTGAATTCAAGACGTCGCACTTAAATATTATATAGCCTATGTAACTCCCACAATTAAGACGAATCTAACGACACCTCGTATGCTAAAATCCATCAAGTCGTTTTTAGGCTACAGAGCGTGCCAAAGACATAGACATGCATACATACGCTTGAAAAAACACAACTTTTTATGACAAGCAAAAAGGCATTTTGAAGCTCGGTGGTACATTTAAAGTAACATTCGATGCGATGCGTTTTGAAGCTCGGTGGTACATTTAAAGTAACACTTAATGCGAGGCGTTTTGAAGCTGTGTAGTACATTTGAAGTAACATGAGGGGCGAGGTGTTTTGAAGCTCGGTGGTACATTTAAAGTAACACTCGATGCGAGGCGTTTTGAAGCTGTGTAGTACATTTGAAGTAACATGAGGGGCGAGGTGTTTTGAAGCTCGGTGGTACATTTAAAGTAACATTCGATGCGATGCGTTTTGAAGCTGTGTAGTACATTTGAAGTAACATGAGGGGCGAGGTGTTTTGAAGCTCGGTGGTACATTTAAAGTAACATTCGATGCGATGCGTTTTGAAGCTCGGTGGTACATTTAAGGTAACACTCAATGCGAGGCGTTTTGAAGCTGTGTAGTACATTTGAAGTAACATGAGGGGCGAGGTGTTTTGAAGCTCGGTGGTACATTTAAAGTAACATTCGATGCGATGCGTTTTGAAGCTCGGTGGTACATTTAAGGTAACACTCAATGCGAGGCGTTTTGAAGCTGTGTAGTACATTTGAAGTAACATGAGGGGCGAGGTGTTTTGAAGTTCGGTGGTACATTTAAAGTAACACTCGATGCGAGGCGTTTTGAAGCTGTGTAGTACATTTGAAGTAACATGAGGGGCGAGGTGTTTTGAAGCTCGGTGGTACATTTAAAGTAACATTCGATGCGATGCGTTTTGAAGCTCGGTGGTACATTTAAGGTAACACTCAATGCGAGGCGTTTTGAAGCTGTGTAGTACATTTGAAGTAACATGAGGGGCGAGGTGTTTTGAAGCTCGGTGGTACATTTAAAGTAACATTCGATGCGATGCGTTTTGAAGCTCGGTGGTACATTTAAGGTAACACTCAATGCGAGGCGTTTTGAAGCTGTGTAGTACATTTGAAGTAACATGAGGGGCGAGGTGTTTTGAAGTTCGGTGGTACATTTAAAGTAACACTCGATGCGAGGCGTTTTGAAGCTGTGTAGTACATTTGAAGTAACATGAGGGGCGAGGTGTTTTGAAGCTCGGTGGTACATTTAAAGTAACACTCGATGCGAGGCGTTTTGAAGCTGTGTAGTACATTTGAAGTAACATGAGGGGCGAGGTGTTTTGAAGCTCGGTGGTACATTTAAAGTAACACTCGATGCGAGGCGTTTTGAAGCTGTGTAGTACATTTGAAGTAACATGAGGGGCGAGGTGTTTTGAAGCTCGGTGGTACATTTAAAGTAACACTCGATGCGAGGCGTTTTGAAGCTGTGTAGTACATTTGAAGTAACATGAGGGGCGAGGTGTTTTGAAGCACGGTGGTACATTTAAAGTATAGAGGTACTCTTACATTATTTGCCATGTACCGGTACATATGTACGGGTTATTGTAATTCCTATGCAAAATTAGTCCCTACTACCTTATAATTTATTAATGAAAGTCAAAAACCACCATTGTCATATCGTGCTACTCCTGCTACCAGTTATTTTAAAGAAAAAAATGCTTACTATAGGGTTTATATAAAATCAACAACATATATAATATCATTAAATCTATCTTCTAATTCTCAGCTTTCACTCACAATAAGCATTTTTGTGTTTAAAATAACATTGAGTATGATATAAGTACTAATACATATTACCTTAATAGATGAAACAGCATTCTGTGATCTACGCGAACGCAGCCGCGTGCACTGATGGTAAATAAATAAATTAAAACCAACACGTAAAAAGTAATGTAAAAATATAAAAATAAAACCATAGCTCATTTAATTCTGAATCGGTTTATCCAGATGTTCTCGACGGATGTGGAAGCGATCAGCAGATGCGTTTAGATGCTTTTTGTTTTGCTGCGTTCATAATAGGTCTTTATAAACCGCAATGGCGCTGGTTCTAAGAATGCTATTTATTACGTTTTAAGAGTCACATTTTTTTCAATAACATAACTCACCATCGCGCCTGTTTCCCCGAAGGGCTAGGCAGAGGCGTACTAATGTACACCCACAGTTCGCCGGTTACGTCTTTAAGATTTTAAGTAATATGTAATAGGGGGCGAGCCTATTGTAAATTAATCGGGCACAAAGCCAAAATCTGAGCTGTTACTGAGAATTTTATAGTAAAACCCAATAACACTTTGCTCGATCTGGGAATCAAACCCAGGATCTCGAGCATAACAGTCGCGCTTAGGAACACTAGGTTAAAAAGACAAATAACGAAACTTTATATCTTTATAGTTTTTTTTATATACATACGGAAACCAAACAATTGCATTCATAACTTTATGGAATACTAGTTGTGCCCACGGCTTCGCTTGCGTAGACTACAGAATGCCGTCGGTAATGTGATAACTTCGTTTCTATCCACGGCCGTCGTCCGTCGGTTATTTTAAACATAGAAATGCTTATTATTTTGTTTGTGCGTAATCGTAATTATTTTTATAAATTAAAAGTAGCTTAAGTTACTCCGTAGTAAAATCAGCTATCTGTTAGTAAGAGTCCCGTTAAAATGGCCCGGCCGTTTCTAAGATTAGCCGGAACAACATGTTGTTCTTGGTTCGAGTAATAATTTTTTTTGGAATGATTTTTGTTTTTTAATGCATACTTAAGTTACGCCAAGAAGAAAGAAGAAGAATAAAATTTAATAAATTTGATTAAGTACAGTGTAAAAAAAAATTAATGTACATTATTGTAAAAAAAGCGTGGGGTGTATTCAAAGCGCTTTTTAAGATATTATATTATCGAAGTGATGATTCTTCTACTTATTATCTGTCAATAAAATGTTTATAATTATTGACACTATGCACCCCACGCTTTTTTTACAATAATGTACATTAATTTTTTTTTACACTGTACTTAATCAAATTTATTAAATTTTATTTTCTGTTTTTTAGTTGGATTTTTTATGAAAGCGTGTTTTTTTAGTTTTTTTAAACTATTATTTATTTTTCATTTTTTAGTTAAATTTTTTAAACTATAAATTATTTAGTTCGATTTGCTAACTATCAACCGCCCTTAATATGTACAAATGTGTTCCGATTGTATCTTGGTTAAGAACACATATTCAAAGATTTCTATGATGCCAATATAAACAGCGAGACACATAGAGGTGCAACCTTATTTACATATACAGTCAGTCACATTAATTAATGTGACTCTATGGAGTATGGAATTTTCAATCCGTAATCACTCTACAAAATATTATAATCATAGGAGCGAATCTGTTGGCGGCACTGAGAATGAAGGATGAGTGTGAATTTTCACTCTGTGACTGATTGTAGATTTTATGGTTTATCTCCTAATCGAATCATTTCATTCAATGCTTCACTGTTACATGGAGTTCTTCCTGTTAATTTTGAGCAATCAAGTTCTTCAATTCGTATACCGTCCAAGGATCTTCCACGACTAAGTGCCACATAAGCTTGTCCAGCAGCAAACAATCGCGGACCCAAATAAATGACTGCATGATCAACTGTACAACCTTGCATGCCCGAAAGAGTAAGTGTGGAACTGCACGCATGCGTAGTTCGCGCACTAGCTCTATCTCTCTTACTCGCATGCAAAGAATGCGGAAAGAAATTAATTAATCCTGGTGAATCTAATTAGGATAATCGGATGCTTTGATCGGATTATTGCATTGTCATCGACTTTTGACAAGTGTGCAAAGTTTGAATTAAATCTGATCATTCAAAGTAGGACAAAATCGAGCTCAAAGGGGTCGGTTACATACATACATACATACAGGTGAAGCTAATAAAAGCGTGTTAAAATAAAGGCTTAACAGTAAAAGTAAGCTTTTCTCAATCCTAGGTTCTGCACCGGATTCGACTATTTTAGTGGACACATATGAAAAACATTATAAAATCTTAGAGGATGTGGTTGTTTCGTCATCTAGACCAGACATATTTCTTTATTCCTGAGAAATCAAGCGTATAGTACTTGTAGAGCTTACTGTACCGTGGGAAACTAATATACCTAAAGACCACGCAATAAAAATGAATAAATATTACGATCTATGTAATGAGCTCACTTAAAACAACTATGCGGTTAACTTATATAGAGTAGAACTGGGAGCGAGAGGTATTCCAGCGAAATATCTCTATAACTTACTAAAAGACCTCGGCCTGACAGGAACTGCAGTAAATTCTATTTTAGAAAGAGTATCTAAAGCAACATTAACAGGCTCTTACCCAATCTGGCTTGGCAGGGAGGGTATCGCGGGCAGTCAAGGTGAGCGCTGATCTGCTTCATAAGGGGCCCCTTAAACCTACACCTTGGTCGCAAGTCCCGGGGGCTGCTCGTGTTCCCTCTGTCTGCCCCACGATGGACCCGGCACCCGCACGTTGTTTCCATGGAATGCTAAGATGTTTGTTTGTCTCTAGTTTTTCTTCATTGATGTGTGTGCGAAAAGGAACATAACAGTGTAACAGAAAGTTAGGGAAGCGCGCGCATTTTAGATTCGACCAATGAGCGCGCGCGGTTGTAGACTTGGCCGTCACATGGCATCAACCCGTGTTCCGAGAGGTTGGTACTGTCAGCCAAAAGTGTGTGCGTGTGTGTGACGAGAAAGAGAAAGGGAGATAGAGAAGGAGAATGCATCAGCTGTGCGCTTATCCTACATTGATATGTGTAAAGTGTAGTGTTAGATAAACTAATTGATATGTGTAAACTATATAAATAAGTTAGTTATTTATTACACATCATATGCGACTCAGACTATAAGGCGAGCTCGTATCTATCAAAAGCCAGACTGAGGAGTTGCGTCAAAAAATGATATTGGAGTCCTGGAGAAACATAGGAGAAGTTGAAGTTGAACCCATTTTTAATGCGGCCCGAATACTTTATAAATTTGTCTCTTTGATTCCTAAATTTAAATAACTTATGCAATTTTATCGAATAAATTGACTTCTCCTATGAGGCTGGCATAGTCATCAAGGATGTACTGATTACTGAATGAAGCCTCGTTAAAATAAAAGATTTAAAAAAAAAAACTTTCAAAAGCGCGCAGCGTTACGATGAAAAGCTGTAGTGAATTAGTCCTAAAATAAGTAATCTGTCATCAAATTAAAAATATATCATCAGCAATGAACAAACTTTTTGTCGATTACGAAGACGCAGGGAAATATGTTTATCTCTTTTACACTACTTCAAATAACGTTCATATGACAAAGATGGGGATATTAGTTGAAATAACAAATTGAGTGAAAATTAAAATTATTTATGGTTTAGTGTTGTTACCACAATTTCTTATGATGCTAACTGACGAGGTGCTCCAAGATGGTAGCACACTAAGCCTAGTGGAAGACTGGCTCTCAAGTGCAGCTGCCGGAACACAGCTCGTTAGGCAATGATTTCATCACGATGTTATCCTTCATCAAAAGCTCAGACTCATTGCAGGGATTCGAACTAACATTTATCGACGCCAAATCCCTACCAACACGTTACCAAGTCATCACTGCTCTAAATTAATTGTCAATAAAAAAATTAAAACAGAGGACTAAGCGAACATTTGTAATAGAAGAGACCAGCGCTTTTATTAGGCCGTTTGAAATATTGATTAAATTTAGGGATATTTAGGGATAATTTAGGGATAGATGAAAATGATAAACGATTATCTAATATTTTCTTTTTCAGTTGGCAAAGCGAAGGGCGCGCGATGGCGGAAGTAACGTCAGCACGCAGTTCACCGGCACCGGATGCATGTCCCGAATGCGACACAAGCGCCTCTGTGACATCAGACTTGCATAAAGTGCGTAACTTGTTTTCATCTAACTATCCACTTTTAGTGACAAACGAAGAGATCTCAGCGTTAGCAAACGCGGATGTTTTCTATGTCGACGTGGAAATACAGTGAGCTTAAACTTTCCGTGAAGGAAAACGTCGTGTTGAAACCATAGCACGGTGGTAGGTAGGGCTTTTTCTAAGGCTCCTAGATTAGCTACCCTCAATGTGAAAATTTGTCGCCAAGCACCTATAAGTTCTTTGCTGGGTGTTTGGACACGACATTGTGCACTTAGGTGACTTACGCATATCGCGTTCTGGGATAAACCGGCATATACAGTGTGTATTAAAAACTCCGTCGTATCCGTGAAAGTGTTATTAGGTATCGAGATTATATTCTGTTTATATTATTTATCTGAGATTATAAGTAAAAAAAATAACCCTAATAAAATGTCAAAAAATAAAGTTAAATGAGGAAACTTACATGGCAATACAGGCGGCGCGGCGCAGGATACCGCCATACGATCAAACGTATTTTGAAATTTGCAAAATTTTAGGAAAACTAAAACTAAATATGTTAGTTTTAAATTGCAATAACATTTTTATTTTTATAATAAATAAAATTTTGATTTTGTTTTGGTAATATCATTGGAGTACCTGTATACCCTTTTCCGATTCGACGGGGTTTTAAGTATTCGAGAAGTTGAGGGGTTATAGGCTAGCATGGTACGGGCATGTCATGAGGAGGGATGAAAGTTATATAACTGAAAGAATGTTAAGTATGAAGATGGATGGATACAGGAGTAGAGGAAGACCGAAGAAGGTATGGGTGGATTGTGTGAAGAATGATGTGCGTATAAAAGGTGTGAATACTGAGATGGTATTTGATAGAATGGAGTGGAAGAAGAAAACATGTTGTGCCGACCCTACTTAAGTAGGATAAAGGGTAAGAAGATGATGAATCAGCGAGGTGTTAGGCCCGTCATAGTGATTGTCTTGTGTAGAACCAGCTAGACTTTCATCAATTTCAATGGAATGCTTATTTCTCTTTGGTCGCCGTTAATTTTGTATAGTACCGTGTATAGTACTTTACCTCGAAGGACCCTTCTTCTTCTTGTTATGGCGCCGGAAAAAGCATTAGCCAGTGTCAATATTTATAAACCTTCGTAAAATTTTCTATAACTATACAAAATGGAGTCTTCACAAGATCGTGGCTCCCTTGTTAAAACTATCTAGGGAGTTTTGTGACATCTCGAAATGCATGCTCCTACTTTATATTTATAATTCACTTCACTTATGCACAACATCCGAACTATATCGCGCAAAATGTCAACAATATTACATAATATGGGGTCAAAAACCCAAGTTAATAAATTAAAAATAAAAACCATAATATGTCACTTCAAGATTCCGCCAAAAACCTCGAAGGACCCTTTATGGAGAACTTTATATAAATTAGGGATGTTGTAACGATACATAATTTTACCGATATCGATACCGATTATTGTAGTTAATAATATCGGCAATACCGATATCGATATTAAAAAATTAAGAAATAAACTAGCTGTGTCCGCGGCTGCGCTCGCGTTGACTATAGAAGACCGTCGATCGGGCACACGCGCGATGCTTGCTACTCCCACTTGCGGTTAATAAACGCTTATTATGGGGATCCTTATAAGATAGACATATACTCGTGCTTTTTTTTTTGTAGGTCTTTTTATAATCTACAATTATTATGTAGTATATTAATTAATTTGTTATATATTTGATGGTTTACTCAACGTAAACCATTTAGGCCTCTGAGTTTATTCACCATGCGGAGTTTTATTATTTGCGCGGAATCCTAATTTTTTTTTCTAATATGAAAATTGCCTTAGTATTCCTTATCATATAAGCTATCTGCTAATGAGAGTCCTGTGAAAATCGGTCCAACCGTTTCGGAGATTACTCGGAACAGACAGACATACAGTCAAAAACTATAAAAATTGATGTTTTGTTATAAGTACCGAATATACTTCGAATGTATTTAGTAAAAAAACTGTTATTTTGACATTACAAAGAGACACTTAATTGTAGTATAGATAAAATAAATTATGAAGTATGTAAGCTCTTACACATTTTACTCGACTGACAGAGGGTACCGATTTTTGGGTGGTTGTATGTGACGCTATTATACATTAAAATGGCGATAATCATTTTTAATGATAAGTACATATATATATTTGATATTTTATTAATTATTAGGCGCGAAAAAATATCTTTAACGCTTAGTATAGACGGACAATGTCGTCGCTACGTGACGAAAGAATAAAATTGTTGCTTCGCACGTTTTTCAAATTTTTTGATTTGTTTATAAATAATCGGCTATACCGATATATCGATTTATCGTATCAGTATTATTACATCCCAAATTTAATTAATTTTACTTTTATAAACTTTTCAGTATCAAGTAGCGTGTACATGTAAACCTTCGGCGGCGCAATACGCATGCGCGGACGATCCTGGCCCCGCTCCCCCCGCGAAGACTGACACCCCCCCTGCATTGCCCCCCCGCCCGCCGACTAGCGTTCTTGCCGCCACTAACAGAAGAACCAATGGTAAGTCTATGTTCAAAATAAAAATTACAAATGTTCTATTAATAGCAAATTATATTTGGCATCGGACGTGGAGGAAAATTCTCTACTAGATTTTGCTTAAAACTAAAGCCAGCATGATTTACCTACCTACTCACTCCCCAAGTTACGGCGAAGCTATAAGCCGTCTGAGGCTCCAGGGCTCCTAAGGCTGACAGTATAGTCAGTAAAAAAAAATCTACTTACTAGAGATGTTAAACGAATACAATTATTTTAACTGGTTTTTAATTTCCTTTCATTTATAAAGCTAAATGTTTAACTACTCAAGTGAAGTTGTTAATGAATCGGCTTTTTTATCATTCAATTAAGTTGAAACCGTCTTTCAGAAGCCACCTCCTCATGAGAGCACATATCATGCTGTCGAGAACGTGCAGTCTGAAGGCACAGAAGTCGCGGCACCTATATATAATGTTTAAATATGATTTTATTTAAAAGTATTAGGTGCTGAGCGATTTATTCAATACAGATAGGAAGTTTGGAGCCGTTCCATCGGACAGGTCGGTTGTGACAAATGTGACCATATTGTACTATGATTAAAAAAATGTAATCATAACATAACTTTATCACAAATAATGATAAACAATCATAGTACCAATATAATGTATAATATACTTTCAAGTTGTAAATAGATTTTGATTGTGGTTGCTAAGGGATTATTTGTTTCCTTCAGCCGCGAACGACACATCACTTAGTTTAATGATATTTAAAACAAAACAGCTTTTTAAATCTTTATCGAATCTTTTCACATTTCCACTACTTACTTACTTACTTACATAAGGCGTAATGCAGTCACCTGTACAGTTTATATAAAAAACTTATTGATATGATATTATCCTTTGATATATTTATATATTAAATACTAGGCTGTGCCCCACGGTTTCACCTGTGTTCATTTGATCCGACAAACATTGCGCCGCCAACGCACCCGTGTAGCTTATCATAATTGTTGTCACATCCCGTCAGTACAAATTATTTAAACTTTTCATTATCTCCTTATACTGTGTCCAAATAACATACTGTAAAGGACAAAATTTAACTTTATAAAATTGCCTTTATGATGATGTAACCTTTGTTCATAAGCATTAATATATGGCAAAAATAATACTCAAAAATCAATTTTTAAACTTTAACAATAAATTTCACTAAATACCTTATCGTGGCTTATGTATAAGATATAGGCATTATACTATCGCTGATTTTTTTGTAGGTATACTAAGGACCAATATTATTGTAGAACATTGTATTTCCGTATCATTAAGGATTACGCCAGCGCACGCGGTTAAAGCAGTTCGGAAGTACTTTCACTTCCGACTTAACAAAAATCAATATAGAAAAAATAGAAGAGAGTCGTTGCCTAATGTTAGATAGCCTATACTATTTCCTCGTGAGTCTGGCTATCATATACAAAAAGAATTTTACGAATCCGACTGGTAATTCCTGAGATTATCGTGTTAAAACAAACAAAGAAACAAAAAATATTTTCCGCTTTATTATATTAATAAGTATAGATTATTATTTTTCCCGGATTTTTCGTTCCGCATGAAATAGTGAATTCTATAGAATAACACATAATGGTTACCTTAGTTTAATCTGTGATTGATAGTTAGGTATTGTGTAACGAACGAAAGGTATCGTCAATTGTATCGTTTTGCGACAAAAAAAAAAGGTTTAAATCAGAGTAGAAAAACCGGTATGTGGCCAGAATTTTATGCATACCTCGCTGCGACATGGTCATCTCTACGAATATTTAAAACTCCATTGATAATGTCTTCAATTTGTAGGAGTAAAATCTAAGGGTGTTGATTTGCACGTGGAGCACCTTGCTGAGTAATGAAGGAGGAAATAGCGATCGCGGGGTGGTAGGGTTGTACAGTCCGACTCTCGGACACAGGGTTGATCTAGTAAAATTAATGCGGTTCTGCATGACAGCGGCGACCGTCGACGGATTAAGATCTCTCGGTGGTAGCCGTTGTGTTTGTAATGTACTGCACTTACCATCAGGGACAGAGTACTAAATGTTCATTTTTAAAATAAAAATCTCGTGTCACGATGTAAGTTCGGAATAAATTCCGAAACGAGTGATCCGATTTTGGTCAAATTTCGTAACGGTCTTTAATGTGGCCCAACTTAAAAGAGAGGATAGTATTCATCTAATAAGTAAAGCAGTAGTCGATCGATTTCTCATCCTTTCCTATTTTCTTTTCTTCACTATGTAAGTAGATTACATCCGTCCTACAGAAAACAACTAGGTAGGTACTTCATAATTGTGTGTTGTGTTCTTGCGGTGAGTAGGGTTTACAAAGCTCCTTGGTTTAGTGATTTGAGGGGGAGGGGGGGGGGGGGGGGGGGGGTAGATTCGAGATTCTTATTTTTTTTCTGTTTTTTGTAAAACAATTTTTAATTTTTTAGTTGGATTTTCGATAATCTTGATTATCCTAGTAAGGATAACGGCTCTAACAGTTAAAAAATATTGAATTGTCATCGGTCCTGGATAAGTATGCCAAGTTTTGAGTTAATCCGACGTTTTGAAGGGGTCCCAATTTTGTATTTACATACCTATGTACTATTATTTTAAAAAGTATATTTAAATAAATAAAGTTTAATCTCAGGAAATTTATTTTTGTTCAAAAGACGCCGAAAGATGTCGCATGGTATTTGAAGTCATCAAATAAAAGTTTTCAAAAGATACACCTGCATTGAAGTAAATCTATAGAAATTCCAATACCTTTATACGCGATGAAAAAAATATCGTATTTATTTTGTGGATACATTTTTTCGTCGAACATCTACCTGAGACACGGTTCAATGGATTGCTGTATACAGGCTGTCTGTAAGATCGCATTCATAGGCGCTGTTTGTCCGCGCGAAATAGACAATAACACTTTAGCGAATGAAGTAAATAAACAATTGCAGTTCTTTTACGAATTTATATGCGTTTAAAAGGAACGATGGTTCAATTGTAGCGTATAATGAAACCACGTCGATTATCGTGAGTTCGAATCCTTTCAATAGGTCTGAGCATTCGGTGAAGGAAAACATAGTGATCAAAATAAAAATATTTTTAACTCAATTTAGGCTCTAAGAAGGCAATCCATCCAAACATCCCATCCATCGAGAAGAACCGGCAAGAAACTCGATCGGGTTTATCAACATATTATTTTCTTTTTTTTTAAATTAGTTGTTCAGTATTAAATTACATACAGTTATTATCATTTTTAACAGATTGTACAGAGAAGAAATCACATCCAGACATCACCATAATTCAAGCAATCATCTACCCTATAAGCCATTTAAGCGCACGCATTGAGTCATCATGACCAGTTTTTTTATTTGTGCGGAACCCTAATTCTTTTTATAAGATAAAAGTGGCCTAAGTTACTCCCTATAAAATTAGCTATCTACCAGTGAAAGTCCCGTCGAAATCGGTCCAACCGTTTCGGAGATTACCTGGAACAAACAGACAACAATTTTAAAATTGGATTTTTTGTTATAGTTATCGTATGTTAAGAAGCTGTTATTTTGACAATACAAACAGAAACTTCAATTTTAATAATTGTATAGATAAAAGTCTTCAGGCTCATACCAGATTACGTAGACTAAACCAGGGGGCCTAGCTAAAGCTAAGAGTTCCTTAAATGTAACGCTGCAGGATTTTTGTAAATTCATCCCCTAAATGGGTTAAGTATGGGTTTAAAAATAGGATAATTTCTGAGATATAGCTTTATATAATTAATTTAAGGGAGCCTGCACTTCCAAAAAAAATAATGGAATTGAAAGTTTCGTTTTTTTTCAATACAGGGCATTGGGATCTTACAAATAGCCCATTAATAACATAATGTAATTTGAAAACTTATGCATACCTTTTATTATATTTACGCTAAATTGTTTTCTTTATATTTGATTATAATTAAACTTATAAATAATTCCTATTTACAAAAAAAAAGAATTTGTTGAACGAAAATAAGTATAAAGTTCCCGTTGAAAACTTCGCTAAATCAGCTCGGCCCCGCTCCAGTCTACTGTTGACGGATGATAGAGAAATAGACATATATTATGTAGGAACGTATAGAATGTAAAATCCATACATTGCATCCAACGTTATATTTCATTTACGACCTTTTTACCTGAAACTTTGTAAAGACGCCATTGCTTCTGCGCGGATCGGCCATTGTCAAATCATAACCTATGTTCCAATGTAAACGTAATAACAAATTTGGTTACAATTAAAATAAATTGTGATTTTATTTATAAATAAGTGTTTATTGTGTTTTTTTTTTCTGGCAAAAAATTAATCGGTTTATTAATCCAAGTTCAAATTATATGTGCAGTGCATATAAACAAAATAGGAGGGAAAATTAAAATTAATAGAATGTTCCGATTTTAAATATAGATGTTTTGTATTTGGTTTTAAATTTTACATTGGCAGTGATAATGTAGTTCAATCAGCCTAGTGATTTAGAATTTTAGGCTGTTGATGAATGTTGTTTAGCTCAGAGGTCAATGTTCTGGGGTTCGGAGTTATTGTTATTGATTTTCAAACGATGGCGGGCTGTTTGAAACTTTCTAATATTGGACAGTCATATTACAGTGAACTTGGACAAAGCAATAATAAATTACATTATCCTACGTTTGTCACTATGAAAAAATAAACTTTGAAATTCGATTCCTAAGTGATTGTTAAATAAATTATAAAGTTTTTACACCTGTGATAAAACTTTGCAAAAAAATAAACAGTACGTAAAGAAATGCGAGCGTGCGGTATTATGCAAGTTTTACAGTACGAAGTGTCGACGCCACAGAGAACGATCTCGACGGATGTGGCACAGCACTACGTTCCACCACCACCCTACTTTGGTAAAAAAAAAAACTATATTTTTTAAATTGTCAGTGAATACTTTTTTATCCCACTAAAGTGCGACTTTTATTCTCATGCATTAAAATCACGTCATGTGTTGCTAGTTTATTATGTTTTTGAAATAGTGATGTCACCAATTGGAAATGATTTTAAAACCGTACGGGATATCATTCTTGTTGATAAGTTAAAAAAAAAAAGCATTGAACGAGACCTTGATGATTTTTTATTTTTGTGCATCAATGATAGTTGGGTAAAAATTAAATTAAATTAAAAAATAAAATTAATTTACATTGTTATCATTGATGATTAACTACAATTTTTTTTATACACCAACGCTTTGCCGACCTTAAACCCCTCTACATTAAGGAGCTCTGGAAACCCTAACCACCGCAGGAACACAACACAAGGTTATTTGGCTGCGATCTTCTGTAGGGTGGAGGCATTCCACCAGTCGTACAGCCCAGAGTAGAGAGAAATCTCTAATGAAATTAACGATTTCCGTTACGTGATGCACGCGTAGCTGTAAATTTTACCCCCTACTAAATGCGAAAATATAACCTCAAAAAAGTTTTTGTTGTTGATTTTCCAGCGTCTGTTGGCTGTAACGCTAATGAGACGAGCTGCCGCCGTCGGAAGTATGCTTGGTGGTGCGTCGGGTGTGGAGCCCTCGCCGCGGCTCTCGGGGGCTTGCTCGCTGCCCAGCATATCCTTCTGCGCGCTTACACAGCCTCCCCGCAGCACTTGGAGACTGTTCCAGCCGCTGTCCCAGCTGCAATGGTATGGCATATATTTTGACGTGAATATGTCTTTTTTGCTTCCATAATGTGACAATGTGACTGCTATACATGAGATTATTTTACCAAGATGGAATTACCGATGTTGCGTTTTAGAAACTATACTATATTTGACACGCTCTGGAGTTAATACTCATGTAGTATATATGTATATATGAGTTATAGTAAAAAAAATTATAGTAGAACAGTACAATCCTATCACAACGGTGACCACCAAGAGATCGTAATCCATCAACGGTCGCTGCTGTCATGCCAGCTTGCATTAATTTAACTGGATATGCACAGGCTGATCCCGAAACGCTACACGAAAAAGCGAGTCACAATGACGGACTTTTCACCACTTGGATGCTGGTCGCGGTTCAGTCTGGCTGCACAACCCTACCATTCTGCTATTGGCATTTCCTCGTTCGTTACTCAGCAGAGTGCACCACGTGCAGGTTAGGTTGCCTTTGGGCGTCTTAGTTCTGTAGATGTGTATCGACACCCCTATAATATAAGTTTATATAAGTACTTAGTAGTTTTTGAAGTGAAACTTCTTTATCGACGTATGGGAGAAATTTTTGTAGCAATCGTCACGTTTTTCGGTTACGCGCCATGTTGCTTTTTTATCAAAGTTTAGTATAGTGACGTAAAGAATATAATGTAATATATTATAATAATAACAACGATATATTAGTTTTGAAGTTTTGTTTGAAATAAGAATAACAATATATTAATTTGAAAGTGATAAAATAAAAAGACTTATTCAAATTTAAGTGAATTTACAAGAAAAGTGAGAGTGATTATATATTTCGTTTTATAAATTCAACACGTATGAGCATGATTTTAATATTTATTTGAGGTTAACCTCACTTTTTGATTGTAAGTATCAGTGAATGTATATAAATCTGTTAAAATTAGCAAGTATTAATAAATATGACTGTAAATCTAGTGAACATTATTAATTCTAAAAACAATAAAAAATATAAATTAAATAATAATTTAAAAATAAAACAAAACACGATTAGAAAATAAAAATATGTATACGTACATCTTTTTTAATTATTCGTTTTAATGATTTATTTATTCATTTTTAATTGCATTTCTACAAGATTAACTGTCATCATATGATTGTATTACTTTGAAAAGATAATTCCAATTATTTATTCATAACTTGTAAATATAATATAATAAATAAATAGCAATGATATTATAATAAGAACAATGATAAAATAAATTACTCATTAATACAATTCTATTATCATTAATGCAAGTCTATAATAATAAAATAGCTTTAATTTAATACGGAAACAATTGTTTTTCTTAAGGCTTAAGCCTTATCTACCCCATTTTCGTGAAGTTGCAAATAGTAGAAAAATGATATGTCGTAAAGAAGTTTCACTTCTTACCTGTGTACTCTGGTACACACACACATTTTTTTTGTTTACCATTTTAATAAAGACAACAATATAATGTATACACAGTTAAAATATCATACATAATATATTGATCTTAACATATAGGTTATTATCTCAATATCGTGTACATCCGTACACACCCGCCGTCCCGCGTCCCGCAAACCATCAGGCGGATCGTGCTTGCAGCGGTCGGATTATAGTATAGAACATAGCTTTATAATATGAACCAATATAAGAAATATTGTAAATTAATTATTAAAAAAACATGTTATATTTGTTAACAGTTGGTACTGACCGGTGTATGCATTATGAGCTTGGCGCGCCGGAGAAACAGATACAGCTATATGGTAAGAAAAGTATGTCATCACCATCATTATCACAATCATCACTTTCATCATCAACTCGGTTACCTATATTTTTGTTTATTCACCACTAGCTAAAAGTTCTTTATTTAATTGAGGTCTTAAGAAAGCACTTACGAACGTCAAAATACTACTAACGGTTCGGAAAAACATCCTAGTCATCGAGATGAGCCAGGCATTAAACTCGATCGGGTTTATCAGTATCATCATTTTTTTAAACCTGTATTGTTAGAAATGAGCAGCTGCTTTGCCTACGAATCATATACTATAAAAATATAATTCAGGAGCTACAAATACCAGGAAGCAGTAGAAATTGCCATGTCACCATATTGTGAGTTCACCCAAGAAAAGTTGTGGAAAATTCAATCTGTCACTAAAGTCTTAAACTATGCTTTGCTTGTAATATGCAGGCCTAATACACCGGCTGATAACGGAACCCGATAAATCAAAAGTCACTGCGTACATGGTGGTCACGACCCATTAAAGTACAGATTCTTACAACCTCACTTGATTACTGGAGGATATACACCAGTTGATCCCTGAACGTGACAATTCATAAGTCACTGCTTGCTGGTCGCGACCAATTCGGTTAAAGATTCCTACAACCTCACTTGATTATAGGATATACACCGGCTGATATCGGAATGTGATAAATCAAAACTCATTGCGTGCATGGTGGTCGCGACCCAGTCGAGTGGAGATTCCTACAACCTAGCTTGATTAATGGATATACACCGCTTGATATCAAAATGCGACAAATCAAAACTCATTGCGTGCATGGTGGTCGCGACCTAGTCGGGTAGTGAGATTCCTACCACCTCACTAAACCGGCTGATCACGGAATGACTATGGCAGGGTGTGATTTATTCCCGAATAGTCATATCCTAACCAAACAGCATTTGCCATTGGTTGTTAAAAGTGTATTTTTATTACAGATAAAAGTCGTCGGAGCTTTCTGTCTGGTCTGCGCTCTGACCTGCGTTTTGGTCACCATTACAACCACCGTAATACATATGAACAAGTAAGATACAATACAGTACAATTTAAATTTCCCTTAGGGTTTCGTCCATAAATTATTTTACCCATACTTTCGAGATCAAACATAATTGAAGCTATTTACGGCGAAAAACCTATCTATGTGTTTTCATACAATATTGTTGAAAATAACTCAATATACGAATTTTGTAAAGTACAAAAGATATATTGTATTATTACACACGATAAACTATATCATGTCCGTCTCGTTTCTATGCTAAAAATTAACCTCAAGTGACAAGTAAAAATTCGTTTATAATGAAAGTTCACAAGTTAATGTCATCTTCGGAGAGGAATATTTTGTATGCGATGGATATTTCGTATCCTGAGTTATCATGAAATTTCATAAAAGCAATTAAGCTTTTTGAGAACGTAATAAAGTAATCAAATCCTTACATACAATACTTGTGATATTGCTTTTATGTATGATTAGTATCAATTAGTACATATATATTTGTAATAATAAATCTATAGGTATGTATGTACATGTATTTTTTTCTTTCCCGGTGGACATAGTATATAAAAAAAACACTGATCACGAATATGCCCATAATTTTTGTTTGTCTGTCTGTATATCTGTACTTAAAAACTGCTTGACCAATTTCTATGAAATGTTGTAAATGGGAAGCTTATATTATTGGTATTGACCAATAGCTATATGAATTTTCGATAATACACTTAGAAATAGTAAAAAAAAATAAAAAAATAAAATTCATCAATTTTCAACCGATTCTGATCAAATTTAGTAAACGAGAAGTATAATACGTCGTTCCTGAATTTATATACTAAATGACTTGTCAATAAAAATTTTAAAAACTACTTGTGCCCGCGGCTTCGCTCACGTGAACTACCGAATGCCGTTATTATAGTAATTTTAAAGACGAAACTGCTTATTGTGGATGTTCCTTAGAAGATAATATATATACTTTCGCTTAATTTTTATAGGTCTTTTTAATGTCTACAATTATGTAGTACATTAATTTGATATATTTCTTATGGTTTGCTCAGCGTAAGCCGTTTAAACGTCCGAATTGATTCACCGTGACCAAATTTTTCCCTTTTTCGTTTTCAAAATTAAAAGTAGCCTAAGTTACTCCTTATAACATCAGCTATCTACCAGTGAAGAACAAACAGACAAAAGTTTTATTAATTGGTTATTGTTATTGTATATACTTACATATGCATTTTAGTAAAAAGCTGTTATTTTGACATTACAAACAGACACTGAAATTAAAAATGAAATTTCGACATGAAAATAATTGCAGCATAAGAAACGCATGTGGAGCCGCGGTCACATTGCTAAAATAAAGTGTCAGAGATCGAAAATTGTTAATAAAATCGTTGATTGACCCTTGTTATTGTTATAGGTTACAGACGCTGAAGTTTTGCGAGTACACAAGACTGACTCGAACCTGCACCTGTTTCTCGATGCCGCCGGACACGCAGCATGCCGGTTCCGACGACGATGGTAATATTCGTCTGATGTATTTGATATAATATATCCTCCGCGCACGCGCTTTTTTTTTAGGGTTCCGAAGTTAAACAAGGAACCCTTTTAGTTTCGACATGTCCGTCTGTCTCTCCGCGGCTTAGCTCAGAGATTCATAGTACTAGAAAATAGTAACTTGCGATGGGTATACTTACGTATTAATTACGTCGACAAAGTGTTAAAATAAGATCTCGAAAAAAAAAATTTTTTTTTCAAGGTAACTCCCGTACTTATATGCAAAACTAGAAATGATTTTTTTTCTCGTTTATTCCATTATGTGAAGTGTCGTTGGATAGGTTTGTTCAAAAATATTGTTCATTTTTCGGTTCAGGGATCCGTTTGCGAATTATTACGCTTTAAAGTCTGCTCCTATTACATTCTCTGTCAGCTAAACGGTAGTTTTTCGATATGTGAAAGATTTGAACTTTTGTTTGTTTTTTGTTGGTAATGGCTAAATTCAAAAGCTACTTACTGGGCCGATTAAAAAAATTCTTTCACCAATATAAAGCTACAGTATCAGCGAGTAACATAGCCTATATTATAATTTCAAGAAATAATTTATTCCTCATAAAAACGTCGATAGTTTTACACGGGTACGTTAGCGATGTTTGTCGTATAAAATTAGCACGGGTGAAACCGTGGGGAACAGGAAGTATGTAGTATATATATTAGGTCGGGTAAAAAGTGTTTTCGCATAACATAGGTATAAACTTGTTAAATAAATTTCTTTGGCTGTAAGTTAAAAAGGTTACATTAAAAAGTAAAAAGAAAAAAAGTTGTTTCCCGCTATTTTTTCTTTTGTTTTTCTTTCTATAAAAATGAGTGAATCTAATGAAAAAAATCGATACATTTTAAAATATTATTATAAAAAGGCAACGAAAAAATTTGTGATGTTTATGGACCTAATGCAGTGTCAGTAAGAGTAGCACAAAGTTGGTTCAAACGTTTTCAGTCCGGAAAATTTGATGTTAAAGATGCATCTCGCTCTGGTCGCCATTTTACGTATAAAATAGACGCCATTTTTGAAAAAAATGGAGCAAGATCGACATATCAGTTGTTACGACGTAGCTGAAGAACTGGAAATTGACAACAAAACAGTTTTACCCCATTTGAAGAAAGCTGGCTATACCAAAAAGCCCAATATTTAGGTGCCACACGAGCTCATTGAAAGAAACCTAATGAACCGTATACTCATTTGCGATTTAAAGAGATTGGTAACTGGCGATGAAAAGTGGATCACGTACGACAAGAATGTGCGAAAAAGGTCGTTGTCTAAAGTCGGCCAGGCTTCACAGACTGTATGGTGGGACTGGAAGGGTATTGTTCATTACGAGCTTTTACCGTCCGGCAAAACTATCGATTCGGATCTCTACTGCCAACAACTGATGAGATTAAAGAAAGTAACTGAGAGAAAGCGGCCGGAATTGATCAACAGGAAGGGTGTGGTATTTCATCACGATAACGCTAGACCACACATATTTTTAGCCACTCAGCAAAAATTAAGAGAGTTTGGCTGGGAGGCGTTGGTGCATCCACCATATAGCCCTGACATTGCACCTTCAGATTTTCATCTGTTTCGGTCGCTTCAGAATTCTTTAGTTTCTGTAAGGTTAACATCAAGAGAGGACTGCCAAAATTATTTGTCGCGTTTTTTTGATCAGAAGTCCCAAAGTTTCTACAGTAACGGAATCATATCTCTACCTACAAAATGGCAGAAAGTCATCGAACAAAACGGCATATATAGTATATACTGTAAATAAACTTGAAAAAAATGTCTTGAGTTTTCATATAAAAATGCGAAGAAACTTTTTCCCCGACCTATTATATTGAAGTTAAAAGTACAACTATCATAGGTAAGTAGGCGTTACAAGTTAACGAGTACTAGTCAGTCAACTCATAAAAATGTACTTAGAGAAGTAATTTCATACAAATTCCATTGAACATTACGTAAATCCCCCTCTAATTCTGCAATTATTGTGACGGGCAACTACGGAACCCTACACTGCGCGTGACCCGAGACACACTTAACAAATTATTTTTTCTTAATGGCAGTGAAAAAGTTAGAGAAATGCTGTTTTAAGGAAACCTTTTTCTCAGGAGTACGCTGCGTATTCGAAGGCGTCTCTGACTGCGGAGTTGTTCACGGCGCCCTCTATTGGTGCCTTCGAGGAGTGTTCGCGCTGTCGGTTAGCGCTGTACTCGTCTGCATATTCAGTTGTATGCTGGCTTATCAACTTTTAAGGTAAGTGCTCTCTATGAAAAATACTTCAGTTTTTATTTTATTTTTTACAGACTTCAAAAAAAGCCGAAAGTTACCTACTGAATTCGAATGTATATTTTTTAACCTATTGCATAGCTTCTATCGCGGGCCTTGAGCGTGGAGACCGAATCTAGAAATTCCGTAACGAAAGTAACCTAACACCCCCCACTCTGACCGGCACAGCGGTAATACTTTGACTTGGGTGTCGCGACAGGCTCGACGGGAACACGGACTCCTCTCACCGCTAGATGGCGTTGTAAAATATGTTTGATAAAAGAACGACATACATAGAGTTGTAAAACCTACATAATTTTATTTTTATATATGTTCAGCCATAAACTTCTTTGTTTATGAACCGATTTGGATGATTCTTTTCTTGCTTTGGTGGGTGGTCCCATTTTAATTTCATCGGCACTGGAACTTCAACTTCGAAGATACACCAGGGAACTCTTGAAAATCATTGTTAATTATTGTCTTGTGAAACATCTGAAGGCGCGATTGGATTTCATCTCTCCTCATGACATGCCCATACCATGCTAGCCAATAACTCCTCAACTTCTCTGTAACTGCTGCTATTTTAAGATTTCCTCAGTTTTTTTTAACCGTTATAGGTTTAGCGTTGTGGCCACAATCTCACTTGATTTACCGCACGCTGACACTTGTGGAAGACTGGCTCTCAAGTGCAGCTACCAGAACACACTTATTGGTGTTTGATGACAGATTTTCAACTCGAGGGTGGTAGCTAGCCAGACGAACATTAGTAAAATGCCTATGTCTATGGCTTAATCACGATGTTTTCCTTAACTGAAGAACGCAGGCTCATTGCAGGGATTCGAACTAACGGTGATCGACGTGGAGTTCGTACACGCTACCAACAAAGCCATCATGGCTTCAACTGTGCTTAATTATAATCCCTACCACTTCATAAAATTTTAATTCCTTAATACTATAAATCAATTCAAATAAATGACATTTGTTCGAAATAAAAATTTAATTAGCTATAAACATAACGTTCAACTTTCGATTGAGTGACGTCAGCGCTATCTGTTGAATGTGAACTCGGTTCTCCAACATCCTGATGCTGTTCTTCAAATCTGTCACTTCAGCCTTCACTCTGACGTATTCCATTATATCTGGAACCTACAAACAAACAGAACGATCATTAAACATTGCTTCTCTTTAATTTTAACTCGAATTCATTTGCCATTATAATTAAC
The DNA here is from genome assembly GCA_033032175.1 of Saturnia japonica. NCBI lineage: Eukaryota > Metazoa > Arthropoda > Insecta > Lepidoptera > Saturniidae > Saturnia > Saturnia japonica. The sequence continues at coordinate 2,033,645 of CM065331.1, forward strand.
ACAACGGCGAGAGAACGCTGAACGGAACGCGTAGTGCTAAGGTAAGGAGTAAAACAATTTTTTTCAATCAAAATCTATCCAGCAGATTTCTCGTGATGCGCACGTAGCCAAAACTCAATTATTTTATATACAGATTTAGGATCCCCCCCACTTGAAAGTGGTCACTTATGTAGACCTATTACGAAGTTAATCGTGCCGCTATTGATTCTACTCATAATTATTATTGATTATTATTTGTTGTTTAACTTGTTAATCATAGATGTAATATAATAGTTAATACTGACAGTTATGCGAATGTCATATGAAAAGAATATTTCATAATCTTCAGACGTCAGAGTTCAAAAGACGATTTAACAAGATGGTGACTTATCTTGTTAAAACTAACGGTTTGTGCACAATAACCAAACTATATCACAAATCTAAATACCGCCAAAAACTTCTAAACACTTATGTAACCATCATCAGAATATCGACATCATTATAATACGTAGAGTTTTAAAACAACGAAAATCCAAAAAACAAAACCAAATCAAAGATTTTGAAGAGTTCCCGGGCGTATCTTCAAAGTTAAAGTCCAATGCCAATGCCAAGATTAAAATGAGACCACCCTTGAGGTATCCCCAATCAAAAAAAAAAAAATAGAATCATCCAAATAGGCGACATTAAAAAAGAAGTTATGGCTGAACATCCATTAAAAAGAAATCGAATTGAGTAACCTCGATTCTTTTCTTAAAGTTGGTTAAAAGGGTTTAAAACGGTAGAGAAAAAAAAAGTCATCCCCTTGATCAACACTAAAACAACGATATTTTCCAACAACAAAGCTTAACTAAAATCATAGATATTTTATAAACAGACTTTGAAAACGTTACAAATTTTGTTAAACAAAAGAGATAGGAAGTCGCAGCGTAAGGCGGAAACTCTGTTGTCAAAAAAGGATGAAAGTTTCTTCTTCGCTCACGCACGTATCAAGTAAAAGTAAACCGTGGGTAATTGCACACCATTCAAAATGGCATGTAAAAAACGTCAATGCCGTGTTTACTTATAAATTATCATTGGCTAACCATCAGTATTGAAAGTTCAGGCTCATATAATTTATATATGTACTTTTAAATTATACAAATGACTACAAATGAGCGACTAGGTGATGAGTTCGATTTCACCAACAAAGCAAGAATGCCCCTACGTCTTTTATACCCTTCCCCTCATTCCGAGCAGGAGGGTGGTTATGAATATCCATATATGAATACACCCACTATAAATTCACGAGAAAAGAGTTGCGTTTTTTATACATCTAAATTGGCAAGCAAGCATACGGCTCGCCTGATGGTAATCGACTACCGTAGCCTATGGACGCTCGCAATGCCATAGATATCCACTATCGCGTTGCCTATTTTGAACACCAAAGAGCTCTGGAAACTACTCTCCACAGGAACACCACAGAAGGTTATTTGACTGTGATCTTCTGTAGGGTGGAGGTATTCCACCAGTCGGACTGCCACGAAAAGAAAAATCTACAAAAAAAAATTCTCTGTGCCTACCTCTTTCAATAAGAAATGTTTGTATTTTGGATCTGTAAGTACCTCGTATGCTTGACGGACTTTCTTCACCTCGTCGAATTTCAACGCCAGGGCGTCCGCTCGCACCTTAATTACTTCCTTCTCCTTGTCCAATAACACTGTCTGTTTCATTTTGCTCTTAATCGATTTCAATACATCCGATAGATAGTTGTTCTGTTCCACCATAGATTTCTTGTGTACTGTCAAGTTTAAATTCGCGTCGCCCGTCATTTTCTTCAATTCAACCAGTTGCTGTATTTTTTGGTCTATCAAGGTAACACATTCCCCGTTTTCAATTTTTATCTTGTCGAAGTCAACTGGCCTTAGGCTGTCACTTAATTCGGCTTTTACTTTCATTTGTCCACGCAGCTTGCTGTATTGCGTGTTTAGGGTACTTGTCCGTAGTCTTAGCTTGCCTATTTGACTGTCCGCAATTTTGACCCATTCAGTCATAAATCGTATCCAAATTTCGGCTGGGATCCGCTGTGCTATTGCGTCCCATCCTTCGACTATAACTTGTTGGTTGAACGCTACCGTTGCTTTTTCAATATCGACTACTCTAATTCCTATCTCTTCCAATTGTGCTTTGAGTAAGGCGTGCCGTTTTGCCGCTTTAGTTCTAACTTTCTCCATATTTGAAACCACTATCTCCATTTCGGTGCCGACCAGTTCGGTTCTTTCCAAAACGTTTACCCTCGGTCCCGTGCCAAAGATGACAGTGCTAGCAATCTTGGCGGAGGATTCGACACGTCTGGTGGAGATTCGAGAAGTGCTCATTAACATTCTTGACGGGCTAGTAATAGATTCCAGACCGAATTTAGAAGTTTGGGATTTCACAAAGCTGCTCCCTATGTTGAGCAGGGAGGTGCTCTGCAATTTGGTTGCATACTCCAAAGCCTGTTGGACGCCATGCATCAATGACGGTTCTAGTCTAGTTATTGTCCTTTCAAATATTTCATTTTCTATTTTGAGAACTCTAATCTGCTGTTTCAGATCGCTTACTTGTTTGATCAGTTCCGCATCTGTTAATTCGTTAGTGTCGCTAAGGAAACGACTGAAGGATCTGGAGGGTTGGCTGATGCTGCTTCTATGACCATGGATTGTTTGTGACATATTTGTTGCAAAATTTGCTTTTTATACATGTAAATCGTAGAAAATAAAGAGAATTGTCAAACTTTAACAATTTTGACGTTTATATATGATTGATCTTTAAGTCTTGGAGTTAGGGTTAAGTTTTGCGGAATGTGTTTGTAAGGGTTTTTGTTACTATGGATTTTTAGGGTTGTCATGGTGATTTTATGATATTTTTGTTAAAAGGTCAATGCCATGCAGGTTTGTCTGTCCATTTAAGTCCGTTCTATCCATCATCCAATCAACGGCTGTAACGATGTATTTACGAATGAACTTCGTATTTACGTTTCCACGATTATTTACGTTTATTTATTTAAAAAACTCGTACTTTCCTAATTTAAAAAAAAAACGTATTCGTTGTAAGTAGTAAAAATAACGACAGTAGACTGAAAACACAGTTAGAATCAGTTTTTTTTTCTACGTCGAATGGTCTGGGTCTCATACCACTGCGATGAAAAAAAATCTATTTAGGCGTAACATTTTTGAAAAATTTACTATTGCTATTAATCGGGCACGAAACCAAACTCCGAGCTGCTACTGAGAATTTCATAGGAAAAACCCAATAACACTACTCGACCTGGGATTCGAGAACCCAGGACCTCGATTATAGCAGTCACGCTTACGACCACTAGGATAATGAGGTAGTTCCAAATTATTAATCAAAAACTGTTAAAATTGGTTTGCATTGAAGTTTGACTATGAATATTTTTGCAAATGCAAATATGACGTAGGTAACTTATATATAGCATTTTATTTGTACAAAACATCCAATATTTTCTTAATTTAAAACAATACATTGGTAACAGTATGTTTTTAAATAGCCCCTTAGGTACATTTCTATAATGTTACATAAACTATTTCCATTTCTTTATTTTCTCGATGACAGTTCTAATTTGATAGTTGTACCAATCCGCATGGCTACGGTTATCGTTGATGAATCCCCGTTTCGCGACAGTCGCTAATTTTTTTTTTAACTGTAATAATAATAATATCAGCCTATAAGTTTCCCACTGCTGGGAAAGTCAAGGAAAGGGACGGGATTTATTACCACGTCTGCCCACGACGTTTTAACTATTAAAAACATCGAGCAATTACACAGTTGTATATTTTTTCCCACAAACGTTGGAACAAAAAGAATATTTCTCAAAGGGTTCGGTTTCCCGATAGTGCTACCAACTTGAATGTGGTACGCGAATTCCGTAAAATTCTGCCGGTCTAATCCATTCAACCTCCAGGACTTTAAAATTGTACTTACCAGAGTTGTTGCGGATGTAATAATTTGGACATCTGTGGATGCAGATACGGATTATTAGAGGCCCACATCCGCGGAAGCGGATGCGGATTTTACGATTTTTTTAAACAATTTTAATTTTAAGTACATAAATAAATGTAAATCGATTTAATTTTAATGTTTAATTAATCATATTTTGATAACAAAACTAATACAGTTTTTAATCTGACTTATTAGGATTTTGAGTTTAGAATTTTATAATAAAAAACTTTGTTTAATAATTAAACTTAAAAATTTGTGAATTATATTTAATAAATATTGATATTGCAGCCTTCGCTGATGATGAGCCTTGATGCGGATGCGAATGCGGATGTAGATGTCTAAATTAATGCGAACGTTCCGCATTTTCGGATGTGGATGGGAATATCCGCAACACCCCTAGTACTTACTATGAAATCAAATGCAGCCAATATTACTGTCCCTATTTGGACTTTATAGCAGTAGACTTTAGCGGTAAAAACATACAATTTAAAAGTTTTTTTTTTGTGTTACAGCCACGAACGCAAGAAGATGTATTGGGAGCAGCTGGAGCTAAGATGTCGGTCGTTATATCGACCACCGAGTGGGCAAGCAGCGCCCGCGACCGGGAGACAAACGCAGGTAAACTGTTTTATACTCTATCGATTTTAACACCTAAACACAATCTCATCTGACTTCACTGACGTCACTTAATGACGATATCCCTGTAGATGGTACCATGATAAGACTAGCCTGCGAATTCGTTTGCAATAATCTACGCTAATATAGTCCCCAATTCTCCTCGGCAAGAAAACATATCGCTGAAAAAACGAATGCAGGATGTACATGTCGATAATACGTTATTAATAATAATAATACATTACAGTGTTATACATAATTATGTGATTCTTTTAATGCAGTGTGAAAAAAAATTAAAATCAAAAATTTCAACACTACCTCGTTTTCGGAAAATATCCCAGACATTGCGGATTTAACATATATTTTCATAATGGGGGGATTTGCCGTAATCCCTACGCTGCTGCCCATCCTTCGGCTAATACCCCATTCGCCGTTTACTACACCCACGGGATAAAATGAGGTGGTGCTATTCTAAACCGGCACATACACGGCAACCGGAATGCCAGAAGGTGCAGTCTGGGTAGACCTAGCACAAGGTAGACCGAAGACCTGGGGAACGATTATTCGGGAGGTCTATGTGACGGCTGAGATGGTAATTGTGTTTTGCTCGAGTGGCGGGCGAGATGATGTAGGATTCTTTTATTAATAAGAAGCAGCGTAAATTTATAGACGTACTTTTATTTTAGACATACATGACAGACCTTTTACATAGACAACGGAAGTACCATAGACAAACTTATAACTAGAGATGTGACTACTATAAACACGACGAGACTCAATGTTGGCGTGGCGACGCTTTGGCTAACGTTGGCTGTGTGGAGCTGAGTTCGGTGTTTTTTAATAGACAGACTGGATAATTTTAGAGTTTCATGTTAAAGCGGTTGGTTGGGATCGCGACTGCCATATACATAGTAATAAAGAAAACATTTTTACAGTGACTTTCTTTTGGGTACTGATATAGTCAGTCAGTTAGTCAGACACACAGAAAAACGGCCAACATTTTTTTCAATAGTATTAATGTGATACATTAATAATAATTTAGTGGATTCACAGGGAGGGAGTCACTTTCAGACATCACTATCATTCACTTAATGATCCCACCCTATAATAACCTTTAAAATTACTTGACATGGTCCTTGAACTTGTTATCCGGTAAAATAATAATGTGCTTAGGGATCTTATTATAGAACCTAACACTATTACCTAAAAAAACTTTTATTAGTCTTACTAAGTCTAAAACACGGTACGACTATGTCTACTAGCGATCGTCCTAAGGTCGAAATTCGACCAGCGACTTTTTGATCATAGACTATTTTCTGTTTGACATTTACAGTATGAACCTAAACAATGATTATAATCTACATCACTTGTTGTGACTTTTCGTTGAGTGACAATGTCAATATGTTAAGGGGTCCAAGTTCAATGGCACTGGTCGGTTTAGGATTCGCAGTATTAATTTATTTTATTTAATATATTAGTAACAGGTATTATAGATAAATTTTAGCTTTCTGCGCTCCTTCTCCATATAAACTTTAACCATGCCAAGTTTCACAGTCTTCCGTGCACGCAATACGCTTAAAAAGGCACCGAAAGTTTTTTCACGTATTAATATATCGATTTCTAGTATTAAAACTGTGCATTGAGAAATATTGTAATGTTTTCAGACAAACTGCAACTGTTGTGCCCAATGCCACCCGACACAACCCGCTTGGGATATTAGTTTGCAGCACAGGTTCTGGGCTCCAGGTGAGATTGGGATGGCTTTAATAAAAATATACACGATAAGTTAAAGATGTTAATCCAATTAGTTTTAGTACATTTGTATTCGTTGTTCGCTGCATTTGAGTAGATCTCAATATATTATTTTTCAAAGGTTTTTTTTGTGCCACCGTTTTAATATCTCATGTAATAATCTACACAATTAATAAAATTGAAGAGTCTGTTTGTAATTTCAAAATAACAGTTTTTTTACTTAATGCATATCATGCAAGTATACAGGGTATTAGTAGAACGCTCCCGAAAATGAAGACAGACGATAGTATTAATGACACCTTTGATCATGGGATGGAAAAAAAATTGATCCTGATTAAAAAAAAATCATATTATTTAAACTTTTTATTAGCATTATTTACGCTCCATCATGTTAGTACAACTTAATGAAACTAGAATTTAAAAAAAAAATACAATACTTTACTAAAAAAAAAAACAGCAATGAACACCAAATTAAATACAGCTGATTGCTCGGGTCAAATAACGCGCAGGCGCGGCGCGTCTATTGTCTAAATACCTAACTTATCTACTTTGCCACTGTGCTAGTGTCTACCTGGCCACTTTCATTCGAATTCTCCGGTTGAATTAAAAAAGTAACGGGTTCGATTCACCGCGAATGGAAAAAATACTTAAAATAAAATTTTAACAAGCATTGAGCCATGTTTTTTAATCCATCGTGTAAGAATGTTTATTATTCTGATGTATTCAGTTATGTACCTATTCATATCAGTTCAGTACTAAGTTATTTATAAAAAATGTAGGTATGAAACAGCTTACCGATCTAAAGCTTCCGTGGTCTTATGAGATGCGGCTCAAATTGTGCCCCATTCATTTCGAGGCAGATTTGGGCTCGGCGTTGCGTATCCTCATGCAGGCATCATCGTGGAGTCCTCGACCCAGTCCGCACGTAGTTTGTCAAAAACATCCACGGTCCTTTGGTGCATTTCGTTGGCACTAACACGCTTACGATTAAAAGCACATTCTCTCACATACCCCTACAGAAAGAAGACTAACAGGGTCAGATCGGGTGACAGAGGGGGCCAAGAGTATGGTCCTAGTCTGCCGATCCAGCGATCATGAAATAGCTCAGTGAGGCGCTCACGGACGAATCTGAGGATGTGGGGGTGCACCATCATGCTGAAACCATTTTCGGCGATATTCAGCTAATGATAAATCGTCTAAAATGTCCTCCAACTGTTCATTTATGAGGTTTAAATATCGCTGTCCGTCAAGTTGCTGTGGCAGAATCATTGGTTCTAGTATGCGATCCTTAAATAAACCTGCCCATACGTTAACCGACCATCGGGTTTGGTGCCTGGTTTGTAGAACAGCGTGCGGGTTCACCTCGGAATAAACGTGTGTATTTCTTCGGTTCCACAGCCCGTTTCCAGTAAATGACTACTCGTCCGTCCAGATCACGTGTTCAATGAAACCAGGCACACGTTGTTGCGGGTCTTATCCAATGGTAAAAAACTCGCCAGTGATCGTTCTCACCGGATACCAAGCTTGCACTTTGTGCACTTTTTATGGGCACATTCGTTTACGCTTTAACACCTTGGAAACTGTCCAGTATAACACACTTGTTACATCTCGAAGCCTTAACAATTTAGCAATACCTCGTTTAACTAAGTTCGGATTTCAGCGAACGACATCAAAAATGCTCTCCTCGAACTGAATAGCCACTTGACTTCCACCTCCTGTCGCTACTGGGGCAGTGGGCCGATTTTCCAACACTCACTGAATAGCTGCTGTTATCAGGCGAGAGTCAGTCGGATGTCCAGCTGTCGGGAATCTCTCTCGGTAAATTCGTAATGCACGCGAAGCATTCCCGCGAGCTTCTCCAAGGCACATTATTCATTAACATGCTACCGTATTCACGAACACTATAAACGTATGCGTTAGGCATTATTAAAACAAAACTCTCATAAAATCAACACAATCTTAAAAAGAAACAAAAAACGTAACAATAAAATAATGACAAGAACTTAGTTAACAATACGATTGAACGAATATCTGTCGCCCACGCACGCGCACATGAAATGAAAGTCAAAGTGTAACTGTCTCAAGAACTAAAAATACTAAACTTAATAATCAACCCCGCCAAAAGAAATAAAGCGCCGCGAGCCGCCTTCTTGCAGTAGCCCCTCGTTAGCGTCGAAAGCGGCACTTTGATCTTTTCCGCAGATCGACAAACCGTTATACCTACATTCACGACTATTATTTCATAAGTTTAGTTATCCATACTGACTAGTCTTCATATGGAATTTAGAAGTTATAATTCAATTTTTTTTTATACATTTATACAATCAATTGTACCCTGACGTAACAAGAAGCTCGCTACTACAAAAATGATATTAGAATATTAAATTAACCTAATTGGATTATCACGTACACAATTAAAAAATTTACAATTTTGTACAAGAAATTAAAAATGAAATGGTACAGAATAATGTAATAGTTGAAGAAACTATTTGCAATTATGATCGACAATTAATTAATCTATCAGAATGAATTTAAAATAGAATTATTGTACAGAATTATTGTACTTTATGTTAACAGACTTTCTGTTTTTAGTCCGGCCAATACTTTAATTTGAAAACAGGTAGGTACGTCACATCTAGTAGGTTAGTTGCGTGCAGCGCAAGATTGATGTTGTTGAATATGGAACGCAACCATTTTTAGTTCCTTTTTTCTGAACGTACAGCGCTTCCTTCCTGCTGTCACTTCGACTTGTTCTGTAACTGTAAAGTTGTACTGTAATAAAACCAAGTTTATGAAAGAATATATTTTATTTACCACATCTACGCAATTTTCCTTCATGGTAGCAGAGCGTGGTTGTATGTGGTATAGTTTAAAATATCAGAAAAGTGAAAATACAACTTCAGACAGTGAAATACAAGTTAGTTTAGATTTGAAGCAAAGTCATAATTACAACGTGGCCGACTGAACATTCACGTGTAAAAATAATTTTTCATCCAGAGTGTAACACGTCGAAATGGGCTCAAATATGTTTAATCTGGAAAAACTAATTGGAAGAGAAAACTTTTCGACTTGGAAATTTAGTATGAAAACATATTTAGAGCACGAAGATTTGTGGTGCTGCGTTGAACCCGGCAAAGATCCTGTAGATAATAACAAGGACATCAAGGCGAAGGCTAAGCTGATTTTATTATTGGATCCGCAAAATTATGTTCATGTTCAAGAATGTAAAACTACAAAACAGGTATGGGATAGTTTACACAGAGCTTTTGATGATAACGGGCTTACAAGAAAAGTAGGTCTGCTTAGGGACTTAATAAATACTACATTAGAGTCAAGCGATAGTGTCGAAGAGTATGTAAGCAAGATCATGACAACAGCTCACAAACTCCGGAATATAGGATTTGATGTCAATGATGAATGGCTTGGAACTTTGATGTTGGCAGGCTTGCCTATTGAATACAAGCCCATGATCATGGGGCTAGAGAGTTCAGGTATTACAATCAGTGCTGACTCAGTCAAATCTAAACTAATTCAAGAGGTCAATGTATCAAAGTCAGCTGCTTTTTATACAAACTCTAAAAAATATAATAATCTAAAAACACAGCCACTAAAAGCAAAGGGACCGAGATGTTTCAACTGCAATAGACATGGACATTTTGCCAAGTTTTGTAAGCTACCTAAGAAAACAGCACATAAAGTAGAAAGCTCCAGTTTTGTTGCAGCTTTTTCAGCCACCACTCAAGAAAAAAGTGATAAATGGTTCATAGACTCCGGTGCATCCATGCATATGACAAGCAGAAGCGAGTGGATGTACAATGTTACAGAGACATCAGTGAAGAATATTACAGTAGCTAACAGGGAGCCATTAGCTGTAAAGGGAGTTGGATGTGTGGACATTTATTTAAATCAGGAAGATAAAATTCAGGTAAAAAATGTTTTATTTGTTCCTGGGTTAGCTGCTAATCTCCTTTCTGTCAGTACTATTGTAAAGAGTGGATATAAAGTTTCATTTAATAACAAGGGATGTCAAATTGAAAATGGAAATGGGGAAATTATATGCTCTGCAATATTGAACAACAATTTGTATATAATGAACACTAGTATAGAGATCGCTCATTTAACTTCAAATTCAAACTGTAATGACACTTATTTATGGCACTTGCGCATGGCACATTTGAATTTTGCAGATGTAAAGAACCTACCTGGTTGTGCTGAGGGTGTGTCTCTGTCTCAGAATGAAAGTAATGTCATCAGCTGTATCCATTGTTTGGAAGGTAAGCAAGCCAGATTGCCATTTAATAATGTTGGTTCCAGAGCAACGAGACCGCTAGAACTAATACATTCTGATTTATGTGGTCCTATGGAAAATGTGTCATATGGAGGCATGAAATATTTTATCACTTATATAGATGACTTTACACGAATGGTTCATATATATCTCCTTAAAGATAAAATGAGTGTTCAAAATACCTTTATGGATTTCAAATTAAAAGTAGAGAATGAATTGGAACTTAAAATTAAAATTATACGCACCGATAATGGCAAAGAGTATTGTAATCATAATTTCCAGAAGTTCTTATCTAATCATGGTATTGTTCATCAGACCTCTACTCCGTACACTCCGCAGCACAACGGTTTGGCTGAAAGAATGAATAGGACTCTGGTCGAACGAGCAAGGTGCATGTTATTCTATGCTGACCTAGAGAAGCGCTTGTGGGCTGAAGCTTTGGCAACTGCTGCATATGTTGTAAACCGTTCCCCAACTAGGGTATTGAAAGGTAAAACTCCATATGAGATATGGAGAGGAAAAAAACCCAATTTATCACACCTGAGAATATTTGGCTCTGACGCTATGGTCCATGTACCAAAAGAAAAACGCCAAAAGTGGGATAAAAAATCAATAAAGATGGTATTGGTGGGCTATTGTGAAAACTCCAAGGGATATCGTTTGATGGACCCTAAAACACATAAAATAATAAAAAGTAGGGATGTTGTTTTCATGAAGAATTACAAAGATAATATCAATATACAGTGTGAAATTAATGTTCCTGTTGAGGAGAGCCAGCCAACCAGTTCCAGCTCTGTTTCACCATTTAGTCAGAAGCCAGAGAGTACTGGTGTTACTCAGTTACAAGAAATATGCACTCGGGAGTCCTCACATGTAAAGTCAGGTAAAGGCTCAGATACACAAAATTATAGTGAAGACTCAAGTGACACTGATGCCGGAGAACTGGATGAAACTTACTATCCTTCCTCTTCAATGAGACAGGACTATAAGAGTAATATTTCCTTAAGACCATTGCAGTCCCGATTACGGAATACACAAAATAATGCACAGAATGACAAAAATAATTTTTTGTGTTTGCTTACAGACACAACTGATCCACAGACTGTTGAGGAGGCTCTATTATCACCAAAATCAACAGAATGGAAAAAAGCCATGAATGAGGAATATAGTTCTTTGATGAAGAATAAAACGTGGAGTTTGACAGACCTCCCTCCAGGGAAGAAGGCTCTACCATGTAAATGGGTATTTAAAACAAAAACTGACCAGAGTGGAAATACAATCTGTTACAAGGCTAGACTTGTGATAAAAGGGTATGCACAGAAGAAGGGCATGGACTATGAGGAAACATACTCGCCAGTTGTAAGATACACAACAATTCGATATTTATTTGCTCTGGCAGCCAAATATGAACTAGAAATTGATCAAATGGATGCTGTATCGGCGTTTCTACAGGGAGAGATTGATAGAGATATTTACATGCAGCAGCCAGATCAATACAAACAAGGATCTCAAGTATGTATACTACATAAATCCATATATGGACTAAAACAGGCCAGCCGCTTGTGGAATATTAAATTAAATAATGTTCTACATGAACTGGGGATGCAACAATCTAAAACAGATCCTTGTGTCTATTGGAATGCAGAAAAGAACACATTTATAGCTGTCTGGGTAGATGATTTAATATTGTTTACTGCTCAACAGTCTATGAAAACTTTATTGAAAGAAAAATTGAAGCAACGCTTTGAAATGAAAGATCTTGGCCCCGCAAGTCAGTGTGTAGGTTTACATATCACCAGAGACAGAGACAAAGTAATGATAGACCAAGAAAAATATATAAATGAGATACTGGCAAGATTCAGAATGTCAGATTGTAAACCTGTAAAAACACCAATTGAAGTTGGTATGAAATTTAATGAAAACATAGAAGAAGAAAAATTAGCTGATAGTCCTTATCAACAAGCTATTGGCTCCTTACTCTATGTAGCTCAAGGTACACGACCTGATATATCCTTTGCAGTGAACACACTCAGCAGATATAACAAAAATCCAAAAGCTACGCATTGGTGTGCAGTGAAGAGAATCTTTAGATATCTACAGGGCACAAAAAATTTGAAATTAGTTTACACCAAAGATGGTAATGAGAACATCACAGGATATTGTGATGCTGATTGGGCGAGTGACGTGCATGATCGTAAGTCGTGCACGGGTTATATTTTTATGTTACAGGGAGGTGGTATTTCCTGGCGGTCACAGAAACAACAGACCGTCGCATTATCGACAGCTGAAGCTGAATATATGGCGATGTCTTCCGCGGCGCAAGAGGCGCTGTGGCTGCAACAACTGCACGATGAACTTGGCCAACAGCAGAGCAACCCACTTGTCATCTTTAGTGACAATCAAAGTGCGATAAAACTCTCCATCAGTGATCGTTATTTACCTAGATCTAAGCACATAGATATTCGGTATCATTTTTTAAAGGACCATGTCAATAACTTACAAATAAAGTTTTGCTATATAAAGGGTGAACAAATGGTTGCGGACATATTAACAAAGGGTACTGCTGCTGACAAACATTTATATTGTTTAAGAAAAATGGGATTGCGTTCCAAGGGAGAGTGTTGTTGAATATGGAACGCAACCATTTTTAGTTCCTTTTTTCTGAACGTACAGCGCTTCCTTCCTGCTGTCACTTCGACTTGTTCTGTAACTGTAAAGTTGTACTGTAATAAAACCAAGTTTATGAAAGAATATATTTTATTTACCACATCTACGCAATTTTCCTTCAATTGACGCTGCGCCCGGGCGTTCGTTGATCCGAGCATCAGCTCTTTTTGATTTTGTGTTTCATTGCTGGGTTTTTTTTTTTAGTAAAGTAATGTATTTTTTATGAAATTATCGTTTCATTTAGCTGTACTAACACGATAGAGCGTAAATAATGCTAATAAAAAGTTTAAATAATATGATTTTTTTTTTATCAGGATCAATTTTTTTTCCATCCCATCATCAAAGGTGTCATTAGTACTATCGTCTGTCTTCATTTTCGGGAGCGGTCTACTAATACCCTGTATACTGTACTTATAACAAAATAGCTGTGCCCGTGGCTTCGCTCACTATTATTATTAAAAACATAAAAACTTATCTATATTTCTAAATCTGTAGTTATGTCCGTACATGTAATTTTTTCTCAAATTTCCCGATACATAAAATCCTTCAGATTTAACATAAAAGCGCTTAACTGTTTTTTTTTTAATTTTGTACGCGGGAAGCTACGGACCGTTAATAGTACTTTTATGCTATATATATAAATTCTCAACCGATTTTGATGAAGTTTTGTATGTATATCATAACTGATAATAACACAATAAAAATATTAAATAACACGAAAACTATTACTGCGTAATAAACGCGTGCGGAGCCACGGGGCACCGCAAGTGAATTATGTTATAATTGAAATTTTATAAAAGCTACTCTTACTTTCCAGGTCGTATTGGAAACCTATATTCACCAAACCCAGGCACTGGCAGGAAGACGTCGGCGTGGAGCTGGTTCCCTTGGCCGCGGAGTAACAGTCAGAAGTAAGTGCAAACGAATTAAATGGCGAGCAACGTGGCTCAGTGGTGCCATCTGTTCTCAAGTGGAAAAGTCGTGTGGTTCTGTCAGAGTTTTTATTGTTACAACTAGATGGCAATGGATGGATGGAATGGATGGATGGAATGGATGGATGGATTTGATTTGGATTTTAAGGGGTGCAAGCATTAATCCACTATCGGTATTCCTGTGATGGCGTCGTGCAGTATATTCAATTGAAATTTGCTCCTCGGTTTGCTGACGATCTCTGCGGCTTATGCTGGCGGGAACATCTCGTGGCAAGAACCCGCTGGCCATGCTGCTGGCATAATGTGTAGGTTCCCTTAAGAAGGCCACAAAAGCTACGGTGTACCTGCGTAAAAAAATGATTTTCGATTTTGCACCGTTAATAAAAAATTTCCCTTCACAGTTCACGTTGTCGAATGGGCGGAGTTCCCCAATCGGGTGACAGCGCATACGGTTTCTGTGAGACTGATGTACCCGCGACCGCTCCACACAACCACCCCCTCGCTCATGGCCATCCGCATGGTGCTCCGCCCCCTCAAGGCTACGACGAGCGCTCGTACCCTCACTACCCGCAGCCCTTTCAACGGACTCAGGCGAATTTTGCCCAAAATTCGGGTAATTTTACCCAACAACAAACCTTTGCACAAGCGCAGCCTGGTTTTTCTCAGGTAAGTTTATAATAATATGTTACCATAATCAAGGTCTCACGAGAACCAGAGTGGTCTATCTGATTGTTTCGATAAATTTACATATTAATAATCTAAAAAGACAATTTTTTTCAAAAAAGAATGGCAACTTCAAGGGTTTTGAGGAGTTCCCTGGTGTATTTTCGAAATTAAAAGTCTGAACATTAATTAAAAAAATACATCGAAATTATAACCTCGGTCTTTTTTAGTCGGTTAAAAATGTGCTTTTACAAAACTACAAGGGCCTAAAGTTATTAAAATCTTTTGGTAATGCGTAGCGAAAATGAAGACTTTGGAAGTATAGTTTATCTTTAATGCATTTTCAGAGCCAAGCAAACTTCTCTCAGAGCGGTTTCACTCAAGAAGGATTCGGTGAAGCGAGTGGTAGCTTTGATCAACAAACAGGAGTTTGGGGCCCTCCACCACCATATAGCCCTCAGGGCAGAAGCGGAAGCAGGTGTGTAGTACATGACAAGACAATTTTTAACAAAAAAGAAAATCCACTTTAATGATTTTGAGAAGTTCCCTGCTGTAGTTTAGAAGTCGACTAACGCCAATTAAATTTAAATGGGACCACCCTTGAGGTATCCCAATTCCAAAATAAGGTTCATAAATAAAGAAGTTATGCCTGAACACCCATAAAATATATATATAAATATATATTAAGTATATATACACAATCGAATGGAAAACCTCCTTCGTCATGGGAGTTGCCGACAAAAGTGTACTAGTACTAAGAATCTCTGAGCTAATAAGCCACGGACAGACAGACTGCCATAGCGAAACTGTAAGGATTCCTTGTTGACATCGGATCCATAAAGAATCATAATACAAGGACGCTGAAATTATTTGGTTTAATGGATTATAATTGTTCTTTACAGACATCATCTTCATCACCAAGATCCAGCGGCGGCGACACTTCTCCATCACCATCACATAGACGTCCATCGTACATCGATGCCAGTCCACGAGCATTCGAACAACCCTAACCAACCCCACACGTGCACCAGAAACTCTTACCTTATGCACAACATACCGCAAAGCATCGAAATGAACCGGTTGAACCCCGACATGAACCGGATGAATCCCGATATGAACCGGTTGAACCCCGATATGAACCGGTTGAATCCCGAAATGGGACACATGGGTCAAATGTATCCCGTCGACGTTAACGATATGGCTAGAATGCAATCGGACTTGACTCATATGGCTCCGGAAGCGAGGTTTAACACGCTTAGGGGTCACCTGGTTCCATACAGGTGTCAAAGGTTGGGTATGAGTGCTAGTAACCTGCACAGGGATTGCAGGATGGACGAGAATGTTGCGATCGAGTGTCTCCATCAGAAGACCGGCAGTAAAGGTTTGCAATGTGATTCTATTAGCATGTGTTTGAAAAATGTGTTAGACCTTCCTTCTTGCCCCTTCCTTCCTACGCGATCTGGTCTAGAACGTTACAGCTGTCTGGTGTCGGCACAAACAAGGGAACCCATAAATTATTTACCTTTGATTAGGGATGTGACTTACAAATAAATAATCGCTTTTTTTAATCGACTTTTGTCTCAAAAATAATCGATTATATTTTTTTGAGAGATCAAAAATTAAGTGCCTGAAAAGTTCATGATCGTAACTGTATTCATCAAATAATCATCAGTCAGTTATAATATTAACCAATATTCGTTACATATTTTTATTATAATTATTGTTGTTCGAGAAGGTTCGCGAAATATGTACTGGGCCCTTAATTCAATCAATCACGAATCAATCTTATTCTTCTTCTTCTTATTCTAATAACAAACAAAAGAGACTCATCTCGTCAGGAGCGGGTGGTGACCTTGACCTTGCCCTGTCGACCTGGACTGCAGATTGTGGAGTATTTGTATTAGTGGAGTGAACAGTATGTATGTGTGTGTGGCAGCCTCAAATCTCAGGAGACTATCACTCAAGCAATCATTCATCAAAACCTCCTGGTACACCAACTGAAAGTTATACAATGCAAATACAGTGTAAACTCTTTATAACGAAACTCAAGGGACTGAGCATTTTTGTCGTTATAGAGAGTTATCGTTATATGGAGTGAACAAAAATCAACCAAATTAACAAGAATTTTTAATATGTATGTCTTAGATAATAAATGCTTATAAATTATTGTTTACACATATAGTCTGATAACTTTGTCTGACGTTTTTTGTTATGCCAGTACTTGTTTTGTATTATTTTATGTATTCTATTCATATCTAATCTAACACTAATCGCTTTCCGTTTACTGGCGATGTCAACAGTTTCAAAGTAGGTTTACGACTGATAATACGATAGGTACCCAGTATGCTTGGTCGAAGACCATCACTTCCGAGAAAACAATGCGTCATACTGCACGTGTTCAAGGTAATTAAGGATAACAAAAGCTAGACCGACCTCGGATGTTTCGGAGCTTCAAAGTCTTTTGTTACCTGATAATAAAAAATAATACCGATAATAAATATTTATTGTCTAAAAATATGAATACATTTCTTCGTCATAGAGAATGGCGTATCGCTATAAAGAGTGTTTAAATATGTGGGTTTTAACGCAAACCAACCAAGTTGGGCTCACTTCAACGTTATAGGGAGTTTATCGTTATAAAGTATAACGTTATAAAGAGTTTACACTGTACTTCAACCACCGTAAATCACATATATCTCAGCGTTAGCCGAACGTCCGGAATGACGTAGCGTGTACAAAACAAACAAACTTGATTTCACGGCCAAAGCACGAAGCAGACTGGCCTACGTGCTAGCACAGTTAGGGGGACGGTGCAGCGCAGCGCCTGCGCAGAACGATTGCACCTGCCATTAGCCCGCCTATCACAAGCCTTCCCGCGATCTCGTCATCTCACGATGCGAGCTAATGTACATTTCCAACAATTGTCCAGGCCGATTTATTATTATTTTACCATTTAACGTCATTAGATTATTATTTAACAAAAACGGACCGACCAACCGACTGATTGATTGATTGAGTGGATAATGTTTTATCTAAACGCAAGATGATGTAGGTATATATATATATACACACAAATGATTTCAAAGTGATAGGTGCGCAGAAAAACGTAACGCTTTTTGTTAACGCTTTTATAAATTTTACTTTTCATAAAATTTCCATAATGAGATTCTTATATGAAAATCGATTCCTAAGGAGTAGTAACTCTTTAAAAAACAATTATTTTTCTTATTTTTAAATAATAGATTTTTGATGTACTTTTGATGTACAGTGAAGATATCGAATCGTCTCTTGGCAAGCATGTTGTTTCTGTTGTGTATTATGTGAGATTAATAAAACATCCTTCATTGAGTTTATAAAGACAACTGATTTATTTTATATGTACCTCCACTAACCATATTATACCTAAATATCAATTTTCTTATGAGTCGAGTCGTATCGAACGCAAAATTCTCTTCCTACACATTTATTATGAAACTGCGTTCATTAGCGACGCGCAGA
Source organism: Saturnia japonica (assembly GCA_033032175.1). Taxonomy (NCBI): domain Eukaryota; kingdom Metazoa; phylum Arthropoda; class Insecta; order Lepidoptera; family Saturniidae; genus Saturnia; species Saturnia japonica. The sequence goes on from CM065331.1 coordinate 2,052,020, forward strand.
GTCGCGCCGAATCGAATCGCACGCGCGCATTGCTCGATGTTCTCCGATCTTCTTCGATGTGCTTCGATTCGACAAAAATCGAAAATGATGATAAATATACTTAAACAAATACTTAGATACTTGTTTTGGTTACTTAAAGTAATCAAAAGTAGTAAATTAATATCAGTTTTATTTGTCAAACTGTTGTAATAACAGTGGTTAACAATGTGTGGTAGAGTCATAATAGCATTTTCAGTTGGATTTTAGTAGTCAGTAGATTTAGTGGAATTCAACCAAATTTTTAGTTATTACTATTCTGTACTTATATATGTATTTATCGTTCAAAATGAATTAAGAACTGTTGATATGACTTCTTGAAAAATATATAGAATTGTATATCAAAAAATATTTCAAATAAAACGATACTCAATTTGAGCTAACCATCGCAAAAAAACAACCCACTTCGGAAAAAATGTTGTGATGAATGAATAATTCGATACGATTTGTTTGAAATGGACGCACAGGAATAAATGTGACTTGACTCGACTCGCTTCGATTCGGCTGTAATCGATGCAAGGCTTAATACGGAATTCATAAGCGATTTAAAATGACACGTAATATAAATTGGTTTTTATTAGTTTCAGACGAAAGTAGCGACTCCTGTCCCAAGCAAGGCAAGGAGAACTTGGGCTTCCAAAATGACAAACATTCACCTATAAGGTTTGTACTTTATTAAATATACTATATTTTGTGCAGGCATTTTTTGAAGCAATCAAAACTCAGTTGTCGACCGATGTGAGTTCGAATCCTTGCAGTGAGCCTGAGTTTTCAGTGAATATCGCGGTGAAACCGTAACATGGTGGTAGGGCATTTTCTAATGCATGCTTAGCTAGCTATCATCCTCAAGTTGGAAAACTGATAGGTGTTCTGGCAGCTGCACTTGAGAGCCAGTTTCCCCACCAGGTTTACCATCACCTGCGTGTAAGCGTGTCATCTTAGGCCACGTCGTCTTATACTTAATGATCTTAAGACCAGATGAGATTATGGCTATAACGATAAAAAAGTCCCACTTCTGAATAATTTCACCTTTCCGAGACAAATCATTCGTAATGCCCATATAACATATATTTTATTAATCGCAGGTCATCGATGCACGATTGTCGTAATGCAAATCAGAACGCGGAATCCGAGGTGTATTTCGCGGACGTGTCCAGCTGCTGTAACGTCTCCGTCAAGGTACGTATTCCAACACACTTCCACGAATTAAAGAATGCCATCAATTCAATCAGTTCAATCAATTCAATCAACTCAATAAATTAAACTTAATTTAAAAAAAAAACCGGTTCTACTTATTTTTTATTAATTTATAAAGTCAAATCGGGTAAATGGCCTTCATAGCTTTGCTGGCCCATACGAACATTTTTCTTGCTCTCAATATTTAATTCTTGAGTAGGGGTTTTTATACTACTAAGATGGTAACCGAGCGTATGACGGTACCGCCTGGTGGTAAGTGGCTATCATGGCCAATGGACTCTTGTAATTATAACACCATAGGTATCACTACCGCGTTACTGACTCAAAGGGCTCGGAAACACTGTCAACTAAAGGAATACAATACAAGGGTATTTGGTTACGATCTTCTGGTGGATGAAGGTACTTCCCCTATCGGACTGTCCCAAGTATAAAGTAAATTCTGAGATTTACCTGTGCCGTATCTCTCTTGGATTGGATGGAGATTAAAATCAAAAACCATTTGTAAAAAAAATATCCAATTATTTATTCATAAAGTATATTATAAAGTAATTCATAGTAATTCGTGTAAATGGCCTCCACAGCTTTACTGGCACACACGGTGTCGTTTGTGGAAATTTGAGAAAACGCTTTAGAAAGTTTGTCGAGAAGATAGATATCGTCAGTGGTGGCTACTAATCCACGTATAAAAACTTTGTTATAACAATCCATTTATCCACAGGCCGAATGCTGCATAAACGCAAACGTGTCCGCACTGGTCGGCACAATCGAGAACCACCCCGAATCAACATCGGAATCAGACACGGGCTCGTTTACACTCACCAGGCAACAGCGGCCGCAGCCTCAAGTCGGCTCCAAGCGTCGACCACGGCAAAACGATAAACACATCAAAAACCAAGAGAAAGTCCGCCAAGCACTCAATAGCTCTGTCAGAATGACGGAACACCAAGTAGAACAATTGAACTGCTCCAAAAGGGCGAGCGAGCGAATGAACGATCCGAGGATTGAACGGATAAGCGACACCAGAATCGACAGAATGAACGAAAACCGTTTGAGTGAACGAATGAGCGGTTCAAGAGACCGTTTGAATGAGTCGCGTCTTTGTGAACGTATCGATCGAGTGAACGATCCCAGAATTAGCGAGAGGATGTTTGAAGTGCGGTTGAATGAACGAGTTGGGGATTCACACGACCGGTTGAATGATTCGCGGAATCGCGATATAATTGAACCGAGAATGGAACGTATGAACGATCCTAGAATAGGCGATAGAATGAGCGAAATGAGATTGAGCGAGCGAATGGATCGCATGAATGATTCTAGGATCAGTGACCGGTTGAATGACTCTCGAGTAGGTGAGCGTATAGATCGCATTACCGACTCTAGAATTAGTGATAAGCCGAATGAATCCCAATTAAGCGAACGAATGGATCGCATTAATGATTCTAGAATAAGCGATAAATTGAATGATTCTCGACTAAGTGAGCGAATGGAGCGTATAAATGATTCTAGAATAAGTGAGAAGTTGAATGAATCACGATTGAGCGAGCGAGTCGATCGCATAAATGATTCTAGAATCAGTGATAAATTTAATGAATCTAGACTAAGCGAGCGGATGGATCGAATGAACGATTCTAGAGTAAGCGATAAGTTGAACGAATCTCAGCTAAGCGATCGAATCAGTGAAAAGATAAACGAATCACGATTCAGCGAACGCGTGGAACGTATGGGCGACCGGATGAACGAAACACGGTTTGCTGAGAGAATGACAGATGGGAATTCCAGTTTTCGGGTTGAAGGCAGCCCGATGAGGTCAAATATTCCACTGCGAATGGGTCGCTCGAGTCCCAAACTGCCGAGGGACCTTCCGAGACAGTCCAGCTCGGAACCAAACAAGCAGGAATACTTCGTACAGCAAATATCTCCGCTGTCTCCGAACACCGAGGAGTCTTTACTGTCAGATGACGACCGGCCTCAAGACCAAGTCTACTCCAACGATCCTGAGACTTCGAAGTGTCTCGGCCCTGACGCACAGTATGAGCCAGTTAGGGATGAGAAAGTGGAGATATTGAAGGGTAACCATCACCACTGCTATAGTGACACAAATACGATGGACTCAGGCTGGCAGAGTGGTTCAGAAAAGCAAGTGACGGATTGAAAAATATATTTTTGTATGTACATATAGCTAGCTGTGCCCGTGGCTCTGCTCTCGTGGACTACACAATGTCGTTGGCTCCCACCCAAGGCGGTCGCCCGCCGTTTATTTTAAGGATAAAAATGATTATTGTGGGTAATCCTTAATAGGTAGATATATTCTGTTATTAACTTTTTTGTAGGTCTTCTTAATTTCTACAGTTATGTAGTACATTAAATTGATATATCTCGTAAGGTATACTCAGCGTCAGCCATTTAGGCGCACTAAAAGTTAGAACTATTAGAATCGATATACGACGGTAGTTCGAGGGTAATGACCGATAAGGATTGTTTTTTTTTTAATAAAGTAACAATTATGTTTAGGCGAAATGTATATGTCGAGTTAAAATTTTTTTTTGGTATCTTAGTGTATAGTATTTTAATACATATAAATTTGTTTAGTTGTTCGTCTGAGTTATGCTATAATGTATGTAACCTTGTAAATATGCAATCCATGGGGTATATAGTATGTGGTTGCTGCCTTTTAATTATTTTAAATAAATTTCGATCTTATAAAGATATTTTTTGTACGAATGAGCTACTCAGAGGTGAGCTGCTCTAATGTGGAAATTTGAGCACGTACGAATATAGGTACATCTGAATGAGATCAAATGAATATTTTAAATAACGTTCTTTCATTTAATAACCTTTTTATGTACGAATAAGTTACTATGTGAGGTGAGCCGCTCAAATGTGAAAATCTGAGCACGTGCGAATATATGCTATACTGAGCGGAACATTTTACTAAGTGGCCCACATTGAGTGGTTCGTATTGAGCAGTTTGCTTCACAGTGGTTCGTGTGGTTTATTAGTTGAAAATAACGACCTCTTTACTCCTGCCATATTTAATAGTTTATATGTATAAGTTATATGTTCCAAGTAAAATATATAGAATAAATGAACTATTCTGGATTTGTTAAATTACCAAAATAGTATTTTAATAAAACTATCTCATCTTCAGTGTAGGATTTGTACAATTTTTATCATTCCTTAAACTAATTACAGATAATGGCGTATATTTTAGAATTTATGACATTGTGTCAATGTGAATGGACATTTTCAGTGTTCACATTGTTATAACCTTATGTTTAATATGTATAGATCGGTAACTCGAAAGAGAAAGAACATAGTATACGCTTGTGTTAGAACGAGATAGGGATACAAGACAATTTTCGTATGTGCGGCTAACGTAAATCGTGACCAAAACAAATCCCGCTTATTTTGGAAAATCTATGGTTTTAAAGTTTAATGTGTAATGTTTATTAGACATCTTTAATTATGGTTACGTATATTGTAACTACACGTAACTCGTATAACAAACAATATCAACAAAACAATACGCAAACTAGTTACCGTATTCAGTTTTTGGCCTCGTTACCGATCTGTATATACTTAAAATCTATGGTTTTATTACCTGGGATGCTACGAATGCCATTTTATACATTCGCGAACGCGAACGCAGACGCGAATGTTTGAAATGCGAATAGTCCGAGAAGACATAAACAACTTCCTTTGGTCTTAATTATTATTTTTATTAATTTTATGAAATCAAATCAAATAATTCTTAGTAATCAAATTTTAAAAGCGGTTAATTATATTTTACTTAGTTGCTTTTCCCCCATGAGGCAGTATCTCAGTGGCTCATATATAAGGCCGGCTGCATTAATATTTATTGATCACACAGTTCAGACGGTTTCCCTTGAGAGAAGCTCGTTTTTTTTTCAAGTATGCTTCAATTCAATTTTGATTTCACACAACAGCGTGTCTTCAGGTCCAAATTGTACATCGGAGGCGTCATCGCTCCAGGAATTCAGTCGCAATGCATTCGCAAAATATTCGCATCCGATTGTTGCGAACGCGAATGTAGAAGCGAATCTTTCGCATATGCGAACATTCGTAACATCCCTAGTCATAACATAGAGAACAGAGATTTCTTGTCGCGTGCACCTCAGTGATTGAATTTATAACTTTAGTTACTCTGTGACCACTCTTTGGAACTATGCATCGATATAAAATACATTTGTAAATAAATACCTATTTACTAATATTTACATAATGTAAAATATAATAAAAATAACTGTAATGCATAAAAGGAATTGTTTTGTAAAATAAATAATAAGCAAATATTTGTAGTAAAAAATTAATATGCAGTAAATACTGCAAACTCACAATAGTATATAAGGGATTTAAAAAAATCGTAACCTAATTTATCTTAGTCAGATAGAAACATTTTTGTTGTAAGTTACAAGTTGTACTTTTTGAATAGTTTTCTTTGTTATGTGGCGCATAACAATAAGTGACAATATTCATCACATTAAAACAAGTCTACAGTTAGCGCACATTGCGGTTTATTTTTGTACGGATTTTTTTTCCGAAAATCTGTGAGTTGAATTACACACAATCGCGTGCACTACAGATACCCACCTTTACCAAGACATGATTGTTAAATAAATTTTTATTGGGTTGGTTGTATTTTAATATTTTTTACTCGGAAAAACTTTCCTTTCAATTATCCCGTATATATAATACCATGCATTAGGGTTGCTAAATTTTTTGAGAATAATAACGTATCAAATTGTTGGAACAGGAAAAATAAAATATTTTTCAAGGGAATATAAAAATTTTTTTGGGTGCTTTTAGTACACTCATTTTCTGTTGTGTCTGAAAATTTCAAATCTAATTTGCTAGTTTGAAAATCGATATTTGGAACTCAATTTACTACGTTTATGAAAGACCTGTTGGTCGATAAACGTTTCGTTTTAGGCATCGCAGTAAAAATTGGAAATAAATATATTAGCATACTTTATTTCTATGAAAAAATATAAAGTACCTATGTTCATCGAAATTAAATTAGGATACGTAAAGAACGGTTAGCAACTCTAACCGTGTAGTAAACATTGCTGTTTTAATTTATAAGTCAATATAACTCTTGTACTGTTTAAAAGAGGCAAAATATATTCTAGAAATACTTGTACAGAGCTACAACTGTGGCCATGTTGTGTCTGTTCTGTTTGATGTGTGTTGTTAGAATTTAAATCTAAAAATTTAGTGTTCAAGTAGGCGGTAATCTTTGAATAAATTCTTATAAATCTGAAAAATTAATATACTGTATAAATTGACATAAGTAATTTTCTTGTTTTTTAGAACGATAATTATTAGCCGTAATTATGATTATAAATACTTTTGTAATAAAGTAAAAAAAAATTGAAAATGTTATTTTGGAATTCTAACACTACGGTATTCCAGAAACTATATGTAATATGTGTTTTATTTCCTTATATTAAACTAATGTAAAAACGTATTATCAAATTATTTCATACTCAAAATTGTGATTCAAATAAATACCTTTTATTGTAGCTATTGGAATTCATGATTAAATTTAGTGTTTATTATTAATGTATCTTTATTGTTAGATCAGTTATTATGGTTCTATTAAAAGACTGAAATCTTAATGTAATGTTTTTTTTTCTTAGTTCATTGTTACCATTTGTACGATTTCATTATGAAGTGATTTTATTTCCTTTTATTTTAACTAGGCTTCAGTACATCCGTGATGACTATGCCAGATTCACAGTAGAAGAATTGTAAATCTCTACTAATATTATAAAGCTGAAGAGTTTGTTTGTTTGCAATAACGCGCTAATCTCAGGAACTACTAGGTTGAATGGAAAAAATTCTTTTATTGTTGCATATTCTAATTATCGAGGAAGGTTATATAACATCACGCTATGATCAATAGGAGCGGATCATCAATGGAAAATGTTGCACAAACGGGAAAAATCCTTTTGAGAGCTTCCATTATATTAAAATTAAATAGCCTGGAACGACTTCATTTCAAAAGCATCGTGTTGGTTAGTTTTTGTGTAACTTATTTTCAAAGTATGGTGTCACTCCATCCCCATGGACAAGTGGCTGGCGTACTGACCTCTGCCAACAAGTTAGAGGTACGTTTACAGGCTGTTATTTGGTTGGATGTCAAAAAACAAATTAAACAAAGTTTTAATTTGGAAGGTTATTTAATTATAACATTAGTCTTAGTTGAAACTACTTAAATTACGCATAAGGATCCTTTTAACAATGTTTTTCATTTTATTTAACTTTAAGTACCTATAAATCACAGTGAATTAAATAATTCCGCGCCGTTCTTTCTGCTTATTCTGTATATTTATATTTCATTTACTACATCTCACAATTTTACCAAAGGTTGTATGTCGAATATCTAACCACTGGTTTTGTTACCATCGATAGAAAAATATATAATTTGGTAAGCCTTTTCATTTCAATAACGTATCTTCGGATAACTAGTTCATACAAAAACTTAATTACCAACAGACATATCTTTCTATCTTCAGTAGCAAAAATATTGATTAGATAGATTATTGAAAACGATCGTATATAAATTAGTCAGTCATCTAAGGCTTTGGGTTTTGTTGAGGTCTACTGCTAGCTTTCGTTTCTTAAAACCACTGAAAGTTTTAATTAGCTATTTTATTATTTATTTTCTACTAATATATTAGCCTGTAAACTCCCCGACAATTATATTTAAAAACACAAAACAAAATTGAGATTTTGCTAAATCTCTTTTACTGCCTGCCACACGTTTTCGTTTATGGCGAAAAATAAAAACAAAATAAAGTTATATTTCTAACAAACATTAATATAAAAGGATCCCTAAATTAATTATTCTGGTTAATATAACCATATATAGAAATAAAAATTACAAAGCACCTTTCTGTATATATGTATTTTATATTTCACGTAAAATTCCTTTCGAGTTGAAAATAGTTGGGTTTTAAACAGAAAAATGATTGTTTAACCAAAAAATCTTGTCTATATCACTCTTATAGTAAGTTATGTCACGTGCCTTTATTTATCACAGGAAGGCATATTTCAAATTGAAAGTTTATTTTGATCTTCAGCTATGTACGTATTATTGTTTTACATAAAAATCGTTTCTATTTCAAAATACAAATGAGAAATACCTAGATATATAATGACGTTTATGGAAATCAATTTTAAAATGATCCAATTAAATAGAAATTTCGTTTAGTAATAAAATTTCAATACAATTAAATTCAATGACTCAACAGAACCGACTTTTCGAGCGTGTTTTCAAAGTTTGTACTACGGCATCCTGGGGCTTTTTCAGCGTGGCTAGCTTCATTGGTCTTGGGGGGCCCCGTAACAAGTAAGCAAGGTCACCGCAAAGCGTGACTTAGTTTCAGGGAATACAAAACATAAGCTAATATACAAATTAAAAAAATCATTCCCGCAACGTCTACGAGTCTTCAGAGAACTTTACTTTCTATCGTCGGTGTTTTTTAAATGTGTATATATATTTATATGTTTAGTAAATTTATAGGTATAAGTACCAAAAGTTATTAAAACATTATTTTCATAAGACTAGCGAACTTAATTGTTTTTACATTAACACATTATTACTAAGATATTAATTAGGCACTTAATAATATTTTTTATTAGTTAAAAATCACTTCTGCTTCCTATTTAAGCTAAAATTATATTTTATCTGAGCGAGTAAAAGATACATCCAATTAAAAAAAAAAAAATTATGTTTGAGAAAATATATTATATGTAATTACTTGGGCAGTGTATATTATTGATATTAATTATTACAAATAAACTTTTTATTCATGTTTATGGCGAAAGTTTTTAGTATGTATAACATAGACAAAAAAATAAATAAATTTTGTTTTATCTTTTTACAATACCACCGACAGCGAATATAAATTCATTGTTCATACTAAATTGAAATCAGATACTTTAAGTTACACACAAAATATTTAATTAAAAATTCCGTTAAATTCGAATACGGCTCGCTTCGAACGATAAACGAAATATCGTAAAAAAAATAAAAAAAATTCGGAATGTCAACAGAAAATTCGAAGTTTTTCGATATTCGCACGATAGGTTCTTTGAAATAGGAAAAAAACATATTAAATGTAATTAATTACATCATCGCTAATATGATAATTTACCCTCATCTTGTGTTAGGTTCATTAAAAAAAAATGGCCGACGATTTATTAATGGATTATTATTATTTTTTATTTATTTAATGGCAACTGTATTTAACCACGATTCTGCCCAAATATAGAATAGAATATTTTTTAAACATGATTATTATTAAAAAAAAACTACCAAGATGGCGGCTCACTTGTTATAAATTTTCGGGGAGTTTTTGTGTCATCTCTAAAGGGCATGCTCCTAATTATTATTTATAATTCACTTCGTTTATACGCAATAACCAAACTAGATCACGTAAAATACCGCTAAAATTCCATTATATAAAACCACATAAAATAATTTTATGAATGAAAATGAAACCACTACATAACAAGACAAAATATACTATCAAAAACTCCCAATGGATTATTTTTTTTGAGTTAAAATTCAATCTATAATTGGTAACAAAGGAATTAATTATTCTGGATTAATTTAAACTTTTTTTTTGGGTTCCAATTAAAGAGTACCGGTAATCTATTTGAACAATGACAGCAATAAACAAACAGTTAAAAGCAAACAACTGAATTGTTGTATATTGGAACAGGTTGCCATATTCAAAAAAGTTGCCGAAATAGTTGCCAGGGTGTAATATGAGTTTATTATCCTGGGTTTGCTCGGCGACTGTTGCTGTACCGCTGTCTCTCTCACCAAGGCGTTGGTTGGCCACCTTCAAGTTTCTGAGGAGCGCCATGATCTCTTCTGTAATTTATAATAACATTATTGACTGATTTGAATCCGGGGCTTTGTTCATTTTAAAATTCTCTTGACGTTCCACGGGAATATGAATTACTGAGTAGCGACCACCATGTACATGGCGTTGTACACAGTGACTGTCTTTTGCTTTGTTGCATTTCGGGATCACCCAGTGTATAATATCCAATGATCAAGTGGAGAGGTAGGATAGTACAGATGTACTCGATTGGGTCGCTACCACCATCGTCATTGTGATAACCCCCGTTATATTAATTCTATTTTAGTTTGTCATGTTTTGGGACCACCTAGTGTATATCCAGCTACCGAGGGGCTTACAGGCTGGTATAACAGCGGCGACCTTTATGATCTAACAGTGATTGCCTATGTTTTTGGATTGTACTGTATTTTATCGGCTAGACGGGGAGAGATAAAGTGGGGGAATAGAAAAGGGTGGAATAGAAAAGAGACGAATACAAAAGGGGGGAATAGAAAAGGGGGAATCGAAGGGGGAGAGGGAGTTAATACGAATACTGTACCCACCGGCTTCCCGCGGTTCTCCGACGACATTGTTAACTTTGATGAACGTCGTAAGTGAAACTTCGTATAATTTATTCGATTCCGGGCTCGTCGCGATAGATCTGCGTTTCCTCCCGTAGCCTAGAACCCCGTTGCTGCATTGGACCTGAAGAATTATACGAAATTATATTTTATTTTTAAACTAAACAGTTCTCTTATATCCTCTCATCCTTGCCGTACTGTGAAACTGTCAAAATCAAATTCAAAATAATCTTTATTCAATTTTGACACTAAGAAGGCACTTATGAATGTTAAAACAGCACTACCGCTTCGGAAAACTTCCCAGTCATCGAGAAGAACCGGTAAGAAACTCGACCGGTTTTTTATTTCAAACTGACAAGTGTTAATTTAAAAGGTACAATAATAATAATTTTGTGGATGCACAGAGAAGGAGTTACTTCCAGATATCACTGTCATTCACATAATGATCCAGATGGTCTCCCAGCCAATATGATCCGGCCTTCCTACAATATGGATTACTTTAAGAATAACTGTGCTCTCAGAAAAAAAAAAAACAACTTACCCCTTGACACTTGTCGAGGCAGACGGTGACGGTGCCTTTGAACTGCACGTAAGTGGTGTCGGGGAACTTGAAGGCTCTGAATTTAGCCGTGAGGGTGTCCCCATCAGTGGTGACGAAATTGTCGAACAAGTACGGGTCCACGGAGCATCTGGGGTAGGTATTGCAGAACGGTTAGAATGGTGAAAGGTGGCTACAAGGTCTCTTGGATTACCCACTCGTGAAGTATTTCCATTGGATTCCTTATTCACTTTATTTTTTATTTACTTTTCGTGGTATAAGAGCTAAACTGAAAAAAGTGTATGGACCCGATTGATAATTATTGAGGTTAAATAACAAGACAATTTTTAACAAAAAAGTAAACCAACTTTAATGATTTTGAAGAGTTCCCTCGTATATCTTCGAAGTTGAAGGTCCAATGTCAATGAAATTAATATGCGACCTACCTTGAGTCATCCTCTATCCAACAAAAAAATAATCATCGAAATTGGTTCATAAACAAAGAAGTTATGACTGAACATTCATAAAAAAACATTCGGAATGAGTAACCTTTTTTGTTGAAGCCGGTTTAAAAATACAATACATGCTTCTCTAGCGCGTTATAAACGTGGAGCCTATATATTCTTCTTCTGCTTCTTCCTAGCTCTATACTACATTAGATAGGGTCGGTTCTCCTAATTTTTGGGCGCCAGGTCAAATGTCCTGGGCCCCTAGCCAAATTACTTTTCTACAATCGTTAACGTTAAAAAAACGAAAAAAAATAAATAATTGAAAATTGACATAGCTGATCACGTGATTTAACGTTGAAACATGTGAATTCTATACATTTTCTTAGTTTCGTTTTGTATGTAAATGTATGAAAAAAGTCACTCAACATACGTTGAATCGATTTACGACGGGTATTTCAAGACTCTAACATGCCGTAAGTAGCAGGACTACCGTACATGACTTTCTTCACTTCTCAAGACATGCCATGAAATTATATATTTACCCGTTTAGTATGATGGTTTCCTGTTGCTTTCCCGTGTCCGTGACGTGCATGTAGTTCACCAGGAGCCCATAAACGCTGGCCGATTCATTGTTCAAGAAGATTTCCATGGATAGAGGCGTACCAGGGCTAACGGAGATCTCGCCGGATACCCTGTTGTCATGGAAGGATTCTAGCTAAAACTTTTTGGTAATGCAACCGAAGTGCGACATCATGAATTTACCAGTCACGGGTAGAGACCACGAGTAGTACCATTTTGCGTATAAAAAAGTGTACATCGAAATATAAATATAAATAATAACCATTATCAACTTCAGAATGACAATTTTTTGACGAATTATTATACATAACTGACAACGATTTTATCAGCACATCGAGATCGGACGGCTATTTTTCTTAAATTAACATTATAAATAAGTAATGTGATAATTTGTAGCATGTATACTGCTAAAATCTTGTTTTTTTTTTTGACAACTTGGTCAGCCTTCTTCTACACCACAACTAAGGGCCTCCCAAGGGTCTGACGGTCAGTTCCTTTATAAGCTGTATGAAAACTACTTATGGCAAAAAATTTATGGTATATATTTCCACGAGCCCGGACTATAAACTCCAGTCGCTCGCCGGAGGTGACACGCACAATTTAATTTTTTTTGTATTCGTGTTTATACTCACTGTTTCCCGTTCTGTTTGACGACGGCTCCAAGTACGGGTTCGGGGGCTTTGCCCTCTTCGTAACGTGTTATGTTTAGAACTCTGAAACATATACACGTCAATATTTACCTTACAATAAATTCATATCTTTGACACATTGTAGTTTAACATTAATACTTTTGTCAAATCAATTTAAAAATATTCCAAATATGACAGTGTTTAGATTGTTTACATTCTTTGATAATGTGCGAAATGTTCGCAAAAATTATAAAAAAAAATTAAAACCTATCAGATTTTTCTCGAGTTGAATATTCTGTGACAATTCTTAAAGCCATAAAAACATAGTTCTTGCCTTTAAATTTAGCATAGAGACTCTTTTCGAGATTTAGACGCTCACTAAGAAGGAATTTTGGCAAATTCAACCTTTAAGGGTGTAAAATAGGGGTTGAAAGTTTGTATATGGTGGGTGAAAAGCATTGTGTTTTGGACTTGAAACTTTGTACTTAGAACCTTTAATAAAAATAATGAATCACATGTATTAGCATTTATCAAAATTCATCAATAAAAGTGTAAGATTAAGGGGTTGAAAATTTGTTTGCTAAAAATGTTTGTTTAACTATTATGTTATTATTACGCACACATTATCCCCAAAATTTAGCACGTGTAAAGAAAAACGCTTTTTCTTTTTTTAATTCATCACTTCACCCTTTATGTAAAATTAGGGATGAAAATTTGATAGGCTTTAAGATATCATCAATAACACATTTAGGAATATAAAAAAATGTTCTTAACAGATATTGATGAAATTTTCTACACGGGAAGTACATACTCGTTGATAGACTATATTATGTATTGTCAATATTACGAGTACAAATAAAAATACTGGATGTAAATAATTACTACGTAACAAACGCGTGCGGAGCCGCGGGTACACCGCTAGTGTAGATAGATAAATTATCTGAAATCAAGTGGATCGAATGATTATACATTACATAAATAAACTTACTCTGGTTCGTCGAAGTCGAGAGGAAACGGCTTCACCTCTCGCCTGGTGAGAGCCCGTAGCTTCTGGCTAAGGGCGCACCGGACGGTGACCGTTTCTCGGGTACCGTCACCACTTTCTATCACTATCTTATGGTAGAATGTACGTTGGCTCTGTAACATTATATTACTGTAAATATTTTTTTTAATCTATACGTCTTTTATCGCATTTAGTAGAGGTTAAAATTGTAATCTGAGCCATTAGCTTGACATTGGCGAAATTGCATGCACAGGCAAAAAGCCAAAATTAAAAAAAATAAAAATTAAAATGTTAATTCATTTTAGTGACTTGTTTATTTAAGTGTGCACATTTTTTGGATTTTATTTTTATTGAAATAATCTAATACTAAATTAAGTAAACAACTCTTGTATTTAGATATATATGTAATTAGTTTCTCGGAAACGGCTCCATCGATTTGAATTAAACTTTGTATTTAGATAATGTTTTACCTTCCACGTTTACTTAGAAAGGTTGTTATTGTTCTCGGTCGCCCAGATATTGTTTATTTATATAACTGGACGATACTGACCACTTATCAGAGCAAGCTAGCTATTTCAGTCATCTCTTCGTAGAATACTAGAATTCAAGCTAATCACAACCAACAAGATGCGACGACTGGAAAGACTTAGAAAGGAGCAGTAGGAGAACTTACCACTTATACTGTTAGCATCTGCCACGACCTTACAGTGCAACCTGAACTTCCTCATACGTCTTGAACAGTCTAAACACTTCTAGAGCACTAGAAATACGTATTTCACTAGGTTTTCGATACTTTTATGCAATTTATAACGCAATTATGCAGAGCGTGTATCAGCGCAGTTCCGCGGCGGCCAACACATTGTTCTCAGTTTTACGAACAAATACGTGGCAATTTTTTTTTTCGAACTGACTATTCTGTTAGTCATAAGGGCCCTAAAGCCTCATACGGCTTTTACGGCAGATTTGCGCGCGTATTTTAAATATAATTGTGCCCCCAAGGAATAGGAAAAATTGATAGGATTTTATAGGAGATATTATTTTTAAATAATTAAAAAAGTAATTTTCTTGGTACCCGAGATAAAAATTTTATTTCGTTATTCTAACTGTAAATCAAATTTATAGATATGAATAATCTTTCTGCAGAATATTTAGAATGAGTTACAAAGGAATTTAGTATTCTTTGAAACTCACGTTCATCCTGTTGGTGACGCGCGTCACACCGCACTTGTGATGGTCTTGTAGGTCTAGGACGAAGGTGGACACGTTCCCCGCGACTTCGGGTAGACAGGGTCTGTAATCTGAAACACCAGAAAGTTTCAAATGAAAATTAAGAGGTCATGTCTGTACTTCTGGACGTACGTAAGAAGATACACTTCTTGGTGTAAGAAGACTTGTATCCTTCCATTATTAACTTACGCAAACCAAACTTGGAAAATTCACCAATCGAATAAAATTTAAAATCAGATCAGTCAAAGAAGCATGGAAAGATGTATATTAAAAGTTAAAATAATTCAAAATATCTATACAATTAATAAAATTGAAGTGTCTGTTTGCAATGACAAAATAACAGCTTTAAGTATTTGAAAGTGTAGTGACATCTCTCGCCACAACTGACGCATCCTACACATAGCGACATCTCTGCCACGACTGACATCCTACATCGCGATATAGAAGTTAACCGAACAATTGAGTATATATACAATAACCCCAACAACAACCGTTTCCATTCCGATCACTAAATACACGTACGCATGTTTCCTTCCTTCCTCCCAGGAGGAGGGGAACATGCATATGAGTATATGTTATGTAGCTCGAATTCGTAGGAGTAGGGAATTAGCCAGATCGCGACCTATTCGCATGCGTGACCACCGCCCGAACCGAGCACCCTCGTGCGGGTCGTCACAAACTTTCGCGGCTGAGTGCCCTAAGCGCTCGCCCCCAAGTTCGGTGAAGCAGTAAAAGCCGCAGCGGCTCTGTTTTTCGATAGGGCCCCTAAGGCTAACAGTGTAGTAAGTTTGAAAAAAAAAAAAACAACCGTTGGGCAAGTTCGGTGAAGCTGTAAAAGCCGCAGCGGCTTCAGGGCTTCTAAGGCTAATAGTCTAAAAATAGTTCCAAAAAAAATGCTGAATATTTTTTTAAGTTTTGACACAATTGTCCATATAATATCTGTCAAAACGTCAAAATTAATCCTTAAATAAAGTTCTTTTTCTTCTTCAAAATTCTCAATTATCATTATTGATTATTTAAATCAAGTTTAAATAAGCTTATTTACCCCTACACAAAACGAGGGTTGTTAAAATTTTATCGTGTGTCTGTCTGATGTGTCAGACAGATGTTACATTTTATAATTATCTAAGGCCGTAGCTACGGGGCACGACACAACGACGTGACGGAGTGACGGAGTGAGGAATGGACTCTTTGTCACCACTGGATCGTGCCCTTTACAGGAAACCGACCGCTCGGGTGAAGCCGGGCTTCTACCTCACGACTTACCACTTGCAACGCATTTGTTTCATTTGAAATTAACTCATGCCATAAATAAGAAAATACGGCTGGTTCAAGTGTGTAGGTAGTTGGTTAACTTTTAAAAATGTATTAAGAAAGTATTTACTGGGCGCTCGGGAGTGTTTCGAAAACTATAATATGGACGATTTAGCTATATACTAGCTGGCCCGGCAGACATCGTTCGTCATTTAACATACACACAAACACCAAAAGTCAATGTAATTTTTTCTAAAATAAAAATAAAGCGAAAAAGTATTTAAATACGTTAATCTCTGGAATTACAAGTCGTGTACGATAGTCAGATTCACGAGGAATAGTATAGGCTATCTAACATTAAGCTATAACTCTAAGCTAGCCTTAAAAATTGATATTTGTTAAGTAAGTCGGAAGTCGAGGCCTTCCCAAACTGCCTTATCCGCGTGCGCTGGCGTATTATGTAAATATAAAGTTTTCAAAAAAAAATTTAGGTTATTTGCGAAGCTACTTTCTCCAATTCAATTTTAAGCATTACCCAGATAAATGTGTTAGTTTACTTTGTAGATTAAAATTCTCCGTTACATTATATAATTTAAGTGAATACAGTATAAATTTTAACGGATTCAAAATTACGCGCAACCAAAGAAAACACTCGCAGCGAAACGGTTGTCCGTTACTCGGCATCTATTCTGAATTGCGCGTCGCGAGCTAAGCACTATTTTGTAACTATGAAGTTATGAACTATCAATACTAAAGCGATAAATTCTATCGAACATAGTTTTTAAATATAAATGACATCACTTTGTAAATTGAACTACGCATAATTATAGTTCACTGGTTTTCTTCTCAGAATTGTGGTACTTTCACAGTTAATTGCACTTTCTGTGTTCTTTAGTTTATGTGATATATTCAGTAACATTCCAAGAAAGATAGATAGCATAAAAGCTTCCCGACAAACTACATTTTGATCGCAGCTTCACTTACACCTATTTTGAATTATTTATAGGGTATATCAACACCGATTCCCGCCGAGTTAACTGAATTTGTATTTGATAAAAGTTAGGATTACCTGTAAACTCAACCGCAAGTATTTTCTAAGAATTTCTTTTGGTTATACATAACGGAGCAATGGTTTCTACTACAAATGATGTTACTGTAATCCTCTGCTTCCTAAGAGAAGAGAGAGAGGCACAGATAAATTTCTTTGGAGATTTATCTCTACTTAGGGCAGTCTAACAGGTGGAATACTTAAAAATTAATGAAACACGTGTATCAGCATTTATCAAAATTCATCAGTAAAGAATGTAAAATAAGGGTTGAAACTCTGTTAAGTAACACGTGAATCATAGATACTCTTGAAATAAAACCCAGCTATTTACATTCTTCACCTAAATTAAGTTAAAGGATGAAAGGGGATGGATACCCTTTCATATAATCTTACCCTGGATAAAAGAGAGATGTAAGAATATGAAAACGGTGTCCAATAATAGCTAATACATTATCAAAAAATCACTGAAAATTCTGCGGTTTTAGCTAACTGCGAGCAGAGTTTAATGATATTTCGTATAATTGTGGTCATTTAATAAACTACAATAATGTAATTAGGCGTTTATTTATAATAATATCACAGTCTAAACATAACGGCGACCGCTCAGAGATCTAAATCCATCGGCGGTCACCGCTGTCATGCAAGCCTGCATAAATATCTCATCACGTTACGCTTAAAGGACCCGATGTTTTAAGGAAGGAACACATTAGCCAGGAGAAGGTTCCATAGCTTCACGGTACGATAAAAGAACTTTTTAGTTCGTGCCGAGATAACGGTTGTGGATCCGAAGCTCAGCGCGTGTGGTTCTGTTGTGATATGGGAGAGGAGGGTATGCTTGTTTGCACTGTGACGTGTTTATTCCCTTTGCCGTGATGGTTAGGACCAAATTGGCTACAGATCCATATCAACCCTCTTGGTGACTGGATACTTATAAACCAGATGATCCTGGAACGCGAAGAGCCCCAGCGTCCCACTATATCAGGTGATGCTTAACTTAGATTTATAGTTTGAACCTTCGCATACCTTTTAACTGGTCGAGATAAGAGATCTGCCTATCGCCGTCCATGGGTACTGTGACCTTCATTATTTCTGGAGTACATTGGATTTGAGCTTCAGAACCTGTGGACAAAATAGATAGTCGTTATATTTCGGTTTGCTATAAAACAACAATAATGTTGATATTGGCAACTTTTATAGCTCGTTCTAGAATTTTCTCTCAAAATTGTATGAATTATTCGCTAATTGATTTCTGGCGAACATGATATTTGTAATTTCTTTTGTTTATGGCTATAATAAGATGTGCATATCTGTAAAGATACTTCATACAGTCCTCAACTTGTGACAAATATACAATTAGATAAAAATAAAACAATGATATAACGTAAAGTGAAATATTGGCATAACGTAAAGTGGAATATTGGCATAATGTAAAGTGAAACATAGGTGTTATATAAAGTGAATAACCATTATTTGTTATTAAATACCCACTTACTAAGTAGTAGGTCGTAAGCTTATTTGCTGTCTTTTGGAATGAGTCCAAAAATTTTATTATAACGTTAGCCATCAATACGGATAATGTCAATTCCTTTCACTGGTTTTTTTTTTAATTATGTAAAAATTTAATGTATTATAAACAATTTTTAATCAATAATAAACGGTATTAATGATATCAAATGAAGCTGAGATGGTCGTTTTAATGATGCAGTTTTCCATATATAATGCCAAAGAGAAAGCTTTCGGACAAAAATATATGTTTTTCTTAATAGTAACCGTAATGAGTCGAGAGCAACACGTAGTATTTTGGAAACGAATTTTAGTTTATTTTAACTGCTACAATCCGCGAGTTGACTGTATGTTTAAAAATTAATGTATGAGTCTATGAGTCACGTCAATTACAAAATGTGACGTCACCATTTAGAAATATGAACGTTCGACTCTTGCGTGATATGAGTTGTCACACTTGACACTGTGACGCGTTTAAATTATTTTTTTAATAAATAAAAAAAATTATAGGTATTATTTTCAACATATTATAAAGTGTTTAAAACAATTTTCCAAAAGTCGTCAACTCCCGGATTATTGCATCTCTATGCAAAGCGCATGATATGGTCTAAATTCAGCTCATAATGTCGTAAACTGGGCGGTCACATCAAAACATTGTATGAAGACATAAGCAGTACGTTTATGGACCGAAGTTCATCCAGTAAGGGTTACCATACGACAGGCGTTTGCCGCATTTGACAGGCATTTTTCAGTTTTCTGTACGGCTTGCATTTATCTGAGACAGGCATTTTTACGTATTATTTGTACGCATGCAGACAATATTTAGGTTTATTGTTTCAAATTTCTTCTTCTTGTTTTAGCGCCGCAGAAAGCGAAGAATGTTTTAAAGCCTTCGTATAATTTTCCTATGTACAAAGTGGGGTCTTTTAACAAGATGGTGGCTCCCTTGTCAGAACTATCTAGGGAGTTTTTGTGACAACGCAAAATGCATATTTTCCGCTTTATATTTATATGATCCACTTCACTTATGCACAACAACCAAACTATATCCTGCTAAAAACTCCTTCGTTTAATCAAAGATATGTTTAGTTAATGAAGCACCTTGAAACAAAAAAAAAGTTTGATAAGTACCAATTTTTAATTATTATTATTGTTACTAGTTACATTATATGTATTTTTCTTGATTATTAATTAAATAGGATTTTAAACAGAGCAATTTTTTACGAATTTTTTTCTGTTTCATTCGCATTGGAGCTTGATTTTCTAAATACACAAGGGAACTTTTAAAATCATTGAAGTTAATTTTCGTTTTTGTTAAAAATCATTGTCTTGTTATAACTGCGTTTGTAGCGACATCTACATAGCGACACACAGCGACATCTATCGAGCCACATACGACGCATCCTACATCGCACTATAGAAATTAACTCTGCGATTGAGTGTATATACAAGAACCCGACTACAACCGTTGGGCAGCTGCCCGCCAGACATAACACCCGTCTGGTCGGAGGATCCTCCCTTTTCAATGGTTCTTCTACACTGGTGACCCCGAGCATGAACGTCAGCGCAACCTTCTTCGCACAGCTACATCGTGACGTCATCATCACTTCCACAAGCTTTCGAGCAGCGAGTCATACAGCCAGCCAGCATCCACGGCTACTACGGGTATCCTGACCACCAGCATGCAGCGGACGCGCATTCCTGGTCATCACCCACAGCCTTCTCAGCGACCTTGGCACAGCACACTGCACTTCGGCCGGTCAGCAAGCAGAGACGCACTTCTCTCCTGGTCGACGCAGCAGCCAGCCACTACGCAGCACTGCAACACTCCGACTCACTGGAGCATTCTTGCAGCATCACCCCGACTCACTAGGGCATCACCCCGACTCACTGGGGCAATCACCCCGACTCACTGGGGCAATCACCCCGACTCACTGGGGGCATCACCGCAGACAGTTCCGACTCACCGTGAACTATGCGGCATCTGGTTCCGACTCACTGGAACATCCCACTGGCCCGGCAAGCATCACTAGATGATGTATGGACGACTCAACTTGCTATCGACCTCCGGTCTCGGAGGGGAGTGATGTAGCGACATCTACATAGCGACACACAGCGACATCTATCGAGCCACATACGACGCATCCTACATCGCACTATAGAAATTAACTCTGCGATTGAGTGTATATACAAGAACCCGACTACAACCGTTGGGCAGCTGCCCGCCAGACATAACACCCGTCTGGTCGGAGGATCCTCCCTTTTCAATGGTTCTTCTACACGTTTAACTTAGGCAGGCATTTTTCTGACATATCAGAATATTTAGTCACACAGTTATTTTTCCATTTTAAAATGGCAACACTATGTCTATTACAAGTCTATTGAAACGCCGGTCACGCACTCTAGGCAGTTCTTGCAAGCAGACACACCGGATACTTAGGCGTCATTCGAACCGTCTGAGCTCATATTTGACCCCTTTTATTGACTTCTGTGCCGGGGCATTTTTTTTTACATTTATATAAACGATTAATAAATATGAAATGTCTGTTTGTAATGTCAAAATAACTGCTTTTTCCTATATGAAAGTATATACGATACCTATAAAAAAAAAACAATTTTTAATATTTTTGTCGATCTGTCTGTTTGTTCCGGGAAATCTCCGAAACGGTTGGACCGATTTTGACGGGACTTTCACTGATAGATAGCTGATGATATAGGGAGTAACTTAGACTACTTTTATTATAGATAAAGAATTAGGGTTCCACACTAATAAAAAAAACTGGTCAAGGTGAATCAATTCAGGCGCTTAAATGGCTTACGCTGAGTAAACCATGAGAGATATAGCAAATGAGTGTAATATATAATTGTACGTATTAAAAAGACCTACAAAAATGTCTAGGAGAGTATACATCTATCTTCTAAGGAACACCCACAATAAGCATTTTTGTCTTTAACAAAGCCGGGAGCGGGGAAGCAAGATTCTCTCGGGCATTCTGTAGTCTACGTGAGTGAAGCCACGGGCACAGCTAGTTTATTTATGTAACATGCAGTCATTACATTGGTACCTAAATAGGTTTTATGGTTAACTAGTTAAGCCTCAAGGTTTCACTGTGTTAATATTCAACCAACTCTCTATTGCGCCGCAGCCAACGCACCAGTGTACACACTTTACTGTACAGAGCTTGCCAAATTGATTGACGTTCATCGTTACTGCTCGGCTCTTTAGAGTAATACCGTGAAGTTATATAGCCTATAACTTTCCTCAATAAATACGCTATAGGATAGCCATAAATATTGATTTTTGTTACGTAAGTCGGAAGTCGAAGCCCTCGCGAACTACTTTATTCGCGTGCGCTGGCATAATGGTTAATGATACGTAAATATAATATACTACAAAAATATTGGCCATTAGTATATATAAAAAAAAACGGCCATAGTATATATCTATCTTTTATACATAAGCAAGAGTAAGATATTTTTCAATCTTTTTTTTGTTAAAGGTTTAAAATTAATTTATGGGCATTATTTTTAAACATGGCATATTAATGCTTACGAACATAAGTTGCTTCATCATAAAGACAATTTAATGAAGATAAACTTTGTCTTTTACAGCATGTTATCTGGACGCATAATTTGAGAGATAATGCAAAATTAAAATAATTCAACACTCGGCTCGGGTCTATGCCTATAGTAGTAGTGGTGCGAACTAGTCGTTCGATGCCGCGATGTGACCATCTGGCCGCCCTATAAAAATGTTGTCTATGCTGAAGTAATATATATTATATATAAATCATCTCTCAGTGGTTTCTTCTAAATTATACGCGGGTGAAACCCCGGGGCACAGCTAGTATTGGTTGATCAATTATTGGTTGTCGCTCGCGGTTGAAGCAATGCGGATACCAATTATTATCCATGTTTATACAGTATAAATATTATTTTAATATTAGTATTTAAAAATTCAATTGTAAATACAATCTACGAGTAAATTTAAGTTGTTTATGTCAAGAAAATTTCTCATTAAATAGTCTAATAACATAGTAGATAGATTTCAGTTATCTCTTCTCTAGGTAATAATACCTTCTATATTACGCAGACGGAACTGCCCTTTACCCGAAGAAATTCTTCCGAGAAATGGCTTTCCTCACTGTAAGGTGATAGTATTGTATTATGTTTATATGGTATAAAACAGAAGAGGAAGCGTTACATCTATATATTAATAAGTGAAGCAAAAGCTTTCGGTACCTTTTTAAGCGTATTGCGTGCACGGAAGACTGTGAGATTTGGCATGATTAGAGCTTATATGGAGAAGGAGTGCAGAAAGCTAAAATTTATCTATAATATCTGTTACTAATATATTAAATTAAATAAATTAATAACGCGAACCCTAAACGAACCAATACCATTGAATTTAGACCTCCAAAATATTGACATTGTCACTCAACGAAAAGTGACAGCAAGTGATGTAGATAATAGTGATTGTTTATGAATACTGTAAATGTCAAACAGAAAATAGTCTATGATCAAAAAGTCGCTGGTCGAATTTAGATCTTAGGGCGATCGCTAGTATGTAGAATTGTATATACATTTATATTATGTTAAACAAATACAGAAAAACTTAAATTTGAAAACTTTTACTATAAACAAAAAAAAAATTCAGAAGATATTCCATATCATCTTTAAAATTAAATAATTAGATATAATTCACAAAAAAAAATAATTAAAATACATATGTATAGATTATGAGGTACAGGTTGGGCCAGAAAGGCGTACGATTTTAAAAACACTGCGCGGGTAGTGGGGATATGAAGCTAGGTTCTCGGAAATTTAGTCACGATTGATCGCTTCACAGGAGCGCAGCGTGAATTCGGCGTTAAACATTATTATAAAAATGGTGTTTCGTGCGCTATTGTTCGACGTTTATTTCGGCGTGAGTTTGGATTACATGACGTAAATCAGTGTCCGAAGGAAAGTGTGATTCGATCGTGGGTCAGAAAGTTGGAAGCTACTGGTTCGAAGCCTGCGGGACGCCCAAAGTCAACAAGAACGGAAGACACAATTGAACAAGTTAGAGCTTCAGTCCTGTTGTGAAATTCTAATGTATTCGTTTTGAAGTGGTTGCGATGGCAACAGTTGTTGTTCGAAAAATAAAGAGAACTGAGAAAAATGTGAATCCTCGTTAATATTTTAATCCTTAATTTAAATAAATAGAAACCGTAACGTAATAATATTACAAGTTCTACGCAATCCTGGTCTATTGACTCGCAAGCTATCAGCTGAACTTGTGGTGCCCAGAACATCTTTGCGTAGCATTTCGTTGAAAGATTTGAATATGCACACGTATAAAATTCAACTTGCGCAGGAATTACTGCCAAGTGACCCATTTTTACGACGAGCTTTTGTTGAACCAATGTTGGAACGCTTTCAGAGTTTCAACAATATTCTGTTCTCCGACTAAGCCTATTTTCACTTAAATGGGCATGTCAATAAACAGAATTGCCGTTACTGGGCTGCAGAAAACCCACGTGCAAAACATCAAAGGCCTCTGCATTTACCGGAAGTAACCGTTTGGGCGGCCATATCGGCACACGGAATTATCGGACCCTATTTCTTTTAAAATCAATAAAGGCAATCTGTCACTGTAAATTCCGATCGATACATAGCCATGTTAAGGGGTTTTTTCTTTCCGCAACTGCAACAATTTGAAGCCTATAATCGTGCGACGTGGTTTCAACAAGATGGTGCGACATGCCATCTATATAATGCTTCGTTGGCGGCTGTAAACGAGATATTTGCTGGGAAACTGAAATCGCGCCGAGGTGACATTGCATGGCCGCCTAGAAGTCCGGATCTAACGCCACCGGACTTTTTCATGTGGGGATACCTGAAAAGTAGAGTCTACTTCAATAACCCAGCCACGATTAACCATTTGAAGATAAATAATCCGAGAAGAAATGGCAGCTATTCCGCGCGCAATATATCAGCGAGTTTTTACCAATTTCAGGCTCAGATTCGAGGAATGTTTGCAGCGGGATGGTGCACTCCTGAATGAAGTAATTTAAAAAAAAAAAATTCCCAGATGTCTATTTTAATTGAAATAAAGATGTGTATGTGTATTATATTTTTTTTTTTTTTTTAAATTTGCAATTGTATTATAAGGTTGGAGATTCAAATTTTTTGGACATTTACTTTGGCCGGAATAAAATATTATTTATTAAATACCTAAAACCCTTATGTAATTCATATAGGGAACTGAAATTACAAATAGGGTTATTATTATAAGAAATATAAACAAACAGACAACTGCATAAACAAATTAAGTTTAAATAAAAAAAAACCCAAATCAGTGGGATTCGAGCTATCGACTACTCGTACTGTACATACAACAGTGCGTAGAAATCTGGTCATAACACAGCTGAGCCGATTTCACGACTGTCATAGTTTACTAAATCCTATATAAGTATGTAGGTATGTGTTTTGATGTGTACCATCTTTCATCTCGGTTTGTTGCAATCTGTGGGAAGGTGACGGAAGTGTGTAACAGGAAGCCGAAGAAGCGCGCACTATTTCAACCGGTATTAGTTTATTGACATTCATAAGTGGCTTCTTAGGGATAAAATTTAATAAATTTTCACCAATGAGCGCGCTGTAGTAGTTTTGGTTTTAAGATGGTAACAACCCATTTTCCGAGAGGTTGGTACAGTCAGCCAACAGTGCGTGCGTCTGTGTGACGAGAAAGAGAAAGGGATAAAGAGAAGGAGAACGCATCAGCTGCGTGATTAACCTACAACATTGTGTGTAAAGTATGCTGTTATGTAAACTAATTTATATGTGTAAACTGTATTAAGTCAAATGTTACACATCATATGGTTTTTTAACTACCTCATTAGTCTAGTGGTCTTTAACGCGACTGCTATGCTTGAAATCTTGGGTTCGATTCCAAGGTCGAGCAAAGTGTTATTGGGGTTTTCTATGAAATTCACAATAGCAGCTCGGAGTTTGGCTTTGTGTTCGATTAATGGCAATAGGTTCGCTCCCTATTACATGGGACCTAAAAATATCCCTGGCGTACTGTGGGTATACATTCTAACCTCTCCGCGGTGTACAGCCGCCCCATACTGGGGCGACGCGGGCACTGCGCTGGCATTCTGCCGCGCCGCCCCGGAGGCCGGCCCGGCTTTAACCGGGCCCCGGCCTAATTAGGAGACAGTCTATGTACACGATAGCTGTCTCCTCCGCCTGCCGAACCAGTGCAATGAGGAGAACGGGCCCCCCCCGTCCCGTCTCCTCTGGTTCGGCTAGGGTGGCGGGAGTTGACGGTTAAACCGCCTCCTCCGGCCACCCCCTCTTCTTTGGCGGAGAGGGCCGCTCAAGGGATCCCCCTCGCGTACCCTCTCCGCAGCCTCCTTCTGCGAGATGACCTCCTCACAGAAGGAGGCCGTTTCCGTCCATGCCGTCTCGCTGCCGACCATGGCTTTAACCACGCTCGAGCAGCGAAGGTCTCCTCCTCCAACAGCTACGGCCAGAGTGCGGCGCTGCCCCACCCACGCAGCACACTCAGACAGAGTGTGCTGCGCCGTGTCCTCTGCAGCCCCGCACTCGTGGCACGTAGTGTTTGGCTCCCTCCGTGCTATCTTGTGCAGGTACCATCCGAAACAACCATGTCCGGATAGCACCTGCACAAGTCTAAACGTCAGGGAGTCCCGCTCCCTGGCGCACCACTCCCGGAGGACCGGGCGGACGGCGTCTATGGTATACCGTCCATAGCGCGCGTCCGCCAGGTCCTCCTCCCACCTCCTGAAAACCACTTCCGGGTCTCCCGTCGGACCCGTTTCCTCGGTGGGAGCTGGAGGCTCTCCTATCTCTCTCCTCGCCGCCGTGAATTCATACACGGCGGCGAGCACCTCCGCCTCCAGCTCCCACGGCGGGGAGCCGGCAAGAACCATGGCCGCCCCCGCGGACACCGACCGGTACCCGCGGATTACTCTCAGCGCCACGACACGCTGCGTAGCACGCAGTACGCGTCTGTTCGTGGCGCTGAGGGCATCCGCCCAGATCGGTGCCCCGTAGACGGCCATGCTCTTGACAACTCCCGCGAACAAACGGCGACAGCTCGCGCCCGGCCCACCCGAATTCGGGAGAAGCCGGCCGAGAGCCGCCGCCGCTCCCACTATCCGCGGTTCGAGTCCCTTAAAGTGGGACTCGAACCGCCAACGACCGTCCAGGTTGAGGCCCAGATATTTCATCTGGGCCCCAACCCGGACCCTAACGCCCTCCACATATATGTGGGCCCCAGCAGGCGGCCCACACCGAGGCCCATGAAAGAGCAGGGCCTCGGTCTTCTCGGCCGCCACCCTGAGGCCCAACGCCTTTATGCGCCCGACCACGAGGGCAGTGCCCTCTGTGGCCAGGCGCGCCACCTCTTCAAACGTCCCCCCCTGGGCCACGACTAGGGTGTCGTCCACGTAGCACAGCACGCGAATCCCCGAAGGGAGCGCTACGCGGAGCACCCAGTCGTAGCCCATGTTCCACAGGAGCGGCCCCAACACCGACCCCTGTGGAACACCGCACCCCACGTGCCGCCGAACCACACTGCCCCTCCCGTCTACGAAGGCGACCTGCCACCGGAGTGGCCCCCAACAGCCGCCGCAGGTAGGGCACTCCGAAAAACCGGAGCGCCTCCCGTATAACACCATGCGGCAGACTGTTGAAGGCGTTGGCGATGTCTATCGACACCGTGTGTCGGTTTAGATATTTAGTTTAACCTAATTTTATTGTAAAAAGAAGTAAAATTAAACGAGGAAAAATGATAGAATACTACACAGTGACAGTATTCGGCAACGATGATAGTTAAAAATTCAAAGAAACCGTACTAGTTTTTTTTTAACAGAAAAAGGTCGGGCTTTACTCAATTCGAATGTATTTTTTTTATGGATGTTCAGCCATTACATCTTCATTTTTGAACCGATTTGGATGATTCTACTTTAGTTGGATAGGGGATACCTCAAGAGTGGACCCATTTTAATTTCATTGCACCCTCAACTTCGAAGATACACCAGGGAACTTTTTAAAATCATTGAGGTTGCTTTTCTTTTTTTTTTGTTCAAAATTGACATCGATTATTTATTTCGCGCAAGCGATACTAACTACCTCAGAATACAGAACATGTATTCTGAGCTAACTACATATAAACGCGTGGACGCATCGCAAGCGCTTGTCGCAAAGTCCTCATAACTCCTGAAGAACCGATTTAAGGATGGGCAGATGGTAGGCCCAATAATCCAGGTACACAAGTCGCTAAAAGTAGGTACAAGGTGTCCAGAAAGGGTATCGGGTATTTGTAAGTTCAATGAAACAAAAATTATTTGTATGCAATAAAAAAGTTTATTATTTATTATTAGCATATAAATTGGAGAATTATTTGGAAAAGATGATGTTATCCAAATGATGACCGTTACGTTGCTGGCACTCTTCTAAACGGAAACGAAGATTGGCGATAACACGTTGACACATAGCTATCGATATTGCTGTCATTTCTGACCTGATGTTTTGCTTTAACTGGGTTAGATTCGTCGGATTGTTTTGATAAACCTTACTTTTAAGGTATCCCCATGCAAAATAGTCAAGCGGGCTAAGGTCGGGGCTTCTGGGAGGCCAGTTGATGTTACCCCTTCGCGAAATGACTTTATTAGGGAATAATTCGTTAACAACTTCCATTGAGTCATTTGAGGTATGGCAAGTGGCTCCATCTTGCTGGAACCACGTTCTTGAGTTGAAACCTGCAAACTCCTGCAACTCAGGGACCAAAAAATTTCGCAACATATCGCAATAACGGTCACTATTCACATTAATTGCTCGGCCTCGTTGATCTTCATGAAAATAAGGACCAATTATGCCTTTAGCAGACATAGCGGCCCAAACAACGACCTTTGGGCTATGCAGGGGTCGTTCATGCTTTCGTCTCGGATTCTCCACTGCCCAGTACCGACAATTCTGCTTATTAACGACCATTCAGGTGAAAATTTGCTTCGTCACTGAACAGTATGTTGTTAAAGTTGTTAAATCGCTGCAGCATTTCGTTCGCAAAATTCAGTCGATTAGCATAGTCCGTATCCTTCAATTCTTGAACCAATTGAATTTTATAGGCTTTTAGATGTAAGTCTTTCTTTAAAATCGAATGTAAAGACGATTTTTTGATGTTCAACGCTTGGCTTCGCTTTCGGATGGATAAAGACGGATTTTGACGAACCGACGCCTCAACTTCTTCAATTGTTTCTTCATCGCGAACTGAACGAGGACGACCAGAGTTTTGAATTTTAACTGTCGCACCTATATTCTCGAACATCCTGATCCATTTCCTAATGCTATCGTCACTTGGCGCATGGCGTGTACGATATTCCGCACGATAGAGACGTTGAGCAGTAACTATTGAATCACCATTACGATAATACGCTCGTACGCAAAATGCGCGATGCGTCCCCGAGTACTGTTCCATCGTGACTAAAACTCCACAAAATGGCGGACGCCACGAACCCCTCCCCGCACCCTTTAGACGCCCCGTTTCGAATATGGCGCGAAAACAAATACCCGATACCCTTTCTGGACACCTTGTATTTCAAAATAAAAAACTGGTACCTTAAAATAAATAATAAATACCAGGGTCTTAATTTCGCGTCTTCAGTTTTTTTAACTCGTTGGTGATGAAAATTAGTAAACATCAGGAGCCTTATTCAGTCTGTACGATGACCTATTTTAATTGATATCGAAATTTGGTGTTATTACGTACCAGCATAATCTTTAATTAGTAAATGGTGCAAGAGCCTGAAACTTAGTACTTCTACTATCCCTGGTCGATCATAGGTAGACCGTGGTATGTAAATTAGATGGGAAGCATATTTAAGCAATGATGGCTCAGTTACTAGCTAGCATTACTAGCGATCACCTTAAGGTCGAAATTCGACCAGTGACTTTTTGATCATAGACTATTTTCTGTTTGACATTTACAGTATTCATAAACAATGAGTATAATCTACATCACTTGCTGTACGAGGGCACTCCGAAAAACCGGAGCGCCTCCCGTATAACACCATGCGGCAGACTGTTGAAGGCGTTGGCGATGTCTATCGACACCGCCAACAACCTACCTCCACCCGCAGTCGCCTCCGCAGACCACGCCTTCAGGGTGGAGAGGGCGTCCAGCGTCGAACGCCCTCTCCGGAATCCGAACTGCCGGTCCGAAAGTACCGGCCCAACTTCCGCCATGTGCTGGACGACACGAGATGCCAGAATACGCTCCAGCATCTTCCCCGTGTCGTCCAGCAGCACCAGGGGCCGGTACGAGGACGGGCAGTCCGGGGGGCGACCCTCCTTCCCCAGAAGGCAGAGTCGCCCCATCTTCCAGAGCTTCGGGAACCGTCCAACCGACAAACATCGGT
This sequence comes from Saturnia japonica, assembly GCA_033032175.1. Classification (NCBI taxonomy): domain Eukaryota; kingdom Metazoa; phylum Arthropoda; class Insecta; order Lepidoptera; family Saturniidae; genus Saturnia; species Saturnia japonica. The sequence goes on from CM065331.1 coordinate 2,082,375, forward strand.
TGAACAGCTCCCGAATCTCTACCCCCATGTGGTTCAGCGCCACACCTAACACCCGGCCCGGGACTCCATCCGGGCCTGGCGCCCTCCGCTTGTTGCGGAGGCGCTCCACCACCGACCCCATCTCCTCCTCAGTGACGGGGGGGGGTGGTAACAGCTCCTCCGCAACAGCGCTCCCATCTAACATGAGAGGCGGGAGGAGCTCCGGAGGGTCGGGCATCAACGTGGCCACGACCCTCGCTAGGACCTCTAAGTCCAGGGACTCCGTTAACGGGGGCGCCTGCCCCCGGAACTTCTTCCGGGCTACCCGGTACGGGCGCCCCCACGGGTCCCTGTCCAGGGTCCTGAGGAGCTCCTCCCACTGCTCATCCTTTGCCCGGCTGATGGCCACCTGCAGGGACTTCCTAGCTTCCCTGTAGTGGCCAAGCAGCCGGGCCTCCTCCCCTTCTATGCGAATTTGCCGCCGGCGACAGCGTTGTAGCTGCCGCCGCGCCGCGGAGCAGGCCACCCGGAGATTGGCAATCTCCGGGGTCCACCAATACACCGCCCGCCTGCCTTGCGGGCGGTTTTTGCTCCGCGGCATCGACGCGTCGCAGACCGCCGTAAGGGCCTTACGGAAACGGCCCGCGATCGCGTCGATATCTTCCTCACTAGGAGCCGGCGCGCGCCAGCTCTGGACGATGGCCGCCTCTTCAGCAACCTGCCGATTGAGGCGGCTCACCACCCATCGGGGGAAGTTAGCCCCCCCCGGAGCCCGGCGCGCCGGCACCTCTGAGGAGGTGGAGACCCCAAACCGGATATACCGGTGGTCTGACAGGGTCTCCACCTCCTCCAGCACCCTCCAATCTCGCACACGACTTGCGACAGACGGCGTGGCGAAGGAAACGTCCACCACGGACCCTCCGTTCTGTCGCACGCACGTGTGCACCGCCCCTCGGTTGAGGAGGGACAGCCCAGCCTGGACTGCCCACTCCTCCACCACTGCCCCTCTCGGGTTCGTGGCCACCCCTCCCCATGCCCGCGACTTGGCGTTAAGGTCGCCAAGCAGGACGATGGGGAGTGGCGACAGCCGCCCAACCACCGGCCCCAGGGAGTCGAGGAATGCCTCGAACTCCCTCAGGGGCCGGTTTGGGGAGAAGTACACTCCCACCACCCCGTATCCTCCCCAGGCGGCCGCCACGAACCCTGAGCCCCTCTCCTTGAAGGAGAGGGGGGACCCCGTACTAAAAATAGCTACAGAGCCGTCAATGTCACCCGCCCAATAAGGTTGGGCGGGGACAGAGTACGGCTCCGCAGCCACCGCAATATCAATGTTCCACTCCGCCACTGATTGCACAAATAGATCTTGTGCAGTGGCGGAGTGGTTCAAATTACCCTGGAGGTAATTGATGCAGCTCCGGTCCATTAACGGGCTGATCCAATCACCTCCAACCCGGGTCTACCCGCACCAATACCGGGAGGCCTCCTTTTGGTTGCGGGGGGCCTGCAGCTCGCCCCTCCCATGTAATGGTCCGCTGGTTTGCCAGCGGCGGCACATACATCACAGTGCATCTTTACCGATGCACATTCTGCCGCCGCATGGCCAGACCCCCCACACCTATAACATAGGGCGCTCCTGTCGGCCATCGCCTCACAGAGTGGGCGAGTGTGGCCCAAGCCCATGCATCTGAAGCACCGCAGGGGCTTCTCCGGCAATGGGCATATTCGGGCCACACTCCAGCCGACCAGGAGACGCCCTGCATCGGCCAACTTCTTCGCCTCAGCGGCTGGTAGCGACACAAACGCCGCTCCCCCTCCCCAGTTTTGCCGGATGGAACCGACCTTAATCATGGCCGGCTCACATCCGGTCACACCAACTATTGCCGCCCTCAACTCATTTGCATCGACCGAGTCGTCGATTCCAATGACCCGAAGCTCCGCCCGTTTTATTGGCCTGTCCAGCATAATCTTTAATTAGTAAATGGTGCAAGAGCCTGAAACTTAGTACTTCTACTATCCCTGGTCGATCATAGGTAGACCGTGGTATGTAAATTAGATGGGAAGCATATTTAAGCAATGATGGCTCAGTTACTAGCTAGCATTACTAGCGATCACCTTAAGGTCGAAATTCGACCAGTGACTTTTTGATCATAGACTATTTTCTGTTTGACATTTACAGTATTCATAAACAATGAGTATAATCTACATCACTTGCTGTCACTTTTCGTTGAGTGACAATGTCAATAATTTGGGGGGTCTAAGTTCAATGGACTGGTCAGGTTAGGATTCGCAGTGTTAATTTATTTTATTTAATATATTAGTAACAGATATTATAGATAAATTTTAGCTTTCTGCAATCCTTCTCCATATAAACTTTAACCATGCCAAATGTTACACAGTCTTCCGTGCACGAAATACGCTTAAAAAGGTACCGAAAAGTTTTACTTCACGTATTAATATATAGTTAATTATGATTTCTTTAATTAGTTTCGAAATGAAACCTTCACTTAAACCTGGAAAAAATAAACGCATGTATATTAATTAAGATAAAAACTTTGCCAGTTATTTAAAGCACATACCTACAAATATTACGTACAATTTTCTACTTGAAAATATTAATTAACCAGAAAATGGTTCATAGCTTGTCACACTCACCGTTCCAATTGAAAGTAAGTTAAGTTTTCAACATGGCGGCGTTAGTTCCATGTTCAGCCATTTCACAGATAAGATGGTTCTACTTTATTTTCCTAAATATTCGCATGGAATTTTTGCCGGTATCTTCAGCTGCCATGTTGTGGTTTATTATTTTAATTCATTAGCATAGGATCTTTAACTCTACATTATGTGATATTGGTGGCGTTTAACGAGATATAGTTTGGTTGTTGTGCTTAAGTGAAGCGAATTGTAATTAAAAACTGGAAACATGCATTTTGAGATGTCACAAAAAGTTCCTAAAAGTTTTGTCAAGGGAGCCACCATTTTGCCAGAGGACCCCACGTTTTATAATAGAAAATTTTACGAAGGCTTAAAAACATTGACACGTTCTTTTTGTGGCGCCAAAAAAATAAAAATATTCGCATGGTTCATTTTTAGTTCACGTGACGATTAAATCCGTCTTTATTATTATAGCATATAAGACCTTGTATGCGAGCCATCGCATGTACCAGGAATATTAATAGGCAGAGATTTAGCAACTGATAAAGAGATGTGAGGAATGTTGGGCTAAGCATTGTTATACCGTTAATGCTTAGAAAGGTGATTGTTTGTTAAAGCAATATATATTTATTTAATACAGCCATGACAAAGATGACTCGAAACCATAATATGATATACAGCCGAATTTTTAGACGGCACTCGATGCCACTATGCATGTTTAAAAAAGCGCGCGCTCCCCTCCCTTTTTCTTTAGAATTTGAGATCTTCAAAAAGCCTAAAGTAACCGGTTTATCTTAAGCATAACACTCAAAGTATTAAGTTATTCGCGAAGCTAATTCAAACCCATGAAAAAAAAAACGAGGTTAGCCAATTTGAATGTACATTTTTCCAGCCTAACAGGGGATACCTCAATCATGGTCCCATTTCAATTTCATGGCATTTGGCTCAAATTTGAAGATACACGGGAACTTTACAAAAACAGTTTGAGCTTGGGTTGCTTTTGTTAAACCCCAGCTTGGCTTCAATTCAGTATCAACCTTTAACCAGATCAATATAACTAAACTCGGACCATTTAGCCTAGTATAATTATCAACTGCGTCGAGTACTTAAGGAATATCTGGAAGATATCACCACTTTAATTCGCGGAGCCAAAAAATCACTTGCAGCGAAATGGATGACCGGCGCTCTGCCCCTAACTGACTACCATGTCCCCGCTCCTCCATTGAGCTGGATGAACTTATGTACTAGCAGCGCCCCCGGAGGCTCCTCTCGCCGACCTAGAATGCCATCGATCGGTATCGATAGCCAATACAAAACGATAAACTCTGAATCATGCTATGTTTAACATAAGACAAACCACCTTGCAAATGGCACCGTACGTGCGAAGCAGGTCCGGCCTAACAGTCAGCCAAATTTCCATCACAAGGCCTATTGTTCACCGCTTAAAGGTGGGCGAAGACAACTTTTAAATGTTGTGTTCTCCAGACCTCATTGTCAAAGATTTCCTTATTTTTTAACCTTACAAAGAATGGTCATGGATTGGAATAATTAGTCCGCCTTTCCGCAGGTCTTCACCGACTGCTGATTCAGGTTCGCTCCGTTCCGGCCGCGGCCGGTACGCGGTTGCGTGTGAACACATCCTTCTCGCTTCCCAGATAGACATCGGCACTTTTTCTCAAGTTAACCATTTTCCTTGCCATTTTAAAAATCATATTACTTGTCTAAGCTGGCAAGGAAAATAATGAATTGGTCATGAGCAAAACCTCACCACCATCCTTCAATAATCTAACTAACCTTGGTTAATGCTGAAGATAAAGATTGCCTATGTCTTGACAAATTAGGATTATCTATCTCCATCACATCAGTTCTTCATAAAGTTTAGGTAAAAGCATCTTTAAGGATCCGGGTCCGCATGCCATCCCCAGGTTTATTCAACGCGTTGCTGGCCCAACTAGCTATCCGAAGATACGCTATTTGAAGCCCAAGCTTACCGAACTTATTAGATATCTTTCTATCGTTTGGAACGTAAACACTCGCTGCTATCCAACCCTATGGCAATTTTTACAACGGGAAAAACACAACACTTCAAATTTTGGAACAGTTCCCTTGTGACCATCGAAGTTCAAAGGCCAATACCAATAAATTAACAATGAGACCGGAGTCGAAGTAATCCTTAGCGAACAATAAAGAACCTTAAATTAAGCCCTAATTCACTTATCAAACGGCAAATTTGGGCTACTACTATTCCTTACGATATTTAATTTTATTGGCCTTAAAAAAACTCAGGTCATAATTTGGTTGATGCAGAAGAAGGTTAGACTTGGTCCACCAGGCTATAGTGCCCCCTATAGCCTGATGTAATAAAAACCACAACCTAGAGATTGTACAATCTAGATATGTAGGGCATACAGAAATTTCTTGGAGTCCCCCACCTAGGCAGCCCGGTCTGGCGGTATCCTCCACCTAGAAGATCGCAGCCATATAACCTTCCTATTGTGTTCCGGCGGTGAGCATGGTTTCCAGAGCTCCTCGAAGGTCAGCGGAGTTGAAGATCGGCGATGCGCTAATTAATACACGAAGGCATATTCGCCTTAGCTAAAATTTTGAACTCGTGGGCGGTAAGTAGCTACAACCGGCCAACGCTTTCATAACGGTAATCTTCTGCTTAATCAAAGTCTGTTCATTGTAGGGATTCGAACATTTCGAAAGACGCGGTGTCCGTACAAAAAAAATTAACCATAATTAATTCTTTCAAAAAAGAAATATCGTTATTGAACTTTCGATCAAGCTTTAAAACATTTGCTTTCCGGACATCCACGTCGGAGGTTTGACATGTCCCCGTTATAATTAACCTTACTCCAGTAAGTTCTAAATTATGATTAAAATTAACTGTGCGTCATCTATGTTTGTCGGTCGGGTCGTGCAAGTTTTTACGTTATATTTATACCAGCCCGTGCAATTATTATTTACCAATGTAAATAAATCTGTAAAACTTCTTTTATATCAACACAACTTGTTAGAAATGAGAATGACAAATACGGATATCTTCTCTTGTGGAGCAAACCGACTTCTAAGAAACGTTGAACCCTAGGTTCGGCAGTCAGGAGCTCATTTAAGTATTATGCTATTGGATTAATTTTATGTCTTTCTGAACGCAAATAATTTGAAGGTTACAACGTTGCTGAATAAATTATTATTATTGAATCTTAACCGGTTGCCCGAGTATACACACCATTAATATTCAAACATTCTCTTATATCTTCGAAAAATATTGAATCGATTCCCTTTAACATACCCTACATTCGGTCATTTGCCGGCCACTTGCTCCTCTCTCGTCCCTACCTCAGAAAGTCAGTGTGTGTCTAACGCTGTTCTGAAGCACCACGCGCGCGTAAAATTAAAACGTGAAAATATACAAGTTGCCTGACCGCTATCATCAGAACCAGCGCCGAAGAAAACGAAGGTACCTCCTTATATTCCTATCTTTATCCGTAGTCGGTTATCAAATTCGAATGTATTTTTTTTATGGATGTTCAGCCATTACATCTTCATTTTTGAACCGATTTGGATGATTCTACTTTAGTTGGATAGGGGATACCTCAAGAGTGGACCCATTTTAATTTCATTGCACCCTCAACTTCGAAGATATACCAGGGAACTTTTTAAAATCATTGAGGTTGCTTTTCTTTTTTTTTTGTTCAAAATTGACATCGATTATTTATTTCGCGCAAGCGATACTAACTACCTCAGAATACAGAACATGTATTCTGAGCTAACTACATATAAACGCGTGGACGCATCGCAAGCGCTTGTCGCAAAGTCCTCATAACTCCTGAAGAACCGATTTAAGGATGGGCAGATGGTAGGCCCAATAATCCAGGTACACAAGTCGCTAAAAGTAGGTATTTCAAAATAAAAAACTGGTACCTTAAAATAAATAATAAATACCAGGGTCTTAATTTCGCGTCTTCAGTTTTTTTAACTCGTTGGTGATGAAAATTAGCAAACATCAGGAGTCTTATTCAGTCTGTACGATGACCTAGTTTAATTGATATCGAAATTTGGTGTTATTACGTACCAGCATAATCTTTAATTAGTAAATGGTGCAAGAGCCTGAAACTTAGTACTTCTACCATCCCTGATCGATCATAGGTAGACCATGATATGTAAATAAAATGGGAAGCATATTTAAGCAATGATGGCTCAGTTATTAGTTAGCATTACTAGCGATCACCCTAAGGTCGAAATTCGACCAGTGACTTTTTGATCATAGACTATTTTCTGTTTGATATTTGCAATATTCATGAACCTAAACAATGAGTATTATCTACATCATTTGCTGTCACTTTTCGTTGAATGACAATGTCAATATTTTGGGGGGTCTAAGTTCAATGGACTTGTCAGGTTAGGATTCGCAGTATTAATTTATTTTATTTAATATATTAGTAACAGATATTATAGATAAATTTTAGCTTTCTGGACTCCTTCTCCATATAAACTTTAACCATGCCAAATGTTACACAGTCTTCCGTGCACGAAATACGCTTTAAAAGGTAACGAAAAGTTTTGCTTCACGTATTAATATATAGTTAATTATTATTTCTTTATTTACTTTCGAAATGAAACCTTCACTTATACTTGGAAAAAATAAACGCATGTATATTAATTAAGATAAAAACTTTGCCAGTTATTTAAAGCACATACCTACAAATATTACGTACAATTTTCTACTTGAAAATATTAATTAACCAGAAAATGGTTCATAGCTTGTCACACTCACCGTTCCAATTGAAAGTAAGTTAAGTTTTCAACATGGCGGCGTTAGTTCCATGTTCAGCCATTTCACAGATAAGATGGTTCTACTTTATTTTCCTAAATATTCGCATGGAATTTTTGCCGGTATCTTCAGCTGCCATGTTGTGGTTTATTATTTTAATTCATTAGCATAGGATCTTTAACTCTACATTATGTGATATTGGTGGCGTTTAACGAGATATAGTTTGGTTGTTGTGCTTAGGTGAAGCGAATTGTAATTAAAAACTGGAAACATGCATTTTGAGATGTCACAAAAAGTTCCTAAAAGTTTTGTCAAGGGAGCCACCATTTTGCCAGAGGACCCCAGGTTTTATAATAGAAAATTTTACGAAGGCTTAAAAACATTGACACGTTCTTTTTGTGGCGCCAAAAAAATAAAAATATTCGCACGGTTCATTTTTAGTTCACGTGACGATTAAATCCGTCTTTATTATTATAGCATATAAGACCTTGTATGCGAGCCATCGCATGTACCAGGAATATTAATAGGCAGAGATTTAGCAACTGATAAAGAGATGTGAGGAATGTTGGGCTAAGCATTGTTATACCGTTAATGCTTAGAAAGGTGATTGTTTGTTAAAGCAATATATATTTATTTAATACAGCCATGACAAAGATATGACTCGAAACCATAATATTATATACAGTGAGAATTTTTAGACGGCACTCGATGCTACTATGCATGTTTAAAAAAGCGCGCGCTTTATTCATCTTTTTATCTTTAGAATTTGAGATCTTCAAAAAGCCTAAAAGTAACCATTTTTATCTTAAGCATAACAATTTAAAGTATTAAGGTTATTTGCGAAGCTAATTTAAACCGAATTAAAAAAAAAACGAAGGTTACCCAATTTGAATGTATATTTTTCTCTTTGACAGGGGATACCTCAATAATGGTCCCATTTCAATTTCATGGCATTTGACCTTCAACTTTGAAGATACACGGGAACTTTACAAAAACATTTTTGAGGTTGGTTTTCTTTTTTGTTAAAAATCATCTTGGCTTCAATTCAGTATCAACCTTTAACCAGATCAATATATCACTAAACTTGGACATTTAGTGTAGATTATAATTGTCTTTACGTTATAGTATTTAAATGAATACCGTGGAAGATATCACACACTCAAAATTATGCGGATCCAAAAAATCACTCGCAGCGAAATGGATGACCGGCGCTCTGCCCCTATAATGACTACCGTGTCGCGAGCTGAGTGCACTTTTCGTAACTATGAACTTATGTACTAGCAGTGCCCGCGGCTCCTCTCGCGTGATCTACAGAATGCCATCGATAGGGTATCGATAGTCAATACAAAACGATAAACTCTGAATCATGCTTATCTTTAACATAAGATAAAGCACTTTGTAAATTGCACCCGTGCGAAGCTGGGGCGGGTCGATAGTTATTAACAAATATTAATTCACAAGTAATATTTTTAACGTTTAAAGTGTTTAAAACAACTTTTCAAATGTTGTGTTCTCCAGAATTGTATTGTCAAAGATTTTCTTTATTTTTTAACCTAATAAAGAATATTCCATGGTTGGAATAGTTAGTCGGGTCCGGAGAAGGTCTCACCGACTGCTGATTCAGGTTCGACGCCCGTTCCGGTCGGCCGGTACGCGTTGCGTGTGAACACATCTTTAGCTATCGCTTCCCAGATAATACATCCGGAAACTTTTTCTCAATTAACCATTTTCCATTGTCCATTTTAAAAATCATATTACATTTTATAATCTGGCAAAGGAAAATAATGAATTGGTTCTTACCATAGATTTACGGAGTTTTCAATAATCTAACTAACCATTGTTTTTGCTACTGAAGATAGAAAGAAATGTCTGTTAGTAAGCTTTTGTATTATTTATTTACACTAATCAATTTCTTTATAAAGTTTAGGTAAAAGCATCTTATTAAACATCTGGGGTTAGCATGCCATGGCCTGAGGTTTTATTCAACGCGTTGCTGTATGAACTAGCTATCCGAAGATACGCTATTAAAATGCGAAAGCTTACCAAATTATATTAGATATCTTTCTATCGTCAGTAACAAAAACACTGGTTAGATATATTATTGATATGTCAATTTTTGACAAAAAAAAAAAACACTTCAATGATTTTGAACAGTTCCCTTGTGTATCATCGAAGTTCAAAGTCCAATACCAATAAATTAAAAATGAGACCACAGTCGAAGTATTCCTTATCGAACAAATAAAGAACCTTAAATTAAGAATTAAATTAATTTATAAAGAAGAGTATGAAATTTATGGTTTTTTACAATATTTTCATTGTCTCGCCAAAAATAACCTCAGTGATAATTTGGTTAGATGGAGAATAAGGTTAGACTTGTAAAAGGAGTCTATAGTGTTAATATAGCGTGATGTAATAAAAACACAGATGGTAGATATTGTACAATCTAGATATGTAGGGCATACAGAAATTTCTTTGGAGATTTTCTACTTGGGGCAGCCCGACTCTGGCGGTATACCTCCACCCTACAGAAGATCGCAGCCATATAACCTCCTATTGTGTTCCTTCGGTGAGCATGGTTTCCAGAGCTTCTTGAGGTGTTGGGGGGAGGTTTAAAATCGGCAACGCGCTAATAATACACACATAACACATATTGGTGCTTGGAGAAAAAATTTTCAACTCGTGGGCGGTAGCTAGCTAGGTGGATAATTATACAATACCCTTCCACTATGCTATTGCTTTCATAATTATAATTTCTGTTACCAAAAGCTCTCTTCATTGTAGGGATTCGAACTCATTTCGATAGACGCGGTGTCCGTACAGGCTGCCACTTAGCCATAATTAATTCTTTCGATCAATCTTTAAAACTTTTGCTTTCCGTACATTAGACGTACCATATTTCACATGTCATATTTTAATGTTATTTATGTCCAGTAAGATTCTAAATTATGATTAAAATTAACTGTGCGTCATTCATAGAGGTCGTAGCGACTGGTCGTGCAAGTTTTTACGTTATATTTATACAGTGCAGTGCATTATTATTTACCGCTGTAAATAAATCTATATACTGCTTTTTTTTGTATCAACATAACTTGTTAGTAATGGGAACGACAACTATGAATAAAAAATATACAGGGAACCCTAGTTTGGCAGTCAGGAGCTCAAGTAAGTATTATGTTTTGTTTATTTTTGTGTGTTTCTAAATGTAAAATAATTTGAAGGTACAACTTGCATTAATAAATATTTATTATTATTATACAATCTTAAGTCCATTATTTAATCATTTAATAATACATACTTTTAGCAATGTATTTTTTTAATAAAAAAAGCATTTAATCGGAATTTCATACAATTACGCTGCAGTTTAAACTGTGTATATAGCATTTAAAAAAAAAAAAAAAAAAAATTTATCCTATAACACAAATAAAACATCTAAAAAACTAATAATAATATTAAAAATTGTTTTTTTTTTTGCAAAAAAACATTGTGAAGTTAAAGTAAAAAAGTAGGAATTTGTTTTGGCCGGCCCACACCTTCGGTTCCTGGGGGTTAAAGAAAATGTAAATTTAGGGAATTAGATTTAAAAATTGGTATTAAGCGCTCATATTTAAAAATTTTAATTATTAAATTTTCTCTTTTTATTTCATAATTAAATATGGATTTTTTTCTTTTCAAAAAATTTTTTAATTAAAGTTTTTGGAACCAGGACCTTGGTTATTTTTTTTTTTTAAAAAATTAGATTAAATTTATAGTCCTTTATTATTTTTCTTTAACCTCTTTCCCCCTTCCCCCCAACACCTAAAATCACACCAAAAGCCTTCTTCTAAATCCCCTTAAAAAAAAAAAAAAAAAAAAAAAAAAAAAAAAAAAAATTTTTAAAAAATTAGAGGGAACGCGTTTTTTACTTCGGCCGCGGTATTCCTTTGTGTCTTTGTGTAACCATTTAAATTCGAATTAAAACCGATTTAGGGTTTAAAAAGGTTTGTGGGGGAGTTCTACATATTAAATTCATTTTATTTTTATTTCCAACCAAAGGGGGTTTAAAAATTCAATTTCTAAATTATTTTTTCCAAATTCCCTATGGCAAATAACCAAAATAACACTTTAAAAAGTTTCTAGTAAAAAGCGACAAAATTTTAAGGCCTGAATTTTGTTTTAAAATTTTTCTTGAAACAAATTTCAACAATGCCAATTAAAAAATAGTTTGAACGTTTAAGTTTCCATAGATTTAAGAATTCTTATAAAATTCTACAAAACTACAAATACTTTAAGGAAAAAAAAAAATTTCTTAAGATTTTTAATTTTCGATAAAGGTAGCTTGAACAGGCTGACAAATTAATTTTGTGGAGGTCAAACATGATTTTTTTAAAGTTGATTAGGTTCAACGAAAAGAAATTTTTTTAGAAATAATTAACGAATATTAGGGTTTTATACATCCAAACCATTTAACAAATTTTACGATTAACAAAGGGATTTAACTTTTTGTTCCAATCTTATAAACGGCTAAGAACAGGAATTTTTTTGTATTTAAAAATTTGTCTACATTTTTAGTGAATTGGATTAAAATTTTCCTTACCCCGCAACCATTTAACATTTGGGAATTTTCCATTATAAGAAAAAATAATATGATTTAATTTGTTTAAAATTTTGAAAAAAATAATTAAAATTTTTTAATGGCCAAATAATTATTTGATATTTATTGGGAGGCCGAGGTTTACCTTTCAATTTAATTAATTTTTAAGTTTTTTAACAGCATTAAAGAGCGAAATTTAAAAAGGTATGGGTAATTTTGACTTTATTCAAATTTATTCAATGTTAAAATTTTTGGGTTTACCCTACCGTTACCGTAGATTTCAAGGAATTTAATGGGAAATTGAAGATAATAATTTTTAAAGTGATTCATATAGGAAAACCATAACTCACAGTAAGGAATTATATTTAATCCAAACCATTTCAAAGGAAAATATAAAATAATTTGACGGAGAAAGTGTAGTGTATGGTCGATTAGCTAGTCGACCTAATTTTTTTAAAATTTATAAAATTAAGTTTTTTAGTTTTTAATTTAAAGTTTTTTTGGGGTTAAGTTAATAAATTTTTTCTAATTAAAAAAGTTTAAAGATATTAAAAATTTTATTACTCAAAAAAAAACCTATTATTTAGAATGTTCTTCATTATCCGGGCAAGACCATTCATAATTTTTAATGGTTATAATTTAAACCTTTGCAAGTATAAGGATTTTTTAATTAAAGTTTGTTTTTTCTTTATAAAATAAGAAAAGTAGGGAATTTTATAAAATTCATTTGCTATAAAACAAATTATCAATTTTTGTCTTTCTTTGTAAAAACCGGTTAATATATTATTTTGCAATTTTTGACAAAAAAAAAAAACACTTCAATGATTTTGAACAGTTCCCTTGTGTATCATCGAAGTTCAAAGTCCAATACCAATAAATTAAAAATGAGACCACAGTCGAAGTATTCCTTATCGAACAAATAAAGAACCTTAAATTAAGAATTAAATTAATTTATAAAGAAGAGTATGAAATTTATGGTTTTTTACAATATTTTCATTGTCTCGCCAAAAATAACCTCAGTGATAATTTGGTTAGATGGAGAATAAGGTTAGACTTGTAAAAGGAGTCTATAGTGTTAATATAGCGTGATGTAATAAAAACACAGATGGTAGATATTGTACAATCTAGATATGTAGGGCATACAGAAATTTCTTTGGAGATTTTCTACTTGGGGCAGCCCGACTCTGGCGGTATACCTCCACCCTACAGAAGATCGCAGCCATATAACCTCCTATTGTGTTCCTTCGGTGAGCATGGTTTCCAGAGCTTCTTGAGGTGTTGGGGGGAGGTTTAAAATCGGCAACGCGCTAATAATACACACATAACACATATTGGTGCTTGGAGAAAAAATTTTCAACTCGTGGGCGGTAGCTAGCTAGGTGGATAATTATACAATACCCTTCCACTATGCTATTGCTTTCATAATTATAATTTCTGTTACCAAAAGCTCTCTTCATTGTAGGGATTCGAACTCATTTCGATAGACGCGGTGTCCGTACAGGCTGCCACTTAGCCATAATTAATTCTTTCGATCAATCTTTAAAACTTTTGCTTTCCGTACATTAGACGTACCATATTTCACATGTCATATTTTAATGTTATTTATGTCCAGTAAGATTCTAAATTATGATTAAAATTAACTGTGCGTCATTCATAGAGGTCGTAGCGACTGGTCGTGCAAGTTTTTACGTTATATTTATACAGTGCAGTGCATTATTATTTACCGCTGTAAATAAATCTATATACTGCTTTTTTTTGTATCAACATAACTTGTTAGTAATGGGAACGACAACTATGAATAAAAAATATACAGGGAACCCTAGTTTGGCAGTCAGGAGCTCAAGTAAGTATTATGTTTTGTTTATTTTTGTGTGTTTCTAAATGTAAAATAATTTGAAGGTACAACTTGCATTAATAAATATTTATTATTATTATACAATCTTAAGTCCATTATTTAATCATTTAATAATACATACTTTTAGCAATGTATTTTTTTAATAAAAAAAGCATTTAATCGGAATTTCATACAATTATTTTAATAATGCTCATAAATTAATTTTTTATCCTAAATCATTTTTTTTGCATAATACCTTGTTGTGGCTCATGTATAGCGAGATATATGCTATCGCTGATTTTTTTAATATATACTAATGGCCAATATTTTTGTAGAACATTGTATTGACGTATCATTAACGATTAAGCCAGCGCATGCGGCTAAAGTAGTTCGCGAGGACTTCGACTTCCGACTTAAGTAACAAAAGTCAATATTTAAGGCTAGCTAGAAACTGTAGTCTAATGTTATATACTATTCCTCGTGAATCTGGCTATCATATAAAAAAAGAATTTTTCGAATCCGACTGGTAGTTTCAGAGATTAGCGTGTTTAAACAAAGAAAAAACTTTTCCACTTTATTATATTATTAGTATATATAGAAAAAGGAAAGTTAAAGGAAAGTTAAAGTTAAAGGACTAGAACATTTTGGTTATAAATTAAACGAACTATTCCATATTTAAAAAAAACATGTAAACTATTTACCATTTCAAATTTCGAACTCTACGTCCCTATGAGACCGTGTCCTAAAAGTCCTTTAAGTTTAGAAACCTTCAAATGAGGTAATAATATAGTACGGTGACTTTCGAGACATTCCAATTTTAAAGAGTATTTGCTTATGTTTTTAAGTGAGTTCAACCTTTTTTGAATAAAATCGGATTGAGTTTTCAAACATGTGTCAAAATAAAATGTAATTTAAATAAAAAGCACTAAGAAGTATTGATATCAACTTCGAAGCAAATCACTGCTAAAATAACTTTCTATCCCTTTATAACCCCGTTAGGGGATGAATTTCAATAAAATACGAAGCACGTCTTCCATCAATTCTGTTAAAAAAGGTTTATGCAAAATTTGAAGTAGATTGGACCAAGGAATCACGTTGTCCCATATAAACTTTGCCTCCATTTTTCACCCCCTTAGGGGTAGAATTTCGGGAAATCCTTTCTTATCGGATGCCTACTTCAAACAAAGAACACACCCTCTAAGTTTCAGGTCTTTAAGATCAGCGGTTTAGGCTGTGCGTTGATCCGTCAGTCAGTCATTCAGGACAAAGCCTTCTATATGTATAGACTAGCTGGTACCCGCGAATTCGTCTGCGTTTTGTTGGATACACACAGATAGAAAGCGACAAACCAAAAGAAAATCATAAATGATTTTGTCACTGTGTGCATGGTGGACGCGATCCCTACCACCCCGCTATATTACTATATATGCATTAGCTGATTTCGGAACACGACAAACGAAAAGAAAATCATACATGGGTTTATCACTGTTTGTATGGTATTGTCATTATATGCCAATATGGATCCAACACATTAACCGTCCCAATAAAACTTATAACCATTCAAATAACAAACTTTACATTTATTATATATGTACGATAAAACTGGTTAAAGTATGACTTTTACCAGTAATAAAAAGTACCCTGTGTGTTATTCCAGATCATAGACTATCTGTCTGCCAAATTTCATTCAAATCCATTTAGCCGTTTTAGCGTGATTGAGTATCAAACATCCAAACATACACGCTTTCACATTTATTATATTAGTAGGATTATAACGCCGTATTAAAAGTCGTTCAACTGACTCTTACTAATTATAACATTACGATTAGTTTGTGCGTGAATAAGTATTTAAATACGTCTCAATGACATTCACTTCCCGTATACGAAAATTACCTTGTATAGCAATAACATCTCATTCACTTTTGGGTTATATAATTCAATAGTTTTTATTTTTTTAATGAATATTATTGTGGTTATATGTAGATCTGGTACCTCAACTGAATGGTTCGGGTGACTGTCTAAATCGCTTAATGTATTAGATTGAATATTAATATAAAAATGGATAATCTGTCTGTTTTTATGTATTTTTCAAATAACATCTTAAGACTTGAGGCACAAAAGTTAACCTCACCGGTACGTGATCCAACCTGCTGTATAACAACCGAAAAAATGGTGAAAGCAGGGTCGTAGGGATGTACGTACAGCTAGCGATGGGTGGCTAATCTAAATCTAATGGTGGTCGCCAATTTTTGGATTGTTCTGTGTCTACCATTAGGCAGAATATCATGCTACGATATAAAAATATATATGTGCAATAATCTGCTTTATATACAAAATTCAAGATTCAAGCTAGATTCTAGTTTGATACAATTATGGCTAAGTGGTAGCGTATACGGACTCGACATCGTTCGACGTGAGTTCGAATCCCTGCAATAATTATAAGCTTTTGGTGAAGGAAAACATCTCGATGAAACCATACTGATACAGTATTTTCTAATGCCCGTCTGGCTAGCTACCACCCTTAAGTTAAAAATCTGTCGCTCAAACATCAATAGGTGTGTTCCGGCAGCTGCACTTGAGTGTCACTTTCCTCACTCGGCTTAGCATGTGACTATCCTATCACCTTGTCAACATCTTCGACCACATCGTCTCTTAACATCGAGTGAGGTTGCAGGCATAACTCTAAATCTATAAACGATAAAAAATACAAAACGAATTTGAACCAGTCTATATAATAAGTATAACGGATTTTTTAAGAGTTGTACTATTAATTTGCTCGCAACTGTACATATAATACGGTTCGAGATATTTGTTTGTTCGTTTTTTCTCATTAGAATTTATATGACATCATTCGTTTATATCGAATAGAAGGATGTAATTATAAAAGTTGAGAGTTTTTATGACTAAATTAAAATGGTTTTTTTTTTCATACAGTTATAAATATATAGGCGACCGAGATTCCCCGGTTTTTTTAATAAAAGAATCATAATTAGGTAATCTTGGAAAGTAAATAATAACAATAATAAGTTATTACTATATCATCATCGTCATTTCAGCCGCAGGACGTCCACTGCTGAACATAGGCCTCCCCCATAGATCTCCAGAGTGACCGATCTTGTGCGGCCTGCACCCAACGGCTCCCAGCGACCTTTATTATGTCGTCTTTCCATCTAGTGGGGGGCTGTCCTACGCTGCGCTTTCCGGTGCGTGGTCTCCACTCGAGAACCTTTCTGCCCCAACGGCCGTCAGTTCTCCGAACTATGTGCACCGCCCACTGCCACTTCAACTTGCTAATCCTTTTGGCTATGTCGGTTACCTTAGTTTGTCTACGGATCTCCTCATTTCTGATTCGATCTCGTAGAGAAACACCAAGCATAGCCCTCTCCATAGCTCGCTGAGCGACCTTGAGCTTTCTTATGAGGCCCATAGTGAGCGACCACGTCTCTGTGCCGTATGTCATCACTGGAAACACACACTGGTCAAAGACTTTCGTCTTGAGGCACTGAGGTATTTTGGACGAGAAGACGTCGCGCAGTTTCCCGAACACTGCCCAGCCGAGTTGGATTCGTCGACTGACCTCTTTTTCAAAGTTGGACCTACCTAACTGGACTGTTTGTCCCAGGTAGACATATTCTTCAACAACTTCTAGACAAGAGTTCCCTACTGATATACTGGGGTGGGCACCACATGGATATTCGACATGATTTTCGTCTTGTCCATGTTCATTTTAAGGCCCACCTGTTGAGAAACTTTGTCGAGGCCATCGAGCATTGTGCCAAAATCTTCCAGCGATTCTGCCATGACTACGATGTCGTCAGCAAATCGATGGTGAGTGATGTACTCGCCATTAACATTGATGCCGAGTCCTTGCCATTCCAAGAGCTTGAAGGCGTCCTCTAGAGCGGCGGTAAACAGTTTCGGAGATATTACGTCTCCCTGTCTAACGCCTCTTCTCAAAGGAATTGCCTTCGTGCACTGCTCCTGTACTCGGACCGACATGGTGGCGTTGTTGTACAAACACTTCAACACTTCGATATATCGATAGTCAATACGGCACCGCTTATATAGTATTATTATTATTATATAAGTATATTAGTATATAATAAATCCATATTAGTGTTACATAATCTATAAATATAATCTATCTATAATCTATCTATAATCTATATGTTATTATAAAGCTGAACAGTTTGTTTGTTTGGTTGAACACGCTAATCTCAGGAAGTACTGGTTCGAATGGAAACATTATTTTAGTGCTGAATAGCTCGTTTATCGAGGAAGGTTATAGGCTATATAACATCACACTACGTCCAATAGGAGCGGAGCATCTAAGAAAAATGTTGCTAAAGCGGGAGAAATTTATTCATTTTGAGAGCTTCCACTGCGTGCGATGCGTGAATGGTTAAAGTTACGCAACAATCGTGCATGACGGAATTGATTCTCTTAAAAAGTTCGCGATAGCATATGTCTATCTTTTAAGGTTTACTCAATACAACTTTTTTATGGTAATAAAATTTGATCTAAAATAATAAATTATTTGCGAAGGTGTTTTTAACTTTTTTTAGACATGGTGTTTATTAAGTTGACATTTGTTTTGGGAGTTTAAAGTACGAAGATATTGTTCGCTTATTTTAAGAGATTTAAGTTGAATTTTGTTTGAAATTAACTTCTTACTTTTTTAACTGATTGTTTTGTGAATAAAAAAATATTCAAAATCAGATTTTTATATAGTACTCGGACTTTTCATTAACTGTTTACAATCCCGGATTAGAAAAAAGAACCGGGATCGAATCCTCTAACGGTACAACAACGACAAGTGCATAGGATGAAGAAAACGATTCTGTAGAGTTCTGTGTTAACTGTGATGAGGATGATCATTAGATAACTATGTGTTTTAAGATTTAAAGATTTAAGAATGCGACCACCGAAGAAGGTTGGGTCGTCAACCTGAAAAAACGGAGTTTTAAATATTTGAGACAACTACATTCGCAGAACAGCTGCAAGGGTCCCGCCTTGATTAACTCAATATGAATTTAGAGTACAAACTATTTAGTTTTCAAAGATGGAAGTACTTCAATATTTTACTTCAGCAGCTATGTTATTTTCCTATGGGTGTGATTGAATGCGTTTGTGTATGAGGCGTTCCAGTTCTATCCTCAAAGTTAACATCTTTTTAGTCTGTGTTATTTATTATTATTACTTACATAAGTCACGTCACCTTCCCACGGAGTATGCAGAGATCTCGCCTTTCCCCTTGCTACGATCCTGGCAAACATCCTTCGCTTCTTCAACATTCATCAATGTTTTCATACATGCTCGTAGGTTTAGAGTACTCTTGACCTGACATTTCTTCAAAACGTCCCCGATTTCATCAAGGGACGTTCGTCTAGGCCTTTCTCTTCCAAAGTTTCGATTCACACTCGCATTATAAATTTGTTTAGTCATTCTTCTTTCATTCATCCTCTCAACATGCCCAAACCATCTGAACATTATTTTTTAAATCCTTGTAAAGATATCTTCTTTCACACCATAACGTGGTCTTGTCACTTTAATAATTATTAAAAATGTAATTACGATATGCAAACCTAATTATTGCATCTAAGGTAGCAAACTCTAAGAAACACTACTCACCACAGGAACATAACTTACACTAGGTTACTTGGGTGCGGTCTTCCGCAGGCTGGAGATATTCTACATCTCGGATTGCTCTAAGGATAGTAGAGACTATCAATCAACACAGCCATGAACATTCTTCGGAAGAAAATCAAGGTCGTGAAGTTCGCGTCTTTCCCTCTACTAGAAAATTTGAAAATATGAAACTCGATTGTCATGTCAGAGCGGTTTTATTTATAGCTTGTTGTAAATGTAAAGGTAATGTGGAACACTTAGAACCTGTGTTAATGAGTTTAAGGAATGGAAAAAATAGCAGACTAGGGCTTGTATCTAGGTTTGCATCACACAAGTAAGCTAGATCTAAACGCGACCGGTCTGAGCTGACTGGGTCATACGTTATCAGATGAATTACGGGAATCTGTGAGTGCTTTAAAGACATATTTAGTGTTCTGTAGACCTATACTGAAGTGAGAGTTCTATACTAATGTTGATTAGTAATTACTAATAATATTAGAATTACTAATTCTCGTTCTGTTGCAGAAGTTGCTGAAGTTTTGTAGTCTAGTCCGTAAAAGAAGGTCCTCGCGAGCCCGACTACTAAACTAACTTTGCAAGTTTGAAGTTAGTTCCTGATCCTATAAAATTAGTAATTACTCAACTTCATAATCTAATGATTGTATTAGTATAATTATATCTCTAATCGTCTACCAGTCCATCAGTAATCTATACTACTTGATAATAAAGCTCAAAACCAACAGTCAGACTTTAACATCGCCAAGTAAATGCATGTCCAATGACATAATTTTAACAAGCATAGCAGTAACCTTAAAGATTGTTCAATATATGAAGAAAAAAAAAATTTGGTTGGACGCTGGTTAAAGTACCCTAACTTTTAAGTTTTTGAATTTCATTATATAGCGTTTTGTTTGGTTTTCATCAGTACTTTTTTGTTTTCTGTATGATTAAGTATATATAACCCTCTATAGTTTAACCTACGCAACATTGTATTTATGCTATGTAATGTTTAACTGGTTCCTCGCGATACAGGCGAAGCCTAGTAGTGCCTGGAACCCCTGGCAAACCAGAATCGAATCATCAAACAATATCAAAACTCTTACCTAAAAATTCATCAATATTATTAGCATCTCCTGCTATTTCATATCATAAGTTAAACCTATTTTTTAACGTGCAGAAACTTTTCTTGGGTGTATACACCCGCTCAGAGGAGAATCATGTGAGAATTCAACCAACTAAAACACCACGGTGTATTATTTGCCGCCGTAATGAGGTGACACGAGTCTGCTAGTAGCATTCTATCGTGTCGCCAGGGTGGCCGGCCCGGAATATTCCAGACCCCGGCCTACAGGAGACAGTTCATTACAACCCTGTCTCCTCGTTTGTCGAAACTGTGCAATGGGAAGACGGAACGTCCCGATCCGTGTCCTCTGGTTCAGATAAGGCGCCGGAAAGAGGTGAACAAATCGCCCACTCTTGCCGCTTGTTTGTTTTCGTCCGAGAGAGTCGCTGAGAGGATCCTCCTCGTGAAGGAGAAGACTGTGGCAGACCATAACTCCACTCTTTCAAGCATGGCTTTCACCATACCGGGCAATGAGAGGTAGGGGACCATCTAAACAACTGTATCAGGATAGTAGAAACGTCAGAGTACCTTGCTCCCTTTTGCAGCACTTTTTAATGACCAGGAGGACAACCGCCGCAGCACATCCTCCTTCATTCTCCACCTTAATCATCCTATTTTTTCGGGAGCCAGAGGCTCCACTCTTTCTTTCCTCGAGCATATATCCAGTCTACTCGGGTTGTCCCAATTAGAAAAAACTCCAAAAAAATTTATCTGTGCATATGCATACATTTTACTAATTAAATTTCCTTTTGGCTTTATAATTGTGTTTTTCTACAAAGGATCCCTGAATATTAAATTACAGTTGATTATACGGGTGCGCAGTTAAAGGCAGGTGGAGTTCGTTATAATAGACATATATTAACTTGTTTGTTGGTACGCGTCCAGTTTTTATGAATATAATAAAAAAGAAGTTCAGGATGATATAACTGTTATATAGGGATGGGGTCGATTTTCATCGACTACTATAAATAAGTAATAATATATAATTTTTTTAAGGTTGTAAGTTATAATATACAAGTTTTTCTATTAACAGTTAAACTATTAAAAAAATTTAAAAATAAGAAATAAAAATAAAAACGATTAACAAAAAGGGTCTAAGCCACTGCAAGTTGGTAGAATGCCCAAACTGTTGGTTGAATAGCGATATTAATACGCTGCGCGAAATATGTGCTACCATTTTGGTCACGTTGTGCTGTTATTCATCTACAAGGCGAATCGACGATTCCTTGTAAATTTTACGAGCGAATAATATTAATAACGATATTAATTATCGTAATAATTAATATAGCGACAAGGTAAATTGAAAATTAAAAAAAAAAACGGTCAAAAGTAACCTCTTCCAGCTATTTATTAAGACCAGTCCAATTAAGATATCCTTGCTGTAAGTTACGCGTAGCATCAGATCAAGGTGACCATGTTCTTCTAATATCATTGAAGTAAAATAATCTCCAATGTCGACTTGGTCAGACCTTTGGAAGATGCTGACATCTATTTATCTTCAAACGCCTGACCAGATTTTTAAGAATCATGTCTAAGAGCACTCTCGGTCTCTTTTCTCTCTATTTGAGGCATCCCGTCTGGTGAAAGAGCCAAAGTAGCCAAAGAGACTTGTGCTGTGTTCCTGCGGTAAGTAGGGTTTCTAGAGCTCATTGGGGAAAGGGAATTCAAGGTTGGTACAGTGCTAGTATTATCCGTGATGATACAAGCATCTATAGGCTACGGTCGCCTCTTACCATAATGCTGGCGGAAAGTTTGTTTGGCACTTTTGCTATATATAAAACTAGCTGTGCCCCACTGTTTCACTCGTGTTAATTTTATACGATAAACCTCGCCAACGCACCAGTATAGGTAAATTTTTTATACTTTGTGTATAACTATTGACATT
This sequence comes from Saturnia japonica, assembly GCA_033032175.1. Taxonomy (NCBI): domain Eukaryota; kingdom Metazoa; phylum Arthropoda; class Insecta; order Lepidoptera; family Saturniidae; genus Saturnia; species Saturnia japonica. Next base: position 2,104,823 of record CM065331.1, read on the forward strand.
TTTATGAGGAATAAATTAATTATACAGATTATAATATAGCCTATATTACTCGCTGATACAGAAGCTTCATATTGGTGAAATAATTGTTAAAATCGGTCCAGTAGTTTTTGAGTTTAACTATTACAAACCAAAAACAAACAAAATAATAAACAAAAAAATCAAATTCTTCTTCTTTATAATATCGGTATAGACTATAGCAATAATTGCACCAGTCATATAAATCAACTATCGATAAAATCATCGACTTAATCGCATCGCTACAAACGTACATCCTTTAATACACTTTCACAATGTTGCACGAATACTATTTTTAAACGGACCCCGTATAAATAGATATTAATTACTTTAAACATTTTTGTTTATTTGGAATAACTATGTTGTACCAGCTCTATGGTACTAACGAAAACATAAAAAAAGTGTATAAATAAGTGCATCAGAAGCTTATATTTCTTTGGCGTAATAAAACGAAAATAAGTCTAAAAATTTTATACCTCGTGCCAACATAATGAAGTTAGCCATAAATGATAATAATGTAAATTAATTATACCGACTTTTGCCGTGAATTACTTCTTTTTTGCTTCCATAGTGGAAGGCAAACCAAAAAACTGATGATAACAAAATCGAGGGTTACATTTTGGCATTGCAGCTTAATATCTATAATCGACGTCTAAAATATATTTACACCATTCGATTGTTAAAGGGTCAAAGAATTCGTTACATAGAGTGAGGGCTGTGACGTTTCGTGTATAGGAGAGAGGGACGCGTCGCCATTTTGTAGTCCTTTCACCGTGTGACATAATTTCCATTCTGTATAAATTATGTCTCGGAGAAGCTACGTCGCTCATTTTAGTTTTAATCGACAGCTTTCGTGAAGATCTGGTGATTGCGCATACAAAACGTTACTGTGGAACAGTTACTGGAATGTATATTGTGGTAAAGTTGAAAATTTTAAAAACACAATAAAATGTCGGCCTTTACTCGTTAAAAAATTTAACAAAATATAGAAATCGTAAATAAAAATCGTAAAATACGCTTGGAAATAGCCTCTCAACAGCAATGCAGTGATACCCATAAACTACCATATGATAGGGTGCCGTGAACGTAAAAAGGCTGTCGAGTGGACGTGTGTTCACATAAAATACATGGCCGTGTCCCCGACACAGCCATTTTTACCCGACTGCGAAAAAGGAGGGTTATATATATAAAACTTCTGATAAAAAAAACCGCAAAAAATAGTTTTAGCAGTCCTCTCTTGATGTTAACCTTACAGAACTTAAAGAATTCTGAAGAGACCGAAACAGGTGAAAATCTGAAGGTGCAAGGTCAGGGCTATATGGTGGATGCACTAACACCTCCCAGCCAAACTCTCTTAATTTTTGCTGAGTGGCTAAAGATGTGTGTGGTCTAGCGTTATCGTGATGAAAGACCACACCCTTCCTGTTGAACAATTCCGGCCGCTTTCTCTCAACTGCTTTCTTTAATCTCATAAGTTGTTGGCAGTAGAGATCCGAATCGATGGTTTTGCCGGGCGGTAAAAGCTCATAATGAACAATGCCCTTCAATTCCCACCATACACAAAGCATCACCTTATTTCGAGTTAGCCCAGGTTTAGCCACAGTCTGTGAAGCCTGGCCGACCTTAGACCACGATCTTTTTCGCATGTTCTTGTAGTACGTGATCCACTTTAAATCGCCAGTTATCAATCTGTTCAAAAACGGCTTGGTTTCATTACGTCTCAATAATAAATCGCAAATGAGTACACAAATATCGAGCTTTTTGGTATAGCCAGCTTTCTTCAAATGGGTTAAAACTGTTTTGTTATCAATTTCCAATTCTTCAGCTATATCGTAACTACTGATATGCCGATCTTGTCCACTTTTTCAAAAATGGCGTCCATTTTATTCGTAACAAGGCGAAAAGAGCGAGGTGCATCTTTAACATCAAAATTTCAGGACTGAAAACGTTTGAACCAACTTTTTGGTTCTCTTACTGACTGACACTGCATTAGGTCCATAAACATCATAAATTTTTTTCGCTGCTTCAGCTGAATTTTTTCCTTTTTTGTAATAATATTTTAAAATGTATCGAATTTCTTCATTAGATTCACTCATTCTTACAGAAAGAAAAACAAATCAAAAATAGCGGGAAACTACTTTTTTATTTTTAATTTATTATTTTTAATGTAACCTTTTTAATGTTACCTAAACCAGCCAGATACAAATAGTACAGCCAAAGAAATTTTATAACAAGTTTATACTTACGTCATGCGAAAACACTTTTTCTCCGACCTAATATGTCTATTTGTTTCGAACGCTCTGTAGCCTAAATGGCTAGATGGATTTGAGCATACGAGGTGTCGTTAGGTTCGTCTTAATTGTGGGAGTGACATAGACTATATAATATTTAAGTACGATGTCTGGGAATCAAATAACATGCAAAAATACAAAAATATTTTTTTGTCAAGAATTTTTTTGTTGTTGTCGAGTTTTTTGTTTCTTTTTTGTTGATTAAGTTTGTTAATTGTGTAACAATATTTTATCTGATTTAACCCAAGGTAAGAGAAATTATCTAGGCATAATATAATTACGCATTATTTAAGAGGGGCTGGACGATAACGATAAATATACAAAAAATAAAAATAAATATAACACCTGCCTCGGGTCTGCGTATTTAGAACGTTTGCAATTTACTGATGGGTTCGGCCTCTTTTTACGTTAATTGCTCACTTTAATGCCCGTTTCGTAGTAAAATATGTTTACTTAGTTAATTGGTAAATTTGAGCTTTCTACTGGTTAATTGTTAAATAAAATCGGTTAATTACTAATGAATACAATTACTAGAATTTCATCCCCAATTACGCTCGCGTAGACTATGATATTTGTACAGTGTTTGTAATTGATTTTTATGACAGCACAGGTGATTGATAATTTTGTTTGTTTGTTTGAAAGCGCTAATCTCTGAAACTAGACGTCAGATTAAAAAAAATTGAGTTATATAGCATATTTATTGAGGAAGGTTATAGGCCATATAACTTCAAGCTATGACCTTTAGGATTAGAGCAGTGACAATGAACGTCAAGTAATCTGACAAACTTTAGGCAAGTAGAAAGAGTGAGAACAACTTAACAATCGAAGAAATTTAAAACGGTTGTACTACTGTCTGTACCGTAGGCAAGAATTCTGAAGACAGTTCAACCTAATTCCTACCTCTCTCCCTTTTCAAACAGAACCACAACTTTATGGTAACATCCATCTCATTACGAACAAAGAACTGTAAAACTGTACCGGCCACTGTATTCCTTCATTCCTACAACATAAAGTCCTACAAGCATAACGTGAAACAATTGAGCAGGCCGGCATGACAGTAGTGACTGACGGCTATGATTAAAAAAATGCTGTCAGAAATGAGGTTATTACCGATTAAAAATAAAATAAGTAAAACATTATTTAAAAATCAGTGAGTCCATACTATACAAAATAAATTAATCATTTATTAAATTAAATTACTGAACGCGCGTCTGTTTTGCGAGACCACCCTGAGGTGCCCCGCCGAAGTGCATTTACACTTACACGCCCACGCACACACTCGTATATAATAGAGGGAGAGAGAGGAGCATGAGCACGAATGGAGGGTGCATAATACTTTATCCTTACTTGACAATAATGGAAGAACCTTATTAATTCTATTAAATTGATATAACGTGAATATGTGTTAACATTTTTAAATGTTAAAATTCCGACATAGACGTAAATTACATAATGTTGCATTTCTACATAACATCATCATCGAATACTGAAGACATTTGGTGTATGTCAATAGTAGTAGTTCAATCTTTAATTATCAATATTTCACCATATCTGGCTCATATATTTAATCAATGCATAGAAACAGGAACTTTCCCTAGTATGATGAAAATAAGTAAAATAGTTCCATTGTTTAAATCAGGTTGTAGAAGTAATCTTGGTAATTATAGACCAATTTCTGTACTTCCTTCGATTAGTGAGATTTTTGAGAAAATTATGCTTAAGCAGTTAGTAGAGTATTTTAATAAATACAAGATATTGGATGGTCGACAGTTTGGATTCACGAAATCAAATCCACCACTGACGCTGGTGCAACATTACTAAGCCATATATTCTGAGATCTCTCAAAGGCCTTCGAATACGTTGATCACACAACGCTGATACTTAAATTAAAACATTATGGTGTTTGTGGCCCTTTTCTCGACTTTCTAATCTCTTATTTAACAGATCGCTGTCTAAAAGTAAGTGTAAATGGGGTAACGTCTTCTGGATTATTGGCAAGAATCGGCGTCTCTCAGGGATCGATTTTGGGACCATTTTTGTTTCTCGTTTATATAAACGATCTACCGCTAGTAGTTGAAAACGGCGCTGACATGTTTCTTTTGCGGATGACACTTCACTTATATCAAAGTGAAAAGCTTAAGCAATTACCCCAAGTTCGGTGAAGCTGTAAAAGTCGCAGCGGCTTCAGGGCCCCTAAGGCTAACATTGTAGTCAGATATATAAAAAAAGGCAATTAACAATATTTTAGTTACAATCTGGGAATGGTTTGCTTTAAATAATTTACTGCAAACATAAAATCACGCCTGTATTCCCCGAAGGGTTAGGCAGAGGTGTACTAATGTACACCCACAGTTAGGCGAGTAAGTTTTTAGGTCCCATGTAATAGAAGGCGAACCTATTGGCGTTAATAGGGCACAAAACCAACTCCGAGCTGCTACTGAGAATTTCATAGGAAAAACCTAATGAAAATTTACTGTTAAATGCATACAATACCAAATGTATGAGATTTGCCTTACCCAATGTCCGACGTTTTGATAGTAGTATCAAGATAGAAGGGAATTTAGTGGGCTTAGTTGAGATAGTACTGTTTTCTTGGGTATTACACTTGATTCTAAATTACAATAGGGTCCGCACATTAAAACCTTGGCGGGAAGATAAAGCTCTGCTGCATTTGCTTATTTATATTACAGAAACGAGCAATTCGTGCAATTTACAACCTAAACCCTCGTGAATCACTAAAGAACAAATTTCAGAAATATAATATCTTAACTTTGCCCTCCCAATACATCCTTGATAACTTAATGTATATTCGTTTAAACTTAGTCAAGTAAGATTTTGTCAAAGATCAGCGCAATGTTAATACTAGAAATAAAGATAAATTAGTCGTACTGTGTTTTAGATAGTGTTAGATTCTATAAAAGATCCCGAAGCACATTACTGATTTACAGGACAACAAGTTCAAGGACCATGTCAAGCGGGGTTTACTGTCAAAAGGTTATTATAGGGTGGACCATTATGTAAATGATAATGATGTATGGAAGTGACTCCAGTGTGTAGTAGTGATTACAGTGTTAATTGCTTTTGTTTTCTGTTATATATGTAGGAATGAAAAGTAACGGACGATTGCAGTTTGAATGAATGACTGATGAACGAATGAGCTAGAGACATAGACAAGGGGAAATGGCGTACTGTTTGAGAGCACGAAAAGACGAGTACACGAGTTCTGTAACACAAACTGTTAATAGAGCCCTACTACAAGAAAAAAAAGAAGTTTTAAAGAGGAAAATCACTTTTAATTAATATAGACGCTACATTTATATTAGTACAAATTTAAATTATTATTTTATATTATTAGTAGTGTTTCATTCATTGTAATAAATTACTTCTACTTCACTTAATTTCATTTAATATTTGTATTTTGTGGGCGCATAATAAGTTTGCTTAACTGTATTGGATTTAGAATTCATTGTAAAATAGGTCAAGTATAATATGCGCGCTGTTGGCGCTTCTTTAATAAATAAACATGTGTCAATCACTGGCAAATGCGTAAACAGCGCCTTGCAGAAGTAAAAAAGAACTATGACATGATACGTTGATTGTTTCTGATGGTATAATTGTATATAATTTCCGAGAACAATTGAGAGTTATTTTCTTAAGTCCGCAAATAGCAAAAGCCTCCATAAAGTAGAATACACTTAGAAAACACTACGCGCGGAAGTTATCCACTACGGCAACTAATTCTATATTACATTAGAAACGATTTTACGATAATTTTTTTAAGCCTCATGTAGTTACTTCTTCTTTTTCTTGTTTTGGCGCCGCAAAAAGCAATTGCCAGTGTCAATGTTTTAAAAGCCTTCGTAAAATTTTCCATCTTCATTGCTTTCAAGGCTTCGTAGTAATAGGTATGTTGTACAAAGTGGCGTCTAACAAGATGCTGGCTTTCTTGTTAGAACGGGGAGTTTTTGTGAGATTTCGAAATGAATGTTTTCCGCTTTATATTTATAATCCACTTCACTTATACACAACAACTAAACTATATCATGCAACATGCCACAAATATTACGTAAAATAGGGTCAAAAAAACCTAAATTAATGAATTAAAAATAAAACCACAACATGTCACTTTAAGATCCACCAAAAACTCGATGTAGTTAGTTGAAGGTACATGATAACGATTCTCTTTAAAGGAACATAACATACCATTACGTCTGTATCTCCGAAGTATTAGACAGAGGTGTACTAATGTACACCCACAGTTCGCCGTGTTTGTTTTTAGGTCTCATGTAATAGGGGGTGAGCCTATTGACTTTAATCGGGCACAAAGCTATACTCCAAGCTGCTACTGAGAATTTCATAGAGAAACCCAATAATTGACACTTTACTCGACCTGGGATTCGAACCCAAGACCTTGAGCATAGCAGTTGCGCTTACGACCACTAATCTTATGAGGCTAGTAAGAATTAAATAACTGAAAGATAGTGCTCATCACTGTAAATAAAATTCTCGCTTAGTTTACCTTATTATTTTCGTAAACATTTCTTTGAAAAACTTAAACATATCTGCCAAGGTCGGTGTTTGCGCCTAAACGTGTACTCGATGACCTCATAATCGGGTACAACCCTACCGTGAATGACGGTGGCGAAATCTCTTCCGCGTCCTAAGGCATCGCTCATTGCCTTGGACCCCCTCACCCCACGCCATGCGGGGATGATGAATATTAGATACGTCTTGCACCGCCGTGTGTGTACCGCGCCGCGCTGCAACCATCTCTACTATTAAGAGATACATAATATTGTAAACTATTGGTGTCTGCAGTGCGTTTGTGTAACTGAACCTGCGCAAGAGATTCTCTAAATATAAGAAGAAACCGGAGTTCAAGGAAAGTGGTTTTGCCCTATTATTAGAGTCATCGAAGTGCACGAGGGATTCCGCCATATTGTATATCAGAACTTAGTTCAACGTGACTTATAGAAAAAAATACAGTCCACTAAACGCCCGCGCCCCCTCAGTCGGTGAAGCTGTAAAAACCGTCTGAGGCTTCAGGGCCCTTATGGCTAACAGTATGGTCAGAACGAAAAAAATAATATTTACCTATACTTATAATTCTAGTGCGGTAGGTATACATACAGTTTCATATCTATACTAATATAATAAAGCGGAATATCAATTGGATTCAAAAAATTCTTTTTGTATATGATAGCCAAACTCCCGAGGAATAATATAGGCTATTTAAGATTAGGCTACAAATCTCAGATAGCTTTAAATATTGTTACGTAAGTCGGAAGTCGAGACCCTCCCGAACCGCTTTAACCACGTTTGCTGGCGTAACCATTAATTATACGGAAATACAATGTTCTACAAAAATATTGGTCCTTAGTATATCTAAAAAAAGTCAGCGATATCATATACCTAGTTCTTAAACATAGCCCCAATAAGGTATTTTGTGATAAAGATTTGTTGACAATGAAAAAGTGATTTTAAGCATTATTTTTAAACATGACATATTAATTCATACGAACAAAAGTTACTTTATCATAGAAATAATTTTACGAAGATAAATTCTGCTCTTTATAGCTAATTGGACACGTAGTTTAGGAGATAATGAAAAATTAAAATAATTTGTACTTGCGGGAAGAACAATTATCATAGACTAAACGGGTGTGTTGGCGGAGCGGTGTTTGTCGAATAAAATTAATACGGGTGAAAGTTGGGCACTGCTAGTAAAGAATATTTAGCCTTGATGTACACCGTAGCTCTGCTGCAGTTCAGAGAGAAATTTCCAAATAAATTTCTCTATGAAACTAAAAAAGAGGAATATTGCGAAACTTAAACAATTAGGTACTGCGGTACAAACGCGAGCGAAGCCGCGGGGTACCTTCTAGTCGTGAATAAAACTAAACGGACAGCTCGGTGTAATCTGTCTCGCTTAATTCACTAGAATTATGTTATCCTGAATAGTAAAGTACACATCGTGACGTCTGCGCCCACCCTGTAAGTTTTTATTACAAATTGCCTGTCTAGTGAATACATAAAGACTCTTATAACAGGTTAAACAGTATGTATGTTGTAGTCGCGGACCAGTTCAGCACGAGTGATGTAGCGAGCCTGCAATTCTATTAATTACACCTTTAAAAATTTCAAACGTTAGCAGGAACATTAATCTTCAGTATACACCCTTTAAGGGTTCGTTTACAAGTGACGATTTTTAATTTATTAACATAGTTGTTTTGACCCGTAATATTGGTGGCGTTTTGCGTGATAAAGTTTGATGGCGTGCATAAGTGAAATGGATTATAAATATAAAGTAGGAGCATGCATTTTGAGATGTACATAAAAACTCCCCAGATAGTTCTGACAAGGAGCCACAATCTTGTCAGAAGATCCCACTTTGGAAAATTATATGAAGGCTTAAAAACATTGACACTGGCAAGTACTTGTTGCAACGCCAAAACAAAAAGAAGACGATTTTGGGATATTTGTTATTCTTTACTACGAACTGAAAGAGCGACAAACAAAAAATATGAAAAGCAAAAGAGAAAACAGGCTATGGATTTTCTGTCTATATAGCTCGAACAATTTTTATCAAATCAAAATAAATTTCACTTATTTTTGTAAAATCTAAGGTTATAGACTTCTAAAATATAATTTAATGTTTATTAGACGTGTTTAATAGTGTTTACGTTTACTGTAAGTGGACGTAGGTCGTATAACAAAGAAAATCAACAAAATTATACGCAAACTAGTCTATTCCGTTTTTGTTCTCGTTTTTCAAACAATTGCCGATCTGTTCTATACAAAATCTATGATTAAAACTGCCAAAATTAGATTACACTTTAGAATTAGAATTTATAAAACTGTGTACACTATTAACGACATAATGTATGTATGGAGAGCGGATAGTGATAATTCGCTTCTACCCTTGAGGTCAGTGTGTCCTCGGGTCCGGGTGCTTTTCCGTGTTACCCACTTTGCCTCTAATAACCTGCGCTTGCGGAAGGCGTACTAACTTGTTTTCTATTGAACACCATAAAGACGCTGCTTTTACTGGAAATCCATTATTTTTAGTTAAAGACGTAAGCTTAGAATAATGGTGTAAACAAGATTTTTATTTAATTTTTCAATATTTTCTTAATATAATATCTTTAAATTGCTCTCCCAATACATTAAAAATAAAATTCAAGTATTTTCGAAAAAAAAAAAAATTACCAGCTACATTTCGTAAACGACGGAAGTAGTTTTTTATTATTATCCTAACTTGGTCGATAAATATACAGAAATATTAAAGAAACTGAAAACTAGAACAACGATTTGAATTGACAATAAAGAACAGCAATTTTCTACTTCAAAATTAGTGATTAATTAATGCAAAACTTCATGGATGGACATACGTCAAAATCACCAGTAGAGAGTGGTACTTGTTTAGCTCCCTGTTCCTAGCTAGCATTGCCACGAGCGATCGTATGACGTCACGTTCCATACAGTCAGTTGAGATTCTTCTAATGTTTGGTGTTAAAGTTTTTAAGTGCCTTTTTAAGGCCTAAATTTAATAAAGTATTTTTAATTTACCGAACTGCACCAACGAAAGGCATCCACAGAGCAATAAAACCTGAGATGTGGCCGGACCTCGGCTCGGGCGGTCGTCGCGTTCGCAAATAGGTCGCGATCTATTCGAATCCCTACACCTACGATTCGAGCTAACTAAATATACACATAGGCACGTTCCCTTCCTCCTGGGAGGAAGGAAGGAACCGTGCGTATGTGTATTCAGTAATCGGAATGTTTCTACACTAACTAGCGCTAACTAACTAGCGTAAAAAAAGAAAAAAAAAAAAGGTCCCTCACAGAACCTATGTACCTGTGTGGTGTGCACGTGTGTATGTTCATACGTGTGTAGTGTTGTATGTAGGTAGCTAAGTGATGCACGTACAGTGTCACTTGTATCGCGCGGGCGGTTGCCTGACCCAAGGGTTTCACACCGAGGAACGGACCTAGGCTTGGGTTACCGCTAGAGAGGGTGGACGTGACGGGTGTGCTGGAGCGAAATTGACCGCCCGCCCTCTGCGGAGAGAACGGTGGTTACGCGGGCGTGGGCGCTGGCACGCTCTGTTTGGAGAGACGGATGTGTAATATTTATTCGAATTTTCGATGTGATCGTCGGGATCAATAAAAATATTGCGCGGCCGGCGTTTGCACCGGATGTCCGTGGGTGCCGGAACATAAGTGGCGGCTGTTTTTATTAACGGATTCGCGTGGTTCGACGCGGTGTCGAAATACGAACGGGAGAGCTGTTTAACGTAGGCATGTATCGAAGTCCTGAGATCCTCTACGATCGAGTTTAAATACTATTTGAACTGATTTATTACCTTCATTTGCGTCGAAACAATCACGAATGTGTGTGATCATTTACGGAATTATATTTCCAAATAACGCCCTCTGGTGTATCGTGCGTGTCTGACCGCATCGGCCGGTTTGATAATATGTGGCCTCAAGACAAAACGTCCGACATGAGGACTGGCCTAACAAAAGCTAAACGCTATACTATAATATAAAGAAAAAAGACAATTTAAAAAAAAAAGGAAAACAAATTTTTATTATTTTGTAGAGTTACCTGATGTATCTACGAAGTTCAAGGTCCAATGCTAATGAAATTAAAATGGGATCACGCTTGAGGTGTCCCTTTTCAAAGAAAAATCGGTTCATAAAAAAGAAGTTATAGCTGAACATGCATACAAAATACATTCCAATTAATTCACCTTCTCTTTTTTTTGAAGTGAGAAGTGAGTTAATTAAACCAAACATTCAAAATCAAAAAAAATATTCAACTAAGCCCCCGTTCAGATGTAACGTTAACACGTGGTAATATTTCGAAGGCGCATAGGCCGCTTCGGTTAGCGGCATCTAGAGATTTGTTTTATGTAACTTTATGAATGACTCTGAAACCCCCTTACACACGATCTGATTTATAGGCTTGATCAAATTATGCGTAAAATCATTCGTCACTTCCACAAGGATATACAATACAATAATATCGAACATTATAACGCTGTAAATATGGATCCTATTGATATATTTAACTTGAATCTAAGTCGATTCCGATAAGTAATTCAAAGTTACTTAACTTTATTTTAACATATGCTATATAGTGTAATTCTGCATGCAAGTGCATATTCTTTTCTTTTTTTCCTTTTGGGAAATAATTACAACTGATGTGCACTAATAAATTGGATTATAAATAAATTAAAATAAATCAAGGTACTTTATTGGCGATTATTTGAAGTGATACTTCTTTAGGTACATTATAAAAAATTATGAGAGTAAATTTTTACGACGCGCGATTATATTGTAATGAAAAGTCTACACTATGAACTTGCTTGCTAAATCTCTTTATTTTATTGTATTGAAGATATTAACACTCGATATTATGCGTCACAGGAAAGATAACAAATATCGGTTCCTCGTTTGCCTGTGATACGATTTAAATGAATGCTATATAAGTTATAACTCGCTTTTAATGTGGCAACACTCTTAATGTAGCATTACTGTAATTGGGCTCCTTCGGTTTGCCAGAGTCAGTCATGTTGTGCATGATTGATGTTTCACGAAAACGAGTGTGGGCAGACGGGTGACGGGGTTCGATGCCCGGGTTAAATTCGAACGGTTAATTAGATTCATGTTCAACAAAAAATATGTTTATTTCGATGGCATTTATGGTAGTTAATTACCACGGCTTGCCGCCTAAAGGTGGGCAGAGGTGAAGCCAGGATTTTGGCAAGGGGGGGGGGGGAGGCAGGCAAGAATTTTTTTAATTGTGAACACGTTCATAAATTTGCTTCCATAGTGGGAGGGAAATTAAAAAACTGACAATAAAAAAATTGAGGGATACATTTTCGTATTGCAGCTAGAAATCTATCATCATCAAAATTTAATTAAACCTTTCGACTAAGCATGGTGAAATAATTCGTTAATTTCTGTTCTGTTTGAATTATATTTCAGAGGAGCTAGGTTTCTCGTTTTAGTTTAAATCGACCGCTCTCATCATGATTTAATGATCGCGTATACAAAACATTAATGTACAATAGTCATTGTGAATATATAAAGTACTAGTTGTGCCCCACGGTTTTACCCGCGTTAATTTTATACGGCAAATATCGCCAACGCACCCGTGTAGGCAATTTTTTATACTTTGTGTAAAAACTATCGACATTTTTATGAGGAATAAATTTATTTTTAATTTAGAACAAATTTTATTACCATAAAAAAGGTTATATTGAATAAACCTTAAAAGATAGCTATAGACTGTCGCGGACTTTTTTTTAGAACTTTTTATGAAAAACAATTTCGTCACACATGTTTGTTGCAAACTTTAACCATTCACGCAGCGCACGCAGTGGAAGCTCTCAAAAGGAATAAATTTTCGCCGTTTTTGCAACATTTATATAGCCTATAAAGCCTTCCTCGATAAATGGGCTATCCAACACTAAAACATTTTTTCCATTCGAACCAGTAGATCCTGAGATTAGCGCGTCCAACCAAACAAACAAACTTCAGCTACATAATATTAGTATAGATTTGTGTACACTCGTGTTTATCAATTATGTTTTGTTACATGATTATTTGTTTATTGTACCGTAATAACTATCAAATACTCTATAGTAGTTTTCTTGAGTTATTATAAAAAAATCTCAATTTCAACGAAAGGTGAAGGTGATAATTTAGAAAAATGATCTTTCGCCCAGCGTTTTATTATTCTGAAGTTAATCTATCACATAATATAATACATAAGTTATTTATTAAAAGATCCCACAATTATTTTTAAGTGTAGGAAAGGTGTATGAGAAATGTATGTATCTCAGTTAGAAATCGTAAACTAGATTAAATCTAATAATTTAGTCTGTCTAATATTTCCCACGAAGCCATTCTAACTAAACACAATGAAGAGATTACACAATAATGGACTGCAAATTTTGTTTTGTAACTTTAAGTACGATTTCTGTGGCTTTGCTTGCTTTTTAACAACAAGTCTATCTGAATAAGGTATTTAGTGGTAATAAGGTATTTACCTTACTAGCTGTGACCCACGGTTTCATCCGTTTTAAATGTGTTCTACTGCGTCGCCAACCCACCCGTTATTTTACTGACCGTAGTTGCCTACAGATTGCCAGATAGGAACGTTAATATACTGTTTTTGATGTATTTTTTTTCGATCTGACTAAAATCGAACTAAACTAACATATATATACATGTACCTGCCTCCTAGGAGAAAGGAAAGAACATGCGCGTATTATGTATTTAGTGATCTGAAATATGGTGTACAATAACTAGCGTTCCATACAGAACCTATGTACTTATGAGGTGTGCTCGTATGTATGTACATATTGTGCGAAATAATGTGTGTGGGTAGCTACGTGATTGCAAGTGCAGTGTCACCTGTATCCCGCGGGCTGCTGCCAGACTCATGGGTTTCACACCTTGGAACGGACCTAGGCTTGAGTTGCCGCGAGAGAGAAAGGTCGCGGCGATGGGTGTGCGCGACCGAAGTTAGCCGCCCGTCCCTTGCGGAGGGAACGGTGGATTCACAGGTGTGGGCGCGAGCACGCTTTGTTTGGAAAGACGGTGGAGTAGTATTTGTTTATTTCCTCGACCTTATCTTGTTCGCGAGGGACGTTCGGTTTTGGGGTGTAAGTCGTGGCGGCTTTGATCAACGGATTCGCGTGATTCGACGCGGTGTGGCGTCGAAATATGATCTCGAGAGGTATTTGATGTACGATTCGACCGAGGGAAGTTGCATATCTCTATGGAGGTCTTGCTGTCGGTCGTACCAAGGGGATTTGTTGATTTTACGTAAGAATCGCGTCTGGAGGCCTTGGAATGTATGAATATTGGATTTTGACATATGTGCGAATGCGGCGCAACTATATACTGTTATCTGTATTCTTTAACTATATAATAAAGCGGAAAAGTTCGTCTGTACTTTTAAGCATGCTAATTTCTGGAACTACCAGTCGGATTCGAAAAATTATTTTTGTATATGATAGCCAGACTCACGAGGAATAGTATAGACTTTATAAGATTAGGCTACAACTCTCAGATAGCCTTAAATATACATTTTTGTTACGTAAGCGCTTTATCCGCGTGCGCTGACGTAAACGTTAATGATACGGAAATACAATGTTCTACAATAATATTGGTCTTTAGTATATCTAAAAGAAAATCAGCGATAGCATATGCTTATCTTTTATACATAGACCATAATAAGGTATTTTATGACAAAGAATTGTTAAAAATATAAAAGTGATTTATCCTACTAATATAATAAATGTGAAAGTGTGTATGTTTGGATGTTTGTTACTGAATGACGCAAAAACGGCGATTTTTTTGGTCTGTCGTGTTCCGGGATCAGTCTCTGTATATCCAATAATACGCAGACGAAGTCACGGGTACTAGCTAGTAAGCATTATTTTTAGACATGGCATATTAATCCTTACAATCAAAAGTTATTCGTTAATAGTATGCTATTTGGACACATAGTTTAGGAGATAATGAAATATTAAAATAATTTGTACTTGCGGGAAGAACAATTATGATAGACTAACACAAGTGCGTTGTCGGTGCGGTGTTTGTCGTAGAAAATTAACACGGGTGAAACCGTGGGGCACAACTACTATTTAAATAAAATAAATTAACCGTATAAGGTTGCATTTTAAACATTTGTAGAGATGCAGTCATTCGTGATCTAATAGATATAGCGTAAGTTAGACAGGCACGTTGTCATTCTACGTATAAATCCGAGCTTGATGCATGAGGTCACTGATTAGTTGAGGGTTAGTAACGCGATACAAGCGACGTTCTTGAACAATGAATTCTATATCGCACTAGAATATTACACAAATAAATAAAATTTAAATGCGTCTTTTTAATGTCAAAATAACAGGGTTTTATTAAATACATATATTATGAAAGTATTTATATGATACTTATATAGCAAAAAAAAACATATGTTTTTGTCATTCTGTCTGTTCCGGTTTATCTCCGAAACGGTTGGACCGATTTTGATAGGACTTTCACTGGCAGATAGCTGATGTTATAAGGAGTAACTTAGGCTACATTTATTTTTGAAGATTAATTAGGATTTCGCGCAAATAAAGAAAACTGGTCAACGTGAATAAAGTCGGGCATTTAAATGGCTTACGCTGAGTAAACCATAAGATATATAGCAAATTAATGTACTAAATTGTAGATATTAAAAATACCTACAAAAAGTACAGCGAGAGCATATATCTATCTTCTAAGAATCACTCACAATAGGCATTTTTATCTTTAAAATAACCGAGAGCGGGGATAGAACGATTCGAGCGTGTACCCGATTGATAGCATTCTGTAGTCCACGTGAGCGAAGCCAAGGGCACAGCAAGTATCTAAATATATTTAAAAGGACACCGTGACGAACTGACTAATCAATAAACAGACAGCTTAAACCACAGAATGGATTAGGCTGAAATTAGGAACACGCATATTTATTACGACGTAGGCATCCGTAGAGAACGGATTTTAGAAAATATAACCCCTATAGTGGTGTAACGGGGGTGCAAATATTTATATGGATTTTTTTTAACACGGGTGAAACCGGGGCGTGGGTTGTGGAGCATCTAGTTACTTATTTTAAAGGAATAGAAATATCTAAAAGAACTAAGCTGCGTTAGAAATCTAACATATATTTAACATTTAGTAGGGTTACCATACGTCCGGATTTTTCCTGACATGTCCGGAACGCGGGGGGAATTAAATACCGTACGAAATTATCACACAAATGAAGGAAGGATAATGCAAAACCAAATAAAAATAAATATCTAAAATTAATTCGATCCATATTATTATTAACAATTATAATTCTTATATTAACATATTGATATAATACACACGATGTGTAAGTAAAAAAATCAATATTTCGCACTGATGATATTCTATTTTTTGATCTGGTAACCCTAATTTAGCCACTTTTAAAACCACACGTGACATTGGCATAACAGTGTCTAAACACACGTTGCCACTAAATAACAAAAAAGTACAAATTAATTTCAGCTCTGTTTAAAAAAAATATTAGGATGAGTTCTTTATTAATTTATTTTAAAAAGTCACAAAACTTATAACGGAATGTAAAAAATGTCTGCCATACCATTTATTTTAGACGTGCAAAAGAACGTACATTTAATAAAACAAGTTTTCTAAAAGTTACACTTTTTTGTAATACGGACCGGGTGGGTCCGGAGAAAACATTATTGTCGCCATTTTGTTAAAAAGAATAGAGTAAAAGCGGCGGCGCGGCAGGGACGTGTTCTATTTTTAAACTGTTGTCAATTTTACCTCTTTTTTTTAATTCTTGCTCACCGCTAGCAGCCAGTACCATGATATGCAATTTTAATTCGATTTAAGTAACTTGTAATTATATCGATATCTAGGTAATGTCTCTATGTATCTTCGAAAATATCGATTTTACGATAGTAATCGATACAGTTTTTTTTTTACTTTTAAACATCACAAACGTAGTTGAGTTGTCTATTAGTACTAGTCTCTGCTATTAGCAATAAAATCTATAATTTCAAAAGCATTATGCGTTTGAATTACATGCAATCATTACATTATGAACTTACATGTCCGAATCAGGTTTATAAAACGTGATTGCTGTTGTTTTTACAAAAAATAAATTGCGGTTTTGAAAATACCGTACTCTTGATTTATTTTTGTACCTAATGAAGTGTGATAAATAAGTAACCATTAAAGTGAAATAAAACATTAAACCATTTTACCTAATGATGCTTATTATAAGGCTTCTTCTAAATAGACAAAATTGAAGTTTCTGTTTTTTTTGTTGTCTTTCTGACAATTCCGCCAATGACAAGTGTGACAAATACACGTTATAGCATTTAGTTGCAGAAGTGTCTGTTTGTAATGTCAAAATAACAGCTATATACTAAATACATACAAAAGTATACACAATACTTAAAATATATATTTTTTTTAAATGTTTTTCTATCTGTTTGTTTTTTCTGGCTAATATCGACCGTTGGACCGATTTTAATGGGAATTTCATAGGCAGATAGCTGATATTATAAGGAGTAACTTGGGCTACTTTGATATTTGAGAAAATAATTAGGGTTCAAAGCAAATTCGCCATCGTCACCGCATGTGAAATTGCACTCGGACGAAGTCGCAGGCACAACTAGTTTTTAGTAAAACGCAAAATGCAGACTATACATTAACCCCATAAGAAGAAGACTATGAAAGGAAAATGTAAAACTGCTTGCGAAACACGTGGGTCTAATGTCTCCTTAGCTAACTACCACCCTCAGGTTGAAAATCTGTCGTCAAGTCTTCCGCCCTCATCTTGGGCTATAATTAAGATCTGTTGATACTGTGGCCTAACATTTAAAGAATAATTAAAAAAATGAATAGAAAAAAAAACGAGGGCAAATACTTGAATTCCGATCAGAAGAAATCCAACAAAATTCGTTTTAACTGTTAACGACCACCCGTTATTAGTGTACGTTCGTGACGAGGCGTTTTTTTTTTGTTGTTGCTATTATATTTAATAAAACGTTATAACTGTTATCAACATTCGAAGTATTCCGTTTGGTCGGTAAATTAAAAGTAAACAAACATGGCGGACGGAAGTGTCGAAATCAATATGAATCAAATTAAACCATGCATATTTTGTCATAAATGTAAATACTTAATAGGTAACAAATTAATTAATTAAATTGATATATTTTAATCTATAGTACATAAACAGTTGAAAAGATTGATTGTTTGTTTGAATGTTCTAATCTCTACAACTAATTGTCAGATTTGAATTTTTTGGCGCGTACTATATTTCCTCTTGCTTTCCGGGAGTGATTTCGAGAAAAGTGACGGAATTGAGTAACAGGAAATCGGAGAAGCACGTGCTATTTGATTTAACGAATGAGAGCTCGCGGTGATCGAGTCGGCCGTCATATGGTACCAATCAACTATCCCAGAGGTTGGTAGTGTCAGCTAACAGTGTTTGCGTGTGTGTGACTAGAAAGAGAAAGAAAAATAGAGAAGGAGATCGGATCAGATGTGCGCTTAACCTACAGCGTTGTGTATAAAGTGTACTGTTAGGTAAAGTAATTTATATGATTAAACTATATTAAGTCAGATTTAAAGGGCTCCACTGAGCTACAGTTTGACAGGCTGACAGGCTTCATGGCGCAATGGTAGTAAACGCTACTATTGAGCCGAGAGGTCGCGGGTTCGATCCCCGCCCATGACTGACTTTGTGTGATGAGCATAAATGTCAGTTGTGTGTGTCTGGGTGTTAAATATCTATCTCTGTATGTGTATCAGCTGTTTAATTAAATGGCCGTGTGTGAAATTGTGTAAAAAAAAGAAAAGAAAAAAGTTTACCTGCAGTATTTTGTTTGATCAGTCAGTGTTCCGTCCAGGTCAGTTTAGTCCGGTCATTATGCGATTCTTGCCTGCCGGCAATGGTCGAATATCGCCTCTGTTCAACTGTCCATGTCCACGCACTAGCACTAGCTGCCGGAAGGCGGGAGTCGGCAGATCGTCAGGTTTCACACAGTGCACCGGTAACTACTTGTGTTTGATTTGGCTTTGAGGTTACGCACTATCCTGCCGATACCTGTCGACTGAGGCTGAAATCTATAGAGCGTACTCAGTCTTATCTCAGCCTTAAGTTCCGAAATTGAAATTTATAGTCGCAAGTTTAGCATTTGCTCAGCTCTGCCTGAGTAAAGTTAGAGTCATCGAAACGTCTTACGGAAAACTTAGGTATTATACGACTTTTTTTTACTTTGATGCGTTTTTTCACCTGTTTATTTGTTGTACAAGATATTGTGTTTAGAATAATACGAAACAATGGCAAGTAGTAAATAATGTGGCACAGTCGGGAAGATGTTTGCGATTTGATACAATTATCAACTGCGACTGTGTCCCGTGGAATGATTGATGACGTTGATGAATGATAATGAATAGGTAGCTGTTAATTGGTTGATGACGCCAGATGATAAACAATGTAGAAAAGTGTCCACAATGAGAAATAGATTAACACTACAGGTAACAGAAATAGAGCTTGGAATGTTCTATAATTTTCAGGCTAACGCGTGCGCCTAAGGTTGCGACGATGCGACGGTCGCGAAGTATCAAACATATGAAACCGCCGTTTGCGTTCATAGTGTAGTGACTATAGCGGGAGCCTGGCGCGACGAACTTGAGCGAGATAGCGCGCGTTGTTTTCAAACGTTCCTATCCGCCCGTTGCGGTCGCACTACGGGCCTATGTAGCGAGCGACACAATGCGCGGTTGGCGGGTGTAACAAACCATTTCAGTCTTGTCGCTCGGCTTGAGCGCATCAAATGGCTATAAATAGTGAAATTTATAAGTACAAATTTTAATTTTAAGTGCAAAGTATAAAATTCACCATTTATTACTGATTTTATTTATTTATTGCATACCATCTCTTGTATTCTACATTTCCCGTTTGAGGATTGAACTGTATAGTAAAAATAACAAATCCTCATCCATGGTTTGCAACACCTGAAATACGTCTAAACGCTAGACCAGCTCGCCACGCACTGTGACCAGTCGCAAGCTCCAAACGCCGCGCCCACCGCCGCTCTAGTCACCGCGTATTCACTGTGGACGAGCACTTAGACTCCAGTCACCGAGGGCCATTCGCAGTTCGCCTAAGTCGTCAGTCCAAAACCTTTAAAGAAACTGTAAGTGTGTGGTCTATTACGATTAACTAACATGATAATAACTGCCGGCCAACTGTTAGTCAGTAGAGCCCTGTATATGCGACTACTGTAAGGCTCGCTCGATTTCTTTTTTTTGTATTTTATAGCATAAGTATTTGTTATATAGCTTCACGGTACGAACTTATGGAGGGAATCAGGTAACCATGAACGAGAAGCAAGCCGCGAGAAGAACAGTAGACTACACTTACACGAATGCGTTGGCTGCGCGGTGAAGAGTTGGTCAAATAAATTTAATACGGTTGAAACCGAATCCGAAGTACCTAATGTAAGTTTAAAAAAAACCATCAGTAATTCAAAAGTTTAAACCGCGGAGCACAGTAAGTAATGTTTTTTATTATCGTTCTAGATTTAATCTCAACTGATCTTAAGTGACGACGTGGCCCAATATGGTAGCACGATAAGCCTAGTGGAGGACTGGCTCTCAAATGCAGCTACCGGAACACACTTTTGCAGGGATTTGAACACACGTCGATCGACGCGATAAAAAAAAAGACGCGACTACATGTATAAAATGATTTTGAATAACTCCCTTGTGTATCTTCGAAGTTGAAAGTTCATGCTAATGAAATTAAAACGGGACTATCTTTGAGGTACCCCCTATCGAACAAAAGAAGAATCATCCAAATCGATTCATAAACGAAGAAGTTATAGCTGAACATACATAAAAAAAATACATTCGAATTGGGTAACCGCCCGTATATTGTTGAAGTCAGTTAAAAATCAAACTGAAATCTGCGCTATTAAATTTAACGATTGAGAGAAATTCATTAATAATTATGCGTTTATTTTTTTTTTTTTTTTTTTTTTTTTTTTTTATGAAACTCAATTATAAAAGTATACTCATGATATCCTATGCAATATAAATAAAATATTATAACCATGGATAAACTGATTTTAGTGTTTTGAAGGATTGCTCAGTGGTAACGTGTACGGATTCCGCGTCGATAGACCTGAGTTCGAAACCTTGGTATTCCTTAATCCATCGAGTATTTGGTGATAAAACACATCGTGATGAAATCATAGCATGGTCATGGGGCATTTTGTAACATAGAACATCGTAACCAAATAACCTTGTGTTGTGTTCCTGCGGTGAGTAGGGTGTCCAGAGCTCTTTGGGGTAGAGGGGTCCAAAGTCGGCAACGTGCTAGTGATATCTTTAGTCCTACAGACGTCCGCTTACCATCAGTCGGACCGTACACTCATTTGCCACCTTAGTTATAGCTATAAACAAAATAATTTTTCATAAAGAAAGAAAACCAATTATTTTGAAAGTTCCCTGGTGTGTCTTCGAAGTTAAAGGTCCAATGCCAATTAAATTAAAATGGGAGCCCACCCTTGAGGTGTCCCTTATCGAACAAAAAAAGCATCATCCAAATCAGTTCATAAACAAAGAAGTTATTAAAAAAAAACATTCGAATCAAACCTCCGTCTTTTCTTAAAGTCGTTTAAATTAAAAAAAAAACAGTATGCAAGGAAGTTCATCCGAGAAACAATGGTTACAGGTGACAGTGAATATGAAAATACCGAAAGGGCAAAGGTATGAGAATTTCATTGTTATCTCAATAATTACTTCAAACTATGCGAGGGTAGCGGGGCGTGTAAAACATTCCCGCTAACGACCCGAAGCGATGAAAGCTCAAAGGGGCTTTCTGGAAAGGAATTTCTACTTGCTTTTTTAGTATTATTTCATTCTTATTGTAGCAGCAATGCCGGCGTTTGAAGTTTGTTTTATGTCATCGTACAACTAAAAAAGCGGACAAGTAGCAATTACAACTCCCGCCTTTAGGTTTCCATGCTGATTATGTTACACTAGCTGTGCCCCACGGTTTCACCCGTGTTAAATCTATCCGAAAAAACACCTCGCCACCAACGCAACCGTGTAGAGTATTAAAATTCTCGAAAGTACAAATTATTTTATTTTTTCATTATCTTCTAAACTATGTGTCTAAATAACTTGCTTTAAAGGACAAAATTTAACTTCATAAAATTGGCTTTATGATGAAGTAACTTTTATTCGTAAAGACTAATATGCCTTGCCTAAAAATAATGCCCATAAATCACTTTTTAACATTCAAACAAATTTTTGTCATAAAATACTTTATTTTGGCTTATGTATAAGAAATAGATATATGCTATTGCAGATTTTTTTTAGATATACTAAGGGCTAATATTTTGTAAAACATTTTATTTACATATAATTAACCATTACGCCAGCGCACGCGGATAAAGCAGCTCGAGAGGGCTTCCACTTCCGACTTAATTAACAAAAATCAATATTTAAGGCTAATTGATAGTTGTACCCTTTTTTTTTTTTTTTGTTAACGCGAGTGTAAAACCCGTCATGGGTACACACTCGAATGGGGGGTCGAGTGGTTATGTGAGAGTCATACTCACTAAAAAACTCCGCGGTGTACAGCCGCCCCATACTGGGGCGACGCGGGCACTGCGCTGGCATTCTGCCGCGCCGCCCCGGAGGCCGGCCCGGCTAACCGGGCCCCGGCCTAGTTAGGAGACAGCTATGTACACGATAGCCGTCTCCTCCTCCTGCCGAACCAGTGCAATGAGGAGACGGGCCCCCCCGTCCCGTCTCCTCTGGTTCGGCTAGGGTGGCGGGAGTTGACGGATAAACCGCCTCCTCCTACCACCCGTTCTTCTTTGGCGGAGAGGGCCGCTCAGGGGATCCCTCTCGCGAACCCTCTCCGCAGCCTCCTTCTGCGAGATGACGTCCTCGCAGAAGGAGGCCATCGCCGTCCATGCTTGCTCGCTGCCGAGCATGGCTTTTACCACACTCGGCATCTTAGATAGCCTTACTCGCGAATTTGGCTATCATGTACGAAAATAATTATTCAAATCCGACTGGTAGTTCCAGAGATTAGCGTGTTTAAACAAACAAAAAACTCTTCCGCTTTACTATATTAGTTTATATAGCTAAGTTTAACTTTATACTTGAAGCTGTTTTCGATGGAAGGGAAGAGGAAACCAAGTTAACGATCGGTGGAATATCGATTGGATATCCGCAGGTTCAAACTCTGGCATGTACCTAAATACCAATGATTTTTTTGGAATTCGCGTACATTTACTAATTCAAATTGGTAGCACTATTGGCTGACGCTAAGGAAACATGGTGAGGAAACTTGAACGCTTGAGAAATGTGAATGCCCTTGCCTTCTCTTGAGAAGAAGGCTTTTGCCCAGGAGTGAGGAACAAACAGGCTGATATTATTATTATTTGTATTATCAGCGGCATAATACGGAAACGCAGTTAATAACTTTTAGAAAATTGTTTTAAACACTATAAATGTTGACAACAGTACTTATGAATTTTTTTTTTCCATTATTACAGAATAAAAAATTATTTTCTGAATCTGAATAAAAAGTACGCCAAAAAACGATGCATTATGGTCCCGTGACGTCATCATTCATGATATATGTCATTTTGTATGATAACATTGACAAGGTTGACAACTAACGCATGAGTCTAACGTTCATATTTCCTGAATGGTGGTGAAGTAACGATTTCTAATCGGCGTTTCAAATCACGAGACGAAATAAACGATTACTTTTTCCAGATTTATTTTGTTTTAGGCTTTTTATCTATAGACCAATATTACTAAGTAATTGACTTTAATTTTATTGGATTAGGCTATTTTAATAACCATAGAAGTGTCCTATTTCTTATATCTAATAGTTCACCTAGAGAAATAATTAAAACTTAGGAACATTTAATCATGATTACTTAAGGTGCTGAGGTTTGGTCGTTATCAAAAGAAAGCTCAAGGTCACTTAAAGAGCAAAGGAGAGGGTTTTGCTCGGAGTTTCTCTGCGTTATCGAATCAGAAATGGGGAGATCTTGACTGAGATAGCCCTAAGAATAGGTAGACTTAAGTGGCAATGGACGGGTCGTGTAGCTCGTAGAATAGATAGTCAATGGGACTAGAGTGACGGCGACGTACCAAAAGACGTACCATGGGCAAACCCGTCACTAGGTGGGCCAACGACCTGGTAAAGAAGGCAGGAAGCCGTTGAATGCTGGTAGCAAAGAATCGGTCGTTGTGGCTATCTTTGGGGGAGGCCTATGCCCAGAAGTACATAGATTCTTTCAGCTGAAATAATGATAATGGTGATAGGAACAAGGCTACGGTAGATACAGATGGTCTATACGAATATTATAAAGAGGAAAGATTTGACTTTTGTTTGTAATGGATAAACTCAAAAACTAATTGACCGATTTAAAAAAAAATCTTTCGCTCATATAAAGCTACATTATCAGCGAGTAACATACGCTATATTATAATTTGAAAAATCCTAATAACTCATCCTATCCTACCCATCCTAAAATCCTCATTAAAAAATCGATAGCATTACACAAAGTATAAAAAATTGCCTACACGTGCGCATTGGCGAGGTTTGTCGTATAAAAATAACACGGGTAAAACCGTGGAGCACAGCTAGTATGGTGTAAAAATATATTATTTGCTTTAATACTATAAATTATTCAAGAGTAAAACAGAGGAATATGTTTGTAAGTACTAAACGCCGCGACGCGCGCCGCCAGTATTTCTTCAAAGACATCAAGAATAAATCAATTTACTTGAAAACCCTATCAAAGCTGAGCGAAGAAGATGGGGCGTTCGCATATTGATAGAATAATTTTATATATAAACGAGTCATCGTGGAATACTTGATTATTTTATGCAAAATTCGATCACGCTGTGTATTCTTAATCATCGTGTTTATCATACAAATGGATATTTAAAACTGTGTGTTTCTAACATGCACAATTTATATTTCTATACAAATATAATATAGCAGAAGGGTATTTTGTTTATTTGCTTAAACATGCTAATAATATCAGACTTACGACTCAACATTAGCCTATAACTCTCAGCTAGCCTTAAATATTGATTTTTATTAGATAAGTCGGAAGCAGAAGCTCTCTCGAACTGCTTTGTCCGCGTGCGCTGACATAATGGTTAATGATACGTAAATACAATGTTCTACAAAAATATTAGTCCTTAGTATATCTAAAAAAAGTCAGTAATAGCATATACTTATCTCTTATACAAAAGCCACAATAAGATATTTTGTGACAAATAATTAAAAAGTGATTTAGAATAATTATTTTTGGACATAGCATATTAATCCTTACAAACAAAAGTTACTTCATCATAAAGACAATTTTATGAAGTTAAATTTTGCTCTTTAGAGTATGCTATTTGGACAGATAGTTTAGGAGATAATGAAAAATTAAAATAATTTGTACTTGCGGGAAGAACAATTATGCTAGGCTACACGGGATGCGTTGGGGTTGCGGTGTTTGTCTGATAAAATTAATACGGGTGAAAACGTGGGGCAGAGCTAATATTTTATACAAGACCATTTTTAACCAAAAGAAAACCCATTTCAATGGTTTCGATGAGTTCCCTGAAGTATCTTTGAAGTCGAAAGTACAATTCCAATTAAATTAAAACGGGACCACCCTTTCTACCGAGAGAAGTGTAATCTAAATCGGTTCATAAACGAAAAAAAAACGTTGTCGCTCAAGAACATCCTCCTACTTTTACTTTCTCTTAGTTACTCTTACTTTAATAATTTTTTTTTTTTTTTCGTTTTAAAGCGGAGATCTCTGGAAGTAGGCGTCAGATTTGGAAAATTATTTTTGCATTTTATAGCCTACTAGCTGACCCACGCAACTTCGTCTGCGTCATATAAGAGAGAGAGAGGGAGGGAGAGAGAGAAAGGGTTAGAGAGAGTGGGCCGTGGACTCTGTATTATTAGGTACCGCCCGCCTTCCATGATATTCTGCATAATAAAAATGCGCTTGCGATACTTGATCATTATTTTGCTGCCGAGTTATTTTAAAACTGTTGATGTCTCTTATGATATTCATTTAAATCGATTACTGTAAAGGACAATTTTGTTCAAATTAAATACTTGTTATGAATAACGTATTTATTTCAATAAGGTTTAATACCATGTATATAAAAAAAGCTTCGCAAATAATTCAATATTTTAGAAAAAAAAAAAAAAATTACCATAATAAAGGTTATATTGAGTAAACCTTAAAAGATAGCCATGTGCTGTCGTCACACACGATTGTTGCGTAACTTTAACCATTCACGCAGCGCACGCAGTGGAAGCTCTCAAAAGGAATAAAATTCCCTCGTTTTTGCAACATTTTTCATTGATGCTCCGCACCTATTGGTCGTAGCGTGATGTTATATAACCTATAGCCTTCCTCGATAAGTGGGCTATCCAATACTAAAACATTTTTTCCATTCGAACCAGTAGTTCCTGAGATTAGCGCGTTCAACCAAAGAAACAAACTCTTCAGATTTATAATATTATAGTATAGATTTATTGAGAAATATTATAGGCTAAACATCACACTCCGACCGTAAAGAGCTAAACAGTGATCATCAACGAGCACATGGCAAGCTTTTAGGCAACTACTGTAAGTGAGAGGAACGGTATAAATTAAAAACGAGCTAATACACAATACTTAGTAGAATGTGTGAAAAAAAAACTTTCTTAAAAGTTAATGTCGGTTTGCAAGGTTAAACAGTAATGACTAATGAATCAAGATCTTTCATTATGTATAGCGTCATTATACAATGTTTGTTTCTTTCACTCTCTTGGCTCAACCATAATGACATCTGTTTCATATCGTCGTTCAGTCTATGCCCACGCGAGGCACATAAGACAAATATGGCATAGAGAGATCTGTTTGAAAATGTATCTCTAACGTTAAAAGTTATCTCTAACTTCGCTGACGTGGACTACAGAATGCCCGCACAAATCTTCCTTGTCCGCTCCGGCTATTTTAAAAACAAAAATGCTTTTTGTAGGTGTTCCTTAGAAGATAGAGGTTTACTCTCCGTGACTTTTTTGTAGATCTTTTTAATATCTATAATTATGTAGTACATTAATTTGCTATATCTCTTATGGTTTACTCTGCGTAAGCCATTTAAGCGGCCGAATTGATTCACCATGACCAGTTTTTTTTTATTTGTTCGGAATCTTAATTATTTTTCTAAAATAAAAGTAGCAAGTAACTTCCTATAACTCCAAAATCGGTCCAACCGTTTCGGAGATTACCCGGAACAAACAGACAGACAGACAGACAAAATTTATAAAAACTGTTTTTTTTTGTATAGGTATACTTACTTACTTACACTTAATTTCACGTGCATGTATCCCCGAAGGGTTAGGCAGAGGTGCACTAATGTACACCCACAGTTCGCCGCGTATGTTTATTTAGGTCCCATGTAATAGGGGGCGAGCCTATTGCCATTAATCAGGCACAAAGCCAAACTCCGAGTTGCTACAGAGAATTTTCATAGAAAAACCCAATAACACTGCCCTCGACCTGAGGATCGAACCCAGGACCTCGATGATAGCAGTGACTCTTACGACCACTAGGATAATGAGGCAGTTCATGTGCATTTATTAAAAAAAGACACTTCAATTTTATTAATTGTATAGATTGGGGCAGTCCGACTCTGGTGGAACACCTCCACCCTACAGAAGGTCGCAGCCAAATAACCTTGTGCTATGTTCCTGTGGTGATAAAGGTTCCAGAGCTTTTTGGGGAGGTCTATACTTCTCGGTATTTAAAGTTATCAATTATACGATATAGCAGTAATTTTACAGCTATTTTACTAAAGCGATGTAGCCGATTTATTGTATGTTTCAAGCCTCTCCAGCCGATATAGAAACTGATTAGCGGTAAAGGCCAACATGTATGGACGCTATATGTGGTTTATTGCAAAACGCCCGTCTATCCACCCATTTAAGGTGACAACAGACGAGTGTTTTTTTAGTAAGTTACGATAATTTAGTGGGGTTTTTTGATTTTTCGACGTGAGTTCGAGTTCGAGTTCTGCAATTGAGAGCCAGTCCTTTACTAGGTTTAGCGTGTTACCATTTTGGGCCACATCGTCACTTAAGATCAGGTGAGTTTTGTCCATAACACTTCACATAAAACGATTTAAAATAATGTAATTTATGTGTACACATATCCTATATGATTGTGTACTGTAAACATACGTATTACATTTTATATTAACAATCAAGTCACAATAGTATCCCCACAAAAAATATAGGTACAGAAAGCCAGCTCAGTACATCGAGTGATAAAGGTGCACGCATACATAAACGCTTACGCAAGATCATAAAAACCAAGCGTGCTTCTGCACACGCCCGCGAAACTACTCTCCCCTCCGCAGGGGGAGTGATTAACTTCGCTTCCGCACACCCACCACGTCCACCGACAGAGACAACCCAAGACTAGCTCCGTTCCCTCGGTGCGGAACCCTTGAGCGTACCAGCCGCTCGCGTGATACAGGTGACACTGCACTTGCATTCACTAGCTACCAACAGACATCATTACATTGCACACCACACAGGTACAAAGGTTCTGTAAGGGACCTCTTGTCTTCTAGTTAGTTTAGAAAAAAATTGACAGATGTCTAAATATGCGGAGGTAGGGACATGTATATATGTATATGTTATTTTAGCTCGAATTCTAAGGATAGGGAATTGGCCAGTAGTAGTAATTTAAACTAAAGCAACAGCCCAAGCCGAGGTCTGCCCACTTTAGCACCCTTGCGCACATAGTCACGCTTTCGCGGCTGAGTGCCTTAAGCGCTCGTTCCCAAGCCACGGTGAAGCTGTAAAAGCCGTCAGCTGTTTTGTGTGTAACACTAGGTTTCAAATTGACCATGAATAAATGATCTTATCGAAATTATTGTGTACAAGCCAATGATATTTTTAAAGTAAATACGGCATGCACACAAAATATTTGTGCCGTTTTCAAATTGCATTTAGTATGAGTTTATCGCGTCTATATAAAACGTTATTGGTACTAGCTTTGTCCGCGGCTCCGCACGCGTTAACTACAAAATTATTGTTTGTGAAGATCTAAGCTACTTTTCTTTTAAGAAACAAGTATTTAAGGTTTATAAAAATATATATAGATAGATTTATTTGTATAAATCTATTCAGTTAATAAAATTTAAGTGTCTGTTTGTAATGTCAAAATAATAGCTTTTTACTAAATACATATGAAACTATATACGATATCTATAACAAAAAACCTATTTTTACAATTTATGTCTGTCCGTCTGTCTGTCTGTTTGTTCCAGATAATCTCCGAGACGGTAGAATCGATTTTGACGGGACTTACATTGACAGATATCTGATCTTATAAGGAGTAACTTAGGCTACTTTTATTTTAGAATCATAACTACGGTTCCGCGTAAATTAAAAAAAAAAAACACTAGTTATGGTGAATCAATTGGGGCGCTTATAAGGCCTACGCTGGGTAAATCCTAAGAGATATAGCAAATTAATGTATGTACTACATCATTGTAGAAATTAAAAAGACTTACAAAAAAGTCAGCGACAGTATATATCTATCTTCTAAGGAACACCCACAATAAGCATTTATGTGTTTAAAATAGCCAGGAGCAGGGAAGCAAGATTAGCGCATGTGCCCGATCGATGGCATTCTTTAGTATACGTGAGCCAGGCCGCAGGAACAGCTAGTTTATAAGGTCATTCGGAGCCGTCCTTCTGTACCTTTTTGTTTTGTGGTAACTCACTCAGTGACGTCACCGCGAGTAGGCGAGCGCTACGTGGGACGCGCTATCTTTGACATAAGTACATCCGTTATGAAAAATGTCATTTAAATATCAACTTTATACCAAAGAGGTAAGGACATTGATACATTTATTTGAGCGCAGATAATTCTTGTAATCGAGCAAGGTCGATATTGTAAGCGTCGAATGGATATTTTAGAGGTTCTATAAAAGGCGTACCTAGCGGGTACTAAAAAAGGTCACAACCATTCAGGTACGCTTTTAGCCTAGACCCTACATGAAAATGTTTAACAGGAGAGACTTTACGATTTTTATCTGGTACTATTTGGCAGTTTTGCCTTTTCCAATAGTCTACAACCTGACCACAGCGCCACGTACTCCAAGTTATTTTTAACTCCTGATGCAAAAAGAGAGTTGTTATAAGTTTAACGTGTGTATCTGTATGTGTCTGTCTGTGGCATTATAGCTCACAAACGGCTGAACCAATTTTGATCAAGTTTTTGTTTGTTTGAAAGGTGATTTAATCGAGAATGTTCTTAACTATAATTTAACAAAATCTGTTCAGCCGTTTGAAGATTATCAGCTCTTTTCTAGTTGAAAATGGATGTGAGCATCTTCCACAGGTCTGATTGAGTCGAGATTTGGTATTCTGTTATTGCAATGACATTAGAAAAACCTTAACGTGATGCTCCAGCGTCATCTGGAATCTGTGGGATATCTAACTCCTCGCCAAGTTACAGCAGAGATATCGCATTTGGACTCATTGGAATAGGCCTCAATGAATAGATAAAGGAATTAAAATTAAAATAAAATAAATAAAATGCGTTTAAAATAAATAAATATATATTTATAAAGCTTCAATATTTTTTTACAAAACTTATTAATGTAGAAATAAATTCTGTGCATGTAAGGGCTAAACAAATAATCGACCAATTGTGATTTTATTCCTGTTGTCTAGTCTTACCTACCATAACGCCGTATTCGCCGAAGGATTAGGCAGAGGTATACCAATGTACACCCACAGTTCGCCGACTATGTTTTTTAGTCCCATGTAATAGGGGGCGAGCCTATTGCCATTAATCGGGTACAAAGCCAAACTCCGAGATGCTATTGAGAATTTCATAGAAAAACCCAATAACAATTTGCTCGACCTGGGAATCGAACCCTGGAACTCAAGCATAGCAATCGCGCGTACGACCACTATCATCATCATCATTTCAGCCGCAGGACGTCCACTGCTGAACATAGGCCTCCCCCATAGATCTCCAGAGCGACCGATCTTGTGCGGCCTGCACCCAACTGCTCCCAGCGACCTTTATTATGTCGTCTTTCCATCTAGTGGGGGGCCGTCCTACGCTGCGCTTTCCGGTGCGTGGTCTCCACTCGAGAACCTTTCTGCCCCAACGGCCGTCAGTTCTCCGAACTATGTGCCCCGCCCACTGCCACTTCAACTTGCTAATCCTTTTGGCTATGTCGGTGACCTTAGTTTGTCTACGGATCTCCTCATTTTACGACCACTAGTCTAATTCTAAAATTACTTAGTACTTTTGCCGTAACTATGACTATGTGACTATGCAAGGATCTTAAATCCGTACATCATTATAATTATTATGAGCTTATTTTTCCAAGCCTCATGTTAATTTTTACTAAACAAATACATTCATAATTATTTCAATGACAGAGAATTATTTCGATCGAAACGTTAAACGCAACCGAGTATTCTGCGTAATGACAATATTGAATACGTCATACACGAAAATAGTATATTAATGAAGAAAGATTTTTCTACACTTATATAAAAAAAAAGCTCTAACCCACAGTTTTACTCGTGTTAACATTATTCGACCAATTCCACTTCACCGCGTTGCCAACGCACCTGTGTAACCTATCGTTCGTCTCATTTCTTGTACTTTTCTACAGCTTCTCAGATTGTGTGATGTTCATGTTTACTGCTTCGCTAATTAAAGGTATAGGGTGAATTTATATAAACTATAACCTTCCTCAGTAAACTGGGTATAAGAAGCAAAAAAAAAAAAAGTAAAGTCTGACTGACAGTTCTACAGATAATGAAGAATTGATGGTGCTTTTTTAAATAATTTATATCCCCCGCTTAGGCTGTCTGTCCACTGAAGCGGAGCGGAGCGGAGCGGAGCTGTGCAAATTTATACCAATAGAAATGCATCAGTAAATTTTTATGCAACTCTATTGGTCGAAATTTCCACAGCTCCGCTTCAGTGGACAGACAGCTTTAAAAATCGCTTTTCATATCCTTTCTTTATGACTGTTGTTCATAATTAAAGGAAGTAACCGTCAATAATCTGATAAATGTGTTTGTTATTTATGTAGTTTCAAATCTAGGTTAATCTTTTGTAATTTAGGAACTTTTATATACAGGCTGATTGTGTTTATTTTTTATTTGAAAAACTTATAAATATCTAAATATATATCATTTGAAGGACATATTCACAAATATGCAGATAATTATAAATGGCTATAAAAAAATAAATATTTAGTAAATTATATGTAGATTGCGTAGCCACTCACGTAAGTAAATAACTGAAAATTTTTGAAGTGAAATCTTCTTTAGCCGCGTTGAGCGATTTTTGGTAGGGGAAAAACTTATGGGTTCGCGTGACCTTTATATAGCGGACTGTGTACCTTGTATACGCATATATACACTAACACATTGTATATATATACTCGACTGTATCATATGCGTGTTTGACTTATTGGATGGGTAAAATCTTATGATTTCGCGTCACCGACATCCCCTGCAATAATTCAGATTATAATTGGTTTAAAAATTCAAAATTCAGTTTTCACATCTGTCGGCAGTCCTTATGACTGCATCTGTTTTTTTTCCTGGGCGCTAACAGTATATAATATGTTTTTTTTATTATTGACACTCAAGATATCTGTACTGTATATTAAACGAGTCGTTTATTTGTCGTTAACTGTACCCTTTGGCTCTCCACAAATATATTTGAGGAAAAATACTACGGGCTGGTTGGAATCATAGCGACAGTTTTTGAAAGTTTTGTCTGTCTGTCTGTTAGTTTGTACGCAAATCACGCAAAAACTACTGAAACAAATTTGATGAAATTTGATATGATTGTAGTTTATAGTCTATAGTGACACTGAGATATACACATATTTTTTAGTATAAATAAACTGGTTTGATATTTAGATTTAGTTCTAAAATTCTACAATAGATGTCGTTGTCTAGTGTTTTTTGAGTTATCAAGATTTCTGTTAAATTATACTAAAACAGACATACTATAGTCTATAATGCACTTTTATCATTGAGGATTTGTAACCAGCTATGTGTCTCTAATTGTTATTACTTAAAACTGTTAGGTAAAGCTTTCTTTAAAAAAAATCGTCTACATTTACCTGTAGATGATAGTTTACGTCAAAAAACTAGTACAGTAAATCTTGTAAGCGATTTGTCTCTTCCACATCCCGACTTGCTAATTTCATATTACAATATTGCTTAAAAGTGATTCATACTAACGGTCCAGCGGAGGTCATTGGCGGTAGTTGACGCCATATTTGTTGTGCCCATAAATGGTTAGTTGGCGGGATTCATCACGCTAACGTTTCACATTAAATACTGCAAACCTTAAAGAGTGCTAACTTATTTTAAAGGACATTTATATAATAATAACCCTTTGACTCTTGGTCAAAGTTAGAAGTTTTTTTAAGCGTCTCGGTGAACAAAACACATCATTCCTTGATCGATATTGAAAGTTGGTATCATTGTGTACCAGCATCATTTTTACCTGGTATACGAAACAAGACAATGAAACCTGGTACGTGAACCAGGAATTTGATACGTTTACCATCCCTGACTGTAGCATCCATCTCGGAAAGGACAGAGAAGTTTACGAATTTTATGTTTGCCGTACTGTGAAGATGAAGAGTTGCCTCTTGGCTAACGTGTTCGCTCCCTTCTACAATATCCGGTCTTTCAAACGAGGCGTGAAGAGGAATTTTTGCAGTTTTGCAGCATTTGTCACTGGCAGTAACTTTGCCGAGATACAATTAATAAAAAACGAGTTCACGAAGCTTTATAATCTATAAAACGAAAGCAATCTAAAAACCGTAAAGAAATGATAGGTTACGGTACATTTTACAAACTTTCAGCCAAATTTTATGCGGTTTTAATGGGAAAATTTCACGGCACGGAACATTTGAAGCGTCCCGCGCGGGCGCTGTATCAGACCTACTGACCGACTAAGACATTTATAATCCATAATAATTGTAATAAGTGAAGAAATATTTAATTTCATTAACGCGTCTAAATATAAAACGTCATTTATAGAACCTAACACTACGTCATATTTACCTAAAAAGCTTTTATAGTAAGTATAAAACACGATACGACTAATTTATGTCTATTTCTAGTATTAAAACTATAAATACTATATTACCTACTAAATAATAAGTAATATTTAAAGAAAAACATATGCATATTGAGTAATAGTTATATTATACATAAAAAAGATTTAATCATGGCAATTCATTCTACGATGTCACTAAAGACGCCATCAAATAAGAAAGATTTATTTAATCGATAAACCATAAACAACCATTTAATTAAAAAAAAAAGCAAACTCACCTTTAGCGATCGCCGCCTTTATAAAACACAAACACAACAGTAATCTCAGAGCGGCCATCTTGTATTTGCTTTGGAACTTTTTTCACTTTTTTTTTTAACACAGATTCTTATCTGAAACAATAGATAATAAATTAATATATATTTAGAGTCGTTCAGTACAGAGATAAAATCGAAATTGAATGTAATTTATTCGTTTTACACTTAAAATATTCATAATATGCGTATGTATATGGAATATGAATCTTTAAGATTTTTTCCAAATTTCCTGATGGACAATTTTTTTATTTGTTTGTTTGTATGTCCCGATTTAAATAAAAACGACTGGACCGATTTTTATGAAATATTGTTAACGGGAAGTTTATGTCATATCTCAAATGATAGGCTATAAAAATTGTCAATAACACTTTTAGAAATCGTAAAAGAGACTAATAATTTAACTGTTTATAAATATACATTAATCGAATAAACATAACTCCAAAATTTTAGCCAAGTTAGCCATTCATGGTAATTCATTGCACACAATAGAAAAGTCAGCAAAATGAATTTACATTATCATCATTGATGACTAACTTTATAATGTTATTGGCACGAAGGTATTAATTTATAGAATTCTTTTTATTTAGTTACGCCAACTGCTTACGTGCCTTCATAAGTACCTATACACATTTTTTTATAGCTTCTTATATTGATTAGTGTTTAACTCAATGTTTGAGAAAATTCACAGTATGTTACTGACCTTTCACATACTACTTCCGAAACATATCGACAGTTATTTCGTGAGAGATTTTCAAATTCAGGGTGATAGATATCAACAAACCCTGAACTTGAATTCTACGTTCCGTGTGGTCTGGTATTGTATAATTATGGTATAGTATAATTATTTTAATTACTAATTAATGCTTTACCGGAGAATCGAACTCGTCACGGTCTCGTGGTCGGGCAGCGATGCGTTTAAAGTTACTTCGTATTACCGTAGACGAAACCGTTTAAAATTACTTGTTTACTAAAGGTAAACCTTAACATTAGATAGATATCGTACTTTAGTAATTAAAATGTTTGGCTAGCGAACATCACCTCTCGAAAAAACGTTCCTAAGAAGTTATGCTTCTTTGGTATAATAAAACAAAAACAACTCCAAAAATTGTATTCCTCTTGCCAATAATAACATAATGAAGTTAACCGTCAATGATAATATTGTAAATTCATTTTACTGACTCTTTAATTTTTGATTTTTACACTATTAAAATAAGTCAGCAAAATGAATTTACATCACTATCATTGATGGCTAACTTCATTACATCGTACTTGCTGCACACGATGCGCGCGCGCAGTTCTCAATTTTACCCTCTACTAGCGG
Source organism: Saturnia japonica (assembly GCA_033032175.1). Classification (NCBI taxonomy): domain Eukaryota; kingdom Metazoa; phylum Arthropoda; class Insecta; order Lepidoptera; family Saturniidae; genus Saturnia; species Saturnia japonica. Next base: position 2,140,503 of record CM065331.1, read on the forward strand.
TGGGCGATTATAAGTTATACTAATGTAATCATTCGAGTATGAAGATATCTCGATTATAGCCATTAGTATCTACTAATATTAGTAGTTCGAAGATATGTGATCATTCATAATCGAAGTACTATTATTGGTAATTACTAACGCTAGGTTACTAATTCGATAAAATTAGTAATGATTACGACCGAACGACCCTTTTTTAGGTAAGTGTTCTTGTAAAGTATTTTGTTTACAACTGCGCGCTTTTTTTTTAGTTTTCCACTGTTCGATTTTAATAGGTACTAGTGATCATTCATAAACGCCCACCTCTGGGTAATACATCAAAGGCTCGATTATGAATGATCATTCATATTCGTAATTCAATTACAAATTATCACTCATCATCAAAATATCTCGGTTATGTAATACATTCAAAATTGAATATCTTGATAATGTAATATATTCATTATATAATATCTCGATAATGTAAAACATTCATAATTGAATTTCTCGATTAAGTAAATAATTCATAATCACCCACCTCTACTCTCTACTAAACGCGACAAAAGAAGTTCAAAAGAAGAAATTTTCAACATTTTTGTTTGCCTGTTTGTTTCGGGTAATCTCCAAAACGGTTCAACCGATTTTGACGAGACTTTCACTGCCAGATAGCTGATGTTATAAAAGTAACTTAGGATATATTAAATAAAAAAAAAGAATTAAGGTTCCGCGCAAATAAAAAAGAAAATGGGTGCGTGTACTTATGTACGCGCGTGAGAAGTTATACTTCTTTGGCATCATTAAAAAATAGTTTTTAATTGCATGCAAATAATTAATTACAATAAAATAATAGAAGGATTGGAAAAGGATAATCAACAAAGTTCATTTTAAATTTGAAAAATTATATAAATAAATATTTATTTTCTTACATTAAGTCTAACATAAATTGTCTTATTATTCGAATTGTATTTTTAATTAAATGATGTCCACTTCCATAGTATCTTCCGGTAATGTCTGAATCGGAACTTATATAATTAATATATATATATATATATATACATATATAAGTATATAATTATTAAAAACCAAATTTAGAGATTAATAAATATATAACACATAATTTGTACTAAATATCATAAGATTCTTAATTTTAAATGTTTATTATTGATTATTTAATATTTTAATAATAAATTTAATAATAAATTCAAAAATTGAATTTAAGGTTGGTCATTTTTTAAATATTTTTATTGATTTCTTAATTTAATATTCACTTTTCATTTTTATCAAAAAAAATTCATTAAATTTATTTAGTTATTTTTATAAATATTTATTATTTATTCAATTTAATAGCAAATATTAAAAATTAATATTATAATTTGATGTTCAATTTTAATTTTTATCACAAACTTTTTATTAAATGTTTTATTAAATTTATTTCTTTATTTTGTAAATATTAAATAACCAATAATAAGTATTTAACATTAATAATTTAATAATATTTAGTGTTAATTATATTAAATAAAAGTATTTTAATTTATATCAATAAATAATACATACGGATAGTTAACCTCAATTATATTGGAGTACTTGAAAAAGTATATAAGCACAATTTTTTTTACTAATATTCACAAATAGTAAGTAATATCAATCAAAATATTCAATTTAAATCACTACTGAATATAATTTATTAGCACATATATAATTCGCACTTGTATGAAACTAAAACACGTGTTGGGAATGTATAAACTAGAAACATGTTGATAAATATTATAAATATGAAAACAGTGATCAGAGGTGACGAGCGAACCAACATGCGCGACTAATATCGAGGTTCAATTTCTATTTTGTTGGTAGCTTTTTTTTCGAGACTTAATGAGCGGTTAAGCAGACAACTTCATACTGTTAATTTTGTGTCACAGATGCGCGCGCATCTTAAAATTTCACTCTCATCATTTTTTCATAACGCGCTTAAAAAAGTATAACTTCAAAAGGAACTGGTCATGGTGAATCCATTCTGGCGCTTAATATCTTACGTTGAGTAACTGATATGAGATAATTATATCAAATTAATGACTTGCAAAAAAGTCAGCGAGAGCATATCTCTATCTTCTAAGGATTACGTACAATAAGCATTTTTATTTTTAAAATAATCGGAAGAGGGGGCACTAAGTATCTTTTTGCACGTGTAGGGCGCGGCATTCTTTAGTCCATGTGAGCGCGGCTGCAGGCACAGCTAGGTCCAAACAAATGAATCGAGCAAGTTCAATCGAATCACAATCCAAAAGAAAGATCACGAAAGTTTTTAACCGGGTATAAACTATAAAGTAGTCATAAAAAGAAGATTTACCCTAACAAGATTATTACGCCAATCGAAAATACAAAACATGGCGTTTATATCGTGAGATGAAATAAAATAAATGCAATAAAATATTCATTTTATTGCATCCGAGGGAAATACTATTAATGATAGTGGTTATGAGATACGACTTGGACGTTATTTTATTGTGTAATATAACTCTATAGTAGTTATCTGAGCCATAGATTACGTAGAACTTAAGCACAAAATAGATGTTTAACAGAAAGCCAGTTCCATGCGAGCCCTATCAGAACATGCGCACATAAATGCTTACCTACAAGGATCTCGGATCAAGTCGGAATACCAGTCGCGAGTGTCCGTCCGTAAGAAGCTGCTGAGAAACACTTTCCAGCCGTATACAATTTCTATGTTGTGTGTTGGTTTTTTGACGAGTAAAGGCCGACATTGTATTAAGTTTTCCTAATTTTTAACTGTAACACCATATATATTCACAATAACTATTTCACACTAAAGTTTTCTATACGAAATCGACAAATCTTTACGAGAGTTTTTCGATTGAAACTAAAGCGAGTGTCATAGCTTCTCCGAGACATAATTTATATAAAATAGTAATTACGTGATACGGCGAAACGACGTCAAAATCCCCGGCGCGCTTTTTATAAAAAGTTTTAAACACTGTGGACGATAATTATTACAAATCGCTCACACATATATACACATACGTACTGACGTATAGAAAAAAAATTGAGTGTATGCAATGCAACTCAGTAAATGTTGATTTTGTTTTGAGGTCAAGTTTTTTTCTATTTGTTCAAAACACATTTATTACACAATCCATTACAAATCTGAGGTATATACCGTGAATTTGTATAAATTTCGAAAACGATTCGTTTATTTTTTTAAACTTCATTGACAATGCGTGATGACCATCATTCTGCCAGTGTCAGTGCCTTAATCCATTGTCTTAGTAATTCTTTTTTTTTTCTTAAACTCTTTTTAATTATTGCTCTTGTACACTAGAGCTATTATAAAAGCTGACTATTGAATTTAGGCATGAGTCATAGTCATAATAGAAAACATCAATACAAATAAGGCATATCGATGTCTGTTAAAAAACGAATTAAAACATCGATGTTTTTTTGCTACCCAAGTGGGCGATCTTTTTTTCGATGGTAACTCTAGTTTGACTATAAGTCTATGTTTCGTGAGTTTTGGCGGGATTTTTATTTTTAATTCAGTAACTTAACTTAGTTTTTTTGGTTATTGTGCATACATGAAGTGGATTATAAATATAAACCGGAAACATATGTATTTTGAGTTGCCACAAAAACTCCCTTGTAGATCGTTCTAACAAGGGAGCCACCATCTTGTTTGAAAATCAGAAAAGACTGCAAAGGCTTAAAACATTGACACTGGAACAACAAGAAGAAGAAAAAACAGAGAACATGGCTTCGGCCTATATATAAAATACATCTAAACATGGATTATAAAACATCTGACTTGGTTGCATGGTCTAGATAGATACCTTTGCCTGTTCCTTTCACGAAGAAAGGGAAAAATTATACCAATTAAAAAAAAATGTTTTACGGATTTTTTTTGGATAACTTTTGTTTCTATATAAATTTTGATTGACTGACACTTGGACATTATTTACAACTTACAACAGATGAATGTGTAAAAATCGATATATCAATTGTTTAGAGAACCTAATATCGATGATTTCAAACAAAATGCGTTTCGAAAAGATCGATGTATATCGATTAGGTATTCCCAAGAATGCCACGATAGAATATTCCATTTCTATATGTCTGGATGAAGCGTCCCGAGATATATACGTCCCTGTACCGTTATTTTCTTAACCAGTATGAGATTGCGCGCTATGAATTTATTCATGTTTTTATGTAGTCTTTTTTATATTAAAGAAGATACAGCTGTGTAGTGCACTTAAAACTACAAGATTGTAAAAAAAACTATCTATAAAAACGTGGAATAAAAAAAAAAAAAAAAATTACATCTGAATTGTTTATTGATTTTTATTTACCGTACTATTTACCTAAGTAGTGCTTATAGGTCATAATTTAATGTTAAGTTACTGTAGTCCTAGGTAACATGCTAAGTCTAAAAGGACTTGCTCTCAAACGCCGCTGCCGGAATATACCTATTTGTGTTTGGTGACAGATTTTCAACTTGAGGGTGGTAGCTAATTAGGCGTATGGTTTCATCACGATATTTTACTTCACCAAAAGCTCAGGATCATTGCAGGGATTCGAACTCACATGGTTCGTCGTCCTGTCTGTAAACAAACTAGCACTGAGCATAATTACTTCAACAATTTAATGCTACGTAACTGATAAATGTTTATGATTTCAAATAACTATAGGAAAGTAAGCAGCAAGAGAGTTCACTTAATCACAACAATAATAATTTATTTCTCAGAATGAAATACATCAAATATGGCTGAACCCTGATCACCTGAACTAGGTATAATCTGTGTCTCAGGTAACAGTGTCTTCCCCAATACACAATTACATGTTTCTTAACTCTCAGATTACGAATTTAAAGAACAAAATAAAATAAAAAATGTGGCAAACTACAAATAAAACATTAAAAATAACAGTGTGTGTGCGTTGTATAGATTCTTATAAGAGTGGCTAGTTAGTCAGTACAAAATTCACAAATTAGTAAATGCATTTCCGCACGTTTTTTCTCTCTGGCAGGAGGAAAGAAACATGTATAAATGTACAGTATGTATTAAAAACCCCGTCGGATCCGTGGAGGTTTTATTAGGTATCGAGATTGTATTCTGTTTATGTTATCTATCTCAGATTATAAGCAAAAAAACATACCTCTAATAAAATGTAAAAAACTTAGTTAAATGAGGAAACTTAGATGGCAATACAGGCGGCGCAGCGTCGAGTACCGCCATGCGATCAAACGTATCACTGCGCCGCGTCGCGCCGCGGCCGTGCGGCGGTAGTCGACAGTGTTATCACATTTAAAAAAATTGCAAAATTTTAGGGAAACTATAACTAAATATGTTAATTTTAAATCGCAATAACATTTTTATTTTCATAATAAATAACATTTTGATATTTTTTTGGTAATGCCATATATCCTCTTCAGATTCGACGGGGTTTTTAATACATATTGTTTATGTATAGTTAGTTAGATCAAATTTTCTCCGAACAGAGATTATTTAAATTGCGGCTTTTTTCATTATGTCGAATGTAATTCGACCCGAAATAATTTAAATTACTTATTAAAAATTGTAAAGTCATTAAAATAAATTCAAATTATTATCATTGTTGCACTTCCGTTACATGACGCGCGTGCGCAGCTATCATTTTTACCATTACTAAAAGCGCTAAAAAAGTATAATACACTTAATAACTTCAATAAATATAATCAGGAACTTATTCAGACTTAAATACTTTTAGAGTACAAGTTAATTACGTATTATAAAATAAACAATATTTTAAAACTAATATGCTTAAATTGACGTAAGTGAAAAAAAGGCAGATGGAGAGTTTGGATTATCAATTAAGTGGTCTTAATTTAGCTGTATGTTGACAACCGGTATGTACTTGACATGTGACAGTGTGTGAGTAAGGTTGCCAGGGCAGCGAACATAAGTTAAACTGTTTTTTTTAATTGAACAACACAAACGTGTAATTGTGTATCCATACGTCATCCAAAAATTGGTTTTATATTTATAATCAAGGATCCCGATGACCTCTACATATAAATTTTCAACCGGATCAGCAGAGAAAGTAATATTATAAACTCCGTCTTGATTATTTAATTGTTATTGCTTATATCTTAGTTCTTCTTATGTTTTATTAACTTATCAAATCTGTCCTTAATGGTTTGATATGAACTGAATGGAACTTTTCTCAGTCGTTTTTGATTTTCTATTTTTCACGCAAGTATAGACATTTCCATGGTTTTCTATAAATTTCTCATTAAATCGTATTGCTATTTCTTTGAGTATTTGCAGATCATTGTCATACATACTATTGATTATTAAAATTACTGTCCTTTTGGTTTCGTGGTAATCATTGTTGTCAGGTTGTAAATAAAATGATCTTCTAACACCCCATAGATATGTTTTTCCTTAACTTCAAGGACAATATTCTATTGTAACCTAGCAACATTGTTGACACTGATCCGTAGCAAATAACACGGAAAATAATATCTAGATATCCATTGGTATCAATAAAATAATATTCGGTTTTCCTCTTTTCATTTTTATGATCACACCAGCGTTGTACCCACGGCTTCGCACGCGTTTGTTACGCAGTAGATATTTAAACCCGGTAATTTTATTTTTACTCACATTATTGGTAAATCATGTAGTCTATAAATTGAGGAATGACATAAGCTTCCCATGTACACAATTTTATAAGAATAGGTCGAGCCGTTTTTGAGTTAAATGTGGACATACAAACAAATAAACAGATGGATATACAGACAGACAATTTTTTAAAGGCATACTCATAATCAGTGTCCTTTATATAATACTAGCTGAACGCGCAACTTCGTCTATACGAGAGAGAGAGAAAAGGGTTAGAGAGAGTGGTTCCTATGCACTGTATTAAAGGTATCGCTTGCCTCCCACATTATTCTGCATAATAAAAATGCATAATAATTAATTTGCTGCAGAGCTATTTTAAAACTGTTAACTTAAGATATTCATTTAAACCAATTACTGTAAAGGACAATTTTGTTCAAATTAAATAAATACTTGTGATGAATAACGTATTTATTTCGATAAGGATTAACACCATGTATATAAAAACACCTTCGCAACAATCGCGAACTTTCTTTAGATCTTTTTAAGAGAAACAATTTCGTCACACATGATCGTTGCGTAACTTAACCATTCACGCAGCGCACGCAGTGGAAGCTCTCAAAAGGAATAAATTGCTCCCGTTTTTGCAATATTTTTCATTGATGCTCCGCTCCTATTAGTCGTAGCGAGATGTTATATAGCCTATAGCATTCCTCGATAAATGGGCTATCCAACACTAAAACATTATTTCCATTCGAACAAGTGGTTGTTGAGATTAGCGTGTTCAACCAAACAAACGAACTCTTCAGCTTTATAATATTAGTATAGATGTCCATCGAAAAAAGGAAAAAAAACATTACATGTACAGACATTAGTACAGATTTATTAATATAGACAATATGGGATAATTAAATAAAAGCTCGGGTTGATATCAGTGCATAACGTTTTCACATAAAATAGATACAAATTAATACTTAAATGCTTTTGAATCGTATTTTATTGTTGGTGACCTTTCCATGTTTCTTGCTATATAACTATTTTTCTCAAATCTGTTCGGTAAATTCTTATAGGTTCTATAGAATTTTACCCGTATGTAGTTTTAAAAATAGCAGCCCTACTTCGATCTGACGCAAGCCTCACAAACTTTACTTACCAAATTAGGCATGTTGCCGTTAAAAAGAACATATAGGTACTTCATAAAATGCTTATATTACCTATGTAATTTATTCACTAAAATGAGGTCTAAACAAAATAGTTTTTTAGAACACGATTACCGCATCCTGGCACACTTTCTAATAGCATTAACGCGTTGTTTAGTTGTCATTTTAACTTAACAGTATCAAAAATCTAAATACATCGATTCTTTACCTTAAAAAATCATAAAACAAACATACCTATGTCATTGCTAATAACAATAAAAAAATAGCTCACCTTTCTCAAGCATAACCTCAAAATTTGAGAACTGTTTGTCAATGATGGCGGTGTTCCGTGTATATAATTATTATTTGTCAACACAATCGTTGCTGTTTTGATTGTTTTAGACGATTTAAATGTTTGTTATTACACGGGACACGTGACTGTCCCCCGCGGCGGCTGTCGAGCGACTGGCTTAGAGTTGTACACAAAGGTGCGCACACGCAGGTGTTCCGGTGTTCGAGACATAAAGCCTGCATTGCCTGCAATACCGCATTGTAATAGATCATCCATACAGACGCTTGTCGTCTTCTCTTTATATTGGCAATTTCTCTCTATCCAAACAATATGATATGTTTGTACCAAGCTTTTACGATGAGTAACAAAATGTATACCTATTGATGTAAAAATTGTATTTGTAAAAGATGTAGAACCTGTATGTTTGTTATATGCTTCTCAGACTTGGTGTCTGACATTGATCACAATTAGATCCATGCATTAGAAATACTAAATTGTAGTTAAATGGTCCTTACTTTCTTGCTTATGTTACTTTCTTACTTGCTTACGTTATACCGTCTTCAAGACATGAGCTAGAAAAGTTTCCGATCCTGAGACAAATGAAAGTGAAGATCCTCAAACTTCAGAACTACCTTCTGATAATGAAGGGATTGAAAATATAATTAAAGTCGTGATCCTAAAGATTAGGGGAATTAATAAGTATAAGAGTAATCTATGTAAAGTTGTAAGTACAACTCTAATAAAGCAGCACTAATCAAGGGTGCTGAAGAGTTCCATACGCTTTTCACAGGATGCGTTCCATATCAGTTCTCCAAAGTAGCAATTATTAGTGACTGAACTCGGTAACATTCGCATTCCTCTCGGAGGTGTGTCTTAGATGACCCCAAACAGCTTATATAAGGTGCACTGCAGACACGTTTCTTAATGCATGATCCATATTGAAATTTTGTAGAGCATTGCACATATTATGTACCTTTCGCTACCAACTTCACCTGTACAAAATTAGATAGACAGTTTCCTATTTGGTTTAAGTCCTGATACATTTTCTAGTTGTTTGACTTCTTTTAATTCTTCAATTTATGATTTTCGATATAGTTGACTTGTTTTAATATTGCTATTATTATAATTATTAGCTTTTTAGTATTATCACTTTTGTTATTATTCAATTTTAAATGAAAAAAATTTGCGTGCCGTGTTTGCTTCTAATTAAAGTGCTACATTATTGTAATATATTCGTGTAACTTAAAACCTGTGTAAGTAAGTACAATGTTGGCGCAAAAAATTAATAAATAAACAAATAATATAAAAGGTAATAATGCTATATGATACAACTAAATGTAATAAATCAGATGAAGTACATAAAACTTTTCACGATATTAATGAAGTTATGAGGTAATAAGAAAGCTGAATATAGAAATAAAATGATATTCAGAATTAGTGAAAGAAATAAAAAAATCAATACAGCAAAAAAGGACATAAAATGCGATCTCACAACAAGACTTTGCATCGGTGTAAATGCTGGCGATGACGGAAGTCATCAAACATCGCTGTTTTTTGGCCAGTTTTCTGACTTTGTCGGCAATCATTAGATTGAAATAAAAATCGCAACTCCATTAAAATTTTCTGTCGTTTTATAATAGCTAAAAAACAAATAAAAGTACCTGGAATTACAACCAGCAATAGTTAAATGACCAAGAATTGATGTTACTTATAGTTTTAAAAATGTCGGCACTGAACTGACACATTGATACATCCCTTGAAGATATAATACCTCGACTTTTTTTTCTATAGTTAAGCGTTTGGACTCTATCTCATCTGATGTTGAGTGATAATATACTTGAGGCTTCAGTTTAAGTGGAATGGCGTGTTACGTCTCAAGTTTATAAAGAAATATTAAAAAAAAAGTTCTAAGTTTGTATACCAACGATGTGCTTCTCCTGTAACTTTATTCATTAAATAATTTAAACTTTTTAATTAGATGGATTATACACACAAGCTAAAAAAATATATTAAAAAAATTGATTTCTATAAAGTGCAATATATTCGCAAGGGTCAGAGTTAACTTTAATTTCTTTACGCTAATTAGTAATTACGATTGGGTAATATTTCTCATTCTTATCATTTCCTCTAAAGTATTGTTCTTGGATGGATTTTCCCTGATAGTTGAGTGTGATCACTCCCCAGGATCTGGAATGAAATTCACAGAGTTTTTTAATTTTATGATACGGGTCGTTGAGAGTAACATTTTAAAACAAATTATCTTTGCAGCGAGAAACGAAAATAAAGAATGATCGTAAAGGCAGATTTAATGAAACATTTGAAGAATACGACAGTGGCTGAAAAACTATAGCAGAAGTCTGAATATAGAGTTTCCGGCTGCATCAATAGTTTTTGGTCACCATCTTGACATCCAAGACAAATCCAATGAGCCTAAACTCGAAGAGGCTATCTGGTTTGGTTTGGTTATTGAAAGATGTTGATTTGGAACCCTTATATCCCAATGCAATACAAGTGAAATACAGGCCAGACCTGTACACCGTAGTTGCTAATGTTATAATAAATAATATTTATTGGATAAAAATAGATTAACGTCATTTGGTATCAAAAGTTCTAGTGGCGATCGTTCGGCTTCATCTTCAGACCCTCCTCATCATGTTTAATGGAAGGTACATAAGATAACAAAACAAACGAGTCCAAATTCGTCTGTCCTACTATTTGCCATCAAGGAGTTCCAGTCCCTACAATCCCGGCTCCATCATCAGATCAGCTCCGTGGCACCATAATTCTGCATTGTCATCGAATTGACATAAATATACCAAATATCATCTTAAACGGATTACAGCGAGTGATTGAAAAAATGGTTTGTAAATTTTTGAAACTGACAACTTACATAAGTACTACCGAGCATTTAATTTGGTAAATTTGATTGTGCTTAGAATAAGGCTATAAAAGTAAAAACAAGGCGCTTGTGAATGAGTCCTTACTCTACCAGACGGCATTGCGAAGCGAAGCCTTTCGAAGGTTGTTAACTGAAGGCATACGGTTCAAAAGAACACAAGTACATCCACAAACAAAACCAATTTCTACCTTAACATCATCGTAATAAGCATAAAATCGGTTCAAATAAACATCTGCCCACAAAGTTTTGATTGCATCTGTTAATACAAGGTTTCCTTCTTTGATGTAATACTTTTTGTTAGGATGATAAAGACTTTTTCAACTTACTCACCGGATTTTATGTTCGCCCCTGTGTGGTTTAGGGGTTTCTTGCCGTAATTACTTATTGCTAAGTACTTAATGTAATCAAAATTAAATAGATAGATAGTTAAGTATCTTAACTTATGTAGTATAATAATGAATGACTTATAAACTAAAGTAAAAAATAAGTCCATAGTGCTATTTTTTCAGTAACCAGTTTATTTGTCAGGTTGTTCTTAGATGTAGGCTTCCCCCTGTTAATTCCACGCTTTTCTATCGCGAGCTAATCTTCTCCATCCATCTGATAGACCATCTTCTCATCTGTCTTTTCCCGTTTCTTGGGTACCAATCAATGATGTCTTTCATCCATTTTCTCTGTTTGTCTTTATAATATGTCTCAGGTCCGTCTTATGGCCGTTTTCAATAACATATCTGAGTTAACTATTCCCGATTAGTACATATTTGTAATAAGTTCTATCTTTAACTTACGACATAGCGGCTTCCCTCTTATCTATTCAAGCTATAGGATATGCATTTATATTATGTAGATACGAAAAACCATCCATTGATCGGTTGTTGAAAAAAAAGTAAGGAGAAAAGGTTATACAAGGTGTCCAGAAAGGGTATCGGGTATTTGTTTTCGCGCCATATTCGAAACGGGGCGTCTAAAGGGTGCGGGGAGGGGTTCGTGGCGTCCGCCATTTTGTGGAGTTTTAGTCACGATGGAACAGTACTCGGGGACGCATCGCGCATTTTGCGTACGAGCGTATTATCGTAATGGTGATTCAATAGTGACTGCTCAACGTCTCTATCGTGCGGAATATCGTACACGCCACGCGCCAAGTGACGATAGCATTAGGAAATGGATCAGGATGTTCGAGAATACAGGTGCGACAGTTAAAATTCAAAACTCTGGTCGTCCTCGTTCAGTTCGCGATGAAGAAACAATTGAAGAAGTTGAGGCGTCGGTTCGTCAAAATTCGTCTTTATCCATCCGAAAGCGAAGCCAAGCGTTGAACATCAAAAAATCGTCTTTACATTCGATTTTAAAGAAAGACTTACATCTAAAAGCCTATAAAATTCAATTGGTTCAAGAATTGAAGGATACGGACTATGCTAATCGACTGAATTTTGCGAACGAAATGCTGCAGCGATTTAACAACTTTAACAACATACTGTTCAGTGACGAAGCAAATTTTCACCTGAATGGTCATGTTAATAAGCAGAATTGTCGGTACTGGGCAGTGGAGAATCCGAGACGAAAGCATGAACGACCCCTGCATAGCCCAAAGGTCGTTGTTTGGGCCGCTATGTCTGCTAAAGGCATAATTGGTCCTTATTTTCATGAAGATCAACGAGGCCGAGCAATTAATGTGAATAGTGACCGTTATTGCGATATGTTGCGAAATTTTTTGGTCCCAGAGTTGCAGGAGTTTGCAGGTTTCAACTCAAGAACGTGGTTCCAGCAAGATGGGGCCACTTGCCATACCTCAAATGACTCAATGGAAGTTGTTAACGAATTATTCCCTAATAAAGTCATTTCGCGAAGGGGTAACATCAACTGGCCTCCCAGAAGCCCCGACCTTAGCCCGCTTGACTATTTTGCATGGGGATACCTTAAAAGTAAGGTTTATCAAAACAATCCGACGAATCTAACCCAGTTAAAGCAAAACATCAGGTCAGAAATTGCAGCAATATCGATAGCTATGTGTCAACGTGTTATCGCCAATCTTCGTTTCCGTTTAGAAGAGTGCCAGCAACGTAACGGTCATCATTTGGATAACATCATCTTTCCCAAATAATTCTCCAATTCATATGCTAATAATAAACAATAAACTTTTTTATTGCATACAAATAATTTTTGTTTCATTGAACTTACAAATACCCGATACCCTTTCTGGACACCTTGTATTTGACTAACTTTAGTAACTGAAACAACGGATAAATAGGTTATTGAAAACGGCCGTTAATCATATTAGGCGCCAGGGTGCGAAAGTTCTCATGCGCCCCTTGCCTTGCTCTTCTTATAATAATTATACATCACACTTAATTTTTCGGGCTTTTGAATTGACAATTTTTTTAAATTATATTATTTATTTTAACACCAACTTTTGATTATATAATTTAAAAAAAGTAAAAAGTATAATAAAAAGAAAAAGTGTACACTTAATGATAATAATTAAATTTAATAATAATATTTAAATATAGTCTTATGATAGTCAAAGTCAACCTAACTTAAGCCTGTATTCCCCGAAGGGTTAGGCAGAGGTGTACTAATGTACACCTACAGCTCGCTGAGTATGTTTTTAGGTCCCATGTAATAGGGGGCGAGCCTATTGCCATTAATCGGGCTCGAAACCAAACTCCGAGCTGCTACTGAGAATTTCATAGGAAAACCCCAATAACACTTGGCTCGACCTGGGATTCGAACCTAAATAAGACATGATGGAACCTAAATAGATTTCTTTTATAAATTTCAATTTTAAGAAAATCGGTTAACAAAGACCAATACGTGTTTTCCGGCAACTGCACTTGAGAGCTAGCCTTACATGGCATGGCATGCTAGTCTTGGCATGTTACCATCTTGTTCCACATCGTCACTTCAGATCAGGTGAGATTGTGGGCACAACAATTAACCTATAACGATAAAAAAAACTTTTCACAGTAAGTGTTATTATATACGTAAGAATGTTAAAACTAATGTTTTACATTATTATATGTTGTTTGTTTAATGTGTTAACATGTGTGTGTTGTAGTTACTAATCTAAACACGAGCATTAAATTATTTAAATGTATTGATACGATCTGCATGAAAACAAAAATGCACTATTCTTGAAATATCTGTTAAAGTCTGGAATCTCCTACAGACATCGAGTATGTTATCGTAAGAAAACAAACTAAAAATATCATACTTCTCCTTTTCTTTAAATGATTTTTAATATTTGATATATTTTCACGTGTGATCCAATGTTTGTATTAAGTTGAGATATTGCGATTAATTATTAGTCTCCAATTTCTTTCTGGAAATACCTTATACAGTCTCAATACAGCCCCGTAAACAAAATGTCTTTTTCTGGGACGTGGACGAGCAGTTTCGGTATCGTACTGTATGTGGCAGCTCGGAGTTTGACTTTGTGCCCGATTAATGGCAAAAGGCTCACCCCTTAAAACATGTGATCTAAAGCGAACTGTGGGTGTACATTATTACACCTCTGCCTAATCCTTCGGGGAATACAGGTGTGATGGTATGTTATGTTGTTTACTGGCCGAGGTCACTTTTAAAAATGTATGCCAATTAAGAAAAAAAATATTATTGTAATATGTGTTCATATCTCTTACTATAGATAATTTAAAAACAAAGTTAAACTCGTAATTTTCAAGTAGGTCGACTGGCAGCTGACAGCTGCGTGATGAGTATTGGCACTTTTGAATTAAAGGCGAAATCGGTAGCTAGAACTAGTGTGCAATATATATCAGACATCCTCTCCAGACGACGCTGATGTCATCGACTAAAGGTAGGCGTTGACATTTACGCATCGCTCGCGTCAGATGTATGGTATAAAAACAATTCCTTACATTTTTTCGTTTCCGTTTAGCATTAATGTTTGTTAAAGGCAACTTGGCTCGGCCGGCTTGGATGGTCGCCAATTTGTTTTCACGAAATGAAAATCAACCACTGACGCTCTTGCAACGCTGCTAATATATTTAGGGCTTGGGAGAAGTCGCAGGATGCAATCGTTGTATTCTGTGATCTCTCAAAGACCTTCGACTGCGTTGACCACAGTACACATATACTTAAGTTGAAACACTTTAGTGTACGTGAAGCTTCTCTCGAGCTGCTAATTTCTTATTTAACAGACTGCTGTTAGAAAATAAGTATAAATGGAGCAACCTCTTCGGGGTCATTGGCTAGAATCAGGGTCCCTCAGGGCTCAACTTTGGGACCATTTTTGTTTAGCGTTTATATAAACAATCTACCGCTGGTGGTTGAAAACGGTGCTAACATGGTTCTTTTTGGAGACGACACTTCACTTATATTCAAAGTGAAAAGAGTAGATTTGGAGTTAGTTTACCAATACTTTAGTTAAAATCTATGAAAGGTTTGCTTCAAATAATTTACTGCTAAATGGTGAAACCGTGGGGCACAGCTAGTTTAATATATAATCGTAAAATTTTGACGAGATAGATTTTGTTATAAACCAGCACAGTTGTAATATTACAAATAGATATAAATTAGCCGTACCTTGTTTTGAACTTAGTAACGTAGTAGTCTGAGATTAGGTACTAATAGTGTTAGATTCTACACACATCAAAAAAGTCTAAGCAACATGCGTGATATTACAAATTTTTCCATTTATATTAATTAATTTCTAAATATTTACTCAAAGTGCGTAGGTAAGTAAACTTTTTTGTTATTGATGACATACTGGCTGGTTGTAAATTTTTTTTTATTATGTTTTGTTTTTTCATAAAATTGAAATGACTGCGAATTTGTTTGAATTTAAGTGCGTTTTAATTGCTACGTTTAGTCTTGATTTTATAATTTTACCAACCATTTAAATAAACTTAGCGACAAAATTGAATTGTTAGATATTCTTTACGTCATGAAGCGACGTCATTTGATGGCAGATGAAATGCAAAGAGCTGTAGGGATGTTGCAAGCGGGAAGTAATCAATCTCAGGTATCTCGACATTTTGGCATTCATAGAAGTATTATTTGTCGTGTTTGGCAGCGCTACAATAATACAGGAGAACCCGCTGAACAGCATCCAGGCCGTAAAAGGAGTACAACCACTCGGCAAGACCGGTACATACAACTGACTGCAAAACCCCAGCCGATGTTAACCGCTCGAGAGATAAGTTTGAGGCTACAAATTTCAAATGGTGTTGATGTAAGTCCTCAAACTGTGCGAAATCGACTGCATGAGTACGGCCTACGAGCTCGACGCCCAATCAGGTGCCCACCGATACGTCACGGGAATCGCGCTCGTCGATATGAATGGTGTAGAGAACGCATAACATGGACCCAGGAACAATGGGATAAAATTATGTTTCCGATGAGTCGCGATTCGGGTTTAAGCTTGATACAAGAAGGGTGCGAGTGTATCGTCGGCCCGGAAATACTGAAAGGCTCAGGTGCATTCAGAAAGTTCATCCATACAGCGGCTCAACAGTTATGTTATGGGCGGGTATTATGAAGAACAGGCGAACTGAGCTCGTTTTTGTAAATGAAAACATGAATGCTGAAAATTACATTGAGGATTTCTCAGACCTTATGACCCATTTGCACAAACCTTTGGCTCCGATTTTAGGTTAATGCATGACAATGCGCGTTCACATACAGCTCGGCGAACCAGTGAATACTTTGCAACGGAGAACATCCGGGTATTGCCCTGGCCTGCACAATCGCCAGATCTCAACCCCATCGAGCACGCATGGGACATGCTCCAGAGACGTGTTTGAAGGACTTGGACGGAGCGACACAACCCAACAGCTGAAGGATTTGCTCAACCCCATCGAGCACGCTTGGGACGATAGCCCAAGACAGTGTGTAGTTGAAGACTGACGGAGCGACAAAACCCAACAAGCTAAGAATTTGTATAATTCCATGAACAATACCGCAAGATGACATAAACAGTCTCATTAATTCAATGAATAATCGTTGCCGACAAGTTTTGAATAGCAGAGGAGCCCATACTTTGTATTAAATTGTTCTATTCTTTCACAATAAATACATTTTCTTTAGAAATTTCATTTTGTAAGCAAAAAAGTTTAGTTTCTTATGTATCTTAGTTTCTACTATATATTCTAATATTGTTCATCTCTGTTATTAAAAGAACTTATAAAGACAACAGCTGTTATTTTTACATCATAGAACCCTAAAGATATTATTTTAAAAATAAAATACAACGTTATAATGTGAAGAACCATCCTAAAATTTAAATTAGTACATGTTGCTTAGACTCTTTTGATGAGTGTATAATTGATCCCGAAGCACATTACTGATTTGCCGGACTACGTCAAGCAAGTTTTACCGTCAAAAGGTTATTTTATATGGTGGATCAATAAGTGAATGATATTGATGTATGGAAGTGACTCCCTTAATGCATCCACTAAATTACTTTTATTTTGCCTTCTTAGGGCCTAAATTGAATACATCGAGTTTTTAATTCTTCTCGATTTTGATTTTTACTGTAGTGTTTACGTTCATGCATTCTTAGCCTAATTGAATAAATAATTTTTGATTTTGATTTTCGTTGTAGTAGATTTTCCAGACATTTCTATAATAGTAAATTTTTTTTCATTCAGATCGTAACAATATTCTAGTTTATATGGGTCTTTGGATGGTCCCATCTGTTTCTTGCGATCCTCTTTACTTACCATTAAATTCAGAAGGTATGTAAATTTCTAGAGTTTGTATTAAAAATGATTCGGAAAAATTTAGTGAACGCTTGACTTTATAAACTGCATATAAGGTTATTAGAAGACTAAAACACACACACACAAGCGGCAATTTTTCGTGTATCATCCGTCGATACACGATCATAATATATGTGTGCGAATGCGGGTCAAACAAGTTTTGTGGTTCAACGGCCGAGGCTGGTTTTTAGGATGAAATGGACAGACGGTTATCCTACCTGTTTTTTTATAAATATCTTTTGAATCGTGTTTTAAATTCGCACTTGTTTAAAATCATCCCTGAAATTGAGTGAGGTTTCTCTTTGGAGATTTCTCTGTACTTCGGGCAGCCCGTCTGGTGGAATGCCTTCACCCTCAGAAGATAGCGCCAAAATAACATTATGTTGTGTTACTGCGGTTAGTAAGGGTTCCAGATCTAAAGTGATGCATATGGTGTAACAAGTTTTTATAAGCTACCGTAGTCGCTTACCAAGTTGTGGGTCGTATGTGTTTTTGCAAACTGACTGAAGGTATGCTTGATACGTCAGACGTAGAATAATGGTAACGAATTAAAATGACACTTGAAAGACACTTGAAGAATCTGGTTTAAGTATTTTATCATACATTTGTCTCGCTCTGCCCGTACGATCAAATAGAGCGCGAGAGAGAGACAAATGCAGGTAGGACTTATTTATCTACTTACTTAAAAAGTTTAAAGACAAAATTATAAATGTGATGACTTTAGACAAGATTTTGTGAAAGTTTGTTATTAATGCACTACGTTAGCTTTGTATAATTAGGTTGGAGTAATTTTTAGTAGTAATTAGGTTACTATGGGTCTGAAATCTTCTATTTAAACTCGAGTCCATGAATAAAAAAAAGTCTTAGCGCCTGTTGAAAAAAATGGCAATCAACACCTATACAATTTTAATTAAATTCAAGTGTATGTTTGTAATATCAAAATAACAGCTTTTTACTAAATGCATATGAAAGTATTATACGACACCATAACAAAAAAAAAAAAAATTTTTTTGTCTGTCTGTCTGTTTGTTCTAGGTAGTTTCCGAAACGGTCGAAACGATTTTGATGGTATTTTCCTGTTAGTTGATATTATTAGGAGTAACTTAGGCTACCTTAATTTTTTTTTAAATAATGTGGGGTTTCGCGTAAATAAAAAAACTGATTATGGTGAATCAAATCGGGTGCTTAAATGGCTTACAACGAGTAAACTATAAGAGATACATCAAATTAATGTAACACATAATTTAGAAGTGGGCGATTATGAATGATGACTGAATTGAGATATGTACTTTATAAAAATGTAGAGTGGGAAACTAAAAAAAAGGTACCGCACTCTTTATCACAGTGCTTCATATGTACCAATTAGCTAAAAAAGGTCATTCGGTCGTAATAATTATTAATTCTATTAAATTAGTAATTACTAGTCGTACTTCGATTATGAATGATCACTCACCATCGAAATTTCTTCTAATATTAGTAACTACTAATGGTCATTTATATTTATATATCGAGATATCTTCATTATCAAATGATTCCATTAGTATATCTCATAATCACCCACCGCTAACATAATTGTAAATATTAAAAATACCTAAAAAAAGTCAGCAAGAGAATAATATGTCTATCTTCCAAGGATAACCCAAAATAAGCATTTTCGTATTTGAATTAACCAGGAGCGGGCGTAGCAAAAATCTCGGGTGTGCCCGATCGAGGGCATTCTGTTATCCACGTGAGCGAAGCCGGGAGCACAGCTAGGTATTTTGTAAATTTAAAAGTATACAAAAACGTTTTGATGATATTTGCTTTTTGATTTTATAAGGCGTTTTATGATCATAGTAAATATTATTGTTGATTATAACTGTTGTGTATTACCACGCTTGAGATTTATTTATTTACTAGCTGTGCCCGTGGCTTCGTTCACGTGGACTACAGAATACCCGCACAAATCTTGCTCCTCCGCTCCCGGTTATTTTAAAGACAAAAATGATTATTTTGGATTTTCCTTAGAAGTTAAGATATAAACTCACGCTGACTTTTTTTTGTTCTTTTTAATGTCTACAATAATGTCGTACATTAATTTGCTTTATCTCTTATGTTTTACTCAGCCTATATATTTAATCTCCCGAATTCATTCACCGTGACAATTATTTTTTAATTTGCTCGAAACTCTTATAATTTAACTAAAATAAAAACAGCCTTTCGTTACTTCTTATAACATCAGCTATCTGCCAGTGAAGGTCCCGTCAAAATCGGTCCAACCATTTCGGGGATTACCCGGAACGAACATACAGCAGGACAACATTTTTAGAAATGGGGTTTTTCTTAGAGTTGTCGTATATCTTTAGCGGAAGTGAGGAAAAGAGTGTAAAGTTCCTCATCCGCCATAGAAAAGGGAGGATCCTCCGACCAGACGGGTGTTATGTCTGACGGGCAGCTACCCAACGGTTGTTGTCGGGTTCTTGTATATATATACTCAATTATTCGGTCAATTTCTATATCGCGATGTAGGATGTCAGTTGTGGCGGAAATGTCGCTATGTGTAGGATGCGTCAGTTGTGGCGAGAGAAGTCGCTACACTTTCATAAGCATTTAGTAAAAAGCTGTTATATTGACATTACAAACAGACCCTTCAATTTTATTAATTGTATAGAAAATATTAATTATTTAGTTTATCTTCGTATTAGTTAGAAATATGTAGCTAAAACTACTTTACGTATAACGTAGTATGTCTAACTTTTTGTCTATGTCTGTTTTTATTTTTTAAAGAAAATTAAAAATTAATATCAAGGTATCTACGTACCCGGTGATAGTTGAGTATTGTGTTACACCTTGTAACTTCCACGTTAGTTACATAGATAATTTACTTACACAAAAATCATTACACCTAAAAAAAAAGACTAAATTTTATTACAAAAATTATTGACAAATATCAGGTTATAATTGTCTACTAACATTTATAGTTCTATAGTGCGTAATGTAAGTAATATGTTAAAGTTGCGAAATTACAAAATATGATCCTAATTTCTGGATTAATTAATGGCTTCTAATTTGTACTTAAAATAAATATTAAATTTGCGAGTCTGGATTAGGAAGTTAGTTTTCAGAAATTACCTACGTGAAGGATTAACGTACACAGGTGTTATATTGGACTTTGGCTGGGGCTCCATCGACCTATAACATCCGGCGCATAGGGGATGCGCTGTTGCAACTAACCCTAGTGTTGCGACATGGTATCGATTATACCCATATCGATATTTTTTTCCGTTTTTCCTTATTGGAGGACCGGTTCTCAAGTGCTGCTGCCGAAATACACCTATAGATGCTTGTAAATGCGAGGAGTTAATTTTTTGCGGTCTTCCCTATTCTTTTTACACATAGGTACCACATGTAGCGGCAGCTTTAAATTAAGTTATCTGTCTCCTAGTCTGGTGCGGCCTTCGATAATATAGCTCAGTGAGCAATGGACGAAAGACAACTATTTCAATTCTTACATCCAATTTATTATATGGGAAGGAACATTATCCACTAACCTTCAAGTTCCGAAACTGCTTCCTCTGCCAATCCAGCCTTGAGCTTAGATATTTCAGCAATCCCAACGCTGCATACAAGTATGTTCAACCTCAATTGTTCTTCACCACGTTAACGGATGGTATATGATATTAAACAAAAATGCACACACGGAGCAGCGCGGTTATTTAAACACGAGACAATCGGTCAACTTATTTCGATGTAACGTCGTGTCGTCACACCCACTCGAGCGATTCGATCTCAATAATGTTGGTAAGGGATGGTGACGGTGTCACACCAACGATGACGTCGTATGACGCTACAGCGTCGTCAGCTAATTGGCACTAGGTAGGACACAGATCAGAAGATGTCGGTCCGTCCGATTTCATTCTGACCATATAATCAAGAAAATCAACGAATTAAAATAATTTTCTCAAACTATGCTTGACGACAGATTTTCAACTTGAAGGTAGTAGCTAGCCAGGCCCCGTGCTATAGTTTCATCACGTTTTCAAGTTCACGAGTTCATACACACTAATTACAGAGCTATCATTGTTTCGAACCGATATAGTATTAAGTATCGGCGTAGCTAGCGAATTTTTCTTGGAAGTAGGGAGGGCGGGCAACCTGCTAGCTGATCAGCTACTATAAGCCAAATACCTATATATTACTCATTAGTATATTCCCCTCAACTATGCCTCTGGTATGAAGAAATTGCAGGGTCCTTCAAGTAGCGAATTTAAAAGTATTTATAGTCCAGCAAGATTGCTTCGATTGTCGATGGATTCTGTAATTCAGTAGGTGCCGCTGTTCTTATACTGACTTGACCATACCTACTTATCATTCTATATAGAGTAATTTTGCTTAGATGGGATAAAACACACATGTGATATATGCTTTTTTTTTGTGTGGTATAAGATGGTCAAAAGTATCTTTTTGATGGAAGCTTATAATTTGACAAATTTTTATTTCTGTATTTTTATGCTTATCAGTGGTAGTGGAATAACTACATTATAATTATCTAAGTTTGGTGGAATGGAATGGTTGAAATATATATTATTATTAAACCGATATCGATAAAAATTCATGCTATCCCTAAACCTCCTGTTATCTACTTGCGTCACTGTCGTACTTGACCCGTAATGTGACTAGGAACTAATCTTTACCAATATATTTAAAATTGAACCTTATGCACCTTAGAATAAAACCGGATATTGTGTGATAATTAAAACACATTTAACTGTAAGCTAGGTTAACTTGGCTTCCCCACGTAGCTCTAACAAATGTTACGTGTGGGTTATATTAACTTTTATTACTTTATTTAGAGTTTCTAATGAAAGATTTTCTTCGTAAAAATTAGCAGAAAAATATGTACTTTTTAATTCAATGTGAAGTGAAAAACCTAACGGTTCACACTTTAGTAAGTATCTATGGTCACCTACTAACCGTGTTAGAAAACATTCGGACACCAAGAAAATTGTACCCCGAGCAACAAATATATGAAATATAAGCTGTGACTTGAAAAATGATTGTCTATTTAAAAGATAGACATATTATACTCTCGCTGATTTTTCATAGGCCTTTTTAATATCACCCTTGAAACATACTATGAGTGTTTACCAGCACGGGTTCCTTCGAGGTAGGTCTACAACCTCTAACCTTATTCTCTACAGTGACTATTTATCCTATATTATGTCTAAGCCTTCACAAGTAGACGTCATTTATACGGATTATAGTAAGGCGTTTGATAGAGTTGATCATGATATCTTACTGCATAATTTACTGTCCGTTTATCCGTGGGAATCTGTGTAAATTGTTTACGTGGTACATTGGAAATAGATGACAAATTATTCTACAAAATGGCTACACTTCAAACAGTGTCCTTTTGTTCCTTCTGGAGTAATTCAAGGTTCTTTCTTGGAAGGTGCACTTTTCATTATATTTATTAAATAGCTATTCCCACGGCTTCACTCATGTGGACTACAGAATGCCCTCGCTAATCTTGCACCCCGCTCCCGGCTAATTTAAAGATAACGATGCTTATTGTAAGTGTTCTATAGAAGATAGACGTATACTCTTGCTGACTTTTTTGTAGGTATTTTTAATGTCTATAATTACTTGGTACATAAATTTGCTATATCTCATATGGTTTACTCAATGTAAGCCATTTAAGCACCTGAATTGATTAACTATAACCAGTTTTTTTTTAATTGTGCGGAACCCTAATTCTTTTTCTGAAATAAAAGTAGCTTACGTTACTCTCGATAAAATCAGCTATCTAATAGTGAAAGTCCCGTCAAAATCAGTCCTACCGTTTCGAAGATTATACGGAACAAACAGACAGACAGAATGACAAAAATTTTATAAATGGGTTGTTTCTTAAAGGTATCATATATACTTTCATATGCATTTAGTAAAAAGCATTAATTTTAACATTACAAACAGACATTTAAATTTTATTAATTGTTTAAATGACTGTTTTACTAAATCCAAAATTCTGTTATACACTGACGATATGAAAATATTATGTAATATCAATTCTATAGCTGACTTTTTTGTCTTCGAAAGAATGTGGGTAGATTCCAAAATTACTGTTATGATAATACATAGTAAACGAGAATGTCTTCAAGCCGGTCGTTGGCTGATTATAAAGTGCGTACGGCCGCAGAGACACCTGTTGCTTCTCGCGCCCAGTCAATAGTGTGGGTCAATAGTAAAATCAATATTATGGATACTAAGTTAATAGTTTTGTTTCCATAGCCACGTGGACACGATTCTCCGGCTTATTTAATAGGACTTGTTGGTAAGGGAAAGCCAGTCCTTGTAATAATATTCGGGCCAATCAATTAAGTTTACAAATTTAGAAAATGTGTTACAAATTCTAAATTCTAACACTTCATATCGTACAATTTGCTTTAATTTTTTTTTTACATTTTTATTCTTCTTGTTTTGGCTTGCCAGTATAAATATTTTAAAATCTTCAACTTCTAACAAGATGGCGGCTTCCTTCTTAGAACTAACTAAAGAGTTTTTGTGACAACTCAAAATGCATGTTTTCAGTTTATATTTCACGTATGCTCAGTAACCTAACTACATATAACATGCGAGATTATATCAATATTACATAATATATGTATGGTCAAAGAACCCCAGAATGATGTTGTATCTTGAATGATCATGGGATCTTGTATTTTGTATTCAAAAGAATAAAAAAAAACACAAAGAGCTAGCTCAAATTCCACAAAAAAAAAATACAATTATGTTGTGATGTTAATTAAAATTTTGTACGCAATCATTCCTTGTTTCCTTGGCATGTAACATGGGATACAATAACGGGCAGAGAAGCAGTAGAGAGCTAGTGTGTTGAGTCATGGTGGTGCAATAGTTATTCTACTTATAATGATCTTCGTAGTCATCAGCGCATTGACTTCAAATCGACATTAGTAAATAACTATGACAAATGTATTCAGAACTTATAGACACAGAGCTTGTAATGTTGTTACGTACGTTATATATACATATATAAATCACGCCTATTTCCCAACGGGGTAGGCAGAGCACGTCCTTCCACCTGCTACAATCCTGGCATTCATCTTTCGCTTCTTCAACATTCATTAATTTTTTCATGCATGCTCGTCGGTTTAGAGTACTCTTGACCTGACCTTTCTTCAGAACGTCTCCAATTTGAAGGATGAATGTTCGTCTAGGCCTTCCTCTCCAACGTTTACTTTCACACTCGCATTATAAATTTGTTTAGTAATTCTTCTCTCATTCATCCTCACAACATGCCCAAACCTTCTAAGCATCTCTTTCTCAATCCGTGTGGCTATATCTTCTTTTACACCACAAAGTTCTCTTATCACACTATTTCGTATCCTGTCACTCAATTTCACTCCTAACATAAATCTTAGCGCTCTCATTTCTACTGCATTTATTTTACTTTCATGATTATTCTGCCACACCCAGCTTTCACTTCCGTACATGAGTGTTGGAACCAACACTCCTCTATGCACAGCCAAACGAGCTTTCATAGAAATCCTCTGGCTGCTAATAAAGGAGTGTAAATCCCCATTCACCATATTACCGGCATTTACTCTACTTCCTTTATCACTCTCACACTTTCCATCCCTGGTAAACATCGATCCCAAGTATACAAACTCACTTACTTGCTCCAGTTCATCATTATCAATTTGAACACATACTTCTGTCATATTCTCTTATTTTCAAACACTAAAACTTTCATCTTCTTTGCATTTACTTTCATTCCCTTTCTTTCCAAAGCTTCATTCATAATAGTTACCGTCGCTTCTAAATCCTTAGCCGATGATGCAAGTAAAACGTACGTATGTAATCAAGTACGTTATTTAAATCTGTGATAGTGCTGTAGGTTCGGACGGCAAAGAGTCTAGGCAAGCTTTAAGGCGCTGTCAAAACATAAATAAAATTCATATTCACTTCACGCAGAACTGCGCAAGGTCGCCTATTGAAATGAACATACATTTTTTGGAAATATGGGATTTAAAATTTATTCAAATAATAATCTCATGTTTTATATCCGTCGATCTCTAGAGTTTATAATTTGGAATTTTGTGGTATAATTTGTCATTTTCATATCAATTGGAATTATAGATGACCAGAAAAACTCGTTTAACATTTCAAAACGAGGCATTTTTGTGATTTTTTTAAATACAGTAAAATATTTCTAATTATGTTTTTGAATCCGTCAATCTCTACATATAGGTCAAGAATGACGTATGTTTTTCCCAGAGCTTCAACACTCAAGGATAAAGAGATAAACGCATTTGAAAATGTTGATTCCTGGTATGACAGCACCCTAACTGCAGGAGCACTGTCGACACAGCTATTTCTGTCACAATGCAGAAGTAAGTTACTGTAATCATCATGAGATCATGTAATTTAATCACGCGTTATCTAAGAATTATTGTTTATGCAGATATCTCGATGTTCTTTAAGGACCTAGTAACTAATAGGATATAAAACAAAAGATCACAATCTATCCACTAGTTTTTACATAATGAGTACACAACGGCAAACCTTAATTATTCTATTATAGATAGCAGCAGTTGCAAATGTCCCCTATTTTAAAATATTTTTGTATAAATATTATTGTGATTCAAGTTATTGCACCATTGATGACAAGCTTACTTATGTAAAGATATATAGATGTGTTTACTTATGTAAGATATAAACTTTTTCCCACGTGCTGATATGATGAATATAGCCATCAATGATAATGCGTGCATTCATTTTACTAAAAAAATTTTTTTATTGTGTAAAAAAATGTACGTTTTATAAATAAGCTTTATTTTAATGTGATTCCGATTTTCGGTATTTTTTATTGACATGACGTTAACAAACACACAACAAACAGTGTATATGCACGATTTACTGATAATACTGATGTATTGCTTGCTGGTAAATGCTGGGTCAGTTGTCCCAAGAAGGATTACATTTGTTTTTTTTTTTTTTATATAAAAGACGCAGCGGTTGACCACTGTTAACACCTCTGACGTCCGAGCAGGCCACGTTCAAACCTACCTCGTGATTGGTGCCACGAACGGTTGGCAACCAAGCTACGTTATCTTAGACTAGCTGTGCCTCACGGTTTCACCTGTGTTTTTATCCTTCAAAAATCGCTCAGCCAACGCACTCGTGTAGACTTGTTCTTACTTACCCGTGTTCTTACTTCCCCAAGTACAAATTATTTTAATTTTTTATTATCACATGCTCTAAAGGGCAAATTTTTTTTAGTGATGAAGTAATTTTGTTTGTATGTAATAATATGCCATGCCTAAAAATAATGTTCAAAAATCAATTTTTATGTTTAAAAAAAAAAAACGCAAAATACCATACTTTGGGGTATATATCTTATATATCTCTTGATAGGCATATGCTATTGTTGACTTTAAAAAAAAAATATACTAAGGACCAATATTTTTGTAGAAAATTGTATTTACGTATCATTAAACATTAATTCAGCGCACGCAGATACAGCAGTTCGGGAGGTCTGCTACTTCCGACTTAACAAAAATCAATATTTAAAGCTAACTAAGAGTTGTATCCTAATGTTAGATAGCCTATACTATTCCTCGTTAGTCTGGCTATCATATACAAAAAAAAAAAAATCGAATTCGACCGGTAGTTCCAGAGATTAGCATGTTTAAACGAACAAACAAAAAACTTTTCCGCTTTATTATATTAGTATAGATTAAAACTGTAATATAATTTTTGCACAGTACCCTAACCATCTTGTAGTTATCTACATTTGCAGCTCGAGGACTTCGACACGGTCTTCACGCATACCCGCTAATAAACAGTGTGCTTCCTCGCCACAGTTAGATGTATATCGCTAATTATGTATTTTTGTTTTAAGCATATCTTTATGGAAAATACGCACTGATCTAATATCCATTATTTTCAATAACTTATGTGTTTTCAAAAACAACTGAGATAACTATTTCGCTTCAGTGATCCAAAAAGAGATTTGGCCTCTGAAACGACAACAGGGGAAGCGTCTCCCGATCCTGCGCAGTTTCTTACCGGTTTGAAGCTGATGCAGAATGAAAATCAATAAAAATATTTTTTATTCAATTTAGGCCCTTATGAATGTCAAAACACTATTACCGTTTCGGAAAATATCCCAGCCATCGAGAAGATCGCCATCGGCAAGAAACTCGATCGGGTTTATTAACATCTTATTATCTTTTTAAATGGTTTTTACAGTATTAAATTATAATAAACGGGCGACCGAGCTGTACTCGGTGAATTACAATTTTAAAAAACACCTATCTAGGTACACTTGGAATGTAAAACATTATCTAAATGCAAAATTTCGTCGAAATCGTTGGAGCCGTTTCCAAGAATTGCTCACTTAATATAATAAGATACAGTTATTACAATTTTCAGTAGATGTACAGAGAGGGAATCACATCCAGACATCACCATAATTCACGTAATCAGCCACCCTATAATACCCCTTTGACAATAAAACCTTCTTAACACGATTCTTGAACTTATAGAACCTAACACAATTACCTAAAAAACTTTTATTTGTTTTACTAAGACTTAAAGACGGAATGACTATTTTATATTTATTTCCAGTATTGAAATTGTGCCTGTTGATATTTTCCAAGATGTATTTGATGCAACCAACCAGACGAAGATAATTTAGTCTTCCCAAGTATGCTCTTTTGATGGCTCGATCCTCCCCCATTCTCTGTAGGTGGTCGGGTCAGCTAAGTCTATAAGATTTTATTTCGCTTGTGATAAACTCCCCAATCTCAGAATCCTTTTGGATCCTTCAAGTACCATTATCGCTCTTGACAGGTTCCAGGATCTCTCGGAGCAGTTTCCTTGCCGCGACTAGGAGCTAACTTTCTTCTTGTTTTGTTAGTGTCCATGGCTCTCAGCCGTTCATTAGAACAGGATTTATATGATAGTTTAATGTATTTGTAATTTTATAGAGAACTGCACTGTATTACTTGGTACTTTCCTATGTTGATATTGTCTTCACTTTTTATATGGATGGCGACATGCGTGAAGTACATACTTCTGCCAATGTCAAGAGATTACAACTTAAACGTAAGAGATTAGCCGGTGGAAAGCTCTGTTCTGTTTAAATTAATCAGTTAATTTTGCATAATAATATAATCAGAGTTAACTGGAACTAAAGAGACGACATAGTATTTAAAATAATACAACATAATCCAAATTAAAATAACACTATATTCAATAAATTGATTAAATATTGATTGTTATTAAATTATTGAATAAGTATCTCTCTCTCTTTACATTCTCAAAAATATTAACATGGTTAATTTGATAGATATTTTTGTACAGTTGAAAAAAATAATTATTTTGGAATTGGTTCAATAGTTTCGAACATTACCTACACCTACATAGATATTCACAACATTTACATCTTTCTAACGATATTTATACTAATAATTAATAATTATAGATATTGCAAGTTCGTGCTCATCCATTTTCACATTTCAAGCAAAACCCATCAATTTACAACGGTTATTTTGCGTCTCAGATAATCATATTTCTTCCAATTTGAACTTTATTTTACACATTAATAAAGTATGTATACATGTTTATTATCGATAGATTATTATTGTTAAATATATCCGTATATATAAACCACGGAGACAAATTCATGATGCATACAATAGCGATTTGTTGTGTGGAAAAGTGTTGGAGACGAGAAAAACAATATAGATTATTCCGGAACATATAAATAAAATTTAATATAAAAAAATGTCTTCTATAGTCAGATTTTTCCTAATATTAGCAATTTTCGCATTAACTCAGGTGAGTTATTAAAGTTTTATAATTCACAAGCGGTGCTCGCGGATTCGCACGCGTTTATTGCGCAACAATTTCATCGTCTCTTAGTATTATTTTACCTCATATTTTATGATCTCTACAACCTTTCCATTTACGAAGTTTGATTAAAATTGGTCAAACTGTTTTTGAGTTTAATATGGCATATTCATGATCAGTTTCTATTGTAATTTATTTATTATTCCTCAAAGGAGTTTGTTTCCCAGCGATACCATAATATGCCCAATAATTCCACATAAAAATAAATCGTTCAAACATCATTTTAAAGCGTATATTCCTTGCTATTGAGGAAACATAAACATTCCGGATTCATGGAACATTCTGAATTTTGTATTTCCCGATAATTATAACCTGGGTATCTTCAAGTCTCGAGTGAATAGGTACCTTCTAGGTAAGCGTGCGCCATCGTAGACCACATCATCACTTATGATCAGACGAGGTACGAACGTGTATTGTTTAAAAATAGTAGATTTTTAAATTAATAATAACATTCTAATGAATTAAGGTATCGTGATATTTTTTTTTAGTAAGGGCCAAGTAGTTTAGGAAAAAAACAAAAAAAAATTATTTAAATCTATCCGCGCAATGGCCAATCTCTAACATTTTATTTACATAGACTAGCTGTACCCGCGGCTTCGCTCAAAGGTCGCACAAGGGGCACATGCGTGAATCTTGCTCCTCGCTCACGACTAGTTTAAAGACAAAAATGCTTATTATGGGTATTCCTTAGAGGACAGATATATAGTCTCACTGATTTTTTTGTAGGTCTTTTTAACATCTATAATTATGTAGTACATTAATTTGCTATATCTCTTATGGTTTACTCAGCGTAAGCCATTTAAACGCCCGCACTGATTTATCATGACCAGTTATTTTTATTTGTGCGGAACCCTAATTCTTTTTCTAAAATAAAAGTAACCTACGTTACTCGTTATATCATAACTATCTGCCAGTGAAAGTCCCGTTAAAATCGGTCCTACCTACCTGAAACAAACAGACAGATGTACAGACAGAGAAAAAAAAATTAAAATTAGTTTTTTGTTATAGGTATCGTATTTGACACTTCAATTTTATTAATTATATAGATAACCAATTTTCAGGAAATAAGTGCGTTTTGGGCGGGCGGCGGTTTTGGCGGTCCCGGATACGGAGGGCCCGTCCTGGCGGGCGGTATTGGATATGGCTACGGATACGGTTACGGCACAGGCTACGGACTCTATGGGCGGTATCCTCGCTACCACCCACTACCACCACCTATCTTCTACGGATGAAAAATTCACGCGAATCGAGTGTTCTTGAACATTAGAGATATTATTTTAAAAGTTCTAATTTTATTGCAATAGTTGTTTATATAAATAATAAACAATTCAAACTAAAAAAAGACTATTACTTGAACTTTATCTAATCTATCTAATCTGTAGAAATCTGTAGTTCTGTCTGTACAGTTAATTTATTTTCCAAATTTCCCGACAGGCATACTATATGAACGATAATGGGCACGAATATGCTATAAAAAATTTTTTCGTCTGTCTGTCTGTTTGTATGTCCGGATTTAACTCAGAAACGGCTTGACCGATTTTTATGAGTTTTTTACATAGGTGCATATATAATATATATAATATCTGTTACTAATATATAAAATAAAATAAATTATAGGTATACCAGAATCTCACGCAAAATAGGGAAATTAAATTTTGTAGTAAGAAACACTAGGGTAATTGGAGTAAAACGTCTTGATACTTATAATTTTTTTATTAATATGCCCTAATATCATTCATCAAAAACATTATTTGTACTACGCTGTCAAAAAAGTACTGGCAAAAACAGCACTGTATTGACAGATGCAACTCAAACTCCGTGCCAAAATGGAAAACAGTTGTGCTAATCTAACAACAACAAAAAAACAATAAATTGAATTTTGAACCATAAATAACAAATCATCCATTCCCTATGCTTTTTTGACTGAATGTATATACTGTAATAGGGTTGTTGGTTTTCCATAGGACTTGAGTGGTGAAGCAGACTATAAATCGAAAATGCATTGACTTGTTTAGATAATTATATTATGATATGTAATTGCATTTTTTTTTGTCATAAAAATAAAATAACTTTATTCCGAGCTGAAAAATGGTTCTAAGTACTCCACTTGCATATCTTCTTCTTCATCTGAGGAAGATGATGAAAACACAGAGGTATTTATAATAAATCGCTCCTCTTGCTTTTCTATTAACCTATCTTGATTGATGAAATCATTTTCATGTTTTATTACATGCTCGCAACATTTTTGCCATTCATCTGCACCAATTTGTGAGAAAGCTACTCTGTTAATGATTTAGAAAAATGTATGTTTAAAATATAAAGTATCTTGACTTGTTAGTTCTACTTACTGGTGAATGTTTGAATTCTCTTTAAAATCAAAGATTCTGATTGGCCTCCATCTTCTTCTGTACAAATTCTTTGATATACATTGTAAACAACGTTTCTTGCTTGTGATCGAATTGGTTTTTTCGACATTTTCACGAAAACTGTAACTTTTGAAGAAAAAAACAAAACATCTTTGCAACGGTTGACTCAATGTGGAATTTAATTTGATAGATGACAATTGATAATTGCCATATGAAAATCACAATTAATTATATTGTTTTCGTTCCATGAGATTCTGGTACACCTATAATACTGCGAATCCTAAAACGACAAGTGCCATTGAACTTAGACCCTCCCAAAATATTGATATTGTCACTCAATGAAAGTGACAGCAAGTGATATAATATTCATTGTTTAGGTTCATACTGCAAATGTGAAACAGAAAAATAGTCTATGATTAAAAAGTCGCTGGTCGAATTTCGATCATTGGGCGACCGCTAGTATTAGTAAAAATAAAATTACAGAATAAAAAAAAACTACTGCAAAGTACAAACGCGTGTATGGCGCTAATATAGTTATATTATAAGTATATACTACATACTTGTATACACTTCTGTTTTTGGAATGAATTAATATATTTCCAGTAAAAGATCTCATCTATTTGCGTCTATGTGCGAAATCAAATAAATTTCCGCATAGATATACTGTGTTATTGAAAAAAAAAATTCATTCTATCCTGAATCTTACACCATTATCATAAGGAAGTAAATACGTTTTGTTAAAGACAGTTTTCATTTTGTCAGGATACATATAAATGTGTTGTTTTGATTGAATTTTATTACAAACGCTTGTGAAATTTTAAAGGAAATACAACTATTTTTGTAAATTTTTGTTAAAAGATAATGACGTCTTTAATTCTATTTATTACGTTGTTGGTGACGTTAGCGTTGATTCAGGTATGTTTGAATAACTAACTATAACTTTAAAGTCAAAATAAGCTCTTAAACTAAATCCTGACTACGGAAAACATCGCGCTCTGAAAAGTACTAACTGTATTTTTGAAATGCGCCTTTCAATTTAAATACAGGACTTTACGTGATCTAAAGACCACCATTTTGAATTTAGTTTGACGTCACATAGCCTATAACCAGCTTCTAACGATACATCATTATTAAAATTATGATAGGTAGCTTAGAAGGTATGCGGAAATAGACGAACATACATACATAGTCTGCTGAAATCTTAACCCTCCTTTGGCTTGACCATAGTCGAGTAACAAGGGTTTCACTTATCTTAGACGTGATATAACTTGGAAAAGGAAAAGGAAAAAGTTCGCGATATTTTATCTTGGCCTTTCAGTTAAACTGTAGAACCGTTTTCCGGATAATGTTTCCTCCTTCTTACGACATCGGGCACTTCAAGCGAAACGTGAAAATATATTTATGTAGACCAGCGATGGATTCCTGATATCTTGGTTTACTATTGTTTTTGCCCTCCTAATACATCTTTGGTAACATAATGTATGTTCGTAAAAACTTAGTCAATTTAGATTTTTTCAAAGATCAGCACAATGTTAATACTAGAAATATAGATAAATTATTCGTACCGTGTTTTAGACTTAGTAAGACTAATAAAAGTTTTTTAGGTAATTGTATTAGGTTCTATAACAAGATCTCGAAGCACATTACCGATTTACCGGACAACAAGTTCGAGGACCATTTTAAGCGGGTTTTACTGTCAGAAGGTTTATTTATTATAGGGTAGATAATTATGTGAATGATAGTGATGTCTGGAAGTGGCTCCCTCTCTGTTCATCCACTAAACTATTATTATTTATATTATTATGTTATATTAACATTTGTACAGTTGACAAAAAAAAGATAAACGCGATCGAGTTTCTTACCGGTTCTTCTCGATGACTGAGATATTTTTCGAGCCGGTAGTATTGTTTTGACGTTCATAAGTGCCTTCTTAGGGCTTAAATTGAATAAAGGTTATTTTGATTTTGATTGTTTTGTGTTTACCATCAGGGACTCTTAGCTCCCAAAACGAGAGCAGCTGGATGTCAAATGGAAGTCAATTTTATGCTCGTTTACTATGTATACAACTTCCGATTCCGGAACGTAACACGCCTAAAGGGTTCCATTGACTTACAGTTGGTCGGCAAATATTCGTCTGTCAGTTAATTGTAATAGATTACACACAGTTTCTTTTAAGGTTTTGGACTGACGGCTTGGCTCTCGGCATCACGAGTGTCATTCAACAGGTATCGGCCGGATAGTACGTAATCTCAAGGCCAAATTAAACACACGCAGATACCGGTGCATTGTGTTAAACTTCTAGCAGCCATCTGCTAGTGCGTGGACATGGACAGTTAACAGAGCCGATATTCGACCGTTGTCGGAAGGCAAGAAACGCTTAATTGTTGAACTATATTGACCTTAGACGGAAGGCCGACTGTTAAGACGAAATATACCACAATTACTCACCAGTTTTGAAGAGGTCAGGGTCTGGATACTTGGATTCCACCGGATTCACAGTTTTTAGATTTTTCTTAATTTTATATCGGCAATGATGTTCGTGCCGGAGCGCGCACGAGAGTAGAGGCAGTAAAGGGGCACCAAAAACGTTTGGCAACTGCGATTCTCCAATCAAATTGGCCCTTTCTTGAAACGTGCGTTTCGTTCCATTTTATACAGTCAGTAGGGCCTTTAAGCAACTTACTAAGGCGAGTTGTATTCATGGTATATGGTGGTCACGATCCATTTGAATATTTTTTCCATCGCAGTCTGCTTGTCGGCGATAAGTGTCGTTGGAACGGCCAAGCTGTCGACTTAGTATTTAAAAAAAAATTGTGTATGAAGTGATAGATGTTAGTGTTAGATGCTCCTCATACTGTACATACAACAGTGCGTAATAGTCTGTTCGTTACACCGCCAGGCCACTTCAAAGACGATTAATGTTGTCAAATTCACGACTTATAGATGTATGTCTCTTTTTAGTGTTACTGTTACGTTTCATCGTTTTTAAAATCATAACGGTGCTATAGAAGATTTCAGTTCGCAATATTTTTCAGGATATAAGCTGCCACTGGATCGGCGGTTTCGGTCCAGGTTGGGGTGGCGGTTGGGGCGGCGGTCCTGTTGTCGTGGGCGGTTGGGGCGGCGGTCCAGTGGGCGGCTACGGATACGGATTATACGGACCTTATCCTCCACCACCACCGCCGCCCTTCTACGGATAAATTAGTTACTAATAATTTTTTTTTATTATATTATAATAAACTAGCTCTTTTTTGCGGCTCCGCCCTCGACATTGTTGAGTTATGCTGCATTATACGTTTTTATGATCCATTCTAATTAAATATTAAATATCCATTTTCATAGATCTTTAATCAAATTGTTCACCATATATATAATAAAGATTGTTACAAGACTATGAAGCTTATTTCTACGACATACAAATGTTTATTACAACGCTCCGAATCCAAGCGCCTGAACTAGGCCGAGTCTGTATCTAAAACACTACTCTTAATATTACAATACTATGACAAACATTATCATAAAATATAATTTCGTGTATTTCGTATACTGTATTTAAAAAAAAACTTCAAATAGTAGAACTATCAATTGATTTTAAATTAAATACAACTCTTATTTAGAGCATCAATTGCAAAGGCGTTTTTATTTTTATTTGCTTACCAATAGATGTCGTTGTAAAGTTTTTCAAATTAATGATTATCCCAATAAAAACATAAATGTGTAAAAGGGTCCAAGATCCGGTAGAAACGACGTTCGGTGTAGTCTTTGTAACCGATAAAAGAGCTGAGATCTAACGTGTGCCAAGTTCCATACCGGAGGGACCTAGCCAAGTTGCCTTTCTACAATCGTTAACGCTAACGAAAACGAAAAATCGTATGTAATTGACTTAATTGATCATTTGATGTAATGTTGAGATATTATGTCAAAAACAATACATTGTTTTCGTTTTCATTAACGTTAGAAAAGCAACTTGGCTAGGGCCCCTGTTCTTTTTATTATAGTTACTGGTTATTTAAATTTCTAAGATATATAATAAATTACACAAAAGTTTAGGTATATTTTCTAATAAAATAATGAAATTCAAAATAACAATATTGTAATATCAGTCATTTAATTCTGAAGAACAATATTAATATGTTGCTCTTTTTTAATTTAAATTAGTTTTAGTTTCTTTAATTATTATTCCTTCAATATTATATAACTTATTATTCTTATTTATATGAATTCTTTATGTTTAATGTTCATTAAGTTATATGTATGTAGTTAAATTTATTATTTAAGTATGTTGACTGAACACGTCGTGTTCGCCTATAACTATGAAAGCATTTTAGTTGTACATTATGAACAGTTTTTATTAACAACGTTGATGCTATGTTGTGTTGGTGAGCCCAAATAAATAAATAAAAAATAAATAAAATACATATACCTGTAGGAATAAAAATTATTGAAATTATTTACAAAACAATTTGTTACTTTGTTTTATAAGTGATTTCTAACTTGGTGAGTTATAATTGATACATAACATAACATACCATCACGCGTGTATTCCCCGAAGGGTTAGGCAGAGGTGTACTAATGTACAAATCCAGTTCGCCGTGTATGATTTTAGGTCCCATGTAATAGGGGGCGAGCCTATTGCCATTAATCGGGCACGAAGCCAAACTCCAAGCTGCTACTGAGAATTTCATAGGAAAAACCTAATAATAATATAAATTATAATTGTACCCGTCCTTTAAATCCGGTCCTGGTCGCATCTCGTCCGATTCTAGTAAAAAATCATTAGACATCCATTTCCCTCCCGGGAAAATCAAATAAAACACAATTTGCTGACATAATTTATATATTTTAACACATAATACTTAATACACAAATTACATCATACATACAGTATTGTATCTTATTTATGACAACTAACAACATAAATATTATTATGTGTGTGTGTGTTTTTTTATATGTTAGTAACACTACAAAGCCAACCGTTAGGCCATGCACTAGAATTGTCTAAATATAATGGCGTCGATAAAAAAAGGAAGATTTGTAAATAATTGTTTAACAACGCTAAGATAATTTATTGGCAGAAAATATGAAAGAAATAATCTTTTAAACTTTTAAAAAATATTAACGCGTAGACAAAGATCACAGATTTAAGACTAAGTTAATCAATCACAACAGATTAAAAAGTGATATGTCAAAATATGTAATAACTAGATTTTTGTTTAATAATTATACTGATATGTATTTTTAACCAGGCACCTAACGTAGTTAACGAGGTTTTAAAAATCCTGGAAATATTACAAACTTCTTACATTAAGGATGACCTACGTTGGAATGGATTACCGATTTATGGAACACAATATATCGATACAGAATTCCAAATAAGTGTTTATCAAGTGTGATCAGAAATTCACTTGATATAAAAATGAAAATATGGACGAGGATGGAAACACACTAAGCCTAGAAAGGCTGGCTTTCAAATGTTGCCACCAAAATAAATTGAAAAGTCTTTCAATACAGATTGGGAGCGATATCTCTATTGTGGCAAACACTCATTGATCACTTGATCAGTGAGCATATTGTTTTTAATTACTAATTTATATCATTCTTACTCACGTAGATCGATGTAGTATTCCCTTTTGAGCAATTATTGCTGCAAATGGGAAAACTTTATACAATCTTTTTGCAGTTCAATAAGAAAAAAAAAACGTTCAAAATTGTTACTTCTTTGAAATCGATTACGTTTGTAGATCATCCCCACTCTATACTTAAACCTAGAGAGCTTATCGACTAAACGTGATATGTGTTTTTAATATTCATTAACCTAATTTTAAATGCCTCAGCCAGTAGGATATGTATTTAGTTCAATATTTGAAGACTTAATTACTTAAAAACTATTTATTATACGTGTTTTAATAATAGCTATTGATAAGACGATCGATAATCGATAAGTCGCGTTGTCAATAATCGCCTAATATTAATTTCACATTCATAAGTTTTTGATTAATATTTTAAAGGGTTTAATATCATAATAATTAATATTATATTATTAACAACATAATAGTATCAAATTAAAATCTAATAATTTAACTCTATGTTGTTTTTTTTTTTTTTTTTTTTTTCCATATCAATTAATTATAAATAAAATTGTGCCAATCGGTCGACCGTATTCATAGCGTTTCATCGTTTTTAAATCTAGATTTAGGGATTACGTTCTATAAAATATATTTTAATCATGCTCCTATTACTATAAATAATTGTTTTAAGTGTTTTTTTAACACCTGACCCCTTCAGTGAATTGCATAAGAACGTAACCCCAAAATTTTCCATTATTTATTTTTATATCGTAGTCGAGTTTCCCAGTCGATGTTATTTAATCTAGGAAAATATTTATTAATAATTGATTTACTAATAAACATTATTTTAAACATTATCCTTGATGTTTTTTACAGATTTAAGATTTTTAAAGAGTTTCTTAGTAAATTAACTATTCCGTTTTTATTTTTTATAACAATACACACTGTGTAAAACAATCAAACTTTATAAAAATAAATCAATAATGTACAATAGTTGTTTATTAAGAAACTTAATTTAAAAAAATTACCTTAGATAAACATAGAGTAAGAAAAAAATACAATTGAAATAAATAAAAACTCTTTCTTGAATATTGGAGAAATACAATTTTTTTTATTTAATTGTTTTACGCATTGTACAGTGGGGTGGACGTCATTTAATGAAGTCTGAAAGTGCCAACGCGCTTGTCGCTGCGTAGCTGGTCGGTAGCCACGGGTCCAATGCAGTCACTAGGTGCCTTGAAATAGCCGCACATCTGTAACAATTCCATAACATTTGTTTTGTTTATTCATAAAATAATAATGTTAATACTGTGTGATCGGATTGACTGTGGGATCAAACAGTCTTTTCTTATATTCTACTAGCTGACCGGCGCAACTTCGTCTGCGTCCTGTGAGAGATAGAGAGAGAGAGAAAGGGCTAGAGAGAGTGGGTCGTAGGTACTGTATTATTAGGTGCCGGTCGCCTCCCACATTATTCTGCATAATAAAAATGCGCTCGCGGTACTTGATGATTATTTTGCTGCGGAGTTATTTTAAAACTGTGATATCTCCTAAAATATTCATTAAAATCAATTACTGTAAAGGGCAATATTAGAGCGAATATAAAAATTCTTTCACCAATATAAAGCTACAGTACCAGCGAGTAACATAGACTATATTATAATTTGAAAAACTAATTTATTCCTCATAAAAATATCGATAGTTTTACACAAAGTATAAAAAATTGCATACACGGGTGCGTTGGCAATGTTTGACGTATATAATTAACACGGCGTTTGATGCTTACTTAGAAGACCCTTGCTCGACGTCCTTAATGTATGAAACCCTGTAAGAAGATACAAACTAACCTTCCTTTGTTTCTGGCGATGTCTACGTTGCACCATGCAGCATAAACCACGGCTGATCTCGCATTCGCTTGACGTAGTACAGTCCTCGTTGTATTGGTTTCGAAGGGCGGACGGTGGGCGGCAAACGTGCATCTCACCTGATCCGAAAAATTGTGTTTACTATTTTATAAAATTTTCAGCACAATACAATACAATTACCGGTGGGCAAATTATGAGATATACTAATGTAGTAAATCGATTATGAAGATATCTCGAGTTAAATCGATTATAACTATTATATTAAAATTAAGTTACTAAGGGCAACTTGCGTAACATGTTTGTTAAAGTGGTTAAACAAAATTAGCATCTTGCACAAAGAAAAAATAGTTTATAAATATGTTTAACGAACTGTGAAAGTTAAACAGCAAAAAAATTTTTTTAAATGTTAAATAGGTGGCAAATGGTAAGGTGGCGCAACTGATGGAAAATGATCACCGTCGCCCACAAACATCCGCAACACCAGAGAGCTCGCAGATGCGTTGCCGGCCTTTTAGGGATGAATAAGCTCTCTTCTTGAAGGTCACCAATTCATAACGGCTCGGAAAGACCTCACAGAGTGGTTGTGCGAAGCAGAAATGGGCATTTAGAGCCTCTAAACATGTTCAAGTGACTCGTTATTATATAAAAATACAAATTATGTATAAAAATTGTGGGAGTAAAAGAACATACACATCATGAGGGCCATCAGCGTGGTATTACTCGTATCTAATAGAAGATAATTGTACTATTTTCATGTTATCCAATTGATTTTCACAGACAAACAACCAATGACATCCAACTATGTACGTTACATTATGAATACTATATGCTTAAGTTTATAAGCCATCGCGCTTTTTGGGTTAAGAAACTCGTCAAAATGTGAAATTAAACACAGAGAATGCTTTACCGACTTGCTTATTATGTATAACTATATTAGTAGTAAATGTAGAAATTAAACGTCGACAGTAATCAAGCGTGGTTTATTGTAGTTACAATTAATGGTGACAAAAAACAATACTTGACAATATTTATGATACGACGACAAGGGAAGTGGCGCCACACATCGGGCCAATAATGAACTAAACAGATATTCTGTTCAGAAACGAAGTAATCAGTTTTATGTTTATTACCTTTTTATCTCAACGGTTACTAATTTGATATGATTAGTAATTATTACTACCGAATGAGCTTTTTTCTTTCTTTTTTAGCTAAAAGTTATTTATGTCCTTCGAAAGTACTCTCTTTACGACCGAACGACCATTTTTAGCGTCCCCCTATTTATTTTTAATAAGTACATGTTATCTCAACTCAATCATCATTCATAATCGCCCACCTCTGAGTATACGTATGAATGATCATTCAACATCGAACTATTATCGATTATGAAAATCAATCATAATCGAATGTCTCGATTACGTAAATCATTCATAATCGCCCACCTCTAAATACAATACAATATCTTTATTTGCCTGAATATGATCGTTAGTTACAGGTCTTAAATTCGATAATACGTACATCACATTCTACTATTGCTGGTAATATTTTATATATCACTGAATATTGTATGACAACGTCACATTTTCTGATTGAGTTTCCAATCCAATCCTTTACCAATATCTAATCACAGAGTACTCTTGCTTATAGGATATCTAATCTATATCCCCCCAAACAAATGTCAAACAGAAAA
The DNA here is from genome assembly GCA_033032175.1 of Saturnia japonica. Lineage (NCBI taxonomy): Eukaryota > Metazoa > Arthropoda > Insecta > Lepidoptera > Saturniidae > Saturnia > Saturnia japonica. The sequence goes on from CM065331.1 coordinate 2,181,534, forward strand.
ATATAGTCTATGATCAAAAAGTCGCAGGTCGAATTTCGAGCTTAGGCCTGTAGCGACATCTCTCGCCACAACTGACGCATCAACGCATCGACACAACTACGTAGCGACACATAGCGACATCTATCGAGCCACATAGGATGCATCCCTAATATCCTACATTGCGCTATAGAAATTCACTCTATCGTTGAGTATATATACAAGAACCCGACTACAACAGTCGGGGCAGCTGCCCGCCAGACATAGCACCCGTCTGGCCGGAGGATCCTCCCTTTTCTATGGCGGATGAGGAACTTTACTCTCTGTTCCTCACCTCTGCTAAAGGCCGATCGCTAGTACTATTAAATGAGATATTCTTGTATAAATATGTAATTGGTTTCCCAGAAACGACTCCAATGATTTGGACGACATTTTTAATTTTGATAATGTTTTACATTCCAAGTTAACCTAGATACGCGTTTTTCTTTTTTTTTTACTATAAAACATAGCTCGGTCGCCCAGACTGTTATTAAATAAATAGGTAATTGAAATTTTTAAACATATTATTGTCAACGAGCAAAGAACCTATCAACTCGCAATCTTGTAAAATTGGAGCTCTTATAACAATTAATTTAATTTATATTTTTATAACTATTACAATTCATGTTGATTGTAAAATCGTTTCTTCTTGTTTCGGGTTGAAATAAATTAATATTGATATAAGTAAGTTATACACAATTGAGTGGTATTCTTGTTAGGTTAACTTGTTACAATTAGTGACTCTACAAAACAATTTTGAACAAAGAAAGAACACCAACTTCGACTTTGGGGCGTTTTCTGGTGTATCTTCAAAGTTGAAGGAGCAATTCCAATGAAATTAAAATGGGACCACCCTTGAGGTGTAAACTATCAAACGAAAAAAGAATCATACAAATCGGTTCATAAACAAAGGAGCTATGGCTGAACATCTAAAAAAAATCATTCCAATTAAGTAACCGCCGACTTTTTTTAAGTCTTCTAAAAAGCTTTAAAGGTGCTGTACAAATTTCATAAGTTTCAACTGAAATTCTACTAAACTCAACTTTGCACATAATAAATATCTTTATAAATATGTTTGTTTATTACCCGGCGAACTATGGGTGTACATTAGTACACCTCTGTCTAACCCATCGGGGATACAGCGGCGATGGTGTGTTATGTTATCTTTGTTTACTGAATGATGATATAAGGCGCGGTCATACGAATAAAAATATTAAATTAATATTAATTTTAAACATTTATAACGTCATAATAAGGTCATTCTTCATCACACAGATACGTTTATAGTTCAGGAAAGGCTTTAGAGCCTTGAACATCGGCATAAAGTTGCCAGTTTATCGGGTTTTTACCGGATACATTCTTGCGAGTGTGCGTTGGAATTGCACAACTTAATTCCCCCATCCCTTTTCCACCATCGGATGACAAGATATACGGCAAAGCGTAATCGATTTATGGTAGATATTTCACCAGTGCGCACAAAGCGTTTTGCTAGCACATTTATAACGCGCACCGCTAAAGAGTGAAACACTTTGCCAGATTTTGTATTTCCCGATAATTATAACCTGGGTGTCTCCAAGTCCTGAATGAATAGGTACCTTCTAGGCAAGCGTGCTCCATCGTAGACCACATCATCACTTACGATTAGGCGAGATAGTGGTCAAACGCAAGCCTATCTACAGTAAAAAAAAAAAGAAAAAAAGAATTTTACTCACCAGGGACAATTTCTTCGCAGACCAGACCGGCATCACACTGGCTATCTCTGTTACAGATCTCGCCTAACTTCCTTCCAGTAAAAGGGGGGAGGCAGCGTCCTCCATCCTCTGTTGAAGAATAAATATTTTACTTCTCGCCTGATGGTAAAGCTACCGTAGCCTATGGATTCTTATTTCAAACATATCACTAGCGTGTTGTCCAACTTGTAACCCTATAACTAAGAAGCTCCGGAAACCCTACCCATCGCAGGAACACAACACAAGGTACTTGGCTCATTTGTGTATTACGTACTACGTACTAGAGCAGTTATTGCGAACAAAAATTATGCGCCCACTCGATACCTTGGGTTGTGAGGTGTGGGGTGCGGGGTGCGGGTTGCGGGTTGCGGGGTGCGAGGCATTAATGCATTGAACTTAATGATGAAAAGCCACTCCTTGACTTTCCTTGTGTCTCTCGATTTGTTTAAACAGTATCTAAGTGAAAATGAAGGCGTATTTATTAAGTAAAATTTTGAATTGAAACGTGTAACCGCAATAAGTGCCCGACACAACTGTGAGTGTGAGTGCATGCAGTCTAACATGTGTTACAAACAATCTGGTTTAGGCGTCGTCTCAAGTACGTAGTACATTTTACCTCAATGCTTTGACTGCTTCTGTAAGGTGGAGGTTTTTGGACCGGTTGGATTGCCCCAAGTAGAGATAAATCTCCACAGTTATTTCTCTTTGCCCCAACTTGAAACGAAACTACTTTAGATAACACTGACCTATCCCGAAATGCGACATACTTAAGTGAATAACGTGTTTTCACCTTATTTCTGGCGGTGACGAATCAATACAGTATGTTATCAACTTGAATACTCTATTGATTTTATTAACAACTTTAGTAGGTATTTCTGAATCACTTAAAACATCTTTTACTTATATTCCATAGATAATTTTCTTTCTAATTAATATAGAAAAACAAGGACAGATATTCTCAAAGCTCGTTTCCGTTTAAAGTTTTTCCGCAGGAAGCCTTTTATCTTTCCATCTCATTCAACTTTCCGAGACTCATTTCCGCCCGCCCGGAACGTCTTCCGGTTTCCTACATTTCCAGTAACGTACCTACTATTCTCAGTGATATAAATATTGTTCTTTAAGGTTGTTTTTTTTTAATTATTTGAACGCTTCAGTCTCTGGAACAGCCAGTCTGATTTGAAAAATTCTTTTTAAATTTTATAGCCTACTAGCTGTGCCCCACGGTTTCACTTGTTAGTTTATCATAATTGTTCTTCCCACAAGTACAAATTATTTTAATTTTTCAATATCTCTTAAACTATGTGCCCATATAGCAAAATTTAACTTCATATTAGTAATTGTCTTTGTGATGAAGTAACTTTTGTTTGTAAGTCCTAATATACCATGTCTTAAAATAATGCTTATAAATAAATCACTTTTCAATTTCCAACAAATCTTTGTCATAAAATACCATATTGAGGCTTATATATAAGAGATAGGCATATATTATCGCGACCTTTTTTTTAGATATACCAAGGACCAATATTATTGTAGAACATTATGTTTCCGTATTATTAACGAGTACGCCAGATTACGCGGTTAAATCAGTTCAGGAGGGCTTCGACTTTCGCCTTACTTAACAAAAATCAATATTTAAGGCTATCTGAGAGTTTTAGTCGAATCGTAAATAGCCTATACTATTCCTCGAGAGTCTGGCTATTATATACAAAAATAATTTTTCTAATCCGACTGGCAGTTTCAGAGATTAGCGTGTTTAAACAAACGAACAAAAAAACTTTTCCGCTTTATTACATTAAGTACAGATTTATTGAAGAAAGTTATAAGCTATATAAGTTCACGCTGCAATCGTAAGGATTGGAGTAGTCGCCAGAAATATCAATCAAAGTGGCAAGCTGGAAGCAACGGATAGTGAGAACAATGTAGTGAGGTAAACTTAGCGGCGCGGTCGATAGTTACCCGAATAAATTAGACGCGGGTAAAACTGCGAGGCACAGCTTGTTTCAAATAAAGGTCGTTCAATTTAGCTAGACAATCCGGCGAGGGACCAGACGGTTAATTAAACGGCCTACACGTTATTGATACAACTGGTCCGTTGTAATTAGAAGATTAATATTCGGTTCCCTAGGGCGTATTTAATATACAAAGCCCAATTAGACCCAGATACGATGTAACTTGATAAATGCTTTTGTGAAATGTTTGCTTTTAATTTTATAATATACTAGCTGTGCTCCACGGTTTCACCCGTGTTAATTTTATACGACAAACATCGCCAACGCACCCGTTTAAGCAATTTTTTATACTTCGTGTAAAACTATTCGACATTTTTATAACGAATAAATTAATTTTTAAAATTATAATATAGCCAATGTTACTTGATGATAAGGTAGCTTTATACTGGTGAAGACCGGCAGTTCGGTTTCCGGAGGGGGCGTTCAACGTTGGACGCCCTCTCCACCCTGAAGGAGTGGTCTGCGGAGGCGACCGCGGGGGGAGGTAGGTTGTTGGCGGTGTCGATAGACATCGCCAACGCCTTCAACAGTCTGCCGCACGGTATTATACGGGAGGCGCTCCGGTTTTTCGGAGTGCCCTCGTACCTGCGGCGGCTGTTGGAGGACTACCTCCAGGGCAGGGAGGTCGCCTTCGTAGACGGAAGGGGAGCTGTGGTCCGGCGCCGCACTGGGTGTGGGGTTCCACAGGGGTCGGTGTTGGGGCCGCTCCTGTGGAACATGGGCTATGACTGGGTGTTCCGCGTAGCGCTCCCTTCGGGGATTAGGTTGTTATGCTACGCGGACGACACCCTAGTCGTAGCCCGGGGGGGATGTTTTGAAGAGGTGGCGCGCCTGGCCACAGAGAGCGGCCGAGAAGACCGAGGCCATACTCTTTCATGGGCCTCGGTGTGGGCCACCTCCTGGGGCCCACATAAATGTGGAGGGGGTGAGGGTCCGGGTTGGGGCCCAGATGAAATATCTGGGCCTCATCCTGGACGGACGTTGGCGGTTCGAGTCCCACTTTAAGGGACTCGAACCGCGGATAGTGGGAGCGGCGGCGGCTCTCGGCCGGCTTCTTCCGAACTCGGGGGGGCCGGGCGCGAGCTGTCGCCGCTTGTTTGCCGGAGTGGTGAGGAGCATGGCCGTCTACGGGGCACCGATCTGGTCGGATGCCCTTAGCGCCACGAACAGACGCGTTTTGCGTGCTACGCAGCGTGTCGTGGCGCTGAGGGTCATCCGCGGGTACCGGTCGGTGTCCGCGGGGGCGGCCATGGTTCTTGCCGGCTCCCCGCCGTGGGAGCTGGAGACGGAGGTGCTCGCCACCGTGTATGATTTCACGGCGGCGAGGAGAGAGTTAGGGGAGCCTCCGGCTCCCACGGAGGTGGACAGGGTCCGACGTGAGGCCCGGGAGATTATTATTAGGAAGTGGGAGGAAAACCTGGCGGACGCGCGCTATGGACGCTATACCATAGACGCCGTCCGCCCGGTCCTCCGGGGGTGGTGCGTCAGGGAGCGGGGCTCCCTCACGTTTAGACTTGTGCAGGTGCTATCCGGACATGGTTGTTTCGGATGGTACCTGCACAAGATAGCAAGAAGGGAGCCCAACACTACGTGCCACGAGTGCGGGGCTGCAGAAGACACGGCGCAGCACACTCTGTCTGAGTGTGCTGCGTGGGTGGAGCAGCGCCGCACTCTGGCCGTAGCTGTTGGAGGAGATCTCTCGCTGCCGAGCGTGGTTAAAGCCATGCTCGGCAGCGAGACCGCATGGATAGGGATGGCCTCCTTCTGCGAGGAGGTCATCTCGCAGAAGGAGGCTGCGGAGAGGGTTCGCGAGGGGGATCCCCTGAGCGGCCCTCTCCGCCAAAGACGAAGGGGTGGCCGGAGGAGGCGGTTTAACCGTCAACTCCCGCCACCCTAGTCGAAGCAGAGGTAGACGGGATGGGGGGGGCCCGTCTCCTCATTGCACTGGTTCGGCAGGCGGAGGAGACGGCTATCGTGTATCATAGCTGTCTCCTAATTAGGCCGGGGCCCGGTTAGCCGGGCCGGTCGCCGGGGCGGCGTGGCTGGATGCTAACGCCGTCCCCACGTCGCCCCAGTATGGCGGCGGATGGTACACCGCGGAGTTTTTTAGTGAGTATGAGTCTCACATAACCACTCGACCCCCTATTCGAGTGCGTACCCATGACGGGTTTTCCTACTCCGCGTTAACAAAAAAAAAAAAAAAAAAGCTTTATACTGGTGAAAGAATTTTTAAAATTGGTCCAGTAGTTTTTGAGTTTATCCATTACAAACAAATCTTTCCCCTTTATAATGTTGGTATAGAAAATCTAGCAACACATGAAATGTCATTTCACTACCTGAGAATAAAAACTCAATATACGTATATTATTAAATCTATGGTTAAGGGTTTTTACCGCTATCTAAGCACATTAGTCCGGGGCAACAGTCGCCGTTGGTGACGCACGGGGCGCTGTAACAATGGGCTGGATCCTCGATGACGTCATTGATGCGATTGCCTTCCAAAGCTTCAGCGTATACTTCCTCAGGCTCGATCTGAATATATTAAAACAATGTTAATTTAACCCGTGTTAATTTTATCCGACAAACACCGCACCGACAACGCACTTGTCTTAGTCTATCATAATTGTTCTTCCCGCAAGTACAAATTATTTTGATTTTTCATCATTTCCTAAATTACGTGTCCAAATAACATGGTACAAAGAGCAAAATTTAACTTCATACAATTGTATTTATGATGAAGTCTAAAAACAATGTTTAAAAATCACTTTTATATTTTCAACAATTTTATTTCACAAAATATCTTGTAGTGGATTATGTATTTGTATATTTTTTATGTGTATGTGGCTTTTTTTACGAGGTGGTTACGATAACTTCCGTAAAAATGGACTTAACGAGACCGAGTTTGCTTTATTATCTCAGAATAATATTAACTAGTTACTTATTTAATATCAATAGCCTAGTACCTGTATTTTATTAATAAAATGGTTTTTATATTAAAAATGTTCACTATTTATTTGGATATAAAATTAAAGCCTATTTTATTAAGTTGTCTAAATAATACAATTAAGTCAATGAATAGTACGACTTGTTTTTTTTTCTTAAAGAATGAGACGCGCGCTTTTGGATTTTCCAAACTTTTTTCCAATTTGACTGGTAGTTCCAGAGATTAGCGCGCGTTTAAATAATCTCTTGAGATTTTAATATTTTTTTTATCGTAACAAGGTAAAGTGACTACACTGTATCTGATGGTGACCACAGTGCAATATAATATCGACGGTGAACCACCGTTGGATTTACAGTTAATCGCCAGTCGTCATCTTGCCTGTGTACTATAGTGTGTACATTACGAACGGTCGATGGTTCAAGTCTCACTGATTTGTTTCTCAATTTTAAACAATAAATTGTTTATATTTTTAACTGACTTCGTTATTCAATTCGATTGTATATACTGTTAATGGATGTCCAACCGTAACTTCTTTGTTTATGAACCGAATTGGATTTTTTTTTTGTTGGATAGTCCATTTTAATTCAGTTGGGTTGGACCTTCAAATTCGAAGATACACTAGGTAAATCTTCAAAATCATTGATTTTGGTTTTCTATTTTGTTCAAAATTGTCTTGTTATAATAACAATTATTAATAATAGATTGTTTATTTTCATAACTTTATAACCAAAACGTAAAAAATATATATTAAAAATTCTAAATCAGCGCGACTCGAATCATCGACCACTCGTACTATCATACAACAGTTCGTACAAGTCTTTCTGGTCATAACATAATATATTAGCGAAAGGAAATTCGTTAGTACTAGGTGTCGCACGACACCTTTTGAGTTTTTTTTAAATATTTGTATATTTATTCCAATGATATTCTATTATCGTGTATGTATAGAAGCGTTAAATGCGCCATTAAAAAAGGTAGCAAAGGCCACGACACGACCTTTACGCTTCATCAGGCAATAAGCGGTGACATTAATGTTCACGCTCGGGTTCAATTGAGTTAAATCCAGATCAACGAGTCCCCGCATCATGTTGATTCTGGCAACTTTGTAAAATATTCATGATTTTCTTTTAGACATGACATTTGTTTATAATAAGTAAATGTCAAAAGTTACGCTCGTAGACCCTAACTCCAGCATTTCTCATACAACTTTTCCAAAGCCGTGTAGCTAATATATGAAAACGAGAATCTTCAGTATGTTCTACCGGTCACAATCTACGAAGTCGAATATGGACCTTCACCGTTGGACTGGTTCGCAAAAAAGTCGCTCACTGAGCTATGGCTTTCCATAGCCATGCTAGGAGTTTCTTTGAAAGATAGAATCAGGAAAGATGTAATCAGGTAAACTGGGGTTATCGACATAGCTGAAAGGATTAGCTCGCTGATGTGCTGGTCACATATGCCGAATCTATACTAATATAATCTAAACTAATCTATACTTATATAATAAAGCGGAAAAGGTTTTGTTTGTTTGCCATCGGATTCGAAAAATTATTTTTGTATATGATGGCCAGACTCTCCAGGAATATAGGCTATTTAAGATTAGGCTACAACTTTCAGAGAGCCTTAAATATTGATTATTGTTACGGAAGTTGGAAGTTGAGGCTCTCCCAAACTGCTTTAACCGCGTGCGCTGGCGTAATCGTTAATGATATGGAAACACAATGTTCTACAATAATATTGGTCCTTAGTATATGTAGAAAAAAGTGACAGATAGCATATGCCTATCTCTTATATATAAGCCACAATAAGGTATTCTATGACAAAAATTTGTTGAAAATGAAAAAGTGATTTATAAGCATTATTTTTAGTCATGGTATAAAGATTAATATCTTTACGAAAAAAAGTTACTTCATCATAAAGACAGTTTTATGAAGTTAAATTTTGCTCTTTAGAGTATGCTATTTGGACACATAGTTTAAGAGATAATTAAAAATTAAAATAATTAGTACTTGCGAGAAGAACAATTATGATAGACTAACACAAGTGCGTTGTCGGTGCGGTGTTTTTCGGATAAAATTAACACGGGTGAAACGGTGGGGCACAGCTAGTAACCGATAACCGATGGGGTAGACGAGTTCTAGAGTGGAGGTAAACGAAGTGTGGACGCCCCCCGCAGGAAGAAGTAGTGACCTACGCAAGGTGACTGGATATGACTGGATGCGAATGAGCGAAGAACCCAGCAAATACAGACTAATAATGATGATAATTATATTGTACCTAAATTAATTAATTTTAATTCAATTACTAACATAATGTTGAATGAAATAATATTAAAGGAACCAGAATGTATTCTCCCGCTATCATTATGTAAGTTAAAAAGGAAAATCCAAAGTTTGCCGAGGTTTAAAATCGGCAGTTCGTGTTGGCGTGGTTGTGTGATGTGGTAATTTTCCCGCGCTTTCCTCAAGAAAACACTTTTGCTAATTAGGAGGTCATTTAAAAGTTGGTTTAATAATTGTTAAATGTTAGGATTAGTTTTTGAAGTTAAACTTTTTTAGATGCGGTATTTAGCCTGGATTAGACGAATTTGAATTAACAGGTCGTTCGAAAAAATATAAAATATGTTATTTAAATAATGAAAAAGGGGATCAACTTCTATAAAATAAAATACGAACCTTTGATAATATACACGTCGTATAGTAATCAAAAACTCAAATTTCAATTAAAAAAAATTTCAGAAAACAATTTCAACCATCAATATAAAATTTCGGAAAATCGATATGATTTCTTGTGAGAATTTTTAAAACATGTTAGGTATATATATGCACGCAATATTTTCATTTGAAATGTGTTTCACGACAGATTGGGACTATAAATAATACTAAAATTTACGAATGTTTATGTATGAATACAATAACTTACCTGCCCGTAAGGGTAGTGACGGTACGGAGAATGCCCGATGCCAATATTGGCCAGCATATCGGAGCTGAAGCGATTGAATAACCCACCCCAGGCGTGGGCTGTCGCGAAGTAGCCGACGACCAAAACGGCGCTTAGAGCCATGGTGGTACTGATAAAAAAGCTCTCATTATTTCATAAAATATTTTCATATAAATAATAAATTTTAGACACTAAATAATGCTTATTAGACATTAAATAATGCTTATTAGATATTAAATAATATTTATTAGACATTATTTTATGTTTATTTAGCTGTAATACACTGTAATTATTGAATGATTTTGTAAAACAAATATTAAAAATTCTTAAAACAACATAATTATAATTGCAATTCTCATATGAAGGATCACGCACATCCTCATCATCACGCAAAAACTACTCGATAGATATTCTTTTTGTTTTACTTATCAGATACTTAGTCCTTAAAAAAACATTATATTAAAATTATTAAAGTTTTAAAAAAATAGTATTTTTATAAGCACTAGCGATCGCCCTAAGGTCGAAATTCGGCCAGCGATTTTTTGATCATAGTCTTTCTCGTATGACATTTGCAGTATTCATAAACAATGAGTATTATGATCTACATCACTTTCTGTCAATTTTCCTTGAGTGACAATGTCAATATTTTGGGGGGTCTAAGTTAAATAGCACTGGTGGGGTTAGGAGTCGCAGTATTCATTTATTTAATTTAATATATTAGTAACAGATATTATAGATAAATTTTAGCTTCCTGCACTCCTTCTCCATATAAACTTTAACCATACCAAATCTCAGTCTTCCGTGTACGCAATACGCTTAAAAAGGACTAGAAAGCTTTTGATTCACGTATTAATATATAGATTACGCGTTCTTCTGTCGTTCACGCGAGCGAAGCCACGGGTACACCTTATCAACGTAAATTCAGCCAGTGTATATTGAGCTGCCGATGGATAGCTGATCTTTGGGAGGTCACCGATGTCCTATTCCCCAAAAGGTGGTTTCCCTTACAACGCAATATCTCCGTTAATTCTTCATCAAAATTGACGATTTAAACATCATTTTGAAGCTTATGTCTAAAAGTAATGTATACAAATAGTTTAATAAATACCGTTTTCGTTAAATTATTAAACAACCTTTTCAGTGGGAATGCCACCTGTTGATGATAATCAAAATATACCCAGGGCGCCACCTATTAACAAAGTGTTTAATTAATATGACAGCTGTTAGATAGATAGTTTACATTCTTTATTGTGCGAAATATTCGCACGAGTCGGCTAGTAAACATATATTATTCAAGCCAATGATATTATTAATCATAATAATTTATTGGAACCATAAATCATGTTACAACAAAAGCAAAATGTACTTTAGTAGCTACATTAGTGAAGACTATGTCGCAGCTAATAGAGCCCTCTTCCAGGCAATGGCAATATAACAGTAGGTTCTGCGTTCCACAATACAATGAAAAATACAACAAAAGTACTACAATTTTTTTTCATTTTTTCCATTAAATGAGCAATATTTAGAGTTGTAGAATGGCATGAGTGTATATACATGTGGTATGTGTGTGTATGTATGCGCGTGTGTATGTGTGTGCAAGCGAGTGTTCGTTGTTTGAATTTGAGGGAGTGGGGCGGGCTCTTGTTTGTGTGTTAGAATGTGCGTATTTCGAAGTAAAGTAATGTATAAGTAAAGATTACTTTTAAATAGTTCATGAATTTCTTTAAGTATAAATGTGTCCTTTTCAAGTATATCAAAATACTCATAAACAATAAAAGGGTTGCAGGCCCTTTTCCTTGCTATTTCAACAGACTGTGGTTTTTAAACGACAAATTATGTCATTTACGGAAAGCTTGAAACCATTATTTTCCTGGAACATCATTTGTAAACCAAGTTACAATGCCATTTCGTCGAATGTATTCTGTAATCATAACTATGATTTCTTTTTTTGTTAATGGATAACCACATTTCTCAAGAATGTGAATAGAAGATGCAATTTTTCTCTCCATTTCTATGGAAAATACTCCAGGCTTTCCAGCTCTAGGCATTTTAGCTCCTCGGGTACCATATAATCGTGCTATAATTGCAGATCTTGGGATCCCGTATGTTGCAGCCGCATTATATCTATTAATTTTTTTACTACGTACGGCATCAACAGCATTGCCGATAATAATATGTTTACATATATCAAGTTTGCCGATAATAATATAAAATGTCATTGTCCTACTTTATTAAAAAATCGACACGAAGCCCTAATTGCAACTACCCTAAAAGTCACAATAGCCCCTCAACAACATTTCAAGGGGTTAATGTGTCTGTGGCTATATTACATAGTAAACGCATCATTACCATCAAACTAATAATAAAAAGGACTTACCGTTTTCTAAATCTGCTCTCCGTAAAAGACACTAGCCATAAATAGTCAGTATGTGGTACAATGTGTCACAGAATTCATGTATTCAAATTATATATACAAAATCCAAAATACTTGATTAAATTTAAGACAAGAAGTTAGCTATGAATTTGAAAAGACTGCCATCGGTTCGAAAAACATTCATTCCAGTTCGCAAGGAATCGATCAATAATTAATTTAAGCTATAAATGTATTATTTGTAATGAATTGACGCAGACAACTAACCGTGATTCTTAAACTTATTATCCGGCAAATTGGTTGAAGTGCTCAGAAAGTTTATTGTAGTTCTTAATACAATTACTATATTAACCAATCTTAAATGGCTATAGATACAATCATGAAATTGTATGTGTGTCCACGACAGTGTTACACCCGTGGGTATTAAAAACGCCGGTGTTTGACGGGTGAAGATTTATTTCAATTCCACACAGTAACAAAAAAAAAAACGAACTCACAACACTGTTATTTACTTCACTGTGGTTTCGTTTCCTTTTATCGCTCGATGTTTTTGCTTTATAATTCAAAACTGAACTGCCTCGGCGCCGCGCCTGAGCCGCTTAAATACCTACGCTAAACGATCGCAGAAAAATCGTGAATCATCGCCAACTTTCTCGACGTTTAGTTGCTATGCCTACTCGATTACGTAATCGAGGCGAGAAGCCCTATACATGTGTGTGTAAACTGCGATGTTTACACAAACATGCGCCGCTGTTGTTTACGACGCGAACATTATTTAGAAGTATGTAGTTGCTTCGAGATATTTCGGGAACAGGGTTTTTCTATCTTTTTAATCGGGTTGTAACAAGTCGTAACAACAGCATAGAAGTCATGGTCTCCGTAGCGTTGTTTACCTTCAAATATGTAACCTCAAATATTCTTACCTAAAAATAAGATTATGTTTAACTCAATCCTGTGTTACCTTACTAAATCAGCATCACTAGACATTCCTAAAGGACTCTTTTCTTTAAAATATTTAATAATTTGCGTAATAATAAAAATATCACAGCTGATTAAATCCCCAATATTGACACATCGCCTTATAGCCAGTGCTGCCAATCAATGATTTATAAATCCGCAGAGATGAGCCGTAATATTCGGAGACATTGGTGTAAAATTAATATAGTATTATCTAATATACCACCTAGGCTCTTAGGTCCTAGGGAAGATATAACAACAAGTAGAGAATCTGACGGTCGTGAACAATTAACTTTATAACCTAATTCTAAAATAGAAGCATCTTAAGTTACTCCTTACAACATCAGCTATCTGCCAATGAAATTCCCGTCAAAATCGGTCTAGCCGTTTCATAGATTAACCGGAACAAAAATTTTAAAAAATGATTTTTTTTTTGTATGTAGCGTATATATCAAGTTGTTATTTTGACATTACAAACAGACTCTTTAATTTTATTTATTTCTAGTAGAAAAGACGTTTTTTTATTAACATTCGATTTAGCTCTTGCCCACAAGCGGATGTTAAGTAAAGACGTGGCCCAGAATGGTCACATGCTAAGCTTAGTGAGTGAGGGGTGGGCGGGGACTGACTTTCAAGTGCAGCTGCTGGAATTAAACTACAGGTGCCTGTTGTTAGATGTTCAACTTGAGGGTAGTAGCTAGCCTGGCGGGCATTAGAAAATGACCTAGTTATGGTCTTATAGAATCATCGTGAGGCTTAACGCCGAAAGCTTAGGCTCAGTGTAGGGATTTGAACTCACGTTCATAATCATTGTAAAGTATTAAATTATCAGGATAAATTGCTTGTTTTAAAATTGGACGGAATATTTAAAAAATCCGGAAATTAACTGGCAACAGCATTGCAAAGAAAATTCCTTTTTAATTATATTCAATCATTGACTTAAGTGAATTTAATTCGGAAGATTTTTTAGGGTTCCGTGCCTCAAAAGAAAAAAAAGGAATCATAATAGACTTTTTTATAGGATGACTTCGTTGTCCGTCTGTCTGTATATCGGTCAAGTTGAAATTTATATCAAATACTCAGGTCTGCAATCCCTTAGAGCTGTGAAAAAAATTAAACTCCTATCAGCCGTTTTCAATTACTTATCTGAGTTTACTATCCCCGATTAGTACATATTTGTAATAAGTACTGTCTTTAATTAAGACAGATATCGGCTTCCCTGTTATCTATTCAAGCTATAGGATATGGATATATATTATTTTATATAGATAACAAAAATTATTCATTGATAGGTTGTTGAAAAAAAAGTAAGGACAAAAGGATATATTTGTCTATCTTTAAAAACTGAAACAACGGATAGATAGTATTGGAAACAGCCATAAGTCAACGCAATCAAAAGATACGACCGTATATTCCGTATATTTTATCATTCGCAAAGGCAATTTGGCAAAAATTAACGTCTTAGCACAAGTAAAGGAAAAAATCTAAAAATCGTAGATTTGTAATTAAATCACAGAAACTCCTTTTAACTTATTTGCAGTTGGTAAATTGACCATGTCATATATCAATGTATAGGGACAACAGTTTTTTAACGGTAAATTTAAGTTTGTCCAGTTTATCTTATCTTAAAAAATCTTAAATTATAAATCAACCTCACCTGTCGAGTGTAGATGGTATCATTATGTATCTTCGATATAGTATGAAAAATTAACAAATTGTTTTGTATGCGATTTATAGAATGCACATTTAACGTGACAAAGATTACCCCGAACGTTGATTCTCTCGAACTTGGTCTTATTTACGTTTTAATTTTGCTGGGATATCATTATTTTGAAAAACTGCACAATACCTTCTATTGGTGAGTATTTAAAAACATATTTGTACCTAATGCTCATTTTTTGACACAACGCCATCCTATTGGTGAGAAGATGAAAAGGCCCTTTAATAAATAAGTATTTATTTATATTATAGTAAGTATTTATTATTAATAATTGATTAGTTACATTAGTAACATAGTACTTATTAAAAAAAAAAAAAAATTAAAATATAGTTTAATATGGGTTCTAGTAGACAATTCTTAAGCATTTAAACTGGCATGTAATATCATTATCATTATATATAATAAAACTAAGTTGATAAAATGTGCGTGCCGATAAAACTTAAAAAGGAGTCCCGGCACGATAAAGGGACTTATATAGTGTGATAGCCCTTTATCCCCCTCGAACAAGAAAGTTCCCGTTTTAAAATAAAGGGCGTGTTTTTAAAGATATAAGGGCTTTTCCAACCCTTCAACTTGGTAATTAAGTGTTGTGGCGCCATCTGTTGTCGAGTATTTGAACTTCATTCAGAACAACGATTATTTGGATTGCATTTCGAAAGGCGCTGCGAGAAATTGCAGCATGTGTAATAATGGCGCGAAATTAAAAATTCCAATTTCAATAAAGTCTTACATTACATTTGTTACTATAATAAACTTATTAAATTTTGTGTATTTATACAGCAGTAGCTAACTTATATTTTGGAGTTAAAGCGAAATAATTTTAGTTATTCAAATTAGTTCTAAAAACATTTTAAAATTAAAATTTTTAAATTTCGCGCCTTTACTACGTATGCTACAGCTACAGAACCTATTTTTACGGCGGACGATAATGTCGAGAACATTCTAGAAGGTGTGAGAAAGAAAATATCCTCAAATTTTCTCGAATATCCTAGAGCCTATAAAATGAGCGTGCGTCTGCCCTTTACCAAATGTGCTACGTCAACAATACAGAGCGGGACCGCGCACCGAGAGCGCGAACGCGACGGAAACGATTCCCTCGTATTCTGTATAACCGACGGCGGAATACACGCTACGGTAACCAGCTGTCTGGAAACCAGTGCGTGTGAGCCCCTCTCACTACGTGTGACCGACCCTGCTCACACCCGAAACTAAAAGGCGTGAAGAGGGCGAAATATTAAGGTACACACGCAGTGAGGTGCCTTCTTGTAGGCGTGGCGCTGACGTAGCACGGGAGCGGAGAGGACTGGGTCGCTGACGGATTGAACACGTGAAGACACAATGACACACAGATACCACAATAAAATTTCGCTGTATTCTTCAAGATACAATAACTCTTCTCAATATACAATAATTCTTCTTAATACTATTTTCTTAGTACTATCTTCTTAGTACTGTTTCTTCCAGTCTTGAGTCTTGAGTCTTGAGACTTCAGTTTGTGGCACCTGTGTGTGCCGGCAGGCCCCGACAGCTAGACTTTTATCTCACCGTTGGAGCGGGACGGAGCGATAGCGTCTATCTCTCTACTACTCTAGCATTACCAAATATGGTCATTGCCCGCTAACCGCGGTGACGCGTTGCGGCTGCACTATTGCTGTCCCTATCTACGTTATTATTATTATTTCTACACAATGTTTAATAAATCGTTAATATCTCTAAATATAATTATCTAATCACTATTAAATTATGTTATTATGGACATAAATACCTACATAAAACACTAATTGCAACATTAAAGGTTGATAAACATCGTAAATATCAAGCAATATACATTACAACCTTAAACGGCCTAAAAACACATTATGTACAAACATTACAAACATTATAAAAGACACATAGCAGGCTAATTATCCTATACAACATTAAATATTACACATAACTGCTATAAAACACAGATTATTGATGAGACATAAGTTTAATATTTTGAGAGACTATTTCTACGATATTATAAGCATTTTTACAAGTTATTTACTATTCTTATATACCTACAAGTTGTAATATTATATTCAAAACATTAAATCGCCGATTGTCTATACAAATTCTTAGTCCCTACAACTTATATCTACAATTATGATTTTTATCATCACGCTTAGTCCTACGCGTCGCTAACAGCCTAACTCTCTGAATATATAAGAGCCCGGTGTCGCCCGCCATGTAGCCATAGTCCACTGCCATTTTCCAGCCGCCTGGAAAAAGGCAATAGTCATAGGTATCCGTAAGCCCGGCAAGAGCGCGTCGCTTCCCCGACAGCTATCGCCTGATCAGTCTCCTAAATACGTTAGGGAAAATTTACGAGCGGATCCTTCTGAACCGTCTCAAGCCAATAATAGAGGAGAAAGACCTCTATCCGCCTGAGCAATTCGGTTTCCGTGCTAGATATTCTTGCACTCATCAAGTGCACCGCCTCACGGAGCACGTTGCATTTAATTTTGCTGAACTTTATAAACCCCGCCGTACACTTGCGGTCTTTTTCGACGTGGCCAAGGCCTTTGATAAGGTCTGGCACGAGGGATTGATTTACAAGTTGTACCGCTTTGAAGTCCCCGATAGGCTAATTAAAATAATTCGCGACTATTTAACAGATCGCACCTTCCGCTATAGAGTGGAAGGTGAATTGTCCACGCCCCGTCCAATACGCTCAGGCGTTCCCCAAGGTTCGATCCTGGCTCCTAGCCTATTTAACCTGTACGTCAGTGACCTACCTCGACTCCCGGAGGTCGAGGTAGGGCTATACGCTGACGATACAGTCTTATATGCCTCAGATAGGAATAGATCCCACCTCAGACACAAAGTCCAACGCTCCGTGACCACTCTCGGGAAGTGGTTTAACGAGTGGCGTATAGCCGTTAATCCCTCGAAGAGCGCCGCGATGCTCTTCGATGCGGATTAGTCACAGATACCGTGGAAGCTTAAACCTGTTAAGCTCTACGATAATCCGATTCCGTATGTAAGAGAGACCAAATATCTAGGGGTAACCCTAGATAGTAGGCTCTCCTTTAGACCCCACATCCGTAAGGTTAGGAACAGGGCCGCGTGGGTCCTGGGCCGGTTGCATCCTCTGTTGTGTTCGGTGAGTAAAATGTCTACGCGACATAAGCTCACGCTCTACAAGACGTGTATTCGACCAATTTTGACATAAAGTTGCGCCGTGTTCGCACATATGTCCGAGTCGAGTTTCAAACGGTTACAATCGATACAGAATAGGTTCCTCTATCGTCTCACCGGGGCCCCGTGGTATGTTCGAAGCGTAGATCTCCATAGAGATATGGAGCTTCCTTCGATACATGCCTACGTTAAACAGCTCTCCCGTTCGTATTTCGACACCGCGTCGAACCACGCTAATCCGTTAATAAAAACAGCCGCCACTTATGTTCCGGCACCCACGGACATCCGGTGCAAACGCCGGCCGCGCAATATTTTTATTGATCCCGACGATCACATCGAAAATTCGAATAAATATTACACATCCGTCTCTCCAAACAGAGCGTGCCAGCGCCCACGCCCGCGTAACCACCGTTCTCTCCGCAGAGGGCGGGCGGTCAATTTCGCTCCAGCACACCCGTCACGTCCACCCTCTCTAGCGGTAACCCAAGCCTAGGTCCGTTCCTCGGTGTGAAACCCTTGGGTCAGGCAACCGCCCGAGCGATACAAGTGACACTGTACGTGCATCACTTAGCTACCTACATACAACACTACACACGTATGAACATACACACGTGCACACCACACAGGTACATAGGTGCTGTGAGGGACCTTTTTTTTTTTTTCTTTTTTACGCTAGTTAGTTAGCGCTAGTTAGTGTAGAAACATTCCGATTACTGAATACACATACGCACGGTTCCTTCCTTCCTCCCAGGAGAAAGGGAACGTGCCTATGTGTATATTTAGTTAGCTCGAATCGTAGGTGTAGGGATTCGAATAGATCGCGACCTATTTGCGAACGCGACGACCGCCCGAGCCGAGGTCCGGCCACTTTGGCACCCTCGTGCGAGTCGTCCACAAAACTTTCGCGGCTGAGTGCCCTCTGCGCTCGCCCCCAAGTCCGGTGAAGCTGTAAAAGCCGCAGCGGCTTTAGGGCCCCTAAGGCTAACAGTGTAGTCAGTTCAAAAAAAAAAAAAAAAAAAAAAAAAAAAAAAAAAAAAAAAAAAAAAAAACCCTTTTAACCTGCAAGCAGTCGCGCGACCGCTTGAAGTTTTAATACATTTTTTTCTTTGTCTCAACGTACCCCACTTTTACGTAACAATATATGTATTTAGCGGAGGTGAGGAACAGAGAGTAAAGTTCCTCATCCGCCATAGAAAAGGGAGGACCCTCCGGCCAGACAGGTGCTATGTCTGGCGAGCAGCTGCCCCGACTGTTGTAGTCGGGTTCTTGTATATATACTCAACGATAGAGTGAATTTATATAGCGCAATGTAGGATAGTAGGAATGCGTCTTATGTGGCTCGATAGATGTCGCTGTGTCGCTACGTAGTTAGTTGTATCGATGCGTTGATGCGTCAGTTGTGGCGAGAGATGTCGCTACAATGTATTTGTCTATAAAATGTTTATTTAATTTATATTTTACAGAATACCATCCCTAGACGTAAAAGAGGAGGAGATCTTGCCAGTTCTGCAGCGAAACGGCGGAAACAAAAAGAATATCGAAGAAATGAAACGGAAAAAGAGCACGAAGCACGTTTACAAAATCAACGAACCAGAATGAGCACCCTGAGAAGCAGAAAAAGCGAAGAAAGAAAAGAAAATAAAAGTATTGAAGAATCGAGAATTTTAAAAGATAATCTAACAAAGGAAGCATTCCACTACGAACCGACAAAAAAATATTACAATCATAAATATGTTGTAATCGGAAAAATGAATAACATTTGCCTGTTTTGCTACGTGAAAAAAATCAGTAAAGAAACACTAGGTCTCTGTTGCATGAATGGAAAAATTCGATTACCACCACTGGAAGCCCCTCCGCAGGAATTTCTACATTACATGACCGGGGAAACACTAGAATCAAAACAATTTCTTCAAAATATAAGATCATACAACTCCTGCTTTCAAATGACTTCGACCAACACCAATAGAAATGAATTTGAATATGTATTTTCAATTCAAGGGTAAATTTATCACAAAATAGGATCGTTACTACCAATGTCTAACGAAGACTATAAATTTCTGCAAATATATTTCATCGGAAATGAAGAAAAATAAATTGATCAACTATGCACAAATTTTAATGAATTGAGACGCGAAATAATCCAAGATGTACAGAGGATTTTACACGAATACAATCAACTGATTTACATATTCAAAACAACATTAGACCGCATGATTTCTGATGACTATAAAATTGTAGTTCGAACCAATAAAAGACCACGTGGAGAACACGAACGTAGATTTAATGCACCTCAGATAGATGAAGTCGCCATCGTAATTGTGGACAATGAAAATACAAGCCGTGACATAATTGTACAACGAAGAAGAAAAGAACTACAACGCATTGCAGAGACACACTGTACATATGATGCTCTTCAATATCCGTTAATATTTCTGCACGGAGAGGACGGATATCATTTCAATATAAAGCAAATTCATCCTGAAACAGGCATAGAAACAAACAAAAAGTCACTTCCAAGGAGTTCTATGCTTACCGCTTAATGATCAGAGACAGTGAAATATACAATCACATACTTAACACTCGCCGTTTATTCCAACAATTTCTGGTAGATATGTACGCAAAAATAGAAGCAGAACGGATGCTTTATATAATACTGAATCAAAAGAAACTACGCACAGAAGAATACATCCACCTTCGAGACGCGATAATAAATGACGGCAATATTGACGATATTGGAACAATAGTAATCTTACCCTCATCAAACATAGGAAGTCCAAGACATATGCACGAATATACTCAAGATGCCGTGACCTACGTAAGAAAATATGGACGACCTGATCTCTTCATAACATTTACATGCAACTTATCATGGCCAGATATCAAAGAACAACTAAAATACGGACAAACCTCCATGGATCGACACGAAATAATAGCCCGAGTTTTTCGACAGAAACAAACAAGATTTATTGAAGTCATCACTAAATACCACTTCTTTGGAACCGTTAGATGCTGGATGTATACAATCGAGTGGCAAAAACGAGGATTACCTCCCTCACACAATCTCATATGGCTACACGATAAAATATATCCCACGGATATCGACAAAATCATTCAAGCTGAATTTCCCAATCCACAAAAAGATCCGGAACTATACAACATAGTAGTGAAAAACATGATTCACGGACCATGTGGATCATTAAACTTCAATGCGCCATGCATGAATGATGAAAAATGTACAAAAAATATCCAAACCCACACTTGGACGATACAAAAACTGAAGATGACGGCTATCCCAAATATAGAAGACGATCATTGAAAAGCGGTGGCTTCACAGCAAAAAATACGAATACAAGGCAGAGATGAACTGGAAATAGATAATCAATGGGTAGTACCATATAACCCACTACTTTCCAAAATGTTCCAAGCACACATAAACGTTGAATACTGCAATTCAGTAAAATCTATTAAATATATATGTAAGTACGTAAACAAAGGTAGTGATATGGCAGTATTTCAAATAGTCCAAAATAGTGAACAAAATAACAGAAATGATGAGATCCTCTTGTACCAAATGGGAAGATACATCAACGGTAACGAAGCAGCGTGGAGGATTTTTAGTTTTCCCATACATGAACTCGAACCAGCTGTGCAACATCTAGCAGTACATTTGGAGAATGGACAGAGAGTTTACTTCACAAAAGACTTGGCTAGAAAAATTGCAAGCGAACCACCTCAGAACACAACATTAACAGATTTTTTCCAACTACTGTATGTCGACGTCCCTATTTATTATACGTGGGACAAAACAAGAAAAATTTTTCAACGACGAAATCAAGAAATGCCAGAGTACCCTCATCCAGAAACCATGAAAACTAACGCAATAGGTCGAGTATACACTGTATATCCAAACAATGCCGAATGTTTCTATCTCCGGACGTTGTTACACGAAATACGGGGACCAACAAGTTTCACAGATCTCAGGACCATTGACGGCTACCTATGCCAGACGTACAGAGAAGCATGTCAACGCTTAGGATTATTGGAAAACGATAACCACTGGGAATTAACACTACAAGAAGCCACACTCACGGCTTCAGCTGAACAAATTCGAAAGTTATTCGCCATAATTCTAACAACATGTAACCCATCAAACCCAAAACAGTTATGGGACTCTTTCAAAAGGAGTATGAGTGATGATATATTCTACCAAATCCGACAAACTAATCCAGAATAGTATAATATAATACTGAGTATATAATAGTACAATACTGAGTATAGAATTCAATGACGACATCTTCAATGAAACACTCATTCGCTTAGAAGATAAATGTTTAGCAATAAATAACCAGGTCTTAGTAGAACTTGGAATGCCAGCACCACAAAGAAATGCTTTCAGTGTGCTAAACTACGAAATTACAAAGGAAAAAAGCTACAACCTCAATGAACTACTTGAATACATTGCTCACAACAAACCACTCCTCAATGACAATAAAAAAAAAGTTTACAATGTTATAATGAACCGGATAAATAACAACACTGGTGGAATTATTTACTTGGATGCACCAGGAGGCACCGGTAAAACGTTTCTAATAAATCGAATACTGGCGGAAATACGGGCTAAAAACACATCGCACTGGCACTAGCATCATCCAGCATTGCAGCCACACTTATGGAAGGAGGACGAACTGCCCATTCTGCCTTACAACTACCTTTGAATATAGCAGAACAACAATTCCCGGTATGTAAAATCTCAGGAAAATCTGGACGGGATCAACTTCTAAAACAAGCTAAAATTACCTTCTGGGATGAATGCACCATAGCCCATAAAAAATCACTAGAAGCCATGGACAGAACAATACAAGAATTGCGATAAAACTCTGAAATAATGGGAGGAGCTGTACTCATACTCTCAGGAGATTTTCAACAATCACTTCCACTTATTCCCAAGTCAACACCAGCAGACGAGATCAATGCATGCTTAAAAAAGTCCCATCTCTGGCCACAAGTACAAATATTGCAATTAACAAAAAACATGTGAGTTGAATTATCAAAAGATGAAACAACAGCACATTTCGCTAAAATACTTTTACAAATAGGCGAAGGTACACATCATCAGTGATTTCTGTAACATAGCCACTACTGAAAACGAACTATTCGACAAAATTTATCTAAATATTATTCAGAACTCTACCAACGTAGAGTGGTTATTTCAAAGAACAATTTTGGCCCCTAAAAATAATATTGTTGGCGATATCAATTTTAATATTCTAAAGAAAATACCTGGTGAAGAGGAAATATTTAAATCGATAGACACGATGGTATCTATTGAAGAAAGTGTCAACTTCCCTAATGAATTTCTAAACTCTTTACAAGTACCAGGTACGCCATTATACTGCCTTCGTCTGAAAATTGGATCTCCAATCATACTACTCAGAAATCTCAAGTTCCCAAAACTATGTAATGGAACGAGGATGATCGTAAAACAGCTATCGAATAATATTATTGAAGCTGAACTTATTTCTGGAAAGAACAAAGGACACATAGTATTTATTCCTAGCATACCACTGATCACTTCTGAATTGCCATTTCAATTTAAAAGATTGCAGTTTCCAATTAAATTACCCTTTAGTTTTACAATTAACAAAGCGCAAAGGCAAACTTTAAAATATTGTGACACCAACCTCAAAGAATCCTGCTTCTCTCACGGTCAGCTATATGTAGCTTGCTCAAGAGTAGGAAATTCGAAAAAAAATTATATATATAACCCGGACAATATAATGAAAAATGTTGTTTATAAACAAGTAGTGTAAATAATGAGAAAATGATTTCAATATTATTATTTTTTTACTTTTTACGTCATAGTTTTTTTTTTATTTCAACTACCACGTAATCTCATATCAATTCCCGAGCGAAGCCGGGTATCATTGCTAGTAATTTATAAATCTCAAACTACTTCGAGAGATAAATTAATATTGTTTCGTTTCAAAAGTATTTACATTTTGTTCGATTAATATAGAGATAAAGTTTATTTCATTATACTCTGCATAGTGCATTATTTGTTACAAAACTGCGAGCATAAATCCAAATTGTTTTCATTAAAACCATATTAAAAAATACCTAGTTAAAGTTATTTTATTACTTACTTATTATTTATATCAAATAAAACTAAAAACAATCATTCTCGCTTAACAATCTAAACATAAATCGCAAAGTTAGAAATTTAATAGTATCTACTGTAATAATAATTCGGATTTCTAACGATGATGTGTACTTGCTGAGCACACATCAATCTCTAAAAAATTCTACTGACAAATAAGAGGTAGAACAAATCATACAATCGTATTTGTAATTTAGATCTATAAACATTTTTGCATGTATATACCAAAAGCTAGTTTCATTTCGGTACAACGTCATCTATCGACTATAATAAACATTATAACCAATTAATTTTAAGCCGCGTTTCTTTTCATTACATAAATTGTATGTAACAGTATAATTTTACTAGCATTCTTTCGTGTTCAGACAACTAACTAAAAGTATAAGAATTTAGAATAAGATAAGCCAAGAAAGGATTATGAAATGAGAAATCAGATAAATTAGTTAAAAGTATAATTCCAGGACATCTAACAAGAGTAAAATTATTATTTTTTTTGATTTTTATTTATTTTGGTTCATAACATAGCTTTACAGGTTGTAAATAAAAACTATTTATAATGTAAAACTAAAATGTTGATATAGTTAAACGTGAACACGACGTGCTCAGAAAACATACATAAATAATAAACTTAACTATATTAACTTAACATATAAAATAATGAATAATAAATAAAAAAATATTTCCAAGTTTGCAGGAATTGTAAATTTGAACAATTAAACCAATGCGTTGCTCCGAAACAAAGTTTTTATGTTTGTAAATAAGTACATACACACACTACTAATTAATTCCACTTGTTAAACTTAATAATATTTTCCTACCTGAAACAAAGAATCGACATTTAAAGTGTATTATTTAAATTGTCAATTCCTTTTACAAATACAAATTTTATAATCTCAATCACTGTTACCGGGTTAGTTGTCAGTTTCAAACATAAACTACTTTTTCAATCGAGTTAGCCGTTATACATTACAGCGCCATCTATCAAATATATGAGTAAATCATCACTGTTTTAAATAGTTAGGTTCTTTATATTTCCCCTCCTCAAAGAAGACACACAAGCAATTAAAACTAAGTCTAAATTTCACAATATTATATTAAAGTAAATAGAATTTGTTTTTATGTAGGTATTGGTATAAGCTTTGTGATATGAAAGAGATTTGACTCTGACTTTTTGTGACCTGTATTAATTCTATTTAATGAATTTGATATGTTTTCAATAATTTTAAATGGATCGATTTTCAGTTCATCTAGTTTACTTTTATTTAAATTGGTTCTTTACTTAAATAAGAAGAATAACATAAAATAATATTAAAGATATATTATTTAAAGAAATTATAACTATTACTTAAGAAAAAGAGCAACATATTAATATTGTTCTTCAGAATTAAATGACTGATATTACAATATTGTTATTTTGAATTTCATTATTTTGTTAGAAAATATATCTAAAGTTTTGTGTAATCTATACAAATAATAAAATTGAAGAGTCTGTTTGTAATGACAAAATAACAATTTTTTACTAAATGCATATGAAAGTATAGTATATACGATACCTATAACAAATAGCCAATTTTTTAAATTTTTGTCTGTCTGTCTGTTTGTTCCGGGTAATCTCCAAAACGGTTGAACCGATTTTGGCAGGACTTTCACTGATAGATAGCTGTTGATATAGGGAGTAAATTAGGCTACTTTTAATTTAGAAAAAGAATTAGGGTTCCGCATAAATAAAAAAACTGGTCATGGTGAATGAATTCCGGCGCTTAAATGGCTTATGCTGAGTAAACCGTAAGAGATATAGCAAATTAATGTACTACATAATTATAGGCATTAAAAAGATCTACATAAAAGTCACCGGGTGTATACATCTATCTTCTAACGAACACCCAAAATAAGCAATTTTGTCTTTAAAATAGATAGTCGGGAGAGGGGGAGCAAGATTCGCGCGGGCATTCTGTAGTCAACGTGAGCGAAGCCACGGGCACAGCTAGTTGATTAATAATTTTATTAGGGCATTTAGTTGAGTTTATAATACAATTAATACAAACTAAAGGTAAAGGGCAAATATAGATCGATTGCACTTGAACACAAAAAAATAGCGTTTAGCGTAACATTTGTGGTACGGGAGGGAACGGCCGAGGAATCGAGCCAATAGTGACGTGTGGAGTACGTATAAAATAATACAAGATTAAAAATGTGTACCACACCCGTTTATTCAAATGCATTTACCTAATGGCAAAAGATAACAAAATTTAATTTAACCAAAAACACGGTAACCGTTTTTAAAGTAATTACTGGCAACATTAATTTGATGTATTACTTTGCAATTAACGTGGGCTGAAAGTGTTGTTTGAAACCGTTTTAATTGACATTTCTTTTCTCGTTTTATTATAAACTATCTGTGCCCGTGGTTTCGCTCACGTGGACTACAGAATGCTCGCGCGAATTTTGCTCCCCACTCCCGGCTATTTTAAAGACAAAAATGCTTATTGTGGGAGATCCTTAGAAGATACATATATACTCTCCCACACTCTTTTGTGGGTCTTTTTAATGCCTATAATTATGTTGTACATGGATTTGCTATCGATTTGATGTTGAACCCTAATGTTTTTTCTAAAATAAAAATTAACTGCCTGACTAAATATTCTGATGTTTCAGAAAAATGCCTGTCTAAGGTAAACAAGACAATGATTTTTAACAAAAACGAAAATCAACTCCAATGATTTTGATTTTGATTTTCTATCGTATAAACTTTCATATGCATTTAGTAAAAAATTGATATTACTTCAATTTTACTGTATAGACATCTGGGCGACCGAGCTTTGCTCGAATCCAGTAGTTAATGTTGAATATAATACCTATGAATATAATTTTTTTTATTACATCATAAAAAGTGATCTAAAAATATGTTTTAATATAAATAAAAAATACGCCACAAAACTACAACATGGTCCCGTGACGTGAACAACAAACAAGATTACAGACCCTTGTATTTGATTACTATATATCGACAATCAGCGCTAATCTGTACTAATATTATAATACCCACTTATACACTGAACACGTAGTGCTTATAAAACTCTCAGTTTCTTAATAACTTTTATTAAATAATTTTAGTAATTTTTGCGTGATGCGCGTACAACGGCAAACCTATATCATGTCATGTATATAGATTATTCTTTTATCATATTTTTACAAGTACAGTGTAAACTCTTTATAACGAAACTCAAGGGACTGAGCATTTTTTATTGTTATAGAGAGTTATCGTTATATGGAGTGACCAAAAAACCAACCAAATTAACAACAATTTTTAATATGTATGTCTTAGTTAAATGCTTATAAATTATTGTTTAAACATATAGTCTGATAACTTTGTCTGACGTTTTTTGCTATGCCAGTACTTGTTTTGTATTATTTTATGTATTCTATTCATATCTAGATATGTGGTGGAATCGTCTTCCTACACATTTCTTCGTAATAGAGAATGGCGTATCGCTATAAAGAGTGTTTCAATATGTGGGTTTTAACGCAAACCAACCAAGTTGGGCTCACTTCAACGTTATAGGGAGTTTATCGTTATAAAGGGTAACGTTATAAAGAGTTTACAATGTATCTCGTAAATAAAATTATGTTTAAGTACTTTATACTGTCGATTATATAACACCTGCAGTTCTCATAACAAGTATCCATATATTTATACGTGAAGCAAAAACTCTATAAGCGTATTGCATGCACGGAAGACTGAGATTTGGCATGGTTAAAGTTTATATGGAGAAGGAGTGCAGAAAGCTAAAACTTCTATAATATCTGTTACTAAATATTAAATAAAATAAAATAAATTAATACTGCGAATCCTAACCCTACCAGTACAATTTAACTTAGACCCTCCAAAATATTGACATTGTCACTCAATGGACAGTGACGGCAAGTGATGTAGATTAGACATGTGTAAGTACTGCGAGGCATGTATTACGCGTAATATGTCACGACCGCGTACTGTAACAGTACCTATAACCCAACAAAATTTAGCATGTCACATATAACTCTAAACATGACGTTCCATAGCAAGAGGTTAAAGGATAGGTCCGTCGCGTTCTAAGTACTGTACGTAGGTACTGAAGTGTACTGTAATGTTTAAAATATTTCGAGTTATCGTTGTTATCGAATGATAACATTACTATATCTCATAATCGCCCACCACTATTAGAAATATTTCATAATCACATAATGGTTAAGTTTGAAGGAAAATCAACTTTTTCAATAAAGCAGATTAAAGCTTGCGTTTTCATAACGCCGTGTCGTCACTCGTACAAGTAAACTATACAAATAGGCAATAATAAAAGGTATATTTATGACATCAGAACATTCAGTACAATAGCACATACGTAATTGTTAGCGGGCTATATGTATGCCTAAGTTTAATGGGTTATTTCAGACGGGTCATGTTTAGAGTAGCCATGGGTAATAACGCTTTTAGCTCATACCGTACCGTATCTATATACTGGTTTTGAAAATCTAATATCGTAACTATGTTTTTTTATACCATAGATATTGCTTGATTAGACACAATTCGACATAACTATGTACATATTTTGAAACGATGTACTGTACGCGTACGGCGTACGGTGCATACAATACAAATATGATTTTTTAACGTATTGGTTTTTACAGTACTAATATTTATGTTTTGTTGATCCATTACGTATATTACTTTAAGATAAACGAATTCATTGAATGTGCTAGAGCGGTTACTTTTAATGTTAGTGACTTTGGCAAATGTATCTTTTTGAAATCACTACCTGTGCCCGCGTCTGCGCTTGCATACACTACAAAATTTATGTTAAGTTTTTATTTATAAATAAAGTATAATTTTACATAAATTAAGAGAATATATAATTAACATTTTTTTTTCAATTTAGACATACATATATTTAAATTTACATAAATTTTATTTATATCAAGGCCTCTTTGTGTATGCCTCATTAGCCTAGTGGTCCTAAGCGCGACTGGCGACTGCTATGCTCGAGTTCCTGGGTTCGATTCCCAGGTCAAGCAAAATGTTATTGAGTTTTTCTATAAAATTCTCAGCTTAAGCTCGGAGTTTGGCTTTGTGCCGATTAATGGCAATAGGCTCGCCCTATTACATGGGCAAAAAAACGTACTTGGCAAACTGTGGGTGTACATTAGGATACCTCTGACTAACCGTTTATGAAATACACGCGTGATGGTATTTTATGTTATGTTATGTTGTGTACGAAATTCCTTGATTTTCTATTGAGCGCAAATATGTATAAGTGTTAGCGACGCATAGGCTTAAGCGTAATGATACGATAATAACGATTGTAAATATAAGTTGTAAGGATGAATAATTTGCACGAACGATCAATAATTAAATGTTTCTAATGTTTTGAATAAGTTACTATAGCGTGTAGGTATGAAAGAACAGTATATAAGTCATGAAAATGTTTGTAATCTTATAAAAATAATCACTTAAAGTACTAAAATCATATATTGTCAATAATTCATATTTTGTAAAAGTTATACGTAATGTTTTGTGTTATATAAGTAAAATAGCCTTCTGTATGTGTTTTATAATGTTTGTAAGCTCAAATAGTGCGTATATAACGAGTCACAAGACGTTTTAAGGTTGCAATGTTTAATGCTTTATATCTCCCGTGTTTATTAACCTATAATGTTAAAGTTAGTGTTTTTGAATAGGTATTTGTGTCTACATTGATGTGAAATAGTTTTTATTGTAATTGAATAACTGTAATTAGAGATATTAACAATTTATTGTATTCTGTATACAAGTAATAATAATAATAGACAGAGACAGCAATATTGCAACCACTGCGCATTACCGCGGTTAACGGACCACACCCAAGTTTGGTAATGAGCAGTACGGATAGAGACGCCATCATCCGTCTCGCTCTCCGGCAAACCATATAAAAGGCGTTCTACCGGGGCCAACGAGCGCACACGGGTACCACAAGCTGAAGAATCAAGACTCAAGACTCAAGACTCAAGAAACTGGAAGAAACCGTACCCAGAAGATATAGTATTAACAAAGTGTATTGTCTTGAAGAATACAGCAAATTTTATTGTGGTGCCTGTGTGTCATTTCTTCGCATCTTCACTAAGTTCAACCCGCCAGCGACCCAGTCCATTCCGCTCCGTGCTACGTCATCGCCGCGCCTACCAGCAGGCACCTCACTGCGTGTGTGTACCTTGATGTTTCGCCCTCTTCACGCCTAGTAGTTTCAGGTGTGAACAGGGTTGGTCGCACGTAGTGAGAGGGGCTCGCACGCACTGGTTTCCAGACAGCTGGTTACCGTAGCGTGTTATCCGCCGTCGGTTATACAGAGTACGAGGGAATCGTTTCCGTCGCGTTCGCGCCCTCGGAGCGCGGTCCCGCTCTGTATAGATTGACGTAGCACATTGTATAATTGGCGCACGCACGCGCTAACTTTAGTTTTGGTCCTTAGAATAGCCGGATTGGGTCCAGTGAACAGTGAAAATGCCTACAGTACGGTCGCCTACGTCGAGTCGCAAGGACGACAGTGAAACTACGACCACAGATTGGTCGTTGAACACGCCGACAGAAACAAGTTCGGCTACCGCCACGTCCGCCACCACCAGGAAAACAGTACCTTCGACTTCATCGATCCGCACACGCGCTGCAACCGCCGCCGCCGCGTCGCAAGACACAAGAACACCAGCACCCAGGAACATTGGAGGGAGCGAGGAGGCCCCACCGTGCGTTCCTACAGTGCCCGCAGCAAAGGCGTCCAGGGACATTGGAGGGAGAACAGCCCCACCGTGTGGTCCTGCGGCACAGCGCGCCAGATCGACAAAGTCAAGGTCAGTGAGATCGTCAAAATCCCGTATGGCGGAACTAGAGGCGAGGAAAAAATTGGAAATAGCCAAGTCAGCTGCCGCGCTGGCCGAGATTGAACTGAAATGGTCCAGTGTCAATCTGAAGAGGAGATCGATGACGAAGACATCGAACGCGAAGTGCAATCCACACACATCGAGCAGTGGATAAACCAAAGTGCAACCATCATGGAGAAACAGGACTGCGAAAAAACACAGGAGGCCTATGTCAAGGTAAGTGACATTGAGAAAATTGCCGATAAAATGGTCACCGCTGTGCAAGCCTCAACACGAGCCCTCGTACCAGCCGCACCGTCGAAGTATGCCGATCTGCCTAGCTTCAATGGAGCATCGGAAGACTGGTTACCGTTCCTGAGAACATATCGGGATTCTGTCGCACAATTTAGCGACACACAGAATATGGCTCGTCTGAGGCACTCCATACACGGCACTGCGAAAGAGAGTGTGCGACAAATGTTATTCACATCCCATGATCCTGAAGAAGTCATCGCAACATTGGAGAGGAGGTACGGGAATCCGGAACGTCTCGTCCTGGCCGAATTAGCCGCCATAGAAAAGTTGCCTCACATAGGGGAATCTTGTGACGAGATATGCGCGTTCGCCAGTCGAGTTAGCAACGCCGTCGCCACAATAAGCGCTCTACGGAAACCGGAGTACCTCTGCTCACCGCAGGTAAGTCGAGACATTGTTCAGAAATTATCACCATCATTGCGGATCAGGTGGTTCGATTATGTCAAGACACACACAGAAGATCCAGTGCTAGTGAACTTGAGAAAATTCCTTGAAAACGAAGCGGACCTGTGGGCAACGTTCGCGCCAGTGGAAGCACCTGCAAAACGGTTCAACCGGCGTGTGCACACCGCACGAACCGAAGAGAACAGAGGCCAACAAACAATATCCAGTGGCAAGAAATATTGTGCAAATTGTGAAAGTCGCGAGCACTGGATAACTGACTGCAAACAGTTTCGGGAATCGACAACCGAAGACAGGTGGGTAATTGTGAAAAATAAAAAATTGTGTTTTATGTGTTTGCGTCAGAAACATTCGAAGAACAGTTGCAAAGGGCCGTCTTGCCGTAAGTGTGGACGGCAACACCACATAATGTTACACGCAATTCGTCAAGCGGCACAAGCACCGCCGGAGAAGCCCGCGCCGCGACCGCAACCACAACCACAAACACAAACACAGGGCGATAATGAAGAGGCCACTATCAAAACTGTGTACGCCGCCGCGGACGGGAAAGAGGTTTACCTCAAAATGATTCCGGTGGATGTGTTCGGACCGGCCGGCTCCGCTCGTGTGCTCGCGCTACTTGATGAGGGGTCAACTGTGTCACTGCTGGACAACGCTGTGGCTCAAGAGATCGGAGCCTCAGGCAAAGAAGACCTGCTCATCCTCGAGACCGTCGGGGGAAAGCTCGTTGAGAGGAAGGACTCTCAAATAATCGACATCAAAATTAAAGGAGCTCACCGGCGGGACAAGCGCCTATTGAAAGGAGTCCGGACCGTAACCAACCTGAAGTTGTTGCCGCAACATGTGAGTATAGAAACCATAAACAAATGTGCGCATCTGAAAAACCGAAGCGAGCTCGTCTACAGTAAAGAGAGGCCGGCTCTACTCATCGGGCAAGACAACTGGGAGATGATTGTGTCAAAAAAGATCATCAAGGGGAAGCCGAACCAACCAGTTGCTTCTCTCACCAGTCTGGGATGGGTGCTACACGGTTGCTGCGCTACGAGTGACTCTACACCGGTGAAATTCGTCAACCACGTAAACAACGTGAGTGAAGAGGCCGACATAGAAAAATTAATCAAGAGCCACTTCGAGCTAGAGTCCATCGGAGTGCAGCAGCGCCGCCCCACCAACGATGCCGATGGGAGAGCCCAAGAGACGACCCGACGGAAGGTTCGAGTCAGGTCTCTTGTGGAAGAGCGATGAGGAAACCTTGCCGAACAATTACGCAATGGCTCGTCATCGTCTGAACGGCATAGAAAAGAAGCTCGAAAAAGATGCCGTACTAAAGGGGGAATATACAAAACAAATTCAGAACCTACTTGACAGTGGATATGCCGAGAAGGCACCGACTGAAGCCACACCGGGTAGGACATTCTATTTGCCACAATTTGCCGTGGTGCACCCGCAGAAGAGAAAAACACGCCTCGTATTTGACACCGCAGCTAAATACGACGGCAAGTGCTTAAACGACGCGCTGCTCCCGGGACCCGACCTACTGCAGTCGCTGTTCGGAGTCCTGTTGCGATTCCGGCAGGGGCCGATCGCAGTGGTCGCCGATATTAGAGAAATGTTTCTGCAGATCCGCGTGCGCGAAGAGGATCGCGACAGCCTGCGATTCTTATGGCGAGGAGATGACCGGTCGTCGAAGCCGACCGAATACCGAATGGCGTCGGTAATCTTCGGGGCCGCGTCATCACCAGCTACCGCCATCTACGTCAAGAACCGGAATGCAGAAGATTTCAAAGCGACACACCCGGAAGCGGCCCAAGCGATCGTCCGAAATCACTACATGGATGACTACCTGCAGAGCTTCACATCAAGCACGCAAGCTATAGAAACCGCGAAGGCGGTACAGGCGATCCATAGGAAGGCGGGATTCGAACTGCGGCAATGGGCGAGCAACGACGCGCAAATACTGAACAACCTGGCAGAAAATGAAATATCCCCACAAGAAATTCACATAGGCGACAACGAGGAGAAAACGCTCGGACTACGCTGGCTAGTCGGAGAAGATTGTTTAGCGTTCAATAGTAACCT
The DNA here is from genome assembly GCA_033032175.1 of Saturnia japonica. Lineage (NCBI taxonomy): Eukaryota > Metazoa > Arthropoda > Insecta > Lepidoptera > Saturniidae > Saturnia > Saturnia japonica. The sequence goes on from CM065331.1 coordinate 2,215,202, forward strand.
CCGAAACACACCGAGTGACGTCATACAAAACCAGAGAGCGCCGACAAAACGCGAAGTCACTAGCGCAGTGATGTCCACCTTCGACCCGCTAGGACTGGTCGCGCTTATTCTTATACAGGGAAAACGGCTAATTCAAACCCTGTGGAGAACCGGAACTGACTGGGATGAGAGCATAGGGGAAGAGGCTCATCATCAATGGCGCGATTACATCAACAGTTTGTCCACGCTACGCGATATGAAAATTCCGCGCTGTCTGACGCCGTCCATGGGAGCGGGGCAACTGCACACCTTTGTGGATGCCAGCGAAATGGCCTATGCAGCGGCATGTTATTGAAGATCGATCGGAAACGGGGTATGTGTCACATTGATTGCCGGGAAAGCTAGAGTGGCACCGGTCAAACCCGTGACAATACCCAAATTAGAATTACAGGCTGCACTACTGGGAGCGAGGCTGGCCAACACGATCACTGAAGAACTGGAACTAAAAACCACGGACAAATTCTACTGGTCAGACTCGAGCACAGTACTGCAGTGGATGAAAGCCGATCCGCGCCACTTCAAACCGTTCGTGGCCCACAGGTTGGCAGCCATCGAAGAGATTTCGAAGCCACACGAGTGGAGGTGGGTGCCGACACGCGAAAACCCGGCCGACATAGCCACCCGGGGAGTACCGAATGGGTTCAGTGAAGACTCAAAATGGTTCGTCGGTCCAGATTTTCTTCATCGGCCAGAAACGGATTGGCCGCAGAAACGCTTGGGAAAGTGCGACCAAGTATTGGATGAAGAAAAGAAATCTGCGACTGTACTTACCACGCGCACAAGAAACGACGACACACTACCGAGTCCGGAACGATTTTCAAATTGGATAAAACTATTGCGAACCGTGGCGAGAATATTCCAATTTACAGAACTGTGTAAGAAAGGTCGCGTCGTGAACGTCGCGCGCGATAGCGAGTGGAAGCCACATAAGAAAAAAGAAACCAAGAAAACCGTCCGAACAAAGAAGACTCAAGAAAATACAACGAAGTTTATACCCATACCCGATTATTGTTTATAGCGGGCCGAGCTAGCCCTACTACACCACAGTCAACTGGATGCATTCGGGGACGAGATGGAATGTTTACGGAAAAACTTACCCATCAAGACAGGCAGCAAACTGAAGAAAATAGACGTCCAACACGATGAACACGGCATCATTCGGTTGCGAGACAGAACACGGAAAATGAACATGAGTAGCGGAAACTTGGCGGTCCTAGACGGGAAACATAAAATCGCTCGCTTACTCATCGATCGCTATCATCGAAAATTCTGCCACGCCAACCATGCGACCGTCGTGAACGAGATGCGACAAACATACTGGATTCTTGGGCTAGGGAATTCTGTGAAAAAAGTGCTACACGAGTGTCAATGGTGCCGCATCAGGAAAGAGAAGCCACAATTGCCGCCAACCGGAGATCTACCCGCCGAACGGTTGCAACACGGGGCGCATCCGTTTACGTGCACCGCGGTCGATTATTTCGGCCCTATGCACGTTACCATCGGCCGGCGAAGAGAGAAGCGATGGGGAGCCCTCTTCACCTGTTTAACGACGCGCGCGATACACCTTGAATTAGTGCCATCATTAAGTACCAGCTCCATGATCATGGCGCTACGTCGCATGTCTGCCCGGCGAGGGAACCCGCGGGTAATGTATAGTGATAATGGCACAAACTTCATTGGTGCAGATCGCGAGCTGCGTGACGAAATGTCGAAATTGAAAAAATCCGAGCTGGCTGAAGCGGCAAGTCATGAAGGCATCACCTGGAAGTTCATACCACCCGGCGCGCCACACATGGGAGGCGCCTGGGAACGAATGGTGCGAACCGTCAAAACGGCCCTCTCCGCGATCCTGAACGAGAGAAGCCCGCCAGAAGAAGTGCTGCACACCCTGCTCACGGAAGTGGAGCACACCGTCAATTCACGCCCGCTCACTCACCTGAGCGCTAGCCCGGAAGATGAGGAAGCTTTAACCCCTAACCACTTCCTTATAGGCCGTTCCTGCGGTTCATTGGTCGTCGGAAGCTTCGACGAGCACACACTCATCGGCCGGGCCGATTGGAAAACATCGCAACGTCTGGCGGACCACTTCTGGAGGAGGTGGCTGCATGAGTATCTACCAACGCTCATGCCACGGAAGATCAGCGGGAGAGAGGCTCCACAACCGCAACGAGGCGATATAGTCATCATCGCCGATGCTTCCCTACCACGCAACACCTGGCCGAGAGGCGAAGTCGTCGCCAGCTACCCCGGCCCAGATGGCAGAACACGTGTGACGGACGTCCGGACCTCGAGAGGAGGTGTGCTGAGGCGACCCACGTCGAGACTCATCGTCATCGTGCCTGCAACGTCGCGACCTCAATTTGGAGTGCACGACGGAGCGTACACTGGGGGGGAGACTGTTAGCGACGCATAGGCTTAAGCGTAATGATACGATAATAACGATTGTAAATATAAGTTGTAAGGATGAATAATTTGCACGAACGATCAATAATTAAATGTTTCTAATGTTTTGAATATGTTACTATAGCGTGTAGGTATGTAAGAACAGTATATAAGTCATGAAAATGTTTGTAATCTAATAAATATAATCACTTAAAGTACTAAAATCATATATTGTCAATAATTCATATTTTGTAAAAGTTATACGTAATGTTTTGTGTTATATAAGTAAAATAGCCTTCTGTATGTGTTTTATAATGTTAGTAAGCTCAAATAGTGCGTATATAACGAGTCACAAGACGTTTTAAGGTTGCAATGTTTAATGCTTTATATCTCCCGTGTTTATTAACCTATAATGTTAAAGTTAGTGTTTTTGAATAGGTATTTGTGTCTACATTGATGTGAAATAGTTTTTATTGTAATTGAATAACTGTAATTAGAGATATTAACAATTTATTGTATTCTGTATACAAGTAATAATAATAATAGACAGAGACAGCAATATTGCAACCACTGCGCATTACCGCGGTTAACGGACCACACCCAAATTTGGTGATGAGCAGTACGGATAGAGACGCCATCGTCCGTCTCGCTCTCCGGCAAACCATATAAAAGGCATTCTGCCGGGGCAAACGAGCGCACACGGGTACCACAAATTGAAGAATCAAGACTCAAGACTCAAGACTCAAGAAACTGGAAGTAACCGTACCCAGAAGATATAGTATTAACAAAGTGTATTGTCTTGAAGAATACAGCAAATTTTATTGTGGTGCCTGTGTGTCATTTCTTCGCATCTTCACTAAGTTCAACCCGCCAGCGACCCAGTCCATTCCGCTCCGTGCTACGTCATCGCCGCGCCTACCAGCAGGCACCTCACTGCGTGTGTGTACCTTGATGTTTCGCCCTCTTCACGCCTAGTAGTTTCGGGTGTGAACAGGGTTGGTCGCACGTAGTGAGAGGGGCTCGCACGCACTGGTTTCCAGACAGCTGGTTACCGTAGCGTGTTATCCGCCGTCGGTTATATACAGAGTACGAGGGAATCGTTTCCGTCGCGTTCGTGCCCTCGGTGCGCGGTCCCGCTCTGTATAGATTGACGTAGCACATTGTATAATTGGCGCACGCACGCGCTAATTTTAATAAGTATACAAATTGCTACTGCAATTGAGACGCTAACATGCGACATATAATTGTCCATGTAAAAAGCATGGTGGCCGGAGGTCAACTGTGACTTATCCAAATTTTTACGAAAATATTATTTTACAAACCATCAAAACGACAAACCCAGACACTTAAATAACATGTCAATACTTATTCAAATATCACAGGACACTTCAAAATAAAACAAATGACATTCCTATCAACCGAGAGCCGGTTATTATAAAGACAAATATGCTTATTATGTGTGGCTTTCTAGTAGGTATTTTCAATTATGTGGTACATTAATATGATATATCACTTATGGTTTCTCAGCGTTAGTCATTTAAACACCCGAAAATAATCTTTTTTCTGAATTGATTCACCTATTATCATTACTACTTATTTCTTACGTTACTTTATGTAAAAAAATATATCCTACTAGCTGTACCATGTGGTTTTACCCGTGTAGGCAATTTTTTCAAAGTTATAATATATCTTATGTTATTGGGTGATAATGTAGCTTTATATTGGTGAAAGAAGTTTTTTAAAATAGTCCAGTACTTTTTCAGTTTATCCATTACAAACAAGGTTTGGTTATGAGGCACGTCATGATATATATACAGTTTACACACTATTATTAACACAACGCAAATTACACCTTTAAATTATTTTAACTAAACTTCAAACAAAAAAAAAAAAACTATAAAATATGAATTTCAAGTTCTATGATAAAAAACTACTTTACAAAATTATCTTTTAACTTGAAACAGCTATTATTTAAAAAAGATTGGATGAGGTCAGGATTCGAACATAGGACTTCGACCACAGTTGTACGTTAACGACCGCAGGGCTACGAGTACGTCTGTGAAGTTTACTGAAATTATGCTACTTGTAAAAAATCTTACGCTTTTTTTTTAATATTACGAAGGTTTTTTCAGGCTAGGGTGTTCCTCCGCAACGCCCCGGAACCTAGTCCCAAAAACAAAAGTACCTAATAATCCGAAGCCAATAATAAACAATTTCGAAACCGAAGAAATCTACTAATTAAGTTTTGTCACTTTCAGTTAATGTGGAATTCAATTATATAAATAGAACACAAATTAGGACAACATAATATTTATGAAAAAAAAAGCCGAGGGCAAAGACCAAAGGTTATAAAAAAAAAACAATAAACAGCATGATATTTATTACCTAATATGGTTTAAAGGTATTTATATTGATGGTGATAATTTATTCGAAGTTAAGCTTTATAGCACTAGGCATAAGGTTAAATTTAGTAATATTAGTGTGTAATCTATAGCTATTTCTCACAAATATAACTCTCGCTCTTTCGCGCGTACTCGGTTTATATCGTCTTTTTTGCGAGAATCGTCATATCTCCGATTTGGATATACCATGTTTGTATCGTAGAACAGCGATACGAGCAGATACGAATAACTATGTGTATACGTTATGGCTCGCGGTATTTGGAAATCCAATACACTATATATATATATAGTTGGCGCTGTACTCGATAAATAGTTATCCGTTTTTGTAATGATATAGATTCTGTATCTATGTACGATTTAAATCGCCCAAGCCTAGTTTAGAGTACTGATTACTGCTCTAATGCCATATTACGCAGCACGAAATGTCATGCCATATGGCATTACTTCATAAAGTACTGTTTTGCGCATGTCTTTAATGTAGATAATACTCATTGTTTATGAATACTGTAAATGTTAAACAGAAAATAGTCTATGACCCAAAAGTCGCTGGTCGAACTTCGACCTTAGGGCGATCGCTAGTTATGTATATATTTGTGACCGTTTTGTGTTGTGTCAATATGTCTTATTTATGTGGCGAAAATATTACTTCTCTATTTTATCCGTGGATTATTTCACTAAAGTAAATATTTTTATACCATACCATATAGGTATATCTACCATCGCTATACTTCTAAGTTTTGATTTGTTCCATAAATTAATCATTAATATCTGGGCGACCGAGCTGTGAGCGCGGTTTCTTATAAACAAAAAAAGAGTAACACCTATCTAGGTAAACTTGAAGTGAATATAAAACATTATCTAAATGCAAAGTTTCATCGAAATCGTTGGAGCAGTTTTCGAGAAACTAATTACATCTTATATATATACAAGAATTGGTCAATTAATATAATAAAATAAGTACTAGGAACCTTATAAAAATACCTATATCACTGTTTCAGACACCGAGCAAACAAAAAATTAAAACAATGATTTTAAGGAGTTCTCTAGTGTATTTTCGAAGTTCAAGATGCAATGCCAATGAAATTAAAATGAGACCTCCCTTGAAGTATCCACTTCCCAACAAAATAAGAATCGCCCAAATCGGTTAACGAACAAAGATGTTATAGCTGAACATCCATTAAAAAAAAACATTCCAATTGATAATCTTCTCATTTTTTAATTCGGTTAAAAATATACAGACATAGCTAAAATCTTTCTAAATTGTCAATGAAAACTTTTTTAAGATTATGTGTAAAAATATGTTGTCCATAGAAGCAATACCCTAAAGTGGATTGCGTTGGTAAATCTAGCGTTTCATGAACCAATTTTTTTTACAATTTTAGCGTATACTGCTGGCCTGAATTTGATCTAATCTTTTCAGTAATCAATAACACGACCGCAGCGCTACCTATTCCGATTTTTCTCCTGAAAACTTTTCCAAGACCGTAACGTCGAAAACAAAATCAGACAGACTTACGCATATATATAGTTCAATTGGTCTTGAGTAAAAAAAAATTTATATAGGGTAAGTAAATGAATATTTAGTAAGTAAATTTTCAAACTTTTCTTTCTCTGAAGATAGTGTTCGGGCAATTATATTAAATTATTGAAAGAAATAAAAATTAGCCAAATCGGTCGAACCGTTCTCAATTGATTCACTTACTAACGAACAGAATTAATTTTGTATTTATATAGAGATCACACTTTAATATAATCGAGAATTCCATAAATAAGTGTTCCGTAGCTTCAAAATTCGGAAACCGCCGGACTATTATAGCTTCAGTATCTTCAGTACCATAGAAAGTTTTAATTTGTTCAATAATAATTATATTTTAAAATATAGAAAACGTGTAAATAAAAATATATAGAAGCGATTCTTTGTTCACAAAAGTGTTATACTTAGAGGGTTTAACTCACCGGGACATGTTGCTCGTGCCACGGCCAACTCTGAACTGACGATCCATATCCCATGCCGGTTGTCTTATTGCGCATGGATGGGGATGAATAGGGCGACTTCATATTGGATACTTATTTTTAAGCGACTTTTCATTTCGATTTTTTGTCGCGATTATTTTTTAAACACGATGTTTCAAATTGTGATTGTGATATTTAAAATGTACACTGTATTTTCTTTTATTGCGGCGAAATTAGTCACACACGATGTTATTTTTTAAATTCTATATCAGTGCCATCTAGAAAGAAATTACAAAAGTTGAAATCAATTAAGATGAAAGTTTTTCGGTTGAGTATGTAGTTCATAAACAGAACGCTAGATGGCAATATAGTATTGTAGATGATTATGTCTTTGCAATTTTTATGGTAAAGAAAGAAGTATAGCTTCTAAAGGTTCCTAAGCGCTATGCCGATGATACCCAGCAGCTAACGAACCCGGTGGACTTGCTTTTAAAAAACGAGCTGCTGGCATGACCCTTGGCGTTTGCCGGTGAGTTATAAGAGATGCAAGCGTCAGTTCACTGTGATAGTGTTGTGCGGTGCATTAGGTATATCAAATTAAAGTGGACATTAATTATGTTAACTAAGCCATACTGCTCCTTATAGAAATTCATTATGAACGTAAGATTTCTTTTGATCCCAACAATCTAGATTTCAAAAGCAAAAAAACAAATTGTGGTCTAGTGCCAACAACCCCTATCATTTTTTTAAATAATTTTCTATCTTGGTATACCGTACTGTTACTTTCAGCATTGTTACATGTCCGTATCCAAAATCTCCTTTTTCAATTAATTTTTTTGCTAATTAAAATCAATACTACGGCTGTATTGTTGATTTTGACGACATCGTTGCCCGTTTTTATTACTCAAGAGATTGAATTTTTATTTGTTTGTTTGAACATGCTGATCTCAAAAAGAACCAGTTAAATTTGAAAAATTAGCACTTTACAGCCTATGAATTGTGGACGTTTATAGACTATATAACTTTACGTTAAGACCATAAGACGCGCAGCACTTAGCATGAATATCAAGCAATCGGGTAAGTTGGGCTAGTATGGAAAGTGAAAACAGCGATAGGTTAGACATTAGAGTAGTATTAGTATGGTGTGATGCATTAGCATTGGCAGCACGGGTGGAAAGCTGGTTAAATAAATTTAACACAATTGAAACCATGGCCCACATATTAAACACAGAAAGTGTACTTAGCTAATTTATCCAAAATTTCTTTGTTACTTCCGTCTGAAACAGATTAACAGCTGTTCCGTCTTTTTGGAACAAAAAAAAAACGTTTGTTATCAATCGTTGAGATTAATTTGCAAATGTTAAATCTGAAACTTACCGTGGAAAGAAGATAAATCAAAAAGATAAATGTTGGTAACTGAAACGAGAAAAAAGTTGCGGTCGAGCGTTAATCTATAAGGAATAAATGTTTAAAGTGTTAAATAGATAATAATTAAAATTACTATGTTATAGATGAAACGTGAAATGACCATAATCAATTACATGTGTTTCGTCCCTCAACGAGGCATCCTCAGAATTCTTAAGAATCCTTAGGATTTAACATTTTCAGATTCAATAATTGATTACAAATGTTTTTGTTGCTGAAAGATGGAATAACTGTTCATCTGTTTAAAGCGAAAGTAGCAAAGAAATTTAGGATAATTTAATTACGAAGGATTTCCGCACAAAGTAATGCCTACGTCAATCAAACACAAAGTGTACACCACTGGCGTTCTGAGCTGATGCTCCGCGGTTTACTGATGATTTCGGCGGCATGCACTGACGATGCGATAATGCTGGCGGTATACACATGCGGCAAAAACCAGCCAGCCGCGCAACCACGCTGGCATAGTGTAAAGGAATCTTAATGCGCTTTTAAAACTACACAAATACTTTTTTCTATATTATGTAAGTATCAATTTTGTTTCTCCGGATAATTAGTCTCGGTTCCTTACGGTATTATAATCGCTTTATTAAATTTTATTGTTAAATTTCACAGTTAAATATCGACAATATTTTGCACTTTAGGGTTCAATTACCATGGAGGAACTTTCATTGCTAGACTTGCACCATCCATTCGGTCTTCAAATACAACAGTAAACATTAAGTAGACTATAATAGTGTCCCGCGTCTCCCCATTGTGGCGGCGGATGGTACACCGTGAAAGTTTTAGTGAGTAGGAGTCTCACATGACCACTCGTCCCCTCGGGCGGGTGTGTATCCATGATGGGGTTCTCCACGTTAAAAAAAAAGGTAGTGAATATGTCGTCAAGAACCTATAGGTGTTTTCTGGTAGCTCCACTTGAAGTGATAGACTGGATCCTTCCAATAAGCTCAGCGTATTACCATCTTGGGTCATATTGTCACATCATATCAGGTGAGGTGGTGGCCAAAAGATAAACCTATATAAGCCAAATAAGTAAATAAAAATAACCTTTACAGCAAGGTTGTCCATTTAATTTTGATGGTGAGCCATAATTTAGATTCCATGTAGCTGATGGAGCACCTAGTGAATAAGACTGATTTGCAGATATGAGAAAATCAGATATAAGTAGAAAGATTTTTAAAATGAATAAAGTTTTCAGTTAAAGATAGTTTAATAATAATTTAAAAAATTACAATGCGAAATCAAACGCTGATCGCTACCATTGACGGGCACATTTAAATACCTCGATAGCTCACATTACGACACATGGACCAGGGCTTGGGCCGCCTTGCACTAAAGTATTACCACTAAATAATTAGGTAAATCACTCTTCAGAACATCTCGTTCGCAATCGTGACAACATTAATATCCTAGGTGTGGATATTCAAACCTACCTCAACTACAGAGATTACATCGGATTGTCATCTCTACTACATCTCGGAGAACTCAGAGTCCTAAACACAAACGACAGTTTTTCACGCACTGTGAACTGTATATAATTTACAAGGCACAAATTTGGCCTTGTATGGAATAATTTTCACATTTCTGGGATGGATCCACAAAATACCTCCTCGATGGTCTGGACAGGATGCAGAAACGGGCTATCTGCATTGTTAATGATGCATACGTTACAAAATACATCAATCCACTTCAGCTGCGCAAGAATATCGCCTCGTTGAGGTTTTTCTATCGTCTGTATCACGGTGAGTGTTCTAAAGAGCTGTTCAATCTAATATCCTTCTCTCCCTTTCACAACAGAACCACACGCGCTGGGGTTCGGCGTTACAGTTATCTCTATCTCGGCACGAACTTAAAAGTTCTCAATGTCTTAACTGAGGGAAGAGTGGAACCATATCCTAGCCAATATGTTCCCTCCTTCTTACGTTATCAGGTCTTCAAGCATAACGTGATAAGATATCTACGCAGGCTGTTATAAAAGCGGCGACCACTGATGGAATACCGATCTCTCGGTGGTTGCTGTTGTGTTTGGATTGTACTCTGGGCTTCAGTACCGATAATTTGCCGAGCTACTATAAAAATATTTAAGTAACTAATACGGTACTATAAAAAAATGCTTGCGTTAAGGATCCCGAATGGAATGAAAGAAGTCTTTTTTTTTATAGTAAATACATGACACATTTATATATTGTGGGGTGGAGCCCTCTTTACGCGAATCCAGTTTACGCTTGAACGATTCGTTTTTATTAATGTTGTATTTCGATAAAGTTTTAGCGTATATAAATATCACGGTTTCCATTTTGATATATGTATTTACATATTTTATGATCAATCGCTGTGATTAGAACTTGTAAATCCAAAGTGCTATTTTAATTTCAATGTTATTATTCAATTTGAAAAATATTTTATATTTATTGCACTTCTACTACAGAGGATGAATTTTTCATATTGGTGTGGATGGCCAAATCCGAATCTACGAGGAATAGCGAAAAATACTCAAAAGAATCTCGGGACCGATTTTTATGAAAATTAAAATACAAAATCAAATTATTTTATATTCAATTTAGGCCCTAAGAAGGCACTTATGAATGTCAAAACACTATCACCAGTTCGGAAAACATCAAAGCCATCGAGAAGAACCGACGAGAAACTCGATCGGGTTTATCAACATCTTATTATCTTTTTAAACTGTTTTTACAGTATTTAATTATATACAGTTATAATCATTTTCAGTAGATGTACAGAGAGGCAAACACATCCAGACATCACCATCATTCACGTAATCAGCCACCCTATAATACCCCTCCGACAATAAAACCTGCTTAACATGATTCTTGAACTTATTATCCGGCAAATCGTTAATGTGGTTATGAAGTTAATTATAGAACCTAACACAAGTACCTAAAAAACTTTTATTTGTTTTACTAAGACTAAAAGATGGAATGACTATTTACTAAAAAATCAACATTCCTAAAACCTGTTAATTAAATAAAACACACACTCACACTGTTTTATTAGACCATTCGATAGTGTCGCTAATAAGTATCAAATGATGCAATGTAATAACATAATATACAGTGTAGCGATGAGTGGAGTTTCCAAAGTTCCTTGGAGGAGGGGGGGGGGGTCAAGGTCAGCAATGTGCTAGTAATACTTCTGGTGTTACAAGCATCCATAGGCTACGTTAACCGCATACAATCATGCGGGTCGTACACTTCTTCGTTACCTTATTTGTACAAAAAAAAGATAGTCATGGATACTGCCGACAGAAGTAAAAATTTAAAACTATGTAATAACTGGGGTTCTTTTTAAATAAACTGTAGTAAGAATAATATTTCATAATTTGTAAATTGAAATTACTAACATTAATCATGTTTTTCACGTCTATTGTCACTTCAAGCAACAATAAAGGTATACCAGTTGCGTAGTCCACGCATGTGATATGATGTCACGCTTTGTTATACTGAAATTATGTTCTGATTCACTCAAACTTTGGCTCAAGTACGATTTTATGAGCCCTTTAATTTCCATCGTACATTGCTCTTTTGCTAGAAAATTTAACATATAGAGTTATTATATTCTTTAGATGTAGGTATTTTCCACTGCATACAAGCGGAACCTACTTCTTTTTCGGTTGGCATGCGTTGGAACTTTATTGTTAATAGTTATTTATCTAAAATTTATCTATATTATCTGTTAATAATATATTAAATAGAATAAATTAATACTGCGAATCCTAATCCGTCCAGTGCCATTGAACTTAGAACCCGCAAAATATTGACATTGTCACTCAACGAAAAGTGACAGCAAGTGATGTAGATAATACTCATTGTTTAGGTTCATGAGTATTGCAAATGTCAAACAGAAAATAGTCTATGATCAAAAAGTCGCTGGTCGAATTTCGACCTTAGGGCGATCGCTAATATGTGATAAAAGTACATAGTATTTATTTATTTATTTAGATAATAGTTTTATTTACTGTAGGAGCTTATGTATATTTGTTGTATTTGGATATGCTCCGATGGGGTTGGTATACACCAACTGTAAAAGCCCCTTAAATAAAGAGAAAAAAAAGATAAGTAACTTTGGAGCTTCCAAGTAAAATGTAAAAGTCGGTTTCAGTGACGCGGTCTCCACTTTACCCCATACACAAAAATCGCAAAATGTGACTATATAAGATAAGTATTCCAAGTGGAACACCAAAAGCATTTTCACGTGAATGACGCAATGGGTGTCAAAAAATTTAGAAGAAAAAAAATTGAGTCGCAATTTTTTTTTTAACTTTATGCATGATGCCTAAAGGATTGGTGCTGTTCACCGCGGCACCGGTTCTTACAAAGCTTTCCACGAACCTCCCAGATGACGTAGAATTTTATTTTTATGTATCACCTCATAAATATTTATAGTTACGCCCGGGATGATTTTTTCAACGTGGGAATGAGATCAGTCACATAAATATCTGTTACTTCTTTTTAAGTTATTATTAAATTGATATATTTTATAAGTCAGGATGGTAGGTGTAGGTAAGAGGGAAAATAATTACATAGAAAATAGAACAAAAAAGACAGCAAAGAGGGAGTCGCTCTCAAACCTCAAGGGTTTCGTTCCACTACACAAGTAATTTTTGTTATGTATTTTGACTTCAGAGTTTGGGACGTTTACTCTGAGGAAATGACAACTAGCATCTAATTACGGTGCATATATTACAGCTCTTTTAAGGTGGGATGGACCGAAGGGTTAGGCAGAGGTGTACCCACAGTCCGGCGAGTATGTTTTTTTAGGTACCATGTAAAAGGGGGCGAGCCTATTGCCGTTAATCGGGCACAAAGCCAAACTCCGAGCTTCTACTGAGAATTTCACATGAAAAACCCAATAACACTTTGCTCGACCTGGGAATCGAATCCAGGACCTCGAGCATAGCAGTCGCGCTTACAAACACTAGGCTAATGAGGCAGTTACAGAGTGTATTAGGAAAAGATATTCTTTTCTGGGAACGGAAGCAAAAAATTTAGAGAGATGTTGTTGGTCACTCGGTACTGAACGAAGGTTCCTTTATCCAATAGGTAATATTAAATAAGCAATATTTCTATATGCATACTGCATCGACAAAAGGCGGTATGTAACTCAATTCGATTGTATATTTTTTTATGTATAGTCAGCCATAACTTCTTTGTTTATGAACCGGTTTGAATGATTCTTTTTTTGTTAGATAAGGCATACCTCAATGGTGGTCCCATTTGACCTTCCATTGGACTTTCCACCAGGGAACTCATCAAAATCAATAAAGTTAGTTTTATTATAAAATTTGTTTTGTCTAATGTAGCTTCTAATTACGTGCTTAGGAAATTCCTTCCAAAAGTTACCATTTTTTTTTTCGCTATTAATTTATCGCAATATGGAAGCTTAGATAGTTTTTTTTTATTTTAATTCATAAACTTTTCTTATTTTAGCTGTTGGGTACGCGTCACTTCCCCTCTGCGTGAGGGGGGGGGGGGGGGTGACGTTTCCCCGGTTTGGACGGGCGTTTTGTTGCGCCGGATGCCCATCTCGTAGATACCGTACGGATGCCAGTGGGTTGCGTGATGTTAGTAGTGAGGGGGTCCGGGGGGTGCAATAATGCACGACCGCTTGGGGTGCCGGGTCTTCAATGAAAGTCGATATCTTGAGTTGATTGTTCGCAGGACGACCAAAGCTTTCTTCTCGTTGTTACTTGTACTTGTAGACTCGTTGAATTGCACCGTGCCCAATACGGCCCCTCTTCGAGCTTAAGTAGTTCGAGGAATGACCGTAAAGAGAGCCCCGTTTTATTCCGTGTTTATTTCGTGTTTTAACTTTACTTTTCGCTTTGGTTGCCCTGTTAAACTCTTTATATTTCTCTCATTATATATCTTATGTACACATGTCATATATCAAAATGTTTCTTTTTGAATTACCTATCCAATGCATACTTACTTATAATATACATTACGTATATATTCCGTATATAAGCCAAAAACAATGTAATTTACGGGCGGCATCACTATTTTCCGTCCGTAAAGTCTCTATAATATTCGATATACTTACTCTATTGACTTACTCTATGCGTTAATCTATTCTATATTAGTTATATTTTCACATATGTGACACACAATACATAATGGTTTATATACATCCTAATATATAACGTGCAACTTGTAATGTAGCGTATTCGCTTACATTTCTCTATAATATTGTCTGTATCAATCTATTTTATCATAACACATAGTATATAACACGTAAACACAATAATATCACATAATAACCTAACATGAAACACGAAAATGACTGTTCTGTCGCCAACATTAGCCTTATAACAAGTAATTTATGTAATTGTTGATTGCGTTGTAAGTGACGTAGTTTGGTTATTGTGCACAAGTAAAGTGGATTAAATAATAGGTCTTTACCTATGGAATTGCCGTTCTGCAGTACTGGCCATTTCAAATCAAAATAATTTTTGTTTGGCTAAGAAATCTAATTTCAAATTAATTTTATTTTTAAAACATGGAATTCTTTTTCCAAAAGTAGTCATTTGTTTATTAATTAGTGTTACATTTTCATCGCATTTAAATCTTTTTTGGCATCACGGATACGTTAAAAATTCGAGTAATTATGGAATATGAGTACCGTCGTGGCAGCAACGCGGCACAAGCGGCACGCAACATCAACGACGTTTACGGAGCTAACACTACAAACCAACGCACCACCTGTTATTGGTTTGCTCGCTTCCGTTCTGGGAATTTCGACCTGAAAAATGAACCTCGCGGTCGTCCGAAGACTTTGGTCGACAATGACGAATTAAAGGCGATTGTGGAAGCTGATGATACACAATCTACGGCTGAATTAGCAGCAGCTTTCGACGTTAGCGTCAAAACAATATTGGTCCATTTGCGTCAAATTGGCAAGGTAAAAAATCTTGACAAATGGGTGCCCCACGAACTAAATGATCGCCAGCGCGAAGTACGCGTCGAGACGTGCCTTGCACTGCTCAACAGACACACAAATGAATGAATTTTGAACCGCATTGTTACCTGCGATGAAAAATGTATTCTGTTTGATAACCGCAAGTGCTCAGCAAGTTGGTTGGATCCTAGTTCAGCACCTAAACAATGCCCTGAACGAAAACTTACCCCTAGAAAAGTGATGGTCACTGTTTGGTGGTCTAGCGCCGGTGTGATTTATCACAGCTTCTTACCATACGGGGTGAGCATTACTGCAGATGTGTACTGTGAAGAACTGAACACAATGATGGAGAAGCTGGCACATCTCCAACCAGCATTGGTCAATCGCTCGTCTCCGCTGCTCCTGCACGACAACGCGCGACCTCATACTGCACAGCAGACGGTCTCCAAGTTGCAAGAACTGGGTTGGAAGTTCTCCGTCATCCGCCCTACTCACCAGATCTTGCGCCTACAGACTACTACTTTTTCCATAATTTGGATAACTCCTTGGCGGGAAAAAAATTAAATACCCGAGAGGCAGTGCAAAATGCCTTTGAAGAATTTGTTGCCTCCCGTCCAGCTGATTTCTTTAAGAAGGGCATCAATAAACTGCCACTGCGCTGGCGAAGATGCATTGATTGCATGGGTGATTACTTCGATTAATAAAAGTAAAAAATATATGAAAAATATTCGTTTAAATTTTTTCATACAAAACGGCAATTTCATAGGTAATGACCTAATATTTGGGAACATGCATTATAAATTACCACAAACACTCCCTAGACAGTTTTAACAAAGGAGCCGCCATCTTTAGAGTTATGTTTATAGATTATAGAATAATTACAACAATATTACATTCAAATGACGAATAGAGTTGCCATTAAATTATTTAAAAAAAAAAAGAATTTTAAATAAAACGCTTCAATTCTGTATTGGTACATCAGAAGTTTTAATTTACAAAAAAAAATAAAAACTATAAAACATTATTTAAAACTTAAAATTACTTTAATTATATATCTATCTTTTTTTAAATACTTCCACGACAAAGTGACTGTTCAGCATTGATGCTATGTAAGGTACGGTCCACAAAATAACGGCGACTGTTGGTGACATGAATTTCATTACAATTCCGTTCAGCTGAAATGTCTTTTCACACCAAGTTTAAAGGGTCCAATATCATTGGAAAATAGGGAACACGTTGCTGGGAGGCTATTTCACATCTGCACGGATGCCAAAGGTTCAGAATTAACGAACGTCATAAACCAGACCAAATAACTTAATTAAGCGCTACGTTATTAAGGTTCCTTTCAAAGTTAAAGCAGCAGAGCAAGCAAGGCTTGGACAACCATAACGACGAGTTGTAGTAAACCTGGTAGCAGACCACCGCCAATCCCAATAAGCACATCCTCAGCCAAATCCGTGATGGTAGACACCAGGGTCGTAAGCAAACCTTGGATATTCACCACTCCAGCTGGCGGAGTATTAGGGTTCGCCCCCGCTGCATATTCTGGTAAAGACCTCAAGAAATTCACGATAGCTAATGCTTGGGAGTAAAGCTTCAGTAAGGACGTCTCCAAAGCACCAAGGTCGACCGGTATGACGCAGCTGATTGATGGTGGAAGCGTATCGAAGATAGACAGTAGAGATAGTAAGAGATTGTAGACGTTGTTTAAAAGTGGTAGGAGTATATTGACTAGAGGATATACTGCTGGTAATTGGACACCGGTTGCTGATACTGGAGACTGCGAAAAGAAAAACAATTTTGTAGGAAACTTAGGCAAAAAAGTTAAAGGTTAAAGGAATGATGGCACATTAATATTGTTTACGAATACTACGTCAACACTCATGAGCTCGAATCTCTATAAAGAGTCGTGCGCCTTCGGTGAACGAAGAAATCTATTTATATATTAATACGTGAGCAAAAGTTTTCGGTACCTTCTTGAGCGTATTGCGTGCAGGAAAGTCTGTGAAATTTGGCATGGTTAAAGTTTATATGGAGAAGGAGTGCAGAAAGCTAAAATTTGTCTATAATATCTGTTACTAATATATTAAATAAAATAAATTAATACTGCGAATCCTAACCCAACAAGTGCCATTGAACTTAGACCCGCCAAAATATTGACATTGTCACTCAATGAAAAGTGACAGCGAGTGATATAATATTCATTGTTTAGGTTCATACTGCAAATGTGAAACAGAAAATAGTCTATGATCAAAAAGTCGCTGGTCAAATTTCGACCTTAGGGCGATCGCTAGTATAAATAAATATATAGTTCTGCCTGCACAGTTAATTTTTTTTGTCGAAATTTCCTGATAGGCATACTATATAAACGATACTGATTACGAACGTGCCATTAAAACATTTTTGTCTGTCTTTTTGTACGTCCGGATTTAACTCAAAAACGACTCGACCGATTCCTATGAAATATTATATGTCTATGAATATATATTAGTACCTATGAAATATCATTGGTCAATTGATAAGGTATAAGAAACTTCAATATTACTTTTAGTTAAATCGTAAAAAAAAATTAATATTATTCTTTAAATCTTGACCGATTTTGATGAAATTTTGTACACGGGAAGTATAAGTCATTCTATGATTGATGATTTATAAGAATTTTAAATAACACTTTTAGGATCCGTTAAAAACCAATTTTCAAAAATTTCATTAATTGTTAATCGTTTTTATGTAAATTTTACACGGGAAATACATGCCCACCTCTCCATGCCGCTCCTTATTTGATAGACTATATGAATTGTCAACAATATGAGTAACAATAAAATTACAGGATGTAAATAACTAATACGTAGTAAGAAACGTGTGTAGAGCGATGAGCACACCGTTGGTTTTCTAAAATTCCCCCCTGGCTAGCTACTAAACTCTTGTTATATCTGTCCCCAATATTCTATAGATGCTTGTTATATCTGCACTTTAGAGCCAGTCCTTCCACTAGGCTTGGAGTGTTATATACTAGCTGAGGCTAACAGTTTCACCTGCTTTAAATTTATTCTATCAACTCTCCTTTGCGTCGCGTAGCTGACAACGCATCGTTTTATCCTATGGTTGTTCTCAGTTCCCGTATTTGCTTACAGCTTGCCAGATAGCTGTTGATTACTGCTTGGATCTTTAGAGTCGTAGCGTGAAGTGAGACTCTTCTAGAATCATCTTCATTTTTTTTAAACTATGGATAGGTTTTCGTTTGACCTACTACCTCGCCTGATTGTAAATGATGATGTGGCCTACGATGGAGCACGCTTGCCTAGAAGGTCGATTCATTCGAGACAAGGAAAAACTATTGTTTAGTTTCATAATACTTGGTAATATGAATCTACAGCACCTAATGTAAGTATAGTAGAGACCAAAACAAGACAATTTTTGATAAAAAGAAAACCATATTTAATTATTTTGAGGAAATCGTTGGTGTATCTTCGAAGTCAAAGGTTCAATGCCAATGCACTTAATATGGAAACTCCTTGAAGTATCCCCTTTCCAACAAATAAATCCATTAAAAAAAATTACGTAAGCTCTTGTCATTTTTTTCTAGTCGATTAAAAACGATGACCGTCGTTGATAAGTTCCATCAACACGGCCGTCGCCGTCGTCTGCTTAAATAATTTTTCACGCCTTATTTGTGGGGGAAAATTTCATAGGAAGGAGGGGAAACGATGGCTGGCGTTACCACCATCGTACCGGGGGGAGGGAGCCGTACTTGGCTATGCCAGTGTACACATTCTATACAAGTTTACAATAAAAATACTATACAACTCACCGTTAATATAATTGTTGAGGCTAAACAAATTAATGTCAATGACCTTGTCATTTTATATTAAAAATAAATATTAAATTCTAATGAAAAATATCTCCCCTTCTAAAGTTAAATTATATATAATTTAATTATAATTACACTAACATGTTTTATATAACCGATAACTTGGAATTACGTAATTCATTATATAATAAATGATAAAGTTTATCTATGATAATATTATTAGAATTGGATTTCATTATAGTTACCTAATTTTCGTTAAGTAATTAAATGTTTTGCAAAGCGATAGTGTCTAAATGTTTTTGTTTATTCAATTAATATTTAGCTAAGCCTTAACTATTTCTGATTTTACATTAACCAAAATTTTTTTAATATTTAATTTTGCAATAGTTATACAAAATCATAATTAACAAATTAATAAACTTTTATGAACATTTATCGCAGGATCTTATGAAGTATATAAATATAAAAAGGTCTCCACGAAGTTTCAAATTTATAGGCCTATTAGTTATACCTTTTATCTCATTGTTTATGCCAACGGAGATTAGTAAAAAAAATATTAGTTAACAATTGAATAACTTTTTGAAAAACGGTGATAAAACTTTTTTTCAACGAGGCTCGATTCTTTCATGTGTTAAGAAGATATTAGATTTTTTAAAATGACATTTTATGTTATAAAAAAGTATTTTATCTGATGAAACTCTATGTAGCGGCGGCGCGCGCGCAGGCCGTAACAGCCGCGCGGAGCCCTATTTTCAACGTCAAATTAAAATTATTAATAATGGATATAGAGTTCCAGGAGTTGAGACTTTTTTATCGGAAATTTCCTCCTCTTTAACTAGCTTTTTTTTAATTGCTTAAATATCAATATTTTTCGAGTTATTAACGAATAACTAAATACCAATTTTTTTTCATCTTATTTTGTTAATAACAATTGCAATTTTTTCCACAGTCGTGCTGCTGTTACGGAAAAAGATCGGTCGCAGAAATTAGTATAACGACTTGGTATATTGAGAATTAAAGAATCAGAAGATGTCAGCTGTCTGTTTGTTTAGATACTTGGTCCTTTAAAAAAAAATCACGATATACTCATTCAATAACAATTTATTAAAGTTTTAAGAAACTGTAATTTTTATACTCTTACCGTGGTTATGTGGGGATTCTAATATTAGTGTAGAGTACCGTGAACGTAGTCGCGGGCGGTTGCTAGTAGACTATAAAATGCAAAAAGATTTTTCCAAAACTGACTGGTAATTCCAGAGTTTAAAGAAAGAAACACAAAGAGAATAAGAACTTGTGCTATATAAAATGTATTTGCATAGAAGACTGTTCCCAGTTTAATTTAGAAAATGGTCTCGTCGGCAAACAGAATAAATTATTTTCAGAATTTTTTTGCTCCCTTTTAAAAGTAATCCCTCGGTGAAACTTCATTGAGGAAAAGTCCGTATTTATACAGTTTTCTTATGTCTATTACGACCTCATTTCTTTCTTTTGAGATTCTTTATACAGTAATATTTTATGCTTTAATTCATTACGTTTTCCAAGGCTGTATAAAAAACTGTGTAAACCAGCGGTTCCGCTCCCGCAAAATTCCATTTTTGGATTTTGCTCCTTAAAAACGATTATCATATAAGGAACATTCATGAATGCATTGTTACTGGTAATGAGACGTGGATTTACGAGTTTGAAATGCAAACTAGTTAACAAGCTTCGGAGCGACGCCTTCCAACTGAACGGAAACCGAAAAAACCACCCCAAAGTCGATCAAAAGTCAAAGCTATGTTGACAGTTTTCTTTGACTATCGCGCTGTTGTGCACTTGGAATTGTTATCGGAAGGTTAAATGGGTTTGTGGAAAGAAAATTCTTAGATTATGCACCACGATAATGCGCCTTCGCACAAGACAAACATTGTGAACGAATTTTTGACCAAAAACTCAACAAATACCATTGAGCAAAACTACCTTATGCACCAGATATAGCTCCAGCCGACTTCTTTCTTTTTCTCAAACTCAAATTACCACTTCTTTACACCCGTTTTCATTCGGTAGAAGACATACTGGAGAATTCGCGAAGAGAACTAAACACAATTCCGGCAAAAAGCGTTTAAAAATGTTTTGATGATTAGATTATTCGTTGGCGTAAGTTTATCGTTTCTGAAGGAGCATACTTTAAAGGCGATAAAATAAATTTGAATGAATAACTAACATTTTGTGTATTATTGATCGTTTCCCATTACTTTTTTGACAGAGTAGTACATCGGATGATTTCGGAATGCGACCCAATAAGGTGTGTCGCTATGGTGACTGTTTCACTTGATGTATGGTGGTCGCATCCATTCGGGGACAATTATCCTGTAATTAAATCTCTTTGCAATTATGGAAATACTTTTTAAATATAATATAGCGGAAAAGTTAATCTCTGAAATTACCAATCGGATTTGAAAAGTTATTTTTTATACAAGGTGTCCAGAAAGGGTATCGGGTATTTGTTTTCGCGCCATATTCGAAACGGGGCGTCTAAAGGGTGCGGGGAGGGGTTCGTGGCGTCCGCCATTTTGTGGAGTTTTATTCACGATGGAACAGTACTCGGGGACGCATCGCGCATTTTGCGTACGAGCGTATTATCGTAATGGTGATTCAATAGTGACTGCTCAACGTCTCTATCGTACACGCCACGCGCCAAGTGACGATAGCATTAGGAAATGGATCAGGATGTTCGAGAATACAGGTGCGACAGTTAAAATTCAAAACTCTGGTCGTCCTCGTTCAGTTCGCGATGAAGAAACAATTGAAGAAGTTGAGGCGTCGGTTCGTCAAAATCCGTCTTTATCCATCCGAAAACGAAGCCAAGCGTTGAACATCAAAAAATCGTCTTTACATTCGATTTTAAAGAAAGACTTACATCTAAAAGCCTATAAAATTCAATTGGTTCAAGAATTGAAGGATACGGACTATGCTAATCGACTGAATTTTGCGAACGAAATGCTGCAGCGATTTAACAACTTTAACAACATACTGTTCAGTGACGAAGCAAATTTTCACCTGAATGGTCATGTTAATAAGCAGAATTGTCGGTACTGGGCAGTGGAGAGTCCGAGACGAAAGCATGAACGACCCCTGCATAGCCCAAAGGTCGTTGTTTGGGCCGCTATGTCTGCTAAAGGCATAATTGGTCCTTATTTTCATGAAGATCAACGAGGCCGAGCAATTAATGTGAATAGTGACCGTTATTGCGATATGTTGCGAAATTTTTTGGTCCCAGAGTTGCAGGAGTTTGCAGGTTTCAACTCAAGAACGTGGTTCCAGCAAGATGGGGCCACTTGCCATACCTCAAATGACTCAATGGAAGTTGTTAACGAATTATTCCCTAATAAAGTCATTTCGCGAAGGGGTAACATCAACTGGCCTCCCAGAAGCCCCGACCTTAGCCCGCTTGACTATTTTGCATGGGGATACCTTAAAAGTAAGGTTTATCAAAACAATCCGACGAATCTAACCCAGTTAAAGCAAAACATCAGGTCAGAAATGGCAGCAATATCGATAGCTATGTGTCAACGTGTTATCGCCCATCTTCGTTTCCGTTTAGAAGAGTGCCAGCAACGTAACGGTCATCATTTGGATAACATCATCTTTTCCAAATAATTCTCCAATTTATATGCTAATAATAAACAATAAACTTTTTTATTGCATACAAATAATTTTTGTTTCATTGAACTTACAAATACCCGATACCCTTTCTGAACACCTTGTATGATAGCCAAATTTACGAGGCATAGTACATGCTATCCAGAATTAGGCTATACCTCACAGATAGCCTAAAATATTGATTTTTGTTAAGTATTTCGGAAGTGGAAGAGTTTCCAAACTGCTTTATCCTTACTGGCGTAATGGCTAATGATACGTAAATACAATGTTCTACAATAGTATTGGTCCTTAGTAAGTCTAAAAAAAATTTGGGATAGTATATTCCTATCTTTTATACATAAACCACAATAAGGTATTTAGCGACAACAGTTTGTTGAAAATAATAAGTGATTTATGAGTATTATTTTTAGACATGGCATATTAATCCTTAAAAGCAAAGGTTACTTCATCATAAATATAATTCTATGAAATTACACTTTGCACTTTGTAGCATGATATTTGGATATGTAGTTTATTTTATAATGGATAATTAAAGTATTTTGCACTTGCGGGAAGTGAGGGGGGGAAGTTATGATGGGCTACACGGCTGTGTTGGCGGTGGTAAGCTTGATAGAACTTTTCAGGGAGTTTTTGTGACAGTTCAAATTAATTCAAACATAAAGACTTCATTTCTGCATATTAACCAAACAATATTACGCAAAACGCCATCGATATTACAAAATTATGCATCAAATATTGCAAGCTTATGAATTTAGAAAAAAAAAACTACATACATAACAAATCAATATCTCGTCAAAAACTCTATTTCACAGTTTTTTGTCTATTTCAGACATAAATTGAGTATCTGTCAAATCGATGGTAAAAATTGGGTGGCCAATTAATATAAAAAAAATTAATAAGACATAATATATTTCATTATACATAGACCAATTAGTAAATTGATAGCCGTAATTGTTTAAATTTTTTACGACAGATAAAATATTTCACTATAGATTATCAAAACTGATAACTTTTTTTTTACATTTAATGAAAGTTTCATAATTATATAACGATAAACAATTTCACATAACGATAACAAACGGTTATAAAAAAGAAATTATTATTTTTTATAGACAAATCTAGCCTGGAATAGTTTAGGATATATGTTGTCTAAAAAAAAATTATGCGAAAATTAATTGTCTTTAGTTTTGTTGTTTCATTATTTGTTAGTATATTTTTTATAATTAGCATTTCTTCATTTCCTTTGCCAAAATTATCGAAGATAAAATTTTTTTTTCACAGGTTCAAAATTGTCAGGCAATGATACCAGCGTATTCAGTCTCAGCACTCCGACTCGCTTTCGACGAAATATCAACAGTGTTGCCAGTCGCGAACCAACTCGCATGCCTGTTACTGCCATTTTTGATAAACCTTATAAACAATTTAAATAACCTATCTAACATAGTTCAGAATTTAACACCGGCAGTGTTGCCATATTTCGGATGTACGCTGCCTTTGCTCTATGCAACATTAACGGATTTAGCGTCTGTCCTGTTTTTGTACATTAGTGTATTGATTTCTCTATTTCGATCGAATGTTCTAGCAGCTCCTGGTCTATTGTTGGGCTTAGTGATCCAGATTTTGAACTTAGTTCTAAACTTACTGAGCGGTTTGACAGACGGGACAGGTTTGTTAAGCGGGTTGATAAAACTAATCACGAATGTTGTTGTTGAGTTAGAGAAATTGTTATTGTAAATTAATTTATTATTGTAAGTTATTATTATGTAAATATATAATTTTAAGATTTTTGTATTCTATGGCGTTTCTATTAAGTTATTTATTTATACTAGCGATCGCCCTAAGGTAGAAAATTGACCAGCGACTTTTTGATCATAGACTATTTTCTGTTTAACATTTACAGTATTCATAAACAATGAGTATTATCTATATCACTTGCTGTCACTTTTCGTTGAGTGACAATGTCAGTATTTTGGGGGGTCTAAATTCAATGGCACTGGTTGTTATGGATTCGCAGTGTTAATTTAATTTATTAGTAACAGATATTATAGATAAATTTTAGCTTTCTGCACTCCTCTGTAACCATGCCAAATCTCAAGTCTTCCGTGCACGCAATACGCTTGAAATGGTACTGAAAGCTTTTGCTTCACGTATTAATTTAAAGATATAATAAAAACATCAACAAGACTTACATTCTGACAAATTATAAGATTGCCGACAAAAAAAGACGTAAACAAATGCAAATCACATGCATACAAAACAATTAAATATTATCAAACTAAAATATCAATATATTCTACTTAGGTAGACAAGTGGATTTATATTTTTGAAGGCTATTCGCGAAGAAGTCTAGATTTGACTTTTTAGATTCAGCATTATAACGTGATACAATTCAATTCAACGGAGAGAAGCCCCAAAAGTTTGTTCGGTAATGAAGAAGTAGGAAGAAGTTCCTATGGCAACAATTCCGATTCCTGAATCGGAAAATTGTTTTCACACACCTGCAATATTTTTGACCTACCTATCCTACGACACGTCACGCCATGGAATACACGAGAGAAAAAAAATCATCACCAATTATTTTACACGTAGAAAAGCTACTTACTCAAAAAAATAATATTTTGAAGATTTTATTTATACCCATATAAATTTCTCGTTTTAATATTTTCGCTACTAATCATTACCGAACAAACTTGGGGCTTTTCTCTCCGTTGAATAGAATTGTTTCACGTTATAATTCCGAGTCTAAAAAGTCATATCTAGACATCTTCGCGAATAGTCTTGAAAAATATAAATCTATTTGTCTCTGTAAGTAGATTATATTAATTTTTTAATTTGTTGTGATTTAAATTGTTCAAGTTTAATTTTAAAGTACATATTTTGTTTTTTCTCTAATTGTATTACCAAATTCATTCCTGCTTTTTTTTTTTTAAATTAATTATTATTACTGCTCACCTGTGTTATCATGTCATAAATTCCTATAATTAAGATTGCATTTGTTTAGAGTCTTTTTTTGTTGGTAATTTTATAATTTTTCAAAATGTAATTCTTGTTGGTGTTTTTATTGTAAATAAATAAATTTCAGCTTTCTAGTACTAAAAAATTCTGAGCTAAGCCGTGGACAAACAGATGAACATGGCGAAATTATAAGGGTTCCATGTTGCCTTCGGAACCCTAATAAAATATCAGAGATTACAAAGTGTGGGTAAATAATTGATTGACCTTTAAGACTTAATTGTGTTCGATGAACGAACATTCAAAAAACGTACTTTCGTATTTATAACTAGCGGTGCCTACGTGTTTGAAAAACAGCTATATACAATCAGATATGTAAGTATACTGAAAGTTAGCAGCGGCGATTTAACCGTATTTCATGCTTTGTGAATGTCTTAGATTTCCGATTCACGGTGAGCTCGCGGTCAGCAGTTAGCCGTGGCTCACAATCTTCACTACTTTAAATTGATCGATATTCAGCCATACGTTTACGGTTTGAATTTAACCGAATACGTCGCACCCTACACTTTTCTGGGGCGCGTAAACTTTTTCCTAATATCTTGTTCATTATTTCCCCGATTTCTGTGAACGGACGGATCTCACTCTTTTTTAAAGCAATGGAATACTGAGAAAGCCCTGTCCACTTTCTATTAGGCGTTTTCATTTAATTTTCACTCAAATCGTAACACAATGTATCTAAAAGCCTATTCAGAATATCCAAGTAAAACCATTAGTAACCATAAAAGCTGAGTAGTTCAATATAAAAGTTTAAGGTTTTGCAATCGTTTAGGGAATGATAAGTTTTTAATAAATTTTATATTTGTTAGCCATAAATATGCAGAATGATGCATTACAATATATCTTTTTTAGTATAATTTTTTTTTTTAAATATAACGCAAAAATAATTCAAACAACAGCATTTGTCGTAGAACTTTAAAATAAATTAGAACAATCAAGCCAAATTCCTGATAATTTAAATTCGGGATAAACCTAACAACAATTATTTCGTAAAAATGTAGTGTTATTTTTATCGTTCGTACGTTTGTATTTATTTATATTGAAAATTACGTGCCGATAAAATAATTTGGTATAATTTCACTAGCTAACTGCCCTGCGCAACATCGTCTGCGTCACATAAGAGAGAGTGGGACGTAGGCAGAGACAAATAACAATAATTGTTGTCGTAAGCACTTACAATACAATTTAAAAGTGCCGCCCGCCTGCCACATTATTCCGCTGAAATGCACGCGCGGTGCTTGATTATTATTTTGCTGCGGAGTTATTTTAATACGGTGATATCTCCTTAGATATTCATTGAAATCAAATGACGTACAGAGAAATTTTGTCTGAAATTGAATACTTGTGATCAATAACGTATTTATTTCGATAAGGATTAATACCATGTTTATAAAAATACCTTCGCAAATAATACATTATTTTAGAACAATTTTTTTTACCATAAAAAAGGTTATATTGCGTCAACCTTAAAAAAATTGTTTTCTAGAAGGTTCGCGAAATATGTGCTGGGCCCTTAATTCAATCAATCGCGAATCAATCCCTCTCAAAACTATTGCTGCGATACACAGTAATTATTCTAATAAACAAAAGAGACTCATCTCGTCAGGAGCGGGCGGTGACCTTGACCTTGCCCCGTCGACCTGGACTGCAGATTGTGAAGTATTTGTGTTTGTGGAGTGAACTGTATGTATGTGTGTGTGGCAGCCTCAAATGGTAGGACACTATCACTCAAGCAATCAGTTCATCAAAACCTCCTGGTACACCAACTCATCAGTTTATACAATACAAAACTAAAACCTTCACCTTCACCGAACGTCCGGAATGACGTAGTGCCTGACGTAGCTCCACAAAACCGCACGCGGGAGCACGATAGTGAAGCACGAAGCAGACTGGCCAGCAGAGCCGTCGGACGAAGGGCGGGGCGGCCGAACGATGCACCTGCCAGGCAATTCGCCAATCACGGCGATCGCGGCTTCGTACGACGCGGCTAATGAACTTATTGCAAACATTAGATATATGCTATCGCGGACCTTTTTTAGAACTTTTTAAGAAAAATAATTGTGTTACAAATTATTTTTACGTAACTTCCATTTACACAGCGCACGCAATGGAAACTTTCAAATGGAATAAATTTTCCCGTTTTTGCAACGTTTTACATTGATGCTCCGCTCCTATTGGTCGTAGCGTGATGTTATATAGCCTATAACTTTTATCGATAAATGGGATATCCAACACTAAAAAATATTTTTTTAATACCAGCCAGTACTTCCTGAGATTAGCACGTTCAACCAAACAAACAAACAAACTTTTCAGCTCTATATAATATTATTATAGATTTAAATAAATTTTATATATATTTTAAAAACTACTTTTAGAAATTGCAAAGAAAAATAATCTTAAATTCTCAACCGATTCGGATCTAATTTTGTAAACGGGAAGCATATGTGCGTCATTTCACAATAATTAATAAGCTATAAAAATCGTTAACAAATCGCATTAAAAGATTTTCATGAAATTTTGTACACTGGAAGGAACAATAATATGTCATTTCATAATTTTATTGTTAGGGCTCATGTAGACATTGTTGTGCTGCCGCCGCGCCGTCCACGCGCTGCCCACCACATGATTGCTGTACCACAGTATCTTTTTATGTAATACAGCGTTAGCCACGAAAATTATACGTGTAGGAATAATGAACATGTTGAGTTTAATTTAAAAAAGTTAGTTTTTGCATATAATAGGTATATCTAATAATTTGTGAATGTTTTGATATTCACCTGAAGATAATCACAAAACTTACACTCATCATTTCGTGGATCTTTATGAAGTGTATAGAATCCACCATGTTGTTCTCTTTGCGTCAAAATAGGATGAACCCATAAGCGTCTATTTGACTTCTTACTTTTATTTAGCCATTTCTTCCAAAATCCAAATATTTTTTATTCAATTTAGGCCCCGAGAAGGCACCTATGAATGTCAAAACTATAGTATGCAAACACTAACTCCTTTTTTTTAGTTAAATTCATAATATTCATTATGCCTACACGTATGATGTTCGTGGCTAGCAATGTATTACATAAAAAGGTACATTGATACACCGCCAGTTTTCTTAATAAATTGTTATAAATCACTAACAAATTAATAATTTACCGTATATAGAAAACATATCTTGAAGTACTACATATTATTACAGTTAAATTTATCTAAGTCTCTGCTTTGTTCACTGTATATTCGACATATCCGCAGGATTGGATTATAATAAGCCACATTATTAGAACAATATTTTATATAAAACAAGATAAATTAATTTAAAAAAAGTATAGAAAACCTGAGTCCAGCAAAAAATATTTTTCTATTTTTAACTTTTATTTGATTCTCAGACTTTGTACTTAAATATTAAATGGCCTATCTCACTCCCACAGTTAAGACGAATCTAACGACACCTCGTATGCTAAAATCCATTAAGCTGTTTAGGCTACAGAGGGTGCCAAAGAAATAGACATATAATATACACACATACGTTCGAAAAACATAACCCTCCTTTTTCGCAATCGGCTAAAAAGGAAACAATAAACATTGAGCGATTTTTGGTAGGGAAAAATTTATGGGTTCACGTCACGGATGACCTCGACATGCTCGTGACGTATTGCGCTTGCGTCAGACTAGCGACGCGTAGTATAGATTACCTGTGGACATGTATACGCATATAGACACTAATACATTGTATATACTCGACTGTATCATATGCGTGTTTGAATTTTTGGATAGGTAAAATCTTGTGATTTCGCGTCACCGACATGCTCTGAAATAATTCAGAGTATAATTGATTTAAAACTTCAATACTGAGTTTTCACTTCTGTCGGCAGTCCATATGACTTCCTCTGTTCTTTTTTAAATGAACTATACATCTCTGCTTACCACTAATACAATTTCCCAGTTTAAAGGTACACATTACAATATAACTCGCACAGATAAAATTGAACGTGACTTATCAACATGGCGTCTCTACAGTTATCAATCGGCAATCAAATAACTTATAATTACACATAATATATAACGTTTAAATTTAAATAACAGACACGTATTTATACGTGAAATTTCATAAGAAACGTCTTTGGTTGAATTCATTCTTTTTCAAATAAAAATAATGTAATAAAAATAAGAATGCCAATTCACTATAATGATTATTTTAAAAATATTATATTTATTGTGTCGTATTACTATAATTATTAAGGTGAGTGTAATTTTTTTTGACGCTATACAATTTTAAAAATGTCACATAAAAGCTTTCACTTGTTTCTATCTTTTATTTAAATAAAATAATTAGCTAACTGCCTCATTAGCCTAGTAGTCGTAAGCGTGACTGCTATGAACGAGGTTCTGGGTTCGCTTCCCAGGTCGAGCAAAGTGTTATTGGGGTTTTCTATGAAATTCTTAGTAGCAGCTCGGATTATGGCTTCTTGCCCGATTAATGGCAACAGGCTCGCCCCCTATTACATGGGACCTAAAAACATACTCGGCGAACTGTGGGTGTACATTAATTAGTACACCTCTGCCTAACTTTCGAGGATACAGGCGTGATGGTATGTTATATATAAATAAAATTATAGACGTTTTCGGTTTTGATAATAAATCTTAGATAATTTGGTCCTAATATAAAAAAAAATATCACGGTATCTTCATTCAATAGGTAATTAAAGTTATAAGAAATTACGATTTTAATAATCATTGCGTGTATTTTGTCCTTCACGCGACCGGAGTCGCGGGCAGAGCTAGTGGGTAAAGCACAGCTTCTTCTTCTTCTTCTTGCCTTTATCCCACACTAGATGGGGTCGGCACAGCACATCTTCATGTATTACTACTATTCATTTCCATGCTGTAATAGATTTACGTCAACCATACTTGGGAATGTTATGTTTGGTATAAGTTGGTCACCAATAAAAGTCCCTTAGTTGCCTTCCAGGAAGAAAGTTGGTGGGGTCCTATTCTTAGCAAAAAGCAATATCAATTCTAGGTAAAGCACAACTATGTCGTAATTAATTCTTAAATGACGCGAAAATATTCATAATTTGATTGAGATGTTTTTCTTTATATGCTTAGCGTTTGGTTACAATCTCACTCGATGTTAAGTGACGATGTTATCCAATATGGTGACACACGATCGCTGAAACTGGCTTTCAAGTGCAGCTGATGTTCAACTTGAGGGTGGTAGAGAGCCTGGCGGGCGTTAGAAAATACCGTACATCATACTACGGTCTAATCATGATGAAATCTTCACTGAAATCTTAGGCTCATTGCAGGGATTCGAACTCACGTCCATCGACGCAGTGTACGTACACGCTATGACTGAACCATCAATGCTTTAAAATATTTTTTTTAAATTGTTTCTGAACCTAGAAGAGATTTTTTTAACAGCTTAGAGAAGGTCTCTGCTCCTGATGAGCTGAGAAGTATATTAGCTTTCAAGTCAGAAGGGTGCAAGGATTAAAATTGTCAAATAATATCTTAAGACTTGAGATATCCAAGTCAATCTCGTGTGTACATGGTGCATCCTGCTAAGTAACGAACATGGTCGCGACCACCATGCATATAATGAAAATCTTCTCATAGTGAATCGCTTACGTCCTTCGCGGTTCGTCATGGTACTAAAAAAAAGTATCTACAGAGTTATGGGGGGCCTCGGACCGATATAAGATTTTAAACTTAATCGTGTCCTATTAAAACATAAATTAGAACAAAGCATTGATACATAATTAAATTTTATTTTTATATTTCAGGTTTCAGATAGTCAACAGATCACAATACCCGCCACACAAGGTCACACGCGATCTTCCAGCAGATTCCATACAACAGCGTGCAACAAAACTTTCCCGTTTTAATTCAACCATCAAACAATAATAATCACTATTTACAAACTAATACAGCACAAAATATTATACCAAATGATCTTGCCAAAGTTGTTATAAGTAAGATACTCTCCAGTCCTAATGTCCACAAATATCTTGATCCTAATACAAGACATTGCAGGCAAAGTGATATAGATCTTCCAAAACATGGTTGCGATACGGTACCTGTACCGCATGTTACTAATAACTACTTTATTGTTCCACCTGAATATTTAAAACTGAATAACAGTGAGGTAGCGTCAGAGACGATTACTCCAAAATTATTTAAAAGAGTCGAAAATGACGTAACGGTCATACCGGCAAATACAAATAAACATTCCGAGGATGCCAATAAACATACTGAAACTACCATTGAGTCAAATAAAGATAACACAGTTCATAATAATTCACACGACGCAAGAATTTTAGAAACCAAAAAGAAAAAGCAACGCAGGAGGTCACCCAGGCAACGTAGTAAAAAGAAAGTAAGATTGCCAGTGAATGAAAAAGATACTGGAAATGATAAAAATAATGGGGAAAATTCTAGCAAAATAACAACAAAATATAGAAAATTTAAAGAAAATAAATCGGCACCTGATGAAACATTAAATGGAGATAGTATAAAAACAAAAAATAGTTCTCAAACCAAAAAATCACGAAATAATAATACACGCAAGCGAACTCGACAAAGAAAAAGAAGTAAAAAACCTAAGGCCGATGAAAAGGCAGTGTCTTCGCACGTTAATGAGACAAATGAAAAAGAATTATCTTCAAATATGGATACAGTACCAGAAACTGAACTGAATACTGAGGAACGAAAACCCGTAGAAGAGAATAATATAAAATCAGAAACAGACAGTAAAGCGGAATATTTACATACGCTTCATATCGTTACTAATAAAAATCCAATATCTTTTAATAACTTTGAAAAGTCTGAAATATCCAAGTCTAAAAACGACGATAGTAGAGTCACAGGAAGTTCAAAAGAAATTTGGTAGTGAGAGATTTTAATCAAAAATTCCCAGAAGTTCCCGAAACTTTAGTTCGAAATATGCTCTCATACTTACAAAGTCAGTTGCAAAAAAATTTCGCTACAAACTTTTTCTATCCAGGCGGTGTTCCTTTTGGTTTCGAACAGTTATTTCAAATGCCACAACTGTCAAATCAAGGATGGTCACACGCAAATGAACGGAAAAATAAAGGTAAGAATCGAAGACGTAAACAAAAACACCGCAAAGGATCAAATAAGAGACGAAA
This sequence comes from Saturnia japonica, assembly GCA_033032175.1. Classification (NCBI taxonomy): domain Eukaryota; kingdom Metazoa; phylum Arthropoda; class Insecta; order Lepidoptera; family Saturniidae; genus Saturnia; species Saturnia japonica. The sequence continues at coordinate 2,247,922 of CM065331.1, forward strand.
TAATCGTAAAAATAAATTTAAAGTTTCAAAGAGTGCCGAAGTAAATGATGATTTATCGCCTAGTACATTAAAATATCAGAAGAGCAAAGAAAAAGTCACAACGGAAGCACAGTATTTATCTCAAATAAAGGAACCACGCGAATCTAGTCAAAAAAATTCTGAAGAAATATCAGAACTATTAGAAACACCAATAGAGGAAGACGAAAAGAAGTATGCAGTTAATAATGACTATAAAAAAGAAACCGAAGTACTTGATACTGAACTCAGCATTGAAGAAATTGATATTCATAATAATATAGACGAACCATATGTACAAGAAATTTATGAAGAAGACGGTTTAGTACCAACAGCGTACAGCAATAGGCTTGTAGATGACTACTATCCCATTTTTACAGATAACCATGAGATCCTTGAACCCGATGAGTACTATGTAAAAAAATTAAATAATAGATATTATTACACAATGGACAATACATATTACGAAGAAACCAATAAACCTTATATTTATGAAGAAATTAAAAAGCCTCAAAGAACATTTAAAGATGATATACCAACATTACTTAAATATAACTTTAAAGATAACAGCCTTAAACATACATACTTTGATGCAGATAGAGAGGGATTCAAGAATTTAGCCAGAGAATTACCTAAACAACTGCCATTTCTGAAACCAAAAATTGAAACACAAAAAACGGGTTATATAGAAGAAACTGGTTTTAAATCACCACCAGGGTTAGAATTTCCTGATTTTATAACCAGAAAAGTAGAAAAACCTTTGAAATTACAAGAATATCCTCTAGATAATTTTGATGTAATCAGTAAATTCGAAAATCTAGACTACCAACCTACATCTTCGAATTCAGAATTATTTTCCAATGCTCTTAAAGAAAACGGTGGAAATAAAAGAACAAAATCAAACGACAAACCAAAGGACATTGAAACAGTATATGCGAAGTCCAAAGTGGTAAAGTATGGAGCAGACAGAGAGTATGAAAATATAGCTAACGTTGTTAATGAGGAAGATGATCATTTTAACAATGAACGTATTAGTTATGTTTTAGCTAAATCTTTAGCAAGCCCTGATGAATACTGTAAAAAAAATTAAGAGGAGACAAGAATACAAATTTTCAGCAACTGCTTGGTTCATGGAAACATTTCCAACCATGGAACCATTGTTTAAAAGTAACTAATAATAGTAATTAATATTCAGTAGTGGCCCGGTGTTTGTGTCGAACTGGATACGTCAGAATTGGAACCTGAACTTTAAGTGAAAGGAATTACATCGTAAATAAATCTTAGAATGGTGGTACAGGTATGACATAGTCTCTTCTTTGTGGAAACTGGAAGCCAAACCGTAAATGGTAGAAGTCTGTTAAAATTAGCAAAAAGGCCAATCATTTATGGTTCGCTAACGTGTCCGTGAGAATCCTGAACTTTAGGTATAGTAAAATATCGTAAAGAAAACTTAATATGGTGGTATAGGCGTCTCTTCTACGTGGAAGGAACTTCAAGCCATATATTCAAAGACTACAACTGGAAAAGGGCAAATCAATTACACTTAACATGTTTGCTGTATGTATGAACGTTGCTGAGAATTGCTTACATAATGAAATTACAGCTAAAACAGAATCCCTGTGACTAAAATTGGCAGAAGCTCATCATCGTCACGGCCACCATGAAGTTGAAAACCCATTATAGTCCAGTAAGCTGCGTATGAGAAACAAGCCCTGATTTAAGTTTGAACATAAATTAGTTTGTATGTAGCAACACTTTAGACCCTGTATAAAGTTTTTCACAGTTGGCGACCTACAACCTATTTCTTTTACAATTGTCATGTAAAACGTCAAGTAAACCCAATAAAAAGTCATTTTAAATATTTATTTTTCTCTTTTTCTCGGTTTCCCATAATAGTTTTGCCTGCTACAGCGTGCTATACATATCATATTTGTTCAAATCTTCACATTTTATGTGTAATTATCGACAAAAATGTAGTTTTTATTAGCATTTTATTAAGCAGAATAATGTGGTAGTTATGCGGTCATGTGCGGAGGAGAGAGCGAATGTTACTCAAATGGTTCCTAGATTATACAAAGAAAGGTTTAGAATTGTTATAAGGTGCCTATAACAAGATCCATTATCTCTAACCCTCTCTTTCTCTATATCTTATGTGACGCAGACGAAGTTGCGCGGGTCAGTTAGTCAATTAAATATACATAAACGAATTTTAGAATAACTTACTAACATGCTAATATTGAACTATATATAAGCTGCTCGTGCTATCAATAAGCTATCATCGTTTGAAGTTCCTATGCTACTAAGATTTTACATCTGCAATGTCTCCGAAATCATCCTATATTAACTTCCTTACGCATAGCACACTGATGCAATGAACTGCGAAAGCGAAACTCGAGTTTTTTTAGATCTGACAACACTGTTAGACTTAGGGGCTCTGAAGCCGCTGCGGCTTTTACAGCTTCACCGAACTTGGGGAAACTCGAGTAAATCTTGTCCTACGATATATAAAACGTATCGCTTATGTTGCGTATCTATCCATCTCTGTCTATATTAAACGCGATACTTCTTTTACATAGACGCCGCCGTGATAGTTTCGTAGCTGGGAGCGAAACAACATTTATCTTTTCCGACAGAATATCGACGCGAAACGAACTAGTGGTGGCAAACTAGATAACACCAACAAGTACCTGATTAGATATATGGAATAAATAAAATATCATTTAAAAAGTCATTAATTTTTTAACAGCACTTACACTTGAGTAAATCCTTTAAATGCTTTCTAAATATGTTTAAGATTAATTCTTTACAGGTGCTTGGTCTTTTGTTATAGATTTTAGGTGCTAAACAAAAAAAAAAAAAAACTTTTCCACTTAAGGGCAGTCCTAGAGCTGCGAATACACAACTGAGAATTATCGAGTCTTTTGCGAGTAAATAAATTTGAAAACCGTGGAAATTATTGAGGGTTTTGACAGCAGTGTTAGGATTTTATGTTTCTCAAAATGTGGTTTACAACTATCAGTAGTTTGAAGACAAACATTGCCCTAACACTTTTTTGAATCTTAAATACTAACTACTTTTCTGTGGAGTTGCCCCAGAAAAGAACGCTATATCGTGATAAAGATGCCTCGAGGCCATGGTATACAATAAGTGATGCATCTGTACTAACTGATGGGGCTAGTTTACGTAATGCATACGAAGCACTGCTAACTATTTTACTTAAAGCTTCGATGTGCGTCTTCCAATTAAGTAGTTTGTCATTTATTATAAACCCAGAAACTTTGCATTTTTCTAAAATATGCAATATAAAACTTTCTTCATATGCACAGGCTAAATTAAAATCTAAATCTAATGTTGTATTCGCAACTTATTTTCGCCAAGCTACTATCGATTTTAAAAAGCATGGACCTGTGCTTTACGTTTTTTTTTCTTAATAAGAAGTACAACTTAATTCTTCTTCTTCAGACTGTGAAATAGATTAGTCCGACTCAGACGACTTGTTGCAGTTAAATGAGTATGGAAATATAATTTTTTTTGCAGTACCGCTTACATTTCGCCTTTTCGCGTTTCGCTGTCATTTCGCGTCTGTATGCTGTAGGAGTTATGATGAATTATTAAAAACACTTTTTTAGTTCCCATCTATACTATATTGTTTAAAAAGCTTCTTTGCAAAATTTCATGCTCCTAAACCCACAGGTTTAAGTTGTACGTTGTTCATCTGATTATATTTTTAACAAATTAAAAAAAAAAAACAGTCATTCATCTATAACTTATTTGTTTAGAAACCGATATGGATGATTCATTTTTTATTCGATAGGGGATACCTTTATAGTGGTTCCGTTTTAATTTCATTGGCATTGTACCTTCAACTTCGAAGATACACCAAATAACTCTTCATAACCATTAAAGTTAGTTATATTTTGTGTTAAAAATTATCATATTAGATTTCTTTAAGTTTTATAACAATGAATATAAACACGAAACATATTTATTAAAATAAGCAATTTAATTCTCATAATGACTAAATAAATATATTAATTAATTATTATTAAAATTTAGTAAATATATAGATAAAACTAGTAAACATAATTATATCCGCCGTAGTTTGAACAAGGCGACATTGACGCTACCGGGGAGAAGAGACTACCTCCGAAGTCCATCGCCGGGTAAGACGGTAGAACTACCTCGTTCGCAACCGGCAACGTATTACTCAAAAGGTTGCTCACAACCAACAACTGCAACGCGTTGGCAAGGTTATTAGCTACCGTGCTGTCCTGTATTATCGTGGTTGTTGGCATTGGATTCGCGTAGACTGTCTCGATACCGTAATCATAATTGGGTAGACCTGGCAGGTAGTTCGGCATTTGATTGGGGATTAGTGATTCTGCAACCGGCATTATGTTTGGTTGTAGACCCGGTAGCATTCGGTTGATGCATTGACTGTAGACGTTCTGTAAAAAACACAGACATTTAAACAGTTTTAGAAACAGGTATAATAAGAAATTTCATAAAAGCTAAAGCAATTTGCTAAACAATATTTATTATTCACCTGGAATTTTAGATATTTAATGATTTTTAATGTTTAGGTCGAAGCTAGTCACAATGACGGGATTTCCTCCTCTCGGAACCTTGTAATCTAAACTCAACTATTATTTAATATGACCTAAACCAAACTTTATTAACAAAAACTCAACCATTTTTCACGTGGAGAAATCAATCATGGGTAACCTCCCTAGACAGGTGGCTTGAGATGATTATGTGATACTCCTACATCTGAAGACTTGACGTTCTTTTTGTATATAATATGTGGATGGGACGTAGGTATTATTCATCCGCAAGTCCAGACACTAACTCAACCTTTATTTAATCGAAGCTTAACCTGAACCCAAATTAATTTAACCTAAATATCGGGCAGAGTCTTAGATCATGTATTACAAAAAAACTACTCGTACTTACATTAAACATAGTGTGATGAATAATAAGGAGAAATGCCAATTTTCTCATTTTTAAATAATTTATTCTGTTATTTATAATTAAACTTTATACTAACTGTATAAAGATAATTATTAATAATGGCGTATTTTTTATAATATGAACTTTATATAGTATAGTTTTATCATATTAATCAATCGTGTTAATCAAAATGTGTTAGAAATTGAGAAATTTCAAGTTTTTTTTTTCTCAAAGATAACACGGCTTCAGATTCAACGCTCGATAAATAGTGTTGTAATAGTTTATCGATAATTTTTAATCAGTGAAATAAGGCCTCGTAGACATCACTAATATTATGAAATCCTTGCGAGGAATATAGAACACATGTCGTAGGTTCGAATATTAGCGTATGCAAAATATACTTTGCAAATAACAAAACAGCTGTATTTTTTTTACGATTTTTAAAAGTATTATTGAAATATTCTCGTAGTCTTTCATAAGCTTCCCGTATACAAAATGCCATAAGCCAATCCGGAGATTTAAAAAGGCAGACAACATAATTTAATAAGTTTAATTAATTTCATAATTTCTACGGCTCCGCACGTGTTTGTTAGCCAGGAAATAGTTTTATCTCGTAATTTTATTTTTACTCTGATTTTCAGAATTGATATAACCTACAGACTGAGGAATGGCATGTACTTCTCGTGTACAATATTTCATAAAAGACGGTTGAAAAGAGAAAACAAAATTTTTATGATTTTGAAAGGTTACCAGGTGTATCTTCGAAGTTGAAGGTGCAATGCCAATGAAATTAAAATCGGACTAGCCTTGATATATCCCCTTTCCAACGAGAAAAAGATTCATGTAAATCTGCTCAGAAACAAAGAATTTATACTTGAACATACATAAAAAAATATAGAATCGAATTGAGACCTCATTTTTTGAAGTCTGTTAATAATATGATTTAATTTCTAGTTATATTATTGAATATTCTTAAAACCTATTATTTAAAGTGATAACCTGTCCACGTACAAAAAACCACGTAAAAAAACCCATTAGAATCAATTGATTTGATACTGAACACGGAATATTACAAAAAAAAAAAATTTTAAACGGAAGACTCTATGTTCTCCAGAGGGCGCGATATTAAATTTAGTGTGACGTCATATAGCCTATAACCAGCGGACGATGAATAGGCTTCTAACGATACCTCATTTGTCAAATTACGATAGGTGGTTTAGAAGATATGTGGAAACAGATGAACATACATAGGTAGGTACATGTCTGTTGAAATGATACCCTCTTTTTGGTTTCGTCGTGGTCAGGTAAAAAATATGTTATTGTTTTTAAAACTTAGAAAGCTGGGAATGGGGCAATAAATCGAAATATAATTACGGCCCAGTATGGGTTTTAAATAGCTTCAGAACTAATTTCCACATTTATAAATTAGTTTCAAACAAAATCTAATTTCCTTTCAAAGAAGCCGTTTAACGAACAATCTAAATTAACTTTGAATACGTTCAACCGTAAGTAATTAACGGTTATAATTACCTTATTACATTTACTATAAATTAGCTTTTCCAGACAAAAAAGTTATAATGTAAAGTCTATCTACGTATATTTCTTTTCTCATAACAAGACAATTTTTAACAAAAAAAAAAAAAAACAACTTCAACATTCGGCATAATAAAAATCACGCGCGGTACTTTATCATTATTTCGCTGCGGAGTTATTTTAAAACTGTGAAATATCTTACAATATTCATTGAAATCAAATGATTTTAAGGTCAATTTTGTTCAAAATTAAATACTTGTGATGATTTACTGTTACGATTATAATTTAGTTTAGGATTGTTATGTATAAATTTCCAGCATACCTTACAATTTTCAGTTAATATAGGTTTTACAAATTATTATTACACAATTTTAATGTCCATAACCGAGACGTTCTTCTTGCTCCGACAGCTCAGCGTAGAGATCCTTGCCTAGGATCTAGAATAGAAGTCAGCACGGTGTAGGCCGTATCAGGATACACTGCTCAAGCAGACGACGCAGCACCAAATATCTTATCTATTGAGATTTCCTCATATGTAAAAGGAAAAGTTATTATTTGTATTATAAATACAAAATCCAGGTGATACTTTCCCGGTAGTGTTCATTCAATGTTCAGTAAGTATTTGTCGTTTTGACAAAGGGTATTTCACCCATATTAATATTAAAATTATAAATATGTTATAAAATAAACTATCTTTTCGACTCCCAGGTCTGTTGTACAATAATTTGGTTTTTTTTATCAAAACACAGGATAATTATGATATAAACGTTACTACTATTCAAAGGTCTGCCGTACAAATGAATAAAACATCATCAGATCCATCCTGAAGAATCTGTCATACTCCCTGTTCTAATTTTCTCTTTTGTTTTCGTTTGAATTCAAAATTTCATCTTACTAGACTTTTCTTATTTTAAAAATTAAAAATAAATCTAATCATAGATTTATTTTGCTAAACTAGAACCTGGATAGAATATTTGTCTATACCTGAGAAACTCCTAATTGCGCATGCTCTATTACTATCAAAGAATTATCAATGACAGAGATTGTCATTATATTGCAATGTAAACAATACGAACCTAAAATATTAACAAAGCTGTTATTAAACCAAAATTATCAAGTTATAAATTATCTAAACGCATCAATACATAAACCTATCATTAATTGGTATCCTGGAAATAAAAGAATAGGCACACCAAAACAATAATAAGGTAAATCAAATGAACTTATGATGAATAATATAAAGTAGATATTAAATAAGTTTATCTTCCAGATAAATAATATAACATTACGTACCTATTTATTTGAAAGTGGATTAATACCATGTATCTAAAAACACCTTCGCAAGTTATGCATTATTTTACAACAAATTTTATAACCATAAAAAGGTTATATTGAGTCAACTTTAAAAGATAGACTTATGCTATGGCGGATTTTTTTTACAACTTTTTAAGAGAATCAATTTTGTCCCACACAATTGTTGCGTAACTTTAAGCCTTTACGTAACACAAGCAAAGGAAGTTCGCAAAAAGAATAAATTTTTCCCTTTTTTTGGAACATTTCTCATTGATGCTCCGCTCCTATTGGTCGTAGCGTGATGTTATATAGCCTAAAGCCTTCTGTTGCAGCCACGTAATTTAGAACCATCACGTATTAAAGTAGGTAGTTTGTTATTAATTATTTTCTCTCGTCGCTAAGCATTATGATATCCAGTGGGGGTGGTTTTCGATTTGTTGTTGTCGCCACCGGCTCTCGCGATATACACTCTCGTCGGAACACCGTCGCGTCCGCACGGTGCAAAGTCGCTCGCCTCGGACATTCCTCGTCAACCATGTCCTCCAGAATTTAGTGTCATCAAGCCAGTGTGTGTACAGTGGGTGCGTGAGGCTCAGGAACTTTGAATATATAATGTATAGCTAAACCACGTCGGCGCCGACCAGGAATTATCACGGAACGCAGTACCGGTGAGTTGGCATGACATTTTGCATACACTTCTCTCGCTGGATATTCGCATCATAATTTGCTATTTATTTCGTATCGCAGGTTGGTTCCATATTTGCGTGGGATCAACCATAAGTTTGGTCCTTCGAGCCGGATCCTTCTCATAGTGAATACGGCTAACCTGGTTCATTGTCAGAAGTGACATAGTAATCGTGGTAATATCGTAATAATATCGTTTTCATAAAATAAAAATAGCTTTCTTTTTGTCACTGCCATTATTACTTGACAAAATTAAGTAGGCAGTAACCACTAAATTACAACGATCTAAAATCTAATCAATTTATTTCAATATCATCACTCCGTATGTTTATTGGAATAAGCATTAAGACTAAAATTATAGTTTGTATGTATTATTAATAATATTTATTTGTAATCTCGAATTAGTTAATATTACTTGGTTAACTTATTGTTTGAATTAGCGTTAATATAAGGTAAAGGCACCTAATTCCGCGGTGTTTTCACCAAAACTTAAAAGAACATTAAAAATTAAGTATTTATTATACCTTTTTGTCAGAAGTATTATTTATCTTTTTTTTTAAATACACTCACAGTTTGACAATAAAAGTTTATTATAAATGTTAAATTATCCAAAAATATGAATAAGTCCAAGGCACCTTATTCCGATTTAAAAATCCTAATTCCGATGCATTTGGTTCCTAATTCCGAGTGCATAAAATACAAAGGAAAGGAGGTGGGATTATACATGATGTTTAAAAATCAGGTCTATTTATAGTCTTTGGATTTTAAATCAGTCTTAGTCTCTATTTTATCTAATTAATAAAATAGCACCACAATATGTAATATACTTAGATAATAAATAACATTATTTAAAATGTAAATGGAAAATGAAATATTGTTAAATAATCTCGCTAATGGATATTTTTTTGTTTTCTACTTAGTAATATATAAATAGATATAAACATGTGATATTATTAAGCATTATCAAGCTTTATCTCGTTTAGATTTAAACATTGTATTTTTGTTAAATAATAAGTACTTAGGTACTTATCTTGTAAAAAACAAAATATGAAAATTATAGCACAATGCATTTCTGAGGGCATCATATATCGCGTGATATCCCGAGCAGCCAATTAGCGACGACCGTGGCCACTCGCGGTTCACAGAATGACGTTGCATTCGATCTGTAATCCGCCGTCTTTGACTCAGGGCGTTCGTTAAAAATTATAATTTCGTTTGTGCATTCTATTCGGTTGTTTGTACGCGTGCTATCGGAGGTGGATATATAACCCACGCTAAAAAATGGATTATCAAAATTAACATAAAAAAGACTAACAAACAATACGCGATTCTCATTATGAAACTAATTCATTCACTGAAAACAGAACAATCAATGTTAATTATTCAAACTTAAAAAACCGATATTTACGACCGAATACTAATCTCGTATAAAATCAAAACTATTATCATTTAAGAATAACAGTATATTATTAAGTATTATTTAGTAGTATTAAGCATAACAATTGTTGTAAGATTCATATCAAAAATAATAATTATAACTTATTAAGAGATTAGAATAACAATAAACACTAGTATTCAGGAACAATGTAGCATAACAGTAGCAATCATTTAGGTTAAATAACTAGAAATTAATTAATCAGAAAGAAAATAAATACAAGCAAAAACGAGTTATCACATTATCCCATAGAAAGCTACGTTGAACCGGCCGATGTAGATTCACCGAACAATTCGGTATAGGTTTTCTTAACACTGGAAGTTTTTTTATTTCTTATGGTCAGCGTAAGGAGTTCATCATCGTTGGATGATTCAGAGTTGAATATGTAAGTTGGATTATTTCTTCGACGTGGTAAGGCTATTTGTATATTGTCGTCATCTATATTTGCCTCAGTTTCTTGATCTTCTTCAATGTTTTCAAGGTTGGTTGGATTTTTAAATTTAAATCTAGTTTTTTGTACGTTATTTTTTCCCTGTTTTTTTTTAAGGTTTTGAAATTTCTTTTCCTCTTGTTTCTTTAATCTCTCTGCTCGTCTTTTGAGAATTCCATCACTTTTTTCTTTCTTTTCTTTTTCAACTCTACGTTGATATTCTATAAATTCGTTAGCAACTGCAACCGTCGGGGTTTGTTTTTTAATTTGTCTAGTTGTTGTTTTTTTCGGGGATTTTGGAAAGAAAAACGCTGTTTTGAATGGAGTTGGAAAATTTGGTTTCGTATTAGAAGGTATGCTTTCAACTGCTAGTGTTTCATTCGTACTCAGGTTGGGGCTGTCAACAAGGTTGGAAATATTCAGGGCTAACTCACTGCTTGACTGCCGTGAGCTTGCTCGGGATGATGGAAAATTTAGAGTCCTGGAACAACAAGGTTGTGACACATCTTCAGTTACATCTCCAAGTGATTTTTCCCTTTGCAAAACATTGCTAGAATCAGATGAATATCGCTTTGAATGTTTATTTCGCGGCGTCAGTGACTGATCATCATCTAGTAGGGCAATATCATTGCTAATGATAGATTCAGGATTTGGGCTCAGAGGAAGTATGATACTACCATTTGAACCTATTTCCATATTCAAAACAACATCTGATAAATCACAATCTCGTATGTTGTTCACGATAGTTGTATCGTTGAAAATAGGAGGAGCCTGTGGTTTTTCTTGTTGAATTTTCTTCCAGAATTCAAATAAACATCTGTATCTTTCCTCACCTTCCCATTCGTTTCCAGACTCAAGAAAAAGTTCAAGAAGTTTTGGAGCCAGTCGTTTCTCAAACTCCTCGAAAAAAACATTAAATTGCTCTGTGGGCGGTTCCTGTGTATTAATAACAGCGGTATCTGTTTCCTGTGGAATTACCTTTGAGAAGTCAATATTATTGGCATCAAATGGAAAGATTCCAGCGCTTCGAAAGCTATTTTTTATTGTATCTGCTTTAAGGCTTTTTTCGAAATATTTTTGTACTTCTATGGCGAAATCTGTGCGCTTTAGTTTGGCGTAATTATTATTTACTCTGAAGTCGTGAACAACGTTTTTCCATATACCCTTAACAGGTCGAAAAACTCCAACATCCAGTGGTTGAAGGAGGTGCGTCGAATTTGGTAATAATGCAATGAGTATAATTCCTTTTTCTTTGCAGAAAAGACTTAATGGCAATGAAATGTGTGAGGTATGGCCATCCATGAATAGGGCGACTGGCATTGTTATTTTGTTTTCTAGTAACCACTTGTAAAATACATTCGCAACATATTCATAAAAGGCCTCCATATTCATCCACCCTGATTCTGTTCATCCTATACCCCAAGTAGGTGGCACCGTCAAAGGCAAGTTTTTTGGCAAGCGTTTGTATGGATATAATACCATAGGTGGAGCAATTTTGCCACCAGCTGAAACGTTAACTAAGACAGTTAAGCATTCTTTATCGTCGTTAGCAACTCTGTTATACACACGCTTGCTACCTTTTTTTACTAAGACGTCTTTTTCTTTGGGACAGAGAAAAAAGGCAGTTTCGTCGCAGTTATAAACTCTTGACTCATCTGCAAGTACACTTAATAAATTATTTGTTTCAAAATAACTTTTGACTCTACCAAACCAATTGCGCGCATCTTGTTCAGTTATTTTGTTTCGATGAGTTGGCAAAGTTTGTGCTACTCTCTTTGCAACTGTTGGGTGTCTTGATAAGAAATTAGTAAGCCAATGTTTACCAGGGATGCCATCTTTAAAAGTGTTTGGTCGGTTTAAATTTTCAACCAGCTTTGCTACTCCTTGCTTCAATTGCTCCTTAGAAACTGGGAAACCGTGTTTTCCTAGATAATGGATCCAGTCAACAATTTTCGTTTCTTCCGATTTTGAGAGTACCGTTTTTCTGCCGGGTATATCGCGACAATATTTTTTGTCACGTTTGTCCCGCAATGTCGTTTCTGGAATATTGTACTGTCGAGAAACTTTGTAAACACTACTGCCATTACTAATTGCTGTAATAGCATTTTGAAGATCCTCTTCCGTGTACTTTTTTCTTGACTTCATTATCCTACAATAAAACAATTACAATAATAAAATAATTTATTATGTTTTTTTTTTATCGTAGCACTGCAAAGTGACAACACTGTCCCTGATGGTAAGCACAATGTAATCCAATAATATCGGCGACTACCGTGGGATCTACAATCCATCGTAAGTCGCCACTGTCATGCCGGCCTGCTTAAATGTCTCTTCACATTATGCTTAAAGGACTCCATGTTATAGGAAGTTATGAAAGGGAGAAGCGGAAATTACGTTGAAAAGCTCTTCAGAACATTCGCCATTATACAGACGGTAGAACACGCTCAGCGAGGCAATGTCCCTGCGCAGCTGAAGCGGCTCGATGAACTTAGTAACGTCTGCATCATTTACAATACGAACAGCTCGTCTCTACAACCTGTCCAGGGTATCAAGGAGGTACTTAGCGGATCCGTCCCAAAGGTGCGAACAGTATTCCATACAAGGCCGAATTTGTGCCTTGTAAAGCAGATACAGCTGTTCGGGCGTGAAAAACCGTCGCACCCTGTTCAGGACTCCAAGTCTACGAGATGTAGTGGAGATGATACTCCCGGTGTAATCTTTGAAAGTATCAGATTATGAAAGTTAATTTGAAGTGCAAATATATTCTTGTAGTTACTAAAACCATCAAGAGTGCTTAACAAGCCGATAAAATAATGAACACTCTGTATTTAACGTGTTACAATACCACGGAATTAGGTACTCATATAACCTTATTCCGATTTAATTACATCGGAATAAAGTTTTATAATCGTAAATCAAGTTTTCTAATTCCGAGTAGTAAAAAGTAAAAGATTTTTTAATATTAAATGTATAAATTGATGTTTAATTGCGATATCTTAAAAATATACAAAGCACACTCCGGATTATACCAGAACACATTAATAACAAAATTTTCAGTACTAACATTTCCCATACAACGAAATAGTAAAGTACCTAAACAGACAATCTTTGACCTGCTATATTTAGTAAATGCGACGCCATAGTGTACCTCGGAATTAGATTTTTATATTTATGAGTTTTTTAAGTAATCAGAACTAAAATATTAAGTTCGTAATCATAAAACTGCCTTCAAAATTTAAAAAAAAGATATCGCTTAAGAAATTGTATTTCCGTGGTATACATCGGCATTTAGGAACCTACTATAATATTTGGCACCTAATGCCGCGGTATTTTAAAATCTTATTTTCTCCTCAATTTGTGAAGAAAACACAAAAAAAATAAGTATTTTTGATAAATAATATAACCCTTCCAATATTTCAACCTAAACCAAAACTCACACAGTATTAAACTACCATCTAAAACACTATATAACAAATAGTATTACTCACGTGCATAAGGTCCGAAATGGATGAAACGTCTGTTCGAGTCAATTGCTAGCATCGAACTGACCGTTTATTTTAAAACGTACACACACAACAGCACTCCTTTGCTCATATAAAAATGAACAGATAAATTAATAATTGAATAATGTATCTTGCAGACAAAAATAATAAATAAATTACTTGAAAACGTCGTTATTCTAAATACATCGGAATATGGTGCCATTTTTAGAACCCCTCGGAAATGAGTGCCTTTACCTTACAGTCCATTCAATTTTTTATCGTTCTAAATTATTTTTATTAGTTTAATTTTGTAATTTAAAATGTCAAAGGCTGCCGCTCGTCGTGGCTTAGAGCTAAAGCGATCCATTGCTATCAAACGCATTGATGACTGCTTGTCATCAGCCTTAGAGGCCCAAAATGATAAATCTTGTTTGCCAGTTTTCTTGTCACGGTACAGTCGACTCGAAAGTTATTATGCTAGTTTCGAAGCACAACATTTAAAAATTTGTTCGGAAATATTAGATACTTCAGAGTTGGATAAGGAAGACGAAATTCGTCACGATTTCGATAATAAATATTTTCAGATAATCGAAATTCATTCGACACTCACGTCACCTTCCCATTCAGACGGACAGCAGCTCGACGTATGCATAAATGATTTGTCTGTGAAACTACCTCGTTTGAACTTATTGACCTTCAATGGTGATATTACATTATGGAGTTCGTTTTATGACATGTATAACACTACCGTACATCATAACAAACGGTTATCGAATATCGAACGTTTTTCTATTTTAATTTCGCTTCTTTCCGGTGAACCTCTTCATCTTTTGAAAGGCTTTCCTCTTTCAGGAAATAATTATTTAGATGCGTACGCCGCCTTGATTGATCGTTATCAATGCAAACGTAAATTAGCTTTTCGGTATTGGGGAGTTGCAAAATGTAACTCTTAAATCGAACTCTCCTCGTGAGTTACGTCGTCTCGTGGATACTTTCAAGGAGAACATCGCGGTATTAAGGAATTTGAAGTTACCTGTAAAAGATTTGGATTTCCCTTTGTTTTACCTTTTAATAAAATAAACTTGATCGTGATACTCGTCAACGTTTTGAATTGCAGAACGATGATAAAGACATACCAAGTTTTGACTCCCTTCTGGAATATCTTAATAAGGTCGGCCAAGCACTCGAGCTTGCCGAGTCTCAGATAAGTACAGCGCGCCCCCCTGTGCGACTGCATCGCGCCGCCGCTTCTGGTGCCGTTGCTGTAACCTCACCCACATCTTACTCCCGCACGGTGCGTACGTCTCCCGCATCCGCACCTCAGGATTCTTATGGTAGGCACCCTCGCGCGCCTATTACGAATGCCAAGGCTTTGATAGTGAATCCACTTACACCAAGTGATAACTTGTGTGTTTTGTGCAAGGCACAGCATGCCTTAGCGAACTGTCCCACTTATCGTGATCGCACCCCACGTGATCGAATCTCCATCGTCAAGGAACATAATCGTTGTGTGAATTGCCTTCGTCAAGGTCATGTGGTTAAATCTTGCTCGTCAAACAGTCGCTGTCTTAAGTGCAACGCACTTCACCATACTACATTGCACTTTGATAATTCGGTGTCGTCAAATGCTAACGTAGCTCCTACCACTTCATCTATCGTCTCAGATGCTACCGCAGCATCAGCTCTCGCTTCATCTACGCCGACTTCACAAACATTAGTGGCAGGCTCGAGTTCTCCCACGCATATCTCGCTTCTCGCTACTGCTTCCGTTGAAGTCCTAGATAACTTTGGTAATTACCTCTCAATTCGAATCGTTATAGACAACGGAAGCCAA
The DNA here is from genome assembly GCA_033032175.1 of Saturnia japonica. NCBI lineage: Eukaryota > Metazoa > Arthropoda > Insecta > Lepidoptera > Saturniidae > Saturnia > Saturnia japonica. Next base: position 2,263,578 of record CM065331.1, read on the forward strand.
AGGAACTTTATTACCAACAAGTGTGCCCAACGTCTAGGATTAGCCTTCAAGAAAACCATGTCACTCGTTGAGGGCATTGGTCAAACATCATCTGTCGCGACTAGTTCTACCGTACTTCGCATCCGTGGGCAACAAGGTTATCCGGAGCTAGTCTTGGAAGCTCTCGTTATTCCCAATATATGTGGTGATATGCCGTCTAATACCATAGATATTGCTCATTGGCCACAGTTGATGAACATTAAGCTGGCTGACACTAGCTTCAACGTGCCTGCGCAAATCGACGCGTTAGTCGGCGTTGACGTATTTTGTCAGATAGTTTTGATAGTCTCGATTGTGGGTCAGATGGACCCGTAGCCTTTAACACCAAATTCGGTTGGATAGTTATGGGTAATATTGCATGCATACCACCTAGTTCTAGTAAGTCGATGATTTGCTCTTTTAAAGATTTAGACTCTCAAATTCGTAAATTTTGGGAAATTGATGAACTTCCCAAATCATCACCGCTTAGTGATGAAGATGCTCTTTGCGAACGTATATTCGATACGACGCACTGCAGGGATGTGAATGGAAGGTATATCGTCCGTTTGCCTTTCAAGACACCCGCGCCTACCTTTGGTGATTCCTACAGTTTGGCACATCGTCGATTGTTATCTCTCGAAAAACGATTGTCACGTAATTCTCAACTTCGTGAGGACTATAATGCGTTCATGAGAGATTATCTTGATTCTGGACATATGGAAAAGGTCGATGAAATTGGTTCGGATCGAACCTATTATATACCGCATCATTGTGTGCTCAAACCAAGTAGTTTGACCACAAAACTACGCGTGGTGTTCGACGCTAGTGCTAAGCCTGCTAATGGAGTCGCACTAAACGAACAACTACTTGTCGGTCCAAGATTGCAATCAGATATTAAATCAATCCTTCTTCGCTTTCGTTTACACTCTGTCGTTTTTACTGTCGATATTAAGCAAATGTATCGCCAGATACTGGTGGCTAATACTGATCGTAATTACCAAAGAATTCTGTTTCGATTTTCGCCTCAGGAACCCATTCAAGAGTCCCGTCTTAAAACCGTCACATATGGCATGTCCTCCTCAAGCTTCTTAGCGCTTCGAACCATAGTTCAGGTGGCACAGGACGAGGGAAATAATCGTCATTTCGCTGTGACTGCACTTAGGAGTGACATGTATGTGGATGATGTCGTAACCGGGGCTGACTCACTTATTTCGGCTCGTGAGTTAATGAAAGACATAAGTGACATCATTAGCAAGGGATGTTTCGAGCTAAGGAAATGGACTAGTAACAGTCCTGCTTTGCTTGAAGGTATTCCATCTGAACATAGGCACGATGCTCGTGATTCGCTGACATTCAGCTCAGAATCTTCCCCTTCGGTAGTAGTACTTGGTTTAGAGTGGCATCCAAACGTGGATGCTTTCTCTTTCACTGTGACATCATTACATCAACAATGCACCAAGCGCATCATCCTCTCGGAATTAGCTCGCATCTTCGATCCCCTCGGTTTCCTAACCACACTTACCTTTACATTTAAGTGCATAGTGCAGAAACTTTGGAGTCTCGGTTTGAATTGGGATGAGGTTGCACCTGATTCAATTGTTCAAACCTGGTCCCGCTATCGTGTGGAATTCAATGCTTTGTCGTCTTTAGCAATTTCTCGTTTCGTTCCCGCATTGAACTCCATCAAATTACAGATACACGGTTTTTGCGATGCCTCTGAGTTAGGCTACGCAGTCGTCGTATATTTTCGTATTGAGCAAGGAGACGATCGCGTCACTACCCACCTGATTATCGCTCGTTCTAAAGTTGCTCCTCTAAAAAGAATTTCTATTCCTCGCTTAGAACTATGCGCTGCAGTTCTCTTGGCAGATCTTGTCGCATATGTTCAAACTGTGTTCGCTGATAAGATACGTGTCGATGGTATTTTTTGCTGGTCTGACTCAACAGTGACTCTGGCGTGGTTAAAGTCACCCTCCTCTCGATGGAAGACTTACGTGAGCAATCGTGTGAGTTACATACAGGAAATCGTTCCACCTTCTTGTTGGCAACATGTTCGCTCTTCTGACAACCCGGCAGATTGCGCAAGTCGCGGACTTACAATCAGCGAACTTCTTGGCCACTCATCGTGGTGGCATGGACCTCCGTGGTTGCTTTGTGAGCCCGATGGCTGGCCAATTTCATCGTTTTCGTTTGAGGATTCCAGTGATATAATTTCGGTACAGCGTAATTCTGACATAGCTCTCTTCGTCACTGTCGATAGTTTTGATGAGTTTCTGGACAGGTACTCAAGTCTTAGGAAGATTCAACGCATTGTCGCTTATCTCCATCGTTTCGTCTACAATTGTCGCAACTCTAATAATCGTAAATCAGGTCATCTTGTCTCTTCAGAGCTCAAACAATCGTTGTTGACTTTGGTCAAAATCGCTCAAACTTCGAGCTTTGCAAGCGAGATACAAGGCTTGGAAAAGGGGTTTCTTTATCCAAGCCACTACAAAAATTAAATCCGTTTCTTGACAAAGATGGTCTCGTCAGGGTGGGCGGTAGACTCACTCATTCGGATCTAGATTATGATTCCAAGCACCCTCTGTTGTTACCTCGTCAACATCGTCTCACATCGCTTATTATCGATCAGTATCATAACGATAATCTACATCCAGGGCTTCGCACCCTCAATTTTCTGTTGGCACAAAACTTTTGGATTTTGTCGCCTCGTCGTGCCATCCGTAATAGATTATCTAAATGTATCAAATGCTATCGCACCAATCCAAGGCCTGTCATACCTCGCATGGCAGACCTCCCTAAGTTGAGGGTTTCGCAACTTAAGCCCTTTTCATGCATCGGTATTGATTACGCAGGTCCCTTTCCAACATATGTACAACGCTATCGCGATGCTAGGACCTTAAGACATATATTTGCCTCTTCATATGCTTCGCCACCAAGGCGATACATATTGAGCTTGTCGTAGGGTTAACAAGCGAGGCCTTTCTTGGCGCTCTTCGTAGATTTATCGCTCGCTGAGGCCGTTGCCAGCGCATTCACTGCGACCACGGTACGAATTTCGTTGGCGCTCATAACATATAGCTAACCCTTATGCAACAGGCGGCTTCGTCTGAGACGATTGAATTTAGCTTTAAGCCCCCTGCTGCACCACACTTCGGTGGTCTTTGGGAGGCAAACATAAAATCCTTCAAAACGCATCTCGCTCGTGTTGTTGGCTATCAAATTTTAACTTATGAAGAATTTTTAACTTTAGCAACACAAATTGAGGCTTTACTCAATTCGCGCCCCTTATGCGAAATGGGATCGGATCCCAACGATTTGGCTGTATTGACCCCTGGTCACTTCCTCACTTTGGAACCGCTTACCTCGCTTCCCGAATCAGATTTATCCGATGTTCGTTTGAGTTGTTTGAATCGTTGGCAACTGTTGCAAAGACTCCATCACGATTTCTGGAAGCGATGGTATACGGAATATTTGCATACTCTAAATCAGCGTTCTAAATGGCACACCAGCACCTCAGAACTTAAACTAGGATCGCTGGTTTTAGTTAAAGATGAACAAGCTAAACCCCTTAAATGGCCGCTCGCTCGTGTCGTGCGATTACACCCGGGGAAAGACGGCATTTCTCGCGTTGCCACGGTCAAGACCCAGACAGGTCTTTTACAAAGGCCTTTAGTGAAACTCTGTCCTCTACCTGGCAACGACTAATCGTTGTTATTTTCATTTAGTTATTATTTCGCTATTTATTTTAAATATTTACTTTCGTTGTTAGTGTTTGTTATTAAGTTCCATTAATTATTTTCGTTTGTATTTTGTTTGGCAATTTATATTAAAATACGTCGTATTTTGGTGGGCGGAATGTTGCAGTCGCGTAATTTAGAACCATCACGTATTAAAGTAGGTAGTTTGTTATTAATTATTTTCTCTCGTCGCTAAGCATTATGATATCCAGTAGGGGTGGTTTTCGATTTGTTGTTGTCGCCGCCGGCTCTCGCGATATACACTCTCGTCGGAACACCGTCGCGTCCGCACGGTGCAAAGTCGCTCGCCTCGGACATTCCTCGTCAACCACGTTCTCCAGAATTTAGTGTCATCAAGCCAGTGTGTGTACAGTGGGTGCGTGAGGCTCAGGAACTTTGAATATATAATGTATAGCTAAACCACGTCGGCGCCGACCAGGAATTATCACGGAACGCAGTACCGGTGAGTTGGCATGACATTTTGCATACACTTCTCTCGCTGGATATTCGCATCATAATTTGATATTTATTTCGTATCGCAGGTTGGTTCCATATTTGCGTGGGATCCTAGATAAGTGGGGCATCCAACACTGAAATAATGTTTCTATTTGAATCAGTAGTTGATTCCGATTTCGACCGCTGGTGCGAACGGACGTGTCCGCTTGCGCTCTCGATCGCTGTCTGAATATCGCTCTGCTTAAACTGGTTTACAACTTGTTTACTCTGATCCACGGACCCGGTCCTAGGCCTGCCGGTTCAGAGTACACAGTCTAAAGCTAGTTTTTTAAGCTTTCTCATACCGCGTTTTATAGTGAAGACGGTGTTATTGTTGTATAGCGAGTATCTAGGTACTCGTTGCGCGCATAGCGCTGTCTCGCTCGCACATTTCGTGTAGCACTTCGGTGCACACGAAAAACCGTACTTCTCAGTACGATAACAAACGCACTTTTCAGCGCGTATCTTGTTTCTAAGACGCGCAAATCCACGTTTTAGTGGTCGTTCGTCGGATACCTAGCGGTGTTAACGAAGACGAACGGGGCGTGACCCGAGCGCTCTCCGGTTACCTCCTTCTGAGGTAAACGATAACTCGGACGGGCCTGGGAATCTTAGCCTTTGCCTTTTTGCATAGTTAAGCCCCAGGTGTCTCCTACCCAACCCTTCCTATACTTACCAACCATCCTCGTGGTTGTTTGGGCGGAGCCACGGTTTATACCGGCCTGCGTCCTCTGCCACGAGACTGATAGGGACTCCCCTAGGGAAACGTAGGTCCTTTTCCTTTGCGTCATTACACCGTGACACACAGGTCTCATTGCTCCGGGCTCGGATAGCCCGTTAAACTCATTCGGCGTACCCCCCTGCCCTCCAGGCAGGGAGGTGAATAAATTCACTCCCCGTCCTCCAAACCGCCACCACGATGGCCGACAGTAAATACGCGGAATTAGAAGTGCGTTTTAGGCAGCTGGAAGCCGAAAACCAGCGTCTAGTTAATTTTATATCTCTTCATATGCCCGAGCTCAGTAATAAGTACATTAGCAGGGCACAGATGGCGGACTCGCTACGTTCGCCATCGGCCAATCAGAGCGCGGATGCCGCGCACGCCATCCCTTCCACCTCCACCCGGTTTCGCACGGCCCGCCTCGGTACCCGCGACCGAGTACCCCCACCCCTCTAGCCTCGCAAGTACGAGTCACGCCCCAACTAAGTCCCGAGCGAAATCGCAACAGCGATCTTTTACCCCCGGCCCCTATGGCCGCCCCGCTAAACCCGTTGCTCCCACGGCAACAACATCCCTATCCAACTCTTTTTCGGCCCTTCCAGTTGAAACAGACATGGACGTCCCTGTCAGCCCAACCCCTTCCTCGGAAATGGAGTTTTCGCTCCACTTCCGAGAACCGGTGATCATACCGACCGAAGCTGCCGCGAACAATGACGACTTCGCGGTCGTCAAGTCTCGTAAACGCGCGCCCCGTGACATCCCCGTTGAACAAAATGCGGCAAAAACAACCAAGACTGCAAACGGCTCCGCCGCCCCCGCACCTTCCTTGAATACCGACGAACCGGTCGTCGGTAAAAAGCAAAAACCCCCTCCAATTATTATCCACGACAAAACTGTCTGGACAAAGTTGACCAATGAGCTTAAATCGCTCAAAATAGGATACAACAAGGCGAGTAATATCGCGACCGGTATCTCCCTGACGATGAGCACGCCAAACTGCCGTCGTAAATTGAACTACCCTCCTCCGTAGTAGGAATATTCCCTACTACACTTACGCCCTCGAAGAGGAGCGAGTTTTACGGGTTGTGCTTCGACGTATCCCCGTCGAAATCACACCCGAGGAAGTCTTCGCCTCCCTCGAAGAACAAAAATTCCCCATCCGAGAGGTACATCGGATGTACAATAAAGACAAACGAGCCCTTCCAATGCTCGTATTAATTCTAGACAAAACGCCTGAGGGCAAAAAAATCTTCAATTTAGAAATTGTATGCGAGCTCTCCGGCATATCCGTAGAGTCTCCATATAAAAACTCGAAGCCCTCCCAATGCCACAACTGTCAGTTGTACGGGCACTCCGCTCGCAACTGCTTTCTACGTCCAAGGTACGTTAAGTGCCTCGAGGACCACCCAACCAGGGAGTGCACGCGTTAGCGTGACTCTACCACCCCCCCGAGCTGCGTACTATGCAGGGAGGAGGGACATCCCGCGAACTATCGCGGATGCCCCAAGGCCCCGCACACCACGCACCCTCGCCGCCCTTGGCAGGCTGCCCCTCAGAGGGCACCCCCCGCCTCAGGGTTCCGGGCACAACCTCTGCTCAATCCAGAGGTGTTTTCGTCCCTCCCTACCCCCCGCCGCACTCAGGCGACCGTAGGCCCCCCCGCACCCCAGGTGCAGCCCAAACCCGTGCGTTCGACTCAGAACGCATGGGCCCCCAAACCGCAGCCGCTCATGGCTATGGACATCCCCGCGCCCCGCGCTCCAGCGTCCCGCGCCACCACAATGGAAGACCTCATGTTATCGCTCATTCGTGAGCATGAGATACGCGAGATCCTCGCATACAAGGCCCATATGGAGCAGTACGGTTTCGTCAAAACCATAGCCGCCAACCTCAGGCCTCTCAATGGCTAGGCTCAAGCCGAGAGGTTTAAACATCTCTTTTTTTAATGCGCGGAACTTATATCCGCAGCGTGATCTCGTAGCGACTTATCTTAAAGATCACCAAATAGACGTTCTCTTAGTACAGGAAACGCTCTTAAAGCGTGGTAAACGCAATCCGAGTATCGCAAACTACAACATTGTTAGAAATGACCGTGACGGCCGAGGGGGCGGCACTCTCATTTACTACAAGTTCTCGTTGTATTGCATGCCGGTAGATCCTCCGATACTTACCAATATGGAAGTATCCGTGTGTAGACTAGGAATGACCGATCATCCGTCCATAACGATCGTATCCGTGTACCTCTCACCGACGAAAGTACCTCTCAGGTCTGACCTAGAGAAGCTACTCTCGCTCGGCACATCGGTCATTATCGCAGGTGACCTCAACAGTGGACACACGTCCTTCAACAATTGGAGAGACACCAGCAATGGGGTTATTCTCGAAGGGTTGTCGGACGAGTTAAACTTTGACGTCATAGCGCCTCCCACTCCCACCCACTTTCAAGATCACTGTATACCGACAGTGCTTGACATAGCCCTCCTGAAAAATATCGCGCTTCAGGTACGACTCATTCGGGTCGTACACGAACTCGATTCCGACCATCGCCCGGTCATCCTACAGCTAGGACAACTAGATGACTCCAGCCCTCCTTCAGTCACAACGGTTGACTATGCCAAATTAAAACACTACCTCGCGGATAGGCAGTCCTCGCCCAGTCTCGTTAGGGTCCCGGACGTATTGAAGTCAGTTGCGCACGTAGATCTCGCAATCGACTCCCTAGTAGACCACCTCCAAGTCGGCATCGGAGAGGCCTCGAGAGAGGTCGAAGTGGCGAACGATCGCCGCTTTGTACTCCCTGCCGACGTGCGAGCGTTGATGACGGAGAAGAACGCTGCGACTCGTGCGCATGACTCTTATCCGACCGAGGCAAACCACGCACGGTTACGCGCACTCCAGAGAGCGGTTAAAGCCCGTATAACCGAGTTCAAAAGTCCCAGATGGGACACCTTAGTCGAAGAGCTAAGGCCGTCACATCTGACTTACTGGAAAGTAGCCCACGCTCTTAAAATAGAACCCCAACCTCGTATGCCCCCCTCGAAAGGGGTCCCGGCACTACACCCGCGTTCGATACCATCGACAAGGCGGAGTGCCTTGCCGCTTGTTTGGAGAGCCAGTGCTCCCCGAACAGCGTCAACGCAATCACCGACTGAGTCAGAGATATCGAAGCCCGTGTGGGGGAGCTGAATAAGCTCCCCGTATCAGAATCCCTGTCCCTAGTCACTTCTGAGGAGATCTTTGCCATAATCAAAAGCCTTAAGCTTAAAATGTCACCAGGTCCCGACGGGATCAGGAACGAAGTACTCAAACTTCTTCCCGATCACCTCATAGCTCTATTGGTCTGCATCTTCAATGTAGCCATAGCCAACTGCCATTTTCCAGCCGTCTGGAAAACGGCCATTGTCATAGGTATCCACAAGCCCGGCAAGAGCAAGTCACTTCCCGACAGCTACCGCCATATCAGTCTTCTAAATACCCTAGGTAAAATGTATGAGCGGATCCTTCTGAACTGTCTCAAATCCGTAAAAGAGGAGAAAAACCTCTATCCGCCTGAGCAATTCGGTTTTCGTGCTAGACATTCTTGCACTCATCAAGTACACTGCCTCACGGAGCACATTTTGTTTAACTTTTCCGAGTTATATGAACCCCGTCGTACACTGGCAGTCTTTTTCGACGTAGCCAAGGCCTTTGATAAGGTCTGGCACGAAGGATTAGTCTATAAGCTGTACTCCCGCGAAGTCCCCGATAGATTAGTTAAAATCATCCGCGATTACCTCAAAGACCGCACCTTTCGCTACAGAGTGGAAGGTGAACTATCGACACCCCATCCCATACGCTCAGGCGTCCCCCAAGGTTCCATCCTGGCTCCTAGCCTCTTCAATCTGTACGTCAGTGACCTACCAAAACTTCAAGCTTATACGCTGACGATACAGTCATATACTCCTCTCAAAGGCAAACGAGAAACCTCAAATGTAGAATCCAAAGAGCCGTGACCACTCTCGGGAAGTGGTTTAACGACTGGCGAATAGCCATAAACCCCACGAAGAGCGCAGTGGTGCTCTTCGAACAAACCGCCTCACAGATACCGAAAAAACACAAGGATTATCCCCTTGAACTCTTCGGTAATCCGATCCCCTGGGTAAAGGAGACCAAATATCTAGGTGTAACCCTAGATAGTAGACTCTCCTTTATACGCCACATCACTCTGGTTAGGAAAAGGGCCGCCTGGACCCTCGCCCGATTGCATCCTCTGTTATGTGCTGAAAGCAAAATGTCCACGAGACACAAGCTTACGCTCTACAAGATGTGTATCCGACCGATTATGACATATAGCTGCGTTGTGTTCGCACATATGTTAAGATATAATTGGAAACACTTACAAGCCATCCAGAATAGGTTTCTTCACCGCCTTACCGGCGCCCCTAGGTATGTTCGTATGGAAGATCTCCATAGAGATATGGACCTTCCTTCGATACATGCCTATGTCAAACACCTTTCTCGCTCTTATTTCGACACCACATCGAACCACGCGAATCCCCTAATAAAAGCGGCACCTTCATATGTTCCCGACCCCAACGCCTGTCGGAGAAAACGCCGGCCGCGTAATAATTCACTGACCCACCCGACCAAACCGAAACAGCTAACGCGTTCTACGCCACCGTCTCTCCAAACAGAGCGTGCCACCGCCCACGCCCGCGTAACCACCGTTCTCTCCGCAAAGGACGGGCGGTTAACTTCGCTCCCGCACATCCGTCACGTCCACCCTCTCTAGCGGCAACCCAAGCCTAGGTCCATTCCTCGGTGTGAAACCCTTGGGTCAGGCAACCGCCCGCGCGATACAAAGTGACACTATACGTGCAACACATAGTTACCCACACACAACATTACACACGTATGAACACACCCACGTGCACACCACACAGGTACATAGGTTTTGTAAGGGACCTTTTTTTTCTTTTTTTTGCGCTAGTTAGTGTAGAAAAACCATTCCGATTATTAAATACACATACGCATGGTCCACTCCTTCCTCCCAGGAGGAGGGGAACGTGCATATGAGTATATGTTAGTTAGTTCGAAATCTCGTAGGATCAGGGAATTAGTTAGATCGCGACCTTTTCGCATTCGCGACGACCGCCCGAGCCGAGGTTCGGCCACTCTGGCACCCTCGTGCGGGTCGTCACAAACTTTCGCGGCTGAGTGCCCTAAGCGCTCGCCCCCAAGTCCGGTGAAGCTGTAAAAAAATCAGTAGTTCTTGAGATTAGCGCGTTCAACCAAAGAAAAAATACTCTTCAGCTTTATAATATTAGTACAGATGAAATATGAATCAATATAAAACTATTACTGCGTGATAAATATTTAAAAAATTGGCGTGACACTTTTCTAAGTTCTCAGTTCTAATGTATTTTTTTTTTTGGATGATCAGCCATAACTTTTTTGTTTATGAACCGATTTCGATGATTCTTTTCTCGTTGTTAAAAGGGTACCTCAAGTGTGGTCCTATTTGAATTTCATGGGTATTGTACCTTCAACTTCGAATATATACTTCCTCAAAATCGATAAAGTTGGCTTTGTTTTTTTATCAAAAATTGTCTTGTTGAATAAACTAGATAGATAGCATAGTGGCAAGGGTTTTCTCGTACTCATCTAGCTGGCAGTAGCCTATAGACTCTTATTAACATTAGCATGTTGCCAACCTTGATACCCTCCCCCTTCCCAAAAGAGTTTTGACAACCCTACTCATCGCAGCGCGCAGGAACTAATCATATCATTATTTGGTTGCAATCTTCTGTAGGGTGGGGATATTCCACCAGTCGTGCTGTCCCAAGTAGAGAGAAATCTACAAACAAAGTTCTCTATACCCTATCTCGCTTAAAATGTATGTGTCTGCTACTGTTTATGAATCACTCCCCTAGGTTTAGTGTAATGGCACTTTCAGTTGAAGATCATAGGTATTACTAGCTGTGCCCGTGGCTTCGCTCACGTGGATTACAGAATGCCCGCGCGAATCTTTCTCCCCGCTCCCAGTTATTTTAAAGAAAAATACTAATTGTGGGTGCTCCTTAGAAGATAGATATATACTCTCGCTAATTTTTTTGGGTCTTTTTAATGCCTTCAATTTGCTATATCTCTTATGGTTTACTCAGCGTAAGCCATTTAAGCGCGCGAAATTCATTCAACATGATCAGTTTTTTTATTTTTGCGGAACCTCTACTTGGTCTCGGGCTTAAATTCGTGCACTCGTTTTTAAAAACCACCTCAACGAACGAGTATCATATATAACTGTTTTGGCGAAAATTCGTTAGTGTATAAACTAAAAAAAGAGCATAAAATGTATTTATTATTTCGGTCGCTTTGCCTCTTCTACATAGACTTGCTATTAAAAACAAAAAAATGTATATATCAAAAAAAATATTTCATTATTTCTTTTACCCTCCAACAATAAAACGCCATTTACACAAACCATAATAATTTATTAAATTAAAGGAAGAAATAAATTACTTTAAAATCAAAATAAATAAAAACTTAAAACAAATCACTAATAGAAAAGAAATCTTTGCTTTCCGACATCATTGCGTAGGGAGATTTAAAATCTCTTTTCGAATACGATCCATAAGGCGATGATAAAATAGGATCAGCCAATGCTTCGTAAGGTGACATCAAACCTGCATTTGTCCTAGGAGATGACCTTGGAGAGTGTGATGCATAAATATTAGAATCTACAAATGAAGAAGATGAACCCAAATATTTGGAATTTGGCATTGGTGATGCTTCTCTTACGGCGTACCGTGGGTATGGTTCTAAAGAGTATGCCGATGATTCTAAAACATAATTTGGAGGAGTTTCAATAACGTATGAAGGTGTTGGAAGAGTATATGGAGCTGGTAATACATGATGATGTCCATCAATCGCTGATAGAGCTAAATTTGCAGCGATTTCTGAATCTGTATCCTGCGATGGCTTATTTAATATATTACTTACAATTAACAATTGTAATGCAATAGCCAAATTATTTAGCACGTTCGACTCTAAAGGTTTACATTTGTTCGTTAATTTCTGCTCCGGTTTTGGTAAGGATGGTTTCGAAGATTCGATTGGTCGGTTTGCTTCGAATGTCTGTGCTGTATTGGGTGCTATTGGAGCCAATATTGTTGAGCTTTTTTGTGGCGGTGATTGATGATAAGGTTCGTACATTTGGCAGGTTGGCGGTTGTGGGTTTGGTGGGTTTGGTAATGGGTATGGTATTGCTGTGACGTGGACGTATTGACCGACTGGAGCGTGAGCGTGTGACGCTGAAACCTGGAAATATGAAATAAGCTATTTTATTAGGATTTTAAAATCAAATTTTGTGTATTTTTAACCGGCTTCAAAAAAGGAGGACGTTATTATTTGAACCTATTTGGAAGATTCTTTTTTTTGTTAGGATAAGGAATAATTGAAGAGTGGTTATAGAGAAATATGATTATCCATTCAGTTTTTTACTACAATTTAGAAAATTAAAATAAATTACCTTTGTTATAAATGCAATGATAATAATTACTAATTTAATCATTTTACTTAAAATTAAATTAATGTAATGGCAATATCACATAACAATCCTCCATGATATAGACACAAGTTGTTATCTCTTTCAATAACTTTTGCAACTGTACAACGTTGTGCTCACGAAATATCTTTTATCTTGATATTTTGAAATGAATTATTACTATTACTTAATATTTATCGCTTACCATTGTAATTAATATTCAGTGACGTAAACAGATGTTATTCTTAACTGTAATTTTTCTCCATTAATACCTCAAATAGAACTTTTTTGTAATAATCATATTTCATTGGATACATATATAAGTATTTTAATTTGATTTATTACCTGACGTACCACAACATGCTATCACGCCTGTATCCCCTAAGGGTTGGGCAGATAGTTGGAATGTTTTTAGGTCCCATGTAATAGATGGCGAGTCTGTTACTATTAATCGGGCACAAAGCGAAACCCAGGACCTCGAGCATAGCAGTCGCGCTAGCGACCACTAGGTTAATGAGACAGTTATCATCATCATCATTATATTAATACGTGAAGCAAAAACTTTCTACCCCTTTTTAAGCGTATCGCGTGCACGGAAGACTGTGAGATTTGGCATGGTTAATGTTTATATGGAGAAGGAGCGCAGAAAGCTAACACTTATCTATAATATCTGTTAATAATATATTAAATAAAACGAATGAATACTGGGAATTCTAAAATGACCAGTGCCATTGAACTTAGACCCCCAATATATTGACATTATCACTCAATGAAAAGTGACAGCAAGTGATATAATATTCATTGTTTAGGTTCATACTGCAAATGTTAAACAGAAAATAGTCTATGATTAAATAGTCGCTGGTCGAATTTCGATCATTGGGCGACCGCTAGTATCTATGGATTAATTAAATATACATATTAATATCTGGCAAGAGATATATGAATTAAAAAGCATGCAATTCATTAAATGAAATTTGACTTTAGATATTAAAGATGTGAGGTAGGGCACTGATATAGGTACTGAAACTGTAGGGATATTTCTTTGGAGCTTTCTCTGATTCTCTTTATTTGGGTAGCCCGACTGGTGGAACACTTCCACCCTACCAGAAGATCGCAGCTATAACCTTGCGTTGTTTTCTTGAGATGAGTAAATTTAACACGAGTGAAACCGTGAACTATAGCCACCAGTGGTTTGGTTTTCTTCAAGCGAATCATGGACTGAAGTTTTTGAATATTCACAAAATGGTTTAAACACTGTTGTAATGCAATGGTTAAATTCAAATTTATTAATTTTAAATATATTAATATATATTAATCTAAATATATATCTTTTACCCCATTAATTTATATACACCCTTCTTGCAATGATCCGTTCTTATTTGCACACTCTTCTTTAACTCTTGCAAGATACTTTGGATTGTTCCTGTGTTCAACTGCTGCGATTTAACACCATAAAATATTTAGGTATAATAATAGACAATACTCTTTCTTTCCAGTCCCATATTGAACTTCTAGAGTGCGTAAATTTACGACACATTGCAGACTCAACAATTCTAAAATCTGTGTATTTTGCTATTTGTCAGTCAATTATTGCATATTGCATCACATCCTGAGGTGGGATCGCTAAAACTACAATAATACAATTAGAGCGTGCACAAATAGCAGTTTTAAAAGTAAGATCGTTTCTGTCGTATAGATTTCCCACAGTTGAACTATATAATATATCAAAAGTCCTTACTGTGCACTGTCGATCAATATATGATCCTAACGTTCAGTACAATAAAATACGTAAGCATCATGTATGTGAGACGCTTTCACTCCATCTGCAAATCCTGCTATTATAATAAATGAGAAAGTGTGTATGTTTGGATGTTTGTTACTCAATCACGCAATAACGGCTGAACGGATTTCAATAAAATTTGGCAGACAGATAGTCTATGACCTGAAATAACACATAGGGTACTTTTATCCCAGTAAAAGTCTTAGTTTAATCAGTGTTATTCTACAAATATAATAAATGTAAAGTTTTTATGTTTGTTGTTTGTACTGTTGTAAGTTTTATTGGGACGGTTAATGTGTTGGATTCATATTGGCATATGTAAACATAAACCGTAAAAACATAAAACACAATTGTGATAAACTCAAGTATGATTTTCTTTTGCTTTGTCGTGTTCCGAGATCTATCTGTGTATTTCCAATATTACGCAGACGAAGTCGCGGGTACCAGCTAGTTTCACATAAATTCTTCTATTTTTTAGGTATTCATATATATATATATATATATATATATATATTCAGATTAACCTTATTCTTCAAATTTATTATTTATCTAAACAAAGAGCAAAACGTACTATTTACAATTGGTTATAAACACTTTCATACAGTAATACAGAAAATTTATTATCTATTGTTTCATAAAAACTATGCTCATTCAAAATTGTTGTGCAGAAAACGATGATAATATAGGTACAATTAGAGAACGAGGGTCTGGAGATTTGTCGTTCTGGTCTTTGTACTCTTTTCAGACTCCAAATCTCATATTAAATGTAACTATCATAATTACCTACTCTTGTATAAAATTTATGTTCGTATTTTTTGTGTATAAACAATATCTATACAATTAATAAAATTGAAGTGTCTGTTTGTAATATCAACATAACAGTTTTTTATTTAATGCATATGAAAGTATATACGATATCTGTAACAAAAAACCCATTTTTTTAATTTTTGTCTGTCTGTTTGTTCCGGGTAATTTCCGAAACGGTTGGACCGATTTTGACGGAACTTTCACTGATAGATAGCTGATAATATAGGGAGTAACTTTGGCTACTTTTATTTTCAAAAAAATTAGGGTTCCGCACAAATAAAAAAACTGGTCATGGTGAATCGATTCGGGCACTAAAATGGCTTATGCTGAGTAAACCATAAGAGATATTAGTCCACGTGAGCGAAGCCACGGGCACTGCTAGTATATGTATTTAAAATGCTAAATGTGACGTGAAATAAATAAATTTATTATTCTTTATTACTATTAACTAGTTTACTAATTTAAGAAATAAAAAGAAGAAGTTTAAAACCTTAAAATAATTGAACAAAATTCACACGCACTGTTATTTCAATTTATTTCATGCCAAAAATGTAATGTAATGTAATGTAATGTGAGATATTATTTAAATTACTTTATTATACGGCGTATGACGGTTGAACGTTAACGTGTTATTTTACGTGGAAATAAGAAAACAAGATTTTCCGTTCGAATTTTCCGATCACGTATCTGTTAGGAACGAGTGATTTGACGTTGAGAGGGGGTTTGGGTTAAAGGAGTATTCGATGGAAAGGGTTCGGTGAAATTACTACACTAAGTTATTATTGACCAGCCGCTGCTTTTGACCTTGTCTGCAGAAGTTTTTGATGTGAAACATCTATAGGCGAGGGTAAACCTGATTGTTGGCGTGCCGATACAGGCCGTGGCGACGCATCCCCACGCTATATGATGGAATATATGTACTATGAATTATGAAATTATGAATATAAAATTATGAAAATAAGTGAGTTGTCGCTTTTTTAAATAAACTTTTAAATTTTAAATATTTGTATTTAATAAAAATGAATATATATGTAATAAACAGTCATTATTTTATAATATAAACTTGTAATGCTTTATCTTTTCATTATGCCATATGTGATTTCTGTCGTAATCTGTTGTTTTATACATATAATTTATACAAAATAATTTCGAAGTTTCACTTCTGCCAGTCGTCCCGTGACGGATTTTTTAATAATAACGAAGGTGGCAAATAAGCGTACGACTCGTCTCATGATAAGGGTATATCATACAGTTTTTTTATGAACTGCAACTTTACGGTACGGTTCTTAAAGTTAAGTAAAGTACAACTTAAACAAAACGGCGACCACTAAAGTACTCGATGTTGTAAGAAGCAGGGAACGCATTGGCAGGGAGATGGATCCAAGATTCACAGTTATTAACACTGGAAACAGTCCCCCAAAATCCACCGTTCAGCATTCGTATAGCGGTTGAATATTGAATGACATTTTTTTGTCTTTCATAAACAATCACTGAAGATTCCCCTAACTGAATGGATTTTCACACGATATTGTTTATTAAAAAGCATATTATCTATGAAAATTATATTGTTATCGCTTTGACGTTACATTGAAAGATTACATTACAAAATTTATGCGTGATTTCAAACTTTGATGCGAGTTTTGTAAATAGTTTTTTAACAAAAAGAGGCATAATATGTGTAGAAAGGGTTTCTTTCGTAAATCTGTACTGACGACGAAATTCCATATCGCTGTATGTGTGTGTAACCCAATGGGTTATGGTGATTTTGAAAATATAATGTTTGGACACTGATATAACTCGCATTTCGCGCATAACTTCATCGCTCACTAGATTTCTTTTAAGCCTTAAGTCACTTTCTATTTCCATTTTTATTTAAAGAAAATATAAAAAATCACTCACAAATAAAAATAAGTGTAAAATTCCGAGCAAGGGGAATGTTTGGTTGACGAAATACGGTCAGTCCGCATCCAGCCCCAAACATCTGTCAAATTAGATATTACTTTTGTTTATTAAATGCATAAAGGTTGAATGCGCCGCATAGCGCCTGAATCGTCCCGTAGAGGAGCCCCCATCTTGACTATGAATTCCAGTGTTAGTTGTCGGCCTTGAAGTCCGCTTTCCCGAAAGATATGGAATCTCTAATCACCGCAGGAACACAGCACAAGGCTATATGTTTGCTACCAGAGCTATGTCACCACCCGGGTTGCGACCCGAATAACCCGGATTGCGGATAAGTTACACATCTAGTTTCAGTGTATAAGAGAACGTTACGTAGAAAGTTTTCTTTAGAATTAATATTATCATATAGTTTTTGTGTAATATAAGAATTATGTCACTAGTGCGTATTACGTGACATGTTATATATATAAAGTTGTGTGATTGTACTGTTGGTCCATTACCAGGATGGCTGGCACACTTATATTTTTGACAATAGCCGCTGTTACACATATGGTAATTTTTTTAAAATATATATTTCATTAGGGCTTTTCGCGTCATAGATGAGTTATTTTCGATTGTGTTTTTATGTCCCATTCTAAATGAATTGATAAATACCAATGTTCGGATTTTCATTTTTTTTTCACCACCTTAAGGGATTAAATTTCAAAAAACCTTTCTTAGTGCGCACTTACAGTGTAAAAGGAATCCGCATGCATATTTTCACGGTCCTAGCTAAAGTAATTTGGGTTGTGCGTTGATAAGTTAGTCAGTTCTTTTATACAGATAATTAGAATTGAATAAAAATGAATTGAACAAATTTAAAATTAAAACGTTCCATTTTCAATGTGTTTCAATTCTTCATTTTTGGTTCATTTATAATTAAAAATAGAAATTTTATAATTAGAATTTAATAAAAATGAAATCAAATTATAAATATAAAACATTTGAATTACTATACAGTTTTTTTTAAATATTAGCACGAGGAAGTGACTGCACTTTGACTGATGGTCAGCACAGTACAGTCCAAAAACGACGGTGACCATCAAGAGATCCTCTAAATATCGCCGGTCGTTGCTTTGAGTTGCAAGGCTCACAGCAGCTGGATATAACTGGCTGATTCCAAAACACGACAACCTAAAAGAGGGTACATTAGACACCATCGTGAAATGACCACAACTGAACGTGTCACTATGACGGAAGATATACTTGGTTAAAAATGGTAATTAATTGGTAATTAAAAAAAACTTTTTCAGGTGAATTCACAGCTATGCGGGTGCAATGGACCTGGACAACGAACCCATGGACAATTTCCCGCGCAATTAGGACCGAACTGTAACTGCGTCGTTCCTGGACCATCTTTGAGTTCCGTTAAAACTTGTCCGCAGCCCTGCATCGGACCTCAGACTGTTGTCAGCCCGGCTATCATAGCATCACCTACTTGCCCCCCTCCTGTAGTGGCAACAACGATTATTGACAACAGCGTCTCAAATTCCCTAGCGAATGCTCTTCAATTGCTGATAGTTAGTAGTTTGATTGAGAATACATTAAACGCTGGTGCATTACCAACCTCTATTGGTCCCGTCTGTGAAGCAATTCTAAGTCCAATACCTTGCAATCCTGTTGAATACGTCACCGTATCACCCAATGTTATTGGACCATGTGGTTTCGAAGCTCCAATAATAGAGACAGTCAGGCCAAATGTTTGCGGATGTAGAGACATTGGCTCAATACCCGGGTATACGTTGGCTGAAGTTGTGACACCGGTACAGCAAACATTTGCACCAATGTGTGCAGGTATTTCTCCAAATGTATACGGTGGTGTTGATTGTGGTGTACCGACTGCAGCTCCGGTTGCGGCTGAAGTGCTCTTCCCTTCATCAATTCCGGCCCAGCTTAAGTGTAATTTTGGTTATATGAACACTAATGTGCCCTGTGTTAGTGTCAATGTTGAGCCCTTAGCATCTTTTGATGGCTGCTGTAGTCCTAATCTGTTCGGTAATGGATATTTTTATTGAGTAAATTTTTGTTTGTATTAATATGTGTATTTTTTACATAATGAAACCTGTGTAGCTTATCGTTGTTCCCCTCACTTCTCGTACTTGCCTACTTGACATTTAAGGTTACTGCTTCGCTTCTTAGGGTCGTAGTGTGAAGCTATTTAGCCTATAACCTTCATCAATAAATAGTCTATTAAATATAAAAATAATTTTTCACTAATGACTGATAATTCCAGAGATTAGCGGGTTCAAACAAATATAGATATGACTTTCCTATTACATAACTAATGGAATATAAAGTAGAAAATGTGTTTTTGGTGAGACTTAAAATGACACATTATGGTTTTTATTTTTAATTTATTTACTTAGGTTTTTGACCCTATATTATGTAATATTAGTAGGGTTTTGTGTAATATAGTTTGGAGTTTATGCATAAGTGAAATGGATTATAAATGGATCGTTTTCAAATAACTTGACTACCAAATACGTTGTCCTCGTAAAAAAATAATTGAAAAACACATAAATGATTTTCATAATGTAGAGGCTAGTCATAAGGCAGCTGCATATTATTTTTGACAGAAATCAATAAATAGGGATTAAAGATGTAGCGACATCTATCGAGCCACATACGACGCATCCTACATCGCGCTATAGAAATTAACACTTCAATTGAGTATATATACAAGAACCCGATTACAACCGTTGGGTCCAAGTCCGGTGGAGCTGTAAAAGCCGCAGCGGCTTTAGGGCCCCTAAGGCTAACAGTGTAGTCAGTTCTAAAAAAAAAAAAAAAAAAAAACAACCGTTGGGCAGCTGCCCGCCAGACATAACACCCGTCTGGTCGAGATCCTCCCTTTATAGTTCTTCTACAAAGACTTCACTTCAATTAATTTTATAAATGAAAGCGCAAAACTTCACCAAACAATTTCTTTTGTCCCCCTATCTACTGTATGACTTTTGAAAACATAAAATAAGATTCTTTTATTGAACTGACTTGTTTTTGTAAGTTATATAATTAATAGTGAAGTTTTACTGTTATATCTATCACATAACTTTTTTAAATTGACATTAATTAAATAAATAACAATGTTTAAAGAAATGTCCTCAACAATCAATACAATTTCCTGATACATAAAAACTAACGAAGTTAAACACCTTTTCTTATTGCTATAAGAGTGGTAAATTAAGTGTAGAAAAACGAATCAATGATGTCGTCATTTTAAAGTCATTATGGTGTTATATACACATAATATTTTGTACATGTTTCTTGACGAAATCTTGTCATCAAAGTAAGTAATTTTTTAAGATGTCATCTACTGCTATTGTAATTTTATATGAATTATGATAAGACTGATACATTACACGTTTGATCTTTTCGTATATACGATTTCTTTATTAAGAAAAAACAATTTTAGTTTAGATTTTACATGTTAGTGACAATTTCCTGACATTTACTGACGTCAGTAAATTGTAGTGGGTAAAGCTGTGATCATATTGGCATTAAGTAAATATAATTATTTGATAAACAGACTGCAAATTGCATTGTGATTATAAAATTATAAATATGAAAGTATGAATGTTTCAGTGTTTTGTTTGTTCCGCTTTCACGACTCAACGGCTGAACGGATATGGATACAATTTGTTAGGTAAAAAAATGAAAAAAGTCATTTTCCTCTAAATCACTCATAGGAAAAAATCTTAATTTAGCATAATAAAGTATCTGTAGATATTTGAAATGTAAGTACCTATAGCATCAAAAAATCCTTATATCAGTTTTTAGTATGTCTAAACTTTTTACTTTAAGTTAGATAAAAGATTACCTATCAGAATTTTTCCCAGAAAGCTATACAGCTCTGCGCTACAGCTGCCATTAATTTAACTTGCTCACGTTATATTTCAGTACGTAAACAGCTAGAGGACAATAATGAAAAGAAAAACATTAGAAAAAAGAAAATAAAAAAGCAAGCAGAAAAACAAACCAAGGAAAAGAAATAAATGCATCTAAACGAGCACTACTCTTGAAAGTAGAAAATACAAACTTAAACAGAGAAAACAAGAAACACAAATTTATATAATAAAAGGGTTATATGAAAATACTACATATCCAATAAATAGTTAATCGTTTTAAACGTTGCCTTATTTTTAACATTTCTAGAGATTTCCTGACGTAACAATTTACTTACACTTTCGTGACGTACATTTATATTGAAAACGACCCAAATATATCCGCCTTCTAAGACTAAGAGCATGCATTCTGGGATACCACAAAAACTCCCTAGAAAGTTCTAACAAGAGAGCTGCCATCTTGTTAGGACACTGAAATCGTTATAAGACAGGACACTATATTCACTTGATAATGGCAGTAATGATCTAGTAGCCAAGTTAGGAAGAAAAAGAAAAAAGTAGAAATTTAGTCATGAAGGGTAGTGAAAATTTTGATGACGTATGGCGAGTAAAATAGCTTCGGGATGGGCTCGTTCGAAATCAGGCGAAATAATAAGTTATTGTAGATATTAATATAGTAATTATATATAGGTTTTTCATTGTATACTTGTTAACACTTAAATAAAATAAATAGAAAGAATAAAAATGTATACTAATAAATTGCATGAACATTGCATAAGGCATACATAATCTTTATATTTCCTGTAATATGAGAAATACATGTTACAGATGATGTGGATTTTAAAATACATTTTATAAAAACAACAAAATAATTTTAAGCAAAACTACGTATTGGGAACTATTTTTAAACTGACAGAAAGAAATATGTAACTCATCAAAATACGTAATTCCATTCGATTTGGAGAACCTGTAGGAATGCAGTGATCTTGTTTCTTTTACGTACCAGAATAATATTACTTAGGATTAAAAAAAATGTCTTTAATAAGAAGGTTTTTTATTTAAATTAATAATAAATAAATTAAACTTATACATACAAATAGAACATATTAATTAAATTTGAATACCACTGCCGAGTAGGTTCATTAGACTTGTCAATAGACTGTTAGTTGATTGTATATTAGAAACAGATGCATTGGGACATCCAGAAATAATGTTAGGTGAAACGGCATTAGGAGAAACAAGTCTAGGAGAGATCATGTTTGATGAAATAACATTAGACGAAGGAATGTTTGGTGAGATGTAGTTAGGAGAAACATAAGGTGTGGCGATGTTAGGAGAAATAGAGTTCCCACAACCGCAAGAGATCGTTTGTGAAGCCAACACCTCGTTTAGAATCGGTGATGCCAATTGAAGGGCAAGGTCTCCACCGGTTTTGGTGTTTTGGAGTAAATTGCAGACGATCATGAGCTGGATGGTGTTGGCAAGGTTTCTGCAGACTGCAGGTGTGCAGTCGCTGATTACTGTGGTGCTAGTTGGCATGGTGGTTATTGGGACGATGTTGTTGCAAGGCGGATCAGTTATTACTGACGGAGGAGTAAACATGCGAGGTGCTTCCATTACTCTAGGTGCTTCCATGTAGCGTGGTGTTTCTATTAATCTCGAAGTTTCTATGTATTCTGCCATCTGTCGTGGAACTACGTTGTATGGTTGTGGTCTTAGACATTGTGATAGTACCTGAAAGAACACTTCAAAGTATTATAAAATGCAAAGAAATTTGATTTTAGATTTGATTGTTGTGGATATTTATTATTCTTGTCGGTTAAGAAGGAAATTTTAGAAGAAGTTTTTATTTGACGATGGTCATAAGAATTGTGATTTAAAACCTACCAATTACCTAAAATTCAAAGTATATTAATATGCACAGAAATGTTATTTTAGATTTGTTGTAGTGGATTTTTTATAGGCTAAGTTGGATGAACCAGAACAAGTTTTTACTTGACGTTGAAAGTAAAAATTATGATCCAAAAAAACCTCAGAGAATATAGGAAATATGTGTTTTTTAAATACATCACTCATCTGTTCGTATGTTTTTAATTTCGCTAGTACATACAATATGAAATCTATATTTTTATAAATATTAAGAACACTTAAGAAGTACGAAGAAGTAAGATTTACAATAATAAGTATATTAAATCTATAATTTTATTATGGCGATGAATAACACAGTTGCCATTAAATAAAAAAAGGAGAAAAAAGAAGAATAATTTTATAAAACCTACCGGATGATAGTTTTTGGCGGTATTTCAAATTGTTATATAATGGTTTTGTTTTTATTACTAAAATATTTTTGTTCTTTGACCTTATGATATATAAAATTAGCGCCATTTTGCATAATAAAGCTTGTTTATTGTGCACAAGTGTCTTAGTAATATGGACTATTGTATTCTGAGATGCCACAAAAACTCCCTAGAAATTTCTAACAAGGGAGCGCCACCATCTTATTAGTTTATTAAAATCATCATAGGACAGGAGACTCTTTTTTATAGTATCACGGCAAATTGACGATACTTGTCCTGATGGTAAGCACAGTGCAATCCTAACACAACGGCGACCACCTAGAGATCCCAATCCGTCAACGGTCGCCGATGTCATGCCGTCCTGCAATAATTTAACTGGCAAAAGCGAGTCACTATGACGGACTTTCCACCACATGCATGGTGGTCGCGACCTAGTCAGACTGTTTTTTTTCCTCGTTCGTTTCTCAGCAGGGTTCACCACGTCCAGGTGAGGTCGGCTTGGGCGTCTCACCTTTGAAGATTTCATTCGACATCCCTTACACCCCCATTATTATATACTCTATATTTACTTGATAATGGAAGCAATAGTCTATTATAAAGAAGGCTAGTTGCCAAGTAAGGAAGAAGAAAATACCTACCTGACAAATACAAACTTCTATACATATAAAAACGTAACTATATATAACCATTATAATTTCTAAATACTATTTATACATAAATATAATTATTAACTAAAAAAAATCTATAGCACCGTTTCTGTGAATAACTTTACTATAAAGTAATAAATCAACTTATGAATATTATTTTTATATTATTTCATTTATTAACGTCGTAACGTGATTTATCTCATTACCGTTTAAAGATTCATTTGTAACTGCTGATAAAAGTTTAGTAATTTTGATATGAATGATAATGTATGTTTTATTACTTCATGTAAACTTTTTATATTAGCATTGCAAAATCAAAATCAAAAAACACTTTATCCACTTATGAATGTCAAAACACTACTACCGGTTCAGACAAACATCTAGTCATCGAGAAGAACCGTTAAGAAACTCGATCGGGTTTATCAACATTTTTTGTAAATTGTTGTTAATACTTATTATCATTTTTAATGGATGTACAGTAAGATAATCACTTCCAGACTTCACCGTCATTCTCTTAATGATCCACCGTATAATAATATCCTTTACAGTCTTAGTCTAAGTTCAGGCAATAAAACATGCATAAGGATTCTTATGAAACCGGTAATATGCTTAGGAAGTTTCTTGTAAAATCTAACACGAATTACCTAAAAGCATTAAATTGATTCCTCTTACTAAGTCGCCAGGTGTCTTACCTGTCAGCCTAAAACATAAATATATTTTGTTTATTAACCAGCATAACAGGCAGGACCATGACTTATCACTGATAACAAATAGTCATAAAACCCGGTCGATGTATGTCGGTAGGTATATTGTGCTTAGAGTAGTTAACTACTACAGCGATAGAACACTTAATAAGCGTGTACCCTACTTGCTAAATAGCCTGCCGGCGGACATCCGAGAGGAATTAGATTTTAATATATTTAAAAAGAAAGTTAAAAAATATTTATTAGGTTTATAATGTAAGATTTGTGATGACATATTTATTACTTACGCGAATCGCCCACAGTCAAATCGCTAAACCGGTTTTGTGTGTAACTAGCCTTAAGATTAAATGTAATACATAATTGTGCAATTTCTTAAATAAAATAAATAATAAATGAAAGATAGACTGACTAAATGCTCAAGGTAATAAGCAAAACTTTTTGAAATTTGGTAGTTTTTGTAATATAGTAATATGTTTATTTGTATAAAAGCAGTGTAAATGTTGTAAAAACTTTTGGATAAATACTGGATATCCCGATGTTCGTAATAAATTGTTTGTAAATATTCAGATAAAGACCTCAGTTCGCTTTTGTAATTTTTTTGGCTTCTGTTCCTGGAGAAATAATTCTATTGCGTAGTAGATACGTCCTAACTTTAAAGCATTGGTTCTCAAACTTCTATCTGCCATCACTTCCACAATAAAAAAAAAAATATTTAGCGCCCCCTACTTTTTTCACTAAATATCTGATGGATATTTCAATTACCCCTAGTTAAATAAAACAAAAACCACTTTTAGAATATAGAATGTAATGTAGTTTTAATATGTTAATTTAAGTTTGAAATATCAGGAGCTCTTTATTTCGAAAAATTGCAGAAATATGTATCATATGACTTATCACTAGTTTTAGTCTACACAGCCTTGGCCCCTTAATTTTCCCTGAGCGCTCTACTGCCCCCCTGAAAAGTTCCAGCGTCCGGGGACGCTGTCTTCCATTATAAGAAAACATACTGTTTAAGGATCTTTTTATCCGTAATAAATAGTTGGTGCAACTTTCACAGAATAAGCGTTTTACACATTTTTGAAGTGAAACTTCTTTGCGCGCATGAGGGTAAAATTTTTACGGATGCAAGGCGTCGTGAAAATGTGCAACGTTTTGAGAGAGAAAGAGAGCGATTGAGAGAGAGTGAGAAAGGGCGAACGTAGCATGAAGCACGTAGCCATGGAGACAATGTGTAAACATGAATTAAATTTATAAATAAACATTTTGTGATAAATTTGTAAATCGTCCTATATTAAGCATTTGTTCAGAGTAAGTAATATATTTATCTTTTTGTTAATATACAATTTTTTATATTAATTCGTTTGAAGGAATAATTACAAATAACATGTGGCATTTTAATTTGCCACTCGTTATTAAGAATTTAATATACTTAATGTTTTAATGACAATTAAATTTATTAAATTCCCAACATATCTTCCTCTTTCCTTCCCTCTAAGTTTCGGAAATCTAAAGCTTTAGATTAGTACAAATATAAACGTGATTTAAAAATTAGTTTTGCCAATGAAGTTTCACTTCTAACCTGTGTACTTTGTACGCACGCATTTTTTTTTAACACTTATTTACTAACTAGTGCGATAGATAACCTTTATATTCACTTTAAAAATTATACCACTTAATTTCTTCTAAGAATTTATAATTAAAGTAAAAACATAAATCCGGATAGTTTTTCCGCATATGAAACAGTAACAAAAAATATTTAAAATTATAAATTAAAAAGGAAACAACAAGGGAAAAACAAAAACACGACTAAAAAAAATATTTTTTCCATTTTTGCTTTCATTTAATTCCCAGACGCCGTACGTAAGTTATACTGTTTATGTCACTCCCACAAGACAAATCTAAAGAAACCTAATTGCTAAAATCCATCAAGCCGTGTAGGCTTCAGAGCGTGTTAAAGAAATTGCCATAGAGATACATACGTGAGAAAAACATAACCTTCCTTTTTCGCAGTCGGGAAATTATAAATAATTGATTGTCATAGTTTATTACATAATAAAAAATGTAATATTTTTTTTTATTATGTTCCAATAATGTATTGCCAGATAACAGGTATTTGGACACTGCTACTGTATTTATAAGCCCATTCGTTCCAAAAGGGTTACTAAATCAATTGACATAATAATAAAATACTTAATATGAATATAAAAAATATCTTTATTGTTACTATTTTTTTAGGGGTAAGTTTTTAATACTTCTGCTATTTTTTAGAAAAAAAAATTGATTTACTTTTCTTAAATGGTAGAATTTATCTTATTACATAAAATAATAGGTCTTTACCTATGAAATTGCCGTTCTGCAGTACTGGCCATTTCAAATCAAAATAATTTTTGTTTGGCTAAGAATTCTAATTTCAAATTAATTTTATTTTAAAAACATGGAATTCTTTTTCCAAAAGTAGTCATTTGTTTATTGATTAGTGTTACATTTTCACCGCAATTCAACCTTTTTTGTCATCATGGATACGTTAAAAATTCGAGTAATTATGGAATATGAGTACCGTCGTGGCGGCAACGCGGCACAAGCGGCACGCAACATCAACGACGTTTACGGAGCTAACACTACAAACCAACGCACCACCTGTTATTGGTTTGCTCGCTTCCGTTCTGGGAATTTCAACCTGAAAAATGAACCTCGCGGTCCTCCGAAGACTTTGGTCGACAATGACGAATTAAGGGCGATTTTGGAAGCTGATGATACACAATCTACGGCTGAATTAGCAACAGCTTTCGACGTTAACGTCAAAACAATATTGGTCCATTTGCGTCAAATTGGCAAGGTAAAAAAGCTTGACAAATGGGTGCCCCACGAACTCAATGATCGCCAGCGCGAAGTACGCGTCGAGACGTGCCTTGCACTGCTCAACAGACAAACAAATTAAGGAATTTTGAACCGAATTGATACCTGCGATGAAAAATGGATTCTGTTTGATAATCGCAAGCGCTCAGCAAGTTGGTTGGATCCTGGTTCAGCACCTAAACAATGCTCTAAACAAAAACTTACCCCTAGAAAAGTGATGGTCACTGTTTGGTGGTCTAGCGCCGGTGTGATTCATCACAGCATCTTACCAAACGGGGTGAGCATTACTGCAGAAGTGTACTGTGAAGAACTGAACACAATGATGGAGAAGCTGGCACATCTCCAACCAGCATTGGTCAATCGCTCGTCTCCGCTGCTCCTGCACGACAACGCGCGACCTCATACTGCACAGCAGACGGTCTCCAAGTTGCAAGAACTGGGGTTGGAAGTTCTCCGTCATCCGCCCTACTCACCAGACCTTGTGCCTACAGACTACTACTTTTTCCAGAATATGGATAACTCCTTCGCGGGAAAATAATTCAATACCCGAGAGGCAGTACAAAATGCCTTTGAAGAATTTGTTGCCTCCCGTCCAGCTGATTTCTTTAAGAAGGGCATCAATAAACTGCCACTGCGCTGGCAAAGATACATTGATTGCATGGGTGATTACTTCGTTTAATACAAATAAAAAATACATGCAAAAAAAACGTTTAAATTTTTTCATACAAAACGGCAATTTCATAGGTAAAGACCCTAGGTATAAGTAGGATATACGGATCCAAGTGGCATGCATTTAAAAAAAAAATGATGGTAAACCAATTAACAGGAATAGCATTTGTTAGTATCTATCAGACTAGTCACGACCATTTAATATACTTTACATAATTAGGGCTCGGTGCGTAAGGTACTGAACCTTACTAATGAGTCTAGAAGTCGCGAGTTCGATCCCCGCACATGACTGACATTTGTGTAATTAGAATAGTTATCAGTTGTGTATTTGGATGTTAAATATTTACACTTATGTATTTATATCAGCTGTTTAGTTAGTATAATACACGCTTAACTTAGTTAGGAATTAAATGACCTCGTGTGAAATCGGTCCTACATTATTATTTTTATACCTCGTACGTAATTCCAGATAACAACAGCCGGCCGAAGAAAAATTACCCCACAAGCTCAAAAACCTACTCACGTTAGTAATAAACCAAAACTTGGCAACACCGGAACTAACTGTCAAAGAATTGGTAGTGAAGTGCGTTCAAGAAAAGAAACCTATTATGGAAGAGTTGATAAATCCGCCACCAGCTTTAGAACTACCTTGTGGTTTAGGATATTTTCCATCTGCTTTGCCTCTTGTTGCTACATGTTTCCAGCCAGAATTCGACCCATATGACAAAGAGTTGGATTTTCCTATCGCCGAGTATATGACTATAGCGGCCCCGTTGGGCACAGATTATGAATATTTAGCAAAATCTATCATTTTATAAAGTTAATTTATGGCTAATTAGTTTTTTACCCGATTAAGAAAAGAAGCGTTATGTTTTTCGAGCGTATATGTCTATTTCTTTAGCATGCTCTGTAGCCTAAATACGGCTTGATGGATTTTAGCATACGATGTGTCGTTACATTTGTCTTAATTGTGAGAATGACATAGGATATATAATATTTAAGTACGACGTCTGGGGATCAAATTTTAATAAAAGTCAAGAAAATTTTTTTTTTTTAGTTAAGTGTTTATGTGTTGTACTCAGGATTTTGGTTTCCTTTTCAATAATTTAGCTTGTTTTATTAATTTATTTATTGAAATTATAATAATTCAATGTGACGGAAGTGAGACATAATAAAATAATGTGAATTAATATTACTGACATTTTCTTAGTTGTGTAAAAACAATTTTTTAATTGTATAAAAATTATTTAACGTACAATTTAATTTAAATGAACCTTTTAATACAAATTTTTGATATGGTTTTCGGGCGTATGTATGTGTGTCTATTTCTTTGTCAGGCTCTGTAACTTGAACTGCTTAATAGATTTTAGCATACGAGGTGTTGTTAGAGTTAAATGTGTTAATTGTGGGAGTCACATAGTCTATATAATATTTAAGTACGACGTCTGGAATTCAAATAAAAAGCAAAAATAATAAGAAAATTAGTGATTTTGTTGCAGTCGGGTTTTTTGTTTCCTTTTTAATAATTTAGCTTGCTCAATATCCTTTAAAGCCTTTTATTTAAACCATATCGTATTGGATTTTGATTGACGTCACTTAACTAACCATGAATTGCCATCCAAACCAAATGTGTTTGCTAAATTTCAACTCAATCGGTCGGGGATTTTAAAATTTCAGTTGCAAGATTTCACCCATACTAACAAGGCATTTTAAATAAAAGCTTGTAAAATGTATGTTTAAACACCCTTAGATTATTTTCTAAGCTATGATATGCCGTATCGCATGCAAACATCGGCTTGGAGTTTTTCGTTACTCTTTACAGTCTCAGACCAACGGTATCAGGGATGTTTCATAGGTTTTTAGCCAATGCAGTTATCTGGCACGTGCGCTTTCTTCGCTATTTTTTTAGGGTTCCGAAGTCAAAACCGAACCTTTATAGTTTCGCTATGTCCGTCTGTCTGTCCGCGGCTTAGCTCAACGTTTATTAGTACTAGAATGCTGTGATTTGGTATGAGTATACATATAAGCTGACAAATGGTAAAATAAAATCTTGAAAAAAAAAAGGTGTTGTTCTGGGTATTTCTGTCTATACGTAAAGTGGGAATAATTTCTTTTGCTCGTCTATCCCGTCGTGTGGGGTCTCGTTGGATAGGTCATGTGAAAATCATTTTACGATTCAGAGATCCGGTTGCGAAATATTAAGCTTTAAAATGCTTATTTTTGTTAGAGTCAAGGGCTCCCTTCCTACCAGCTAAATGGTTTTTTTGGACACGTGAAAAGAATCATGGTAGTAGTATATAACATAATGAAATTAAAAGGAAAACTATCTGAGGTAAGGAGGTTTTAAGTTTACGAGTGAAAGTCATACACATAGTTGAGGGTAAGTGAGGAACAAGGTGTAAAGTTCCTCATCCACCATTGAACAGGAGGATCCTCCGAGCACACGGGTGTTATGCCTGGCGGGCTACTGTCCAACGGTTGTTGTCGAGTTCTTGTATATATGTTCAATGGTGGGTTCATTTTAATATCGCGATGTAGGATACGTCAGTTAGTTAGTATGTGGCGAGATAGATGTCGCTACATCACTCCCCTCCGAGACCGTAGGTCGATAGCAGGTTGAGTCGTCCATACATCTTGTGATGCTTGCCGGGCCAGTGGAATGTTCCAGTGAGTCGGAACTGTCTGCAGTGATTGCCTCAGTGAGTCGGGGTGATGCTGCAAGAACGCTCCAGTGAGTCGGAGTGGTGAAGTGCTGCGTAGTGGCTGGCCGCTGCGTCGACAAGGAGAGATGTGATGATGACCAGGAATATGCGCGTCCGTTGCATGCTGACTGTCAGGGTACCCGTATTAGCCGTGGATGCTAGCTGGCTGTATGACTCGCTGCTCGAAAGCTCGAAAGTCACGATGTAGCGACATCTATCTCACCACATACATACCATCACACTTGTATCCCCGAAGGCTTAGGCAGAGGTGTACTAATATACACTCGCAGTTCGCCGTATATGTATTTTAGGTCTCATGTAATAGGGGGCGAGCCTATTATCATTAATCGAGGACAAAGCCAAACTCCGAGACACCACTGAAAATTTCATAGGAAAACCCCAATAACACTTGGGTCGACCTGGATCTCGAACCCAAGAGCTCGATCATAACAGTCGCGCTTACGACCACTAGGCTAATGAAGAAGTAAAGTCAATCAACTTATAAGATGTACTTGGAGAAGTGATTTTGTACAAATTACATAAACCTCCTCTTAAGTGTGCATATTATGACGGGCACCTACGGAACTCTACATTGCGCGTGGCCCGACGCTCATTTGATTATAAAAAAATTATATGATTTTGTTCAACCCATTATTAGTGACTAATTTAAGCCAATAATGTGCGCCTTGTACGTATTATTTATGTAATTATGTAATAATTTTTTTTATGTGTTTTTGTTTTCATTCATTTAAATCTTGCAGTCTTTTGTTTTAGATTTCATAAATCATCAAAGAGTTAAACATAATTCAACACTGATAACTGACTTTAGTCTGAGATTTTAGTATGTTATACTGGTTATACAGTCGTTTTATAAGTGAAAACTTCTTAGGCTGCGATTCAATGATTGAATTGAGAGTAAAATTTCAAAGACGCGTCACATTTGTTCCTTTTTTATCTGGCAGTTACACGATCAATTTTCACTCATCTTTCATCAGACTGACTATAATTAACATTTATGAGGGTTTTCCTTTCTTTATAAGTACACTAATTACAGATTGAATCGGAAGCAATAACGGCAGGTTGTATACGGACTCGACGTTGATTGAAAGAGCCTGAGCTTTCGGTGAAGGAAAACATCGTGATGAAACCATAGCATGGTGTTAGGGTCTAATACCTGCCTGGCTAGCCACCACTAGCAAGTTGACAAGCTGTCGCCACCTATAGGTGTGTTCCGGCAGCTGAATTTGAGTGCCAATTCCCTCACTAGGCTTAGCATGTTACCATCTTGGGTCACATCGTCACTCGTCATGTGAGATTGTGGCCATTACGATAAACGTATAAACGATAAAAAAATAGTTAAATGTAAATTTCACACATAATAAAGTTGTAGCGATATCGCTATATCGACATCTACCTTGCCACATACGACGCATCCTAAATCGCGATATTAAAATTAACCGAACAATTGTGTATACAAAGAACCCGACAACAACCGTTGGGCAGCTTCCCGCCAGACATAACACCCGTCTGGTCGGAGGATCCTCCTTTTGTCCCACTCCCTTTGTCCCACAAAGTTATGCAATTCATCTATAAAGTTCCTATCAAATTTATTGCAGTACATAATCAATTCTCATAGATACCGTAGACGTACATACATTATCAGTTTAAAGCTATAAATAATATCAATTTCTATTTTGTAATATTTAAATTAAATGTAATAGATAAGTTAATTCAAGTTAATAATCTTTAAATTACTGCAATAAGAATTTTTAATGATATGAAGAGATTAATGGCTCGGTGCTAAAAAGGATCGTTATCCCGTTGGACAGAGTTCTGTTTCGGTTCGTTTAATGCAGCTCTTTTCAGAACTAACTATACTGTTATCCATAAGGGCCCTGGAGCCTCAGACCGCTTTTACAGCTTCACCGTGGCTTGGAATAATGCAGATCTGATGGGAAAAGGCTAGCGAACATTATTATTTTTTGCTTCACCAACATAACAAAGCATTAAATTTACGTTGTAAATAAAAACTATTCATAATACAAAAGTAAAATGCTGTTATACGTAACGGCGAACGCGACTTTCTCTGTCAACATGCTTAATTAATAAATTGAACTATATACATATAACTTAATAAACATTAAACATAAATTATTATTATAAAAAGATAAGATATGTAATGTTAAAGGAATAATAATTAAAGAAGTTAAAACTAATTTAAACTAAAAAAGAGCAACAAATATTGTTCTTCAGAATTAAATGACTGATATTACAATATTGTTTTTTTGAATTTCATTATTTTATTAGTAAATATATCGAAACTTTTGTGTAATTTATTATATGTCTTAGAAATTATATTAACTTGACTTAAACTTGTAAAGGAGTGAGTGAGTGAAATAGAAAAAAAAAACGAGAGATGTGTACAAAACGGGGAAACTACATAAACTTCATAATATTTTATTTGGAAGTAATAGATAAGTTTTAATCTTTGGATAATTGCAATAGGAATTCTGGGTGATATGAAGAGGATGAATGGTTCAATGGTAAAAAGGATAACGAACAAGGCTTCGTTAGAGAAAAATATTGTTTCTAACCATAGTAAATAAAATAATAATAATTTTATTTATGCAAAAAGTACAACTGATTTACACCTAGAAACACAAATCAATAATAACATGAAATAACGCTCTTGTGAGCTCCTGACTGCCACACTAGGGTACCCTGTATCCTGGCAGTCGGTTTACCTCCAAAATAGACATATTCGCTGATCGTTCCCATTACTAACGTGTTAATATAATAAAAGAGAGAGACAGTAAAATAAAAAATATAAGAAAAAATAAATTAAAAATAATTTGGTCATAAATGCTATACAACCAATCTTGGACACTACTAAATAGTTACTAGATTATCACGTCAATATAACGAGCTGGTTAAAAATTATGACACCGTTGATATATTCGCCAATTCACCTTTTCAGTTTAAAATAAAAAATTATTCTTTGTTAGCTTCATGATTTTTATTTTAATGATTATGTTGAGCGAACATTTTTTATTGTATTTTTTTTAAACCAAAAATTTCAATTGTATTTTAACTATGTAAGGTCGAGCGGGGCTATTACATCACAAAAATAAAAGTCAAAAGTTTACACTTCGTTACTTTCTTTTGGTATAAAGCTTCTGTAATATTGATATATATATCTAAGCAAGTAATTATCTGTTATTCTATTCGTCAGACTCTCATTTTAGAAAACGCGTGGCTTAATTGAAAAAAAAAAATCATTTTTGTCGAGTAAATCCATATTGACTTATTAACCCCTTACGGGGTAATTCCGTCAACTGCAAATAATATATATTATCTATGGAGCTATAGAGCCAAAACTTGATACTAGATAATGTTGCCAACACAAAACATTTGAATTTAATCCTTGTCTTGATTTAATAAAGCCCAGTTTCGAGAAAAAATACTTTGAATTTTGAGAGAGGTAATTCCATCATCTTCCCAATACTGCCAGTACACGAGAGCTGGGACATATAAGATTCGATAAACGGACCTAACATTTTATTAAAACATAAAAAAGTATGTCCCTATATATAATTATTTGTTATTTTATTGGGGATTATAGATAAAAAGACATTAATTCTCGTAAAAAAATATTTTAACTAGTTGTAAGTAATTACACTTAGAATATGAAGGACTATGTTTTAGTATGAATAAACAAAGTATTAATTTTTACAAATCTTGAACCAAAGGTTCGTACAATCAATCAATTATTCTTATAATAATATATTCGAGTAAAATAAAAAAAAGCAGTCTTTAATGTTATACCGCCATAATTTATTCACCCGCTTTCAAAACTTATACTAAAAAAAATGTTTCTATAAGGAACAAGCTATTGATTGATTATATATTGATTGTAGTCTTTGGTATTCCATACAATTGCGCTGCTTGGCTACTCATCATCGCATTATTTTTTATGTCTTCAACAGCTTTTTGAGGTCTGAATCTGAGATGTTTTTACTTTTATCCACTTATAATTTCTGACCAACTAAACATAAAAAAATATAAATGATAAATGAATTGAACGCACACATAAACGTTGCTCATTTACTTCCTACCAGTTCACTAACACTAAAATCCTTTGCCGGATCATTAAGCAATCACTTTGATTCACTTTGATTCACTTTGCAGTTATACTGTAAGAAACAAAAATAAAGAATAGTCATCAAAATCGGCCGTTAGACGTTAGAAATAATATGATGCTATATATGATATTAGTATCATATATAACCAGTCAATATGATTGGTTAACTTATGTTGTTAAAAAAAACATTAATCTATAATATTTAATGCCAAAACAATTCATCGATATCGATATTAAGGCCAATCTTATGGAAATCACTAGCTTTATGCAACTTCATACAAAAACGACGGGGTTAATAAGTCGGATTATTCCGACGTAATTAACCGCCACCATGATTTTCGAGGGTTATTACATCAGACTCAAAAACACTGTAAAAACGAAGTTTAGGATAAAAATAATTATCTACAAAGGACTCTTCTTATTCTATTAATACCACTTACCTTGATTAGACTTTTCAAAAGCCACAAAGACAAATTCTAAATCATAAAGACTTGTGCAGTGATTTTACTTACGTGATATAAAAATGTAGGGTCTATGTAATTGACCATGTCGATCAAACAGATTACGCACTAGGAGTACCATCTGTAATTTCTCATAGAAATAAGCTTTTTCTTTATCCTTGCATAGATGACACTAATAAATAAGAGTCAAATAATAGGACTTTATAGCCATATTATGTAATTGCCCCGTAAACGGAATAGCCCCGCTTGACCTTATATAGTTTAACTTAATTTAATCTTAAATCTTATTTTTTCATTCTTTAATAATAGTTCTATTTTTAACAATTTATTATGGTTCTTTATTATGATTTATCAAGTTATATTAAGTTTGTACTATATGCGTAAGTGTGCGAGTGTGCATGTATTATATGTTTGTGTGTGTGTGTGTGTGTATAGTATTGTGGTAGAGAGTATTCTAAAGCCTGTCTGAGTTGCTACCACCTTAGACTGCGTATCCACAAGAGATGTGCGGAGTAGCTAAGTGGTGAGTTAGGATAAAATCCACCGATAAGATTAGTTCATTCTCCTAGCCTCTCTTAGCGCAGTTCTTTTGGGAAATGAAAGGAATTAAATCTTCTTTTTCTTAAATTGTAATTAAGTGTGTTTATACACAATGATACCAAAGTAGCTAGAATTTTAAGATGGAGGTTTTCTTGTTGAAAGAAATTATTCTAGTTATTATTTACAATTCATTTCTAATCAAACTATATTACGTAAAATTCCACCAATATTACATAATATTATATATGGCCAAATATCGTAAGCTTATAAATTAGAATAAAAATCACGACATGGCAGATCCTTGATCTGCCAAAAACTCCGACAGATATTTGTACATAAAAACAAATATATTTTATTTCTTTACATTCCATCGTGAACGGTGGGCAATTGCCCTCAGTTCACTTTCTACTTAATACCGGGGTGGGCAAGAATAAACTTTTATCCTTTTCTGACAATAGAGATTTCGCCTTACGTTGTGATTTCCTATCTCTTTTGTTTCAACATGTTGATAACAAAATTTGTACCGTTTTCAAATTGCTTTTACTGAGAGTATAACGCATCTATTTATAAAACGTCAATTATAAAAAATATGGAGAGCAAAGACCAGTAAACCATCTCTGTGTATAAAAAAGTGACGCTGAACCGTCAAATTAGGGTGGCATCCCATGATGCAAGTGAAACAAGTGCGTAAATTTTAAAGACAGCGCCAA
Organism: Saturnia japonica; assembly: GCA_033032175.1. Lineage (NCBI taxonomy): Eukaryota > Metazoa > Arthropoda > Insecta > Lepidoptera > Saturniidae > Saturnia > Saturnia japonica. Next base: position 2,300,168 of record CM065331.1, read on the forward strand.
AAATTATTATTTTTAATTTTCGCCCAGTCAAACATCTTTTGGTTATTGTCATTTTATTTTAGTTTTGCAACAGTAAAAACTAAAAAATCACGAAAAAGTATCACTCCTTCTTGCTACGCTAGCTCTATTTTGGTGGGTTTTATAATTTGCTGCTAACAAGTGGAAACTTTTTAATTCCCTATTTATGATGGTTCTCTTCTACATAGGAATTTTTTTTACTACTAAGCCTATTATGTGAAATTCGCTGGCACAATCACTTCAATTGTTTCGATCGCTTATTTAGTAATAGTGTTACGCGCATCAATTATATTATTACTCGTATTGCCTCAGAAATGATAATAATAGTACATAAATAGGCAAATTTACTATATTTTATCAATATTATTTATTCTGTGTAATTAAAGATGAAGGCAAAGTTAACTGTATTTTTATATCTATTAATTCTTACAAAGGTAGCATAAACTTTATTCTGTTTACAAATAAATATAAATATCTGTGAAAATATAATATCATAATTACCTTTTCTTTTACAGATAACCCAGTCTCAAATTAATTATGGATTAAATCCTTTTAATTATTCCCCAAACCAAAATTATAGGCCTCCAACAAACACACTAACATTGGGTTCTCAACCATCGCCTGTAACAAATGTGCTAAATATTTGGTCAAATCCACCGAAATGTTCACCACCCACGGCTACCGCTTACTACTTACCCACACCTCCTGCGTCACCTAAAGTTACTATCTTAAATACGAAGCAGTGTGACGATAAAATAAAACCAATTATAGGAAATATAGGCGAAAGTATACCTCCACCGACATATCCATGCCCGTTTTGCACAGGCAAAATGAATATACCGCCACAAATTGACATTCCGCCACCGCCTTTGTCATATTCGGTGTTGCCAGGAGTGATAGACAGAATGCCGTCTATTATACCGTTGGTAAATAATATCGATGAGTGTAAGTGTTCGTGTAAAAAAACCACAATTTTAGATGATATTGTTGATACATCAAGTTTACTACCTAACACGTTTAATTATGATAAAGAATTATTGGAAGGTTTTCTAACTAGTTTAGGATTATAAAATATCATGTATCATAAATTTTATGAACAGAAATAATACAATTTAAGTAAACGTTTCTATGAATACTAGGTTTACTAATTTTCATAAAAAATATGAAATCTAAAATCTTTTATTGTCTCATTTATTCCTATTACGCTAATTTCTATAATAATGATAATTCAATTTTTACTTTGTAACAAACTAACTAAAATAAAAGGATATTTTTAAAATCATTTTTATATTATTGTGTCCAGTTATTATAAAAATAAATAACCTGTAAACTGTTATTAGTTATGATCTTTGCATTGATAAAAAATATAATTGTTAACAAATACAATTGTGAATTTATTCTTGTTATTTGTAATTATGTAAAACATCGATTATTTACAAATCCGATAGTCGAATAACTACAGTGAAAAAAATAATTCACTTGTTCCACAGCTTGCGAGGTTTGGTGTCATAACGAGCTAAAAAAGGTAATTTGCGGAAATCTGTGTGGCGATCAGAAAATGCAAGTCCTTATTATACCTCTCTTTTGGATGTAAACAATCGATATTTTAATTCAATTTTACAATTAATTAATTTAACAAATTATTATTAATAAATTGATAGTTTAAAGATGTTTTAAATAATATTAGTCAACTGTCAATTTTATTCTCATTTTTTATTTATGCGAATTCTTCTGTCCAGCGTTATCAGAGCGTTACTTTTGTAATATTTTGCGTTACTCCACGTATAATAATTTGCAAAAGAAATACCAACAAAATAATTTGGTAAAATGGAACGCAGCCAAGTTTAGAATATTATACTGAAAACTTTGACCGGACTTTCCCGTGCATATTCTTTATTTCTTTGGAATATTAAAATACATTATGTTAAAAAATATCACTATGTCATGTACTACAATTATAGATTTTTATATAAGTCCATTAAAACGTCTATCGATTGATTTTTTAGTTGATTCTAAACACAAAATAATAAATATTTACATTTGAAATTCTCAAAAATATATAGATACGATTAAATATATGCAATCGCAGCTAGTCACAAGGAACTGAAGGAACCGCTAATATAATATTAACACGCGGCGCGTTGCTCTGTCGACTTTGGGGCCCTTTGGGGAGTGCTGTCTTTCGAATGTAATAATATTAAAAAATTGTTCCGAGAGGGCTAGGCATTTAATTTTATGTTATAGTTATAGTATTTGTAATGTTAATAAAATAAATATTTCTGACATTCATTTTTTTTTTTTTTTTATTATTGCAATTTTTTTTTTATGCAATCCTTCTCATATCTTATTTTTAGTGTAGGTTTACAAAATAAATGAAACACATATCAGTTTAAATTGTTTATTTATCAGTTAAATCAGTTCATAAAGAATAGAAAAACTATAGTTTTATATATAGGTACTATACAAAATTACTGCTAAATAAGTAAATTACTGCACGCCCGCGGACTTTAGCGTTTGCGCGGGAATACCCCTGCAGCTTGAGCGTTTTCTCCAAAATGGCGCCTGCCGCATAAGAGGCTAAGAACGGTACCTAATATAGTGATTCTATAATACGAAATACCAACAGATACCTAATACAAAAATTACAAACTAATCTGTTAATCTAACTAATATCCGTATTAGCTAATACACTGATATTCGTAAAAAACGGTGCCTAATAAAGTGTTTCTGTTCTCATTGCTTGCTTACTGTGCTACTAACCCATGCAGTTTTCATACGAAGCCCGACGTGTATATTGATGTCTTGACTTGCCACGCGGATCGTGAATCGCGACCCTATTATTTGCCTAATATTTGGTAACCTATTATTCTGTATTCGTTTAGAATAATTTATTAGTCCGTGGCGCGCATTATAATCCCTGTACTTATTACGAATATGTTCGTTACACCTCTAGTAACTTTTCACTATCCGATACTGGCAACACTGCCTATATCATTTCTTGATTGCTGTCAAGTCAATAAAAAGCGGTTTTTTGGACTTGTTTTTCCAAATTAATTATTATTGTACTATCTATAATTTAACTTAAACCGTACAAAATGGTTGAAGCTCAAAAATATAGACTCGAACAGGAGATGACGAATTTAGTCAACGAGCTAGACAGAAGCTACCTACGAAAGATGCAAGTAAGTTTTGAGGTTCTTTTACTGATAAGTTAATAAATAATTATGCAATAATCTTTTTACTATTAAATAGCAATCTCTATCGTATTGAAAATAAAAAAAAAAACAGAAATATGGAAACTAATACTAAAATCTTAAAAACCAGAATTTTCTTTCATAATGTTGGTTGACAATAATAATTTAGTAAATTGGAACAAGAACTAGGAGCCAAGGATGAGTCTCATTACGCTGAATTTGATGCTGTGAAGGAGCGGCAAAGGGAGGGGAGGGTTAGCGGTAATCCCCTGTGAAGGAAAAAGTTATTATTTTTTAATTTTGAGGTTATGTCTATCTACAAACTATCAGAATTTTCAACGTAACAATAATTTGTTTTTGGCTACAATTTTTTTTTACAGATTCTTATAGTAAATCACTTTATAATTAATATAATAATATTAAAATTCACATTGCAGAAGCAAGTAGTATTTGAGAAAGAAATGATTTTAAATAATATTTTATGTAATTTTAACCCTTTGGCTCCCTTACGTCACAAAAATGTATATTAAATTAGTATATATGCCATTACTGGGAGCAAAGTTATTACAAATAAAGAAATACAAATATCAGGCCTAGGCAGCTATAAAATTCATTATTGCAAGATATGTAAAGATGTTTAAACCAAACAGCATAATTCTTTCAAGTTTCTATACATTCCTTTTGAATGAACATTGTTGGGTTAACAATTTTATAACATATAAAACCTATTTCAAACATTTTGCGATGTTTTGACTTTTACAAATCTTTTTTCCCTTGTTGCAATTAAAATTGTTTAGGTTGAAAACTTACAAACAAGTCCTAGATAGACACAACCGAAAAATAATCTCAGACAATATATATCTCTGCACTTTTTTTTCACAGGGGAGAAACTTTCCCCATACCCCACTTCACAGCATGGAATTTAGTGGCAAGTAATCTAAAGTCCAACTTCTGCTTTTACTAAAATTCCAGGATTCTAGACTGGGCAGATTCGCCTTATTGCAAGGATTCTGCAGTATGCCAAAAATAGTGGTAACCTATATATTAGTGACTGGCTTAATTTATTTAAAAAAAATAGAAATATTTTTTATTTGTTGTTATGGGTGTAGTATTTTGGCCTCAATCTCACCTGATCTTAAGTGATGATGTGGCCCAGGATGGTAGTACACTAAGCCTAGTGGAGGACTGGCTCTCAAGTGCAGCTGAGAATTAGAAAAAGGGCATTAGAAAAAGCCCTACCACCATGCTATGTTTTTGATGTTTTCCTTCACAGGGGCTCATTGCAGGGATTTAAACTCAGGTTGATCTATGCAAAGTCCGCATATGTTACCAACTGACCTATCATTGCTTCTTCATTTGTGTCTCATTCAGTTTTACCTTCCAGGGTGATATGCACAGATGTGCAGCAAAGTGTTGCGATGACCCCCAGACATCTCTAGAAAGGGTACATGGTTGTATTGATAGCTGTACGGGGAAGCTAAACCAGGCAAATAACTATGTTCAAGTAAGAATTATAGCTACCTTTATGTTCTAACATTTAAGGCTTCATGGAAGAATTAATGTCTGAAGGAGTTCCAAAAAAAGAACCTGACAATTTTTACCTAAAAAGAAAACCAACTTCAGTTGGTTTTGAGGAGTTCCATGGTGTATCTACAATGTCTAGGGTACAATGCCAATGAAATTAAAAGTAAACCACATCAAGGTGGCCCCTTTCCAACAAAAAAAGGATATAAAAAATATATATAGTATACATAATTATATATTTGAATTGAGATCTTCTTCCTTTTTTTTAAGTTGGTATAAAAGTATAATGTCATAATTTTTGTTCACCAGGATGAGATAAATCACTTGCAGAACAGGCTGCAGAGATGCGTGATGGACTGCAATGATGGGGCTCGAGATAGATTGGGACCAAACCCTAGCCAGGAAACTGTTAGTTGTAAAACATTTTATTTCCGACAAGATTTACCATAGTTATAGTCGGATTGACAATGAATCAAATTTGACATGATTTACACATTATACCTGTGTTAATTTTATCCTATGTACAAATTATTTAAATTTTCAAGGTTCAAAGTCGGCAAAGCGTTAGTGATGCCTAATATCGTAATTATAGCTTTTATTCTTAGACAAATTTCAACAAATGGTAGGAGTCGCTACCACCTTACACATAGTAATGAATTAAACCTTTACAGTGATTTCCTTTTGTTTGTCGCGTTTGGGGTTCACCCAGTGTATATTCAGTTTTTTTTGTTATGCCATATTTATTCCCTTTAATAGACCATCTTTTCATGCAAATTTTCAAAAATAGTTTTGTTGCTTCACATCTGCCAAGCATCACGAGACTGCTCTGGCGGTAATGAAAACTGCTACTTTAGTTTATTTTATTTGGGCGGCACCCTAATGCTTTTTCCAAAAAAATAGACTAAGTTACATCTTATAAAATCAGCTACATGCCAAAAAAAAATCTGTCAAAATCGGTTCAATGTCGTCAAATTAGCCGGAACAAACTGAAAGCAAAAAAAAGATATCTTTTTTGTTATAAGTGCCGTATATAATTTCATATGCCCTTATTAAATGGCTGTTAGTTTGACATTACAAACGGAAACTTCGATTTTATATACCTACAAAAAAGTCAGCCTAAGCATAATATCTTCTAAGGATCACCCACAATAACCATATTTGTCTTTAAAAAAAATAACCGGGTGCGCTAGCACGATTCGAGCGCGTGCCCGTTCGACTGCATTCTGTAGACCACGCGATAATTAAGTTTTGTAAACAAAAATAAAAACCCCTATATGACAGTACAAGGTCCAAAAACGACCTGCTGTAATTTATGTGTGCCAAGAAATAATATTTGAATTCTTTTCCAGATCGATAAATGCACGATAGACTTCGAAAAGTGCGCCGTGAAATGTGTCGATAAACATATATCCATCATCCCTAGTCTTATGAAGACTATGAAGAATGTATTGGCAAGTGGAAAACCACCACCGGCAAACAACGAATAAGAATGTCTAATTACTTACTAAAAAGTAGATATGTGATCAATTCATAGATAGTATATTTGAATTGGAAACTAACATAGTTTACTGAGAGTTTTTGGCGGGATCTTGAAGTGACATGTTGCGTGTATTATTTTTAATTCATTATCTTAGGTTTTTTTTATGTAATATTGGTGGCATTTTGCGTGATATAGTTTGGTTGTTGTGCATGTGTGAAGTGGATTATAAATAAAAAGTGTAAACATGCATTTTGAGATGTCACAAAAAGTCCCTAGATAGTTCTGACAAGGGAGCCACCATCTTGTCAGATGATCCCACTTAGAATTTTATATTTTGTGGCGTGAAAACAAGAAGAAGAACATAGTTTATTGAGTAGTACAGTATAATGGGCTGGGTGTTTAGAAAAGAGATAAAATGTGGATGCGTACGCCACGATAAAAGTGTATAAAGAAACGGATACTTTCTTAATCGTAATCTTGGGCCTGTATAAAAAGAGAGAAGTGAGAACCATCAAACACGGTAGGTAACTGTACCACATATTTGGGTAAAAAATGGAATAGGGCATGCTTTGATAGTTATAATAAATGAAATTTAAAGGATAATAGCACATAAATAAATCGTTTTCAAAATATTAATACTAAATGTTTGTGTCATACAGGGTTGTCAAAAATAAAACTGGTGGTTGAATCAACTACAAATTTTACTTTGAATTAAATTAAAGTAAATTTAAATTTTTCTGAACAACTTATTATGTTTTTCATTTTGCAAGATTTTTTTTTTAGTTTAGATCCTTTAAATTTAATTTTTTGCTTTTACTTCTACTGCTAGCACTTATCTCTTTATCGTTCTCTGCCTTTATCATAGGTTCTTTTTCATTTTTATCTTATTTTATGGTTTTTTATCTATTATTGTTTCTGTTTATCAGAAAGTAATTTTTTTTTTTAATGTTCCCTATATTGATTGATTGATTATCCTTTATTTTCTTTTTTGATATCAGTATAAAGCTTGATTGTTTTTTATTAATTATACATTTGTCAATAATAGTACAATTTATAGGATTGACTCATTTGTTAGTTCTCGTTAGTTTCAAGTTTACCATTTAATTCAACCATTTTCAGTACATTATTATCATCAATAATTTGCTGAGTTTCTTGATAATTTTCATCAATTAATTCTTGTCTCTCTGCTTCGTTATATTTAATTAAACCCAAACTCTGTTTTTCAATTTTTAGTTGGCTATCTTTAGTTTTTGTTCTGAGTGTGACTGACTCCCACTCGTTAAAGATCCGGAAGGGTTATGGATTTTCCTGCCAGCACATTCATTCTCTTATTAGTTTTTCTTTTTCTAGTGTTTGGTCTTCTAGTTTGCTTCAAATAATCTAGAAAGGCTAAGTCAACACTGTATATTTCTTTAGTGTACTTAGGAAATTTTTCATACATTTTGCGAGGGTTAAGAGGATATATACCTGTTGCTCGAAAACCACTTTTAACGTTTTCTTTGTTGTTCATACTCGATGTTTCAATCTTTTTTAGAAGCGGCGGGAAGTGAGTTTCGTTAAGAGATGCTTGTCTTAGGTTTTCTATTTTGAAATCTTTTAGTATCTTCCGTCAAATCTTTTTAAGTGGCAAAAAAAAAACTACATCAAGTTGACTGGCCAATTTGAGTAGAATTCGGAGGAAGTAAAACAAATCTAATGTTGTATTTTTCACACAAGTCTATTACTTCGATATTCATATGACTGGATAAGTTGTCTCTAATGACAACCTTCGATCCATCTACATTTTTCGCCCTTGGCACCACAATTGTTATAAACTAATCTAAGAAGTTTGAGGTGACAAACCAGTTGCTCGTCGTTCTATTAAACCTAGCATCTTCTGGACATCCTTCTACCTATTGGCTCCATGTGCATTCGCCATTGTAAACCACGTAAGGTGCTAAAAGACTACCATCTGCTGTGGCGCAAAACATAATTAAAATACACCCTTTAGATGAGTTTATATATACTCTCTCTGGGTACTTGACTCCACGGCGAAAAATACATTTTTCCGAATCCAGGTCATCACTAACATTCGTTTCATCATAATTTAATATGTTACTGGGTGGTACATCTTGGAGGAAATCTTTAAAATTGTCAAAATAATTTGACTGTGGCGCTCCGAATTCAGCCATTAACGAAATTCGATTCTTCTACGGCATTTAGTTTCAACTGCGGCCTTGGTTTATCTGAGTGTAGTCCGTGAATTTTTTTCTCTATTGTTCTACAGGGATTTCCGAAAGATTTTTCAGCTACTTATGAAAACATTTCATCAGAATAGTTTCTGTACGCCCTTGCACCAGGTCTTCTATTTCTATCGCGTTTCTTTTTTAGCTGGCATGTCAACTCTGGAACAAAGTTTATTGAAGCAACAAATTAAAAAACCACAAGTCCCTATGCTTTGTAATGCATAATCAGATTAAAATAGCAAACCAACAAGGAAAATTACATATTTGTAGCCAAGAATATTTTAAATTAATCGCATAAATTCGTTAGAAAATGTGACAACGGCATGACGGCAGCAATGCCAACTTTACGAATCCAGGTCATCACTAACATTCGTTTCATCATAATTTAATATGTTACTGGGTGGTACATCTTGGAGGAAATCTTTAAAATTGTCAAAATAATTTGACTGTGGCGCTCCGAATTCAGCCATTAACGAAATTCGATTCTTCTACGGCATCTTAGTTTCAACTGCGGCCTTGGTTGTATCTGAGTGTAGTCCGTGAATTTTTTCTCTATTCGTACAGGGATTTCCGAAAGATTTTTCAGCTACATTATCGATAAAAGTCAATTTCATCAGATATACTTCCTGTACGTCACTCTTGCACCAGGTCTTCTATCTTCTAATCGCGTTTCTTATTTTAGCTAGACAATGCTACCAACTCTGGAACAAAGTTTATTAGAGTTGCCACCAATTAATCTAAACCACAAGTCCTATGCGTGTTTAATGCTTTATCAGATTAAAATAGCAAACCAACAAGGAAAATTACATATTTGTAGCCAAGAATATTTTAAATTAATCGCATAAATTCGTTAGAAAATGTGACAACGGCATGACGGCAGCAATGCCAACTTTACCCGACCTTGGATTGTGGTAAAAACGACACGAGAAGGCAATGTTGCCCATGTTTGACGGAATATGAAAATTGTGTCAATTAATAGCTAATATATTATCAAACAATCAGAAAATTCTGCGGATTTTAGCAATCAGAGAGCAGAGTTCTGAGATCTTTTGTAAAATTGAGGTTATGTCTAACTACAATAGAAACAAACCATTTTTGAAGTACGGTTGATACTTTTATATACAGTTATGTTTATTATATTTTTAAAGTGGGAAACCTCATTTGAAAAGATAAATGTATTAAAAATTAAATTACGAAATGACTGGCCATATCGGTACTGGAGTATTGCAGTTCGGAACTATCATCTGTCATCACTGACAGCACTGAACACAGACTAAAAATACAATTCCGATTAAAAGATATCGATCGATTCGATTTGTAAACTTAATATCGATTTAATATTTTGATTTTTATTAAAGATATTGTGTATTTTTTAAAATTTTTAATTTTTTAATTAGTGTTGTTCTATTTTTTATTATTTGAATTCATTTATATCAATTGATAATCTTTACTTGGGTACTCCTTAACTTAATATTAGTTTTATCATTTTCTAGATTGTAAATTGTGATAATATTTTACGTTTTAATATATTTGATTTTATAAACTATACTTCGAGTAATTACATTCTGGGTCCAGAAAGGTGTCTTCCTAGCAACATTAATATTTATTCCTTACAACTTACACTATCGATTATCCTCATTTGGCATAGTGTTCCTAAGCGCTGCTATTCCCGGTGTTCTGGGTTCGACTCGGAGGTCGAGCAAAGTGTTATTGGGTTTTTATGAAATTCTCAGTAGCAGCTCGGGGTTTGGCTTTGTACTCGATTAATGGCAATAGGTTTGATACATATTACATGGAACCTCAAAACAAAAACAAAACTCTGCCTAACCCTTCAGAGATATATGCGTGATGGTATGTTAATAATAATAATGATATTAATAGCTTTTATTTAACAACCTTACATAAACTTTAACTTAACTAAAATATTAATTATTTGACATCAGTACCTGAAGATTGTCTTGCTTTCCAGCATAGGCGTCCCCTAGATTTGACCACAGTAAGCGGTTCTGTGCTTGTCTTCTCCAAGTAACACTAGCTGATTTACTGACATCATCCTCCCATCTTCGACGCTGTCTCCCTTTCTTTATTTTATATTGTCTTGGGTACCACTGTAAAGTCTAGACCATTTATCCTTTTTACTCCTAATAATATGACCTTCCCACCTCCATTTTAGTTTTTAACATACAATAGGTAATATATGTAGTTCTAGTTTTAGATAACGATTTTATTTTATATTTTTAAATCTACAATTAAATACCTCTTACGATATAAATGCTTCCTCCATTTCTTTCCAAATCTCTCTGTCCTTCGCCAGTTTGATCCAGTCTTTACCTTTACCCCACTTTTTTTTTTATCTAACCAAGTACCTATTTACTTTTTTAGTCCATTTATATCTGTTGATACGCGCAACATGACCAGTCCATTTCCATTCGAGTTTTTTTACAGTGATTTACAGCATATATTAAATTTGTGATTTTTTCTTTATAGTAAGTAAAACTTCAAAAAATTACCTACCATGCTAAAACCAAATAGGGTTGGCCTGAACGGTTAAGCGTTCACACAATATTACTTTCTAAATGTAGCTTCCAATTTTAAATATTATCTATATATTAAGTAAGTTTAATTAAAAAAAAGAAACATTGTTGTTTATTTAGTACACATAGTCATTATAATATTGTTAAAATAAAGTTTGTTATTGCAATATCTGCCATTTAAAAAATATGTAGGTAGTTAGGAGTTAAAAATAAATATTGAAATGGAAATTGTCGTTTTATTTTATTCAGTTAATAAACTAACAATTCAGAATTAAGATCCTATAAGTAAGCTACAGTTTGATCAGAATTACACCTATTAATCTATGCTTATCGATTTCGGGCTTTAGATGATAGCATGCTAAAACCTAAAGGTTTTTAAATTGCTAAAACTGCGATAGATTTTCCAATTGTAAAATATAGTTAAAAACTAAGATTTAAATATATTTTAAACTAGCGCCCGCGGCTTCGATCACGTGGACTACAGATAAGAATGCCATCGATCGGGGGCACGCGCGAATCTTGGTCACCCGCTCCCGACTATTATATAGACAAAAATGCTTATTGTGGGTGTTCATTGGAATATGACATATACTCCTGCTGACTTTTTTGTAGGTATTTTAATGTCTACAATTATGTACTACATTAATTTGCTATATCTCTTATGGTTTACTCAGCTAAAGCCATTTAAGCGGCCATATTGATTGACCATGACTAGTTTTTTTTATTTTCGCGGAACCGTGATTTTTCTAAAAGATAAGTAGCCTAAGTTACTCCTTATAAGATCAGCTATTTACCAATGAAAGTCCCGTCAAAATGGGTGCAACAGTTTCGTAGATTACCCGAAGCAAACAGACAGAGAAAAGTGTATAAAATGGGATTTTTGCTATATGTGTCGTATATACTTTCATATGTATTTAGTAAAAAGCTTTTTTTTGACATTACAACCAGACATTTAAATTTTATGAATTGTATAGTTAGGTACTTAACAAGTTCCAAATTTATCGATAGTTTCGTTAAAGCTACATTTTTGCTCCAAAAATCATCTACAAAATACCAGAAACTTCGGCATATATTAAGTACTAAAATACAATATTATATTCCTGACGAATTTAAAGATTTTTACGAAATTATTCTGACCTGGCCAACTACAAGATCCGAACGTGAAGAAATAGATGATTATTATAGTGTCCTTACGTTTTTTGTAATAAATAAATAGTTTTTGTCATTATATTGTCTATTATTTCAAATTATTTTGTATATAGTATATGATAAATTGGAAGAAGGAAATAAATCCTATACATTTACATAAACATATATAAATGAATATTATATATTTGAACTAAGTCTATTCTTAAATAAATCAGAATTTATATTTTCTTCACTATCATTGATATCACATGAGCCTATAAGTAGAAAAAGTTTTATTTAATTATTTCGTCCATTCTTATTTTTTGGATTTATTCCCTTCTTCCAATTGGTGGTTCAATTATGCTGATGACATATATATATATAAATCACAGGAGTACTAGGATCAAACACTTTTTTCAGACTAATTATACTGTTAGCCTTAAAAGCCCTGGGAGTCATTAGAGGCTTTGACAACTTCACCGTACCTGGGGGCGTACTATACATTATACGTGTTTTTGCCTTCTGTGGGGAAGGAAGAAACATGCGATTATGCATTTAGTAATATCACAATGTGGTCTAACTAAGCAAAAATGTAAAAAGAGGTCCCTTACAGAACCTATGTACCTGTGTTTGTGGGGTGCAGTGTATCGGTGTCTGAAGGTAGCTTGCAAGTGCAGTGTCACCGTATCGTGCGAGCGGTTGCTTGGCTCGAGGGTTCTATGCCGGAGGATTGAACCTAGTCTTGAATCAAACACACGACATGTCGGTACTATGGTAGGGCTTATTTCCACTGCGCTACATGGTCAGTTTATTATTATTACTACATAATATTATATTATCTGATTAAAATTAATATTTACGTAAATTTTATCTGTATTGTGTCATGTCTTATATTAAATTGTGTTGTAAAAAAATCAATCAAATAAATTTTCACAATTATTTTATTGCGTTAATTTTTATATGAACTTTTATCATTTAATTAATTATGTATAAAAGCTATTATAAATTTTAATAAAGCACACAAATTCGTTTACATTTGTAAGTAGCGATGGAGCCTAAACAACTTTTTGTTTTTTTAGTTTACTGCGTTATTGTAAGTGACTTGATTAGATACATTTTTGTTATAAGTAATATAACTTTAATATTGGTATTTTCACCGACTTCAATAAAAATCTCCTTTGTTTGACATTATAGGAAATTGTAGATATTTCAATAAACAATAAAGTGAAATAAAATTTAAATATCTCTGAATCTGAAATTGCGTAACCGTAACGTGTGTTATTTAATGTCAATATTGTAGCGCCATGTTGTATAATATATTTTAAACGACAACTCTATGTTTAAACATTCTTGTTTTAACTCTACAAAAATAGGATACAGGGTTTAAACGGCATAGAGCTTAATAAAAATCAACTGAGTATACCCTTAAACAAAAACTATGGTAAGAACAGGACCCACTTACGGATTCTCAAAACAGGAAACTTCAAAGCGACCCACTGTATTGTCACCATCTGCATTTTTCGGGATATGTCTAGCGTCACAAAATTAGGAGGTCTTTATCCTTGCTAATGTTCCACAGATTTATTTCTGTTCATAATCTTTAAAACTGGCTCAGTACAAAGTTGGCATTGAACTAATTTTCTCGTTTCCCAAAAGAAAAATAAAATATGTATTGTGAAAAAATCACGCAATTTTGCACATCGCAATGCTGCATTTCACACGTTATATTATTAGACAGGTGGTTGCTCCGCTTCGTTGGGTTGTAAAAAAATGCTATGTCCTATACTGCGACTGACTCAACTTCTATGCCAAATTTTATTATAATCCGTCCTGCCGTTTGGGCCTCATTGATGAACAAACGTACACACAATATTTTCTTGATTTTTAGGTAAACGCACAATTAATATCCTCATTGAGAAAGTCGACAAAAGTACGTAAAATTAAACTGCCTGCATGTGGATGCCAAAACACCGTAGGCCTGCCGTGCGGCTATACTAATATCGTTCCGAATCCAACATATAATTGCGGATGTACCAATCCACGGACGTGCGGATGCGCCAACCCAGGGATGTGCGGATGTGCCAACCCAGGGATGTGCGGATGTGCCAACCCAGGGATGTGCGGATGCCCGAAATACTGGGACCAAATGGAAATACCGTCATGCAGTTTGGAAATTTCACCTCCCTTCGCAATGGACATTCCATATAATTTACCACCTGAAATATGTGCTTGTAGATCTGTGATTACTTTGCCTTACGATTACTTGTCGCCTATCGAATCTATACCTTTCAATCCATGTGGATGTCAAGATGCTAGAAAACCATGCGGATGTCAGTTGTCAGCGATGCAACCGGCTAATATATATGACTTCTTATCATATATGGATATTCCACGCAAATCTGAAAATGTTGTTAAACTGGCGAACTACGAATACGTTCCGTGTGGATGTGGAATCCCGCAATGTGGATGCCAAGTGCCTGGAGATGCGAAAGTATGCGGATGTCAAACGGGTACAATTATACCAAATTATCTCCCAGCTATAGAGCCCGTTACAGCCGTATTTCCCGGATTAGGTGTATCATATTCATGTGGATGTGACGGAAGGTGTTATATGTCAGATATCCCTTGCCGATGTCAAGTTTCTAGTAACCTACCATGTACGTGCCAGGCTGCAGCATGTAACTGCGGATGCCAGCGATGCGGATTCGGATGCGGATGCGGGTGCGGTTCTGGATGTGATTGTGGGGGAAAATATTTACGCCAAGTCACTCTACAGCCACCATTTTTATAAATTTTAATTATAATAAATAATTAGGTATAGTTTAAAAGATTTTAATTTAAGTAAATAAATAAAATAATTATTTTAGTACTAAAATGGTTTCTTATTTGTGACTTCACTCGTGTAGAATTGACCATCTATTGGTACATTTAATAAAATTGAAGTGTCTGTTTGTAATTTCAAAATAACAGTTTTTTGCTAAATGTACCTATATGAAAGTATATACGATACCTATAACAAAAAAAAAAAACATTTTTAAATTTATTATCTGTGTTTCTGCTTCTTCCGGCCAATCTCCGAAATGGTTGGACCGATTATGACGGGACTTTCACTGGTAGATCGCTGATATTATAGGCAGTAACTTACTAGTACTTAGTAACGTAATTTAGAAAAAGAATTAGGGTTCCGCGCAAATAAAAAAACTGGTCACGGTGAATCAATGCGGGTGCTTATATGGCTTACGCTGAGAAAACCATAAGAGATATATCAAAATAATGCACTACATAATTGTAGATATTAAAAAAACACCTACAAAAAAGTCAGTGTGAGTACTTATATGTCTAAATTCTAAGGAACGTTCACAATTAAGCATTTTTGTTTTTAGAATAGCCGGGAGCGGGGGAGCAAAATTCGCGCAGGCATTCTGTAGTCCACGTGAGCTAAGCCTCGGGTTCCAACTACACCGAACTTGGGGGCAATGATTCACAATATTATTCAGTCCTTTAAATTAAATAAGGCTATGAGTGAGTTAAAACTCATTTCATTCCACTCAGATGATAAAAAGGGGCGGGAATCATTAAAAAATATTCAAAGCAGTCATGAGGACTGCCGACAGATAAGTGAAAACTTAAAACTATAAACATTTTTCCAAAACCTCAAATGATAGAAATTATAATAATAATAGAAGTAACTATTATTCATATTATTAATAGAATTAAGAAAATACAAATGTAATTTGAAATAAGAAATACTAACTTTGTAAAATATAATTGTGTAACTTACAAAAATATTTTTTGTTGATAATCGTTAACACGTTACGTGACCATGTCGATGACGACCTTCATGAATTTACTCCCTATCCAAACCTCCTTAGAGAAGCTTTCCCTTAAAAAAAAACCTATGTAATTTTTTTAATCGTTATAAAGTTAGCGTTGTAGCCAAAATCACACCTGATCTTGAGTGGCGACGTGGTCCAGGAAGATAAGCACGCTAAGCCTAGTAGAAGACTGGCTCTCAAGTGCAGCTGCCGGATCACACCTATTGGTGTTTGACGACAGATTTACAACATGAAGGTAGTAACTAGCCAGGCGGACATCAGAAAAAGACCCACCACCATTCTATGGTTTCATCACGATGTTTTCCTTCACCGGGCGCTCAGGCTCATTTCAGCCTCTACCAACTGACCCATCACTGCTTCATCATAATTAATGGTCAAAACCTTAATAAAAAAGATAAATGTTATTGCTATAAAATTGATTAAAAACTTTTATTGAATTGAAAACTTTTTTAATGACGTTATGATTTGAAACGCGATGAAACGAAAAAGCGACACTAAAAAGAGACAAACATATATCTATAGAATTTAGGCTGCGGCAGAATGAGATAGAATGCACGTTATACACGGTTAATGCAAGTCCTGATTTCTGACAACCAGACTTGTAGTATTGATTTAGGATCTTAAAAAGAGTTTTAAAAGAAGATATTTTTATGTTTTCTTCAGAGGTCACTTCTACCGCGTGTACACTTACACAAATATTTAGGTATTCATTTAAAGTGTTGGGAGTTTTTGGTGGGATCTTGATGACAAGTGATGTGTTGTGGTTTTTATTTTCAATTAATTAAGTTAGGTTTTGACCCTATATTATGTAATATTGGTGGTTTTTTACGTGGTATTATAGTTCCGTTATTTTGCGTAACTGAAGTGGATTATAATTATAAACTGCATGCATGGAATACTCAAATCGTTCTAGGACATGACACTATATTCACTTGATAATGGTTTTCAGCGAAGAGGACTACTTGTCACGTTAGGAAGAAGAAGAAGAAATAATATGTATGGGCCGCCGCGCCGTCTACTAGCAATAATATGTTGAACTAACATGTTACCTGTTAGTTTGTTTACATACGATAATGTTTTCGCACCGCAAAAGCACTTGCCAGCGTCAATGTTTTCAAGCCTTCGTAGTAGTAGTTATTTTATTCAAAGTTGCCCAGGTGCCGGATCCATCGTGTGGCAGAGAGAGGAACCCGGGTGTAGGTTTAGGGGCCCCCTTATGATGCACATCAGCGCTCACCTTAACTGCCCGCGATACCCTCCTTGCCAAGCCAGATTTGGCAAGAGCCTGTTAATGCTGCTTTAGATACCCGTTCTAAAACAGAACTTACTGCAGTTCTCGACAGGCCGAAGTCTTTTAGCATCTTTGATAGGTATTAGAATAGGTCATGTAGTATATTTCATACCGCTAGGTGATTAGGGTGTCCCTATCCAGAAATATCATTTAAAAATTTTTACTACCCTAAATCGCTATTTCAGTATTTTTGTATGAACAAAAAAAAAAAATTTTTATCTTCGGCGCGTTATCGAAGAGATCCAAGTATTCCCCAAAATATTTGGTATTTAAATATCTAGGCGAGCGAAGCCGCGGGCAACAACTAGTTTTTATATAAAGACGCGATGGTACAATAGTACATTTCGTAATTTTCTAAACAGAGATAAGCAACAACATTTCACGATATATGTAATACGTAAAGACTATACTATTAATAATTTATCTTTTTAACTAACGCAATACTTTATTAGATAAATCAGATAGATAATAAATAGTAGGAAAAAATCTATTATAAAACCTAACTTCATCTCATTGGTTACACATAATTCTTGACTCACTCATATCGTAATGTCGCGTAAGTAGAATTAAATTAATTTTGATATTAAATTACCCACGGGCATACAGACAGTCATGGGGAAAGGGGGTAGTCGTAAATTATTAACTATCTTAAACACTGACTTCATTTAACTAAAATACCAGAACTCAAGAAGACGGTAATATTATAATTTAGATTTATGGAATGAAAATAGAAACCTTTTCAATTTTTTTATACAACTGACGTGGAAAACAAACGTACGGCATACCTTAGGGGAGTTTAAGGGTGTATGTATAAGTACTCTCAGCAAGAATACCTACTAAGTTCAGGTTCGGGAGGTACTGTGATTTGATAAACTATAACCTTAACTTGTATATTATACCGTTTATTTCATATAACCCTGAACCTAAATCGCAAGTACTTCTCGCGCAAACATAAAATCGCTGACACAACATCTCTTTCACGCGACATAATCCCTACAAGGGGAACGTGGTATCTAGTGCAGCTGCCGGAACACCCATTGGTGTTTGGCGACAGTTTTTCTACTAGTGGGTGATATGGCTAACCAGGGGGGCATTAGAAAATGATTTAGCCCTAATCATGTTTTGATAATCACAATAATTTTTCAGATAAGATCAGGACAACACGAATACTTATTCTGACGTTTATCTTCATATCTTTGTCTACAAAAGCATCAGCACAGTATCAAAATGGAGCTTCGTCTCGAAACCTTATAGCGTCGGCACTGCAAGATATATTATCAACATCCAATACAGAAGGTGCTTTGCAAATGTTGAAAATGACCGCCGGGCCGACTCGTAAATCCCTCGTGCCAGAAACAGGCATGCCAGGCCGCATTATCTTACCCAAAGCCGTGGAAAACTTGCCATTACAGACATTCATGACAAACGAAATGCCTCGACCTGTTTTACCAAAAGAAATACCAATACCATATAATATAATAGCAAATAAAGATTTGAGAATATTGAGACCGGATGAAATTAAAATGTCGAGGGTTGCAGCAAAAAATGAAGTTATGGCATTTATGGATCCTAATGAAATAGGTATGCCACGTGCGATGGCAAATAAGGAAATTCTTATGGGTCCCGGTGAACCGGTTATGCCACGTGTTATGCGAAAGGTAATGCCAGATGTGTATGAAAAACCAATTTATGGGATACCTGCAATGGAACAGAACAGAAATTTTTATGAGAATCGTTTGGTGAATTATTCGCCAATGTTAGGAGATGAGGTTTTATATCCTTGCTCACGACCTTCCTTGATCAATCCGTTCTTACCGATGGCTTCCCCAGTGTCGGCATTTTCTCCAACAACTCTAAATAGCTTGCCACCACCAACACAAGGGAGGAGTCAATATTTGCGTAAAATACCGATCCCACCACCCACTATATAGTGAAATTAAGATTGTACCGTCTTTTGTACTTAGTCTAAATTCCCAGGGATGTTAGTAGATTCTTAATTAATTTATTGAATATTTATATTTATGTGTTGTATTATAAAATCATGCAAATTTCGATTGTTTGTTTTTTAGATTTATATGTTTTTTTATTTATTATATTATTTAAATAAAGTCTAAAATTGTGTGTTTATTTCTTAAACAAAATTGGAGAAAAAACAATTCTATGTTTGGTATTTAATGAATATTTTCTGATATCATAATTAAAACTTTAACGTTTTTTGTTTGTGGTTCCCAAACTCCAGCTCCAAAAACGGCTAACTGATTTTGATTTAGTTTTTTTACTTAATCTAGAGTGTTCAAGTAAATCTATTAAGCCGTGTAAAGATTATCAGCTCTTTTTTAGTTTATAAATCGACGTGAGCATCTTCCACTGATCTGATCGAGTCGAAATTTGGTAATCTGTCAGTTCGATGTTATTAGAAGAACATGACAACCTTAACTCGATGTTGCAGCAGCGTCATCTGCGATCCGTAGGATACGTAACTCCTTGTCAACATACAGCAGATGTATCGTGTTAGGGCTAATTGGAATGGTCGATAGTCTTTTTATTTACAATAAAATACAATATCTTTATTTGTCTGAATATGGTCAATGTAGGTTTGAAATTTATTAAAATAGTTACATTATATTTTGTCATTTGTGGCGTGCAAATGGTTAGATTTTTAAATTCAAATTAAAATGCATAGCCATTACAAAAAAAAATAGTATAATATACATAATACCTATAAAAATAATAAAATGTCCAAACTAGGTATTATTATAAATTATTATTGAAACACATTTATCACACAATTATTAGAATAAGCAATGTTATATTATCATGGATTATATAAAAGTACCATTTTAAAAGTAAATGTAAAATTACTTACAATTGAGTAAATCCTGTAAATACTTTCTATACTAATACTAAATAAGTTTCAGTTTAATTATTTATAAGTATTTGGTTTTTGTTATGGTTTTTGGGTGCTATACAAAAAAATACTTTTCCACATATGAGCCGTCCTAGCGCTGCGAATACACAACTGAGAGTTATCACGTATTTTGCTAATAAATAAAATTGAAAACCGTGGAAAGTATTGAGGGTTTTGTTGCACAAAAAGAGAAACCACCAATTTATAAAGAGACGGCAGTGTTAAGGCCTTACATTTCTCAAAATATCTCAATATATCTATCATTTTAAGGAAAACATTTGTAGTTACGGATTTTTGAAAAAAAAAAAAAACTTATTCATAGGTAGATATAATATCTCATACGGGCTTACAATTAGTATCGATTGGTGACATCACTATTTAAAAAAAACAATAAACTAGGAACACATGAAATGTCATGTCATTCCCTGTAAATAATAAACGCAGTATAGAAACCTTCCCTACTCACCGCAAGAATACAACACTAGGTTATTTGGCAGTGATCTTCTGTAGGGTGGGGTTAATTCACCAGTTGGACTGCCCCAACTCCAAGTAGAGAGACAACATACAATTATAGGATGACAAAAACTTTATATATTCAAGGCGCTATCTAACACCTTAGATTGTTTACAATCTAATAGTAATAATTTTTAATGTGTGATATATTCCAAAGGTAGGCTTCTTGAAAAAGTATTGATATGTTGTAATATCGATATTTTTAATTCAATTTATCGATATTTTTTGTTCCGATATATTGATGCGAAATATCGAAAATTGTATCAAACGCGATATATTTTTTAAATTTATGTAACTAAAGTCGCTAGAATCCAAAACCGTAAAAAGTAGGAACGATCGAAAAAAAAACGGTTTTGTCTATGACTGTTGGCGACTGTTGCGACATCCCTTTTCCCTTTCTAATTTCTCCAATTCCTTGGGGGCACAATTGTATTTAAAATACACGCGCAAATCTGCCGCGCATTTCTTCGTAAACCGAGAACGGTGTAATGGCCGCCGCGGAACTGCAGTGACACACACGCTCTGCATAATTTCGTTGTAAATTAATTATAACTATCGGAAAGCTGGTGAAATACGTCTTTCTAGTGCTCTAGAAGTGTTTTAGACTGTTCAAGACGTGTGAGGAAGTTCAGGGTGCACCCTCGGATCGTGGCAGATACAACCAGGATACGTGGTAAGTCCCCCTACTGCTCCTTTCTAAGTCTTTCCAGTCGTCGCATCCTCTTGGTTGTGATTAACTTGTATTCTAGCATCCTACGAACAGATGTTTGAAATAGCTAGCTTGCTCTGGTAAGCGGCCAGTATCATCCATTCAAAAATTGATCCATACGAGACGGATTCAGTAACATTGAATCAGTAAAATTATGACTATTCCGCTTTTTACTTAATTTCAAAAGAAACAATAGTCATTCAATTATCATTAGTTAGTTCAACAACTCATATTACGTTGTTACTTCAAAACTTGTTCAAGAATTTATTTTTATCATGTAGTGTTTTCAATCTACCTACCTATTTATCCATCTGTTCCTGGGTGTACGATTGGCAAATTTAGGTAAGATTGTATGTACTCGGAATAAAAATCATGCTATCTATTTAAATAACATAGAATTAAACGTGTTAACTAAATGTAAACGTTACGTTGTACATTAACAAAGTTATTTAGATATACACAATAAAAGTGAGGTAGGTATTTATTAAAAACTTGTTAAGGCGACGACACTCGCTAGTTACAAATATTTTACTTTTGTTTTATTTATTTTCTATTTTGTTGGAGTTGTGCAGTTAATGATTAGTGTTTGCCATGTCGAAACCAGTTGAAAATGTAAACAAAAGAGTCGAAGCAGAAATAAAAACTCTTGTTTCCCGACGACAACATGACTTTCGTTCAATTCAAATTTTATATGATTTGTCTACTCAAGTTACACACGATAAGTCGAAATTATCAAATTTCCGTGCGAGATATAAAAACATTAATACTATAAGAGATAACTTTTATGAAATTAGTCAAACGATTGATCAAAAAAATTTAGAATACGGATTTGAAGTTGAAGCTAATACGCAAATATTAGATTCTTTCGACGATTTATACTATAATATAATTCAAATAGCAGAATCGATATTTGACACAGATAACTCAGATGCAAGTTCTCCAAAGGTTCCAGCCCTCACTAGTGCGGTTGAGTACAAGCCTCAAATACGTTTACCGAAATTACAAATACCATCGTTTGATGGCAATATTGAGAACTGGCCAACGTTCAAAGATAGCTACTTGCCCTTGATACATGAAAACAAGTCACTGTCGAACATGGAAAAATTTCACTATTTAATTTCTTATTTGTCAGGCTTCGCCTTAACAATAGCTAAGGGAGTTCCGTTAACCGCTTGTAATTATAATGTTGTTTTCAACGCTCTTCTCGATCGTTATGACAATAAGCGACTGCTAGCCACTAATTATCTCGATAAAATGGTTAACCTTATCCCGTTGCATAAATCGTCACTTAATGATTTAAACTCGATAACGAATACTTTATTTGAAAGTGTAAATGCGCTTCGCGCGCTCAATATTGATTCGCTCGGTGAATACATTTTATTTTACATTGCTTCCCGTGTTATCGACAACGACACTCGCCAACGTTTCGAGTTACAAAACAAAAATGAAATACCTACATTTGATGAATTATTAAAGTTTTTACAAAATTACATTAAAATACTAGAAGTTACCAAAGTACCAAAGTCAACAAGTGTAAATTCTAAACAAATTCAAAATAAACTTTACAGTCCGCTAAATAAAAAACCGAAGTCTTCGTTTGTTTCTTCAACTACTGATCAACAAACGAAATTATTATGCCCATGCTGCAATTTTTCACATAGTATTTATAAATGCTTTAAATTTCAAAAAATGAATGTTACTTCGCGTATTAAATTAATTCAAGAGTTAAAATTATGTTCAAATTGTTTGAGATCGGGACACAGTTCTATTTCGTGTTCTTCTAAAATAAATTGTTCCATTTGTGGTACACGGCATAATACGTTGTTACACGTAGACGTTTCCAGCCCTACCACTAGTACATTTTTACAGGTGGAATCGCCTACTGCGAGTGAGCAGTCGGCCAGTTCCCTTACTATAGGTTCGTCCGCTCAGATTGTTACTGAGAAATTAATTCAGGATTCAACGGCGTTAACAAGCGCGGCCGATTGGCCAAGCAATTTGTCAACTAAAATTTTAGGTTCTGCATTAGTGCGAATTTGGGGTACGAATGACGTCATGCATCATGCGCGCGCTCTCATCGATAGTTGTTCTATGGATTCGTTTATTACTAGTTCTTGTGCCCGGAGGCTCGGTCTGAAGGTACAAAAATGTAATGTTTCTGTTACTGGACTAGGTGAAAAATCGATACATGATATTAAGGGAGTTACGTTTTGTTCGATCATGCCTCGGAATAGCAAAACGCCTCAATTTAATTTACCTTTAATTGTTATCCAGAAAATTTCCTCAAATATGCCAGGGAGAGCTTTGCCTTCATCGCTTAGAGAACTTTACAGTCATCTCAACTTAGCTGACGAAACATTTGACAAACCATGCCGCGTGGATTTACTTCTTGGTGTAGAATATTACGACCGTATCTATGACGGTACCCGCTTTGATCCAGGCCCCGGAATTCCGTGTGCTCTCGGTAGTGTATTTGGTTGGGTCATTACGGGCCAATTAGAGCACTCCAGTCTACGTTCGCCTAGTAAGGAAGTCACTTCGCTGTTAGTATCCACTCTAGCTCTCGATAATGTAATTCAAAAGTTCTGGGAGACTGAAGAGCCACCTAAGGCAATCATCTGTGCCCCAGAAGATGCTATTTGCGAACAAAATTATAAAAATAATCATTACCGTAATCCTGATGGACGATACGTTGTACCCATTATGTTGAAGGATAATTTTTGTCACTTAGGCGAGTCAAACCGACAAGCCTTAAATCGTTTGCTTAATCTGGAAAAACGACTTGCTCGTGATCCGGACATTCAAACACAATATGTCGAATTTATGCGTCAGTACGAACAGTTAGGTCACATGCAATCAGTTGAAACTTCGTCTACTGATAGCGCATGTATTATTCCTCATCATTGTGTCGTGAAACCGGATAACACTTCCACACGGCTTCGAGTGGTTTTCGATGCTAGCTGTCGCACAACAAATAACAATTCTCTAAACGACATTGTTCACGTAGGTCCGAAACTTCAGATTGATATTATAGATTTGATAACCAAGTTTCGCCTGCACGTGGTTGTATTTACAGCAGACATATGTAAAATGTATCGCCAGATACTAATTCGCCCTGAAGATAGGTGTTATCAACACATATTGTGGCGTGAATCTGCTAACGAATCAATAAAGGAATATGAGTTAAATACTTTAACTTATGGGGTAGCCAGTTCACCTTATTTAGCCATAAGGACTCTACGACAACTCGCGAACGATCATGAATCTAAATTTCCTCATGCTGCATCAGTTCTGCGTGAAGAAATATTCATGGATGATATTACTACAGGGCAGTCTACTTTACAAAAGGCAATTGAGCTTAAGAACGAGCTAATAGCCTTACTAAATTTAGGAAAATTTGAACTCCGTAAATGGAGTAGTAATCATTGCGAGTTGCTTTCTGATATACCACCTGCGCATTATCAATCTCCTAATTTATTTATGGAGTCTGCTAATGACCATATACTTAAAATTCTTGGAATTAAATGGGATCCTTCCAATGATCATTTTTCTTATACCTTTTCGGATGACTTCAAGCTTGAATTCACCAAGCGGTCAATTTTGTCAACCATTGCTAGGATTTTCGATCCGCTAGGTTGGATTTGTCCAATTGTATTTTCTGCCAAGATGCTTATGCAAGAAATGTGGAGGTTAAATCTCACATGGGATGAATCAATCCCCAAATATTTAGCTAAACAATGGCATCTTCTTGCAGCCAACTTGGCGGATTTGCAAAACATTAGATTGCCTCGTTTGATTTTACCTCCAGATCCAATGCAGATACATCTTGTAGGATTCTGCGACGGAAGTTCTAAAGGTTACGGCTGCTGTGTCTACCTTTGTGTAGTCCGTACAACGTCGCCACAGGCAAATATGATCAGTCTTCTAATAGGCAAATCTAAAATAGCACCTTTAAAACCGTTGACAGTTAACAGGCTTGAACTGTGTGCTGCGGTTTTATTGGCTCGTGTGCTGAGCCACATGTATAATTTACTTCTATCAAAAATAAAAATTGACTCTGTTAGAGCCTATACTGACAGTAGCACTGTTTTATCATGGATTAATACTCCACCACATCTCCTTAAGATGTTTGTCGCAAATCGCGTGGTACAAATCACAAATTTGATTGAGTCTGACTTATGGTTTCACGTTTCTACTCGCGAAAACCCAGCAGATGTCTGTAGTCGTGGAACAACTTGCGATGAGCTAGCCACCCACAAACTTTGGTGGAAAGGTCCATCTTGGATCAGTCTACCTCTTGACGATTGGCCAAATCAGAAGAAGTTAGTTTCAGAAACGGATTTACCAGAACGAAAACCGCTCTATACAGATTGCTTTCTAGAAGCTCAATCAGAAAATTGTTTAACTGACGTGATCGCAAAATGTTCATCATTTTCAAAACTCCAACGGGTTGTCGCGTGGTGTCTAAGATTTGTTAAAAATATAAAACTTAAACGAGATATGCGATATATTTTGCCGTTATCCACCACAGAGTTAGAAAATGCACTTAGGATTTTAGTTCAGCATACTCAAAGGGAATATTTCTCACAAGAAATCGATTCTTTAAAGCAAGGATCTACTTGTGTTAAATCAATTCAACGTTTGTCACCATTTATAGATAATCATGGTGTTTTGCGAGTGGGGGGTCGTTTGCGCCACTCTAATTTACCCGACGCTACTATACATCCGATTTTACTGCCAAAATATTCCACATTATCTCAAATGATAATTGATAGTTGGCACCTTAAATATTTACATTGTGGACCTCGTACATTGCAGTCTCTTATTCAGAGACAATTTTGGATCTTGGGTATAAGACTTTTGATTCGTTCACGACTTTCGAAATGCATTAACTGTTTTAAATCCAAACCAGTAATTTTACAACCAGTCATGGGAGATCTTCCAGCTGACAGACTATCTCCTGGGAGATGTTTTCAAACTACTGGGATCGATTTTGGTGGTCCTTTCATTGTAAAGGAAAGTAGGCGTCGTAATGCCCGTACTTATAAGGCGTGGATGTGCCTATTTATATGTTTAAGTGTCAAGGCTGTCCATCTCGAGGTAGTGACAGAACTTAGTGCCGAAGCCTTTTTAGCAGCTCTTGACAGATTTGTTTCTCGACGCGGTATATGTAATAAGATTATTACAGACTGCGGTACCAATTTCATAGGTTCTAATCGTCAACTGAACGATATTTATGACATTTTCTTTAGCAATCGTAACGATATATCAGATGGTCTTGCGGTAAGACGCATAAAATGGGATTTTAATCCGCCTGGGGCTCCTCATTTCGGAGGTATCTTTGAAAGCGGTATCAAATCAACTAAGCACCACTTAAAACGCGTTATAGGTTCGCAAACTCTGACATTGGAAGAAATGTTTACTGTGCTTACTAAAATCGAAGCAGTTCTTAATTCGAGACCTCTCTGTACGCTTTCGTCAGATCCAAACGAAGCTGATGTACTCACACCGGGTCATTTTCTTATAGGTGGTCCTCTCGTTGGCCTGCCTGAAACTCCATTGGACGAAACGACATGCCCCCGTTCTCGTTATTTTGCTAATAAATAAAATTGAAAACCGTGGAAAGTATTGAGGGTTTTGTTGCACAAAAAGAGAAACCACCAATTTATAAAGAGACGGCAGTGTTAAGGCCTTACATTTCTCAAAATATCTCAATATATCTATCATTTTAAGGAAAACATTTGTAGTTACGGATTTTTGAAAAAAAAAAAAACTTATTCATAGGTAGATATAATATCTCATACGGGCTTACAATTAGTATCGATTGGTGACATCACTATTTAAAAAAAACAATAAACTAGGAACACATGAAATGTCATGTCATTCCGTGTAAATAATAAACGCAGTATAGAAACCTTCCCTACTCATCGCAAGAATACAACACTAGGTTATTTGGCAGTGATTTTCTGTAGGGTGGGGTTAATTCACCAGTTGTACTTTTTTTTTTTTTTTTTTTTTTTTTTTTTGTTAACGCGGAGTGGAAAACCCGTCATGGGTACACACTCGAATTGGGGGGTCGAGTGGTTATGTGAGAGTCCTACTCACTAAAAAACTCCGCGGTGCACAGCCGCCCCATAATGGGGCGACGCGGGTACTGCGCTGGCATTCTGCCGCGCCGCCCCGGGGGCCGGCCCGGCTAACCGGGCCCCGGCCTAATTAGGAGACAGCTATGTACACCCGATAGCCGTCTCCTCCTCCTGCCGAACCAGTGCAATGAGGAGACGGGCTCCCCCCGTCCCGTCTCCTCTGGTTCGGCTAGGGTGGCGGGAGTTGACGGATAAACAGCCTCCTCCCTACCACCCGTTCTTCTTTGGCGGAGAGGGCCGCTCAGGGGATCCCTCTCGCGAACCCTCTCCGCAGCCTCCTTCTGCGAGATGACGTCCTCGCAGAAGGAGGCCATCGCCGTCCATGCTTGCTCGCTGCCGAGCATGGCTTTTACCACACTCGGCAGCGAGAGATCTCCCCCAACAGCTACGGCCAGAGTGCGGCGCTGCTCCACCCACGCAGCACACTCAGACAGAGTGTGCTGCGCCGTGTCTTCTACAGCCCCGCACTCGTGGCACGTAGTGTTTGACTCCCTCCTTGCAATCTTGTGCAGGTACCATCCGAAGCAACCATGTCCGGATAGTACCTGCACAAGTCTAAAGTTCAGGGAGCCACGCTCCCTGTTGCTCCATTCCCGGAGGACCGGGCGGACAGCATCTATGGTATAATGTCCATAGCGCGCGTCCGCCAGGTCCTCCTCCCACCTCTTAAAAACATCCTCCCGGGCCTCCCTCCGGACCCGGTCTACCTCTGTGGGAGCTGGAGGCTCCCCTAACTCTCTCCCCGCCGCCGTGAACCTGTACACGGCGGCGAGCACCTCCGCCTCCAACTCCCACGGCGGGGAGCCGGCAAGGACGCAGGCCGCCCCCGCGGACACCGATCGGTATCCGCGAATGGCTCTCAGCGCCACGATACGCTGCGTAGAACGCAGCACGCGTCTGTTCGTGGCGCTGAGAGCATCTACCCAGATCGGTGCCCCGTAGACGGCCATGCTCCTCACCACCCCCGCAAACAGACGGCGGCAGCTCGCGCCCGGCCCTCCCGAGTTCGGAAGAAGCCGTCCGAGAGCTGCCGCCGCCCCCACTATCCGCGGTTCGAGTCCCTTGAAGTGGGACTCGAACCGCCATCGCCCGTCCAGGGTGAGGCCCAGATATTTTATCTGGGCCCCAACCCGGACCCTAACATTCTCTACATATATGTGAGCCCCAGGAGGCGGCCCACACCGAGGCCCATGAAATAGAATGGCCTCGGTCTTCTCGGCCGCCACCCTGAGACCCAACGCCTTTATGCGCCCGACCACAAGTGCAACGCCCTCTGTGGCCAGGCGCGCCACCTCCTCAAATCTTCCCCCCCGGGCCACGACTAGGGTGTCGTCCGCGTAGCATAGCACTCGCAACTCCCGAAGGGAGCGCTACGCGGAGCACCCAGTCGTAGCCCATGTTCCACAGGAGCGGCCCCAACACCGACCCCTGTGGAACACCGCACCCAATGTGGCGCCGGACCACACTACCTCCGCCGTCCACGAAGGCGACCTCCCTGCCCTGGAGGTAGTCCCCAACAGCCGCCGCAGGTACGAGGGCACTCCGAAAAACCGGAGCGCCTCCCGTATAACACCGTGCGGCAGACTGTTGAAGGCGTTGGCGATGTCGATTGACACCGCCAACAACCTACCTCCCCCCTCGGCTGCCTCCACGGACCACTCCTTCAGGGTGGAGAGGGCGTCCAGCGTTGAACGCCCTCTCCGGAAACCGATCTTTTCTAAGTCCCGCGTTGGCCTGCCTGAAACTCCATTGGACGAAACGACATGCCCCCGTTCTCGTTGGCAGTTAATAAAAAAAATTTGTCAAACCTTTTGGCGTACATGGCAACGTGATTATCTGCACACACTTCAACAGAGAAATAAATGGTTTAAAACTGTACGATTCTTTAAAGCAAGGATCTACTTGTGTTAAATCAATTCAACGTTTGTCACCATTTATAGATAATCATGGTGTTTTGCGAGTGGGGGGTCGTTTGCGCCACTCTAATTTACCCGACGCTACTATACATCCGATTTTACTGCCAAAATATTCCACATTATCTCAAATGATAATTGATAGTTGGCACCTTAAATATTTACATTGTGGACCTCGTACATTGCAGTCTCTTATTCAGAGACAATTTTGGATCTTGGGTATAAGACTTTTGATTCGTTCACGACTTTCGAAATGCATTAACTGTTTTAAATCCAAACCAGTAATTTTACAACCAGTCATGGGAGATCTTCCAGCTGACAGACTATCTCCTGGGAGATGTTTTCAAACTACTGGGATCGATTTTGGTGGTCCTTTCATTGTAAAGGAAAGTAGGCGTCGTAATGCCCGTACTTATAAGGCGTGGATGTGCCTATTTATATGTTTAAGTGTCAAGGCTGTCCATCTCGAGGTAGTGACAGAACTTAGTGCCGAAGCCTTTTTAGCAGCTCTTGACAGATTTGTTTCTCGACGCGGTATATGTAATAAGATTATTACAGACTGCGGTACCAATTTCATAGGTTCTAATCGTCAACTGAACGATATTTATGACATTTTCTTTAGCAATCGTAACGATATATCAGATGGTCTTGCGGTAAGACGCATAAAATGGGATTTTAATCCGCCTGGGGCTCCTCATTTCGGAGGTATCTTTGAAAGCGGTATCAAATCAACTAAGCACCACTTAAAACGCGTTATAGGTTCGCAAACTCTGACATTGGAAGAAATGTTTACTGTGCTTACTAAAATCGAAGCAGTTCTTAATTCGAGACCTCTCTGTACGCTTTCGTCAGATCCAAACGAAGCTGATGTACTCACACCGGGTCATTTTCTTATAGGTGGTCCTCTCGTTGGCCTGCCTGAAACTCCATTGGACGAAACGACATGCCCCCGTTCTCGTTGGCAGTTAATAAAAAAAATTTGTCAAACCTTTTGGCGTACATGGCAACGTGATTATCTGCACACACTTCAACAGAGAAATAAATGGTTTAAAACTGTACCTAATTTAAAACTTAATGATTTGGTTATTATGGTTGAACCTAATCTTCCTCCTTTATCGTGGAAAATAGCTCGAATAGTTCGAATTCATCCGGGCCCAGATAACGTGGTAAGAGTTGTTACCGTAAAAACAGCTAATGGTAGCGAGTTTCGACGCCCTGTGGTAAAGGTTTGTCCTTTACCTTTGTAATAAGCTTGAGTTTATTATTAAAATTACTTAATCTAAGTTACTTAGGTATAGCGTTAATTTAATTTATCTTTAGACCCTAAAATAATAGGGTTATTTATTGTAACTTTTTTAGTTGTAAGGTAAACTTTAGATTCCGGGTACTTGCAGTTAACTTATTTTTGCTTTTCTCTGGAATCCTGGCGAATTCCAAGTGGGAGGTATGTTGCGACATCCCTTTTCCCTTTATAATTTCTCCAATTCCTTGGGGGCACAATTGTATTTAAAATACGCGCGCAAATCTGCCGCGCATTTCTTCCTAAACCAAGAACGGTGTAATGGCCGCCGCGGAACTGCAGTGACACACACGCTCTGCATAATTTCGTTGTAAATTAATTATAACTATCGGAAAGCTGGTGAAATACGTCTTTCTAGTGCTATAGAAGTGTTTTAGACTGTTCAAGACGTGTGAGGAAGTTCAGGGTGCACCCTCGGATCGTGGCAGATACAACCAGGATACGTGGTAAGTCCCCCTACTGCTCCTTTCTAAGTCTTTCCAGTCGTCGCATCCTCTTGGTTGTGATTAACTTGTATTCTAGCATCCTACGAACAGATGTTTGAAATAGCTAGCTTGCTCTGGTAAGCGGCCAGTATCATCCAGCGACAGAACAG
Source organism: Saturnia japonica (assembly GCA_033032175.1). NCBI lineage: Eukaryota > Metazoa > Arthropoda > Insecta > Lepidoptera > Saturniidae > Saturnia > Saturnia japonica. The sequence continues at coordinate 2,331,482 of CM065331.1, forward strand.
TTGTTTTTCGTGTCTTAGGTTAGGGTATTATGTGTTATTATTATATTTACGTGTTATATACTATGTGTTACGATAAAATAGATTAATACTGACAATATTATAGAAAAATGTAAGCGAATACGCTACATTACAAGTTGCATGTTATATGTTAAGATGTATATAAACGATTATGTATTGTGTGTCACATATGTGAAAATATAACTAACATAGAATAGATTAACATATAGAGTAAGCCAATAGAGTAAGTATATCGAATGTTATAGAGATTTTACGAGCGGAAAATAGTGATGTCGCCCGTAAATTACATTGTTTTTGGCTTATGTACGGAATGTATACGTAATGTATATTATAAGTGAATATGTAATGGATAGGTAATTCAAAGAGGAACATTTTGATATATGACATGTGTACATAAGATATATAATGAGAGAAATATAAAGAGTTTAACAGGGCAACCAAAGCGAAAAGTAAAGTTAAAACACGAAATAAACACGGAATAAAACGGGGCTCTCTTTACGGTCATTCCTCGAACCACTTAAGCTCGAAGAAGGGCCGTATTGGGCACGGTGCAATTCAACGAGTCTACAAGTACAAGCAACGAGTAACTACAAGAAGAAAGCTTTGGTCGTCCTGCGAAAAATCAACAAGATATCGACTTTCATTGAAGACCCGGCACCTCAAGCGGTCGTGCATTATTGCACCCCCCGGACCCCCTCACCACTAACATCACGCCGCCCACTGGCATCCGTACGGTATCTACGAGACGGGCATCCGGCGCAACAAAACGCCCGTCCAAACCGGGAAACGTCACACCCCCCCCCCCCCCCCCTCCCTCACGCAGAGGGGAAGTGACGCGTACTCAACAATGACTATTGACTAGTATGTTTTCTTTGCGTTACGTGTATGTTTGTGTGCAGTAATCCGTCGCTTCCATTCGTGAGTTCTTTCGAAGGTACTTTGTGTTAAAAATCCCTTCTAATGTTGTATTATCTATGTATACGATTATTTTTGGTATAGGTGGTGTGTCTAATAATAAACAAAAACAAAATTTAATTAAAGAGACCCTACTCAAATCGCCGATCAAATTTACCACAGAACGTGTTACTTTAATCACTTGACATTGGCAAAATCAATCGCGTTCCTACAACGACACAAAAGGAGTCATTTAAAAATTATTAGGTCTCTTTAACCCAAGGAAACTGATTACCGAAGAGTTCGAGGGAGTTTGAAATTCCTCGGTATTCGTGAGCAGTCTATAACGAAGAGCATCGCGGTGCTCTTGGAGGTATTAATGGCTATTCGCCAGTTGCTAAACCACTTCCAGAGAGTGGTCACCGCGCGTTGGATGGCACATCTGAATACGAGTCTTTTCCTGTCGGAGGCATATATAACTGTGTCGTAAGCGTATAGACCCATCTGGACCTCGGGGAGGCCGGGTAGGTCGCTGACGTACAGATTGACAAGGCTAGGAGCTAGGATGGAACCTTGGGGAATTCCTGAGCGTATGTGGCGGGTTGTGGATAATTCACCTTCCACTCTGTAGCGGAAGGTACGAGCTGTGAGATAGTCGCGGATGATTTTAACTAATCTATCGGGGATTTCATAAGAGTACAACTTGTTGACTAATCCTTCGTGCCAGACCTTTTTGAAGGCCTTGGCAACGTCAAAGAAGACCGTAATCGTACGGCGAGGTTTGTATAACTCTGAGAAGTTAAACGTAATGTGCTCCGTGAGGCAGTGCACTTGATGAGTGCAAGAATGTCTAGCACGAAAACCGAACTGCTCAGGCGGCTAGAGGTTTTTCTCCTCTATTACGGACTTGAGATGGTTCAGAAGGAGCCGCTCATAAATTTTACCTAACGTATTAAGAAAACTGGTGGGGCGATAGCTGTCGGGAAGCGACGCTTTTTTGCAGGGCTTATGAATGCCTATCACTATGGCCGTTTTCCAGGCGGCTGGGAAGTGGCAGTGGGCTATGGCTACATTGAAGATATAGACCTAAAGAGCTATGAGGTGATTGGGAAGAAGTTTGAGTACTTCATTCCTGATCCCGTCGAGACCGGGTGCTTTTCTAAGCTTAAAGCTTTTAAGAATGGAGCAGAATTCCTCAGACTTGACCGGGGGTAGGGAATCTGTCGCGGGGAGCGTGTTCAACTCAGCCACGCGAGATTCGATACCTTCGACACGGTCGGTATTTGCAGTGACACTGTTCGAGGAGCACTGGCTCTCCAATCAGGTGGCAAGGCACTCCACGACATCTATTTTAAGGGAATAGGTTATGTTAGAGCATGCATATATTCCTTCATAACTTTTCCTACCTCGGCCACAATTAGCGCCGTCTACAAACAAAACCAAAAACTCACATGCGACGAGTGACAGTTGAAAAAACAGAAAAAGTCAAAACGTGTCGCCTAACAGAGCGCATAAAACTATTGCGTCTCCGTCGCAAATTAAAAGAATAAATCAGATAACAGTTAAGCTCGGACTTCACAAACCCCGGGGTTCCATAGTGCTTCAACAGTGCGTGAAGTGCAGTGAATAGAAGCCACGAAAATCAACATCAGCACGCCCGAGGTGAGTGGCCGGCAACATACCTATCAAAATTCCTACCCCGCATGCTAGGGAGAAAACATCTAAAACAATTTATTTATTTATTTATTTATTTTATTGTATTCAGAAAACATACAGTGCTTAAATTCTTAATGTGTACGAAATATTCATAAATTCTACACCATTTAGCTGTTTTCGCATATTGAGACTAAATTAATGCTCGTCAGCTTTATGTTAATTTATACTATATAATAATTATCAACTAATGAAAGAAAAACAAGAACGCGGAATTAACAAAAAAAAAAAAAAAAAAAAAAAAAAAAAAAAAAAAAAAAAAAAAAAAAAAAAAAAAAAAAAAAAAAAAAAAAAAAAAAAACACATATGACGGGACAGTCAGGAAGTCATGTCAAACCAGTTTTTAGACATTTCTGCTCGTATGATATTTATAGGTGAATTAAAGAAGTCGAGCTCAGGTAACTCGTCGAGATTGTTAACTAAGTTGGCTGATCTCACAAAAAATGAATTTTGCCTATAATTCGTAGAACTATGGGCAACGTAAAGATAAATAGGTTGACGGACGGATCTAGTTGGTACTTTAAGGTTTACTTTAGAAAGCAAACAAGGAGATTCAATTTGGCATTGCGCTATCTTGAGTAAAGTAAGTATGTCTGATATTCTGCGTCTTTCGCATAAAGGTAGCATGTGATGTCTTCTACATCTCTTTTCATAACTGTCATCATATATTTTACACATGTACTGCAAATGTTTCATGAATCTACGCTGAATAGATTCTAACCTATTAATATATACTTCATATTGTGGATTCCAAATTTGCGAACAATACTCGAGTAAACTACGCACGTATGAACAATAGAGAATTTTGGTTAATTTAACGCTGCAAAATTGGGAGCTTGACCGGATGATAAATCCCATTGACTTATTGGCCCTATTAGCTATGTTATCTATATGTTTCTCGTACGTAAGCTTGGAATCATGGATAACACCTAAGTCTCGGATCTCATCCACCTTTTCAAGCACATACCCTTTAAGTTTATAGATAAAATCTTTCGCTTTAGCTTTACGTGTGAATGATATCGCGTGACATTTTGCAACGTTAATATCTAATTTATTAATATTGCAGTAATCTTCAAATCTGTGCAGATCTTGCTGTATAAGATGGCAATCATTAACACTATTAATTTGTTTGAAAATCTTCATATCATCAGCATACAACACAAATTTACAATGTCTGAAGCAAGATTTTATGTCATTGACAAAAATATTAAATAGCAGCGGACCCAATAAAGAACCTTGAGGTACTCCAGAAGGCACGGGGCTCCATACAGATGAGTAACTGTGAAGTACAACTGCCTGTGATCGATTCTTAATATATGAAGTAAACCATCTATATAAATTCCCGTGAATTCCAGCGTTGAAAATCTTTTGTAAAAGTAAAGCACGGTCGATACGATCAAAACATTTGCTGCACAATACAGGTTACTTTCCAGTAAGTCCGATGAGACGGTTTGAGACCTTCGACGAGGGTATCCCATCTGTGACTTCTGAACTCGGTTATACGGGTTTTAACCGCTCTCTGCAGTGCGCGTAACCTTGCGCGGTTTTCTTCGATTGGATAGGAGTCGTGCGCACGAGTCGCAACGTTCTTCTCCGTCATCAACGCTCGCACATCGGCAGGGAGTACAAAGCGACGATCGTTGAGGCCTCTTTGATGCCGATCTGGAGGTGGTGAATGAAGTAGTCGATTGCGAGACTTACGTCCGCAGCTGACTCCAATACGTCCGGGATTCTATCTAGACTGGACGAGGACAGCCTGTCTGCAAAGTAATGTTTAGGTTTGGCATAGTCAACCACTTTCACGGAGGGAGGGCTGGTATCGTCTCGTTGACCTTGATGGAGGATGACCGACCCGAATGAGATGCACCCAAAGCACGATATTTTTTAGGAGAGCAATGACGAGAACCGTAGGTATACAGTGGTCTCGAAAGTGGGTGGGGTTGGGGGCGCTATTACATTAAAGTTTAGTACGTTCATCAACTCGTCGAGTAGGATCCCATTACTGGTGTTCCTCCAACTGTTGAATGAAGTATGTTTACTAATGAGGTCACCTGCTATAATGACCGATGTGCCAAGCGAAAATAGCTTCTCTAGGTCAGACCTGAGAGGTATTTTCGTCGGCGGGAGGTATACGGATACGATCGTTATGGACGGATGATCGGCCATTCATTATCTACATATGGATACTTCCATGTGGGTAAGTATCGGAGGGTCTACCTGCATACAATATAGTGAACGTTTATAGTAAATGAGAGTGCCACCTCCGATTATTTCGAACTATATTATAATTTGCAATTCTACGATTGCGCTTGTTTGGCTTTAAGAGTGTATCTTGCATTAATAGGATGTCTATCTGGTGATCTGTAAGATAGGTCGCAACACGATCACGCTGTGGAAGTAATTTTGGGAAGCGGGAATGCTGGGCGCGGGGATGTCCATAGCTATGAGGGGCTGTGGGTCTGGGACGGAGGGGGGGGGCATGCGGCCTGAGTGGCGTGCACGGGCTGGAGTTACTCACGAGGTGCGGGGGGACAATAGACACCTGAGTGTGGCGGGGGGTCGGGAGGGAGACAAATATCTCCGGGGTGAGCAGAGGCCGTGGCCGAAGGACTGAGGCGGGGGGATGTCCTCTGAGAAGCAACCTGCCAAGGGCGATGAGGGCGCGTGGTGTGCGGGGCCCTGGGGCATCTGCGATAGTTCGCGGGGTAACCCACCTCCCCGCACAACACGCAGCTCGGGGATCTTAGGATTCTCGAATGCGCTTGCACTCCCTAGTGGGGTGCTCCTCTAGGCTCTTGACGCACCTCGGACGGAGCTAGCAGTTGCGGGCGGAGTGCCCGTACAACTGACAGTTGTGGCACTGTGTGGGCATGTGATTTTTATATGGGGGCTCTACTAAGACGCCGGAGAGACCACATACTGTGTCTACATTGAAAATCGCTTTGCCCTCGGGGGTCCTATGTAGGATTAAAACGAGCATTGAAAAGGCTCGTTTTTTCTTTTAGTACATACGATGTACTTCGCTTATGGGGTAGGCTTGCTCTTATAGAGAGGGGAGTACCTCGTGGGGGGTGACCGCAACCGGGCTACGGCGAAGCACTACGCGGAGGACTCGCTTCTCTTCGAGCGCATAGGTGTAGTCAGCGAGATGATATCCGTGCTTTTTTTTTTCTTTTTTCGAACTGTTTACACTGTTAGCCTTAGGGGCCCTATCCAAAAACAGAGCCGCTGCCGCTTTTACAGCTTCAACGAACTTGGGGGCGAGCGCTTAGGGCACTCAGCCACGAAAGTTTTGGACGACTCGCACGAGGGTGCGACAGTGGCCGAACCTCGGCTCGGGCGGTCGTCGCGCATGCGAATAGATCGCGATCTGGCTAATTACCTACTCCTACGAATTCGAGCTACATAAAATATACTCATATGCATGTTCCTCTCCTCCTGGGAGGAAGGAGGGAAACATGCGTGTGTATTTAGTTATCCGAATGGTTTTTCTACACTAACTAGCGCAAAAAAAAAGAAAAAAAAGGTCCCTTACAGAACCCATGTACCTGTGTGGTGTGCACGTGTGTATGTTCATACGTGTGTAATGATGTATGTGGGTAGCTAAGTGTTGCACGTATAGTGTCACTTGTATCGCGCGGGTGAATTCCGTGCACGTTTGAGAAAAATAATATATTTTAACTATGCAAATGTGGTGATCATAACAATAGCATATTATATTTTGATGCAGCGACATCTAGTGACGACAAAAAGAAATAACAAATACATTTATCAGCTTTATTAGTTTTGTTAATGCTATCTCTATCTACTTAATGTATATTCGCAAAAACTTAGTCAAGCTAGATTTTGGCAAAGATCAGCACAATGGTTTATACTAGAAATAGAGATAAATTAGTCGTACAGTGTTTTAGACTTAGTAAAACTAATAAAAGTTTTTTAGGTAATAGTGTTAGGTTCTTTAATAAGATTCCGAAGCACATTACTGATTTGTCGGTCAACAAGTTCAAGAATCATTTCAAGCGGGTTTTACTGTTAAAAAGTTAGTATAGGATGGATCATTATGTGAATCATAGAGTAATAAAGTCCGCTCTACTCTAACACGCCGAGTTTATAATTCTATGATGTGAATGATAGTTATGTCTGGAAGTGACGCCCTCTCCGTGCGTCCACTAAATTATTAATATTCTTTTATATTAACACTTGTAGAGTTCAAAAAAAAGATAAACCCGATCGAGTTTCTTACCGGTTCTTTTCGAAGGCTGCGGTGTTTTCCGAACCGGCAGTAGTGTTTTGACGTTCATAAGTGCCTTCTTAGGGCGTAAATTGAATAAAGAGTTATTTTGATTTTGATTTTGATATGAACATAAAATGGATTGATCTGGTTCGTAACACTAATGTTCTTCGACGAGCTAAAATTCTCGAGATAGAGGCATACCTGTAAAGGCATCAGTTGCGTTGGTGCGGGCATCTGACTCGAATGTCTGATGGGAGATAGGTCAAGCGTATCTTCTTTTGCTGAGCTAGATTATAGCAAGCGGAAAAGCCGAGGCCCATTTCCACGTCTTAAAGAGAAGTTCAGAAGAGAAACTTGAACAGATACAACATTGAACCTTCTCACTTGGAGTCGCTCACTGAAAAGTGAAATAAGCGGAGGCAACTTGTTCAGGAGAGAGTATACGGGTTTGAGGATAATGGAAGTCTTGAACTAGATCAGTGGTGGGCAAAGTACGGCTCGCTCGTCAACTCCGGCCAGAGAAAGATTTTAATCCGGCCAACCAACGTCCCTTCTTAAATAGGAGTTTTATAGAACACTGCCCAAAGACCAATTTCCAGAGATTAATCTCATGCCCATAAAATTATAACAATGTTTGCGTTATCATAATGTGTGTGAAGTCACCGATCTTTAACATGTAGATGCGGAAGAACTGCTTCCGAAGCAGGTTAATTGACAAACCTCTTTTCTTTCATTATATTATTTTTACAGTTTATTAAAATAATTAAAGGAGACGGGTATTTCTGGGCCCAGAATGTAATTCATTGAAATATGCAAAACATCCGCTTTTTGTCAGTGACTGTTTGTTAATGATTTTTCTATTAATTTACACCATTTTCGTATTTTTACATCTCTTTTTTTACCTAGGCTCATGTCTGTATGAAAGAGTATCCGTCTCCTTTGAAAGATTTCAAAATATTTTATTGGTTTTTCTGGCCCCTAAAGAAAAAGTTTGCCCACATCTGAACTATATTATAAACGTGAACACCTTAAAAATAAACAGCCTTTAAATATACATTATAATTTTGTCAACCGTACCCATAAGTGAGAATTTTGCGCTCGTACATTTACTGCTAAAATTGGGTACGTTAGTCATTTACGGGCTAAATATCCTAGCCCATTAGATAGAGTTTGGTCCCTGTAGCTGAAATCGGCTAGGAGGAATGTAAATTGTTATCGATAATATTTCAAGTTGTCTGCGATATTAACTTAGAAATATTATATTGTACAATAAATGGATAACACTAAGATATCAAAATTATAAGTAATTATGAAGAAAAAAAAATTAGTCAACGGCAATAAATTACAGATACATATTACTATATATTATAGTGTAAATTAATTTTATAAATTTACATGAACAGTGGAAATTTCACAAAGGAAATGTTCTTTACATTTGTACTAATTTGTTCCGTGTTTATTACTGTGAGTATCTATTTATTTATATTTAAATGCATTGTTGCACTCGTGTCGGATTGGATCGCGAACATCATACACTACGGTTAAGCATCCTCCCTAGTGGCATGCTTAGTTGAAGCAAGGCTGCAGAGCAGAGCCTTGAACATCGGAATAAATTTGCCCGTTTATTGTTTTTTTACAGTATGCGTTGGTATTGCTCAGTTTAATTCCCCATACCCCTCCCACCATCGGACGACAAGACACAGCGTAGCGTCATCGAGTTATGGTCGATATTCAAGCAGTAATAAAATAATTATAACGAGTAAGGTACGAGTGTTATTGTGTGCGTTCGAGTATCGACATTCGAGCAACCGAGCATCGTGCGCGGCCGGTTGTATAACACTTTCTCAGACGTAAGCCAAACTGCAAAACATTGCACTTTGAGCGGTGCCCCTCAAGGTGATCCGGCGAAATGGGTACACATTCAGTATTTCAATGGACTATCAATTATCTTATATAATATATACCTATTTAACTTACATCGATGTGTCCTTTTTATCTGACTTTAGAAAAATGGAGTTTACTCAATTCGAATGTATTTTTAATGGATGTTCAGTCATAACTTATTTTTTTTATAAACTGATATGGATGATTCTTTTTTTGTTTGATAGGGGACACCTCAAGGGTTGTCCCATTTTAATTTCATTGGCATTGGACCTTTAACTTCGAAGATACACAAGGGAATTCTTCAAAATCATTTAAGATGGTTATCTTTTTAGTTAAAAATGTTTTGTGAATTGTATACATACCATACCATGAAGTCTGTATCCCCGAAGGGTTAGGCAGAAGTGTACTGAAGTACACCCACTGTTCGCCGTGTATCTTCATTAATCGGGCACAAAGCCAAACTCCGAGCTGCTACTGAAATTTCCATAGAAAAAAACCAATAAAACTTTGCTCGACCTAAATAATACTTTACTTAATTTTTAGTAATGTCGTTCCTGACTGCACATGTTTTATTTATTACCAGCAGTTCCCGTGGTTTCGCTCACGTGGACTACAGAATGCCCGCGCGAATCTTGCTCCCACGCTCCCGGCTATTTGAAAGAAAAAAATGCTCATTGTAGGTGTTCCTTAGAAGATAAATATATACTCTCCCGGATTTTTTTGTAGGTCTTTTTAATACCTATAATTATGTTCTACATTAATTTGCTATATCTCTTATGGTTTACTCAGTGTAAGCCATTTAAGCACCCGAATTGATTCACCATGACAAGTTTATTATATTTTTGCGGAACTCTCATTGTTTTTCTAAAATAAAAGTAGCATAAGTTACTCCCTATATCATCAGCTATCAATCAGTGAAAGTCCCGTCAAAATCAGTCCAACCATTTCGGAGATTACCCGGAACAAACAGACAGACAGAAAAACAGACCGACAAAAAATTTAAAAATGGGCTTTTTGTTATAGTTGTTATACACTTTCATATATATTTAGTAAAAAAAACTGTTATTTTGAAATTACAAGCAGACACTTCAATTACAGTGTAAACTCTTTATAACGTTATCCTTTATAACGATAAACTCCCTATAACGTTGAAGTGAGCCCAACTTGGTTGGTTTGCGTTAAAACCCACATATTGAAACACTCTTTATAGCGATACCTCATTCTCTATTACGAAGAAATGTGTAGGAAGACGATTTCACCACATATCTAGATATGAATAGAATACATAAAATAATACAAAACAAGTACTGGCATAGCAAAAAAGTCAGACAAAGTTATCAGACTATATGTGTAAACAATAATTTATAAACATTTATTATCTAAGGCATATACATATTAAAAATTCTTGTTAATTTGGTTTTTTTTTTTTGGTCACTCCATATAACGATAACTCTCTATAACGACAAAAATGCTCAGTCCCATGAGTTTCGTTATAAAGAGTTTACACTGTATATTAATTGTATAGATAAATTCTTTTTTTTTTTAGGTGAACACTCAATGTCACGCACCTCAATATATTCAAAGGCCAGCTCCAGTCTGCAACTCAGTATATGCAAACCCCGGCCCCATAACTATGAATTGTGAAATTCCGTACGCCGTGGTCAAAAGTTGCAAACCGGACTGCGTTATAAGAAATCCTTTGAATTGCCTCGCACCGAGTGCCACACCGTATGGCACGATAACTGAGATTCCGTTACCGGATTTAATGTCAGTCGGTCTGGCGAACCCGTTTTTGCCAGTTGCGTCACCCGTTTCCGCACTGGCACCGCCGTTTTCGCCGCTCCTGCCACCGGTATCGCCTTGCAACTGTAGATTTGAATATCTAAGGAAGATACCTATACCGCCACCTTGTATTTGATTAATAAACTATTCTCAGAACATAATTTTAATAATTTATTGTACCTGTGTGAAGCAGTGATTGACGTTAGTTCGTTAAATCCCATAAAAAAGGAAGTAATTAATTGTAAAACGTACATTCCAACTGCTGTTATTAAAGTTCTTAGTTAAAGAACTTGGCATCCGTTAGAATGCACGTCTCGTATCGTTGACTGGTGATAGCGACCACCTTTTTCATATTAACGATTTTGTAGGGATTTCTGGATATCTGTGGGACCCAATAGGACACAATTGTCGTGTCTTATTTTAAACAAACTTTATTTGGACGTTTTGTTTTTGTAATTGCTTGGTTTTCCAAACCCCAATTAAGGTGGTAACTAAATAAAATAGAAATAATCTACTATCTTTTTCTTCTTTTTGTTTTGATATCGCAAATAGCACTTGGCAGCGTTAATGTTTTCAAAACCTTCGTAGCAGCTCCCTCGTTAGAACGATCTAGGGAGTTTTTGTGAGACTTCAAAATGCATGCTTTCAGTTTATATTTACAATCCACTTCACTTATGCACAATAACCATCACGCAAAATATCACCGATAGTAAATAATAATATAGGGTCAAAAACTAAAGATAAATGAATTATAAATAAAAACCACAACATATCACTCACTCAAATCATTATTAAGTCTTCGTCTTATGTTTATGTAATGGCAACTGTGTTTATCCACAATTCTGCCAACGTCAAGCGAATGGAGTATTTTTCTACTGAATCATGTTTTTTTTTTTTTTTTGAACTGATTACACTGTTAGCCTTTGGGGCCCTAAAGCCGCTGCGGCTTTTACAGCTTCACCGGACTTGGGGGCGAGCGCAGAGGGCACTCAGCCGCGAAAGTTTTGTGGACGACTCGCACGAGGGTGCCAAAGTGGCCGGACCTCGGCTCGGGCGGTCGTCGCGTTCGCAAATAGGTCGCGATCTATTCGAATCCCTACACCTACGGTTCGAGCTAACTAAATATACACATAGGCACGTTCCCTTTCTCCTGGGAGGAAGGAAGGAACCGTGCGTATGTGTATTCAGTAATCGGAATGTTTCTACACTAACTAGCGCTAACTAACTAGCGTAAAAAAGAAAAAAAAAAAAGGTCCCTCACAGAACCTATGTACCTGTGTGGTGTGCACGTGTGTATGTTCATACGTGTGTAGTGTTGTATGTAGGTAGCTAAGTGATGCACGTACAGTGTCACTTGTATCGCGCGGGCGGTTGCCTGACCCAAGGGTTTCACACCGAGGAACGGACCTAGGCTTGGGTTACCGCTAGAGAGGGTGGACGTGACGGGTGTGCGGGAGCGAAATTGACCGCCCGCCCTCTGCGGAGAGAACGGTGATTACGCGGGCGTGGGCGCTGGTACGCTCTGTTTGGAGAGACGGATGTGTAATATTTATTCGAATTTTCGATGTGATCGTCGGGATCAATAAAAATATTGCGCGGCCGGCGTTTTCACCGGATGTCCGTGGGTGCCGGAACATAAGTGGCGGCTGTTTTTATTAACGGATTCGCGTGGTTCGACGCGGTGTCGAAATACGAACGGGAGAGCTGTTTAACGTAGGCATGTATCGAAGGAAGCTCCATATCTCTATGGAGATCTACGCTTCGAACATACCACGGGGCCCCGGTGAGACGATAGAGGAACCTATTCTGTATCGATTGTAACCGTTTGAAACTCGACTCGGACATATGTGCGAACACGGCGCAACTGTATGTCAAAATTGGTCGAATACACGTCTTGTAGAGCGTGAGCTTATGTCGCGTGGACATTTTACTCACCGAACACAACAGAGGATGCAACCGGCCCAGGACCCACGCGGCCCTGTTCCTAACCTTACGGATGTGGGGTCTAAAGGAGAGCCTACTATCTAGGGTTACCCCTAGATATTTGGTCTCTCTTACATACGGAATCGGATTATCGTAGAGCTTAACAGGTTTAAGCTTCCACGGTATCTGTGACGAATCCGCATCGAAGAGCATCGCGGCGCTCTTCGAGGGATTAACGGCTATACGCCACTCGTTAAACCACTTCCCGAGAGTGGTCACGGAGCGTTGGACTTTGTGTCTGAGGTGGGATCTATTCCTATCTGAGGCATATAAGACTGTGTTTAATCATGTAATCTTCAATTGTATATATACTCAACGATTGAGTTAATTTCTATAGCGCGATGTAGGATGCGTTGTATGTGGCTCGATAGATGTCGCTATGTAGATGGGTCGATGCGTCAGTTGTGGCGAGAGATGTCTCTACATCATATAGATCTAACAAAAATGCGGCTCCCTTTTTAAATTATACAGAGAGATTTTTTGGATACATTTACATTCCACGTTTACCTAGATAGGTGTTTTTTGTTTTGTTTAAAAGACACCGAGCACAGAGATAAAAAAAATAACAATAAAAATACACACATGATAGATTAAAATCCCGCATATTTTTTTAAACATGAGATAGAATTCCATTATAAGCCAAAAATAAAATGTGGGTGGGTACAGCTTCTATAAACAATTAATAAAATTGAAGTGTCTTTTTGTAATGTAAAAATAACAGTTTTTTTCTAAATGCATATGAAAATATATACAACACAAATAACAAAAAACCCATTTTTAAAATTTTTGTCTGTCTGTCTGTTTGTTCCAGGTAATCTCCGAAACGGTCTAAAAGATTTTGACGATACTTTAACTGGTAGATAGCTGAATTTATAGGAAGTAACTTAGGCTACTTTTATTTAAAAAAAAAGGGTTCCGTACAAATAAAACAAGTGGTCATGGTAAATCAATTCGGGCGCTTAAATGGCTTACGCTGAGTGAACCATAAGACATATAGCAAACGAATATTATAAACAATTGTAGACATTAAAAAGACCTACAAAAAAGTCCGGGAGAGTTTATGTCTATTTTCTAAGGAACACCCAAAATAAGCATTTCTGTCTTTAAAATAGCCGGGAGCGGGGGAACAATGTTCGCGTGGGCATTCTGTAGCCCACGTGAGCGAAGCCGCGGGGACAGCTAGTATAATTAATAATAGATTTCCAAAACAGATGTAAGAAATTATAAAGTAGGTACCTAATAGTTTCTTAATAAACATATCTATAATATCTTATCGCAAATCTGTTTTCATAATTCAATTGCTAAATCTTACATAATAATGATTTTTTATTGTTAAAGATAATCAACGTAGAAATTGATAACTATTACATATATTATCAATTTTTTAAATCATTTATTAGTTAGAATAAAACCTTATATTCATTAATAAAGTAAAGTTTTAAACAAATAAAAAAAAAACATTTAAAAATATTTCTTATATTAATCAGCTGTCAAAAACAAAAATGGAGAACAAAATGTGGAAACCATTAAACTGTGTGTTTATTGTTCTATTGTTTATAGAAGTGAGTATTTCATTTTAGTTTGAGCGTTGAGCGATTTTTGGTTGGTTAAAAACATATGGGTTCGCGTCACGGATGACCTCGACATGCTCGTGACGTATTACACTTGCGCCAGACTAGCAACGTGCATTAAAGCGGTCTATGTACATGTATACGCATATATACAATATTCACAATATTATACGCGTGTTTGACATTTTGAAACAATTATGAAATATGAAATTTATAATTGTTAAAAAAAATCAAAAAAGAACTCAGTTATTCCATTGTTTTGAGTTTTCAATTCTGTCGGCAGTCCTTATGCCTGTCTCTGTATTTTTTTTTAAACTTTGTTTAATGATAATTATATTATAATGAATTATGTACTATTCTCCATTTAAATTGATTAAATAACCGACTATAAAAAAAGGAGGAGATTCTCAACCATGGATCAATGGATGTTCAGCCATATCTTCTTTGTTTATTAACCGATTGTAATGATTCTTTTTTCATTGGAAAGGGGATAAGTTCCTCAAGGGTGGTCCCATTTTAATTTCATTGGTTAAAGTCTTGGAATTTCGAAGATACACCAGAAACCTTTTCAAAATAATTGAAATTGTTTTTTTTTTTAATATTTAAAACTGTGTTATGATTATTATTGTTTTATAGATAAATACCATTATTTCTAGTTAAGAAATGGAAACGTCTACATTAATTTGTCTATATTCTAATAACATTATTAGAAAAAAAAAATTCATCAATTATAACATTAATTTGATTTTACTCCACAATTCCAGATTGTATTCAGTCAAACGTACCAAATGACCGGAGTGTACACACAACAACCACAGATAAAAAATATCCCAAACCAAAGACAAGCTGTATTAGGTTCATTATTGACGTCATACTTAACGAAAATACCAATACCAGAGCGAATAGACGTCATTACAAGCGCCTTACAAAGAACACCTACCAGGATCAACAGTAGAAAAAGTAAAAGACATGAACTGGTCGAATTATTAAAAAAATCTGCAATTCAGAGTTTAAACGTCGCATCGAACGCTTGTAAAAAATCTAAGGAAGTTAAAAATATCCCGGCTGAATACTATATGCCTTTGCCTGTAAGAAATCAAGTGGCAGTTAGCAGAAGTGTTGCCAGCGACTTCCCTAAAACAGTAAACTGTATTATGTAATTTCCTAATAATTTTATTGTAAGATTTAAGTTGAATATTTATTATTAGTTATTTAATGGAAATAAATTATAACATTAAATGGATTTACTTCGTTTTTTCTTTTTTTTTAATAACTTGGCAACTAGTCCTCTTTGTTGAAGACTATTAATATATGTCATTATCAAGTGAAAATAGTGTCCTGTCTTATGACGATTTCAGTATCATAACAAAATTGTGGCTTGCTTGTTAGAACTTTCTAGGGAGTTTTTGGTATCCCAGATTATTTGTATTCATGGTCCATGTCATTATTTTCATTTCACTTCATTTGTTTACAATAATCAAGCTTTAAATGCAATATTGTACCCGTATTACATAATATAGGGTCAAACAACACCAATTTATGAATAAAAACAAATTCCACTACATGACAGTTTGCGATCCCGATAAAAACTCTACTTCGTATTTATAAATTACTAGCTGTGCCCCGCGTTTTCACCCGCATATAACTTTGCCCTCGCTCGTCCGCTTCACTACTAGGTACTATAGACATAAACCTGAACTGAGTGTTGAATTATTTTAATTTTGCATTATCTTCCAAACTACGCGTCCAAATAAAATGCTGTAAAAGAACAAGTTTAACTATCTTCATTAAATTGGCTTTATGATGAAGTAACTTTTTTTCTTAAGATTTAATATGCCATGCATAAAAATAATGCTCATAAATTAATTTGTAATCTCCAACAAAACATTTTTGCAAAATAGCTTATTGTGGCTTATGTATAGGAGATAAATATATGCTATCCTGACATTTTTTAGGTACACTAATGAGCAATATTTATGTAGAACATTGTATTTACGTATCATTAACCATTAAGCCAGCACACGCGGATAAAGCAGTTCGCAAGGGCTTCGACTTCCGACTTACGTAACAGAAATCAATATGAACGGGGGGGAGGGGGGGCACAATGAGAGCTTTCCCATTGGCCGATGCCACCGTCGCGCGCTCTTCCGCAATATACGGTTGCGAGGCACAGCCTGACGCCACGGTAGGCGAAGGCATCTTCGGGGTGTGGATTTCCAAGGAGATCTGGGAATTATAGCATAAGAATACCTCGTGAGACTGGCTATGATATAAAAAAGAATTTATACATCCGAATGGTAGTTCCAGAGATTAGCGTGTTTAAATATACAAACAAAGAAAAAACTTTTCCGCTTTATTATATTAGTATAGATAAATGATTTATGATCACAGATATAAAAGCTTATTCTAATAGTACTAGATATGTCCCACGGGTTTTCACACCTTAGCTAACGCAGCTGTGTATATGTAATCTATCGTGGTTCTTACTTCCCGTATTTACCTACAGCTTGTACGGTTGTTTCGCTTTCATATTTACTGTCTAACTCCTTAGAGTTTAGCGTGAAGTTGGCCTTTATAGAAGCCTATAAACCTTTCCCAATAAATGTTCTATAAAATCCAGGGACCAAGGACTTTGGGGGCTGTCTAGTATTAAGTAACGCTATTTTTTAAGATTTTTGACCCTCCCTCCGCCCCATGTAACGCGCCATAACATTTTTCTGTAACCACCCTCCACCTCCTTAAACGTTACGAAACATCCAAGCCAGTAAGTCAGCATGAGAGCTTTTATAGGCCAAGAACAGCTGACAATGCAAATCTACCTGTTTTGAGGACATTACAGAGTATGAACTCACTATAACAATACTGAGTACTAATACAGTCGAGGGATTCTCCGTAAAACAAACGAAAAGGGTTGCCAACTTGGGACAATAAAATAAAAATGATATACAATACAATCGAGGGATTCCCCGTAAAACATAAACGAAATGGGTTGCGATCATTGAAAAATTAAAAATAAACAATGTTAGGTAACGCGTTGTTCGAACCTTCCTCCCACCCTTGTAACGCATCATAACGTTTTACAACAGCCCACCCACCCAACCCCCAAATTGCGTTACGTAATACTTGAATGCCCCCTTTATTGCAACTAGAACTATCTAAGGACCGTGAGCGTTCAAAACCTTTTTCTAATCGGATGACGTTCGCACGGGTGCAACTTCATGATGTGTAAACGTTTTAATTTTATCTTTACCTCAAAAGACACGTTTACCAACTATGGGAAGTTTGCAATTTTAAAATTTAAACTAACATTTTGTGTTGGGTTCCTAACAGCTATGAAGAAACTCTTTAAATTGTTTTATACCACGACAAGCGTGTGGTCTAAATAAGCATCACGTGCGCATTTTCGACCCTTTAAAAACTCATTTACTCCATAGGTACCTGGGAAAAATTTGGAACGTTTGTAGGAGGAAACTACTTTGAAACCGTATTGTCTGCGATAATTTAGGCTGCAAGTTAAGGATAACTCCTTGCCGATGGTGGAATCTTCCTCTGAACAGTCGAAACAAAACCCATTGTACAAACGGTAGAACACAAACAAGGAAACCAAGTCTCTCATTACACATAGGTTCCATATGGACTACAGAATACCCGAGAGAATCTTGCTTCCCGCTCCCAGCTATTTTAAAGACAAAAATGCTTATTGTGGGTGTTTTTTAGAAGATGGATATATACACTTGCACCTTTTTTGTACATTTTTTTAATGTTTACATTTATCTGATACATTAATTTGAAATAGCTTTTATGGTTTACTCAGCGTAAGCCATTTAAGCGCCCGAATTGATTCACCATGACCAGTTTTTTTATATTTGTGCGGAACCCTAATTATTTTTTAAAATAAAAGTAGCTTAAATTTACCTCCTATAAAATCAGCTAACTAGCAGTGAAAGTCCCGTCAAAATCGGTCCAACCGTTTCGGAGAATACCCAGACAAATGACAGCCAGATAACAATTTAAAAAATGAGTTTTTTGTTATAGTTATCGTATATATACTTTCATATGCATTTAGTAAAAAGCTGTTATTTTGATATGACAAACAGACAATTTTATTGATTGTATAGATTATACGAATTAAATTTAAGTTTAGGATCGAAAATAACTCTTAGATCTCGCTTTGTATTAACTCTAGATAATATAGTATTATTGAGTTTGTAATTTTGTATAATCGGATCTGGTTTGCTTGTGTAAGAGCAAACGAAGCACATCAACACTTTATTGAATTGTAGGATTAGGAAATTAGTTAGATCGCGACCTATTTGCTTGTGCGACGACCGCTCGAGCCGAGGTCCGGCCACTTTGGCACCGTAGATAATACAATAATACGCTTTGGCACCTTCGTGCGAGTCGTCCTAAACTTTCGTGGTTGAGTGCCTTCTGCGATCGCCCCCAAGTTCGGTGAAGCTGTAAAAGTCGCAGCGACTTCACACTTTAAGAACAAGTTTGTTTACAGTGCAACGGATTTGGAAATTATCTAGAACCCGCTGCAAGCCAATTGTATTGTCCTGAGTTTTATTGGAGACCATTTTTTCATGTGATGACATAAAGTAAAATATCAGAGTTAAGAAAAGAAGTATTCTCTACTTATATGTGAAGTTGACTATCTGTTCTCTCCTAATCTATAATAGCGGCTAAAAATGATACAACAGATCGAAGAGATAATCTTAAGATAGTATCGTACATTTGAGAAAAGTTTATAATGCAAATAGTCACGTATAGACTTTGATAACTATATATCCTATAGTTATAAATAAAACATAGTAATAATTCATGCGTACAAGATGGACGTCAAATTAAATGATAATATGAAATTAAATTTAATATGATTTAAAACTATGCTTAAAATGATATTAACATTGCCGTGTTTGTTGTTTGTGCTTCAAATAAAGGTAAGATTATTTAAATGATTGTTAACAATACTCGTTATTATTTAAACTATACCAAAGCATAGGATTGTGGAAACTCGCGAAGATGGTTTAGTTGTTAAGTCGAAATATGTAGGCTAACATTTTTTTTACTTTAAGTGACTATGTTGCCCAATATGGTAGTACACTAAGCCTAGATGGAGAACATGCTCTCGAGTGCAGCTGCCGGAACACACTTATAGGTGCTTGGCGACAGTTTTTCAACTTCAGGATGGTAGCTAGCCAGGCGGGCATTTGAAAATACCTTACTTTTCCTTCCCACTGTCATTAATATTAACAAAAAAGTAAGAATAATTACTGATAATATTATTTTTATTACAGAATATTTTTGGAGAATGTGGGTGTCAAAAGGACATCAATTTACAATTGAGCCAATTATTAATAAATAAAGGTCTCAACAAACAAACTAGCGACATAAACACACCTAACTTGCTGTATGGATTTGAATTCTCGCCTTTAAATGGACAAGCAATCGCAAATTCAAATAGATTACAAAACGAAATACCGTTAATAGATGCAAATTTCAACAATTTATTAGCTAATATACGTAAATTGCAAAACACTAATGGTTTACCAGTAAATGATGCATTCAATATTCAAGAAAATGGAGGTAACAATCTATCAAGATTGAAGAATAATATGGCCTTAATAAATGGCGGACCACAACAATATGATTACCAAGCTAATACCTTTCTAAATAACTACTTAACAAGTCCAGTGGTAAATAATCAAAATTCTAATAACATGCCAATTAAGGACATTTGGCTTAACTATAAACAGTTGTTAAATGCAGCATCGATCATGGAAATTCCAACAAATCAACGCATTTTTAATTATAAGCCCCTAACCAAGAACCAACATGGCAGTGTTACACCATTTAGTTACTCACAACAAAATATAATAACAATGGTGAATGATTTGCAGAACAGAAATACATTAACAGCCATAAATAAAATAAATCCTATAGCGGGAATTAATCAAAATAATCCTATTTCTGAGCAAATCACCACAGGATTCTCAAATGATGGTAATTGGAACAGCGAGTTTACGAAAATGCATCCAACTATGACTAATTTTGAATCCAATAGACAATATCCTACCAAAAGGAAAATATCAATGCAAGAAGAAATACCATTTCATATCAACAATGGTAAAGAAAGCATCTGGTTTCTAGGTAATGGCATGGTAGGTAAAAATACAATACAAACCAACTACGCACCTGAAAGCGATTCATTTAAAAATAATGATCTTTTAAATAATCCACTAAATTGTAAATCTCAATTGGTAAATAGACCCAACAAACAATTCCAAGTAGAAAACAGTTTGTTGAATACATTAATATTAAAAAATAAACCATCGACTAACAACATAGTTACAGTCAATAAAGACAATATTCAAAGTTGTCCAATGTCAAATTTACAAAATTTGCTAAATTGTAAGATTCTTGCAAGTGAAAATATCATGCCGAGTCAGTTAACCTCTGTTAATACTAATTGCAATAATGATATTAATTTATTATTAAATGATGCAGGTTTTCAAAACTATCCAATTATTGCTAATATTGATAGGCCATTAACCGACATATCTAAATTTTCCAATTATATAGCACCAGGGATAGCAAATTTGCCACTTATTGATACAGACTTACCTAATTTTAATAAGCCAGCTTATTTGGCAAATACGAATGCACTTAATTTAGGTGAGTTTGGATGTTTACCCATTATAAATGGATTGCCGGTTGCCAGTATCGTGGAGACTGTAACAGTATTGAATTCAATACCAATTCACATTTAAAGTTTTTGCATTTATTCTAAACTTTGAAGCGATGATTGAGGTGAGATTGTTTGAGATTTCAGACGTCACAATGGATAAATTTGTGTGCAAACCCGCGATTAGATAGTGTGTTTTAACAAATTTTGCTCTATTGGTAAAGAGTGTAAAACAATAGAAATATCGAAAAAACAATTCTTATTTAATTTTTCCTGTTGATTAATAAGATTATTTGTTTGGGATTGGAAATGGAAATCAGAAAAAGTGATGTCAACTTTCTAGAAATAGGTACATTTCATTGTGTGCTATAAGTGTCATAAGTTGGTCTAAAACTATTACTAAGTGTGGAAATATTGGCTTTAAGATACAAAAAGAATTTCATAAATTTAAGAACTAAATTTCTAATAAAATGAACTTTAATTTTAGTTTTATTTATTTAACGATGACGTCATGCCTCGTTACCCATAATGCCGCATTCTTGTGGCGTATTTTTTGCATTTCAATTAGAAATTATTATTATATTACATTTAAATATTTAAAATTAACAAATATTAATTAAGTCATATTATTTTCAAAATATAAAGTGTTTAAAACAATTATTCTAAAGTTGTATTACTACTAGATTTTATGATCAGTATCAGCTATACAAAAGAAGAGATGGAAACAATATATTAAAATTATAGCATGGTGCAGTATTGTCCAGTTCTCGGCTTAATTGCTAATACTTTAAAGTTGAAAATCTGTCACCAACCACTGTGATTGTATTTCCACAGCCACACTTGAAGGCCGTATTTTTTAATAAGAACCCGATGCATTGACGACACTGTCTCTGATAATAAGCACAGTAACGGCGACCACCGAGAGATCTAAATCCATCGGCGGACACCGCTGTCATGCCGGCCTGCATAAATATCTCTTCACGTTACGCTTAAAGGTCCCGACGTCGTAAGAAGGAGGAAATGCAGATCGGAAGAAGATTCTACTACTAATAGCAATATGTAGCGACATCTACATAGCGACACACAGCGACATCTACCGAGTCACATACGACGCCTCCTACATCGCGCTATAGAAATTAACTCTTCAATTGAGTATATATACAAGAACCCGACAACAACCGTTGGGGAGTTCCGATTTGGTCACTGTTGCGAACGGACGTGTCGCTCCGTTTTCAATTTTGACCATCACGTGACTTAATTGTTGCGATCTTATATTTGGAATTTATTTCAAATATATTGTTGCAATTACGACGTAAACCAACTGGTGTCTAACGCTCGCGTGGTAAACCGCACTTTTCGGTGCGACTTGCTTGTTTTTTTTTGTAAATCCACGGTTTTGTGGTCACTTGCTGGATACCTGACGGTGCCAACGAAGGCAAGTGGGGCGTGACCCGAGCAGCCCGCTGGTTGTCTCCTTCAGAGGCAAACAGCCAGACTCGGACGGGCCTGGGAATCTAGGCCTTTGCGGTTATCGCATAGTCTTGCCCCAGGTGTCTCCTGCCAAACCTTCCGATCCTGCACACTCCATCCCCGGGAACCTGTTTGGGCCTAGCCCGGTTTAATTACCGGTCTGCGTCCTCGGCCCCGGGATTGTTAGGGCTCCTTAGGGTTGATAGGTCCTTCCTGTGTGTCATTGCACCTTGACAACAGGTCTCTTGCCGACTCCGATAGTCTTTTAAATTTTTTGGCGCACCCCCCTGCCCCTAAGGCAGGGAGGCCTTTAAATTTAAAATTAAATAAAAATGTCCCACTGTCCTCCCTCTTCTGCCGTCATGGCAAATAACGTTGCCGACCTGGCCACTTGCATAGGCAAGTTGCAAGCCAGGATGAAAGCGCTGGAGTTTCAATACCAGCGCTATCAAAATTTCGTCGTATTACGGTGTCCCTCTCTAGACGAGGAATACCGTAATCTACCTGAGAACGCCTGCGTGCGTCGCACCGCTGCGACCGCGACCCGTCATGAGGCCGTTTCAGGTAGCGAGGCGGCCGCTTCAGGTAGCAAGGCGGCCGATGACGTCACGGCCGCGACCGTTACATCCACTGGCGCCGCGCCAGTCGGCGTCGCGCCCAAACGTCCCGCGCGCAGCGTTACGCGCCTGTCCGCCGCGTCATCCGGGGCCATGGCCGCGCCTACGGCCACGCCCCCTGTCCCGACTAGCCAATCGCGCGGGTCAAGCCCCGCCTCCGTCAGGCGAGGGCCGCGAAATTC
The DNA here is from genome assembly GCA_033032175.1 of Saturnia japonica. Classification (NCBI taxonomy): domain Eukaryota; kingdom Metazoa; phylum Arthropoda; class Insecta; order Lepidoptera; family Saturniidae; genus Saturnia; species Saturnia japonica. Next base: position 2,354,518 of record CM065331.1, read on the forward strand.
GCGGTCACAATCTAGGGTTACCAAAAATAGTCCGTACGTCCGTCCCGCGCGATCCACGGAAACCGCGTTAAAGACGAAAAATTCGTTTTCGGCCCTTCCGGTCGAACAAGACTCGCCCGCGAATCCGGATCCATCTCCGGAGATGGATACCGAGAACGACGGCTTCACCGTCGTGGCGTCGCGTAAGCGAACGGCGCGTAGCAGTCCGACTGCTCAACCGGCGCCTAAGGTAATAGCTAAGGCAGTAGTCAGGGGCGCCGCCGCCCCCGCGTCCTCCCAGCTCCCCACGCCCGCCGGCGGGAAAAAAGAGCGTGCCCCACCTCCAATCATAATCCGGGACAAGGCAGCCTGGATGGGAGTCTGCAATGAGATGCGCAGACTCAAACTCGACTACCACAAGGCTAGAAACATAGTCAACGGGATTTCTATTTCGGTGAGTTCTTCGGAAACTCACCGTAAACTAACCACCCTCCTCCGGCAGAAAGGTCTGCAATTTTATACGTATTCGCTCGCGGAGGAGCGCGTCCTCCGAGTGGTCATCCGCCGCATTCCGGTGGAGCTCGACCCGTCGGAGGTGTGCTCCTCGCTCAAGGAGCAAAGTTATCCCATCCGGGAAGTACACCGGATGTACAGTAAAGATAAGCGGCCACTACAAATGGTAGTGGCCATATTGGACCTTTCCCCCGAGGGAAAGGCCATCTTCCAGCTAGAGACGGTGTGCGGGCTCTCCGGGATTAACGTGGAGCCCCCACACAAAAACCACCAGCCTGCGCAGTGCCACAACTGCCAGCTGTACGGGCACGCTGCCCGTAACTGTCACTCTCGTCCGCGGTGCGTAAAGTGCCGAGAGGACCACCCCACCCGGGAGTGCACGCGCGAGCGTGACTCCGTCGTCCCCCCGAGCTGCGTGTTATGCGGGGAGGAGGGGCATCCCGCGAATTATCGCGGTTGCCCCAAGGCCCCGCGTACCACGCGGCCACGTACACAGAGGCAGGCGGCCCCCCGGGCGGCGCCCCCCGCCTCAGCCATCCAAGCGCAACCCCTGCTGGCGTCAGGGGAATTTCCCGCGCTGCCAGTCTCGCGCCAGCTCCCGGCCGCCGCCGGCCCCTCCGCACCCCGCGCGGTGCAACCGCAACCCGTGCGTTCATCGCAGAACGCATGGGGCCCCCGTCGCCCCAATCCACAGCCCCATATGGCTATGGATATTCCCGCGCCCCGCGCTCCTGCGCCCCGCGCGCCCGCTAACGCTGTCGTTAATAGTAGCGACTTAATGATACTGCTCCTTCGCGAGCACGATATCCGCGAGCTCATTGACTACAATGACCATCTGGAGCGCTTCGGTCTCATCAAGACCGCTTGCGCGTTCCCCCGCCTCTCAGAGACACTACAACGTCTCGACCGTGAGGCGAGTAACAGTAATAATAACTTAGGGCCTTTCAATGGCAAAGTTTAAACCGAAAGCGTTAAATCTTTCGTTTTTTAACGCACGGAACCTATATCCGCAGCGTGATCTCGTCGCGACCTTTCTTAAAGATCACCAAGTAGATGTTCTTTTAGTGCAGGAGACGCTCTTAAAGCGTGCTAAACGTGATCCAAAAATCGCGAACTACAATATTGTAAGAAATGACCGGGCCGGCCGCGGGGGCGGCACTCTCATTTATTACAAACGATCGTTATATTGTACGCCGGTAGATCCTCCGATACTTACCAATATGGAAGTATCCGTGTGTAGACTAGGAATGACCGACCACCCGTCCATAACGTTAGTCTCAGTTTATCTCTCGCCGAGGAAAGAGCCTCTCAGGTCTGACCTAGAAAAGCTACTTTCGCTCGGTGAATCGGTCATTATAGCGGGTGACCTCAATTGTGGACACACTTCGTTTGGCAATTGGAGAGACTCCAGTAATGGGGTTAAACTCGAAGAGCTTACGAACGTGCTAAACTTTGATGTCATAGCGCCACCCACTCCCACCCACTTTCAAGACAACTGTATGCCGACAGTGCTTGATGTAGCTCTCATTAAAGGTATCGCGCTTCGGTTACGACTCATTCGGGTCGTACACGAGCTCGACTCCGACCACCGTCCGGTCATCATGCAGCTAGGTCAACCAGACGACTCTAGCCCTCCTTTGGTCCAAGTGGTTGACTATGCCAAGCTAAAACATTATCTTGCGGACAGGCCGTCCTCGTCCAGCTTAGATAGGATCCCGGACGTATTGGGGTCCGTTGCGGACGTAGATCTCGCGATCGATTCCCTGGTCGACCACCTGCAGGCCGGCATCGGAGAGGCTTCGAGAGAGGTCGAAGAGGCGAGCGATCGCCGCTTCGTACTCCCTGCCGACGTGCGGGCGTTGTTGACGGAAAAGAACGCGGCGACTCGTGCGCACGACCACTATCCGACCGAGGAAAACCGCGCACGTTTACGCGCACTTCAAAGATCGGTTAGAGCCCGTATATTAGAACTCAGAAGTCACAGATGGGACGCCCTCGTCGAAGGGCTAAGGCCGTCGCATCTGGCTTACTGGAAATTAGCTCACAGCCTCAAAATAGAGGCTTCTTATCTTATGCCCCCCCTCGAGAGGGGTCCCGGTATACCGCTCGCCTTCGATAGCAGCGACAAGGCGGAGTGCCTCGCCACTTGTTTGGAGAGCCAGTGCTCTCCGAACAGTGTCGATGCAAATACCGACCGGGTCGAGGGTATCGATGGATGCGTGCGGGAGCTGGATAAGCTCCCCGCGACAGACTCCCTGTCCCCAGTCACGTCTGAGGAGGTTCTTTCCATTATAAAAAGCCTTAAGCTTAGAAAAGCACCAGGTCCCGACGGGATCAGGAATGAAGTACTTAGACTTCTTCCCGATCGCCTCATAGCTCTTTTGGTCTGCATCTTCAATGTAGCCATAGCCCACTGCCATTTTCCAGCTGCCTGGAAAAAGGCCATAGTCATAGGTATCCGTAAGCCCGGCAAGAGCGCGTCGCTTCCCGACAGCTATCGCCCGATCAGTCTCCTAAATACTTTAGGGAAAATGTACGAGCGGATCCTTCTGAACCGTCTCAAGTCAGTAATAGAGGAGAAAGACCTCTATCCGCCTGAGCAATTCGGTTTCCGTGCTAGATATTCTTGCACTCATCAAGTGCACCGCCTCACGGAGCACGTTGCATTTAATTTTGCTGAATTATATAAACCCCGCCGTACACTTGCGGTCTTTTTCGACGTTGCCAAGGCCTTCGATAAGGTCTGGCACGAGGGATTGATCTACAAGTTGTATCACTTTGAAGTCCCCGATAGGCTAATTAAAATAATTCGCGACTATCTAACAGATCGCACCTTTCGCTATAGAGTGGAAGGTGAATTGTCCACGCCCCGTCCAATACGCTCAGGCGTTCCCCAAGGTTCGATCCTGGCTCCTAGCCTATTTAACCTGTACGTCAGTGACCTACCTCGACTCCCGGAGGTCGAGGTAGGGCTATACGCTGACGATACAGTCTTATATGCCTCAGATAGGAATAGATCCCACCTCAGACACAAAGTCCAACGCTCCGTGACCACTCTCGGGAAGTGGTTTAACGAGTGGCGTATAGCCGTTAATCCCTCGAAGAGCGCCGCGATGCTCTTCGATGCGGATTCGTCACAGATACCGTGGAAGCTTAAACCTGTTAAGCTCTACGATAATCCGATTCCGTATGTAAGAGAGACCAAATATCTAGGGGTAACCCTAGATAGTAGGTTCTCTTTTAGACCCCACATCCGTAAGGTTAGGAACAGGGCCGCGTGGGTCCTGGGCCGGTTGCATCCTCTGTTGTGTTCGGTGAGTAAAATGTCCACGCGACATAAGCTCACGCTCTACAAGACGTGTATTCGACCAATTTTGACATACAGTTGCGCCGTGTTCGCACATATGTCCGAGTCGAGTTTCAAACGGTTACAATCGATACAGAATAGGTTCCTCTATCGTCTCACCGGGGCCCCGTGGTATGTTCGAAGCGTAGATCTCCATAGAGATATGGAGCTTCCTTCGATACATGCCTACGTTAAACAGCTCTCCCGTTCGTATTTCGACACCGCGTCGAACCACGCGAATCCGTTAATAAAAACAGCCGCCACTTATGTTCCGGCACCCACGGACATCCGGTGCAAGCGCCGGCCGCGCAATATTTTTATTGATCCCGACGATCACATCGAAAATTCGAATAAATATTACACATCCGTCTCTCCAAACAGAGCGTGCCAGCGCCCACGCCCGCGTAACCACCGTTCTCTCCGCAGAGGGCGGGCGGTCAATTTCGCTCCAGCACACCCGTCACGTCCACCCTCTCTAGCGGTAACCCAAGCCTAGGTCCGTTCCTCGGTGTGAAACCCTTGGGTCAGGCAACCGCCCGCGCGATACAAGTGACACTGTACGTGCATCACTTAGCTACCTACATACAACACTACACACGTATGAACATACACACGTGCACACCACACAGGTACATAGGTTCTGTGAGGGACCTTTGTTTTTTCTTTTTTTTACGCTAGTTAGTTAGCGCTAGTTAGTGTAGAAACATTCCGATTATTGAATACACATACGCACGGTTCCGTCCTTCCTCCCAGGAGGAAGGGAACGTGCCTATGTGTATATTTAGTTAGCTCGAATCGTAGGTGTAGGGATTCGAATAGATCGCGACCTATTTGCGAACGCGACGACCGCCCGAGCCGAGGTCCGGCCACTTTGGCACCCTCGTGCGAGTCGTCCACAAAACTTTCGCGGCTGAGTGCCCTCTGCGCTCGCCCCCAAGTCCGGTGAAGCTGTAAAAGCCGCAGCGGCTTTAGGGCCCCTAAGGCTAACAGTGTAGTCAGTTCAAAAAAAAAAAAAAAAAAAAAAAAAAAAAAAAAAAAAAAAAAAAAAAAAAAAAAAAAAAAAAAAAAAAAAAAAAAACAACCGTTGGGCAGCTGCCCGCCAGACATAACACCCGTCTGGTCGGAGGATCCTCTATTTGCAATAGTTCTTCTACAAATATATTAATAATCTTTATTCAATTTAGGCCCTAAAAAGGCATTTATGAACGTCAAAACACTACTGCCGGTTCGGAAAACACCCAGTCACCAAGAAGAATCGGTAATATATCAGGTACAATAATAATAATTTAGTGGATGCATAGAGAGCGATTCACTTCCAGACATCACTATGATCCACCCTATAATAACCTTTTGACAGTAAAACCCGCTTGACATGGTCCTTGAACTCGTTGTCCGGCAAATCACTAATGTGCTTCGGGATCTTGTTATAGAACCTAACACTATTATCTATAAAACTTTTATTAGTCTTACTAAGTCTAAAACATGGTACGATTAATTTATCTCTATTTCTAGTGTTACCATTGTGCTTATCTTTAACAAAATCTAGCTTGAATAAGTTTCTGCGAAAATACATTAAGTTGTCAAGGATATATTGAGAGGGTCAGGGGCGCCTTAAGCATATTCAGCGCCGGGGAGGGGAAATAAATTTCTCTGTACCCTACCTAACTCCCCCACTCTCCGCACTAATGAACTCAGCCACGTGCTAGTGGTGTTACAAGCGTCTACCTTAGTCCTATTAAAAACAAAACATGTTTAAAATCGCTAATTGTTAGATGTACAGCAATTAAACACCAACGCAATTAATTATAAATTACTAATGGACCTTTTGTACAATGTATCAATTTAAATAACGGTATGACTCATCCAGGTTTAATGAATCTACGTAAATATTTCACTACTCTTTCTTTATAGAGACAAAAGAATAGACGTAAGATTGAATTCCTTCGAAGTTGCAACACCTGGTAGAGATATGGATTAAACGCTTCTAGACACGTTCTTAATTAGTCATGCTTGAAATACATGATTTATACTATGACTTTGTCTATTATTACTTTTACCGCAATTAAATTATTAATTAATATTTGCATTACAAAAACGATGTAGTGCTTCTGACGTGAGTGAGTGTGTGTGTGTGTGTTTGTCATGAACACCATGCTTTAAAGGGATATAAAAAAATTAGATTTACAGTTATCGAACGATTATATTATATTGTTAGAAGTATTTAATCCGGCGGCTAATATAAAATTTACGGTCGACTAAGCAATGGTGAACGGTTCGACATAATCATCATTATCGTAGCTATATTCATTGGTGATCACAGGTCACAGGTCTCGTGGGCGTCTTCTCCTATAGCCAATACGAACCACGCCTCTCTACCAAACTGGAACTCATCCGATCGTCCAAGAACCGGCGGCTCGAGATAGAGAATAACCTTCGCAGGGTCCAGACTTCCGACACAGTAGATAGGTTCCAACAATCCTAGGATACCGAGGTCCTCTCTTATCTGACAGGTCCAGCAAGACTGTCTATCTCTTCGGACTTCGACGTAGAAGGTTGCACCAAGCAACACCAGGACACAAGAGGTCTTCTCGTTACGACGGTTCAAGAGACACTATATCAGCGTGTATTTTTTTTCTGACTGACTATACTGTTAGCCTTAGGGGCTCTGGAGCTTTTGATGGCTTTTACAGCTTCACCAGACTTATCAGCGTGCATACGCGCTGCGCCTTATAATAATACCCTTTCACTCGGTCCGAGCAGTAGGGTAGTTGTGGATATCCAATTATGAATATACCCATCGTATTTAGATAGTAGACATGGGGTCTCGCCCCCCAAGCCCGGTAAAACTGTAAAAGCCATCAGCGGTTCCCTCAGGCTAACAGTAAGGTCCGTTCGAGAAAAGAACAGTGACACGTTGAACTTATCAACAATCGCTCATGAATTTTCAGAAACCCAAATGCGACAATTGTGACGATGCGGCTTGTTGACGTACCCAGACAAATGAAAATGGGCCTTGTCATAAAAACCAGCGGGTTGAATGAATTCAGCGAATCTACGGCGATGTGAATAGTTGGCCGACTTCATTTCTTGCACCAGTTGCACTTTACAAGGCTTCAAAGCTAAATCCTTACGCAAAATTCGCCATGTGGTCGTTGTGGATAATCCCAATTATTGAGAAAGTTGAAGAATTGATAAATTCGGATCTTCTTCAACACTGTAGCTAGGCAGCGATGTTTCACTTGAACAATCGCCCCCCTTATTACGTATTTCGCAATAGCAAAGCGATAGCAGAAATCGCAGAATATTTGCTTAGAAATCGTAAATTCCTATTAAATTTAAACCTTTTCTAAATTTACCATTTCGAAGCAAAAATATTTAGCGATTTCTGCTATCATTTTGCTATTGCGAAACGTGTATTAAGGGAGTCGGTCGAACACGCATTGGTGTTGGAATTTTTAATAGCGGTCTCAGAAGGATGATTATATTGCCCGAAAATATCCCGAAATTAACTTTTACAAATCCACCAATTGCATAGTGGGTTTTTATTATTTTAATGTCAAAAAACTAAATGTCGAAATTGCCATGTTGTTCCGATTTGGCCCCTATTAAAAGCAAAATTCTCGTTGAAAAACCCTATATGTATGTCTCTACAAAAGTACATAAGTACCTATTCTATTTTATGTATATAATTTTAAATCCTTGTCTGAAGCGTATTAGGTAAGTTTCTGATTTATAGGTAATTAAACAAGGCTATAAATATAAGGCACGTATGTATTTCTTAATAATATTTTTGTATAAAATTTTTGAATATTACTGTAATATGTAGTGCTTGTAAAATGTTTTTTACTATTATATTTTTTATTCTTCAAGTGTTTACTTCGAATGTAAGTTTTTATCAATCTTGTCTATTTATGACAATATTTTCAAGTTTTGAGAAATTGGAAATTTTAACAATTAAATCAATGCGTTGTGCTCTGAAACAAAGAAACGACATTTAAAGTTTATTATTTAAATTGTCAATTTCTTTTTTAAACAAATAATTTTTTTTAATCTCAGTCACAGTTAGTTGTCAGTTTCATACTTAATACACTCATCAAAAAAGTCTAAGCAACATGTACTAATTAAAATTTTAGGATGGTTCTTCACATTATAACGTTGTATTTTATTTTTAAAATAATATCTTTAGGGTTCTATGATGTAAAAATAACAGCTGTTGTCTTTATAAGTTCTTTTAATAACAGAAATGAACAATATTAGAATATACTGTAGAAACTAAGATACATAAGAAACTAAACTTTTTTCTTACAAAATGAAATTTCTAAAGAAAATGTATTTATTGTGAAAGAATAGAACAATTTAATACAAAGTATGGGCTCCTCTGCTATTCAGAACTTGTCGGCAACGATTATTCATTGAATTAATGAGACTGTTTATGTCATCTTGCGGTATTCGCTCCCAATGGAATTTTAGCAAATCCTTCAGTTGTTGGGTTGTTCTTGCTCCGTCCAAGTCCTTCAAAACACGTCTCTGGAGCATGTCCCATGCGTGCTCGATGGGGTTGAGATCTGGCGATTGTGCAGGCCAGGGCAATACCCGGATGTTCTCTGTTGCAAAGTATTCACTGGTTCGCCGAGCTGTATGTGAACGCGCATTGTCATGCATTAACCTAAAATCGGAGCCAAAGGTTTGTGCAAATGGTTAGACAATATGTGAATATCTTCAATGTAATTTTCAGCATTCATGTTTCCATTTACAAAAACGAGCTCAGTTCGCCTGTTTTTCATAATACCCGCCCATAACATAACTGTTGAGCCGCTGTATGGATGAACTTCCTGAACGCACCTGAGCCTTTCAGTATTTCCGGGCCGACGATACACTCGCACCCTTCTTGTATCAGGCTTAAACCCGAATCGCGACTCATCGGAAAACATAATTTTATCCCATTGTTCCTGGGTCCATGTTATGAGTTCTCTACACCATTCATATCGACGAGCGCGATTCCCGTGATGTATCGGTGGGCACCTGATTGGGCATCGAGCTCGTAGGCCGTACTCATGCAGTCGATTTCGCACAGTTTGAGGACTTACATCAACACCACTTGAAATTTGTAGCCTCAAACTTATCTCTCGAGCGGTTAACATCAGCTGGCGTCTTGCAGTCAGTTGTATGTACTGGTCTTGCTGAGTGGTTGTACTCCTTTTACGGCCTGGATGCTGTTCAGCGGGTTCTCCTGTATTATTGTAGCGCTGCCAAAGACGACAAGTAACACTTCTATGAATGCCAAAATGTCGAGATACCTGAGATTGATTACTTCCCGCTTGCAACATCCCTACAGCTTTTTGCATTTCATCTGCCATCAAATGACGTCGCTTCATGACGTAAAGAATATCTAACAATTCAATTTTGTCGCTAACTTTATTTAAATGGTTGGTAAAATTATAAAATCAAGACTAAACGTAGCAATTAAAACGCACTTAAATTCAAACAAATTCGCAGTCATTTCAATTTTATGAAAAAAAACAAAACATAATCAAATTTTTTTTTACAACCAGCCAGTATGTCATCAATAACAAAAAAGTTTACTTACCTACGCACTTTGTTTGAGTAAATATTTAGAAATAAATTAATATAAATGGAAAAATTTGTAATATCACGCATGTTGCTTACACTTTTTTGATGTGTGTAGTATATTACGCACTGAGGGAGAAAAGTAGGACATGCACGCCCGCGCGTATGGTTGTTCCCCGAGCCGAAGGCGAGGGTGAAAATCGCGGGTGGGGATGTCCTACTTTTCTCCCTAGGTGCGTTTACAATTTTTTTCTCTCCCGGGATGAAAAGTTTATATATTTTATATATAAACACGCAGTTGCTAGGTAACCGGGAGATAAAGTAAAGTACGCGCATGCGCACATTTGCCATCTCACCGGGAGAGAATCGGGTACTTTTCTCCCGAGTGACAGGGACTAAACCCAACTAAACCAAGCTAACCTCACCTGCACGTGGTGCACCCTGCTGAGTAACGAACGAGGAAATGGCGATATCAGGGTGGTAGGGCTGTATAGCGGTCGCGACCATCATGCGCGTCGTGAAATCCTGTCATAGTGACTAGCTTCTGCGCGTCGTGTTTCGGGATGCATATTCAGTTTCTATTAGCGCATTATTATTTTTGGAACAATGTGCTTAAAATAATAACACTGTTGTCAGTATAGATGTAGTGTCTGGAACAAAACACTATAATTATTAGTGTATAAATTACTAGATGTAGTGTCCGGAACAAAAAAACTATAATTATTAGTGTACAAAGTACTAGATATAGTGTCCGGAACAAAACACTATAATTATTAGTTTACAAAAGTACTAGATATAGTGTCCGGAACAAAAAACTATATTTATCAGTGTACAAAGTACCAGATTTTGTATCCGGAACAAGCAATCGTGGAACCAAATCCAACAGAACAAATTTTATAAAAAAATGTTAAATTTCGAAAACAGAGTGATTTTAAAGTTGTAGAAAGTTGAGACCCGCGCGTGAATCATGTGACAGAAGTATGAAACGATTAAAGGATCCACCAATGATAATAATATGAATTCAATATATGCATTGTGATTATTTTTATCTTATCTTATTACATTAAGTGAACGATTCTGGTATATATATACATATATGTAATTGGTTTCTCGGAAACGGCTCCAATGATTTCGAAATAAAAAATGTTTCTACACAAGTAACAAAAGCCAGTAAATGTAATTCAGGGTTAACAACCGTGTGGGTGCCAGCTGCCAGCCACCTTCCGTTAATAGGAGAGTTGCTCCAGCTCCAGTGCCGATACCTACGGAAGACATTAGCGTAGACGATGGGTAGTAGAAGGGGGAGCTTTATCGTCTCCTTCCTCTGCCCTTGCTGAACCAAGGTCCAAAACAAAAGGAACAAAAATCCTGGTCAAAAATCGAAATAACAAATATACTTAATAAAAAAAAGTACCTGGAATACAAAGATAACAAACTTGTCTATTCAAACAATAGAAAAAAATACGGCTAGCGATGCACAAACCGGTCTATGGTCTGTCTGAACTTGAGTGATGGAGCGACGCACGTATTCTTTATTCAAGTGCATTAAAAATTCGAACATGTTTTCTAACTTGACTGTGTTAAGTCGGAATGGTGTTTATTGCAATGGAGGATATTCCTGGGGGTAAGTACTTTCTATTTTATATGGTAACACGGATATTATATGATAGTCTTGTTTTTAGTATCGTTTTACAAAAGAGATAAAAAGCAAAATAAGATTTTACTATGTCTGAATTCAAATATTCTTAATGTATAATATTGAACGCTATTCAAAGTAAATAAATATGTCATTATATAGGTAATGATATGGGCTTACAATAAATACAACATTTGTTTCCGACTTCATCCGACTTTAAAATAAATGCGACATTTACTTATTATAGGCAAAGTAGTCGAAAATATGTATCTACACAAAACTGTCGTAAAACTTGAATTTTTGAAATGTCTAGAACATTTTATTATACATCTTATTTACCATGAATAGTTTTATCAGTCTTGTGTCAAAAAATGCTAATTTGGTGCGTTTTTTTTTTTCAGGGGTCCAACATGAACGAAATTTTTATCAGCCGAGCCCACGCTCATTGTAAGTATAACTATATATATATATATATATATATACTATATATCTTTGTAGTAACAAAGAGTGCAAAAACAATGAGACGAAATATGAAGACTTACATATAGAATACAAGTTGCCTATTTCTGAATACCAAACTAGAGCAACTGAAGCAAAAAATCGAGTGAAAAGAGAAAAAAAAGTATTCAACATGAATTCCATGACAAGTTGGGAGTACATATCGACAAACCAAGACCACGTGAAGGAACGGCTACTACAGGAAACGTAGCTCGGGCAATTCTGCGTAATGCTGAAATTACTTCGGAAATAACTGGTGTCCACAAAAACTTAATAGAGAGATGGCACAATATCCTCTGTATAATTTTCAGTGGCTACGAAATCAATACCAAAAAATTTAAAGACCATTGTCTTAAATCTGCACAAGCATTTGTTTTTCTGTACCCTATCTACCATATGCCGATTACAATACATAAAGTGTTGATTCATGGGTCGGACATAATAGAGTCAGCAGAAACGGTTATAGGACTCCTCTCCGAAGCTGCGCAAGAAACGAGAAACAATGACATTCACTCGTATAGAGAAATTTATTCTAGAAAGTTTTCGAGACTTCTAACACTAAAAGACGTCTTCCATAGGCTCTTGGCAACATCTGACCCATACATAACAGGAATAAGAAAATTTTAAAAAAAAGCAAATTGTATTCCATTGCCAAAAGCGGCAATAATATTGTTTAAAGAACAAATATATAATTTTTTTGTCATCAATAAAAGTGTTCTTGTAAATTCTGGTTGTTTATTTATTTATTTTAGGTCGAAATGTTAATACTATTTGAATAGAAAATTTTTATTCAATAGTTTCAGAGTCATACATAAATAAATTCACCAGTTTATATTTTTGGCTAGGATTTTTAAATATTTCGCCTGTGTGAGGCGCCGCGGACAATGCAACCGCGGACCCGTGTCGCCCCACTTTGGCGGCCGTTGGTACACCGTGGAGGTTTAGTGATTAGGAGTCTCACATAACCACTCGTCCCCCCGGGCGGGTGTGTACCCATGACGGGTTTCTCCATGTTAAAAAAGGGTTAACAACCGTACAATAATTATTGGACATGTACAGAAATGCCATGCCCTCGTACGATAGCTAATTATCAAATTATACGAAAATACGATAATTTTGACATACTGGTCCTATGGGGGCAGAAATCGGTATAGAATGACAGTTTTAGTTCAATAAACGGAAATACTATAAATGGATGCAAATATGCAATAACATGTTATCCCACAAAAAATGAAAATATTGAGTTCAGTTCACAAACCCATTTTAATTTGATGTAACTACGATTTGCAATAAAGTCCTATACTACTCATTCCTTAATTTGTTTCAAAAACCAAAATTATTTTTATTTTAAGCCTCTATGTCTTTTTTATTGATATTTAATGGCACGCCATATGTTTTCGCGAAAACCAATTAAGTTGACAAATCCAAAGTAATAATTTATTTTATTGAAATTCAGATAATAACTATTAAATTAAGTATACTGATATACAAAAACTTTATATTAAATGTTTCTCAAAATAACAGTCGTGGGGCTTGACACAGTATTGCATATTTGCATCCAATTTTGACGTGCTAGTTCGATAACTGCCGCGCTTTAGATTTTGAACCCTGAAATGTATTACGTAGGTCGGTTATTTACTGTTACTAGCGATCGCCTTAAGGTCGAAATTCGACCAGCGGCTTTTTAATCATAGACTATTTTCTGTTTTACATTTATAGTATTCATAGGCAATGTGTATTATAGTGATCTACATCACTTGCTGTCACTTTTCGTTGAGTGACAATGATGTCAATATTGGGGGGGGGGGGGGGGGGGGGGGGATCTAAATTCAATGGCCCTTTTCGGGTTATGATTGGCAGTATTAATTAATTAAATTTAATATAATAGTAACAGATATTATAGATATATTGTAGCTTTCTGCACTGTTCTCCGTATAAACTTTAACCATGCCAAATCTCACTGTCTTCCGTGCACGCTATATGCCTAAAAAGGTACCGAAAGATTTTGCTTCACGTATTAATTATATAGATAATATAATTTTATGTGCATAATTCAAAAGTTTTAAGTATTTTTTTTTAACAATTATAGCTTGTAGCGGTCCCCATTGATGGGAATGTAGAAGCAACAGAAAATGACATACACGTAGTTGGAGAGACAGCCGTCGAGGCTACTTTGCCTACAAGTGGGAATGTAGCGTTTTCTGGCAAAGCTCAAGCAAGCGGCTCCGTAAAAATAATTGGATCCAGTGGTATGTGTGTTTATTTGCTCGGAACCCTAATCCTTTTTGTAAAATAAAAGTAGTAGAGGTAGGCGATTATGAATGATTTACATATTCGATATATTACGATGATGAGTGATCATTCATAATCGAATTACGAATATGAATAATGAGTGGTAACTATTAAAAACGAAGAGTGGAAAGCTAAAAAAGAAAAACAAGAGAAGGTCGCGCAGTCGTAAACAAAGTTCTTTACAAGAACGTAACATACCATCACGCCTGTATTTCCCGAAAAGTTAGGCAGAGGTGAGAGATACCCACAGTTCGCCGAGTATGTTTTTAGGTCCCATGTAATAGGGGGCGAGCTTATTGCCATTAATCAGACACGAAACCAAACTCCGAGCTGCTACTGAGAATTTCATAGCAAAACCCCAATAACACTTTGCTCGACCTAGGATTCGAACCCAGGACCTTGCTCATAGCAGTCGCGCTTACGACCACTAGGCTAACGAGGCACTTTACAAGAACACATAAACCAATTAGCTCTAGTAGCTATAATCGAGATATCGCGAGTTATCTTCATAATCGAATGATTATTAATGCATATATCCTATTCGCCCACCGTTAAAAAGTAGCCTAAGTTACTTCTTACAACATGAACTATCTACCAGTGACAGTACCGTTAAAATCGGTCTAACCTTTTCGGAGATTACCCGGAACAAACAGACAGACAGGCAAAAATTAAAAAATATAGTTTTTTGTTGTAGGTATCGTATACACTTTCATACGCATTTAGTAAAAAGCTGTTATTTTGACATTACAAACAGACATTTTAATTTTATTAATTGTATAGATGTAGGTATATTGATATTGTATTTTTGCTTCACAGGTCTCGGTTGTCACAAGCGTTCTACATGTTTTAAACCGCCAATATTTTTCAAACCTAATTTTTATGGCCCGAACCTTTCACCAATATTTGTAAAAGCCTCCAAAGAACCGCCTGTCATCAATCCTACTTTTGAATTACCAATATTTGAGACCAAACCTTGTGATAAGTTATCGATACTAATAGAATCTATTCCGAGATTAAAACAATTGTTAATTTCAATCATTTTCCCTTACAAAGGACCAAGGTTCAATACTAACTATCAAAAGCAAATATACAATACAACAACACCATTATCCGTATTGAGTCCAGAATCTATGGTTAACGATTTTGATAGTGAACCTATAGTATCACCAATATCGACGAATTTCGTTCAAACGATGCCAAATTGCAAGGGTAATTTCATTGATACTTCAAGTTTGTTGCCGGTAAGAGGAACGTTTACTATAAGAAGACGATTTTAAGTAGCCCTACTGGTGTTAGTGTGACTTGCGTAACACTTTTAAATGTGATTAAACTAAGGCTAAATACATTTAAAGTGGTTAAACACACTTGATTAAAAGAACAGAGACATCATAAGGGCCATCAGCGTGATATCACTCGTATCTAATAGAAGATAAATGTACTATTTTCATGTTATCCAATTGATTTTGACAGATAACAAACAATGAAATCCAATTATGCTAGCTTTATTATGCATACTATACGCATAAGTTTATAAGTCATCGCGCATTTTGGGTTAAAAAACTCGTCAAAATGTGAAACGGAACACAGAGAATGCTTTACCGACTCGCTTTAATAATCATGTTTAACTAAATCAGCGCACTGTATGTCTCGCGCAATATGGCCCTAAATGCGTTTACGATAAATCCATTTAAGAGGCTAACTGTAATAACTAATTTAGGATTTTACTAACTTAAATTTTAATTAAAATGTCAATTCATATTTTTTGTTTATTTATTTTACCTATTGTCTAATTAGATAGTTTTTTATCTGGTATGCTGATTACTAATGCTCGTTGCACACTTTTATGGTAATATGATAAATGGAAAGTTTGTAGCTTCGTTACTCAATCACGCAAAAACGGCTGAACGTATTTAGATTAAATTTGGCACACAGATAGTCTAAGACCAGAAATAATAGATAAAAGTTATAGCTTAATCGCTAAAAGTCACCATTTGTCGCAACTCCTCGTTTTGAGTACACTCCCCTGTCTCCCACAGCCAGTATCGGAATTCTTGGCATCCTCATTTCGAGTGACGTTCAGTTCCGCGATCAGTTGGAAAGTAAGGCCAAATTGGCCTCAAAGAAGCTTGGTGTGCTTAGTAAGTCGAGACGGTATTTCACGTCGGCTCATCGTCTAAATCTTTATAAGGCGCGAATTCGAACCCACATGGAGTATCTCTGGGCGGAAGCCCCCCAGTACTAGCTACTTCCTATTGACCGCATTCAGCGTGGGGTGGCTCGGGTTATTGACGATCAAGCTCTTTCGGATTGTCTTGATCCATTGGCTCTGCGTAGAAATGTTGGTTCACTCAGCATCTTCTACCCTATTTGTCATGGGGAGTGTCCCGAGGAATTGTTGGATTGATACCGGCTGTTGAATTTCACCATCGCACATCGCGACAGAATCGTAATTTCTATCCATACCACCTAGATGTCCAGCGTTCCACAACAGTGCTTTTCTTTCGGCACTTTCTGCCTCACACAACCACTCCGTGGAACCAGTTATCGCCTGAGGTCTTTCCGAGCCGTTATGACTCGATGACCTTGAAGAAGAGAGATTATTCTTCCCTAAAAGGCCGGCGACGTATCTGCGAGCACTCTGGTGTTGCGGATTTTTGAGGGTGGCGATGATCACTTACCATCAGGTGCGCCACCTGCCCGGTTGTCCCCTTTTTATAATAAAAAAGAAAAACAAAGCTTTACCAGTGTTAGCCTACAAATATAATAAATGGAAAGTTTCTATGTTTGTTAATCAATCACGCAAAAACAGCTCTACGGATTTGGATTAAATTTGGCACACGGATAGTCTATGACCTGAAATAACAGATAGGGTACTTTTTATCCCGGTAACAGTTATAGCTTTACCAGTGTTATCATAAAAATATAATAAATGGAAAGTTTCTATGTTTGTTAATCAATCACGCAAAAACGGCTCTACGGATTTGGATTAAATTTGGCACACGGATAGTCTATGACCTGAAATAACAGATAGGGTACTTTTTATCCCGGTAACAGTTATAGCTTTACCAGTGTTATCATAAAAATATAATAAATGGAAAGTTTCTATGTTTGTTAATCAATCACGCAAAAACGGCTCTACGGATTTGGATTAAATTTGGCACACGGATAGTCTATGACCTGAAATAACAAATAGGGTACTTTTTATCCCGGTAACAGTTATAGCTTAACCAGTGTTATCCTACAAATATAATAAATGGAAAGTTTCTATGTTTGTTAATCAATCACGCAAAAACGGCTCTACGGATTTGGATTAAATTTGGCACACAGATAATCTATGACCTGGAATAACAGATAGGTCACTTTTAATCTCCGTAGAAGTCATAGTTTAACTGCTGTTGTCAATATTACTAATATGATAAATGTGAAAGTGAGTATGTTTGTATGTTTGTTACTCAATCACGCAAGAACATCTGAACGGATTTGGATAAAAGTTGACACACAGATAGTCCATGGCCTTGATTAATACATGAAATAACTATTATCTCGCTAGAAGTTATAGCTTAATCAGTGTTATCCTACAAATATAATAAATGGAAAGTTTGGATGAAATTTAGCGCACAGATAGTCCATGACCTAGATTAACACATAGGATATATTTTGTTCCGGTTAATGTTATAGCTTGACTACTGTTATCAATTCATACCAAAGCCTAACCCTAAACATTAAATTATTCCGTTGTGTTTAAATTGGGTAGATTGTTTGAACTGTGATCATAAAGCATGAGCCGAGCAAGCGAAGTGAGCGGGTTTGTGGTAGCGGCCGGCGAGTGCTAGAAACAAATAATTATTCGTTCTACATTCATATACAACTCTCAGACAGACATAACAATAAAATTGAAATATTAATTTTTAGAAACTATTTATTTCCGCACTTTTTCCTTCACATGGAGATTACCCCTCACCCTCCCCATGCTTTCACATCATCACATTCAGCGGCATGTTATCAAAAGCCCAATGTCTTTTAGTTTTTAAACGATTATTCTATTGTTTACGTCAACTAAACCTAAACTCAAGCCTAAGCCTAAGCCTAATCCCAATCCCAATCCCAATCCCACACCTAAACCCATACCTACATCTAAACCTAAACCTATATCTAAAAGTAAACCCAAACATAAAACCAAACATAAGCCCGTCCTAAACCTAAACCTACAAAAGGCACGCCAACTGGTTTGTTGATTTATTGATATTGTAAATTATCTGGATTATACAATTTTGCTACGAGTGAATTCTTTCATTGTGTTATCCCACATGTGATGACCCCGACTTGATATTAACACGTAACCTTCTGACTTTTTGACAAACTTCAAACCAGTTGTAATGAATGTCGGTAATTAAATATATTGGACCATGGAGCAGGACAAAAGCTACCTTATGTAAACTGGAACGGGTGAAATAGATCATGAAAGTTTTTATGAAGAATCCATATTGTCTCAAGTTAAGGAGGTTAAAATTTATATTTATACTCTAGGTAATAAAAGGGTTTCACGTTTTTTAAAAAACCTTCTCGCAAGCTGGTACTTTAAGGGTGACTTAAATTATTTTATGAAGTTTTATTGGGACGATTAATGTGTTGGTTAGATTCATATTGACTTATAATTACGACCACCATACACATAATGATAAACCCATCTATGATGTTTTTGGATTGTCGTGATTCAGAGATCAGTCTGTATATATCGAATAATACGCAGATGAAGTAATATAATATGATATATATATATATATATATATATATATATATATATATGAGTAGGATAATCATAATAATCTATCTATTCATTAACTATATCTATACATAGTATAAAGTAAATACAGTTTAAAGTAGTATATTGCACTTGTACATATAAGACTTGTGCCGTTGAAAATATTGTAGGAGTTATTGTTACTATGAAGTACTTCTGTTTTCTTGAGCTTGAGTTTATAGCATCATCGGCCAAGTCATAAAAAACTCCACAATATGCATCAAGAATTTGTTAACCTTATTGTTTTGTCATTAATTACAATGTTTTAGGCTCATAAGTAGGCACAGTAGATTCTAAAGTAGGATTTTAACGTGTAAAACGTAGGCCAGATTTTAGCTAAAATTACTCGGTTTTTTAAATCCATCTCATACACTTGGCTGTTTATAAGATTTCACTACTTTTTATAGACAAACCATCTCAATCGAGACTTGGCCCGTTTTTTTACAGCACGTTTTTCTCGGGTTAGATTTAATAGGTCGGGGAAAAAGTTTCTTCGCATTTTTATATGAAAACTTAAGACTTTTTTTAAAAGTTTATTTACATTTATTTACAGTATATATGTGCCATTTTGTTCGATGAATTTCTGCGATTTTGTAGGTAGAGGCATGATCCCGTTGCTGTAGAAACTTTGGGACTTCTGATCAAAAAAACGCGACAAATAGTTTTGGCAGTCCTCTCTTGATGTTATCCTTACAGAACCTAAAGAAATCTGAAGAGAGCGAGACAGGTGAAAATCTGAAAGGCAAAGTCAGGGCTATGTGGTGGATGCACTAACACTGTAACAGATCCACCCTAAGTACCTAGCTATAATTTTGAAATCAATATAAAAATAAAATCAATACAAGTAACGCTGCCTCGTTTAACATTATAAGTACTTTAAATCTAGTATGATTCGATGTTTTGACAAACGTAGGTAATTTAAAATTTTTGTAATAAAGGTTAAAATTTATAAAATAAAAATAAAATATATTGTTTACAATGCGGAAAGCTTTGTAATACATATAATAAAATAGAAACCTACGGGTTTTACCATTTTGCAATATTAAAACAAAGACAGCATGCGGATAACTAATCGTGAGAATACAGAATTAACAATTGAAATGACCGGACACGGCGAAAAACAATAGAAAACAAAGATAGACTGAGGAACCTTGAGAAAATAGGGATGCGCTTGCTCGGATATTAAAAGTGGCGCTCTGAATTAGTATAATCTCTCAACTGAAGTAGATCTGATTTCTGGTACTATTTATTAATAGTACAATGTACAGTAGTACAATGGATCGTACACGGACGAATATTAGGCATATTTTGATTCTCCTCATAGCTTCCAGGCTTTGGATTGTCATTCTAAAGACCCGGTGTTTTTAGACTAAACTACACTTTCACTTCCAGAAAAATAGTATTAACTAATAAAAAAAGGTATTCTTCTATTCTAATCAAATTTTGAAACTAATTCTTAGAACAAATTCATCCTCACCAAAATATCTAAAAACAATAATAAAAATAATTCTTACTCTCTCGTCTTTATTTAAAAATAGCTTAATGAACTAGAGCCTATTAGGTGTTTACTGTGTATTTCGCTCTCTTTCGACTGAACCACGTCTCCGGTCTCATAAATCACATAGCTACTAAGTACTAAATACACCGTGCTGGCCTGCCGCAAACGAAGTACTAAATGAACGATGTACTATGAAGCTTATGAAATAGTTCGTTGGTACAGTGTCAGGAATTAGTTCCTATTAGTAATTAGTACATGTACTACCCATGTCTAGTGGCAATGAAAAAATACGCTGTAATATCGAGACAAAAAAAAAGGGTGAGGGAAAAACCCAAACGATGGGAGTACAAAACAATCGTAGGAATAACGGGACTTTGGCAAAAATATAGAAAAAAAAAGAAACGTTAGGACGAAAGGAGCGTGGGAATTAAATCAAAACGACGGGGTATTTAAAGGGCTGGGTCAGTTAGAAAAGGAGGGAATCGGTTAAGGGCAGTGAATCAGAGAGGATCGAACGGTCGGTCGAAAATAGTCAGTAGATATCAGACGTTATTATACCAAAAGTGAGTAAATACTAAATAGGCCGTTATAATGCTGGTGAAAACAGTCAAAAGTTCTGTCGGTATTAACAGTGAAATTAGCTAGGTAATATTCAGGTTTTTGTTCTTGCTCGTTGCGTCTGAAATAAATACATCAAGAAGTTCGCGATCGGTGTCAGGGAGATCCCACAGAAAATATAGGAAAAGTTATTAGGGTTAGGTTAGAGTACGAATCTAAAGATCTTGCGATATCAGTAGTATTATTTACGGGAGATTTGATCAAATCTAGCATAATTCGAGAAGTAGGATTAGCGCGTGATAGTGAATGTACTAGCTAGTTTTAGAGTAATCTGAAAGTTTCATTGCATGTATGTGTTCATAAATCTATTTAGTATTAAGAAGTGTTGCTTGAAACCCTAAAGACTGTAAGTAGATTTAATTAACTTTTATGGAAATGTACAAAAATAACTACGGAACGTACCTAATATTATAGAATTCAGACAATGACTTATCATATAAACATTCTACTACTTTACATGATCTACTGTACAAATTCTGTAGTTTTAACCTTGGTTAAAATGAGGTACTTATGTGTAACAGGAATAAATAATTCAATAAGCGGGCTTTAATGAAACTGGAGGTAAATCCCGTGCACCGTCTTATCATCAGAGTTTTATTATAGGAATTCCCATTAGGCGTTTGTCTATTGAATCTCTTCACATTAAGCGATAATCGATTTAGTTCGTACAAAGATTTCTCCCTGGATGTAATCAGAATTGATTCCATGACAGTGAGACTCAGTTTTTGGATCGCCATTAGATTCGCAGGGTGGCTGTTCGGTATTTATGTTGCTTTGATTTGGTATTCGGTTTGGCATTTGAAAGAGAACTCTTTCGTGCCAAAGTGATCCAATAGCAGTAAGTACCAGATATTGTCATCTTGTAATTCTTTTGCCTAAGTGATGGTCGGCCTTCCAGGTCAGACAGGATTCTACACAGACATCCTCTTGTGTTCATAATACAAAGGAAGGTGTGCTGGATTGTACTGAAAGTTAGTACAAAATCTTGAGGTAAATATGTCACCAACCCACACTCAACAGTACAGACATATATTTACATTAATCATAACAAAACTTGTTTTAAGTGCCATACAGCGCTAACAGATTGAATAATATCTTTATTTGGAAATTTCCATTACAAATACCTAGAAATTGGAATTCTATAAAACTAATGTATATTACTTTATTCATGTAAAATATACATATGTGAATACCTTGGTAAAGAAAGGTGTTATAATTACATACTTAGATAAATAAGGAACTATTTGCGTGTTATTTTTATTTGTATTATATAATATTCTCATGAGAATATAAATCACTACACATCATCTATATGTAACATTTCACATACTACATTTTATACACAGGTAAGGTAAGGTACATATGGTTGTTCAAGGGTAATTTTATGGTTTTGCCAAAGGGACAAACAGTCCTTATGCCTACGCAATCACCTACCGCCTTCATTGTTCAAAATGTGTGTTGAATAGAGTCAGTGCTAGTTCAATTATCAATTTCATTGGCTCATAATAACAAAATGGTAATGGATATTCTGTGTGGTTGCCGGTTAGTACATTATAAAGTAATGGTGACTGGAACCAAGCAGATGTTCAAATGCCTATCCAAATTATCATTTATAATAGTATTATATACTACTACATTATAGTACAAATACTCAGTGTTGATTTGGTTCAACACATATAAATTCCAAATACCTATCCACATTCCTTTTGGAACTAGTGTGATATTATTATACAACTATTGGTTCAGCCTACCATTTAATAAGGCAATATTATATTTAATCCGATGGGTTTTAGTCATACTATATACTGGCTTCTATACCCTTCTAATCACAATACTTGTTAGGGCGTGGCTCATCTTCTATATATTCATGTCTTTTGATCCGTACAGTGATAGGGAAATTTGTGACTAAAGGATAGGAGTTGCGACCTCTCCATATATATCCCACAGTAGGTAGAGTCTAGCTTTATTTCCTGTACGGGGAGGTCTGGATTGAAGTGAGTTACATATTTTCTCCCTGGTTGACTTTGTCTCCTTGGAGCTTTCTTTATCATCTTGAAGGGTTATAGTTGGCCTTTACTGTGTCTGCTATTACTAGGTACCCATTAGATTGAATCATTAGATTCATTTATTTTTACTTAAATAGGGAACTGGTTCCAGTATTCCTATATCCTGCCTTATCACCCTTAAACTTCACTAGCAATGCTAGCGGTGGTTGATTGTTGGGTTTCACTATAAAAATTAGTGCTACTTTTGCGGGCTTGAGGAGGTGGGAAAATAACTTCAGTTAAAAAAAAACCCCTTTGAACAACTTTCATGTGCAATTAATCATACTTCTAGTACAGTACACAACTACAGTTTATTATAGTATTAATATTAACTTTATTTCATACAATGTATTTTAACACTTTCTGTCATGTGTTTGAGTAAGTTCTAATTTACTAATTTGATTTAATGTTATGTTTTCTGAGTACCAGATTAAAGAACTTGTTTACTACAACTTTGTTTAATTCACAACGTAAGGCCATATTAGACGATCACGATCAAGTAACAGTTAAAAAGATTGAATAAGTTTGTATTTAATCATTATGCAATCGAAGGGCAAGTGTGAGGGGTCAGACCCCGTATATAGATATATAGAGAGGAGAGGGGGTGGGGGGTTGTTACAACACCTCCCAGCTAAACTCTCTTCATTTTTGCTGAGTGGCTAAATATGTGTGTGGTCTAGTGTTATCGTGATGATAGACCACACCCTTCCTGTTAATCAATTCCGGCCTCTTTCTCCCAACTGCTTCCTTTAATCTCATCAGTTGTTGGCAGTAGAGATCCGAATCGACGGTTTTAAAAGCTCATAATGAATAATGCCCTTCCAGTCCCACCATACACACAGCATCACCTTATTTCGAGTTAGCCCAGGTTTAGCCACAGTCTGTGAAGCCTGGCCGACCTTAGACCAAGACATTTTTCGCACGTTCTTGTTATACGTGATCCACTTTAATTGCCAGTTATCAATCTCTTCAAAAACGGCTCGGTTTCATTACGTCTCAATAATGAATCGCAAATGAGTACACGGTTCATTAGGTTTCTTTCAGTGAGCTCGTGTGGCACCCAAATATCGAGATTTTTGGTATAGCCAGCTTTCTTAAAATGTGTTAAAACTGTTTTGTGGTCAATTTCTAGTTCTTCAGTTACATCTTAACTACTGATATCCCGACCTTGCTCCACTTTTTCAAAAATCACGTCCATTTTATTCGTAACAGGGCAACCAGAACGAGGTGCATCATTAACACCAAAATTCCGGACTGAAAACGTTTGAAACAACTTTGTCCTTCTTTTACTGACACTGCATTAGGTCCATAAATATCACAAATTTTTTTTCGCTGCTTGAGTTGCATTTTTGCCTTTTTGTAATAATATTTTAAAACGTATCGAATTTCTTCATTAGATTCACTCATTTTTACAGAATGAAAAACAAATGAAAAATAGCGGGAATTAATTTTTTATATTTTATTTTTAATGTAACCTGTTTAATATTACCAAAACCAGCCAGATTCAGATAGTACAGCCAAAGAAATTTTATAATAAGTTTATACCTACGTTATGCGAGAACACTTTTTCCCCGACCTAATATTTTTAACTGACTTCAAAAAACGAGGAGGTTTTCAATTCGATTTTTTTATGGATGTTCGGGCATAACTTCTAATCGGGAATTCGGGAATAATTTTAATTTCATTAGCATTGAATTTTCGACTTCAAAGAAACACAAGGGAACTCCTCAAAAACATTGAAGTTAGTTTTGAATATTGTTAAAAATTGTCTTGTGTAAAATAGACATGCAGATGAAAGTTTGTATGGTAGACTGCAAGAGATAAGAAATTTCGTTTAAAAGTTCTTGATTTTAAATAATGAAATACATGTTTCAATGTTTTTTTAAAAGGTTTTTTCTTATTTAAGGTGAAAAGGGAAACGACAAACAATTTATCGAGGACAAAGACGCTGACATAAGTTAATACCAAATTATATTGTAATATACTTTTTAAGTGAATGAATAATCTGTCTTGATTGATTTCTCGACTTTCGAAATTTTATCACGTATTTGTTTGATGAAATATAGTTTTCTTATCAAAAACGATAAATTAAGAAAGGTATATAAGAACGATCAGTTACAAAATAAGATATTAATTTATCTGATATTAAAGTTATGGATGCATTATTTTACTGTATTGTCTTAGTAATTACTAAGGTGAGTTTATATAATAAAAGGATAAAAGGTATATTTTTCCGTTTATTTAAAAATGGCTTTATTTGATATATAAGTATTTATCTTCATTTAGATCAATGCTATCCAATTCATTTTGAAGATGATCTATCATTTTGATAATTGGTTTATGTTTTTCTTGGGATATAAGTAAAACTCCAATCTATTGTAATCTAATGCTTTATCTCTTTCTTTATGTTTTTACTTTATATTTCTTTATATTATATTAAGTTTACTTATTATTGAATCTAAGTACATACCGTAATCAGAATTATTTATGATTAAAATGATGAATAAAATTACAAATTATAGAAAATTTTTGTCTATTCTTCGTCTAGGTCAAAAAAAGTTTGAGAGATAGTAAATATTTTTATTTTCATACTTCCGTATAGCTTATTTTTCCACTTAACAGTTCACTAAAAATATATAATATTAAATTCTTATTTATTTAATTTTTTTCCTGTTAAGTGGCCCCCTTTCCATGGGTAAATGTCTCCTTCAACCCTTTCCACCGTTCCCTGTACTTGGCTGTATGCATCCAGTTCTTTCCTGCCTTGTTTATTATATCAAAAGCCTATCTTTTCCTCTGCCTCCCCACTCTTCTTTTGCCTTTTGAGTTCGGCCATTTAGTTGTTTGGTGTGTCCATCTCTTATCTTTGTATCCTAAGTGACCTGCCCAGTTCCATTTCTATTTTAAACTATAAAGGAGTACATCTGTTAATTTAGTTTTCATGCGGATGTCCATGTTTCTTGTTTTTTGCAAGTTAGGGTATATTATAGGGTAGTGTAATAATCTTTCTTCTTATCAACAACAACTAATATGTACTTTTGCTTTCTTACAGCTCACAGCATCCCAAATACTTGGAGTCAATTCACCACAGCAAACAAATTTTGCCAATCAAAACACCAGAATTCCCAACGGAGACATATTTAATGAAGGAATTTCAAATGGCATGCCATTTAATTATAATAACTTCTTACAGAATAACCAGTTACGTAGGAACGCTGTCGGCAATAATTTGCAAAACGGGAACGTCCCAAATTTGAATAATAATGTGTTACCAAATTTAAGTAATGCAAATCTAATTAATTTAGCTAATAAAAATATGCTAAACACAAACTTAGGTGATTTAAATACGATTGGTTCAAATTTACCAACATATATGAATCGTGCTACACAAATGGCTGCTATGAACAATGCTAATTTCGGTGCCACAAATTTTATGAACACAAATTTACCTAACACGTTAGTTAGTACGAAAAATACTGCTTCCCCCAATTTCATTGAAGGAAATCCAGCTAACGTTCAATTAAATCCAAGTTTAAAAAATTTTAAGAATACGGATTTACTCTCAAATAATTTTATCACTACAAACGGTCCAAATAATTTAGGTAATACGGGGACGAATTTAGGTAATAATCCAAATTCATATTTAGCTTACCTTAATATGGCAAATACTGGTAATAATTTTGCAAATGCAAACAGTGGTACTCCAGCATTTGGGCTTCATTTAATAGCAGACGCACTAGAAGTTGGTGGGACAGTTTCTATCGCTGGTCGTATGCCAATTTATGGTACCGTCGTTATGAACGGAAATGTACCAACAGATGGAGCTGCGTCTGTTAAATATAATTGTGCTTAATTTTAAACCAAATTAATATAATTTATTTTCTAATTTATTACTATTTATTTTTGATTATAAGTAAATAAATTATTTTTTAAATTACTTTGTTTTTTGCATCCTTCATTAATTTTAATACGAAATATAACAAAATATAAATATATATAAAACGTGTCAGGATCTACAATAAATTTCCTAAGCACATTACCGATTCGCCGAACAATAAGTTTAAGAATCATGTTAACACTGTTATGCTCTAGGTCCTGGGTTCGATTCCCAGGTCGAGCAAAGTGTTATTGAGTTTCATGTAGGTGCCTACTACCGCAAAATCCAGTTTAAAAGTTTCAGTCAATAATACTTGTATTTAGCTTAGGACCTAAGATTACATTATCAAAATATTAATACCGGTTGGGAAAACATCCCAGTCGTTGATAACCATCGGCAAGAAACTTACAGTTCATTGTAACATTCAGTGAACGTAGACAGAGACTGGACAGAGAGAGAATATTTTTTATAAATAAAAATATAAGGCACAACAGGTATGTAAAAGTTTCAATAGGAAATGTAAGGTTACAACACACCTGTATATTTTAAATCGACTAAAAAAAAAGACTGAGATTATCAATTCGAATGTATATTTTGTATATAACCGATTTGTATGATTCTTTTTTTATTGGAAAGGGGATACCTCAAGGTGGTAGGGTACCTTCAACTTCAAATATACACCAGAAAACATCTCAAAATCATTGATGTTGGGTTTCTTTTTTTGTTAAAAATTGTCTTTTGCTTTATGTAATTATTACCTGGAGCCAAGTCCTAATTTATCTTTGAATAGCAGTGGAGTGGTAAAACCCATTTTTTATCGTACGAGTTATTTCAGTAGATTTTGTTTAATTTATTCTTGTCATGTTTTTTATATCATGTTTTTTTGTCTTCAACTACATAATTATTGCGTTTTATGTATAATTTAATTTAGATATAATATAAGACTTTGAAGTTTTTTACTTTATATAGATTAATGTTTTGCTTTCTCTTTATATTTAATACGGGTCAGATTTAAACCAAATATTTTTTTTTTGTATTTTTTCTTTGTAAATTTTTAAACATGTTTATTTCTTTGAATAAACAAATAAATAAATATAATTAATACTGATGTTTTATATTAAACTTCTTCAGCTTGTTGGCTTACACAGTTGACCTTGAGAAGTCTTTGCTAAGTTAAAAAATTCAGTATAAGTGTGAAGATTTGCACCCGCACAATCTCGATTAACGCTAATTTTAGTGGGAAAACTGACTCCCAAGTGTAGTTATCGGGACACACCTAATGGTGTTTGGCGAAAGATTTTCATCTTGAGGGTAGTAGGCTAGCCAAGCAGGCTTTAGAAAAAATCCTATCAGAATGCTATGGTTTCATCGCTATATTTCCCTTCACCATAAGCTCAGGCTCACTGCAGGGATTCGAACTCACGTCAATCGACGTCCGTACGAGCTACCATTTTTTCCTCAAAACTTGTTGATTCTTACTGGTGAACAATGCGTTACATCTTAGTCTTGGGGGGGGGGGGGGGGAATAAAACAATTAACTTTAAATAATAAACAATTTATTCGAATTCTACTTAACTTAGTATATCATGGGACCATTACAGCCGCAGTTGTTGGCAATGCTGGCTATTCCGCCAGCTGGCACGATTCCTTCGAACATAACATAACCAATAATCGGCACGTTGCCCGCTACAGCAGTGTTACCGCCGACTGGTAACTCACCAGCAATATTTACATCGCCGTAACCGATTGGCGTTACACCAGAAATAGGCAGTCCGCCCATCGCAAAACCGTTCATTGCTAAATTGCCAGGATATGGACCAGCCCCCAGTCCGTTGGGGAAACCGTGGCCACCAGCGCACGGACCGGGTCCAAGACCGTTGCCGAGTCCTAGTACTTGACCGAGGGCGTTCTGCGAAAAAGTTAAAACCTTTAGTTATTTACCAAGCAATATTTTCATCAACAAGTGAGTTTATTTTGGCTCATATTATATGATACTAGCTGTGCCTCACGGTTTCACCCGTGTAGGCAATTTTTTATGAAGAATAAATTAATTTTTCATATAATATAGCCTATGTTACACGATGATACTGTAGCTTTATATTGGTGAAATAATTTTTTTAATCGGTTCTGTACTTTTTGAGTTTATTCAATAAAAAAAAAAAAAAAAAAGTCAATAAAAAATCAAGTCTTTCCTTTTCATAATATTGGTATAGACGTAATTACGTCTTAGCAATTTTTCAGTAAAAGCATTTCAAAGTTTGGAATTGTAGATTATTTTGGGAAATTAACAATTATGCCAATTCCCTAACAACACTCACTCCCTTTTCATAAACTATTGTAAAAACAATTCTGTCCTTTTTTCTATGGATATAATTTTTGCAACAGGATCTTATACACCCACAGGTCAATGTCAATTTTACGTTTTTGTGATACATTGTTTCATTGTATGAGCGAATTATAACGTTTATTAATCTTTTGGCTCACATTAAATAATGTATAATGTGGTTAGTCAAATTCGAGCTGAACATGAATTGATTGGAACTCTGAAACTATAGGAGAAAGAGAAATATGTTCTAGAGAGCCGTGATCTGAATTTGGAATAATATTATTGGAATTGGAATTGGAATAATAGTATTCATAGATTTTCATCATTTTAAAAATTACGATAACTGATAGTGTCGGTTTTGGTTCTTTATTCATGTCTTATAATCTTAACATATGTAGTTATATATTATCCCTGCATTTCCCATAACAAGTATTATGTATTAATTTGTGGCTGTTTTAAGTTGTGTCAATATATATTTTTTATTCTTGTTATTCTACAATACACCGAACATTTGCCAACTAAATTTCATAACGGGTATTTGTCACATTTGACATTGGCAAAATTGCCTACATAGACAGAAAGGCAAAATTAAAAAAAAATGCGTACGTTGTAAGGAGTAAATGTTGCTAGGAAACCCTGTGTCTAAAATTAAAAGAAAATGCCGAATTTAATTATTATATACAATTACGGAGAATTTGTTAACAATCATTATCAAATATTACCTCTCTATCTCTCTTTATCACTTTCACGAATATAAAGCTACAGTATCACCGAGTAATATAGACTATAGTATAATTTAAAAACTAATTTATTCCTCATAAAAATGTCGATAGTTTTACACAAAGTATAAAAAAATGCCTACACAGGTGGAACCGTGGGGCACAGTTAGTCACTTAATATATTTATTCATACTTAAACAATTGATTGACCAGTTGACTTGTGAACTAAATCACTTAAAATGTAATTTCCCTGCTATTAAAAGTTAATCATTTGAATAATAAATACTCACTAAAGCAGTCCTCTTTAAGTATGGACATAATCGTATATTTCGAATCCGTGAAAAGAGCTTCGGTAAATAAAAACATCGTGATGGAAATTACAATGGAATTCAAGTGAGCTGAATTTTAAAAACACATGAACAACATCGAATTTCACTGTTCGAAATAAAACTTTGACAGTGGCAGAAGTGTACACAACGCATTGCCGACGAGAAGCTAAAAATTTCGATCAAACTTTTTAAAATAAAAAAACGCCAACATACCTGCGCAAAACAAACCCACAAACAGGCAAAAATCAATCCGGACATGCTGAAGTATATGTGCACGAAAGTATAATGATTTTTGTAAAATATTTTTTATGATTTTATAGGTATTGTGTTAATTACAAAATAATATTACAAAAGCGTAACGTATGATTTGTATAAAAAGTTGCGTTTGCGATAAAAATCGATGGAATTCAATACGAATCACGAATTTTTTGATAAAAATTATACACCTTGCGCAATAAATATGAAGTTAGAAATTCTAAGAGACAATATTGGGCACGTGTGAAGGACAATAGTCATAACTAATAAAACAAATTAATTAATAAAAATTCAATAAAGTTAGGTATTGAATCTTTCGATTTAATGTAATGAAGACAACTTCTTTCTTTTTCAATGCATAGGTACAGCCATCTACAATAATTTGTGTTGAAATCAATTTTGAACAATGATCTTTGTTCGCCTATGTAGTTTATAATTATAACGCTAGATGTCAATGTAATATTTTTAAATATGTTTAATTACAATTTAAAGTTTTAGTTTAAACACTTAGCGTCACGAAAACTCGAGTGTGACTATTGAAAGGAGTAATAACTTAGAACTCATGTAGGTACTAGTCTTATAAACATCGTAACTAATTCGACCCATGGATTTCACTTTGTTGAGCCATTTTTGGTAGGGGAAAAACTTATGCTCGATGTCGATACCTCGACATGCTCGTGACGTATTGCTCGCTTGCGTCAGACTAGCATCGCGTAGTATAACAGCCTGTGAACATGTATACGCATATATACACTAATAAATTGTATATACTCAACTGTATCTTAAACGTGTTTGACTTTTTGGCTGGGTAAAATCTTGTGTTTTCGCGTCACCGACATAAAATTTCAAAATTGAGTTTTCACTTTTGTCGGTACTCCTTATGACTGCCACTGTATTTTAAAATCAATTTGCTGCTACTTTAGAATATTACGATTCAAATGAAAATTGGTTCATACTTAAAAAGGCTGTAAAACTCAAATATAGCCAACCTTTTCCTATATATTTTGTTTAGGGTATCATTGTATTTTATTTTAATTAAAGTTACGATGCTATTCGCATTGGGTTTAGTATTTAAAATTGATGTAAGTACAATATTATGTACCTAATTATTATAGTAAAATATCTAGATTGAGAGTCCGATACATAAAACTTCAAAACCATTTGCTTAATTGCAAACATGGATGTTGGTAAACCCAAGTGTTTTTCATGGATAACTGTTTATGATATAGTACGAAAGGTGGCGCTATATTCAACTTCTGAAAAGGACAGAACAATCTCAACGGGGCCATGCCAGCTAACATAATTGAAGTGTAAACTCTTTATAACGTTATCCTTTATAACGATAAACTCTCTATAACGTTGAAGTGAGCCCAACTTGGTTGGTTTGCGTTAAAACCCACATATTGAAACTCCACTCCATATAACGATAACTCTCTATAACGACAAAAAATGCTCAGACCCTTGAGTTTCGTTATAAAGAGTTTACACTGTATATCTCTTAATTGTTTGTACGTCTGTTCGTGATCTTGAAACTTCGGAATGGCTTTACCAATTAGGTTCATATTATTTACACAATATAACGAATTATTGTTGTGTCGAAAATATGATTCTTAGTTATACTAAGATCCGATAGATGACGCTACTAGTCATTTTTAACAAAATAATATACAATATTTATAATTACCAAGATTTATAAAAAAGTATTATAGATAGTTTATTTTAAATTATATTATTATACTCTCTAAGTACAAAATGTCATCAAAATCGATAAAGAATATTTTTATATTTAGAGTGGGCGAACTTAGTACCTACCTACCTATTTAATTTTTGTATCTTTTTAAATATATTTTAAATCGATCAAGCTGTTTTGAGTTAAACTCACATATAAAACAAGATTAAACATACGCCATACCAATTATAGAGATAACTTCACTTAACAAACAGGCTTTTAATTTGGAATGAATTACTGGAGGTATTTAGAGAAAAACCGCCGTAATACAGAAAGCAATAGAAAGGACTATAACAGGTTAAGATAAGATTAGAAACACTGACTAAGAAAAGTAAACAAGCTCGCCGCCGCCATACTCACACGAATTCACCAACAGAAATGGAGATGGACAGGACGATAATGAAATTATGATGAGTGACGAAGTGGGAAAGTGGAGCAAGATAGTCACGGTTTAGTACGGTATGGAATTGTAAGTAATTTCGAAATTTATATGGGTGCAGCTATGCGAAATAAAAACTTAACTTTTCAATACAGTAAAAAGGAAATGGGTGAATGAGAGGCAAATATCTCTTACTGTACTCATTTTTGGAACGGCGACCTTTTGTTAACTTTTGACTTTAATATTAAACTGTACATACGATACAAAAACAAAGTGCATTAATAAATTAAAACTAAATAAATATATTTAATTTATTTAGCTATATTAGCTGTGGAAAATGTTACAGCCAAACAATTTTGCAATTTAACAAAACATCAATTAAAATTAGTTTTTTTGTTAGAATAGAATGAAATCGAATAAACAAACTTAGCGACATCTATAATCTAATAATTGTACTATGCATTGATGTTTATTTCTGTAATATTGTTCTTTGTAGGCTTTTTTCTTGAGTTTTTGGCGGGATCTTGAAGCGACATTTTGTAGTTTTTTTTTAAATTCATTTACTTAGGTTTCGTATTATTGGTGGTGTTTTACGCAATATAGTTTGGTTTTTGTGCATACGTAAAGAGGATTATAAATATAAACTAAGATCATTCTGTGATCTCACAAAAACTCCCTAGAAAGTTCTAAAGAGGGAGCCACCATCTTGTTAAGCTACTGAAGTTTTCAGAAGACATGACAATTTGATAATTGCAGTGATGGTCTTCAAGGACTAGTTGCCAAGTTCGGAAGAAAAAAAAGAACATTTGAACTGTGAAGAACTGTGAGCTACTAACAACGTCGATTTATTAGTTTTTATAAATACAAAAACGTATTTAAAAAAATCCGTCACGAGACGCCCGCGCCTGGCAAATGTGAAACATCGAAATTATTTTGAATAAGTTATATGCTTAAAAGAACAGATTACGACAGGAGTCAGATGTGGCATAATGAAAAGATAAAGCATTACAAATTTGTTCTATAAAATAATGACTGTTTATTACATAAATATTCATTTTTATTAAATACAAAATACAAAAATTTAAACGTTTATTGAAATCGCGACAATTCAATTATTTTCGTAATTGTATATTCATAATTTCATAACTCATAGTACATATATTTCATCATATAGCGTGGCGATGTGTCGCCACTCCA
Organism: Saturnia japonica; assembly: GCA_033032175.1. Classification (NCBI taxonomy): domain Eukaryota; kingdom Metazoa; phylum Arthropoda; class Insecta; order Lepidoptera; family Saturniidae; genus Saturnia; species Saturnia japonica. The sequence goes on from CM065331.1 coordinate 2,388,123, forward strand.
ACAATCAGGTTTTACCCTCGCCTATAGATGTTTCACATCAAAAAATGTGTGTGTGTACCAGAGTACACAGGTAAGAAGTGAAACTTCTTTACGACATATCATTTTTCTACTATTTGCAACTTCACGAAAATGGGGTAGATAAGGCTTAAGCCTTAAGAAAAACAATTTTTTTGAATAAATAAATCATTAAAAACGAATAATTAAAAAAGATGTACGTATACATATTTTTATTTTCTAATCGTGTTTTGTTTTATTTTTAAATTATTATTTAATTTATATTTTTTATTGTTTTTAGAATTAATAATGTTCACTAGATTTACAGTCATATTTATTAATACTTGCTAATTTTAACAGATTTATATACATTCACTGATACTTACAATCAAAAAGTGAGGTTAACCTCAAATAAATATTAAAATCATGCTCATACGTGTTGAATTTATAAAACGAAATATATAATCACCCTCACTTTTCTTGTAAATTCACTTAAATTTGAATAAGTCTTTTTATTTTATCACTTTCAAATTAATATATTGTTATTCTTATTTCAAACAAAACTTAAAAACTAATATATTGTTGTTATTATTATAATATATTACATTATATTCTTTACGTCACTATACTAAACTTTGATAAAAAAAGCAACATGGTGCGTAACCGAAAAACGTGACGATTGCTACAAAATTTCTCCCATACGTCGATAAAGAAGTTTCACTTCAAAAATATAACGTTAGAAAATGGGCAATTTAGACAAAAACTTTTTTGATCCAGCTCCTCAGTTCCCCCATTATGGGTGATAACGGTGAGGAGAACCATCTTTTAAGGGTGATAAGATGAAAAAGTGTTTAGCTGCTTACAGCACCGCAGCAAATTACAATTCAAAAATGCAACGCAATGGCGCTAGCATAGTAAGAGGGTATGATACTTTTTCGTGGTTTTATAGTTTTTATTACCATAAAATTAAAAAAAAAGTACAATAATGGGAAAAGTTTTTGGAGTAAAAGTTGTCCAAGGAAGCGAAAATCTAATCTTTACCGTGACGCCACCCCAATTCGACGCTTTTTGACGTACACTTTTCGTATATAGAGGTGGTAGTGATGATCAGTGGCGTAGCTAGTATAGGTGGCACCCGGGGCGGATTTTATAGGTGTCACCCCAAAACTCAATCGAAACTGTTAAAATAAAAAAAGTTATAATCATTTACGTTTTATTAAAATACGAGTACCTATTACAAATATTTGAATATAATGTGAAACAAATTACTTTGTTAAAAATTAAAATTTCTTCCTTCTAGCTTTGACACTAGCGAACTCCGAAATCACGTCTTCAAAATTTATATTTTGTGTTGCTTCATGTTCTATCGTTAAAATACCAAGATTGTTTAATTTGGTTTCAGTCATTGTAGACCGCAAGTAATTTTTAATTAATTTTAATTTGCTGAAACTTCTCTCACATGAAGCAACTGATGCACATATTGTTATAAATAACTTTAGTGCGACCGTTAGATTTGGAAGAGATTCTGTAAAATCTCATTCCGTAATAAATTTCAAAAAGTCCAGTGTCACCCAATTAGAGACAGTAATATTAGCCGCATTTAAATGTCTTCTCAATCTTGGTATTTCTAAAAGGAGTTCTGTTTCTGATACTTCATCGTAAAGGTTAGTAAATTTTGATATAGCAAATTTTAACTGTTCAGTGTTTGCCGAAAGCAAGGTCTTTGACTGCACAACCTCAAACAATGAAGCTACGTCTTTAATGGTCTTTACTCTTGTTTTGAGTTCAATATTGAATCTGTCAAGACATTCTAACATGTCGTTTTGAAGTTCCGCTCTAAGTGTAAGTCCAGCATCGGTGGACGATGCTAACTCACCGGGTATGCGTTTCTTGCGACGATTTCGTCGTTCCATCGAAATTTTTATTTTTCCGAGTTTTGTACAGCAAAATCTATTGCCTCTTCTGCTAGATGCAACCGTTTCTCTCCAATGAATAGACGAAGTGCTTCTAGTTTTATGATTATTTCATCAACACATAAACCTTTACTTTATAATGCAATCTGAGCATTGTTCACTTCCCTTAGCACATCATAGCAAAAGAAAAGAAAACAAAGAAATGAGAAATTGCACACAGCAGGCATAAGATTTTGTGCAGCACCTCTAGTTTCTAAATTTACGTCTTGGTCACATAGTTCCTCAATTGCAGATATTATCCCATCAAAATTTTCAGCCAATACTTTTACTGCACCATAATGAGCAATCCAGCGCGTTGTCGAAAGTCTTTTAACAGATGCTTTGCTGTGACTTTGTTGTTAACTCCCCAACGGCTTTTGGAAGTTAAAAAAAAGTTAAATATTGTTTCCACTGCTCGGAAAAATGTAACACAAGTCACATTTTGTGCGAACGAATGTTGGCCGCATAAATTAATTGAATATCTATACAACCAATAGAAATTGCTTTATTGTTTTTTTTTTATAATAGCTTGCACTCCTCCGTGTATACCACTCATAACGGCAGCATTATCGTAACCTTGAGAACGACACATCATAATATCTAAGCCATCGTTTTCAAGCTTCTTTAGTGTTTCAGCGCTTAAATCAGCTGCTTTTTTTCCATGTAAAGGAAAGAATCCTAAGAATACTTCTTTGACTTCTACTTTTCTATTATAAATTTTTACATAACGAATCACTTCAGACATTTGATCGACATGTGAAACGTCAGGTGTGCTATCAAACATGATTCCGAAATATTTGGCCGATTTAATTTCGTTGACAAGCTGACATTTTACATGATTAGCTAAAACATTTATGAACTCATTTTGTATTTCTGGCGATAAATATGTTACTTTAAGTGATTTTTCCTGCTCCAAATATAGTATATGTTCTTTGAGTACTGCATCATACGTTGACAGCAGTTTAACTAGTTCTAAGAAATTACCTTTATTAGACGACCCTTGGGTTTCATCATGTCCACGAAATGCTAGGTTTTGTTTAGCTAAAAACAATGTTATATCTAATAATCTAGATAAAAGATTTTCCACTTCTGTTTTTCCGTATTCATTGATTGCAAGGTTGCATCATCTATTATGGTGTGAGATTTTAATCTCATTTCCAAAGTTTTCCAGTTTCGAAATTTTCTAAATGTTCACATGAAGTTTCATGGTCGAATACTTTAGGATTTAGTTTCCACCACCTCTGAAATCCAGTTGTAAATGTTGTTTGTGTGTTACTGACAGCAAATAAACGACAGCAAAAACAGTACAGGTTATTTGATAAAGGAGAAAATACCATCCATGATCGTAGAATTTTTCACCACTAGGCATCTGTTTATAAAACCATTCCTGTGTAAGATGACGAGAATCACCTTTAATCTTTGAACCATGACGAGATACAGTAGGAAACGTCCTTCTTTGTTCTGGAAATTTTCACTGCTCTTTTTTATTATATCAATGCGAACATTATCAGGTACCGGTAAACTCCAATGTGAAACATCACTCAAGTGTTGAACTGATTCTTCGAAGCTAATGCTATCTCTGAAAGTAGCATTAACGGAGTAATTTTCATTATTTATTTTGATTCCGTCAAGGTCCTGGGTCGCCTTCGTTGATTCTGTATTGTCGATGTCTCTATCTGAATGTGAGTCTCCAAGATGTGAATCATAACTTTCGTCAGCAGGAGACTCGGGTACTTTACTCGAACTTTGGCCGCTATCTGCTTTTGTGACATATTTGAAAAGAGAACCGGACATGCTCTGAATTTCATCCATTTTAGCCTTTTTGGCTTTTCTCTGTTGAAACCCGCTTTCTCTTTTCGAAGTATGAATTCCCCGAGGCATATTTCGTTCTGGGTATTCTAAAAAAATATTTTTAGTTAGTAAGTGATACGTTGATTTTATAAACTAATTATAACAGTAAATAAATACCTACACGTTACATAACTAGCTTTGTGAAATATATTTTTATATAAATTAACAATCCTGCGTCTGGGTGTATGTAATATGTATTTAAATATTATTAGAAAAATACTAGTTAAATACTCCACCGTTGATTGTGATATCCGTGCCACGAGTGCTCGAGCTACTAATTTCGGAGCCAAATCAACGTACGCGAAGTTGTATGATATGATTATGATTACTTTCAATCAAAAATCTAAACTTAATATATTCCGTTTTTGTAAACAAATCCCATTGCTATTAGATCGGAAAATAATAAGTAAGTAAATAATAAATAAGTATATTATTTACAATTAAACATTATTACCTAAAGTAATATCGTAAAACGTGTAGAAATATAAATAAAATCTTTTTATGCCAGCAAAGCCTTTAAAACCTATTTCAATAAATAAATACCTTTAGTAGATAGTAATATTTGCCCAGGCTAAACAAAAAAATATTACTGCAATCCGTCTAAAATACCTTCTGTAGCCTCTGTAGGTACCTATTTATCATTTAGGATGGCTCAATAATATAGTTTTAAAATACACAGTAATTAAAAGAGAATAAAATATTTGAAGGGGTTTTCAAAATAATCTAAGATACTGCTATTAGATACTAAATAAATTAAAAATGAAAGTATTACCTGTAATAACAAAAATACTTCATTTACCTTGTTTATTTTCTTCAAGAATCGACTATATTAAATCGGTTTTTATACAAAAAATGTTGTTTATAATATCTAATAATTAACAAACACTTTGCACTAGACGTTCACACGTTCACGTAAGAGAATATTGAAATGAATGCGGTCGGAAACAAAAGAAATGGCCCAATCCACAATACAAGTGACGAGCACTATATCGAGGGAATCCCCTGACTAGCGTTGGTTATGCGCGAAGGGGATATTAAATTTTGGGGAGCATCCCAGATCGATTGACAGTGTGCACATTGTTTTTTTTCTTCTAAATATCAATTTATTATGCTCGTGGTACGATATCGTAGTTACCTAGATAATTTTATTAGTAGCGGTTATGCTCTCTGCCATAGATTTACGATTTTTTATAGGTAGAAAGAACTACAACTGATGGTCCCTTAGCTATGCCACTGGTGATGATGGTTGGTTTATACAGAAATAGTAGAATAAGTATAAAGTTCTTCTTTTAGAAGTAAAAACTTCTATAGGAAAGTTTGGATAGGGAGTAAATTCATGTAAGTCGTCATCGACATGGTCACGTGACATATTAACGATAAACGGAGTCTTTGCAGCAATACAATCTTAATAAAGATAATAAAGATCGCGACCATCATACACATAGTAATAAACCCATGAAGTGAAAACTTTTTTTAAAATTTATTTAGAGGTTTACTTGTACTTTGAATAATCAGCACCATAGGACCCTTCATATACTTATTTGTAAAAAAACAAAAACAAATAGAAGACAAAAAAATTAAAAGTAAGTAATAAACGCAAGAACTAAATAAAATATAAAATAAGTCAACAACAACAAAAACAGTTTGCTGACGACGACTCCTGACTGGTAGGGCTTGACAGCAAACAATGTCATCAGGGTTCAAATTGATAGTCCTCATCAGTGTCCGTCTACCCGCCTGCAATCGAGCACTCTCTGTTAGTACATGACGTACGACTTCTACTACACCAAATATTTCACAGTTTGGTGTAGGAGATTTTTAAATTAATTATTTAAATTTGTTAAATGGCATGTGTCCGGATCATGTTCTTCATTATATTGTGGCGTCACGGTAAGGATTAGATTTTCGCTTACTTGGACAACCTTTCACTCCGCAAACTTTATCCATTATTGTTTAATTATATATTTTTTTAGTTTTACAATAATATAAACTCTAAAACCATGAAAAATACTTGGGATGTTTTATTGAAAATAACTCAATTTGTTGACAGGTAAGAGCGAAATCACAACCGTCAATAGTTCGTGGAGATGGTGCTTTAAGTACCAACCAACATAAGTTTATAATAAAAACTACTAAAATTCAAGTAAATAAAATTAAATTGTTTATTTTATGTGATATTACATTAGTTTTTTCTATGTGACACTAGATGGCGTTATTAGTAACGTTCGTAAACTCAAGATAAATAAATAGAATTTTTAGAGTGATACAGGATTTTATTATATTCTCCACAAGAGCCTGTCGAGGTGGTATTTAGCAGCTGTGTGTCTTGGTCAATGCAGTACTGGCAGGCTATTTACTTGTCTTTTTAGTGAAGGATGTGTTAATAATTTAGCTTCTAGGATGGTGCTTAGAACAGTTGTGCCTAACGTAGTTTTCGTAGAAAAAAACACACGTACACGTACGTACACATACACTTTTTTTTTAATAACTAGACCATTATCGTTTTTGCAAGTAATCCTTTTCTAATCTAATCGCAACTCGCTCACTTTTATGAATTATCGGGATGGAAAAAAGAGATATAGATATTTTGTCAACATACTAGTAGAACTCAAAAATGAATGCTTCATTTTAAAAGCCAAACTGCAGAAATTCTTCAGAAATAAATGATTCAATAAGAATTTATTTATTAACGAAAATAAACAATTTTGATTTATTTTTAATTTATTGTTGAAGTCTTCGCACTTCAGTAGATGGCGCTACAACCACATCCACATCCAATACCATAGCCGGCACCAGCATATCCAAGACCAATAGGAGCGATGGCGGCAGAAGGGGTAACGGGTCCTTCAGCGGCAATGCCAACAGATCCATCACCACATTCGTAAGAGACTGCACCAGCACCAGCAGTCGGGAAAGCTCCGTCAGTTGCCACAGCGCCCAAGAATGGCAGCTGACCAAAAACTGCAAGGTCTCCTTCGATATAGTTCTCAGAAGCCACCACGAGACCAGTAGGAGCGATCGGAGAAGCGCTAGTTACAGTGAAACCGCCTCCGAAAGAACCATAACCACCGGCGCCTGCACCGATGCCAGGACCAAAACCACCACTGATACCAGGTCCATAGGCACCGAAGCCACCGCAACCTCCGCAGCCACCGATCAGCCGGCCTCCGTAGCCCCAACCATCGCAACCGCCTCGACCATCATACCTCCATCCAAAACCACAAGGACTGCAGGGATAATCAGTGAATCCGTTGCAAGCAGCAAAATATTGTCCAGAAATGGCCTGAAAGCAATAGAAAACAAGACAATTTTTAAAGAAAACCATCTTTAATGATTTTGTGAAATTGCCTGGTGTATCTTCGAAGTCGAAGATCCAATGCAATGAAATTAAATTGAACTAGCCTTGAGCTCTTTCCAACGAAAAAATAATCATCAAAACTGGTTGAACATCCATGCGACAAAAATATCGATTCGAATTGAGAACCTCCTTATTTTTTTTAAATCGGTTAAAAATACAAGGTCATATATTATATCGATAACGAATACTTTCAAACAGTTTTACAAAAAGTTCTTGAATTTTTCAATATAATGCATTTTGTTCTTACTGATTTGAATTAAAAATATATCGAGTTGGTCAAGTTTGTAGTATGTATCGGAGGTGATGAAATATGATGCACGAGTAATATCAATTTAACTACTTAACAGTATAAATCAAAAATTTCATCTAAATTAAATAGTTTTTCCGATTACTGTGTTATGTATTCGGCAGAATCCACAAACCGAGTCAAAATTTAAACTTAAGTACAAAAGAACACCCATACCTGCACAAGAATCGATGCGCAGACGACTAAAATCACTTTCCCAGCCATTTTTTATGCCAGCGTGTATATGAGATCCTAACAGCTAAGTATTGTTTTATATACCGAATTATACATGAGATATAAACAAAATTTAGTAATGTCACAGCATCTTAATCAGTGTTGAAGCACTTAATTTTAATTATACGTGACATTTATGTTCCACCATAAACCTTTGCGTTGATAACCTAATTTTCTACAATTAATAAATTGTATTATCGTATGAAATTTTCATCATAATTGTGTCAGTATTTTCCTAATACCTGGTAATATCATACATAAGGCAACAGTTTCAGTAATTGTGTCATATTTGAAATGAGAAATTTTGATTGCGTTACGTATTGAATTTCGAGTATATAGTTAGAGTTTCACCTTTATTTAACGTTCTGGATATTTTAAAATTTTGAATATGTCCATTTTCACCGTTACCTTACTCTGCATTCAGGCTTACCTGATTCAAGTAGGTTCTTTTTTATGGTTTGTCTCATTAGTTTTTTCATTCGTATCAGTTAGGCTAATAAAAAACATAACATACCATCTGTAACTGTACTAATGTAAACCCACAGTTCACCGGGTATGTTTCTAGGTCCCATGTAATAATAGGAGGCAAGTCTATTGCCATTAAGCCGAACTCCTAGCTGCTACTGAGAATTAGATTAAAAAAACTAATAACCGTTCGCTTGACCTGGGAATCAAACCCATGACTTCTAGCATAGCGGTCACACTTACGACAACTAGGCAGGATCGCGCCAGCAGTTGATCTGATGCGACGAAATAGCAGTGTAGTACGAGATTACGCTTAAAGGATGTGTATCCGGTAGTCTTGACAAGAAGAAACTCAGCTGAGCTGTCAGTAAAAGTGCGTGCGTAAGCGTTTGTTCTAGCCTTGAACTTGTTTTAATCTAAAACATATGTAAAATATGCGCTGGCGTAACTTTGTTATCTTAGTTCATTCTTCAGCTCATATAGACACCTAATTGATAAAGACTAACTGAATGTGTGTGAATTAATTATATATTAATTCATCAAATTCATCCTATAGCGGCAGTATATAAGGTACCACACCATATATTATCCACAATTTGTGGTGAATTAGACACCAAGGCTAATTAGACAGATATAAAATAAGCGAAATATCCTTAGAACCTTAGAATTGAAGCTTGGGCTTTGGAATCGGTTAACATTTTCAAGAAATCTTGACCTACTTACCTGAGGACTAGTTACATGATTATAAGAGACTACTCAATGTTAGCTTTGACAACATCTTTGCGTATTGATATTATTTTTACTTATCATGTACCTGAATCATAGTGCAATATAATAACATCGGCGACCAACCGACAGATTTAAAAATGCATCACTAATTGAAACTGCCATTCTGGCTTTCTCAAATGACTCTACACGTTTTATTTTAGGGACTCCATGTTATAGAAAGAAAGAAACGTACTAGACAGGAAATAGTTCTGTAGGTTTACAGTACAGCAAATGTATGACGTAGCGAAGGTTTAGATATTACATATATAGAATTAGCAATCCACCCCGGCTTCGCTCGGATGCAATTTACTTACTTATGAAGAAAATAAATAGGAAAGGAAGGGATGAGATATCATTAAAAAATAAAAATAAAAATTATCGTTAAAAAAATTTAGACCTCTACAACTGCGTTACTTATTGGGACCAAAACTATCCTATCTTCTAAGTTGGACCAAATTACAGATATCAAGATACAGATCCATATCTCTATGGAGATCTTCGTTTCGAATATACCTAGGGGCCCCGGTGAGACGATAAAGAAACCTGTTCTGTATAACTTGTAGCCGTCTGAAATTCGACTCGGACATACATATGTTCGCACATGCATACGCAGCGCAACTATATGTCAAAATCGGTCGAATGCACATCTTGTAAAGCGTCCAACGGTTGTAGTCGGGTTCTTGTATATATACTCAATTGTAGAGTTAATTTCTATAGCGCGATGTAGGATGCGTCGTATGTGGCTCGATAAGATGTCGCTACATACTTTTAGGGTCATTATTTATGTTCAATGTTATTGCAAAGGAACAGAGATTTCTTTAAAATATTTGAATCTCCACAGTAAGTTATGAATGCTTGCTAGGTAGAATTGGGAAGAAGACATAAACGCACGTAAGGCACTCATGCGATAGAACGTCCAAACAAAGTCAGCTTTATTTGTTGGCATGATTTTGATCTGTCATATGGTGGCTTTTATATTGATTTATATACTTTTGTTATTTTACCATATATTAGGCAATTTTGACGGCGTCTTATGTGATTTATTTGGTTATTCTACACAAGTTAAGTGGATTATAAATAATAACTACAAATTTTTATTTTTGGATTCTATATAATTCCCTAGGCATTTCTAACAAACAACGCCTCATCTTGTGTTAGGGCGAACATTGCTTACTGTTTTTTGGAGATAACACAAGAATATTTAGATAATTATTCAATTTACGTGATATGAGCAGAATTGTTGATGAACACAGTTGACATTCAATTAAAAGATGCAGTATTCATACAAAGACATTTTGTAAGGCAAATATCAAATCTTTGTACAAACCGTTACACTTACCGTTACATTTGATAGCTCTGTCCACTCTATCTAATAGTTGAGGAGATGAAAATTTAGTGGTAGCTTATTCAAACGTAAGCTTGAACTTTTAATGAAGGAAAACAACGTAATGCAATTTTAGTTTGATGGTAGGATGCCTTATGATGCTCATTTGACTAGCCATAAATCAATAAGTACAAAATATGAGAGCATATAAATCTTATAAATGTGTTCCAGCAATAGTAGGTCACCTTTTAAGGCTCATTTTTCTAGCTACAATCGATAAGTAAAAGTACTCCTGCAATAAATAACACTTAAGAAACAGTTTTTTTAGACTATAGGGTTTTAATATTTTGAATCACATAGCCACTTGCTCGTAGGACGGATGACCGATGGAGGTGAAGAGTTCTTGAGTGGCGGCCATGTACCGGAGATACAGCGTAGCCAGACCCGTTACAAGGTGGGCTGATGACCTGGTAAAAGATGCGGGAACCTGCTGAATAAAAACAGCCCAGGACGTCTTTTAGCTGAGATGATCATAAAGATGATTCACTTAACTTAAAAATAAAAATAATGTACTTTATTTTTACTATGTCGTTTCCAGTCAGTGCCAACGTGAAGTTATTAGAGGTTTAGGATTCCTAACATCTTTTGGAAGGCCTTTTGAAAGTTCGTTCGATGGCTTACCATTAGGTTCAGCTCGATTCCTTTATCTGATGATGGGTTTTCACCAGGACTTACTGCCTGTGGTGGCAGTTTATCTGTAACAAGTTCTCTTCCAATATCTGCTACCGGATTGACTGTAGATTCACAGAATGACATCGAAGGTATGATAACTGTAAATGGTCAGCTACCATTTTTGGGCTGTGGCTACTGATGATGTGTCCTCAACGGTTGGTTTTGATGCTGTAACATATGAATGTGGTGATGGATTTGTTGAAATAAGTACTGAAGGAACGACTGCTGCAGGAAAACTCTTCGGACCCCCGAGTAATGGACATCTTCATAATAGAGTACCAAATCGAGCTGGTTTTAACAGATGTAACTGTATCTACTGAAATATTGTATTTTATTAATGTAACAATTAAATATAAATTAAATTTGTTAGAATTACATTGGTCTTTTCTTGCTCTTTTTAACCCCTGACGCATATGGAGGAGTGTTATAAAGATAACATCATCTAGAATCTGGAGAATATCTAAATTCCTCATCAAGTCGCAGCAGAAATATCGTATTTGAGCTCAATTAGGTATTGAGCTCAACGAGAAGGTTAATAGAGTCGGTTTTTTAAATTTTAAATTTACCATGTTCGATTTTGAATTTTTTTCTGTGAAGCAACTTTCTTATATTCTGTATTATTACGAAGCTTTTTTTCTTTCAAAATTATTTAAAGATGGTATTTAGTGTATTGCGTATAACAGGGGACGTATATGATAAAGGATTGCATGACCTAGTGTAGCACCATCTTTAATTAGTAATATAACTGTTCTTTGGAATCGGCTTTAGCGATCTGGATGAAGTTTTTAGTGTTTTACTTATCAAGTTTGTCAAGATAGTTGTTTTAATAATCACACATATATAAAATTATTTTACAAGTGAGGGTTGTTTGTGATTGTAGTGTATTCACTTCAGTTAAAGCGCCTATATAACAGAGACGAACGCATATTGCGGACCCCAAGTCCAGTGAAGCTGTAAAAGCCGCAGCGGCTCTCTTTTAGGATAGAGTCCCTAAGGCTAACAGTGTAGTCAGTGTAGTCAGTTATAAAAAAAAAAAAAAAAAAGGAGCGGACGTATACTTGTGTATACTTGTGAGGTGATGGTGATCTAATATAGATCTAGACAATACAGTGATGTAAAAACAGGTGAGACACTTTTACAGTAGGTACGTTTTAAATACTAATGACTTTTTCTTTTTAGGCTTTCGAATTTTTGGAAACAAAACAATTATTTAGATTTAAAAAAATTTGTTAAAAATGAAACAACGACATTATTTAATTATTAATATTATTCAATCATATGATATTAAATACTAAACTTACCCGTGCACAAACACACACACACAAACAAATAATAACGCACGCACTAAAACACACATATTTCTTAGTTCTTTCTGTTTTAATATTTTAATTATTTCTCTAAATTTGTCTTATTTTAATGTTACCAATTATCATATGAATCGTTGTCGACTATAGCACAGTTTTATACTATTACTGTGTAATACAAGTTAATTATTTATTTGTTAATGAATTTGGTAAATAAATAAATATTCTATTATCTATAAATCTTATTATACTAAGTGAGCAATTCTTGTATATATATGTAATTGGTTTCTCGGAAACGGCTCCAACGATTTAGATGAAACTTTGTATTTAGATAATGTTTTACATTCCAAGTATACGTATATAGGTGTTATTTTAAGACACCGAGCAAAGCTCGGTCACCCAGATATTTATAATTATCTCCGATGGGGGTTTCCATCTGTCACTCTGAGCAGTCATGCTTTTGTTAATCTCATGTTTAAAATCCTTAAGAATTAAAAATATATTCATAAACTCTTTAATAAACATTTACGTTTTTTAAATAACTCTGTTCTAAAGTGCTTGCTTTGATGCCACAATATTACTTGAATATAAAATTGTGAGTGGGAAGAATTGTGAACTGCGCACGTATTATGTGACTGAAGTCATATATAGTGAAGTAAGCCATCAATGATAATAAATGTTTATTATCACTAGCTAATAGAGATATACTTCATCATGCCTTCATGCCCCATGATGATTTTACTCTCCACAAAATTTTCTTTTTTAATTTATTTAATTTATCTTCTATTTTTTAGTTGGATTTTCTATAAAGCGTGTTTTTTAGTAACTTATCCGAGAAATGAGCAATTTGCGTGCCTGCTGCCTCCTTTGGATGAGATATCCGGTTTTCAGGCTCCCTCTCCGAAAATTTCATCTTATACAACATCGGTAACTTATTCAAGAAATAGGTGATCGGCGCGCCTGGTAGTTTCCGTTCTCAGTCTTGGCGCAAAGACACTACAAGTTTAGGAAAACAAAAAATCGCAAATCCTGATTATCCTAGTAAGGATAACGGGTTTAACTGTTTGAAATATTGAATTGTCATCGGTCCTTGATAAGCAAATTTTGAGTTGACCCGACGTTTTGAAAGGGGTCAAAATCATGTTGAAAAATTTCCATTACATACATACACACATACTAACATACGTATGAAGCTAATAAAAGCGTATTATTATTATAAAGAAGGTGGTTAAGAATACCTCAAGACAGTTCCATTTTGATTTCGACTTCGAAGATGCACCAAGGAACTTCTCAAAATCATCAATGTTGGTTTTCTTTTTAGATACAAATTGTCTTGTGAGATATATTGGCTATATAATGGTTTATAAGTTTCAATAAATATTTGAAAAAAAGAAATTACGAATAATTTCGTAAGTACTGTGTTACTGACAATCAAAACTAAGTCATTGTCCATAGCACTATTAAAATAAAATAAACAATCAAATCAATCTTTATATTTTGAGCAAATTACATAGAAATATGGATCAATTTTGTACAGGTTTCCGTTTACAGGCATCCACAGCCGCATCCTCCGACACCGTAGCCTCTGTTACCGATACCAGCACCGTAGCCGAGACCAGAGCCATAACCGCGACCGGCTCCGTAACCTCCCTCAGCGGTGATACCGACAGATCCGTCACCGCAGCCGTAGTTGATCACACCAGCACCATAGGTGGGGAATACACCCTCAACACCAACGGTGCCCAGGAAAGGCAAGTTACCGGCAACGTCTACACAACCTTTGTATTCGTTCTCAGAGGCTACAGCGAGTCCGTTGGGAGAGCCATAAGAGGAGCTGGCGACGCCGAGGCCACCACCGCAGGAGGCACCGAGTCCACTAGCAAGACCGATGTCAGCGATGCCAGCTCCATAGCCGAGACGTCCTCCACAGCCACCACAACCACCACGACCGAGGCATTGACCCACGGCAGACTATTAAAATACAATTATAAATATTAACTGAATTGCAAACTACAAAACATAAGTTAGGGGTTATTTTTGAATCCTGTAATTGACATTTTTTTTTCAAATTTCCTGATATCGACGCAAGAAAACGTATTTGCTGTAAAGTAGCAAAAATGGCGTAAGTAGAATGAAAACACATTTAGAATCAGTTTTTTTTTCTGCGTCGAATGGTTTGAGTCTTATACCGCTACGATAATAAAATCTAGTTAGCTGTAAGATTTTTGTAAAATTTACAATTTCAAATTGCTGCAAATCTTCTAAAAAGAGGGTGTTCTTTGTGTTATTCTACTTAGGGCAAAAGTGTGGTTTGTTTTGCATTGTAGGGAATGTAAATATGACCTAACTAACTTAAGCATTTTATTTGTTCTAAACGTTAAACTTAGCCCCTTAGGTACGTCTCTATAATGTTAAATAATTGTTAAAATATTTCAAGTAAAGCATTTTATACGTCTGGAAATATGTTTATAGAAATTAGTCATCTCCAAAGAAATCAAAAAACTACTTACAACGTTATTCAGTTCTATAAATTAAAAGTCTAATAAAAAACCTACTTCTTATAACTTTAGTAAAAACATTTTATTGTGGTTAGTGAATATTATTAGGATATATTTTATTACAAAAAGTAACATATGAAATAAGCAGTGACGATAACGGTCAATCGATTAAAAAAAAAAACAAGCTTATAAGGCGCTTAAATGGCTTTCGCTAAGTAAACCATATGAGACATATCAAATTAATGTACTGTAGCTACATTTACATAGCGACACATAGCGACATCTATCGATCCACATACGACGCATCCTACATCGCGCTATAGAAATTAACTCTTCAATTGAGTATATATACAAGAACCCGACTACAACCGTTGGGAGTTCCGATTTGGTCACTGTTGCGAACGGACGTGTCGCTCCGTTTTCAATTTTGACCATCACGTGACTTAATTGTTGCGATCTTATATTTGGAATTTATTTCAAATATATTGTTGCAATTACGACGTAAACCAACTGGTGTCTAACGCTCGCGTGGTAAACCGCACTTTTCGGTGCGACTTGCTTGTTTTTTTTTTTTTTTTTTTTGTAAATCCACGGTTTTGTGGTCACTTGCTGGATACCTGACGGTGCCAAAGAAGGCAAGTGGGGCGTGACCCGAGCAGCCCGCTGGTTGTCTCCTTCAGAGGCAAACAGCCAGACTCGGACGGGCCTGGGAATCTAGGCTTTTGCGGTTATCGCATAGTCTTGCCCCAGGTGTCTCCTGCCAAACCTTCCGATCCTGCACACTCCATTCCCGGGAACCTGTTTGGGCCTAGGCCGGTTTAATTACCGGTCTGCGTCCTCGGCCCCGGGCTTGTTAGGGCTCCTTAGGGTTGATAGGTCCTTCCTGTGTGTCATTGCACCTTGACAACAGGTCTCTTGCCGACTCCGATAGTCTTTTAAATATTTTGGCGCACCCCCCTACCCCTAAGGCAGGGAGGCCTTTAAATTTAAAATTAAATAAAAATGTCCCACTGTCCTCCCTCTTCTGCCGCCATGGCAAATAACGTTGCCGACCTGGCCACTTGCATAGGCAAGTTGCAAGCCAGGATGAAAGCGCTGGAGTTTCAATACCAGCGCTATCAAAATTTCGTCGTATTACGGTGTCCCTCTCTAGACGAGGAATACCGTAATCTACCTGAGAACGCCTGCGTGCGTCGCACCGCTGCGACCGCGACCCGTCATGAGGCCGTTTCAGGTAGCGAGGCGGCCGCTTCAGGTAGCAAGGCGGCCGATGACGTCACGGCCGCGACCGTTACATCCACTGGCGCCGCGCCAGTCGGCGTCGCGCCCAAACGTCCCGCGCGCAGCGTTACGCGCCTGTCCGCCGCGTCATCCGGGGCCATGGCCGCGCCTACGGCCACGCCCCCTGTCCCGACTAGCCAATCGCGCGGGTCAAGCCCCGCCTCCGTCAGGCGAGGGCCGCGAAATTCGCGGTCACAATCTAGGGTTACCAAAAATAGTCCGTACGTCCGTCCCGCGCGATCCACGGAAACCGCGTTAAAAACGAAAAATTCGTTTTCGGCCCTTCCGGTCGAACAAGACTCGCCCGCGAATCCGGATCCATCTCCGGAGATGGATACCGAGAACGACGGCTTCACCGTCGTGGCGTCGCGTAAGCGAACGGCGCGTAGCAGTCCGACTGCTCAACCGGCGCCTAAGGTAATAGCTAAGGCAGTAGTCAGGGGCGCCGCCGCCCCCGCGTCCTCCCAGCTCCCCGCGCCCGCTGGCGGGAAAAAAGAGCGTGCCCCACCTCCAATCATAATCCGGGACAAGGCAGCCTGGATGGGAGTCTGCAATGAGATGCGCAGACTCAAACTCGACTACCACAAGGCTAGAAACATAGTCAACGGGATTTCTATTTCGGTGAGTTCTTCGGAAACTCACCGTAAACTAACCACCCTCCTCCGGCAGAAAGGTCTGCAATTTTATACGTATTCGCTCGCGGAGGAGCGCGTCCTCCGAGTGGTCATCCGCCGCATTCCGGTGGAGCTCGACCTGTCGGAGGTGTGCTCCTCGCTCAAGGAGCAAAGTTATCCCATCCGGGAAGTACACCGGATGTACAGTAAAGATAAGCGGCCACTACAAATGGTAGTGGCCATATTGGACCTTTCCCCCGAGGGAAAGGCCATCTTTCAGCTAGAGACGGTGTGCGGGCTCTCCGGGATTAACGTGGAGCCCCCACACAAAAACCACCAGCCTGCGCAGTGCCACAACTGCCAGCTGTACGGGCACGCTGCCCGTAACTGTCATTCTCGTCCGCGGTGCGTAAAGTGCCGAGAGGACCACCCCACACGGGAGTGCACGCGCGAGCGTGACTCCGTCGTCCCCCCGAGCTGCGTGTTATGCGGGGAGGAGGGGCATCCCGCGAATTATCGCGGTTGCCCCAAGGCCCCGCGTACCACGCGGCCACGCACGCAGAGGCAGGCGGCCCCCCGGGCGGCGCCCCCCACCTCAGCCATCAAAGCGCAACCCCCGCTGGCGTCAGGGGAATTTCCCGCGCTGCCGGTCCCGCGCCAGTCCCCGGCCACCGCCGGCCTCTCCGCACCCCGCGCGGTGCAACCGCAACCCGTGCGTTCATCGCAGAACGCATGGGGCCCCCGTCGCCCCAATCCACAGCCCCTTATGGCTATGGATATTCCCGCGCCCCGCGCGCCTGCGCCCCGCGCGCCCGCTAACGCTGTCGTTAATAGTAACGACTTAATGATACTGCTCCTTCGCGAGCACGATATCCGCGAGCTCATTGACTACAATGACCATCTGGAGCGCTTCGGTCTCATCAAAACCGCTTGCGCGTTCCCCCGCCTCTCAGAGACACTACAACGTCTCGACCGTGAGGCGTGTAATAATAACTTAGGGCCTTTCAATGGCAAAGTTTAAACCGAAAGCGTTAAATCTTTCGTTTTTTTAACGCACGGAACCTATATCCGCAGCGTGATCTCGTCGCGACCTTTCTTAAAGATCACCAAGTAGATGTTCTTTTAGTGCAGGAGACGCTCTTAAAGCGTGCTAAACGTGATCCAAAAATCGCGAACTACAATATTGTAAGAAATGACCGGGCCGGCCGCGGGGGCGGCACTCTCATTTATTACAAACGATCGTTATATTGTACGCCGGTAGATCCTCCGATACTTACCAATATGGAAGTATCCGTGAGTAGACTAGGAATGACCGACCACCCGTCCATAACGTTAGTCTCAGTTTATCTCTCGCCGAGGAAAGAGCCTCTCAGGTCTGACCTAGAAAAGCTACTTTCGCTCGGTGAATCGGTCATTATAGCGGGTGACCTCAATTGTGGACACACTTCGTTTGGCAATTGGAGAGACTCCAGTAATGGGGTTAAACTCGAAGAGCTAACGAACGTGCTAAACTTTGATGTCATAGCGCCACCCACTCCCACCCACTTTCAAGACAACTGTATGCCGACAGTGCTTGATGTAGCTCTCATTAAAGGTATCGCGCTTCGGTTACGACTCATTCGGGTCGTACACGAGCTCGACTCCGACCACCGTCCGGTCATCATGCAGCTAGGTCAACCAGACGACTCTAGCCCTCCTTCGGTCCAAGTGGTTGACTATGCCAAGCTAAAACATTATCTTGCGGACAGGCCATCCTCGTCCAGCTTAGATAGGATCCCGGACGTATTGGGGTCCGTTGCGGACGTAGATCTCGCGATCGATTCCCTGGTCGACCACCTGCAGGCCGGCATCGGAGAGGCCTCGAGAGAGGTCGAAGAGGCGAGCGATCGCCGCTTCGTACTCCCTGCCGACGTGCGGGCGTTGTTGACGGAAAAGAACGCGGCGACTCGTGCGCACGACCACTATCCGACCGAGGGAAACCGCGCACGTTTACGCGCACTTCAAAGATCGGTTAGAGCCTGTATATTAGAACTCAGAAGTCACAGATGGGACGCCCTCGTCGAAGGGCTAAGGCCGTCGCATCTGGCTTACTGGAAATTAGCTCACAGCCTCAAAATAGAGGCTTCTTATCTTATGCCCCCCCTCGAGAGGGGTCCCGGTATACCGCTCGCCTTCGATAGCAGCGACAAGGCGGAGTGCCTCGCCACTTGTTTGGAGAGCCAGTGCTCTCCGAACAGTGTCGATGCAAATACCGACCGGGTCGAGGGTATCGATGGATGCGTGCGGGAGCTGGATAAGCTCCCCGCGACAGACTCCCTGTCCCCAGTCACGTCTGAGGAGGTTCTTTCCATTATAAAAAGCCTTAAGCTTAGAAAAGCACCAGGTCCCGACGGGATCAGGAATGAAGTACTTAGACTTCTTCCCGATCGCCTCATAGCTCTTTTGGTCTGCATCTTCAATGTAGCCATAGCCCACTGCCATTTTCCAGCCGCCTGGAAAAAGGCCATAGTCATAGGTATCCGTAAGCCCGGCAAGAGCGCGTCGCTTCCCGACAGCTATCGCCCGATCAGTCTCCTAAATACTTTAGGGAAAATGTACGAGCGGATCCTTCTGAACCGTCTCAAGTCAGTAATAGAGGAGAAAGACCTCTATCCGCCTGAGCAATTCGGTTTCCGTGCTAGATATTCTTGCACTCATCAAGTGCACCGCCTCACGGAGCACGTTGCATTTAATTTTGCTGAATTATATAAACCCCGCCGTACACTTGCGGTCTTTTTCGACGTTGCCAAGGCCTTCGATAAGGTCTGGCACGAGGGATTGATCTACAAGTTGTATCACTTTGAAGTCCCCGATAGGCTAATTAAAATAATTCGCGACTATCTAACAGATCGCACCTTTCGCTATAGAGTGGAAGGTGAATTGTCCACGCCCCGTCCAATACGCTCAGGCGTTCCCCAAGGTTCGATCCTGGCTCCTAGCCTATTTAACCTGTACGTCAGTGACCTACCTCGACTCCCGGAGGTCGAGGTAGGGCTATACGCTGACGATACAGTCTTATATGCCTCAGATAGGAATAGATCCCACCTCAGACACAAAGTCCAACGCTCCGTGACCACTCTCGGGAAGTGGTTTAACGAGTGGCGTATAGCCGTTAATCCCTCGAAGAGCGCCGCGATGCTCTTCGATGCGGATTCGTCACAGATACCGTGGAAGCTTAAACCTGTTAAGCTCTACGATAATCCGATTCCGTATGTAAGAGAGACCAAATATCTAGGGGTAACCCTAGATAGTAGGCTCTCTTTTAGACCCCACATCCGTAAGGTTAGGAACAGGGCCGCGTGGGTCCTGGGCCGGTTGCATCCTCTGTTGTGTTCGGTGAGTAAAATGTCCACGCGACATAAGCTCACGCTCTACAAGACGTGTATTCGACCAATTTTGACATACAGTTGCGCCGTATTCGCACATATGTCCGAGTCGAGTTTCAAACGGTTACAATCGATACAGAATAGGTTCCTCTATCGTCTCACCGGGGCCCCGTGGTATGTTCGAAGCGTAGATCTCCATAGAGATATGGAGCTTCCTTCGATACATGCCTACGTTAAACAGCTCTCCCGTTCGTATTTCGACACCGCGTCGAACCACGCGAATCCGTTAATAAAAACAGCCGCCACTTATGTTCCGGCACCCACGGACATCCGGTGCAAACGCCGGCCGCGCAATATTTTTATTGATCCCGACGATCACATCGAAAATTCGAATAAATATTACACATCCGTTTCTCCAAACAGAGCGTGCCAGCGCCCACGCCCGCGTAACCACCGTTCTCTCCGCAGAGGGCGGGCGGTCAATTTCGCTCCAGCACACCCGTCACGTCCACCCTCTCTAGCGGTAACCCAAGCCTAGGTCCGTTCCTCGGTGTGAAACCCTTGGGTCAGGCAACCGCCCGCGCGATACAAGTGACACTGTACGTGCATCACTTAGCTACCTACATACAACACTACACACGTATGAACATACACACGTGCACACCACACAGGTACATAGGTTCTGTGAGGGACCTTTTTTTTTCTTTTTTTACGCTAGTTAGTTAGCGCTAGTTAGTGTAGAAACATTCCGATTATTGAATACACATACGCACGGTTCCTTCCTTCCTCCCAGGAGGAAGGGAACGTGCCTATGTGTATATTTAGTTAGCTCGAATCGTAGGTGTAGGGATTCGAATAGATCGCGACCTATTTGCGAACGCGACGACCGCCCGAGCCGAGGTCCGGCCACTTTGGCACCCTCGTGCGAGTCGTCCACAAAACTTTCGCGGCTGAGTGCCCTCTGCGCTCGCCCCCAAGTCCGGTGAAGCTGTAAAAGCCGCAGCGGCTTTAGGGCCCCTAAGGCTAACAGTGTAGTCAGTTCTAAAAAAAAAAAAAAAAAAATAAAAAAAAAAAAAAAAAAAAAAAAAAAAAAAAAAAAAAAAAAAAAAAAAAAATTCAACCGTTGGGCAGCTGCCCGCCAGACATAACACCCGTCTGGTCGGAGGATCTTCCCTTTTCAATAGTTCTTCTACAGTACCACGTAATTGTAGACCTTATAAAGACCTACAAAAAATTCAGCGATATCATTTGTCTTTCATTTAAGTATCACCCAAAATAACCGGCAGCTTGAGTGGGAGCGGAGGCAGCAAGATTCGCGCATGTGGTCCATCGATGTGACGGTATTCTATAGGCCACGCGAGCGGAGCCGTGGGTACAACTATTCCTATATCAAAGAAACTGATCACGAATGAAATCGTAAAACAGAGAGTTAGAAAAAAAAGTTTTTTTTATTTACAGTTATAATTTTTAATTAGCGGGGTATCGCTAACTATCAATAAAACAAAAAAAAAAAGCTGAATGTCTTACCTGGACGAATAGCGCAGAAGCGCAAACAACAAGGATGAATTGAGCGTTCATTGTTAAAGATCTGAAAGTGAACTTTAGAATGATTTTTACAATTCAGTTTATTGTTTTTATACTACTGAATTACAAATAACTTACGTAGCAACAAAATTCATTAATCTATTTACACACTTCTCGAGATTATTCAATTACAGTTTATATTTATGTCACGTTTTGAACTAATTAAAAATATTAATTACGTAACAAATTAACCTGATTTGTAGACTGTACGTGAAATATCACCATTCAGTTATCGATAAGTAAATGTCCTTGGATTACCATGGATTGGATGGATTGAGAAAAACTTGAAGAGATTTTTGTATAAAAGCGTTATCTGGGTTACTGTTAAAGCTGATTTCTGTTTAGAAAATACTATCCAATATGTCTACCTTCACTTTCTTGTTGCTCTGCGTCCAGCGTCTTAAGATTTTGTAGTCGACTTCAACGAAAGACGGGATTACGGGTTACTCGATTCGAATGTATATATTTTTTTAATGGGTTTCAACCATAACTTCTTTGTTTAATAAACGATTTGGATGATTCTTTTTTTTTGTTTGATATGGGGGTTTGTACCTCAAGGGTAATCCCATTTTAATTTCATTGGCAATGGATCTTCACAACTTCGAAGATACACCAGTGATCTGTTCAAAAACAACCAAGTAGGTTTTCTTTTTTGTTAAAAATTGTCTTGTATAAATTTTAACTTTAATTTTGTTTTACTTTTGAAGTTAAATTTCTTTATAACCATTGTGTCTTGAGCGATGAAACGAAAAAGAAACACTAAAAAGAGACAACCACATATATCTATAGGATTTAGCCTACGAGAGAATAAGATAGAATCCATTTACATTATACATGATTAATGCGAGTTTCTGATTTTCATAATTATGATCATCGTGGAATTAACTTAGCGATTTGAGATTTTTAAAAAGAGATTTAAAGTAGATTTTTTGTTACCTGAAAGTTTCACACTTCCACAGTGAGTGAATTGCACACGTGTTTTTTGTTTGATTTAAGTGATATACAACCATTACATTAATTCGTTTTATAATACCATACCATACCATCACGCTTATAACTTTAAAGGGTTAGGCAGAGGTGTACTAATATAATTGGCTATTGGTTCCATAAAGATAACTGTAGCTTATACAAAGTTTATTTCATCATGCGTTTCTAATACATTTGTGACTGTTAGACAGCTATCTGTTTAATAATTTGTTCAATAAGCTGTCACTAGATGAAAACTTTACGAAACTCATAGTAAATGTCATGGATGTATAAAATATGTTTTTATACGTCCATGGTAAATGTATATCTACATAAATATATATACTTTTACGCCTGTGTCCCCGAAGGGTTAGGCAGAGGTGCACTAATGTACATCCACAGTTCGTCGGGTATGTTTTTAGGTCCCATGTAATAGGGTGCAAGCCTAGTGTCATTAATCGGGCACAAAGCCAAACCCCGAGCGGCTACTGAAAATTTCAAAGAAACACCCAATATACTTTGCTCAACCTGGGAAGCGAACCCAGTAACTCGAGCATAGCAGTCAGTCTTTATGTTTTTGAGATAATTTTTGACTATGATTGTTAAACTGTGATACTAGTTAACATTTAAAATGATTTAAGTTTGGTATTATCAAAGCATGTAGATACGGGTCAAATACCATAAGGTGAGATTCAGGTGAGGTGAGGTTTATAATAGTCGCTGTTTTTCATTCACGATATAGGCCACGTGGACGTAGTCGCGGGCACAGCTAGTAACTAAATAATTAATAACTATTCAATAAGTAGTTCAATAAGCTGTCACTAGATGGAAACTTTACGAAACTCATAGTAAATGTCATAAATCTATAAAATACTTTTTTATACTTCCATGGTAAATGTATATATTCTGTGTTTATAAGTTGTACTTAGTATAAATATTATTTAATTGTTTACATGTAATATTTAGAAGTAAAATAAAATAAAATTAATATGCGCACCAAATAAATTTAACAGAAACCTTTTTTAATTTTAAAGAAATAAAAACTTCGATAATGTGAGGGCTTATGTCGTTGCATACAGTAAAGTAATACAACGGGAATAATATATAATACTTAATAATAATACATATAAATGCGTCGTTGTTGCATGTACGTGAATATTGAAATTTTGCGCTGCAACGAATTCAATTTGTTTACATGACGTTTATTATATTTTGTTTTCGTTTTAGTTATTAGGTATTAGCTAGTTAGTAGTTGTGTGCATACTTAGTAGGTAGGTAGTAGTTTAACTTAGGGATATTTCATTTATTAATATTCCTATTACTGATTATATATATTTAACTTCAGATATGCCTCGCAAGTGTAAATCTGATTTAGTACGTAGCTATAGCAGAGCTCGATATGCGAAAATTTTAAGAAGCCAAGAATCTGAGGAGCTGTCACAGGCCTGTTTGACTTTAGACGCTGATATATAAAACTGGAAAATGTTGCAAAGACAGGGAGAATTTATTCATTTTGAGAGCTTCCATTGCGTGCGCTGCGTAAATGGTTAATGTTACGTAACAGTCATGTGTGACGGAATTGTTTCTCTTAATAAGTTCTAAAAAAGTCTGTGATAGCATATGTCTATTTTTCAATGTTGAATAACAGTAACCATAACCTGTTTCATAGTAATAGAGTTTGTTCTAAAATAATGCATTATTTGCGTTGGTGGTTTTATAAACATGGTATTAATCCTTATCGGAATAAATATGTTATTCATCACAAGTATTTAACTTTGAACAGAATTGTCTTTTACATCATTTGATTTCAATTAATGTCTTAGGAGATATCACGGTTTTAAAATAACTCCGAAGTAAAATAATAATCAAGTACCGCGCGAGCATTTCCATGTGGGGAGGGCGGGCGAATGATGCTCAAATGGTTCGTAGATAAAACAAAGAAAGTTTCAGCTACTTTAGAATTCTATTATAGATTCCTACGACTTTCTCTCTCTCTCTCTGTCTTATGTAACGCAGACGAAATTGTGCGGGTCAGCTAGTAAAATATAAGTTCAAAAAAGGACCGGACGTATACTTGTGAGGTGATGGTGACCTAATATAGATCTAGACAATACAGTGATGTAAAAACAGGTGAGACACTTTTACAGTAGGTACGTTTTAAATACTAATGACTTTTTCTTTTTAGGCTTTCGAATTTTTGGAAACAAAACAATTATTTTGATTAAAAAGAATTTGTTAAAAATGAAATAACGACATTATTTAATTATTAATATTATTCAATCATATGATATTAAATACTAAACTTACCCGTGCACAAACACACACACACACACACAAACAAACAATAACGCACGCACTAAAACACACATATTTCTTTGTTCTTTCTGTTTTAATATTTTAATTATTTCTCTAACTTTGTCTTATTTTAATGTTACCAATTATCATATGAATCGTTGTCGACTATAGCACAGTTTTATACTATTACTGTGTAATACAAGTTAATTATTTATTTGTTAATGAATTTGGTAAATAAATAAATATTCTATTATCTATAAATCTTATTATACTAAGTGAGCAATTCTTGTATATATATGTAATTGGTTTCTCGGAAACAGCTTCAACGATTTCGACGAAACTTTGCATTTAGATAATTTTTTACATTCCAAGTATACCTGGATAGGTATTATTTTAAGACACATAGAAAAGCTCGGTCACCCAGATATTTATAATTATCTCCGATGGGGGTTTCCATCTGTCACTCTGAGCAGTCATGCTTTTGTTAATCCCATGTTTAAAATCCTTAAGAATTAAAAATATATTCATAAACTCTTTAATAAACATTTACGTTTTTTAAATAACTCTGTTCTAAAGTGCTTGCTTTGATGCCACAATATTACTTGAATATAAAATTGTGAGTGGGAAGAATTGTGAACTGCGCGCGTATTATGTGACTGAAGTCATATATAGTGAAGTAAGCCATCAATGATAATAAATGTTTATTATCACTAGCTAATAGAGATATACTTCATCATGTCTTCATGCCCCATGATGATTTTACTCTCCACAATTTTTTTTTTAATTTATTAAATTTATCTTCTATTTTTTAGTTGGATTTTCTATAAAGCGTGTTTTTTAGTAACTTATCCGAGAAATGAGCAATTTGCGTGCCTGCTGCCTCCTTTGGATGAGATATCCGGTTTTCAGGCTCCCTCTCCGAAAATTTCATCTTATACAAAATCGGTAACTTATTCAAGAAATAGGTGATCGGCACGCCTGGTAGTTTCCGTTCTCAGTCTTGGCGCAAAGACACTACAAGTTTAGGAAAACAAAAAATCGCAAATTCTGATTATCCTAGTAAGGATAACGGGTTTAACTGTTTGAAATATTGAATTGTCATCGGTCCTTGATAAGCAAATATTGAGTTGACCCGACGTTTTGAAGGGGGTCAAAATCATGTTGAAAAATTTCCATTACATACATACACACATACTAACATACGTATGAAGCTAATAAAAGCGTATTATTATTATAAAGAAGGTGGTTAAGAATACCTCAAGACAGTTCCATTTTGATTTCAACTTCGAAGATGCACCAAGGAACTTCTCAAAATCATCAATGTTGGTTTTCTTTTTAGTTACAAATTGTCTTGTGAGATATATTGGCTATATAATGGTTTATAAGTTTCAATAAATATTTGAAAAAAAGAAATTACGAATAATTTCGTAAGTACTGTGTTACTGACAATCAAAACTAAGTCATTGTCCATAGCACTATTAAAATAAAATAAACAATCAAATCAATCTTTATATTTTGAGCAAATTAGATAAAAATATGGATCAATTTTGTACAGGTTTCCGTTTACAGGCATCCACAGCCGCATCCTCCGACACCGTAGCCTCTGTTGCCGATACCAGCACCGTAGCCGAGACCAGAGCCATAACCGCGACCGGCTCCGTAACCTCCCTCAGCGGTGATACCGACAGATCCGTCACCGCAGCCGTAGTTGATCACACCAGCACCATAGGTGGGGAATACACCCTCAACACCAACGGTGCCCAGGAAAGGCAAGTTACCGGCAACGTCTACACAACCTTTGTATTCGTTCTCAGAGGCTACAGCGAGTCCGTTGGGAGAGCCATAAGAGGAGCTGGCGACGCCGAGGCCACCACCGCAGGAGGCACCGAGTCCACTAGCAAGACCGATGTCAGCGATGCCAGCTCCGTAGCCGAGACGTCCTCCACAGCCACCACAACCACCACGACCGAGGCATTGACCCACGGCAGACTATTAAAATACAATTATAAATATTAACTGAATTGCAAACTACAAAACATAAGTTAGGGGTTATTTTTGAATCCTGTAATTGACATTTTTTTTTCAAATTTCCTGATATCGACGCAAGAAAACGTATTTGCTGTAAAGTAGCAAAAATGGCGTAAGTAGAATGAAAACACATTTAGAATCAGTTTTTTTTCTGCGTCGAATGGTTTGAGTCTTATACCGCTACGATAATAAAATCTAGTTAGCTGTAAGATTTTTGTAAAATTTACAATTTCAAATTGCTGCAAATCTTCTAAAAAGAAGGTGTTCTTTGTGTTATTCTACTTAGGGCAAAAGTGTGGTTTGTTTTGCATTGTAGGGAATGCAAATATGACCTAACTAACTTAAGCATTTTATTTGTTCTAAACGTTAAACTTAGCCCCTTAGGTACGTCTCTATAATGTTAAATAATTGTTAAAATATTTCAAGTAAAGCATTTTATACGTCTGGAAATATGTTTAAGGAAATTAGTCATCTCCAAAGAAATCAAAAAACTACTTACGACGTTATTCAGTTCTATAAATTAAAAGTCTAATAAAAACCTACTTCTTATAACTTAAGGAAAAACATTTTATTGTGGTTAGTGAATATTATTAGGATATATTTTATTACAAAAAGTAACATATGAAATAAGCAGTGACGATAACGGTCAATCGATTAAAAAAAAAAACACGCTTTTAGGGCGCTTAAATGGCTTTCGCTAAGTAAACCATATGAGACATATCAAATTAATGTACTGTAGCTACATTTATATAGCGACACATAGCGACATCTATCGATCCACATACGACGCATCCTACATCGCGCTATAGAAATTAACTCTTCAATTGAGTATATATACAAGAACCCGACTACAACCGTTGGGCAGCTGCCCGCCAGACATAACACCCGTATGGTCGGAGGATCTTCCCTTTTCAATAGTTCTTCTACAGTACCACGTAATTGTAGACCTTATAAAGACCTACAAAAAATTCAGCAATATCATTTGTCTTTCATTTAAGTATCACCCAAAATAACCGGCAGCTTGAGTGGGAGCGGAGGCAGCAAGATTCGCGCATGTGGTCCATCGATGTGACGGTATTCTATAGGCCACGCGAGCGGAGCCGTGGGTACAACTATTCCTATATCAAAGAAACTGATCACGAATGAAATCGTAAAACAGAGAGTTAGAAAAAAAAGTTTTTTTTATTTACAGTTATAATTTTTAATTAGCGGGGTAACGCTAACTATCAATATAACAAAAAAAAAAGCTGAATGTCTTACCTGGACAAATAGCGCAGAAGCGCAAACAACAAGGATGAATTGAGCGTTCATTGTTAAAGATCTGAAAGTGAACTTTAGAATGATTTTTACAATTCAGTTTATTGTTTTTATACTACTGAATTACAAATAACTTACGTAGCAACAAAATTCATTAATCTATTTACACACTTCTCGAGATTATTCAATTACAGTTTATATTTATGTCACGTTTTGAACTAATTAAAAATATTAATTACGTAACAAATTAACCTGATTTGTAGACTGTACGTGAAATATCACCATTCAGTTATCGATAAGTAAATGTCCTTGGATTACCATGGATTGGATGGATTGAGAAAAACTTGAAGAGATTTTTGTATAAAAGCGTTATCTGGGTTACTGTTAAAGCTGATTTCTGTTTAGAAAATACTATCCAATATGTCTACCTTCACTTTCTTGTTGCTCTGCGTCCAGCGTCTTAAGATTTTGTAGTCGACTTCAACGAAAGACGGGATTACGGGTTACTCGATTCGAATGTATATATTTTTTTAATGGATTTTCAACCATAACTTCTTTGTTTAATAACCGATTTGGTTGATTCTTTTTTTTTGTCTGATATGAGGGTTTGTACCTCAAGGGTAATCCCATTTTAATTTCATTGGCAATGGATCTTCATAACTTCGAAGATACACCAGTGATCTGTTCAAAAACAACGAAGTAGGTTTTCTTTTTTGTTAAAAATTGCCTTGTATAAATTTTAACTTTAATTTTGTTTTACTTTTGAAGTTAAATTTCTTTATAACCATTGTGTCTTGAGCGATGAAACGAAAAAGAAACACTAAAAAGAGACAACCACATACATCTATAGAATTTAGCCTACGAGAGAATGACATAGAATTCATTTACATTATACATGATTAATGCGAGAATCTGATTTTCATAATTATGATCATCGTGGAATTAACTTAGCGATTTGAGATTTTTAAAAAGAGATTTAAAAGTAGATTTTTTGTTTTCTGAAAGTTTCACACTTCCACAGTGAGTGAATTGCACACGTGTTTTTTGTTTGATTTAAGTGATATACAACCATTACATTAATTCGTTTTATAATACCATACCATACCATACCATCACGCTTATAACTTTAAAGGGTTAGGCAGAGGTGTACTAATGTACACCCACAGTTCGTCGAGTATGTTTTTAGGTCCTATGGAATAGTGGTCGAGACTATTGCCATCAATCGGGTACAAAGCCAAACTGCTACTGAAAATTTCATAGAAAACCCCAATAACACTTTGCTCGAACTGGGAATCGAACCCAGGATCTCAAACACGGAAATTATTTGTTTTATGATTTTGCGAACAAATTCAAACATACTATAATATTAAAAAAAAAAATGTATACTATTAATAAAATTTAAGTGTCTGTTTATAATGTCAAAATAACAGCTTTTTACTAAACATACAACATAATACGACCTATAACAAAAACCCATTTTTAAAATTTTTGCCTATCTGTTTGTCAATTTGTTCCGGGTAACCTCTGAAATGGTTAGACCGATTTTGAGGGGACTTTCACTGGTAGATAGATGATGTTATAAGAAGTAATTTAAGAAGAAAAGAATTAGGGTTCCGTGCAAATAAAAAAAACTGGTCATGGTGACTCGATTCGGGTGCTTAAATGGCTTCTTACATTGAGTAAACTATAATAAATATATCAAATTAATATACTACATAATTGTAGACATTAAAAAGACCTACAAATTAGTCAAAAAGTGTGTATTTATATCTATATTCTAAAGAACACCCACAATAAACATTTTTGTCATCAAAATTACCGGGAGCGAGGTAGCAAGATTCATTCGCGGGCCCGGTCGACGGCGTTCTGTAGTTCACGTGTGCGAAGCCGCGGGCACAGCTAGTAAATAAAGTAGAAGTGACACCTTCAGCAAATAAAATATTCTTGTTTAAAATCTCTTTTTAAGAATCCGGGACTTGCAGTATCGGCCACTCATACTGTACATATTATAACAGTGCGTATATGTCTGGTTATTATAATATGCTGCGAGCCTAGTTACTGCACTTTTAATGTTTCTGGTTACTTAAAAGCGATTGAGCGAGCGAAGAGAGACGATGGCATCTATAAGAAGATCGAAGTGCAGTTTAGAATCTAAAAGCACTTCTAGATAACGAATTAGTTTAACACTTTCTGTTATCATTTATTTGTGTACTTTAACTACCTCGTTAGCCTAGTGGTCGTATTCGTGACTACTATGATCGAGATCCTGGATTCGATTACCAGGTCGAGCAAAGTTTTATTGGGTTTTTCTATGAAATACTCAGTAGCAGCTCGGAGTTTGGTTTCGTGCCCGATTATTGGCAATAGGCTCGCCCCCTATTACATGGGACCTAAAAACATACTCGACGAACTGTGGGTGTAACATTAGTACACCTCTGCCTAACCCTTCGGGTAATACCGGCGTGATGGTATGTATGTATTTATTTTACGAGAACTGATATAAATGTTTTTAACCGTCTTCAAAAAAGGAGGTTATCAGTTCGAATATATATTTTTTATGGGAGTTCAGTCATAACTTCTTTGTTAATAAACCGATTTGAATGATCCTTTTTTAGTTGGAAAGAGGATGCCTCAAGGGTGGGCCCATTTAAATTTCATTGGTATTGGACCTTCAACTTCCAAGACACACCAGGGAACTTTTCAAAACAATTGGAGTTGGTTTTCTTTTTTATAAAGAATCGTCTTATGTGATTTTCAGAGTGTATACAGTAGTTGCGCCGGCGCTGGTATCGGCCGTGGTTGTGGTTGTGGAGCTGGCTGGGGCGGCTATGGTGGTCTCGGAAACGGAGACCTCGGGCACGAAGGTCTCGGAGGTGGCGAGTACGGAGGCGCTGGTGTCGGGAACGTAGCTGTTGCCGGTGAGCTCCCCGTCGCCGGTACCACCGCTGTCGCTGGACAGGTCCCCATCATTGGCGCTGTTGAGTACTGCGGCAGAGGGAATGCTGCCGGTTGTGTCTCCATCGCTGGCAGATGCGGTGGTGGATGTGGATGTAGTAACGGACACCATTACTGAGAACGGTGAACTTACACACAACTTTCATTCGATATGCTTGAACATAGTGATTAATACATTGACAGCAAATTAATAATTTATTTTCACTTGACTGTCTTGACTTTTCTCTCCCTATATATCCATGATGACAATGTAACGAATGTAATAAGTTCGCAATAACTTAACTAAGTTAGATTTTATGACCGGCATAGGTTTAAAACTGGAAATTAACACAAATTGGTCATTTGGTGTTTTAGACTTAGCTTACTAATAATACATTTTTTTAGCTAATTGTGTTAAGTTCTTTTAAGATACAAAGTAGTACACGTCAACCTTGTTTATTGTCAATTTAATCTACACGTGTCTTGAGACACAGGAAGGGCACACAATTCTTTTAGTTATATAAACCATACCTTACTATCTACCTTTAATATATCTGGCTCATATACTTAATCAGTGTATTTCTAAAGGAACTTTCTCTAATATAATGAAAAGAAGTAAAATATTTTCATTGTTTAAATCAGGCTGTGCAAGTAATATTGGAAATCGAAAAAATAAAGATGAATTATCTTTAAATTATATAAAATGAGGTCGCTTCTCGCTGTCTGCCATTATGTACGCTTAGGTCTTTTAAACTACGTAACGGATTTTAATACAATTTAGAGACATTTTTATTGTTATATTGTAACATATAACAACATATATTGTTGTATTGTTTTATTGTTATTTTTATTTTTATTTAATGAAGTCAAATTAATCGGGCGATTTAATTAATGGCTTATGCTGGCTGAAGCTTATGAGATACATTAAAATAATGTTCTAAAGAATTGTACTTCTTCAAAAAGTCTTTATAAGAGTTCGCGAGGGCAAATGTTTATTTGCTAAAGTTGACTCACAGTAACAATTTTTATCTTCAGCATAATAATTAAAAAAATTAGGTTTTTTGCGAGGCTATTTTTTAATTCAGTATTAAATCTTTATCCCGAAAAAATCGTTAGTTAACTTGGCACTTAATGTAGATTAAGATTGCCTTTTACAGTTTTCCATTTAAATAAATACCGTAGAAGATTTCATGAATCCAAATTTATTCGCGACCAAAGAAATCCTACCTTAAGAAAAATTTATGATAAATTGCGTGATGCGAGCTAAGCGCTATTCGTAACTATGAAGTTACATAATATACCATCAAGTCTGTATATTCGAAGTGCTATTAATTGTGTGCGAAGTATTATAGAATTTCATAGAAAAACCCAATAGCACTTTGCTGGACCAGAGAATCGAACCTAGGACCTCGAGCACAGCAGTCGCGTTTGGGACTACTAGGCTAATGAGGCTGATAAGAACTGTCAATATTAAAGCGATAAACACTAAATCAGGCTTTTTTGAACACAAAATATACCACTTTATAAATTGAACCTGTGCGCTAGTCTGCTATCCATACTAATATTATAAATGCGAAAGTAACTCTGTATGTCTGTTACGTTTTCACGCCTAAACCGCTGAAACAATGTTTATGAATTTTGGTATAGAGATAGCTTGGACTTTGGGAAAGGATATAGGGTACTTTTTGTAGCGAAAATAAAACATTAAGGGTAGAAAATAGATGAGAAATTTTGTAAGAACAAAATATGAGAAAACTAATGTGCATGCGCGGTAATGTCGGATGCTACGCCAACCGGTTTGTTGATTTATACACATTGTTATACTTAGTAAGAAATGTATTGTATTTCTAATACTTACCTATAAAATAATAGTCCAGTATTCTTTTTAAGATTAGCTAAAGTGTTTTCAAACTCTCTTTTTTTAACTATGCAGTACGGCATAATTGCTGTTTTGTTTTATAATTTTAAAGTGACGTGCTTTGTCAAACGCGGCTCGCGGGTGTTTATATATTCTAAGCGATATACCTACTGTGAATTATATGGGTTATACAGTTTTGCTACAAATTAATTATTTAATTTTGTTATTCCACATGTGGTAAAAATAAATCTTGTGTGAAAGTTTGTATGAAGAACCCATCATGTCTCAAATTAGGGATTTGAAAATTAATTTTTATGCTTTTGGTAAGAAGGAAATAAAAGGGGTTTTACGTTTTTCAAAAAACATTCCCGCAGACCGGTACAATAAGGGATGATTTTAATTATTCTTGAAGTTTCATTGGGATGGTTAATGCGCTCGATTTATATTGGCATATAATGAGGATACCATACACACAGAGATAAACCCATCTATGATTTTCTTTTGGTTTATCGTATTCTGAAATCAGCCGGTGCATATGCAGTAATAATTAAATAATTGGCTATTGGTTCCATAAAGATAACTGTAGCTTATACAAAGTTTATTTCATCATGCGTTTCTAAATACATTTGTGACTGTTAGACAGCTATCTATTCAATAAGCTGTCACTAGATGAAAACTTTACGAAACTCATAGTAAATGTCATGGATGTATAAAATACTTTTTATATACGTTCATGGTAAATGTATATCTACATAAATATACAAACTTTTACGCCTGTATCCCCGAAGGGTTAGGCAGAGGTGTACTAATGTACATACACAGTTCGTCGGGTATGTTTTTAGGTTCCATGTAATAGGGTGCAAGCCTAGTGTCATTAATCGGGCACAAAGCCAAACCCCGAGCGGCTACTGAAAATTTCAAAGAAACACCCAATATACTTTGCTCAATCTGGGAAGCGAACCCAGTACCTCGAACATAGCAGTCAGTCTTTATGTTTTTTAGATAATTTTTGCCTATGATTGTTAAACTGTGATATCAGTTAACATTTAAATAATTAAAGTTTGGTATTATCAAAGAATGTAGATACGGGTCAAATACCATATAAGGTGAGATTCAGGTGAGGTGAGGTTTATAATAGTCGCTGTTTTTCATTCTCGATATAAAATGTATATATTCTGTGTTTATAAGTTGTACTTAGTATAAATATTATTTAATTGTTTACAAGTAATATTTAGAAGTAAAATATAATAAAATTAATATGCGCACCAAATAAATTTAACAGAAACCTTTTTTAATTTTAAAGAAATAAAAACTTCGATAATGTGAGGGCAGATGTCGTTGCATACAGTAAAGTAATACAACGGGAATAATATATAATACTTAGATAATAATAATACACAGACATGTGTCGTTGTCGCATGTAAGTGAATATTGAAATTTTGCGCTGCAACGAATTCAATTTGTTTACATGACGTTTATAATTTTTTGTTTTCGTTTGAGTTATTAGGTATTAGATAGTAAGTAGTTGTGTGCATACTTAGTAGGTAGGTAGTAGTTTAACTTAGGTATATTTCGTTTATTACTATTCTTATTACTGATTACATATATTTAACTTCATGTATGCCTCGCAACCGTAAATCTGATCTAGTACGTAGCTCTAACAGAGCTCGATAAGCGAAAGTTTTTAAACGCCAAGAACTGAGGAGCAGTCACAGGCCTGTTTAACTTTAGATGCTGATATAAAACTGTACAATATTGCAAGAACGAGAAAATGTGTTCCTTTTGAGATCTTCCATTGCGTGCGGTTCGTAGAAAGTTAAAGTTACGTAACAGTCATGCGTGAAGGAATTGTTTCTCTTAATAAGTTCTAAAAAAGTCTGCGACAGCATATGCCTATCTTTCAATGTTGAATAACAGTAACCATAACCTTTTTTATAGTAATAAAGTTTGTTTTAAATAATGCATTATTTGCGATGGTGATTTTATAAACATGGTTATTAATCGTTATCGGAATAAATATGTTAATCATCACAAGTATTTAACTTTGAACAGAATTGCCCATTATATCATTTGATTTCAATTAATGTCTTAGGAGATATCTTAGGAGATCCTCCATGTGGGAGGGAGGGCGAATGATGCTCAAATGGTTCGTAGATAAAAAGAGGAAAGTTTCAGCTCCTATAGAATTCTATTATAGATTCCTACGATTTTCTCTCTCTCTCTCTCTCTCTCTCTCTGTCTTATGTAACGCAGACGAAATTGCGCGGGTCAGCTAGTAAAATATAAGTTCAAAATTTTTCGAAAATAATTTCTTTGGTATGCAATTCCTTTTGAATATCCATGACTAGATGTGCTGTTAAATGATATAGATATTTTCAGTTAACGTGTTACTTTAATTCTGTCATTATATCTATGTTTTGCATGATTAAACTTTTAATTAGCTTTTTCAACTGTTGCTTTTTAAACAGAGCGATTTCTCCGTGTTTTAGATATAGGTGTTTAACGTTTTACCATCCTGAGCCATTTTATTATTTAATATCAGATGGTATTGTGAAGTAAACATCTAATATTTATCCTTTCTTTAATAAAGACATGGCAAAATCATTGATATAATTAGTAGACAAATAAGATGTATAAATCTGTAAATTGTTTACAGTTCTGTCATATTTAACTGAAATGTGATAGTTTTATTCGGAATAAGACTTGACTTAGAACAGGAATGGGAGTAAAGCATAGTCAGTTTTGCATGTTATATAATCTTTGGGTATCGTTTATTTTTCAAGATATCACTATCGAGATTAGTACAGGGAGGATCCACATCCGCATCCGCATCCGCAGCCGCCACGACCATAGCCTCCATAGCCAAGGCCGTAACCAGATCCGTAGCCAGCGCCGTAACCAGCACCGTAACCAGCGCCGTGTCCTCTCTCAGCGGTGATACCAACAGCTCCGTCCCCGCAGCCGTAGTTGATAGCCCCAGCACCAGCAGTGGGGAACACACCCTCAACACTCGCGGTACCAAGGAACGGCAAGTTACCGGAGACACCTACACAGCCTTCGTATCTGTCCTCAGAAATAACATCCAGACCTACGGGTGAGACGGCAGAGGCGCTGGCGACGCCAAGACCACCACCGCAGGAGGCACCGAGTCCACTAGCGAGACCGATGTCAGCGATGCCAGCTCCGTAGCCGAGACGTCCTCCGCAGCCACCACATCCACCATGACCATGGCCCAAGCGGCCGAGGCAATGACCCACAGCTGACTATAAAGACAACATTATCAATACAAATTTAATTGAAAATCAAAAATAAAATAATTAAGCTTTAATTTTTTTTAAAAGCTTTCGTTCAATATTTCACTTAAGTATTTAGTCTGGCCATAAATACTGTTATAATAAAAAAAAAAACATAGTACTACATCTGAATTTGGAATCTGTTATTCTTATATGAATATTCATTGTGTTTTCTCATTTTCGCGCTAATCAGTATTAAATGCAATTTTTGAAACTCTACATCCTCTTGGTATTAGTCGAATGTTTGTATACCGAGCTATTGATAGGTACAATGAAACCTCCTCTGCTTGTGACAGAAAAAGATCTGGCCGAAAGCAAAAGATTTTATCTCGGGAAATGAATACAGCACCTATAATCATGTCGCGTATTTTAAAAGATGACTTAGGATTTGCAGCCTATAAGAGTTGCACTGTCATTATTTAACTAATAATTTAAAAATGAATAGGGTGGTAAAATCTCAAAAAACTTCTTAAGCGGTACGCAAAGGGAGGTCATAGAATTTTTTTATTTTTATTTATAAGGTATATTCTTCTCAGCAAAACTTTTCATTTGATAACATGCGGGTGCATAAAAATAACAGGTCATCATATTGGAATTAATAACACGTCACTTAAATAACTGTTTATTATCATCCAAACAATACGTATATGCAAAAATTTCAGTTCAATCTGTTCGGGATAACCGTTTTAAAATTCAGTTGCAAAAGTTGACCCATATTTACAAAGCAAGTTTAATAAAATCTTGTAATAACATACCTGGATCAGAAGCGCAGAAGCGCAGAGAACGAGAATGGCTTTGGCGTTCATTTTCTTACGAGACTTGTGTCTGGAGTGATGTTAAAATCTATTCTTCGTGTTTATATAGCACGGCTGACATATGGTTTGGAGACATTTTTATTATGTCCCAATCAACTCTATTTTCCGAGTAAAGCACGTGTTTGTTTAAATTGTTATTAGTTGCTCTTTGGTCACGTCTTTCACCAATAAAACTTAATCTTTGAGCAACATATTATGAGATTAATGGGAATGAAAACGTGAAAAATATAATATTTGTCAATGTAACCTTGTAAGTTATGAAATATGTAATTAACTGAAAAAGAGAACAGTTTACTGCCTATAAAAGCCTTATTGTAGCAGTCGTACATCATTCTTAACTGCATCACTAAAGGTTCAATATGTCTACTTTCGCTTTCTTGCTACTTTGTGTCCAGGCTTGCCTGATCCAAGTAAGTTGTATGAACTGTTTTTTGTCATTGTTAAAGGATTTAATGCTATGGCCACAATCTCACCTGATTTTAATGAAAATTGTTTTTATTTATTTTATTTAAACATTGAGAACTTCATGGTCACAATAAATTTTTCATTTACAATAAATTTGAAAACATCTTTTAAGTGATATTTTTGTATAGAAGCTTTCGGATAAACTATAAGAATAAATTAGTAGTTATTACTTAGTAATAACAATTGAGATGGTTTTTGAGATTTGGAATTTAATTGTCTGTTTCCTCCTTCATCATTATGGTTCTTTCCTGCGTACCCCTAGTACCGCTACTAAGACGATCACTTACCGATATATAATGAGCTTGTGTTATGATTTAAATGATATATTTAAAAAAAAAAAACGACATTTTGCTCAATTTCCCAATATTTACTAAAATACAGGGAAATTAAGTTAATTAATTTATGAACGTAAAAATAGTGTAGTTTTTGAATAGCTGCTTTTCTGTGTAATCATTTTGAAATAAAATTTCATATTTACTATAGAATAAAAATCTATTGTACCTCAGACTGTGTATAGCAGCTGCGGTCATGGTTGCGGCTGTGGAGGTGGCTGGGGCGGCTACGGTTTAGGTGGTTATGGCGGATACGGAGGTCTCGGATCCGGTGAGTACGGAGGTGCTGGTATCGGAAACGTAGCTGTCGCCGGTGAGCTCCCCGTCGAAGGTACCACCGCTGTCACCGGACAGGTCCCTATCATCGGCGCCGTTGAGTACTGCGGCAGAGGGAAAGCTGCTGGGTGTGTCTCCATCGCTGGCAGATGCGGATGTGGATGTGGATGTGGATGTGGTGGAAATTATTAAAATCGAAAAAAATAACTTAAACCGAATTTGATCTGTATTTTGAAATGCGACTAATAAAGAGCAATTATGAAAATTAAAAAGGTTTTTTTTGTTATTTACCTAATATAAAAATGTTAAGTTATATTTCAGTTGTATATCGTGATAGATAAGACTAGTAAAGATTCGTTTTATAATTAACCTGCTATTAATTAAGAATTAATATTTCGCCATGTCTATCGACTAGAAGCGGTTTTTTTCTCAACTAAACATAGTCCGTTCATCTAAACTTCTACTATTCGTAGTGTTACCATACAAGTAGCTGATAACTTCGAACTTCTTTGGATCCAGCTAAAGTTGGATCTTAAATTGGCACGTTTGTTTGTCTTAAAAGTGAAAACGGCTGTTAAAAACTAGGCGTCCTTTTCAAGGTTAGGTGGTATTTCATACAGGACCAACTCCTTAAGTCTGTAATTTGCACAAGTCCCATCATGTGTGGAATACTGTTGCCATCTCTAAGATTAATCAGCGAAATACGCTTTTAGACGTTTTTGACTCAATCGATCGTCGTGCTTAACGGCTTATTGGCGATGAAACCCTGACACAGACTATAATAGTCAGTCTGAATCATCACCATAGAGTAGTTTTTCTTTCAGTGTTTTATAGGTTACACTTTGGAGAGTGTGCGCAGGAATTACATAATTAAATACCGCTCTCTCCATTCCATCACAGGACAACTAGATGTCGTGAGTGTTTTCACCCGTATGTACTGAACCTTCCCCTGATTCGCACGAAGGTTTCGCTTCGTTATTTATAATGCGTACGGCTATCTAGTGTAACTTACTCCCGATATCTGTGTTTCTTTGAACATAAAACGTGGGAGCTTTTAAGAGCTGAGAAAATAGACTTCTGTTGGATAAACGAAATCCATCGTCGGTCATATCTTTACTTACCATAAGATTAAATTCAGGTCATGGGCGTGTCTGTATCATATAAAAAAAAATATTTTAGATAAGGTAAAAATATGACTTGGTTCTTGACATCGTCGTTTGCAAAACTTACTACCCAATATATTTATTTATGAAAGTTAAGTTCGCATTCTAACTTAGATAAATATGTGTATAGCTTTGAAGTTTCGTTCGGGTACAGACAATTATGAAGTAAGAGAGGTATTATATTCGCAGTTTCTTGTTTTATCTACGTGTACAATCTGTATGTATTAATTCACGAAGTATTGAACATGAAATAATACGAAAACATTAACATGTCTGGCTAAATACTCTGGCTTTACTTAAGTCGGAATCATATTATTATGCACTAATTATGCCTGCGACATCGTCCGCGTGGAATTTGGTATACAAGGACGGCGGCAAAGGAGAACATGCGCGTGGGGCACGCGTGTTACTGGACACTACGACTTTATTTTATTTTATTGTGTTTTAATGTATTAGTTTTATTTATTAGGTTTTATTAGTTCTATAGTTTATAAATTTTGTAATATCAGAGTTATTTGATTCCAAGGAGGGTCGATGTCAGGCAGGCGGCCGATCGTAAAAAAATAATTAAATAAGCCAAATCTAAATTCACGACATGATGTCATCAACATGTTGTGCCGACCCTACTTAAGTAGGATAAGGGGTAAGAAGATGATGATGACAATCTGTATGTAATGTGAATCTTTTTTTTTTGTTAATTTTGGCTTTCTGCCTATGTGGGCAATTTTGCCAATGTCAAGAGTGACAAATACTTGTTATATAATTTATTTGCTAAACGTTCGGTGTACTGTAGAATAACCCATAAAAGAATACATTGACTCAACATAAAACAGTCACAAATTTATAATTCTTGTTATGGGAAATGCAAGGGTAATATAAAACTACGTATGTTAAATATATAAATAAAAAGCATAACTACAATCTATATAGACATGAACAAAAGACACATTACAATATAATATTATTACGATAAATAAAAACATTAGGTTACTAAGAGCCAAACAAGTTAGTAATTGAACTAGCGCTGACTCCATTCAACACACATTTGAACAATGAAGGTGGTAGGTGATTGTTTAGGCATGAGGACAATGTTTGTCCCTTTGGCGAAGCCACAAATATTA
Source organism: Saturnia japonica (assembly GCA_033032175.1). Classification (NCBI taxonomy): domain Eukaryota; kingdom Metazoa; phylum Arthropoda; class Insecta; order Lepidoptera; family Saturniidae; genus Saturnia; species Saturnia japonica. The sequence goes on from CM065331.1 coordinate 2,428,536, forward strand.
CCTTTAAACCACAATTATGTCTGAATTTATTTTAAGGTCGCTTTATATTTGGTAATATATTTCTGTATGGGTATTACCATTATAATTATTTACCAAAACATTCACGTACATTAGAAGAATAAAATAAATGTAACCTAATTTTATAGAAATTTTTTTAAAGTAAGATTTAAGAGCTTGGCCGCTCTATATTGTGCCTATTGTGTTACATAGATTTATCTATGTTTCATAATATAACCAGTAAGTGTATATAATACAAGGTGTCCAGAAAGGGTATCGGGTATTTGTTTTCGCGCCATATTCGAAACGGGGCGTCTAAAGGTGTGGGGAGGGGTTCGTGGCGTCCGCCATTTTGTGGAGTTTTAGTCACGATGAAACAGTACTCGGGGACGCATCGCGCATTTTGCGTACGAGCGTATTATCGTAATGATGATTCAATAGTGACTGCTCAACATCTCTATCGTGCGGAATATCGTACACGCCACGCGCCAAGTGACGATAGCATTAGGAAATGGATCAGGATGTTCGAGAATACCGGTGCGACAGTTAAAATTCAAAACTCTGGTCGTCCTCGTTCAGTTCGCGATGAAGAAACAATTGAAGAAGTTGAGGCGTCGGTTCGTCAAAATCCGACTTTATCCATCCGAAAGCGAAGCCAAGCGTTGAACATCAAAAAATCGTCTTTACATTCGATTTTAAAGAAAGACTTACATCTAAAAGCCTATAAAATTCAATTGGTTCAAGAATTGAAGGATACGGACTATGCTAATCGACTGAATTTTGCGAACGAAATGCTGCAGCGATTTAACAACTTTAACAACATACTGTTCAGTGACGAAGCAAATTTTCACCTGAATGGTCATGTTAATAAGCAGAATTGTCGGTACTGGGCAGTGGAGAATCCGAGACGAAAGCATGAACGACCCCTGCATAGCCCAAAGGTCGTTGTTTGGGCCGCTATGTCTGCTAAAGGCATAATTGGTCCTTAATTTCATGAAGATCAACGAGGCCGAGCAATTAATGTGAATAGTGACCGTTATTGCGATATGTTGCGAAATTTTTTGGTCCCAGAGTTGCAGGAGTTTGCAGGTTTCATCTCAAGAACGTGGTTCCAGCAAGATGGGGCCACTTGCCATACCTCAAATGACTCAATGGAAGTTGTTAACGAATTATTCCCTAATAAAGTCATTTCGCGAAGGGGTAACATCAACTGGCCTCCCAGAAGCCCCGACCTTAGCCCGCTTGACTATTTTGCATGGGGATACCTTAAAAGTAAGGTTTATCAAAACAATCCGACGAATCTAACCCAGTTAAAGCAAAACATCAGGTCAGAAATGGCAGCAATATGGATAGCTATGTGTCAACGTGTTATCGCCAATCTTCGTTTCCGTTTAGAAGAGTGCCAGCAACGTAACGGTCATCATTTGGATAACATCATCTTTTCGAAATAATTCTCCAATTCATATGCTAATAATAAACAATAAACTTTTTTATTGCATACAAATAATTTTTGTTTCATTGAACTTACAAATACCCGATACCCTTTCTGGACACCTTGTATAATGGCCTCGTCGGACATAGGTGAGGCCAGCATACTATTACAGTTATCCACAATATAAGAAGTGTAGTTAAGTTGAATCTGTTTCCTAAAAATATTTCCACGAGTACATTCTATTATGATATGATAAGCAGTGCAATTGGGAGATTGAGCTTTACCCACCATGAAAGCAAATTTGTTTGTCGGTAAATGTCTAGAACGTAACCGAAACGCTGTTATAATATTACGTCTGCTTAAAGAACAATTGTCGATCCAAGAGATTACGGGGTCAGGTTGAATAGTTTTGTACCATATACCTTTTTGGCGAGATCTCTCGTCAAAGTACTCCATCAGATGACGCTTCTTTAGCTAATATATCTACTGCCTCAATACCAGGTATACTAACATGGGATCCACTGTTAAATTATTTTTTGCCCTAGTCTTAAGTCTAAAGAGAGATTTAAGGATAGCATATGCTAGCGGTGTGCCTCGAATGGTCGAGGTGCAACTAGCTAAATGTTGAAGCGCGCTTTTGGAATCAGTCAATATAACATATTTATTAAAATTTAGTGATTCGATATAGGCTAGTGCTTTTAGAATGGATAATAATTCAACAGTCATTATGGAAATATTACCTTCAATTTTGAACTTTAATGAGGTTTCTAACACCTGATCTAAGTAAGCTGCATCAATGAATGAGCCATCAGTAAAAATTTTATAAAAACTACCATATTCATTTTCAATAAAAATATTACAGGAATGAGATAGTTTCTGTGTCAAAATATTTTTTATTTTGATTTAGAAACGGAATATCGGACTTTATAAAATCTTTTAGATCGAAATTACTAACCCAAGTTGTAATTGAAAACATTTCTAACTTGGCAATCGAATGCAAGGGAGTATTCTTGTATATGTCGTGTACCAAAACTAAAGAAGGAATTTTGTTTCTACGCCATTTATGCTGTTCACATAGTAACAATAATTTGTTCAACAACGTGATTAATACACTATTAGAAAAGGACTTACATTTAAACCAATATTTTCCTGTCAAATAAAACCTTGTAATATTTAATGGACACAAGTTAAGCTCAGATTCCATAACATGGATAGGCGTACTTTTAACAAATCCTCCAATAATACGCATGGCTTGATTTTGTACTTTGTCGAGTTTACTCAAATGTATGTTAGCACTGATGTCGTATAAACAACTGGCATAATCCATGCGACTTCTGATGACGGAGATATATATTCGCCTTAAATGTTTTGGATGAACGCCTCAGATTGCCCCCGTTAAGACTTTAAGAGTATTAAGAAATTTTAACGTTTTAATTTTTATCTCTGTTATGTGATAATTCCACCTAAGAGGGGAGTTTTATTGGGAGAGTCCTCGGCCTTCGATACGGCGAATGAAATTATCGTTTATATTAATTTGTAAGATTCTTTCACTTAAAAAATTTTGAAGTTATTTGCAAATTTTCGATCCAACATCTAATTTATCCAAGCTAGAAAGTAACACAGAGACATCTATATTCAAACTATAGTAATTTGTCATAGAAGTTTCAAACTAAAGATATTCTTCAATCTGATTTTGCTATAAAGCACTTATAATAAGTTTTATTAATATTAGTATAAGTAGGTAAGTCTGTGCCGTTACGTGTGCGTTTGTGACATATCCTAACATTATGTACTAAAATTTAGTAGAATCCAGCACACATTCCTTTGTATTTTGAACATAAGGGATGTCTGTATATAGTCTCGTCTGACATAGGCAAAAAATTACAGTATAACAATATAAGGTACCTACTTACTGCTATTAGATCACTTTGGCAGAAAGAATTCTCCTTCGAATGCCAACAAACTGAATACCAAATCAAGGCAACATAAATACCGAACAAATCTAATGGCGGACCAAAAACTGAGTCTCACTGGCATGGAATCAATTTTGTGTACACCCAGGAAGAGATCTTTGTACGAACTAAATCGATTATCGCTTATTGTGATGAAACTCAATATACAAGACGCCTACTGGGACTTCCTATAATAAAACTCTGAAGATAAAAGACTGTGCACTGGATTTACTTCTAGTTTCATTAAAGCTCACCTATTGATAGAGTTGTAACGAATATATTCATAAAAGGTACAGGGATTATAATACGCACCACGAGCTAATATATTATGATAAACGAATACAGAGTAATAGGTTACCAAATATTAGTCAAATAATAGGCACACGATTCACGATCCGCGCGGCGAGTCAACGCAAAGTACCTCTGTCTTTGTCCGTTATAACGTATGCGCAGCTAGGTATGTATAGTAAAAAAAAAGAAAGAAGGAACATTTATTTGACACTAAAATACGGATATAATTAACACAACACATTTAACAAAATATTACAATAAAATTATTACTAAATAAAATGTATACATTAATACATACAAAAGCCGTACTTAAAATCAAAAGGGACCTCAGCTCAGCATATGCTATAAGACATCTTTATACACGTCGGGCTTCGGATGAAAACTGAATGGGTTGGTAGCACAGTAAGCAAGCAATGAGAACAGAATCACTATATTAGGCACCGTTTTTAACGAATATCAGTCCCAAGTTCGGTGAAGCTGTAAAAGCCGCAGCGGCTAAACGAATATTAGTGTATTAGCTAATACAGACATTAGTGTATTAGCTAATATGGATATTAGTTACATTCATAGATTAGTTTGTAATATTCGTATTAGGTTGTGGTGGCAACCACCACTCATATACTGGGTGTGATATTCTACCTCTGTAGATTAAGTGGACTGTATATTTTTAAACTGGTTGGAAGATATCACACAAAATAACTGCCGAATATGGTATACTATAACCGGGATGAAGGCTCACTTACCTTTCCGCCGATGTTGCCGCCGATGATATTAATCCAAGAAATTCCAGGCTCCAAATGCGTTTACTCCAAGCCGAAATATGCACAACACCTATAGGTATGCACTATACCGCCGAAACAATTACAAGTGTGTCGTGAGATGTTAGCCGCCGCACCAGTATCCGTCCGAGTCCCACGAGCAAGTGACCAGTCATCTCCGATTTTTATTGTAGGGGGTAATTTAAGAACAAAATTAATTTTGCATACCCCCAACCAATTTATTAGCCCGAACATAAGTATCTATTGTTATATCGTTGTATAGAATCACTATATTAGGCACCGTTTTTAACGAATATCAGTGTATTAGCTAATAGGGATATTAGTTAGATTCATAGATTAGTTTGTAATTTGTGTATTAGGTATCTATTGGTATTTCTTAGTATTTCGTATTATATTAGCGGTTCCTTCAGTTCTTTGTAACTAGCTGCGATTGAATACATGTTATCATATCTATATATTTTAGAGAGTTTCAAATGTAATTATTTATTATTTTGTGATGAGAATCAACTAACATAATTAGCGTTAATAACTCATTTGGATGTATGTATTGTAAAGTTCAAATATATATAAATGTTTATTTGTATTAATTTCACATAATTGTTATAAACAGAGCATATAGTTGTTGTTATGTATGTTTCAGATATCAAAGCTGTTGATTTGGAAATAGAGAAACAATTCCGTATAGCATTTCGGATTAGCGATTCCGTTCTATAGTTCTGTTGTAGTTATGTACAGAGATTAAAAGAAAAATTAAACCAGAGTAGTAACAAAATGGTTGTTTTGGTTAAAATTAATCTTTATCGCGAAAACCCAGGCTTGGCTTCGACATATACCTCATTTTGACCCAGTATTGAGGATCAGAACTACAATATTTGTATAGTAGGTCTGGTAATGTAATGTCGTGTCATTTAGGTTCAAATTAGTAGATGCAAAAAACCTAGTTTGAATTTTTTAATATTAGGTATATACGGTAGATATTGTTGTATATTTCCATAAAAGCAAATCTTAATCTACTTACAGTCTTTAGAGTTTCCAGCAGCACTTATCATTATATTTAGAAACACAATAATACCACCTTTCCTTAAAATACCCCCCAGACTGTCCGAAGCCGATCACGAACGCAACAAGAAGGACCGAGATCGCAACTTTCCCTAACTAATTTCATAATTGATGTTTCCATCAGCATTATAACGACCTATTAACTCACTTTTGGTATATACCGTACTAACCGCACTTGCCATGCACTAACCGCACTAACCGCACTTGCCACGCACTAACCGCATTTGCCACGCACTAACCGCACTGATCGCGCACTATCCGCTCTAATCGCGCAAAACAACCCATCACTGATCGCGCCAAAACCCCAAACTCGATCTCATTAGACTGCCCGAAACCGATCGCGAACGCAACAAGAAGAATCGAGACCTCAATTTTACCTAGCTAATTTCACTGTTACTACCGAATGAACTTTTGCTGTTTCCACCAGCATTATAACGACTTTTTAGCACACTTTTGGTATATCAGGTACTACCCTCACTTGTCACACACTAACCGTACTTGTCACGCAAAACAGTCCATCCCTGATCGCGCCGAAACGTTTTCAAAAGACTAAGAACTGCTCGTTAAAAGCCCTTATAACCTCTTGGTTTCCCAAAATTCCCCTCACTCCAATCGGCTGTTTCTTTGTTATCCTAACAAAACCCCTTTACATAATCTCTGATTTTGAATATACAAGAAGTACCTAACTATAAAGATCGTTATAAATGCAAAATTACGACCAGTACTTGTTAAAAAAATCCTGCATATAATAAATTCATGATTTCCTCATAATTTATAAGCTTTATCCATCTTTTCAAGGATTTTATAGTCTGGCGCCACTTATGCAGACCATTTACAGCTTCGTTTGTCAAAACATCGATTCATAATGTTAAAATAGATGGCGTTATTTGTATAAATTTTAAATACCTTTCAAATTTCTAGCTAGGTATTTACGGTGGATCTGTTACTATAACCATAACCATAACCTTTTTTATAGTAATAGAGTTTGTTCTAAAATAATGCATTATTTGCGATGGTGTTTTTATAAAAATGGTATTAATCCTAATCGGAATAAATATGTTATTCATCCATCACAAGTATTTAATTTTGATCAGAATTGTCCTTTATATCATTTGATTTCAATAAATGTCTTAGGAGATATCACTTTTTTAAAACAACTCTGCAGCAAAATAATGATCAAGTACCGCGCACGCATTTCCATATGGGGAGGGCGGGCGAATGATGCTCAAATGGTTCGTAGATAAAACAAAGATAGTGTCAGCTCCTTTAAAATTCTATTATGTTGTGGCGCCTCATTCGCCACTATTTTTGTACTGGTTGTTTCTAATCATTAATATTAAAAAGTACTTAAGTGATGACATATCAGAGAGACAGATGAAAATCAGACGGTTGGTTTCACGACACGTTTTGTACTAAAAACTTGTATTATAATATTATAAAGTACATGTGCTAAAGCCCTACTGACTAGCGTTATTATTGAACACGCCAAACTGGTGACCACCGACGTTTGTGACCGATGCTCGAACACAATAACAACAATTATATTCAAAATAATATATATTGTCGAACTGTCACAGTCGCAACTAATTGTCAAGGGCTGGCCATGACAACAGCGGCCAAATTTGCGGAGGACAGGCCTCCATCTGGCATCGCTTTGGTAAATCATAGTGCAGTGTAAGTGCATTGGTGCGTGTTTCCAATATTCTGAGAGTGCATATCAACAATCTTTAACCTTATTTTTAATCTCCTTAATAATTCTGTGTACTACCAATTAATATGTTTTTATAAATAATATTGAACGTCAGTTTAATCAAAAAAAAAAAATTTTGTCATGACTGTATAATGGTTTCCATGTCATCAATAACTATAAGTTTAAGGGAGTGCGTTTCCATTTGTATACGACAATTTTGGAATTGTCATTTTTAAATTAATATTTTAATAGGTCGTTCAATTTTAAATTAAATACTGTATTTTGTATTTAACATTGTTACAAATAGAATAAGACATAATAGCTTAATTTTTGTGTCTAATATTAATTATTTTTTTCTCTTTCTTTTATATTTTTTTTTTCTGTAAAGCGGTTGAGGTGTCACATTCTCCCCCACGAGAAACTTTTTATATTTTTGGTCATTTTGGTTTAATCACGGGATATGGCTGATGAGAAGTTTAAAGTGGAAATTGATAAGCTGAAAGAGGAGAATGCTATTTTACAAGCGCGCCTTTCCAGGGATAATGAATCTCAAATTTTTAAAATTTCAGCGTAAATACCTCCATTTTGGCCTCATCGACCTGAGTATTGGTTTGCTGTAGCGGAGGCTCAATTCGATATAGCAGGTATAACCACTGATTCCACTAAATTTAACTATATAGTCGCTCATCTTGATGAAAAATATGCTCAAGAAATTGAAGATGTTGTGATTAATCCTCCACCTACTGGACAACGGTACAGTAAGCTTAAGCATGAGTTGATTAAACGATTATCGGTATCTGAGGAGACACGTATGCGTAAATTATTAGATGGTGAAGAAATTGGTGACCGAAAACCTTCACAGTTTTGGAGACATCTCCGTTCTCTGACAGGATCATCACCTTTAGATGAAAACTTTCTTCGTCAGTTATGGTTGCGCCGTCTCCCACAACATGTTCAGGCTATTTTGGCATCACATGCTGATCTGCCAATTGACAAGATGACCGATATAGCAGATAAAATTTTAGAAACATATAATTATAATGTAATGGTTTGTTCAGCTCCGACATCGTCCAGCTCTTCTTTCAATGAAACAATGGAACGAAAACTTGATGAGCTTACTCAACAAGTTGCTAGTCTCTCAACTCACTTGCGTAGTCGTTCTCGTAGCCGATCTATAGAAAAACAGCGGTGGCGTAGGGCTAACTCTGTGCAGAATAAGATTTGTTGGTATCACCAAAAATTCAACACTAAAGCAACTAAGTGTACCAAACCATGCAATTGGATTCCTCCGGAAAACCGGATCAACAATTAGAAGAGGCGGCAACTGATTGTTTATCTCCCGGCCGCCGTTTATTTGTTACTGATCGGGTTTCCAAGCGGCAGTATTTAATTGACACCGGCTCAGACTTATGTTGTTTTCCTAAAAAATATTTAAGAAATCATGTGCAACCAGATGACTACCATCTTGGCGCTGCCAATGGTAGTTCAATTAAAACTTATGGTTGCATTCAACTTCGTTTAGATCTAGGTTTAAGAAGGATTTTTGATTGGAATTTTGTCATCGCAGATGTTAGTACAGCTATAATAAGCTCTGATTTTCTTAGTTTTTATAACTTATTACCAGATTGCCGACACAAGTGTCTAATTGACGGCCTTACCAAGTTGTCGGTCTGTGCTTCAATTGCACAATCCAAACAAGATAGTGTCAAAGCTGTGTTTTCTGGTAGTTCAAGTTTTGCTACTATTTTAGCAGAGTTTCCAGAGATAACTCGACCTCCTGGTGTGCCCAGGATTGTAAAGCACAACACGGTGCATTTTATAAAAACCACTGACGGACCCCCGGTTTCATGCCGGCCCCGTCGGTTGGCTCCTCAGAAACTCCATGCAGCCAAGCAGGAGTTTGAAGCCATGGTGCGTTGCGGAACAGCCCGACCATCTAAAAGTGCTTGGTCATCTCCGTTACATATGACCACCAAAAAAGATAACACCTGGCGTCCATGCGGCGATTATCGCGCTTTGAACGCCAGAACAGTACCTGACCGATACCCTGTTCGTCACATTCATGACTTTGCTAATAGTCTCGCTGGTGCTACCGTGTTTAGTACGTGTGACCTGGTAAAAGCATACCATCAGATTCCCGTTTTTGATGAGGATATTTTGAAGACCGCCATTATTACTCCGTTTGGCCTCTTCGAATTTCCCTTCATGACCTTTGGTCTTCGTAATGCTGGTCAAACGTTCCAGCGCTTTATCGATGAGGTCACACGGGGTCTCGATTTTTGTTTTCCATACATAGATGATGTACTCGTCTTTTCTCCAGACGAAGCCAGTCACGCAAGACATTTACGCACGCTTTTTAAGCGTTTTCAAGAATATGGTGTTGTTCTCAATCCGTCTAAGTGTATTCTTGGTGTTAGCGAAGTAAAATTTCTAGGTTACCTGATCAATGCTGAAGGTACAAGTCCTCCTAAGGATCGTGTCCAAAATCTCCTAGATTTCCCTCCACCTGAAACCGTGCAAGGGATGAGAAAGTTTTTGGGAATGATAAATTTTTATCGCCGTTTCATACCCAAAGCTGCACAGTTTCAAGCGGCATTGATTGAAGTTCTTGTTTCCACGCACAGCAAGGGTGCTAAACCATACCCCTGGACACTTAAGCTGCGGGAACAGTTTGAAGCCTGCAAAAGGAGCCTCAGTGATGCCACGCTTCTTCAACATCCAATATACGGTGCTGAACTAGGCCTTTTTACCGATGCCTCTAGCGTTCACATTGGTTCTTGCTTGCAGCAGCGAAGTAAGGGAGAATGGGTCCCGCTTGCTTTCTTCAGTAAGAAGCTTACCCCAAAACAGTCTCAATGGCCGGCCTATTACAGGGAACTTTTAGCGGTGTACGAAAGTGTACAGCACTTTCGACATATTTTGGAGATTCAGCATTGTACGATTTTTACTGATCATAAACCACTGTTGTATGCTTTTGTACAACGGAGAGATAAATTACCTCCATCCCAACTGAACCAATTGTCTTTTATAAGCCAGTTTACTACTGATATACAACATATTAGAGGAGAAGACAATGTCGTAGCCGACGCTATGTCTCGAATCAGTGCCATCACTCTTGAGCAAGAGTACGAAACCCTTGCCAAGTTGCAGGAAGCTGACAAACAGCTAGCAGAACTTATAAGATCTGGTTCGTCTAGTTTGAAGCTAATCACGATTGCAGTTCCTGGCACTAGTATTTCCTTAATATGTGATACTACTACTGACAAACCACGTCCATATGTCCCTCCTAAGTTACGTCGTGTTATTTTTAATAAGTTACACAGTCTTAGCCATCCTGGTCCGAATGCTACTTTACGTATAGTTGCGGAACGTTACGTTTGGCCTTCAATAAATAAAGATTGCCGTCAGTGGTCTCGTACGTGTGAGGCTTGCCAGAAGAGTAAAGTTTCAAGACATAATTATGCTCCACTTGGAACTTTTGACACACCATCTGGTCGTTTTCTTCACGTCCATATTGATATAATAGGATCCTTACCTGTCTGTGACGACTACCGCTATTGTCTCACAGCCATTGATAGAGTCACCAGATGGCCAGAAGTTTGGCCGATGCACACCACCACCGCCGAGGAAGTAGCGGATACTTTCACGAGAGAATGGATACCACGATTTGGTGTTCCCTCTATTATTACGACCGACCGCGGTACACAATTTGAATCCGACCTTTTTCGAAGACTTATGTGCAGTTTCGCCACTAAAAGAAATAGAACTACAGCTTACCACCCAGCAGCGAACGGAATGATTGAACGCATCCATCGTCAACTTAAAGCATCATTAATGTGTCATGGGAGTTCTTGGACAAAAGCTCTTCCATTTGTACTTTTGGGAATGCGTTCAGCTTTTAAAGAAGATATTAAAGCTACTTGTGCAGAAATGCTTTATGGAGAAACTCTTCGGCTTCCTGGTGAATTGCTAGCTGATTTTCCTGGAGTGGGTACTTCTGGAGAAGTGTTTGATTTTGTTGTGAAACTACGTCAACATATGTCGAAAGTTCGACCAGTACCAGCGTCACGTCATACGAAGACCGGTTCTTTTATTTTCAAAGATTTAAATACGTGTTCTCATGTGTTCTTGCGGGATGAAGCAGTCCGGCGTCCTTTGCAGCCTCCCTATTCTGGTCCATACCAAGTTATTCAGAGGGCAAGTGATGGAAAGACCCTAACTATTGACTACAAAGGGAAACATGTGGTTGTAAGCGTAGACCGCGTAAAACCGGCTTTCATTGAGGCATCAGATTCAAGTTCTGATTCTACAACACCGAGGATACCTCAGTTGTCGCCAACGTCTTACCTGCAACCTACAACTATCACACCGACTGTGGCTGTACCTACGTCTCCTCTGCAATCGACTGCTGTCCCACTGTCTGTCGCTGTACCTACATGTCAACCTCAGCCATATACAACACGATCAGGCAGACGAGTTAAATTCAAAATTTTTGATGATTAACGCAATGCTCTCCTTAGGGGGGTGATGTGGCGCCTCATTCGCCACTATTTTTGTACTGGTTGTTTCTAATCATTAATATTAAAAAGTACTTAAGTGATGACATATCAGAGAGACAGATGAAAATCAGACGGTAGGTTTCACGACACGTTTTGTACTAAAAACTTGTATTATAATATTATAAAGTACATGTGCTAAAGCCCTACTGACTAGCGTTATTATTGAACACGCCAAAATGTATTCATACGACTTTCTCTCTCTCTCTCTCTCTATCTTATGTAACGCATACGAAATTGCGCGGGTCCGCTAGTAAAATATAAGTTCAAAATTTTTCGAAAATAATTTCTTTAGTATGAAATTCCTTTTGAATATCCATGACTGATGTGCTGTTAAATGATATACATATTTTCAGTTAACGTGTTACTTTACTTCGGTCTATATGTGTATGTTTTGCATGATTAAACTTTTAATTAGCTTCTTCAACTGTTGCTTTTTAAACAGAGCGGTTTCTCCGTGTCTTAGTTATGGGTTCCTCTATGTTTAGCGTTTTACCATCCTGAGCCATTTTATTATTTAATATCAGATGGTATTGCGAAGTAAACATCTAATATTTATCCCTACTTTAATAAAGACATGGCAAAATCATAGATATATAATATATATATGTAGACAAATACAATGTATAAATCTGTAAATTGTGTACAGTTCTCTAACATATTAAACTAAAATGTGATAGTTTTATTCAGAATATGACATTACTTAGAACAGGAATGGGAGTAAAGCATAGTCAGTTTTGCATGCTATATAATCTTCGGGTATCGTTTATTTTTCAAGATATCACTATCGAGATTAGTACAGGGAGGATCCGCATCCGCATCCGCAGCCGCCACGACCATAGCCTCCATAGCCAAGGCCGTAACCGGATCCGTAGCCAGCGCCGTAACCAGCACCGTAACCAGCGCCGTGTCCTCTCTCAGCGGTGATACCAACAGCTCCGTCCCCGCAGCCGTAGTTGATAGCCCCAGCACCAGCAGTGGGGAACACACCCTCAACACTCGCGGTACCAAGGAACGGCAAGTTACCGGAGACACCTACACAGCCTTCGTATCTGTCCTCAGAAATAACATCCAGACCTACGGGTGAGACGGCAGAGGCGCTGGCGACGCCGAGACCACCACCGCAGGAGGCACCGAGTCCACTAGCGAGACCGATGTCACCGATGCCAGCTCCGTAGCCGAGACGTCCTCCGCAGCCACCACATCCACCATGACCATGGCCCAAGCGGCCGAGGCAATGACCCACAGCTGACTATAAAGGCAACATTATCAATAGAAATTAAATTGCAAATCAAAAATAAAATAATTAACCTTCAGTTTTTTTTAAAAGCTTTCGTTCAATATTTCACTTACGTACTTAGTCTGGCCATAAATACTGTTACAATAAAAAAAAACATAATACTACAATTTAATTTGGAATCTGTTGTTATTCTTATATGAATATTCATTGTGTTTTCTCATTTTCACGCCAATCGGTATTAAATGCAATTTTTCAAACTCTACATCCTCTTGGTAATAGTCGAATGTTTGTATACCGGGCTATTGATAGGTACAATGAAACCTCCTCTGCTTGTGACAGAAAAAGACCTGGCCGAAAGCAAAAGATTTAATAATAATAATCATAATAATAATAATTAATATTAAATTAATAATAATATTAATTTAATATTTAATATAATCATGACGCGTATTTTAAAAGATGACTTAGGATTTGCAGCCTATAAGAGTCGCACTGTCATTATTTAACTAATAATATAAAAAATAATAGGGTGGTAATGCTCGAAGCTAAATAGAAGCTTCCTAATTAGTCAGCAAAGTACAACGTGGACATTTTCCGACTACAGTGATGGTTTGGTGGGGTGTTAGCTATCAAGGAGTGACTGAGCCATATGTTTGTGAAAAAGGTATCAAAACATCGGCATAAGTGTATCAAATTACGATTCTTGAGAAGGTGGTTAAGCCTCTTTACAACACCATGTCCCATAACCAAGAATGGTCCTTTCAGCAAGACTCTGCACCGGGTTATGAAGCTCAATCCACTCAAACTTGGTTGGAAGCGAACGTTTTGTACTTCATCAGAGCTGAAAACTGGCCTTCATTTGGTCCCGATCTTAATCCGCTGGATTATGAGTTAGGGTCAGTTTTAGAGAGTATGGCATGCTCTAAACGCCATGATAATTTGGAATCCCTAAAACAATCGATAAAATTGGCAGTGAAGAATTTCCCCATGGAGAAAGTGCCTGTTTTTCATTGATAACTGGTCTCAGCGTTTAAAGGACTGTATTAAAGCCATTGGCGATCATTTTGAATGAGCTTCATATATTTTTGTTATTATTATATTAATGTATAAATTAACACTAATTACACTAATAAATAAATTATGCAATAGAAAAAAAAAGATTTTACCTTGTAACAATATTTATGGCAAGGCAAGGTATATTCTTCTCAGTAAAACTTTTCATTTGATAATATGCGTGTGCATAAAAATAACAAGTCAGGGTCAGTCATCTTTGGTTGTCCATCATATTGGATTTAAAAACACGTCATTTAATTAATCGTGCATTGTCATCCAAACAAAACATATATACAAAAATTTCAGCTCACAGATTGAGTGGGATAACTGCTTTATTATTCAGTGGCAAGAGTTGACCCATACTAACAAAGCAAGTTTAATAAAATCTTGTAATAACATACCTGGATCAGAAGCGCAGAAGCGCAGAGAACGAGAATGGCTTTGGCGTTCATTTTCTTACGAGACTTGTGTCTGGAGTGATGTTAAATTCTATTCTTCGTGCTTATATAGCACGGCTGACATATGGTTTGGAGACATTTTTATTATGTCCCAATCAACTCTATTTTCCGAGTAAAGCACGTGTTTGTTTAAATCGTTATTAGTTGCTCTTTGGTCACGTCTTTCACCAATAAAACTTAACCTTTGAGCAACATATTATGAGATTAATGGGAATGAAAACGTGAAAAATATAATATTTGTCAATGTAACCTTGTAAGTTTTGAAATATGTAATCAACTGAAAAAAAGAACACTTTACTGCCTATAAAAGCCTTATTGCAGCAGTCGTACATCATTCTTAACTGCATCACTAAAGGTTCAATATGTCTACCTTCGCTTTCTTGCTACTTTGTGTCCAGGCTTGCCTGATCCAAGTAAGTTGTATGTACTATTTTTTGTTATCGTTAAAGGATTTAATGCTATGGCCACAATCTCACAATATCACTTGATCTTAATGAAAATTGTTTTTATTTCTTTTATTTAAACATTGAGAACTTCATGGTCACAATAAATTTTTCTTTTATAATAAATTTGAAAACTTCTTTTAAGTGATATTTTTGTATAGAAGCTTTCGGATAAACTATATGAATAAATTAGTAGCTATTACTTAGTAATAACAATCGAGATGGTTTTTGAGATTTGGAATTTAATTGTCTGTTTCCTCCTTCATCATTATGGTTCTTTCCTGCGTCCCACTAGTACCCCTACTAAGACGATCACTTACCGATACATAATGAGCTTGTGTTATGATTTAAATGATATATTTAAAAAAAAACGACGTTTTGCTCAATTTCCCAATATTTACTAAACTACAGGGAAAATTAAATCGTAATATAATTAAGTAAATTAATTTATGAACGTAAAAATAGTGCAGTTTTTGAATAGCTTCTTTTCTGTGTAATAATTCTGAAATAAAATTTCATATTTACTATCGAATAAAAATCTATTTTACCTCAGACTGTGTATAGCAGCTGCGGTCATGGTTGCGGCTGTGGAGGTGGCTGGGGCGGCTACGGCTTAGGTGGTTATGGCGGATACGGAGGTCTCGGATACGGAGGTGTCGGATCCGGTGAGTACGGAGGTGCTGGTATCGGAAACGTAGCTGTCGCCGGTGAGCTCCCCGTCGCCGGTACCACCGCTGTCGGTGGTCAGGTTCCTATCATCGGCGCTGTTGAGTACTGTGGCAGAGGGAATGCTGCTGGCTGTGTCTCCATCGCTGGCAGATGCGGATGTGGATGTGGATGTGGATGTGGTGGAAATTATTAAAATGGGAAAAAATAACTTAAACCGGATTTGATCTGTATTTTGAAATGCGACTAATAAAGAGCAATTATGAAAATTAAAAAGTTTTTTTTTTGTTATTTACTTAATATAAATATGTTATGTTATATTTCAGTTGTATATCGTGATAGATAAGACCAGTAAAGATTCGTTTTATAATTAACCTGATATTAATTAAGAATTAATATTTCGCCATGTCTATCGACTACAAGCGGTTTTTTTCTCAACTAAACATAATCCGTTCATCTAAACTTCTACTATTCGCAGTGTTACCATACAAGTAGCTGATAACCTTGAGCTTCTTTGGATCCAGCTAAAGCTGGATCTTAAATAGGCTCGTTTGTTTGTCTTAAAAGTGAAAACGGCTGTTAAAAACTAGGCGTTCTTTTCAAGGTTAGGTGGTATTTCATACAGGACCAACTCCTTAAGTCTGTAATTTGCACAAGTCCCATCATGTGTAGAATACTGTTGCCATCTCTAAGATTAATCAGCGAAATACGCTTTTGGACGTTTTTGACTCAATCGATCGTCGTGCTGAACGGCTTATTGGCGATGAAACCTTGACACAGGCTATAATAGTCAGTCTGAATCATCATCGTAGAGTAGCTTTTCTTTCAGTGTTTTATAGTTTACACTTTGGAGAGTTTGCGCAGGAATTACATAATTAAATACCGCTCTCTCTATCCAATCACAGGACAACTAGATGTCGTGAGTGTTTTCACCCGTATGTACTGAACCTTCCCCCGATTCGCACAAAGGTTTCGCTTCGTCATTTATAATGCGTACGGCTATGTAGTGTAATTTACTCCCGATATCTGTGTTCATTTCAACATAAAACTAGGGAGCTTTTAATTGCTGAGAAAATAGACTTCTGTTGGATAAACGCGATCCATCGTCGGTCTCATCTTTACTTACCATAAGGTTAAATTCAGGTCAAGGGCGTATCTGTATCATATAAAAAAAATGTATTTTAGATAAGCAGTAAAAATATGACTTGGTTCTTGACATCGTCCTTTGCAATACTTACTACCTAATATATTTATTTATGAAAGTTAAGTTCGCATTCTTACTTAGATAAATATGTGTATAGCTTTGAAGTTTCGTTCGGCTACAGACAATTATGAAGTAAGACAGGTATTATATTCGCAGTTTCTTGTTTTATCTACGTGTACAATCTGTATGTATTAATTCACGAAGTATTGAACATGAAATAATACGAAAACATTAACATGTCTGGCTAAATACTCTGGCTTTACTTAAGTCGGAATCATATTATTATGCACTAATTATGCCTGCGACATCGTCCGCGTGGAATTTGGTATACAAGGACGGCGGCAAAGGAGAACATGCGCGTGGGGCACGCGTGTTACTGGACACTAAGACTTTATTTTATTTTATTGTGTTTTAATGTATTAGTTTTATTTATTACGTTTTATTAGTTCTATAGTTTATAAATTTTGTAATATCAGAGTTATTTGATTCCAAGGAGGGTCGATGTCAGGCAGGCGGCCGATCGTAAAAAAATAATTAATTAAGCCAAATCTAAATTCACGACATGATGTCATCAACATGTTGTGCTTACCCTACTTATAACGTAGGATAAGGGGTAAGAAGATGATGATGACAATCTGTATGTAATGTGAATCGTTTTTTTGTTAATTTTGGCTTTCTGCCTATGTGGGCAATTTTGCCAATGTCAAGTGTGACAAATACTTGTTATAGAATTTAGTTGCTAAACGTTCGGTGTACTGTAGAATAACAATAAAAGAATACACTGACAAATTTATATATAATACTTGTTATGGGAACTGCAAGGATAATATAAAACTACGTATGTTAAATATATAAATAAAAAGCATAACTATAATCTATATAGACATGAACAAAAGGCACATTACAATATTATATTATTACGATAAATAAAAACATTAGGTTACTAAGACTCAAACAATTTAGTAATTGAACTAGCAATGACTCCATTCAACACACATTTGAACAATGAAGGTGGTAGGTGATTGTTTAGGCATGAGGACAATATTTGTCCCTATGGCGAAGCCACAAATATTACCTTTAAACCACAATTATGTCTGAATTTATTTTTATGTCGCTTTATATTTGGTAATATATTTTGTATGGTTATTACAATTATAATTATTTACCAAAACATTCACGTACATTAGAAGAATAAAATAAATGTAACCTAATTTTATAGAATTTTTTAAAAATCTAAGATTTAAGAGCTTGGCCGCTCTATTGTGCCTATTGTGTTACATAGATTTATATATGTTTCATAATATAACCAGTAAGTGTACATAATTTAATGGCCTCGTCGGACATAGGTGAGGCCAGCATACTATTACAGTTACCCACATTATAAGAAGTGTAGTCAAGTTGAATCTGTTTCCTTAAACTATTTCCACGAGTACATTCTATGATGGGAGATTGAGCTTTACCCACCATGAAAGCAAGTTTGTTTGTCGGTAAATGTCTAGAACGGTACCGAAACGCTGTTATAATAACGTCTGCTTAAAGAACAATTGTCGATCCAAGTGGTTACGGGTTCAGGTTGAATAGTTTTGTGCTATATACCTTTTTGGCTAGATCTCTCGTCAAAGTACTCCATCAGATGACGCTTCTTTATCTAATATATTTACTGCTTCATTACCAGGTATACTAACATGAACAGATATCCACTGTTAAATTATTTTTCGCCCTAGTCTTAAGTCTAAAGAGAGATTTAAGGATAGCATAAGCTAGCGGTGTGCCTCGAATGGTCGAGGTGCAACTAGCTAAATGTTGAAGAGCGCTTTTGGAATCAGTCAATATAACATATTTATTAAAATTTAGTAAGTCGATATAGGCTGGTGCTTTTAGAATGGCTAATAATTCAACAGTCATTATGGAGATATTACCTTCAATTTTGAACTTTAATGAGGTTTTTGACTCCTGATCTAAGTAAGCTGCAGCAATGAATGAGCCATCAGTAAAAATTTTATAAAAACTACCATATTCATTTTCAATAAAAATATTACAGGAATGAGATAGTTTCTGTGTCAAAATATTTTTTATTTTGATTTAGAAACGGAATATCGGACTTTATAAAATCTTTTAGATCGAAATTACTAACCCAAGTTGTCTTTGAAAACATTTCTAACTTGGCAATCGAATGCAAGGGAGTATTCTTGTATATGTCGAGTACCAAAACTAAAGAAGGAATTTTGTTTCTACGCCATTTATGCTGTTCACATAGTAACAATAATTTGTTCAACAATGTGATTAATACACTATTAGAAAAGGACTTACATTTAAACCAATATTTTCCTGTCAAATAAAACCTTGTAATATTTAATGGACACAAGTTAAGCTCAGATTCCATAACATGGATAGGCGTACTTTTAACAAATCTTCCAATAATACACATGGCTTGATTCTGTACTTTGTCGAGTTTACTTAAATGTATGTTAGCACTGATGTAGTAAAGACAACTGGCATAATCCATGCGACTTCTGATGACGGAGGTATATATTCGCCTTAAATAATTTGGATGAACGCCTCAGATTGCCCCTGTTAAGACTTTAAGAGTATTAAGAGATTTTAACGTTTTAATTTTTATCTCTGTTATGTGATAATTCCACCTAAGAGGGGAATCTAAGTATAAACTTAAATACTTGATAACTCCTACCAGAGGTAACAAAACACCGTTTATAGATAGAACTACGTTATTTCTATTGGGATTTTTTGTAAATAAACAAACTTTACTTTTTGAGGGACACATTTCTAACCCTAACTGGAATAATAATCTAGCAAAAATATTAAGAGAATCTTGCATTTGTAAAATAGCGCTGTTAATATCCTTATTTCAATTAAATAGTACAAAGTCATCGGCATACTGTATAATATATATATTTTTAATAAGTTTACATATGTCCAGAGTGGCCACATTAAACAGCAAAGGTGACAAAGGATCCCCTTGGGGGAGTCTTCGGCCTGCGATACGGCGAATGAAATTATCGTTTATATTAATTTGTAAGATTCTTTCACTTAAAAAATTTTGAAGTTATTTGCAAATTTTCGATAAAACATCTAATTTATCCAAGATAGAAAGTAACACAGAGACATCTATATTCAAACTCTAGTAATTTGTCATAGAAGTTTCAAACTAAAGATATTCTTCTATCTGCTTTTGCTATAAAGCACTTATAATAAGTTTTATTAATATTAGTATAAGTAGGTAAGTCTGAGCCGTTACGTGTGCGTTTGTGACATATCCTAACATTATGTACTAACATTCAGTAGAATCCAGCACACATTCCTTTGTATTTTGAACATAAGGGATGTCTGTATATAGTCTCGTCTGACATAGGCAAAAAATTACAGTATAACAATATAAGGTACCTACTTACTGCTATTAGATCACTTTGGCAGAAAGAATTCTCCTTCGAATGCCAACAAACTGAATACCAAATAAAGGCAACATAAATACCGAACAAATCTAATGGCGGACCAAAAACTGAGTCTCACTGGCATGGAATCAATTTTGTGTACACCCAGGAAGAGATCTTTGTACGAACTAAATCGATTATCGCTTATTGTGATGAAACTCAATATACAAGACGCCTACTGGGACTTCCTATAATAAAACTCTGAAGATAAAAGACTGTGCACTGGATTTACTTCTAGTTTCATTAAAGCTCACCTATTGATAGAGTTGTAACGAATATATTCATAAAAGGTACAGGGATTATAATACGCACCACGAGCTAATATATTATGATAAACGAATACAGAGTAATAGGTTACCAAATATTAGTCAAATAATAGGCACACGATTCACGATCCGCGCGGCGAGTCAACGCAAAGTACCTCTGTCTTTGTCCGTTATAACGTATGCGCAGCTAGGTATGTATAGTAAAAAAAAAGAAAGAAGGAACATTTATTTGACACTAAAATACGGATATAATTAACACAACACATTTAACAAGATATTACAATAAAATTATTACTAAATAAAATGTATACATTAATACATACAAAAGCCGTACTTAAAATCAAAAGGGACCTCAGCTCAGCATATGCTATAAGACATCTTTATACACGTCGGGCTTCGGATGAAAACTGCATGGGTTGGTAGCACAGTAAGCAAGCAATGAGAACAGAATCACTATATTAGGCACCGTTTTTAACGAATATCAGTCCCAAGTTCGGTGAAGCTGTAAAAGCCGCAGCGGCTAAACGAATATTAGTGTATTAGCTAATACAGACATTAGTGTATTAGCTAATATGGATATTAGTTACATTCATAGATTAGTTTGTAATATTCGTATTAGGTTGTGGTGGCAACCACCACTCATATACTGGGTGTGATATTCTACCTCTGTAGATTAAGTGAACTGTATATTTTTAAACTGGTTGGTAGTAGATATCACACAAAATAACTGCCGAATATGGTATACTATAACCGGGATGAAGGCTCACTTACCTTTCCGCCGATGTTGCCGCCGATGATATTAATCCAAGAAATTCCAGGCTCCAAATGCGTTTACTCCAAGCCGAAATATGCACAACACCTATAGGTATGCACTATACCGCCGAAACAATTACAAGTGTGTCGTGAGATGTTAGCCGCCGCACCAGTATCCGTCCGAGTCCCACGAGCAAGTGACCAGTCATCTCCGATTTTTATTGTAGGGGGTAATTTAAGAACAAAATTAATTTTGCATACCCCCAACCAATTTATTAGCCCGAACATAAGTATCTATTGTTATTTCGTTGTATAGAATCACTATATTAGGCACCGTTTTTAGCGAATATCAGTGTATTAGCTAATAGGGATATTAGTTAGATTCATAGATTAGTTTGTAATTTGTGTATTAGGTATCTATTGGTATTTCTTAGTATTTCGTATTATATTAGCGGTTCCTTCAGTTCTTTGTAACTAGCTGCGATTGAATACATGTTATCATATCTATATATTTTAGAGAGTTTCAAATGTAATTATTTATTATTTTGTGATGAGAATCAACTAACATAATTAGCGTTAATAACTCATTTGGATGTATGTATTGTAAAGTTCAAATATATATAAATGTTTATTTGTATTAATTTCACATAATTGTTATAAACAGAGCATATAGTTGTGTTTATGTATGTTTCAGATATCAAAGCTGTTGATTTGGAAATAGAGAAACAATTCCGTTTAGCATTTCGGATTAGCGATTCCGTTCTATAGTTCTGTTGTAGTTAAGTATATAGATTAAAAGAAAAATTAAACCAGAGTAGTAACAAAATGGTTGTTTTGGTTAAAATTAATCTTTATTGCGAAAACCCTGGCTTGGCTTCGACATATACCTCATTTTGACCCAGTATTGAGGATCAGAACTACAATATTTGTATAGTAGGTCAGGTAATGTAATGTCGTGTCATTTAGGTTCAAATTAGTAGATGCAAAAGACCTAGTTTGAATTTTTTAATATTAGGTATATACGGTAGATATTGTTGTATATTTCCATAAAAGCAAATCTTAATCTACTTACAGTCTTTAGAGTTTCCAGCAGCACTTATCATTATATTTAGAAACACAATAATACCACCTTTCCTTAAAATACCCCCCAGACTGTCCGAAGCCGATCACGAACGCAACAAGAAGGACTGAGATCGCAACTTTCCCTAGCTAATTTCATAATTGATGTTTCCATCAGCATTATAACGACCTATTAACTCACTTTTGGTATATACCGTACTAACCGCACTTGCCATGCACTAACCGCACTAACCGCACTTGCCACGCACTAACCGCATTTGCCACGCACTAACCGCACTGATCGCGCACTATCCGCTCTAATCGCGCAAAACAGCCCATCACTGATCGCGCCAAAACCCCAAACTCGATCTCATTAGACTGCCCGAAACCGATCGCGAACGCAACAAGAAGAATCGAGACCTCAATTTTACCTAGCTAATTTCACTGTTACTACCGAATGAACTTTTGCTGTTTCCACCAGCATTATAACGACTTTTTAGCACACTTTTGGTATATCAGGTACTACCCTCACTTGTCACACACTAACCGTACTTGTCACGCAAAACAGTCCATCCCTGATCGCACCGAAACCTTTTCAAAAGACTAAGAACTGCTCGTTAAAAGCCCTTATAACCTCTTGGTTTCCCAAAATTCCCCTCACTCCAATCGGCTGTTTCTTTGTTATCCTAACAAAACCCCTTTACATAATCTCTGATTTTGAATATACAAGAAGTACCTAACTATAAAGATTGTTATAAATGCAAAATTACCACCAGTACTTGTTAAAAAAATCCTGCATATAATAAATTCATGATTTCCTCATAATTTATAAGCTTTATCCATCTTTTCAAGGATTTTATAGTCTGGCGCCACTTATGCAGACCATTTACAGCTTCGTTTGTCAAAACATCGATTCATAATGTTAAACTAGATGGCGTTATTTGTATAAATTTTAAATACCTTTCAAATTTCTAGCTAGGTATTTACGGTGGATCTGTTACTATAACCATAACCATAACCTTTTTTATAGTAATAGAGTTTGTTCTAAAATAATGCATTATTTGCGATGGTGGTTTTATAAAAATGGTATTAATCCTAATCGGAATAAATATGTTATTCATCCATGACAAGTATTTAATTTTGATCAGAATTGTCCTTTATATCATTTGATTTCAATTAATGTCTTAGGAGATATCACTTTTTTAAAACAACTCCGCAGCAAAATAATGATCAAGTACCGCGCACGCATTTCCATATGGGGAGGGCGGGCGAATGATGCTCAAATGGTTCGTAGATAAAACAAAGATAGTGTCAGCTCCTTTAAAATTCTATTATGTATTCATACGACTTTCTCTCTCTCTCTCTCTCTCTATCTTATGTAACGCATACGAAATTGCGCGGGTCCGCTAGTAAAATATAAGTTCAAAATTTTTCGAAAATAATTACTTTAGTATGAAATTCCTTTTGAATATCCATGACTGGATGTGCTGTTAAATGATATACATATTTTCAGTTAACGTGTTACTTTACTTCGGTCTATATGTGTATGTTTTGCATGATTAAACTTTTAATTAGCTTCTTCAACTGTTGCTTTTTAAACAGAGCGATTTCTCCGTGTCTTAGTTATGGGTTCCGCTATGTTTAGCGTTTTACCATCCTGAGCCATTTTATTATTTAATATCAGATGGTATTGCGAAGTAAACATCTAATATTTATCCCTACTTGAATAAAGACATGGCAAAATCATAGATATATAATATATATATGTAGACAAATACAATGTATAAATCTGTAAATTGTGTACAGTTCTCTAACATATTAAACTAAAATGTGATAGTTTTATTCGGAATAGGACATTACTTAGAACAGGAATGGGAGTAAAGCATAGTCAGTTTTGCATGCTATATAATCTTCGGGTATCGTTTATTTTTCAAGATATCACTATCGAGATTAGTACAGGGAGGATCCGCATCCGCATCCGCAGCCGCCACGACCATAGCCTCCATAGCCAAGGCCGTAACCGGATCCGTAGCCAGCGCCGTAACCAGCACCGTAACCAGCGCCGTGTCCTCTCTCAGCGGTGATACCAACAGCTCCGTCCCCGCAGCCGTAGTTGATAGCCCCAGCACCAGCAGTGGGGAACACACCCTCAACACTCGCGGTACCAAGGAAAGGCAAGTTACCGGAGACACCTACACAGCCTTCGTATCTGTCCTCAGAAATAACATCCAGACCTACGGGTGAGACGGTAGAGGCGCTGGCGACACCGAGACCACCACCGCAGGAGGCACCGAGTCCACTAGCGAGACCGATGCCAGCTCCGTAGCCGAGACGTCCTCCGCAGCCACCACATCCACCATGACCATGGCCCAAGCGGCCGAGGCAATGACCCACAGCTGACTATAAAGGCAACATTATCAATACAAATTAAATTGCAAATCAAAAATAAAATAATTAACCTTCATTTTTTTTTAAAAGCTTTCGTTCAATATTTCACTTACGTACTTAGTCTGGCCATAAATACTGTTACAATAAAAAAAAACATAATACTATTTTTGAATTTGGAATCTGTTGTTATTCTTATATGAATATTCATTGTGTTTTCTCATTTTCACGCCAATCGGTATTAAATGCAATTTTTCAAACTCTACATCCTCTTGGTAATAGTCGAATGTTTGTATACCGGGCTATTGATAGGTACAATGAAACCTCCTCTGCTTGTGACAGAAAAAGACCTGGCCGAAAGCAAAAGATTTTATCTTGTGAAATGAATACAGCACCTATAATCATGTCGCGTATTTTAAAAGATGACTTAGGATTTGCAGCCTATAAGAGTCGCACTGTCATTATTTAACTAATAATATAAAAATTAATAGGACGGTAATGCTCGAAGCTAAATAGAAGCTTCCTAATTAGTCAGCAAAGTACAACGTGGACATTTTCCGACTACAGTGATGGTTTGGTGGGGTGTTAGCTATCAAGGAGTGACTGAGCCATATGTTTGTGAAAAAGGTATCAAAACATCGGCATAAGTGTATCAAATTACGATTCTTGAGAAGGTGGTTAAGCCTCTTTACAACACCATGTCCCATAACCAAGAATGGTCCTTTCAGCAAGACTCTGCACCGGGTTATGAAGCTCAATCCACTCAAACTTGGTTGGAAGCGAACGTTTTGTACTTCATCAGAGCTGAAAACTGGCCTTCATTTGGTCCCGATCTTAATCCGCTGGATTAAAAGATTTTACCTTGTAACAATATTTATGGCAAGACAAGGTATATTCTTCTCAGTAAAACTTTTCATTTGATAATATGCGGGTGCATAAAAATAACAAGTCAGGGTCAGTCATCTTTGGTTGTCCATCATATTGGATTTAAAAACACGTCATTTAATTAATCGTGCATTGTCATCCAAACAAAACATATATACAAAAATTTCAGCTCACAGATTGAGTGGGATTAACTGCTTTATTATTCAGTGGCAAGAGTTGACCCATACTAACAAAGCAAGTTTAATAAAATCTTGTAATAACATACCTGGATCAGAAGCGCAGAAGCGCAGAGAACGAGAATGGCTTTGGCGTTCATTTTCTTACGAGACTTGTGTCTGGAGTGATGTTAAATTCTATTCTTCGTGCTTATATAGCACGGCTGACATATGGTTTGGAGACATTTTTATTATGTCCCAATCAACTCTATTTTCCGAGTAAAGCACGTGTTTGTTTAAATCGTTATTAGTTGCTCTTTGGTCACGTCTTTCACCAATAAAACTTAACCTTTGAGCAACATATTATGAGATTAATGGGAATGAAAACGTGAAAAATATAATATTTGTCAATGTAACCTTGTAAGTTTTGAAATATGTAATCAACTGAAAAAAAGAACACTTTACTGCCTATAAAAGCCTTATTGCAGCAGTCGTACATCATTCTGAGAATTCTTAACTGAATCAGTGAACGTTCAATATGTCTACCTTCGCTTTCTTGCTACTTTGTGTCCAGGCTTGCCTGATCCAAGTAAGTTGTATGAACTGCTTTTTGTTATCGTTATAGGATTTAATGCTATGGCCACAATCTCACAATCTCACCTGATCTTAATGAAAATTGTTTTTATTTCTTTTGTTTAAATATTGAGAACTTCATGGTCACAGTAAATTTTAATTTAATAAATTTTAAAACTTCTTTTAAGTGATATTTTTGTACAGAAGCTTTCGGATAAACTATATGAATAAATTAGTAGCTATTACTTAGTAATAACAATCGAGATGGTTTTTGAAATTTGGAATGTAATTGTCTGTTTCCTCCTTCATCATTATGGTTCTTCCCTGCGTCATACTAGTACCCACTAGTATAGCATGATTTAAATGATATATTTAAAAAAAAAACGACGTTTTGCTCAATTTCCCAATATTTACTAAAGTACAGGGAAAATTAAATCGTAATATAATTAAGTTAATTAATTTATGAACGTAAATATAGTGTAGTTTTTGAATAGCTTCTTTTTTGTGTAATAATTCTGAAATAAAATTTCATATTTACTATCGAATAAAAATCTATTGTTCCTCAGACTGTGTATAGCAGCTGCGGTCATGGTTGCGGCTGTGGAGGTGGCTGGGGCGGCTACGGCTTAGGTGGTTATGGCGGATACGGAGGTCTCGGATACGGAGGTGTCGGATCCGGTGAGTACGGAGGTGCTGGTATCGGAAACGTAGCTGTCGCCGGTGAGCTCCCCGTCGCCGGTACCACCGCTGTCGGTGGTCAGGTTCCTATCATCGGCGCTGTTGAGTACTGTGGCAGAGGGAATGCTGCTGGCTGTGTCTCCATCGCTGGCAGATGCGGATGTGGATGTGGATGTGGATGTGGTGGAAATTATTAAAATGGGAAAAAATAACTTAAAACGGATTTGATCTGTATTTTGAAATGCGACTAATAAACAGCAATTATGAAAATTAAAAAGTTTTTTTTTTGTTTTTTACTTAATATAAAAATGTTAAGTTATATTTCAGTTGTATATCGTGATAGATAAGACCAGTAAAGATTCGTTTTATAATTAACCTGCTATTAATTAACAATTAATATTTCGCCATGTCTATCGACTACAAGCGGTTTTTTTCTCAACTAACATAGTTTGTTCATCTAAACTTCTACTATTCGTAGAGTTACCATACAAGTAGCTGATAACCTTGAGTTTCTTTGGATTCAGCCAAATTTGGATCTTAAATTTGCATGTTTGTTTGTGTTAAAAGTGAAAACGGCTGCCAAAAAACTCGGCATCCTTTTCAAGGTTAGGAGGTATTTGAAACCGGACCAGCTCCTTAAATCTGTACATTGCTAAAGTCCCATCGTGCGTGGAATACTTATACCATCTTTAAGATTAATCAGCGAAATACGCCTTTGGACGTTTTTGACTCAATCGATCGTCGTGCTGAACGGCTTATTAGCGATGAAACCTTGACACAGGCTATAATAGTCAGTCTGAATCATCATCGTAGAGTAGCTTTTCTTTCAGTGTTTTATAGGTTACACTTTGGAGAGTGTGCACAGGAATTACATAATTAAATACCGCTCTCTCCATTCCATCACAGGACAACTAGATGTCGTGAGTGTTTTACCCGTATGTACTGAACCTTCCCCCGATTCGCACGAAGGTTTCGCTTCGTCATTTATAATGCGTACGACTATGTAGTGTAATTTACTTCCGATATCTGTGTTTCTTTCAACATAAAACTTGGGAGCTTTCAAGAGCTGAGAAAATAGACTTCTGTTAGCTAAACGCGATCCATCGTCGGTCACATCATTACTTACCATAAGGTTAAATTCAGGTCAAGGGCGTGTCTGTATCATATAAATGTATTTTAGATAAGCAGTAAAAATATGACTTGGTTCTTGACATCGTCGTTTGCAATACTTACTACCTAATATATTTATTTATGAAAGTTAAGTTCGTATTCTTACTTAGATAAATATGTGTATAGCTTTGAAGTTTCGTTCGGCTACAAACAATTATGAAGTAAGACAGGTATTCTATTCGCAGTTTCTTGTTTTATCTACATGTACAATCTGTATGTAATAATTCACGAAGTATTGAACATGAAATAATACGAAATTATTAACATGTCACAAGATCACAAGAGAGTGGTCAAGGATATGTATTTTCGCGATAAAAACAGGTGAGTATACATGGCCTAAACGAAGGCGAATAATAGTAGAAGAAACCGACATGTGGGAATATTGAAATTAAAAAAAAAATGTATATCGTTGTCTTGTTGTTAGTGAATATATTATTTCTTTCTTTCTTCACAGGACTTGTGATACAGTTTTCGTAAACCCTACCATTGAGCGGAGAGATCGCGGGTTCTACTCCGCTAATGACTGACATTTGTGTGATGAGCATAATAAATGTCAGTTGTATGGCTGGGTGTAATGTATCTATGTATGTATGTGTATCAGCTCTTTAGTTACCATATTACAAGCTTTGCTTAGGTTGTAATTAAATGGCCGTGTGTAAAATTGTGTCTCCATATTTATTTATTTTTTTCTTACATACATGTAACGTGTAATTTAATTAAAAGTTATTTTCCTTTCTCAAATTTCTTTTATTTCTTATGGTAGGGCTATTTACAATTTGTGTTACCGAACTCGTGTACTCGTCTTTTCGTGCTCTCAAACAGTACGCCATTTCCCCTTGTCTATGTCTCTAGCTTATTCGTTCATCAGTCATTCATTCAAACTGCAATCGTCCGTTACTTTTCATTCCTACATACATATATAGGATTAATCTTGCAAAAGAATGAGATAGAACATACAAGGTTAATGAGAGTTCTGATTACGATCGTCGTCGAATTGGCCTAGCTGTGTGACAGTACAGTATGTACAGTACAGTCGATGGTTCGATTCCAGCGGATTTAGGGGTTTTTATAGACTTTTTTAATAATAATAAATATTGAATGTACTGATTAATTTTATTTTTTGTATAGATGTTAAAATAATAATTAGTAATAAAATATTTATTTTCATAATATTATAAACAAACATTTAAATATTGTTTATTAAATACAATTTTAGTATCAATGCCCCACGGTTTCACCCCTGTTAATTTTATTCGACAAACACCGCGCCGCTAACGCACCCGTGTAGTTTATCATAATTGTTGTTAGAAATGTATAGTATGGGCGAGGGAAATCGTAATGCGCAGGCGCTGCGCCGCTTCACCCCCCTGGCTTCGACCGACGGCTCTGCTGGCACAGTCTGCTTCGTGCTTTGGCCGTGAGCTCGCGTTTGTTTGTTTTGTATGCGCTATGTCATTTCGGGCGTTCGGTGGCGCTTATATGTAATTTACGAGTGTTAAGATTTTGCATTGTATGACTTGAGTTGGTGTACCAGGAGTTTGCTGAACTGATTGCTTGAGTAACAGTGTCCTAGTTGTTGTAGTATTTGAGGCTGCCACACGCACACACACAAATAATTCACAATCTGCAGTTCAGTTCGACGGAGCAAGCTCGAAGTCACCGCCCGCTCCTGACGAGGTGAGTCTCTTTTGTTTATTACATTAATTACTGTGTATCGCAGCAATACTTTAGAGAGGGATTGATTCGCGATAGATTGAATTAAGGGCCCAGCACATATTCGCGAACCTGCTCGAAAAATTGTTATTCCCGCAAGTACAAATTATTTTAATTTTTCATTATCTCCTAAACGATGTGTCCAAATAATATGTTATAAAGCGCAAATTTTAACTTCATAAAATTGTCTTTATGGCGAAGTAACTTTTTTTCGTAAAGATTAATATGCCATGTCTAAAAATAATGTTTTTAAATCAATTTTCCACAATTCTTTATCACAGAATACCTTATTGTGGCTTAGGTATAAGAGCTGGGTATATACTATTGCTGCCTTTTTTAGATCTACTAAAGACCAATATTTTTGTTTATCTTTCTATTACCGTATCATTAAAGTTTAGGTCAGCGCACGCGGATAAAGCAGTTGGGGAGGGCCTCGACTTCCGATTTACGTAACAAAAGTCAATATTTAAGGCTAGCTGAGAGTTGTAACCTAATGTTATACAATCTATACTATTCCTTGTAAATGTGGCTACCATATACAAGAATAATTTTTTGAATCCGATTTTTAGGTTCAAAGATTAACGTGTTTAAAAATATAAACAAACAAGAAAACTCTTCCGCTTTATTATATTAAATATAGATTACTATTCCTTCATTGTCATTGTTATTTAATAATACATAATATATCATTGAGGTATTATGTACGGTTACCCTTCTACCCTAAGGGTGTAAAAAAAAGAAAAGACCTTGGGGCAAAGTAAACAAAAATTATTATTCTTGTAAAGGTGAAATGAGACAAACTGTTCCCTTAGATATACTTAGGCTAAGTTATATACAAAAATTACGACTCATCTAAATAGGTAAAAAAAAAGTATCTCAGAGAATAGTTTGGTGGGGTATCATGACAAGCGCCTGTTCATAGCTAGATTCATTAAGGTTGCTTAATATTTAAACTATAAAGAAATCGATCGTGGAAAAGTAGACAACCCTTTTCTGGTCATTGAAATCGGGAATGACGTGGAACAGCTCCGTTGAAACGCGGCTCCCCAGCACCCGGTGGCAGATTCATTAAGGTTGCTTAAAATTTAAACTATAAAGAAATCCATCGTGGAAAAGTAGACAACTCTTATCTGGTCATTGAAGTCGAGCAAGACGCGGAGCGGCTTCGTCGGCACGCGGCTCCCCAGCACCCGGTGACGGCGGTGGCGGCGGTGGCGGCGGTGGCGGCGGTGGTGCTAACAGCCCTGGGAGTCCATACTAATAACCAAAAACCCCGAATAACCGGGGTTTTATAAACCAGCAACGTAATTGCTCGAGAAGACAGCAAATAATTAGCCTCCTAATCGGGTGTATGACCTTATACGGGCACGAACCAACCACAAGTCTAGCCCTGATGATAGTGGAGATATTTTAGAACGCGCACGATCACTGTTGCTACGTTATAGCAAAACTAAGGTTGTCTTCAGGCTACTGTTGGAAGGAGACTGGCAAATATGGTGCAGGGCGTCCTTTAGAGAAGCTATTTTAAAATAGCTCTATTATTTTTTTCCACTATTTCCCACGACAAACACTGCAAAACCCAAATTAACAAAAAAATCACCTGAACACCAACATCTGTCTTTCTATTTGTCTAAGAATTATTAATAATTTATTCCTATTTTATAGTTTAACTATAAAAGTCATGGAGTTTTGTTATAAACTCAATATAAGCTTACAGGGTAGTTTAAAAAAAAAACTACTTCTAGTAATTTTTGTTTGACTTTCAAAAAAATTTTTTTATATTACAAAGGTGGCAAACAGGGATCACTAGCACTTTGCGATCTTGAACTTCCTTACCTCAAGGAGCTCCGGAAACCCTACTCACCGCAAGAACACAACACAACTTCTCACAACATTTCTGTAAGAGGAAGGTAGTCCACAACTCGGGCTGCCTCAAGTAAAGAGAATTCTCCAAAGAAATGTATCTGTGCCCTACCTGACTTTATGTACAGTCTCACCTATTTCTGCTGTAAAACAAGTAGTGTTCGAGTTGCCGAGTTCTGATACGAAAAGTGTGGTTGGCTATATAGACTGATACACGAAATGTTACAAACCAAATCCTCAGAAGTATCAACATGTTCATGAATGACTAAAGTGGGAACTCCAGTCTCTAATTTTCGTTAAAAATAGCTATACGCTCTACTTACTATTTAAAATCAGATAGATTGCAAGCAGTTTGCTCCATCACACCATAAAATAATAAAACTATTGAGTACTAGGACTACCATACATCATATCGGGTTTACGGCAATCGAATTGACTTATTTATTAAAAATCGTTAGACTATCTCAAAGCCTTCAACGCTTAATGTATTTAAAATTTATTACCACATGATTGTTAAATACAAAAACATATTACATTGGAGACAATAGTCAAAGTTTATCATGGCTATGAATCCAAGGAAAAAGTACTACCTAATAGTACAAAAAAGTAGTAGGATGATCACTAAAGGGTGGTAGAAAACTCACCTGGATCAGGCAAGCCTGAACGCAGAGAAGCTAGAAACCGAAGGTAGAAATGTTTGTACTGAATGAAATATTGAATTCAGAATAACACTTAAGATTTAACGAGACGTTTATATTGTTTTTTTTCTAAGTATATTGTTTTTATATTATTAAAAAAATTAAATAGAACCTTTCAATGGCAATGTTTATCTCAGGGTTGAGAACGTGTTATTTCTCACGTATTTATGATTCAACTATTACCAAATATTTGATAAAAATGAGGGTCAAATTAGTTTTATTACATTATTTAAAGATAGATAGTAGTAACCTATGTGCAATTTGTTCAATTAATTCATATTTATGGCCAAGTAATCATTTCCATCAAAGTTTACATTACTATAAAATGGACTCCGTAGCACCGGAGAATCATTCTCAACTTTGATTCCAAAGTAAATATGAACGCTAAGGCCGCCCTTATTCTTTGCGCTACTGCGCTTTATATCCAGGTAAGTGATTTTTCAAATATATTATGTTGGTTTAATTAATTAATTATTTAGAATGTAATAAAAATAATTGTGATTTCCAATATACAGTCCGCTTTGGGTCAATGCCACGGCCGCTTGGGTCTTGGTCGTGGTGGATGTGGTGGCTGCGGAGGACATCTCGGCTACGGAGCTGGCATTGCTGATATTGGTCTCGCTAATGGACTCGGTGCCTCCTGCGGTGGTGGTCTCGGCGTCGCTAGCGCCTCTGCTTATCCTCCCTACGGGCTTGGTATTGCCTCTGAGAACGAATACGAAGGCTGCGTAGGTGTCGCCGGTAACTTGCCGTTCCTGGGTACCGTTGGTGTTGAAGGCGTGTTCCCCACTGCCGGTGCTGGTGTTATCAACTATGGCTGTGGTGACGGAGCTATCGGTATCACCTCTGAGGGAGGTTACGGTGCTGGTTATGGCAACGGCTACGGAGCTGGTTACGGCCTTGGTCGTGGCTATGGAGGCTATGGTCTCGGTGGTTGCGGATGCGGATGCGGCGGTTGGTGATAAAAACCTTAAAGACAAGCTTTTAAAAAAAATATTACAAACTTGACCTGGCGAAATGCAACATTACAAAAGCGATCACTTTTATTTTCACCCATGTTCCTATAACAATAAAATAGATTTCTGTAGTATGATATCCATTGAAACAAAATAAGTTTCCATTTCAACTTTTTGGATAATTATGAATAAATATTTACACGTACAGTTTATGTAATACCTGAAATGATACACTATGTGGAAGTACATATAAAATGTATTTATATTATACTGTAAGTGCTGCAAAGTCCATTGCGATTCTTAAATTCGTCGTTATATGGTGTTATATAGGTAATTGTATTCGATGCATTATTATAAAACATCTGGCCGACCAAGCTTTGCTCGGTGTCTTAGAAAAAAAAGAAAAACAAATCGATGGAGCCGTTTCCGAGAAACCAATTACATATATATATGCAAGAATTGCTCACTTAATATTAGGTCCTTAAATATGAAATTGGCGTTTTCTTGAACTGGACACTTTGATCTCAAATATCTGGCGTCTGGTTAAAAATTCCAAATTCAAAATTTATTCCAAATTTAGGCTTGTTTATTTGTGTTTCGAATTTAGTGATTCATTTGTTTTCGCACCATGTTTTTTTTCTTTGACATCATTCTTTTCACAAAATAGAAAATTTAAGATATCGCTTTATTTACGCATATAAGTTCCATTGTGGCATCAGCGCTTCAGAATCATCTCGAAGGATTAATGATGTATACGGGAAAGCTACTGTAAAAGAAAACACGGTACGTTTTTGGTTCCAACGTTTACGTTCTGGAAATTTAGACCTACGAAACAAACCCCGTGGACGGCCGGAGACCCTAGTTGAAAATGAAGAATCAAAGGTGATCGTTGAAGCGGATCATTTGCAAACCACATCAGCGTTAGCAGCAAGCTTCGGAGCGAGTGAGAAAAAAAAATTCACTTGAAACAAACAGGAAAAGTGTAAAAGCTCGAGAAATGGGTACCGCATGAATTGACTGCAGCACGCCAACAAACGCCTATTGAGTTCTGCATTACATTACTCAACCGTCACAATAACGAGGGAATTTTGAATCGTATTGTTACTTGTGATGAAAAATGGATCCTTTACGAGAATCGGAAATGCTCATCACAGTGCTTGAACCCAGGAGAACCGGCCAAATCCTGTCCCAAGCGAAAATCGTCCCTGAAAAAGGTACTGGTGAGTGTTTGGTGTACCAGTGCTGGTGTCATACACTACAGCTTCGTAAGATCTGCTCAGATGATAACGGTAGATTTGTATTGTCAACAATTGCAAACCATGATGGAAAAGCTAGCCGTTAAACAACCGAGACTGGTCAATATCTCAAGCCCACTGCTGCTTCAGAACAACGCTGCACCCTATACTTTACGACCGACGGTCGCTAAATTAGAGGAACTGCAGTTGGAATATCTCCGACACCCACCATGCTCCCTGGACCTTGCTCCAACAGATTACCGCTTTTTTCGGAATTTGGACAATTTCTTGCAAGGAAAATAAATTCTATTCCGATGAGGCTGTCGCAACTGCCTTCAAAGATTTTGTTGATTCTTACTCCCACAATTTTTTCAGCAATGGAATCAATGAACTACCTTTAAAATAGCGAAAGTGCATTATTATCTAATAATGGTACATACTTCGATTGATTAAATTTATAATTTCATAATTTTTTTTTCATTTTACTTTTATAATATAAAACGCTAATTTCATATGTAAGGACCTAATATAATAAGATACTAGCGATCCCCATAAGGTCGAAATTCGACCAGCGACTTTTTTATCATAAAATATTTTCTGTTTGACATTTACACTATTCATGAACCTAAACAATGAGTCTTATCTATATCACTTGCTGTCACTTTTCGTTGAATGACAATGTTAATATTTTGGGGGGTCTAAGTCCAATGGCACTGGTCCGGTTAGGATTCACAGTATTAATTTATATAATTTAATATATTGGTAACAGATATTATAGATAAATTTTAGCTTTCTGCACTTCTTCTACATATAAATTTTAACCATGCCAAATCTCACAGACTTCCGTGCACACCATACACTTAAAAAGGTACCGAAAGCTTTTGCATTACGTATTAATATATAGATTTTTTAGTAAAATATGCCAGAAAAGTTGCTATAGGGAAAACTGGCTTGTGACAGCCAAACGTACATGTTAGCGCGGCGGCTAAGCTATATAGCCGAGCGCGTCAACAACGGCGAGATGGTCGCTGATAAAAGAAACTGACTGAACTGTAGCTACTTGACCGGTGCAGACCGGGAATACGCTATGCCACCTCGTTGATGGTCTTCAGGTTGTACAGCGCGTTCCTTGATAGGTTTTAGTGGACTGTATAGCGGGTAAATATAACTCACGACGACGTTCATGCGCCGTCCGGGCGCACGTGCACTTGATATAGCGGGGTCGTAACGTAATGCGCGATGTCAATACGCGCGCGCGGGTGAGCGTAGACTGTTGGTAATTACAAACAGCTTCCCAATCAGCGACGGAAAGGGGACGACAGGTAGCCGTTGAAGCGGATTGATAAATATAAAAGAAGTGCCAATTAAGTGGCGCGAACATAGCCCCCGGCCTAAAAACCATTGGTTTTTATAAAGAAAGCGAGAAAATTAGAAGAATAGCGGTTTTTTTTTTTACAAAAGAAGCGTGTATTAGCGGGTAGACCAGGAAGCAAAGAATAAAAATTATTGCGAAGGTAATACACATAAACGGACGACAGGTCTCTTGAAGACACTGGTCGCCGTTTTCACGGAGGCTACTCTACAGATGCCATCGTTACCAACATGAGTGGCTATAATGACACCAAGAGGCCAAGAAAGTGGGGGAATATTATCAGTGATAATAAGAACAATAGAACCTATTTTAAGGGGATTTGAAGGTGTATTCCATTTCCCTCTTGATTGAAGCAAGTGAAGATACTCCAACTTCCACCGTTTCGAAAACGATTGAACCATTTGGTCTAATAAAGCAAATCGTTTTAACAAATTAATAGGTTCATCTGTTACTGCGCAAGCGGGTAAATGGTTAAGCGGAGCGGTCATCAAGAAATGCGCGGGTGTCAGTGCAGTGGGTTCGGAAGGATCCTCACTTAATAACGTCAGCGGGCGGGAGTTTATTACACTTTCGATTTGCGTTAGTACAGTTAACATTTCCTCATAAGTGAGCAATTGAGAACCAATAGATTTATAAAGATGTCCCTTAAATGCTTTTACAAAAATCTCGAAATTGCCTCTGAAGTGAGGGCTTCGCGGTGGATTAAATTTCCATACTATTCGATTAGCTGATAATTCATCTGAGAAAGACTTATTATATTCATCGGAGTTTATAAGTTTGTAAATATCCGATAATGCGTTTTTAGCACCTACAAAGGTTTTTGCGTTGTCAGAATACATCGTTGAAACTGAACCTTGGCGTGCAAGAAATCTTTTAAGAGCGGATAAAAAGGAACTTGTACATAGATCTGTTGTAAGTTCAACGTGCACGGCGCGAATGACCATACAAACAAATATGCAAAGATAAGCCATAATCGAACGGACTCCACGTTTTCTAAACGGTATAATAGATATAGGACCAGCATAGTCAACAGCGGTGTGAGTAAACGCCTTTGATTCATTCACACGACAAGCGGGTAAATCTCCCATTAATGGAAAATTGGGTTTAAGTTTAGCCTTAAAACAAATTTACATTTGTATATAACCAAGCGGACAATATTACGACAGGAAAGGATCCAGTATTTTTGTCGAAGAATTGCCATTAACGCAATCGGTCCAGTATGAGATTTTTGGCGATGATAATATGAAATTATCAACTCAATCACACGGTCCTTGCGAGGCAATAAAATCGGATGTTGCTGGTTATAGGACATATCTGCATATCGAAGCCGTCCACCGACGCGTATGAGGCCGTCTGCGTCTAGAAAGGGCACGAGTCGCTGTATGGCACGTGGACAAGGAGAGCTTGACTTCAAACTTTCGATAATGTGCGGAAAATGTAAATTCTGTAGGGCCTTTAGTATTTGTAATTCTGCGAAATTAAGATCATGGGCGGTAAAACTATTTGAACGCGGAAGTTTCTTTACAAAACGATAAATTAAAACAATAGTGCGGAGTAGTAAAAGCCAAGAAGACACGCGGGCAGAGAGGTCCAACAATGGGTTAGAGATCTCATTATTCTCGGAGATAATAGGAAGAGAAACAAGTTTCTTTATCTCTGGTAAATCAGAATCTATTTTAGCGGGGCTTATTGAAGTGACTGGCCATTCACTAGGATCATGGCATAGCCATTTGGGGCCATTGAACCACAACGGGTGATCCAACAATTGAGCTGGTGATAACCCACGAGATAAGCAGTCGCTGGGATTCTGTGATACAGAAACATGATAAAAATTGTTAGCGGGAATTGCGGAAATAATTTTAGTAATTCGAGTAGCAATAAATGTTTTAAACCTATGCGGAGAAGCAGTGATCCATTGTAAGGCTACCATGGAGTCGGTAAAACAATAAATTTGATCAATAGAACGACGTTTTACATAAGTATCGCTTACGCGTCGAACTAGCTTTGCCATAAGCAAGCACGCACAAAGCTCTAACCTGGCTATTGAAATAGTTTTAAGTGGAGATACTTTAGATTTAGCACAGATTATCCTTGTAATTGGTGTCGAATCTCTATTTATCTGACTTCGAATATACACTACTGTGCCATATCCAAATTCACTAGCGTCGGCAAAAGAAACAATGGATATTTTTGATTTTTCTTCAACGCCTACATGACGTTGAAAGCGTAATTGTTGAATACAGGGTAGTTCGCGTTTATAGTTTAACCAGATACGAGTAATATCTGACGGTGGTTGCTCATTCCAGTCGAGCTTCAATATGTGAAGTTTTTGCAAAATCAATTTAGCGTATAATATAACTGGGGCTATGAGGCCAAGAATATCATATTGACGTGCGATTAAAGATAATATATTGCGTTTAGTAACAGGACGGTCCTCAATATTCACGGTGAACATAAATACATCGGAACTGGGTGACCACTGTAAGCCTAACACTTTTAAATTTGTGTCTAGCTCATCGAAATTGATGTTAGTCGTATGTCGATCAAGGACCGGAAGAGAATCAATGAGCTTGGGTACATTGCTAGCCCACTTCACGAGCTCAAAGCCCCCGGCCTTGAGCAACTCGCGGAGATTATCTCTGAGCCTTACACAGTCAGATAACAACGGCATGGAATAGCACACATCGTCCATGTACGTGTTGTTTTCTATAACGGTGGCAGCGAGTGGAAATTGCGTACGCTCGTCGGAACATAGTTTTCGTAGCACTCTCATGGCGAGAAACGGACTACTACGTAGACCAAAACAAACTCGGTTAAACTGATAGGTATTCAAAGGTAAAGCAGGATCAAATCTATATAAAAATTTTTGAAATTTGCGGTCGTCCTTGTTGACTGAAATCTGTAAGTACATCTGTTTAATATCAGATGTAAAAGCAATTGCATATAGACGAAAATTTAAAAGAATTGTGAACAGATCATTTTGCAGATTATTACCAACGTATAGAATATCGTTTAGTGATAAATTTAAATCTGCTTGAACCTTAGACGAACAAGTTTGATTTAGAGTTTTTGAACTTGCATCCATTACCATGCGCCATCTAGTTGTAGTCTTATCCAACCTGGCAACTGCATGATGCGGTATGTAATATCCCGTGGAAGGGTAATCATTATCAACTAGAGAAATATATCTCTTCTGAATATATTCCCGTATGATAGCATCGTATTCCATTCGCAGATTAGGTGATGCAATTAATTTGCGTTCAAGGTACAAGAAGCGTTTTTTGGCTGTAGTAAAAGAATCACCTAGAATGGTTGCAGGATCGCGTGAGAAAGGTAAAGCTACGGAATAGCGCCCACTAGAATCACGAGAGAAATTATTTTTAAAAATGTGCTCATTTTCTAAAGCGGCTGGATCGTAAGTCGGAGTACATTGCACCTCCTCGAGCTTCCAGAATTTTTGGATAATATTTTCCAAGCGCGGTTCTTCTGTAAAGGTACAGAGAGAGATATGTGATTTAGAATTATCTACGATAGAGGTATCATAGGAAGAAGCAGTAGCGGGATAAATATGAGCGGCAGTATTTGGAGCGGTTGTATTTAAAGCGGGAGTAGATAAAGTAGAATTAATTGAAGCGGGATTAATTAAAGCGGAATCAATTGACGCAGGAGTAATTGAAGCGGTAGTAATCGGAGCAGTACCAATTACAATATAACCAAAAATCGTTTCGAAAGCGGTAGGCGTACCAGGTGGACCAGCGGCGCGACCTGACAGCAATATATCAGCAAAAAGTGGAGCTCCAATGAGTATGTCAATCTCAGACGGCGTTGAAAAGTTGTCATCTGCCAGAGGTAGACTGTTCAAATATGACAGACAAGATACGTCAACTTCCACAGAGGGTAAGTTGTCCGTGATGCGGTCAATAACATAGGCGTCAATGAAAATAAAATTATCATTTAATCGTGAAGATAACGTTATCGAAACTGCCCCTTTAATAGGGTTAGACGCGGAGCCTATGCCTTTAACAACAGTGTTATTAACTTTATGACAATTTAAATTCAATTTTGAGCAACACTTTGAAGTTAAGAAGTTACTTTGGGAAGCGGAATCAATTAAAGCGCGTAATATATGCCGCTTACCATTTATATCCGTTGCATAAAGCTGAACGGTACCCAATAAACATGTGGTATTCTTTGGATTAGAAACAGGGCGAATATTGCAAAGCGATACATTCTGTTGTGGCGATTGATAACTAGTAGGTAAGCTTGGTAGCCTAGCGGTAGCGGTTTGTGAGCGAGTCATGGCTTGCGGAGACGTACGTTGCGGCGTATATGAGCGCGGGCCGACCGCGGCAGCGACGTTGTCAGCTAGTACACGAGGCTGCGCGGGAGATCCTGATGTACCACTTAGCAGTGCGCGAGAATCTTCACGCGTGCTAGACACTTTGCGACACAACATGGAATGATGCTTACATCCACAATGACGACAATTAAATTTAGAATTACAAGCGGTACTTATATGCGTTGTACTTAAACAATTAGTGCAACCTTTGTTTTGTTTTATAAACGAAAACCTATTCTCAATTGAAAGCTTATTAAATGCGAGGCACCTATACAAATGCGTATGATCCGTTTGCTTACATAGTGCACATTTAGTTGCACATGATGCAATAAACGAATGAGTAGATTTTGTGTTGACTTGCCTGTTATCATTAACGCGACTATGAGAAGCGGGCGCAGTGCGATCCAAAATTCTACTTTGTTCGCGGATGAATTTTATTAAATCATTATAGCTAGGCATAGATTTACCTCGCATCTGCATTTCAAATGAGCGTGCGGTACTCGAATCTAATTTCTTTAATGAAATTTGTAACAGAATAAAATCAGATAAACTATCCAGCTTGAGAGATTTTAAACTGGAAACAGCGGTACAAAACTTATCTAGAAATAATTCCAAATTCTTACATGTCGCGGTGTTAAATGATTTAAATTCGAGCATTTGGTCTAAATATGCGGAGGCTAGGTTATGCTTATCCTCATATTTATCGACGAGTGTTTGCAATATAAGAGGGTAATTATCACCGTTCGGAACTATTCCACTACAGACGGCGAGTGCCCGGCCCGATAATTTATTAATTAAATATTGTACGCGGTCGTGATCTGTTAAATCAGGATTTTCGTGAATAATCCGCTTAAATGATTCGTAGAATATTCTCCATGTCATTGGATCACCATTATAAACCATTAGATCTAGCTCTGGAAGTTTTATAGATTTTAAGTTGCGGTAAAACTGCAGAAGATTGTACTTTAGTAGCAGGTGGATTAATTTTATTATAAACAAATTTACAGCGGCAGTACATGTCTTCGAATGCATTTATAGACTGGTAATTAACCGTATAAGAAGGATTTATAGCCAATTCGGTGGCATTTAGTTTGTGCACTATATCACTAAATTCGGTGTGTAACCGTTCCAATGATATTATTCCGCATAAAAATAAATCTTTCTCAGTGTCATCAGCGAAATCGTGTAAAGAACGGTTATAAATTTCTTGTATTCGGGAAAATATTGCGTCGCGTTTACCAATTAAAAGTAAACGTTCTACTCGGAAAGCATCGATGGACTTTGTGTCCTCGTGATCTTCCTTGCTTCTACCACTACGAGTAGCCATTTCTAATAAATTATTATGAAATAGACAAATTGCAAAATGTCTGAGTTACTGACTGTAACTACAATGCACGATGAGGATGACGAACAATTGAAGCGGCAAGATAATTATTTGTGTCGAATACCTTCACTTTACAAAATAAAACATAAAAATGAAATATTCGTATTTAGGAAAATGGAGTACAGAAAACAAATAGATAATAGCGTTTTATATAACACAACGTTACAATATAAAGGTTAATTGCAAGCGGGAATACAATAATTACATGAATCTTATGGTTCAAAATTTAATTGTCTTTTTTTTTTGTACTAAAAGATGAGGGTGCGGGTGAATAAGTATTATGATATAAGAACTAATTTAAGAAGCGGGAATTAATCAATATTGCGACTCAATAAGGTCAAGAAACAATGATCGGGTTCTATAGCACCAGGAAACTGTGAATATGCTCCGTCATAGAAGGACTATGAAAACATGATCCGGCATCGAAGGAACATGAAAATGTGTTAGCGCGGCGGCTAAGCTATATAGCCGAGCGCGTCAACAACGGCGGGATGGTCGCTGATAAAAGAAACTGACTGACCTGTAGCTCCTTGACCGGTGCAGACCGGGAATACGCTACGCCACCTCGTTGATGGTCTTCAGGTTGTACAGCGCGTTCCTTGATAGGTTTTAGTGGACTGTATAGCGGGTAAATATAACTCACGACGACGTTCATGCGCCGTCCGGGCGCACGTGCACTTGATATAGCGGGGTCGTAAGGTAATGCGCGATGTCAATACGCGCGCGCGGGTGAGCGTAGACTGTTGGTAATTACAAACAGCTTCCCAGTCAGCGACGGAAAGGGGACGACAGGTAGCCGTTGAAGCGGATTGATAAATATAAAAGAAGTGCCAATTAAGTGGCGCGAACAGTACATAATGATTTTGCTTTTTGGTGCTTCGATTTCGACTTTTGGCTCGTACTATTATTGCAAAGAAAAAATTTGCTTGCCTTAGATTCACCCAGTTTAAAACTTTGCGAGACATATTATAATTTTATGAATCTTGTTTCGCTCTCTATTTTAAGCACAGTGCTTTAAGTATCACAATAATATATTTTTAATTAAGATTTATTATAAAATTTCATTTATTATATCAAACAGGTCGACCTTTTATAGCATTTATTTGACAAGAATTCCCATATGCACCTTCTTGTCTGTCTGAAGTAAAGAGATGCCATAAATTTCGATATTCCTAGTTCAAATGAAAACCATGAAAATTTATTTTAATACTTTTATTTGTATACCAAAACACATTTACATACTTACATAAATAACATATTAATAAAAAGCTCCATATCCACATCCGTTGTAGCTAACAGGTCCGGTGAACCCGTTGTATCCGACTCCTCCACCCAGAGCACCTCCGTACCCGTAACCCGGAGCTACAGCAGCGGAAGTGATGGGAACCTCCGCCACGATAC
The DNA here is from genome assembly GCA_033032175.1 of Saturnia japonica. NCBI lineage: Eukaryota > Metazoa > Arthropoda > Insecta > Lepidoptera > Saturniidae > Saturnia > Saturnia japonica. The sequence goes on from CM065331.1 coordinate 2,471,690, forward strand.
CGACAGCTCCGTCACCGCAGCCGTACCAGACGTCACCAGCACCGACAGTCGAGAATATTCCATCAGTAGCCACAGCGCCCAGGAATGGCAACTGACCCGTCATTGCAACTACACCTTCGATTGTGTTCTCTGATGTAACACTCAGACCGTTGGGAGCGATAGGAGAAGCACTCGTAACGGACAATCCGCCACCATATCCCGCAGCTGGTGCAAAGCCAGCGGTTGGGCCGAGAGGTCCCGCTTCACAACCGACTGACGGCCAAGCTGATCCGTATAACATGTCGAAGGATGACAGAGCATCATATGGCCAGGGACCTCCGAAGGGTCCCGGTAGTCCTGCACCGATAACTTCTCGACCGATACATTGACTTAATACTGACTGTGAAAAATAGCATAAAATATAAAACCCATAAATCGCAAACCATTATTTACAATATTGATTGCTATTCTTACCGATATGAAAATAGACATGGCGCAGACTGTGAGACATATTTTAGATGCCATTTTGATTTTACTCTGTGAGAGAATATGGTTGACTATAAGTGACATAATATAGATGGAGTATATATACGAAATGTACAAAGTGATTTTGTACCAAAGTTACATAAACCTGTATGTAAGTTGTGAGAGCTGAGGCAATAATAATCGATAAGTTGCAATTATGTTTCAATAAGCTGAAGTTTATCAGACTATGTTAGTGTTTTAATTACATACAGTAACTCTGTTTCGTAACCATAGCTGGTATTTATAATTTCAATTTGGGCACTAATCTGCATCGGTTTCCGTTGTGAACCTCGTATGAATCTATCGCTTACTGTGATGGGATTCGAGCCAATAGCAGAGAGTTGTGAAGCGCTCATATGTTCCCGTCCAATCACAACGCCTTCATGGCACCATTGGAAACGGCGTCTCTTTGAAAAAGTCAAACTTCGCCGGCGCACGAACTATGTGCGATTCGAAGTGATTACGGGAAATAATTACAAAATAAACAAACTATCACATTATAATGAACAATAACACAACGTGCGATTCGTAAGTGACGATTACAAAGTGTATCGTTCAAACCTGCGTGCGTTACGTACTCCGGCTCATCAGATCTGATCATCCAGGATGTTCCCATCTGCTGGACGAACAAGCGTACGTGGCTAAAGGTAAGAATTCCTGTCATAGTTAACTAAAATACAATTTTTTATATTATACAGACGCACCCTTGACCTGAATGTAAACTGATGGTAAATAAAAATGTGGCTGACGATGGATCGCGCTTAGCCAACATGTCTATTTTCTCGGCCCTTAAAAACTCCCGTTTTATGTTGAAGGGAACACAGATATCGGGAGTATGACGAAGCGAAATCTTCGTGCGAATCGGGGGAAGGTCCAATACATTCGGGTGAAAAAAAATCACGACGTCTAGTTGTCCTATGATAGATGGAGAGAGCGGTATTTAATCATGTAATTCCTGCGCACACTCTCGAAAGTGTAACCTATAAAACACTGAAAGGTATGCTGCTCTACGATAATGATTCAGACTGACCATTATAGCCTTCGTCAGGGTTTCATCGCAAATAAGCCGTTAAGCACGACGATCGATTGAGCCTGTGGTGTACTATACGCTCCGCTTATTAAATGTATACCGCGGTACAAGATATGACGTAATGATACTCTACCACCACCGTGGCTCGCGGCAGTGCGCGATACTACGTGCGCCACACTTCAGAGCGAGGAGATTACTTGTAGCGCACCGTAGTTGACTCGCCGCCATTTCAAATATCTTGATGTTTAATTTAATTATCGCAATACAAATCTTATAATATTGAATATTTATTATTTATTGGTTCAAGTGACCCTTCTAATGTGGAGGTGAAAATAATCACCCCTACAAGCCAAAAGCGTCCAGTTGGTATTTCGCTTATAGATGGCAGCAGTATTCCACACACGATGGGATTTGTGCAAAGTACAGATTTAAGGAGATTTAAAGCCTCAGACTTAAAGTCCGGTTTCAAATACCGCCTAACCATGAAAAGCATGCCCAGTTTTTAGCAGCAGTTTTCACTATTAACACAAACGAATGTGCAAATTTAGGATCCAACTTTAACTAAATCCAAAGAAGCTCAAGGTTATAGCTACTTGTATGGTAACACTACGAATAGTAGAAGTTTAGATGAACGGACTATGTTTAGTTGAGAAAAAAACCGCTTCCAGTCGATAGACATGGCGAAATATTAATTCTTAATTAATAGCAGGTTAATTATAAAACGAATATTTACTGGTCTTATTTATCACGATATACAACTGAAATATAACTTAACATTTTTATATTAGGTAAGTAACAAAAAAAATCTTTTTAATTTTCATAATTGCTCTTTATTAGTCGCATTTCAAAATACAGATCAAATCCGGTTTAAGTTATTTTTTTCGAATTTAATAATTTCCACCACATCCACATCCACATCCGCATCTGCCAGCGATGGAGACACACCCAGCAGCATTCCCTCTGCCGCAGTACTCAACGGCGCCGATGATAGGGACCTGTCCGGTAACAGCGGTGGTACCTTCGACGGGGAGCTCACCAGCGACAGCTACGTTCCCGACTCCAGCACCTCCGTACTCACCGGATCCGACACCTCCGTATCCAAGACCTCCGTATCCGCCATAACCACCTAAGCCGTAGCCACCCCAGCCACCTCCACAGCCGCAACCATGACCGCAGCTGCTATACACAGTCTGAGGTACAATAGATTTTTATTCGATAGTAAATATGAAATTGTATTTCAGAATTATTACACAGAAAAGGAGCTATTCAAAAACTACACTATTTTTACGTTCATAAATTAATTAAGTTAATTATATTACGATTTAATTTTCCCTGTATTTTAGTAAATATTGGGAAATTGAGCAAAACGTCGTTTTTTTTAAATATATCATTTAAATCATAACACAAGCTCATTATGTATCGGTAAGTGATCGTCTTAGTAGGGGTACTAGTGGGACGCAGGAAAGAACCATAATGATGAACGAGGAAACAGACAATTAAATTCCAAATCTCAAAACCATCTCGATTCTTATTACTAAGTAATAGTTACTAATTTATTCATATAGTTTATCCGAAAGCTTCTATACAAAAATATCACTTAAAAGAAGTTTTCAAATTTATTATAAATGAAAAATTTATTGCGACCATGAAGTTCTCAATATTTAAATAAAAGAAATAACGATTTAAAAAAAAAATAACAATTTTGACAACTTACTTGGATTAGGCAAGCCTGGACACAAAGTAACAAGAAAGCGAAGGTAGACATATTGAACGTTCACTGATTCAGTTAAGAATTCTCAGAATGATGTACGACTGCTGCAATAAGGCTTTTATAGGCAATAAACTGTTGTTTTTCTCAGTTGATTATATATTTCATAACTTACAATGTTATATTATCAAATAGTATATTTTCCACGTTTTCAGTCCAATTAGTCTCATAATATGTTGCTCAAAATTTGTTTTATTGGTGAAATACGTGACCAAAGAGCAACTAATAACGATTTAAACAAACACGTGCTTTACTCGGAAAATAGAGTTGATTGGGACATAATAAAAATGTCTCCAAACCATATGTCAGCCGTGCTATATAAGCACGAAGAATAGAATTTAACATCACTCCAGACACAAGTCTCGTAAGAAAATGAACGCCAAAGCCATTCTCGTTCTCTGCGCTTCTGCGCTTCTGATCCAGGTATGTTATTACAAGATTTTATTAAACTTGCTTTGTTAGTATGGGTCAACTCTTGCCACTGAATAATAAAGCAGTTATCCCACTCAATCTGTGAGCTGAAATTTTTGTATATATGTTTTGTTTGGATGACAATGCACGATTAATTAAATGACGTGTTTTTAAATTCAATATGATGGATACCCAAAGACTGACACTGACCTGTTATTTTTATGCACCCGCATTGTGTCAAATGAAAGTTTTTGCTGAGAAGAATATACCTTGTCTTACCATAAATATTGTTACAAGGAATAAACTTTTTTTTTCTATTGCATAAATTTTTATAAGTGAAACTAGTGTTAGTTTATACATTAATATAATAACAATAAAAATATATAAAGCTCATTCAAAATGATCGCCAATGGCTTTAATACAGTCCTTTAAACGCTGAGGCCAGTTATCAATGAAAACAGGTACTTTCTCCATGGGGAAATTCTTTACTGTCAATTTTATCGATTATTTTAGGGATTCCAAATTATCATGGCGTTTAGAGCATGCCATAATCTCTAAAACTGACCAAAAATCATAATCCAGCGGATTAAGATCGGGACCAAATGAAAGCCAGTTTTCAGTTCTTGAAGGAAAATTGCGTAGATGTGGTAAATAAAATATATTCTTTCATAAACTTGGTTTTATTACAGTACAACTTTACAGTTACAGAACAAGTCGAAGTGACAGCAGGAAGGAAGCGCTGTACGTTCAGAAAAAAGGAACTAAAAATGGTTGCGTTCCATATTCAACAACACTCTCCCTTGGAACGCAATCCCATTTTTCTTAAACAATATAAATGTTTGTCAGCAGCAGTACCCTTTGTTAATATGTCCGCAACCATTTGTTCACCCTTTATATAGCAAAACTTTATTTGTAAGTTATTGACATGGTCCTTTAAAAAAATGATACCGAATATCTATGTGCTTAGATCTAGGTAAATAACAATCACTGATGGAGAGTTTTATCGCACTTTGATTGTCACTAAAGATGACAAGTGGGTTGCTCTGCTGTTGGCCAAGTTCATCGTGCAGTTGTTGCAGCCACAGCGCCTCTTGCGCCGCGGAAGACATCGCCATATATTCAGCTTCAGCTGTCGATAATGCGACGGTCTGTTGTTTCTGTGACCGCCAGGAAATACCACCTCCCTGTAACATAAAAATATAACCCGTGCACGACTTACGATCATGCACGTCACTCGCCCAATCAGCATCACAATATCCTGTGATGTTCTCATTACCATCTTTGGTGTAAACTAATTTCAAATTTTTTGTGCCCTGTAGATATCTAAAGATTCTCTTCACTGCACACCAATGCGTAGCTTTTGGATTTTTGTTATATCTGCTGAGTGTGTTCACTGCAAAGGATATATCAGGTCGTGTACCTTGAGCTACATAGAGTAAGGAGCCAATAGCTTGTTGATAAGGACTATCAGCTAATTTTTCTTCTTCTATGTTTTCATTAAATTTCATACCAACTTCAATTGGTGTTTTTACAGGTTTACAATCTGACATTCTGAATCTTGCCAGTATCTCATTTATATATTTTTCTTGGTCTATCATTACTTTGTCTCTGTCTCTGGTGATATGTAAACCTACACACTGACTTGCGGGGCCAAGATCTTTCATTTCAAAGCGTTGCTTCAATTTTTCTTTCAATAAAGTTTTCATAGACTGTTGAGCAGTAAACAATATTAAATCATCTACCCAGACAGCTATAAATGTGTTCTTTTCTGCATTCCAATAGACACAAGGATCTGTTTTAGATTGTTGCATCCCCAGTTCATGTAGAACATTATTTAATTTAATATTCCACAAGCGGCTGGCCTGTTTTAGTCCATATATGGATTTATGTAGTATACATACTTGAGATCCTTGTTTGTATTGATCTGGCTGCTGCATGTAAATATCTCTATCAATCTCTCCCTGTAGAAACGCCGATACAGCATCCATTTGATCAATTTCTAGTTCATATTTGGCTGCCAGAGCAAATAAATATCGAATTGTTGTGTATCTTACAACTGGCGAGTATGTTTCCTCATAGTCCATGCCCTTCTTCTGTGCATACCCTTTTATCACAAGTCTAGCCTTGTAACAGATTGTATTTCCACTCTGGTCAGTTTTTGTTTTAAATACCCATTTACATGGTAGAGCCTTCTTCCCTGGAGGGAGGTCTGTCAAACTCCACGTTTTATTTTTCATCAAAGAACTATATTCCTCATTCATGGCTTTTTTCCATTCTGTTGATTTTGGTGATAATAGAGCCTCCTCAACAGTATGTGGATCAGTTGTGTCTGTAAGCAAACACAAAAAACTATTTTTGTCATTCTGTGCATTATTTTGTGTATTCCGTAATCGGGACTGCAATGGTCTTAAGGAAATATTACTCTTATAGTCCTGTCTCATTGAAGAGGAAGGATAGTAAGTTTCATCCAGTTCTCCGGCATCAGTGTCACTTGAGTCTTCACTATAATTTTGTGTATCTGAGCCTTTACCTGACTTTACATGTGAGGACTCCCGAGTGCATATTTCTTGTAACTGAGTAACACCAGTACTCTCTGGCTTCTGACTAAATGGTGAAACAGAGCTGGAACTGGTTGGCTGGCTCTCCTCAACAGGAACATTAATTTCACACTGTATATTGATATTATCTTTGTAATTCTCCATGAAAACAACATCCCTACTTTTTATTATTTTATGTGTTTTAGGGTCCATCAAACGATATCCCTTGGAGTTTTCACAATAGCCCACCAATACCATCTTTATTGATTTTTTATCCCACTTTTGGCGTTTTTCTTTTGGTACATGGACCATAGCGTCAGAGCCAAATATTCTCAGGTGTGATAAATTGGGTTTTTTTCCTCTCCATATCTCATATGGAGTTTTACCTTTCAATACCCTAGTTGGGGAACGGTTTACAACATATGCAGCAGTTGCCAAAGCTTCAGCCCACAAGCGCTTCTCTAGGTCAGCATAGAATAACATGCACCTTGCTCGTTCGACCAGAGTCCTATTCATTCTTTCAGCCAAACCGTTGTGCTGCGGAGTGTACGGAGTAGAGGTCTGATGAACAATACCATGATTAGATAAGAACTTCTGGAAATTATGATTACAATACTCTTTGCCATTATCGGTGCGTATAATTTTAATTTTAAGTTCCAATTCATTCTCTACTTTTAATTTGAAATCCATAAAGGTATTTTGAACACTCATTTTATCTTTAAGGAGATATATATGAACCATTCGTGTAAAGTCATCTATATAAGTGATAAAATATTTCATGCCTCCATATGACACATTTTCCATAGGACCACATAAATCAGAATGTATTAGTTCTAGCGGTCTCGTTGCTCTGGAACCAACATTATTAAATGGCAATCTGGCTTGCTTACCTTCCAAACAATGGATACAGCTGATGACATTACTTTCATTCTGAGACAGAGACACACCCTCAGCACAACCAGGTAGGTTCTTTACATCTGCAAAATTCAAATGTGCCATGCGCAAGTGCCATAAATAAGTGTCATTACAGTTTGAATTTGAAGTTAAATGAGCGATCTCTATACTAGTGTTCATTATATACAAATTGTTGTTCAATATTGCAGAGCATATAATTTCCCCATTTCCATTTTCAATTTGACATCCCTTGTTATTAAATGAAACTTTATATCCACTCTTTACAATAGTACTGACAGAAAGGAGATTAGCAGCTAACCCAGGAACAAATAAAACATTTTTTACCTGAATTTTATCTTCCTGATTTAAATAAATGTCCACACATCCAACTCCCTTTACAGCTAATGGCTCCCTGTTAGCTACTGTAATATTCTTCACTGATGTCTCTGTAACATTGTACATCCACTCGCTTCTGCTTGTCATATGCATGGATGCACCGGAGTCTATGAACCATTTATCACTTTTTTCTTGAGTGGTGGCTGAAAAAGCTGCAACAAAACTGGAGCTTTCTACTTTATGTGCTGTTTTCTTAGGTAGCTTACAAAACTTGGCAAAATGTCCATGTCTATTGCAGTTGAAACATCTCGGTCCCTTTGCTTTTAGTGGCTGTGTTTTTAGATTATTATATTTTTTAGAGTTTGTATAAAAAGCAGCTGACTTTGATACATTGACCTCTTGAATTAGTTTAGATTTGACTGAGTCAGCACTGATTGTAATACCTGAACTCTCTAGCCCCATGATCATGGGCTTGTATTCAATAGGCAAGCCTGCCAACATCAAAGTTCCAAGCCATTCATCATTGACATCAAATCCTATATTCCGGAGTTTGTGAGCTGTTGTCATGATCTTGCTTACATACTCTTCGACACTATCGCTTGACTCTAATGTAGTATTTATTAAGTCCCTAAGCAGACCTACTTTTCTTGTAAGCCCGTTATCATCAAAAGCTCTGTGTAAACTATCCCATACCTGTTTTGTAGTTTTACATTCTTGAACATGAACATAATTTTGCGGATCCAATAATAAAATCAGCTTAGCCTTCGCCTTGATGTCCTTGTTATTATCTACAGGATCTTTGCCGGGTTCAACGCAGCACCACAAATCTTCGTGCTCTAAATATGTTTTCATACTAAATTTCCAAGTCGAAAAGTTTTCTCTTCCAATTAGTTTTTCCAGATTAAACATATTTGAGCCCATTTCGACGTGTTACACTCTGGATGAAAAATTATTTTTACACGTGAATGTTCAGTCGGCCACGTTGTAATTATGACTTTGCTTCAAATCTAAACTAACTTGTATTTCACTGTCTGAAGTTGTATTTTCACTTTTCTGATATTTTAAACTATACCACATACAACCACGCTCTGCTACCATGAAGGAAAATTGCGTAGATGTGGTAAATAAAATATATTCTTTCATAAACTTGGTTTTATTACAGTACAACTTTACAGTTACAGAACAAGTCGAAGTGACAGCAGGAAGGAAGCGCTGTACGTTCAGAAAAAAGGAACTAAAAATGGTTGCGTTCCATATTCAACAACAGTTCTGATGAAGAACGAAACGTTCGCTTCCAACCAAGCTTGAGTGGGTTGAGCTTCATGACCCGGTGCAGAGTCTTGCTGAAACGACCATTCTTGGTTATGGAACATGGTGTTGTTAAAAGGCTTTACCACCTTCTCAAAAATCGTAATTTGATACACTTACACCGATGTTTTGATACCTTTTTCACAAAATATGGCTTAGTCACTCCTTGATAGCTAACACCCCACCTAACCATCACTGAAGTCGGATAATGTCCACGTTGTACTTTGCTGACTAATTGGGCAGCTTCTATTTAGCTTCGAGCATAAAATCGGTTATTCTGCTTGTTAAAACATTGCGTAATAGTAAAAAAAATCTCTTCAATAAATAAAAAATTTCTATGACCTCCCTTTGCGTACCGCTTAAGAAGTTTTCTTGAGATTTTATCATCCTATTCATTTTTAAATTATCAGTTAAATAATGACAGTGCGACTCTTATAGGCTGCAAGTTTTAAGTCATCTTTTAAAATACGCGACATGATTATAGGTGCTGTATTCATTTCCCAAGATAAAATCTTTTGCTTTCGGCTAGATCTTTTTCTGTTACAAGCAAAGGAGGATTCATTGTACCTACCAATAGCCCAGTATACAAACATTCGACTAATACCAAGAGGATGTAGAGTTTCAAAATTGGCATTTAATACCGATTGGCGCGAAAATGAGAAAACACAATGAATATTCATATAAGAATAACAGATTCCAAATTCAAATGTAGTATTATGTTTTTTTATATTGTAACACTATTTATGGCCAGACTAAGTACGTAAGTGAAATATTGAAAGAAAGCTTTTAAAAAAAATTAAAGCTTAATTATTTTATTTTTGATTTGCAATTTAATTTGTATTGATAATGTTGCCTTTATAGTCAGCTGTGGGTCAATGCCCCGGCCGCTTGGGCCTTGGTCGTGGTGGATGTGGTGGCTGCGGAGGACGTCTCGGCTACGGAGCTGGCATCGCTGACATCGGTCTCGCTAGTGGGCTCGGTGCGTCCTGTGGTGGTGGTCTCGGCGTCGCCAGCGCCTCTGCCGTCGCACCCGTAGGTCTGGATGTTATTTCTGAGGACAGATACGAAGGCTGTGTAGGTGTCTCCGGTAACTTGCCGTTCCTGGGTACCGCGAGTGTTGAGGGTGTGTTCCCCACTGCTGGTGCTGGGGCTATCAACTACGGCTGCGGTGACGGAGCTGTCGGTATCACCGCTGAGAGAGGACACGGCGCTGGTTACGGTGCTGGTTACGGCGCTGGCTACGGATCCGGTTACGGCCTTGGCTACGGAGGCTATGGTCGTGGCGGCTGCGGATGCGGATGCGGATCCTCCCTGTATTAATCTCGATAGTGATATGTTGAACAATAAACGATACCCGAAGATTATATAGCATGCAAAACTGACTATACTTTACCCCCATTTTTGTTCTAAGTCATGTCTTATTCCGAATAAAACTATCACATTTCAGTTAAATATGACAGAACTGTAAACAATTTAAAGAATTATACATCTTATGTGTCTACACATATACTATCTGTGGTTTTGCAATATCTCTATTATAGTAGGCATAAATATTAGATGGTTACTTCGCAATACCATCTCATATTAAAACATCGAAATGGCTCAGGATGGTAAACCGCTAAACATAGAGGAACCCATATCTAAATCACTGAGAAATCGCTCTGTTTAAAAAGCAACAGTTGAAAAAGCTAATTTAAATTTAATCATGCAAAACATAGACATATAGACAGAAGTAAAGTAACACGTTACCTGAAAATATGTATATCATTTAACAGCACATCTAGTCATGGATATTCAAAAGGAATTTCATACTAAAGAAATTATTTTCGAAAATTTTTGAACTTATATTTTACTAGCTGACCCGCGCAACTTCGTATGCGTTACATAAGACAGAGAGAGAGAGAGAGAGAGAGAGAGAAAGTCGTAGGAATCTATAATAGAATTCTAAAGGAGCTAAAACTTTCTTTGTTTTATCTACGAGCCATTTGAGCATCATTCGCCCGCCCTTCCCACATGGAAATGCGCGCGCGGTACTTGATCATTATTTTGCTTCGGAGTTATTTTAAAACTGTGATATCTCCTAAGACATTAATTGAAATCAAATGATGTAAAGGCCAATTCTCTTCAAAATTAAATACTTGTGATGGATGAATAACATATTTATTCCGATAAGGATTAATACCATGTTTATAAAACCACCATCGCAAATAATGCATTATTCTAGAACAAACTCTATTACTATAGTAAAAAAAAAGATATAAAAAAGTTATGGTTATGGTTATAGTAACAGATCTACCGTTAATACCTAGCTATAAATTTGAAAGGAATTTAAAATTTATACAGATAACGCCATCTAGTTTAACATTATGAATTGATGTTTTTACAAACGAAGCTGTAAATGGTCTGCATAAGTGGCGCCAGACTATCAAATCCTTGAAAAGGTGCATAAAGCTTAAAAATTATCAGGAAATAATTAATTTATTATATGCAGGAAACTTTTTAACAAGTACTGGTGGTCATTTTACATTTATAACAAACTTTATAGTAAGGTACTTCTTGTATATTCAAAATCAGAGATAATGTAAATGGGTTTAGTTAGGATAACAAAGAAACAGCCGATTGGAGTGAGGGGAATTTTGAGAAACCAAGAGGTTATAAGGGCTTTTAACGAGCAGTTCCGAGTGTTTTGAAAAGATTTCGGCGCGATCAGGGATGGACTGTTTTGCGTGACAAGTACGGTTAGTGTGTGACAAGTGAGGGTAGTATCTGATATACAAAAAGTGAGCTAATAAGTCGTTATAATGCTGTTGCAAACAGCAAAAGTTCATTCGGTAGTAACAGTCAAATTAGTTAGGGAAAGTTGATGTCTCGGTTCTTCTTGTTGCGTTCGCGATCGGTTTCGGGCAGTCTAATGCGATCGAGTTTGCGGTTTTGGCGCGATCAGTGACGGGCTGTTTTTCGCGATTAGAGCGGATAGTGCGCGATCAGTGCGGTTAGTGCGTGGCAAGTGCGGTTAGTACGGAATATACCAAAAGTGAGTTAATAGGTCGTTATAATGCTGGTGGAAACAACAATAGTGAAATTAGCTAGGGAAAGTTGCGGTCTCGGTCCTTCTTGTTGCGTTGGTGATCGGCTTCGGACAGTCTGGGGGTATTTTAGGGAAAGGTTGTCAGGTCGAATTGGAGTACGTACCTACATAATAGTGAAAAGTGCTACCTAGGACTAGAGACACCTGAACGGTTCATTAGGTGTTATTGTGTTCCTAAATGTAAGGATAAGTGCTGCTGTAAATTCTAAAGACTGTAAGTAGATTAAGGTTAGCTTTTATGGAAATATACAAAAATATCTACCGTATATACCTAATATTAAAGAATTCAAACAAGGTCTTATGTACCTACTAATTTGAACCTAAATGACATGATATTACATTACATGACCTACTACTCCTCAGTACTCGGTCAAAATGAGGTATATGTCGAAGCCAAGCCTGGGTTTTCGCAATAAAGATTAATTTTAACCAAAACAACCATTTTGTTACTACTCTGGTTTAATTTTTCTTTTAATCTCTGTACATAACTACAACAGAACTACAAAACGGTATCGCTAAACCGAAATACTATACGGAATTGTTTCTCTATTTCCAAATCAACAGCTTTGATATCTGAAACCTACATAACAACAACTATATACTCTGTTTATAACAATTATGTGAAATTAATACAAATAAACATTTATTTATATTTGAATTTTACAATACATAGATCCAAATGAGATATTAACGCTACTTACGTTAGTTGATTCTAAACACAAAATAATAAATAATTACATTTGAAACTCTCTAAAATATATAGATATGATAACTTGTATTCAATCGCAGCTAGTTACAAAGAACTGAAGGAACCGCTAATATAATACGAAATATACAAACTAATCTATGAATCTAACTAATATCCCTATTAGCTAATACACTGATATTCGTTAAAAACGGTGCCTAATATAGTGATTCTATACTACGAAATAACAATAGATACTTAGTATGTTCGGGCTAATAAATTGGTCGGGGGTATGCAAAATTATTTTTGTTCTTTAATTACCCCCTACAATAAAAATCGGAGATGACTGGTCACTTGCTCGTGGGACTCGGACGGATACCGGTGCGGCGGCTAACATCTCACGACACACTTGTAATTGTTTCGGCGGTATAGTGCATACCTATAGGTGTTGTGCATATTTCGGCTTGGAGTAAACGCATTTGGAGCCTGGATCTCTTGGATTAATATCATTGGCGGCAACATCGGCGGAAAGGTAAGTGAGCCTTCATCCCGGTTATATTATACCATATTCAGCAGTTAGTTTGTGTGATATCTACTTCCAACCAGTTAAAAATATACAGTCCACTTAATCTACAGAAGTAGAATATCACACCCAGTGTATGAGTGGTGGTTGCCACCACAACCTAATACGAATATTACAAACTAATCTATGAATGTAACTAATATCCGTATTAGCTAATACACTAATATTTGTTTAGCCGCTGCGGCTTTTACAGCTTCACCGAACTTGGGACTGATATTCGTTATAAACGGTGCCTAATATAGTGATTCTGTTCTCATAACTTGCTTACTGTGTTACCAACCCATGCAGTTTTCATCCGAATCCCGACGTGTATAAAGATGTCTTATAGCATATGCTGAGCTGAGGTCCCTTTTGATCTTAAGTACGGCTTTTGTATGTATTAACGTATAAATTTAATTAGTAATATTTTTATTGTAAACTCTTGTTTAATGTGTTGTGTTAATTATATCCGTATTTTTAGTGTGAAATAAATGTTCTTTCTTTCTTTCTTTTTTTACTATACATACCTAGCTGCGCATACGTTAAGCCAGCAGCTAGCGGTCGTTTCTATACGAAGTTTAAAATCCCTAAAACGGACAACGACAGAGGTACATTGCGGTGACTCGCCACGCGAGTCGTGAATCGGGTGCCTATTATTTGGTAACCTATTACTCTGTATTCGTTTATCATAATAAATATATTAGTTCGTGGTGCGTATTATAATTTCTGTACCTATTACGAATATATTCGTTACCACTCTATCAATAGGTGAGCTTTAGTGAAACTAGAAGTAAATCCAGTGCACAGCCTTTTATCATCAGAGTTTTATTATAGGATGTCCCAGTAGGCCTCTTGTATATTGAGTTTCATCACAATAAGCGATAATCGATTTGGTTCGTACAAAGATCTATTCCTGTGTGTACACAAAATTGATTCCATGCCAGTGAGACTCAGTTTTTGGTCCGCCATTATATTTGTTCGGTATTTATGTTGCCTTGATTTGGTATTCGGTTTGTTGGCATTCGAAGGAGAATTCTTTCTGCCAAAGTGATCTAATAGCAGTAAGTACCTTATATTGCTATTCTGTAACTTTTTGCCTATGTCAGACGAGACTCTATACAGACATCCCTTATGTTCAAAATACAAAGGAATGTGTGTTGGATTGTACTGAAAGTTAGTACATAATGTTAGGATATGTCACAAACGCACACGTAACGGCACAGACTTACCTACTTATACTAATATTAATAAAACTTATTATAAGTGCTGGACACGCGAAGTGCCCTATAATATGCCACAATGGCGCGGGGTTGCGTTGGGAGGGAAAAAGGACGTCGTGCACTGACCTGGTTTCGTTCTGCTGTGTATCGGCAAATCTGCTCCTGGTTGTCTTGCAGCCGTCCTTATATATATATATATATATATATATATATATCGAGAAAGTAGTTCGCGAATTTAGGCGATTCTCAGCGGGAGCGCGGGGTGCGTGAGCAATAAAAAAATCTCGACCGCTGTGCGAGCGCGTGACGAAGACAGAATGATGTCGGTAACCAAACGTACACGACGGGGGAGGAGGTGGGAGATGGTAGGTAATATATGAAACGCGAGATGGCGTTACCATCGTTATGGCGTTTATAGCAAAATCAGATTGAAGAATATTTTTAGTTTGAAACTTCTATGACAATTTGCTAGAGTTTGAATTCTATAAAATTAGGTTACATTTATTTTATTCTTCTAATATACGTGAATGTTTTGGTAAATAATTATAATGGTAATAACCATAAAAAAAATATTTCCAAATATAAAGCGACATAAAAATAAATTCAGACATAATTGTGGTTTAAAGGTAATATTTGTGGCTTCGCCAAAGGGACAAACATTGTCCTCATGCCTAAACAATCACCATCTTCCACCACCACCTTCATTGTTCAAAAGTGTGTTGAATGGACAGCGCTAGTTCAATTACTAACTTGTTTGGCTCTTAGTAACCTAATGTTTTTATTTATCGTAATAAAACAATATTATAATGTGTCCTTTGTTCATGGCTATATAGATTATAGTTATGCTTTTTATTTATATATATAACATACATAGTTTTATATTACCCTTGTAATTCCCATAACAAGTTTTCATCATCATCATCATCATTTCAGCCGCAGGATGTCCACTGCTGAACATAGGCCTTCCCCATAGATCTCCAGAGCGACCGATCTTGTGCGGCCTGCACCCAACGGCTCCCAGCGACCTTTATTATGTCGTCTTTCGATTTAGTGGGCGGCCGTCCTACGCTGCGCTTTCCGGTGCGTGGTCTCCACTCGAGAAACCTTTCTTATCCAACGGCCGTCAGTTGTCCCAACTATGTGCCCCGCCTACTGCCATTTCAACTTGCTAATCCTTTTAGCTATGTCGGTTACCTTAGTTTGTCTACGGATCTCCTCATTTCTGATTCGATCTCGTAGAGAAACACCAAGCATAACCCTCTTCATAGCCCGCTGAGCGACCTTGAGCTTTCTTATGGGGCCCACAGTGAGCGACCATGTCTCTGTGCCGTATGTCATCACTGGCAACATACACTGGTCAAAGACTTTCGTCTTGAGGCACTGAGGTATTTTGGACGAGAAGACGTCGCGCAGTTTCCCGAACGCTGCCCAGCCGAGTTGGATTCGTCGACTGACCTCTTTTTAGGTAGGTCCAAA
Organism: Saturnia japonica; assembly: GCA_033032175.1. Classification (NCBI taxonomy): domain Eukaryota; kingdom Metazoa; phylum Arthropoda; class Insecta; order Lepidoptera; family Saturniidae; genus Saturnia; species Saturnia japonica. Next base: position 2,487,509 of record CM065331.1, read on the forward strand.
CCTAAATGGACTGTTTGTCCCAGGTAAACATATTCTTCAACAACTTCTAGACAAGAGTTCCCAACTGATACTGGGGTGGGCACCACATAGACATTCGACATGATTTTCGTCTTGTCCATGTTCATTTTAAGGCCCACCTGTTGAGAAACTTTGTCGAGGCCATCGAGCATTGTGCCAAGATCTTCCAGCGATTCTGCCATGACTACGATGTCGTCAGCAAATCGAAGGTGAGTGATGTACTCGCCATTGACATTGATGCCGAGTCCTTGCCATTCCAGGAGCTTGAAGGTGTACTTTAGAGCGGCGGTAAACAGTTTCGGAGATATTACGTCTCCCTGTCTAACGCCCCTTCTCAAAGGAATTGCCTTCGTGCACTGCTCCTGTACTCGGACCGACATGGTGGCGTTGTTGTACAAGCACCTCAACACTTTGATATATCGATAGTCAATACGGCACCGCTGGAGAGACTGCAACCTGCCCAGGTTTCAACCGAATCAAAGGATTTTTCGTAGTCTACGAACGCTAAGCATAAAGGCAGATTATACTCCTCAGTCTTCTGTATAATCTGCCGCAGCGTATAGATGTGGTCTACGGTGCTAAAGCCTTTTCGGAAACCGGCTTGTTCGGGAGGCTGGAAGTCATCAAACTTGTGCTCGAGACGATTTGGGATGACCCTCGAAAACAGCTTATAAACATTGCTCAGCAACGAGATGGGCCGATAGTTCTTCAATAAGGTTTTATCACCTTTCTTGAAGAACAGGACCACCACGCTGCCGCCCCACATTTCCGGCGTTTTACCCTCGAGTATAACGGAATTAAAGAGCTTCTGCAGGACCTTAAGTACCGGTGTTCTACCCGCTTTAAGAAGCTCTGATGTAATTCCGTCATCACCCGGCGCCTTGTTGTTCTTAAGCTGCTTAAGGGCCATCCTAATCTCGTACAGGGTGATGTCGGGGATATCTTCGGTATAGTGTCGGGTCAAGCCCGGCTCTCGGATCTTTAGCCGGGCTGGTAACAGGCTTAGTTGACGAGGTATATAACTGCCCATAGAACCTTTCGATCTCCCTTAATACCTCTGGCTTGGTGGACGCTACGCTGCCATCATCCATTTTCAGCTTCGTCAACTGGCTCTGCCCAATAGATGCATTTCTTGCAAACACTTTCGAGCCTTTATTCCGCTCTATCGTCTCTTTAATACTTTTGGTATTGTAGGACCGGACATTGTGTCGCAAGGATTTATGAATAGATCTATTGAGCTGCCTATAGAACTTAGCGTCATCGGAAGACTGCAGTGCCATACCACGCCGATCCGCCATGAGTTTTCGGGTTTGATCTGATATCTTTTGAGTCCTATTGCTACGGTGAGTTTTAAAGAACTTGGACCCAACCGCATGGACAGTTTCTACCAGCCTATTACTAATATCATCTACGAACACGCAACTATCTAAGCAATCGAATTGGTTTTTCAATTCGAGTTGAAAGCTCTCGGGGTTTTGGAGTTGAGCATTAGAGGGTCGGAGCGTAGACTTCATCAGGTGAGACCTTTCTATTTTTAGATTTGATATTCAATGTGCCTCTAACCATTCGGTGATCACTGCCAGTTTTCACTCTGTGGATCACAGTGACATCATTGAATATTTGTCTCGTCGTGGTCATGATGAAGTCTATCTCATTTTTCGTGGAACCATCGGGGCTCATCCAGGTCCATTTCCTATGAGGTGGCTTCTGGAAGAAAGAGTTCATCATAAAGAGTCCCTCTTTCTCCAAAAAATCGGCCAACCTCTGGCCCCTAGGGTTCCGTTGCCCATAACCAAATTGCCCCACTCCCAACTCTTCACCATCTCTTTTGCCCAGCTTTGCGTTAAAGTCTCCCATTACAACAGTGAAGTGGGTTTTCGAGGTATGTATGGCCCTACTAATGTCCTCATACAAAACCTCCACTTCATCATCAGGGTGTACCGAAGTCGGCGCGTAAACCTGTATGACCTTCAACGAATATCTTTTGGATATTCTGAGTATCAGGTATGCTACCCTGCTCGACACACTGTCGATGGTCACAATGTTGTTAATGAGAGACTTCCGGACGATAAGCCCGACACCACCTAGGGACTGTTGGTCGCCCTCCCTGTAATAGAACAAGTTACCGGATTTCATGATAATCCTGTCCTCACCCTCTCTTCGGACTTCTGATAATCCTATAAGATCCCAGCGTAACTTGTCTATTTCCTCTTCCAGCTCGACAATCTTCTCGTCAGTCCTCAAAGTGCGATTATTATATGTTGCCAGGGCCAGTTGTCGTGGGGGTCGGTAGCTGGAACTCTTCCGGGGATTCTTAGCACCCCCTGCTCCGCCGTTATCAAAGCCGCTACCGAAACTAGGAATAGCGGGGCCGCCGGGGACTGGGGGCCTGGTCGTTTTTGTCGTTTTCATATGGGAAATTTGCCCATACTCGCCACGCTAGGCATGCGGGTTAGCGAGCGCAGATATTGCTTTTTGTTGTTTAAATGGGGGACGCTGCTGCCCATCCCCTAGCTTTTTTCCCCTTAGTCGCCTCTTACGACATCCACGGGTAGAGATAGAGGGGTCAATTCTAAGCCTGAACCACCTCGGCAACAATACAATAACAAGTATTATATGTATGTATTCTATGATGGGTTATTCTACAGTACACCGAACGTTTAGCAACTAAATTCTATAACAAGTATTTGTCACACGACATTGGCAAAATTGCACACATAGACAGAAAGCCAAAATTTTCACACTACATAGATTCACATTACATACAGATTGTAATCATCATCCTCTTACCCCTTATCCTTCTTAAGTAGGATCGGCACAACATGATGATGACATCATGTCATGAATTTAGATTTGGCTTATTTAATTTAATTAATTTTTTACGATCGGCCGCCTACCTGACATCAACCCTCCTTGGGATCAAATAACTCTGATATTACAAAATTTATAAACTATACAACTAATAACACCTAATAAATAGATCTAATACGTTAAAACACAATAAAATAAAATAAAGTCGTAGTGTCCTGTAACACGCGGGCCCCGCGCATGTTCCCCTTTGCCACCGTCGTCGTATACGAAATTCCACGCGGACGAAGTCGCAGGAGCAACTAGTAAATAATAACATAATGCAGACTTCCGTGAAGCCACAGTATTCAGCCAGACATGTTAATGTCTTCGTATTATTTCATGTTCCATACTTCAGGGCATTACATACAGATTGTACACGAAGATAAAACAAGAAACCGCGAATTAAATTACTCTCTTACTTCATTATTGTCAGTAGCTGAACGAAGCTTCAAAGCTATACACATATTTGTCTAAGGAAGAATGCAAATTTAACTTCCAGAAATGAATATATTAGGTAGTAAGTATTGCAAACAACGACATCAAGAATAAAAGTCATATTTATACTACTTATCTAAAATACAAAGTTTTATATGAGACAGACATACCCTTGATCTGAATTTATCCTGATGGTAAGTAAAGGTGTGACCGACGATGGATCGCGTTTAGCCAACAGATGTCTATTTTCTCAGCTCTTAAAAGCTCCCAAGTTTTATGTTAAAGGAAACACAGATATCGGGAGTAAATTACACTACATAGCCGTATGCATTATAAATGACGAAGCCAAATCTTCGTACGAATCGGCGGAAGGTCTAATACATACGGGTGAAAACACTCACAACGTCTAGCTGTCCTGTGATGAAATGGATAGAGCGGTAATTAATCATGTAATTCCTGCGCACACTCTCCAAAGTGTAACCTATAAAACACTGAAAGATAAGCTACTCTACGATGATGATCCAGACTGACCATTATAGCTTTCGTTAGGGTTTATAAGCTGTTAGCACGACGATCGATTAATTCAAAAGGGTCAAGTTGGTATTTCGCTGATTAATCTTACAGATGGTAGAAGTATTCCACACACGATGGGACTTTAGCAATGTACAGATTTAAGGAGCTGGTCCGGTTTCAAATACCTCGTAACCTTGAAAAGGATACCGAGTTTTTTGACAGACGTTTTCACTTTTAACACAAACAAACATGCAAATTTAAGATCCAAATTTGGCTGAATCCAAAGAAACTCAAGGTTATCAGCTACTTGTATGGTAACACTACGAACAGTAGAAGTTTAGATGAACGGACTGTGTTTAATTGAGAAAAAACCGCTTGTAGTCGATAGACATGGCGAAATATTAATTCTTAGTTAATAGCAGGTTAATTATAAATCGAATCTTTACTGGTCTTATCTATCACGATATACAACTGAAATATAACTTAACATTTTTATATTGGGTAAATAACAAAAAAGAAATATTTTTAATTTTCATAATTGCTCTTTATTAGTCGCATTTCAAAATACAGATCAAATCCGGTTTAAGTTATTTTTTTCCATTTTAATAATTTCCACCACATCCACATCCACATCCACATCCGCATCTGCCAGCGATGGAGACACAGCCAGCAGCATTCCCTCTGCCGCAGTACTCAACAGCGCCGATGATAGGAACCTGCCCAGCGACAGCGGTGGTACCGGCGACGGGGAGTTCACCAGCGACAGCTACGTTTCCAATACCAGTACCTCCGTACTCACCGGATCCGACACCTCCGTATCCGCCATAACCACCTAAGCCGTAGCCGCCCCAGCCACCTCCACAGCCGCAACCATGACCGCAGCTGCTATACACAGTCTGAGGTACAATAGATTTTTATTCGATAGTAAATATGAAATTTTATTTCAGAATTATTACACAGAAAAGAAGCTATTCAAAAACTATATTATTTTTACGTTCATAAATTAATTAACTTGATTATATTATGATTTAATTTTCACTGTATTTTAGTAAATATTGGAAAATAGAGCAAAAACTCGTTTTTTAAATATATTATTTAAATCATAACACAAGCTCATTATATTATATCTGTAATAGATTTTCTTAGTAACTGTACTAGTGGTACGCAAAAAAGAACCATAAGGATAAAGGAGGAAACAGAAAATTAATTTCCAAATCTCAAAACCATCTCGATTGTTATTACTAAGTTATAGTTACTAATTTATTTTTATAGTTTATTCGAAAGCTTCTATACAAAAATATCACTTAAAAGAATTTTCAAATTTATTATAAATGAAAAATTTATTGTGACCATGAAGTTCTCAATATTTAAATAAAAAAAATAACGATTAAAAAAAAAACAATTTTGACAACTTACTTGGATCAGGCAAGCCTGGACGCAAAGTAACAAGAAAGCGAAGGTAGACATATTGAACGTTCACTGATTCAGTTAAGAATTCTCAGAATGATGTACGATTGCTGCAATTAGGCTTTTATAGGCAGTAAACTGTTCTTTTTCTCAGTTGATTATATGTTTCATAACTTACAAGGTTACATTGACAAATAGTATATTTTCCACGTTTTCAGAACCATTAATCTCATATGTTGCTCAAAAGTTAAGTTTTATTGGTGAAATACGTGACCAAAGAGCAACTAATAACGATTTAAACAAACATGTGCTTTACTCGGAAAATAGAGTTGATTGGGACATAATAAAAATGTCTCCAAACCATATGTCAGCCGTGCTATATAAGCACGAAGAATAGAATTTAACATCACTCCAGACACAAGTCTCGTAAGAAAATGAACGCCAAAGCCATTCTCGTTCTCTGCGCTTCTGCGCTTCTGATCCAGGTATGTTATTACAAGATTTTATTAAACTTGCTTTGTTAGTATGGGTCAACTCTTGCGACTGAGTTTTAAAGCAGTTATCCTGAACAGATTGAGCTGAAATTTTTGCTTAAACGTTTTGTTTGGATGACAATGCACGGTTATTTAAGTGACGTGTTATCAAATCCAATATGATGGACACCCAAAGATGACTGACCCTGATCTGTTATTTTTTAAGCACCCCCATGGTATCAAATGAAAGGTTTTGCTGAGAAGAATATACATATGTGAAATATTGAATGGGAGCTTTTTTTTTCAATATTAAAGCTTAATTATTTTATTTTTGATTTGCAATTTAATTTGTATTGATAATGTTGCCTTTATAGTCAGCTGTGGGTCAATGCCCCGGCCGCTTGGGTCTTGGTCATGGTAGATGTGGTGGCTGCGGAGGACATCTCGGCTACGGAGCTGGCATCGGTCTCGCTAGTGGACTCGGTGCCTCCTGCGGTGGTGGTCTCGGCGTCGCCAGCGCCTCTGCCGGCTCACCTGTAGGTCTGGATGTTATTTCTGAGGATAGATACGAAGGCTGTGTAGGTGTCTCCGGTAACTTGCCGTTCCTGGGTACCGCGAGTGTTGAGGGTGTGTTCCCCACTGCTGGTGCTGGGGCTATCAACTACGGCTGCGGTGACGGAGCTGTCGGTATCACCGCTGAGAGAGGATACGGCGCTGGTTACGGATCTGGTTACGGCCTTGGCTACGGAGGCTATGGTCGTGGCGGCTGCGGATGCGGATGCGGATCCTCCCTGTACTAATCTCGATAGTGATATCTTGAACAATAAACGATACCCTAAGATTATATAGCATGCAAAACTGACTATACTTTACCCCCATTTTTGTTCTAAGTCATGTCCTATTCCGAATAAAACTATCACATTTCAGTTAAATATGATAGAAAACTGTAAACAACTTCCAGAATTGTATTTACATCTTATGTGTCTACACATATACTATCTGTGGATTTGCAATATCTCTATTATAGTAGGCATAAATATTAGATGGTTACTTCGCAATACCATCTCATATTAAAAACATCAAAATGGCTCAGGATGGTAAACCGCTAAACATAGAGGAACCCATATCTAAAACACGGAGAAATCGCTCTGTTTAAAAAGCAACAGTTGAAGAAGCTAATTAAAAGTTTAATCATGCAAAACATAGACATATAGACAGAAGTAAAGTAACACGTTAACTGAAAATATGTATATCATTTAACAGCACATCTAGTCATGGATATTCAAAAGGAATTTCATACTAAAGAAATTATTTTCGAAAATTTTTGAACTTATATTTTACTAGCGGACCCGCGCAACTTCGTATGCGTTACATAAGACAGAGAGAGAGAGAGAGAGAGAGAAAGTCGTAGGTATCTATAATAGAATTCTAAAGCAGCTAAAACTTTCTTTGTTTTATCTACGAGCCATTTGAGCATCATTCGCCCGCCCTCCCCACATGGAAATGCGCGCACGGTACTTGATCATTATTTTGCTTCGGGGTTATTTTAAAACTGTGATATCTCCTAAGACATTAATTGAAATCAAATGATGTAAAGGAACATTCTGTTCAAACTTAAATCCTTGTGATGGATGAATAACACATTTATTCCGATAAGGATTAATACCATGTTTACAAAACCACCATCGCAATTAATGCATTATTTTAGAACAAACTCGATTACTATAGTAAAAAAAAGGTATAAAAAAAGTTATGGTTATGGTTATAGTAACAGATCTACCGTAAATACCTAGCTATAAATTTGAAAGGAATTTAAAATTTATACAGATAACGCCATCTAGTTTAACATTATGAATCGATGTTTTGACAAACGAAGCTGTAAATGGTCTGCATAAGTGGCGCCAGACTATCAAATCCTTGAAAAAATGCATAAAGCTTATAACTTATCAGGAAATAATGAATTTATTATATGCAGGAAACTTTTTAACAAGTACTGGTAGTAATTTTACATTTATAACTAACTTTATAGTTAGGTACTTCTTGTATATTCAAAATCAGAGATTATGTAAAGGGGTTTAGTTAGGATAACAAAGAGACAGCCGATTGGAGTGAGGGTAATTTTGAGAAACCAAGAGGTTATAAGGGCTTTTAACGAGCAGTTCCGAGTGTTTTGAAAAGGTTTCGGCGCGACCAGGGATGGACTGTTTTGCGTGACAAGTACGGTTAGTGTGTGACAAGTGAGGGTAGTACCTGATATACAAAAAGTGAGCTAATAAGTCGTTATAATGCTGTTGCAAACAGCAAAAGTTTATCCGGTAGTAACAGTCAAATTAGCTAGGGAAAGTTGATGTCTCGGTTCTTCTTGTTGCGTTCGCGATCGGTTTCGGCCAGTCTATTGCGATCGAGTTTGGGGTTCTGGCGTGATCAGTGACGGGCTGTTTTGCGCGATTAGAGCGGATAGTGCGCGATCAGTGCGGTTAGTGCGTGGCAAGTGCGGTAAGTACGGAATATACCGAAAGTGAGTTAATAGGTCGTTATAATGCTGGTGGAAAAAACAATAGTGAAATTAGCTAGGGAAAGTTGCGGTCTCGGTCCTTCTTGTTGCGTTGGTGATCGGCTTCGGACAGTCTGGGGGGTATTTTAGGGAAAGGTTGTCAGTTTGAATTGGAGTACGTACCTACGTAATAATGAAAAGTGTTAGCTCGGTCTAGAGTAACCTGAACGGTTCATTAGGTGTTATTGTGTTTCTAAATATAATGATTATTGCTGCTAGAATTTCTAAAGACTGTAAGTAGATTAAGATTACATTTTATGGGAATATACAAAAATATCTAGCGTATATACCTAATATTAAAGAATTCAAACAAGGTTTTATGTACCTACTAATTTGAACCTAAATGACATGACATTACATCACATGACTTACTATAAAAATATTGTAGTTCTGATCCTCACTACTGGGTCAAAATGAGGTATATGTCGAAGCCAAGCCAGGGCTTTCCCGAAAGAGATTAATTTTAACCAAAACAACCATTTTGTTACTACTCTGGTTTAATTTTTCTTTTAATCTCTTTACATAACTACAATAGAACTACAAAACGGTATCGCTAAACCGAAATGCTATACGGAATTGTTTCTCTATTTACAAATCAACAGCTTTGATATCTGAAACCTACATAACAACAACTATATACTCTGTTTATAACAATTATGTGAAATTAATACAAATAAACATTTATATATATTTGAAATTTACAATACATAGCTCCAAATGAGTTATTAACGCTAATTACGTTAGTTGATTCTAAACACAAAATAATAAATAATTACATTTGAAACTCTCTAAAATATATAGATATGATAACTTGTATTCAATCGCAGCTAGTTACAAAGAACTGAAGGAACCGCTAATATAATACGAAATACCAATAGATACCTAATACACAAATTACAAACTAATCTATGAATCTAACTAATATCCCTATTAGCTAATACACTGATATTCGTTAAAAACGGTGCCTAATATAGTGATTCTATACAACGAAATAACAATAGATACTTATGTTCGGGCTAATAAATTGGTTGGGGGTATGCAAAATTATTTTGTTCTTAAATTACCCCCTACAATAAAAATCGGAGATGACTGGTCACTTGCTCGTGGGACTCGGACGGATACCGGTGCGGCGGCTAAGATCTCACGACACACTTGTAATTGTTTCGGCGGTATAGTGCATACCTAAAGGTGCTGTGCATATTTCGGCTTGGAGTAAACGCATTTGGAGCCTGGATCTCTTGGATTAATATCATCGGTGGCAACATCGGCGGAAAGGTAAGTGAGCCTTCATCCCGGCTATAGTATACCATATTCGTCAGTTATTTTGTGTGATATCTACTACCAACCAGTTTAAAAATATACAGTCCACTTAATCTACAGAGGTAGAATATCACACCCAGTGTATGAGTGGTGGTTGCCACCACAACCTAATACGAATATTAGGAACTAATCTATGAATGTAACTAATATCCGTATTAGCTAATAATACACTAATATTCGTTTAGTCGCTGCCGCTTTTACATCTTCACCGAACTTGGGACTGACATTCGTTAAAAACGGTGCCTAATATAGTGATTCTGTTCTCATTGCTTGCTTACTGTGTTACCAACCCATGCAGTTTTTACCGTAGCCCGACGTGTATAAAGATGTCTTATAGCATATGCTGAGCTGAGGTCCCTTTTGATCTTAAGTACGGCATAAATTTAATTAGTAATATTTTTATTGTAATCTCTTGTTTTAATGGGTTGTGTTAATTATATCCGTATTTTTAATGTCAAATAAATGTTCTTTCTTTCTTTCTTTTTTTACTATACATACCTAACTGTCCATACGTTAAGCCAGCAGCCAGCGGTCGTTTCTATACGAAGTTTCAAATCATGTAGTTATCTCGCTTACTCGCAAGATGCGCGCCTCTATAACGGACAAAGACAGAGGTACTTTTCGGTGACTCGCCGCGCGTATCGTGAATCGGGTGCCTATTATTTGACTAATATTTTGTAACCTATTACTCTGTATTCGTTTATCATAATATATTAGTTCGTGGTGCGTATTATAATCCCTGTACCTATTACGAATATATTCGTTACAACTCTATCAATAGGTGAGTTTTAATGAAACTAGAAGTAAATCCAGTGCACAGTCTTTTATCATCAGAGTTTTATTATAGGAAGTCCCAGTAGGCATTTTGTATATTGAGTTTCATCACAATAAGCGATAATCGATTTGGTTCGTACAAAGATCTATTCCTGGGTGTTCGGGCCTAATACTGGGCTAAGCCACTCGGCCTCACGGTCAACTCCCGAAATCTCCCTACCCTAATGTGGAAGCGTGCTTGAAAGGGCCGTGGAGAGCAGGGAAAATTGCCGCCGTGAGTACCGGTTAAATTCGGATAATTACCTTAAACTTATACTTATTACTCACCCGGTAAATAGGTCGCACTCGAAGAGTCCAGGCCAGTCGGTATGAATGTATAGTGTCGGGTATAGTGTACGTGTATGAAGATGCTGTGTGTAACCTGACCTGGTGCTGGCGTTGCCAAGATAGAGGAACACTTCACACAACCACTCACTACGTCAAAAACCCCGTCTCACTACTCGCTAATCGAAACCCGCATCAAGCGGGTGCGCGGGTGCAAATTTTATATATGCAAGCAAAAAAAGTTAATTTCTCAAAAGTCCGATCGGCGAAACTCTCTTGCCGCGAGGCGGTGAAGACGCGCATCCAACCCTCCCGCTGTCTAAAAACGGTGTACGTGATCGGGCGCACACGCCGCAATGCAAGCCAAACCCCGCGCGCGCTCTTCCCTCCCCTCCGGATCGACCGAGGTTCTACAATTCCGTAACACTGGGTGTACACAAAATTATTGATTCCATGCCAGTGAGACTCAGTTTTTGGTCCGCAATTATATTTGTTCGGTATTTATGTTGCCTTGATTTGGTATTCGGTTTGTTGGCATTCGAAGGAGAATTCTTTCTGCCAAAGTGATCTAATAGCAGTAAATAGGTACCTTATATTTTTATTCTGTATTTTTTTGCCTATGTCAAACGAGATTCTATACAGACATCCCTTATATTCAAAATACAAAGGAATGTGTGCTGGATTCTACTGAAATTTAGTACATAATATTAGGATATGTCACAAGCGCACACGTAACGGCACAGACGTACTTATACTAATATTAATAAACTTATTATAAGTGCTTTATAGCTAAATCAGATTGAAGAAAATCTTAGTTTGAAACTTCTATGACAATTTACTAGAGTTTGAATTCTATAAAATTAGGTTACATTTATTTTATTCTTCTAATGTACGTGAATGTTTTGGTAAATAGTTATAATGGTAATAACCATACAAAAATATATTACCAAATATAAAGCGACATAAAAATAAATTCAGACATAATTGTGGTTTAATGGTAATATTTGTGGCTTCGCCGAAGGGACAGACATTGTCCTCATGCCTAAACAATCACCTATCACCTTCATTGTTCAAATGTGTGTTGAATGGAGTCAGCGCTAGTTCAATTACTAACTTGTTTGGCTCTTAGTAACCTAATGTTTTTATTTATCGTAATAATATAATATTATAATGTGTCCTTTGTTCATGGCTATATAGATTATAGTTATGCTTTTTATTTCTATAGTTAACATACATAGTTTTATATTACCCTTGTAATTCCCATAAGAAGTATTATATTTAAATTTTAGACTGTTTTATGTTGTATCAATGTATTCTTTTATGGGTTATTCTACAGTACACCGAACGTTTAGCAACTAAATTCTATAACAAGTATTTGTCACACGACATTGGCAAAATTGTCCACATAGGCAGAAAGTCAAAATTTTCACACTACATAGATTCACATTACATACAGATTGTAATCATCATCCTCTTACCCCTTATCCTTCTTAAGTAGGGTCGGCACAACATGATGACGACATCATGTCATGAATTTAGATTTGGCTTATTTAATTATTTTTTTACGATCGGCCGCCTGCCTGACATCAACCCTCCTTGGGATCAAATAACTCTGATATTACAAAATTTATAAACTATACAACTAATAACAGCTAATAAATAAATCTAATACGTTAAAACACAATAAAATAAAATAAAGTCGTAGTGTCCTGTAACACGCGGGCCCCGCACATGTTCCCCTTTGCCACCGTCGTCGTATACGAAATTCCACGCGGACGAAGTCGCAGGAACAACTAGTAAATAATAACATAATGCAGACTTCAGTGAAGCCACAGTATTCAGCCAGACATGTTAATGTCTTTTCGTATTATTTCATGTTCCATACTTCAGGGCATTACATACAGATTGTACACGAAGATAAAACAAGAAACCGCGAATTAAATTACTCTCTTACTTCATTATTGTCAGTAGCTGAACGAAGCTTCAAAGCTATACACATATTTATCTAAGGAAAAATGCTAATTTAACTTCCAGAAATGAATATATTAGGTAGTAAGTATTGCAAACAACGACATCAAGAACAAAAGTCATATTTATACTACTTATCTAAAATACAATGTTTTATATGAGACAGACACGCCCTTGACCTGAATTTATCCTGATGGTAAGTAAAGATGTGACCGACGATGGATCGCGTTTAGCCAACAGATGTCTATTTTCTCAGCTCTTAAAAGCTCCCAAGTTTTATGTTGAAGGAAACACAGATATCGGGAGTAAATTACACTACATAGCCGTATGCATTATAAATGACGAAGCCAAATCTTCGTGCAAATCGGCAGAAGGTCTAATACATACGGGTGAAAACACTCACAACGTCTAGCTGTCCTGTGATGAAATGGATAGAGCGGTAATTAATCATGTAATTCCTGCGCACACTCTCCAAAGTGTAACCTATAAAACACTGAAAGATAAGCTACTCTACGATGATGATCCAGACTGACCATTATAGCCTTCGTTAGGGTTTATAAGCTGTTAGCACGACGATCGATTAATTCAAAAGCGTCCAGTTAGTATTTCGCTGATTAATCTTACAGATGGTAGAAGTATTCCACACACGATGGGACTTTAGCAATGTACAGATTTAAGGAGCTGGTCCGGTTTCAAATACCTCCTAACCTTGAAAAGGATGCCGAGTTTTTTGGCAGCCGTTTTCACTTTTAACACAAACAAACATGCAAATTTAAGATCCAAATTTGGCTGGATCCAAAGAAGCTCAAGGTTATCAGCTACTTGTATGGTAACACTACGAATAGTAGAAGTTTAGATGAACGGACTATGTTTAATTGAGAAAAAACCGCTTGTAGTCGATAGGCGAAATATTAATTCTTAATTAATAGCAGTGTGCGGGTTATCAAGTGACCAGACTATATCTCTGGTCTATACTACGGACTATTGATTCCGTGGTTTCCGCACTTTGAAAACTATTACTGGATTGCCGAGTAAAAATACGTCGATGACTATAAATTCAACTTTTATTGATCACTATTTACAATATTCACTTGTTACTATCTACTTGCTGACAATGTCTTTATCACTATTTATTTTCCTTGCCGACTTTTTGAGAACGAATGCGCTTGTCGCTATGTAGTTTCTTGCCGACTTCTTGAGAATGAATGCACTTGTCGCTATGTTGTTTCTCGCCGACTTCTTGAGAATGAATGCACTTGTCGCTATGTAGTTTTTTGCCGACTTCTTGAGAATGAATGCACTTGTCGCTATGTAGTTTCTTGCGACTTCTTGAGAATGAATCCACTTGTCGCTATGTAGTTTCTTGCCGACTTCTTGAGAATGAATGCACTTGTCGCTATGTAGTTTCTTGCCGATTTCTTGAGAATGAATGCACTTAGTACTTTTTTTTTTTTTTTTGAGAACTGACTACACTGTTATCCTTTGGTGCCCTATCCTAAAACAGAGCCGCTGCGGCTTTTACAGCTTACCGGACTTGGGGGCGAGCACTTAGGGCACTCAGCCGCGAAAGTTTGTGACGACCCGCACGAGGGTGCCAGAGTGGCCGAACTTCGGCTCGGGCGATCGTCGCGAATGCGAAAAAGTCGCGATCTAACTAATTCCCTACTCCTATGAGAATTCGAGCTAACTAATATATACTCATATGCACGTTCCCCTCCTCCTGGGAGGAAGGAGTGGACCATGCGTATGTGTATTTAATAATCGGAATGGTTTTTCTACACTAACTAGCGCATTAGTCTAACTAGCGCAAAAAAAGAAAAAAAAGGTCCCTTACAGAACCTATGTGGTGTGCACGTGTGTGTGTTCATACGTGTGTAATGTTGTGTGTGGGTAACTAAGTGTTGCACGTATAGTGTCACTTTGTATCGCGCGGGCGGCTGCCTGACCCAAGGGTTTCACACCGAGGAACGGACCTAGGCTTGGGTTGCCGCTAGAGAGGGTGGACGTGACGGGTATGCGGGAGCGAAGTTTACCGCCCGTCCTCTGCGGAGAGAACGGTGGTTACGCGGGCGTGGGCGGTGGCACGCTCTGTTTGGAGAGACGGTGGCGGCGTAGAACGCGTTAGCTTTTTCGGTTTGGTCGGGCGGGTCAGTGAATATATTACGCGGCCGGCGTTTTCTCCGGCAGGCGTTGGGGTCGGGCACATACGAAGCTGCCGCTTTTATTAAGGGATTCGTGTGGTTCGACGCGGTGTCGAAATAAGAGCGAGAAAGGTGTTTGGCGTAGGCATGTATCGAAGGAAGGTCCATATCTCTATGGAGATCCTCCATACGAACAAACCAGGGGGTACTGGTAAGGCGGTTGAAGAAACTTATTCTGGATGGCTTGTAAGCGTTCCCAGTTATATCTTGATATATGTGCGAACGCAACGCAGCTATATGTCATGATCGGTCAGATACACATCTTGTAGAGCGTAAGCTTGTGTCTCGTGGACATTTTGCTTGCAGCACATAACAGGGGATGCAATCGGGCGAGGGTCCAGGAGGCCCTTTTCCTAACCAGATTGATGTGGCGTATAAAGGAGAGTTTACTATCTAAGGTTACACCTAGATATTTGGTTGTCTTTTCCCAGGGGATCGGATTACCGAAGAGTTCAAGGGGATTGTCCTTGAGTTTTTGTGGTATCTTTGTGGCGGTTTGGTCGAAGAGCACCGCTGCGCTCTTCGTGGGGTTTATGGCTATTCGCCAGTCGTTAAACCACTTCCCGAGAGTGGTCACGGCTCTTTGGATTCTACATTTGAGGTTTCTCGTTTGCCTTTGAGAGGAGTATATGACTGTATCGTCAGCGTATAGGCCTACTTCAACTTTCTCTTGAAGTTTTGGTAGGTCACTGACGTACAGATTGAAGAGGCTAGGTGCCAGGATGGAACCTTGGGGGACGCCTGAGCGTATGGGATGGGGTGTGGATAGTTCACCTTCCACTCTGTAGCGAAAGGTGCGGTCTTTGAGGTAATCGCGGATGATTATAACTAATCTATCGGGGACTTCGCGGGAGTACAGCTTATAGACTAATCCTTCGTGCCAGACCTTATCAAAGGCCTTGGCTACGTCGACAAAGACTGCCAGTGTGGGACGGGGTATAGATAACTCGGAAAAGTTAAACAAAATGTGCTCCGTGAGGCGGTGCACTTGATGAGTGCAAGAATGTCTAGCACGAAAACCGAATTGCTCAGGCGGGTAGAAAATGGGTGGGAGTGGGAGGCGCTATGACGTCAAAGTCTAACTCGTCCGACAACCCTTCGAGAATAACCCCATTGCTGGAGTCTCTCCAATTGTTGAAGGACGTGTGTCCACTGTTGAGGTCACCTGCGATAATGACCGATGTGCCGAGCGAGAGTAGCTTCTCTAGGTCAGACCTGAGAGGTACTTTCGTCGGTGAGAGGTACACGGATACGATCGTTATGGACGGATGATCGGTCATTCCTAGTCTACACACGGATACTTCCATATTGGTAAGTATCGGAGGATCTATCGGCATGCAATACAATGAGCGCTTGTAGTAAATGAGAGTGCCACCCCCTCGGCCGTCGCGGTCATTTCTAACAATGTTATAGTTTGCGATACTCGGATTGCGTTTACCACGCTTTAAGAGCGTTTCCTGTACTAAGAGAACGTCTATTTGGTGATCTTTAAGATAAGTCGCGACGAGATCACGCTGCGGATATAGGTTCCGCGCATTAAAGAAGGAGATTTTTAAACCTCTCGGCTTGAGTTTAGCCATTGAGAGGCCTGAAGTTGGCGGCTTCGCGATCGAGACGCTGTAACGTCTCTACGAGCCGGGGAAAGGTAGCTATGGTTTCGACGAAACCGTACTGCTCCATATGGGCCTTGTATGCGAGAACCTTGCGTATCTCATGCTCACGAATGAGCGATAGCATGAGGTCGTCCATTGTAGTGGCGCGGGGCGCTGAAGCGCGGGGCGCGGGGATGTCTAAAGCCATGAGGGGCTGTGGTTTGGGGGCCCATGCGTTCTGAGTCGAACGCACGGGTTTGGGCTGCACCTGGGGTGCGGGGGGGCCTACGGTCGCCTGAGTGTAGCGGGGGGTAGGGAGGGACGGAAACACCTCTGGTTTGAGCAGAGGTTGCGCCCGGGACCCTGAGGCGGGGGGTGCCCGCTGAGGGGCAGCCTGCCAAGGGTGGCGGGGGTGCGTGGTGTGCGGGGCCTTGGGGCATCCGCGATAGTTCGCAGGATGTCCCTCCTCCCTGCATAGTACGCAGCTCGGGGGGGGTGTTAGAGTCACGCTGACGCGTGCACTCCCTGGTTAGGTGGTCTTCGAGGCACTTAACGCACCTCGGACGAAGGAAGCAGTTGCGGGCGGAGTGTCCGTACAACTGGCAGTTGTGGCATTGGGAGGGCTTCGAATTTTTGTATGGAGGCTCTACGGTTATTCCGGAGAGCTCGCATACAGTTTCTAAATTAAAGAATTTTGCCCTCAGGCGTTTTGTCTAAGATTAAAACGAGCATTGGGAGGGCTCGTTTGTCTTTATTGTACATCCGATGTACTTCTCGGATGGGGAATTTTTGTTCTTCAATGGAGGCAAAGACCTCCTCGGGTGCGATCTCGATGGGGATACGCCGAAGCACAACCCGTAGTACTCGCTCCTCTTCGAGGGCGTAAGTGTAGTAGGGAATGTTCCTACTACGGAGGAGGGTGGTCAATTTGCGATGGCAGTTTGACGTGCTCATCGTCAGGGAGATACCTGTCGCGATATTACGCGCTTTGTTATAACCTATTTTTAGCGTTTTAAGCTCATTGGTGAGCTTTGTCCAGACAGTTTTGTCGTGGATAATTATCGGAGGGGGTTTTTGCTTTTTACCGACGACCGGTTCGTCGGTATTCGAGGAGGGTGCGGGGGCGGCGGAGCCGTTTTTGTTGTTTTAGCCGCGTTTTCCTCAACGGGGCTATCACGGGGCGCGCGTTTGCAGGTTTTGACGACCTTGAAGTCGTCATTGTCCGCGGTAGCTTCGGTCGGGATTATGACCGGTTCTTGGAAGTGGAGCGAGAATTCCATTTCCGAGGAAGGGGTTGGACTTACTGGTGCGTCCATGTCTATTTCGACTGGAAGGGCCGAAAAGAAGTTGGACAGGGATGTCGATGTTGTTGCCGCGAGGGCAACGGGTTTAGCGGGGCGGCCATAGGGACCGGGGGTAAAAGATCGCTGTTACGATTTCGCTCGGGACTTAATAGGGGCGTGGCTCGCGCTTGCGAGGTTAGTGGGGTGGGGGTACTCGGTCGCAAGTACCGAGGCTGGCCGCGTGAAACCGGGTGGCGCGGCGGCGGGTGAGATCGCGGCGGAGGTGGAGGGGATGGCGTGCGCGGTAACGGCGCTCTGATTGGCTGATGGCGGCCGCAGCGAGTCCGCCATCTGTGCCCTACTTATGTACTCATTACTGAGCTCGGGCAAGTGTAAGGACATGAAATTTACTAGGCGCTGGTTTTCGGCTTCCAGCTGCCTAAAACGTGCTTCTAACTCGGCGAATTTTAATTCGGCCATCGCGGTGGCGGTTTGGAGGACGAGGGAGTGAATTTATTCACCTCCCTGCCTGGAGGGCAGGGGGGTACGCCGAATGAATTTAACGGGCTATCCGAGCCCGGAGCAATGAGACCTGTGTGTCACGGTGTAATGAAACACAGGAAAAGGACCTATCGTTTCCCTAGGGGAGTCCCTAGCAGTCTCGTGGCAGAGGACGCAGGCCGGTATAAACCGTGGCTCCGCCCAAACAACCACGAGGATGGATGGTAAGGATAGGAAGGGTTGGGTAGGAGACACCTGGGACTTAACTATGCAAAAAGGCAAAGGCTAAGATTCCCAGGCCCGTCCGAGTTATCGTTTACCTCAGAAGGAGGTAACCGGAGAGCGCTCGGGTCACGCCCCGTTCGTCTTCGTCAACACCGCTAGGTATCCGACGAACGACCACTAAACCGTGGATTTGCGTGTCTTTGAAACAAGATTCGCGCTGAAAAGCGCGTTTGTTGTCGTACTGAGAAGTACGGTTTTTTCGTGTGCACCGAAGTGCTACACGAAATGTGCGAGCGAGACGGTGCTATGCGCGCAACGAGTACCTAGATACTCGCTACACAACAATAACACCGACCTCACTATAACACGCGGTATGAAAAGCTTAAAAAACTAGCTTAAAACTGTGTACTCCTAACCGGCAGGCCTAGGACCGGGTCCGTGGATCAGAGTAAACAAGTTCGTACACTAGTTCAAGCAGAGCGCGATAATTCAGAAAGCGATCGAGAGCGCGAGCGGACACGTCCGTTCACGTCAGCGGTCGAAATCGGAATCAGCACTTAGTACCGCGGCGCGCGGCCTTTTATGGCGCTCGACGGGGCGGCAAAGCAGGTCTTGTTGGAGGGGCGACAGTGTGGTGCGAGTACGAAGTCCCCTCCATGGCAAAACGTTTTTCTTATTATCTATATCTCTATTGGTTATACAAAGCTATATTCGTGTGTTGAAACTAAAAGGTTTTCTAATAATTTAAAAATAACTTAAAAATAATACATTTAAAGGCTATAAATACGATATAAACTAAACATATAGTGCGTCTCGCTCGCACTTGTGACGCGATCTCGCTCTTGTGACAGGCCACGCCTACTGCGGCGTTTGCGCTGTTTTCCTGCTATCCTGCACAAGCAGGTTAATTATAAAACGAATCTTTACTGGTCTTATCTATCACGATATACAACTGAAATATAACTTAACATTTTTATATTAGGTAAATAACAAAAAAAAAAAAATCTTTTAATTTTCATCATTGCTCTTTATTAGTTGCATTTCAAAATACAGATCAAATCCGGTTTAAGTAATTTTTTTCGATTTTAATAATTTCCACCACATCCACATCCACATCCACCTCCGCATCTGCCAGCGATGGAGACACAGCCAGCAGCATTCCCTCTGCCGCAGTACTCAACAGCACCGATGATAGGAACCTGCCCAGCGACAGCGGTGGTACCGGCGACGGGGAGCTCACCGGCGACAGCTACGTTTCCGATACCACTACCTCCGTACTCACCGGATCCGACACCTCCATATCCAAGACCTCCGTATCCGCCATAACCACCTAACCCGTAGCCACCCCTGCCACCTCCACAGCCGCAACTATGACCGCAGCTGCTATACACAGTCTGAGGTACAATAGATTTTTATTCGATAGTAAATATAACATTTTGTTTCAGAATTATTAGACAGAAAAGCAGCTATTCAAAAACTATATTATTTTTACGTTCATAAAGAAATAAACTTAATTATATTATGATTTAATTTTCACTGTATTTTAGTAAATATTGGAAAATTGAGCAAAAACTCGTTTTTTTTAATATATTGTTTAAATCATAACACAAGCTCATTATATTATATCTGTAATGGATCTTCTTAGTAACTGTACTAGTGGTACGCAAGAAAGAACCATGGATAGAGGAGGAAACAGACAATTAATTTCCAAATCTCAAAAACCATCTCGATTGTTATTACTAAGTTATAGTTACTAATTTATTCATATAGTTTATTCGAAAGCTTCTATACAAAAATATCACTTAAAAGAAGCTTTCAAATTTATTATAAATGAAAAATTTATTATGACCATGAAGTTCTCAATATTTAAATAAAAGAAATAACGATTAAAAAAACAATTTTGACAACTTACTTGGATCAGGCAAGCCTGGACACAAAGTAACAAGAAAGCGAAGGTAGACATATTGAACGTTCACTGATTCAGTTAAGAATTCTCAGAATGATGTACGACTGCTGCAATAAGGCTTTTATAGGCAGTAAACTGTTCTTTTTCTCAGTTGATTATATGTTTCATAACTTACAAGGTTACATTGACAAATAGTATATTTTCCACGTTTTCAGAACCATTAATCTCATATGTTGCTCAAAAGTTAAGTTTTATTGGTGAAAGACGTGACCAAAGAGCAACTAATAAAGATTTAAACAAACACGTGCTTTACTCGGAAAATAGAGTTGATTGGGACATAATAAAAATGTCTCCAAACCATATGTCAGCCGTGCTATATAAGCACGAAGAATAGAATTTTACATCACTCCAGACCCAAGTCTCGTAAGAAAATGAACGCCAAAGCCATTCTCGTTCTCTGCGCTTCTGCGCTTCTGATCCAGGTATGTTATTACAAGATTTTATTAAACTTGCTTTGCTAGTTATGGGTCAACTCTTGCGACTTAATTTTAAAGCAGTTATCTCGAACAGATTGAGCTGAAATTTTTGCTTAAACGTTTTGTTTGTATGACAAAGCACGGTTATTTAAGTGACGTGTTATCAAATCCAATATGATGGACACCCAAAACTGATTGACACTGATCTGTTATTTTTTAAGCACCCCCATGGTATCAAATGAAAAGTATTGCTGAGAAGAATATACATAAGTGAAATATTGAATGGGAGCTTTTTTTTCGATATTATTAATTATTTTATTTTTGATTTGCAATTTAATTTGTATTGATAATGTTGAATTATAGTCAGCTGTGGGTCAATGCCCCGGCCGTTTGGGTCTTGGTCATGGTAGATGTGGTGGCTGCGGAGGACATCTCGGCTACGGAGCTGGCATCGGTCTCGCTAGTGGACTCGGTGCCTCCTGCGGTGGTGGTCTCGGCGTCGCCAGCGCTTCTGCCGTCTCACCCGTAGGTCTGGATGTTATTTCCGAGGACAGATACGAAGGCTGTGTAGGTGTCTCCGGCAACTTGCCGTTCCTGGGTACCGCGAGTGTTGAGGGTGTGTTCCCCACTGCTGGTGCTGGGGCTATCAACTACGGCTGCGGCGACGGAGCTGTCGGTATCACCGCTGAGAGAGGACACGGCGCTGGTTACGGTGCTGGTTACGGCGCTGGCTACGGATCCGGTTACGGCCTTGGCTACGGAGGCTATGGTCGTGGCGGCTGCGGATGCGGATGCGGATCCTCCCTGTACTAATCTCGATAGTGATATCTTGAACAATAAACGATACCCGAAGATTTTATATAGCATGCAAAACTGACTATACTTTACCCCCATTTTTGTTCTAAGTCAAGTCTTATTCCGAATAAAACTATCACATTTCAGTTAAATATGACAGAACTGTAAATAATTTAAAGAATTATACATCTTATGTGTCTGCATATATATCTATGATTTTGCCATATCTGTATTAAAGTAGGCATAAATATTAGATGGTAACTTCGCAATACCATCTGATATTAAATAATAAAATGACTCAGGATAGTAAACCGCTAATCATAGAGGAACCCATATCTAAATCACTGAGTAATCGCTCTGTTTAGAAAGCAACAGTTGAAAAAGCTAATTTAAATTTAATCATGCAAAACATAGACATAAAGAAAGTAGTAAAGTAACACGTTAACTGAAAATATGTACATAATTTAACAGCACATCTAGTCATGGATATTCAAAAGGAATTTCATACTAAAGAAATTATTTTCGAAAATTTTTGAACTTATAATTTACTAGATGACCCGCGCAACTTCGTATGCGTTACATAAGACAGAGAGAGAGAGAGAGAGAGAGAAAGTCGTAGGAATCTATAATAGAATTCTAAAGGAGCTAAAACGTTCTTTATTTTATCTACGAGCCATTTGAGCATCATTCGCCCGCCCTTCCCACATGGAAATGCGCGCGCAGTACTTGATCATTATTTTGCTTCGGAGTTATTTTAAAACTGTGATATCTCCTAAGACATTAATTGAAATCAAATGATGTAAAGGACAATTTTGTTCAAAATTAAATACTTGTGATGGATGAATAACATATTTATTCCGATAAGGATTAATACCATGTTTATAAAACCACCATCGCAAATAATGCATTATTTTAGAACAAACCCTATTACTATAGTAAAAAAAAAGGTATAAAAAAAGTTATGGTTATGGTTAGTGTAACAGATCTACCGTAAATACCTAGCTATAAATTTGAAAGGAATTTAAAATTTATACAGATAACGCCATCTAGTTTAACATTATGAATCGATTTTTTGACAAACGAAGCTGTAAATGGTCTGCATAAGTGGCGCCAGACTATCAAATCCTTGAAAAAATGCATAAAGCTTATAACTTATCAGGAAATAATAAATTCATTATATGCAGGAAACTTTTTAACAAGTACTGGTAGTAATTTTACATTTATAACTAACTTTATAGTTAGGTACTTCTTGTATATTCAAAATCAGAGATTATGTAAAGGGGTTTAGTTAGGATAACAAAGAGACAGCCGATTGGAGTGAGGGTAATTTTGAGAAACCAAGAGGTTATAAGGGCTTTTAACGAGCAGTTCCGAGTGTTTTGAAAAGGTTTCGGCGCGATCAGGGATGGACTGTTTTGTGTAACAAGTACGGTTAGTGTGTGACAAGTGAGGGTAGTACCTGATATACAAAAAATGAGCTAATAAGTTGTTATAATGCTGTTGCAAACAGCAAAAGTTTATCCGGTAGTGACAGTCAAATTAGCTAGGGAAAGTTGATGTCTCGGTTCTTCTTGTTGCGTTCGCGATCGGTTTCGGCCAGTCTAATGCGATCGAGTTTGGGGTTTTGGCGCGATCAGTGACGGGCTGTTTTGCGCGATTAGAGCGGATAGTGCGCGATCAGTGCGGTTAGTGCGTGGCAAATGCGGTAAGTACGGAATATACCGAAAGTGAGTTAATAGGTCGTTATAATGCTGGTGGAAAAAACAATAGTGAAATTAGCTAGGGAAAGTTGCGGTCTCGGTCCTTCTTGTTGCGTCGGTGATCGGCTTCGGACAGTCTGGGGGGTATTTTAGGGAAAGGTTGTCAGGTTGAATTGGAGTACGTACCTACGTAATAATGAAAAGTGTTAGCTCGGTCTAGAGTAACCTGAACGGTTCATTAGGTGTTATTGTGTTTCTAAATATAATGATTATTGCTGCTAGAATTTCTAAAGACTGTAAGTAGATTAAGATTACATTTTATGGGAATATACAAAAATATCTAGCGTATATACCTAATATTAAAGAATTCAAACAAGGTTTTATGTACCTACTAATTTGAACCTAAATGACATGACATTACATTACATGACTTACTATACAAATATTGTAGTTCTGATCCTCACTACTGGGTCAAAATGAGGTATATGTCGAAGCCAAGCCAGGGCTTTCCCGAAAGAGATTAATTTTAACCAAAACAACCATTTTGTTACTACTCTGGTTTAATTTTTCTTTTAATCTCTTTACATAACTACAATAGAACTACAAAACGGTATCGCTAAACCGAAATGCTATACGGAATTGTTTCTCTATTTACAAATCAACAGCTTTGATATCTGAAACCTACATAACAACAACTATATACTCTGTTTATAACAATTATGTGAAATTAATACAAATAAACATTTATATATATTTGAAGTTTACAATACATAGCTCCAAATGAGTTATTAACGCTAATTACGTTAGTTGATTCTAATCACAAAATAATAAATAATTACATTTGAAACTCTCTAAATTAACATTAATAATATGATAACATGTATTCAATCGCAGCTAGTTACAAAGAACTGAAGGAACCGCTAATATAATACGAAATACCAATAGATACCTAATACACAAATTACAAACTAATCTATGAATCTAACTAACATCCCTATTAGCTAATACACCGATATTCGTTAAAAACGGTGCCTAATATAGTGATTCTATACAACGAAATAACAATAGATACTTATGTTCGGGCTAATAAATTGGTTGGGGGTATGCAAAATTATTTTTGTTCTTAAATTACCCCCTACAATAAAAATCGGAGATGAATGGTCACTTGCTCGTCGGACTCAGACGGTTACCGGTGCGGCGGCTAACATCTCACGACACACTTGTAATTGTTTCGGCGGTATAGTGCATACCTAAAGGTGCTGAGCATATTTCGGCTTGGAGTAAACGCATTTGGAGCCTGGATCTCTTGGATTAATATCATCGGCGGCAACATCGGCGGAAAGGTAAGTGAGCCTTCATCCCGGCTATAGTATACCATATTCGTCAGTTATTTTGTGTGATATCTACTACCAACCAGTTTAAAAATATACAGTCCACTTAATCTACAGAGGTAGAATATCACACCCAGTGTATGAGTGGTGGTTGCCACCACAACCTAATACGAATATTAGGAACTAATCTATGAATGTAACTAATATCCGTATTAGCTAATAATACACTAATATTCGTTTAGTCGCTGCCGCTTTTACATCTTCACCGAACTTGGGACTGACATTCGTTAAAAACGGTGCCTAATATAGTGATTCTGTTCTCATTGCTTGCTTACTGTGTTACCAACCCATGCAGTTTTTACCGTAGCCCGACGTGTATAAAGATGTCTTATAGCATATGCTGAGCTGAGGTCCCTTTTGATCTTAAGTACGGCATAAATTTAATTAGTAATATTTTTATTGTAATCTCTTGTTTAATGGGTTGTGTTAATTATATCCGTATTTTAATGTCAAATAAATGTTCTTTCTTTCTTTCTTTTTTTACTATACATACCTAACTGTCCATACGTCAAGCCAGCAGCCAGCGGTCGTTTCTATACGAAGTTTCAAACCATGTAGTTATCTCGCTTACTCGCAAGATACGCGCCCCTATAACGGACAAAGACAGAGGTACTTTTCGGTGAATCGCCGCGCGGATCGTGAATCGGGTGCCTATTATTTGACTAATATTTGGTAACCTATTACTCTGTATTCGTTTATCATAATAAATATATTAGTTCGTGGTGCGTATTATAATCCCTTTACCTATTACGAATATATTCGTTACAACTCTATCAATAGGTGAGCTTTAATGAAACTAGAATTAAATCCAGTGCACAGTCTTTTATCATCAGAGTTTTATTATAGGAAGTCCCAGTAGGCATTTTGTATATTGAGTTTCATCACATTAAGCGATAATCGATTTGGTTCGTACAAAGATCTATTCCTGTGTGTACACAAAATTGATTCCATGTCAGTGAGACTCAGTTTTTGGTCCGCCATTATATTTGTTCGGTATTTATGTTGCCTTGATTTGGTATTGGGATTGTTGGCATTCGAACGAAAATTCTTTCTGCCAAAGTGATCTAATAGCAGTAAGTACCTTATATTGTTATACTGTAATTTTTTGCCTATGTCAGACGAGACTCTATACAGACATCCCTTATGTTCAAAATACAAAGGAATGTGTGCTGGATTCTACTGAAATTTATTACATAATATTAGGATATGTCACAAGCGCACACGTAACGGCACAGACTTACCTACTTATACTAATATTAATAAAACTTATTATAAGTGCTTTATAGCAAAATCAGATTGAAGAATATTTTTAGTTTGAAACTTCTATGACAATTTGCTAGAGTTTGAATTCTATAAAATTAGGTTATGTTTATTTTATTCTTCTAATATACGTGAATATTTTGATAAATAATTATAATGGTAATAACCATAAAAATATATTACCAATTATAAAGCGACATAAAAATAAATTCAGACATAATTGTGGTTTAAAGGTAATATTTGTGGCTTCGCCAAAGGGACAAATATTGTCCTCATGCCTAAACAATCACCTACCACCTTCAATGTTCAAATGTGTGTTGAATGGAGTCGGCGCTATTTCAATTACTAACTTGTTTGGCTCTTAGTAACCTAATGTTTTTATTTATCGTAATAAAACAATATTATAATGTGTCCTTTGTTCATGGCTATATAGATTATAGATAGGCTTTTTATTTATATATTTAACATACATAGTTTTATATTACCCTTGTAATTCCCATAACAAGTATTATATTTAAATTTTTGACTGTTTTATGTTGTATCAATGTATTCTTTTATGGGTTATTCTACAGTACACCGAACGTTTAGCCACTAAATTCTATAACAAGTATTTGTCACTCTTCACATTGGCAAAATTGCCCACATAGGCAGAAAGCCAAAATTAAAAAAAAAACGATTCACATTACATACAGAATGTAATCATCATACTCTTACCCCTTATCCTTCTTAAGTAGGGTCGGCACAACATGATGATGACATCATGTCATGAATTTAGATTTGGCTTATTTAATATAGAAATATAGAAAAAAAAAACGTCAAACGTCGTAGCGGACGGTCGCTTGTCTCTCAATTGCTCTGAAATAGATACCCTCTGAGTTATTAATTTATTATTTTACGTTATTATTACTCAAGTATATCAGAGTACATAACATAAATTGGTGAATTGTGAATAGTTTGCAACATAATAATAAAATGTCATTGTGTTTGAAGTGTAACGAAACTGTTTCCGATTTTGTGTTATGCAAGGAATGTGAAGGTCGTTACCACTATGTGTGTGCCGGTATCTCTGAAAGTGTCTATCGTAGGATGCGAGTGGAGAAGAGGGCTGCTTGGCGGTGTATTTCCTGCAAGAATCCTTCTGTTGATAATTCAGTGCTGGCAGATTTATTAAGAGAAATCAGAAGTTTCCGAGGGGACTTTAACACAATGAAAACAGAATTTAGTACAGTAAAATCTGATATTCATAATACAAATAAAAATATTCAAGATCTTAATAAAAAATGGAATGATTTAGAATCATGTTTTAAAGGAATGGAAGGTAGACTGATTTTAGTAGAAGAAAAAATTCAAGGGATGACCGTAATACAAAAAGAATTAAATCATGCAAAAGATACAATACTCGGGCTAAGATATGAAAATAGCCTGCAAGACCAGTTCTCCCGACCAAATAATATAGAGTTATCAGGGGTACCCCCTCGCAGTAGTACCCCTTCCATTATTGTACGGTTCACACAGCGACACCGTAAGGATCAGCTGATCGCAGCCGTTCGCGCTCGTCGTGGTTTAACGACAGCGGAGATCGGTATACCCGGAGCTGCTTCCAACCTTTACTTGAATGACCACCTTACACCCGCAAATAAGCTGTTATTAAAACGCGCCAGAGAACTCAAAGTCCTATATAACTATTCCTATCTTTGGGTTAGAGACTGTAAAATACTGATGAGGAAAAATGATAAATCAGGTATTATTCGTATTTTTAAAGAATCTGATCTCCAGAAAATTAAGTGACTGTTCTGTTTATATTTCTTGTGTAAAAAACTTTGTTACAAAAAGTTAATAAGCTATAATTGCATTCCTATTATTTATTACATTTGTTATAAAAGCAAATCACCTCTTCATAGTATTATCAATAATGTTATTTTCTTGCTAATCATTTTAATAATTTTATGTAGTTTTCATTTTGAAAATATGTCAACTCATGTTCCTTTGAAACATACGTTAGAGTATTATGTATATATAGTCACAAGTCCGTTCATTATATTCAATAAAAATATTGTCAATAATAATGTGTATAAGTATTGTTTGTGTAATTACTATTTTCAAAAGAGCTTAAATTAAATGGTTTAAATATTTATTATCAGAATGTGAGAGGACTGCGTACAAAATCGCATACTTTTCTTTCTAGTGTTTTACAATGTAACTATGACTTGATTTGTTTAACAGAAACATGGTTATCTTCAGATTTCGATAGTGCTGAGTATTTTTACAGCAATTATATTGTATACAGACGAGATCGTTCTAATACAATGAAAGATGTGAGGGGAGGTGGAGTTTTGATAGCGGTACGCCGGGAACTTGTTGCTCGGCGCCGTGACGAGTGGTGTTCGGCGTGCGATTCCGAGGAGCTGTGGTTGAGCATCGAGCTGGGTTCAGCGTCCGCGGCCACGGCTTACCCCCGCTCCCCTACTTTGGCGCCTCCGACCAATAAGCGAGATACATTACGCTCATTGCATATTGTGTGTTGTTATTTCCCGCACAATAATAACCACTTACTATCGTTACAACGATTTTTTGATAATTCATATGAAATAATGCATCTTTTTATTGTTGGGCGACTATAATATATCTCAGGCGGAATGGGACCGTGACGAATTTTTTAATTTAAAGTTATTAAATACTGCTAACTCTAACACAGTAACGATCTTATCCGATTTTATGAATTTTAGCAATACTTTACAATACAACAGTTGTTATAATGTTAATAAGCGTATTCTTGACTTAGTGTTAAGTAATAGTAATTGTTATGTCAAAGCTTGTCCTTCACCACTCACTCCTGAGGACATGCATCACAAATCTCTCGAAATAGAAATTCATTTTTCCTCGGTGATATACATTAAAGATGTCGACCGTTTTAAATATATCTATCACTCAGCTAATTTTGAAGAGATAAGTAAGGGTTTGGGAGATATCAATTGGGTTCAATGTCTTAGTGGTTTGAACACTGAAGAAGTGTTACTTATTTTTATTGCATTTTGCATAAGTTAATTGATCAATTTGTCCCCAGGAAACCAATACATTTAAATAAAAATTATCCGCCTTGGTATTCCCGAGCATTACTAAAAGTTATTCGTAAAAAGTTAAAAGTTCATGCAAATTGGAAAAAATATAAAAATGATCGAGACTTAGTAGAATTTAAAATCTTACGTAGAAGAGAAAAATGCCTAGAAGCAGAATGCTATCGAAATTATATTTCGTTTTCTGAGGCTAAAATTACTACATCGCCAAAGTATTTTTGGTCCTTCATTAAATCTAAGTTCTCTGATAGCAATATACCGGCTAAAATGATATACGATAATCAATCTTCAACCGATAGTGAAGAAATATACAATATGTTTAATAATTATTTTAATTCAGTGTTTGTAACCAGTCGTCACGAAGATACTCACCATAGATGCTATGATACATCATTATCATTAGTAGATATTGGTACTATTAATATTTCCCAAGAAATAGTGTTCGAACTATTAAAACAAACTGACACTAATAAAGGTGCTGGTTTTGATGAGGTTCACCCCATTTTGGTGTCAAGACTTGCAAAAGAATTGTCTTCGCCGCTTTTTATAATTTTTACGAAGTCACTAACTGAAGGATATTTTCCGAATGTCTGGAAAATGGCACTGATAACTCCAATTCCAAAAGGAGGTGATAAACATAATGTTAAGCATTATAGACCAATCTCAAAACTTTGCGTTTTTGCAAAACTATTTGAAAAGATAATTACTAACGAATTAACAACACAAATTTGTCATCATATTACTGTTGAGCAGCATGGATTCTTTCGCGGTCGCAGTGTTGACACTAATTTAGTCGGTTACACTACTTTTATTACAAAAGCTCTCGATTCTGGCTATCAGGTGGACGCAGTGTATACTGATTTCTCTAAAGCATTTGATAAAATAAATCATTCAATATTACTGAACAAGTTATTAAGGGTCGGTATATACGGTAACCTTCTAAGGTGGATTGAGTCGTATATAAGAAACCGCAGTCAAGCTGTAGCACTCAAAGGTTATCGTTCTAGGTTTCTAGCGATTTCTTCCGGTATTCCCCAAGGATCTCATCTTGGGCCTTTCCTATTTACGCTGTATATCAATGATATAGGGGCATGTTTTAAGGAGTCTTGTCATTTACTCTATGCAGACGATACAAAAAAATTTAAAATCGTTCAATCAGAGGCTGACTGTATGCAATTACAAAATGATCTCAATATGTTTAATGAATATTGCTTGTCAAATCAATTATTTATTAACAGTGACAAGTGCCACATTATTTCTTTCACACGGAAACGAAATCCTTTAATTTACAACTATGAACTGTCTGGGAATATAATTAAACGTGTTAATGAAGTTCGTGACTTAGGTGTCATTCTGGATTCAGTATTGCACTTCAATCTTCATATAGATACTATCGTCTCTAAAGCTCTTAAGAAACTCGGCTTAATACTACGTTTGGGTAAACCCTTTAAGAAAGTAGAAACTTTAAAAGTCTTATATTACGCCTATGTTCGCAGTATACTGGAGTTTGCAAGTGTAGTTTGGAGCCCACAATATGAAGTGCACATAGCCAGGATTGAGAAAATACAGAACAGATTTTTAAAGTCCCTCGATTAGAACTAGTCATAATTTTATTGATTTTAAAACAAGTGCTTCTAGGCATAATATGCAATCCTTAAAACATAGGAGGATATATCTTGATGCAATCTTCTTACATAAAATAATTAATTACCATATAGATTCTTCTCCACTTCTGGAACACATTTCTTTAAAAATACCGCGATCAAACGCACGATCAAAGGACAATTTCATGTTCCCTTTTGTCGGACAAATTATTTCAAAAACTCCTTCTTTCAACGTTCTTGTTATTACTATAACAGATTTCTTAGTGATGTTGACATATTTTCAAATAAATTATCATCTTACAAAAGGAAGGTACGTGATGTTGAATAAAGACATGTTATGATATAATATAAATTAAACTCTTGTATGTTTTTATTTTAATGTTGATATTTAAATTCTAAATTTATTTAGTTCTTTTTTTTAATATGATTGTAACGCTACGATTTTTGAAAAATTATATATAGATATATGTACTTAATACTACTGTCTGTCTGTCTGTACTTAATACTACTGACTGTTTGTATAAATTATATTTAAACATGTTTATGTTATGGCTGTATGTTACCTTAATTAAATAAATAAATAAAATTAATTAATTTTTTACGATCGGCCGCCTGCCTGACATCAACCCTCCTTGGGATCAAATAACTCTGATATTACAAAATTTATAAACTATACAACTAATAACACCTAATAAATAAATCTAATACGTTAAAACACAATAAAATAAAATAAAGTCATAGTGTCCAGTAACACGCGGGCCCCGCGCATGTTCCCCTTTGCCGCCGTCGTCGTATACGAAATTCCACGCGGACGAAGTCGCAGGAACAACTAGTAAATAATATCCTAATGCCGACTTCAGTGAAGCCACAGTATTCAGCCAGACATGTTAATGTCTTCGTATTATTTCATGTTCCATACTTCAGGGCATTACATACAGATTGTACACGAAGATAAAACAAGAAACCGCGAATTAAATTACTTTCTTACTTCATAATTGTCAGTAGCCGAACGATGCTTCAAAGCTATACACATATCTATCTAAGGAAGAATGCAAATTTAACTTCCAGAAATGAATATATTAGGTAGTAAGTATTGCAAACAACGACATCAAGAACAAAAGTCATATTTATACTGCTTATCTAAAATACAATGTTGTATGAGACAGACACGCCCTTGACCTGAATTTAACCTTATGGTAAGTAAAGATGTGAACGACGATGGATCGCATTTAGCCAACAGATGTCTATTTTCTCAGCTCTTAAAAGCTCCCAAGTTTTATGTTGAAGGGAACACAGATATCGGGAGTAAATTACACTACATAGCCGTATGCATTATAAATGACGAAGCCAAATCTTTGTGCGAATCGGCAGAAGGTCTAATACATACGGGTGAAAACACTCACAACGTCTAGCTGTCCTGTGATGAAATGGATAGAGCGGTAATTAATCATGTAATTCCTGCGCACACTCTCCAAAGTGTAACCTATAAAACACTGAAAGCTAAGCTACTCTACGATGATGATCCAGACTGACCATTATAGCCTTCGTTAGGGTTTAAAAGCTGTTAGCACGACGATCGATTAATTCAAAAGCGTCCAGTTAGTATTTCGCTGATTAATCTTACAGATGGTAGAAGTATTCCACACACGATGGGACTTTAGCAATGTACAGATTTAAGGAGCTGGTCCGGTTTCAAATACCTCCTAACCTTGAAAAGGATGCCGAGTTTTTTGGCAGCCGTTTTCACTTTTAACACAAACAAACATGCAAATTTAAGATCCAAATTTGGCTGGATCCAAAGAAGCTCAAGGTTATCAGCTACTTGTATGGTAACACTACGAATAGTAGAAGTTCAGATGAACGGACTATGTTTAATTGAGAAAAAACCGCTTGTAGTCGATAGACATGGCGAAATATTAATTCTTAATTAATAGCAGTGTGCGGGTTATCAAGTGACCAGGCGATAGCTCTGGTCTATACTACGGACTATTGATTCCGTGGTTTCCGCACTTTGAAAACTATTACTGCATTGCCGAGTAAAAATACGTCGATGACTATAAATTCAACTTTTATTGATCACTATTTACAATATTCACTTGTTACTATCTACTTGCTGACAATGTCTTTATCACTATTTATTTTCTTGCTGACTTCTTGAGAACGAATGCACTTGTCGCTATGTTGTTTCTTGCCGACTTCTTGAGAATGAATGCATTTAGTACTTTTTCTGACCTTGCTGTTAGCCTTAGGGGCCCTATCCGAAAACAGAGCCGCTGCGGCTTTTACAACTTTACCGGGCTTGGGGGCGAGCGCTTAAGGCACTCAGCCACGTAAGCGTGGGCAACCAGCGCGCAAGGGTGCCAAAGTGGCCGGACCTCGGCTTGGGCTGTTGCCGCGATTGCAATGAAGTCGCGATCTGTCTAATACCCTATCCGTAAAATCGAGCTAAACTAATATATACAGATATACATGTTCCTTCCTCCTGGGAGGAAGGAAGGAACATGTGTACGTGTATTTAGTGATCTGAAATATGTTCTACACTAACTAGTGCAAAAAAAGGAAAAAAAGGTTCCTTACAGAACCTATGTACCTGTGAGGTGTGCACGTATGTACATATGTGTGTACGTGATGCTTGTATGTGGGTAGCTAAGTGTTGCACGTAAAGTGTCACTTGTATCGCGCGGGCGGCTGCCAGACTCAAGGGTTTCACCCCGAGGAACGGACCTAGGCTTGAGTTGCCGCGGGAGAGGGAGGTCGCGGCAGTGGGTGTGCGGGAGCGAAATTAGCCGCCCGTCCCCTGCGGAGGGAACGGTGGCTTACGCGGGCGTGGGTGAAAACACGCTCTGTTTAGAGAGACGGTTGAGTAATATGCGATTTGTTTCTCGATTTCGTCATCGGGATCGGTAAAGATGTTACGCGTTCGGCGCTGTAAGCGGGTGGCGTTTGTGACTGGAACGTAATTCGCGGCGGCTTTGATCAAAGGATTCGCGTGATTTGACGCGGTGTCAAAGTAAGATCGTGAGAGGTATTTGATGTAAGACTCGATCGAGGGGAGTTTCATATCTCTATGAAGGTCTACCTGTCGAACGAACCAGGGGGCGTTATTGATTTTACGCAGTACTCGAGTTTGAAGGACTTGGAATTTGTGTATGTTCAATTTTGACATATGTGCGAATGCGGCGCAGCTATATGTCATAATCGGACGTATGCACATTTTGTAGAGAGTAAGCTTATGTCTCAGGGACATTTTGCTTATGATCAGGGGCTGTAATCGACTTATGGCCATTGCGGCTGTTTTATAGACGGCACGGACATGAGAATCAAAGGTCAGTTTTCTATCGAAGGTCACCCCGAGATATTTAGTCTTGGTGGCCCAGGGGATATTGTCTTTGAAGAGTTTGAGAGTTTTGACACTCTCAGGGTGCACTTTTCGACTAGGATCAAAGATAATCGCGGCGCTCTTCGAGGGGTTGACGGCTATGTGCCATTTGGTGTACCATTCACCGAGAGTGGTGACTGCGCGTTGGACTCTGTGTCTGAGCCTAAGTCTGTTCCTATTCGACGCGTAGATTACTGTGTCGTCAGCGTATAGACCTACCTGGACCCTAGGAGGACGAGGTAGGTCACTGACATACAGATTGAAGAGACAAGGCGCCAGAATGGAGCCTTGCGGGACGCCCGAGCGTATGGGGTGGGCTGTGGAGAGTACACTTTCCGCTCGGTAGCGGAAGGTGCGGTCGGTGAGGTAGTCGTGGATAATGTGAACTAACCTATCTGGGACTTGTAACTGGTGTAGCTTGTGGACTAGTCCTGCGTGCCAGACCTTGTCGAAGGCCTTGGCGACGTCGAAGAAGACCGCGAGCATACGGTATGGAGGATCTTTCGCGAAGTTAGTCGCTATGTGCTCCGTGAGGCGTTGCACCTGGTGCGTACACGGGTGTCGAGCGCGGAACCCGAACTGTTCCGGTGGATATAGATTTTTCTCGTCTATCACGGTTTTGAGACGGTTCTGAAGGAGCAGCTCGTAGATTTTACCTAAGGTATTCAAGAGACTGATCGGGCGATAGCAGTCGGGAAGCGATGCTTTTTTGCCGGGTTTATGTATCCCTATGACTATGGCCGTTTTCCAGGCGGCTGGGAAATGGCAGTGGGCGATGTTTACATTGAATATGCAAACCAAGAGTGCTTCATTCCGGATCCCGTCAGGACCGGGAGATTTTTTGATCTTAAGGCCCTTAATGACGGAGCAGACTTCGTCAGATGTGACCGTAGTTAGGGTATCCGCGGGTGGGACCGAACTGAGTTCCTGTACCGAGGATTCGATTGTGTTGACATGTACGGCGTCTATGTTGTCGCAGTTTGGAGAGCACTGGCACTCCAAGC